>OY750760.1:10022500-14822500 GCA_963556745.1 Catoptria pinella
ATAAATAGTAGTAAGTACAAAAAATAAAAGCATAATGCGATTCAATTTTTTTAATTTCATCTACCTTATACAAACAAGATAGAAAGTTATATCACCTTAAGACAACAGATCCCTTGCGTAGGCTTAATTAACAGTCATTTATTAAAATTGAATTAATTAAGAGTTCCCCGTTCATTGAATTTTACAGGTAGGCTTGCTCAATCTTCACAACGTTGAAATATAGAGTTTTGAGTAAGGTAAATATTGCTGTGTTTTATTTGTGTATGCTGTGTTTTGTGGCGATTTTTCACACAAAGACACAGCACAGTCAAGTTAAACAGTTAAACTGCGAAAACAACTTTAATTACGTAGGGATCGGGCTAAACGTTTGGAATTTAATTTTTACCATTCCATTTTATTACGTTTGTTTTGTTTGAGGAACTCGGTGGCGCAGTAGTATAGTGCCCGACCCAGCGATTGCGGAGGTTAAACAACTTTAGCAAGGGTCGGTCATGGGATGGGTGACCAAAAATTTACTATCTCGAGCTCCTCCGTGCTCACGTTTAGCCGTTGGTCTCGGTTGAATTTGCAGTTGTTAGCACCCACCAATCCGCATTGGGCTCGCGGGTCATGGCCCATCCTCCTTATCCACCCATAAGGAAGACCTGTGCCCGAGCAGTGGGGACATTAAAAATGGCTAATGGTCATGGTGACTCTTGTTTTTTACGTTTTATTACATTTCTTTCTTAATATAAAAGTGCGCTTTTCTTAAAAAGTTATAATTTGATATTTGGATATGGGTTGAGATTTTTATATACAACATGTTACAAAAATACCCCTAATGCCGAATATGGTATATAGGGACCATCAAACTGAACAACTTTTACTATGGGACCAACTCCGAAATCGTGAAAAAAAAATCAGCTGTTTCATACAAAAATTAAAATCGAAAATATCGAAATGTATGAAACAGCTGACTTTTTTTTCGCGATTTGAGAGTTGGTCCCATAGTAAAAGTTGTTCAGTTTGATGGTCCCTATATACCATATTCGGCATTAGGGGTATTTTTGTAACACCTTGTATATATAAATTAAGGCTGTTACATTATAAAATGAAAGTTAATAATTCAGTATTCTTAAAAGCAATATAACTTAACAGGAGGTTGAAATTAAATCCATCCCCTTCTTCGTACTTTAGTGTACCACCTAATTTATGCTGTGAGTTGTTAGGGTCCGTAATTTATTTATTGTCAAAGGAAACATAATCAAGAGATTTCACGCTCGATGTAACGAAAACAGACATTAATTTATTAGATAAATTACAAGTTCTCATTATAAGAAATGTTATTAAGATAGCATTATTCATAAGTTGCTGAATCCAGATTATTTAATAAGTAATAAATTTGATGAATAAAGTAAGATTAGAAGTTTAAGGGCATTTCATCATATAACAGGACCGACGAACATTCACTATTTCTTCATTAAGTATTATGAAAATACATTGGCGTTTAAAACCTACCATACTTTTAAAATTTTCTCTTTAAAACTATAGAAGTTAGATAAAAGTCTCGAAATAAAAAAAAAACATTTTATAGAAAATTGCATGGAGTTTTTAAAATTATTTTCTTTCAAATTAAATGCTCTATATTACTAAAAAAATTATTTCGAAAATATATCTGGTGTACTTTAATAGTTATTGCAATTTCAACTGTGGTACTAAGTTTTTGAAGGCCAGAAAATCTTCCGTGAGTAAACATCATTACTAATATAATAAATACGAAAGACCGTTTTTTTGTTTGTTCCCTCCCTCAAGTCTTAACTACTGAACCAATCATCATGAAATTTTGCACACACGTTGTCAGGGGTACAGACAAAGACACAGGGTAATGTAAGTAATTATACCTTTCATCCCGAAAAAAAAAAATTGTTTCCGAGGGATAGCAAAAAAACTTACCACGCAGACGAAGTCGCGGGCGGTCGCTAGTTTGATCATAAATTTGACTTGCCTAACTATGATGACTTGCTTCAATTTTCCACTTTTGAAAGCAACTAAAAGGTCAGGGGTGACCAAATAGGTCAATCGATATAAAACTTCAAAGAAGAGGTAACTGCCTAGATTAAATTATCGCTTTTATTAAATTTTAAATGGGATCAGTTTTTAATAAAGGAAGGCGCGTTTATTAAAAACGTTTATAAATTAAGGTTTAAGATTTATTTTATTAATATTCAATTATAGTTGTAATAACATTTTGTATTTTGTTCTCATTTCATTTGAAAATATTTAAGCAATTAAATCATAATGTTTTAACTGACTGAAATTCTTGGACATGTCTTTTGTGATACACATTGAACGCTCAAAGAAGTTTAATGTCAATTAATTATGTTTTTGATAGCGAAGTGATAGCGAAGCGATAACGGAGATTTGCAAATGTGCCTGTCAATGAGTACTGAAATGTCTTAAAGCGGCCGAGTGGTTTTCCTCGTATCATTGATTCCAATTGGAATTGGTCCTCGTATCAATGACGACCTCCGTGGTCGAGTGGCTTTGTACACCGGTTTTCAAGTTGTCGCCATCTCTGAGGTCCCGGGTTCGATTCCCGGTTGGGTCAATTTAGAAAACGAACTTTTCTATATTGGCTCAGGTCTGGGTGTTTGTGATACCACCGTTGTCTCTGATTTCCATAACACAAGTGCTTTAGCTTACTTTGGAATCGGAGCAATGTATGTGATTTTGTCAAATATTTATTCGTTTATAATCGGTACAAACCTAAATTTTCTTGTTTTCACTAGAAATTCAATCTAACGACGACACAGTTACCTACAACATTTCAAGGCAACACGAAAATTATGGTATTCGTTTGTGTTTCGTGATCGGCACAACATTAGACTTTCGCTTTCTCGGGGTTATTACCGAGTTCGTTTTCATTTGGGGGCAACAGCCCGCACTAATATTGCTCGAACTTCGCTACGTCGAACGACCTTGCTACGATGCCCATCTGATTTTGATGGGGGTACGGTTAGCAACGAAACACGTTCAGCTGTACACATCATGGGGTACGGTCGGCAACGAAACTTCTGCTGTAGATTTTTCAGCACTTGTGTATGTCTTGCAGTTTTTTTAAGAATGCAAATGTTGGTAACTAGTATCATTATGAGTTTTGATTTGCGATGAATTGAAATATCACGAAGTGCAACTAGTAAAGCTGGTGGGCCAAAAATATTTAACTTTTTTATATGAGTTACACTTTGCAATGCAACCGAATGAACAGTTTACATTTGTAAATAGGATATTATTATCAGGATCAGGAAAAGAAAATTTTCTAAAAATTATACGGAAAGACGTAAAAAAATGTTTCTCTTTTAAATCGCAATATATTTAATAGATGGCGCCACCCGTGTGAAGCCGGGCAGCTAGTCTTATCTAAATAAAAATGAATCGCCGAAATGTATGTAAGCGCATAACTTCAGAATGACTGCACCAAATTAGATAATTATTTATTGTTGTGTTTGTAATAATCAGGATAAGGTTTGTGTAAAAGAAAAATTTCAAAAAATTAAAGGAAAGACGTATTTTTTTTCCGTAATTTTAAATCGCAATACAACTAAAAGATAGTGTCACCCATGCGAAGCCGGGGCGGGCAGGTAGTTTAAGATAAAAATGGAACCTGTGAGAGGTTCTCTTTCGTTCAATGCAATCAATCATCGCCCACTCACGTGAATAAGTAAAAATCATGGAGTATTTTTGGAATGAGGAAACCAAACTTTTTCGGAAACATCTCTTGCCATTTGTGTCGCACAAAGAGAACAAACAAATGAATTAATCTGAATTGAATCGTCTTCCATTGTCAAGACATCTTATAAATAACCCTTAAAACAAACTACATCAGTTTAAATAAAATACTCGTATCCTCGAGTTACACGTAAAGTACAGACGCCCTCCCTAAAAGACGATGTCATGACGTCATATTTATAATAATGATAATGACTATGCTAATGACATCCGGGGTCAGGCTGTTACCCGTCATTTAAACAAACAATGCCGTTTTTGGTTCATTACCCAAAAACTAATTTTAAAACCAAACGACTATTAAATTACACTAATTACTAATAATATTTTAGGAATCTCTCAAGCTTACGCGCTTACTAGACATGAAATAAAACATTTTTAAGGCAAGGCAGTTCACGAAATCTACTCTTTCACTATGTCTTTCGACCAAACCGAGTAAAATGTAACTCCCTACTGGGAATCGAACCCGAGACCCCTGCGTCTTACACGGGTGGGCGAACCACTACACCACAGAGGCGGTTAATTATCCCTACCAGTAGTTCTAAGTGGATATTTATTCCACTTATCCCTACCAGTAGGGATACCTTGGTAGGGATAGGTGTACCAGGGGGATTATTGCGTAGCTTTAATTGTCGCTTCGCCAGAAATTTGACGAAATTTAGTAAATTTCTATTGATTTCTGGAGTACTGGATCATTTATTAAAAATGTACTCGGTTATTATGTTAGATCGATAAAAAAGCTATCCTTTTTGCATAAAAAATCAAATCACTATCGTTGTAAATTTACGAAATCTGACGAGCGTAAGTTTATTTTTATAAGTTTTTATGGTATTATTTATTATTTTTTACAGAGTTACCAAGCCCGTTTTTTCAATATTCTGTTTCTTTGTTTTTTTCTCAGTCTACAGTATTTTTGTGAAATAGAATTCTACATCAGTTCTTCATATTGAAAGCTGAAAAATCAATCTTTTCATCAGATCGTGAACTGGCCTCGCCTTGCAAAGGTGCAACCGTCGTTAAAATAAAAAATCAAACTAAATACCAACTAATTACCAAAGTACTTTCAGTAAAACCGCGCTTGTATCTGATAAAACTGATTTATTTCAAAATAGGAATTTTGAGTTCAAATCTGACCTAAATTTTCTAGTTTTTTTCCCTCTAGGTAGAGGAAGAGGAAATGGGATAAGGAATTTATCTATTTACACATTTTAGTGCCATGTAATCACATGGCACTAAAATGTCTGAGCTAAATAATAGTAAGTTTGCAAAAGAACAAGTGTTTTAGTTGCTATGACAAAGAACTGTGAGGCTGTGCCTTAAGACTTATTCGCATTTCTTTTTATATACAAGATCATCAAGACAATAATTTCTTAAGAAAGCATTTAGAAAATGAAAAAAGACACGACAGAAAGAAATGAAAACAAAACGACTTAGCCTTTTCACTTAGAGTTTGTACTTAAATAGTTTAATCCTTTATATTGCTCGAACATAAAAGCAAGGACAGATTTTAATTAAGAATTCTTAAAGATCTGTCTTCTGTAAGAATATTACGCTGAAATGTGCAAGTAAGTTCTTTTTCTCGTTCGATTAATTAAAATTTGTAAAGGATTTTTAGATTAATCTATTTTTTTACCATAACCATTTACGTTAAAACATGTAGGACAGCGTAAACGAAGACCTACGTGTTGTGCTAAGCCACCGAGTGCCATCAAGCTCTCGAAAAAATAAACAATAGTAAGTATAATTATTTGTATTATTGTGCAATTTGAGATTTGCATTTTCTATAATGTTTATCTTTTGTTTAACTAAGTGGAGTCCATTAGTCTGGATTGTGCTCTTTACATTAAAACTTTCTATCCGAAAAGCCTCAAACTCCTGCAAACTGTTAAATTGACTAACTAATGTTCATTTTTACTCGGCTTGAGCGTTCAAAAATCTCCTTTGAATGCTCTTCGCAACTTTTACACAGTTATTCCAAATTCAGCTGCATTTCAGCACAATTAAGTTTGTTGAGGTGCTCACTTAGATACAAAGCCATAAAGATCTAACTACTTAATTGTGTAATTGTTTGCCTCCTCCGCTTCCGTTTATCTTGTTAACAAAACAAAACAAAAAAGTATTAAAAATTATAAAAATAATGTTCACTTGCATTTTAAATTAGAGTTAGTTAATGAACTATCAGCAACAACATGGATAGGATTGTTTATCCTATCTTTTGTATTATAATAGGCACTTGTGTTGTTTCCTTGCATAAAAATACTATAATTCAATTACTAACCTACTAAAACTAAGCATTTTATTTCGTTTAGCCGTGTAAATCTTTTCCCTTCTAACTTTATCGATAAACAGTCTAGCTAGTAATTAAGGGAAGTAACTTGTGTATTTAATCCACGGTTAAGTAAACAGTCAAATTGGTAACCGCAATCAATCAGCGCGTGACAGCAAATGAATGACATGGCGATCAAAGCCTCCGAGTAAAGTGCTTGACATGGACTTTCACGATTTTCAACAATCATTGTAAAACTATTGAGGAATTTGTCGATTTAAATTTGGTATGTGGATTTCGTTGCCGCTCGTGTACCTATTGTAAAAACTGAAAAAAAAAATGAAAGCTGTTGCAGAGGTTTCGTTAACCAGTGGGAATCAATAGTTAAGAGTAATGTTTTCAGCGTTAACTTTCTTCTTTAATAAATAGTGCATTTCTCTTTTATAGTCCTCGTAAGTTGAGTCAATCTCATCGACTGAAAAGTTGGTCAGAAGTTTCCAAAACTATATATTGAAGTCCATGTGATCTTTTTTATCATTTTATATTCTTTAAATAGGTGATTTTATATGGTTTATGAAAGTAATTAAATCAGAAAATAATTCTTATTCCGCCTAAACATATTTTTTAAATGCTTTTTAAGCGCTTGACCGCTATCACGCCTGGTGGTAAGCGTTGATGTAACCTACAATAAAACGCACTTACCTAGAAGTAACCTATTCACTCGTGACATAAAGGTCCCCGGGAAACACAGACTCAAGCAAGGAGTTTCACTCTCTTAAAATTCGAAGCAAAACGCTTCTTGCGAGTTTTTGGAATATCGACCAAAAACGGTGGCGCTGATTCGTACGTCGGGTTATCCGACATACATATACATAATTGGACCTTATCGTACATTTCAATAATAGGACCTTAAAATGGAAAAGTTTGTAGTTACAAGGTACATTGTACACATAAAATAATAAGTTTAAACTAGTCCATTAAACGAAAGAAGTTTAACTAATATTCACTGCCTATTTGAGCGTAACTTGGGTATAAGGTCACGTTTCTTAGAAAAAAATAATGGAATTCACGAGGGACCTCTTTGCATCGCGCACCTTTTTCTAGGATGGTCAAAGGTTTCAAAATTATACTAAATAATAAAACGAACTTTAAAAAAAGGAGGACGTTGTCAGTTCCTCGGGATATTTTTTTGCATAAACATACTGTTATGCCTGGAGAGCTGGACACTAACTGAAAAGTTTCTTTAAATGGCTTTAAAGACAAGAAACACTGCTTAGTAAATAAATCACAACTTTTCATAAAACTAACTCATTTATTTTACCTTTGACACAGATAGAAAGACAATCAAAGAAATAATATTTATTATTTTTCAAAAACCATAAAGAATTAAAGAAGTTCTATAAGTGTTCTTTCTGGAAGGATTTAAAAGCCAACACTTTGCAAGTAATAAAACGTTCTTTGAAAATATCAGCTTTTATAACATCAGTTTAATAAAGCAAAGGTAGTAAAGTAGCATCTGGCAAATATTAGGTCAAGGTTATACTAATCTTTTAGTCGACTTTTACTAGAGTCTACGCTCTAGAGTGTTTTTTTACTAGTCTCTAGACTATAGTTTTGTTGTCTTGTAGCAAACGATGTTACAAAAAGGATAGAGGAATCTAAAAATCCTGAGCCGATTTGTCCAATATTCCTTATATCAACCCATTTCAACTTATATAAAGCAGAGGCTTTAAACATGATTGTTTTTCCTCTAAGCGTTTTATTTTCAGTTATGCGTGCGTATCCCCTTAAGGGGCTGACATGAGCCAACTAGCGCCGCCAGTCGATTTTATTTTATTTATTCTAATTAAGCCCAATTTCTTAAAAAAGGAATCAGTCAAGGTTTTGTTAATAACGTCTAATATTTATTAAATAACTTTACACAGTTTGAAAAGGCATTCAAACAATTTAAACGCGATTTTGTTAAAAGTGGCCACTGTTGGTTCAAACCCGTTTTTAAACTATTGCACGCATTTTGTAATGTTGTAACGTAATTCAATAAACATAAGACATCATTTACAAGACCTTGACTGATTCCTTTTTTTAAAAATTGGGGTTATTTAGAATAAATAAAATAAAATCGACTGGCGATGCTAGTTGGCTCATGTCAGCCCCTTAACATGCCTCTGGGCCAACTTGTATTTCAGTGCGCCCCTTCAATCGACATTGGGCCAGGGTGATGGATTACTGGCCTTATCTTTCCCTTCGATTAAATATGCCTAGTCTAGTAACATGACTTTTACAGATTGTTTTGTAAAACCAGATGAGAAAACATCCTAATAATGTAATTATTTATGAAAGTATCTTTAATGAAAGGAAGTTTATTAAAAACAGCTGTATATTTTAAAAATAGAGGTTTAGGTACATTGAAATTCGCTGCAACTCATTGCCTTTGTAGTAATATCTGTGGCCAATACCAAGAACAGTATTTCGAATTATTTTACAATTTCCATTTCCGATTGCGTTTCCATCAATATAATACCTATAACAGCTTTTAGTGCATTTCCATTACTCTGAATTCTCAGTATTCATCTGTTCAACAATATCAGTGTCTGTGTTCCTGCCATGTAGTACCAAAATAGTAACGTCCTGAAGCGAAATGTAAATGGTAGCGACCGTCTGCCGCTGTAATAAGGCACATGATATAACGTCAGAGCAGAACTTGTGTTGCACACTGTACAAGTATAACCACTCGCGTGTCATGTTTCACGCTATATTTTCACGAGACGAGTTTGTCACATCGCCGGATTAGGGCTGTCAAAGTCTGCATACGAATAAAAATAAAATCTATGTGGCGCGATGATGGGAAATTATATGTATCGTTATGTTTCGCTGTCTATACATTTGTGAAAAACAAAGAATTGCACAGAAAAAGGAAGAGATGGTGAAACATTATGTTCATAAGCTTAATTCTAACAAAACACCTCACAATTTTTTTTGCATATAGTTTCAATTTCCGTTTTCTTATTTATTTATTTACATACAATTAAGAAATAGTGTGATTCAAAATGAGGTAATAAACAACCAAAAAAACCTTTTTTTTTAACAAAATCAAGAAAGTGTTTTCAAAATCATCAAAGAATGTAATCTTTTGTAGCAACCCTGCAGGGTTGTGAGTCCTCGCGGTGCAAAATAGCGTCACATGTAACACGTCACAAGCTGGTTTTGCACGAGCACGATTTCTATTATTATGCCTGTGATATGCGCGAATTTCGCATGAAATACCTTATGTAACTTAAAGTTAAGAATCTTTTATATATATAAAGGAATTAAACTTACTTTTTTGCAAGCGGACTAATATATTACTTTTCTTAAATAGAACAACAGTATTAGAAAATACGCAAGCTTTTATCTGTCGATCGAAGCTGTCTACAAAAGTTAATTCCAAGAAAAGCTGAAAAATGAAAATAATTTATTTAAACTCTTTGAAAAAGCTCAAGGAATTTTAAATTGCTTAAAGTGTAAAACTTAGGACTATTTCGCGAGGAACGAGGCCAATTGCTCTGGGATGCTGTAATAATAACTGCGGGATAATGCGTCCTAAGCTAAAAAAGAGATTCTGAATAAGTGATGGAGGTATACGGTGGAACTTTAACGTATAAAGTATGTGCTGCGGCAAAAATTGTTCAGCAACTGCAGCGTGTCGCGCGCAGCAGTCTATATATCACTCTGCTGTGAAATATCGAACGATACCTTTACTGCTATTTTTGCCTAATACACGATGTTGTGCTTTTATCAGAGATGCTTTTCCAGATTAATTGGTATAACACCTGAACTTCTATTGTCTAATTTTAAAATCTATCGCAATCGCTTTCAAGATGTAACACATTGATGTTTCTTTTTGGCATAAATAAAAACTTACCAAAGAAATGCAGCAATGTGTCACATCCATCTGTCAAATGAAAGCGATTGCGATAGATTTTGAAATTAGACAATTAGCCCCCAGGTTTGTTTCTTGTATTCGGTTACAGTTTCATTGTCTTCTTATTTTTTAGGGTTGGAAAGAGTCAAGGAAACTTTTTCTTATGCACAATTTTTGTATTATTCGCATTTCTGATTTACCTAATTAAATACCAGTTGTGGAAAAAAAATGGTCTTCATGCTACCTAGCACAAACTCTGTCTAGTTACTTACTTTTTATCAATCCTGTTAAGAATTTCGCTCCTGCACTGCAGCGAGTAAAACGTGTATAAAACTAAAAAAATACCTAGGTAGATTTTTCTTCAAACTACCCAAAAAGAAGAAGTGTAGTGTTATTCTCGGCTTCTAAATTAGCCATGAGAAGCATTTAATTTGCAGCCGTTCATAATAGATGAGTGTCGCGCGCCGTCTCGCTGGCCAGGGGAGCTGACCCTCGCTTTAAATGTCACATTTACTCTTTTGCCGACGAATTACGTCACATTTTAAAGCTCCAACACCGAGACTGGTGTGATCACTGAGCGAGGAAATAATCACTTCACTACGTTTTAGGTGTGATAATCGTCCCAGCACTGTGTGGCCACTTTGTAATAAATACCTGTGAACTTTGAATTATGAAATATTCAGTTTACAGTACCTTTAATATGTCCAAGTAATAATTATTAATTATGTTGAGTATTTCATTGTCCCATGAATCTGTCTAGTCTAAGTCTTTGTTAACATTATTAACCTAAATTTATTTAAACATTCTCATTACGCAAGAAAACGAAGCTTTTTATGATCACTACCAGATAATGTATTACTCTCTCAAGTGTAAACAGCGTTCAGGTTGTTACCTAAAAGGAACTGCGACGTTTTTACTGAGGGAGACAATTTGTACAAATGGAACTCATTTATTATGGATGGATGCAGGCTGGGCTCGACCGCAGACAATCAGGTAGTGTCTGAAATGGCTGTCTGCCTGTTTAGTTACCTGGATTTTAAACAGACGGAGTTAAATTGAAGAATTATAGGTATTTTTAAAGTAATACTAGAATTAATTATGAAAACATTATCTATAAATGGGCCTAATTTTATACATATAATAATAGGATTACAGGTGACGAACAAAGTCGATGAAATATATGTCTCACCTTAATGCCAATTTCACGTTCCATTACGCTTACTATTCACACGTGCAATGCCATTAGTTTTAATTGAGATATGCGGCCAGAAACAGTACAGTACATATACGATGCGTAATACATGTTTGGGTGATTGACGTAAACCACAATCCGCAGTTGTCCCATATTCGATGTCAGTGTTTTATAACAGAATCTACAAATTAATATCTCCATTAGAGTTATACAGGGTGTTTGGTAATACGAACAGTCCCGAATATAGTATTACTATATTCGGTCACTATGCAGTTTTTCATAAAAAGGAACAACACAACAATTTTCAAACAAGTGGTTCTTTTCAGGGTTTATTTCAGAAATCCACCACATGACTGAAAATTTGTTTTTGTTCCTTTTTATGAAAAACTGCATAGTGACAAATTCAAACATACATAATTCTTACATTATATTAATTTATTATTGTGTATTCTTAAAACCAGAAAAAATAACGTGCGTCACCTCACTGCCAATAGTCGCTATAGTCAAGACTCACTTTGGGATTCCTTTTAGACATTTAGAACCACAATAGTCGAGCTAGCACAGCGTCTGACCCAGTTTACTAGTAGGCACAGTTTCAAATCTGCCTTATTATTTTCAACCACTTCTCTTACACTAATATTAATATTAGGAAGAAGAAACGAGAATTAGAAAAAAGCTGTGATAGATATAATAATACAAGGTGTTACAAAAATACTCCTAATGCCGAATATGGTATATAGGGACCGTCAAACTGATCAACTTTTACTATGGGACCAACTCTGAAATCGCGAAAAAAAAATCAGCTGTTTCATACATTTTGATATTTTCGAATTAAATTTTAGTATGAAACAGCTGATTTTTTTTTCGCGATTTCAGAGTTGGTCCCATAGTAAAAGTTAATCAGTTTGATTGTCTCTATCTACCATATTCGGCATTAGGGGTACTTTTGTAACACGTTGTATATATATATATATTTGACAACATCACATACATTGCTCCAATTCCAAAGTAAGTAGCTAGAGCACCAGCGGTGGTATTATAAACACCCAGACCCGAAGATATAGAAAAGTTTGTTTTCTAAATTGACCCAACCGGGGATCGAACCCGGTAACTCAAAGATGGCGACTCCTTGGACAAAGCCACTCGACCACGGAGGTCGTCGATAAATAAATGTACCATTTAAATAATGGTTAATGAGTCAGCTTTTTCTCTGGCTCTCGTTTCTTGGTGTTAGAGTTAACTTTTTAAACGGAAATTAGTTAGAAACACCTGTGACTACTGCAAATAAAAAAAATACAAACAGCTTATTACATTACTTACTTGCGAGTACTTATTCAGAAAACTAAAGGTGCTACGGGTGAGTCGATTTTTTCTAGTATGTATTCTAATATGATTTATCTTAATATAAAAATAGCATTGTGAATGCGGAAAGTCTAAATTTAATAAACTAAGGGTGTTCTATTCGAACTTTTGCCAAAATTCCTTACAAAATAAATGTTACAACGTAAGATCAGATATAAATATGGAGAGGCTCAAACCTACATACTTTGAGAACGTATTCATAATTATATTAAGATTTTCTTTGCTCTTCCATTTGACTTCAGTCGACTTTGAAGGCTCGCGTAAATAACTCATTTGGAGAGTAAGCTCTGGATTTGTCTCAGTCCATTTCAATTAATTTACGCTGAGTAGCGTAACGGCATATCTAATGCTAAAAGAAGTAACAATATTTAATTTCTCGAATTAGTTCATAATTTTATTAGTGAAATGGATTTTTTTCATAATGTTTAAAAAAATCTTGAAGTTCTTATATTCATAAATTAGTAACTTATATTTTGTCTTGACTTTTTGTAAAAGTTACTTAATTTTACATAAGATCCGATTTACGAATGCCTGTAAATTATTATTTCGGTCAATAAATATACTTGGCGACGACTTTTCTAAATTTGTTAATTACACATACAATACAATACAATTAAACTATTTTCACGGAGTAAATAATAGTGCTATTTTACAAAAATTGAATCTTAGTGTATTTAAATCGTAATGAAAACGGCATATCTTTCGAATCTAAACACGAATTAATTAGTGGTTTTAAAACTAAATATTGTTTTTCAAGTAAAAACAAATGTCACAAAATTATGAAGTTATTTAATTTATGTACTGCTTTTGCTGTATTCGTGTGCTGCGTATTGTGTACGTATGCCATTTATGTGCAAGTGAAATGCAACTATCGCTGGTAATGGGAATAGAATACTGCACTTTGTTAGAAAATCTTTACGGACCTTTTATCAAGCCGATTTTCATCCTATTACCCGCGTGTGGGTCTGGACCGCATGTGTACCACGCGCTGTCAATATGCATGACTGACGTCGCACATGCGTTCTTTCGCACAAATGTGCATCGCACAAAAGTTCTTTCGCACAAACGTGCATCGCACCATCGTCGTTCGACCTTCTGCTACCTAACCACTCTCACTTATTAAGTTTTTGTAAACCATAATGTTGCGAAACATTTGACTTTTTATGTAATGGTAATGACCTGATTTGCTCCATCTGCAATGTTATTAAGCATCAGCCTATTTCTATGAGGATATAATTAACCTTCTTTTATTTCCACTTCAGACTCTTTAATCCAGTGCAAGAAAGAGAAGAAGCCAATTGTAAATTGTGATAAATTCTTTCTTTTTGAATTGCAAATCACTTATTCACTAATAGTAATAAGTAGCGTGGAATAGAAATCGTAGGTTTAATTTCAACTTAACCACACTTAACCTTACTAATTACATAGATCTCCGCTTCCAACCTAACTTTGAATATCTTCGCATTTTCTGCACTTCAGCACTTCGACTCCAACTAAATTAGTATTAAAGTTCATTATGTATTCGGCGCATACATTACATCGTAGTTAAGTTACATCCTATTAGTTTCATAAATTAAAAACTGAATAATATTTAATTATATGATATTAAGCTCATGATGACTGCGAGTAGGTCATGCTAGAATAAAATTATTTTCACTTTCCTGTTTAATCACTGAATCTGTCACTAGTGAAATAAATAATTATAAGATTATTTAAAAAGTATGTTTTGTTCTAATTTAAAGCTCTTATAACACCACAAAAATTGAAGTGCAGTTAAATCTTCTGATGTGCCATACCGATTTCTGTAAATGACTTATATTTCCAACAAAGTTGTAATGACCACAAAGTATAGGTCGGTGTCGGACCCCTGTCCGCCCCAGGTATCTAATTGGTTGTCTGCTCGTTCAGCCTAATGACTTTGTATATCACCATTCTATCCAGATAAATTGCACCTTGATCCTTGTAACATATTAAGCCCATAACAACAACATAAATTGGAATTCAATTCCATTAGAGACAAATTTACTTGATTAGGTAGTATGCTATCGCAAATATGAAGAAAATTAAATTTAATCACAACTACTGCTACAAGAAAAATAATTTACTTATTTTATTTTAAAAGAAAACGTTAGTTTCATTTTCCTTCCTTCACTAGTTCATAAACTTGTTATAATAAAACAAATTGTCAAAGTGTGAATAAACTGTTCATAAAGACTTCACTTTATGTACGTAAGAATTATAACTTTTTCTTGAGCGACTTACGTTGGCTCGGTTTTAACTTACAAACTTGTGCAATTTTACACAAAGGGATTAATACAATTTCCTTCGGGAAAGTCGAGAAGCAAGTTCAAGGAAAGCAATTTTAAGTGCAGCTAAGTATTTCCCACTCGCCTAAATACTTATTGACTTATCCGTTGGGGTCTTTAGTGAGATTGTATTTTACCTACCCATTGAATGTAAACTTTGTTAATAATTGTAATGGAAAGTGACGTCACTTTAAATGCCGACCTCATTTTTCAAATTTTGACGACTCTGTATGAAATATACAGGGAGCAAAAAGCAGCCCTTGACGAGTTTCTTGCCGGTTCTTCTCGTTACAAGGTCTCCCGCTTAGGGTTTGCGAACTGATGGCGTAGCTTCTTTGAAATTCACAAGTGCTTGTAACAGTCTAGACTGAATAAATGAGTTTTAAATTTTGAATTTTGAATTGTGGTTAGTTTGATTTCAAGTTTCAGCTGTGTCTGACGAAATTGGTTTAGTGTAATTATACTGTATGAAATTCGTTTAGGCCTTTTTTATTCGCTGTTGTATTTTAAAATACTAAATTACCTTTTCAATTAAGTAAGAAGAGCTAATTTTTCAGATTTTGCTAAGTTTCTCTTTTGCAAAGTTTCATTTACGAAAACTTCTTTAAGTAAACCATTTCAAATGCAGACCTATCTTGATCATCATCAGCCAGGGCACAGCCAACCGTATGGGTGGATAAGGAAGTTGTACAACATAAATGGATGTAGAGGTATTATGTTCAATTAAGCTTGCATTAAGGAATATAAATTATCTCTCGTCCAGTAGTCGGTTTTTCCTAATGCCTCGGGCGTTTCGTGCAGTCCCATAATCCTCTTGCCTCGAACAAGGCGCCCTAAATGGATAATCGATGGAGTCTTCCCATTTACATTAGGTATCGGACACCATGTAAAAAATCAAGGATATTACTCGGGAAATAATTTTGAATGGAAATTACTTAAAAAATGCTTTTTTCTCCAAATTCCCTGGATCACAAACACCATAATCGCGTAGAACATGTTAGTAACATGCGTAGTTGGTGTGTAAGCAGTATCGCCCGCCCGGATAGAGCGCGCTACGACCGTGTAATGTCTATGTGTGGAGCTTTTCTTTTTGTGATTACACAAAACATGAGAACCTTTATTGACCGAGCGAACGCGAAGCGCGAGCGAAGCGTCTCTGCTTCATCTTGGGTAAAAATGCTTTCGTATGTCTGTCCCGCTGTCCGGCTGTCCGTTCGTTCCAAAATGTCACAAACGTGAGGTCTACAGCTCTACCGAGCCACTAGCAGAATAAATTTATTTTTTGAGTGACATGACATAAATCTCATCATCATTAGGACACTCACTTTATCTATGTATTTCATTTTTACACGTCGCTTGATTCACTCTGTATATCTCTTTGAATAATGAGAGGTAGAAGAGCGCCAAGATAAAATAAATTTTATTTTCAGTTACCTCGTAACGGCAATACGGTCGACTGAAAAGAAATTTTTAACGGCGATTATGTTAAAATACGATCCCGGAATAGACGTAATGCTGTTATCGGAGAGCCGGATCTTCTTCCTGTCGTACCTAATATAAATTTGAAACATTAATTTTAAAGCTATTCGATGTATTTTAAAACGCAAATTGCAAAAAACATTACTTGGAAAACACCATTATCATCTTAGGATTTGAATCATATTGACATAAATTGTTTGTAATGGATTATTAAAATCCAAGCATTCTAACAAACTAACGTTTGCGAAGATCTAAGTTAGGATACACGTGATAAGTTTGACAAGGCAATGGTACAATTCCGCTCTTGTTCGTAAGATCTTATTTTTGGGTTCTAAGCGACTAAAGCCACTGAAGTCCTACTTCATTTTGTGTGATGCCCATCAAACTCTGTGTGTTGAGTTTCGGCCGTGCAATGAATAGATACTTTTTTTTGCTCACCACTCCACCGGTCGTTCTCTTCCGTAGCCGTAAAAAAATCAAAAGTAGTGCCACCAGCTTATTCTATTATCAACATTCCTTAAACAATTTGTCTAGACAGTGGAGCTGTCTCGCATAATCATTACATTTGTAATAAGTTCCCTGGACTATCTATTCTGACACCCCAGAGTTCGGGGGTATCGTAAATCATTTCAGCCCGTTTAAACCAAGGCTCATGTTTACATTTACACGGACTATAAACAAGAACAGATGATTTGCATTATATGGTACAAGGTCGGTTAAGTCTTTCTCATTTGTCAAAGACTGTGTATAGACTTTCGCATGATATAGGAACCTAAACGGCTGTGAAAAACCAATCACAACCATCGTCGCCATCTCTGAGGTCCCGGGTTCGATCCTCGGTTGGGTCAATTTAGAAAAGGAATTTTTCTATATTGGCTCAGGTCTGGGTGTTTGTAATACCACCGTTGTCTCTGATTTCCATAATACAAGTGCTTTAGCTACTTACTTTGGAATCGGACTAATGTATGTGATGTTGTCAAATATTTATTTTATTTATTTATTTTATGTTATAACCTATTTGACATACGTTTGCATATCACTTTTGACAGGTTCTTTTGCTTGGCTAAAAATGAGAAAAATCTCATTCGGGAGTGACCTATTTACTAATCTTTCTGTCGCTTAAACCTTCATAAGTTTTCATTCTCCAATGCGAAACGCATTTTAAACTTTTTGATATTTGTTCTACCATCACTACACTAGTTTTCTATTATTAAAAGGACCTTAGAAGTCTTAAAGCAAGTCTTTCTTTTACCGCTGGCTAGTTTTTCCGTTTGCCAGTATAATTGGTCAATTTCCCCTCAAGCCCGACCGCTGTTCATTGTCTTTCGTTGAACAGTAAATTTGCATAATTGTTTTCCTACGTTTCCTATTTTTTATTGACTCCGTCGTCGACTCTAAGCTAGTTTATTTTATTCTAAGTGTTTCCGTTTTATTTACTGCTAATCTGCGATTGGCATCATTAGGAATTGAGGTCGCCTCTATAAAGTAGAAAGAGTGACTAACATAGTAAAGTTATAAACTTAAATGGACCAAGTGCTGTGTTTTTTAACTGTTGTTTTTATTCCTTTCCATGCGGCCTTATAAAGATAAACCAAAATAGTAAGTGTGTTAAACGTAAAAAAACATTGCTCAAGAGAATAATATTGTAAACACGTAAAACATCTACAATATTTTTATTACATTTGAGGTAAATAAGATACGGTACTAGATCTTTCAAAGTTATTTCTACCAGAACAAGAAATCAGTTAAATAAAATAAACTACCGATCACCTAAAATCAAAATAATGTCACCCTAAAACCTTAATACAATAAATTTTTTTTAGTACAGACAATAAAAAACTCAATCTCCGTGACAAAATTATCTCCATTTCATAACTATTTGACCTTCATACAATCGAATCTTTGTCCTCTAACCGGTGACCGACGAGAGCGAAGCGTCAGCCCACATAAATAAAATATGACGACTGACCCTTCAAAATCTTAAGCGGATTATGAATAAGTGGCCACCCTGAACCCAGCTTTATGAGCGCAATAATCAAATCGGTCCAATATCTATGGACAAAGGAAACAAGACACAATGGGACAGTTAATCTTATCTGACCGATATTGAGCCTAAACATGCGACCTATCGAGCCTTACTAATTGTATCGGGTGTACGGATAACAATATCACAATGTGCTTCTGCCTACGGTCCGACGTTTCATTTTATTTTTAGGGTTATAATGCATAATTATATGAATTGGTCCATTAACAGAATGTTTTGAGGACGCACTTTGGGATCGCAGAATGTTTTAGTAAAGTTACGGATCCCATTCAATTATCGACACAAACGTCGTTGGGTACTTATTTCACAAATTAATTGACAGTGTAAGATAAAAACATTGAATTACCACACGAGGTTTAACTGTTCAGTATCGGAAGTGTAAGTTAGCTTATTATATACGTACACAATAAAAGCTTAAAAACTTGCTCAATTCATTCAATTCAAATCATTTATTTGCATGATTATGGGTGGATTACTTAAAATAAATGTGATGTAAAGGAAATTTTGGCTCTCCATATTCAACCTTACTAGGCGTACAAAATTCGTTAATAATCTAATCAATTTAATTACATTTTAATTAGTTACATTTCAACATTATTAATCATTCATTGCGTTAAAATAAATATCAACCATTTAAAACATTTATATATTTTTTACTTAATAATAATAATAAATTAAATATATAATTTAAAGTATAATGTCAAAAATTAAATTAATATAAAATAATGGCTTCATACTATAGTCAAATATCAACAATTCTATGTCAAATGGCTAATTAATGCTATCATTAAGAAATTCCTTTACAGAGTAGTAGGCCATTAAATTTAAAAAAAAAACAAAAAGTTATCCTGTAAAATTTGCTTTAGTTTATAATTAAAGCAATTGAACGTTGCTTCTGTTTTCAAATGGTGAGGTAGTTTATTATAAATTTTAATTCCCACTGTTGCCGAGCCGGCCTCTTTTTTACTAGTTTATGGTTTATTACTTTTAATTTATATTTTTGAATTCTGTACTTTTTATACTATAACACATTTTCCTTTGGTTTTGTACTCTGTGTTTTTTATTACTTATGTCAAGTTGTCTTTAGTTTCATGTATCAGTTTACAATAATAAAACTACATTTAAACCCACTTTTGATTATTTAGAAACCCACTTTAGCTCAGTTTCACCCATAAAAGAATCATCATCTCACTGAAGATTAGTTGTTAAATTCCACTACACTAACATTTTTAAAGAATACCAAATAATATACTAGAAAAAATACGACTCGCACCAGATCATGTTCTCGGACGGGAATCGAACCCGCGACCTTTGGATATCCGGTCCAATGCTCTGACCGCTGAGCTACCGAGTCACTTGACCGCTGAGCTACCGCTGAGATATCCAAAGGTCGCGAGTTCGATTCCCGTTCGAGAACATGATCTGGTGCGAGTCGTATTTTTTCTAGTATATTATTTGGTATTATATAAAATAGCATTGTGAATGCTTAAATCTCAAAATTTAAAAAAATAAAATAAAGAAGTTAGAAAAGATTACATATTTTTAATGATTTACTTGCCCAATGTTAAGTAGTTCAGGTATATAAGAAAACCAAAATATCGGCAGGAAAGATTACCAGTGCAGTGTGGCGAAAAACACTTGTCGAAATCCAATTAATTTCCTTTTATTTTTTACCCGTAGCGTAAGTATTTGAGACATAAAGGCTGTTATCTGATGATGTTCAAAGTCTTTTGTTATATGAATACAATTCCCTAATTAACTGTGAATTATGTAAGTATCTCCGAAGAATAAAAAAACGTAGGCGAGAGGAGGACGTGAAACAGGAGAATTTAATTGAAAATTACATTGCAAATACCAAATTAACATTTCAGGCAGAATTGAGTTTTGTGAAGCTAACTTAATGCTATAGTATTTTAATAAGGTAAACATTAAACTTGATCATCTTTAAAACTATTTTTTAAGACTGATAATTCGTTTTATTTGTGTTTGTATTGTTTGTTATACTATTGAAACACCATTGAGACACGATTGTTACGATAACATTAATAGATTCGAGGTCTAGAGGGCCTAGACAAGTGGCAAACGCTTGACTTTATTCGAATAGAATAGAAGTGACATTAGGTGTATAATTACAAAGATTGCTATCCCAAAGTAAGTAGCTAAAGCACTTGTGTTATGGGAATCAGACACAACGGTGAAACTACAAACATCTAGACCAGAGCCAATATAGAAAAGTTCGTTTTCTAAATTGATCCAGCCAGAGATCGAACTTGGGACCTCAGAGGTGGCGACACCATGAAAACCGGCGTACAAACCACTTGACCACGGAGGCATCAAATTTGAAATTTTATAATCAAAACGCCGTGATTATCTATGGTCAGCGACAAAGCCGCTTGGCTATAGACACAGAACTCTTGGTAGCAGTATACTTTCTTGTAGTCACAACACAACAGTACTGGAAATGTTATGAGTAATGGATTTATAGTTGACAGCTACTCTATCACGTGTCGCATCGCACCATTCCTCTCTTCATAAATCAAAGCCTATCAATAATGATACATCGCAGGCACCTTAGTTAAGTGTGTTGAAAAAAATAATCCTTTTGAAAAAAGTAGATTGGTAGTTAAAAGAGCTTATAACTGCGAATTAATATATTCAACTAGCTTCCATATCAGACTTCATCTGCAATGCATGCAATTCAACTTGTGGGAATTTTCAAAAATTATTTGAAATACCAAATAATATACTAGAAAAAATACGACTCGCACCAGATCATGTTCCCGTCCGAGAACAATATATATAATAAACAAATAGCATTGTGAATGCTTAAATCTCAAAATTTAAAAATTATTTCAAAGCCTACGTCATAAGAACTATCTTCACGCCTCAGCATGATCCATCGAGTGATTTCAGTGCAGAGTTTTGCAATTTACGTAAATATTTGTACTCTTCATCGACCGTAAAACTATGAACATGTTCCCTGATTGGTCTGTGACGGTGGAGCATGTTTATGACCATCTATTGTAGGTTTACAACTACAATCTATAAGTATCTAATATGTTTATGTATCTTGTCAATGTCATTATTCTATGCTGTCGTTGTCATCCAATTATGTGTAATGAAGCTTTGGTACTATACTCACCAATACTAGTTAGACGTGTGACATAATTATGTTTACTAAATAAGCAATATCATTACTGCGGCATGTAGATTATGTAGTGGTATCTACAACATACTCGTGTAGTAGTATTATCTACAAACGGAACACTATAAACTTTAAGCAAGTTGTGTTCGAATAAAAGACATTCATGTGAGAATTAAAAAATTGTATGGAAATTCGCGGAAACAAACCCGGAACCTCAGAAATTGCGATACTATGAAAACCGGCGTGCAAACACTCGACCACGGCACTCGTCATTTGATATTTCTTGGCATTTTTTCATAGTTATCAATATTGATAATGTCAATAACGTTTGGAGGTTGCTACCAGTTGCTTCTATAAGTTACCTACGTCACATTTTCTAGTCTAGTTGAACATTACATTAATGTAAGAGTTGATATACTAGAAGAAATTCGACGTTCCCACTAGTGACTCGGTAGCTCAGCGGTCAGAGCATTGGACCGGATATCCAAAGGTCGCGGGTTCGATTCCCGTCCGAGAACATGATCTGGTGCGAGTCCTATTTTTCTAGTATATTATTTAGTTTTATATAAAAATAGCATTGTGAATGCTTAAATCTCAAAATTTAACAAATTACATTAAATTGTGTGATTGAACGTCGAAGCTCCCATTTCAAGTTTCAACGCAAATACCACTTAGCAATAATTGATAGCGCACTTCTGCAATTCATTCGATTAAATAGTGATCGTAGCACCTAGCAATAAAGATAATTATTGTAAGTTCCATTTGCTCCATTAATACTTCTTTATTACATTCATTACAATAAAATTGAAATGAAGAATAAGAGTATTGATAGGAATTATCTATAAATAAAATAACAGGGTAAAAAATCAACGAGGAAACACTTTCCTATTCTGAATGTGATGGTCGCTGCTGATTGAGTATTATTATAAAAACAAATATTCCGGGCCAAAGCTAAAAGCCGGTACTATGGTGACTAAAACAAAATTGATACTCAGATGATTGAAATGACACGAATGAAATGAATTGAGATGAATGAAACTACACTGGTATAATGATTTGAAAGAATTTTTGACAGAGTGGTAATGTGTAGGGACTGGGCAAGCATCGTCGATAGAGCTAACTATAATTTGGAATGCAATTTAGATAGATTGTGTACCTATTCAACTAGCAATAACTTGACTTATCGCAATGAAAGTCTCTCTCTCTCTCTATCCATCACTTTTTCACTGATCTTAAAGTGGTATCAGACAGATTGCGTCTACGGGAGCCCTTGACATATGAGTGTGGCTCGCTCTTGACCGTTTTTGCCGCTGAGATCAGCAGATATGTGAAGGGCAAGCATCATCGATCGAGCTATTAAGGCCCTCCGCAAACTTTGCACAGCTATAACGTCGGTTCCGGCCGCTTACGCGACAGCATTGAGGTTAACTTACGCCATAAATTAGGACCGTTCATTACACTCTGACGGGTTTTATTCGTATTAGACCCTATTTATTTATATTAGTTCTAATGGGGTGCGTGTTACATTGCAAAATGTGGTTTCTAAATCCCGCATGGTTGCCAACGTAAAACTTTCTTTGATATAACACGTTTTTTAATACCTACTAATGCTATTAGCATGTCAGACCTAGGTTTGCCCATTCAATACCTTGACCAAACCTATGTTTGGTATAACGCGAAAGACTCGTAAAAAATAAATTTAAAAAACTAAAAAACCCGCTTGCAACAAAAGACAAGTCTCCTGAAAAGATGGTAACAAGATTAAATATTAAATTCAAACTTGAAACATATTGATGGTAGTGTTTAGAAATTTTATTCAACATAATAACATGCAGTCGGAGGCATGCATTAAGTGACATTATGAATGATTTGACTTATCATTTAATTCTATCGATATTATTACGTTTAACAAACGTTCTATACACTACCATCAACATGTTTTAAGTTTATCTTTAATAATTGATCTTGTTTCATCTTTTCAGGTAACTTGTCTTTTGATGCAGGCGGGTTTTTTTTTAATTTATGTCTTTTTAGTTATTATAATATTACGGTCTTGAAATACCTTTTTTAAATTCATAACATAAGTATTTTGATTTGATACCCATATATTGCAGAAGGTATGCTAAACATTTATGTTTCACTTCATATAATAGCATCTCACAGCCGCTATGTTGGTTTTTTAACGTCACTTACCTAAGAAGAGACAAATCTAACGATATCTTAATTACAGATAATACGTTCAGCCATTTGAAATATATGAGGTAATAAAGAATATTACATGCAAACATACAAGATACGCGCGAAACACATAACCTTTTCCTTGCTGTCGGGTAAAAAGTAATCAAATTCTTCATTAGGAGATTAAATTATTATTGTGATTTACAGTGATTTAGATTTAACAATAATGGCAAAAAATAATAGTACGAGTACCTTATTTGAAGAATATTTTTCAAGTAATATATTCTATTGAAAACATAAAAATGCAAATTAACCGTAAAAGACCGTGAGCGTCCCTTGCTAAGCTTACACAAGGTTCAGACGGGTCGCTTACGAAGGAAAATCACATAAATTTCACGTTCGTTAAACACAGATAGGTGCCATTTGTATGGTTATCACTTGTTATAAATGTTAATCTAGTGACCGCCAGTTTCCATTTAAAATCGACATAACGCCTAGTTTCAAATACGCTAAGTAAACGACGCTGTTACAGTCTTGTTATACTAGTTTACGCAATCAAAAATGTATGGTTAATATTGTAAATTCTGTTAAACTTATTCTAGTTCTTTCTTCTCATGACTTTAGACTAGATTAATTGTAAGTCTTGATAACAATCAGAATGTTATTCTTGACACATGGTGGGTGGTTATTTAGAGTCAAATCTACAATAAGCTTCATTAAAGTATATGAAAATGAACTGCTGTTCTTTAGCCTGGAAAGAACTCAAAAACGGCTTGACTGATTGGAATAATTACTTTTTGTTTTGTTTGCATAGTACTAGGATGGTTTAGAAACAAAATAATAGGATAACCTCTAAAGTACAGTTGTATATTCCAAAATTCAACATTGGCAATTTTGTAAGGGAACCGCCATTTAGAATTACATTTGACACGGACGGGGTTATGTGGGGAAGAGTCCCACATAACCCCGTCCGCTCACCAAGCGGCGGGGTATAAGTAAAGTATTTTCCGGAGAATAAAAAAAAGGATACGTAGTGTTGCTTTTGTTTAAGTATTCAGCTGCTTTGTTGTAACCTAACTAACTACCTAATTAAATAGATGGCGCTGGTTTTCAATATTTTAAAATTGTCAGCTAAAAAAGTCTCGAATGGGTGGTAGGAAAATATAGACAATTCAAAAGCACTTAATATCTAAGTTTATTTGAATAAATAATTTTTCATTTCATTTCATATCATTTCATATCATTTTATATCATTTCATATCATTTCATATCATTTCATTTCATTTCATTGATAAACATATAAGTTGTAGGTGATACGATGTTCACAGGATCCAAAGGATAAATTGTAAACAGTAAAGTCTTTAACGAACCGCCATGATTGCTATGTAATTTTATGTAACCTACGTTTTATGATTGAAAGAAACTTTTGGCAAATTTCAACGTTTCAAACTTCTTACTCGCCGGCTGATCAATCAATTTAAATTGGCGTATAAAATCAGGTCGATCCTAATACCATCGCTGTCGGCAACTTTGCTTTTCCTCGAATATTCGGAGGGAAATAAATCCCTTGAGTTAGGGCAACTAAACAAAACTGAAATATTTTTGTTACTGAAATATTACATACAACTTTAAATTCTATTTCGATGACCTCCGTGGTCGAGTGGCTTTGTACACCGGTTTTCAAGGTGTCGCCATCTTTGAGTTCCCGGGTTCGATCCCCGGTTGGGTCAATTTAGAAAACGAACTTTTCTATATTAGCTCAGGTCTGGGCGTTTGTGGTACCACCGTTGTGTCTGATTTCCATAACACAAGTGCTTTAGCTACTTACTTTAGAATCGGAGCAATGTACCTATGTGATGTTGTCAAATATTTATTTATATTTATTTATTAGAATTGTAGAAAGCCACTTGACTATAAGGCCAGGCCTTCACTATGATTGGATAAAATTGTATATTACTTTAATAATATTTTGCGGCTTTCCCAAATTTAGGCATACAGGTGGCGATGCAATCAGCGTAGTCTGACACCCTATTAAGTCGTAAACCCGACATGCATACTGATCTGCCTTCTGCGTAGTTAGTATAGTAAGCAAGTAATTTAACTTTGGGCACCTTCGAGGGAAATGAAACCCTAACGGAATTCGTTAGTTCGATAACTTTTACGATTGGTTTGGTAAATCTGATAACACTGAAATAAAATTTAGGTAAAAAACACATAAAAATGTAAAGTAAAATGAGTTTATTTGTGTCATTTTACAATGGAAAATCCAAATCACTAAATCACCTTTTTATTCGGACATGACTAAAAGTATTCGTGTTATTAAAATGTTTTATAAAATTTTCGAGCGGGTAATTTCATAAAAAATATTTATAATTTTTATAATTATTATTTTATTTTATTTTATTTTATCTCGTTCTGAAGAACGCAGCTATAAAATAATTTAATAAACTTGAATACATTTTTATAAAATTTTCGAGCGGGTAATTTCATAAAAATATGAGCAGCCTTTTTGCTTTAGTCCTCCCGTGACCACGGCCCCTGGAAAGGTGTCGAAACGTCGGGAATTCTAAAAACCAATAAATACAAACTAAATAATTCTAAAACAACACCTGAATTAATAATATACGCGCTGTAATCCGTAAAAAGTGTTTTATTTCTAATGAACTGTACGCGCGAAAGTCTTAGATGTGTATATTCAAATAAGTATCTATTTTTTTTATATATATTGGATTTGTAAAATATAAGTACATTGAAGCTGCTCGTCCTAAGTCTGATAGAAAACGGAACATACAACCTAACATTAATATTTGATGTACTTTAGAGGCTTACAACAAATATAAAAGAGCATTAGGTCATTACACCTAATATTATTTAACTATTAGCAATGGAAAGTCACTGTCTTACCACAAAAAAATTAAAACACTGTTTAATTTAGACACTGTTTAAATGTGATGCTCTGTCTGTCTCTTTCAAACAATATTGTCAAAAAAGTGACAACATCACATTTAAACCATAAACTTATTAAACTAGCGTTAGTATAAATAAGTCTATGGTTTAAACAGTGTCTAAGATAAACACTTGTTGAACAGTGTTTTGAAATCTCATAGTCATAGTCAAGAATATCTAATTTAGGTCTCATGTGATATCATGAAACTAATTAAATTTGTTTCCTTTTTCAGGTACCACCTACATTCCCCTCAGTTGGAAAATTGATAATAGTAAGTTGCGAACTTGTGAGTGCCATTTATGTATTATTATGGTTATAAAACTCATTTTAACCTTAGTTAGAACCAAAAAGTTATGATATTCACAATATTCAAAGATTCTGTATTAAGCTCAGTTTTTGTTACTAATTTGTAATATATTAAACAGATGTTTTCAGATCCAATATGCCGAATCACTAGAAACTGAATAATTTATCGATTTGTTAATAATCTATAATTTACTATGAAAGTCGAATAATGCTAGTTTTTGAACGAATTGGCTTTATACTAAAAAAATAAAGCATCGTGAGAATTTAATAAAAAACCGGACAAGTGTGAGTCGGACTCGCCCACCGAGGGTTCCGTACTTTGTAGCTACTTCAATAAAACTATATGTTTTTATGATTTAATTACAATTTTTCTCTGTATTTATAGTATAAGACAATATTACTTACCAAATTTCATAGTTCTAGGTCATTGGTCCAATACATTTTGATTCCCTTGAGAGTGTAGAAGTATGCGTTTTTGCGGCATAAACAGTCTTTTTTTTTACATTAAGATAGAAGTTTGATTTTTCACAGTTTTAAGGGACTGTAGACTTGAGTAAGTATATGGTTTTAATTTCAACTTGATACCACCACGCGTTCCCGAAATAAAGGGTCTTAACAGACAGACAGACTGACAACAAAGTGATCCTATAAGGGTTCCGTTTTTTTCCTTTTGAGGCACGGACCCTTAAAAACACAAATACATAATACGATCCGAATACGTAATGGCGTAGATTTTTGCAGAAAATAATGTTATTCAGAGTCACATATTGTTGACATTAAACGGCGGGCATAAGTAGAAAAGCATACAATCTAGTAAGTATGTAAAATAGTGAAAAAGCAATATATCCTTCAACAGACCTTGATAATCCTCTTAAAAGAGAATTTGAACTAAAAGTTATTCTGTACACTTTTGTGGAAACCCTTTTTTAAGTTGCAAAATTGTTTCCAATAATAAATAACTACTTATATTGCAATATATTAGAGTAGGTAGTGGCAATTTGATTTTATACCTACTTATTTATATCAATTCAATTTATTTATTTGCAAATTAAGTAACAGAAATACCAGTAATACGACCCGTAATTCATTTCAAATGTAACAAGATAGAAACAGTCTAATTAAGTATGATCTTTTAACTATAGAATAAACTTAAACTCATATAAAACTAAGCGATTGTATGAAACAATAGCTCCGTCTTTAGTTTCAAGTTTCCAGGAGCATTTATTTGAGCTAAGAAGCCCTTGTCAGAACAGACCTCACTCCATTTTAATTATATTCGAACTAACCTCCATTAACAGTGGTATAATTTTGACAGTTAAATAAGAAATGGTTAAAGACGAATGGGTTTGCGCTGAAAATTATAAGTGAGAGCTATTTGTCAGGTTTTGTTGTTTAGTAAATCTCCTTCACTGTAGCGATCGAAGTATTAGCAGCATACTTCTCTAAAATGAGTATTTTGTGTAATTTGTTTGTTTTGTAAGAAAATAATTTACGGCCTGTTGGGCTTGCCTTATGTCAATTATAATTTATTGATGCAATGATTTATGTAATTATTCTATTCGGAATTTGAATAGTTCTCCACTGTAGGGTTTGCTAAAACACGCGGAATGCTTCTGAAAAGATGGGGTGGTCTTTTTTTATACTTACTTGTTTTGATTATAATAAAATTGAATTAGTGATTCATGTCAAACCGTAGCGGAACGTAACACTGGAAACGCCTCATTAACGCCGCGTTAAAATTCACTGTAAAGCAGTCAAACATCTGGCCCATTCTTTATGTAAAACGAAAGCGACTAATCTGTCCACCTCTCTGAGAGGCTTGTCTTATTCATGAGCGGAGATCGAAACAGGAGTCCGAATTGAAGTGCAAATGTAAAGTGCTTCAAACATTTTCAGCGGTAAATTATACGGCAATTTTCTCACTTCTTTAGAGCCACTTTCCCCACAAAATATAAAGTAGACAGAACAGAAGAGCTGCTCGGAACAAACGCGGTTGTCTGTGCACTCTCACATAAACATTACGTGCAGCCAACCTTAGCCCTGTAGTCAGTACTACATGGGACTTTAATACTCATTTTCGTCGCATGCACGCAACACGCACTGGAACAACACAAACTTATCTGGGGCTCTATTTTTGATAGGCTGCGAAAGCTCTTTTTTCATCGCATGCGGTTTATTGTCAACATTGACAACACGCTCTCAAAAAACACAAACTTACCTGACCCTGTGTCGGCGTTGCTGTCGTCTATTAGTTGACGGCGTAACCTAACATTTAGTTCCAGTTTTGGCCATCGGGTTAGATAAGTTTGTGTCACTGACAACTACTGCTCATTTTCATTGGACAGCCATGCTGTCGAATGAAAATGAGTAGTAAAGAGCGCTCGACGCCCTAATAAACGCTAAAATAGGGCCCCTGACTCGGTGACGGCGTCGCTGTCGTCTACGTAGTTGACGGCGTAACCTAGGTAACAATAAGTAATAAACACATAGTTCAGGTTACTGTACTACACTGACAAGTACTGACAAACGAGCGATTCAAAAATAAAGATTTTGCTATGTCGAATGAAAATGAGTAGTAAGTAAAGAGTGCTCGCCGCTTTTCAAACATAGGGCCCCAGTACTGTCACAACTGCACAGCTCCTAGCGCATGAAAACAAATGAAGGGAGTGTTTTTGAGGCCACAGCGAGCGACGCGTCTGTAAAATACACAGTCTTTATATTTTTTCACTCAAACAAATATCACGTAGCTGTACATATTAAAAACGAAACGTAACTTCTAAGATCAATTCTGTTCTGCCTTTCATGGTGATAACTGCTTTACCTTATTTGTAATACAAATGGAACTACAAAATTGTTGATTAATGTTAATATTGTTCTTAGCGATATTGCTACGTTTGCTTTAAGCCACAAGTCAGCTTCACAAACGCGGTTCATTTTGAGTTAATTGTTATCTCAATTGGATGTGTTAGTTTACTTGTAATTAATGTGCGTATTGATAGATACGTACATTAGGTATACAATAATATAAAATGCTATTTACATATTTTTGCTGGATATGCTATTTATATTTTTCCCTATTTTACAAAGAAACTTTTGTGTGAATTGTTGGTTAAACTAGATGGGATAGTGCAGGTGCTGTATTTCAATGAGTTTTGCAACTAAGAGTTTTCATGTGTACACTGGAGAGGCCACTAATGCAAAGTACACACCGAGGAGCGAAGAAGCAAACAGAATGTATAGGACACGTTCCCAAAATAGGTGTGGCAAGGGACTGTTCATTCTGTACATAGCATTATATGCGTTACTTGAATTTGCTGTTCGTCAATGTTATCAAGGTTTATATTTGGCTATCTGGCTAGGATGTAAACTTTCTGACACACAAAGTGTATTTTTTAATTTGGAATTTTAGCATCACAATGCTGTTTTTATACAATACTAAATAATATACTATGCAAAGAGCGTATAATATAATAAGGCACTAAGTACCTAGTCCCTAATAGAAACACTATAAATTTATTTTGCGTTGTTTTTGCGAACTTACACGTATTAACGTAAAATATTTTGTATTACTCAATAAGACCTACTTGAATTCGTATTGTGGGAGATTTATTGCCATGAAAATATGGTATAATGTAATCTAGTAAATGACTCACCACTGAGGAACTGGCTATCTTACCTCTAACAGTCGGAACACAACAATTTTTAAATTGTTGTTATGGCGTCAGACTTAGGTAAAATTATGGTAGCTAGCCAGGCGGACTTGAAATAGGCCCTACCACCAACCAAACCGAGTACAAATGTACCCCCCTCTTGGGAATCGAACCCGGGACCCCTGCGTCTTACACGTGTGGGCGAACCACTAGACCACAGAGGAGGTTAAAAGTTCATATAAATCTCAAAAATTTCATAAAAATAAATATATTTAAACTAATAAATCACTATATTTTAAAATCGACGACCATACTGTTTCATACCTAAATAATTTCAGTTGGCTGACTTCCTAAATACCTAGAACTTTCCCAAATGTTCAGGCATTACTCGTACATTCCTAACATAAGCTCAACACGACAGAAATGCGCGAGTTAACGGCAAAACTTTGTCGTTGGCCATTGTTTTACGAATAGCGGACCCACTTCTTATAACGATCAAAATTTCAAACATTTTCCGTAACTTTAGTATGCAATCAACTGCTGCCATGCGATTAAAGTATTGGTCCGAAGCTTGTATTGAATTCATGATTAGTTTAAATGAAAGAACTTAAAACTACCTACTTTACTAAATGTTCGGTGATGTTAAGTATATGAGAAGAATATGTAGTAAAACTTAATCGCCAAAAAGTTATAACTAATAATATAATAAAGAAATCAAAGATCTTGATAATATTAACTATTACAATAGGCAGATTATTCATCGCCAGTTAAAAAACAAGCTCTTTTACGGGTTTAATCGCTTTTATAAATGAGTTTTAATCCTCAGAAATTGACGACCTCTGAGTGGTCGAGTGGTTTGTATGCTGATTTTCAAGGTGTCACCATCTCTGAGGTTCCGGAAATCCCCGGCTGGATCAATTTAGAAAACAAACTTTTCTATATTGCCTCAGGTCTGTGTTTGTAGTTCCACCGTTGTCTCTGATTTTTATAACAGAAGTGCTTTAGCTACTTAATTTGGGACCAGAGCAAAATTGTGATGTTGTCTAATGTTTAGAAAAAAAATCTTAGAAGCGAATAGTTTAAAAATAGTCCTAAGTAAAGTGCATCCAACAATAAAATCTAGATGTAAATATAAGTTGGTGAAAGTCCCAGAATGCAGAATTAAGAACACCTAAGTAATAATGTAAGACCCCGCCTCGGGAGCCGCTTCAACAGCTCTGCACTGCTCTCATAAACTACAAGTTTTCGTGAGCTAAGCGGGTACAGTATTTAATGAATTCCGTAGATAATTCTGACTTTATAACTTGTTTAGTTCGAAACTAGAAATGTGAAGTAAGACTGTGGTTAAAGTTGATACAAAATGGGCATTGGTACCTATTTTATTATTTTATATAATAATAATTGGTACCTATATAAAGTGTCAACTTATATCATTATTTATTCTGTGCTTATACACGAAAAGTGGTGAATATTTGAATCCTTACTAACATTATAAATGCGAAAGTAACTTTGTTTGTTTGTTACGCCTTCACGTCTAAACTAATCAACCGATCATGATGAAATTTTGCAAACACGTTGTCAGGGGTACAGTAAAGGACATGAGTACCTTTCATCCAGAAAAAAATATTATACTGTTCCCGAAGGATATAAAAATAACTGTCCACGCAGACGAAGTCACGACCGGTGCCTAGTATTTTATATATGGAAACTAGCTAGTGTCTGGAAAGTAAGCTTAACTTACATAAAAGAAAAAGTTCAATATATTTTGTAATTATTAACTACACAAAATTATTGAAATGAAATTGAAAAACAAATGAAACATGAATTGTTCAATATATTTTCTAATTATTACTTTTTGTTAATATAATTAAAATCGAAATATGTAATTAATCTAGATTCCCAATAACGATATCGTTGCTGAAGGGTAAATTTTACCGATCCGAAAATCAAATCACTAAGATCTCGGTAATGGAACCGGAAATCGAATCGACCTTTCATTCTACCCAAGAATGCTCAATTTTTTACCTCCCGAAATTGGTTTTTAATTACAAGAGTACAATAATATTCAAATCAAGCAGCGAATCTTGATAAAGATCTTGAAAAATCACATTTATATTACGTTGATTTCGAAAGGCGGCTTAATTGTGAATGGAATGAGGAAAGAATTAGATGAGGGAGTCCAAATGATGTGAAATTAGCGTCGATCTGAATAGGAATCTCGGTGAGTGCTTGTTGTTTTTGCGTATTATCTTATTTTGCGAGAAGGCTTAGCATAGAAATGTAAGACATGAACAAGTTTCGTTAGGCTGATAAAGAACAACGAATCGAGAACACTTGCCTCAGATCGAGGCTAGTTTTAATCATTTTATCTTACTATCGTTACTTAATCTCTTGACTAGAACTACGTTATTAATTTCCATTATCTACCACACTTTCTCAAGCACGTTCACGAATTATTAATATTATATGTCTCCTGTCCAAGTGTCCACACACAGATGTTTATAGTAAATGATCAAAAGTGACAGTATCTTAGCTCAGCGTGATCCGATCACCTCGTATAAATGGATTGTCTGTTATATTGCCTCACCGGTCCTCATGAAACGGATGTGGCCAACTACAGCTTATTTATGAAGGTATATAATTGAGGTACAAATAGAAAATAAACAACAGGCTTTAACTATGTATTCTTTAGTACAACACATAATATAAGACCGCCCGTTACGTTTTATTTGAAGAGACATTGCTACGAATATTTAGCTTGCTACGAGATACGTCTACGACAAGTTCGTAGCTTTCAGACTACGGAGTATAGTTATAGGGCTTAGGCTGTAAGTAGTAGTAGTAGTAGTTATATAACATAGTAGTTTAGGCTTATTTCTGTATCTATGCTTATATCTATCTTATGAAATCTATTAAGAATTATATAACTTTTCAGGTTTTTTTAATGTCTAACTAAGGATTGTTAACGCTCAGGTTTCAATTACATAACTTTTGTAGTTGTGGGGATATAAAAGACAAATCAGTTTTAGGGGAATCACAATTGTTATGTAGGTATACAATTTTATTGCTAGTAAATCGGAAAATAAAATAAATTATCTACATGCTTGAATGAGGAATATTTGATACCACTCATAATACAGTACATTGCTCGAATTAGAACATGTGATCCAAAATTGAGGTTTGCACTCTATCGAGTGACTAGTGGTCAACCGATGCCAATAAACATTCACCCGCACACACGAAGCCGTGTGATTGCGCTATTTACACGGCGGGAATCAAAAACAAGCTCCCATGACGAAAACCCTCGCTCACTGTGTGCTTACCTCATAACAAAGTAAATGCCGAATACATTTTGTATGAGCTGTCTCAGCGTTCTCGTGCGGATTAAAAAAACGCACACACTCTTTAAAATTTATTAAAAGGCTCTGTTTGCGAAAGCTCCGCAAATATCGGTTTAATGCGCCACAGCTTGCCGTAGCTTGCATACGTTCACACTTGTGCGCCGTATTGGTTTAGGCATAAGGGCGAGAATAAAAAAACAGAGACCAGTCCCAATGAAAAGGCTTATTCAAAGCCGCAGATCAATATGATTCCTGCCTTTTCTCTTATTTACGTATTTTGGTGTTTCCGCTCTGACGGCTTTTTATTGGCTTTTGTTGGAAGATACGACAGCAGTTCCGAACCGTTTTTATGTCAATAGAAAGCTATTGAATTTTATGGTGTCTCTATTTTGGAGTAACATGCTGTGACAAGTATCTGACATGTGTGACGAAAAGAGTTACAAAATTTAAAGTACATAACTTAGTACTTTTGTGTTATTACGAGAATTCAGATTACTATTACTATTAAAAGTAATATATTTAGTTAGCAACATAATATTCTTCGGCTTTTATAAGTCTAAAATATATTCCTATAAATTCTGCATCAATTTTTGGTCTAATTCGTAGTTTTTAGCTTCATTTGATACCTCTATAATCAAAGACCTCTATTTATTTATCGACCTATTTAAAAAATTACTCAATCAAAGAAAATAATGTTACAATGCCTTACGTAAGTTTTTGTTTAATTTAAAAAGCTCAATATTATCAGCTGGCTGTAAAGCTATATTTAGGCGCTATATGCTTTCATCCGATGCACCATATTTGTATTACTTTTTCTCTCCCTGATATTACAATTCATGGGTAGCCGAGCCGAATATACGTTGACATTTATTCCGCCACTGTCAACGTTAATTTTAAAATTCATTTGTAAAAAACGTGACTATTTCCAAAATTGTTCCAGCGAGGTTGTTTTTGTGTCTCTTCCATAAAGGTAGAATATTGAATTTACAGGTGCATGTTCGAAGGTAAATACTGTGAGTTTTTAAACACCTGAGTCGTAAAATGGAATATTATATATACATAAGCTCAGTCTAAGTACAATAGAGTTGAGGTTGGTAAAGGGGCTTGTGATATGACACCACCCTGTGACCCAATTCTACTAACATTTTTAGGTAAACGTATGTTAATTGCATTTCAAACACAACTAAATGACAGATTCTCAGACTACTCATTCATTAGCAGTACTAATCACGATTGTGTCGTACACGATAACGTCAACGAAATCTAGCGATTCGAATCATAAATTAGTAAAATTGAGTCCATGATGAGGCCAATGTTTATAAGTAAATAAATAAATATTTGACAATATCACATGCAATGCTCCGATTCCCAAAAGTAAGTAGCTAAAGCACTTGTGTTATGGAAATCAGATTCAACGGTGGTATCACAAACACCCAGACCTGAGCCAATACAGAAAAGTTAGTTTTTTAAATTAACCCGACCGGGGATCGAACCCGGGACCTCAGAGATAGCGACACCTTGAAAACCGGTGTGCAAAGCCACTCGACCACGGAGGTGTAAATAGTTTATAGAAGGTGGGTGGGTACAGATAATATAATACTATACTAGTGATATGGGATTAGGGTTCCTGATCAAGATTTTTCGGAGTGAGAATTCCCGGGAAATCTGGCAATACTCAAGACGAAAAAAATGTGGAGAATTCAAGAACTCGAGAAAATTTACTTTACAAAATTTTGAAAAGCTTAATCATTCACAAACGGATGATGAAAAAAATACACCTCCACTTCACATGTAAAAAAAAAAATTACATCACCACTTTGTCGGCGTGATTAATATACAAGGTGTTACAAAAGTACCCCTAATGCCGAATATGGTAGATAGGGACCATCAAACTGAACAACTTTTACTATGGGACCAACTCTGAAACCGCTAAAAAAAATCAGCTGTTTCATACAAAAATTAATTACGAAAATATCAAAATGTATGAAACAGCTGATTTTTTTTTCGCGATTTCAGAGTTGGTCCCATAGTAAAAGTTGTTCAGTTTGATGGTCCCTATCTACCATATTCGGCATTAGGGGTACTTTTGTAACACCTTGTATATATACATGCCAAATAACAGTTTCTAGTACTAAGAGTCTATGAGCTAGGCTGGGGACCGACTGACAGACCGATAGACGGACATGGCGATAAGGGTTCCCTGTTGAGTTTTTTTTGTGAAAAGTGGCCCCTCTATTAAACTAAACGACAGGCTAGAAAATATTGTTTAAGCCATAAAAAGCACCACAAATCTTCCTCGGAGTGCACTTCAGAGAGATAATTCGCAATTTCGACTTTATTTAAGCACTCTGCTTTCCCAATGGCGGCGCTAGTGTGCAAACTACGCGCTCGCCGGACAACAATAGAATATCTATTTTGTCTCATTTTCCGGACCTTGATGGGTTAAACAACGCTAACAAACAAAACAAACTATTAATTGACACTATCCTAAGTTTGGGTTCAAGTTCATTAACTTATAATGTTAAAAAACATTCGTTATTATTTTACTGATTATTTCCAACGATAATAAGCTTTCAAGGGCGGTAATTACTGGGTTCTCCAGACTAATTTAAAGCGTGTTTCGATTACAATATTTGAATTTGCTCAAAATACACCTGGGGAATTCACCTCATAATTCTTTGTTTGCTAGCTATGAAAGTGATTCATCAATATGTTTCAGGAATGATATAAGTAACGGCCGGGTGCGGATCCATCATTCAATGTCACTCGAGAAGTAAACGCAAGCACCACCTTGCGTCACTCGATTATTGTGGCTCCCATATGCTTGAACGATTTTAATCATTTTAATCGAATCGAACAATCGAAGAATGCGAGATAACAACCCAGCCAATTTAAACGTGCGTTTTAACGAGTCTTTATTGCCGAAACCATATTTTGGTTATGCTAAACGAATAATTTCTAAAGAATATCATAATTAGGATTTTTTTTACTTGTTTGAAGGATGCTAAACAGTGTATGCACCTTAATAAAATTAAAATGATGATAAAATTAGGTAAAATTACTTTTCTTATTGACTATATGAAAAATAAAAGAATTAGATATAATTTTTGATGTAACTTAATATTTGATACTCGTATTACAGATAATGTAAGTTAGCAGCTTCTGTTTAAACATTGGACATGAAAAACGTCTGCTAAATTCGTAAGCCTGCATGTCTAGCAGAGTTAACCTTTAACTTAGGAAACTTCACTTGTAGTTCCTAACCGTTGTGTGTCACGATCTAGACATTCAGACATGTCTGGAATTCATTGTACAATCCATTACCGCGAAGTTCATAAGCGGCTATGATGCTAAAAAAATTTTCAAGTGTATTCTGATTAAATAAAATACTTTTTGACATAATACAAAAAAGTAATCCTAAATATAAAAACACCAAAAAACTTTATAAAAATCTTGTTAGTGTCCGATAAAGTGTCTGTAGTTCAATGTTCGGTTAAACCTAGCAGCGCAGATTTGAATCTAGTTCATAAATATACTATTTTTCTTTTGTAAAAACTTCACAAAAGTTTTATTCTAAAGAATCTTTGAATGCTACTGTTAAACTTGAATTTTTGCAGTGTATCAGTACTGTCGGAGTTTTAATGAAGGTCAGGTAACAGGCCGAAGTATCACATTACGTTTAACGACCCATTTGCGATAGCAAGGGTAACGGGAGCAATATTTTATTGTACATTATACTTTGAAATTTATTAAGCTGCTATATTTTTTATAATGTTATCGTCATACGACGACAGATGGTTTCCATTTAAAACTTTGTAAGAAATAAAGTTTAAAGAAACAATTTTCAATAGCACATGTCCATAGAAATAAAATGTCTGTGCACATGCCTTTATTAGTCATTTCTTAGAACGAATCTGATATAAAAAAGATTTGCAATATCCAAGTTATCTTAAGTTACGGGCCTTTACTATCTATAGTTTTTAGTTGAAAAAGTACATCAGGCATAGCATGACCATCGAAATGCGATATGATATAGCGATTTATCACGTTTAACTGTCAAAAGACAATGTATATTTCGACAGTTAAGTGTCGATAAAACGATATATCACGCGATATATATCGTGTTTAGGTGGTCATGCTAGGGCGGCTGGCCTATTACATAAAAAACAAACGCGATAAGCAGACAATGATGTTCGGCTCACTCAGTGACACTATTAAGTCACGAATAACAAGTGAATTGAACGACGAACGTCCGATTATCGCTATTATTTTTGTGTAATAGGCCTGCAGACCCTGTCCAATTAAACCAAATTATATCAATAGAACAACAACTATGTACTGTTAAACTTAGAATTATATTCTGTTTTGATTTCAGCAGTACACTACAGATTCAACACCTATTAAAAACTAAATAATGAGCCTTTTATTAAGTACCTTTTACAAATACATAATTTAATGATTTAGACTTAGACTAAAAAAAAATTCAGAATCAAACAATCACATTTCTAAGTTCGGTATTAAACAAGAAATTTAACATTTGACTATTAGCTGTAGCTGCGTCTTTTACCAAGTCGTCGTCGAGTCCATCCTTGTCTGATGTGACGATAATAATATTGGGCCCTTGTCTCTGCGAGCCGACAGTAGGGGGTAGGACCTTGTGAATCTTACAGCAAACTCTGTGTCTAGTGGTACATCCAGCTACCATGGGATCGAAGTTCATGGTATGGCAATGTTCTATCTTGATACAGATGCCACCGCGAGCCCAGCACGTCGGTATTGTCGAACCTGATAAATGCCAAGGTTGTCTACATTCAAACGGGGAAGAAGTATTACAACAGCTGCAAAACTACTAAAAACACTATGGCCCGTATTTATAAACCGCTCTCAAGTATGATCTCAAGATAGCTCTCAACGTTGGGAGCGATTTATAAATACGGGCGTAAGTTTATCAATGGACGCAAAAGGTCACTTTTAGTCACCTAGTCACCTACATAATATCAACTCTAAAGGAATGGATACTTACCCCTTACTTATAAAGATTGTATAGCAGTTGTATAGTTACACAATGGTTACTCTCTGTCGAACTATTTAAATTTGACATTAAAAAGAAAGGGACAAAACACAGTGTAACTATACATCTGTTATACAATATTTATTAGTCATAGTCATAGTCATAGTCATAGTCATAGTCATAATATTTATTGCAACTTAGTAACAAATTAGTAAGGGGGCTAGTGTTTAAAATTACTGGGTAAATAGCACAACACGTTAACAATTAATCCTTTGACAGATTTGGAACTTGGCTACCGTGGCACGGGTAATTCTTGCCGAATTTTGTCAGTAGCTAAGCTAGGTACTTTGTAACATTCTAAGCCAATGTCTGTTTGACCAGGCCAAGGATTTGCAGGCAAAACAGCCATTTAGAACAATTTTCACTAGTTGGGTAGATGTTTTAGATAATTTTATCATTAGTTGGTCCATAAGTGCATAAAACGAACAACAGCTTATTAATAGATAACCGAAATGTGGAAAGTAAGTATATAGGTTCAAATATCTAGGCAGTTGTATGGGTGAAGATTGTAGCCAACGTAACTAATAACGTCAACACAAGATAATAGAATCTACATTAAGATGTCAGGAATTAGGTACCTATTTCAGAATCTTGGAATATATTTTGGTGTTGGTGTGTTGAATCACCAAGGAATTCTACAACTAATCATACAGGCCCAGATTGCGAATAAACGTAGCGCATCATTATTTGCTGAAAAATGTTTAGGATGTAGTTGGATTTTTTTTATTTTTTTTGTAGCTCTCACAGTACGTTACGTAATAAGCAATCCTCTTTTTGGGCAGCGGCCTCAAAAGTCAAGATAAAATGATGCTGCCCAACTTCTGATAAGAGTGGAAAAAGAACAGTGAGTGAGGCCACACACCGGCGCCGGCGCTACATGCTACACGGACCATACTTTTACGTCGCTACAATTCAGCTTGCTATGTATTGTATTCGCACTTCGCACATCAGAAACACAGTTGTCGCGTGGCACCGCTGTCAGAATGTCGACATCATCGTCTGACGACGGGGATATCTTGATGTATATGACGATGATTTACACAGTATAGCACGGTTATACTGTGTATATCCTTCATTAAATTTTTCGCAGATCTTAGTCTATATAATTTCTGTAATCCGTCTGTTGCTATAATCAGTGAGCGTGTGGTTACATAATATAGGGTATTTCAACCTCTGCAATAAACTCAACGTAAAATTCAAAGTTGTCTTTGTAAACGAACATTTTCGATCTTGAATTCGCGTAGCGCGGCGACCGTCTCGCTACAAAGTACACCCGCTACAAATGTGTATCGTAATACAAGTGTATGTCTGGTGTGCGACCCCGAGAAGTAAATTGAAGTGTTCCAAAAAAATAAACTTAAAACAAAATTACCTAGAGTTTTTTTACCATCCGATCCAGGTAGGAATATATCTTTATAAGTATCAGGAACTTTTTCATATTGTTCGTCAATACCAAATCTGTGGCCTCCTATAATCCTAACAAAACTGACTAGCTGCACTAAAGGTAAAACAATTTTACATAAATCAAATAAATACATGATATTCCCAGAAATCTCAAAATCCTTCTATGGTTTCTTATCTAAGATTATTGACTTCTATCGTTTTATGACTGCATTTCATTAATTTTTAAATTAGAATTCAAAATCTATTAACTATTGCTTTAAGCTTGGTTAGTAATACATAATCATTGTTAGAGGTATTGTAATATTTTAAATAATAGATAGTAAGAGTGGAAATAAATAAATAAATAAAATATGATTATTCCAAAATATTTTGTGAAATCTTGTTTTATCACTTCATACTCTTAATTATTATTGTTTCGCGGTGTTTCAAAATAGACAAAGTGAAAACTATCGTAAAATATGTAAGGAAAAGGTTTTTATTTAGAACAAATTGTTCAAATTCGAGTTTTTAATTAAGTTCTAATTATGAATGCAAGGGGCCGACTTCGCAAAGCTTTCTTCAACTTTCTCGGTTTGCGTGTCGTTGTAACAGTCTTTTCCACCACGCCTGTTCCACCAAATTCTTGTTGCAACGACCAAGGCATGGCTATGTTGCTAATACCGAAGGGTTCGTGATCCCTCACGTTGTACTTATCCCAGACGAAGCAGCAGACCTTTAATTTGTCTTTACAACCTGGCACTTGGCTAAGCGATCGGTATCCTTTGCAAAGTTCGTGGTTGATGCAAATTCCGTTATTGTGCCAACATTGTGTAGATACCATTGACCCTGTGGATAAAGGATGTGCTTATTAAACTAGCAATATCAGTTATGTTTTTAAGTAGAACAAGACAAGTTTATTTAGGTACTGCAAGAAGACAGTTTTTTAATAGACTGGTGCCAAGATACAACGTAAATTGACTTTCTATGTAATACTAAATAATATACTAGAAAAATACGACTCGCACCAGATCATATTCTCGGACGGGAATCGAACCCGCGACCTTTGGATATCCGATCCAATGCTCTGACCGCTGAGCTACCGAGTCTCTAGTGGTAACGTCGAATTTCTTCTAGTACATCAACTCTTACGCTGCAAGCCAGCGCCTTGAGTTTCTAGGCTTTTGTAAACATTATTGCTATTGTTAACAACCACATTATTTTTTAAATGAAAGGATTCTGATAAGTATCTACAAGGTGTTACAAAAATACCCCTAATGCCGAATATGATATATAGGGACCATCAAACTGAACAACTTTTACTATGGAGCCAACTATGAAAACGCAAAAAAAAATCAGCTGTTTCATACATTTCGATTTTAAATTTTGTATGAAACAGCTGATTTTTTTTTCGCGATTTCAGAGTTGGTCCCATAGTAAAAGTTGTTCAGTTTGATAGACCCTATATACCATATTCGGCATTAGGGGTACTTTTGTAACACCTAGTATATCTAAGTATCAACCTATAGTGTGTTTTATTAATAGATTTTTGAGTAGCTCCAAAAAGGAACTTCTTAAGGATATACCATATTATTTAGAAATAATCATAAGAAACGCCAGAAAATAATAACATGTGCGTGAGCTACTTTTATTAGCAGTCGTCAATCTGCGTTTATGGCAACAATATTACGACCTTGATGTAATTTCGTAATTAATTTGGTCGATTTAATTTTAGCTAGCGACGTTTGCACACATTTATCAAGATCTAAATATAATCTAAATATAAATCAATAGCATGCCATGTAAAAAAAATATGTCGCATGCGACTTTCTATTTTAGTGATATACAAGCCTTGTAATTTTTTCTGTTCTTTTTCACTCATTTCATTTAATTATTTTATATAAAGTAAACAGTAAGTGCCTAACTTAACCTATCATAAATAACCTAAAAAAACCTATTATCGCTGTAGTTACCACTAATTGGTCAAAATTAACCTTATTGTGTACCTCTGTTGTTATAATTAACGACCTGAGTGGTGCAGTGGTCAACTTGCCGGTCTATCACGCATGAGGTCGGGTTCGATTCCCGGCCGGGCAGAAATTGAAAGGATGAATTTAAATTTCTGTGACAGGTCTGGGTGTTACTATGCTATAATAAGTATATTTTTAAAAAGTATATAAGTAGTATATTCGTCATCCCATATTACAAGCTTCGCTTAGTTTGGGGCTAGATGGCGCTGTGTGAAATTGTCCAAGTATTAATATAATGAAATATGTCACCAAAGTAGGTCAATGCATATTAAAATACTTGCTTCTTCCAGACTCAGGCGATGTAAGCGAAGCTAAAGCGGAGCGATAAGCTAAAAATTCCGCTCTCAAGTCTTCGTATTCCTCGTCGACGGACAAATCCAAATTAGCATCGTTTTTTAAAGTATCAGCAAGGTGGTTTCCCAAGTCAAATTCATCACTACCAGAAGAATCTTCTTTACACTGAACCAAAATATGGTTAGTCAAAACAAACGTGAAAAATATGAACAACATTTCTCTTCAGAGGAATTTTTAATGTATGTTCAATCCACTTTTAGCTGCTTTTTATGACCCAAAATACATAAATTCGAGATAAGCTGAACAACCACAGGCTTGTAATCAAGTGTAGCAAAGAAATGTTCTTGAATTTTTTATTACCAAATGCATACTGAAATTGAGGTTATTTTCCGCCTTTCCGCGTTTTTATATAAATGGCGGAAAATAACCTCAATTTATTGGATTTTAGTGTAAATACATGTTGACCTTGAGACCTGCTCTATGCCGTACGTAATAAGAGCTGTTTTCGTAGTTCAACTGTTTGACTTACCGTGCTGTCATGCGTACAGTCAAGTAAGTAGTAAAGGTTATACTAAGTAAGTAGTAATAAGTAAGTAATCGATATACTTACCTAAGTAATGCTTACCAGTTAAGTTTTTAATCATAAAAGATTAAAAACTTAACTAGTAAGCATTACTTAGGTAAGTATATCGATTACTAGGTATATCGGGTACTACTAAGTATACTACTAAGCTACTACTAAGTATATCGGGTATTAGAAATAAAACACTTTTTTCGGATTACAGCGTGGTGGGTATTACCACAGTCTAATAACCTCTTCACGCTGAGATATTACTTAGACAAGTATATCGATTACTAGTAGTTGCTTGAATTAAGGGCTGGTTTACATTATCCTAGCTGTTAGTAGCGAGTAGACGTACATTGCCTCCTGTGTTTGACGTTCTTTTACAATCAATGAACATGTCACGCAATGTACCTCTACTCTATACTCACAGCTAAGATAATATAAACCAGCCATTAACTGCCTGTTTAGACAAGCTGATACAACGTCCAGTCGTCGCTTTGAAAGGGTTTCAATTGAGTAATAGGTTAGAGCAAAACATTAAAATGTGAAAATAACCTTTCTCAATATATTTTTGAGGATAATGTTTGTTATTATAAATAAAACATCAGTTTATTTGAAATGCATGCACCAACCGCAGGAACGCTGACGTTAACAAACTGCTCCATAGATCAAACGCTAAAGTTTTTATCCAACTTACAGTTTAAGTGATATTGAAGTAAGATATTCTGCAGTAGCTCTTGTAGTTCAGATCGTAAACTCTTTTATTCTTGGTGAGTTTTGGATACAATTTGAAAACAATTTTTCATATCAATCGTACGGAAGTACGTGTTAATGAATGAACCCAAAATGAGAAAACCATTTCTTTGGACCATAAAACTGAACAACTTTTACTATGGGACCTTATAATTTATGATATTTTCATTATTAATTTTTGTATGAAACAGCTGATTCTTTTCGCGGTTTCAGAGTTGGTCCTTTAGTAAAAGTTGTTCAGCTCGATTGCGAAATTTTGTTGCGTTGCACATGCTAGCCCAGCCAGCTGGATTTCATTATTTTTTTAACGATTGTAAAAAAGTAGTGGTAACGTCGTACATGGCCCAAGGTAATACCCACGTACAGTAAATATACGAGCACCGAACATGGCAGGTCATACTCCTGAATTATTGACGCAACAGTCTCCGAATCAATCGTACCCACACGAACGGACGTCGAGTCCTCACCGAAAAGGTTTTGGCAAACATTTTCCATTCAAAGTACAAAGATTTCGACGTCGGCTATCTGCTCTGTCCAACAATTGACGGCCATTGTGGGTAAAAAATGCGACGGCCACTGACAGTAAATTCATTTCCCGAGAACGCTATTCACCGATTGTAACAAGATAGCCTCTCAGTCGATCTGGAAGTTTCGAGAAGCTTCCACAAGTTTCTTTGTTGGATATTTGTTTAACAACGTAAAAGATCTTCTAGTAGATTCCTTATAATATTACTTCATCTTGAAAATTAAATACTATTTTTCATCTACTTCTTAATAAAACATTCAGTATTTTTATCTAAACTTCGAATTTCTGTACACCATTTTTAACTGATTATAAAAGTTTGTACGCATGCCCTAACCGCTGGGACAACTAAATCAATACTATATTTTTACTAATGGAAAACTGCAGTACATTCTCTAAAGTAAATGTTAACAAACCGCGAGAAAACTAAATAAAATGTTTAGAACACGTTTTTTTAGAATAGAGCTTAATAAACTTTTTTTTTTTTTTAGAGGCCGTAATATATGTCGAAATATGTTTTTAATATTTTTATATCTTGAAAACAAAGTATCTACGTATAAATTTTAGAGCTATAAAAATACAAAATGTACTGAAATGGAATAAGTAAATTCAAGTGATGATAAGAATGATAACCAAAAATTTATTAATTATGTAGGCTGTATAACATATTTAATTCAACCGACTGTAATCTATATGAATAATATTGAAATAAACCAGGTATTTTCTGGAACAACTCATTCTTAAATCTTAACTGGTTTTACGTAATTAATTTTGCTCAATATAAGTAACAACGGCTTTGAGAAATAACGACAAAGAAGGTTTGAGGAGTCCTTTTATTAAAACAAGGTGTCAAATTGCATAGAGAAAGTTTATTATGAAAAATAATCTTGTTTGCATAAGAATTATAATAGCACAGTCTGTTTTACGCTGTGATAATAGGTTTTTTATTACACAAAAATACATTTGTTTTCAGTTTTGTTATTTATTATTTAAGAAAGTTCGTTTTTTGTAGGGAACGTTACAAATTATAAGGAACAAGCAAAAAGATAGTATAAATATCAATTATTTTTAAAGTAGGTATGAAAATAATGTACGTTAGTTTTATATATGTTTATTTCAGAGTAGAAAGGTCCAGATGATGTAGTTGTTAATGTGCTATTGAATTCTTGCGCCTTTTTTTGACATAGCGGCAGATCTTTGACTATTATAATCTATTGACTTGCCTCGCCATTGTTTTTCTTGACTGTCTAGGAACTAAGAGTGCTTGTACACGGTGCACTTGCGCAGGTTACATGCTGCAGGAGCATAACCGACGCTGCAAGTAACTCGCGCAAGCTAAATGCACCGTGTAGAAGCATCCTAAAAGTCGTGATTCAAACAAATAAATGTTAAGGGCTTACCCCGACCTTTTCAGTAATTGAATAGACATGAGGCAGCAAACTCCTTTGTTGGGAATGCTGCAATTTCAAGGCGTGCGGTAATGGCTGCCTCTTTGTCGTGTCCATTCTGGAGGACCTGTGAGAAAAATGGGTGCAGACCCGTTAACAGCCACAACGAGACTTTTACTTTTTCCTATTTATTACAGCATAGAGTTTTAAATTACATACCTATACAATTTGAGGAAAATAAATTTTTGATATTTGTTCAGGCGATTTTTGAGGAATATTCTTCAAGATCGTGAGTTAGGCAAATGATCAATAAGACAAGACATTGAGTCATATTTAGTTAATGAATTAAAAGATAAAGTATGTTGGTTTAGATTTCAGTAATATTGTACTACTATTTATTCTTTGGTAATACTGCAAGATACATTTGAAAAAAAAAACATTTTTTTTCTTAATTTAACTTTATAAATTAATTTGGTCAAATTACATTTTTGTGTATATTCGTTTGTTATTTGTAAGGATTATTTTACTGGTTCTTTACGTGAAATTATAACGAAACCACATCAAAGCTTTCAAGGAGCCTTTGAGGTTTATGACAGGATTACATGACCGCAATCCTCAGATCGAGCCAACCAACAGTCTAACGAACGACTGGTAATAATATCTTGTAACAAGACTAAACTTTGTTTGGAAAGCATCGATTCTCGATTTTACAGCAAAATAATTGATACGATGGCATTCCTCTACTAATTTTGAAAACTAAATCAGTATACTTCAATGGTCAACTCTGATTGATCGACATTTGCAAGTATAACGTTTCGTAAGGTACTCTTGATTTTGCGACGCCAGCGCTGCGCTTTGAGACAATTTTGTGCGGATATTGAGTAAACTAATTGCGATTGAAATTGAAATTATCCGATCCGATAAAAGATACTCTCTAATAGGTCAAGTGAATGGTTTTTGTCAACATTGGAATCGAACATGTATTGAAATTGACATTGAATTCAAGTTATTATTGAATTCAACAGGGGTCTGCTAGTCTGATTTTCGGACTACTTAATAGTTTTGTGTTACAAGTCAATGACCTCCGCAGTTGAGGTCGTCCTTTTCAAGGCACCAAAATTTTCGTTTGAGAGGGATTCTTAGCAAATAAAATAAATACCTAAATAAATATTAGACAATATCAAAAACATTGCTCTGATCACAAAGTAAGTAGCTAAAGCACTTGTATTATGGAAATCAGAAACAACGGTGGAGCTACATACCCCCAGACCTGGGGCCGTACCGGCTAACGCATCGAACTTCGGAAAGTCTGCCGGGCTTCAAATTAAAACAGTTAAATTGAGCCCCAATGTGCCCAAAATGGCAAACCGCAATTCATGATGTCACACGAACATCGATATCTTTTAAATAACTTCGGCGAATAGTACAATAGGAAACTCCTTACTACGATTTACCTGTTTTAAGTTGAAGCTCGGCAGACCCGCCGAAGTTCGAAAAGTTAGCCGGTACCGGACCCCTGAGACAATATGGAAAAGTTCGTTTTCTAAATTGATCCAGCCGGGGATCGAACCCGGGACCTGAGAGATGGTGACACCTTGTAAACCGGCGTACAAATCACTCGACCACGGAGGTCGTCGTTATAAATAAACACAGACATAATTTATTCAGTATTGAATCAAAAATTGTAGTCAACAGTCTGCATAGCGGTATGAATTAAAATTTCAATTAATTAATTTCAATTTTTTGCGGGAGTAAGCTACATATATTTCTCTTTTCACAATGGTTTAGGATTTCCGCCAAGTGACGCCTGATTCAATCAAAAAATTTCAATTATTACACTTTCAATTGGAGACTTGGTAATACAAACCTTTGTTTTATCTTTATAGTATAAGTACAACATGGAATTAAAAGGACCCACCTAACGGGTCGTCAAAGAACGTAAAATGCGAAACATCGAATTGTTTCACGGGCCATTAACTTGGCCGCCACCCAAAATGGCTGTAGGTCGGGTGATCGCACTGACTTCTAAACCTTAACCATTTAAAAAGATACTATTATATAGATATTTTCAGATTATTGCTTTCGTGCAGGACTGGTGTGAAATAAAAGAATGTGCCCTATAAAGACACCTCTTCATAACCTCAACGTAAATGCCACCATATAGGCTAATTCAATTGCTTGATGTAAACCACCACGAGAAATGAGGTAGCCAATCAAACTCCGTTTGATATTTTTGCAACTCTTCAATTCAAATTGACAGGGTACAATGTCTTTGGTGATAACAAAACTTAAACTGTGACTGAATTGTGTTCTATTAAGTAGGCCGTGACTGCATATTATTATCCCACTTAGGTTGTAAAAGTCATCTAGATAATCGGGTTTTATAGTGTACTAGCGGCCGCCCGTGTCTTCATCTGCGTGGACAGTAAATTTTTTCTGGATCCCTCACAACGTGTATTCAAAATTTCATAATGATTGGTTGGGTAGGTATATTTTGTATTTTTTTATTTTATTTATCTTAGAAAGTTCAACAGCCTATTTATGATATAAAATAATATATTACTTATATTCTATGAGTTTCTTGTCTTTTTGTGGAACGTTCAATCTAATGAAATAATAGGAATATAATTTTTGTCAGTGTTGTAAAGTAAATGCAAATGTTATTGTTTTTGGTTGAATAAATTAAAATAAGCTAAAATATATTTTAACATATTATATTACACTAGCGACCGTCCGCGACTTCATCTGCTGGTCAGTTATTTCTCTGTCCTTTGGGACAGTATTTTTTTGGGGTAAAAGGATGGATGTCCTTCTCTGTACCCCTGACAACGTGTATGCAAAATTTCATAAAAATCGGTTGAGTAGTTAACATGTGAAGACGTAACAAACAAAAAACTTACTTTCAGATTAATAATATTATTAGTAAGGATTAAATTAAATACCAAAGGCCTCATTATTATAATATATTTAATGTTGAAGATTACCGAATGAGCTCGTTAATCTTATTCTACTCCAGCCCTATGTAAACTAAGTGTATGGCCCAAAATAACAGATGATTAAGATACCCTTGTTAATCCTATGGTATATAAGGTAATATCATACGTAATATTCTGTTTATACGGAACGTTTATTCGAATCTCCTTGCCTACATAAAGGCGAGTCTCCTGCTCGTGTTTTTTCGAAAAATTACACAAAAAACATGAAACAAAAACTTTTGTTTTCATACACAAACCGTCTCCTGAAAATAATAATAATAAAACAAACCAAATAACGGGTCTCTCCCGAATTAGGTTTAAAGAATAAAGCAGTGTTTTTTTTTTCCACTCCATCACAATAATTAATTATATTTTAGCAAGCTTGCACTAGCACTTTGTTAGAAAAATTTGCCGCAGATATTAAAAAGGTTGTGCACGTTCGGTATCGGTAGTTGTCAAGAAATGTAACAAACCCTTCCCCTCCCTACCCGCGCGGGGAATGTTTTCCGTCGGCCGCGGAAAACAAAAACATTGTGTATGAATGTAAAAATGTGTATAGCCACGCCCCGATATTTAAAAAAACAGTTGCAGGAGACGTGGCTTAAGAGATTATCTCACAACTATTACAAAAACGTATTCAGTAACAAAAGGTTACATCTTGTATGATTAACTGATTCAAATCTATACGCGTAAATAAAAATTATAGAATAATTAAGGAAATTCCCTTTTTTGAACACAACTTAATGACAGGTGGACCGTGGATATCCCGTGCATCACCCAGAGGCCGTACCGGCTAACGCATCAAACTTCGGAAAGTCTGCCGGGCTTCAAATTAAAACAGATAAATCGAGCCCTAATCGGGCCAAAACGGCGAACCCCAATTCATGATGTCACATGAACATCGATATCTTTTAAATAACTTTGGCGAATAGTACAATACGAAACTCCTTACTTCGATTTATCTGTTTTAAGTTGAAGCTCGGCAGACCCGCCGAAGTTCGAAAAGTTAGCCGGTAGGGCCCCTGGTGGAGAAACTAGGTGGGAGCACAGTAAAACCTCGCACACAAAATATGTACATAGTTCGCTATTTTTTTTATATGACGCGATGGTGTTATCAGTGCCAAAATCCTTAGTAATTCAAGCACATAAAAACCTTGAAATAAAAAAATTAAACGATAATGTTTTCTTTGCTCTGATAGACCTGCTAATTACAAATTAAATTTTCCTCAGCTCCCAAAACCATAATTAAGGGAATATTTTATTATTTCTACAGGAGTGTATGTTCGGTAAAATACTCTTTTATCTTTCAGTACTTAATATCCGTTTCAGTGTTTCGATTAATATTTGATATCTACTTATTTGGCTTCCTGTTCAAAAGCGATTGAGGATTTAACGAGACTTGTAAAATGTTTCATGAAAAAGAATTTTAATTATTTCTATCATTGATTAAAAAAACTCATTCTAGTATTTTTGTCGTTGGCAAAATTTTAGTGTTCGTGTAATGGAATGAATAAGTTTACATCTTAATAGTCAATAGTCAAAATTTCTTTATTCAAATAAACTTAATAATTAAGCACTTTTGAATCGTCTAACTCTATATTTTCCTACCACCCGTTCCAGACTTGTTTAACTGACAAAAAGAACAGGCGCAAGAAACTTATCAGCTTATTTAATGACATAGTTCTATGATTGAAAATGAAGAAACTATTATTATAAATATACCTAATGCCAAAGAGCTCTCTCTATCTTTAAGTCAAGTCTGAAAACAATATTTATCTAGAGTTGCGTGACCTAACGAAAAATTGATGTAATCGGCTCAACATCGCCAAGAAATACGAAGCATTTGCTCCATCGGATCGCCAGACCGATGCATACTTCATGAAGAAAAATGGATTTCATGTGATAAATGTGAGTAATATTCGCGATGGTTGGGGTGATATTTGATATTTTTAGGTAATAATTTTAGAATGTACGCTTACTTACGCAGCTATTATGATTACGACATGTGGTTAGTTTCACAAGCTTTACCATTATGTTGGACCAATTTTAATATTCTTTTAGTGTCGTGTTTGTAATCGATATTATTTGTAGACAACGCCAGCGACATTTAGATATTCAATAATAAAATAACTTAAGGGGCTGACATCAGCCAACTAGCGCCGCCAGTCGATTTTATTTTATTTATTCTAAATAAGCCCAATTTCTCAAAAAAGGAATCAGTCAAGGTTTTGTTAATAACGTCTAATATTTATTGAACAACTTTACACAGTTTGAAAAGGCATTCAAACAGTTTATAAAAGCGATTTTGTTAAAAGTGGCCACTGTTGGTTCAAACCCGGTTTTAAACTATTGCACGCATTTTGTAATGTTGTAAGTTTATTCAATAAACATTAGACGTCATTCACAAGACCTTGATTGATTCGTTTTTTACGAAATTGGGCTCATTTAGAATAAATAAATTAAAATCGACTGGTGGCGCTAGTTGGCTCATGTCAGCCCCTTAATTGTATAGGTATACAGGGTGGAAAAAAAGACGATGGGTAGTTGGAGGAAAGTACCCTAAATATTTATGATGGCAAATTTTGCTGAAAGGAAACATTTCTTTATTTAAAAAAAACGTAAAACTGCATTCAACGGCCTCTCCTTACGAGCCCCATATACGAACCCCCTGCTCAACTGCAGAGGGGGGGATGCATAAATGCATTTTCTCCGGCATAATAAAAAAAAAGATTAATGATAAGGGTCACTTTGTCCTAAATAAGATAGCATCTTAAATTAAAGGCAGACCCAAGAAAAATAAAAAAAAGTAGTTTAGTTCAAAAATGTTTAATGTACATACATACCTGCTTTTTATCTTTCTCGAGACTGCCTTTTATTTAGATACTATGTTTTTTGCCCGTTCGATTCCCAGCTGAAATGATTTATAAGATCTATTTTTAAAATCAAGGAATGTTTCTTTTCAGTAAAAGCCCTCAACATTTAGGGTACTTTAGTCACACCCCTACTACTTAATCAAAGACGAAATAAACCATTTCAAATTCATTTTGTAATATTATGGCTGTAATAGTTCATAATATTACATCACTACAATGCTACGTAACTAACTAGTAAGATAAATATAAAATTAACGCCATCAGTGATTTTACTGATACTATGAACATAAAAATTTAATACAACGTGTTACAAAAATACTAGAAATATGGTAGGTAGGGACCATCGAACTGAACAATACTACGGGACCAACTCTGAAATCGCGAGAAAAAATCTGCTGTTTCATACATTTTTCATACATACTGATTGTTTGAAAATCAAGGAATGTTTCTTTTCAGTAAAAGCCATTTAGGGTACTTTAGTCACACCCCTACTACTTAATCAAAGACGAAGTAAACCATTTCAAATTAATTATGTAATATTATGGCTGTAATAGTTCATTAATAATTACATCACTACAATGCTACGTAACTAACTAGTACGATAAATATAAAATTAACGCCATCAGTGATTTTACTGACACTATGAACATAAAAATTTAATACAACGTGTTACAAAAATACGAGAAATATGGTAAGTAGGGACCATTGAACTGAACAATACTACGGGACCAACTCGGAAATCGCGAGAAAAAAATCAGCTGTTTCATACATTTTTATATACTCATTCGTTACATAATGATTATTTGTATAAAATAGCTTTTTTTTCGCGATTTCAGAGTTGGTCCCATAATAAAAGATGTACAGTTTGATGGTCCCTGTTTACCATATTTGGCATTGCTCTTATTTTTGTAACACGTTGTATATTGTTCCACTTTTTGCTATGTCGTTGTGTATTATTACTATGCTATGGTGTACAATAAAACATAATATTTTTAAAAGTCATTATACTTTTTCATTAGTTTGTGTTAAATCCCCACCGAGTCGATTCATCGGATTTAAGAGTCCCGAGGAAAAACTCTTCAGACACAAGACTTCTTAGTACACTGATGGCCTTAATTTGAATGCGTGCCAAATTAGTTTACTTCAACCGGAGTACCTTTCAGCGTGGCCGTGGCAAATGCGCTCTCCTTCATTAGAGCAGGCCACAAAACCTGACCTGAATATACTCCAAGTAGCGTTGCGTAGTTTGGAATAAATATCGATAATACAACGAAAGTATCGATACCATTATTCGTACATATGCAACACAAATATTACCAGTGTGTCTTCAACGAATCGCTTTCCCTTTCTTCTTGGCATGTAATAGCGCATGCCCTATACTTCTCAAAAAACTGACCCAAAACGAATTAAAAGTTGAAGATGAAAGTAAAAGCAACTGGGTGAAGACAAACTATAGTATCGATTCGATAATAGCGAAAAGTAATACTATTGTATCGGTTGATGACTATCAATCAATAGTATCGAACTATCGATTGGCCTGCCCAGAGTTATTATTTTTTTACGTAATAATATCGATAGTCAAACTATCGATAGTTCTGCAACACTAACTCCAGTACTCACTGACACACTTTCACCGAACCCAAACTAAAGTAAGGACTTTTTAATTGCATTTAGTGTTTGTTTCACTCGCATACGGAATTCGCAGCACCATATTCACAGTGGTCATAGGAATATGTTCTTTGAATTAGCTTTTGTGGTATACTTGTATTTAAAATACACTAACTTACCATAGCTACATAATGTAACAAAAAATTTATTCAGACAGGAAAAGAATTTTCAATTTTACTTGGGCATAGTATTAACTGATTGATGACGTATTTAGTTATTGGAAAAAAAAAATAACTCACTATTATATCAAAAACCTTTCAGTTGGTATTCCTAATTTAGGACCCGTAAGCAACTCTTTCCTGGTATTGAACACCTTTGAATTGCGCTTGTTTATGTAGATGGATGAATAAACTTCTGCAAGAGCTCTCAGAATACAAATAGCTGCATAATTAGCTCTTTGGTATCAAGACTTCTTGGAATGGAACGGCTTGTTGTTACGTACGTACAAGAACTGATTTTTCTAATAAGCAGAAAATATGGTATCATTACTGATGCTTTTTCAACTAGTGAACAGGAATGTTGTAAACAATACAACATTAATTCTTATTAACTTTGAAGAATTTGCATTTCTTTTTCATTGGGTGCTGCCAGTGGGAATGGGTCTGCTTCTGCCTACCTGTCTTAACGTTTATTGAATTGTGTGTATTGATATATTTTTTTTTGTAACAGCCTAGACTGAATAATGACCTTAAATTTTGAATTAAGGTTGAACCCTGTAAATTGACTCAGTAGGAATGAGCTAATTAAATAATTTTATTTATTTATGAATCTATGTTATTTGTAACATGTATGAATGTAATGTCTGGAAACGATATACATACTTGTGAATATCGTTCCTTCTGATAAAGCTGATAGGTTTTTAGCGCCCATTTTTTTTGTCAGCTAAAAGACGTCATGATAGGTGGTAGGGTAAAAGAATTGACGATTTAAAAATGCTTATTATGTGAGTTATTTGAAAAAGAATTTTTTAATTTCAATTTCAATAACTGTGCTTTCATTGACGTTTAAATTTATGTATTCTATTTTTCATCTAATTTTTGGTACTAAAATAACACAATTCATTTAGATTTAGCAACCACTCATGCCTCCAATCAAGGACCACAAAGTCGTTGGTAGGAAAATTATGGAGGGGCTACGATGTTAATTAAGCATTTACCAAAATAACTTTTGAAATAGCTCCGGAGAATTATGGTCAAATTTACAGGGTTCTTATAGTCAAGTATAATATTAAAGGAATTCTTTCAGAACGTGATTAACGCTACGTTTAGGAATAATTAATTTCTCCAGACTTTTTAAAGAGTCTAAAAGGATTTTTTTTTTCGATTCCGGATAGCACCTATTCTAGTTTAAAAAGGAACAACATTTGTATGAAATCATTAGTCAGATATGAGATCTGAAACATATCAATTACCTGTCAAACTGGTCTTAAGTATACTAGATCTTATTCTAAGACTATAGTGTTGTTCTTTCGGATAGGTATTAGATGTTATTCGGATATTATGTTTAAATAATGTTGTAATTAACAATTTTTTGGGGTTTTGATAAGTTTGATTTATGAAATGGTTATATTTTTAAACGTGTATAATGTCATATGAGTAGACCTACCAGTGGCGAGGGGTGAAATTATGGTGAAGGTATGCCGTTCTATAAAAATGTTATGATACACTATGAAGTAATGGATCAGTGGTGTGGCATTTTTAAAAGATAAGCCGATAAGAGTCGGTTTGTATGAATCCTTCACCACACTCTGGTACCTACTACCTACTACAAATTTATGAAAACAGAAGAAATGTAAGTACCTACAGAACATTAACTGACAGTTTAAGAAAAATAGGTATGTCAAATACCTAAAACTCCATGGCGTGAGAAAGAAAAACTCAGCGCAAGAAACACGTCCGGGATTTATTGCTGGAAAAATCCAAATGATCGCGAGAAAACGTCGGGATTATCGGAATAGCACTACAAACTTTACATTTTAATGAGCCTTCCGTTCGAGTATCCACCTCCAGGATCAATGAAAATGGATTTTATAAATCCATTCTGAAATCGGTGACATTGCAGAAAGAATTATGCTTATTTTCTCTTTTGTGGAAATCTCCTATACAGCTTCAATTTCGATTAATTTTGTAATCTCCACTGAGATGTATTTTTTCTTATGCATTATTCTAAAATTTAAGTTAAGTAAACGAGAAAATCAAATTCCAGTCCGGTGGTTTTTAAGTGATTGAGTAGGTAAAGGTAAGGTAACAGACATCCAAACACTCAAACATTCACATTTTATAAAAATAGGATAATGGTCCTATATTACCTTTATGAAATATTGTCAAATCATCTGCCAAGTAAGCTACTCAGTACTTTTAGCATGAACAGCTATCGAAAAAAATAACGCGCGTAAAAACATTCGATATAGTATTTTTTTAAATTTGTATAGCGCCATCTATCGCCAAAAAACAAAATTATATTTCCCATAGAGAATTACTCTATCGAGTACCTTTACGCGCGTTTTTTTCTCGATATATGTTCGTGCTAAGGGTACAGAACTAACTTTTACATTGTAAAACTGGCCCTTAGCATAAATTTAGTTAAGATGAGGGCGCCACTTGGCTATAGGAACCTTAACAAATAAATGTGCAACATTACAATAAAGCTGACAGATCATTGTTATTTTTTTTTACTTCACACCTATTTATTTTAATTACTTATTGAGTCTGTACTGAAACTGTAACATAATATATTTTTTTATTATAAATTCGTCACAGAAATTAACCCTAAATATATTTTTTCCCTCTAACATAATGAAAGGATTCCCATAGAAAAATAAATTACCAACCCACATTACATCTCTCAAACATATATTAAAGATGTTGTCAGCCCAGTTTAATATTTGGTAAGCCGCTTTTTCCACACGCCGTAAAAATAATGATATACGTACGAAGCAAAAATAAATTTAATGTGAAGAGAATCGGAGCATTTCTATTTGTGGCTTAGGTTCGTAAACGTACAATGTGATCCCTAAATTTTACACATGAGTTGACATTAGAAAAGCTTATTTGACATTTTGTTTACGTGGGCCAAGCATTTCAATTAATACACGGTACCTACTCGTTGACATTCTTTCGTTCATTCTTTATTATAAATCGTCATAAACGTCTTTCTTTTCAGATTAAAATCTCTTTTACACAATATATAGGTAAATTAGCTACATTAACAGACTTATTAACAATCAAATAATACTTACATAATTTCCCACTTTAGCATGACTAAATTATTGTAATACAAACTTGACAACAAATATCTAAAATGAAAATGTTGACTGTATACAAAGTGAAGTTAAAAATCCTTTTTTTGAAGTCGGTTAAAAATCGAAGCGATGTCTTTAAAAAATCTGCCTTTCTGATGGAAAAAAGCGTAGCTTTAAAATCATTTATTTATTCAAGGCAGGTATTTGTTTTACTCAATACCTTGCTCAGTTGGAAATATTATGATGATGAATTTCCAAACTCAATCAAAACGACGCCATTGAAAATTGATGAATTGTAAATGGACGGACTCAAATACTGCTCCTGTTTAAGCCTGAATAAAAAAATACTTATTAAGAATACTAATAAGCTTCCATTCCACACTACAGATGTTTTTTTTTATATTTTGATAAAACTCTAGATTTTTAATTCATGAACGCCCGAGCGGCCGAATGCGGCCGGACAACAATAAAATATCTATTGTGTCTCATTTTCCGGGCCTCGAAGGGTTCAATTGATATTTTTAGGATACAGAAAACTTAAAAAGTCATGATCTCTGTTTTCAGAAACGGAAACTTCTGGTCATGCTGAAAATTTACTGAATTATATCGTAAGGAGATATAGAAAATTTACGACGCCCCGACCACTAAAATATTCGATACACCGACAGTCCCCGTTTCTGGCACGCTTTCAAATTTTAAAACCCGCAACAGCGATAGCCAATCACAGCCGTCTGATTCACATTAGATACAACCTAAGCTTCAGTACCATCTGGCTGTGTATTCGAAATGGTGAATTATTCGTAACACAACACTTAATAAAACGAAAAGAAATTACACCGGGTCCTTGGGCGACGTAATAAATCGTCCAATAGGCAGGTTAATTAGGCAATTTCGAGAAATGGCTCTGCCTGAATTGGAATGGCCTATTCCCTTCCTTGGGAGAAAACGATTTCCCTAAAAACAAATGAATTGTTAACAGAGCTGTGTGATAGTAATCGTGATGTAAGCGGTCGCATACACAATCAATGCTATTAGCACAGAATAACTAATAATACTAGCATCTATTGCTACGCTGTGGAGCTATAGGTATGAAACAGTGCAGTGCAAGCTGGACTAAAAATATTTTCAAGCACATTTAATATATCAAGCGTATTTTTTACTGGGTTTTTATAGTATTATCTTAATCAATTCATATGCAAACACACGTTATTTATAGAATTTTATAGGCTGATTCAATAATGGTTTAGTCTTTGTTGACCCGGTATAAAAAACGGTCAAGAGCGAGTCGAACTCGCGCACCGAGGGTTCCGTCCTTTCCATCATCATTCTGAAAAAGTTTACTATTTAGAGACATCATTTTATTTTTCCTGAAATCTGTACATAAATTTCTATCACATAAAATAATTTCAGATTTTTCTCTATGCAAACGTCGGAGATAAGGGGGGAACGGTATTTTTTTACATTTTTCATCTATTGTCGAAAACTAAACGGCCTAAAAAAATAAAAATATATGTTCGAGAATTGCAAGCAGCGTTCTTTCATATGATACTCCAAATGCCCTAGTAGCCTCAATTCGAATTTTTAAGACCACCTTTCAGTTCCTGTTACAAAAAAATATAAATATTTTTATTTCTCTCTTATTTGCAAAATAGTTGGGCAGACGTCATTCCGTACCATTTTGGTACAGAACCCTAAAAACACCGAAATAAAAGCACATACACTTTTGAACAAGACCTTAACAAAACACCAAGTATACACCGCAAACTCCGCAACCTCTCGGGTGCGGAACCGTTAAAACACTCTAATTTTAATGAACACCATCCAATTAAGTAGTTTGTTCTGCAGGAAATGAATTATTAATTTCCCTAATCAGCCCTTACACCTCGCACCGGACACCGGCTCTGCTTAATCACATGTAGATTATTCCATTAGCAAGCCAGTCTGCTATATTGGACCGAGTAAGTGATTTGCTATAAAAATTAGCTTTATCACTTGACGTCATTTTACCTGTTGAATGGGCCAACTAGTAAGTTCGTCAAATAGGTTTTTATATACTTTTATTATGCCTTATTCTTATTAATAATTTAGGTGCATGTAAATTGTATTGCGTTATCGTAACAACATCGAAAATCGTTACGAAAAAAGCCTTTCGAAAGGAAAAGCAATTAACCAGACGCAAATAGCCAAGTGCATTGTAGCCTTCAGCGAATACATTTGCATACGAAGCGGCAGTGAAAAGTACTGGGACTTGCATCGTTAACCGAAAAAAAGCTTTAAAAAAAGAAAAACCTCCTTCAAAAAACCTGAAAATTAGAAATACTTCTAAAAAGCAAAAAATAATATTCAAATCATTAGATATGCATATCAGTTTTAATAAAACATGTCTATTAAAGACGGGTGGGGCTGGAGGATATAACATCATTTTTTAATAAAATTCGTTAATATAAAAGTAATGTTCATAAGTTGTATAGAAAGGAGTTCAAAACAACTAATGATGTTGCTGTAAAAAATAAATTTTGACATACCTAAGTACAATTTATTCAGCAACCAAACTAAGATATTTTGGTAATAAATAAGCAAAATAGAAAAAAATATATTGATAAGTTGTCCTCAACTTATGTTTCATCCCTTTCGCGATTTTTTTAAAATATGATATTAAATACTTTATTATAAATAGCACAATATAGTTCATTATTTCAATTTTCCATAGTAAGTACTTGTTTATTTCAATTTAATATTCACAAATCACTCCCAAAACCGTCACACCGTTCGTTCGTCACTGCGGTGAAATCGCGACTGGTAGTGTACCGGGAGGATACAGGGATCCGAAGCGCGTACTGGATAAATAAGATTGTGCTACAAAGATATGTAAAAATGAGAAAAATAAAGATTACTATTATTATTACTTATTACAGTTGTACTAAAATATAATTTGTCTCTGTTATAAAGTAGAAACAACGTCCTCAAAGGAAGGTATTAAGTTTCTAAAGGTCAAATTAAGAGGCAGGAAGAAAGAATATAACATCAGAAGTAAAATATTATGTTTCACAATAAATTCACTCGGGCTCTTCCAATTCTTATCAAATATATCTTTCGAAAATGTATATTGGGCCGTTTTACACAATGCAAAGGAATAAAGCATTCAAACGAAATTGGTGAGAAATTAATGCCGACATTAATGGTACAAATATTATCGGAGTCACAAAAGGGCACTTCTGTGAGATCTTCAATGACACTCGCAAATTCGACGTCTGTATGCTCGCAGAGTTATTGTTGGGCCGGACGCGTCCGTCTAAAGAGTCTAACGATCTTTTATTCGGTGTGAAAGGCGAATAAATTACCTTGTTATGTAGCGTTTTTAGACGTTTAACGGCCAATTAGGTTTCGTAGAAAAGTGATTGTGATGTGATGCTCTACGATACATAATAGGATAGTGTTTGTTATGTTTTAAGTATATAAATATCCGAATTGCCAATCTTGCCGTGTTACCTCTATACTTCTCATATGCAACATGCCACTTTTGCGTCGCGAACATTATTTGCCCACATCATCTTCATACTTTAAAGGTTAATAAGTTATCCAATTCTTTGATTTTTTTTCTTTAAAGAAAAGACTAGTCATATCACTGTGGTTTGGTCCAATAGGCCTGATTTCGTGAGAAAAATTTTGCTATTCCGTACCACGTTTAGAGACACGTCAATAGTGACTTACATATAGACGGAACCCAAATCTACCCCTATAGCAAGACGAGCTCGAGAAGGGTTTTCTCGAGATCAAAATTTCATAAAAATATGTAATGAATGACATTATGATATTGATAAAACTGTTCTGTCCCGCCGCACTTAGCCTCGAGAACTAGCCACTTAATCAGACGGCAACAATTATACCTTGTTATCCAAAATAAATGTTATTAGGTCCTTATTTATTAAAATTATCTATAGCTCTCTTTCACATACAAATTTATTTCTTATAGCCCTAACTGCTTTTCTACGTTTCACTTGACTTTGAGTTGATTGTTCTCCCTTTACCCATTAATATTTGATTCGACAAGTTCCAGAAGTTAAATGGATGCAATCAAAGTTGGATCTCTACAGGTACCGTGACGTAAAGGCTCTTTACAAACATCATTTGTTATTTATCGCTGGATAGTTGCTTCTCTAGTAGGTATCCAATTTTCAGGTTTGGTTAGTTAGAACGATTAAAACAGTGACTGATAGAAAATGCCTCTATGGAATACTTCTTCTATCTCTACCTATAAAAGGAGAACGCGGCACATTCCATAGAAAAATGTTTAACTTGTATACAATTGAAATTGGTCTTAAAATTAAGCCAATAATATTTGCTACATAAATCAAATTCTGCCCTATTTTTAGTTTCAGAAAATAAATTCCATGATGAATACTTTTTGGTATGGAAACACTACGGAAACAACGACTCATCTAAAACATTCCGTTATCCACATTAAATCTTCAAAGGGCAGAAATGTCACATAAAATGTAAAAACATGGCTGCATAATCCACAATTGCTTTGCATTTTTCAAAATTAAGAAAATGAAATATCAATTTGACTTAGATTAGAGATGATAGATAGCTGTCATTTGGTTGACAGATACAATCACAGATTAAAAAAAATAAAAAGTATACGAATTGAGCATAAAGTGACGGGTCTTCTTTGCATACAAATAATTATACAGAATCTCGAAATCATAATCGAATTCGAGCAAACTCTGTCTAACTGAAATACAAACTGATATTAAAATCATATATGATAAGGCAGTGGTCATAGTTACTTAAGTTATACTCGGTCTGTTATAATTTAGTGCATATTTGCATTCATATTTTCATAACTATTAAATGATTGGCATTTGTGATATATTAATTACAATTCTAGCTATTGCGTGTTTGTCTACTGCGTAATTTATAAGTGAGATTAATGTACTCTCTATTTCATTCAATCATAGTGAGTGGAATGCGAAAGAAGTGCGAAACACAGACGAAAATAAGGATTCATTTTCGCTAACAACAAAAGACAAGAGCTAAATAGGATATCGCGGGTTTACTCCTAAAAACAAATGTATTTAGCCAAGTAATTCCAGTTCGCTTCGGCCAAGACGCGTCACTGCAATCTGCCAAGAAACAAAGTAGCGACATAAAGCAAGGGCATTGTTTATCTAGGGCCAAAGAAATGGTTTTGTTGGCAAACTTCGAAAGCGGAGAGAAAGAAAAGATTTTGGATTAGGTAGTACGTGCATTGAATTTGTTCGGTTTTGTTAGTGCGCTACGTTATACGCGATTGTAGATTCCATTTTGACGGCAAAGTGCCAATACCTCTAAGACGAAAAATAAAACATGCGAATAACGCCTTTAAATGCAAAACGATAAAGAAGTTGATTTCTCGAAAAATTATAGTTAGGAGTGAATGGCACTTCGCCGTCGATTTTACTTTAATCTATTTTAAAGAAAATAAGTACAATTATTAACCTGTACCTACCCAAGCCATTTCAGTAAATGAATTCTTTCAAGTGCTTCAATCTTATTCACAAATCTCATTAACGCTAATTGCAGGTCCAATTTTTATAAGGATAAGTTGCTCACATTTTTGCTCATTTTCTTTCTGAAATACATAATTATATGGGTCCAATTATGAAGCTTCTTGTAAATGCGAAGCTCATATTTGGTCGAGTGAATTATAATAATTTATATGTTGTACGTTATATTGTCAGGGATTGTTCCTTTATTCTGCTGATGAAAAGTCCCTGCACGAGTATAAAAAAATATTCTACAATATTCAACGAAAATGTTTCGTAATTTGTATTAATTAACCCAAAACTAATTGGTGTCTTGTTTATAATGAGCTTTGATTTTTATTTATTTAGAGGTTACGGAAGATCTTGAACTTTTTCAATTTCGAAATTTCATCCCTTGACGATGTATATAATATAGGAGAAAATAATAATGAATTCCTAAAAAAAAGACAACAAAAATCTTAATTGATTTCCTCGTTAATACTTTAATAGGTATTTGACTACCTACATCTCATATTAGTTTGATGATTCTCTTTCCATTATCATAAATAGTATATCGGGCTGTAGCCCCAAGCTTCTTTGGCAGCAAATTGCTCACTCAGCACTAACACTGTGTATAATCGTATTGTTGGCGTATATAATGCTTCCAATTGTCCCATAATTGCAATAAAACTGTTCATTGGGCTGGAATTGAACTGGACCATGTCATACGAGTTAATATTATACAAAACAGATTATGGACGACAATACTGTCATTACAACGATTGCAGATGTTATTCTGGTTGTTGATACATTTACACAATACAACAGAAGAATATTATTTGAATAATAAATATATTTGTATTAAATAAGTCGGTATATATTTAAAGTATAATGTATATATGTAATGTATCATTTGTCTAGCACCTATATTACAAGCTTGGCTTAGTTTGGGGCTAAATGGCGCTGTGTGAAATTGTCCGAGCGCATATTATTATAATTAAAATCACAATCTCTGTTATAAAAATGAAAGGTGTTTGACCTATCAACGCCCAGCCCAAACGATTCGACCTAGAAAGCTGAAATTTTGAACAAGCGTTTTCTTTGTGATATAGATGTCGTAAGATAATCGTATAAAAACCGAATCTTTGCAAAAATCTTAGGTCGATTGTAAAGGACCGGATAATCGGAATCTAAGATAGATTTTCGCAATCGTACGAGCAATTTTTAAGATCTTTGTAAAAATCAGTATGTTTCGGACAATTGGAAACTTGAAAGCTGATTGGATAATCTAGGAGTCGATAATCTAATTGGTCAGAACATGACTCTTCTTATATAGCCCTATAACTAACAGGTTAACAGGTAGCTGTTAGCCAATCAGAGCACACGCAAAATAATGGTCATTCGCGATTTACTTAAGATAGGCTGGATTTTTGTAAAATCCTACATTACTCGGACGATTGCAAAAAATTGTCTCAGATTCTAATTATCCGGTTTATTAGCAATCATACAAGTATTTTTGCAAAAATCCGAGGTTTTATGAATGTTGATTGCAAAAAGTTGTATTTATTTTAAAGTCCAACACGGAAGACAGAATTCAACCCCCAAAGGGGTAAAATAGGGGGTTCAAATCGTGTACGCATAAAAATAGACATTTCGACCTGAAACTTTCGTAGCAGTACTTTAGTAAATAAATAAGCAAACACGTATTTTGTGGTTTTCTGAAACTCAACCCCTTAGGGGATAAATGGGTAAATGAATCGAAAATTCGATACAGGTGTCGTTATTGAGATTTTATGGGATGTTGATTGCGAAAATGGCATTTATATTAAAGTCCAACATGGTGGCCATGATTTAACCCTTAAAGGGGTGAAATAGGGGTTCAAATACTGTACGGAAAGATAATACGAGAACATCAGAACAACAACAACGAAATGGCTACAAGTCAATTCAAAACCCCGAGAAAATCTCCCAGCTTCTTAAAAACACAACCCTCGCAAAAATAACAAGATCGGAATAAAGAGAAAAAGTTTATAAGTAAATGACAGTCGAGAAAACAAAAGTAGCACTGCTTGCTCTGTGAGTCTTAAGTAGTAAGTTTACATTTGTATGCTGGTGACGGTAGAAGTGGTTCCCGTTTGTTTAGTAGTTGTAAAACCAAGCTCCCTCTAATCATAGTCAAAGAAACCAAGTTTTCGCACACCTGTAGTGTGGTAAATTTAATTATGTTCCATCTACATCCCCCGACGCTTCCCGGAGCTGTAACGTTGTGGAGTGCTTACACTACACTATGAACCACTTTAAAGCTGGTTTACTATTATAAGTGGAAAAATGGAGAGGTCTAATAATATTGCTTTTATCATTTCCTATGAAATTAAACATCTAAAATTAGTATAAACGCTTTTATCCGAAGCTGCTGAACTTTCAGTGGAAAATACTACATCAAAAATGACGCGCCCCTTGACAGCCATTTGTGGAACACAAAAGTTTTGGTCCTGATTTAACGAAAACTCCCGTCACAATTTTGAGTTTACAAATACCTAGATGAGCTGCGTAAATATAATCCCCTATAGCTAATGGTTACAACCCAGGACCACAATCATTCATACAAATGTTCTTATAATAGAGCCTCTGAAAACAAACATTAAGTACCTACTTCATCAAACAAAATTCATCCACATGAAGTAATAGATATAATGCCGAGAAAGTGCCGTCGATCGTAATCGGATCGTAAGTTGAACATTTTTACGACATCTCCGGTTGCGTCTAAAATGTCATATTATCTAAAATGACATAAAGGGTACTTAGCGCTGAGTATGATAACCTTATTAGCTTTACGCCATCCGTTTTATGACGATAGCTGGTAAATCAACTCAGCTTAAAAATCCTGCTCTTTGTAGTAAAAGGTTTTCTTAGTAGCAAGTTTAAGAGTAATGCTACGTATTCTTTCTTCTGTGCATTATAACGTAAATAAAAATTTACCATTTACATTAATGGTTGTATTATTTACTGTCACTACTTTTCTAATAATATAATTTGCTTGCTAGTTTTTATTATTTTTACTAAAAACATTATCTACTACCTAATAACAGAACTGGTACAACACTGGTCCAATATTAAAAGGTACATTTACAGAACGACCCATTGAAACATTAAGATATTCTTTCGGTTACGTCCATTAGTCTACATTCAGCTGGCAATTTGGCAAGACATCTAGGCTTATTGGACTGCACAGATTTCTCCAAAACAACTGCCTCCTTGTATTTGTGCCTTGGAATTCTTGGAACACTTCTTTTAGATTGAACTCTGCCAACCATGTTTTAAATTCAGAACGAATACTTTTAAAGGAGACAGTTCAACAAAAGCTTAATAGCTCAATAGCAACCAATTTGCTGAAAGCTTCGGCTTTTGTCATATCAATTTTGTAATTTCACTTGGTTTTGGTGTTATCTGATCGTATTGCGACAGTACGCATATTAAACGGTCTTGTTTGCTTGTCAATGTCAAATTATTGTATGACAATATGTTTTATTCAAATTAATGGAATATCTTTCTGGAAGTAGGCATGGAAAATGTAGGGGTACAAAACAGGAGATAGTGATAACACGTGATAAATAGAAATTTAGTTGTTTAACATCGGTAAAACTAATATTAACTATGACATCTTTGAAGTCTTTTAGAGTGCATACACTTTGTGATTCAGTTACCTCCTTGCATGTCTAATGAAAAGTCCGTTTTTTTTCAGAATCCCATTGAATTATTTTTTTGAACAAAAAGATTATCTTTTATTCTCGTCAAAAGTAACTACTTATCGCACAAGTAAACATTGTTCGTGAGTGTCCAATAAAACCGAGGCAGAATTTGCAACATCAATTATGTCACCACAAAGGGCGTCGGGTCGCGGCTAAACCGACCGTGTTAGGTATCTATTGTAGTTACCCCATAGACTAAATAAAGTGACTATAGTGACACCAACATTCATAAATAAAAGTTAAATAAGTTGTAATACTTGTTTCTGATTGATTGATTACGGCTCTATATTTATTAGTTAAAAAATATAGCGCCTTTGCTGACTAACTTTTTTTGGATCGAATTTAAGGCGGTACCCAGGCTAAAAGTGGCACGTGGTGAAATTTATTTAGTACCTACTAGCTTTCTGCCTGTAGCTTCGCCCGCGTGGACTACAGAGCTCTAAATTATAAACGTGACAATTTGTCACCTGCAATGAAAATTTCATATCCATTGAGTAAACCAATTAGAAAACATAACTAACTACTCATAGCTACACCGCAATGTAAACCAAATTGTTATGACAATTGACAGATTGTCACGTTATGAAATAGGGTCCAGGTTAAATCGTGCGGGTGGAGCAGCAGTAGTAGGATAAAAGCCTTTATTCTCCCCAAGGTCCCATCTTTATCCGTAGGTACCAAATTTCGTCAAAATCGGTTTAGCTGTCTAGGCGTGAAAACGTAAAAGACACACAGACAGACAGGGTTACTTTCGTAAATTATATATTATTATAATATAAGTATGGATTGTAATTATACTACAGTTTGAATAAACTTTACGTGGAATTTTTAAGACTCAAAGTCTAGTATTTTTAGAAGGTATCTTTTTTTTTCATTTATTCATTTGCCAACAAACATGTTACATTAATGGTAAGTAATATAATAAAAACCTACATTAGGTTTATCTAGATACTAGGTTCTCAAAAATAAGATAAAAAGAGCAACCAACAACAAAAATTTAGTTAAATCAATCAATTATAAAGAGTGGGTAGGTACATAAGTATTTTTCATACAGAATGTTTGTTAATTACATTCCCTTGTAGTCTCTAGATAGCAAAAAGTGGCCGTTTTGACACAATTGCTATCTACTTCCGATCTGATTCGCAGATCGCTGCGATCTATACAATGTATGGAGTTCTCCTATCCCTTCCACATTGATTGCGTTCCGATCCCATACATCGCATAGATCGCAGCGATCTGAAATCGGCTAAAACGCATCCTGTATGTTTAAGCTCTTTGTATATAAAGCAAAGTAAACAGTAAAACCGAGGCAGAATTTGTAGCATCAATTCTGGCGCCTCAAAAGTCGTTGGGTCTGCTAAACCGACCGTGTTAGATATCTAATGTAGTTACCCCATAGAGGGCGCCACGGCTATTGTCAGGACCCTCTGTCCCGGGATTACACGAAATACTGACTTATCTCATCTTTACAACGTATATAGCGGCAAGATAGCGGCTCTTATGTTAAAGTGTCGTTACTGACAACTGTCGATGAATAGTTTTGTCATAATATGACTTTTGAGGTTTTGTTAAGTTAAGGATAATCTTCACAATAACAAAATTATATACCATAGACCGTTATTGTGTGAGACGTTCATAGCAATTACAACTGACAACATATTGATGGACGCAAATACAATATTTAGCAATATTTCCACACAATAGATGGCAAAATATGCAAGAAATCTGTGCACCGCCCGCCCGGCTACAATTATTTGTGGGCGGGCGGGCGGCGCACAGATTTCTTCCAAGCTCCGGTTTGGCAATGCACGTTCTAACAGCTCCTGATGATGCTCCGTGTAAGGGCGAAACACATGTAGAGAGAGAAGTTGCTATAAAGGCAAGGTGTGTTGCTGTCGGTGTGTCTGCAGGTACTTGTGGGCGGACGAGCGCCGCACAGATTTCTTTCATATTTGCCATTCACTGTGTGAAAGTTATTGCTAAAAAATTTTGTGTTTTGCAGCCATTATAATGGACTTCCGCAAGGTTGATTCTATTAAATACTGACAGCACATTATTTTAATGTAAAATGCAACTACCTAATAAAATTTCAATCTGGCTTCAAACAGCCGCTACTTAGGACTAAAGGGCTCGCGCGGGTGGCATAATTATGCCATCCAGGGTATAAAATAGTTATTTTTTTATGAATTGCGCTACAGTGCTGGCATTTTAGATATTCCTTGATTAAGGATCGTTCCATACATTAGTAGTGTGGCATTTTTCTAGGAGGCTAAGCGAGTGCGTAGTGAATTTTTAAAGTGATTTGAGTGACGCATGTGCCACGCGCGAGCATTCGAGGAATTTTTTGAGGAAGTTTTTGAAATGTTACCATCACCATTAAAAGCCAAAAATTTTTTCAAATGTGTTATTTTTTTTTTCTGTTTCATGTGTTTTATGACTAAAATATTGTTTTCAATCTATTTGCAAGACATTATGCGAAGAAATCGATAATATTTACCTAAATTACGAAATGATGAAATAAAAAAATGATTTAGTTTTTATAGGTATAGATACTAAGGCTGGGCTAAATTCAAAAGTTAGGTTTCTTTTAGGGTTGCTGAACTTTCCGTAAGTCCAAAACTTGCCTATTATACTATGTGGAAAAGGACTATGGAATATAAATCCCCATAAACAATGTGGCTGGTGTAGTAGGCGTATTTGTCTGGATCACCAAATAATAGTGTGCCCCAGCTGTGATGAAAACTATATTTTACAGGAAGAACCTATTCATTAACTTTTTGAACACATGATTTATTTACCAAAATAGTAAGTTTCAAAGAATTTAATTTGAATAAGTCAAAAATGAATTGATTATTTTAGGAGCTTTTGTTTTGTTTATAATTTAAAAACAAAAAACAATTGATAACTATTGTTAAAGTATTTAGTAAGATATAAAGTTTATTTTTAATAATATAGTAGCTTATTTTATTGTATCCTATAAAAGTGGGAAGAAAAAACACATGTCCACATGTCCCCCGCGCGAACTTTCTAGGAGTATTTGGAGCACGAGCCTTCTAGTGTTAATTATTGGTGATAATTGCTTTATATAATTGCTATATTTATTTGATGTTATTTATGTCACGTGTTCATATTAAATATATAAATTCCACAAATTCAAACAAGCGAAGCAAATCAATTAGTTTTTGTCCATCTTTAATTTGCAACTCGCATATTACTTGTCTACATCTAAGTAAGATACGTTATTATTAACAACTCATATTGAATTATTGCAGTTGCAACTGAAATAGAAAAGAAACTTAATCGCTTTTAAATTAAGGACTTTATTAAAATAACACATACATAAAAAAAAAGTTAATACAAACTCGTTTTATTCTGTGAACGATATAAAAACTCTCGATGAATTGTTTATCATAAAAGTCATGCTCGTTTTGAAGGTATCTCATATCAACGATAGGAAGTCAATATCGTTGGCAATATGAATTAAATGGAAATGAGGTTCTGAGCGTTACAAATATTCTCAGTATCGACATGATGCTTGTATACCGGATCGGCGGAGAAAATTGCCAATTATATTCAGTTAGCAATTTCCTGAGGGTATCTGGCTCATTGAACGCGCTCTATCAGAAGAAACAAATAGGAAAAACAACGTATTTACTGTTTTACCGGATTTATCCAATAATTAATTAACAATAAACACTCGAAGTAAATTAAGTAAAGGAAATCATTCCTATTCAATTATAATTACCATTAAAGATCCACTCTGCAGCAGGCCTACATAAAACAATCGCGATAAGCGGACGATGTTAGTCCCACCTCGTGACACTATTAATCTACGAATATTAACAAGTAACTTGAACGACGAATTGCATTATTGCGAGCCTTTTTATGTGATAAGCCTGAAGGACGTAGGCTTCTCTCATTGGAGGATGTGGCAATTACTTTGCTGGCAAGCATGTTGCTGATTGGAGACCGCAATGTTGAACCGTTTTCATCACAAAGCGCTGCTGCCTATTTTCTCGTCCATGGAGAACAAATTTACTTCACTCTATAAGTAATTATTTGCCTTTTAGGATACCCCTAAATCTGAAGGTTGATGCTATTCTACTCTGCCAGATGCAACACGACTTCACCTATTCAATATTTTAATTAATTCACGTTCTAAAAATCTATTTTAATTCGAATAAAAAATAAGATTACCTATACTAATGAAGGCACTTTACAGACTACTTCATATAATGTTTTAACTACTTCATTATTATCACCTATGCATTCTCATCCATTTCACATTTAAAGCGATAGTCACATCGCCTGATAGATTTTATAAGTCACAAAATCTCAGTTACGTTTAGTATAACTTACATACAATGTCTACTTTATTAGTGTAGAAAAGCAAGGCTAGTGCAATATAAATAAAATAAAATAAAAAATTACGCGAGCTGCTAAAAAACATCTTAGTTCGTCACCTCACACTGAAAATAAATAAAATAAAAAATTACGCGAACTGCTAAAAAACATCTTAGTTCGTCACCTCACACTGAAAATAAATGGGTCATTGCTACAAAGACGGGTTCGTGAGAAATCGCAGAGCCCTTGTCCGATTTCCTTGAAAATTGTGCCAATAGAAGGACATTAGACGATTGCGGCAATTTCGGGATAGCTGGCTAGTATTTAGGGCCAATCCGATTTCTTACCGCTTTATGTCGATAATGGATTGATCGGCCCCGCAATCTTACCGCTATTATTTGATTAAATTTATAAAAATGAGTAGAAAGTATATTTTTAAAAATTCATTTACTCACATACATTTGAAATATTTTCATAAACTTGTACAATTCACAAAAGTATCTTATCTTTGTACACTTTGTACATAAATTAGTAAAATTCAGAAAAGTATCTTATCTTTGAATTATCAGGAACAATCCCTGAAAATTGTTACTTCAGATAAATTTTACGTTATGTTATTTTATTCATCTCCATCACTAAAAACAAGGTCCTGTTTATTGCACTTAATAAAACGGCACTAAAACACATATAATGCCTGGTGTTTTGGGAACCGCTCTAGGCATCGCATCCATTGTTCCCAAATGTTATTAATAGCAAGGAGTCCCAAGCAATACGTAATGGAAAACAGAAACATCGAGCCGTGGATGTATCCCCTATCTATCACCACTAAATAACGGTACAAGACCCCACTTACTAGCTATCTCACAAAATTGAAACCTTCGGACTTAAATTGAAATATTGCCGTGAAAGATAATCTGTAAATATAGTTTGAAAAATAATTGCAGACAACCAGGCTTGCTAACAAAATATTCAGTTTATCCAAGCCCAGGGCTGTTAAGAAACTTTCATTCGCTTGGGCGGGCTGTCATCTGTCTCGGTAAATTGCTACGACACTGAAATTTATACAGCCACAACGCGACATGATTTATACAGCTAATTTACTTTTAGTTGGTAACAGTTAAGAGCGAGATGCGAACGTAAATCCTATTTAATTAAGGATTACTTTGCACTGAATGAGTTTAAGAACGGTGTTGCGTAAGTTGCGAACTTGTGTTTACATCTAGTACAGATGCGTTCAAATCTACTCTTTTTGTACAGAAAGTAGGTAAAACTAGGATTGCTAATATCGTTAAGTGGTTAATTAATTTGAAAGAGATTTTCTCGTGTTATATGAGATAAAAGCAAAGTCTTTCGCAAACTAATATCATAGGGAGACCGTAGAAAAAAAGTTTTATATCGTCTGAAAAGCTGTCACTGAAGTGTGCTGTAAACACTTTACTATTAACTCTAACAATGAACATTTATTCACACAAACCATTAAGGTATTTTATTTATCACGGTTCCTTTTCAGAAAGGTAGAACAAGAATGTAGAGAAACCATATAGAAGTTCTCAGATTCCATTATCTCCACAACTTATCGTTGAAACAATGCCTTTACATCAAAGAAAGCAATCTAATATGTAATAAAACCTCTTCGATGTCGTTGCAGGAGCTGACAATTGCTCGGAGAGAGGCTCGAGACACTAGCGCCCTACATTCCATTATCTCAACGATCGCTCTAGGAAGCAATAAATCATACAGCAAAGATGAGGTCCCGAGCGCTTTGTAAATGTCTAAATTATAAACTTGTCGCACACTGAGCACTTAGTCTTGTTACAGTCAATGATGGATCACTTCACACTACTTAGTTGTCATATGACCAATAAAACAAGAGCAATGAACACCTAAACTGATTTATTGGTGGGTTTTGACGTTTTCTGCAAATGAGCAAGATAAATAAAAGACACATATTTTTCGTAAACACAAACATGCATTAGTTATGTTGTCTCCCAGTTCGCTCTAGCAGGAAAACTCCACTTACAATCCGGGCACACTCCCTTTCATTGTTTTCATAACAAGGATTTTTTTAATCTCTTCTTATGACATCACAGTATAACTATTAAACGAATTTCAAGAGTCAACATTGTGCAGCTTTGATATCATCATTAAATCAATGTTTCTGCTTGTATTATGTATTCTGTTGTTTCTGGTGAATTAGGGATAAAGTTAATGAAGTATAAATGATATTATTATTCCGATAATAATTCATGTGAATAGCCTCTCAGCAGCAATATTGGGGATCTAAATCCCATCAATACATACCCTAATGCCCTGATAAGATTCATCTATAGACGTAAACGACTTAAAGAGCTTAGGACTTCAATATCTTACTCGTGAATAAAAATCTAACAGTATTATAACATAAAAAATCTTTTTGTTTCATTTATTGACAACCGTTGAGAATTGATTGAGGTGTATCACTCAAAACTTTTGTAGGTGGCGCTCTCGGCAATGGTACCTTGTTTCCAAATATGACATTTGTTTTTTGCAAATTTGTTTTATTAAGCTGGCAATAATGTTTTTTACTAATTACGTAAGCGGAAAGCATCATGAAAAGGATGAAAGGCTGATTAATAGAGAGGTGAGTAAAAGATAACTCTAAAGTAAATAATGTCTTGCCGAACTCAGATTGTTCGACAATTATACGTATTTTTCGTTATTTCTATTTAATATTATGTTTATTTGTCGTAGACTGGAATCGTACGACAGAAATTATAACTTCGGTGCTTTAAAAGAACTGTCTAGATGATGATAAATCATCCACCTGCTGGAACATTTAAAGATATTAATGCCAGCATAGCTTGGCCATCTCTTTCTAAGCATAATTTCTAGGAATCTATAGAAAAATAATAAAATACATATTTTTAACTGATGCCCCATAATATGTTTAATTTTTTAATTTAAGTTGCAGGGACCACAAACCTCATGTTTTCTTGTCTTTGGGAAAACGATGGACACCTCGATTTTTGCAACTAAAAGCCGCACACCCTCAGTGTGATTATCACAGTATTTTATGAAAATGATAAAAATATGACAACTTTCTTATGAAACTGACAGTTCAATTGGGTACCATCGCTAATGCGCCACCTAGCGGGAGAAAAAGGAGACCTAATGCGGAAATCCAATACAGTCTTCCTTTGGGACTCAAAGTTGGTTTTCGATATGCTACAGAAACCATGATTATGCATTATCAACTTTAGCTAGTTGCACTTCAACTACAATATCCATGCACATTCTCTTTGTCTGTCCATTACTTCTCTTTTACGATAGAAGATCAAACGTGGTGCTACTAAATCATCGTTTCAAATTTACAGCAGATACTTTTGTATGCACATAATATTCCGCTTCAAAAGCGCTCGCTCAAAATAAATTGAAGTTACAGCTTAGTCATGTGTGACGACGACGAGAAAATATAACGGCAAAACACAATCTCACGATTTGTCCATTGTTCTGTGAATTTATGACAGAACTCCTATTTTATTTAAATTTGATTTCAATCTGTAGACTAATTAAACGAGCGAAATCAACGACAATAATTGACGATCTATAATAATCGCACGATATTTTAATGAAGTATAAGCGTCGATTGTAAACCAACCACGTTTAATTTCACACCGATTTCTCTTTTGATTGATTACAAGCGGTATTACAGTGGAATAAGCTACGAATCATTAAGCTCCCATTTCCCGTAAGCTCGAGACGATTATCGCTCATTCTGCAGACGCTAGTAAGGAATTCTTCAACTCATTCGCGAGATATGAAAGAGTTTTTTAAAAGTTCTAGAGTGATCTTTATTCTTTATTCAATGTGTCCGGATTGCGATTCCAGTTTTAGCTTCCATGTCCGATAGAATCGATGTGAACAAAGTGAGCTCTGCATTATTGACCGAGATATGGATCGAATGCACCCAATTGTTCCGCTCTGCACAATGAACACAAAATGTCCGCAGTATGAAACTTGCTAGGAGTACGCAGTTTACTTTTTCCCTTCATAGTTCGATTTTCCAAACTTTTTAAAAGCCAATTTTAGACGAACCTTTCTTAATGGATTAATAGTAGGTCGGCAAACAAAGACGCTTAGAAAACGATTTTCAACCGAACGATTTAACACCTCATTTTTCCGACCTTTCTATAAGTGGTTGCGACCTTTGAGTTTTGACAGATTAATTTTGGCATCTACGAAAAAGTTATCAGCTTTTTCTTTTAAAAATAAATGCATTTAATTATATATATTCTACGTATTATTTATTTTTATTTTATTATTATTATTACTTTAGGAGTTTATGACGACTATGATTTACCTAAGTTTAGACAGCGATATTCTACTGTGCTCTTATAAGTTATAAAAATATGACAACTTTCTTATGAAACTGACAGTTCAATTGGGTACCATCGCTAATGCGCCACCTACCGGGAAAAAAAGGAGACCCAATGCGGAAATCTAGTACAGTCTTCCTTTGGGACTCAAAGTTGGTTTTCGATATGCCACAGAAACCATGATCATGCATTATCAACTTTAGTTAGTTGCACTTCTCTTATAAGTTATAATGTATCAGATCCATCGGAGCATAGAAAACTTATCCTCAGGTTTACGACAGGCGATAACAATAAGTTACATGGTGGGTAGGGCTTAATCTCACGCACGGACTCGGATAAGCCGCTATCGCAATAAGAGATGCTTTATAGGCATTTTCATTTAGCTATCTCGAATAGAATCCGTGGATGCCATAATTTTGTATGATCATCAAAAATATGATTGCATACGTGGGATTCTTTTAGTAGCAGGCCAGTGGCGAGGGGTGAAAATATTGCGACGGTAAGCTGTTCTACAAAAATGGTATGAAGGTCATCCTCCTCGCGTCGTGTTCCTCATTACTGAGGGTCGTGATTCCCCCGATGGGAAAATATTTTTTCTTTAATGATGTCTGTCCTCCATCGATGTCTGTCCTTGGCGTCATGGAGTGCATCGTGTAGCTTGAGCATCGGACCTCTCGGCCGTTTGCCATCGACCTTGCCAGTGACCATCAGTTGTTCAAGGTTGTGTCCAATTCCAGAATCTTTTGGAGACAGGAAGTGGATAGCCTTGTTTTAATGTTGAGCTCTCGAAGATTAGACTCGTTTGTTCGGTAAGCCGATGGATATCGGCTTGTATGGACCCTTTGCCACTGGTAGTCTTACGTTACACCGTAGTGATACAAAAGTCATTTTCTTATTTGTAGAATATAAAAATAAAAACTTCAAAAACATTTTCCAATACAATATTACAGCACGTCTAATGGAGCTGAATTTCATAACTTTTTCGATAACGCCAGCAATATCGTGCGCGCAATACGCGTGACCTTTGAGCCGTGAAGCGAATTCAATAAATCTTACGCTCAAAATTGTTTGTTACAGGAGAAAGCATGGAAAATGAGAGAGGTGACCAATGACAGCATGTGCCCGCCGCGAGCGTTGACCCCGGCGGCCGGGGGTCGCGCGCCAGCCGCGGCGGCGGGGCCTTCCCGCGCCACCGGGGCGAAGCTGCTGCCCTCGACGCCATATTGTTTAGAAAACTTCACGCTTATTAGGCTATGGCTACAATATCTCAGGGTGATACCGCACTTATATCGCCACGCCTCAATCCCGCGAGTGCGCGCGAACCTTAATTTTTCAAAGCGTCCGCTAGTCAAATTAAAAGCTAACGTGGCCAGCTTTCGAACTAGGACAGTGTGTTATGTTAAATCGTTGTTAGTGAAAACGTTAGTGCAATTATTCGTTGTTGCCAAGTGGGTTGTGTGCGGTTTGCGGGGGCGGTCATGGCGCGGAGGGCGTCGAGCGCGGACGCTGCTGGTGCTGTGGCTGAGCGGGTTCGGCTCGTACAGCGAGGGTAGGCGAGACAATGACCTGCACATAGGCGGCATCTTTCCCATGGAGGGAGAGGGGGGCTGGCAGGGCGGGCAGGCCTGCATGCCGGCCGCAGAGCTCGCGCTCGCCGACGTCAACGCCAGATCCGATTTATTATCCGGCTTCAAATTACTACTGCACAGCAATGATAGCAAGGTAATTTATTAGAGCCATTATTTCATCCTGGAACGTAATTAGTATCGGTATACTATGACATGTTCTTTCTTCATGACGTTAATAACGGAAACAAATGACTTTCTAGACTTACAAAATTAAATTAAGTCGAGGACACAGTAACACCACCATAATAAATAGGTGGAACATGTTGGGAATACATTAACAAACAAATTTAGAAAGTTAGATCACGTACCTAATTACATTTGCGCGAAACTTTGCCCCTCGAAAATTCGCTACGAAAATGCCAATTATAATTTCAATCAACGTAATGTGCATAACATGTCGGCACCCAACGGCTGACGAGCACCTAATCCATTAAGTTTGAAAATCAAGCTCTTCTGAGGCTCGATAATTAACAAAAAGGGACCGCTATCCGACGGTCGGGCAAACCCATAAATCCAGATGAACTAAAGTCATAGGCTTATCAAATTGCAACCGAGTGAGCCTGACATTCGATTCAATTACCGAGAATTTATGAAAGGCTCACGGAAGAAAATTTTATTGGATAGAATTTCCGATCCCGTCGGTGGGTAATTTCCCATTTTATCGATTTATATTCCGTGATGTTCTGCGATGATTCGTCGATTCTATCGATTCACTTTGATGTCTGTAACGTGACGATTACCGTCCGAATAGCTGAATGGGGGTAGGTATCACAATTCGACTGGAATCGGGCTGATAAGTAACCGCTGTTAAAACTTATTCGGGATTTCTCACAAATTGCTTTCGATTCTATTGTCGCCAAAACGTCGAGGGTATTTTGGTATCAGAAATATCGTAGATTGAAATGCTTTTCATTGTTCAGTTGTAAGCATTTGATGTGTATTATCACATTAATTGACACTGTGACATTGTGTTGGATTTGTATTGTTCACATAATGTGAATAACACATAAAATATATTTTTATAAAGTGTTGCGTTCTATAATCTTGTTCTTGCAACTTCGTCCGGGTCTTTCGCCATCTTCTATCATAAAGTTTAATTTGTATCTATTCACCTATACTTTTTTTCTTCCATAGCTCTTTCTCTATTATTTTTATATAATAGCTTGTGATTATTGTTTGTAGTCTTGCAGATTGAATAACGAATTTTCCCAAGCTATTTAGTATGAAACTAGCATATTTAGCTTAATAATGTTGTATGTAACAACATCTCGGAACTTGTACTGTATTCAAACTTATAATAAGCTTTGTCTGTATCCCGACCCGTGTAATGTTTCTACATTAAACTCATTATAAAGCCGGAGGGCGGATACCTACCCTTCGAGTTATGCTTCTTCAATTTCCTTTAGAGAATTTTCCATTACGCGGTTACAAGTGCAGATGCTTCATTTGTTTCTGAATGTACTATACTATACATTTAATTAATAATTCCACTACGCACTATAGTTAAAATGTTCGTAGCTTAGATCAACAGAAAGTGGCATAAAAATGGCGCAAAAATTAAACTTAGGACAGTAAGACGCGAAAGCTATGTCGATCTTTTCAAATTAGTACCTACAAGATGCCTACAAGTATGTATTTTGATTACATTACTATGAAAGTCATTCGTTTATCAAGACGTCAATACTTTCAGGAGGGGGGAAAATATTATTTTTGACATTATTTACGAGCGGTTTTTAAATACTTATAAAAAAGTGAAATCATTAGGCAAAGCAATTTGTCGACCGAGAAAAATTAACGCCATAAATTCATGAAAATTTAATGCCCTCTGTTGTTATGAAGTTACGCATGATTTTAATTAAATCTGGCCCTTGTTGTTAGCACGTAACAAATATTAAGTTTCTAATGAGAGCTTACCATGAAAAGACTCAAAATTCGTATTTCTATGTATATTAGAACAATGTCGATATTCGGATATTTGATACCTATGATATTATTCTCTGCTAAATTATATACTGGTGTAATAGAGTTTAATTACAGCCATTAATTATACACACATTATGAGAATGGAATATGTATTATCTTTCATTTTATTTTCCTATCTATAATTTCATCTTATACATTTTTGTTTTAGATCAGTAATATGTTGAATAAAGCATATAAATAAAGGACACGCTTACTTCTACATACTTATTTCTTACAGTGACATATGTTACTTTCTACTTGTGGGTCAAAAAGTCGGCAGTGTTGGTTATCAGATTTATATCTACTTTTCATTGTTCTTTATCAAAAAGTCTTTGTACTTTTTGATAAAGAACGAAAGGCTTTGAAACTTATTATGAAAATATACACGGTTAATTTTTAATTATATCTAAAAAAGTAACGGGCGTATCTCTTCCATTTTTTTTCTATTCAAGTACCTATGTGTTGTTAAAAGTTTCAATATTTTAATTATTAGTCAAGATATTGAGGTTTGTTTGTGTCCCAACATTTTACTGATTTCTGGATTTAGAGCTCATTCATAACATATTCATTCACGTGCGTAATAAAAATAGACTAGTCAGGTAGGCAAGTGAAACACCCAATCATAACTAAGAAACTATCATAGTTTTAAAGAATCTTAATTAAATTATTTTTTTAACAGTTTTTACCCTTTTAGGGATGTATTAAGATTGTAGCGACATTGAATACAATGTACCACTGTTTTAAGTCAGCATATTTGTATGTAACAAAGACTAGCTACCTCAGTCTTCCCCGATCCTTTGCGTTCAATAAATAGTAATTAACCAGTATTCCTGAAGTAGTCAGAACTTAAGTAATACAAGAAAGTGGTAAAAGATTATATCTTAGTACTAAATTTTTTATTGATGAGTTAATTTATATTTAGATTGTACGTAAATGCGACGTTGCCAGATTTCACATACAATTTTCCCCTTGTTTTCTTATTTACGTAAATCATGAAAATATCATTATGCGTCTACGCACGCTTCTTGCTGTATTTGTAAGTTTGTTTTTTTCCGATATTTCAAACTATTAACTTTTAACTGCTCATACATATTCAGTAACGTGGTCTCATACCATTTCATTAAAAGATATAATTTTATATATAGATATGAAATTATCTCATCCCATTTCATATATAGATATAATTATGGTATTAAAAAATAACCGTGTAGAGTTTGTCAACTGTCATACTCAGTAATACCGCACTCCATGCCATATCATTTGTTATTAACCCGCCGCAGATTTTATCACATTTTCACATTCTGTTTTCATTGTCGTTCATGTAGAAACGTGACTTTTTGTCAAATCACGTATTTCCATAGCCCTTTGAGGGTGAACCGTGAAAAGAAATATTATGAGTACGGAGTGCGGCTTACTTTATTTCTGACAATTTTTTGGACGGATGAATGGTAATTTTGATATTATTATAGACTCTGGGATAGGAATCTTTATAAAACTTGAAACAATAAAAAATAAATAAGGCGCAGTGGGTTAGCGCATACGGTCCGCGACTACGGCGTTTAATCTCGCTGGGGTCGATCATGGAATGGGTGACCAAAATGTTTTATGTCGCCCTCCGTGCTTTGAAAAGAGTTAAGCTGTTGGTCTCGGTTGGATTACCAAACAGCATCTGTCCACGTCGTTGTTTTTCCCATCCTCCTTACCATATCCATCTATGAGGAAGGCCAGTGCCCTCTGACAGTGGGGACATTAATAATCTATGATGATGATAATTAGTAGAAATGCAATGTCTCCATGACTTCAAAGTCCTTCATAGGGGGACTTGGAATTGAAGTTGAAGCTTTTACATTACTTACTGTATAAGTAAAAAGGTTTGACTAAAACTGTCCCTGATTTTATCAGAATGAGCCCAACCCAAAGATTTTACAGTTTTCATTACTCTTAAGTGTAAACCAAGGACAGTCATATAATTTCCATTTCCAACAAAGCTCCTTCGTTGACGAAACCCTGTTATTCTTATCGCTAACCGCTATTATTTCGTTATAATTGGAGGGTCTAAAAAGGCAACATTGTGTGTTTAATAAGGTGTTTCATTTCCCAAAATTTTGAACCAATTTTATAAATGAAAAAAATTACATATTACATTTAGGATCTCAATTTTATGAATATGAAATAAATTGCAGATGTTTCATAAATCAATTATTTAAGGTTTTTCAAAGGATTTCTGCTACACATCACTAAATTTTTCATACAAACTTGTCTTTTTAGTATCCCGGGTTTTGCTGTGGGTCGTCCTGATTAGCATTTTGCTGAGTTGCTAACTTTTTAGTCGGTTAGTTCCCCGCAGCTCCTTCACGCGAAGAATTAAATTGAATTTATGCTACACCAATGAATAAAGTAAACGGTGGATTTACATTTTAAGCGCAGGGCTACAGCATTTTTACACGCATACTTTTGCTTTAAAATTGTTAAGGTGACATTTGGAAAGTGATTTTAAAAGTGTAATTAAAGTATGTAAGTTGAACAACTGTTTATAAAATATATTTGACTGATTACCACTTTTAAAGCATATGAGTCACTTTAAGTTATTTATGAAATTTAAGATTTTAATATTCACATTGCTATTTTTTTCAATTTTATTCGTCACCAGAATTGTCTTAGGCGTAAATCAAACTCGTCACGCTCGGAAGTCCGGTCCAATGCTCTGACCATTGAGCTACCGAGTCACTAGTGGCATCGTCGAAACTTTTCTATATCCCACTCTAACGCTGCTAGCCAGCGATATTTCATCAGTGTGAGGAATTACCTCGACATTCAATTGAAATATCTTTCCAGATATTTTGACAATTGATTAAGGTGAAACATTTAATCATTTTTAAATTTTAAATACTTTTTTTATACTCGGAAGTCGTAGTTTTGTAGTAGGTAGTCGTCGTAAGAGTTGATTTTTTTTAGTAGATTATTTAATAAACTTTGAGTTCTGTTTTTGAAAGTACCTACGAGTACATTAACACTCTCAATCTACGTATACGTAACACAAAGTTAATCCTCACATCCCCTGTATAGACTGTCGAGTTTCTTAAAGATTGTCACAAAAAAACTTATGGAAGTAACTAAAATAATATTGAATAGTTAGTACGAAACTATAATAGGTATACCACATCTTTCATATATTTTCCAGTAACCCAATTTCCACGTATTGCTCTTATAGTAATAATATGTTACTCAGTAAAATAATATTTATCCTTGAGAAACCATCGTGGCGAAATGATTAATTGCTTATACTTGACATATTCTCGTAGTTCATACTAACCTCGCTGGGTGAATAACATAATATATTGGTTGCCTTTATATAGAATTCAGTGTTAAGTTGAAACAAATGTATCATTTCACTTATATCGTTATTGCAAAATGTAATATGTTTCATAAATGTCAACGTCTTTAAAGTTATGACTAGATATACAAAGTGTTACAAAAGTACCCCTAATGCCGAATATGATAGATAAGGACCATCAAACTGAACAACTTTTACTATGGGACCAACTTTGAAATCGCGAAAAAAAAATTAGCTGTTTCATACAAAAATTAATTACGAAAATATCAAAATGTACGGAACAGCTGATTTTTTTTCGCAATTTCAGAGTTGGTCCTTTAGTAAAAGTTGTTCAGTTTGATGGTCTCTATCTACCATATTCGGCATTAGGGGTACTTTTGTAACACGTTGTATAGATATATCTTTCGAATATTCCAGAAGTATTGAAACAGAAAAATTCATGCAATAATAACTATTTTTAGAAATTCTGTATTGGTGGAGCTTAATGATAATTCTATTCTTCTATTATACTCACTGAAATAATATTGATAATAATATAGGAGTGCTCTGAAATTCGGATGTAAGGTTTTCCTGTATGATAAAGTTAGATGATGACGATAAAAAATTTTTTTTAGAAACATTTTTTTAATCTTTAATAATAATTTATATATGAGTTCTAATGAGTTTAATACATACGCTCAAACATCTCTGAAAATAGTATTATTGTTAAAGCTCATAAAACTTAGTCAAACGATTAAAATTTATGCATGATTTTTATTTATTTATTTACCACTACGTCTAGATATAAATAGGTAATGAAAAAATAATTGTTCAAATTTATTTTTTTTGTAGTTAATAATAATTACCGGTTATATTCCAAAGTGGTTTTCGAGCAAGTGTAATCCACAAAAAAACTAATCACTCCTTTATCTTCCAGTGCGAACCTGGCTTAGGAGCAAGTGTTATGTACAACTTGCTGTACAACCCACCTCAGAAGCTGCTACTGCTGGCTGGTTGCTCAACAGTCTGCACGACAGTCGCAGAGGCCGCTAAGATGTGGAACCTTATGGTTGTAAGTATCTATATAAATTCTGAAATCTAAACCGTCTTAGGAGCAAGTGTAATGTACAACTTGCTGTACAACCCACCTCAGAAGCTGCTACTGCTGGCTGGTTGCTTTACAGTCTGCACGACAGTCGCAGAGGCCGCTAAGATATGGAACCTTATGGTTGTAAGTATCTATATAGCTTCTGAAATCTAAACCGTCTTAGGGCAAGTGTCATGTACAACTTGCTGTACAACCCACCTCAGAAGCTGCTACTGCTGGCTGGTTGCTTTACAGTCTGCACGACAGTCGCAGAGGCCGCTAAGATATGGAACCTTATGGTTGTAAGTATCTATATAGCTTCTGAAATCTAAACCGTCTTAGGAGCAAGTGTCATGTATAACTTGCTGTACAACCCACCTCAGAAGCTGCTACTGCTGGCTGGTTGCTCAACAGTCTGCACGACAGTCGCAGAGGCAGCTAAGATGTGGAACCTTATGGTTGTAAGTATCTAGCTTCTGAAATCTAACCAAGCTTAGAAGTGACTGTTACATACATTTTGCTGTACAACCACCTCAGAAACTGCTACTGCTGGCCGGTTGCTCAACAGTTTTTACAATAGTAATTGTGGTCTCTAGTGAAACCCTGTGTAAACCTATCCAGCTTCTGAAATGCAACCAAGCAAATGTGTGAGATAAGCTTACCAACTATTTATTTTTTTATTTATAGAAAACGAAGCTTCTTTTATTAGATTCTAGTAAAGTATAGCGTGTTATGTAGTTATTTCACGTTTTATCACCCTTTTTTCATCATCTATGAAATTCCCAAGTGAACAGTTATTTAATGGAATGTTATATTGCCTTACCACGTCAAATAAATTTCCATTAGAAGCATTTTACATCAAATTTATCTCGTTAATGGCGTACTTAGGACTTAATAGTGGTGATATATTGTTAATAAAATACTTTAATACTCTAATTTGTGAGTTTTATAACAAGTTCCGGCTTTATTATCATGACATAAAAGACATATAAATTCTCGTGTCATCTATGCGGAATTTTAGTTCTGTACCCGTAGCACGAACAGCTATCGAAAAAAATACGCGCGAAAATCATTCGATAGAGTAATTTTGTATGGGAAATTTGTACAGCGCCATGTACCGACAAAAAGCGAAATGATATTTCTCCTACACTATCGAGTACTATTAAGCGCGTTTTTTTTTTTTTATTAAATCAAGATACTATCAATACCTTCGAGAGTAAATATTTACAATGTAGGCAGGCATTTCATAAAGGCTACTACAATGCGATTATTTTAACTATGTACAACAGAAGCGGCAACTTATCTCGAGAATGTATGGCAAAGAGTAAAATCTTCAGATTAAAATACATCGTTTTGTACTGATGTTAATCATTTCTGTTGTGCACAAATAATTTAATCGCATTGTAGGTAACACAAGCCTTATTCAAAGGTAATCAAATCAATGAAATGGATGTTAGAGAAAAATCTAACCAGCTACTTAAAAATCTTTTCACAACGGCTTACTGCCAAAGTAGGTTTTAATGCGACCCATTATACTTTCTTAACTACCGAAAAACTGACCATTAATCACTGCTGCTCCCGGGGTTAAACATTTTAATATTTTGTGAATTATCGCTTATCTTGGCAGCCCGGGCTCGGGACCTCGGGTGAATGTCCTTTATCTATCCAAGGGTCTAGTTTAGTATTCCACCTCTTTATTTATAACATTGAATTGAAGAATGTATCTGACCTCTTCGTAAATGTATGTGGCGTGGACAGAGCAAAAAAGGTTCGCTCAGCCCGCCTAAGCGAGTTTTTTATTACTCTGTGGTGACATATAGATATGAATCACCCTTCCCTGCACCATGTCTTACGAAGCATCTAAATTAGTATATAAGAATATTAATATCTATTCTGTAGTATAAGTTTGCACTCGAAAATGTTTAAAAATACTTGATTAAAAAATATAATTAATGGAAATCATCTATTGGCCTTACCACAAAAGATTTTTTTATGTGCGGTTTTAGTGTCTTAAAAAACAAAAAATTGACATGTGATATTTTCGCTCGTAAGTTTTTTACGTTTATTTTAATTAAATCCATTTATTAACCTCATATTAATTTTCTAGCTTTGCTACGGCGCATCTTCACCGGCGCTGTCAGATCGCGCGCGCTTTCCGACGTTGTTCCGAACGCACCCGTCGGCCACTGTCCACAACCCCACGAGGATCAAGCTGATGCAGAAATTCGGCTGGTCCCGCATCGCTATACTGCAACAAGCTGAAGAAGTATTTATATCGGTAAGATGGTTTTTTCACGTAAAATTATTGCAAACTGAGTTTTGAAACACTTACAAGTATTTATTATTATACGGCGTGAAGTAACGAACATAACAAAACGGTTTGAGTCAGCGCGATACGTGCACATCTCCATCTCCATTAAAAACTGTTGTATAATTATTATTGATGTAAAACATTTATATCATTTCAAAAATAATACGTTCCGTTTTTATAGGAAACATAAAATGCAAATAAAGCTCAGTGCGGTCGCTCTACCAAAAGTTTGCTTAAGAAATACGAACGCAATTTGATTGTGTCAGCATTGTGATGTCAGCTGGGTGTCAGCATTCAATTATTGAGTATTTACTTGGCTTCTAGTTCATTCTTCGTAGTACCAATAACAAGAAGTACAGCTTTTTAAAATAAAAACAGGGAGTATCAAACACTACTACTAAAAAAATAATCCTCCCAACCCGTGGTACAAGATTAGGCAGGTCCCCACTAAGCGCACTGCCTCGCGAGGCAGGACCCCACTAAGCGCACTGCCTCGCGAGGCAGGACCCCACTAAGCGCACTGCCTCGCGAGGCAGGACCCCACTAAGCGCACTGCCTCGCGAGGCAGGACGTTTGCCGCGTGCGGGCGGGCCTCGCATGAGGCTGCTCGCTTGGTGGGGACCTAGCTTCGAAACTGAGGGACTTTCATACAAACTTTCATCCCCTATTTCATCCCCTTAGGGTGAACTTATTTTCTCATTTATAATTCAAGTTATTTGTTTTGTCAAACAAACTTGTAAACTGATTGAATAACTTTAAAATGCTTTTATAATTAAAAGGAAAGTAAATATAAATATGCACAAATATTTTATATTCAACTATAATTGTATAAATTCTTCTTCTTTTTGAATGAAAACTTAGCGATGTAAACGAGGCACGGAATTGCTCTCGAAGTTTACCCAAGAAATAAGGAAATAACTTTGACAGAGCTAAGTAAAGACGAAATTCAAATTACTGGCTCACTCTTCCTTTGGCAAACGTGTGCATTGTTCGCAAATAACAAAAGGTTACGGCTTAGATATGTAAGAAAATGCGATAACTCTTTACGAGCTCGGAAAGTCTTGATATAATGATATGTATTCAAAAATTAAGCAAAAGACGTAGTACTGTCTATTCTGTGGCAAAAGTTAGGCAAATAAGTACAATTATGACTGGGTATATTGAGTACTAATGTACACTATAACTTGAGATACAATTAAGTAGGATCATCACACTTTTTTTTAAATTAAAATCTCTTCACTCGCAATTTCTATGAAGTCATATTTTAAAATCCAATAATAGTCCATTAATTTTCGTAGCGTTACGGACGTGTACGTAAGTGTCGTAATGACATTTCACTTCACTTTTATCTTCAATCGGCGCATTGTTGTTGGCTTTTTTTATCGGAATAATAATTGTCCACCCCGCCATGATGCATCACAAAAACAAAACAATATCAGCGCATCGAACGCTGGATAATTTTACGATATGATCTCTAATGTTTGACCATAATCATGAAGTAACCCTGTGTTTCCTATTTATATCGTCAAATGCTGATTATTCATTAATCTAGCCAGTCCATATCATGATGTGGACAGCGGGTATTTTCCATTTCGTGAAATAAAACCATTTCATGAAATAGTAGGCCACATCATGATGCGATCATTTCTAAGATATGGCCACGACGACAGATCTAAAGACTTCTTAGTCGTTTAAGGATAAGGGACTAATTCATTAATCCATTAGTACCGCGTACAAGACCCGTAATTAAAATATCTACTGTTCAATATCAGATTACATCGCACATTCCCCCCATTCGATGGTGTTATCTTTTACATTACATTACTGTGTTCGATAAGTCAACCTGTGGAGTATCGAATGCTGATAATATAAGCGATATGAGCTTGTGTTTGTGGCGGAGAACATTAAGCTTCGCGTGACTTAAATCGTTTGAGATAGATACTTATTGTTGTAGATACGATACGATACATAGTACTTGTATCGGCTTCGAGTGGAGTATGACACGCTAGACTTTGTCCGTGGATTGACAAACGGAGTTCGTGATTGGCCTTCGGTGAATTGTCGATTTTCGATTTCACTGTATTGGAAGGCAGCCGAGCGTATTATCGGATATTACGAACTGTGTATTTTACAAGTCGAAGACTTCGATTGTAGATGGAAAAAACGTGATCTATAATAAATTTCTTTGAATCTTCAGAGTTTCAATTCCGAGTCTATTAATGAGTTATGTCTATTTAAGATAATATTTAACTACCAGAATCATGTCATCTAGGTTAGCTATCTATAAAAATAAAAAGGAATCGTGAAAATGTATGTAGGCGCATACTTTAGAAAGACTGCATCACATTAGATTTTTTTTTGTTGTGTTTGTTAGTATAAAGGAAAATTTCGAAAAAAAACACTTTTCCGTTATTTTAAATCGCAATAGATGGCACCATCCGTGCGAAATCGGGGCGGGCAGCTAGTTTCAAATATTTATTTTATGATCTCAACCAAATATTTAAATAAAACTCTATTTCGATAAATAAGAAAACCTCTTTTAGTATTTTAAGTTTGACCTATTTCATTTCAAAATACGAAAGATTTACGAGTATATTCTCTCTTTCAATGTAAACAGTGGTGTGTGCAGTATTATTTTAGTTCCCCACAGAGACAGTGTAGACTGAACTGCAATATTTCAGTATTACTATGTTTTCAATCTTATTTGCTCGACCCCGAGCAACTCCAATAGTATTTTAATGAAATAACAATATTGGAAGAATGGAACTTTATTCCATGGAATTATTTTAGGAAAGAGATGTCAGAGATGTCACGTTATCGCGAAACTATCGTATTCAATATTATTTTTTCTCTTAAAGGACTACTAGTAGCGCTATGAGCTGTAGACTCCGCGTTTGTGACATTTTTGATCATTTTTCGAAATGACTTAAATATGATATTTTTTCGAAATAAGTATTTCAAATAGCTGAATCGAAAAAAAATCGATATAATTATCGATCCTGCTAAAAAATTTCACGCGAATCGGTTTATAATGCGACCTGAGGGTTAATTTACTAAAATTATTAACCCTGGGATTGAGATTGACGGGAGCTAAGCGTTAGCTTATGTCATTTCCATACATTATTATTCTATTCTACTAGCGTTAATTTTAGTAGAATAGTCATTTCAGTACCCCTACTGAAATGACTTTCTACTAAAATGCTGTACATTTCAAAATAAATAATAACACAGTAGAACGGAATCGTCTTTGACCGAGAGTCCCAAACGGTGTGCCATATGTACCTACTTCCCCCTTCACGTTCCCATGTGAGATCAACGACCGATGGCTGGGCTATTAAAGAAGATTTGATGAAAAGTAAAAAATGCTGTAGGTTTCACTACTTTGAATATTGTTTACCATTGGGTGCAACAATTGGCTACACAAAAAGTCATGTTCATGTCCTTTTGATTAATTAGGTACGAAAACGAAATAATATTCAGAAAAAAAATAATTATATGGACAATATTAATTATTTCTCATTCATCTTTGGGCAAACTAAAAGGCAAATAGACATACGCTCATACGAAGCGTTTTTGGTTAAGCTGAAACGGAGACGCTGCAAAATTTCTTAGTTATTAAATCAATAGCAATTTGCATTAGGTTTTTAGTTTGCAAATAAATGTTTCAAATACGAGGAATAGATCATTTTCGTTCTCATTCTCTTTATTGTCACAAAACGTATTAAAAATAATAGTATTGCGCATCCCTTCACAATGATTTATAACTGTAGGTTTCATGTAATTCTCGCTCTTCGCTGAAGTTCCACACAGCTAAAGCTTAGGGATCAAGAATATTGGACACAACGTTATTAAGGTTTTTTTATAACTGAGGAGCCGTCTTCATTCTACTTTTAATCCCTTCTACATTGTAGTTCATTTGGTACCTAGTTAGAGATAATTAAGGACTTTCTATGTCACTTTTGTGTATCTAATATTTTACTGCCTCTTTGGATCTCAAAGTAAATTAATTTAAGCTATTATCTACAGCTGATCCTCCTGATATTGATCATTCTAAGAATTATACATTTATCATAATAGGTCATAATTAGTGAATGAGCAGCCTAAGCCCAGTACATACTTACTCGTAAATGCTCTTAATAGGGTTTTAATTTGCACTTTAAATACGAGTAACATAATCTTTACTAGAATAATGTTTTGTTTTCTTTGACAAAACATGTGTTTTATTTTATTTCGTCTCCGCTAAAGTAGCAATCTTTCTAAAGAATCATTGGGAATCTTGAGGGGGTTTTTTTCGGAAACACGGTAACATTAAAGAAGGTGCTTTATTTAAGATGTAAATATCATTCAGTATCAAGTGCCCTGCTTAAATTCTTTCTCAAGTTGATCTTGAAAAAGTGCGTCATTCAAATCCGACCGATTGAATCCACGTGATAAAATTCAAAGGTCGGAAATTTAAGAACCCTCCAAGAGCACTGCTTACTTGATTGAATTGCCTCTATCGTCCTCTTTCGGCTTATATGGAAATATCTGTATTTATTCAAGCCATTCCTCGAATCACTGATGCTTTGTACTGCAAAAAGGTTTGCCGTATTACAATAAGATTTTTACACGACTGCGCAAAAAAACAGAGAGTGTAATGTGTTCAGGGTTCATGTATGTGATGTGAGTTTCTTTATAACTTCTTAATACCTTGACAGATTTAGATGTATGAAGTATTTCTTGAATGAATTTGATGAGTCCTTACATCATCCCAAGTGACACATGGTTTTTTTTTAATCAGTATGGCGACTCTACGTCGCCGTTTTCAAAAGTGAAAAAAAATCTTTTTTTACAAATATCTTATAAGCGAGCACTGCTCGTGTAAAAAATGTGTCAAAATTGCAGTTTACACAGTTCATACAGTTGAAATGATGAAACTCAAGTCTAACTTATAAGTATCTCGATTAAAAATCTCTCGTATCAATAATTGGTATTTCGGTACGTTATTTTTCGACTCAACTTATAAAAGCGTAGGTATGTCATGATTCATACTTCACAAAGAAAAGTTCTGAAACTCTGAGCAGCTAGAGTTTTAATTGCGTATTCTATTATCCTTAAATAACAGCTGCACCTTCCTTAATCACCATGGAGTCTGAGTATTTGCACGAAATATTTAAAAGAAAAGAAAAAATACTCTCCTGGGTACACAGAGTTAAATGAAAAGTTTTCAAGTTGAATACGACTATTTATAGGGGTGCGGCATAACGAGAGCACACTGTAGTATAGTCGGAATGAATGGGGCTGGCCTTTCACGCCGGATCCAATGTAATTAGTGCGCCACCAGTTTTTTCTGCATAAGCGGGATTCAAGTGTTTCAGCGGTAGTGATATATTTTTAACGCAGCTCATGTGGCGACAACTAGCTGGGGAAATGCGGGAATAACAAAGGAGTCTACCCTACACTTTTACAACTTTGTGGAGGGATTTTAATTTTTACTCGTTGTGACTTGCATTTTGTAAAGCACATTTTTAGTTTTTATTTCCTACGAATCATAACTGCTGCTAGTTATATTAGTAGAACAATTTCAGCGGCTTTTCCCAATGCAAGATTTTATATTGCTATCTCCATTTAAAGGGAAAATATTGAAATTTTTGTAAACTACTTATTTTACTTACTTTTATGAAAAATGTTGAAACAAAGTTTTTATTAGTAAAATAATAATTAAGATTTGTAGCATTAGTATTATGTGCGTCATTTTTTAATACTTAAAGGTTAACCTATTATGCAATAATAATAATGCTCAAAAACTATGCACAAATAAAATATTGTTTTATTCCACAGACTGTAGAAGATTTAGAAGCGCACTGCAAGAAAGCCAGCATAGAAATCGTGACGCGACAATCGTTCCTCTCCGATCCGACTGACGCAGTGAGGAACCTGCGGCGGCAAGACGCGCGCGTCATAGTGGGCCTGTTCTACGTGGTAGCAGCTAGGAGGGTGTTATGCGAAGTCTACAAGCATCGGCTCTACGGGAAATCATACGTTTGGTTCTTTATAGGTAAGTTCTAGTGAAAAGTTAGTTGAAAGCCAACTTAGACACCAGTGTTAGAACCGGGCAGTCTTTCCTCCTTGTCCCTGTACTGACTAATGCAGTGTTGAAACCTGCGAGAGCAAAATGCGCACGCACGTCATAGTGGGAGTGTTGGGCTAGGCGAATACTATGCGTTTACGAGCTCTTATGTGTGATTATATAAATCAGTTATTAAAATTATTTATGTAACTCAAAACTAATCTTACAATCTTTATAACTGACTAGCTGTGGTGCCCGGCTTCGCTCAGGGAGTTGATATGAGATTGTGTGGTAGTTGGATAAAAAAATATAACGGGTTTTTTTAACATATTGTTACGGAATTGGGTTACGGGATTGGAAGGAAACGACGGGGTTGCAGAGGTGACGATTTATTTCACCACTTTGGTCCCTCTGAGTGACGCAGTCTTTCCCGTTGACCATCCTCCGAGTGACGCGTGATACCGTCCTTGTGTCTTCCAGAGCAACATAGCATTTTTACATTTTTCATCAAAAGTCGAAAACTAAGCGAACTAAAAAAGAAAAAAATATCTGAGAATGTGTAAGCAGCGCTCTTTCCTATGATACCCCATATGCCCTAGTAGCCTTACTTCGAATTTTTAAGACCCCTTTCAGTCCCTGTTGCAAAAAAAAATATAAATATTTTTATTTCTCTCTTATTTGCAAAATAGATGGGCAAACGGCATCTAAACCTATTCCTTTCAAGTTAATAGCAGTAGTAGTTCTCGAGAACAAATTTCTTGCTTATTTAAACGGCTTAGGGAGGTCGCTAAATACATTAACAAGATTAACTTAAGGTAAGCAAAAAGCTAGAAACGTAATATACAAATACAGCAAATGGCCTCATTTATAAGCTGATGACATATTACTCCACATAATAAACCCCCATATCCTTGGCTCGTACGAAGAAAAATTTAAAACAACATGTCGTTAAAGCGAGGGAATGCGGAGTGAGGATGGTTTATGTAAGTGAGAAGTGGGATGGAATTATTAAGGAGTTGTATGGAGACGCGACGCTCTGGCTCGTGTTGAACTCGCTTGATGCGAGAATAGGGGTCAAAGCTTCACAAATTACTTTACGAATGAGTGTCTTGGGGGTACCTTTGTGTTCGCGCTGAGCTATGAGGTGCTATGAGTGAGTACAGTTTGTGGTACTTTTATTTTAGTTGTTTATAATGCTTTATTAATGTAAGGTTTTCTCATGTTTATTAAAAAACCTTTAAATAAGTTTGAAACCTTTGTTCACTATAGGACTGATTCTCTATAAGATAGAGCTTTACAACAGATTCGCTATACGACAGAAGTACAGTAAACTCGATATATAGATAATCTGACTTCAGCGAATCTGTCTTATAGCGAATAAGGGCATTAATAAAACATCAAACAACGCCAAAAAATGCTAGTATATATGCATTAGTACGTTAAGTGATACAGCGGATTATGTCAGTGATTTAGTTATTCCAAAAAACCTCCTTCAAAAAACCTTAAAAAAATTGCTATAAAAAAACAGCTTCCAAAAAAAGCTTAAAAAGCAAGAAATAATATTAAAATCTGCATAAGTACCTACGCATATCTGATATAAAATAACGTCTTTTGAAGTCGGGTGGGGCTAAAAGATATTTTTCTTTTTTAATTTATATAAACATTTATCGTGGTTTCTCTTACTCAATATGATTTTTTAATTTTTAAAGCCCCACCCGACTTCATAAGACGTTATTTTATATCAGATATGCGTAGGTACTTATGCAGATTTTAATATTATTACTTGCTTTTTAGAGCTGTTGTTTTTTGAAGCTGTTTTTATCTAAATCGGTTTATAAACAAAGAAGCTATGTCAGAAGATCCGTTACAACTCGTGCAAAAGTAATCAAAAAAATTACAGTATTTTCAGGATTACTCAAAAACTACTGAACCAAAAAATGAAACCAACTAGGGAACAAACCTGATAAAGTGGCGTTTGAATCATGTCAATCGGTTCAGCCGTTTTCGAGTAATCGGTGGACATACACAAAAAAAAAAACAAATAAGCAGCCGAACATAGAACCTTCTCCTTTTTTTTAAGTCGGTTAAAAAGATCACAATATTCTATTGTAAGCCCCGCATCCAAGACCAATTCCCAAAACAGTAAAAAACATTTCTCTCCGCCTTCAAACCAACATTTTAAAATTATTACTTGTAACATCGGCAGTAACACTCTGCGGTAAATCTTCACTAACATATCACGGGAGTAGAATCGTAATATAATCAAAAATGGTCCTTAAGTCGACGGCAAAAGATGCAACTCGAAAACAGAAACAAGCAACGTTCCTTTTAAAAATGGCTCTCAGTGGGATAAAGAAGTTATTTATTAATGAATTTCTTTGATAATTCCGCTGGGGATGACCACGGTTTGCGACACTAATGGAAGTGAAAAAATGCTGAGACAAAGCGAATGGTGGATAGAGTTAACGATACTCCTGAGTACTGTAAATAAAATAAATTGTACCGTAAATAAAAAATAAAAAAAGCGATGAAAGAGACAAAACGGGAATATGACAGGTTGTATGTAAGCGAGATGGTGTATTATGTATTTTATAAGTAAGAAAAAGATGAAAATAAAAAATTATTATTATGGCAGAATCACTCTTTTACTTTCATCCTACGTTTAGTACTTTCCGAGGATGTAGATTCCGAATACAGAAGACTGGAGGTTTAAACATTTTATAGTGTCGTGACTCGTAGTCCTGTAATCACTGTCCTACTAATATTATAGTATACCTAATACAATTGTATATTGGAATTTGGAAAATGCCTTCAGGTTCGGTGTCCTCGTGAGCTCAAAGCAATTTTTCGATACTTCGATTCAGCAATTTCAAATGAACAAAGGAGGCTTTGAGTCATGTTTCTCTATACCTATAAAGTATTGGTTTATGGATCGAAACACAGCATTTAAAATTTTCTTCTATAAAAGCTATCTTTGTAATTTTGCGACCTATATTTTCAGTCTTCTTACAAACACTTATTCCTCATACTGATACTAATAGCTCCTCTCGTTAGACTTTTAAACCTTTCTACTAGATACCTAATTCCTATATAAAATATAATGGACAGACAAATACCATTGCTTTATACCTGGTTGAATAAACTTTAGCCTCCCAAATGAACGAACACAGCTGTAACCTAACTATGCCCTCAAATTACAACAGCCGTTAATAAACTTGGTCGACTGATCAAGGTAGTAAGGTCTACAAATACATCTTAATTATTTCACAAACAGACTACAGAGGAGTTATCCGAATTTAAGGGATCCAGGCACAGCAGACTAACTCATCAGGAAGTTTCTCAACAAAAGTTTGATGCACACGAGGGTTTCCGGTCAATTATGTGTACCTAACACTCAAATAAGGTACGGTTTTGAATTCGTCGCCGTTGTATTATTCGCCCAGTAAAGTAAACATACAGTGAACAACGTTTTTATTTATTCTGCGAATAATGAAACAACTTTCTTTTAATCCTTGATGTACTGGAGCTTAGATCTTGGTGATAACCAGACGGTCTTTGAACAAGCTCCACATCAAGCAAAACAATCTTACATTACCGCCAAATCTAGGACAACTTGGTATTATACGTATTTGAGTAGTACAGTAGCTGTGCAGCCACTTCACAAAACACAATGACTTAAATAACACTGCACAAAAATATAATGACATGGAAATCTATCAGGAAAATAATGAATCATATGAATTGCATTTTGCTATTGCTCTCGGCAACAATTTCAATCGTTATCAGCCACAAATGTGCAATGGGATTGCGCTGTGGTTTATGGACAGTCGTCCATAAGACTTTGGCCAACAACGTACCCAGCGTTCTGTTGTGTAAACACAAATGAGATCATTCGTCAGACGGGTCAGATATGGATTTTTTGTCGTTAGAAAATGTTGAAAATTAATCAATAGAGTTTTTTCTAGAGACAAACTGTTATTGCTGGATCCGACACGTCTGAAGAATAAACCAAATAATGAGTATTAGATTTTATTCACCTTTTCGATATTTCAAGGTATTAATCTTAAATTATTGTAATTTAGAAGACAGTATTTTGTATAGCTTTTGAATTTACAATGGTGCCCTGTACCGACAGAATGGCAATAACGGTCTGTTTGTGTATTCATGAATCAAAGCTGGCTCGATGCTCGTGACAGTTGCTGCAAATGGTAATTGTCTTTTCAATCAATTCTCTTTAATTTTTAGACTTTGATTCTGTCATCTTTATCGACAAATTATGTTAAACTATTTTTTTTTTATTAATAATACCATTTTTCTAACAAACGAGTTCCTAACAAATTACAGGCGGTTAAAATAGCTTCAATGTGTCGCAACTATAAAAAATTGCTGTTTCTGACTAAGTAAAACGATTATATGGCAACGTTTAAACAAGCCCACGTAATAGTCGTTAGTATAAAAACTATTCAATTTACATACAACCGTCGTACCAACGAAAAAAAACACATTCGCCGAGATTGGAGGTGGGTCCCAAGCAGTAATTCGGTAGATAAGTGTGTACACTTCTGTGCTTCTGCCCTCGGCTCCTGGCATCTCGCCAGGAGTACGTCAAGCCGAGTTCGGCAGGTTATCAACGTCCGTTTGACCTTAATACGAGGCCCCGGAATCTTTTCTCTTCCGCAATAAAACTTTATTACGACCGATAAAATTGCCCAGTAAAGATATCACTTCATATAAATATAATCGACACGTTTTCTAATAGAACGGAGACGCACCTTGTGCTTGCAGATTTTTTATGTCCCCGAGACATTCCGCGCAATAAAACTGGGATATTAAGATGATAAGTATTTTTTGTTCAACCGCGCTCCTTCTTACGCTGTGTTTACTTAACCAGTAGGTAGGTATTTTGGTACGCAGATGGTTGGGTATTACGACATCCTTCCTTTATTCCGTTGATATATTACAGGTTTACAAACGGATGTTAGGAAACTTGCGAATATTATATTAGTTGGAATGATTTGTGTTTACCATTATTTTTCGTCTCTTTTGAATCTGAAATTCTGATACCAGCATTTTGCCTACATAGTAATTTAAAACTAAAACAAGGATACATACACATATGCATGGTTTACTTCTTTCCCTTTCTCACATTCAAATTCTACTGTTCAACACCTGGGATTAATAAACTGAGGATTAAATTATATCTTGAACTCACTCCTTAAATATCTTATTTTAGTCTGTAGTGTAAACCTCGTTTTCGGATTCCAACATAGTCTTAGCACATCACAAGCTGAAGGGTAAAAGATCAACAGCATTCCTTGAATGTTTCAAAGGGTTAAGTGGAATAAAGAGGAAACATTCCGAAAACACTTTCGGCAAATTAGACACGTTGGAAAAAGTTCACGGGCAGCCTTGTAATTTGTTCTGGACGAAGAGGCGAATGGGAATAGACCGATTTTTATAGTTAAAGACAGCAAACAGATTTGTTAGTAATCATCTGAAATGGGATTACTTTTAATTAAAGTTGAAACTAAGCTTTATTTTTTTTTATTACATTACTATAATATTTACATGCTCTGCCAAGGGTGGGACATATTGATCTAACATACACTGTATTACCAACCTTAACAAACTATGTTCCAAGTAAATAAACAATTGCATTTCATTTTATTAATTTGAAACGCAACTTGTAATATAATAAACTTGTTATGTATTATTCTTATGTAAGTGACGATTGTCTTAATGAGAAATAAAGATCTTTGATCCGAATTAATGATCCCTTTTGTTACCTATCAATCTTATCATCTGTATAGTTTTACGAATTTATTTTCATCGTTATGTTCACCTCGACCTATTTGCTGTCTTATAAATGCGTAAACTTTGATTCTTAATTCAATATTACACATGTTCAAACTCATTCAAGGTATAATTACTTGCAAGAAAGGAATACAGCCACTTACCAAATACTGCCTCTTGAATTTAAAGAAAATACCTAGCCTCAAGCAAATGTGACACGGCATACACACATTTGTCCTGGGGCTCGCACAACAAACGGGACAACGGAAATGGATAAGACCCGGATAAATAATAGCCAACGCCGCTCAGCCAGATAAAAGAAAATCATTCTTGCAAAACAGAAACGCCGCCTACCACACGCATATTATTTTATTCTGCGCTCAAATTATTCTCCAAGTCTCCGTTGTTACATTTATCTAAAATAAAAAAAACCGGCCAAGTGCTATTCGGACTCGCGCACGAAGGGTTCCGTAAAAATCACGTTTGTTGTATGGGAGCCCTCTTAAATATTTATTTTATTCTATTTTTTAGTATATGTTGTTATGGTGGCAACAGAAATACATCATCTGTGAAAATTTTTACTGTCTAACTATCACGGTTCACGGCACGGAGATACACCCTGGTGACAGACGGACAGACAGACAGACAGACGGACAGCGGAGTCTTAGTAATAAGGATAAAGCGGGAACGCTTTACCCTTTGGGTGCGGAACCCTAAAAAAGACTTTGTCAAGAAACTTTAGGAAGGTAGCTAATTTATTTTATATTCAGATAAATAAAAGGTAATTTGATAAGTACGAGTGTCAACTAAATTATAACTTCTCATTATAAATAAAAACTATTATTTTCTCTTCTGTGTTTATTTTTCTTAATAAACGTGTCAAAATATACCATTGGTATTATTTATAGAGTTAGTCCAGCACATGAACCCTTTTTTTTTGTATGCCGAAGAAAATGCATGTAAAGGCACTACAATTCATATTTAAATACAATACAATTTCATTATTAAATACAATTAAAAATTAATCAATACAATTAAAATCCTATGTCATGCGAGATTAAAGGTAAAACAGAATACAAAAATAGATGATCCGAAATAAATAAAAATAAAAGCTATGTTCGTTAGAACAATAATGATGTCACTCGAGGGGTTGAGTCGTTGAGTGAAACAAAGACCTCCCTTGATCCGGAAGGCACGTGAAACCGTTGGTTCCGGGTTCCGTCGTAAGATAACCGTCTTTAGCTCCCACTAAACCGCACTTAGCTACCTGATGAATTATGATTTCCTAGTACTTTTTAAGACATTACAGACTGGTTGTCGTCAATTCTTTTTTATTGTTTTTTGTTCATTAGTCCTGAACATTATATTACATTCATTTCCCCTGAACATACATTTCCTGTACAAGTTTTTCATTATTTCTAGTTAAGACCTCAATGTAAGCTTAATCGGCTGCGCTGCCATAATTTGATGATATTATGATAATTACAATACAAAGAGTTTTATGCCAATGACGAATTTGACGAATGAAACATCTATTTTTTTCGTTTGTCTCAAACAGGCATGAAAATCCTCATTACTTTTCAGGATGGTATGAAGACAACTGGTTTGAAACGAACTTGGAGCGAGAAGGCATCGACTGTACGGTAGAGCAGATGCGCGAGGCGGCGGAGGGCCACCTCACCACAGAGGCTCTCATGTGGAACCAGAACGCCAACCAAACTACCATATCTGGCATGACTTCGGAGGACTTCAGGTAAATTTTTTACTAATTCTACTCGTAAGACGACTTAACGTTGTACCTACAAGTATTCACTTTTTCAATGCTTAACGGCCGAATACTGAACGCCATTTTGTTTTTGAGTATCAATGGAAAATGAATACTTATGAATTTTAATAAAGTCACTTATTGCTTAAAAAATAGCTGACGTAAATGTCTCATTTACAACTAAGGCAAATAACTTGTTTCTATATATTTTTCTTACTATTGGATTTTGAAATTTTTGAACACAAACAACAATCAGTAATACATGCAAATATTCACTTTTTGAACTGCCATAAAATCGCTAAAAATACCTAGAGTTCGCATCCCTACAACTGTTCGTTAGTCACAAGTACAACTGAGTTTACCGAGTTGTGATACGGAATTTGAATTTCACAGAGGATTCAGACGCATTTCGAAATCCCCCTAATGTGGTATTTACACGAGTCGACTTGGCAGGCAATTTTAATCAATTAGCGCTTTTTTCGAATAACCACCTCATTGAAGTAAGGTTTGCGATTAAATTTTACAAGCGATTGTCGATAAAAAGCGCTAATTGACTAAAATCGCCTGCCAAGTCTCATCTCAAGTCGACCCGTGTAAATACCGCGCTGTAAATAAAGGTGCAAACCTGAATCTTCGCAACTTCTTTGCAAAATACATTCTCTTTTAATGAAACACGCGACATTTAAATAGTCGAATTTCGTGTTATCTTCGTCCATACTCGTTCTTCATTGTTATAGGAGCTCTAGAGAATTTGTAACATCCTTTGTCACACTCACAATAAGGTTCCAAGAATATTGACAAAGTAACAAAAGCGAATAGCTTCACGGTGCGAACAGCCATACACATTTGAAACAAATTCCTTTTCTTCGAGTGAGCTCATGGTGAAGCGATCACGTTTCACTTTGATATACTTAGTTGAGAACTCTATGTCCTTTGAAGTAAGTCATCAAAATTTAATATCTGTCACATTATTATCCCAATAACACGCAAACCTAAATATTTTTATCTTGTTGTAGTAAAAAGTGTTTGATAACATTTTCGTTGCGAAATATTTTACAGAAGATCTTTTTACTAATTCCACTACTACACACATTTTAATCAAGGTAATGATAAAGATCGCCGGAGACAGGAGCGGAACTTCTAATGAACACAATAAGCCACCACCGACCGACGCAGATAACAGTTAATTAACAACATTTACTAATAAAGATTGATCATTTAATATATTCAAATCTATGGAAATAACTCACTTCAGAAATCACGTAAATAAATCAAGGCTTTGACATTTCATACAAATAACCAATTTCAATCGTATTGGAGTTAAGCATTTTTTTCTTTAGAATGTGCTGGTTCTCCTCTCTAGTTCACTGCCAGAGCTTTTGGCTTTATTATTTGGCAGCGGTCTAGTGCCAGATTATCGTTGGTGCAGCATATGTGTCTACTAATGGCTAACATAAGCCGGGCTTAAATCTGAACTCTGTTAGCTTTTCTATGAAAATAATTTTCAGTCTATCTTATTACATTTTGAAGGGCACACTCAAACAAAATTGGCTCAACAAACAAAATTAAATAACCCATTTAGATTAAATTGTACATATAATTGATGATAAAAGCTTCGAAACATAACGATGTTTGCGAAGATAAAACTAATGGCATCAATTTTCAATCCGCCGTTGTTCTCTTGAGCTTTCCTTCCATGTAATAGCAAACTCCGGTAAGTACGAAGCATTATTTCAACAAAGCAAAGATTGAAGAAGATCCCTAAGGGGCACCAAAGCTTATTCTCGGACAATTTTCATCGTCTTCCAAGCGAACAATGTAATGTCACTGCAGCGGCACTAACTGGGCGCTCTCTGCAAAATGATCTCTGTATTTTATTTTACCTACCTACAATCTAACAAGATCGTTCTCTCTTTAATGAGTAACATGAAACTCGGTCGTTAATGGTTGAGTCCACGGCATTTTGCTAACAAGAATTCCGACCTAAGCCAAATTATTGAATACAACCCGAACTCAACCAAGCTTAGGACAATAATTAACCCGGTCAAGCATGCTTTGATAATTCCACTGACTCCATTTCTTGGTCTCCGAATTTTGGTCTCGTCCTTCAATTTATATTCTAATGAGAGCTACGAAACGAATGAAAATACTTATTTTGTATTTTATGTCTTTGGTACTTTTACTACTTATTTCTTTACTGCCTCTCTTAATGCTCTAGAGAAATTATCTAAAGATGTGTTTTTTTCTCTATTTGAAAAAAAAAATGATAAAAAGATACGGTTTAATTACTTTTATATTTCCACTGTAAATTTCCCACGAGAACTAACATTTCTAACTGATAGCTTCTATTACACAACCTTTCGGAAATAAATTTCAAAAGTTTACTCAGAAATTAATTTACTGATTACTTTCCAAAAAAAGACAGGCGTCTATGAATCTGACGGTAATAAAAAAACAAATTAAAATGCAAATGAATTTTCTTTTTGTTTTTAGGGTCCTATTTCACCAAAATCAAAGTTAAAACTAAGTTATACATCTAGTTTAAATGTCGAGTTTGATCTCTCGATTTAATTCGATTTCACAAGCTTATTGATCAACTGTTACAAGATCAAAACGGTTTTTACGAGAAAGTCTTCGTTACTTAATATAACTATTTTTGCTTCGTTGTTATGACTGAGACTGCTCTTAAAATCGGGTCATCTTGACAATTATATAGAATTATGCAAAACTTAGCTTTATTAAATTTGATTTTTCAAGCAATTGGTGAAATTTTCCCTAAGGATTATTCCTCCTATCCCAGTCAGACCGAGTGATAACATTGTTGTTTTCCGCAAACAGATCACGGCTGAACGAAGCGCTCCGGGAGGCGGGGTACGACATCGACGGCGAGAGATATCCCGAGGGCTACCAGGAGGCGCCGCTCGCATACGACGCTGTTTGGGCCGTCGCACTGGGTAAATTGTTTACCAAATTTATTTAAACATTGTAAAAGCGTAAAAGGTTTTGTATATCTTGACCTGTTTTTTGGCTACTTCGAACGACATTGACGGCGAGAGATATCCCGAGAGCTACCAGGAGGCGCCACTTGCATATGACGCAGTTTAGGCCAACTCGCACTGCTTAATTATGTTCATCAAGATTTTTTTTTCATTTTATTATCTTCCATTCAGGTTTTGAACAACTTCTATTTGTTGCCAACTTTTAACTTCATAAACCGATAGATTGATGCTGTGATAAAATACGACTTAAATTGTTCTTTTTTTTGTTTAACATTAGCCCTATTGGAGGTTTTTTTAAGGACCGACGCACCCGGATCGAGTAGCAATGACTTAAGGATCACAAACTGTAATTCCTCTAGCTTTAAAGCTTGCAAAAATTACAACAGCCTTTATATCAATTTAAGTTCAGTAGTAGTTGTTTCGTAATGACATGATATCAATCTACAACAGTTACATAGCCCGAGTTTGGTAAGTCTACCCCGAGTCAAATTATTACAGCCCTTAGGTAACAAGATACATTTGAGCTTCAAACTTGTTGAAGTTTAAGACATACTGTTAACGTTATTGATCCAGCCCCGAAAATTTAATAACCGCCCGTGGCGTCACGTCTTCAGTCTTCATCATAAAGGGACCGCATTCCTGAGTTTTCAATTTCCTCGGACCCCCAACTAAGGCTTGTGTAGCCACCAACTTCATGCCCTTATAAAACGCTCAGTTAACTTCAACAATTTAACTTAGCACATTACACAATTCATTCGATTAATTCTATTGTTAAAGTTAGCTCAGCTAAATTAAAGTAGAAAAGTTGATATTAGATTAAGATTGTGTAAGTTTGAAAATTTGGTTTAGTTTAAATTTTGAATCGATTGTTGTAGCGTTCAATAAGACGATGGAGAAACTGGAGAAGAGCGGCCTCAGCCTTAAAAACTTCACTTACACCAACAAGAAGATCGCGGATGACATCTATGAGGCCATTAATTCTACATCATTCCTCGGTGTATCGGCAAGTATCGCACTTTACACTTTGTCTTTAAGCCAAGTTCCAAAGTTTTTTATTGTTGGAAGTTGCATTTGTTGCTCGTTAACGTTAAGGCAACTTTATCGAAACAAGCCTTTTGTTCTACAAACTGCCTGCCAAATTAATTAATGTATCAAAACAGCAGTCACGATCTCTTGTCAAGTGTCATATTTTAATTGATGTTATGAAGTTATTCAGTTATGTGCTTTTTAACCGTCTTCAAAAAAGGAGGAGGTTCTCTGTTCGTATGTATGGTTTTTTTGTGTATGTCCGCAGATTACTCAGAGACGGCTAAACCGATTGAAGTTTTCATATCAGACATGCGTACCTACTAGTAATTATGCAGATTTGAATATTTACAGTAGGTTTAACGTTTATACTAACTGCCCTTTATATCATTAGCATCGTTGAAAATTTTATTTTTTTGATGATGATGATTTTGGGCAAGTAGTCATTTATTCTTAGTGTCTAATCAACAATCTGTAATTGATTGTATACTATACAATATTATGATTTCCAACTCAGGACAGGAATGATTTCAACTTTATAATGACAACGAAAGAATTAAATTTTAAGGATCCTCGCATCTTCTACAAATTATATAATAATATCTCAGATGTAATGGAATCTTAACACAAATCAAAGCGAATATACTTCGACTACCTTTGAATATAATAAAATTCATAAGCGCCTTTTTGTATAAGATCGTACTACTTAAGTATATCATGAAAAAAACATGAGTATTCTTCCATGGGTGAGATCTTCGCATGTTCTGGGTCCGACAGCTTGACATGCCAATTGCAAATGCTGAACTTGGGAAAGAAATAGAAAATAGTATGTAACAACGTCTGCTAAAAACTGGAAGCAGTTATGGTTTCATTCTTGTTTGTCATACTAATTATAATATTTTCATTAGAACAACATTTTTAAATAACGACTGCTTTCTGTTTTCATAGAAGTTACCCAATGTCGAAAAAGTATTTCGTCAAATGCCAGTGTGTGGAAAAAGAAATGCAGTGTAAATATGATTATTCTCGTGCTCACGCTATGAAAGCACACCTCGTACCGCGTATGCAAAAATGAATTTTCAAACCAAACTCCTAGAATACATTTCGAAAGTTGCGATAATAACTCACTGCTGAAACACATCTGCGCTTTCAGCAAACGGCTATAAAATAAAACTAGGTACCTCAACTTTCGTGACTTTAACTAATAGCTCGCTATTGACAGCTATGAATTTTATGGCCAGCTCACCGTTTATATCAACTTTCATTCGGGTAGCAGTAAAGTGCTTCAAAATAATTTTACGATTTACGAAATTAGATTCGCCATTTTTATTACGATGGATACCTTGTCCAAGTTTGAGTGAATTATTATTGGCTATTGCTTTTGAAATGGATTATAGTTTATTGTTATTACGAGTTCCATAACTAAACGTTTTGATAGATAGTATAGAGTTTATTTTCGCAATGTTCGTAAGTTTATAATGTATATCATTAGTGGGAAACTTGAAACTTCGGACAACCCTGTCCCTTAGCACCTGTTTAACTATTCCACGCTCGCTCCCTTCGTCTCCTGTCAAATTAACTGTCGTAATAAATAAATTCGTTGTTTTTAATTACAATTTGGAAACAATCCATTGTAAACGGGGTCAGTGGGCTTTATTTATCATTGTATCTAAAGGTCAATGTAAAACCCCTCTTTCCCGTGGTCCACCTATTAAGCTCACCTGGGTGTACCAGGGGAATTTATTTCTTTCCGTCGGCCACCTAAGTTCCCCTGGGTGTACCAGGGGCAATATATTCTTTCCGTGGTCCATTTTTATTAAGGATGTAAAGTAGTTACAAAGGAGGTATTTGACATGATCTTCATTTTACTTCAGGTAATTAATTAGGTATGAAGTATATTAACCTTTTCTAGATTTATGTGACCCTGGTACTTTAAATTTATTTATTTATTTGTTTTGATCTTACGAAGGCCCACAGATTTGAATATAATTTAGTAAAGGTTAATTAAAGACTCATTCACCAACCACGTTTTTTCTCAGACACATATGATAATTTCTTTTTTTTTCTTAGGAAGGTTCACAGCTCTTAATATAGTTTAGTAAAGGTTACTAAAAGGCTCAAACGCCTGGGTGAATCTACGGGCGTTTTGAACGCCGCATTGTCCTCGTCATAAAATCGTCATAATTGTTTGCAAAAGTAATATAACTTATGCTACTAAACGCTACTCGTCTGGAACCTATTCTCGTCACTACACTCAGGGACATAATTTTCTTACTCCAAAATTATGAAAATATGTTTAGGATAATGACGGCTGTTCAAAACGCAGGTAGATTTACCCGCCTATTATTACAAATCTCCACAGGTATGTTATAAGTTTGCCCCCTAATTAATAAAGATTGTATAGCAGATGTATAGTTACTCTCTATCAAACTATTTCGGCCTTACCACAAAAGATTTTAAAACACTGTATAATTTAGACACTGTTTAAATTTAATGCCGTCCCTTTCAACCAATACTCAAAAAAGTGACAGCATCACATTTAAACAGTGTCCAAGTTAAACACTTGTTGAACAGTGTTATAAAATCTTTTGTGGTAAGGCAGTTTAAGTTTGACATTAAAAAGAAAGGGACAAAACACTGTGTAACTATACATCTGTTATACGATTTTTATTATTTAGGGGGTACGAGTACAATGAGAATTTAGGAGGAACATCGAACTTTACAATATTGTTCAATTGTTTTAGGGTCTGGTCGCGTTCTCGTCGCAGGGCGATCGTATAGCGCTGACGCAGATCGAGCAACTTACCGACAACCACTACGTGAAACTCGGCTATTACGACACACAGGCTGACAATCTAACATGGCTTGACCGAGAGCGGTGGGTTGGTAAGTAATATGATAATAAATCTTTACAATGCGATTAAATTGACAATAGACAGTGATCCGCTGCAACTTCACTCAAGAATGTATGGCAATGATAACATTTTACAGATTAAAATACGTCGTTTTGTACCGCAAGCGCTCTGAAGTAGGTCACTTCTGTTTTGTTAAATTGTCTGTAATAATTGTTAAATTAATCGCATTGTATATTGCTCTTCAACGGCTAATTTATTTCTCAAAAGTCTCTCATAAAGGTTATAAAAACAATGCCAAAAAGAATAATTACCTATAATAATACTTAACTATAAGCTAAAGCGACGACCTGAATGGTGCAGTGGTCAACATGCCGGTCTACCACGCAAGAGGTCCCGGGTTCGATTCCCGGCCGGCAGAAATTAAAATGTTGAATTTTAATTTCTGTGACGGGTCTGGGTGTTTCTATGTATAATAAGTATATCAGTTGTCTAGCACCCATATTACAAGCTTTGCTTAGTTTAGGGCTAGATGGCGCTGTGTGAAATTGTCCAAGCATTTATTTATTATTTATTTAAAGCTTACAAATAAAACCTATTTTAGATATAGAAGCCTATAATATGATCCATGCGAGACCTGAGTTACAGATTTCCAGGCTCTCACGTCAGGAATAAGGTTAAGTAAACCCTTGAAAATCATACCTATAAGATTCAGGGAACTTTTCAGTTTACTTCTATACTTTATCATTTAAAATCTTAATTGAGTACCTAATATTTAAAGGGTAAATAATTTAAATTAATTGAATCAGAACGACTAAATGTTACTCATAGTGTTAAAGTAAAGTTATGAGCCTAGGGGTCTAGATATCATTTCTTTTTACAGGCAGAATTAGAAAAAAACCATAATTAACATTTACCATCATGATTTCCATTCGAAACACAGTGGGCTCCGGTTGAGTTGAGTTTGAGTTGAGTTCGGGTTGAGCTCAGGTCGTGTGTTATCGTCTGAACACACCCTAAAGCCACTTAAGTTATCATTACACTATTCAGTGTTACTTTTTTAATTATAAACAAAAAAAATATATTTCATCCAAATACACAATCGAATGCTGTAAGCGATCTAAATAGTGACGTTTTTGTATAAGAAAATGTTAAAATTATTCAAGTAACCAACATGAGTGGAATGCAGCTAACTCCAGATAAATTACCCAAACGTGTATAAATGAGAGTAAACATTTATAAAGACCGCGTTATGTAACGGGCTGCCCGAAATGAAGCCAACTTAGGGTTGCCACGACTTAGATTTTTTATAATAATAAAGTCTATTAAATAAAAATTAAAACCATATTTTTCATCATTGTTTGAAATCCATGTCATTAACAATCGAAGTAAATTAAAAAGTAGGTTGCCATCTGATAATAGTTTTCACATCTCTCCAAAAGATGGATTTTGTATAATCACATAACTAAAATTATTTCAAATTGCAAAGTTAAATCTTCGACAAGCACTCCAAAGAATTAAATACTTACCGTTAAGGTTGACTAAATTTCAGTTTGCTCAGTACATACGGTACATACAGTACGTAGGAGCATAATTAAATAAAAGGGCAAGATAAAAGTGTATTTTGTGTGCCGTTTTCTATAAACATTACAGTCACTAAATATTATGACTAGGAAAGATTACCTTCAATAAATAAGACAGCACAAAACGAAATTCTTTTATTTTGAGTTATAGAAAAAAACCACCAGACAAAATCAAAAGTATTGCTAGCCCTACCTAGGATTACACCTCGCAAGAGTGCGGAAGACGTCACTCCGCAGAAAAACAACATTCTGCAAGAAAATTCCCGCCATCCATCGCAACTTTTGTCTCGCGTCGTGACAAAAGAACGTGGCAAGTTACGCAGAGATTACGTAACGACAAGTTTTGGCAGTCGTTCTAGTGCTATGATATGAATATCTCAGTATTAATACTGGCTTGACACCGATGATACATGTATTTTGTGTGATACACTTTAGTACTAACTTACTTTTGATACCACACTATCTTATTAGTGTTGAAGATTTATTGATTGACCGTACTGCGAACTCTAAAAGCTAAACATAACTTTACTAAAAATTACACAAATAATATTGCTCTTTGCAAAGTCGTATTTACTTCGTCTTACCAAATACTAAAAAAAATCGTAAATACTATGTCTTACTAACATTTCTTTACACAAATATTGCTTGCGGCATTCTAAGATGGCGGCTACCGCTAAGCTAAGTTACTTTTTGAAGAATTCATGTTGTAGTATTTTTTCTCTCATCTAAAGAATTCTTATTACATAAAATTCAAGTCAAAGTAGGTAAAGAAGATTAATTGTTATCTAATAATCGGAGCAGATCCGTAATTAATGTTCTTTTGAACTTTACTTGTAAGTATTAATTTTTTCCTAAGTTCACAGGGTCTGATTTATTTTCTTGTTAAGTTCGAACTTGTGATATTGATATAACTAAGTAAGGAGATCGAACTTTTAAGAATTCTTTTTACATCATGAGATGTATTTGCAGGTTATAATAACAATTAATTTCTTGTCTTTTTAAAAAGTAAAAATTTTAAATAGTACCCCGTTTCCCTCGTATTTAGTGTTTCTTATTCAGTAAGAAGGCCGAAAAAAAAATATATTTTTTTCCGTCACAAATAAAAGAACTTAAGTGTAGGCAACACGATAATATGACATTAATTAGCAAGATCATATCTCTGCTGCAAAGTTTTAGTATCGGAATAGTACCTATTTTTAAAGATTACGCTTAATTACAAATATGCCCTGCATCTAATATTAAAAACTAGGAAGCTAGTTTTTAATATTAGATGCAGATCCGCGACTTCGTCCTCGTGACCCTAGGAAATCTTTTCTCAGGATAAAAAGTATCCTATGTTAAAACATAGGATGGTGTAATCCTAGGTAGGGCTAGCAATACATTTTTACATTAAACGAATTTGTTTTAATTAAAAATTTGATACAAATCCATTCAATCGTTTTTGCGTGATTGAGTAACAAACGTCCAACCAAACATCTTTACATCCAAACTTTCACTTTATAATATTCCTAGCTTCCGCCCGTGACTTTATCCGCGTGAACATTCAGAAAATCCTTACGGGATAATAGTATCCTACGTTTTAATCCAGGCTAAAAACTATCTGAATGCCAAATTTCATCCAAATCCGTTCAGCCGTTTTTGCGTGCTAACAAACATCCAAACTTCAACATTTATAATATAAGTAGGATAGGATTAGTAGGGTAGGATAGTAGGATTGTAATTATGGATCTATTGTAGCATTACCGTATTTAGAAAGAGGCCAATTTCCTCCCCGTAGTAACAAATACGTGGGCCATTTATTTCGGATGTCGTCTGTTACGTGGTGCATTTTATAGCCGGATGTCGTTCTAATTCTTGAAATAGCTGTTCTAACCCTATTGTTGTTTTACGAGAGTTTTACGAGTGAGGGTATAATGGGTACTGTGAACGTGTATTCTTTTCATCAGGTGGAAAGGTACCTCCGGACCGTACCGTGGTGGTAAACGAATTAAGGACGGTGTCGCTGCCTTTGTTCGCTTGTATGACGGCGCTTTGCTTAGCTGGGATATTGGCTGCGATCGGGTTGATTGTCTTCAATATTATGCACCGGCATAGAAGGTAAGTTTGATTATAATATGATTTATTACATCAGCATTTTAACTAAATAAATAAAAGTATGAACAGATCTTTGACAACTAGGTGTAGCAAGAGTAATGAACTTTTTACTTAAGTAATACTTAAGTATTTTTATCAACACCTATGCTTTAAATTATCTATAAAAGGTTCTAAAACAGTTAGCTTATTGCCAACATTAAAACAACCACGGTCATAGTAACCATAATATCATCCGAACTAGTGGCTGGGGGCGCGAGCGATCCAAACGAGTGTTATAATGTTGTTCTCAATTTCATAACGCAATTACTCGAAATTATGGTTACTATGACACTGGTTGTTTTAATGTTGACAATAAGCTAACTGTTTCAGTACCTTTTATAGAGGATTCATATCGTGGGTAAAGAGTCTTGTATGCAACTGTACATAATTAAGTATAAAAACACTCATAGTACCCCTCATTATACAACAGTTGCATAAATAACTAATTATATGTATTTATGTATTATTCTCGAGACTAAGCTTCCAAAACAACATATTGCTCACTTTATGAATTCTGGGTATTCTGTAAAATATCCATCAAATTGCTTTCCTACTACGGAGAAATTCTGTAATCGAATAAAGTAAAAACATGTTCATAACTCTGCATCTCTGTTCTAATTCTAATAAAGTTAGCAAATGAAATGGCAGTTTCATAAAGTAATAACATATTTCTCCAGACTCCTTCCTACATAAGTAGACTGAACTTCTTTATAACTTTATACTTACAATATAACTTTATAACTTTACGACTACATTAAGGGGAATTAAAGGCTTAAAATAATTTACTTTTATGAAAACAAATTATTTTCTTTTCACTCAACGAGTTTCTACATTACTAGGAAAGATAGCTCTATTCCTTCCTATGTGTAATAAATTCAAAGTAAAGTCAAAGTCAACATATCTTTAATCAGATAAACTTAAAAATTAAGCGCTATTGAATCGTCTATATTTTCCTACTACCCGTTCTAGACTGTTTTAGCTCTAGACTTCTTTTAGCAAGAAGTTCAACGTTTGGTTTTACGTAAGTCTATAACTAAAGATGTATAATCACAACTCACATATCAAAGATAAAACATAGCAATATGATCGTTGCGAGACCCCCATCAATGTCAAAAACAGCGTTTGGCCTTAACTTATTGACGCAGGTATACTTACTAAAGCCAGATACTCACTTGCGAATTGTTTTACTCTTGCACGTTACTGTAACCAAAAATAATGCGGTGGCTCGCAGTGAGCCGAAGATGACGAATCGAAATACGGGTTTGACACAGGTATACGATAACCATCAATTTTTAAAACAAACATCAATTTTTTTCACACGTTTTTATTAAGTTGCTTTCTAGTTTGTCCACAAATTTTGCAAACGATTTCTTACTAGATTCCCGATGAGCTAAAGACTTGAAACTTTAAACATAGGTCAGAACTGGAAGACAATACAATATTATGGTGTCATTGAGCTGATCTGATGATGGAGCCGCGAGGAAGCCACAGGATTTCTGAAATAAAACCATACAACCTTAATGAGTTTGGGCTCATTTGATTCGTCTGACAAGTACTCCGACGGGAGACAAGGTCTAGGGTCTGATGATGGAGCTGGAAGAAAGCCACAGGAACTCGGTATTAAAACCATGCAACCTAATCGAATTGAGGCTCGTTTGATGCGTCTTGACGAGTACTCAGTTGGGAAATAGTGTCCAGGGTCTGATGATGGAGCCGGAAGAAGGCCACATGAACTCTGTCATAAAACCATGCAACCCCATCGAGTTTAGGCTCGTTTTATTTTTTTTTCTTGACGAGTGCTCTGTTGGAAAATAGTGTCCAGGGTCTAATGATGGAAGCGAAGAAAGCCACAGGAACTCCGTTTTATAGTTCGTTTTAAAAACGTGTTTTTTTTTAAATTAGTACATCTATTGAAAGCAAAGCTTAACTTAATAAGCGATGATCGTTGCATGCGTACCGTTACAGCTCGCCAGTGAGTACGAAGCTTAAGCGAATTATTATCCCACTTGACACTTTGTGAACTCTTGTAAATTGTTTTTGTTGCCTCCATCAAGGGACTTAGGTGCGATATTTTTAATTGAGTTTAAAAGTTGTTCGAGAAAAATCTGCCCGTAATTAATGTAATTTTCACTTAATGGAAAGTTTACGATGTTTACTGACCCCTCGTTCGCTTAAATGAGAGTAATAATGAGGTACCAAACTTTAATTTTGTTTTTATGAATTAACGCGTTGTAGTAATTAAGAAAATTATAAAAGTTTTTGTAACAAATTAATAACTCAAACAAATTGTTATCAAGGTAGTTAACGTATCACAAGTTAATTATAAAATATCGTTTGTTTTTCTATCACTTTTTGACGTGCATCAGAAGTTCTTGCCTAATTGTTTTTTTTCATTTTCAAAACAACATATTTTGCAACACAAAACTCGGAATACTTTTTAGTAGATTGAAATGGAATCGCCATTTTTGCTCGTATGCAAATTATTCAATGAAATTTCAAATCCGATTAAAGCAATTGAGGGTAAAACGATCTGGGTTGATGGAGTCACTCAGGTTTCCAATCTGAAGAGCTTAATTTCTATTCATCGGGAATATTTGAACTCCACTGGGAGATTTCAGCTGAAGCGCTATCTTTTGTCTGTGCAAGCTAACTTATGTGTTACATAACTACAAAACTAGTGGCTCTGTAGAGCTGTAGACCTCGCGTTTGTGACATTTTTGATCACTTTTCGAAATGGCTGAAATATGATTTTCCCCATATCTTCGCCATTTAAAAAAAATCAAGAACTGAATTGACAAAAAATGCTATACAACATGTTACAAAAATACCCCTTTTCGATTTTAATGTTTGTATGAAACATATGATATTTTTTTTTTGCGATTTCAGAGTTTGTCTTATAGTAAAGTTGATCAGTTTGATGGTCCCTAATACCATATTCGGCATTAGAGGTATTTTGTAACATGTTGTAAAATAAAAAGTTTTACGGCGTCAGCGTTTCGTATGCACTAGTTTGAAACTATCGTCATACACTCGCTCGCATTACAGGAAATGACGCTGAAATTCGTTTTGTGAATATCGTGTTATGCTCGAGCGACAACTTACTTGAAGTTGGCGTGTTTTTGAACACTATTACCGTCGAGGATATTGCATTGCGGTGTAGCCAAATTCAAATTGTTCTTGGATTACTTTTTCTATGAATGAAATAAATGCCCTTCGGAAAAAGAGCATAATATTTCAGAAAATAATTTGGTTACAATAAAAGTTTTGTGTCAAAATGGTCGCCTTTTCAAATCATCGTCAGATGTTTTCCGTGTTGTATCGTATTAAAGAGCTCTAGAATACTTTAGATAATTAATTTTCCTTTGTTTTTCGGTGTTGTGCGGTTCTTTTATTTCAAATAATAATTATTTTTAAATTTGAGATTTTAGCATTCACAATGCTATTTTTTATACAATACTAAATAATATACTAGAAAAAATACGACTCTCACCAGATCATATTCTCGGACGGGAATCGAACCCGCGACCTTTGGGTGTCTGGTCCAATGCTTTCACCGCTGAGCTACCGAGTCACTAGTGGCATCGTCGTATTTCTTCTAGTATATCCCACTCTTACGCAAGCCAGCGTTATTTCATCAATGTAAGGAATCACTTTGGACATTCAATTGAAATATCTTTCCAGATATTTTGACAATTGATTAAGATGAAACAGCTATATATTTTTTAAATTTGAGATTATAGCATTCATTATGCTATTTATTACAATATTAAATATTTAAACAATAATGATAAATCCCCATACAGAGTGATTCAATGGTCACATCCAGCGTGTAACACCGTAATGCTCTGCGGCTGCTGTATCTGCTTGGGGGCAGCAGTGGCGCTAGGTGTCGATGGTCGGTGGGTGCAGCCCCAGCACTTCGCAGGGCTCTGCGCGGCAAGAGCCTGGTTGCTCGCGACCGGCTTCTCCATGGCTTATGGGGCTATGTTTACTAAGGTCTGGAGGGTACATCGACATACGACGAAGCCGAAAGTCGATACTAAGGTATGTTAAATTAGACACTTATGTTGTTTGACTAACGTTCTGCAAGAATCTAAGTATATCAGAGACATCGGGACATTGTCTGATATCTTTATGATTTAATTGGAACCATTAAGAAAAAGAAAACGCGTGTTTTTTTCATCCATTTCTCCAGGTCTTCTTATTCTTTTTTAATATCTAACTTTACAAAAAAACTAAAGAACCTAAAAGGGATAATTAATTCCAGCAAAGATTTAACATTGGAGTAGAATTCCGTTTATATTTTTTCCATTCGTTCCAAGCAAGTTGGACATTAAACTTAACCCTATTAGCATTCCTAAGCGAAGGTATGCAAGTATTCAACTTAGGCGCTAAGTGCCGTTGTAACTCAATGACATAAAATCCAGCAATAACCCGGAAAGGTTTCCGAAACATTTTTACTTCTCTCTTTTATTCGTGTTTTTATTCTTTTGTATTGTACTAAACTTTTTAACGAGCTACTTGCGCTCTGGTCCATTCTATCTTAAAGTTTATCAGTTCTGCCTTGTTTCAAAATGGCTAATTATGCTAACGGCACAGAAAATTACGCTTAAATTCTTTACTAAACAAAATTGTTTCAATTTTTTCTCGTGCTCGAAATTTTTTTTATTGCTAAATAGATATTAAAGGTCTGTTTCACAGGTTCCAGATAGCATTATCTTCTAGTTAATCTAGTTTTATTTAAAACTGTAAGATAATTCTTAATTAAATTATCTGCCAGTTAAATTAATTGCCACATAACCGGAAAGTGGGACAAGCCAGTGTTTATAATTTTATTTGGAAATACTAATATCGGTATACTACGAAAAAATTATCTCATTGTCTTCGGTCTTATAATCAAACCTCGTTTTAGAAACGAATGCACGGATGGAAACTGTATACAATGGTTGGCGGACTGCTAGCCGTAGACGTAGCCCTACTGACTGCCTGGCAGCTGAGAGATCCTCTACAAAGGAGGGTGGAGATCTTTCCCCTAGAGGCACCCAGGCATCACGACGATGATGTCCACATTCGACCTGAACTGGAACACTGTGAAAGCGAACATAATGCTGTTTGGCTTGGTAAGTTTAGGACTGAGTTTTGGAAAGTTGTGAGCAATGTTTGCGACTGTTCTGTGTTCATTTTAGCATCTATATCTCTCTTAATGAATCCTAGAGAGTATTATAAACTAGTAAAGTTGTATCATCAAGACGTACTCGTATATAGGTAGTATCTTCGCGTGCACACGATAAACTTTTTGCAGGTCTACTATTGTTTCCTATAATAGAACATAATTATAAGAAATCCTATATACCACTGCACTCGTCCTACAAAAGTCAGTCTCACAAATGCATAGAGATAGTCTATGATACGATAATTAGTCCTACGAAATTCCGCCGTGTGTGGGCACGCTCATATTTTATTAGAAGAGCATAAATGGAAATACTTAATTGTGTCTATCAATATTATAATTTATTATGCGTCAACATTAAGACATTTATTTATTTCTACAGTATTAAGTCAAAACAAATTACCTATTCTAAGTATTATCATTCTTCTCTAATAACAATAACGTCTCGACTGTAATTGCTACTAAAAATTTAACCACTCAAATCCTCATCTGGTGAGGCCCCAACAGCAATAAATATGAAAGACGAACTTCACTTCAAATCCCCTAAACAATAAATTACACGTACTAAATCACTGTCTTCAACGTCCTCTGGCACTCATTTGCTTTCGTTTGCGTGGACTCTGAAAAAACATTATAAAAGTTATTAATAACAGTCCTTAAAAATGACTGAGCGCTATATGCTTTGGTTTTTTTGTAAACGATATTTTTGCTATACAACAATATTAAGTACACGAAGTTGTGATATAAGATTTTTTTATTATTACGTTAATTTATGTCTTTTACTTGTCGCAAAATTCAAAGTCTCATAAATATACTTCTTGAACTTCTTATCGTATCTTCTGTGACCACAGTGTCTGAAAATAAATATTTACATTACAATCCAAAAAAAGTGTTCCATAAAATTATGTATCTATATGCAATAGAACGAGTCCTTAGAATTTTAATAACATTAGTTTGTAACCAGAAAAAATAACAATGATTTTCTTTCCAGGTGTAATGTACGGCTACAAGGGGTTGGTGCTAGTTTTTGGCTTGTTCCTTGCGTACGAGACTCGTTCGGTGAAAGTGCGGCAGATCAACGACTCCCGCTACGTAGGCATGAGCATCTACAACGTGGTGGTGTTGTGCCTCATCACCGCGCCCGTCACGCTGGTCATTGCCAGCCAGCAAGATGCTGCGTTCACCTTTGTGTCACTCGCTATCGTCTTCTGCTGCTTCCTCAGTATGGCACTCATTTTTGTTCCTAAGGTTAGTACCGTCAATGTGCAACAGATCAACGACTTTAGCTACTTCTTGGGCATGAGCATCTACAACGTGGCGGTGTTGTGCCTCATCACCGCGCCCGTCACGCTGGTCATTGCCAGCCAGCAAGATGCTGCGTTCACCTTTGTGTCACTCGCAATCGTCTTCTGCTGCTTCCTCAGTATGGCACTCATTTTTGTTCCTAAGGTTAGTACCGTCAATGTGCAACAGATCAACGACTTTAGCTACTTCTTGGGCATGAGCATCTACAACGTGGTGGTGTTGTGCCTCATCACCGCGCCCGTCACGCTGGTCATTGCCAGCCAGCAAGATGCTGCGTTCACCTTTGTGTCACTCGCTATCGTCTTCTGCTGCTTCCTCAGTATGGCACTCATTTTTGTTCCTAAGGTTAGTACCGTCAATGTGCAACAGATCAAGGACTTTAGCTACTTCTTGGTCATGAGCATCTACAACGTGGTGGTGTTGTGCCTCATTACTGCGCCCGTCACGCTGGTCATTGCCAGCCAGCAAGATGACGCGTTCATCATGTCACTCGCTGTCGTCTTCTGCTGCTTCCTCAGTATGGCACTCATTTTTGTTCCTAAGGTTAGTACCGTCATTGTGCAACATATCAACGACTTTAGCTACTTCTTGGGCATGAGCATCTACAACGTGGTGGTGTTGTGCCTCAGTACTGCGCCCGTCACGCTGGTCATTGCCAGCCAGCAAGATGACGCGTTCACCATGTTATCATGCATGCACCATGCTATCGTCTTCTGCTGCTTCCTCAATATGGCACTCATTTTTGTTCCTAGGGTTAGTACCGTCAATGTGCAACAGATCAAGGACTTTAGCTACTTCTTGGGCATGAGCATCTACAACGTGGTGGTGTTGTGCCTCATTACTGCGTTCATCACGCTGGTCATTGCCAGCCAGAAAGATGACGCGTTCACCATGTCACTCGCGATCGTCTTCTGCTGCTTCCTCAGTATGGCACTCAGTTTTATTGTATAATAGAAGTATCTCTATAAAGTATAGCTGAAAGGAAACAAACAAGTTGCAAAATTTACATTTTAAGTCAAGATATAAAACAAAACGTATCCCACAATCAAGTATACTTTGCAGTATAATAATATCTCCTAGTTGGAAAAACAAAGTAAAAAAATCGCACCCTAAAGATACGTTAAATAATATCTTCAAGCAATATCTCATTCTATGTGTTACAGACAATAAGCTCCGGTAAACACGGGACATCGCCTTATCCTCAAAAATATATTCATTTTCACGTTAACATTATTCGCTAACCTCATTTACTGAGCTTTAGTTGAAACCATGATAAAAAGCTCGCCTTAAATGTAGCTGAACAAAATCCTTTCCATCGTCCATCTTGCGATAAATCAAAATAAAATTACCGGAGCTTTCTGAGGACAGAAAAAAGAGGTAAAATAGATATGAATCTATTTAGGGATCGTGAACCTTACTAAAGCGTCGAGGTAAACTCTTGGGTGAAGCGTGAATTAATCTTTGTATATACGGGATGCTGAAAGCTTTGTTGCATTCTATTTGCTGTCAGCCGACAGTTTAGGCACAGCATACATATAAAGGAGCTCGATGGCGCAGTGGTTTAGCGCCTGGCCCAGCGATTGCGGAGGTTAAGCCACTTTCGCAGGGGTCGGTCATGGGATGGGTGACCAAAAATTTACTGTCTCGAGCTCCTCCGTGCTGCGGAAGGCATATTAAAGGCACGTAAGCCGTTGGTCCCGGCTGCATTTGCAGTCGTTAACACCCACCAATCCGCATTGGGCACAAATCAATAGTTTACTCAATTTAGATAAAGTCAAAAGAAATAAGACTAATAGTGAATTATAATTGGCAACATATTACAAGTCAAATAATTAATAGTATGCAAACAACAATAAATAACAAAAGCTCAACAATAATTTAAAGTCAAAATTATAAATATTTTTTTATGTTAAATATGGTACGTTCCCATTCCCAAGAATATAAAATGTTACATAAGCATACATAAGCAAACCACCGCTGAGTATAATTAAGACAGGCTAATTTGTTTTATAAATCAATAGTAAATTACATATTCTTCCTTACTGTAGGAAAGGCCATCAAATATAATTTACGGCAATAGATAAAGCAACTTCTTAACTGAGTCTTCATCTACACTTGATTTCACACAAATTAACGGTCTCGTGAGTCAGTGGTTTAAGAAGATAAGGCTGGTTTACTACCTATAAAATGTCAGACCAACGTAGATCTTTTCATTAAGTTTAGTAAACGCTTAATTTACGAGTTTATCCATTAAATTGTTGCTAATATTTTATGATTTAACAAGAATATTTTTTTAAACTCATTGGGGGTATTTTTTTCGTTTGAGACATCAATGGAGTTAAGAATCAGGATTGGTGCTGCATGAGAAGATATCTGAATTCATTCCCTTCTTCCTAACGTAAACTTACCACAATATAATGCGATTTTGCTGCACTTAATTTTTACGGAAGGGCGCTCAAATTTAATCGGATAATCCTGCCTGATTGTTCTATCGATTTAGCATGCGCATCACGACAAAATGTCAACACTTTTGTTGCGCTAGCGTGATACTTATCCTGCTCACACTGCACTGATATGAGCAGGACAATCATCACGAGATAAGTGTCAATAACAGAATATGTTTATAAAGTTATTAGTCAGCAACAAATAGTCGTGGTGCACACGCTAAGCCGGATTAGTGGTCGGCGTACGAGTCAAAATCAATGGAAAACCGCAAATCGATGAACAGCGCAGCCGTTTTGCACACGTATCCAAGTATACTTGAGGTCAAAACAATTTTTTTGAGCCGCAGTGCTTAACCACCATAAGGTAGCCACCATGATTTTCGTCCAAATCTTCAAAAAATTAGTATATGGCGAATCGAATTGTAGTAAAAACATTACTTTTTTTTTTGTAACTTTAACATTAAATTGAAGAAATAAAAAAAAACAGATTTTTCCAAATAAAGTTTTAAATGTGTTTAATTTTTTTAATTTGAGAACGGGGGTCTTGCGGTTCTTATATCGTCGACAGTTATTTTCATACCTTCAGCCGGTTTTTCTGCCTTAGATCTGAGCCCTAAACTTGGTTTGTTTTGAAATGTTTTTGTTTTAATTTAATACAAGTGGCTGAAATATAATGATGTGATATATTTTTAGAAGCTTCTCAAAAAGCCCTTTCATTAAATACCACACACAATAAGTTTTAAAGCAAAAAGATCCCCATATTTTTCTTGCGTACGACTAGCACTAGCTGTTTCCCAGCGGGTTTATAGCGCGCGCACCACGATTTAAAAAAATACTGTCTAGTAAGTTACGCCTGCAATGCTTTGTGAATGGCTAGCAACAAATCTGCCAAAAATTACGTAGCGTTTTTTTCTTATTAAAAACGTTGCCGCCGAACTTCGGTCGAGTAACTTCGGCATAGCGTATCTAGACACTGAAAGTAGTTTAACATTAGTTAACCCCGCAGGTGATTGAAGTGATCCGGCATCCAACGGAAAGGGCCGAGAGTGGTAGAGGCTCGGGTTCCGGATCCGCCCCCGCCGACGAAGAACGATACAGGGAGCTCGTCAAGGAGAACGAGGAGCTACAGAAACTTATTGCTCAGGTAATGCAAGCTAACAATGTGTACCTATTACTTAATTCATCAACGCCCGAGCGGACGTTGATGAATTAAGTCCCGGCTGCATTTGCAGTCGTTAACACCTACCAATCCGCATTGGGCACAAATCAATAGTTTACTCAATTTACATAATGTCAAAAGAAATAAGACTAATAGTGAAATATAATTGGTAACATATTACAACAAGTCAAATAATTAATAGTATGCAAACAACAATAAATAACAAACTTATTGCTCAGGTAATACAAGCTAATAATGTGTACCTATTACTTAATTCATCAACGCCCGAGCGGACGCAAGCGGCCGGATAACAATGGAATATTTATTATGTCTCATGATTTTTGTTTAATTTGTGACGAATTTCTTACATTACAGAGAAAGAGTTCAAATAAGTACTTGTACTCAGTTTTGCATAAAATTAAATAACACGTCTTGTTGTGTGCCACTTTATTATTTTCACAATTAAACCATAAAAAACATTAAAAACGGATAAAATAATAGAAATTGACAATGAAAGACTATATAGTGGTGGCCACATAATTAAGGACGCTAGTCGAATTTTATACAAACAAGGTAACTTTGAAGCCTTGTTTCTCCGTCAGGATTGATCGAACTGTTATCTGATGGCTAGCCAAGGAGTGAATGGTGGAGATCCAGATTGCTATACACACCCAACTGATCTGATCAGCATTCTAAGAGATATAATACGGATCAGAGTTTTAAGTTTCAGGATTTCCATACATTTTAATGCTATTTTTTTAAACATATCCTCACATTTCTTAAAATGTTGATTAGATTAGTTGGGTGTGTTTGGCGATCTGGATCTCCTTCATTCACTCCCTGGATGGCCATCATCAGAGCACAGCTTGGCCAATCCCTGACGGATAACTAGGGCTTCAAATTTACCCCGTTTGTATGAAAATCGATTTGCGTCCTTAATTATATGATGATGAGATAGTGGTCTATATATATATATATATATATATATAAACTCACAATCACTAACAAAATTCTCGTTTCGGTATGACTGAATATTATGATTGTAGTTGATGTTATTGCAATTGATCAATATACGAGTATGCTTATCCGATATATCAAATTCATGACTGTTAATAATTTATTAACACCACAAGTGTTCGCTATATTTGAGGTACAAATATTAATTAATGTATGCTGTAACATTGTTACCTGCATTACAATTTGCGTCACAAAATATCTGCACTAAAAATTACATTACTTACCCAATACTGAATTTGCAATAATCCTTGTAATAATGCTTGGGCACAGATAACGTACTCTATTATTAAAACTATTCTAACAACTCGACCCGGTTGTCAGGGCTCTATTTAATAACGTGATAATTTGTCAATTGTCATAACTATTTGGTGTAGAACAAACTATGAGTAGTTTGTTCTATTTTCAAATTGGTTGACGCAATCTTACGTGATCTAATCAACAAATTATTGTCAGCTTTCCAATACTTATAAAATAACACATTAGGTAGGTAGTATTATAAAATTACTTGCAAGCACTAGGTTTAATACATTATTACTTCACCTATTGCGTAGATCTTTCAAAACTTGCCTTTACAAAAAAAACCCTATTCGTCCAAAATGCTTCAGTATCGGTATTATTTCCCAAATAAACTCGCTCTGTTGTAGATGTTAAAATAAAACAAACAAACCCATAACTTTTTTTGACAACGCTCAATAAATTCTCCCCTCTATCTCGTGAACCACTGCCTCTCCCTTTTCAGTTTTTGCGAATATATTTAAAGATAATTCTCCAAACTGTTTTTATGTCAAATAAAGGGCATTGAAATCATGTTCTTTTCAACTTGTTTATTATCTGTACTTATATGAAAATTAAATTGTACACAACCTTGGACACAAGCTTTGCATACATTGCACACATTATGATTTGAATTATTTATTTCATTAGCTATTTAATTTTTAATCAGCAAATACCGCTAGGCCAAAGTTAATTCGGTTTAAAGTCAACTAATATTTATATCCTAAAACCACAGCACATATGGCTAAAACCTGTTTAAAATATGTTTCAATCCTTTATAAAGAAATATATAAAATTTCAACAAAATGATAATATCAGCCTTAAAAAAATTGCTGTCTATCATCTTCCTAATGTAATAAAAGATACAATGCTTAGTCAACCGTCCCGGCTATTTCATATTTCATTCCGTAATATTGTGTGTGTAATAAAATAAAAATTCTGTGGAATAACTGAATTTTTTCAGAGTTTAGTAGGGATAGCGTGGAGCCGAGTTTCATTCAAAGTCTGAGGCTCTAAGACAAGCCCAGCGTCCCACATCTTTTATTACATTGCTTTTTTATTCATTGTATAAAGCTCAACCCATTTTTCGACGACACACTGAAGCAGGTGTTGGTTAACATCATAAAGGCATCATGTTATAAACGCTTAGAAAAGTAACGACACAATAATAAAGAAATTTCCTTTTATCTAACTAGGTACTAAAAGTTTGTCGCATCCAAGCTATATAGTATAGATCAATAGAAAATTTCATCCATTTTCTAGATTGAAATAAAATTTACCGTCGGAACGAACGCTAGGTATGCATGAATGTTGAAAGTAAATGTTTTCATGATGTCCATTCGAAATTGAATTACACCGCAAATGATAAGGTACAAAAACTGAAAAGAGTCTTAAAATCTCTAATACGATTATAATAATTTTGATATCTTACACATAATAGGAATTTAGTTTTAAATAACTCATTATCAATTCAAAAAGTATAATTATGTCTAATACCATAAAGTGTTAATCTTTAGAAAAACATACGGATCTAAAATCAAAATCCCTTTGTCCTGATGAAATGTTAAAATCTTAATGTATTCTATTAAAACAGTATATAGTATATGAAAGCCAACAAAAAACACGAAATTCACCAGTGCTACAAGAAAACGCATAAACAGTTACATAAGGTTACATAACCGCGCCCTCTTGACAAAGTCATAATATCTTCCAAGTCTGTTGATAAAAAACAACTCGTGAAAAATATTGCACTTTCGCGTTCCTTCGCACAATTTGATGTTCATATTTTCGCTACAAATGATGATTACTCTGAGCGCGGCCATCGATTTTGGATCGAAAATGATTATTACACCTCGTGTAATGGATTGGATAACATTACAAGGGTAATGTTGAAAACCCCCAAAAAGGTTCAGTTGCTTAACTGCCGTCATGAATTTAGATTTGAAAGCAGTCATAAGTTACACAGAATTTGTAGAAAAGTTTGGTATCTATAGGATGTGTAAGGGATGATCTTTATGTTGCACATTGATAATTGAATTTTGGATTGCGCGGTAAATTAAAAAAAAAATACTTCGTTTAACCAAACTTTCAGAAGTAACAGCAGAATGGTGACATATTTCTATTAGATAGATAAATTATAATGAGCTTATTCTACTCCGAGACGGTCCCTTACTTTATTTTTACCTACTAACAAAGCACTTAACTTAAATGTGATATTCTTTACGTATAAAGGTGTTGTGACATCACAACACCAACGCGAGGGCGCTGGCAGCGGCAATCACTACACTAGCGCCTCCTACCATTTTTGATTTGTACTTACAACACCGGAAGGATTTTGTAATTTTTACTTTACCAAGGCTCGAATTGATATCGCTCGCCATCTTGTTGTATTCATATTTTATAATTTATTTTTCGTGAGAGAATTCTGGGCTCAATAAACCAGCACAGCAATCAAACCGTATTCGCAATATTTATTTTACCTATTCAGTCCTGCACACAAAGAAACAAAAGGTATAGTATACATAATATCTGCAGTAATATAACTTAGGTGAAACCGCTTTGTTCGCGACAAGTGAATAAAAAGAGGGTTAATCGAGTAACCAGTTAATGCCTCTTTTAATAACAAGCCTTTATGTCTTTGAATTGTATCGTAATCATTAAATGTATTGTTTCGCATAATAGAACAGCCGTTCCTTGAACAATTGATTGTTACCTACTCAGAATTAAAGAGAAAAACAATTACATTCTCTTAAGTCTGTCTTTGTTGTTATTTAGAGCATCAACAGTTCAAATACTTATTTAAATGTAACAAAGGAAACAAAGTAATTATTCTTAACAATAATTATAAATAAAATTTATTTTTTTAAGAAGACTTGAAATCTCAAAATATCTTAATTTCTGTTACATTTTTATTATAACTATTTTATAACATGTTTTTATAACATGAGTAGGTATTCATTATTTTCTGTGGCTCCTGGTAGTAGCCACTCTAGCCCAATCAAATTAGGGTTTCACCTCGGATTGAGAGATAATAAGCTGTTAACTCGTACACTCCTTCATTTTGGTGTTCTACAAGTTGTCTCAAAAGTCTGATAAATTCTCATGACCGCGTCGTAAGTTATACAAGGTCAAAGGTTTTTTTCTAAAACTCATCGTATGGGGTATCAAATAAAAGGACTTTTTGAGCTGATTCCGAATATGTATGTAATAAATCATTACATTGCGGCAACTTGTATTATAAAGAACAGAAAAACATTTTCCAAACATTGGGCTCTATTGGGCAAATAGCAAATGGCTGTTTTTATTATAAATCATACGTCAAAGTACTCCTGGAACCAATTTTGAATAACTTTCAACCCAGACATGAGATTTTATGAGACAACTTTTAGAACACCAAAATGAAGGTGTATACGAGTTTACAGCTTATTATCTCTCATTCCGAGGTCGACCCCTTTTTTTGCTTAATTAACTGGGTTACTTGGGGCACTATACAAACATTAATTTTCTATTTGTTTGACCAAGTCGCTAGCGAGCTCCGGCGCGGAAACATGTAACTGGAAAACCTTGGACCATATTCTGTGCTTATTCTTTACAGAAATATAGTTAGTTTAAAATTCAACAGGAACTGGGGCATAAGTCATTTAACGTATTGAGCCTTTTTACAGAAAGAAGAACGGATTCGAGTGTTAAAACAGAAGCTAGCGGAGCGGGAAGCGGCAGCGGCGGACGGCGGCGTGACGCAAGGTACGGGCGGCGGCGTATTGGCCGACCTAGCGACTGCCACCTCTGACTATGGCACGTCCACCAACTACACCCGCTCTTCTCGTGCATCCGTGTCTGACCTCGATTTTTCAGAAAGTTACCTTTAATCGCACTGTTCTACGGCAGGCAGGATACGTTAACTGCCTCGTTTGACTTTGGCACTATCAACGATATCCTCGCGCCCGTTTCCAACTTGTCTTTTAAACGCACACTCCTGTAATGAACCTTGAATACTTATAATTTTAGTGTAAAGAAGAAGAATGTGTGACATAAGGGCTTGAGTCGTGAAGTGATGAAATCTCAAAATCAAAACATTATCGAATCAAACAAGTAAAAATTTGCGAATAATATTCTTAATTGAGATTAATATCACAAAGCACATACCACTGTCTTAAGGGGGAGTACAACGCCGGAAGAAATTTTCATACTAAACATAAATTATTGAAAACACACAATACATTTTAGAAAACTGTCAATCACAAAACTAGAGATCTAGATAAGGTTTTTTTAATTATAGTTTCAAGATAATAGGTTCTTTAATGGTTGGCACAGCATTACAAAATCGGAGGTCATTTTACGATTTTTTTCCATCAAGAAAGTTTTTGCTATTAATTTTCTGTCAATCGCAAAACTGAGTACTATTGTCTACTATCCAAATTATTGTTTAGGACCATAAATCAAAATATAATGTGTGAAATCGTTGCTCAATTATGTGTATTTGACGTTGTACGACCCCTTAAGCTTGTATTCTATGAACTGTGAATTACATCAATTCAATTTGTAATGAATCACAGTACCTCTACCTACCCAACTTTTATCAGTGCCCACCCAAAAGTGTGACAATAGCATCACGTAATAAATTGTTAACTCACCCCTTATGTCACACACAAAAATCACTCAACCCCCTTGAATCTCTATGCTCAACTGCGACCTTTATAAAAACCTACATTTCACACCTTTACGGTAAGCCCGGCGCATAAAACACCGATTTATATACAAAACATTGACTAAGGAGTGTTATACGATTTTGGTTCACTTTCGAGGTGTCCAATATTTTTTTCCCTAAAATATTGATCTTCTACCCACATCTTATTGTATTCTGCAATCCTGCTTGATGAATACCTACAATGAATTTAACATCAAGTTATGGAAGTGAAATTTATAAATACTTAGTGCTTTTACCGTGAACGTGCTATGTGAAAATAAGTTTCAAATAACAAATAGTTAACGTGATTAATAAAATATCCCAATGTAAAAATAAACTTTAACAAAACTACTGACACATATGAACTCGACTACCTATTCAGCTCATGTTATATTCGGTTCAGATATTGGTAATATCCGCTCTGTATCGTGACTGGCCTCGGACATGTAATGGCTGATATGAAAGCTCGATAAAATTTAATTTGGATTCCAGCGCACTCGTATATAATAGGTTTGATTTTATAGATAGGTTACTGCTACTAATGACTATTTCACTATAATCCTAATTGACTTGTTACGTAACATGTTTGGAGTTATTTAACAGATAACAATGAATAGTAAAAGTGTTATAATATCTAATTGAATTCAGTCTTGCTACATTACGTAACGATTCATCAGCTTTTTTTTTTTAATAGAACCTTACTCTATCATACAATACATTTTTGGAAATCTATAGTTCTCAAAGGGAGGTGGTAATAGTAATAGCCTAACTATACAATTTGAACCGGTCAGTTCATCAAAATTCTCAGTAGCATTTTCCAACCGGAACTGACTCTCGACGCCGTAGCCCGCAAATTTTCCACTTATATCTTTTCCTTTCAAAGAATGAAAACGTGAACGTTTTCTCAAGACTTTCGTCCGAAGTTTTATATTCTTCGCCTGATTCGCCGCAGAAAAACGTACGGAATGACCCCGTCAGTCCTTTGCTGGTCCCGGAATTTTCACTTACCTAAATTATTTAACATGCTACCCACAAATGTCAGGTGAGATGTAGCAATTTTTAGAGCTCCATACTTTTTAGAAAAACGGTAAGTTTTTGATCACATCCGTCCCTTAGCTAGGCTATTTCCAGACATTTTTGTACGTTAAAGTATTTAATGTCTGAACCTTGATAATAAAGTTATATTTTGTCTTAAATTATTTTTTATTACATTACATGTTACTCTATATCCGTTTTATGCCCAAGTACGGATATAAACACTTCGTCTCTTCGTTTTACAAGCGCATATTCAGAGCAAGGGTAATACCGATTCGTTGACTTTTTCTATTTCTCATGGTCTATAACTTGATGTTAAATTCACTTCAGTTAAACAATAACTTTTACAGAAAAAAACACTTGTTAAACTTATTTCAAAAGTTCCTATTATACTCACATCTATCGACATTAATAGAATACAATTTTGATCGTGTTTCTACGATTTTTAATGTAATTCAATAAAGTTAAATAAATAATTGTAATGAAATTGTAGATTCCGTTTTTCTCTTGACCTTTTGTACCTCACACACCATGTCTTATGGTCGCACACGCCAGTGTATTTTGTACCTACCTATGATTCCTTCTAGACTGATTTAGGAATACTTTTAGTGATACGTACCTATTCTATTTTTACCTGCTCGATTGTATGAAACTTAGCTGTACTTTCAGTTGATAAGGTAGCTAATATGTATAACTTCGGTTTAAACTTTTGAACCTAGATTAAGTACTCTCAACAACGATTGTTCTTACGCATTATACTAAAGTACACAAGCGTCTTCAGATTATCACTTTTATATTTTATTCGCACAAGTTAATTAATTAAATTAAAATATATTATAGGCTCAAGTTGTCATTTGAACATCATTTTAATGAAACTGTTGATTTAGTAGATTGTTGATTCGTCCATTTGCTCTTTTTCAGCAAATATTGCGAGTTTATTTTTAGTCGCATAGTTATTTATATTAGCGTTAGTTAGTATTCATGCAGTCAAATCTCGTTATAACGCTGGATGCTTTAATTTTAAGACCATTTTTGGTTTTTCACCAAAATGGGGAGAAAAAGATCATTGTTATCATTTTGGGAGACACCAAAGTTGATACAGAACATAGGTCAGTACCCATAACAATGTGGAATTATGTTAGGACGCAATGTAAGTAGTTTGAATTTGTTGTCCGCCCCCGTAGCACCAAATCACCCTGTTCACCCTAAATCCAATTAATTAATGTGTGACTGTGTAAGTTCAGAGAAAATAGCAATTACAGTTTTTTTACTGATTGTTGTTCCATAAATGGTGGAGTAAAGCTGTCCAGTACGCTATTGTTGTCACAAAAATGTGTCGAATTATTATAACATGGTTAACTTTACACGTCCATTCGTAATGTTTTGTGAAAACAACCATTAAAACAATTGACTACAAAATAGAACCAAAAATATATATTATTCCAAAAGATGAATTTAATTTCGGTAGTTCAGTGGCACAATTTTTTACTGCACCATTTATTGGATAAAAAACAAAATATAGACAATACATGTAAAACAGCGAATGTTATTATTCTCTGAGCTTTATTGCATGGTTCCCCAAAAGTTGCACTTAACACAAACTAGTGAGTGATACCTTAAAAGCACTTCACTTTACGACACAAAGTCGAAAAAACTAATCACTAATTATAGAGAAACATTAATGTAATTTCAATCGATAGACGCACCTAATTGTTACATCTAATACCATAAATTAAGGACCATTCAAACAAAATAAGGCGGGTAGTTGGTCTGAAACTAAAATAACCAAAGCTTCAAAAATATTTTTTTTGGAACAGCCAGATTGAATCGAGTTTCTGTTGTCTTTTTTGTGGAGCGTCAGTGAAGCTTGTGTGCTCGAATAAGCGTGTATTTGTTTCGTCAAAGTTACATAGAGTGACCTATAAAACGTTAATATCGATATCACAGAACGAATCGTATAAAGAATTTTACGGCTCGTCTTTTATTGGAAACATTAGACAAGTCGCCTTGTTTCGATTATATGACTCACCGAAATGGCACACTAGTAAATAAATACGAAATTAAAATCAACTTGTGCCGATGATAGCTAAGGATAATAAAACGCCAAGTAACGAGATTTCCTTGCATGAATGTTGTTATTTTTATTTTCATCGCTTACTTTATTTTACTACATTATTATGTAGACATTTTTATTTTCTTACTTTTAAAATAAAGCTAAATTAGTATTTCTAAATACTAATGTTTTTATTTCTTAGCAATATATTATCTAAAGGTATAAATAAGTGCATTTTGAATGTGAATGAATTTGCTCTTATTTTAAGCCTAACAGGTAGCTGAATGATTTTTTGCTTTTACCTCAGTATTTTTTTCCGAATTTCTAATGTAGTTGATTTACACACAACCACGTGTATACACGAGGTCTGTAATCTATTAATACATATTTAATGTTCTTTTTCTCTCTCACAGATGTTCAGGACGAACACATCTGATCGCCCGCAAGGCAATCTTCGATGTTTAGCATAACATAGTACATATGTATAGAAGTCAGACGAATCGCGCTGTAGGAAATTTCCTTTATAATTATAAGAGAATAAAGTGTTCTTATATAGTTAGAAAACAATGAAGGTTTCAAAAGTGCGAACAGTTAGTTGCGATAGCCCACGTGTTTGTCCAGTAGTTTCTTGTCAATATTTTATTAATAAATATATGTTTCAATGAAATACGAACATCCAAATTTCTATATAAAACTAATAGTATATTGTTCAAATTGTTGCTTAATCTTATTCTCCAATCTTACGTTTTCTGAAATCTATGTTCTTAGAGGGCATCAACAACACAATATTAAGCTTGAACAATTTCTAATTTATAATATGAATTTAGTTTTTAGTACTTCAAGCCGAATTATTTAATGATAATTAATTATATTTGAAACATGTTTATAATGCACACATAAATATTTTTAAATACTGTTATATTAATTTGGATGGAACACATGTAGAAAGTCATCGACATTGTTATGAATGTAGTATATGAATTATAATTTATATGGCAATACAAATAGGTCGAGATATGCGGGCTTATTCTTATATTAATTAATTAGCCGTCTGGTTATTTTCACTTAACAAAATAATTATGACTTCAAATAACAACTTAATGAAAAAAGATACAATATTCTTACCATGTTTTTAAGTAGTGAGACTAAATTGTTGGACGGCGCATTATGTGGCTCAATCCCAGTGATATAGGATGCCAAACAATGTAAATAAACTATTTCAGAACGGAAACTATATTTCATATATCTAATACCAAGTCAGCATTTATTACGGTTTGAACTATCCGTCATTTGTTATAAAGTAAATTATACAAAATTCTATTTAAGTACAGATGTTACAGCACTGCCAATTATTATATTTAAGTAGAAAAAAAATTGTATCTAAGGAGACGAATCTAGTCCTAGTCTGTTAGGTATAGAGTGGTTAAAGCTTTACTTTCACGTAATTTGTCGCACTTCTATTGACTATTACCTACATTTTCCATTTGTTGAAATGTTAAGATGGATTTACTTCGCCTCAATAATTTAAAAATAAGTTTTCCTTCATTTTGATTTCACCTCATATTTGATCACTGAAGTCCTATTTATTTAGCCACTAGCTGCCCGCCCCGGCTTCGCACGGGTGGCACTATCTATTAGTTGTATTGCTATTTAAAATGACGTCAACAATGTTTCTGCGTCCTTCCTTAAAAAATTTGGATATTTTTTTTATATAAACCTGGTCCCGATGATAACAAACACACCAAAAAAATATGTAATTTCGTGCAGTCGTTCTGAAATTATGTGCTTACATACATTTCGGCGATTCATTTTTATTTATATAGATTAAAGGTAAACCCAGCTTACATTTCATAACGTACCTAATCAATAAGTATTTTTCTTTATGATTTCAAGAGATTTTCCTTTTTTAAGTTAACAGCGAGTTTTGTGACAAAGAAAATGTATGCAAAAATTACAATAGCACCTATTTTGCAATCTCTTTTTGGCTTATGATAGCAGATATTTTTACTATAAGAAGCAACGATTCGTACATCATGGAATTATAATTTGTCACATTTATGTAAAGTGGTTGTAACATATATTAAACATAAAACGACATGCAATACTTTACTGTCACTACGTTTCGTAAAAAGATCTTGCACGCTTGCTTTTAATAAAGTCATGAAAAACAAAATGAAAAAATATTTTAGTTGTAAACACATATTGAAAAACAGTATAAACAAAAGTTTTAAAAAACATCTCTTTTTTTAAATTTGCCTATTATTTGTATGCATTCGGCCTTTGTCAAGATTTGACTGCATAGAATTGACAGATTACGATCACCATAATTGTTATATTAAGATGCGCTGGTAGCTGTTGCTCTCATTGATCTCTTATTTTTTAAGGAGATTTGTCAATTTTAACTTGTCACAAAATGAAACATAATTGGTTAGTAAGGTTTCAATTGATCAATTGAAGTCGACAGTGTACATAGCGCTCACGTTGTATATATTGTTCCTTAAAATGAAAAAAAAAAACAAATATAGAAAATCGTTGACATTCAAAAATTTTATTACATTTGGAGTAAAATTGAGTTGTGATCTTTTCAATGAATTCGGTATGCCGTTTTCATTGGGGGAACGTTTTTGGTTCTAGTTTAATAGAACGTTGGTAGGTATTAAAATTTATTGTAAGCTTCATAAGTGGTGATTTACTTCCCTATGATTATTAAGTTTGGTTGTACTGGACGTCTCACCGAAGTCATCACTCTGTAAATAAAGAGTCATCGAATGATCTGAATGTACATTTTTGTTTTATTTACCAAAACATTAAATGATATACACACGACAGCACTCAAGTAAACAATTGAACCACGAAATCTATTTTTAATACACAGGGCATGAAGACGTCCTATAGTATGATGTGCCGTCGTCTGCTGTACTATAATAAAAACATTAAAAATAACTTGTGTTTTAAAGACTGAAACAACTTTTTATTAAAAAAATCTTTTTTATTCTATATGTTGTTGTCATAATATACCACACAAAACATGACACAACACAGAGAGAGATCGTTAATTTTAAAGTCGCAAAGAGATTACTTATTTGAATAATGAATAAAAGAAGTTGAGAGCAGTTTCTGGGAACTCAAATAAACTCTGGATTTTGAAAAAAAAACGGGGTTTCTCTTTTCAAAATCCTTCAGAGACAAACATTACGAAAGAAGGAAAAACTACTTTGTCTCGATAAAACGAAAAGGTAGGGATAATTCCGAACATGTTACAGCTGCTACGAGATTGCTACGAAATTAACATTGTACGCTACGCTGTCTACGACCGAACTACGCTACAATTTCATGGTAAGTGCACAAAGTATAAAGTGAATTAAAAGAAGAAGATTAAGTGTTCTAAATCACTTTTATTCAGCTTAGTTATGACATTTACGTTTAAAAATTAGTTTCAACTAAGACATACCTATTCATGCAAAGGATTCTTTTAACCCAGATTCCCCTGCTGACCGTTATAAAAACAATTAATCTATTTATCTATAACAAACACACTACCTAACTAATTTAGTTATAACTAATAGCCTATTGGTTTGCGGCCGATTTCAATAACCTATCTAAAGATTTGTCACCTAGATATTTCTGTTAAATTTTTTTTATTTTATTTTTATATAAAAATGACGGGAAATAACAAAAGTTGCCTAACAGATCCATAGTAGGCCTATCTACTAGATTAGATTATTGAAATCGGCCGTTAATAAACACAATGTCGGCGGATCGACCTTGTTACAAACTAAATACTTGACCAAAGAAACTTCAGTGTTGAAACCCACATTAGCCGCAACATCGAGGAGGCGGTGTTAGGCTCCTCAAGAACCTCTAATCATGCTTCCTTGAGTAATAGCCTCCCACGTGTCGTCACCAGGCTTTCTTAGCCAATACAAAGGACCCGCTCGTTTCTTAGAACAAAAGCTGGCAGCACAGAATATAGCCTGGCTAGAAGAGGTAATAATTGAGAATGGATATATGAACAATTTCTCCAGTAGAAAAAGAGTTTTAGGTGATTTATAAATAACCTCGATGATAGTGATTCATCATCATCATGTCAACTGCACAGCACCCACTGCAGGGGTTAGGTTAGGTTAGGTTAGAGATCGGATGGGTGATCATTTAATTATGACGTATTGTATAGATATCCATAAAAAAGGCCTTAGGCTCTAGCAGCGGATACATTGACTGTTTTGTTAAAACATTGTTATACTGACGCATATTTTTTCATTTGTAATGAAGATTTAATTTTTTTAATATTCACATTTAATTCATCCACGCCCGAGCGGCCGCATGCGGCCGGATAACAATGGAATATCTATTGTGTGTCTCATTCTATTGTGTGTCTCATTTTCCAGGCGTTGAAGGGTTAATTATCAAAAGGCCGCTTCTAGAAGTTATTGCGAGCTTAAAAGCAACCATGTGATAGCATAATCAAAATAAGGAGAAGAAAACGTAATACTCGACAGAGTGTTACAACAAAGCTTTCAACTTTCCACGTGGAAAGACGCCAATATTTTATAGAAACAAAAGTAGAGACTTTCTTCAGCATTCTCAGGGGTTATAAATAGAAACAAAGGAGTTGTTTTTCTTGCCTCTATAGTTCGCGTTCAGTGGATACCCTGTGATGTATTGAAGTTGATAAGAGCCTTGTATTTACTGAATTCGATAGAAAGTCCTCGGGCCTATAATGTTAGCTAACGTTAAGATTCAGCTGAATCTAATGTGATTTTGAAATCGCTTCGTATTTTAGTGTTATTTAATAAATATTAAGCTTCCTTTTTTGTTTGGTAGGTAAGTTATAAAAATACACCAAAAAATATTTTCACCCAAACAAAAAACTATTTTGTCTAGACGGCATGCACCCATTCAAAAACGATTGCTTAAAACTCTACGCATGAATCAAATTTAATAGCTGTTATGAAATTGAGATTTTTCGCATTCCCAATGCTATTTTTATATTAAGATCGTCTGAGGTGCTACCGGGTGAGTCGATTTTTTCTAGTATTTTTTTCTAATATATTATTTATCTTAATAGCTGTTAAACCGCGAAAAGTTATGAGCACAGGACCATACAACAAATACTAAAGTCTGTGGTTATAGAATATTACTAGCGACTGCCCACGACTTTGTCTGCGTGGAAAGTTGTTTTGCTATCCCTCGGGAATAATTATTTTTTTCGGAATGAAAGGTACCCTTTGTCCTTCTCTGTACCACTGACAACATGTATGCAAAATTGCATGATAATTGGTTCAGTAGTTAAGATGTGAATGCGTAAAGGCGTTAAAGATTATTAGAAGTAAAAGGTTTTGAAAAAGACTTTTATTTTCGCATTCTATTTATATTGTTTCTTTCTTTTCCAGCATCAAACTAAATTGTTTCAACTTAATATGTACACCAGTTTTCAAGGTGTCGCCATCTCTGAGGTCCCGGGTTCGATCCCCGGTTGGGCCAATTTAGAAAACGAACTTTTCTATATTGGCTCAGGTCTGGGCGTTTGTGATACCACCGTTGTCTCTGATTTCCATAACACAAGTGCTTTAGCTACTTACTTTGGAATCAGAGCAATGTATGTGATGTTGTCAAATATTTATTATTATTTATTTATTTATTTATTTATTTATCATATTTTTAAATATTCCGCTTTGTTTTAAAAGTCTATACCAAAATAGAATACCAACAAAATGTAGTGGCTGATTAGCAATGCCGAAGCCGTATTTATTAATACCATTACATTTCGACTGCACTGCAATTATTTTAGATATTTGCCGCACGTTTTATTATTATCGAATACTACGCATCAAAACGCAAATAACTTTGAAAATAATATTCATTTTTATCTCTCAATACTTGTTATTGACTACTAATCTGAATATCGTCTCAATATAGGGACTTTGAAATATTGATCGTCATTAGCAAACAATTTTAACTAAATATAGGTAACCAAGGTGTGATGGTTATTTAGGCTGTGGCCATTGGCTTTGTTCTGTATTCTGTAAGTTTCTAAGCAACGGTTGTTTGTTCCTGACTGTTCGTACCTATATAAAATTATATTGTTATGTGTGCGTATAAAATTGCATTGCGACATTAAATATCTTGAAAAGACCCCCGCATACAGCCGTCTGCAGATTTACTTCCGCGACACTAGGTGATAAAAATATAACTACCTATTACAATAATTTCAAATAGCATATTCGGCATTAGGGGTTATTTTGTAACACGTTGTAACCATATTCGGCATTAGGGGTATTTTTGTAACATGTTGTATAATAACGCTATATCGTAACGTGTTAAAGACTGTCCATAAGGATACTTAATATTATAAAAAGGCAAATAGGTTAGGTATTTAGATACAAGATTATTTTTGTCTAGATCTACGACAAAATTAATCTCTACAAATCCTAACGGATGGGTCAAACCTGGAGGTGGAAGTGACCGTAATTCATCGTCATAAGTACCTATTTAAACGCAGGAACCTGAAGATAGGGGAACTACTGAGCCATTATCTTTCTGATGAATGCTTAAACGCAGATGCCTTGGGTAAGGTACGTTGACCCCGGTCGCAGTCTGCTTACAAAGTACCTCAATACAGTCAGTACAGTAGGACTTACTATATTATTCAGTTGTCGCTGATCTTTCGCCGGAAGAATTTAACAATTATTTTTTCACCTCTCCAGCACGCCTTTGGTGCGTAAGGCGTAAACACGTTAGTTTCGATTCGAATCACTTTACTCACGCTCGCAATAAAAAGCGATTTTGCTGCGAGTTTTCTAGCTAGTAGCGGTAAAGGTAAAAAGTAAAAGGTAAAGTAAGGTAAAGGTATGTTTATGTTTATATCTCGTGCTTTCAAATCACTCACGTAGTGATTTAAAAGCACGAGATAAACAAAAATGCTCTCGTCTCGTCTTAAATTTTTACTTTTTACCTTTAATCAGGATTTACACCATGTACCTGTTTATTCATTTTTATGTAATTCATTCGGACACAAATCACTGGATCGAGTTGCATAACTCTCAGATTATCCGCCACCACATACCAAGAATGGTCAGAGAAGCGATTGAAATTACCAAATACAAAAATTTAAATCGTGAAGATGGGTTTAAATAATGTCGAGTGTCTGGAACCCCGTAATCCGGTTGTGTAAAAACAACAAGAAACGGAAAAGCGACGTTTCGCGTAGAGATACAGTGAGTGTAATGTGTCGTGAACAGATTCGAGTGAGTAGTGAGTTTGCAGACAGTGGTACCGGTATCGAGCGTAATAATAGAAGACTAGACGGAGGTTAGACCGGTTCGTCTGCCAATAACATCTACCCGCACGCAACAATCGACAGTTCTTCCGTGACCATGGCGCATGCAACTGCGCCGAAAAATCGGAATCTCAAAAATAAACAGGTACATGTGAGCGGTTTTCTCTTACTGAAAGCTAAATGTTAAATATTATTATTGTATTTAAATGAATATGTGTGTGTCTGAAGCAAGAAATAAAATGATTATCTATCTATCTATCTAAATAAACCAGGACTACCTATGAATAGAAAAATAGAAGTGGTTCTCCTTAGAAACTCGTCAGTGTAATATTTTCTTTCTGCAAATGTATAAAAAAATATAGAAAGAAAATACTACAAGTCGTTCAAACAAATCCAGAGTTTTACTCGTTCTGCCTCTAAAATTTCAGCGCTTAGTATTTTTCCCCAAAAGGATGATGAAACAACAATGAAACAGAAACGCGACTTCTGAAAAAGTTTCAGACTGCCTTATTAGATTTGCCCCGTGGAGAATATCCCTTGATGAAATTATAACCACCAAGAGAAAAAAATGAAACTCGCGATTTCGAAGCTTTGCCACCGCTTAATTCTTCGCAATTTTAAGTTTAATTTGCGCAAAAAGAGGGTTTACTTTAAAAGGATTAAAAACTGGCGACCGTTGAAAGCTCTTCAACCAAAGCAAAGCTTTCGTAGTTGCACTGTTTTTGTATAATAAAGTCATGTTAAAATAAATTAAAAAACAGAGGCTTGATTTTTCTTCAGCAAGAAATCTAATTTTACTACCTATAGGGGAAGGCAAGGCTCATTGTCCACTGCCGCCGTCATCAAGAAAGAAATAACGGCGCAGATCTAGCGATTCATAATCGTACATCGACTATGGCCGTCCGTCAGTTTCGAAGTTAGGATCTTCCTGTGTTTATACTGACAATTGAAAATAAATATTGACGTGTCACAGCGTTTTTGATAATTCCGCCCCTGAAGGGGTGAAAAATTGGATGAAGTTGTGTATGGAAAATCCTTAACTTTTTATTATTCAGGGTTATAATTGAAAACTAAAAACAATAAAAATAAACAAACACATATTTTGTAATTTTCTAAAAATCACCCCCTCAGGGGTTAAATGAGATAAATAAACCTTAAAAATATGGATGTCGTTATGAGGTTTTATAGGATGTCGATTCCAAAAATGGTTTTTTAATTTCAACATCGTGGACTTGATTAAATCCCTAAAGAGTTGAGAAATAGGAGTCAAAATTTGAATAATAATATAAAATAGGAGTACTCCTAAACACAAATAAGCAAACACATATGTCGTAATTATCAACCTCTTAGGAGGTAAATTAGAGGTATGTAAACCTAAAAATTGATATGGATGTTGTTTTTGAGGTTTTACTGGATGTTGATTGTGGAACCAGTTCAAAATTTTATAAACTAGCTTCCGCTCGCGACTTCCTCGTGAGGCGCGCTTGGTGCGGACCTGCCTAATCACGTAAAAACGGCTGATCGGATTATGATAAAATTAAATAGAATACTTTTTTTTTTTTTTGTTAAAGTTCTCTATGGATTTTCTCTGATGTCCACGCGGCGAAGTCGAGGGCGGAATCTAGTACCGATATAAGATGTTACTCTACAAGCGACGTGCAAAAGCCTGCTAGGACGCAAGACGCATCGTCAAGCCTGCTGCGAGGCGCAGCGCAAGAAAGGCGCTACCACTCTTGCACGCTGCGCAATTGCGCATGTACCTACGTTGCGTGCATATACCGGCGAAACATATACCGCTTCGTTTCCGTGAAGCTGCCAATGAGAAGCTGCACAGACTTTTATTTTATGGCTTCATGGTAAGTACTTCGCCGCGAGCCACAGCCTTTGGAAATCACGCACAAACACGATCTTAAGCACAGCCTAACGCTGACTCTTACTTAGATGCTACTAACATTCCACAAATATGTGTGTGCGGTCAGAAACGCAGTATCGGTACTAATCTGAAGTAGGTACCTCTATTTATTATCAAAGTAATTTTTGTTTCATTTTGTAATTTAATTTTGTTTCATTCAGGTAATGGACGTGACTCAGATAATAATTCAATTACAACTTGCGCAAATGGCATTGATTGAAAGCCTTAATAATATTGAATTGAAATGAAAAGACCTATTTCTAGGGAATAACGAAAATGAGTTTTTACGTCTGTTTCATTTATGTAAAAAAATATCTCGTCAGTGAGTCTGTTTAATTAAACCGTTGTATGCACAGTTGAATTCAAAAGAACAAATACCTCTCCTCTACTTAAACGGCCAACATTAAAGATTTGAAATAAGCCATAAACTATATTATAATTATGTGCCGTAAGTTTGTCAATTCCATACAATATATCAAAATCTGTGATTTACATGTGATTTGATCGTCTATTAATCATATTTAAGCATTAATAGTAAGCGTAGCGTTCAAACGTATAGAATGTTAGCCATTTGAGTAGGGGGGCTACCTTACTTATTTCTACTTTTAGTTATTAGGGTTCCGTACCAAAACCCTTATAGTTTCCTAGGGCATATGGGATATCATATGAAAGAGCAATTTTCGACTTTTGATGAACAATGTGAAAAATACAGTCCCCCCCCCCCTTTTCTCCGAAGTTTGCGTAGAGAAAAATCTGAAGGAAGTTTATGTAAAGATTACAGGAAAAATAAAACGATGTAAACTTTTTCAAAATTATGGTACGCAACCCTTGGTGCGCGAGTTTGACTCGCTCTTGACCGTTTTTTTATAAATAAGAGTTGCTCTTCTCTAATGTGTCTAAGTTATTTTATGCGCAAGAAAACTAGAATACCGTGGCTCTTTCTCCATCTAGTTTCTTGTTTATGTATGCAAATGCTTAAGAATATTTACTCCGTTGTTCCCCTTACATTTTTATGTGAAAGTATGATATAAACTTCAGCGCTGCTTATTACATCCACGAGTCAGGGACTTCGTGCGTAATAAAAGATATAATATAAAATCGCAAAAACGCGTAAAAAATCAAATGTCACCCTAGTCAACACGGAAAGGCTAGAGAGACAAACCTACATGAATCGGGGTTATCCCCTTTTAAGGCAAAAAAGGTTACATATTATGTGACGGAATGACTCACGAGTGAGCTCTCACGCACGCCCCTTGCTTAAATCAACATTGGACATAATAGATTTATCTAAATATGCCGAAACATTGATATCATTTTTTATTTTTTTTATTAATCATTGTCTTTTGATACAGATTTCATACAATTTTAAATATTTCTTTAGAATACAAGTAACTTTTTTGACTTAACAAATCTTCATTTGTTCGTTTTCCGCGCGTACTATTCGAAATATACAAAATATTCTCACAAAACCATCACATTTTTAACGCAACACGTACATCAAATTAAACACGCCTACTTAATGTGGTATTTACACGAGTCGACTTGACAGGCAACTTGGCAGGCGATTTTAATCAATTGGCGCTTTTTATCGACAATCGCTTGTAAAATCTAATCGCAAACCTAATTTCAATGAGATAGCGATTTGATTTTACCAGCGCAAATTAACTAAAATCGCCTGCCAAGTCGACCCGTGTAAATACTGCCTAAGTCTCTACCCAAAGCATTTCTTCAGTCAACAGAAGCTCAGCTAAATTTAGCGGCGGTACTTGTCTGCATAAAGGTATGTCTAGATACAACGGTACACTCACATTAAGCGAGTCAGGTATCTATTGTTGACAGTGACAACGTAAATTCTTCGCGTGTTTACAGTGAAAGCATGGTGCCCGTAGTAGAATGTTGGGACTGGAATTATTCATTTGAAAAGCAGACGTTTTTACAGAAAGGACCGTACCGTAGTACCGAATTCCTGAATAATAAATTTTATTTGATGCGTCTGTTTCATTATGTTATCATGTTCTTGTGAAGTAATTTTCTTAAAACCTTTATACGTGTAAACCTTTTTCTTTGAATAAATCTTTTCAAATAGAGCGACCGACTTTGTTGTAATTTTTTTTTTAGCAACTCGATCAGGATATAGGCAGGCATAAACATTATATCCAGATATTAACCTTTTTTTCTCGCATCTTTTTAGGGGCATGTCCTCTTTATCAATCTTCACGGAAACATGAGACTCATACTAATTTCATCTAACGCTTAATATTGTTGATGAGACAAACCTGCCAGTCATTCACCACACATCACTTACAGCGTTTCTACGCAAGATTGATGACAATGGATCGAATGATATCGAAACACTCGAAAAGCTCGCAGTTAGAGCCTCACTAGGTATTTATTGGCCACAAAGAAGAGATTAACTGCCCATAAAGAATAAAATATAGAATGTTTGTAACAAAAAGTCGACAACTTGTTTTAAAAGCTGATCACGTTTTATGTGAATGTGGTGAGTGGTTGGTGATTATAAGTTATTTATTACATACCTGTAACAACAAGGTAAGTGCATTTTAAACAAAATAATATATTTGGTAATCGAATAATGTCTGACAAAAAAAAACCTGAAAACAAAAACAAAAACAGCTTAAAAATTAAATACCTCCAAAAAGCAAGAAATAATATTCAAATCTAATGATAGTTACACATATCAAATTAATAAAACACGTTTAATGAAGTCGGGTGGGGCTTTTAGAATTAAAAAAATAAGTTGTCCTCCCGCCACATAGGTAGATACATATCAAAGTTTCTCTGCTCAAAGCTTCAGGTTATCGTAACCAGGTGGATTACAGGTCTTCGTCGGTATCCATAGATCACCCAGGTGGACCACGGGTTTGCGTCTGTGTCCGTAATCCACCCAGGTGTACCAAGGGTCAGAACAAGTGCCCGTAGTCCACCCAGGTGAACTTTGTCAGGTGGACCTCGGGTCAGGAAGGCTTTGTTTGCAGTTCAAATGGTAATCTTCTCCTCATTTCCATTCAAACTAAGCAACAGTGACTGAGATATAAAATCTACTCGGAGATATAACAAAAGTTGAGTGGGTATAGCAATCCCACAATTGGAAACCCACATTCACGTAAGATGCATGCTATGCTTAACTTACTAAACTCAAACATCTCAGACGCATTACCACGACCACTGCAGGGCATTTCTTTCTATCGACATCGACATCAGCCATTTTTAATGTCCCCACTGCTAGGGCACAGGCCTTCCTTATGGGTGGATAACGAGGATGGGCCATAACCCACCACGTGGTCATAACCCACCAAATTTTTGGTCATTCTATGATCGACCCTTGCGAAATTGCAGAACCAGGCGTTAAACCACTGCGCCACCGAGCTACTCTTTATTTTCCAAATTACCCTAAATTTAAAGATAACTAGGTATTTCTTAATATATATACGTAGCTAGCTTTTTGTGTAAATGGAATACCTAACTAGCTAAACTTTAAGCCGGAATAATTTATCTACATGGATCGGTATAATGATAATAAAAAATGCAAAGAAAACCTCCTGAGGATTAGCGCCAATCTAGCATTTTTGCCGCGTAAATGCAATCGCTACTACCCCGCACACTAGCCCACATCTGAATAACAAATCGGCAGAGTCGAGTGAGCTCGACTCACCCACTTTATATTTTACTAAAAAGCTTACAACGTAGCCAAATTGAATTACCCGTCCGGTCAAAATAAAAACATGCCTTTGAACTTTAAGGGGAGGCTGCTTTCCTGAAATTGCGAGCGGCAGCTGAATACATCCACAGAATTTAAATAGCGTACCTAAGTGATTATACAAGTTAAATAGGAAATGCAATATTGAGATATATAATGTTAACGTACTCGTAAACGTAACTTTGAAATCCGACATTTTAAAGTTTAATGGAACTTAGACACAAATGTTTTAATAATAAATGAATTTAAATTGTTCCATTCATCTTCAAAGTGAAATGCCAATTTACAAATTGTTTATTTAGAATACGAAATGAAAAACAAGCATAAACGGAGAAAATGGAAATACATAAAAAACTTTTTACTTTTAACGCGGTCTAAATGTTTTCCAGCAATATTTTCTCACCAAAAACCAGGTGGTTTTCAGCGCAATTTTCCGTAGAATGGTGGCACAGAAGTAGCAAGGTATTCATCACGATTTGCATGTAAATGAGAGCACCGACGTACCGCAGTAAAGGCAATGTTTAGCCTTGCCCAAGTCCTGTGTGTCCTCAGCTATTCTCTTGAATCGATTCACTGAGAATCTCACAATAGCTTGAATGCTTACAAGACTCCTATAGGCCTAGGATAGATTTGTTTATTCTTGTAGACTTCATTCTTTTTATTTTCTTTTCAAAATTTAAAGAATTTTGAAAAGAAAATAAAAAGAAAATCATACAATGTATAACAATAGATTAGTCTTTGATTAGTATTTTGTCACTTAGCTAATGTTTTAAATAGTCTTGTTAAAACTTATTCAATAAAGGAATATCTTCGTTAGATTATCCAACCTTCTTACTAATATTATGTACTTCATAATATATTCTAAAAAAAATGCGAATGTTTGTGTATGGTGTGTATTTGTTACCTCTTTATGCCTATACGGCTGGATGGATTCGGATGAAATTTGGTTGCTGCCAGACAGATTAAGACCTGAATTAACATTTAGGCTACTTTTTGTGTTGGTCAAAGGTTATACCTAGGGTCCACGCGGACGAAGTCAAGGATGGCTGCTAGTAGAATCATAACTGGGAAAGTTGTGTGTATCGCTTATTAAAACAAATTATTAATTCCGCCAATAAAGCAGCAGCTTTTCTGAAAATAAAATCTTTATGAAATTATTACAGCCAGGTGATTATTTTCTCGTTAATGAATTGACCACGAATTCGTACTAGAGGAAAAAGGTTTTTATTTAATAATTTTCAATCACCTTTACTCTTTCATGCAGATGCAGCGAACTTAAATGTATGGAACAAGCATTTCGCTCAAAAAAATGCACCACACAAAAATTACAACCGTAAACCGTAGTGGGTGGGGCTAAAAATGTTGGTATTTAGTTATGCACTACAAAGCGACTGAACACTGGTTGCATAATAGCGGTTATAATCTGTAGATATATTCAAAGATATGTTCTTTAATACTTATGACACGTTATCTCTACATTTTGCTGTCTTCTTTGCGTTTACATCATTTGACTAATAAACTAGCTCTTTTCTTTAAAATACAAACTGAAATTACTGTAAAGAACGCTAACGTCTGTCACCGGGCGCGTGGCTGGCCCGAATGCTGTGCGGGTTGTAATATTTTAACCCCGTGGATTTTAAGCAATATTTGTTTGCAATTACACTTCCATAGATTTTAGATCACTGTGCACATGTCCCGAGTATGAAAAATCGCAATTGACACAAAACTCTCGAGGGAGCAAATTCGGAGCAAAACTTCGATATCCGAAACTATATTCACAAGCGGAAAATATAACACTTTTGACGGAAAACGTATCTAAACTAAATGTTCGATGAGAGTTAAATGTCACGGAAAAGTAGAGCTATGGTCCCAAGGTACCCAGCCCAGGATCCACGTTTTCAAAAGGGAAGTGCAGAAGGCAATTTGCTGCCCTCTAGGATTCAATTTGAACAAAAATGCCGCGCAGCGCAATTTTTAGTCAGTTTCATCCAATAAGCTTCTGATTTTGCCTATCTTTAGTAAAAAAATCGGCCGCGCAGCACGATTTTCAGTCATTTCTATCCACCAATCTAATTAATTTGTGGCTGTCTACTAATCTCATTAATCTTGTAATAATGTGTGTTTTATCGTGGGCTTGTGTGATTGGAGCATGTATGCGAGCTTTCAAAACAGCGAGACCCGCGAAATGCAACAAACAATTGCCTATCTCAGCTTAGCGCCGACCGCACCGCACGCCTGTCTAAGCCGAAAATGCCTGTCAAAGGCGGCAAATGCTTGTCAGATTGTAACCCTACCCGCGCCGAACACCGCGCCGCCACACTCTTTACCATGCCTTGTGTCGTCTCGTCTCGTCGCATATTACTCTACAGCCAAACCAGAGTAACCTCGTCACTCAAATAGTGCCTCGACTCGCTGGTATCTGTTCTGGGGCGCCGTTTGCTGGCATTGCATAAATTGAGATAGCAACTATAATAGTAAATAGCCAACTTTTAGTCGTAGGTACCTACAACGTGTGAGGAGCGCGAGTATCGTACTAAAATTGTTACACTCGACATAATTATGTATTCTGTGCACGCGATGTGATTTAAGTAAGATGAAAACGGTGTAGCACCAGGTAAAGACAGTGAGACTGGCTGGTGGAGTGGACCAGCCCAGCCACTTACAAGTCTCGCTGGCCGGTCTCGCGGCTGGCGGCCTACCCCTAGTCTTCGCAGTACAGGGCAAGTGCATAGGTACCTCTTGAAATAAATAGCGCTTTCTCCTACTCAACTCAGCACTCTGTCAAATATAATATGATTTCAATGTAAGAGCTAAATTAACTATACACATTTTTTTTATTGCACTTGCGCCAAATCAGTCGCACGGATTGTAGGTGTGATTAATTATTTTGTGAATAAGGTTTTTCATTAAAATCTTCATAAACTAACTATTATTTACCTATTCTGTGCTATAGCTTTAAAATATGAGGGACAGACAGATACAGATGATTAAAATGTCTGCTGGCAAAAAAAATCCTTGAGGAAACCTGACTCCCAAAATAAACAATAACCCATCGCTCATTCGGTTACAATTCATTTCGCCGGTCCCATTTATTGATAAGAAGATAGTAAATTAATGTTGATCTTGATTTATGTTGGTTCATTTTTCCTAACTTTATTGAAATTTGTGATAATATATTCAGAACTTATGTATACTTAGATTTTAGGGTTCTGCATTTCCAGCTAAAACAAGGATTTTCTTAGTAGTTTATTTGAATAGTGTCTGTAGGTACCAAGTTTGTTTCCATGATTTCAATTTTAGAAAATATATTAGTTAATCTAAATTATAAGTAGTATACGTAATTTTCATTTTTTATACTAATAAGCTTCTGTTTTTTCATCAGTAAATTTATGGCTACTGCTGGTAATAAGTATAGCAAGAAATTGATAATTAATTATCATCCTGTCTCAAACTTAAGATTTATAACTTGCTATACTTAGATAACTTCGAATCATGCTGTTATGGGAATCATAAACAATAACAAGTATCACTTTGATATTCAAATCACTGGTATTTTGCGACAGATAAAGAAAATACAGATTTTTTTACTAATATTTTCCGCACATACAATTTTCGTTAAATATTAGTACAATTTGGAATGAGTGAAATGTTAATCACTTTTATAAAGTCTAGTAGTATTTATATGACTTATATTGTATGCATTCACATATGGACCCGTTTTTAGGGTTCCGTAGTCAACAAGGAACCCTTATATCCGTGGGGATGTAATTATTTTTTCTTGTCTACCCCATAGTGTGGGATGTCGTTGGATAGCAATTTTAAGAAAATTGCGGGTTTGTGAAAACAGTTTTTTGATTGAGGCATCCGTTTGTGAGTTATTAAGCTTTAAAGTGCAAAATTTTGTTAGAGTCAAGTGTCCCCACCTCCTGCCAGCCAAATGGTTGTTTCTGGATTCGTGAAAAAATTCACGGTACATGAAAGTATATGATCCAAGATGGGCTACGGAACCCTACACTGCGCGTGGCCCGACACGCACTTGTCCGGTTTTTTCAAACAACATAAAGTAGTAGATACATAAGCTAAAATACTAGAAAAATCCAACTTGCTTCTAACTTAGGTAAGAATTTTCATCAAATATGTACAATTCGGATTCGCAGGTGCTCCACAAATGGGGACCACTGTTTTTCTATCGCGTCTGAGGAATTGTAATGTATCTAATACGTTCGTGTTAGCTCCCCAATATCACGTTGTTTGCGTTAACTTGCGGGGTAGGGATTGAACGCGGCTTTAGGGCGGGAAACGTATAGCTAAATGTAAATCGATATCCTTGATGTATTATTTGTTATTGTTACTCATATTTGATGCTTTGTGATTTAGGTTGGTAGTTGGTTGCGTTACCTTCTCATTTTAACGGTAGATACTCGTACTATACATTTATAACAATGTTAATGTTAATAACAATATGGGTAGTATGAATATACGCACTCTCCTGTGGAACAGGGTTTGGCGAAGCTTTGTGTACCACTAGATCCTTTAGAACAGCAACACAAAACACATGTCTGTATTTACTTTTTTTTATACAAACGGTATAGCTATCTACTGCTGAAATAAAAACACAATTTTATTGTTTCTGTTGTGGACCTATCAAAAGTCTATAACTATATCAGCAAATAACATATCGATGTTGAATTCTTTTAGCAAAGCACCACAGTTCACAGCCTGGATTAACAGCTGTATGTCCTGTGGAATTATTAAATTCTATAGACCGCGCAAACGAACTCGCGAGCGGAAGCTAGTTTGAAATTTTTAAATGTAAAAATATTTAGTGATATAAAATTGTTTCATTCGATAGAAAGCATACCACAACACCACTATAACGACATTTTCTAAGATAAGAAGTTTTGTTGAGTGAGAAAGGCTGTTAAGATTTCCTCGAATCAAGGTTTACGCCATTCCTCCCGAGAATGTAAATAAGTCAGGAAAATTCAACTGTCTATTTGAATAACAAGTTGCTTGTAAAGGTACCCTTACTTTAATAGATTTTGGTTGATCAAAGAGTAATCTCTTATCTCATTAAAAACGAAGACTGTTGAAGCTCATGTGGCCTATGACCATCAGCCATTTTTAATGTCCCCACTGCTGAGGCACAGGCCTTTCTTATGGGTGGATAAGGAGGATGGCCCATGACCCACCATGCGGACCCAATGCGGATTGGTAGGTGTTATCGACTGCAAATGCAGCCGGGTCCAACGGCATAACGTGACTTCCAAAGCATGGAGGAGCTCGACATAATAAATTTTTGGTCACCCATCCCATGACCGACCCATGCGAAATTTGCTTAACCTCCGCAATCGCTGAGTCAGGTGCTATACCAAGATATATGCAAGATTTAAAGCTTAGTAATTCTGTCTAGATAGATCTATCTTTTTGGTTAATTTAAACAATGGACCTGTATGTATATGAAACTAGGGGCCACCCGCGACTTCGTCTGCGTGGACAGTAATTTTTCTGTCCCTCGGAAACAGTATTTTTTCTGGATGAAAGTTACCCTATATCCTTCTCTGTACTCTTGACAATGCAATTTTTTATGATAATCGATTGAACAGTTACTTAAGACGTAAAAGAGTAACAAACGAACTAATTAAACTTATCTGGAACATTGTGAAACCTCATTTTCATGTATTTTTGCTATGTATTCGATTTGGTCAGACAACTTCTACCTTATTCGTGTTTGATAGAAAATATGCCTTCGACAGGGTTCTTTCCGTTCCGAGAAAGTTAGGGGAAAACTGTCCGGACATTATGTTTAGAAATTCAGGACAATATCATTTTAAGCGGGAGAATCCAGACGAATATTGTCCATCTGGCAACCCTGAACTGATAGAAATATAATGTTGATTTCTGTTTTCTTTGTTACATTCGAAGACAGTTGATTCAATGAATAGCCCCAGGCCACGAATAAACCAACTCATATGAACAAAAACATTACAGAATATAAATAACTGGAACGGCCAATCAAAGTAGAAGATGTGGCATAACGTAAAAATTATAAATAATATTATTTTATAGACAAAGAGGGGAAAACAAAGGAGTTTTTTTTTATTTGACATAAGTCACTCGTACAAACAAAAACAGATAAAAATTAGTGATAATTTAATCATTATTAACATGAAGTGTTTTTTATATCCTCGGCTATTTCGGTCCAAAAGACATTAATATGTAGGACTTTTATCCACGACTATACACAAAGTCATATTGACCTTGTGCGTCTCATCACTAGCCCCTAAGAGAGTCTGTCAGAGATATTTGGCACATGTTCTCTCCTAACTAAACGATAAACAGACCCCTAGCGAGATTCAATTTGGAAAGTATAACTCCCACTATGATGGACACGACTTTTTCGTGTTTATTTGGGTCAAGCCTAACGACGACATGTGAAGTTATTTGCCTCTCAGTAACACTAACTAAATATTGACCTAGAGCCTCCAAAATTAGATAGCGACCGGTTGAGGTACCGATGACGTCTTAATCCTATTGAATAAGGATGTCATTTCTTTCAAGGGCTATTGACGAATGTCAACAAGATTGTGTAAATAAAATTTTTGTGTCAAAAACCCGGCGTGAAAATGTATGACGAGGCACCAACTAGTGCGTTAATCATCATCAAAGTGAGAAAAATATCTTGACATTGTATTTTTTATACGTCTTGTAGTTAGCTAAAACCTTTTTGTCTCTCTAACTTACATCAGCTATCAACGAAGAACACAATTGACTTTTAAAGGAAATTCCTTTAAATTGAAAAAATCTGTAGCAAACGAGGTATGAAAATGATCAGACAGAACGCAATCTCCACAAAATCCTCCTTCGGGCAAGCAAGTTGCGTGGAATAATTGGATTTTGCCCACACATTTCCGCTCTCAAAAAACAATCGGCCCAGGTTCGCCGGGATTTGCTTTAATCGAAACTATAATAACAACTTCATTCCTATTATATTTTTTGTCATTTGTATGTAAATGTGTATGATCAATTTTTTTGTCCTAAGTACTTAAATGAGTTAGGATTTTATAGGAGACCAACACTAGGTACTTTTTATATTTATGCCATACACAAAATTGAAAAAATGATACTTTTGAAACGACACTCTTTTAGTCATTCTATGAATCGAAAATACAATTTAAAAAAATGAAATAACGAATTATCCGAATTTCTCAACGAATTTACGCATAATATAATATATCTAAAGATTCTGTGATGTGCATGCAACCTACTTCCCATCGTCCTTTCATTACCACATCCCCCTTTCGTTATGATGTCCATCTCTAAATATGTCACGAAGACAAGGAAATGAAATTGGTCGCACAGAATATTATGTATATAGTGGTGGCCAGATAATTAAGAACACCGATTTTCACACAAACGAGGTAATTTTGAAGACTTGGTTCTCTCCGGATTAACCTAGCTGTGATCTGCTGATGGCCATCCAGGGTGTGAACGATGGAGATTCAGATCGCAATACACACCCAACTGATCTGTTGGATGTCTATAGCGATCTGAATCTCCTCCATTCAATTCTTAGATGGCCATCATCAGATTAATGCAAGGTCAATCTTTGGCGGAGAACCAAGGCTTCAAAGTTACCTCGTTTGTATGAAAATCGACTGGTGTCCGTAATTATCTGGCCACCACTGTATATCTGCAAGCTATTTTCCTATTAGGATGTTCATATCTCGGGTCGTTGCTGACCAAGTATATCATAGCGTCACTACAGAATTATATTAAAAGTTGCATATATAGGTATATTTAATTTAAATTCTTAAGTAAGGATAATACAGTGATTCTCTTTATTTAATGTCTAGTAACTTTAAAGATATTTATCTAAGTGTTAAATAAAAAAAATTGCTATTAAAAACAGCTTCAAAAAGCAACAGCTCTAAAAAGCAAGAAATAATAGTCAAATCTGCATAATTACTATTGAAGTAGGTACCTACGCATATCTGATATTAAAAAAAAACGTCTTTTGAAGTCAGGTGAATCCTATTCGTCGGCCCATAAGTAAGGCTTGTATCCCAGCCCCAGCAGTGACAATAAAAATGGCTGATGCAAAACCTTTCAATACCGTAGTGTAATCACTAATACACTATCCTATTTGATTTTTAAGAGTTCTCTTATGTATCTTCGAGTCCAAAGTTCAGGAAAATTTTCAAAAAATGGGACAAACTTGGGAACAAACCTGATAAAGTGGCTGAATCATGTCAATCAGTTCAGCCGTTTTTGAGTAAGCGGTGGACATACATAAAAAAAATAAAAACAAATAAGGTTTAGGTTTAAAGACTTTATTTTCAAAAAAGACTTACAACAGACAAACATAGAACCTCCTCCTTTTTTGAAGTCGGTTAAAAAAATGGTATGTACCCCTCATTATGGATTATGGTCGAATTTCAGCTGCCGTGCAAACACTAGGTAAAATAATTAATAATCCAACATTAATAAAGATCATTATTAAATGAGAAAAATAATTTAAGATGAGTTTTGTAACCGCAGCACGAACAGCTATCGAGAAAAACAACGCGCGTAAAAGTACTCGATAGAGTACTTAATTGTCTATCGTTTTTTTTCTCGACAGATGTTCGTGCTAGGGGTACTGACTTCACTACCAACATTTACAAAAATCTCACGAATTTTACAAGGAAATGAAATTCAAACGTCACCGCGTGGTGACAGGACGCGTCTCGATGGAAACTCGATTATAACGCTTCGATTCTAGCTCAAATATTGTTACGCAGATGTTTGTTACATCGTCAATCATTTATACAGCTAATATTTAAAAAAAGGAAGCAAAATTCGCTATTAGCAAATACTTTTTAGAGAGCAGCTATATTACGTACAAATAATTAATAAATATATTATAGGTCTTCCAATTAATTCACTAATTAGCCGATAAGTTAGTGAACAAAAAATCAAGGCTGATATAGGTTTCCTATTATTCACGTTTATAGTTGCAAATAAACCATGATTAAAACCACGAACACGTTTTCTGTACATTGATGAAATAATACCTAATAATACTTTAAAAATAAAGTAATGGTAAATCTATTTCAATTGAACTCTTTATCTTTAATTTTTAAAGTATTGTTTCATTAATGTACTGAAACATACTCACGTTTAATAAATTTAGATTTGGGGCCGTGACAAATTTTTAAATGCTAACATAAAATCTTAAAATATAAACAATGATTTTATTACTTTCTAAATGTTACGTTAACTTTCCAGACTAAACAACTAAATGACTAGACAGTTTACCCTTTTTTCTAGATCGGCAAAACTGAAATAGATATTTCAAAAACTACTAAGTAATAATTAAAATATGTGTATACGGCAGTATGCGTATTTTGCTTTGGATTCCTGTCATGAGACATACGAGAAATGTCTATCTACTACTCTGAGGGCGGAAAGTAGTAAGTGAATACGCTCCTCGCAACTCCACTAATAGAAATATCAGCTTTCATGAAAATGTACCAAGTCTACACGGAAATGAAATTCGCCGGCATCGGCGCGAGGCTCATATCACGGCTGGGTGATAACCGGCCCATCACGGCCCAGTAGCCGATGTAGTTCGACACCCTTCATACGGTTAACTGTGACACAGTACTCAGTAGGGTAAAACAGTGAGTAAATGGTTTTTGATCGAGCCTTAAATTCCAAAATGTTATTAACTTTTGGTAAGCTAACAGTATCACGATGTAATACAGAGGTTTGTAAATTACCCGTGTTGTAATGATTGTAAATTAAATAAATTTTCAAAAGGTCACTTTTACCCTCGTGTCGTATGTAATTGGCGCTAGACTAGCCAAATCCTACTGAATGCTAACAAGTATAGTTAATAATGGTCTGCCTTCACCGATTCGCTTCAACTTTCAATTCAACTTGCGTCAAACGCATGCAATATTGCTTCCAAACCATGGGCTTTCCCTTTTAACTTTCTAGTTAACTTGAGTCAAATGCATGCAGCTCTCCAAACCGTGCGCTTTCACTTTCGAATTTCTGCGATACAAAGTCGTACAAAACAAAGGCAAAACAAAGACGTTTTTGAGAAAATAGGGCATGCGCTATTGCATTCGCTGAGGCATGCATCTGTTGAAAGTGCAAGAGGAAAGGGAAAGCACACGATCAGAGTACGCTATTGAATGTCTTGAGGCATGCGTCAGATGAAAATAAATAGGAAAGCGACTGTGTGAAGTCACACCTTTACTACACCCCGGACACTCCATACAACCGCCCCATTATAAGCAGGTGACGTCAGCGGCGGTATCAGCTAAAAACATTGAAGTTCATGTTAACTGTGTTTTGACAGATGTATGTGATACATTGCTATTTTTCTTTGTTAAGTTGTTATTTGTGCCAAGACGAAGTAGCAATGTATCACATACATCTGTCAAAACACAGTTAACATGAACTTCAATGTTTTTAGCTGATAGAGCCCCAGATGACGTTTTTGTACACGCGCAACTGTGTGTGTAAGTCTAGGGCTACCGTGCAATTTGGCGTTCAATTCATAATTCGAACTTATTGGTAAATAAACTTACGACGCATTGCTTTGAATTCCAAAATAAAGTTGACAGTTGAAAAACACGACTAAAACGAGCACACGAATCGGCACATGGTGTGAGGGGTGAGGCGACGACTGTTTTTAAGGCGGGGTGGGTAGTGTCCTTTCTGTACGTAGTACTTATATCTATTCTTACATAGGTACAGTTTACAACGTAAAATTCTCATAACTTGACCAATGGATTAGTCTCTTTATTAAATAGTATATCATCATCAGAAGAATCCATATAAAAAGTACTTATTGAGAGTTACCCTATTATTATTATAACATTATGTTTTAATCAACACGTAAGAACTATTCCCTTGGAAAACGTTTAAAGTATATCATATGACTATCTATGTATATTATAAATAGCTGAAATTCCTACTTTCAGCTATAGGTACATTTACGAAAAACCCTTTTAAGTCGCACCAAAACACAAATAGCAACGTCACGCTAAAACAACATTGACCGTTTATTTACGGAATCGCCTACACAAAACTTCTTGCAGGCGTGTTTGAATATAAATTTGCCGACGCAACTGAGTCCCCGATCCCCAATAATACTTTTATCTACACTCCGCAAAGAAAAATTCATGAATCTTCATATTTATTCATGATAGAACCGCAGTGCGTCTCGGGAAGATGACAATTGCTTTGTTACGATTAACGCACGAATATACCGCAGACAATATTTATTAAAATGATATGAGAAGGGAAAATGCTATGATGGTTAAGGACTAAAAAAATGCTGATCTTATCCACGGCACGACACAATTATCAAATATCATTTTTGTATCCGTAAATACTTAAAAAATAACAAGTCATTTTTATAAACGTACACAATTTACCTTTACAATATTGATTTCGATTAGGTAATTTTCATTTAGCCATCAGCTATCCACTAGAGGATTTCTAATTTGCGGCCATCAGTGCATTGTGCTATCCCTTCAATTTACTAATTGATTCACAGGAGCAATGTTCTACAAAAAAAACGTGAAGTATTTTTTGATCCGAAATTAATATAGCAAAAAAAATCAACCATTTAATAAATTTAGTTGGCCAGCAAACAAAATAGATAACGAAATTTAAGAAACTTTAGGAAAGGCCGGGTATAAGATGGGTGACCGTTACCTTGGGGTAATGCATCTCAAACCCGACCTTTTTTATTCCTTATTGCAGTCACACATAGTCACTTGTCTCATATCCGGCCTTTCCTAGAGTTGCTTAGCTTTCGTTATCGCAGTCCCACATGGACACCCATCTCATATCCGGCCTTTCCTAAAGTTTCTTAAATTTCGTTATCTCAGTCCCACGGTCACCCATTGGATCTCATACCCGGCCGCTTCAAAAGTACCTTAACATTAGTTATTGCAGTCCCAAACATCATCACCCAAATCATCATCATAATTATACTAAACGTGGTTTACTGATCGCTCACCATTATTAACCCTTCAACGCCCTGAAAATGAGACACAATAGATTTTCCATTGTTATCGGCCCCCTGATTATGTAACTTTGTTGCAATTTATTCTGACAGAAATCGCAGTTACATTGCTGCTTTAGTAAGAACCAATGTGACAACTATCTTACTTAAAGCAGCAATGTAACTGCGGTTTCAATCGATTACAATGGAGAATTGTTTGCAACAGAGTTACGTAATCAGCCTACCGGCCACATGCGTCCGCTCGGGCGTTGATGAATTAAATATGGATCACTGAATTGCTCACCAAAATTTTATAAAACTCAGATCACTATAATTGCAGCTAAAAAAATTAGAGCAGTCCAATATTGACAATTCTGATTGATTTAGAAATATTTGCTAGCCAAAAGTTGCTAACCAACAAACCGTTCTGGCTGACCGAATAGATTTTCCTGGTCACCAAAATACAAATGTTTATACAACGCCCGAGCGGCTGAATGCGGTCAGACAACAATAGAATATCTATTGTGTCTCATTTTCTGGGCCTTGATGGGTTAAACCACACCTCAAAAAACTGTGCACCATGCTGATTTACGTGACACGTGTGAAAGAACAGTCGGTAGAGGATCCCAAAGTTACACAACCAATTATCTTCATAATAATATAATACACTTACCTTTATGTGCATGAGTGTTATTCTAATGTTAGTTATGTATTATTTATTTTCTCGTGTATGGTATTATAAATCACATAAAGAAAAGTTACAAATATGGACCGACAGACATGGACATCACTCGGTGTAGAATTGCGCACTACGAAAGTTAAGTCACGCTCAATCCGGATGGGCGATGCTAAAACAAGTGCTACGCGATTACGGTGTTCGTGATTCAAGGAAAAGGTGAACAATTGGAGAAAAAACCATTTTTTCTTTTTAAATTTTTGCTAAGAATCACTTCCTGAATAAGAATGTCCTTGAGTTTTTTACACGATGTCTGACAAACATGCTGCATGTTTTTCTCAAATTTCCACCATTGAGCCGACACCAATGCCATGATGCCATTGTAGTCTGTGGCCAACACTATTTATAGTTATTAAATTTATATTTTTCGCATTCACAACGGTGCTGCAGGTAAGTTGATTTTTTCTAATATTATTAAATATAAAAATTGCATTGTGAGTGCGAAAAATGTAAAATTTAATAATTATATAGCTGTTTCATCTTTATTGATTGTCAAAATATCTGGAAAGATGTTTCTTTCGAATGTGGGGGTATTTCCTCACATTGATGAAATTGCGCTGGCTTGCAGCGAAGAATTTAAAAGTACTCGAAAATTTAGCGACTCGGTAGCATAATTGGTCAGTGCATTGGGCCGGAATCCCAAGGGTGTCGGTTCATGTCCCGTCTGAGGTGCTACGGGTGAGTCGATTTTTTCTAGTATTTTTTCTAATATTATTTATCTTACTATTTATAGTTTTATTTCTACTCACACTATTTACGTCAATACGTATATATGTATGTATAATCGAAAAGTGTCACCAAAATTTTACATGATAAGTAAACTTCCCATTTGCGCTCGCAGAAGCATTATGCAAAAATATGCCACTAGTGACATTAAGATCTAAAACAACAAAAAGAGGGGTAAAACTTCCCGTCATTATTCAAGCTGCGCAATTTATTATGTAAATGTTACGGTTAATATAATGAATCCGAACAAGATTCTCGTCGTTAAAATCTAACCATCCATTTGATTCTATGGCCAGTCGGAAACTTTTAATAAGATTATTATGCATTCGATTGAAAATAACGTTTTTGAATTTAATTAGAAATTATTGAAGTGTCACTCTGCCGTTTATTACTTTGAAACGACGAACTTTACGGTAAACAATTTCTTTGGAATACAGAAATATTAATAACATAAAAATTAATGTATGAAAACGAGTTCTGGAAAACTTGTAAAATAGATTTTATGTAAGTACTTATAAATGTATACTTAACTATTAACTGTCTTTTCTTGATTTATTTCTTATTAAGATAACCTACGACTTTTAATGATGAATTATTAAAGTCGAGGATAACAAAACGACTAAATTCTAAAAGCAACCCTCGCATCTATAGACCAGTAAGTAATGACTTAAGTAAAACTTACCATTTTCAAATGGTTCTAATATTAAATTCATTACAGTATATTTCATCTTAAATGCAGTTTTGGTGCGCTTAAGATTAATTTATACAATAAATTGCATGTGAATATAATATTAGAAGCAAATGAAAATTGCAAGTTTTACTTAAGTCATTACTTACTCGTCTATAGATACGAGGGTACATAATTGGCTTTGGTTAAAAATAAAAGGTGTTTTTTTTATTACGGATTAGGCTAATTTAGGAAACTAATTTGAATATTTTAACATTTGGTCGCGTATTTATTTTTTATAAATATATTTGTCTAGTGGATATGGTCAGCCGGAATACGTCATTAGTGGCACGAAACTTTAAGAATACCTTTGCCATCTACTTATAGAAAAAAAACGGCTTTGTCATTTATCTGTCATAATAACTGTCAATGATGACTTATTTGTTGTTTGTAAACAAATAAGAATTTGTCAACAAAAGTTCTCCTTTTAGTACACGAAAACAAGAGAGATCAAAAAAATAATAAACAAAAGAATACTCGTATTTGATTGCTCCTGCAATTTTAATTAACAAAAATTACCTTTCACACAAAAAAAAACTAAACCAAAATTGGTTCATCCGTTTGAGAGTTACGATACCACAGACAGACACACCCATACACAGACACGTTAAACTTATAACACCCCTCTTTTTGCGTCGCGGGTTAAAAATACACAGGCTCGGCTAATGGTATATTGGTCATTTTACTGCAACTTCCTATAATTTCCTCAACTCGATAGTTGATGTTGATCAAGATCAATATTTTTATTATTATTGAGATTTTAGCATTCACAATGCTATTTTTATATAATATAAAGTCACTCATAGTAGGAAGTGTCTCGGTAGCTCAGCGGTCAGAGCATTGGACCTGATATCCAAAGGTCGCGGGTTCGATTCCCGTCCGAGAACATGATCTGGTGCGAGTCCTATTTTTTCTAGTATATTATTTAGTATTATAAAGATCAATATCTTATTATTTGGTTATAAGACGTATTATTCAATACTGAAGGATATAACAACCATTTTTCTCGTTTCAGTTCAATACCGAATTTTACGTGATTGGTTTATTATAAATTCTAGACGGAACATATTTATGTTCCGTTTAGAACAACACGCCTTTGTTTGTTCACGCCTAAATCGATAATTTCCATCGCTAGTCTATTATAGTGTAAAGAATTCTACACCATTACCAAACCATACTTTAATTAGCGTTACGACTGGAAGTGCTGCCAGGACCACAGAATACATAACAGTACAAGTACAGAAGACGCACACCACAAAATCATTTAAATAAATTGCGACTTTTGCTCCAACACGATAAAGTGCAATTCAGGTCGCACAGCGCTAATGCCCTACAGTTACATTCACCTAGAAGTTGCCTCTCTTTCTATAGCGTGCTCTTGTCTTTTCTGACGACGTTAGGGTTGTCTTCTTTTAAATAAACTGCGTAGTATAGATCATAAAAGGAAAGTGATTCCATGTACTGTTGTTAAAGAAAAGCTTACAGTAATATTGGAACATTTTTGTTAAATATCTTACGTACATACTTGGCGCGCGACCATACGCGACGCGGCGAGCACGTGAGTGATTATCAAACTAACATGCGAACCGGTAGCCCTTTGATATTGGTCTCGTTAGAGAGGTTCACCACTTACTTATAACTTCATGGGTAAAGTGTGGAATGCGCCTGGACTGCCAGGTCTCTTCCGATGCACGGAGGAACTCAAGATATATTTTTTTTATACACGCATCCCATTACCGACCTAATCGAAAATTGCTTAATCGCCGCAATCGCCGCCACTGTGCTGCTGTTTAAAATTTTATTAATTAAAGCTATGAGCTTATTTACATAAGGAAAACCGAAGAAAATTATTTTAAAAAAACATTTTGCATCACTGACATTGGGCTTTTCAATCGACTTCAAATCCAGAAGTTTGATTTTTTATTATTTTATAGTATTTTTGAGCTGTTTAATTTTGAAGCTGTTTTTATTCGCTTTTAAAAGATTTTGAAGGAGGTTTCGCTTCTTATAAGAATAATTTTAAAAAATGCTTTTGCATTTCAATGTTCATTTCACACCGGAATATTCAAATTCGAGTAACGATTCCAACAAATAACCGCTTAATTCACTCTACGAGAGTTCGGCAACATGTCAGCGCTTCAGCCTATCAAACGTCACGGTAAAATAAAAACAGCACAAATTGGACTGGAGGGTACTGAATAAACTCGGTAACAGCTAACGAGCAGAAATATCTTTACTCACTCCCTTATCACGCCGTCCCAGTCGCCCTAAACAAATTTAACGCAATCGGAAAATTTGCTTTGCAATATTAAAGTAGCTTCAATTAAGTAATATTGGTAATTCAGGCTAAGTTGGGATACTTTTATTTTTAACTTATAACGAAAAGAAACTATAGTTTAAAAAACTTTTATAAATATTTAGCCTTACAAAAAAGGACGGGAAATTGCAATCTCCATGTCAAATTGTACGGGGATTCCGAAAGCACCGAACCCTGAGTCAGTTATTCAACTGGGACCATGTAAAATATTTAAAGTGAAACCGAGCTGGAAGCACGTACATACAGAGCCGTAGTTGGGGACGTCGAGTGGGCCCTTTAACATCGGCATGCATTTTCAGTATAGCTCGCTCCGCTCCGCTACGCACCACTATTTACATCAATTTAATAAAGCTTCGAGCTTTTTTATTGCGCCTTTTTTACACGCCCTAGCTGCGGCACTGCATTTGCGACTTGAATTACGACTACTCGTTTTTATAGAAGCTACTCCATAATAAGTGTGTGTAAACTCGTATAGATATTCAGCAAACCGTGTTTAAAAAACGCTTATTGTAATAAGCGTTTTGTAACATGTATGTTGCAGTTTCATTCGAGAAGTTGAGTGCTGTGGAATGCCGAAATCTCATGTGACGGGCCTCTTTTGCGCGATTACTATTGTTTTTTTTTTTATTTAAAGCTTTTTTTTTAATCGTTGAAAACGATTATTACTAAGTTCATTTCAAATGTTAAAGTCAACCGACAGGAAACAATAATGAACTATTTATAATAATGCTGTACATATGAAGTAGTTACCTAGGTAGGTAGTTAATTTTGTATAAGATTCATTCAAAAAACTGTTAGCAAAATTATCCAGACTTTTATGATCGTACGCAATCGAGTGTCTTATAGATAATTAATTCCTTTTGTGACGTTTATGATTTACTTTAATATTCTTTATTTAATTACGAAATAGTAAAGTTTTATTGTTTCTTGACGATATAACACTTAGAGCAACGCGGGCCTTCCGTAATAAAACATAACAAAAGAGAGGACGAAAAATTAAAAAAACACCAAATAAGTCATTTGTTGTCCCTAGGACTAGCGAAGAAAAGGCTTTAGTTAGAAGATAGACATTGAGCCTGTCTTTGGGATAGTTTTTGTAGTGTGAATGCTCCGACTGAAATCAGAAGAGCGTACAGCTAAAGCCGCCTGAATACCAACTGATTGATAGATTACTGTCAATGCGCAAGTGAATGCAGGTTTCATTCGGTTTAAGATCTTTTCATTTTTTCCATCAGGACATACGATAGTTATTATGGGTACAGTAATTGAAGCTGTGTGTGAGAAACTTTCCAATAACAGCTTAAAAGAAAAACCGCACTGAACATGGTCATTTAGGATAAAAAAAATTAGAGATAACGTCTCATGTAAATACAAACTAGATTATACGTAGTTTCATTCCATCAACCCAATTAACAGTTTTATCTTTTTTTAGCTATATCAACTTCTCGGCCTTTTAACAAAAACACTTAATAGTGTAGTCATAGCTATGTAATATTTTATCGTACTTACGAATTTTGTCACAGAACAGTCGAGATTTTAATATTTTTTCTCATTCCAGACAGTCAACCCATGTCATTAAATTATCTGGTCAGATTTACAAAGAAAACTCAACTAACCCCACCATTGTTCCATCCAAAAGAGCTCAGAATTAAAACACTTTCTGATAAGAGTGAACAAAAGCACAATGGGGAATCTACCGCCAGAGAATATTACTTGGGAAAAATAAGTTAAGGTATGTGAAAGCAAACTAGATTTTGTTAAAAAGTAGAACAGTTTTAAAGATAAAAACACACTACCTAAAATACAAAGAAGCGCTTTATTCTTGCTTAACTAAGAAGAGTTTTTTTCTGTTTATTATATTATTTTATTAACATGGTGAAAGTAGTATTCGTGGTAGCTTCCAAAAAACTTATTGTTTTATACATAAAAAGTATAACAAAATCGCATAAAAAGCGAATTAAAATTAGCTTCTGTAATCAAACAATTGCAGAAACACTAAACTGCGTGTACCATTCATAGTGGATAATTGAAAAAGACGTAAGAGCTTCATTTCACAAGAAAAAATAAATTTAATAAACTAAAAATTCCGCCTGCATCAAAAGATAAGTCAACTGAAAAGATGGAAACAAGATCAAATATTAAAGGCAACATAATAACATGCAGTCGGAGGCATGTAGGTATAAAGTGACATTAATGAATGATTTGACTTTATCATTAAATTCTATGCCTTCGACTGCATGTTGTTATGTTGCCTTTAATATTTCATCTTGTTTCCATCTTTTACGTTGACTTGTCTTTTGATGCAGGCGGGTTTTTTAGTTTTTCTAATTTATATATTTTATTTATGTCTTTTTAGTTATTATATTATTACGGTTATGATATACCTTTTTGAAATTCTTATGGTAATCCCTTTCATTTGATACCCATATAATAGCACCGCACAGCCGCCATGTTTGTTTTTTTTAACGTCACTTACCTAAGAACATTTGGCCTGTTGAGACGAATCTAAAGATATATTAATAATAGAAATCTGTTCCGCCGTTTGATAGATATGAGGTAATAAAGAATATAACATACAAACATACAAGATACGCGCGAAAAACATAACCCTTCCTTGCAGTCGGGTAATAAATAAAATAGTGAAGTCTTTATGTCTCTTTACTAAAGACATGACCTATGATTATTTTCCTTAGAATAATTATTTTCCTTAATTGTCTATCTATACCTGTTGTTATAGATAGAAAAATAGTAGTGTTCATCTATTATATTCCACATTTTGCTTGCTATTAATTATTATCCGACTATATTACTTCTCCTGAATTTCATTCTTCATTGAGTTTTATCCAGATGCTCTCATGAGATTCTTTCTGGTACAAACTTTGGCACGACCGAGTTCAGAGAAAATCAACGTAATATAGCTAGGAAACCGCACATCCCTGAGGAAATACCCTTGAAGGATGTGTAAGCAATACATCGATTTCAACTGTTCTGTAAACGTGGGTAAAGAAACGAGACTACTTACGTTTTGTTGGTTCAGTAGAAAATAACATTAATGCGTCTATTTATATATTTAACTAGAGGACACCCGCGACTTATCCAGGTTCTAATATATTTACCAAATAAATTTCATCCAAATCGGTCCAGCCGTTCTTGAGTTATAAATGATCTAAATAACCCGACTTTGCAGGCGAAAGAGCTAATTATGAACTACATTTTTTCAATCTATAAAAGTATAATCGCAAAAGATATAGTTATAGTATAATACTCTCAACAACAACAATGAATCACTTCATGGCATATTTTTATTTTTGAACCATGACAAAATACAAACAAAATAATTTTCGCATTGTAGGTAAATCGTAGGTTTAAATCAAATTAATGAAATTCAGTTTTCAAAGATTGTAATCGAATCGAAAGAATGTGATCGAAGAAAAGGGAACCCTAAAGTCAAACAAATAGAAAAGCAAGTTAGTTTTCAATAGAAGTCCGTACTGAACTCCCACATGAAAACAAGATAAATATTTTCCCAGTAACACAATTCGTGTACCTAACGTAAAATAGTGTTAACCACTGCCTAGTTACTTAAAAACCTCGTGGTTGGAGCCTGAATGAGAGACGCAGACTAGAGTTAATGCAACTATTTTTATGCATGAGTGCTTCCAACTCTACAATTTTCAATTTAAATTATGAGGTGCACTCATCTCTGTAGCGTTTCAATTTTGACGTTTAAACTGTTCAGTGAAAATTTTAAACTACTATTTAGTTAACATTGTAAATTATAACGTACCTACTATTTTGTATTTTGTAAATCAGTGACTTTTTTGTAACTAACTATATCTGTGTAGCTTACGTAGAGCTAATTATGAATAGCTCTACCTATTGTAGACATTGTTGCCTTGATGCTCCTGTTGATGCTATCATCAACAGGAGCATCAAGTATCAACTTGATTTGTTATTTTTGTTTGTTTTTAATGTTCAATATCAGTACTTATAGAAGTTTGTGCTTTTATACTGCTTCTATGTTACATATAAAACAGTGGCGGTACCTGCATACAAGCCCAAAAGCCCGGCTTGCCTTAACAAAATCTTATTTACACTACTAATGAATCTCAATTAATGATAACAACAAAATATTATTCAATTTATCAATTTTCAAACAACTAATCGATAGGCAAGTCATTAAACTGCATAATATAGCTTATTAATCGAACAATACACTACATCTCTCTCGCACTCGGTGGCTTGCAACCGGGCTTCGCGAATTCTTATATCCGCACTCTTCTAACATTTACGAAACTGGTACCCCACTACATACATACTACTGTACGTATCTATAGATTCTATGAGAAATGCACAATCCGAGCGAAAGCAGGCTTGCGAAGGAAGTTAGCCGCTAGTAGGTAGGTACGATGCACGGCCGCCCGGCCCGGCCCTAGATGGCACGACAGCGCATCGTCGTGACAACAGCTCACCATCATAGTGTTGGAATAATTAGCATTAGCAATAATAATTGATTGCTAAAGGTCCATCAGCAATTATTAAATTAATCGTAGTTGCTAAAATAAATTATTGCTAATTATAGCATCGATCCCAGTAATCGTCTGCGTTCGCGTCCTGCTGCTACCATGCGAAAAATACGCAACCGTGCTAATTCGCACCACGGCGCTAACACACTGTCGTGTCGTGGGTGCTGCGAGCTAATGCTAATGTCATTCGATGCTAATTTTGACTCGACGCGACCCGACACGACAGTTCACGAATGAATAGTAGGAGTAAGTAGAGTCAGTGAAACGAGAAAACGCATACGCGCCAATGCAATTTCTTAAAAATTAAAGTGTAATGTTTGTGTTTAGAGTCCATTATTCTATAGTTGATTTCGTTTATTAATGTTTCGCACTTATTGCGTGCGTAGGTCATAGGTTATTATTTATAGGTTCAGTCAGGTTTATAATGTTTTTTCCCAAATACCTTAAATTAAAAAGACTAGACTTTTAACTGTAACTGTGTTAGGTAAATTACGTAATAAAAAGTGTAAATAATTTTACTGGTTGGTGTGGACCAGAAAACGCTAAATTATAAAATATAGTTATAATTAATATGTAATTTTGTCGTAATAATGAAAAAACACAAATCACAGCAATTCATTATCAAATTAAATATGATTTTAGCAAATAGCATAGCAAAAGCACTTAGCATGCTAATACATGAAAATTAGCACGCTAATGAAATTAATGAAAAATAGCATTGATTGCCATGACTAACGATCAGGCCATGGCTACGCAGCGCATACAAACGCATATAATAAATAATGCGGCTCGTATTATCACCTGTGTGAAGTAGCAATCTAACCTAGCAACTTTTAACAGGTTGTTTTATTTTGCAGTTTGAGCAAATGTTTTTTTGATAAAGTTTTCTGTTTTACATAAATTAGTGTTTTTCGTTGTACAAAAAGATGTCAAAGTTCATCGACGGCTGATGTTGTTCATTGTGATTGTGAAGGATTAAAATGTGTAAAAGTTTTGATCAGCGAGGGAAAGGTAAATTCATTGAACTTTGCCGAAAAAAAGCAGCTCGCATTTCAGACAGACCTACAGCTCCAAATTTGTGTATTTTGCAAACTAGTAAGACTCACAAAAGGCAATTCAATAGAAATGTGTACAAAACTGGTTGGATTGTTGGTTGCTCTCATTTCAATAATGTATATTGTTGGTATTGCATCTTTTTTCGAAAACGACAAGAACGTTTGGAATACCTAGGCGATTAAAAGGCACCAAAATTCATAAAAACATTTGAACGCTGTTATTTATTTTCATAATTTCGGTAAACAGCGTATAGAAACTTTTTTTGTCTCGTCAATTATGTGATGAGATCTCGAAACACAATATGCGAGTTGACCACAACCGCAGTGTTTTTAAAGATTAGTCGATATTGTTTGTCACTTAGCACAACAAGAATTATCTTTTAGAGGTCATGATGAATCAAATAGTTCTTTATATAATGGTAACTTTTTAGAACTCGTATCTTTGCTATCACAATACGATCTTGTCTTAGAAAAACATTTGCAACAACAACAAAGTGGCAATCTGGGCCTAGTATTTTGTTTTTTTTTTTGAGTTTTTGGTCTTCGGGCTTATCCTGATCTCAGACCCTAGGCACGCCACTGTATAAAAACTATTTTTTAGAAAAAAAAATAACACCGCTGTACAGAAACAAACCTCTAAAAACTTTCAGAATATTGGGTAACTCATAGATTTATTTAAACATATAACTAAGCAGTGTTTTTTTAATAGTTGGTTGGTTTAAACTCATAATTTCAAATATGTTGCATTTCCATTGTGAAAAATCGGCAAAAATTCAAATGTCTGTAATGAACGCCTTAATTTTGAAAGTCTGTCCATCCATCCATCGGTGCAGCTACTAGCTGTGTATTAACATGCAACATGTCAAACTACACGAAAGAACGTCTAAAATAATATTATTCACTTTAATTTATAGTCAAGAAGCTTCGATGTAAGTAATAATTTATTTATTAAAATTATTACTTACATCGAAGCTTCTTTACTATAAATTAAAGTATTTATTAAAATTTATTTTATTATTATCACAAAATCTACAGCACATAAATATTTACAGTAGCTAATTATCTTACAAACTTTGCATAATGCCAGTAACGGATTTAGATTTTGTTTAATAATGCATTGTAAATGCTCGCTCGGATGTAGGAAACGTTCTAGAGATGCGCACTCGCGCAAACAAGCACTTAAGTCTTTTGACAGTTAAACGTGATAAATCGCTATATCATATCGCGTCTCAGTGGTCATGCAAGGGGGGCTTATGTTAAGTGACGATAAGGCCGAAAGTGTAAGCGCACTACACCCGGAATCCTCACAAACACAAGCACAGAGTACAAATTGTACCCTCCTGGGAATCAAACGGAACCCCTGCGTCCTTCCTTTATGTGAGTAGTTGGTTTTTATTTAGCATAATATTAAGTATCATTACAACCATATAAAAACCAACCTACACATTATCACAGAATACTTATATAATAGTACGTTATCTTAAAAATTCACTACCAATGATTCGGTGAGCATCATATTAGGTATTAAATCAGTTCTGGTGGTAAGTTACAGTTAAGTACAGTCCTTATTTGAATAACACGCCTAATTTATTAAAACAAAACCCAATTTTATCAATAAACAGCATAAAATAATGAGCAAGATAATTTAACAATATTATGTCGTCACAACGTGATTACGGGCGCGCGCCGCCCCCGCCGCCCCCGCCGCCGGGTGCGTAGCGCAGATTGCAATTAAGTGCAATTGAGTTACTGCTACAGTGTGAAATGGCACTAACATCGTTGAGTTACCGCCATAAGCCTTCATATTCGATTTCGTCAAATGGACTTGACTATGTGAATAAGTCGGTAGCTAACACCCGTATTCACAAACAACACTCAACCCTTGAATACGCGAACGCACTGCATTGAAATAAAGCTCTGTGATTGGTTCGTTTGTTTAACGTGTGCGGTGTGATTGGTTTCTGGGACGCTGTGCGTCCGCCGCACTGTGAGGCTTTATAGTAATGTTTGTGAATACAGGTATTACTCTGTTCAGCAAATAAAATAAGGTAGGTAAGGGATAATTTACTTTTGAATGGTTTCGTAATGACTGAAAAATAAAACATTACGATAACTAAATCTAAATATATATATCGGGTGAAACAAGACCCTCAACTCAACGAAGCCGAGACCTACGTAGCCCATCATCAGGACTATTTTTGTTTTTATACTATACCTGGGAAATCAATAGTTATAAAGTTATTGAAGGTCAAAGTGACCAAAATTTTTAAGGTGTCTCAGTGTTTTTGAAAATTCCTCCCCCTAAAAGGTGAAAAGGGGGATGAAGTTGTGTATAGATAGAAAATTCTTTATTTTCAAAGTAAAAATCACTAATTTAATTATATTTAGGCAATTTTAAACTAACGCAACGTTTTTATTGTTGGAATTTCAAACCTTAAGGGGGTAAAATAGGGTTGAAATGGGGTAAATAAACCTTAAAATCGATATGGATGTCGTTATTCAAGTTTTGTGGGACTTGATTGCAAAATAGCATTTATTTTGAAGTTCAACACCGGTGGACATCATTCAATCCCTAATGGTTGAAATAAGGGTTCAAATTTTGTATGGAAAAATAATGTGAAATAGACAATTCGACTTGAAATTTCGTAAATTAGACCCCTATAGTGGTGCAACGGGGTTTCAGAAATGGAAAGGGAACGAGAACGGGAAAGGGAAATGAAAAAGAAAACGGTTTACTTATATATTATAGAGGGCACTAAACATGTTACTGCATGGTCACTAACCCTGAACTAGATGTATTCATTGACAGCCGTCAATCGCTATTAAGCAAAGTTGAGCATTGTTGTAAGTAATTAATTAAGCTTTCATAATTATGTAATTGGGTTAATCCCGTTTAATTGTGTTAAATAAATAAATAAATATATAAATAAATAAATAAATAAATAAATATATATCAGGGGCCGTACCGGCTAACGCATCGAACTTCGGAAAGTCTGCCGGGCTTCAAATTAAAACAGATAAATCGAGCATCGATATCTTCTAAATAACTTCGGCGAATAGTACAATACGAAACTCCTTAATTCGATTTATCTGTTTTAAGTTGAAGCTCGGTAGACCCGCCGAAGTTCGAAAGGTTAGCCGGTAGGGCCCCTGGACGAGTTTTCGTGCGAAGCCCAACGTATCACAAATGTATGCACTAGAACAAGGCCGGCCAATCCCAGGCACGAAGGAGTTTTGAATTTGCTCGCCAGTGGTTAGCCGGCTGGCCAGCGCGGTGGTACCACTTCCACCTGATGGTAAACCCCAAGAGTTCTATGAGAATAATTCTAACAAAATAGAGAATCAAACAATAATAATAAAAAAATAAAAAAAAACCCCAATAGTTGTTGCCCAGCGCCGCCAAAGTCTAAGAAATTTTGCTCACCTGGAAATTCATTTGACCAGCATTTGCACTAGAAACACACTTATCTTATGACACGTCCATATACATTTAACGTGTTAACACGTGGCGTCAGACAGATGAGACCGCGCCTTAATTGCTACCTTTATCAGGCTTAACATAAGGTTAGCGTTAACATTCAAACGAACATAAAATTAACTATTGGAATATTAGGGAGGCTTGTTAACTCATCTTGAAACGTAACAGCAGCGTGTCTCGAAAACTTGTTAACCCTTCAACGCCCGGAAAATGAGACACATTAGATATTCCATTGTTATCCGGCCGCCTGCGTCCGCTCGGGCGTTAATAAATTCACTTAACACTAATAAAGTCACTTAACACTAATAATAAAGTCACTTAACACTCAAATACCTATATTTGAACACGAACTTATTTGTAGTTCGTCCAAAGCAAAAGCTTACGAAAATTTCAGTAATTTCATAAAAAAAACTAGCGTAATACGAGTAATTTACATAAATAAAACAGTCATGAAGCAACTCATAATAACACAGTCGAATCGATAGAACAGTTGAACGTAAAATAGCCATAATGTGATAAAGAGTTTCATAAATACAGCAAAAACTGTCCGGTAGCGAATGAAATATTATCTCCAATTCATAAAACCGCTTTTACTTAGTGCAGATACTTTGAAGCAAATGCATAGGAAGCAAAGTTAGCAGCGAGGCGAAGTTTGCGGTCCCAGAGCTGAGTAACTTCGTCCCAAGTTATTCGCCTGCGCCGGACTAAGGTTTGACAAAGATAAGTTATCTAGATCTAACACAATGAACCGTTCGTTGTCGATGATAGAAAACCGCAAAGGTTTATAACATTGGTCAGACCTCTTTGTATTTTTTATTATGTTATAGCTAATATAATGATTAAGTGTAAACGAAAAGAAAAGGCTGTAGTTCCCCTGGTAATAATGAATACTGTGAAAATATTGATTTTTAACTAAAAACCTATTCACGAGCATGACGCATAAACCAGCCATCCGCTTCGCTCAACCATATTTTAAAGAGGCAATAATACCAGCGTAAAATCACGCCTCGGTCGCCTACTTATTTTACACCATTTTCCACCTCTAAAATATAGATACAATACGATTAATTTAACGATGTATAACAGGAGTGACCAAATTCAGAGCGCTTGCGGTACAAAACGACGTAGGTATTTAAACTGTAATTTTTTCTCTTTGCCATACATTCTCGAGTGGAGTTGCAGCGGATCACTGTTTATTATCAATTTAATCGCATTGCAATTAAGTTTAGTTGAAATTCAATAACCGCATGTATATCGCAGAATGAAGAATACATGGAATAAATACTGGAGTATAAAGGAGATCTTCAAAGGATCCATACCAACGAAACTAAAACTTATTTACGCATGCTAAACCTGGGCTCTCAAAAATCCCTCTTAAAAAATAAGAAGCTGTCAGAGAGGAATAGAACGAAGTTTTATGAACACCAAATTGAAAGATAGAGTCAAAAGTTCACTGATAAATATCAATACATATCGATTATTTTTAAATATTCATGCCAAGGGCAATTTAAAAGCTTTCTATACTAACTAAAGATACTCATTTTTAGAGTTTTATTTCAATTTTCTGACATCGTGGACTGACTGTATATATCCAGCCGTCCAGCCAGTTCACCCTTAAATAATTAATGAATTGATTTGTTTGACTTTATTGGTTTTGTGTATTCCCACTGCCCATCACGTCTACTCCAAAAACAATTTTAATTAATCATAGGTTACTCCGCATACCGTAATGTTAGGGCCACACTAGGGTGATATGGCAATAATTATGCCCATAATTTTCCATATGCCTACGCATAAGGTTCATCAATTGCAATTTCACGGTAGTGTGGCCGTAAGATAACCGTGTAGCTTCTCATTTGTTGTGGTGTTGGTTATCTATTGCAAAAAGTTTTGGTTTTCTAAATTGCAAAAAGTGAGTAGTCTATACCACACATATACTTTAGTTGTAAAAGCTTTAAATGGAAGAAAGTCTTAGCACATAATAAATAAAAGCATTTTTGTTTTTCTAAATTGCAAAAAGTGAGTAGTCTATACCACACATATACTTTAGTTGAAAAAACTTTAAATGGAAGAAAGTCTTAGCACATAATAAATAAAAGCATTTTTGTTTTTCTAAATTGCAAAAAGTGAGTAGTCTATACCACACATATACTTTAGTTGAAAAAGCTTTAAATGGAAGAAAGTCTTAGCACATAATAAATAAAAGCATTTTTGTTTTTCTAAATTGCAAAAAGTGAGTAGTCTATACCACACATATACTTTAGTTGAAAAAGCTTTAAATGGAAGAAAGTCTTAGCACATAATAAATAAAAGCATTAACGTGTCTTCAACGACCCACATAGCACTAATAATCCATCTCAAAATCATACGCTAAAAGGCTGTTTAGCGTCTGGACCACTTTAGCTGGTGTGGCTCGGCGTCTTTCTGCGTATTAACGTTATTCCTGCATTATTTATTAGCTTACTCTCTGGGCTCCGACATAACATCCGTAGAAGTTGACGTAAAAAAACCTTAGAATTTGTCAATAATTGAAAAATTGTCACATTGTCATCACAATTTGGTTTACATTCATATTCATATTCATATTCCTTGCATCTTGTTATATACAATGGTGTTACGTACATTTTTTTAGGCACAAACAAGAGCCCTGTAAGGGCACGGCAAATACTTATAATACATAGAACTTACTTAACTAATTTATATTATTATTACACTTAATTATTATATCATAACAGGTGTTGACATTTATTTACTTTTATATTATACTATTTATAGTATAATTTCTTTCTATTATTATTATTATTATTATACTATATATACTATAATTAATTTCATTGCGGTGCAGCAGAGTAGTTTGTTTTATTTTCAAATTGGTTAACGCAATGGTTATAAAATTTTCATGACAGGTGACAAATTGTCACGTTTATTAAACAGGGCCATGATATCACTTACCCAACCTTCAGTACGATTTTCGCAAATGGTTTTAACTATTAAAAGATGTTTGTTTAGGTACCTACTCTGTGCTAAATATATAAATTTTCGATTCATCGACTTTTTTTTTGTTGACCGTGCCTGATATTAATTTACCAACGTTTTAAGATTACAACCCTATCGATAACATAAGAAAACTATATAATCTATCACACTTACAGATAAGTAACTACCTAAAATACAACGTCATAAATCCACGATCAGTTTTATCAACTACAAAAATCTGAATAAGATCTAATTTATCGATATCAAATGTAGCAAAGAAACATTTGAGGGGAATCAAAATCCGCTTTAATGCTTAGTGACCAAATTCGAGTTAGAAGCATCTTTAAGTACTTAAAAATAGCTTTAAAGTAGTTTTGTAGCAAAAACCAAAAAAACATATAAAAATCCGCCAACAAAAAACAGATTCAGGATTAAAAGCCCCTATAACGGATTTCAGTTTCTCTATCAAAATCCTCCTTAATTCAGCACCGCCTTTGCGTCACGTGATCGAGAAAACTTACGGCGATTGTAGAGTGCCGGCAAAAACTTGTGTGGTTTTTCAACAAATTTAATGTGAAAATATTGATGGAATTAGCAAAACAAGGTCCTAAACATGCTAGGAAACGACCACGCGATCCATCTTCATGGCAACGTAAGTGGAGTGCAAGAAACGGAAGGAAAAACATGTCATTAATCTGTTCAAAAATCTAACAAAAAAGTTTAATGCTAGGTGCACCTAGTACATCCAGTAACTTGAAGTTAAATTACATATTTGAGTTATGGTATTAGATATTTTATTTAAATTATGTCAGTATTGGTAATTACTAATAATTACATCAATAAACCATTTTATTGTTTGTATTGGTTCGACCAATACTATACAACATGTTTCAAAAATACCCCTAATACCGAATATGGTATATAGGGACCATCAAACTGAACAACTTTTACTACGGGACCAACTCTGAAATCGCGAAAAAAAATCAGCTGTTTCATACAATAATTAAAATCGAAAATATTTAAATGTATGAAACAGCTGATTTTTTTTCACGATTTCAGAGTTGGTCCCATAGTAAAAGTTGTTCAGTTTGATGGTCCCTATACACCCTATTCGGCATTAGGGGTATTTTTGTAACATGTTGTATATTACCTATATTGGTTGCAAAACCCGCCAAATTATGACAGCAACCCCCACTTTCAAAACCCGCAATAACAAATTCCTCTAAAAGAGATTTTTCGGTTTTATAGATTTATATAATTTCTGTTGGTCCTGCTAAAATAAATGTTACCATGTAATAAACTAATTGGTGAGACTAAAATATTCCTGTTAAGTTTTATTTATTGATCAAGTTTAAAGTTCTTATGGTCTTCGAAATTTTTGACAAAGTCATCTTAGCGGATTTTGATACTTTATTAAAAATACAATTAACTATAAAAACGAAAGAGGTCCAAACTTTCTGTATTCAAGGCATTCACATCCGCAAAAACAATGGGTGCCGACCGAACGAAATTATCTATTTTCGGCAACGAGTAAGCACGTGACCAAAATTTAGGCGCTAAAGAAAAATATCGCATCGCAGTCCAGTGTCAAAACAACCCCATAAATATTATTCGGTCGTTGTTTTCACTGGTTACGACTGTTTTACAGTTTCGTGTCAGAGCTTGATGGAATCGAATAGTGTTTTGTTCACGGCCGTTCTTCTCGTATTCTGTCCCAAGTTTCATGTTTTTTTGTGACATTCGTCACTAACCGTTTGACGTCAATACGTCATAAGGACGACCTTTTACCGACCTTTTACATTTGAACAGTACCTATATTTGAGGACACTTTACTTACAGCATGATTGACATTTTAAAGCATTAGAATTTGCAAATAGGATTTGGTTATTCTTTAGGATCTAGGGAAACGATAAACTATGTATAATGAAAAATATCTACGTCCTACCTAGTCAGATCAAAACGTAACAAAAACTCTGATGAACAATAATATATGTTTTATTCCATAATCTCATGATGTGAGTACTTAATGGTTAATCTTTAAAAGTTAGGGAAGCGTTAAATTATTCTATGATGAGAAATAAAAAGTAGGTAGGTATAAGGTAAGTATTTTAGGTAAACTACCTACATAACTTATAACTTAAAAAAACTAAATGTTTGCAGTATTCTTTAATAATTATTCAATTTTTAGTTTTTAATAGGCATTCACTATTCTATTTTTAATGTTATTATTATATTATTAAATAACTTAGTAATGTTTCGATTAGACTGATTTTTCTCGGAAAAAATAAACTTTTTTTGCGTAATACTAAATAATATACTTACTAGAAAAAAATCTACTCGTCACCAGATCATTTTCTCACTCGGGAATCGAACCGGGAATCGAAGTCCGGGCCAATGCTCTTCCAACTGAGCTACTGAGCCACTAGTGGTATCGTCGATTTTTTTTACGATCTAACGTTAGGTACGCACATACATAACACAAATACTTAAACTTAACAATTTGTACAATGTATATAGGTACTGGTAATTTTGAGAGAGGACATTTTGCAGAGCACATTTTGAAAAAACGACATTATGAGCCTAGACGAATTTAAGCATAAAGCCATTTCTTTGACAAAGTTAATCAAGCTTAATTATTTTCATTTAATTACCTACTCACTATCTTTAATTACGTTCTCAAAAAAAGAAATCTTAAGATTGTGAGATAATTAAACGTAATCAAAATAAGTAGCGTGAAAGTTGAACTTCAGCGATTTGAGTAATTGTGTAAATAATCAAAACGATAATGTAAAATTTTCACGATTTTATTTTCTCACTTGTGGGCAGGGACGGATACCGTTATCTAAATTATACGTTCCTTACGAAACACCGCTATTTGATAACGTTATTTTGTTTATTTTTGAGACTCCGATATTTCAATCGTGAAGATGGGTTTAAATTGTCGAGTGTCTGGAACCCCGTAATCCGGTTGTATAAAAACAACAAGAAATGTAAAAGCGCCGTTTCGCATACAGATACAGTAAGTGTCGTGTGTCGTGAACAGATTCGAGTGAGTAGTGAGTTTGCAGACAGTGGTACCGGTATCGAGCGTAATAATAAAAGACTTAGACGGAGGGTAGACCGATTTGTCTGCCAATGATATCTACCCGCACGCAACAATCGACAGTTCTTCCGTGACCATGGCGCATGCAACTGCGCCGAAATATCGGAGTCCCAAAAATAAACAGGTATGTACATGGTGTAATTCCCGAAATAGTTTATTCTAATAACGTCAATAACCATGGACATTTAAAACATTATATTGTTATTTTTAACTACATTATATTGTAATTTAGCGGCCTGGCTTGCGCCGGCCTGCGCCGCTGCCGTACAACCAGCTTTTAAACTGAAGAAATTGATATAGTAATCCATTAGGTAAAAATCCAGATGGAAGAACAGATGGCTACCAGAGCAATGGAGGATCCCGTATAAACAAGCACAAGTCTGATTGGAAAAACTTTTCGAATTCAACTTTCTCCACATCAGGGCCTCATTCCTGTTAATTGTGAACTTTAGCAAGGCACGGACCAGACTATTCTGCTATCTATTCTGCTAATGTAAACGTAACAATCGTGACTCAATCGTGTTTCAATTTGTATAGCTTTTTATAACTTTTTTGTTTATAAACCGATTTAGATAATAAATAAATAATAATATATTATTATTATTTTATTTTTTGTTTGAAAGAAGTTATTTTAAGGATGATATAGTTTTAAATTTATAGACATTGGACCTTGGACTTTTAAGATACACAATTACTCTAACTCATTAAAATATAGGATCTGTATAGGAATTGAAATATATGGTGGTTTATGACAACCAAAAACAAAGTAGACGTCAAGGACGTTCTAGACTAAACATGAACTGCGAAGGCACAAACATATAGTGCAATTACGGAAATTGAGTAAGGTATTAGGGATATTAAACCATTAAAAAGTGTGAAATATAAAAACTTTTGAATTTACAATAATCATCGCTTACATACCACAAACATCCTTGAAAAACATAAAAAATCAGCACCTAAAACTGAGTAACAACACTTATTCAAATCTGCATTATTATTATTATTATTATTAATTAGTCGTACGCATATCTAGAACGCCAAATGAATTCAGTTGCGGCTTTTGAATTTAAAAAAATAATAATATTGAGAAAACAAAAATAAAAACAACATACGGTCCCACCCACCTTCTTCATACTTCTTCAACTTCAATTCTTTTTTTAGATATCGATTGTGGAAATATGAATTAATGTAAGGGACAAAGGTCTACTTTTCAGAAGGAGCAAAAAACAAATTTTATTTAGTTTTTCTTTTTTTTAAAAAAGCTTTTTTTTAGATATGCGAACACCTAATTTATAATAATGCAAATTTGAATATAATTTCTTGGCTTTTAGAGCAGTTTTAAGGGTTTTTGAAGAACGTCTTTTGTGTCAAAAAGCAATACTATTGAAACACTATTGAGACACGATTTTTGCGTTCACGTTTTCAGAATTTGAGACCCAGATAAATTATCTCCATTAAGTAAACACCCATGCCCCATGAGGAAATGAAGCCATTTCTAAGTGCTTTGAAATAGTATATTAAAAGAAGAAAAATCAGTTTAATTGTTTTCAATACAATTGCACGAAAATGTGTGCTTTGGATAACAGTACAGTTATCTATTATATTTTTTTTTCTGTCGAAAACTTTAATATTCTAAAAATAAGACAACGAATAAATAATATTAGAAAAACTACTAGAAAATGCGGCGAAATTTACTCACATATTTCCTCACATTGATGAAATTGCGCTGGCTTGCAGCGAAGAAGTAAAAAAAAGAAGTACTAGAAAATTTCGCCGCTCCCACTAGTGACTTGGTAGCATAAATTGGTCAGTGCATTGGGCTGGAATCCCAAGGGTGCAGGTTCAAGTCCCATCTGAGGTGCTACGGGTGAGTCGATTTTTTCTAATATTATTTATCTTAATATAAAAATAGAAGTTGGTTATAATTATCTTGATTCTTGTTTTTAATTTATAAAATTTGATAATAATAAGATAATGGATTTTGGGTGAAGCACATTTCTATTCCACCTTGGGCATTATTATTGTGCGACATCACATAATGCTAATCTAATCTTGTACACACTCTCACCAGTAATTATTTATAACAAAGACGAATATTTAAATAATGACGTAAACGCATAATTGATAAGCCGAGGCCTTGATATATAGTTTATAGTATACCTACGCTGTTAATATCATTGACTTCTCGTTACAAAGTCTCCCGCTTACGGTTTGCGAACCGATGGCGTAACAGCCTAGACTGAATAAATGTAGCTAACGAAAGGAGTCATATATTTTATGATCGATAAGTACAATAGTAGATTGTTAGACAAGGGTCAAAAGGAAACAATTCCCATACGAGATATTTGTTGTTTTGGCTATAGTTCGAACATGGAATTGAGGACTTTTACCCGTGTTAAACACTCTACTTTTCATTTCGAATATAAGGAAAGTAAAAAAATCGTAGTTTTTCCAAAATATTTATTAATAAAAACATGTAGTAAATACTTATTTAAATACTTATTTACTACATGTTTTTATTAAATATGGTCTACATGCTCCATATTTAATATGGTCTATATGGTGTTAAATATGGTCTACCTACTTAGGTAGACCATATTTATTATCATACCTATTTAAAATTAATTAAAAATTAGAACAATATGTAAAATTTAAAGTAATTTGTTTCAATGTTCAATTATATTTCTGTCCATAGTTAAAATGTACTTTATGGCGATCGATAACAGCAAATCGCTGGATTTGCTGTTGGAATGCACCCATTGTAAACGTTTTCATTGCCGATGAGGTAACTCTATGGTCGACTATGTAACCAAATTCAGTTCTATTTTTTAAATTTCTTTTACACCCTAGGGTGGAACGCAGAGTTTTTAACCCGCTGCTGAGAAATAAAATAGTAGATTATGCAATAAGGGCTTAAAGTTGTGTATTACGTCGCGGGCGCTATATTGAACCCCGAGCACGAGGGATTCTATGGTTAACTCCCGAGCGGAGCGAGGGAGTTAAGGCTAGAATCCTGAGTACGAGGTGTTCAAGGTCGCCCAAGACAAATACACATTTAAGCCCGCGATGCATACTCTACTTTTTATACTTTCTGCGAGGCAACTGAATCCAATGACTCTTATAAAGAAAGTACTTAAGATTTTTTTTTCTATTCTGTAGTGGTCAGTTCGACATTCGAATAAATCCTTCTTGATGCGCGGTTGAAAATGAATTTCGTAAAAAGTTTACGTTTTTCTTTTTTTTAATTTGTATAGGCAGTGCAAAGAAAATGATAACATGCAGCCTAACTCAGAATAAAATCTCATTATTTTTTTTAAATAATATACTATAATAATAAATATTTGACAAAATCACATACATTGCTCCGATTCCATAGTAAGCAGCTAAAGCACTTGTGTTATGGAAATCAGAGACAACGGTGGTATCACAAACACCCAGACCTGAGCCAATATAGAAAAGTTCGTTTTCTAAATTGACCCAACCGGGGATCGAACCCGGGACCTCAGAGATGGCGACACCTTGAAAACCGGTGTACAAAGCCACTCGACCACGGAGGTCGTCAACATACAGCCTAACTCTGAATAAAATCTCATTGCACCTAAACATTTTTGAAACCAACCTCGATCAAGCACGACTACATAGGTTGCATTCCAAATTCAAATCACACTATTCCCATGGGAAAAATGACTTAGTTTAGGAAAGGTTTGTATGACACATAATATGCCATTGACGAGCAGGTAGTATAAAAAATATATAATGTGCAGTTCTCCCCTAAACCCTAAGTAAACATTTTCCACTTATTGAATACCGAAGGCCACTAAAATTAATAAAACCAGAAAGTCGATTTCTAACTTTTAATAATGTGACGATGACATATGATTAGTTCAAGGAGCCTTGGTACTTGGTGGCAGAGTGGTGGTGCTGGTGTAAGAATCAGTACCAACTAAAGGTATACGTATAGAATCGTCATAGCAGCAAACCAGGTCTCTTCTATAGCAGACTCGACTGATGTACAAGAATTTCTTCTCAATACATTGATGTCGTGGAATGCATTGTCCTTTCTTCTGGACACATGAAGGATCTACAATAAATAATTATGATATGATGATATAAAATATGAATTATTTAAATCGGTTAACATATGGTGAAGATATGGTAAAACAACAATTTAAATAAAAATACCGTCGACTTGATAACCTTCTCCTTTTTTGAAGTCGGTTAAAAGGACGCAACTATGTCATCTCGCTAATAGTAGAGCGAGACATAGACCTAGCATAATGTGAAACCCATACAACTGATTTTATTCGCTGCTGCTTGCGAATGCGTCGGTGTATTAGGGGCGTAAGTACGTCAAAATCTATCATTTTCAGCTCGCATCAATCATTTTCTTTAATTTTTATGTGATTCTTATTCATTTATACTCCAAATGATTTTTTCGCTGCATCTTTATGCTTCGACACCAGCCATAATTTTTTTAATGTCCCCGCTGCTGGGGTACAGGCCTTCCTTGTGGGTAGATAAGGAGGATGAGCCATTACCCACCATGCCGGCCCAATGCGGATGCCTTCCAAAGCACGGAGGAACTCGAGATAATAAATTTTTGGTCACCCATCCCATGACCGACGTTTGACGCTATACTACGGCGCCACCGAGCTCCTCTTTATGCTTAGTACATATATGGTGACTTGTGTGTTCAACACTTGGATAGAATTATTTAATGCAAAAACAAACATCACTGTACCTTTCCACACTAATGAATTTTCCGTTTACACCCTAACCTTTTTTTTTTTAAGGAGGTTAGGGTGTAAACGGTATATGAGAAATATGGTATATGAGTAAGGACTCATGAAGATTGTATAGCAGATGTTTTGTTACACAATGGTGACAATCTGTCAAACTATTTAAGATTGACATTAATTAAAAAGAAAGGGACATAACACTGTGTAACTATACATCCGCTATACTACCTTTATTAGTAAGGGGGTTACTTACGTTTGTTGATAGAGTAAAACATCTCCTTCCCATTTTCGCTCAAGTTTTTGTACACAAAGTCTTTATACGATTGAGGATACTTGGTGTAAAGACTCTCATCAACTAACGTTGTTCGACGACGCGTCTGTCGGCGGCCATCTGCAGGCAGAGACAACACTGCAAAAACAAAAAGGAGAACCACATTTAACATTTCGGTAACCTGAAATCAGATACAACTTACACAGAATAGGTACACTTTTTATCAATTAGCCGTTTATAGCAGTTAAGTCAACCTATAAAAATTACAATTGCATTTAAAGATAATTAAAATTTTAATTGAATCCTATTTGACGGCTAAGTGCATTCTGGGGGCTGATTACGTAACTCTGTAGCTAACAATTCACGATTGAAATCGATTGAAACTGGAGTTACATTGCTGCTTTGAGTAAGATAGTTGTCACATTGGTTCTTACTAATGCAGCAATGTAACTGCGATTTCTGTCAGAGTTGATTGCAACAAAGTTACATAATCAGGGGGCAGGTGTCTTCACACAGTCACTTTCCCGTTCCCTTTCACTTTCATCGAACGCATGCCTCAAGGCATTTAATAGCGCCTGATAGTGCGCTTACGCTTTTCTCTTGTATTATAAAGTTGAACGTTAAAAGCACAGGGTTTGGAGGCAATCTATACAACATGTTACAAAAATACCCCTAATGCCGAATATGGTATATAGGGACCATCAAACTGAGCAACTTTTACTATGCGCTTCACGCAACTTGAATACAAAGTTGAAAGGGAAAGTGCACGGTTTGGATATTGCATGCGTTTACGCAAGTTGACTCGAAAGTTAAATTAAAAGTTGAAGCGACTCGGTGAAGACAGATCATTCATTTATGATTACATCACATTGGCAAATAGTTAGTATTCTTTGACATTGGTATACTTTTGGTCATTGTGATTTTTAATACTGCTATAAAAATCACCAAACATCACAACACAATTAATGACAACAGCAATTCGACGATTACTATTCTACCGTGACATTGATCATCTAAAATTATTTTTCTACTTGTGGGCCACCTTTTTAGAATATATTTATGTTTTTTTTATAGTATTTTGTCAATTTTGATGTTTGTCATTATTATTCACTCGTTGTAAAAGAGCTATTAAAAACGCTAACTTATAAAAGTGTTTTCTTTGAAAAATATAATTAAATTATTATGATTTCACGTAGTATCGGTGAAACTACTTTTAATATAACAATCGATAAACTATTTATCTACTGCAGTTTAATGTGAAAAACACAAATATTGATTTTTCCAATATATAAGCGATAACCCATCAAAACTGACAGATTGGTTAAGTTCAAAATAGATTGGAGAAGTTAGACATTACTGACCTAAACTACATGCAAAAGAAAACTGTATTAACAGGTGTAACTGATATAAACGGTGAAAAAAAATACGGCAGTTAAAGAGAAAGTACCCTAAATTGTACTGAAAGGAAACATTCCTTTATACTTTTAAATAAGTAAAACTACATTCAAAGATTTTTGAAAAAATTAAAAAGATTGAGTAAATGGTGGTTTAATTCAAATCTTTCTTTAATTTTAGATATGTTATTTAGAAGAATGTGACCTTTATAATTGACTCTATCGATCGGTAAGTATCAAAAAAATACAGGACGTTATTGTTTCAGATTTTAGCCCGCTCGATTGCCGGCTGAGAAAAGCGATTTATCAAAAGTCCTTAAATACAGTTTTACTTATTTTTTTAATAAAGGATTGTTTCGTTTCTTTGAAATTTGCCATCATCAATATTTAGGTTACTTTCGCTCCAACTACCGTCTTTTATTCCACTAATATGTCACCGTGAATTTGTAAATACCGTTACATTATACTCATATTATAATATAATCCATCTCGCGAGATTGCAAACTGTCGAAAAATTAACATACTGCTTACAATTTAACGCATTTTTCCAGATTTATAAAGCTGTCAGTGATTGGCGCAGGCAACATCGGACAACACCGGACTACCACGCAAGAGGTCCCGGGCTCGATTCCCGGCCGGGCAGAAATTGAAATGATGAATTTCAATTTCTGTGATGGATCTGGGTGTTACTATGTATAATAAGTATTATATTTAAAAAAAGTATAAAAATAGGTATATCAGTTGACTATATCACCTGTAATGTATGAGTATATATTAGCGTGCACTTATGTATTAAGTAGTAATAAAGTACTCTTCAGATCTAACACTCGTTTACTTTCTCGATATGGCGACCCTGCCAGGATGAGGCAGTATTACAAGCTTTGCTTAGTTTGGGGCTAGATGGCGCTGTATGAAATTGTACAGGCATTTATTATTTATTAATTATTTATATTAACAATTTTACGAAGACATATCGCGTTCGTGCAACATTCACATCGCACCAAAATTAGTTTAGTTTACGGGTGACATTTCGGCGACTTTACGACAACCAGAAAGGCAACTCGTAAAACTTTTATATGTGTGATACAGGCTAACACACAGTGCTAAGGTTGGTTTGGTATCTACTTCCCTAGCTAAAAACCAATACAAACATAATAACAGCTATTAGCTGGTTATTTTTTTTTTTTACGATCACCACTTCTAGTGCTGATACAACACTTCATTTAGGTATGTAGAATTAAGATTTATTTAACTTTATTTTCATTAATTTTATAATGTAGCACCAGAAGTCCAAGGAACAATCCCTAATGCCATGGAACTACGGGTAATAAAAATTACCCATGGACCCAGTAATGGTCGACCCACTGGGACCAGCGGGTAACGAGTGCTTTTAAGCAAAATAGCGTTTGAATTTATTGGTTTTTTGAATTCCCGACGTTTCGACACCTTTCCAGGAGCCATGGTCAAGGGAGGACTCTTCCGTGACCATCACGGCCCCTGGAAAGGTGGATTGGAATATCCCTTGGCCCCACCCGGCTTCAAAAGACGTAAAAGATACCAATTAGTAATTATGCAGATTCTATGAATTATTTCATGCTTTTAGAGCTGTTTATTTTTTAAGCTGTTTTTTTAGGTTTTTTTAAGGAGGTTTTTTTAGTTATGTAATCTGTGATCGCACCGAATATAACAAATCACCAAAACACGATGTTGCATCGATCCAGTCACTGAAACGTGCTTTTTTGATACTGAGACTCAATCAATCAATCAAAATTATTTATACAAATTACATTCAAACAAAATAAATGTAGAGCTGTTTTTTGCTGCAACTTTTTAGCTGACAAGAAGAATCTGCACGCAGAGTCGCTAATGGTAGTATGTCTGCTAGTGACCTAAGTATAGATTTGAGATACATATCGAACAATTCGCTCCAACTGAAAAATTTACAATTATTTACAAATCCAAACAAATGGCACTGTGTGGTTAACCAGTGTGTATTGAAACACCTACTGCGTCGATAGTGTTGCAAAATCAGCAGTGATAAAATGTGGGACAAACTAATTATGCTGATAACGTTCGCGGCGACTTTCCTTTTCTGGAAAGTAACTCAAAAAGAACACAACAAATACAAATTCAATTTTAAATTCTTCAGTTATTATTTATATTTGTCTTTGCTTGCTTTTTTCCTATTGCCATTCTTCTTGTTCAACCCAAAGAGTGTGCACAACGCTAGGTGAGTTTTCCAAAAGTTTTCTTTGGTAAGTTTTTATTTGTGCCAAAACGAAGTAGCAATGTATTACATACATCTGTCAAAACACAGTTAACATGAACTTCAATGTTTTTAGCCGATAGAGCCCCAGTAGAGTCACAGGCACGGATCCAGCCTTCAAAAAGGTTGTGGTCACAGCCACCCGAAAATCGGCCAAGTGCGAGTCAGAGTACGAACTCGCTCATGAACAATCATAACTCATGAATTACTTTTGAATGTGATTATTTACTTTTTTCCGCGCATCAGGACTTTGGCCTTAGGAATGGAAATCATCATTGGAGGAAGTCAGACCCGATTTCGTCCAATTGAATAGTCAAACAGTTTCGATGAAATACCAAATAGGGACACTGACTTACTAGGTAAATAGGTATCTTGACGCTGTCTCAGGAGTCGTAAGTATAGTATGACCAGCAAGGGAGATGCACCAGGCGAGACTAAATTAGGCTTGTGGGCATGCCCATAGTGCCCACAACGGTGGATCCGTAGAGTCACGGGAAAGAAAAAATTCCCATTACACTACTGGTAGGTAGTACCACGCAGTAGTGTCACGGGCAAAAAATGTTTTATTGCTGTTGGATGCTTATATTAATACGGAGTCCAGTCCAACGCGTCATACCATCACTTGTTACGCTTTCCAAATAATACAGAGCCGACTTCGCGTGTAGGGTGTAGGGGGTGTAAGGTCATTATCCTCTTGCTGAATTCAGAAATCATAAGAAAACTAGTTTTATACAAATCATTTCATGCAAAGGATTGTTCATTCCAGCCTAATATTTATTTATACAAGGTGTTACAAAAATACCCCTAATGCCGAATATGGTGTATAGGGACCATCAAACTGAACAACTTTTACTATGAAACCAACTCTGAAATCGCGAAAAAAAAATCAGCTGTTTCATACAAAAATTAAAATCGAAAATATCAAAATGTATGAAACAGCTGATTTTTTTTTCGCATGTTGTAGGTATTTTTGTAACATGTTGTATAAACTGCACTTCAAAATATAAAAATACCTACCTAGTTAAGATATTAAAAATTATTGGAATATGGTACTTTCGATAAATTATAGATTTTCCGGTTTCATGCTGCTGTCAAAAATAATCTTACCAATCTACTATGTTTTATAATTTTATTATCTTAGTAGCAGTTACTAATTAAAATGTTTATATCACATTTACAGATTCGGTGCTTGGTTATCAAAGCACACAATACTATTTGAAATAGATTGGGTTCTCCGCAAAGGAGAAATATTGGCGGAAGATAGAGGGGCAGTCATCGTGGCCAATCACCAGTCATCCTTGGATTTACTAGGTGGGTTAACTAAAATAAAAATTGAAAGCTTACATTTTGTTTTTTTTTTACTTTTCCTATTTGGCAAACAATCTTGTTCTTACATCGATCGAGCAAGATTTAGGTTTGCTCAGACGGCTTTACGGAAACCTAACTGTGCGAAGTCCGACACGCACTTGGCCGGTTTTTTTAAGGATCAGACATTCAGAGAGTGCTTACTCGTGACATCGATTAAGATAGAGAAAATGTTTTAACACAGGTAAACGAAAATAATAACAAACTTAATGAAACAAAATTCTTATGATTCGGGTACAAAGGCTGTGCCTTTGTAATCTTGTTGTCTTTGTATTTATCATTATCACATATTTTCCATGCCTATTTAGATTTCGAGGTTGAAACCCACGACATCAACTCGGCCGTCAATCAAAGTCAAATCATTGAAGCACACTAGCAAAACAGTTATCAAAACAACTTACCGTAATTATAAGGACTTGTGTCTTTACATCTTAACTTGACATAGGTAGTAGATAGACAGATAGCAAAGAATCTCAAGAGAATCCTTAATATATGTAATATTATAAATGCGAAAGACAGTTTGTTTGTTTGTTACGCCTTCACGTCTTAACTACTGAACCGATCATTATGAAATTTTGCATACACATTGTCAGGGGTACAGAGAAGGACATAGGACACACCTTTCATCCCGAAAAAAACAATTGTTGGGTCAGAATTGTGGTCTAAAATCTTGTGAAATGTGATCGACGCCAACTAGCGTAGGTTCATGTACTATTTATTTATTCGTGGCAGAAGTCGGTTGTCCAAGAAACCTTTATAATCATTTTCGGTAGAACCAAGAACTTTATAATCATATTCTGGGAACCAATTCATTTATGCTTTGATAATAATGTGACAGTGCACAAAACAAAATAGTGTCTGCGCCACGATAGAAGTTCTTGGGATGAAGCGCTGGTATATCGTTGACGTCATTGGAAAAAATCATTTTTTGAATGCCAATAATAGATATATATTTTAGTTTCATTTATATTCTTTTCGTGGTTTGCAAGTTGCGCGGCCTCTTTACTAGTTTGAAATGAACACAATATATATTTTATGTCTTCATTTTTTCCGCTGCTTTAATAGTGATTTACCAAGTCTTAAATATAGTTACTAAATACTTATTTAAAGGTTTTTCAGTTAAGTCTCATTTCTGGGACTGCTTGGGGCAGGAAGAGGTCATGTCCTTTACTTTTAATTGTTTATTTATTTCAGGGATGTTCAACATTTGGCACGTAGTCTACAAAATGACAGCTATAGCGAAGAAAGAATTAATCTACGTGTGGCCATTTGGGCTGACAGCTTATCTAGCTGGAACTGTCTTCATAAACAGAACTAACACGAAAGACGCATACAAACAACTTGAAATTACATCGAATGTAATGGTTAAGGAAAAGGTAAGGTAGATCGTATTTATGTAGGTACCTTACCTATTGAAATAAACACCCTTAAACTAAAATCTTTTAAGTATTAAGTTAAACTACTGACTGTGTACAGTTGGTCTGATCACGGTCTGATGGAAGTAACTAAACACTTAAGTCACTGTCTAGTTCAGTAAGTTGCAATGACTTGCAATTCTATTTAAATCTATATATATTTAAACCTATTCTATTTAAATCTATCTAAACTATTTAAACCAGGAAGGGGTCCTGATCACGCTGCCTAAAAGGCAATATTATTAACGAAACATGTAGAATAAAAATCAAAATATTAGATACCAACTTCGGAGGACTTTGGAAATCCCCCCGAAAAAAACCACTTAATCAAGAGTGCTTAACCACCATCTTCAACTATTTTATCACTTTTGCTCGAATTTTAAAAGTGGATTGGACAACTTGCATTTTTAGCATGATTAACTTTGAAATATTTTTTGTCGAAATTTCATTTTTATACAAATACAAAAATCTTTATTCAATTCCGCAATTTTGGGTAGGTAAGTACAGGGTAATGTAGCAGAGCTAATGTTTAAGTATATTATGAAATCGAAAAGGTCACCACTCAGCATTAAGTTGCAGCATAATCAACACCTGCAACGCTGATATTCTGTGGAACCTTAAATAATTGTGCGTATGTACAGACGACACGTGCGTATGCACGTCAGGTTATACAGTTAAACTGCGAAAACAGCTTTTATAACGTAGGGCATAAGGGCGGTCTCTAGGTCAACATGTATAGCCTGAGGTGCCGTTGTGTGTACATGCTAAATTTCAGGAGTAATAAATAAATAGTGCTATGTTAATTATATTGCTATTAAGCTACAGTAATACTATATTACATATCTACATTTCACTAGTACTAACAGTGAAACAGAAACTGCAGACATACCTACTTTTGCTATAGGTTGTAGGATAACTTATTAAGGATGTGAAAATTACACGCAAAGTGTTATTTAAGTTAAGCACAGTCGCCTGTTGGGAAACCTTTTTTTGATTAAGCAGACATTCTTTAAATTTACATTTGAAGGAATTAACCGATAGAGAAGCTAATATTGGTGGTGAGATATTGTTCCAAAATTTCGTGGCAGCATAACGAAAGCTTTGGCAAATAAATAATAGCTGTTATTTGTTATACTAGAGACCAAAGTCAATTTGTGCTAGGAATGCTGAAATCACGAACTATATAGTGAAGTAGTCTAGAATTGTGTTAAATATACAACTTTTCATCTCTACCTATCTATCTTCATCGCTGGACGCATTCATTTTTAGGGTTAAACGGGAACCCTATTACTAAGCCTTCGCTTTCCGTCTGTCACCAGGCTGTATCTCATGAACCGTGATAGTCTCATGAACCGAGATAGTTGAAATTTTCACAGATGATGTATTTCTGTTGCCGCTATAACAACAAATACTAAAATACAGAATAAAATAAATATTTAAGGGGGCTCCCATACAGTAAACGTGATTTTTTTTGCTCGTTTTTGCTCGATATTGAGAACGGCAACAGGTAGACTCCTGAAATATTCACAGAATATTTAGTTATATATTCACTTTAAAAATAAAAAATTAAGATAAATAATATTAGAAAAAATACTAGAAAAAATCGACTCACCCGTAGCACCTCAATCCGACTCGCACTTGGCCGAATTTTGTAATATATTACAAAATGATTCAATCAAATCTAAGCCGAAAAAAATTGGTTTATAGAGTAAAGAGTATTTAAAGTAGATTCAACTCTGACGAGTCGTTTTTTCCACATTACTAGTTTCAAATCAATCACTATTACCATCTATGTTGTATTGCTCTTCACTTTGCCTCCACCTAACAAAACTCAGATAAACTTTTACATGAGTCTTCAACGAAGACTTTTCGTAGAATGTAAAAGTCAATTCTTCATAATAATGATAGATGGCGTTAGAAACGTAGAGTCAGAATATTGTTTTAGAGCTCTGCTATTTTCACATTCATCGAAGCTGTGATAAGATAATACAATCATAACCTTTTATGAGGTTTATAAAAAAAAATATGATTACGTATTTTATTTTCCCTTATAATCCGCGCGTGATGAGAATGGGATGCTACCTTTTGGAACTGAGACGCGCACGTTCCGTCGCGTCGGCCAACCGTAGCGTCGGCAAACTCGCGTAGAGTTTTATTATAAATGCGAGATTTATATATTATTGTGTGATTAATTAATAATGAGTGGAGAAAGGGGTAAAACTTTTTACTTTATTTTAAATTGATTTTTATTTAAATAGATTCTGATGTTTCTGCTAACGCTTCTTAAATGCTTTACTGTAATTTTCGATTTACTTTGACAAGGTCCCATCCCATTCTAATCGCGCGCGGATTATAGTTACCTACTTTCGGCATAAGTTTTTTATGATACCTACTGAACGGAGCTATCGTAATGCAAATAACGTATTTCCCAATAATATTGAACCATTTCCTTCATGTTCCAGACAAAAATTTGGGTATTTCCCGAAGGCACCAGAAATAAAGATTATACCAAAATGCTGCCTTTCAAAAAGGGGGCGTTCACTATGGCGGTGGCGGCACAAGTACCAATCATACCCGTTGTGTTCTCTCCTTATTATTTTATAAATAAGGAGAAACATATTTTTAATAAAGGTAAATAAACTTTTGTTTATCGAAAGTTTCTTTATGATAGGCTTTTTCACTTTTTTCTCATAGATTGTTATATTTTAAGTAAGAAAAACTACTCGTTCAAGTTTCAAGTCGGTGGGTATAAGACTTAAAGGGTATAAGACTAAAGTCATAATATGGTTTAGCATAACAGGAACGGCATACAGTTTTTTCGCATAATGGATAGACGAGCGTCCACGCGCGGTAGTGCGAGTTTTGCCTGTCTGCACGAGTCCAGAGAGCTCCAGTTCTGTTGGTGTAATTCTATAGTGCGTTCACGGATCTTACTTGCATACCAGCTCGCCGAGATAGGAGCGATCGGTTCTAGGCCAACAGGCGTTGAACCAGATGCGCATCTAGCCAGTTGGTCAGCTGCATCATTTCCCCGTGATCCACTATGACCTTTGATCCATTGGTTAGTGATAGTATTATGTGCACCTACTGTATTAAGGGTGTGGTGACACTCAAGTAAAAGGCTTGATGTGATGCGACTGCCTTGGAGAGCCTGTAGGACGGATTTGCTGTCAGAGAGAATTAAGATGTCGCGGTCTTTTACCTCCCTTGTTTCAATTGCCCGAGCCGCCATGATTATGCCCATGCACTCGGCCTGAAATACCGTGTTGTATGTACTTAAGGGGGATGCAATCTGTATGTTGAGGTCTTCCGAGAAAACACCCGACTCTGTGTCCGATGAGGTTTTGGAACCATCAGAGTAAATCAGGAGAGACTTGTGTTGTACCTTGGAGCTGATGTCGTCTATCAAGTGTATTCTGTACATTTTGTCAAATATGAAGGTTGGCTTAACTTTGTCGCATACTGCGCCAATAAGAGGGATGTTCAGCCAGTCCTCCAGTAGCCCACTGAGATGTTTTACCTTCTCCAATTTTAGAGATCCCAGTTGTTTTAGTCTTAACGCTGTTTTGGCTGCCTCCTGTTGAATGTGTACCTCTAGATTACTACTTATAAAATTAATTAGTCATAATTTGAATGGCACTATAAAAACATTTTGGACCTTTGATAAATAGACGATTAGTTGCGACGACAACGAGTGAGCGTAGCAAGCAAAGAGGAGGTTAGGTTCCATTCCGAATTTGCGACCAACAAACCGACTTGCTGACGTGTATGCATTATGCCGGTTGTTATGCTAATAAACGTTATGATTAGCACTCGTTAATGAATGAAACAAAATTTTATGCTTTTTGATAATTATTATGATAACAGTATTTATGCGAAATGAAAGTATGCGTAAACATTTATTCGGTATTAATGTTATGCGAATTGATCATCATGCCATAGTATTATTATAACTTAAAATATGCATTCACACATGGACCCGATAGTAAAAAAATACCCGCCTGCATCAAAATACTATTTAACAAAAAAAAGGTGGAAACAAGATCAAAATATTAAAAAGTTAGTAAAGACAACAAAATAACATGCAGTCGGAGGCAAGCATAAACTGACATTATGAATGATTTGACTTATCATTAAATTCTATGCCTCCGAGTCCGAGGTAATAAGGATATATATAAACATACAAGATACGAGCAAAAAACATAACCCTTTCCTTGCAGTCGGGTAACATGGAGAGTCATCATATATTTCTAAGTGGTACCTACTTTATAAGACTTTCAATTTGCTCAGTCACGACTTATTTTCTCGTTCTCATGGGCGAAGGTTCCCCCCGACATAAAGACACGGTGCGGTTATTTCATCTAGATGAAATGACGCCTATTATGCTCGTTCTTGCCAAGCCAATTTGTCAATACTCGATAAATACTCCTGAAAACCCAGTTGTATTTACCCCTTAAGAAAGTAATGTAATTAAAAATTCCAGGTCATATTATAATACAGTGCTTGGAGCCAATCAGCACCAAGGGGCTATCTCCTGAGGATATACCGGAGCTAATGAACAAAGTGCAGCAGCAGATAATGACGACCTACAAAGAATTGACCAAAGAAGTATTGGAAGGCTTACCCTCAAATTACCCCTTCACGACGAAGGGATAGAACAAAATCATGCTCAATCTGCCATAATCTTTAATTTTTTTTTTGTTCCTACCTTTAAAAAAACCGATACCCTTAAAAAAATTCCCCCTCCCGTTCCCCATATAAAATTTAAAAAAACGCGTCATTAAGTCATGAGAATTGGTTTATCTTCTTCGACGGTTTGAAGAAGGTTTTGATAGACGCACGCCTTAGAAAACCTCCAATCTTGTAAGTGACACCTTTCACGTTCTGAGTGAGGCGTGGTATTGACAGTTTGTTACTTTACAGTACTTGCTTGACATGTTGAAGTTCAGCTGTCAGGTGTTCCGCGTGCTCTCTGAAACAAAGATTTCCCTACGGCAGCTAACTGTAAAGGATGGTGGTGGGATTCACCATTGAGATACCTATATGTATGTGTTGCTTTTCATACACAGTGTGGTTCTGTTTGATCAGAATTCCTGATGATAAGAATATCTAGGAAGGCTAGTTTATTATCAGCCTCTAACTCCATAGTGAATTGAATGTTAGGAATAATAGAGTTATATCTATCTCTAGGTAGTATTGTAAGTGTCATCTACGTACCGTTTGTAGAACCGGGGAGACACAGGGGGCTGATAACGTAACTCTATTGCTAACACAAGTCTCGATTGAAATCGATTGAAACCGCAGTTACATTACTGCTTTAAGTAGGATAGTTGTCACATTGGTTCTTACTAAAGCAGCAATGTAACTGCGATTTATGTCAGAGTTGATTGCAACAAAGTTACATAATCAGCCCCCAGGTCACGGTAATAATATATAATATACAGTATGGTGACTCGGCCCTGTCCTTGAAAAAAATACCCACGATCACGCGGTTTGTCAGCACGCGATAGGGCTACCGCCAACAGTATTTTACTTTCATTTAGGTACCTACTTGAGTTTCTGTTGTTTCGTTAGATTTTTGTTTGACATTGAGGTAACAGTCGGCTTTCAGTCATTTTTTTTAATCTTAGGCACTGTGTGGCAATGACATCACTACATGAGCCTCAGAGCTACGTCACTTCCGGAAAAAAAAACTTTTAAATCATTTTTAATTTAGAAAATAATTTATATATTTAACAAAAACCAAATTATATGGGTCATATCTTTTTTCATTCTGTCTTCTAAAAGCAAATAAAATGGGCATGTTATTTTTTTATCGTATTGTCCATTATAAAATAACTGTTTGGTTTGTAGTATTTTTCGATCATTGAACCATAACATAAAACCTCATTGCTATCGATTGCGATTTTAATTTAGCGATCGTCTTTTATTTAAGAATAAAATGTATTGATTTTTGCTTTTGACATAACGTATAGAAATTTTCACATAGTAACAATTTTGTGCTTTGAAAAATAGTAAATAAACAGTGAATTTAGTGTTTAAAAGCTGTATTTTAATTCATTAGATAGAGAAACATTTGGTCCTTCGAGCCGGGTATAGAGAATCAGTGTGTGCGTGATAGAGAAAATTGTTCATAAAAATTGTGCAATAATAGTCGGATTTCAGTGACGGATTTCAGTATTTAAAGGCTTTGGTCGCGGTATCGTGAGTAATAGACTAAGAAAAGTGAACTTTATTATCATATTATCTAATTAACTGTGTGTAAAAAACTGTGAATCTATTTTTCTTTTGACTGTCATAAATTTGGACCACTTTAGAAATTATTTGCACATTTGATTGCTTTCATATTAACATAGAACCAGTACTTTATAATGGATGAACTGCAGAATAATCAAATTGAAAAGTTTGATCTTATAAAAAAACTATTTAGTAATATAAAAAAGTGTCCAAAAGAGCGTTTAACTAAAGCATACTTAGAAACGCGACTGGAAACATTAGAACAATATTGGGTAAAGTTCCAAAGTAACCATGACACACTAGCAGGAGTCTCGGTTGATAAAAGAGCTCAACTAAGTTATTTTAAGGAAAATATAAACGATAGTTGTTTAGAGTTGTATATGGATTTGAAAACATACATTAAGGAGAAACTAGAGATTTTTAGTGACGAAGCAAAGCCATCCACAGTTGTTATGTCCACAGATAGTCACACATCAAAGCAATCCTGTCAGGTGAAGTTACCGCCTATAGAAATACCGAAGTTTTCAGGAGAATATAAAGATTGGGTTTCGTTTCATGATTTATTCAAATCTCTTATCAATGATAATGATTCTTTAAGTACTGTAAACAAATGTCAGTATCTTAAGTCATGTTTGCAAGGTGAAGCTGAAAATTTAGTGAAACAGATTCCTGTTACAGAAGCGAACTACGACTTGATATGGGAAACGTTAAATAAGAGATATAACAACCGCAGACATATCATCAATTCGTACATAGGTAGACTCTTGAATCAAAAGAAAGTCACAAACGAAACACCAAAAGCTATTAGAGAGATTTTAGACACTACATCTGAATGTTTAACGTCATTGAAAGCCATAGAGGTTCCCACCGACACATGGGACGACATAATTGTTTATATTATTATTCAAAAACTAGACACCGATTCGCACCGGTTATTTGAACAACGCATGGAAACATTAGATAGACTGCCAACATGGAAAGATTTATCAGAATTTTTAGAGTTGCGATTTAGAACATTGGAAGCCGTTAAACCCAAAGATACTTACCCGCATGTCAGGCATACAGCAACAGCAAAAAGCTTCACTGCGAATATTACTAGTCCATTGAAATGTTTGTATTGTAACGCTGATCATAGAATTCATTCATGCAAAGCTTTCTATCAGCTAGATGTAAACGAAAGACAACAGTATATACAGAAGAATAATATGTGCTTTAATTGCCTAAAAAAGGGTCATACAGTAAAAGTTTGCACTGAATCAAACTGTAGAACGTGTGGACGCAAACATCATACCCTGTTACACGGATATAGCGTGCCAGCAGGTTCTAGTACAACTCCATCAGCATCACAATCGTCAACAGCCACTCCGATAGTAAACACAGCAATAGTTCAAAGCACAGAAAATAGTAACAACACCCAAGAGAAGACAGTTAACATAGATAGTATAGCCATGAAGACATCCATAGATAGAGATACTTCGCCAGTCATATTAGCCACAGCACTTGTCACAGTGAAGTCTAATAGAACAAATAGAATCTACACACTTCGTGCACTTGTCGATCAAGGATCACAAGCATCATTCATTACCGAAGTTGCTTGTCAAGAATTAGGGCTCAGCAAGACTGCCATTCACGGAAACATAGTAGGCATAAGTTCTCATAATACAACCACCAAGGCACTTGTAGAGTTCGAAATTATGTCAAGACATAACCCAATAGATAGAATCAAAGTAATGGCATATGTACTAGGAAATCTGACCTCATACATACCACAGCGGGCGCAGTCAGTTGATTGGCCACAACTAAATAGTCTTCAGCTAGCAGATCACACCTTTACACAACCTGGAAGAATAGATCTACTCTTAGGAGCAGATATTTTCGCAGAAATCATTCAACAAGGTGTAATGGTTTATAGAAACGACACAAATTCGCTAGTTGCACAGCAAACTTCATTAGGATGGTTGATTTCTGGAAATAGTAACAAAGGTGACACACCACAACAACAAATAGCTTGTTCTCATCATGCTAAAATAGAAATAGACATAGCACTCCGAAGGTTCTGGGAACTTGAAGAACCAGTTTCTAAGCAAAAAGTATTAACAAATGATGAGAAGAAATGCGAGCGGCATTACAATACCACACATAATAGAACATCAGAGGGAAGATATGTAGTGCGTTTACCATTCACTATTAGTCCACCAGACATCGGCGAGTCGTTATCTATAGCAATGAAACGATTTGCTTCAATAGAGCGTAAGTTTAAAACAGATCCTGACTTACAACGCAGATATGCTGAATTTAAGCAAGATTATTTAGATAAAAAACACATGGAACTTGTTCCAAGCAGTTGGCACCACGTTACGTCGCAAGACAACCCAACAGATGTTGCATCTCGTGGAATCTGTCCACTTGAGCTGCAATCGCACGAGTTGTGGTGGAATGGTCGCGCTTCGAGAACATCGTGAACTACCTATGAAAGAAATAAGTGAAATAATTAATCCTACTGATGTAAAGAAAAGGTCTGAAGTGAAAGTGCAGTGTAGTGTAGTGATAGCGCCGGAATCTGAAAAGGAAACAGACATTAATAAATATTCTAATCTTAACAAACTAGTAAGAATAATTAGCTATTGCCTAAGATTCTACAGTAAATGTAAAGCTTAAGCTAGAAAACAATACTTACCAATGTACACTCCTTACTTAAACTCCCTGGAAATGCATAACGCAATGTCTAGCTTGATACGAATGTCACAAACTATTGATCCTGTAGATTCAAAGAATATAAAAAATCTCAATCCATTCATTGATGTCGACAACATTTTAAAGGTTGGAGGTCATATTCAAAATGCACCTTGTAGTAGAGAAACTAAACACCCTATCATATTAGCAAAAAATTGTAGATTAGCTTACCTGATTGTAAAAGAAGCTCATTTAAAAACCTTCCATGGCGGAATGCAATTAATGTTAAATTATATAAGGAATAAATATCATATTATAAAAGTTAAAAATATTATAAAAGGAATTATAAGAAAATGCGTAGCTTGTTGTCGTAATTCTAATAAACCTGTAAACCAATTAATGGGAAATTTGCCCAAAGATAGAGTCACTCAACAGCGACCATTTCTTGTTAGTGGTGTAGATTTTGCAGGACCAATAAAACTCAAAAGTCTTATATCGCTTTATTCCTTTGTACAGTCACTAAGGCAGTTTATATTGAATTAGTCACCAGCCTTAGTACTGAGGGATTCATAGCTGCTTTTCGTCGTTTCACAGCACGTAGAGGACATTGTAAGAAACTTTTTAGTGACTGCGGAACGAATTTTATAGGCGCCACCAAAGAACTTGAGCTTATGTTCAATAAAAGTGTCAGTAATTTACCAGATGAAATAGCAGAGTTGTTAGCTTTAGATGGGACAGAATGCCAATTTAACCCTGCTGGAGCACCCCACATGGGCGGCCTTTGGGAAGCAAATATAAAATCAATTAAACGACATTTAAATCGTGTACTTGGAGATACAAAATTGATTTATGAAGTTTTTTTGAAATTTTGAGATTTAAGCATTCACAATGCTATTTTTATATAATACTAAATAATATACTAGAAAAAATAGGACTCGCACCAGATCATGTTCTCGGACGGGAATCGAACCCGCGACCTTTGGATATCCGGTCCAATGCTCTGACCGCTGAGCTACCGAGTCACTGGTGAGAACGTCGAATTTTTTCTAGTATACCAACTCTTACGCTGCAAGCCAGCGCCATCTCACCAATGTAGAAGGAATTAACCTCTACATTCAGCTGAACATCTTTCCCTTAGAGCATTAAGATCGGGAGATGCCAACAGCACTCTTCTACACTAGATTTTGTTCACCGATTTTGGAGGGGGACGAGGTATACACGCACAGCACACAACTTCATATTCACGCACACTCTTGTAGAAAAACGTCTTGTTGTTACACACGCACACAAAAACAAAATTCTGACAGATCACGCTACGGCAGCGCCAATCTTAACAACAAAAAGCTAGTGATGAGCCGTCAAAAGACCGATGAAATTGAATGATTAGAAGATGAGTGATTGATTACGAACAAGATTATGTTAATATGGTTTTCATATTATTATTTTGTGATCTACACTACACCAACAATGACTAAAATGCACTTATAATTAAATGTTCAACATATTTTCTTTTTATTTACTTATTAAACAAAGTAAAACATACAATTTATAGAAAAACCCAGTGACTAAAACGTAAAACCCGATTAGGTTTATCCAGTCACTACGTATTCGTCAAAATAGATAGTCGGTATACAACCAAGCAGTATTGAAAAGAAAAAACAAATTGCTTCATTCTTATGAATTAAAAAAAATAAAAAAAATAAAAATTATGGATACAACATGTTACAAAAATACCCCTAATGCCGAATATGGTGTATAGGAACCATCAAACTGAACAACTTTTACTATGGGACCAACTCTCAATTCGCGATTTCAGAGTTGTCCCCATAGTAAAAGTTGATCAGTTTGATGGTCCCTATATATACCATATTCGGCATTAGGGGTATTTTTGTAACACCTTGTAAATATTATTTTAAGGTCTTAAAAAATACTTAATAAACACAATATTTGATCGTAAATGCGTGTGCACAGGATGATGTTAAGAAAAAGCTGACTATTGTTTAAATACGACAAATTTTTGGTAGAAAAATAAATTTTGAGTGTTTCTTCACACTTTTGTGTTTGAGGTCATCCAGAATAACCTAAAATTCTTTAGGTAGATTGTTAATTATGACAGGAAGAAAACAAGTAAATTTTCTCTTTCCGTTAAAGTTATTTGAGCGGCCTTTGAGAAGTTTCTTCTGCGTAATCTGTCTTGTTTGTATTCTATGATTAATCCTCGGCAAAGAAGCAACGTTTTCGAGTTGTTCAGTTAGAATTGCGTAACTCACTTTGTTATGAACCGACATGACCTTGCATTACCTAAAGAGTTAGTCATACTTATCTTTATAGATACGATTTACTTTCTTACTAACTATAAGCTTTAATATTCGTAATTGTAGATTATAAATTTTCTCTAAAAAAGTAGGTTGAAATGTGCGTCCATAGCTTGAAATTCCATATGATATTATAGGATCTACCAAGGATTTGTACAGGATTAATAGAACTTGGAACGGTATTTTATTTTTGATTATGACAAATTTAGCTAACAGAGCACGAAGTTTTTGGCACACAGTTTCGATATGAGGACCCCAGTTGTGGCGGTTGTCAATTGATAGGCCTAAATATTTTTGCTGTTGCGCCGTTTCTATTGGTTTGCATTGGCAAGATGATACTTTATTGTGCATACAATCGTGATTGTGCATTACTATTGAAACCTCGTGGTCTCTACAATATAAGTTGTTAATAAAACATAATAGTGCAAAAAAGTGAAATAAAATAATAAATGCTTGGAAAACAAGTGATTTGTGTTTCATTTTTATTATTATTAAATTTTTGTATACATGTTCTGCCAAAACATGATTAGTTCGTTCCGAAGTGCCGATGCCAAGGTAGGCTTTATCCAGAAGCCTTGTGTAGATGTGCTGGAAGGCTCACAGCTCCGCTTTTCAAGCCAAAATATAAGCAGTAGTGAATGCTTGCAGCCACCTTAAAATGAAAAAGTTGGTATGATAATTATGTTGATACCTATCTACAAATAAAAATGTATTGGTTGAATTGAAAACCTCCTTTTTGGTAGTTAGTAATTTTTTTTCAAGGAAAGTTTAAGTAAACAAAAGTTTTGAAATTTCTTACCTGCAGAAGCTGCACAATCGGAACAATTTGACTTGAGGATCTCGGCATCAGTTTACCTTATTTTGGGTAATGATTTTTGTGTTCTATGCTCGGGCTTTGACAGGACTGATTCATAAGATTCTCTCCACTTCTACATAACTGACAGACAGCCGAGGACTAGTTACTATCCCGGAATGACCTAAAAGAAAGAGAAGATTCAAAAAGGAGAACATCACACCCGTAAAACAGTGTCTCCAATTAATACTATGTATAGATTTTGCAAAAAGTACCGTAGAAGTAAAGTATAGATGTTGCAACCTACCTATAACATATTAATTATAAAAAAAAATATTTGACAATTTAATGTGCTGGTTTGATCACATCAAAATAATAGTTAAAACTCATTCAGTTGATGATTCATTCGTTCTTAGAGCATAAGCATTCGTTCTCTTTGTCGCAGCACTACGACTTTTATTATGGTATTCGACATGTGTTTGGTATCGTTTTGCTATCGCAATGTCGTCATTATCTTACACAAACAAAGTGCGTTTTCTTCGTAATTATATTATAGTTTGGTAATAAAATTATACTTACGTGTGATAGAAAATCCCGTTCTTAGTAAAATTTGAATTTTCAGATCGTCTTTTGCACGAAAACACTGCACAATTCACAATTTTTGCGGAGCTGCGATCGGCGACATGTGTTCTTACAAAATGACGGGTGTTCGAGACCAACTAGTTTTTATAAACTGTCACGATCAAATTGGTCATGTACTTTGGTGAAAGGGGAGCGTGTATTTGCCATCTCCCGTTCTTAATGCTCTAAGATCTTTCCAGATATTTTTAAACAGTTGATTAAGATGAGAAAGCTATATAACTTTTTGAAATTTTGAGATTTAAGCATTCACAATGCTATTTTTATATAATACTAAATAATATACTAGAAAAAATAGGACTCGCACCAGATTATTTAGTATTATATAAAAATAGCATTGTGAATGCTTAAATCTCAATATTTCACCAGTGACTCGGTAGCTCAGCGGTCAGAGCATTGGACCGGATATCCAAAGGTCGCGGGTTCGATTCCCGTCCGAGAACATGATCTGGTGCGAGTCCTATTTTTTCTAGTATATTATTTAGTATTGATTTATGAAGAATATTCAACTCTACTATGTCAAATAGAAAGTTGTTTGAATTCTCGTCCAATGACATCTTTGAACGATGATAAAGAAGGAACCACAGTTGCATTAACACCTGGTCACTTTCTGATAGGGACAATCCTATAGTGGTCCCTGATGCAAATTTACAAAAAAAAATGCAGTCATTTTGGCGGCAATGGAGTCAAGAATATTTAGTTAATTTACAAAAACGACAAAAATGGACAAGTATTCAAAGAAATTTAGAAGTAGGTAATATAGTTTTAATTAAAGATGAGAGATTGCCACCTACAAAATGGTTGATGGGCAAAATAATTAAATTGCATCCAGGTTCAGATGGTCTTATTAGAGTAGTTAGTCTGAAATGCAAAAATTCAGTATTGAAAAGACCAGTTCATAAATTGTGTTTATTGCCTACTGAAAGTGATTCTGAATTTTTTTAAGCTTATATTAAGTTATTAGCATTAAATTTATTTTACTAAAGTGTTACAGTCCACTCTTGTAAAAACGATATTAGTATAGTATTTTATTTTAATACTTTGTAGTTCCTCTCAAACTTATAATTTTAGTCTTCATTTAGGTAATTTGATTAATAGTTTATTTTTAAAGTTCTGTCGAACTTTGAGAGGGCGAAATGTTTGGTTTGTAGTATTTTTCGATCATTGAACCATATCATAAAACCTCATTGCTATCGATTGCGATTTTAATTTAGCGATCGTCTTTTATTTAAGAATAAAATGTATTGATTTTTGCTTTTGACATAACGTATAGAAATTTTCACATAGTAATAATTTTGTGCTTTGAAAAATAGTAAATAAACAGTGAATTTAATGTTTAAAAGCTGTATTTTAATTCATTAGATAGAGAAACAATAACACTTGAATTAATAATAGAAGTGTGTATGAAGTGAAGTGCAGAAACTGATATTATCACTTATATTCTAATGTAATTAGCCCATTTGCTTTATACAACATGATACAAAAATACCCCTAATGCCGAATATGGTATATAATATAGGGACCATCAAACTGAACAACTTATACTATGGGACCATCTCTGAAATCGCGAAAAAATATCAGCTGATTTTTTCGCAATTTGAGAGTTGATCCCATTGTAAAAGTTGTACAGTTTGATGGTCCCTATCCTATATACCATATTCGGCATTAGGGGTATTAACATGTTGTAGTATTTTTGTAACATGTTGTATATACTTTTGTTACACCTTCTGCTTACTTTATTATTTACTGTGCCATATGTATTACACAAGAATTTTATAGTCATAATTGCCCACTTATATCTATATAAATATTTTTAAATGCGTGTATATAATAATGTATGTATTAAAGTACACTCGTTTGCTTTATGTTGCTTGCGACCAAACGATGCCAGGGGCACAGCTGAAAATCAGTGTCTGCTTCCTCGGAACTATCAACACTGAGCTGAGTTCCTTTTCAGACTGCCGCTGCTGCACACTCCGGTACGGTATTCATTCAAGATCAATTGCCTAAGTTTTAAGTTTTCTCTTTTTTGTAATGCCTCTAATGTTTTTTTGTTGTTGTTGTGTGTTGTAGTGGTTTCTGAATAAATAATTATCTATCAATCTACATTTATTTAAATTTGTAATGCTATGTATAACCACATTTTAATATATTATGTTAGTAAAAAGAACTAAGTTATTTTAGTTACCTATTTAAATTTGTACGAGATGGCGTTAAAGCCCCACGAACCTCGATACCGAGTTCTTACAGATTGTATTATAGTCGTATGTATCGAATGTTTTTATCCATTGTGCTACTAAATATCTACCTATGCAATATCATTGCTTGCACCTTTCGACCTTGGACGAAGGACCTTGGGACTGGCGTTTGTTCAAATGTAAATTAGGAATAACAAAAAGAAAAAATATGCCTTTCAAAATAAGCTTACTGACAATATACCAATTGAAATTAGGAATTGTAATTAGTATGCTTTAAAATATTTATGTATCTCTGTTGTCTTTTTACACGTTTGCCAAAAAAATAGAGAGTGGTTCATGTACTTGTATGTTTGTGGGTATGTGAGTTTCTTTATTCCACCATAACTTCTAAATGCCTTTACGGAATGGGCTGTATAAAATCCTTACATCATCCTGAGTGACACTGGCTATATTTTTTTTAAATCAATATGGCGACTGTATGCCACCACATGAAATGTGAAAAAAAAAATCTTCCTTTATTACAATATGGGCATCTAACGCAAGATTTAAAAGGTGACAACTAAAATCTAAAAAATTAGATTTTATAAAAGAGAACATTCTTTGCAAAAAGATTTTTATTATTATAACATTAATCTATTCTATTAATCACAAATTCTGCCCAAATATGGAAATACCAAAACGATGTCTTTAGTGGTAACACTGAGCCTAAATTACGGTATTATTTTTATTTAAGTTTTTGCGTTTTTACGTAAATAGTAATAAAAAAAACAATAAAACATCGCGTAAAAAGAATTCTCCTTGATGTGATCTCGAATCGCACTCTTTCAGTACACATTACCATTTTGGAGAGCTGTTTCCCTGTCGACCTTCCACTGAGTACTGGGCTGAAATATGAGCTGGACATCAGCGCCTGCGGGCTGAGCTGCAGTGGCAGTGCCTCGGAGCGGTAACTGCTGATCTTGTATATTTACATTAGTGACCGTGAACATTTTTACTACAGAACAATTAAAAAACGCCTACCCTATATTGGCCAGCCAGCGAATATCAGACAAGAACCTGATAAAAATAAATTTAAGCGTTTACTAAAAAACTTCTATATTAATTGTATTTAATTATTAGAAAACATATTTTTAATTTCGAATAAGTAAATAATTAATAATATTTGTTTTATAGAAACTCATTGATCCCGCAGTCAAACCGACCAGTTAATCCTTGTTTAATAAATAAATAAAAAATAGTCAACTATGACGATGAGGACGCTGGAGCCTTTGAAGATTTTTTGCTCGAATACCAATAGAAACTACTCTTAGTGCTTGTCCCAACATCGCTGTCTCCCTCCTAGAGTCTGGTGTTGATAAATGCAAATAAACCTTCTCTTTTAAATATATAAATAATAAAAGCTTTTAAATTCATTAACGTCAAAAGACAGACACAATCATTTGCATGGTAATAAATTACGCATGATTTTATTTTTGCACGCAAACATGTAAAAAAAATTTGAACTTTTCTAATTAAATATACTTTATTTTTATTCACCCACCAATCCGCAATGGGCCCTCGTGGTGGGTTATGGCCATCCTTCTTATCCACCCATAAGGAAGGCCTGTGCCCCAGCAGTGGGAACATTAATAATGGCTGATGGTCTCTTTTTATTTAACTACTGACTTCTGAATTATTTTTACTCAACTTGCCTCATTTACTTCAAACTATTAATATCATTCATATAAGATAAAATTAAATAGACTAAATACCTAAATAGATACCTACTACTTGTGAGGAAACACTAAAATTAACTGATTCGTTCGTCTGAGGTATCGACTCAACCTTTCAATTATCGGCAACTCACTATTCTGTTGCGTGTGCTGTACCTGTGCTCTAGAGAATACAATCCCAAGCATGTTTTTCAATCCCGGGATTTCGGGATTTTTTTATGCCTAATACCGGGATCCCGAGACTTTCCCGGGAGGCAAATAATCATGTTTTTTGAGGCTAATAATTTTAATTTCTAATGGAATTCCTAAAGTTTTTATTTTCATTTATTTTCAATTTATTAATTATTTTAAACTAAAGATAAATTACAAAAAAGAACGATAAAACAATATTGGTTTTAAATCGGAAAAACTATAAAATAAAACGTGAGTCCCTGGGACTCAATAGTTAGTATTTTATTGAAGTTTTCCGTGCGGGGAAGTCCCTTCTAAGTTCTACGACAAATACATTATTAAAACTGTACCTGTGTAGTACAAACGTATCGTACGGCGTAATATAAAGGTTGTTTTTTTCGTTATGTAATAAATGATATTAATATAATCTAGGCAAGGTCATTGTCAAGGCGCAACGGACTACGGAATGCAAACTAGACCTGTTTGTGGCAATTCTGAAAATCCCGAGATTAGCCAAGTACAGTCACGGGATTTCCAGTGTCAAAAAACGCCCGGGGTTTTATTCTCTACTGAGCTCGCGCCTCGAGCAGTGAGGAGCTAAATGAGGTGGTTCATAGTTCAAATACGAGTGCTCCCTCGTTTTGTCGCGACGAGGAACTCAAACGAGGTAGTACCTCACGAGTGAAAAAAATTAAATTAAAAATTAAAATTGCAAAATTAGCAGTGATAAAATGTGGGACAAACTAATTATGCTCATAGCGTTCGCAGCGATTTTCCTTTTCTGGAAAGTATCTCGCAAAGAAAACAACAAGTACAAATTCAATTTTAAATTCTTCAGTTTTTATTTATATGCGTCTTTGTGTACTTTCTTTATGTGGCCATTTTTTTTGTTCAACCCAAAGAGTGTGCATAACGCTAGGTAAGTTTCCCAAATGTATGGTAAGGATATTTACGGAAGTTCAACTAGGTATTTAATGTGTGATTTTAATATCGATTTAATTGTATTCAAAGTTAATAAAGACCAAAGTTATAAATTATCAGTTGTCGAGTTGAGTTCGAGGTGAGTTCGAGTGAGTTTGTGTTAAGTTCAAGTTGAGTTTGAGTTGAGTTCGGGTTTAGCCTAAAAACTGGAACCGTTATGTTGTAATCACATTGTTTGACAGTGACAGCGTTTTCCACGTGATTTCTGAATGTTTGTTTGCTACGGTTTGATCTAAGTTTTTGCGGTTAATCCTCGCGATTATTTTTCGTTCAATTTCATTTCAACAAGCAGCAGTTGTTTTGTTTGATTTTTGTTTGACATTGAGGTAACAGTCAACTGTCATTTTTTTTATCTGTATGGCAATTACATCACTACATAGAGCCTCAGAGCTACATCACTTCCGGCAAAATTTTTAATCTTTTAAAATATTTTTATTTTAGTTAAAAAATATATATTTAACAAAAACTAAAATATATGGGTCATCTCTTTTTTCATTCTCTCTTCGAAGAGAAAATAAAAAGGGCATGTTATTTTTTGTCGTATTGTCCGTTATATTAATAGTTGCTTTTCTTTAAATTTTAATTGAAATAGTGGTGGCAATGACAGCCCCCGACGGATTTTTCTTGCATTTGTAATTTATGAATAGGTGGATAAATATGTTTGTATAGTACCTACATCAATTTTAGTCAGAATAATTATATTAACCGTCAAGTCGTGGGTCTTTATCACATTTTTTTTATTTTGCTTTTTATTTTAAACTTTTTAAAGAAATCATACGTTATCAAGTCTAAAAACCGCATCTAAATCAGTCAAACCGTTCTGGATATAAATGGGAAAATTATTACAGCTGCGCCTTCTAGCGGCAATATCATAACACCTATCTAAGAACCATTGCCGATAACCTACAAACCCATTAAGGAAAACCGCATCTAAAATCGGTCAAACCGTTCTGGAGAAACTTGCACACACACAACCTCTCTCCATAATTATCTATTCTGTACTTTAAACCTAAACGCATATACCTTCTCCGTTCCATCGCGGGTAAAAAATAATCTAACCTACTTACGAGTTTTATAATTGTATGCAATAATCACAATTTCTTCAATTCAGTTGCTCGAAAATTTGTGTTTTCGATGACATTAAAATCAACTTACCACACGCCGTGCGTTTTTGTTTACTGTTTAGTACAGCGTGCGGAAAGTTAATTTTACCGCACGCCACCACCGTGCGTTTTTGTTTACGGTTTTTTTCAGAAATTACCTATAATGTTTTCTCGCAAATATATTGAAAAACGTAGTAGGTATGGCACACCTTGTATCATAAACTACTATTACAGGAACTGTAAAAACAATTTCAGGTTCGGTGTCTGGGTAATAAAGCACATTACAAAACTTATTGAAATAGAATGGGTTCTCCGCAAAGGAGAAATATTGGCGGAAGAGAAAGGGGCCATCATCGTGTCTAATCATCAGTCATCCCTCGATGTACTAGGTGGGTAACTAACACCATTATACACGTCAATCTGGTTTCAATCTGATCAAAATCGCTTAACTGGTAAAGATATTTTTTCTTTTTTACAAGATTGTTTACGGGATACTTTCAAGTTTCTCTTTTTTCCCTCATGTCAGTCTTCAGATTGATACAAAGAAAATATTTTAACATAAACAAAAACATTACCTTTATGACTCGGGTGTCGGGTACAAAGGCCGGGCCTTTTTTTGTTAAAAACACAGTAATTTTGTGGAAAATATACCTACCTAACCTACGTACCTTTGAAAAACAAACTTTGAGAAAAGAAAAACAGTTAATGAATTTATTCCGTTTCTAAATACAAGATGGTCCGAATACGACAACCAAAAATGTTTTCTTGAATGGATCCGAAAATACCCCACATACCTATGTTCCTCAATTTTTCGTAATTTATAATTCATTTATTTGAAAAATACCATTTCACCCTTTATCCCCATTTCACCCTTTATCCCCATTTCACCCCTTTAGTGGATGCCCACACTGTATAAAGTATCTATGTACATAATTTCAAGTTTCTAGGTTTTTGTACAAGTTATTTGCAAAAAATCAACAACCTCGCAAGAGTAGATTAGACTTATTTATAGTAGATTACTAACATCATAAACAACAACATTTGTTCTACGACTTTGCTGAAAACAGACAAAAAACAATAGACTTTCCATACAAAACTTAATCAGCTGTTCAAACATTTGTATGGAAAGTAGTTTTTTCTTTGTCTGTTTTCGGAAAAGTATAATCTCCATTCTGCTGTTACTTCCGTAGATTTGTGTAGATGAGGTAATTTTTTTCACGCAACCAATATTATAATTCTGAAACTTTTTTCTAATAGTTAAGTAATCAGTGCCACAAATTCCCCAGGCGGGACCCTGGACCTAGGACCCAATGTGGCGGGGAGAAAGTGGCGGTAAATGTACTATTAAAATGTATGAAACAGCTGATTTTTGTTTCGCGATTTCAGAGTTGGTACCATAGTAGAAGTTATTCAGTTTGATGGTCCCTATCTACCATATCCGGCAAGGGGTATTTTTGTAACATGTTGTATAACGTGTTCCAGGGCTGTTCAACATTTGGCACGTTGTGTACAAAATGACAGTTATAGCGAAGAAAGAAATATTTTACGTGTGGCCATTTGGTCTGTCAGCGTACCTCGCTGGGATTGTATTCATAAACAGAGTCAACGCGAAAGACGCATACAAACAACTTGAAATTACATCAAATGTAATGGTTAAGCAAAAGGTAAGGATAGATTATAATTATGTAGGAACTTACAATACGATTAAATTGACCGCGCTATTTTACAACTTGAAAGAATTTCTGAAGTCCAACTTTGGACGAAATCGGTATCGTGCTAAATTTTACCCGACAGTTGAACCACAGAATAAATAATATTAGGTAGTAGCATAGTTGAACATTAAACGAAGTTGGATTGTAGACGCGATACGTGCTAAAGTGGACACTTTTGGCCTTACAATATGTAGATCATATCTTAAGCATGGTATCGAAGATAAATACAGATTAAAAAAACGGTCAAGAGCGAGTCGGACTAGCGCACCGAGGGTTCTGTCCTTTCCATCATCATTCTGAAAAAGGTTACTAATTAGGGACATAGTTTTATTTTTCAAGTAAGCTTTACATAAACTTCTATCACATAAAATAATTTCAGATTTTTCTCTATGCAAACTACGGAGATAACGCTCTATGCAAACTTCGGAGATAACGGGGGGAAAGGTATTTTTTTACATCTTTCATCAAAAGTAGAAAATGATCAATAAACAAACCAATGTCAAACATCAATCAAACTGTCAGCAACAAACTAAATGATGACAATCTTTATTTTCATGGATGACACTATGTATGACATACAGTTTGACAGCTCAAAAAAGCTGTGATACTTAAATTTTAATTTACAACCGTCAGCCTAAACACAAAATTTGAAGATCCTTCCTTTTATCTATGTACAATATATGCATATAAATCATATGGAATCGTTTTGGAATGTGTTCATCACGGCCTTTAATTTGATACCCATATTGTAATAATTGAAGAATTTTTTTTTGTCATGTGGTTTCGTACAGTCGCCAAATTGATCTTTTATGACGTAAACATTTTAACGATACCCCATACATTCAAATCCGTTAAAGCATTTAGAAGTTATGGTGGAATAAAGAAACTCACACACATACAAACATACATGAACCGTGAACGCATAACACTTTCTGTTTTTTGGGCAGTCGTGTAAAAACCAGTCCCCAATTTTACTGTTTGTTCATTGGTATTATAGAATGCTTTTAGCATTAAGTCCGCCATTTGTACTTTACTTTATGTATAAATGTACAATAAAGATTTATAAATTAATAAAATAGTAGATAGACCTCGCGTAAAAAAGTAGCTCGAATTGTATGTTGTTTAAAAACATTTATTACTTTGTTAGCAGGCAGGAATAGTACAGGCTTTTCATATTGACAAAGAAGGTTTTAACAAAAACAAATAAATAATATACATAATATACAGTTTATTTTTTTTGTAATAAAAAAACAAAAAATGTCGTTTATGCTCTAACCGCCACAACACAAAATCTGTCCCAGTTCTTCATGCTACAGGGGTTTCCGGGTTTCTACATTGTCAATATTTCAGAATACCTAGGTATTCATAATTAGGAGCACACTAGTAATAGTTAATTCTTCAAAATATGATATATGGCGTTAGAAACGTAGAGCTCTGTCATTTCCACATTCAGTGAAGCGTTGATAAATTATATTCATAACTTATCATTAAGATTTTCTATATAGTTTTCAATGACTCCTACGGATTTATCATAAAAAATGCATTGTAGGTACCTTATCCCAAATAGCATATTTCCCAGTAATAATTAAGCATGTTCCAGACAAAAATATGGGTGTTTCCCGAAGGCACCAGAAACAAAGATTATACCAAGATGCTGCCTTTCAAAAAAGGAGCGTTCACTATGGCGGTGGCGGCGCAAGTACCAATCATACCTGTTGTGTTTTCCCCCTACTATTTCATAAATAAGGAGAAACATATTTTTGATAAAGGTAAATAAACTTTTATTTACCGAAAGATCCTTTATTATAGACTTTTCCAATTTTTTCATGCAGATGTGAGATGTTATTTTTTAAGTAAGAAAAGAGAGTACCTAATTCGTCAAATTTCAAGTAGGTAAAGTGAATAAGATATTAAACAAAGAGAGCTATAACATTTGTATATAACTGGTTACTGGTACTCTACAAGTGACTTTAAAATTGCTCGTGACTTACCATCACTTTTCTCGTCCTTGTCCAATTGTCATAAGGCAATAATTTGCAAAAGATTTACTTAATTAGGTACTCTTGAATAATTACCCAATAATGGAATACTCCTTACCTCCTAAGTAAACTAAATATAACTACAAGGCGAGACCCCCGAATACCCAACAAAACATTTTACTCAGAAACATATCAAAATGACACTACCTTTTATAACTCCCTCGTGAGAATGTGTCGACTTTACAAAGAGTTATCTGTCAAGAATCCGTGCATGGATATTTTTAATCCGAGACCCAGATTTTTTATAAAGTCAGTTAAACAAACATTACTATACAAAGTAGCGAAAAAAAAATCAGCTGTTTCATACAAAAATTAATTACGAAAATATCAAAATGAATGAAACAGGTAATTTTTTTTCGCGATTTCAGAGTTGGTCCCGTAGTAAAAATTGTTCAGTTTGATGATCCCTATCTACCATATTCGGCATTAGGGGTACTTTTGTATGTATAGTACTTAAATCTATTTATTTTTGAATAGTAGATCTTACTTGCTTAATACTTTGTAAATGATGTGTCAACATAGTTTGGGTTAGGATCTAGCATATAACTGTAATATTTAAGCATGTCACTTTTTTTCCATTGCAATCTGTTTTGTTGTCCATATGTAAAAAAAATAAAAAAAAATAAGAGTCATGTAATTAAAAATTTCAGGTCATATTATAATACAGTGCTTGGAGCCAATCAGCACCAAGGGGCTATCTCCTGAGGATATACCGGAGCTAATGAACAAAGTGCAGCAGCAGATAATGACGACCTACAAAGAATTGACCAAAGAAGTATTGGAAGGCTTACCCTCAAATTACCCCTTCACGACGAAGGGATAGAACAAGATCATGATTAATCATCCATTAAGTGTTATTATTTAGTTAATTTTAATGTATGGAAATTATTTATATGCCCTGATTTGGTGGTTACAAGATTTCACACCTTCAATAATTGAAGGTATTGTACGTTATAAACCGACTGATTTATCTGTATCACATATCATTATGACCATTTGCGTTATTTTATAAAATTTTAATAATTATGCGGGAAAAAACCCAGGGTTCTTTCCCAATTTTTCCGCCCGGGCAGAAACACTTGCCCATCTCTAGGCACAGCGCAGCGACTCTGGCGGTTACTACACTAAACTAGAAGTTGTCATACAAACGTCAACTACAGTCGTACGCCTAGTGAAACCATTATGTAAATCTAGCATAAGATAATTTTATTTGATATATCGAGCCAGTGGACGGACATGGGATGCGGTAGTGGTCTTGGTAAATATATAAAGATATCTTTATGGAATCAAATTGGTGTATTTCAGCAGATATTACAAGAGACAAGAGGTGCAACAAGGTATTAATATATTCTGTGTCATTACACCCTTGTTTGAAAAATGTCTAGATCCTTAGATGATAACAAACTAAGTACCTAAGTATTTACAAAAAAAAATCAAGTACAACTACAATTTATAAAAAAAAAACAATAACAATTTAAAAATAAAACAATCGATAGTGCCTTAAAAATGCATTTAAAATATAGGTTTTAGTGTGACTTGCACCATAAATTAAACGAAATTGTGTTAGTGGTTATTTAAAGTGTAAGCCGCCCTTAAAAATTGAACTATTATTACTATACATACCTCAATTGTTTTAAATATCGAACGCAGCAAGTCACTAAAACACGATGCAGCATCTAAATAGGTATGATGTATCTAAAGAGCTTATTAAACCTTCCTGAATTCCGGATCCGTTATTCAGCCGCTCCTTAATTCCGAGACGTTTAATTGCAGTCAGGAAGGTAGAATCCTACCTAGCATCCTTAATTCAGGATGAAATGTTCTTCGGCAGAAAGGATGCTACATTAAGGACAGTGTAATCGCATTTAGGACGCTCTGCCGCAGTAGTCATTTAAATAAATAGCGACTTTACTCCGACACAATAAAGCGCAATTCAGATCGGACACCGCTACAGTTCCTACGACGTCTCTTCTCTCTCTTTCTGACGACGCTAGGGTTTGTTTAAGTGAACTGCGTTTATCGATACTTTGCGGCTCAAAGGGCGTAACGTTTTGGCCAAAATGAGTTTTGTATGCCATCTTATTTAGATTTTTCTCCACTATCGATCTGTAGTATATTTGAAATTCTCAAATTCTGAAAACAATGGTGAATACGACCCATAAATTATAAAATACCACATTTATTTTGTCATTACAAAAATCAATAAATATAAATCTTCTCTAGTTAATTGGCCTACCTATATAAATGTTATACTAAAAACAGATGTAAGTATTGTATTGTAATATAAACCCAAAAAATGGAATAAAATAACATCAGAATGATATAAACTACAAATTTAATTTTGATAGTTGGTGATTACACCCTGCGTTACTCGCAATTTATGGGGACTTTAAATATCGGAATACTAGCTTTATCTGTAGAATGGCGGTGTCGCTAGTGGTGAACAAATAGTGAACATCAAATTCAAAATGACATTAGTGTCAAAAATCCATGGCTGCAACGCAGTTCCATTTTATTCGACTCGAGTTGAGAACAAACGAACAGTCAGTCGATACATTCGGCCCCCTGATTATGTAACTCGTTGCTAACAACTTTTGATTGAAACTGACAGAAATCGCAGTTACATTGCTGCTTTAGTAAGAACAAATGTGACAACTATGTCACTTAAAGCAACAATGTAACTGCGATTTCTGTCAGTTTCTTGATTGCAACAGTAAAATAATCTGGGGGCGGGTCGACTCGGGCTTGGATGGGATCTTCGTACATTTGACATTTATAGTACTTAGCAATTAGTAGTTATTATTCGAACATAGACATTAGTATACTAGGTACTAAATTGCCATTCGAATATCCAAATCAGTAGTTACGAATTAGTCGAAAAGTAGAATCATTTGGAGTCGTGCATCGCTAGTAAAAAATATCGTTAGGTATAATACTAAATAATATACTAGAAAAAATAGGACTCGCACCAGATCATGTTTTAAATTAATTACAAATGACACTGTATAATTATCATTAGATCGATATTTTTTTTCTCAATATATCGATATTTACACACATGAAAACCGTATGAAATTCGATATTTTTTAGATCTTATCATGTCTTGTATCCGACCAAAAACAACGTTTTTTAACATAAGTAAATGTTAAAAAACGGCTGCATGTGTTTAGTTGCCTTGTAAAAAATATCAAAATATAGATATTTTTTTTATATAGCTATAGTAAATATCGTTAATATTTTTTTCTCGATATTTCAATATATCGATATTTTGTTATTTTTACATATTAATATGATATATTTAAAATAATATCGATACGATATATATTTGATTCATTCACCCATCTCTATTAAGGACGCTGAATCAAGGAAGGTGTAATCAGCTAGCTCTGGCGGCTGAATAACGGATGCTAAATCGGACTCTGAATAACGGGTCCGGAATTCAGGAAGGTCTAATAAGCTCTTTAAACCTGAGTTTTCGATACTGCGCTGCGCCGCCTGCCGCTGGCGCCTGCGCATGAACGCAGAGTCATCACAATCGCAAAAACGTCAATCGCCTGCGCCAATGCTAAAAGTAGCATGTCTGCTAGGTACTTAGGGCTCTACAGCTAGATAAAAAAGCAACTGAACATTTTACAGTTCCACAAATCCTAATCAGATAAACAAATGGCACTGTGTGATTAGCCAGTGTGTATTCAAACACCTACTGCGTCGATAGTGTTGCAAAATCAGCAGTGATAATGTGGGACAAACTAATTTTGCTCATAGCGTTCGTGGCGTCTTTCCTTTTCTGGAAAGTAATTAAAAAAAAAGAGCACAACAAATACAAATTCTATTTTAAATTCTTCTGTTTTTATTTATATGGGTCTTTTTGTGCTTTTTTCGCGTGGCCATTCTTCTTGTTCAACCCAAAGAGTGTTCATAACGCAAGGTGAGTTTCCCTTAATAATATTTTCTTATCTAATTAGTGAGTATAACCGATTAATACTTAGGTACTTAATTACCATAATGCCTATACGTAGTACGTACGTACTTAGGCGTAGAGATTTCCTAATAAAGTGACTCGTTGTAGGTACTTGTATTATTTTGATGTATATTATTTAGCCATTGTGTGATAATTAAAAAGAAATTATAAATTATAATTAATTCTTAAGTAAACTTTAATGAAATGCTTAGAAAATATTAACTAAGTAATAAAAAATATTTTAATTTTACACTTGTCCTTCTATTTTGTTTAGTTCGCAAATGGTGAGATGAAAAAATACTGAAAACATTAAAAAACACCATTATTAATTCCCTCTTTTGCATAATATTGACTATTCAGCGTCCGTTTGTCATATTCTGTGTGAATGTAGAGGTAATCACAATATCAACAGTTTTCCATGACAATAGCATGAAAAGCTGATACACGCAGAACTAAATTGAATGCTGTTTTTTTCACATCGCACCAATTATTTAGTCCCAAATTAAGTAACGCCTAAAGATTCACGCATTTCATTTTATCGCAATAAATTGATGATAGCAATCGGGTTTTACCACGTGTTTAGTCAATTGTGAAAGATATTGACGATTATTAATTAAATTATCATCGCATGCTAGGAAAGTTAATAGGCTTCTTAGTTAGGTAGATGATAGATATTTCCCTGCGAGTGCCGACTTTAAATAACGAACTAGCAAAGTAGTCTAAATTCTAATATAGACTACTGGGCACAGGTAAGTGATTTAAAGGCACGAGGCATAACAAAAATTTGGTCTCGTGTTTTACAATTTTTCATCTCTACCAGCGAGAAAAGGTTTTAGGTAAGAACAGTTATTTTCACGTGACTTTCCTGGTAAAAAGCAAAATTCCATTAGAAACATGTTCTCTCAGCTCGTTTTTGCATTCTATCTATCCTTTTCTCACATAACATCAATTTTACAAGTCCCACCCTCGTCACTATATTTCTTTTTTCTTTATTATTTCAAAAGATGGTGTTAGAAATTTAAAAAAAACTTTTCGAATCGATTTTGCTGCAACGATATTGTATCGTTGTTTTGCTGCGAGTTTTTATGCGCCAAAACGCTCTTTTCGTGCTGGAGAGCTGGTGAAAACAACTTATTGATTGATATAGACAGCATTCAAACCATAGCGCATGGATCTTACGCTTCTAGAATTTTGTGGTCATGTCAAACCAAATCACAATAATTTACGTAGTCTAGGTATGTACTTACAAAAACTGTTTCTTTTTTACACATATGTTATGTTAATGTATTTAAAAAGATACTGATTTTTTTTTCATTTATATTAACTAGCGGCCGCCCGCGACTTCGTCCGCGTGGACCCTTGGGAACCTTTGACCAGGATAAAAAGACCAGCCGTACTTGAGTTATAAATGGTGTAAATAACCCGATTTTATTTTATTTAAATAGATTTTTGTTTGTATCAAAAAATATTGTACCAAATAAGTAGTAGGACAAGTTAGAAAAAAATTTAAGTCAAAATCTCCAGAACTGTTCCTTCTCTTTGACCAAAAGTGGTCCGGTAAAGAATAAAATACAGACTTCTACATATTAAAACTATCTACATTTTGCCACAAAAACCGGAAGCATAGCGCTATCATTTCGTCTTTTTTATAGCGCCAAGATAAATGTTGTATAAGTAAATCATTTACTTGTTTATCAACGTTTTATTTATCAATAACATAGGTAAGTATTCTCATATCAAGAGCAAGACACTCCCTCTTATTGAGACGGCTTAAAACTGATTGAGAGAAGACACAAACGCGCTAATTCTGAGAGAGAGATTACACGATCATGCAGACTGACATCAGACTGAAACAGGGCTGCCATTTGTACGATTTATCCTTAGAATTCTTAGAAAAAAGAGTACAAATGGCAGCGCTGTATCAGTCTGGTGTCAGTCTGAATGATCGTGTAAGTAATCCCTGTGACGATAAAACGTTACGTTGTTATTTAGGTTATATTTTACCTAAATATCTTTGTTTTAGCTTTAGAATTCTCAAGATTGGCATCTTAGACTCCCTGCGCATAGCTTTTAACAATTTTAATAAAACTGAAGCGTGTTTTTTTTGTAAACGAATTTTTGAATTTATCGTTGAAAATTAGCACGATGACAGTTCCGTTTATTAGCTAGCACTCTGTCACTATTGGTTGTATGGTCTGTGCATATAAATCACAGTTATATTAGGTACTAGCGGCCCGCCCCGGCTTCGCACGGGTACAATGTAGTTACTAATGTGGTGAGTGTGAAGTTAATTATCAGACTATATTACAGGATATCTATATAAAGTGGTGGCCACATAATTAAGGACGCCAGTCGATTTTCATACAAACGAAGTAACTTTTAAGCATTGCTTCTCCGCCAGGGATTGAACGAGTGGTGATCTGGTGATGGCCATCTAGGGAGTGAATGGAGGAGATCCAGATTTCTATACACACCCAAGTGATCTGACCAGCATTTTAAGAGATGTAAGGATATGTTTAAAAAAACCGCGAATATAGCATAAAAATGTATGAAAATCTTGCAACTGAAAATTCTGATGTTTACATCTCTTAGAATGCTGACCAGATCAGTTGGGTGTGTATTGCAATCTGAATCTTCTACATTCACTCCCTGGATGGCCATCATCAGATCACAGCTAGTTCAATCCCTAGCGGAAAACCAAGACTTCAAAATTATCTCGTTTGTACGAAAATCGACTTGTGTCCTTAATTATGTGGCCACCACTATACATAGATATCCTGTAGTATAGTCTAATAACTTCACATTCACATTAGTAACTACATTGTACCCGTGCAAAGCCGGGACGGGCCGCTATAGCTTAAAAGATCTAAGTGTACAGACGACGGGACTCCTAAACCATTGATCCGATTATGATGAAACTTTAGTGAGTTGTTCTGCTTACGACCGAGAAGGTCCCTGAGCATTGCAATACGCATGCCGGGTGCAGCTAGTTCTAAATAAAAATAAGTTGTGCATTATCAGGATTATCAATCTCGATCATCCAACACTTCTCTATAATATACAACGTGTTACAAAAATACCCCTAATGTTGAATATGGTATATAGGGACATTTTGATATTTTCGATTTTAATTTATGTATGAAACAGCTGATTTTTATTTCGCGATTTCAGAGTTGGTCCCATAGTAAAAGTTGTTCAGTTTGATGGCCCCTATATACCATATTTGGCATTAGGGGTATTTTTGTAACATGTTGTATACCTACCACATTTCTTGCCATGTTATCCGGTTGCAAAATAAAAAGGCTATTCGGCGAGCTGACTCTCGAGCAGGCCATGGGAAAAACAATCACTGCGCAGATCTACACCAGCCGCTCTTAAACTTTATTAATTGTCATAGCATAGGCGATTTGACAGAATATTGTATTCTTTTAAAATTAATCTGATAATCAGATGGAATAATTTTGCACCTTTTTACAACGCAATAAGGAAAAAATGTCAGCACGGACAACATAATGCCATAGGTACTATTCAATCAAATGCATTCTACCTACTCTCAGGGGAAATGACCAAAGAGAATGTAATACTACGTTGAGATGACAAATGATATTTATTTTTCTTAATTAATCAATCAAATCCACAAAGAAGTTTCAATTCCGACGTCGAAGTCAATCACCCCAAAAGTAGCTTTCTATCACTTTTTAACCCTGTTAGCGGATAAATATTTAAAAAATACGAAACACGTGTTCAATTAATTTTGTGAAAGAATGTCTATGCCAAATTTCAAGTCAATTGGGCCAAGGAATCGCGTTCTCCCATACAAATTTTGCCACCCTGTTTCACCCCTTTAGGGATTGAATTTCGCAAAATCCCGTCTTAGTGAGCACCTACGCCCTAAAAGCAGCCCCCATGCAAAATTTGAGACTCCTAGCACTTGTAGTTTCTGAGATTTCGTGATCAGTGAGTCAGTGAGTGAGTGAGTGAGTGATTTTCCCTTTTATATATATAGATTAGGGGCGGATTTTTTTTTTCTCCAAGTAAGTACAGAAAAAGCACAGATAAAGAAATATTGAAAGGTTACTTCGTGTTTGTTTAACATTTATCTGATAACAGAATACCTACCTAGATACCACAAAACTATCATTATACCTCAGTATCATTATAGGTACTTAAATAATCTTCAAGATAAGTAGGTACCTACTTATTATTTCATTGTTTATAATCTGATTTACGTCAGATATTAAAGGGTCATGATTGAAAACCTACCTAAGTAGAAAATTTCTGGTAGACGTGCTAAAATAAAAGAATATAAAAAAATGGTAGGGTGATAATGTCGCCTGTAATGAAAATGTCAAACGTAGGAACTGGAAAACCTTGGGAGAAAAGCAGCCACATAAATTGTTATCAACGGTGGGGACAACTCTAATCAAAGTAATTTGCATTCTGGATAATATGGTGCATTGCTACACGGGCAGTTTTCCGCACTGGGGGAAGCAGTAAAAAAACCTATCGCTCATAATCAAACTATACAACATGTTACAAAAATACCCCTAATGCCGAATATGGTATATAGGGACCATCAAACTGATAAACTTTTACTATGGGACCAACTCTGAAATCGCGAAAAACAAATCAGCTGTTTCATACAAACATTGAAATCGAAAATATCAAAATGTATGAAACAGCTGATTTTCTTTTTCGCGATTTGAGAGTTGGTCCCATAGTAAAAGTTGTTCAGTTTGATGGTCCCTATATACCATATTCGGCATTAGGGGTATTTTTGTAACACGTTGTTTAGGTAGGTACTCCAGCCAACTAACGGAAAAAATGTTTGTAAACAAACCGCCACTTGTTACATGGTCTGTGCAAACCGCACTACTTAACCTTTGAAAGTACTTACTTTTTTATCACACGTTTTTTAGATATGGGAATTTCACTGACTTACTTATGTTAACCAAGTTGGTAAACAGGATGGACATTTTTAAGTGAACCTGAAGGGAAAGTACTTAATAAAGGAGATAGGAGTTTTTGGTTAAAGGAGATATTCCTTTATTTTCAAATACGCTTGCCGTATCCGATATTTGAACCGATACTAATGGGCGATTTTCTGATGGTTCAAATAAAAATAAAAATATAGATAAAAAAATGTCGATAGATGGCGTTTTATGAAAGCGTAAAGTTAAACCCCCCTTGACACTAAGCAATTTCTCGCTTGCAATTTTTTGAAAATTTTGATTGCAAATGCTTTAGGTACCCTTCTGCCTTGGAGAGTGATAAACGAGGCGGGGGAGTTAAATTAAAACGGCGATAGACACATATAAGCAACTTTACGACGGCTCGACTTTCACAAAACGCCAAATATCGAGATTTTTGAACGAATTTCTTTATTAGAATAAACTAATTACACATAATAATGGTGTAAATCCCAATATAGTGTATGACTCCGATATTTCGGCGCAGTTGCATGCGTCATATAGTCACGGAAGAACTGTAGTTTATTCTAATAACGTCAATAACCATGGAAATTTAAAACATTATAATTTCTTTATCTTTTTTGGTCTCGGAAAATCATCCACACTGAGAAAAATAATGGCTAACAAAGTCACAATAAAAGCTTTGCTAAAATTTTCTTGTTGTAGAAACTAAAACCTCTGTTACCACATCCAGGCTCGTTTAGTTTCCATATCAACTTTTTTATTGTTCTGGGTTTGTTGTGATAAGAACAACGCGCAACTTGTTATCATAAAAAAGTTCTTATAGTTAACAATAGTACGTTGTTTTTTTAAGAAAGTATATTTTGATGTAGTATTGAAGTCCAATCTAACAAAATAAATACTGTTATAATAATAACATGTGCATTGTTATTTTAACCATATTAACTAACTAGGTTGAGACGACAATGTGCTTGAAGTGTGCGACAAAGTTAATTTGTTAAGTTTTTATTGTAACACGAACAATAAATAATTTGTCTCGGCCAAAAAGTTCAAGTAATTTTGTTGTGATGACAGGATTTTATTGTGAAGTTAAATAAATATGAAGTTAATACGATAACAAAGTGAATCCATCAAAAGCGTTTGTTATGGAGTTCAAACGTAAGCTGTCAATCTAACAACGTACAATGTAAACTTTGTTGTGATAAAAATATTTGAGGGTATGCGGGGAGTAGCGGGGAACGAAGAACTTTGTTATAATATCTATTTGGCATTCATTTCTTTTACGGGTGTTCGTGGATACGCACGGAAAAATGAGTGTAGACTGTGTAGATAAAGAATTAAGGGACTTTAGTGAAAGTTGGTGTTACTGAAAAGTTGGTAGGATTGTCATTTTGCCGTGAAAGTATCGGGACCACCATCACTTAATGAAAATAACATTTTGTAGCTCCAAACTATAATACGTCAAATTTTACCTGAAATCGAAAAAATCTATATTCCGATAGTATTTAATACTTATATATAAAATGAGAGCATTTGTGTGTTAAGGTTGATACCACAATATGTAATTATATTATGGTGATCCCACCACTTTCATGAAAAATGACAACCTTTTTTGTTAAATATCTTTTTCTTAAATAAATGTTTGTATATTTCACAAGAAATTTAAAAAAGCATGGGTCCCGCCATTATGGTCGTGATCCTATGTCAAATGTTTTCTGCACTGATTGTGATTATGTTGAATAAATATTTTAGTTTGTCTATTTAAACTTTATTTTACTAAAAACCTTTATAATATTATTTCCCACAGATAATGGACCGCAGACGGCTACTACCGACAGTGGCCGCCACTCCCTAAAATTATTAACTACTTTCTGAGAATTAATTAAAACCAAGTTTTATCTAGAAAAGCACTTAAGAATATTTAGAACCAATAGAATTATTGAAACAAGACATTTTCCAGATCTAGTGCCAAATCACACGAGACAGTGCATTACTAGAGAATTTGGTTTCAATATATTTTCAGGCAGTAGTTAATAATTTTACGGAGTGGCGCTACCGTCGCGGGAGTAGCCGTCTTAAAACTGTCACAGAAACAATTTTCATTTGCTAGAGTAGCAAAAAGAAGTTGATAAGAATACAAGGTTATTTTGTTACTGTAATGACATTAACTTAGTACTACAGCAAAGGTGAAGTTACTATCAAACCTAACCTAACAAATTAAGTTTGCCGTAGCAAATATTGGCATTTGCTGTAGTTCTTAGTTAATGTCATTACAGTAACAAAATAACTTTGTATTTTTATCAACTTTTTTATGTGACTGTAGGTGCAATAACAAAGGAAAATTGTTAATCTATCAAAGTCTATCAAAGCTCAGTTGTTATAGGAACATAGTTAAATTAACGCCAAAACATTTTTAAATTGTTACAAGAACAGTTTATTGATTGTAGCAATAACAATATAATAATTTTGTTGGTCTAACAATCCCTACGCAGAACGGTAACGTTGTTAGTGTAACAAAAACCAGCTAACAATAAAAACGTTGTAGTGGTAACTGTAGACCTTAAACGGCTCTCCCCTGTTAAAGTTTTATTGTTACACCCAACAATATTTTTCTCTCAGTGCAGTCATAAAAATGGCATCCTGTATTGTTATGGCACATATATACACATATCGTGTAGTAGTACTTATTAGAACACTGTATTTCCGTGCTCGGATTAGTTAGGAGTGAACAGAAAATGTAATATTGTAGAATTCCAAAATGATTTTATTAGGCCCTCATATAGGTACCTAGTCACCAGTGTAGCGTCCTTATTCATTTTGTTTAATTTAATATTATATTGCATTCTAACTCAGACAATAACAAGATATATTAGATGGTATATCTAGCAAGGATATTGTAAGCTACCTACCCTACTGTGCATAAAATTATGCAATGACTATTTTTTTACACGAACTATTGAAAATTTACAGATTCGGTGCTTGGCTAATAAAGCACATCACAAAACTATTTGAAATAGAATGGGTTCTCCGCAAAGGAGAAATATTGGCGGAAGAGAAAGGGGCCATCATCGTTTCTAATCATCAGTCATCCCTCGATTTACTAGGTGGGTAAACTACGGTAAAAATTGAAAGTCAATATATTACTATATCTACCTGGAGAAAAAAATAATTCTAGAAATAATACCTAGGTACAGACAACAGCACGTCAGGTTATACAGTTAAACTGCGAAAATAGCTTTTATTGGGTATGGCATAAAGGCGGTCTCAAGGTTAACATGTATAGTCTGAGGTGCCGTTGTGTTGTGTGTATAAGGTTAAATCAAACAAAAACATAAATTGTAAACTGTATTGATTTAGCGAACAAGTCTATCTGCAACACCGATGTCAAATATCTATTATGTGCCAATGTGCTGTGGATTGCATTAATTCTTTACCGAAACCGGAAACCAGTAATTTCTGTGTTCAAAACGACAGCACTGCTGAACACCCGGACCGTGTCCCCAGGGGCACGACGGATAAATTCGAATGCTCCATTGTGCCCCTTTAGTGGTTAAGTAGGAAAATTTTTCATTTGTTTACCTGTGGCCCTACCATGAGTTGATGCAAACTGTTTACGTTACCGTAAACTATCGTTTTCTCTCTTTTACTCGCATTGACTGTGAGCAGTATATCCGATAATTTACGGTAGTGTAAACAGTTTACATCAACTCATGGTAGAGCCACTGTAGTGCTCCCTTTAAGTCTTGCATGGGCACACCGGAGGGGCTACTTAAAATCAAATAACAGATTTCAACAAATGTTAGGTAGGTATATTTTTCCCTTTCATTTAAATTAAATAAAAAATACTTTTCAAAACTAAAACTTATATCATTAATTATTAAATTTAGATTTTTCGCATTCACAATGCTATTTTTATACTAAGATAATAATATAGGAAAAATACTAGGAAAAATCGACTCACGACGCCGCTCAGTGCATTGGGCCGGAATCCCAAGGGTGCGGGTTCGAGTCCCGACTGAGGTGCTACGGGTGAGTCGAGTTTTTCTAGTATTTTTTCTAATATTATTTATCTTATATCATTAATATTAGCAACTATATAATAATGTATACAATGCGATTAAATTAACTTGAGTGACCAAATTCAGAGAGCTTGCGGTACAAAATGATGAAGTATTTTAATCTGTAAAATTTACTCTTTGCCATACATTCCTGTTGTATGTAGATAGGTGGGTGGAAGGTGGTACATATAAATTAATCGCATTGTACCTAGTACGTGAGATTATTGGGTAGGTCTATGATTACTTTCTAAATTAACAATACCGACTAATTAAACGTATAAATAAATTTTATAATATTCCGCGCCTGTATTATTAATTGAGTCTTTTTCCTTATAAAGTTGAATGTTTGCTTTTTTGCATTCGATTAGGTAAAGGATCGAAGTTTTTTGCATTCAAAACTTCTCAACACAAAAGAGCATAAAATTTTGTGCGTAAGGACTTGTGTACACGATGCCGCCCCCGCGCGTGCCGCCCGGCGGCGCACCTCTACGCTGTATATACGAGACGCGTTAAGCCCGTCACCGCGCCGCCACCGCTTGATTTCACCATACCACTATACGGTTGTTAGTTATAGATTGCTAGCCACGAAGATCACACGTGTCGCATGAATGTAGGCAGCCGGTAATGGAATAACAACATCAAATCCTAGTGATCAGCGGGTTGGCGGGGACAGCGGCGGCGCAGTGCGGTGGCGGGCTTAACGCGTCTCATATACGCAACGCAGAGGTGCGGCGGCGGTACGGCGTCGGCGGGGAGGCGGCATCGTGTGCACGAGCACTAAGGCTTGGGCATCTTTACATACCTAGGTACCTACAGCTTGACCAGAAAGAGTAAAAAAAAACAGCTTCAAAAAACAGCAGCTCTAAAAAGCAAGAAATAATATGCAAATCTGCATAATTACTATTCAAGTACCTACGCATATCTGATATTAAAAAAACGTCTTTTGAAGTCGGGTGGGGCTAAAGATATTTTTCTTTTTTAATCATAATAACATTTATCGTGGTATCTCTTTCTCAATTTGATTTTTTAATTCTTAAAGCCCCACCCGACTTCATAAGACGTTTTTTTAATATCAGATATGCGTAGGTACTTGAATAGTAATTATGCAGATTCGAATATTATTTCTTGCTTTTTAGAGCTGCTGTTTTTTGAAGCTGTTTTTTATAGCAATTTTTTTTAAGTTTTTTGAAGGAGGTTTTTCTTTTTAATTTTTAAAAGTTTTTTATTTTTAACTTTTTTGTGGTAGGTATGTATAAGTAAATGTATATTTTATTCATATTTCACACATTTCAATGGTATAATACGCTTAGTAACTCAATATCCACTTTTCGCACATTTTAGCAAGGGTCAGACATGGGGTAGGTGACCAAAGTATATTATCTCGAGCTCCTCCGTGCTTCAGAAGACACGTTAAGCCGTTAGTTCCAGCTACATTTGCACATTAACACCCACCAATCCGCATTGGGCCCGCGCGGTGGGTTATGGTCCATCCTATTCATCAGCCCATAAATAAGGCTTGTATCCCAGCCCCAGTAGTGATAATAAAAATGGCTGATGCGAAACCTTTCAATACCGTTGAGTAATCACTAAATACACTATCATATTTGATTTTGAAGAGTTCTCTTGTGTATCTTCGAAGTCCAAGGTCCAATGTGAAGGAAATTTGAATAAAAACATCCTTAAAGTATCCCCTTTCTAACGAAACAAGAATCATCTAAATCGGTTTATAAACAAAGAAGTTATGTCTGAAGATCCGTTAAAACTCGTGAAAAAGTTACCTAAAAAATTACAGTATTTTCAGGATTACTCGAAAACTACTGAACTGATTTAAAATTTTCAAAAAATGGGACCACCTGGGGAACGAACCTGATAAAGTGGCGTTTGAATCATGTCAATCGGTTCAGCCGTTTTCGAGTTATCGGTGGACATAAATAAAAAAAAAACAAATAAACAGTCGAACATAGAACCTCCTCCTTTTTTTGAAGTCGGTTAAAAATTAAATAAATTGAAACTAAAATTTTTCAGGACAAAAAATATTGTCAGTGTTGCCTCGTTATTAATCATTTTGACGTGTTTTCTAATTTCAGGGCTGTTCAACATTTGGCACGTTGTATACAAAATGACAGTTATAACGAAAAAAGAAATATTCTACGTGTGGCCATTTGGTCTGTCAGCTTACCTTGCTGGAGTTGTATTCATAAACAGAGCCAACGCAAAAGACGCATACAAACAACTTGAAATAACATCGAATGTAATGTTGAAGCAAAAGGTAAGGAAGGCTAGATTACTTAAATAAACACCCTCAGCGGCGCACCGTTTTCAAGATACTTATTAGCTAAAAACCCAAAAGTGGGATTTTGCGGTTATTTGCGCCCCCTCCCTCTGGCTCACCTCCTAGACGGTAGGACTTTTAATTAAGTATGTTCCTTCCCTAACTTGGGAGAACCCTAAGCTCAGGGTCGGCCCTACCTAAGTATGTCAGAAGTATTCATACACATACGGTAATTTCATATGCACTAATTCCTTTATGAGTGCAGTGTACCTATTGAAATACGGTTTTTTTTGCGATTTTCTGCCAATTTACGGCAATTTCCCAGGCAAATCACGGCAACTGACAAATTTACAATGGCAATACTGGTAGGGGTTATCACTTGACAGGCATTTGGCAGAAAGGAAGCTCGCAATGCTCGCATAAATGTTCCAATCACGCAAGCTGGCGACCGACTACCCCTCAGAAGATAGTTATTTTTCTGAGGGCTAAAACCCGCCCGGATCACAGATTACAGGTTTAGTGGATGAAACTGTGAAAAAATCGCGTTATTTTGCTATAGACTAGCAAAATTACAAGATTAGTGGATAAAAACCGCGCTTCGCGCACGTTTACTATAAACAGGCATTTTTCTAAAAAATCTGCCATTTTGTGCATCCTAGACAGGTAAGGTAACCCTTGCCCTGCTCTAAGCCCTAGCCGGGAGGTAACGGCAATGGCGAAGTGACGTAGCGTATTTTACGCAAAGGGGGCGTCATAATTGGATCTCATTCTATCATAAAACTTGCCACGGGCTGTCATTTTTGAAGGAATCACTTAGGTCTGTGCTCACGTACTCTATAGGTACCTCTTGTATTGACTCAAATATTAATACAAGTTTCAAATTAATCACTCTTTAGGAATTAAACGCGTACGTAAGTAATGATAAATGTATTTTTATCATACTTAGGTACGTATGTTCCCGACGTTTCGACCGAGTTGCATCGGCAGCTTTTATCCGTATTTTAACTTAGTAGGTACCTACAATACAACGCGAAAGTTTAAAAGTGTGTAAAATTTTTATAGAATTTGAGTGGATGGTCAACTCTTCGTAAAATGTGTGGAGTACATCAGCACACTAATAAAAGTTAATTCTTCATAATCACGTCTAAAATATGATAGATGGCGTTAGAAACGTAGAGCACTGGCTATTTCCATATGGAAATATATTAGGTAGGTACTGAATTATTGCTTTATATCCTTCCTACCTTCAGCATAAGTTTTCTATGACACTGAGGCTGGAGCTATCGTAAAAATGCATTGTGCAATAATGTATCTTTACGCAGATTACGAATTTCCCAGTAATAATGAAGCATTTTCTTCATTTTCAGACAAAAGTTTGGGTGTTTCCTGAAGGTACCAGAAACAAAGATTGTACCAAGATGCTGCCTTTCAAAAAAGGAGCGTTCACTATGGCGGTGGCGGCGCAAGTACCAATCATACCTGTTGTGTTTTCCCCCTACTATTTCATCAATCGAGAAAAACATATTTTTGGCAAAGGTTAAAAACTCTTATTTAACGAAAGTTCCTTGTTACGAATAAACTTTGACACTTTTTTCACGCATATCTCAAGGATTATTACGATATTTTTTTAATTTTAAGTTAGAAACAAAAGCCTACTTCCTTATGTTTTAAGCGCGCGAGGGTGAATCTACGTTGTTTTGTTATGTTTCTTACTTCCTGCGTCATTGTCTAATAATCTGCGTAATTTGCATATTTTTAAATTGTTTATTGCGATGCATTGGATTTTTAAAGATTTTCGAGTAAACGACAATGACGCAGGAAGTAATAAACAACGTAGATTCGCCCGCGAGAGTGTTTTTATTAGTAAATATTTTGCAAAGTATTGACAATTATTGATATTGGACAAGGACGAGAAAAGTAAGTAATGGTGTTAAGTCACGTCACGAGTTCACGACCACCTTGAACGTCTATTGATATGATAATATGAAGTACCAAATTATTAATCGCTTACTACGCACACTAGCGCTGTCATTTGAAAAAAAATCATAGTGATATTGATATACGATTATTGAATCGTCAATACTTTGCAAAATATTTACTAAAAACACTCTATACAAGGTGTTACAAAAATACCCCTAATGCCGAATATGGTATATAGGGACCATCAAACTGATCAACTTTTACTATGAGACCAACTCTGAAATCGCGAAAAAAAATCAGCTGTTTCATACATTTTGATATTTACGATTTTAATTTTTGTATGAAACAGCTGATTTTTTTTCGCGATTTCAGAGTTGGTTCCATAGTAAAAGTTGTTCAGATACAAAAATTAAAATCGTAAATATCAAAATGTATGAAACAGCTGATTTTTTTTTCGCGATTTCAGAGTTGGTCCCATAGTAAAAGTTGTTCAGTTTGATGGTCCCTATATGCCATATTCGGCGTTAGGGGTATTTTTGTAACACCTAGTATAGTGGTAGAGTCAGATTTTATTCCTTTGCTTCTCCCTTCGCTCTGCGACATGACATCATAGTACCTAATGTAATGTCATTAAAAATTCCAGGTCATATTATAATACAGTGCTTGGAGCCAATCAGCACCAAGGGGCTATCTCCTGAGGATATACCGGAGCTAATGAACAAAGTGCAGCAGCAGATAATGACGACCTACAAAGAATTGACCAAAGAAGTATTGGAAGGCTTACCCTCAAATTACCCCTTCACGACGAAGGGATAGAACAAAATCATACTCAATTAGCCATTAAGTATTAATATTTTTAAGCAAATTTTACTGTAATTAATTATTAATATGCCTTGATGTGGTGGTTTGTACATTTTATACCCACCATTTTGAAGATATATGTTACAAACCGAATGATTTATCTGTAACAATAATAATTGATATTATATGACTATTTTTGTTAACTATTTATAAAATTACATGTAAGTATTATAGCCAGAAATAAATTGTGCAAATACCTTTCCAATCTCATAATCGACGTTTAAGGCGTCATCGCCAGTGGAGTGGGCATCGATTATGAGGTGAGGTCATGAAATTATGCCATTTTATTGTCATCATTAATATAGTACTTACCCTTAATACCTATTTATAAGTAGGTAGAATATAAAAATAAGTCAATAGTTAAGATAGTTAACAAAAAATCTGGCCAAGTGCGTGTCGGGCCACGTGCAGTATAGGTTTCCGCAGTTACCTTAGCACATGGCTATAAACTTATAATTTTACTTCCTGTTTTACACAACTAACGATTAAAACTAAGTGCTCAATGAAAAAAAACAGATAAGCTCAACAAGGCTAGTATCTGTTTATAGTTCAACAATGCTTTGGCGTAGGTAGGTATGTACGTACGTAGTATTGAAAGAATTTCTAAACAGCTATCGAAATTCACAGACGAGAATTTCCTCAGGCGCCAGAAGTCTACTTTTCAGATAGCCCATTTCTCATTTTGACTTCTTTATTTTTAATATTAAAATCTACAGGGCGAATCTACGTTGTTTATTACTTCCTGCGTCATTGTCGTTTACTCAAAAATCTTTAAAAATCCAATGCGTCGCAATAAATAAGTTGAAAATATGCAAATTAATATAATTCACTATCGTACTCTAACGTAAATGATGGTAAATTCCGTTGTGATGCATTGGATTTTTAAAGATTTTCGAGTAAACGACAATGACGCAGGAAGTAAGAAACATAAGAAACAACGTAGATTCATTCTACAGCGATGACATGGGTATTTTATATTTTATTCCTTATTTATATTAGGTAGTTTATCTTTCTAAGTAGAAGTCATAAAATCAAAAAATCTTACAACAAACCACAACAAAAAAATCACTGACTTAGTTAAGGACGTTGTCAAACTTATGTTCATGGCTTCTTCTTCTTCTTTTTTTGTTATGGCAATCTACTTTCCTCTTCTTCTTCTTTTTTTGTTATGGCAATCTACTTTCCTCTTGGAAGTAATTTTTGCCAGTGTCAAGGGTTAAATAGTTCGGTGGTAGATATTGTTTAATTTTTCATTAGAATGCGGGTGCATCGCATTTCAATGGTGCTTGGAGCATTTGGCACCAAGTATATCAAGACAGTTTACTCGGTTAGTTCTGCCGAGGAAGCCACCACTTCAATAAAAGTCTCAGCTTCACACAACCAAGATCGCGCCTATTTCAATTATCCCACATATTGTTCAGTTGCGTAGACACTTGTACCATATAACTGCACCAATTTTAAGACACAATATCCACTATGAATCAATTTAAAAATAATTAAAATAGACACCAATCCGAACTCGACAAAATGGCGCCAAAAACTCCTACTTTCCTCTTGGAAGTAATTTTTGTATAACAATAGAGAAGGCTAAGAAAGAAAAAAAAATCAATATAGAAGTCTATGGTCCTCTCTGGCGTCTGTCTCCGATACCGTTATCTAACATTTCGATAACGCTACGTTACTTACGAAATACCGCTATTAGATAACGTTATTTTTAACGTTAACCTACCCCCCGCACAGTACGGCGTTGTACGTTATTTATTTGTATTATTACCAAAAACTTACCGGTATTCCTGTCCCTGTCTGTCTTGTCTGTGCCTCAGAAGAATCTGTGTTGTGGTTTTGATTTGACATTAGCTTAGAGCATTATGAGACATTAGTTTGACAATGATATTAATGTTGCCAGATGTTTCCCATTTCCCATTTTCATTTTTAAATTATACACAACGTATGTGTCAGACTATATGTTGACCTTGAGACTTGCTCTAAGCCGTAGGTAATATGGGCTGTTTTCGTAGTTTAACTGTTTAACTTATTGTGCTATCGTGCGTACAATGCGATATATTGACAATAGACAGTGATCCGCGGCAACTTCACTCGAGAATGTGTGTGGCGCGCACAGATGAATTACATCGTTTTTTCAGAGTTGTAAATTACTTCGTAATACTCTTAGAGCATTGTAATACTCTTAATGCTCTAAGGTAATACTGAAGTAAAAAAAATGCTTTTCTTTAATTACTGTATTTTTTAACTTTGCTAACTAGCAACACCGACAACAACAACAATCAAAATAAATCAATCATTTGATTTGATTCATTCGTCAAACAAGAATGATGAATGGAAATAATTGGAGAAATTTAAGTTATTATCCGATTTAAGTTAAAAATCCCGGATTTAGTCAAAAATGAGTACTTAATCAAAATATAATAGAATTTTCGTCGATCTAAACTTATACAAAGCGTAAGGGAAATAAAAAATCGATTTACATTACAGAAGAAAGCAACAAGTGTTGTGTTGTGCACTGATTTTTATGAAAATTGTGATTAAAGTGTTTTACTTTACAAAATACACTTTCTAAATTTTTGTTTATAATTTAAAAGATGTGGGACAAAATGATTTACGTGTTTGTCATCATGTTAGTCACATACATTCTAAAGCAATTGTTCTCAGAGACACCAAATTTCGTGAAATTTAAGTCTAAGTTCCTAATATTTTACATATGGACGTCAATAACCGCAGTGGTTTTATTGCCATTCTTTGTGTTCAATCCAAAAAATGTGAAGAACTCCCTGTAAGTATATTAAGATTGCCTTACCTATGTACCTTTATTAATTAACCTATTCCAACTCAACTCAACAATTAAGTCAATTTGTATTATTTATATCAATGCAATGAAGTGTTCTTAGTGTGAGCCATTATTTCATAATCCATAATCCAAGTTCCATATAATCGCAACAGTGTCCCCCAACACCTGAAAAATGAGACACTATAGATATTCCAATGTTATCCTGCCGCTTGGGTGTTGATGAATTAATTACTAAACTCAAATTTATTTTGGTTTGATATTTCCTATATCACATAAGTACTAAATATGTTACTGCTCTCTTAGGTTTGGCTCGCAAATTGTGAAACATGTAACTAAAATAATAGAAGTAAAATGGCACCTAAGAAATGGCAGAATATTGGCAGAAGATCGAGGTGCCGTTGTAGTGTCTAATCACCAGTCATCAATTGACATATTAGGTAAGACAGTACCAGCTAGAGTTCCCAACCATACTATTAAAAACAGTATTACTATACTTATACTTTTTACTGGGACATCTCAATGTGACAAAAAAAGGTCAATCAACATTTTTATTCCATCCAAGTAATATGTATGTACTATAATAATAATATGTACTTTAATAAGGTCAAATACGGTGACAGTCCTGTATTATACGGGGCGTATGGTAACCCTAGTTATCAGCATCACTGGTAGTAGTAGAAGATACTGTTAATATTACTAAAATGCTATTTCTTGTAAAAAAAGTTTACAACTCTAGTTCTAACACATGGTTGAAATTTTTTTGTTATTCCTGTGGTTCTTGATTTGTATGCCCAGTAATGTTTTGCTGTGTGACCTGCTGAAGTAGTGCGCTATGTATGGCACTTGATTGATTTTTTGTGTAATATCAGATAACATATTATAAAAACCCAGTAATTAATAATGACACTCAGTGAAGGAAAATCTCACATAAAATAATATGTAACTATACAAGGAAATTATAGTATGGTTCATTTGCATTATTCCTTTTACTTTTTGTTTAGCCTTATGTGTTGTTTACTTATCAACCCAAGCTGTTATTATTTGTCTTTTAGTCTTTCTAGAAATAAATTAAAACAATATTTTCTCAATTTCTTCATTATTCATAATTATTTCAGGAATGTTCAATATCTGGCATGTAGCAGATAAAATTGCTGCCATTGCAAGAAAAGAAATATTCTATGTATGGCCATTTGGATTGGCCGCATATCTCGCTGGGGTTGTTTTTATTGACAGAAATAACTCAAAAGATGCTTACAAACAATTAAAAATTACTTCAGAAGTAATGATCAAAAATAAGGTTATATATTTTTTATATATTGTCTTTCATTACTATACATATGTAAGTTCCAGCTCTAAACTCTGACATAAGACTTATTGTTTATGTAAAGATTGCATGACTCAATTGGAGAACTAGTTTAACCCTCTACTTAAACAATATTTTGTTACATCATTGCACAATATAATGATTGTACTACCTACTGATTTTATCAGTTACTAAAACAAATGTTTTACAGACAAAAATATGGCTATTTCCTGAAGGAACAAGAAACAAGGACTTCACAAAACTGCTACCTTTTAAGAAAGGTGCGTTTAATATAGCGGTTGCTGCTCAAGTTCCAATCATACCAGTTGTATTCTCACCATACTACTTTATTAATAGGAAAAAATTCATTTTTAATAAAGGTAAAGTTATTTTAACAGGTGTTATTCAATTTCCGCAGTGCAGTAGATAATTATCTGTTTTCTTGCTTGCTTTCATTGTTAATAAGTTAAGTAACAGAAGTGTCTTGAAACAACTTTGTTTTGCATGTTACAATTACCTATTTTATACAATATGACTGTGTATGAGTAATTTTCAGTAATGAGTTTGTAAGCGAGACTTAAAGTTTTTAACAACATTATGAATATTTATTTCTAGCTTGTAACTACTAAAACATAGTCGTCGCACATAAACTTTCAATCAATTATCTCATTCTCTGACACATTTACTGATTGACTGGGAGGCAATGCCTAATGGCATTGAGTCCGCCTTTTGCTGTATTTTTGTACTTGCAATAAAGATTAAATAAATAAATCTTAGAATATTGAGGTTAGGGTAACATAATTTCAACTCATGTTGGTAAAAGCACAAAATACAAAAAAATAGTACCTACAAGTGTAGAAGTGGCTGATTGATGCTTACATTTCCATTTAGACAGTTTAAGGCATTTAACTGAGTACCAAAAAAATTTTTACTTCCTTCTTTGTTATAAATACTTTTTCAACAATGAGTTGCCGCTCTACAATCACACAATTGTAATACAGAGTAGTCGAATTTGATATACTGAACAAGTTAAGTTGTGTTTATTAAGAATTTTAATATTTCGATTTCCAGGGCATGCAATAATCCAGTGTTTAGAGCCTATCCCTACTAAAGGCCTGACAATGGAAGATGTGCCAGAACTCATAGAACGCGTCCGAAACATCATGGATGCTGTATACAAGGAACTCTCCAAAGAAGTTCTGAGCACTTTGCCGCCAAACTATCCCCTGGCCACTACGGACTGATCAACAACTTAAGGAGGTATGACTGAAAAGTATTATTTGAACAGGCTTTATAGTAATTATTAATGTAGCATAATATGACTTAAAAAAGAACAAAAATACATTCTTATATCTGTGATTATTTATAACTAATCGATTGGTCAAACATTTGTGAAATTAATTGCCATAAAATTATATTTTTGTGTTTAAAAATACGTTACTTTGTAAATTGAGGCTATTACGTTTACTAAATTGTTATATGAATATTTAAAAAGGGCGATTGATAAGTGTGTCACTAACTTATTTCACGCTCCACTCTGCGTGTATTTGTTGCAGTAAACTCGCGTGGTGTAATTGTATGTTACGAAATGTTGCTTTTGCGCTACAGTTTTTGAATACAATATGAGCAAACTGTTGATCACAGATCAGATTGCGTCAGTTCAACCACAAACAACCCGGTAGAATACCAATTAAGTGATGCCACTGCACATTTTATTATGAATAAGTCTAATCTAAACCGACGTACCTACCTATTATTTGGGCTTTGTTTCATTGTAATATATTATGCACACAATAACAAAGTTATACCAGAAAATATTTAAAATTACTAATAACTAGGATATGCAACTAAATATTACCAGTGTAGTTAAGCCACTTCCGTATAATATACCTAGTGAATAATATACGAAAAATGTAATTATGAAAATGTAGTTTTTGATGTACATAGTAAATCTCTCTTAATCACTTTTTATGTATTTTGCAACTTAGTGAGGCGGCAATTTCGTTATGTATCTATAGAGTGTTTTAATACATACCTACCTATTTTTAAAAACGTTCAATCGTTTAACGTTATTTAATGTAGGCAGCTAAGCTGAGAATTTCACAGATTTCAGAATATAATCTTGATGATGAAATAATATACTATAAATTAATCTTTTTTTGTCTACTTTGATAATTTTTGTCAAAATGTTAATTTGTTAATCAATAACCAAATTAACCAACCCGTATAATGGATCCTCCACATGCACAGGCCCGGCCAGCAGAGGAGGCCGCGCCTCCCCAACACACGTTGATATTTCGCCGGAAGGCCACGGACGGCTGCGCCTCTCTGTAATATCCTGCAGGCCGGGCCTGTGCATGTGGAGTATTCATAACATATAACTTTTGATGCAAAGATTAATGATAAACTTTTGAACCTTTTTAGTCGCATTTACAACTTAATTATCATTTATAACATGCAAAGTGATTGAATTTCTTATATTAATTTCTCGAGTCAAAATTGTGCCATTTATAAAAGTAATTGGATCCAAAGATTATTTAGAAAAGGGACCCGAATTTTGTAGGAGATATTATATACCTACCTTACCTGTTGTTAGCCATGTTTAAATGTGCGATTTTCTGACTTAACTAAAAAACTGAGCTCAAATAAAAAATAGTTCGATAAACGATAGATGGCGTTCTATGAAACTTCACATTAAGCAATTTATGGCACGCATTTTTTTTTTTATTTGATCGCAATTGCTGTAGACATAAGCAAGTTTACAACGACGCTCGGATTTCTTAATCCTTCAACGCCCGAAAAATGAGACACAATAGATATTCCATTGTTGTCATGTTGCTCGGGCGTTGACGAATTAAAACGCTATCTATCAAGATTTTTGAACTAATTTCTTTTTATTTTTTGGTCTCGAAAAATCGCCCATTTAAAAAACGTTTAAAAAAAATGAGAAAGTGAAGTATGTTTCAAACTTTTTTTTTGAAAAACCACATTCTTATCTTCGTTATAGTAATACATATTGTTTAATATCTCATCTTAAACTGTTAGTTGAGAGCTGTAATGCAAATGTGAACTATGGTTTATAAGTTTGTTTAGGATTTTAATTTAAGCATAATTATTACAGTATGTACCAAAAGAGCGTGACCGGGAAAATTAAATGAAAACCTTTGCATAACCTCTTGCAGAATCCAGAAATCATGGGAAATAGTATGTTTTTTTACAAAGCATTTTAGAAAAAGGTTCGTTCTCTCTAGCCTAATATTTATTTTTATAAACTTCATTGTAAAATTTAAAAATATGACCATCACGCTCGTTTTGAACACACTGTATATCAAAGTAAACTACACAAAGGTGCAAGTCGAGAGTCGAGACGCACATATGTATAAGTATTACTTTACGTAAATATAATATATTTAAAGAAAGACCCACTGCTCGTTCTGTAAAGTGGTCAGGCCCACAGTCAAAGGCGTTGTCAAATGATTCACGACATTAAGATTCGCTACGCACCACCAACCAATTGTAATGTATGAGTATATACTCATACATTACACATATATATATACTCATACATTACACAATTTTATCACTCTACTTCAGTATATTAATCAATGTACGTAGACAGCAGCACAATGGGTTACCAATTAATGTAAAATATCATCAATCGTCTTCACAAGTTCAAAGATTTATACTATTTTGACGGTTTCCAGTACGATGACATACGTTTTTTCATACCAAAATAATAAAATGCTGTACCTACTACGAATCCCTTCTGTACGAAGTGTGAACTTCGCTTTAAGGCTCGCCAGATAGAGACGGCATAAGATTCGGAATTCCGAAACGGAATATCGATTATGTATGAAAATTTCGAACGGAAAATTACCGCATGTATGTGGTAGATCCATAGATTTGTATGGATTAGCTGCGTTCGGAATGATTCTGTTTCGGAATTCCATGTCAAAATTCCGTCTGTATGTGGCGGGCCTGAACGTAAAAAAAATCTTCATCAGTAACCTACTCCAATGCGTTTAATAAGTTTATAAATCATGAGCGACACAATACAACGTAGTAGTGGCAATCGCTATCGAGTATTTTATAGTCATCAATACAATAGATCCTCATGTCATAACAAATATAAATATTGAAATCAACAACGGCTGTCTCCCTTATCTAGTCGGAACATTCATACATACTCACATTTATAGTATGTTATTATATTTTTATAAGCATTGTTCTGTTATGTAGCTAAATTGTTTTTTCGAGTAGAAAGCGTTTTGGCCAGTTTATGCTTTTCTAAAATACTCTAAATCAGCGGTAACTTTTATTATTGAGACAATTTTTATGAGGAATCGTGTCCAATGGTACAGTCGAGTAATCAAGTTCATTAATATGTTGGCACTTTTGACAGTTCGTCAACCTTATGGCTTTGTAATAAAAGTCAACATCCGATCAAAAAAGACGCATCGATAAACTATTTTCGTATCGACTGTCTCGCTCAAACTCTCATAAATTACACTTAACTATCTCACTCATGGCAAGCAATTTTGCGACGCCAAACCGGTTTCTTTCGTTTAAATAAAAATCTATAATATATTTGAAAAATCCAACTGACATTTTAAAGTGTGTGTTTAGACTAATCTACTAAGAAAATTTAAAGGCTTAAATTGGTCAGGTTTGTCTTTTAAATGTCTGTTTTAAAAGAGGTTTCTTTGATATTTTTTTCTCTGTTATAAAAGTTTTCCCGTGTTCACTAATCGTGTTTCTTCAACTGACAAAATGAAGTCAATGAAACAAATAATAAGGTTATTAAATATCACGGTTATTATATGTTTTGTTATTGATGAGAAAAATCGAGATCCCTGCAACCAAAATGTCCGATGCGTCCTCTTAATGAACTCGACTGTACATCCCTTAACTGTCCCATTTCGCGTCATGGTAAAAATATATCTAACTATTATTCTGTTGTTATTTCCAAAATTGTATACCAAACCAATATTAAACTTTTATACGTCAAAAGCGCCAGACATTTACTATCATTTGAAATGTATAGAGAACGGACAGTGGGTCGAAAAGGGCATAAACAGTAATGACACAATATATAATACTAGTAATGATAAGACTTGACGTTAAATAAGACTATACAGCGGTCGCAGCGATAACAGCCACGACCGCGACCCTAGTAATATTTTATAAATAAGATGAAAAGTATCTAGGTTTTTCCATTTATTTTTCCAAAAGTATGTACCAGTGGCGCCATCTGAAGCTTTAAAAATGTAGTTTCTATATTGCTTTAGTATCAAAACGTTTTGTTATGTTATTTATTATTATTATAAAATTTAATTTTGTGCTAACGCATAAATGTTTTGACTTGACTGACATAACACTATATCAAATATTTAGGATTGAGTTCCTAATACTGTGCAATGTTGATCGGAACTTTCAAGAAGTTATTGGTTAATTTTATATGTAATCCACAGAATTAGTATAGTACTGACGTAATGTAATCAACAAAACGGAACTTGTGTATAATTTATGAAGTAAAATATCAAAATATTCATAATATCTAATCGTTCTTATTTTATTGTTTATGAAAATAACTGTGATCAAAATAATATAAAGGAGATCATTCAGGAACCATACATTTATGGGTTATTTCTGAAAGTGTCGGCCAACGAAAAAAAATTGTACGTATTGCTAGATCTAGTCATTTGGAGCAACAGTTAATATGGCACAAAAGTTGTAGGATTACTTTGAGCCAACTTGGCTCAGAGTATAGGCAATATGTATCATTATTTTACACTTTCAGAATTAAATTAATAATGTATGAAAATGTCGTATCTTCGCGTTGTACTTTCTGCCACGACCATTGATGATCTTATCATACCTTTTAGTGGAAAAAAACAGCATGGATTTTCTACTACTTTTCCAGCACGACCTTCGAATCTCTATGATCTTGATAGTACGAAATTCCAAAAGAGGTGTCTACCGGGGGCCCTATTTTTGAAATCATTCGGCTGGCGTCGAGAGCTCTTTACTACTAATTTTAACTGGACAGCCATGCTGTCAAATGAAAATGAGTTATAAAGAGCGCTCGACGCCAGCCGAATGATTTCAAAAATAGGGCCCCTGGGGCCGTACCGGCTAACGAAACGAGCTTCGGAAAGTCTGCTGGGCTTCAAATCAAAACAGATAAATCGAGCCCCAATCGGGCCAAAATGGCGAACCTCAATTCATGATGTCACACGAACATCGATATCTTTTAAATAACTTCGGCGAATAGTACAATATGAAACTCCTTACTTCGATTTATCTGTTTTAAGTTGAAGGTCGGCAGACCCGCCGAAGTTCGAAAAGTTAGCCGGTAGAACCCCTGGTCGTGTTAGGAGCATTCTTTACAGCACGACCATTGATTGTATCTCTTAGATTAAGTGGGTAAAAATTTTCAAAACAGGGGTAATAAATAGTAGAAAATCTAAGCTATTTTTTGCCACTAAAAGATATGATAAAATCATTCGTGGCAGGAAGTACAACATTAATCTTCGAACTTAGATAACTTGGCTCAGAGTAATCCTACACTTTTGTGCCATATTAACTATTGCTCCAAATGGCTAGTTCTAGCAATAAGTTCCATTTTGTCATGTTGGTCGACACTTTCGGAAAAAGCCCAAGTAGAATGATCTTTAACTTATGTATTTGGCAAAATTTATTATATGATAACATTATTTTTTTATATATACCTATACAATTACATCCACGGACGTTTGAGTGGATAAATTTGTTAATTTAAACGAAGTGGCAATATTACTATATGTTTTACTTATTTGATATTTTTGTGAGAAAAATACATTGAGTTATGTTTTTACATGAAAAACACCTACATAGTAATAATTACATCTATTCTGTAGAATGTCTATCTATCTATACCTACCATGAAGTTATATACTCGCAAGTGTCAACGTAACTGCAACCTAAATATAGCATTTATTATATTTTAAACTTATTTATATCAAAATGATCAATGTAATATAAAAATATATCTGCCATTATTATGTATGGTGGACGAAATAACTGTTTTATCTATATTACTGTGTATGTGTATACTCTTAGTATCTTAAAAATTTAAACATTAATACTTGAATGGGTCAGCATAAATATGCCACTTATCAGAAGCTTTCATCACAATTCGGTGTAATAACAAACACAAATCAGTTACTTATTGATGTTGTAGTGCATCTTTATATCACTTAGGTACCTAAATTAATAACTAGCCTCCGCCTGCGACTTCGTCCGTCCGCGTGGACAGTATTTGAGTAGTAGCGACCAGTTTAAATGACCTCTTTAGTGTATGAAAGCTTATACTACGGAAAGTTCAAGCTGTTTCCTTGGTTTTAAGCTGATAAAACATGGCTTAGATTTTAAGTTGGACTCCAAGCTACTATACTATGAAAAGCCAATGCGTTCAGCAGTTTTTGCGTGATGCGCGCAGACACATTTAGTATTAACAGTTTTATTATAATGTATACACTTTTACTATGGGACCAACTCTGAAATCACGAAAAAAATATCAGCTGTTACAAACAAAAATTATTAAGAAAATATTAAATTTTCATACATTTTCTTCACACTTTTTTCATCACAGCTAGTTTTTTTTTCGCGATTTCAGAATTGTTAGTCCTATAAGTAGGTACTTAATAAAAGTTGCTCAGCTTGATGGTCCAAAGAAACTGATTTCCCATTTATAGTTAATCACCTAATTACACTCTGTAGATATAACAAGTTGCACTACATTTATGAATAATACCTTTTTAACAAATCGATAGTTACTGCACTAATGATATAATTAAATCCTCTAAGGATCAATTTATTAGCTTCCGAGTTTGTTTACGTCTCAATATAGTATCCTGTTGGTGATATGAGTTGATAATTAAGACGGAACTGCACTGCAACGATATAAACAAATCTGATAGATAACCCAATGATAGCGATTAGCATAATTAACGTTCTGGTTATACGCTAATGATTCCTCTTCACGCTTTATCTCGTGAAGTCATTATACAATAATTAAATGTAAGTACAGTCGCTTGTGGTACCTTGTTAGTTCCTCAGTATGCATCAGCGAACTAACAAACTAAACTAAACAAATATTTAAAAAAAAAATGGCACCACGGGGCTACAAAATGACAACTCGCACAACATTTAGTCATTTTTAAATGCCAGCATTTTTAGTTCCAGCCACATAAGTTGTTATTTTCATGTTGTGACATTTTTGAGCGGAATGCTTGTTCCATAGATTTTAGTTCGCTGGTATGCATCCCCATTGGTTATCTATCGACAAACCACGCAAAAAAAAATATTGTTGAGCCACAGACATAAATCGTAATGTCGCATGTAACATTAAGGGATTACCGACTGGCAAACTAATGTCAGTTTATTTAAAATAAATATCTGAGGTGCTACGGGCGAGTCGATTTTTTCTAGTATTTTTTCTAATATGTTATTTATCTTAATGTCAGTTTAATGTTTGTAAACAACCTCTAACTGCGCACCAATCAAATGATTATGACCCGCGTCAAATATTATTATCATCCTACATTTTTATGCGTTTTGCAATATCTGCGGACTGGTGATTACACCACGGTGCGTTATACGGATCTCACACAACGACGCATGTGACGTCATAAAACGCATAGCTTCGCTGTAATGCTTCGCTGTAGTGCGGTTTCGTCGACCAACAAACATTTTATTTCTTTTATTTAAGCTATAAGCAAAACTGAATTTATTAAGATATCTTTACAAACTTTCAATTATCACGCCTAGAAATTCGTGTGTGATGTATTCATATTGCTAGTCTTGCTTATTTTGCAATTTAATATACAAACATAGTACCAAAGTTTAATTTAGTTCATCGCACAGTATATACCTAGCCCAAAAAGCGGAAATCCTGATTTTATCCCGTGTACCGATTCTACTCCACAACGCTCGAATTGGTTTTCTGTATACACACAAAACAAAACTTTCATACAAAACTCAATCAGCTGTTCAAAAAACATTATGTATTTTTTGTCTATTTTCGGGAAAGTCGTAGAACAAACAATGTCGTAACAATGTCGTTTATGATGTTATGAAATGTACTCATGTTGTTGGTGTTTTACAAATTACCCTGTATACCAAACTTGCATTGATATGCATCCAATTGTACGAGTTTTTCTAACGAGTTATTGAAGGTTTTGTATTTAGATACTTATTACATCCAGTGACTGATAAAACGATATGCGTTTTTATGATTATACCTATTAGCTACTGTGTATCGGTTTTATGTTCCAATTCTATTGTTTTAAATTCTTAAGATCGTTGTAATGTAGTTTAGAATTGTCTTTGAGGTCGACTGGTCGTGAGACCTATTTGTCGACACTCGCCTTAGTAGCGGGGGCAGACACAGACATCACGCTAAACAGAGAAAAATGTCGACTTGTAATACCGGCTGTACACTCTCGCCGAGAAACCACGAGACAGGCCATGCTCTCTCACTCCCACTTGCACCCAAGGCACTCGTACGAGTGCACTCGGGCGAGAGTGTACAGCCGCCATAGTGCACGTGGTGTGGTTAGATCGAGCCTAGCGTGACCTCTTGACTACTCTCGCTCGATGCCTAGTCATCAATAAGCTTTTTGTCTGTATTAAATTGTGTCTATTTGATATATTACTGGTGCTTTGATGGTTGATTGTCAACTAACAGCCGAGTCTTAACTTTTGATTTATTGAACTTAATTTTTGTTGACCACGTGATCTGTAATATAATTGACACAAAAGGCACAAAAAGTTACAAATCTGCATATCTTATATCCTTAATTAATCCAAGTAAGTTTATTTCGGTATCATAGGTACCTACAGGCGCTATTTTGTGTGAATTTCAAATCACTTAGTGAGACTGTTGCCAATTTACTTATTATCATTTAGGCCTACTTATTTTTTTGACAAAATGCCACTAAAGTAAGTACGTATTATTAAAATTAAGTAAGACAATATTGTAAAAAACGGTTTTACGTTTAAACCACAAATTCAATATTTTGTTATTCACGCAAATTACAATTCCAATTCTATCTTGTTAAAGACAATTATTTGTTTATGGTGTTATATGACAAAATGCAGTGGGAGATCTCTTTATTAGATTACTTCTAATAGGTATTTGTGACCTTATCGACGTAGATACTTATTTTATTGCATGTATTTGGTGTATACCTACTTATCTTTAAAAAGTCCTGTATTCATTCACCAAAGTGTATGTAATGATCCGAACATTGTGATTAATAGTTTAAAATATCTTGTGTATAGTTTATTTGAGACTTATAGCATTGAAATAGGAACTATTTTTCCATATTTTCATATGTGAAGTCTTTTAATAAAAAAGTAACACAGGCCAAACGCTTTTCATTTAAAAAATGTATATAATTTAATTAAATATTTGCATCAATTGTACAAAACTTCTATGGATGACCACCAATTTTGTATTTTAATCGTATCACAGTTTATTAGCGTTTCGGCAGGTTTTCAACTACCTGAAAAAAAAATAAAGTTTGTTAATTTCAAACCGTTATTTGGATAAATTCTTATATCCAAGATGCCGATTCAGCATCTGTTGTATATGGAATTAAAAAATTTGCGGAATAATTTGATTATTCGGCTAATCCGTAATAATAACGCTCCCAAAATTAAATGACACTGCTTGCTTCTGCGTGAGAATGCGTTTTTAACAGAGTTATCAAGTTCAAATATGTGAAATGTATAAAGTAAGTATATTTATTGTCTATTATCCGAAAAAGTAGATAAGCTTAACTCCACACTGTGTAGCTTTTCTTAAAGGGCCAGGGTAAATAAAAGCAAAGTACCTCATTCGTGGTCCACAAACTTGGCTCGCCGCGCCAGAGTTTCTGCGGAGGTCCGTGTGAATTCCACCTGCATGTTCATCTGAACTGTCTCTACTAGTGACGAGATCTGTTCTGCGTCCATTCCTTTAGTCTCGATCATTGGCATTATTGTTATTATAATTTCACCTGAAAGGAAAATATTATTTTACCTGAAACTAAAGTAGCTTAGGAAGGTAGTTGGAAAATTCTTATTACTTTATACTTATAGCTTCTACTGCATTTACTAAGTATACTATGTTATATTTTCATTATAAGATTAAGAAACTACCATCACTTTCATACTTAATGAAGAAAGACCCTGCAGGCTTGTATGTATACACGACAGCACGTCAGGTTACACAGTTAAACTGCGAAAACAGCTTTTATTACGTAGGGCATAAAGGCGGTCTTAAGGTCAACATGTATAGTCTGAGGTGCCATCGTATGTACCTATAACGAGCGGGAATTAAGTTTTTTCGAAAAACTAAGTAGTATAAGTAGGAGTAAGTACCTGAACCAAATCTACGACGTTTTGTGTCCAGAAAGTGGTATTTAGAGACGACAATAGGTTGAATGGGCGCGCCCGCCGCCATCGCCACGTGAAAAGCGCCTTTCCTGAACGGCAACAGCTTGTCGCCACCGTGCCTCGTTCCTTCAGGGAAAAGTAGCAGCTTCCGCTGAAATCATAATTAGTTCATCTGAGCAACAGTGAAAAGTATTTATTCATTGCTTTGCAACAATGTACACACAACGGCACATCAGACTATACATGTTGACCTTGAGACCGCCGTATGCCGTACGTAATAAAAACTGTTTTCGCAGTTCAACTGTAACTTTATGTGCTGAAGTGTGTACGTCAGTTCTAATGAACTTCGAAGGCAACAATTTGCACACAATCGAAGGGTAATTAGCGTTTTCTGATTCACACTATAGTCACAATATGCATAATAACTATAGATTCGTGCTCAATAACTGATCAAGTAAGTACCTATATAATAAATTCAATATTTGTCAACTTCACATACATTGTTCCGATTCCAAAGTAAGTAGCTAAAGCACTTGTGTCATGGAAATCAGAGGCAACGTGGTACCTATCACAAACACCCAGACCTATAGAAAAGTTTGTTTTCTAAATTGACCCAACCGGGGATCGAACCCAGATTTCAGAGATGGCGACACCTTAAAAACCGGTGTACAAAGCCACTCGACCGCGGAGGTCGTCTTTTTTCTGAGTTTTCGAGTAGAATAACCAGCTCGTTCTGTAGGTACTGAAGGTGCCTTAAACAAGTTAATAAAGGATAAACATATTCCGTGTTATTACAAAATATTTTTAAACACTGTTTAACTTAGACCCCTGTTTAAATGTGATGCTGTCTCTTTCAAACAATTCTGTGACTGTCTTAAATGTCATAAAAAATCAGCTGTTTCATAAATTTTGATATTTTCGAATTTAATTTTTGTATGAAACAGCTAATTTTTTTTTCACGATTTCAGAGTTGGTCCCATAGTAAAAGTTGTTCAGTTTGATGGTCCCTATATACCTACCATATTCGGCATTAGGGGTATTTTTGTAACATGTTGTATAACTCTGTTTTGCTAACAATTCTCGTTTGAAATTGATTGAAACAGTTTGAAATAATGCAATTTGTCAGTTTCAGTTGATAACAGAGTGTTATAATAGCACTTTGCAAATACTTAAATGAAACTAGGCTGTCAAATTTCATAAATTCAAATAATTTCAATCGATTTCAAACGAGAATTACTATCAACAGAGTTACGTAGGTAATCAGTATGACATCATCAAGTTATTTAGAGTTAAAGCCATTCGATTGTGTTGTTTTTTATGAGTTCAAAACAGTACGTATATCTACTGTCATTACGTCTTGTTATCAGTTTATCAGTTTTTCAAAGTGGGTTAAGCAAATCTTTACGTTAGGTAGATATGTATGTGTTGTTTACAAGAACTTTAAATTCGAATTTAAAATTCTTGATTAACTCGTGTCGTACCTGTAATCTTTTCATATTGTCTTATGACAAGATTTCAATATCATCTCTTAAAAGAAAATTATTCATCTTACTGTTCATTTTTCGTCTCTCAAATTCTAAAGATGAAAATGCGTTTATGTCTTTTGTAAGAGTGAAACAACCTCATAAATAATTATATCATCTTTAAAACATTCATTAATTAGACAAAAAGATTAAGATCAGTAAACAAGGATCACTTACATTTAAAGTTGTGTCATCATAAAAATCACTTACATTTAAAAAAAATATACGGTATTTTAATAACGGCAAACGCTTTTTCTAAAAATGAAAGTCCCGAAATTAGTATCTTCGGAAGTTTCGACTTTCGTGTGCCGAGACTGAAAATGTCGAGACATACAATGCGATTAAATTGTCAATAAATAGTGATCCGCTGCAACTTCACTCGAGAATAGAGTAAGGTATGTCGTTTTGTACCGCAAGCGCTCTGAAGTTAGTCACTTCAGTTGTACCTATATAGTCTTTGGTCGAGACTTCCACAGCCTATCTAGGTCACATGACATCTGACCTTCCTGTTTCAGTACCGAATTCTTGTGGACAATATAAAGTTGTTAAAGTAATGGTAATGAGAATGAAATGAAAGCATTTGTATGCAACTCACACTGGGTAACCCTCGGCTGTTGACTTTGACCTGGTTTTGAGGTGTGATAACCAACAATAGCAGGAATCGACGCTCAATATATCCAAGGCGTATTGAAATTGAGGAAGATCTGGATATTCGTAAAACTTCATAGGCTAACGTTCCAGAGTTTCGCAAGGATTCAAAGTTAACATAAATGTCCGGATTACACGATAATAGTTTTTGAAGCCCGAATGCCAAGCCAGTTTCAGTAAGCCAGCAGGCCAATACTGCCCTGGCTTTCCGTCTGGCTTGGAACATGCTTGCTCTCTCGCTTACTAGCCTAGAGATGAAGCCACCTTGCTAGCTTTGAGATGAAGGCAGTTCTGTTTAGATTAAGCCAGAGTTGCTTGCTGGCTTACTGATACTGTCTTAGTTTTCTGGCTTCAAAAGCTGTCCTCGTGTAATCCGGACATACGGGTTATTTCATTACTGTCGCCACGCGAAAACGTTGTGAAATGATGAAGTTTTGAAAATAAAAATACTTATCTCTAATTAAAATCCGTTCGATAAGAACCTATCTAATGTCCTCTCTAAGGGACCCTATCGTTCTTGATGGGGCGTCAGCTTGCTGGTTGTATGAGGGCCTCGCAGGCCGACTGCGCCCCACGTCCATGAACACCTGAATGTGTGGGACACAGGGCCTGATTTACCCAAAGGCTAGTAAGGCTCTAGCCTCTGGCTTTAGCCTAGCCGCCCCCTTGGTCCTTGCGCCTTAGGCTGGTGGCGGCGGGCGCGGTGCTGAGCTGACTTGCTCTATTATTTATTAATAATGTTTTTATAAGATATTAATTTTGACAATATCGTGGAAAGATTCGCCAGCGAGAAAGCGAGGAAAAGGAGTTTAAATTAAATATTCTCAATTCTCAAAGTAATAGAGCAACTGACGCATTTTTTTAATTCTTCTTGTTTGTAAGTAAATGAAAAGGTAGAATAGGACAGGCTAGAGGGAGCATAATATTCAATGTGCATCTGAACTGAGTTAGTCTAGCGCGGTCAGAACTCTAAATCAGGCACTGGTGGTGCATTAAACAAGCGGTGCCAAACGGGACCCGCGTACCTACTCAAGTACAACAAGAGTAAGAAGTGGCTTATCATACCACGATCGATGAACACTGTCCCCCACATCCAAGAAGCGGTATCAAACCAGCAAGCACAAGAAGTAGTATTTTATAGCAATTTCTTACCTTATCGTTCCTGATAGCGTCAGCTTGCTTGTTGAGTGCCTCTCGGGCCGACTGCGCACCACGATCGATGAACACTGTCCCCCACATCCAAGAAGCGGTGCCAAATGGGACTAGGTACTGTAGTGACCGCTTCGCCACCACTGTGCACCTAGCCATCAGCGGCCATATCACCGCCAAAACTGAAATGGTGAACACGATACGGTCAGAAAATAATCACACAATAGACAATCAGATTATAGAACTAATCTTCTTTATAAAAGTACCTCGTATTGAAATAAAAATTAGGGATAGGATAGGTACCTACAGTAGATACGAAATAACTTGACCCATATTTTAGTAATTTTAGGTACCGTAGGTATTGTACTAAAATGTTTAGTTGGGTTCAAGTTATAGATCTTGCGCGAACTGTATCTACCTACGATCACCAGCGATGTGTGTCTGCACTGAGAGATCACTTCGCAAGCTCGTGAATGGTATATAAGTATTTTAGGTTTTAGTAGAAGTAGTGAAACAATTGTAGAATTGCGTACCTACCTTATAAAATTTGTAAAGTCACACTTGTTACTCGTTTTTCTCAAATGACACGATTCTGTGTGAGACTCGTTGTGAATAAAGGAACTTTTTCAACAGGTACCTATTGAACATTTTGATACCGAAATAAGTACTTGGCTAGTTTTTGAAAAAAAAAGACATAGTAAAAAAACAGTTTTGTAGTTCTTTGTTCAACAATTTATGTAACACAGCACGTACTTAGCTATAATATTTGCACAATAGAAACCTTGCAGGCAGGAAATTGTAAAACATTCAGTTTATCTAGCAATCATAGCAATGACTTCAAAGAGTTATCCCATTATTGACTTTACCAAATCTGATTGTTATCTCGTGTTTGTTTTAAACAACACGTCAAAGTATCTAAACTGAGTTTGTACATCATGTACACCTACATTAATTCATTAACGCCGAATAACAATGGAATATCTATTGTGTCTCATTTTCCGGGCGTTGAAGGGTTAAACGACCAAAATTTTTTTGTTTATTAAACTATTCTAATAATGCACTTGTTGAGGAAATCGGATGCGTATCCGGAATACATCTCGCCTAATCATCTAAAACCGGTTCACTTTCACTTTGGATAAGTACCAATCTTGAATAGGAAGGTAGGCCCCTTTTCGAGTTTCTATTGAGTTAACGATACCTTCCTAACTAAATGGAAAATCGAAAGTGTTAATAATGTGCAATCCATGTAGGTGTCCTAAGGTTGTAATACCACGGGAAAGTTATCCAATATGTTTGTTTTTCGGTTTTGTATTTCAAATATTTACATAAAATAGGAAAATTATAAACTACTAGCTTTCGCCCGCGACTTCATCACGTAGACATTCGAGAAATCCTTAGAGAACTTTTATCCCAGGATAGAAAGGACTAGATATGTTTAATTTCATCAAAATACGATCAGCCGTTTTTACGTGATAAGGCGTGTCCGGTAAAATCCGTCCAATGCTCTTACCGCTGAGCGAGTCACTAGTGGCATCGTCGAATTTCTTCTCGTATATCCCTCTCTTGATTAAGAAGAAACAGCTAATATAATTTTAGAAATTTGACATCTAAAGGTCGCGGGTTCGATTCCCGTTCAAGAATTGATCTGGTGCGAGTCGTATATTTCCTAGTTTTTTTTTTTATTAATTTTATTTTGTTTACAAAATGGGTTTACTTAATCAACACTAGTTTAGAATATATTTCCTAGTAGGTACATTATTTAGTAATGGATATATTACATAATTATGATAAGTAGGATTGGTTTATGAATTCCTCAACTTTCTAAGATTATTAGGGAACCTAACTAAACCTTCTAAATTCAGCGATCAACTTCACTGCACCTGCGTGGCGCTTGTATATCTTCCAGCTGTTCTATTAACTTCAAATGTTAATAAGCCAGATTTGGCAATCCCCCTCTTGCTTTCGCAGCAGAAGTCGCTTCATTGGAGTTTGTCATCGCTTTTGAGCCCGCATACAAAACAGAGGATTTCTAACATGAGATCAATTATTCATATTACCACTGGGATTTTTGGAACTTTTGCTAGCTAGCTAGTTTTAGATTCCTCACCATATAGATCAATCCCGCTCTGGTGGTTGAGCAGCACAACAGCGCCGCGAGAATTGTCAACGTTTTCCAGACCTCGCACCGTCCAGCGGATGCCAAGCGAGCGAGCTGTCAGCCTTAGAAATGCCGCTGGTATCCTAAAACAAAAGCAAACTTGAAACAAGTAACTATAAGTAGTTATAAATTAAAATCTGAAATAAGTATCAACCTATACGGCCTCATGAAACGCATGAAAAGAAATAGCTGTTTATTATTCTTAACAATTTTTACCGTATAAGATGCAGCGGGTTGAGAGATTAAGAAGCCCTCCCTTAATGATTTTACATTTAATAAAATTGTAAGGAAAATTACTTTTTACTTTAAACGTAAATAAACCGTTGGTTGTCGAGTGCAAAGCGGTCGCAAGTTGGGTGTGATGTGATGGATAATTTAATCCAAAAAGAAGATCGTGAACGTAATAGGCTAATGTGACAATTTGATACAGTAGGTACCTACCTATTAAACATGGACTGCAAAATCTGGACCTTTGATGCCAGAATGACAAAATACTAAAAAAATGATAATTATGTAGGTACCTACATACTTAGTAATAGCACAATCTAAGATAATAATTAGATAAGACGCAATAAGTAACATGTATGTTATTGATTATGATTAATGACACAAAATGAACTTGATTACTCTGGTCAGTCTAAAGTTCAAAAGTGTAATAACTAAATGACAAAGAACAATAGGAAATGTGTTGTCATCATCTTAATGAGGCTAGAATTTTATATTTTTTAGATTTTTACACGGCCGAAATACTATGGAACGCAGCGGCGCATTGTATTTGTGTATTTTCGGTAACCGATTTTGGCAGCTTAGGCCCAGAATATGGGCAGGAAGAAATTAAAAAAAAGTATTCAGTACTTATCTTTTGAAATACATTAACATAACATAATATACAAGGTGTTACAAAAATACCCCTAATGCCGAATATGGTATATAGGGACCATCAAACTGAACAACTTTTACTATGGGGCCAACTCTGAAATCGCGAAAAAAATATCAGCTGTTTCATACATTTTGATATTTTCGATTTTAATTTTTGTATGAAACAGCTGATTTTTTTTTCGCTGTTTCAGAGTTGGTCCCATACTAAAAGTTGATCAGTTTGATGGTCCCTATTTTTGTAACACCTTGTATATGACTAAGGTCCCCTTTTAAGTATAAAACCTGTGTTAGAGGGCCCCGCTCTTTCTTAATTATAAAAGATACGTTTGTTGTATCAAATTTTACATTTATAGGAAACAGCTGAACTAGGTAAATATAATTAAACATTTTCTATTTAAAGTTTTACCGCCTTATAGTTCTTAATGCTCTAAGGCCTTATACATAAAAACAATATGTGTTTTGTTTCTTTTACTGTTTTGACGAATGATGGAATGAGATAATTGACGTCAAGATCTAACTGTTCTGAATGTTTTTAATAAATTCATGATAGCGCATAGTCTGCACACTAGCGCTGCCATTGGAAAAAAAACATAGTACTTAAATAAAGACGAAATTGTGAATTATCTCTCTGTAGTGCACTCCGAAGAAGCTTTTTGGTACTTTTTATAGCTTAAACAATAGTGTCTAGCCTGTCGTTTAGTTAATTGGAGATATTTAGCGAAGTTTAGCAATAAATAATTTGCATTCACTATTTTCATTTATAATAAATAATATACTAGAGGAAAATGGACTCGCCACCAGATTTCTCGAAAATTTTCTGGTATATTTTAGATTTGTCGATTTATTCTAAAAACTCCATTAAACTAAACGACAGTCTGTAAAATATTGAGTAAGTGATAAAAAGTATCACAAAGCCACGGTAAAGTTACCGTGACAAAGCTTCCTTGGAGTGCACTACAGAGAGATAATTCGCAATGTCGTCTTTATCAAGCAATCTTGTGATGTTATTCGGATTAAGAATGTATAGGTCTAGGTTTCTATTAAATAAAAATTCCAAAATACTAACCCAATTCAAAATAAATGCAAACTATTTTTTTTTTCATACAAAACTGTAAATTTTTGAAAGAAATTAATATTATTATTATCGAAACATAAAATATTAAAAAAACAAATTATATTAAATAAAATTTAAACCATTTGATAAGTAACTAATTAGTTACTATTATAAATACTAAATAATATACTAGAAAAAATACGACTCGCACCAGATCATGTTCACGGACGGGACTCGGTAGCTCAGCGGTCAGAGCATTGGACCGGATATCCAAAGGTCGCGGATTCGATTCCCGTCCGAAAACATGATCTGGTGCGAGTCGTATTTTTTCTAGTATATTATTTAGTATCATATAAAAATAGCATTGTGAATGCTAAAATTTCAAATAAAAAAAAAATAGTTACTTTTCAATTTAATCTATCATTCAATGAAGTTTTTTCATTATTTTGATTGTTCCGAGATTTTCCGAAAATATCTTTAATATTGTCCTTAAACTCTTTTTGACTGTTTCCAATCATTATTATGGTAAATTGTAAACAAGTGCAAATATTTCCATTTGGAACATTGTGTAATGTTGTTTAGACATCAATTTATTAATAAATGATATAGGTTCTTACTTACTTAATTATTTGTGTTGCGATACGATACGGATATGGCTGTGTATGTTGTGGGTAAACAGCGATAAACACTATCGTGTGTAAACTAATGTTCGTAAATAATAACAGCAAACTAATAGACCATAATAAAACCATCAATAAAATTCTACATGATAAAACCTATTCGTTTTTAATTAAACTTGAAATTGTATTGATTTTTTTTTTAAACTAATTCCCTAGGTATGTAAGTAGGTTCCCTTATCATATAACACTGTTTGTTTAAAAAAACTTGTGATTGTGTTCAATAATGAGTTTTAAGTTTATCTTTAAAAAATACCCCTAATGCCGAATATGGTATATAGGGACCATCAAACTACACAACTTTTACTATGGGACCAACTCTCAGCTGATTTTTTTTTCACGATTTCAAAGTTGGTCCCCTAGTAAAAATTGTTCAGTTTGATGGTCCCTATATATACCATATTCGGCATTAGGGGTATTTTTGTAACATGTTGTATAATATAATATAATATAATAGAATAATATACAATAAGATATTTTTCCTACAAGTGCCTACAGTACAGTAAAATTATTGAATACTTACAAAGCATTTTTTGGATCGAACGGTGTCAATAACATCAATGGCAAAGGTGCTGATGCGAACACCAACGACAGCACTACAAATAAAGTGAACTGAAACAAACAAACGTGTTAAAATAATACAATCGGTATGTAATATTCATATTAATTTATTGCATTCTTGTGGTATTACATACATTGGTGTTACAAAATATAAACTGAAGCTGTACTTGAACCCCATATGGGCGCTGCAAATTACTCAGAAACTAGGTAGGTACACACGACAGCACGTCAGGTTATACATTTAAACTGCGAAAACAGCTTTTATGACTTAGGGCATAAAGGCGGTCTCAACAGCGTTACATTATTTTTTATTTAACCGAGCAAATTATGAAAAGCTGTTTTCATTCTTATCTATCTAAGTATAATTTAATTAGTCGTCATAGTCAATGTTCTTAATTCTCGAACTTGGCAAGTTTCAGAATCTAGAAATTTTAGAAGAATAAATCCCAAATTTCTCAAGGCTTGTTAATTTCCATAACATTTTCCAGACCAAAAATTCAGTGCTGTGGAACCATCCAGCACAATTATCATCAATCATCTTAAATTCTAATTCTATTCTTCTAATTCCGTGGGTAGTACCTCAATACAAGTAATTAAGTGACTCGGTAGCTCAGCGGTAAAAGCATTGGACCTGATTTCCAAAGGTCGCGGGTTCGGTACCCGTCCGAGAATATGATCTGGTGCGAGTAGTATTTTTTCTAGTAAGTATATTATTTAGTAAAGTGATTAAAATTTACCTTAATGTAGTATCTGGCTATGGAGCTGATGGTGAACAATATTATGAGGAGTGCCATTACACATCCTAGCACCACATTGAATGCCGACATTTTTAATAAATTTACAAAAAAATCTGAAACAAAAAATAAAAAAAACTATAGGCCCAAGGTTAACGTAACGTACACACGACGGCACCTCAGACTACACATGTTGACCTTGAGACTGCCTTTATGTTCTACGTAATAAAACGCGGTTTTCGCAGTTTAACTGTATAACCTGACGTGCTGTCGTGTGTACATCGCGGGAATGAACTTCGCAAATATGGTTTATACTTGCACTCTGAAACAATTTACCAACTCGGACAGAATTTTGAAAAATTCAACGTTTAACAAGTAACGGAAACAAAATTAAATCTTAAATAATAAACGAGATCTGATATTAGTCGTTAAAGTTCTGTGTTATAGCGAAGACGAAATACTGTCTGCAATTTTCAGTGGTATAATCCGCGCGCGATGAGAATGGGATGGAACCTTGTTAAACTGAGACGCGGTTGTTCGCCAGCCAGCCACATGGATATCCAAAAAAACTGTGTCACGCATCCGAGGTGAGGAAACTGCTGCATCAACTTCAAGTAAGTTAACAAGTAAACAATTAGTTGAATAATTAAATTAAAATTAACTAATTAGTCAATTTTCGTAATTTACTTTGACAGGTTCCATCCCATTCTCATCGCGCGCGGATTATATACAACGTGTTACAAAAATACCCCTAATGCCGAATATGGTATATAGAGACCATCAAACTGATCAACTTTTACTATGGGACCAACTCTGAAATCGCGAAAAAAAAATCAGCTGTTTCATACAAAAATTAAAATATTGTATACAACGTGTTACAAAAATACCCCTAATGCCGAATATGGTAGATAGGATCCATCAAACTGCGGACAACTTTTATTATGGGACCAACTTTGAAATCGCAAAAAAAAAGTTGTAGTAGTAGTTCGCAAAAGTGCTAAAAGTGGCCACTTTTAGCACTTTTGCGAACTACTACTACAACGAACTATATTTTACTGAGGTTATTGTTTGTAAATAAACTATAGAACCTTAGCTTCAATCTGTACATGTGAATTTTCGATACATTATGTAGGTACTTATAATCAAAATGAGGGCGCCACTTGAGGTATATAGGAACCTTAAGTAAAATATTAATAACATTTGCTCGAACTAGGAAAAACCTGTGATTCTGGCGAGTATAGCCAACAATAAATTATGTATCAAATACTTAATCACTTACAAACTTATAGATATATTTATTTATATTATAGCAATAATTGACATTTTACAAATTACGCTTATAAAACACTTAAATAAAACTCAATACTATTTAATTACTACCAATAGCCTCTCTGTATCGTCATACGTCATGATGTTTTGCAGGTTTTTTTTAAAAGTAATTTTACAATTCCTATAATTAAGTGGATAGATGTTAGCTATCCGATTTATTCTATTGAAGAGAGGTGAAATGTGCTAAAATCGATAAAGTAGAACGCGTCGTAGTTGATTATTGGAATATGCTCCACCTTAACTTTAACCTCCTATAAAATATTATACATTTAATTTTCGTCAAAATAACTAACTCTATTTTTTTCCCTAACTTATAATCTTTACAAAACAGTAGAAGAAATAATGCTAGGCCACTTGGATCGATTATAAATCAACTTTTAATGAGGGTGACCGCGCCGAATGATTTGCATGAAATTTTAAAAGCAAAGTTCGCGGATTTTTTCGGTATCGAAAGCAAGCGAGCGGTACTGGGACGCCCATAAACTTATTATACTCTAAGATCCGAATTTATAAACCGCTCTCAACCTCAACGTTGAGAGCTATCTTGAGATCATATTTCAGATGCTCTTCATATAGGAACAGTATCACATGTATGATCTCAAGATTGCTATTAGCGTTGAGAGCGGTTTATAGATACGGGCCTATGTCTATGGGGACGCCACATACTTTTTTTATTCATTCTGTGGTATAGAAAAAATGCGAATTAGAAAAGGGATCGTGGTCATTTCAACCGCTACTACCGCGCCATCAACATAACACTAGCTTGGGTACCCATCCGATTAATAGCCATTGCGAAGGTTGCTTAATATTTTGAATAGCCAAACGAGTTATCTACAGATCTATCTAGCTCATCGAATATAATAGGAGCTCAGTACCTAAATGTGAGACCTAACCCGAGATAAGACGTGGTCATTAGCACGGCACTACAGGGTTGCCAACGGCAGCCGGGAATTCCAGTGAATGTCCCAGATCCCGGAATTGCGATTGGCTTGCGCCTTACCAAGTTGTCTTCTTTTACCATGAAGATTAAGAAAAGAGGTCAAGTCAATCATAGTCAAAGAGCTAGAACAAGCATAGGGGTATCTATTCGTTATTTCTTTTTACGCCTCGCTCGCTACCTCCTAAATCTGGTAACCCTACATGGCACACCCTTGCTGACGCGCGATCTGTCCTTATTTGCGTTGCTACCTGACATCATTTCTGTTTTATCTATCAAGTTTGTTTAAAAACAAATAGATCGCTAACACCAGTTCTACAAATACAAATTAGGTACAGAAGCCGAATTTTGTCATTATGACAGAAAGCGCTGAGGTTAAATCTCTTTTGGCCCGCAGTGTGTACCGAGGTACCTAACCTACAATGCGATTAATTTAACACTTGCTTCCCTAGCATTACCACCGAAACGCAATATGATATAGCTATTTATCACATTTAACTGTCAAAAGACAATGGATTTTGACAGTGGAGTATCGATAAAACGCTATATCACGCGATTATATCGTGTTTCGATGGTCATGCTAGGGGGCTGAGCACTTGAGGTACAAAACGACGTATTTCTCTCTTCCATACATCCGTATTATTGCCATTCCATACCGTATCATTGCCATGTATACTAACATAGTCTATAAGTTATATTGTTACTAACAAACTATGGATCTTTGGTCTGAAAATAAATTAAATTATTATTATACATACATTCTTGAGTGCAGCAGATCACTGTCTATTGTCAATTTAATCGCATTTTAGGTAACTTCATACGTTTACGTTTTACATTACGCGAGAAGCATCTAGTTACTATACTATCATATCATATACTCACTACCTCGAGGTACCCAGGTACCCACAAGAGTTTTTATTTTCAGTTCAAAACATAAAAAATATACACGAAAGTATTCGTAGCATAGGATATGATAAACATTCTGAGGACATTACTTAAATAACTTCAAAGCATAGCAAACGTAAAAGAAAAAATATCAATGACACAAAAAACCTTCATAATATTAAAAAATACATTGTGTTGATATGCTCTTCTACTTAATTTAATATTAGTAGCTAGTAATATTATAAACTGGGCCGTCGGTTCGGGGGACCGCTAACTAAGTAAAGAAGTTATCGTCGCTGGGCACTGCTAAATCTGGGTATTTTTGTGGTGTCCCGAGGCAATCCCCTACACAATGGTCCGAAGGGGACAATCCACGACTTTAAGTTGCCGAGGAGTTGGGTATCCGGCAGACTACCTGATGTAGCATCAGCTCAAGGTTTCCATGTATTGGAAATACTACCGACGTAATAATACATCAAAGTTCAGCCGTTTGAAGATCATCATCTTCACAAGCAGGCAATGAGCTGGTGATCTTCATAAATTTTAGCTAAGAACCATCTCGATGACGCCAGCTTTTAAATAAAAAACCGCATCAAAAATCTACGTGGCCTCAGCAGACAGACAGATACACGCACACACTCTCCAAACTTATAACACCCCTTTTATGCGTCGGGGATTAAAAATGAAAATGAACACTGACTAATGATGGAGTGGCATTGAAATAAATCGTAAATTATTATGGTTTTACTCTAGATGTTCTACCATAATAAACCGTAGCAATGAGACAAGAAAAACTTTGATGTCATCTAAGTGCTACGGATTTTCGTAGTACTAGGGAGATTTTCTCAACAAACAAAACAAAAAAAAGTTTTTGTTTAGGAACATTAGAAATCATTCTAACTAAATCTACCATAGTAAAAATCATGAAAAATAAAAACTACCATGTTAAAAATCATTTTATACAAAAACACAGCACATAGCAGAAATGAAATTTTCTACCATGTAGTTTAGGATCATTTGAAATCATTCTACCATAGTAGTTTTACGTCAAAATAATGATCGAATTTCCAAGCATGTTTTAGAAAATAACAATTAAGTACTTAAATAAAAAATCAATAAATCCCAGTAATCTAAATAATAGGACATCTACAACGTAGGTACCTACTTAATTACATTACAAACTAATCTATATTAAATTCAAGTCCTGACTGACTGAATGATAATATCAATGCACAGCCCAAACCACTGGACATAGGGACTTGAAATTTTGTACATAGATACTTTCTACAGTGTAGGTATCCAAGGAAAGAAAGTTTTTTTTTAAATTCTACCCCTAAAAATGGGGGTAATGTAATAGGGGATGAAAGTTAGCAGAATGTCCGTCAATTTCGAAGTTAGGATTTTCAAATTTTGTGTTTATGCTGATGATTGAAAATAAATATTGACGTGTCTCAGCGTTTTTGATAATCTCACCCCTTAATTAAATAATAATTTGTGCCTAAAAATCGATAATTATGATTTAGTTTTTGAAGTTTTATGGGATGTTGATTGCGAAAATGGCATTTATTTTGAAGGTAAACATTATTCAACCCTTTTAAAGGAGAACGGGAACGGGGCAGGAACAGAAACGTAAGATGGATATTCTACCAATATTATAAATGATAGAGCTTGAAAGTTTAGTTGTTTGGCTGTTTGTTACTCAATCACGCAAAAATGGATGAACGGAGTTGGATTGACACACAAGATAGTTTATAGCCTGGACTAAAACATAGGATACTTTTTATTTACCGATTTTCCGAATGTCCACGCGGACGAAGTCGCGAGCGAAAGCAGTATGTTATAAACGGCAAATTCCTGTCAAAGTACATACTTAATTAGATGATTAAAATTGTTTTGTTAAGAACATAATTTCTATATCACTGGGAGCGATCGTGTTGTGATTACAGGCGGCATTGTTGACATTTGCCCACTTTCAAGTGTACACAATGACGAGTGATCGGTGGTGCGGTGATAGCCTCTGGCCCTTTGGCTTCACGTAGCAAACATCAATGTCAAACAGTCAAGATCTTAGTTGCATAAGTATGCCATACATTACTTACCTAATTAACTACTTATTACTTGACTTATTATTATACCCTCATAGTAGTACACACGACAGCGCATCACATAGCTAACAAGAACGGCGTAGCGTAACAAGCCATTTAGCTTCTATTTTTTTTTGTAAAGATAACACATTTTGCAGCCTGCATATACAAACGCAACCACTTCACGCATACAGACCGACATATTTAGCATCAGAGTGGCTCTCCATCCTGTGAACCTAGATTCAGCCACTTACGCGATCGTTACCAGATTTGTCATGGCCTCCTAATCTACATGATCAACGTGTATGTACGTCTAAATTATGATATGACGTCGTCTGATGAGCAAAGCATGAATCACCCCTGTTTCTGTGAATAATTAATTGTATCACCTACCTAAATACTCAAATAATATCAATTTCATTTATTTACTTGATTCTACCTGTAATAAAAAAAACGTTGAAAGAAACAGGAGCTGAATTCCATATTTTCTCGTAAGTGTTGTTATACTTAGAAATAATCAGGGGCGGCCGTAGGGCGGTGCGCCCGGTGCGGCACCGGACCACAGAATGTATAGTACAACCGGGCGGACTATCAATCGTGTTGTTGCCTTGCCTGGCGACCGGCGACGACGCGATGAATGAGGCTGGCCCCAGACCTACCGGTTTCATTTCTTTGCTTTGCTGTTCTAGTTGAACAGGGGCTACCGGCTAACGCATCAAACTTCGGAAAGTCTGCCGGGGTTCAAATTAAAACAGATAAATCGAGCCCCAATCGGCCCAAAATGGCGAACCCTAATTTATGATGTCACACGAACATCGATATCTTCTAAATAACTACAATACGAAACTTTTTACTTCGATTTATCTGTTTTAAGTTGAAGCCCGGCAGACTTTCCGAAGTACGGTACGGCCCCCTGTTCTACTAGAACAGCAAAGCAAAGAAATTAACCGGTAGGTCTGGGGCCAGCCTGAAACTGACTAAAAAATCGCGCCGCGCGCCCATTTTTTTACTATAAGTAGGCAAGATTAAAAGGTTAGTGGATGAAACTGACTGAAACTCGCGATGCGCGGCCTTTTTTTTACTATAAACAAGCAAGATTACAGTGTTTTCAAATAACCCTGTATATTAGGGGCAAGCAAGGTGGGCGCCATAATTGTATCTCGCACCACCATAAAACTTGCCTTGGGCCGCCCCTGAGAATAATAATACTTACTTAGTTTAAAAGTTATGTGTGTCCCAAATAAACAAATACATTCTGAAGATAACACGTCGAATGCTTGTACCTATATTTAGCATTCGACGTGCGTATTTGATTATCACCAAGAAATTTACAATCTTTAGCAAAAATATACAGTATCCATTCAAATAGTTAATAGATGATAAAAGTAGTACAAGGCCGCTCGGGGCTCTACCAGCTAACTTACATAGCTATCGTAATGGCTTTCATTTGACAGATGGATGTAATACATTGCTACTCTTCTTTGGTAAGTTTTTATTTATGCCAAAAAGAAGTAGCAATGTGTCACATCCATCTGTCAAATGAAAGCGATTATGATAGCCATTTAAGATAGCCTGTAGGGCCCGGTACCCATTAAGTATACTTCGGAGTTCTGATTTCTCTATAATAGAAATAATATTTTCTGTGACAAAATCCTTCGAAAATTATTATAAATTATAATAACATTATTACATTTTCACTTGTACTGCCTATAATTAAAATAAATCAGTTAACGGATACTAGCACGGTTTTATTGAAATTGAAAGTTCTTTGGTGATAATTTGGATTTGGTCAGATTTTTGTTATTTATTTTTTTATTTTATTGAAATTTTACTGAAAGAAGACTTCATTTTGATCTGAAAAATAATTGGGACTGCATTCAAAGTTTTTTGAAAAATCACCTATCTTAACCTGGAATCGAACCCACCAAATATGAAAAAAAACAATCTTTTATTTTTACGATACCAAGGGTTACTCATTGGAATTATTTTTTCTTAAATAACACGGCATCTTAAACAAAAGGATACCTACCATAACATTAAAATTTATTTCAATTATTATACTTAAAGTACTTGCCTATTGTATTGTATCGTATCGTAGGTAAGTATGCGATTTTTTGTAATCTTTAAATGCAGTGCCATATACTTTTAAAATAAAGTATTCTTTCAGTAAAATTTCTTATCTTCAATAATAGGTTCCTTCTTTCCCTCCGATACCGATATTGCTGAACACTTCTGTTACAAACAGACATCAATAAATTGCCACCGTACCACCGATGGTACTGTCTAATGGTACCACGCACGGTAAAGGAAGGCATTGATATGCTGTTAAATTGAATTGTGCAGTTAAAAGAAAATAATCAAGTCTGAAAATATTGGAAAATAAACTCGCAAAGATAGCAAACGCGTGCGCAGAGCATTCATTCTTTCCATAATTTATTACGTACCTAAACATAAACAAGACCGTGACAATAAGAGTCAAGACACTCTTTTCATTACGCCCGTGTAAGTCTATGAATGAGCTATCCACAAATCAGTAACAATTTAGGACACAAACAAACCACAATTAATATCTTGACATTCTTGACTAATAATTATGAATTAATGAAATTTTTAATGCACTTACCTACTTGATTAGTAAAGGAAAGAGATAGGTGCAGGTAGGTACAGAACGTACACCATTAGGTACTTGTTTTAGGTACTTAACTTAGGTACTTAAAAATTAACTGTCTATTATTTATAGGGGAATATAGTATAATAACGCACTTTAAAAACAATGTTACACACTTTAAAATGGTTACCTTTAAAATTGATTGAATGAACTATAAAAATAATAATTACCACTATAAATATGCTTAGCTTTAAAATTAATATTTTGCACTACCTATACAATTTAATTTTATAACTTTACTACTTGTAGACCTTTGGTAAACCGACGATTAGGTGCAACAACGAGCGAGGGGGTTAGGTTCCAATGCGAACAACAACGCACGAGCGAGCGAAGCGAGCGTGCCGCTGCTGGCGTGTATGCATTTATGCCAAGTTATCATCTTGTCATCTATTTTTGACAGTTGTCAATCTGACATTTTAATGTGCGTTCCGAGGGCCTAGTACGAGTCGATGTTTTTACTTTTCGAAAACACATCTCATACCAATCCCTCAGGGCCTAGTCCTAATTGGTTAAAGGTTAGTTGGTGTGCTGATATGCAACTTATAGCAGTTTTTTAAAACAGGGATGTATTTAATTTTATAGCTATTAAATTCATCCCTGTTTTATATAATATAACGTTTACGTGATCTACGCTACGACCACGCACTACCTATACCTACGTTTGCGTAAGATTAGCGTTAATCTAAATAGACTTAGATACATGTCTTTTACGAAAACAAATAAATCAGATATTATTGATAATATATTGGGTCCATGATAATTGGTTACGTAAGTACACTGTCATTTATTTTATTAAACATTTTCAGTTATTTTATGTTACCTATCTGAATTGTTAACAACATATTTGCAAGTAATTATTGTTAAGTAGGTATGTACCTAGGGTCCATACATACTTACCTATATTAGTTTATTACAAAACAAGCTATGTGCAAATTTCAGTTCTAAGTACCTACCAGGTAGCTATACATAGTACTAATTTCTATTGTGCCTATTAGGTACTATACCTACCTAGTTACAAATCCTCAGCCACGGTACTAGAATCTATCGATACTGCCCCAGCCCCCCTAGCAAACCGAAACCGAAACGCGAAATGAATGATATGATACCTATAGCGGTTTATCACGCGTAACTGTCATAAGACAATGGATTTTGACAGTCGATTGTCGATAAAACGCTATATCACGACGTAGGTACCTAAGTATATTTAATATCGTGTGTCGGTGGTCATGCTAGGGGGGCTGAACTAATATTTTATCCTACACAAAAATGTTTAACTTTTGAAGGTCCATTCTACAAAATAGTGCCTATTGATTATTTTTAAGTACCTAGGTACTTACCGAGTTACTAATCAAAATGTAAGTAGGTACTTATCGTTATTTTTATCTAAGGTACCTACCTAACTTAGATAAAAGTGATACTTACTCTAGGATAAGGTGTTTGATTTTTATTGTACCTAATTATTGGAATATTTTTGTAAATGGCTATAAAATGTAAATTCTGTCCTACTCATAAGTTTCAAAAGCACTAGAGGTACTTAGACATATTTAAATTCGTCATTCTGACTGTTTCTTAATGAATTTCTGTTCTTAAGCCGATGTATGTACCTACAGTCAAATCAAAGCAGTAGGTAAAATTAAATTGAACCTGTAATTTTTATCAAGATGTTTAGAATGCTAATATAATTTGGCGGAAATATTAAGTTTTAAATAAAAAAAAAAACTAAGCAAACATTCAAATCCTATAAATTTAATTGTGCATAGGTAGGTAGGTAAATAATTTTATTAGAATACATAAAACTACTTACAGAAATGCATTATTTTTAAGTTAAATTGTCAACAAACACACGTCGACCAAATTACCTATGTACCTACTTTTATTTACGAATTTTAAAAGGGCATATTATAGTTCGTTTACTCGTGTAACAATTTGCATACAATTATTATCAATAGGTACAGTAGGTACTTACTTACACCCCTTTACCACGGTAATGGTATAATTAAGTACTTTATGCAATTTGTCGCATGCAATCTGACAAAAAAAATACTCTATAAATGAAAATGCTTAAATTTCAATCATATAAATGTCTATCTCCAGTACGTTTTTAGTGCCTAGTTCTGTAATTAATTACTTAGATCTTAGACCTAGATATAAAACTGACCTGAAGGAGTGTAGATCAAAAGATCTCCTGATCCTAGCCTCCCAAGTCGTTGCTGGACTGACAACAATCTCCTTTTGTTCCCTTATTGAAAGGCACACACTTTTATAAAAGAAAAAATATATAGGTACCACTAACACTTGACACATCAAATTTTGTGAAGCATTTCTTTGAATAAAACTAGGAAATTTAATTTAAAAGGCGCGGTGCGCAGGCGCACGCACGCCTACAGTTTTCGTATTAGTTCGACTGTAGACGTTAATGCACGCGTCAAGCCCCGTCTGTTGAGTGGCCACGATAGGCCCACGAAACACAAATCCACAGTAGGTATAATGACGCTAGTTGACTGATGATTGCGATTATGTTTGCGCTGTACGGATGCACAGCCGCACTCACTTCACGTGTCGAAGAATCGAAGATATTTGTAAATGATTAATTTAAAGTTTATTGCTGAATAGATAGATTACAAAATATCGTAAATAGAGACCTAGACTAGAAAGACTAGAAGACAATATTATACGTATTGTGGTAAAACTGCATTTGCCGGTTTTTAAGCGTTCATCTATCGATAGGTACTTAAGTGCTAAACAGACACAACACAACTAAACCATTGGAAATAATTTTCACATTAGTTTCATTACAAATAAAACTGTCCCTGACTAATTACATGATATTTGCCTGAAGAGTAATGGAAAACTTTTCTTATAGCCTCATAACGATATGTTACCGACATAATTAATTCTTACAATTTCACGGCGAAATATTCTGGATCGAGAGTTCCTTGAAATACTTACAACACCATCTCATGTCACTCTTATTGCGTTCAAATAGTATCAGGGGGTCTAGCCAAAGTAACATTTACAAATTTTCCTATCGCTTCGCTTCGAAAAATGTATGGATTTGACGTTTTAAATTTCGATTGATAACGAAACCTTATATCAATCCCAATCACTTTACTTGTACTTTTTTTAGGTAAGTTTTGATTTGTGCCAAAACGAAGCAGCAATGTATCACATACATCTGACAATACTAATTACAAGTCTACAGAAATGCTATAACTACAAGGTGTTACAAAAATACCCCTCATGCCGAATATGGTATATAGGGACAATCAAACTGAACAACTTTTACTATGGGACCAACTCTGAAATCGCGAAAAAAAAATCAGCTGTTTCATACATTTTGATATTTTCGATTTTAATTTTTGTATGAAACAGCTGATTTTTTTTTTCGCGATTTCAGAGTTGGTCCCATAGTAAAAGTTGTTCAGTTTGATGGTCCCTATATACCCTATCCGGCATTAGGGGTATTTTTGTAACACCTTGTATATATTCCTGGGGTTTTGTCAAAGGAATTTACCTGATGTCATTTATGATCTTTTGGTTTTATTACAGTACTTAAGTAATTATACGCCTTGTTGTCTTGTCCTCTATGATGAAATTTACACTTGTAGTATCGCCTTTGCGCACTCGCTGACGCCACATTTAGTCAGGTAGTTCTATTACGACGAAATAATGAATCTATGATACTACCTACCTAATGCTTAAAGGTTAAAGATGACATTTTAAAGGTATTTTCCTGTTTTGCATGTACAATGTTACCTGTGTTGTTTTTTACCTGACTGTGGATAGTAAGTTAACGTTTTTATGGTTTAATTCTCGATAAATAATACAAAATTAAATAGGCAGATAATAGTTATACATAATTATACGTAATGGATATATATCTCTCTTATAAAATAGTTATTAGTTACAATTAAACAAAGCAGAATGTCTGAAACCGACCGACCCAATAACCTGATTTTGTGGTAGTTCGTCCGACTCTGAACCAACTTTCCCAGTGGAAAAATTTCAACTCGAGATTTATATGGATTTATTCGATAAAATAAATGATACCAAGCTAGATGGTGTTGAAATATACTTAGTGATGATATCGAATGAACTGCTAATGCAAGACAATGCAGATTGACCAATATCTATTGATTTATCTACCTACTTAACGATAAGCAACTTACCGCTTACGGATATGAAACAACAAAATGGTGTATATAATGAGTAACTACCTAGGTACTAAATGGATAATGGTCGGGCTTTCTAGAAAAAGAAAACGCGAAAGGTTAATATGTCTTAGATCAGGGGTCTCCAAACTACGGCCCGCGAGCGCCAACAATCCGGCCCGCGGAAGCCGTCCGGATCGTACCAACGTACTGTTATTTACTGTATGTTGGTACGATAAGCTAGCTAGGTTCTGGCCCTTGGGGCTTCGTGGAGGAGTTAGTCTGGCCCTTAGGCTAAAAAGTTTGGCGACCCATGTCTTAGATCAACCTAGACTCCTAGAGACAGGAATGCCAGCCACAGCCAGATCTGATCTCTAGGGGCGCTGGGTGCACTGAGCCTCACTAGCGCAGCGCCGCCAATCAAGGAAAACTCATTACAACGAAAAAACTATGTTAGGATAGGTACCTACTACTTAGGTTCGCGGAGCTCAATATGAACGCTACTGCGGACTTCACTTGCTCCCCTTTTCACATCGAGGTTCGACACATGTACACTATGGCATGTGTATGCATGTACACTGTTGCGGGTTCGCAGAGCGCGAAGGTTCCTTTATCTTAACTTTTTTTGATTTAATAAATGACACAATTACAGTATTTATTAATGATGTCTACCAAACTGCATAGCAGTTGTAACTATGTCTATGTTGAGTTGAGTAGCTCCGTGGCGCCGTACTTACTTTAATGCCCGCGTGGTGAATATTTGTCGCATCTAGTAATAAGAAACACTTATCATAGCGCAAACTCTTTTCGCTGAACCCCAAACCGATACTCAACTGAGCCTTAATATTTAATTCAAGTACATGTATTACCAGCAGCGGCAGAATGGAAAAGGATAATTTTCAATTAAATAATAGAAGATTTTATACCTATATAAGAAAAGGTCACCAACAATCGAAGACTTCTCCCATCACATACAAATGCGAACCGGATATCTTCGGGATTCGGGAATTTGATGGCCAAACTGCAAACAGAAATTGTTATTATTCTTTAAAGGGGATGTATGAAAGGACACACATGATTAGTGAAATAAATACATTTATTTAACTACAAAGTGACTATTTAACATTCAATGTGGCTGTAGCAATAACAAATTGATATAATTTAAAACTTGTGCTTGTGTTTCTATAAGTACTAATTCAATAAATCAATCGATTACATCAATATAAATGCTGGCCTATACATTTACAATAATTACAATCATCCAAAAGAGGGCCAAAATTAACAGTTTTGTTTTTATAGTGCAGCGCTAGTGCAAGAGCAAATAACAAGAAATAAAACAATGATATTTTAATTTGTACAAGTACCTACTTTTGTACTGTTGTATGAAAGTAGTTTATTATAATGATTTAAAAAAGTTTTTACATTATAGGTATTCTTAATGTAAAATCTTTTTTTTACAAAAATAGTATCAGTACCTAACCAAAGGCTATTGGATCGAATCCAAGCTATACACAGCAGTTGGAGGTATGCAATTTATGCAAATGACATGACATGATATTAAAGGAATCAAATTATGAGTGTATTTTTATGAGTAATTATAACTGCTATTAAGCATTGTCCAGCATAGTCAATAATTTATACATATTAATGTTAAACGTTTTGTGTTATAAAAGAACAAAAATTCCACTAAACTATTATAGTTTGAAACAAGTTACAGATACCTACCAAGTTCACTTATAACAAAATTCAATAAATACATTAATAATTAGTAATTTATACAAAATAATGGAATATTCATCAGCTAAAATATTTGGCAAAAAATGTGACCGGTGAGATTGCACAATATCAAAACATTTTCTTCTTCATGGCAGTATATCTCTCGGTGTATTCATTATAACCCTCTACTAATGCCAGTTGTTTGACTTCAAACAAGTTGCCATCTACATTTAAGGTATGAATTTTCGAGTCTCTCAATAAACTAGGATTTATGGCATCCAAACTCAAGCAGTTTTCTTCAAGTCTTAATATCTTCAACTTGGGTGCTTCATGCAAATCATTGCTTATCACTGATATTTCATTTTGGCTTAAATTTAACTCCACTGCATAAAATTCAGACATGCCGGAAGGTATCTCAGGTATCTTGTTGTAAGACAGGTCAACAACTTCTAGATTTTGCAAACCAATCAGTTGTGGTGGAAACTTTTTAAATTTATTATTATTTAAATATACTTGTTTTAAATGGCTCAAATTACTAAAGGACTGAGGAAGTGAAGTTATTGCATTTTTAGAGACATTCAATAACTCTAATTTCTTTATATTCGTAATGGGTTCAGGAAAAGATTCCAATTTGTTGTTTTCTAACTTTAGTTGTTTCAGTTGCTTGAACTTACTAATTTCTTCAGGCAAATACGATAATTTGTTTTTTGACAAGTCCAAGTTTCTTAAAATTTCACTAAGATTTAGTACTTCAGGAGGAATATCTCTCAACTTATGTTCAGATAATTGCAATACACCTGTTTTTGATGCTGTGTCATAATGTTGTTTGAGCCCTGAATTACCCATAGTTTGTTGAATCCTTCATAAAACTGTTGATGACAAATAAATCCTCAGATTCCTCAAAGAGAATAGTTTTTTTAAGTATAAATTTCGACAAACACACTGATAGATATCACCTTTTATTTTATTTGTTGATTTCTTACATTTGACTTGCACTTGTATTGCATTGCATGTCAATTCAATTCAGTTTTGACTTGACATTGACAGATGACATGACATGACATGACAGTTGACAATGACAACAGGGGCTCTATCAGGGGCTCTATCGGCTAAAAACATTGAAGTTCATGTTAACTGTGTTTTGACAGACATATGTGATACATTGCTATTTCGTTTTGGCACAAATAAAAACTTACCAAAGAAAAGTAGCAATGTATCACATACATCTGTCAAAACACAGTTAACATGAACTTCAATGATTTTAGCCGATACCGCCGCAGCTAAAAACATTGAAGTTCATGTTAACTGTGTTTTGACAGATGTATGTGATACATTGCTACTTCGTCTTGGCACTAATAACAATTTAACAAAGAAAAATAGCAATGTATCACATACATCTGTCAAAACAAAGTTAACATGAACTTCAATGTTTTTAGCTGATACCGCCGCAGTAGTAGTAGTAGTAGTTCGTCCTTTTCAGGACAGGCGAAGGTCTAAGCCATACTGCCAGTTCTTGAGTTTAAATAGTTCAGTGGTAGATATTGTTTAATTTTTCATTAGAATGCGGGTGCATCGCATTTCAATGCTGCTTGGAGCATTTGCCACCAAGTATATCAAGACTGTTTATTCAGTTAGTTCTGCCGAGGAAGCCACCACTTCAATAAAAGTCTCAGCTTCACACAACCAAGATCGCGCCTATTTCAATTATCCCACATATTGTTCAGTTGCGTAGACACTTGTACCATATAACTGCACCAATTTTAAGACACAATATCCACTATGAATCTATTTGAAAATAATTAAAATAGACACCAATCCGAACTCGACAAAATGGCGCCAAAAACTCCACGGACCAATATATCGCAACCACAATCACAGATGAATATGCCACAAACCACACAAAACCAGAGAGACAACAACTTACATGAATGTTTTAAAATGACTACCACACGATCAGTTTAAACTGAATATTTTGACTGACCAGTTTGATAATTCAATTTAATAATAGAAAACTGAAAAAATCTAAATATAAAGTGTCACGTAAACATCTGGCAGTGCAACACATGTAAATGTAATTAGGTACATAGCGCCTTGTAAATAAATGATTACATAATAATCTCGTTCATTTTCTTTTCCTTTTTTGACAATCCATACACATTTGCGACTGATAGCGTAAGTAGTATCATGATTCAATTTGGTCGATTAGACCAAATTGAATCATGATTCAATTGGGTCATGACCCACCTTAAGGTTTTTTCTTACAGTCATTCAAATACAAGTAGGTTGAAATTCGCTTTAACATACATTACCTTGGTAACGAACCTGTTATCATTTTATTACTTGCTCTTACATTTATTATCTACTCGATATGTAGATAGTTAATTAGTTGTAATACCCACCCATTTAATGTAAACTTTGTTAATTATTGTGATGGAAAATGAACTCACTATAAATGCTGAAGTCATTTTTCAATTTTTGACGACTCTGTATGAAATATAAAGGGAGAAAAAAGCAGCCCTTAACGAGTTCGTCCGGTTCGTCTCGTTACAAGGTCTCCCGCTTAGGTTTGCGAATCGATGACGTAGCTTTTTTGACATTTACAAGTGCTTGTAACAGCCTAGACTGAATAAATGAGATTTGAATTTTTTCATGAGACACTGACACCCGTTTAAACACCCGCACTAAACTTAAGAATCGCCTAAGTCTTTTCTAACTACAACTCGACCAAGATAAATAGGCGCATGAAAGCTGCATGACAGCTAAGTTAATGACACCGTTTTAGTTTGGTCAAGTTATAGTTAAGAAAAGACTTAGGCTGTTAAGTTTAGTGCAAATGGGCATAACAGTCACTAACTAGGCTATAATAAATAGATCGAACAGACTCGAGTATATGGGGCTTTTATGGGGGCGCGTAGGAAAAAATACAAAAGCCTAGCGAGGCCATGCCTCGCGGCTACAGTGAAGTGGGGACGCCGCTTTATGATGCATTTTATCGGCAATGTGGGTCATGATTCAGTTGGGTCGACTGTACCTTGACGGATGGCGCGGCGGTGTCATCCGACATCAAAGGCATTTACCAACTGAAATGCTCCTCCTAAACGATCAGAACTGCTTATCATCAATCATTTACATTGCTTCGTCTTTTCAATCATATTTTGATCGTCTAGGAGCGATGCTTGACAGGCACGTAGGTATCACGTGATTAGCGTGGCCTATCAAAGGTAGGCCACGCCCTCAAATGGTAGTGTTGGAATTACAAGCCATACTTGATCGTGTAGGGGCTCCATATGGATTGTAAAACTGTGGCCCAAAAACCACAGTCTTTATAATACTGTGCCAAAACCTTAGAGCATTAAGAAAGGGAGATGGCAAATCCACGCTCCCTTTTCAACAAAGTACATGACCAATTAGGTCGTGTCAGTTTATAAAAACCTTAGAGCATTGAGAGAGAGAGAGCATGTTCTAAGGCCAAAACAAAAGGCAGTGTGCGCGCCGCGTAAATCTGTGGTTGGTTGATGCATACTATTCGGTGGGTTGGTGTTAACGGAATAAAAATAAAACAAAACTAGTCTGTGGATTGATTGGTGCAAAAGAGCTTGCTTTGCTTGAGTATATTCATCTGTGCTTGCTTGGTGGTAGTTCTTGAGGGTTATTTTATAGTTTTCTAGTTAATTTAGCTTAAAATAATTAAATTTTATAAAATTGAAGGTGCTAAATTACAAGCCTACATAAGTTAATGTTTATAGTATTGAAGAATTGTGCATTGTAAACAAATTCTAAATTATACCGCGGGAAAACTGTGAAACGTTTGACTTTGACTACATACATAATGGCCGCAATAGCGCCAATGCTCTGCTCTTGGTGTTTGTTCTTTAGCAATAACTAATAATGATAGTTATTCATATAAAAACATGTTTCTAAGTTAAAATTACTCGACTGAGATGGACATCAACGCTGGTAAGCAAGTTTTTTAATAATCATACGTGGCTAGTATAGTAACGAAATTGCTCAATCCTTGTAAGAAGATCGCTTAGAATCTCATCCTATTGAGAAAACTTATTGAATACTTACCTCCCTAGGTAAACCTTCATTCTTAATTCTTGTTTATCTTCAAATTATTAGTCTAATCACAATTGTACAATCCCATTGTCTCTTTAGTTAGATTTTAATTATAACATAGGTACATACATTTATATGAAACTAGATTAAAATGTTGTTGTAAATAAATCATTGGCAAATATCTATGATATAAACACTCACTTTAAGATAAAAGCTTCCAAGGCGGCACATTTTCACTAAGCTTTCAAGAGGCTTTCAATAAAATTTAAATGATATGTTGACAGACAGACAATATGGTCCAAATCTACTCTTTGATGAGGTCTTATTTTGCTTCCAGTTGTCTTTTATTATCATTCTATGTAGGTACCTACCTATTTTATTTAGCACAAATTTAAATATTAGCTAATTCAAATAAAGTGTTTCACGGACACTAATTTCTTTCTATTTTGAGTATCTTGATTAATTGAGTCATGAAAAAAATTAAAAAAGGCCATGGGTCGATATTAGATTATTTATATGTCATATAAAATCAAAGGGGCCAAGCTGGGTTCAGCTGTTACTCTCTTTAATCAATTATTAATTCACATGCATAATTTAGTTTGACATTATATCAAAGTCAAACAAAAATATTAAAATATCAATGCACAGTGATGAATTTGTAAATAAAGAAATAATTCAGCAAAGTTTATTGCTTAAGCACTAAGCTACAGTTTTTTATTATCCAGAGACTGTCATACAAATTGTTAAAACAGATAAACAATAAGTAATAAGGTATCATTTTAAGTTTAAGTATTAACTACTTAAATATTAATACTGTTCTAATTTTGCATAGTCAATTTCTATTTTATTCACTCTTTATTATATGCTTAGAACAAGGCTGCTCAACTTTTATTGGCCAAATTCGATTTATAAATTTTTGGGCAGGCCACTGTGACGATTCGTATATTCACAAAATTTTTGTATTTGGGCAAAAAAACAAGATTATGTAGGTAATGTAATAATAGTTGTTTAGACCAACAAACAAACTTAATAAGATCTAATGCACTAAAAAAATAAGTACAGTTAACTGAAGTAGGGCAAAATGTTGTTTTAGTTGTCCATTGATAATATTATTGCAATTCAGCTCTAGAAAATATCTTATAAGATTTGTAATTCAAACAAAATTTGTTGTTTAATTGCTATTCATTGGAATCCAACTACAAGTGAGTATTCTTTATGTCAAACTAAGTAGGCTAGATTTCAACACAGATCTTTCTTTCTTTCTAAATAGTAAATAAGTCAGTGTTAAATTTACTAGTAATGCTCTAATTTCTTCATCATTTAGCTTCCTTACATAGGTTTGCGGTTCTATAAGCTATTTTTAAAGCCTATCTTAAATGTCTTATTTAGATTCCAACATAATTTTGTTATTGTTATTCTTTTCTTTCAAAATCAAGTCTTTAAGTCTGCAAACCTTATGCACTACTTTCCAAAACTCTTCTTATTTTATTTATGGCAAATGCAAAATTTATTTAGACATAAATAAAGTGTTGCTAATGCTAAAGCAAAGCTTCATAGCATGGATATTTAATTTGATTTCAAAGTTGATGCAAATTATTTATCTTTCAAAGAGGTCTCAAGACAGTTGTCACTCATCCATGTTCTGCTGAGCGACTTTGACAAGACGGTTACACCATGTGCTAGTAAAAAGAATGAGAAAAAAGAAGAAGAAACACAGGATGCAATGCCAGACTCAACAACCAACACCGAGAAAAACAATGCAAACCCATTCCATTGTGGGGATGATGTCCTTGTTTCTAACAAAGATGGACGCTATTATTTAGGTTGGTATAGTCTTTTATGTATTAGGATGTTACTATTTGCATAACCTATTTTATTAATTTAGTAGTTTCCTTTGTGTTGTATGTATGTTGTATCCATATTCAACCTATAGTATTATGAAGTCTAATAGTTTTAACAAAAACTTTTCAATCTGCTCAATCATTTTAACACATTAAGCCTATTAATTTTGTGAGCTGCTAGGAAATCAATGGAATAAGATATCAATGATCAAAGGATCAATAGATTCAGCACCTGAAATAACTACACTAATAGCCTGTTAAAAAATTCAACCAAAAGTATTTGTAAAGAACTGAAACTATATTACCTCATAGTAATGCCCATTGTCCTTTATCAGGGACAATAGTAGAATTGAGCACAAGTAACGACAATGACTTGTGCGAAGTGGGCACAGGCGTGGCCAGTTGTCTGATAAAGTTCGGTGATGGGACACACTCTTGGGCGCCGGTGTCCTCGCTGAAGTTGTTGAGCGCGCCGCCGGCGGACGATGGCCGCATCATGTGCGTGGTGTGCAAGCGGCGGGAGGGGCCCGCGGCCAGCCCCGCCACCAACGCCATCATAGCATGCGATATGTGCGGGAGAGGGTACCACGCCAAATGCCACTCGCCGCCCGTCGAATCTTGGATCACTGGTAAGATTTCGTGTCGGTATGTTATAACAACTCATCCCAAACATCACAAGCATCTAAGCAAGCAAACATTTTCAGGAAACAGTTTTTGCATTATAAAGTATCTAAAACTCATTAATTCTCAATATTCATTTCATATTTTACTTACAAATGTCTGGTGCATGTGCAAGAATGTGCTCAAAGTGAGCAAACAGTTGCAGAATAACGGCCGATTTCAATAATCTATCTTCAGTAAGAGATAGGCCTCTATGGATCTATTGTTATTTCCCTAAATAAATAATAAATAAATTCGTTAAGTTTATTTAAGAAAAAAGTGGGTAAACTTTTATTCTAGATAAGTACTTAAACATAAAAAGAATGTAAGACTATAATGTACATAGTAATAGTTGTAACAAGCCCATTTAGTCTCTCAGCTTTTTGTATTATCTCTTCTTTATCAGCAGGTACTTTGTTAAAGATGATAGTGTTTATGTCAAGTTATGGTACTATAAGGACTGTTTGTTACCTAAATAAAAATAAAGAAATTTCTAGGCAACACATCTTTAGTGTGGATAGGTTATTGAAATCGGCCGTAAATGCTTGTTCCCAAAACAAATGTTCGGTTCTGTAGACATTGTTTACATTCTGGAAAACTATGGTCTTACCACAAAAGATTTTAAAACACTGTTCAACAAGTGTTTAACTTAGACACTGTTTAAATGTGGTGCTGTCACTTTTTTGACAATATTGTTTAAAAGAGACAGCTTCACATTTAAACAGTGTCTAAATTAAACAGTGTTTTAAAATCTTTTGTGGTAAGGCCGTGAGTGTTTAACTTAGACTCTGTTTAAATGTGATGCTGTCACATTTTTGACATTATTGTTTGAAAGAGACGACATCACATTTAAACAGTGTTTTAAAATCTTTTGTGGTAATCACTAATGGCAGATTTGCTTACACTTGCTTGTAAGTACCTACAATTTACCCAAGATTAAGTTAGTCTTTTCATTTTTAGGTCTTTTCATTTCATTCCATTTTCAGGAGCATCATGGCATTGTAAAAGATGTGTCGACCAAAGATATAGAGTCGCGGCGGCTGAGAACAGAGCATTGAAGCGCTCAGATCTATTCAGATTTAAGGGAGGCCAGCAAAGGAGGCAGCAACAGGAGCTAACACCTCCTTGTGATGTAGGTTTAGTTACGTTCCACAACGTAAATGTAGAAAATAGAAAAATTGCAATGCAGTTATAACACAAAATAATTTCATTCTTTGGTTTGCACAATTTATTAAGAGCGCATAGTCTGCACACTAGTGCCGCCATTGGAAATAATCATAGTGCTTAAATAAAGACGAAATTGTGAATCTGTAGTGCACTCCGAAGAAGCGTTGTGGTACTTTTTATCGCTTAAACAATATTTTCTAGCCTGTCGTTTAATGGATTTTTTTTTTGCGAAATGTGGCCACTTTTAACAATAAAACTATTCACAATTTCGTCTTCATTTTAACCACTATTTTTTTTCCCAATGGCGGCGCTAGTGTGCAGACTACGCGCTCTTAAGCATGTCATACTCTAAATTCTTATTAAATAATAGACCTTTAAAAACCTATTTATACAGACATTGAGGAGGTTTAACCTTTTTCTCATTCCAGACTGCCTCTACTACATCATCAACAGCTTCTGAAGCTGGCAAAGATCAAAATGAGAACCATTGTTATTGTGGAGAAAAGAGCGATTGGTTGGCCCAGGTAGTATCGCTTTATCATTCTTCCCGCCTCGGGCACAAAGACGGAATACCTTATGTATCTGGTATGGAATACTTTCAGATGCTATTATGCTGTCGATGTACACGTTGGTTCCACCAAAGATGTGTATCCAGCTTGCAGTACCCGTTATATGCTGGAGATAAGTGAGTAAAACATATTTACGTTGATAATTGCAAAATTGCCCTATTGACCGTGTTCCCACCGCCCCACAGGGATTTTTTTACCCTGTAGACCCACTGCACTAGATCCTATTCAATCTGGCAGTTTTCGTGAGTGCGCAGGTAATTCTTCTAACATTTTCTTTCCCTGTTGACCCACTACACAAAAAATGTGCCTTTTACTGTAGTCCCACCGCTATTCCCCATTTGGAAAAAAAAAACATAAAATTTAGAAAATATATAAATTGAAGCAATGAATTGATTTAATTGTCAATGAATGTTAATTACTGTAATAAATTGCAAAAGATTTGAAGTGTTTTAGACTATTTTGTTTTTTAAGTTAATTAAGTAGCATAAGACTGAATGGTTTGAAAGTCTTAACAAACTTTTTGCATGCGTACAAAAAAGCGCCATTTTCATAAAATTTTGTGGCTTATAATTACGCTGTAAAAATCATTTTTATTTGAGTATGTACCTATAATGTTTTCTCGCAAATGTATTAAAAAACGTCGTATGGTACACGGTTGTTAAGGTTTTTTGAAGCTCATGACGATTATCACCTGCGGCTCGGGCTTATAAAACGTCAACTCGTTTTAATAACTTCCTTACGAACCTTGAATTTAAACGTCAAGCTAATTTCGTTCCAACGAAGTTTCGAAACGAATGGAACCGTGTTAGGAAATGAGCGAAATTTCGATCGAAATTTCGTTTTTCGTTGAATTAGAGTAGATCTCCTTGTATCATAAACTAGTATTCCCGCATTTAAGTGTTGGCTCTGCATTGCCTCCAGGCTTTACATATTCGCGTGCGCGGACTGTAACGGCGGCAGCGAGTACCTGCGGCGGCTCGAGCTGTGCTGGCTGGACCTCGCGCACCTCGCGCTCTACAACCTCACCGCGTACAACGCGCCCAACTACTTCGACCTGGACAGCGTCATCATGCCGTACATCATGGACAACTGGCACGCGCTGCAACTACCAGAGAAGGTAATACAACTGTGAGCTGATTGTCAACGAGGAAGTCTTCACACTTTCAGTGCGAATAGGACTTATTACACAGATACAGTTATTCTGTATTTTTAAATGTTGTGAGGTTTACATCTTGGAAAAAAAGCTCAAAACCTACAACATTAAAAATTCTATATTACAACCTTGTATGCAAAAATCACGTGTTGCTAGTAAATAATATTTTAGTTGCGTTTCTAAACTTCAATGCCTAACTATAGTAATAATATTTTTATAGGTACAATAGTTTTTTAAATATGAAATTTATATCTAGATGTGGCGAACTCCAATCGGCGAGCGGCGAGATAAGATCTTGACAGCATTAACATCATCTCGGAAGCGGTTCAAATGCGGTCGAGAGATGAAGAAACGCGCCACCATATGGGGGCTGCGGCTACGACGGCCGCCGCCCACGCCGCTGCAGCTGTCCGCCTTGGAGCAGGTAACTGTACCCTCGCTGCGTGTACTCATGTCGGTACTAGAGGGCGGCAGATGAAACGCGCCACCATATGGGGGCTGCGGCTACGACGGCCGCCGCCCACGCCGCTGCAGCTGTCCGCCTTGGAGCAGGTAACTGTACCCTCGCTGCGTGTACTCATGTCGGTACTAGAGGGCGGCAGATGAAACGCGCCACCATATGGGGGCTGCGGCTACGACGGCCGCCGCCCACGCCGCTGCAGCTGTCCGCCTTGGAGCAGGTAACTGTACCCTCGCTGCGTGTACTCATGTCGGTACTAGAGGGCGGCAGATGAAACGCGCCACCATATGGGGGCTGCGGCTACGACGGCTGGTACACAACGTGTTAATGAATGAACCCAAAATAGGAAAACCGTTTCTTCGGACCATCAAACTGCACAACTTTTACTATGGGACCAACTCTGAAATCGCGAATAAACGTCAGCTGTATCATACATTTTGATATTTTCGTCATTCACTTGTTGTATGATACATCAAATATTTTTTCCGCGATTTCAGTGTTAAAGCGTTTTATCGACACAACTGTAAAAATCTATTCTAGTCTTTTGACAATTAAACGTGATAAATCGCTATATCATATAACATTTCAGTAGACATGCTATGGGCTGCCCTTGTAACTACACCATGCTTCGTGTCGGTACTATTCGGGAAGTAAGAAAAAAAACTAATAAATAACCATATCAAATTCAAGAAAAACTTATGGTTAGCGTTGGTTCATCTATGAAGACGTTAAATAATATTTTATTGTCACCAGACAAAGAAAAGAGAACCGTTGACTGATGAATTGGTTAGAGAATATGCGCCGAAACTACGCTTTCTGCCGCGACGACCCACACCACCGCCTCCACCCGTCGTTGATGACAGGTATTAAACATTATTTTTTATCTAATAAATAGCTGAAATGTGTAAATTATTTGCTAACAAAATAATCCTCTTTTTTTACAGTTTGCAACCTTCTAGTAGTAACACAGATAAAGTTAGTTCCTATAAAAATCATAATCAACATATGATTGTACCAGTTGATGGTCATTGGCTAAATTTGATGATGGGCAAACGATTTCACGAAAATCTCAACTCGAACTCAAACTCAGAGAATGATTCCACTAGTTCCTATGAATCTGTCAAACCTACCGAAAATGATGAGCAGCGCTCTCCTACTCTGTGCACTTCGTCTACAAGAAAATCAGATGCCAAAGAAATCGAAATAGAAAATATAACCAATCCAAATGAAACTGAAACTAATGAAGCTAAATCCACCTGTGAAACCCCCCCAGTGCCATTACTCAACACGTCCTTAGTTCCCTGTACCGTAAAGTTAGACAACTTATCCAAAGAGAATGAGAAATCAAGCAATACCCAGATCAAAACTAACCACTTCAATGTAAATACCCATTCGACGAGAATAGCAACTATGAACCTAGAAGTATCTAAGTTATCTACTAAGAACATTATCGAACATTCCAAAATAATGTCGTTGCAACATATGGATAGCTTGCCACCTTACAGCAACTTCCATGACATGGAATCGTCAGGTGATGAAACCTCTAGTAGAGGCACACTGGATGCCATTATACCACCACTAAAAGACTTTCAAGGAAAAAACAACCCGTTTTTAATGCAAAATACATATCCATCCAAGAATTTCCCGTCTAACTTAAGTGCTAGTAGTAAAAATAGTAAATTGAATGGGAAGCAATATTTCCATTCGCGATTGTCGCTACCCGTGCAGTTAAACCCGATGATGGGACCGCTGGTGCGACCGTTGAAACGAAAACTTAGCGAAAAAGATATTGTAATATTACCCAATGGTGAAGTGAAGAGGAGAAAGTATAGGAGGCCTAGGAAATATTTGCAAATGCAGGTAATTTCACAAGTAAGGCCCTTTACTCATTTGTGGGCGCAGTACAGGTTCTGTACCGAATCTGTACTGTACCGCGCCGAGCTGATGTTGCGCCGACAAATGAGTAACGCTCTATTGAAATATATCCACACATATCCAGTATGTTTTCGGTACCGCGTATACCGAGCATGCTGATGTCGTACCGATGCTGCGCCGACGAATGAGTGAAGGCTCTCTTATAGTAACTTTTCTTCCTTGTCTAACTCTATGAATGGCACTACACTAGACTTATTTAGATATTCGTATTCTCTTCCTAGTCTGTTTTTTTTTAAAGAGACAAAAATGACAGCTTTATCTGTCTTAATTAAAATTGTTTTGATCATTTTCGTGAAACGTTATTTTTGTCTATCTAATAAAAAAACAGACTTTCATTATCAATTAATTTTATCTTGATCTTAGTAATCTCAAAATATCTTTGCCTTTTTAAATTACTTGAAACGATTGTGATCTCAATGTCCAAACGCATTAAGGGTCAAAATAAATTTTCTTAAAACAACAGTTTTGGATAACCTTACGTAACTGCTATGTGGACATGTTGTACTATTTCTTTTTTAGCAAGATCTGTCACAATCAAACTGGGTCAATATTTATAGCAGCTTTTCTTACTTGCAGTTGAATAAATCGTGTCCGCTCCCCGACGACACCAACAAGACTGCCCAAACACAAAACGAGAACGTGGAAATCGCGCCGCCGACAGCACACAGCAACGTCAAATTTCACGGCAGAAGGCTGAGGCAGAGGCAGGAGAAAAACTACTACGAGAACGCTCGCCGCAACACGAGCAGTAGCGCGAACAACAATAACAGCGTGAAGAGTCTGCAACTGAGCCCTCACAAAGGGAACATCAGTGCTACCGAAGTAGATGCCAAACAGCTGTCGGCGTTGAAGTCGAGTGTGCAGTCGTATTTCCGCGCGGAACAGACGTTCAGGGTCCTAGCCCGGCGCCTGACGGCGGACGCGCCTCCCGCTTACCTCATCGAGTGGGACTCCAACACTTCCTAGTGTGGCATTACGTGAATTTATTTAAAGTATACATATATATAATGTAATAATATATATAAGCGCTTGTCTGTAGTCCTAATATAGTTGTACAGATCGAGGAATGTGATATATTATAATTCCAACTCGATTGTTTTATTTTCGATTCAATATTGAAAGCAGATTAAAATTTTACACAAGGAAGCAAAAATCATGATAATTGTATTTTTGAATCAAGTACATAAGAGATATTTTCTGAAATAACGTGATGGTCTATCACATGTTTGTATTAGTTAGACAAAAGCCACATTCTATGCTAAGAAATAGCTCAGGAAGTTCCACTCATTGGCGTTGCGTATTATAACAAAATAAAGATGAAAGCGCTTCGTTTGCAAGAAAGTAGTAATGGAACTTTTTTTTTTACTAGCAACATGTGGTTTTAGAGGAGTGTAGTATTGCCATACAATAAAACTAATTAGATAAGTGGCGTCCCTATTAATATGACAAGGCGCGCTTCGCACGCCGCGACTAGGCTTCTACACAAGTGGGTACAAAGATATTGACATCTTTTTAGAAACCACCCACTTGTATAGAATTTTAAAAATTAGTTTGGAATTTAAAGGCCGGCGCCCACTGCCGGCACGGCAAAGGATTTTTTTACTAATCAAGTTATTTTGAATCTTATTTCAATGAGTTTAGAATTCATGTTACTTTATTTCGATACCACGATGCTGCGACGTGCCGTGGGATGATGAAGCGGCATGCCGTTTCATTTCACCGGGTTTCCGGGGCACGCCATTGCATCCCGCGAGACGTATGGTGTTGTTGCTAGCTAGTTGAAATAAGGTTGAAACTTGTGCAGCGGTCATCTGGCGCGCGCGCGTTTTTTTTTTGTCTCACACTGACAGCCATGCCACGGGATTCCGCAGTACAACCTGCCGTGCAATGCCGGTACTGGGCGCAGCCCATAAGTCATAAACGTGTTGTCATTTAGCTCTGTCAGCTAATAACTTGCCGACCACTGACCTAATGATGGGAGCTGAGAGAAGCGGCTGGTACTACTCGGCCTTGACGGCCAAAACTGTAAATCCGGCACTGACGTATTCGGTTCGAATTCGATACGTGAAAAGATGGATGCAAAATTTCTCTTCCTAACATCGATCGCGCACTTAACTGATTCGTATTAGAGACGAGGGTTACCTGTTAGTATGCTTATAAAATCCTGACAAAAAGTCAGATTCTCAAATCTTGCATGACCGGGGCGGCGCTAACGAGGCTAGACCACTACCTCGTAGAAGTTTGAAACTGCACGAAATTAGTGCTATAATAGTGCCTATGTGCTTCAAAAATGGCTGCACATGTGAAATTTTTGCCACGGTTAGTAGTACCTAGCATCAAACGACTGCAAATCAAAAAACCTTCAAAAACCATAAAAAAAACCGCTCTAGAATAAAAATCACCGCGCCCGCCCCGCTGTCGCAGTCGTTCCACAGATCGCTGACATCCAGTTTGAGGCCTAAAAAGCAATAAATAATATACAACATGTTACAAAAATACCCCTAATGCCGAATATGGTATATAGGGACCATCAAACTGAACAACTTTTACTATAGGACCAACTCTCAAATCGCGAAAAAGATTTTAATTTTTGTATGAAAGAGCTGTTTTTTTTTTCGCGATTTCAGAGTTGGTCCCGTAGTAAAAGTTGATCAGTTTGATGGTCCCTATGTACCATATTCGGCGTTAGGGGTATTTTTGTAACACGTTGTATAAAAATCTGCATAATTACTATTAAGGTACCAACCTACGCATAGTCGGCATTAGTGGCGTCGCCATTTTCAAAAATAGTCCCATTCGAGGCGCAAAAAAACGCAAATCGATGCATAGGACAGCCGTTTGGCACACACGTATACTCTAATTACTAGAGATCAAAAGATTTTTGTCAGCCATTTGTTTTGAAATAATCCAATAAATATTTTCATAACATACCATGGGCTCCACCAGATATGATACCTTCGATACGGTTGAATTATTTTTGTCGTTAAATATACCATTGTGCAAGGTGCGAGAAGAATTATTGCCGTACTTGACTCCAGCGCGCGTAGTAAAACCGTCTCCTGGAAACGCGCCCGGAACGGAGTCAATATAATATACTAGAAAAATTCGACTCGTCACCAGAATTGTCTCAGGCGGGAATCGAATCCGCGACCTTTGGAAGTCCGGTCCAAACATTATTTCATCAATATGAGGAATTACCTCAACATTCAATTGAAATATCATATTCCCTCGCGACCCGTGCACCCACCGGGTCCACCCACCAGTGGGTGCACGGGGAATTCCTTTTTACCAATCCAAATGGGTCGTTATTATGAAATCTCTTGTATAACGCGAATCCTACAGAAATTGATCCTATCGAAAGACAGGACTGGCTCGGCTGACTGACTTGACTAGCATTTTCTTTATAGTGAAGGTTGGCATTTGTTATTATAAGCTAAAACTGACGTCTTTCAAAGTGCACCAGATAGACATGAGACCGATATATCAAAACGTATCTTATATCGGCTATCAGTTAGATATCATATCGATATAAGATTTTACGTAACCAAATTATTTATTATTTCAAAAACTATAATATCTAGACCAAAACTCAAAACTGTATATCGAAAAACTGTAACGAAACCACAAAACTTAAATCGACGAAACTATTCATAACCGAACGTACAACGATATCTTAGTTCAGTTGATATTCGCTTTTTCTCTTTATGAGACGGTATACTTACATTTGGAGTAAAAGAGATGACGCGGTTATTCAGTTATTATGGCGTAATGAGTAGGCGATTTCCACTCTAATTTGCTAGCAATAAGAGTCAATTTATCTTGTACCTATCGTATATCCGTTCTTAGTTAGCAAACCGTACAACTAGGCAATATCGATATCTGAGCCCTAACTGAATAAACCGTATAACCGTTCTTGGTTAGTACACCATCAACTAGGTTTATCGATATGTGATATCGGATATCATATCCGATATTAAAACTATATCGGTTATCATAAAATATCGAAAACGCCCATGTCTAGCGCCAGAAGGTTCGTCTCTTTTTTGCAGTAATAAGATGATTTTAAAATCATATTAATTTAAACAACAAAGATACATTATGGAATGTCAATATATTTACTTCATATCTACATTGTTGATTTTAAAGTTCTGAATAAATGACTGAAATTAAATTCTGCTTAACAATATACAATTTTTGTGTTTTGTTGGCAATATTATCATTTACCTATCACCTTATTGATTATGTCATTTTGTTACTGTACTTTATTTTGTCCTCTGGTTTTAACTATCTACAACATAAAAAGACATATTCCAATGTAAAATAAATATATTTCAAATCAAATGTATGACATTTGATCTGTTTCGAGTGACAGACTGATAAAAAATCTACTAACATTAAGCAATATTTATCGAAAATCGAATACGTAACAGAAATTCAATCTAGTAATAAATACAAATCCATAACCTTGTTCATTGCACATAAGGTCCAGTCTAGATATATTATTTTTATAATAATAAACAGTAAGAATGTTTTATATAACATAACTGTGATGACTACATTAAATTACATTGAGCAATGAAAAAGGGCATGGAGAATTTAAAAGATTTCATGGTTTAGTTGATTGGCTATTTATCAATTATTTAAAATATAGCATTCTGATTCTTTTTTAAAATTCAATCACTACCACACTAATCATTAGTACGTACTATAAAACAATTACGGAAGATAGATGCTCCTAGAACGAAATATAAATATATATAGGCATACGAATGTAAGAGAGTTGTTTACTATAAGAACTTACAAACGAACTTATATGATACACATTATTCAAAATGCAACCCCCTAAAGGTCCGTAACACGACCACAAAAGTCTAGATTGATGGTACAACAGTTTAATTACAAATAAGTATATCTATTCACAGCACTTAACCACATGTTAGTCAACGTTCCACACACAAAACGATCACAAATCACTTTGGTGTCACATCACCACCCTACAAATATCGATTGCATTGCTATAATATTCATAATTACATACTCATATGTACATAGTGATAATACCGTCCTCGATAAAAATTACAATGATTCTTCAAATGCAGCCATTAAATCACTCTGCAAATTCATATCTATTTGCCCAGCCATCTGCAACAAAGAAAAACATTGTTAATTAAGTTGAAGAAGAAGTTAGCAAATATTGTATTTTACTTTAAGAATATATGCTTTCTATGCAAATTCGATTCAATATGTTGTCTGTCTTATAAGAATAATTATTACTTCGGGTGTAGTGCGCTTACACTTTCGGCCTTATCGTCACTTTACATCAGATGAGGTGAGGGCCAAGCATTATCCTTAGCAATGGTAACTCATTTTTTTATCCACATTGTGGATAAAAAAAATTAAGTTTGTATGTATGTTTGAAAGAACAAAATAATATCTGAAACTGTACATCAAATTTCAAAAATTTCCTTTACCAATAGAAAGAAGTTACCCTAAGAAGTTGTTGTAAACTAATTGGGAATTCTAAAAAATGATATTCAGATAGTTATGACCCGGCTAGACCGTGGGGCTGTAAACTTACTTTAGGAAAGGTTTGCATGACACATAATATGCCATTGACGAGCAGGTAGTATAAAAAAATAGATGGATGTCGTTATCTGGTTTTATGGGATGATGATTGCAAAAATTACATTTATTTTGAAATTCAACACGGTGGATATGATTTAACCCCTAAAGGGATGAAATGGGGGTTCAAAGGGAAGTGGACAGGAAAAGGGAACGGAATACTAATATCTCTGGACCAAATTCTGAATGGGGACGGAAACGCCTTCTACCAGCATTTTAAGAATTCTAAAGATTTGTTAATCGATTTTTTAATTCGCGAGGACTTTCCCCGCGAAGTCGCGATCAACAGCTAGTAATAAATAAAGGCGATATACTAACGGCCTCTCTGCGGCGACGCTCCTGCTCGCGCTGGCGGAGCCTCTCGCGCTCGCTGGCGGCGGGCTTGTCGGGCGCGGCGGCCGCGGCGGCGGCGGCGGCGGCGGGCGGCGAGGCGCGCGCCACGGGCGACACGTGGGGCGATGCCACCTCCGCGCTCTCCGCCTTCCGGACGCCTTGCACGCCCCTGCTGGCGACAACCCTAACAGCACGTTAGTGCGTTACTAATAATGAACCTTTAGGTGCGAATTGGACTATCAGGCCGACGACTAGGAATAAGCCAAATTTTGACCATTGGGATTGGACCAACTGCGAATTGCTACTAAGGGTTCTTGTTCACGGAGCCGGATTTAAAGTGCACATCCATGCGCATCTACCAGAGCTGTGCTAAGCTGCGTTGCGAAAGAAGTGTTTTAAGCACCAATAGAATCATTTCAATTTTCGTTTCTTATGTGAGATACCTACATTAAAATACTTACCTAATTTTGTCATCGTCTGGATGCCTCCGTTCTGTTTCTTGTCGTTGCCGTTCTCTTTCTGCTTGTTGTTCCTTTTTCCGTAATTCTTGTTGTTCTATTAAAGCCCTTTGTCGATCAATTTTTTCTTTCGCTTGCTTTTTGAATGCCTGAAATTTAAAAAATAAATCATACTGTGTTCAAAATAACGTAGTAATAATAACCAAATGGCACCGCTCGATGCAACACCGAGCGGTGTCATTTGGTTAAGATAGTAATTACTAATTTGTTTACCTGAAAACTATCCATCATAGGTTTCTGTTTCACCTGATTGTTAGTACCCATATTAGGTATGCTTTGCGGACTACCAGCTTGTGCCAAAGATGACCATGAACTAGCATTTTTAAGATTTTGTTCTTGTTTCATTTTGAAGGCTTGAACAAAATTTGAATTCTTGGCGTCTTCTAGTTTTTTATCCATTTCATATTTCGCTCTATCATACATTTTGTTGGAAACCATATTAGATACACCGATGAGATCTTCTATAGGTTTCGGTGTAAGTAGTGGCTTGACTTCCTCCTTTTTGACAGCAGGAGTTATCAAACAAGAAGCTGCCGACATATTGTGATGAGATTGAGCGATAACACTATGTGGGGCCGAAGGGACGGGGTCGAAGATAGAGGACACTGGCGCAACAGGAGCCATGTCAGGTATGCTAGGGTTAACATCGGGTCGCAACATGTCACGCTCGTGCATATTTTTCTCTACGAATCCATTGTGTGGTGGCACATACATTTCATTTTTTATTTGTTCAGGTACATGAGCCGCTATCTCCGTCAAACCACCCAATTGAGCCATTAGGTTTTGATGTGCCGCATCGGGCATCATCGGCGTCTTGGGCAAAGAAAACTCTTCTTCGAGACGCATCGAGGTCTCCGATTCGCCCACGCTCACGTCCATGGGTACGTCGGCGTTCAGAGTCCTTTCCAAACTAGCTAAAGATCGTTCAATCGGATCGATGTAGTGGGATGGGTCCACTTTGTCAAGTCCATTTCGGGGTTCCGCTTTAGCGGAAGGCTTCGGTTCGTCCAGTTCGCGCGTGAGCGGGGGAGCGGAAGAGTCGGGCATTGTGGGGACAGGATGCGCGGAGACGGGCGTGGGCGGCGGCGGGGGCGCGGGCGCGGGCGTGGGCGCGGGCGGGTCCTGCGGCTTCGCTTCGGGCGCGAGCGCGAGGGCGGGCGCGAGGGCGGACGCGGGCGCGGGCGCGGGTGCGGGCGGCGCCTGCTCCACGGGCTCCGGCTTCACTTCGGCCGCCGCCGCCGGCAACTCGACGGCCGCCACCGCGCTCACCGGCGCAGAAGACACGGACACCGCTATCGGCGGTACAGTCTTCTGAAATAATTCATTTAGAGACAACTATTTAGCTCGATCGTTGAACGAATTAAAATAAACCTTCGATTAGACATTTCGGGATATTTACATTTTGATGTTGGTGCTGCTGCGACTGCTTCTTTGCTTTCTTTTTGGGTGTTCGTCCCGAACCCGTGCCTGAAATAAAATAAAACATTTTGACTAACAGCACGACGAGAATCTTAAATCGCACAAGCGTTAACGACAATCTATACTTAACTTTATATCGAATCTTCACTTGTAAGTTCCGTTAATTAATATTATCATTATTTTTTATAAACAAGAAATAAGTTGTTTTCACTGATATCTTCTGGTGCCGTCTGAAATACCACAGTTTAGGAAATTTGTCACGACATTGATATTAGTCATTAAAACATTTTTGGAAATCTTCAGATCTCATCAGGACCGGGCAAATAAAATTCAATATAAATTACTTAAAAGATTTACTTAAATTCTCATTATATACTGAAATATATACAAAGTTTATCTCCGCTCACTCTTATAATCTAAACAATTTTAAGTCATGAGTTGATTAAATAAACTTATATAAAATTTATTTTAACTACCAATGGTGTTTCTCTTTACACACTTTAACCTCTACATCGTCTGTTACAACTTAATGTTGCACTGAAATAACTAATTGTACCATATGTATTGGTATTTTTAAAATTTCAATCCTATGGGGTCTAATACTTCTATACAATTAATTTAAAAGCAAATGTAGGTGAATCAAGACTTGTTGGCAAAATCTCCATCAATATTGAAAAATCCTAGCCACAATATGTATACAATAGTTTGTATGTTCTATCCCATTGGCTCATTTTGCACAGAGGAACTACACTCGGCTTAAAAAAAATTGCACATTATCAAAACTTTACTTTAAATTGTGTTTAAAAAACATTGTTTTAAATTTTCTAACCACAAGAGCGAATCATTTCCTGTGCCATATTAATTTTATACCTGTATTTGGGTAATTGAATATCTCAATATTATTGAATGTTTCTAGCAAGACATGCAACCCTTTGTGAGGTGCACAATTGTTGATGAAGCCGCTCAAGTGGTAGCACAGTACAACATTCAGGGTTGCAAAGTACAGTAATATTATTGATCTCGACAATTCTTACCGTGCGTTTCCACTAGTCAATCAACATTGTTCTAAACATTGTCTCGAAATAGTCTTATGACAGAATTCGAATTCGCAACTAGTCAATTATTTTGTAGCGGCGAAAGATTTCCTGCGCACCTACGGAATACAGTTCAATTTTCTTTGATAGAACAGCGTGTTTATTGTTGAGCGTCAGTGTTGATGTTGATAGTAGTGGAAACGCGGAGTAATGTTTCGCAGACATTTTTTTTTACGTTGAGTGTATAATTCAAAAAAATATTTAATACTAAAATCTAACTTACTAAAATATCTCGAAGCAATCAGCAGGTTGTACTTAACAAATCGAGACATTCTTCTGAAATAGCTGATTGCAACAAAAATAAAACTGTTCCAAGGATTTTTTATCAGGAATGTACAAAACGTCTACATTTCAAAATTATAATTAATTTAAAACACTGATTGCAGGTCTCCGATACAGAGATTGAATATTGTTAGTAAAATAACAAATATTCAATGTAAAAGACTCCAAATTAGATAAATAAATAAATACTATACATATAGAAGCAAAATGATCAACATTTTACAATTTGAATCGTGTTACTTCTAATAAAATACTAGGTTGACATGCTAAGTACATTTACAGAACATATATAAATTATGTACTTACTAAAAATAATAACATCAATAATGAAATATTTTAGGCCTGTAATAATTACTCTTTTTATTTTTGTTTCCTATAAACTTCTTAATGCTTATACTCTATGGGTAATTTGTTGCAATGTAAAAAGAAATTGTTCATTTACACTATGTAAATTCATAGTTTATTTTTGAGCCAAAGAACTGCTGCATGTCACAAATCTAAAAAGTATTTGAAAGAACATAAATAATATTTCTTTCCATTTAAATATTGATTGGCAAAATTCTAGATATTAGTTATGTTTTCTGATAGATTCAGATAACAAATTGGCTGTTTCTGTTTTGTCTAAAAAATTACAAACCGTAATAATCAATGTTGGTTAAAAATAAGTCCAATCAATCAATTGCAAGTGTTATTTAGCACCTTTTGCTGGTACTGTATCTGGCAGGGCACCGTTTTCCTTCTTCCTTCAAATAAGGACTCACATAAAACTACTATGCAGTCTTGAACGATTCTCATTCAAATATAAGTGCCGGGCATACTGACTAATATTTTACATTTATTCATAGCAGTCTATAAATTTACTTAAGAGGCTATATTTCGCCAGATGCAATTCAAATACCCACGTCAATTTGAATTCAATTCTTGCAGATTACATAATGCACTCACAAAGTTTATATTTCATGAACAAGTTTGCAAACAATTTGTGAAGGAAGGAGGCCAGCTAGGTTTTTGGTAACATTGTATTGAAATTTTGATCGCACGTCACATTTCGGGAGCAAGCATTGAAGATCATCAAGCATTAAACCAATAAAACCATACCTTTTCAGAGACTAATTTTTAACTACAACATGTCACAAAATTACATCCTCTCAATCCCACTCGGGACTATGTATAATTTTGCTTGCAAAGATGGTATCCGTCCTTACACAATTGTTTGCATTACTCGCTACGTGACTGCACTCGGCTCGTCAGATGTCTGGTGGATCCTCTTCATTTCACTGGACGTACCGACACTACTATCGATCTTCTATCTTATTATAACTTCCACGGCTCATGCGAGCTCAGTAAATCATTATAGCAGGTAAATTTCACACTTAAAAGTCACTAGTGCCATGAGATCTGAAGTTTCCAATAATTCTAATAATAAATTCAAATTTTAAGGATGCAAATGAAATAACATCGCGTTTGAGGACATGATATAGTTAAAAATATTTATGTGAAAAGGTATTTCCTATTGGTTTATGAAAGCAAACCAAATATAAAATTGGTCTTACCGGCACCACTACAAAATATCAGTGAACACCAAAGCTGGTCTCCTTCTTACTACTGGTTTGTGCCAAATTACAATCATCGCTGAATGTGTAATACAGATTCAGAACTTCAGGTGGTATCCCTCTTTCCTTTATCACAGTGAAAAATCATACTCACAGCTACTCTATTAGCTCTCTCACTCTTACTCCACGACTCAAAAAAAATAAAAAGGTTTGCTCTTAATACCCTTTACATTTCTTAAAACCCAATCACGGGCGCCGGTCACAAAAGGGACCTATGACTAATTAGTAAGAACTTAAGTTCATAGGTTTTTTTTAACTTACCACACATTCTATTTTCATTCACTCAAAATCTAAAATTTTACAAGCACATTCAACATAGACTTTACTAAGCAGATGTTCTGCCTGAGCCTATTCACAAATTCAACCTACGCAATGAGTGCGCTGTCGTGAAATTTATAGTACAAAGTAACGATCGCCAAACTAAAAACTGTTTCGAAATCAAATAGGACGACACATTATGTTAAACTAGAAATATAGTAACAAGCCTTTCTCTCCTTGGGACAGAAAGGTCTAACTCACAAGCTATGTTCAATGACATCACTATTCCACAATGTTTTTTGTCATACATTTTAAATCGGAAAATAGTTTCATTATTTATGAACATACTTTTCACACACTTAGCAGTTGATATTATTTTGAAGACTAGAATAATGATTGAATGGTTAAAATAGCAAATTGTTATATGGTTTTAAAACAAACATCAGTCATTCATTTAAAAATACTGGCATAGGTAAAACTTCTTATACCGTTTCCAAAAAAATTTACGACAACCTATTTTTGTCAGATCCCAAGCAACTCGAATGTACACAAACAAATTCAAAGACTCCACTTAATTTAAATGCACATAAAATTAAACCTATTATTAAAATCGTAATTTACATCTTTTGTAGTACCACGTAGTACTATTTTTGTGTTTGATAAGTGAACAAAAAAATTTGTTCAACAACTTGTGCCGCTAAATATTCTAACCTGCTTCACTGTCACTGCTGTCAGAAGAGCTGGTGTCAGTACTTGAGGAGGAGTTGGAGGAATCCGATGAGCTTGAAGATGAAGACATACCGCCACCGAGACCGTCTTTACATCCTTCTGTCAACAACAAATTAATTTATGAATAAGATTCCAATTTATTATCATTATTAAATTGTTTTGAAAATCAAAGGACATTATAATCACCATATCAAAAGATATGATATACCTATTACCTAGTATTGTTTTGTGTGTCCGTTTCGATTGCTCGGCCACGGTGTCGTAGAAGAAAAACGACTATGTCAACATTACGAAGAAATTTGTAGAAAACTAAATCCAATATTCAGAAAGTTGTAAAGGTTTAACCATGGCCGCGTGGTCGAAACGTGGAGAACCTTAGCTTAGTCCGTAGAGGTACCATTCTTTTTGCTAATTACTGATACAATTTCGTAGAAAATGAAGACAGAATAAATAAAGCCGTAATGTTTGGACTTCACGACCGTCGATCACCGCAATCAATTTATCGTTCGAATCTAACATGGAAAGTGGTGCCACCATTGGTACATTATAATTTTCGGACTGAATAAAATACGAATTTGTAGGGGCTCAGTTCAGAACAACATTTTTGTAATGTCTTACCTTTCTTTTGCTGTTGTTTTTTATTTGTTCCTAATTGGCCTGATACATCTTGCAATCGCTTTTCTAATTCTTGCTTCTTCTCTGCCATTTGTTCATCTTTAGATTTACCTGACATTTTACGATCTGAAAATGTTACATGTATTACACTAACCTGTCTGACATTTTTGACCTCCTACATCAAAATTTCAGCAAATTTTTCGAAAGCATACAAATAGGTTTCACCAACATTATTTGCCTTTTAAGGACAAAACATTTAATCAACTTTACCACTTAAATACAAAATATCTAAAATATAAATGGATTAATATAAAGTATTAGGTAAATACAGCTTAAAGTATTTTTAGTAGTATTATAATGAAAATCACAAACAAAAATAAATGAAACTACAGATACTACATAGGAATGAAGGATGGTTAAGGTAAATAATGTCGGTTCCACTCACAATGAGGCTTACGTGTCTTTTTCCGTAGGCAGGAAGCAACGTAATTTTCTAGCTCTCTTAATGTAGACGGTTTCAGCGTTTCAAAATCTATTTCAATTTCATCTGGATTAGAATCTCGCAATGAGGGTTCTCTGCTTTGAATTATATGCACAACCTTGCCAAGTTTGTCACCTGGGGAAAAATGAAGATTGAATAAGAAACTGCTCAAACACACATACAAAAAAGTTGACATTTGGAATGGATTAAGGTACGCGTTTGTAGCAGACTACAGACAGCAGCAGCAAACGTGTCACCATGTTATGTCGTGGCGTCGTCATGTCGCTGCAATGATGATGCCGAGCCCAACTCAAGGGGCCCTACTGCCTAACTTACATGGCTATCGTAATCGCTTTTATTTGACAGATGGATGTGATACATTGCTACTTTTCTTTGTTGTTTTTATTTGTGTCAAGCGGCCCCAGACGGCAGCAGCAGACGGTTTATCTTCCTCGGAATTGAAAACTCATTTTTTGAGAAAAATCTAACGTGTTGTCGCTCCAGCGTCGGCGGAACTACAGCCCCCGTATTACAAGCTATTAAAACTTGACAGTTTTGTTAATGGCTATCATAGCGTCTCTTTTATTAGCTATATAGCGAGAAAGTTACGCATTGATTGAACTATTCAGAAAACTGTGTTTTAAAAGCTTGTAATAACCATCTTGATCTGAGGTCGGGCGACAGTGTTGTCTGCCGCTCAACCCGTAGTAGCAATAATGAAAGTTATATGACATTTAATAAGCCTTATCAGCATTCCAAGTAAAATAGACTTTTACTCTACTTTAAGGATTTTATGTGAATACGACCGACGGTAAGACGTCAAAAATGGACTATGGAGATAGTAATAGTGTACCGACCGGGCAGTTTGTTGATGTCGAGCGAGAGCTGTCGCTTCTCGTCGTAGGACATGGGCTTGGCGACGTCCTCGTCGTCGGAGTCGGGCGGCGGCTGGTGCGGCGCGGGCGCGGCGGTGGGCGTGGAGCCCTTCTTCTTGCCGGCGGCGGCGGGCCCGGCGCGCGCGCCCGCCTTGCCGCCCCCGCCCGCGCCCCCGCCTCCGCCGCCGCGCGACCGACCCGTCTTGCCGCGCACGCCACTCGCACCTACGGAAACGCGCCCACTTATTACACATGCTCTTACGCCACACGCTCCTGCACTATCTATAGCTATAATTTAAAAATTGTGTCGATCGACCTGACTTAAGGCAGGAGGTCTCACTCCGCGCTTAAACTTTTATATTAGCCTACTGCTCGCGACTGACTGTCGCGCCAGCGCTCGAGGGATGTCACCGCGCCGACGACGCGCTGTCTGCGAGCGACGAGCGCGCGAACGACACGAGTCAGTCAGTCAAACGTTGCTAAGCTATGTTTAGCTAAGATTCATTTTAATTTAAGTAGATACCTATATTGTAAGTACGCCTTTTGCCAGACGTGTCTCATTCACCTAACTCCATACATTAAGCATTAGAAGTTTTCATCCATTCATTTAAGTAAATCATTCCAAACTTTATACATCACCTAGCATTTTTCCAAAATAATATTTTTTCACACAAGAAACTAGGTACTTAAGTAACTTCTTACGACATTATTTGTGCTCTTTAAATATGCTCAGCTCACTTAATAGGTAAATTTATTTTATTTTATTATGAGTAATTTCATTGTATATTCACCGGCATAACGGATGTTTTCTGTGATATCGGTAAGTAGCGAGTAGCAACCCTAACGATTAACGAGTTGTGTCGGTTGAGACAGAGTTACGCGACAGAAAGAGAGGCGCTTCGGAAGTGTTTATAATAATAGGCACGCAGCGCTGTGCAATTTGAAATTACACTTTATTGCCGTGCAGCGAGAGTAGCTTATTATTTGATTGTCCTCGCGCGGATGGGCATTATATATTCTGTGCTTAAGGTTCCTACACACATGTCGCCGGTATGTGCCGAGCGGTAGTGCCGGCACTGTATGTAAGAGCTATTGGACACTTGGAATTCAGTTTTGTTGTCAGACTCTCTCTAGACACAAGAAAAACTGGTAACAGTGTAATGATTTGAGAAAGCGTTACTAACACTTTTCCATTTAAAAAGGCGGAGCCAGTCCAGACAGATTCCAAAGTCTGGCTTTGAATATACAAGTGGGCTAATGTTTCATGAAAGAGCTGTGCTTCCAGGTTGTAGACTCAGGGATACACTCGAAAAGACAACTGTTTATATAAAAATTTAGACTTGACTAACAACACGTCTTACCTAAATTGTCTGCGATGTTGTTAGCTTTAGCCGCATAAGCCGCGGCGGCATTCGCTTTAGGAACGCTAGGGTTGGGCATCTGCTTTTTATTCGACTTATCTTTAACTTTTTTCTTGGCCTTCTTTTTAGTATTGGATTCCTCTACTAGCTTCTTCATCTTCTCCTGGAGGGCGAGAAGTTCTTTTTCTAGAAGTTTCACTTTGTTAGTCCTCTCTTCTTCAGAGTCGTCGGACTCAGAGTCCGACTCCGAGCCGGATTCTGAACTCGAAGCAGAGCTTCCTTTATCCATATGCGGCACACCGACATGAACTGGCTCGTCGGGAATTTTCGCATACCTGAATAGAACAACTATTCGTTACGATTTCGGCATTCAACATATTTTGTGCGATTTTTGTAGAAAAATCTAATGAAAACAAGACCCTAAACAAAATAAATAAAATTACAGATAAATATTAAGGCGAGGTTAGTTCACGATCTGATGAATAGATTGATTTTTGAGCTTTCTGAAATTTCACTAAAATTACAGTACACTGAAAAAGAAACAAAGAAACACAATAACCAAACAGAATATCGAAAAATGGCTTGGTAACTCTGTAAAAAAATCCTGAAATATACCATAAAACTTATAAAAATAAATTTTAGACAGTGATATGATTATTTATGCAAAAAGGGTATCTTTTTAATTGATCTAACACAATAACCGAGTACATTTTTAATAAATGATCCATTATTCTAGAAATCAATAAAAATGTAATAAATTTCGACAATTAAAGCTATGCAATAATCAACCATATTCTAAAGAGATAGTGAAAGAGTAAATTTCGTGAACTGCCTTGCCTTATCATCCGTGTCTGCATTGATCAGTACGATTATGTAAACTAAGAAGAGTTATTAAATACCAAACCAATGATTAATTTATAACTAGCCTTAGCCTTATAGTAAGTAACTATCAGATTACATGGCTTACCTCATTTCAAAAACATCTTGTAACTTTCTCGCCATAGCTACAACGTCGTGATCTGGAGGGTTATATTTGTAACAGTTTGTAAATATTAAGCGAACATCTGCTGCGAATTCCGCTGCGGTTTTATAGGCCCTGTTGTCCATTTTTTGCTTTACAGTTCCGAGATCCATAGGTTTCTTTATAATGTCAAAGTAGTCATGAAGACCCAGTAATTCTGCATCAACTGGTTTATAAAAAGGCCAAGCATATCCCTGTTGAAAAATATATGGTATAAATGTTTTTTTTAATGTTTACTACACTAAGACCTTTACTGCCATGCATGCATTAGGCAGTTATAGCCATAGGTAATAAAAACTTGATAGCTTATAATTTCAAATGTGTGATTTCAATAGACATAATAGACAATCAATAACAGTTGTTCCATTTTTACAACGCTACTGCTGTATATAGGCCTTCCTGGTACTGTCCTGCCCTGCACTGCAAGCATCCACCGGCTTCTTGCGAGCTTTACCAACCGGGCCTAACCTAGCATGTGCACCGCGACTATTTGTCGACACTTATCTCGCGATATCTGTCTCGCTCACTAAGTACGGTGTTCTCACGACAGACACAGTGCTTAGGCGCGAAGTGTCGAGAAAAGTTTTGTCGTGGTGCGCATGCTAGGCCCACTGATTGTTTATCAAATATGGCAAACTTCGGTACAGGTCTTGGCACAGATGTTAAGCGGTGAAATATAATGCGCAGAAGTCCTTTTTTAGATCTCGTTTGCGGGGTACGCGGGTGGAGTCGTACGCGCCGTGCCGTGCAGCAGCCGTGTGTAGCTCTTAGCGGCTCTAAGAGACGTAAGCGCTGATTGGCTTGTTGTCGGACTTCGTCTCGCACGCGCTCCCTAAGTACAGTCGCCATTAATTTCTGTGGTTTTAAAACCAAAAAAAGCCGAGAAAAAAATTGTGTTGAGTAGACAAGTACAGTGGCTCACAATAGTTACATTACTAACTATTACCAATTTTTATTATATTTGGAAGTTACCATTACAATAATATACAAATAACTTTATAAATAATAATAGGGTAATATAATAAGATCTTTATAATGCTGTAACTGTATGGGAAAAATTGGTAATTTGTAATTATATCACATAAAAAACAATAAAAGACTTATTTTGTAGTTCATTTTATACAAATAAGTGTATACGACCGCAAATCTAGACTTTAAACCCATCGAGGCCCGGAATATGAGACACAATAGATATTCATTGTTGTCCGGCCACATTCGGCCGCTCGGGCATTGGTGAATTAAGGTTGCGTTCGCGACTGTACACATGCGCAGTAATCCGCTCCAATTTCTCTCACTGCTCAAGATCCGTGCCGAAGCCTGACGCGATCGCCGTTCCGGTACCGCCCCGCTCTATTGAACGTCGGTTGAAGAAATCCACACAAGCTAATAAATATTAACACTTACCGAATGCTTCTTTGAAAACAATTCCTTTAATATTTCATTACAACTTTTTAAAGCATCAGATAACTTTTCCTTGTTTTTGGCAAGCTGCGGTGTCATGACTGAATGATGCGATGCTCCTGCCCCACCCACACCTGGGGAAAGTCCTCCCATTTTAAATCCATCTTCACCTGCTCGGCTAACCTGTGAAAACGTTAAATTATATTAATTAAGATTTGATCATGATCACTCTCATTCCCATTAAAGTATTATGTAGAATTCAATTAAAACCTTTTTTTGCCGACCGCTTTCCCGTCTCGTTGAAATTTTTGCTGGTTTAGGACCACTCTGTTGATCTATTGTCGGAGTTGTATAGCCACCTTCGAATGAGCTGCCCATAGGTGTCGTCGTGTCAGCTTTTCTTTTAACACCCTTTTTCACCTTAAACATGTGTGCAGCGTTAATTTCGGTGCAAAATTAGTTAATATATGTGGCTTTAAGGCTGCATAGTCTGCACACCAGCGCCGCCATTGTAAAAAAAATAGTGCTTAAAAAGACGAAATTGTAAATTATCTCTCTGTACTGCACTCCATAGAAGCTTTGTGGTTCTTTTTATTATGGAGTTTAATTATTTTAAAGTGGCCACTTATCGCAAATAATCTCCATTAAACTAAACGACAGGATAGAAAATATTGTTTAAGCGATAAAAGGAACCACAAAGCTTCTTCGGAGTGCACTACAGAGAGATAATTCACAATCTCGTCTTTATTTAAGCACTATTATTATTTTACCATTGACGACGCTAACAGTCTACGCGCTCTTAAGTTTAGTTTCGAGTTTATATAAGTTTTTTAAGTTAACTTTTATAACAATTACCTTGGCTGGCTGAGTTTGAGATAAAGCGACTGTAGTAGGAATGCTGGAGACAGGAGGCGCAGCAGGTTGCGCCACGTGAAAGCTAGAAGGTTGTGTCGCCACCTACAACAAATCACGCTAGTTAGGATTATCATGTTAATTTGTTTGTACTTATGTAAACTAGCTATGTTTAAATAGTGGTTTGCCTTTTTATTAGACCCATAAAACTAGTTATAATAGCTGATTGATTATACCTTATTAGAGCAGGAGCAACTAAAGTTACTAGTTTATTTGAGTGACTATACGATTTTTAAATGAAGTGGATTAGATGTGTGTGATATGTGAATAAATACTTCAGTTTAACCCATGGATGCACAGACTTATTAAGACTAGGGGCCACTCGGGCAAATTATGAACTGATGGTGGGCCACCAGAAGTATAGGTAATTAAAGACAATGAAAAATTGATAATAATGTATTCAAATTGAAAAAGAATTTATTAATTTGAAGCGTGGCACTGCATAGTGCTTACAATCTTTTTTATATTTGGCTCAAATTTACTTGTAGCAACACGTAAAACTGCTTCCAAACTTTCATTTGCAAGGCGGTTTCGATTTTTTGTTTTATTATTATTTAGGATTGAAAAGGTTTGTTCACATATATAGGTAGAACCAAATAAGCTTGCACATTTCAGAGCGTTTATGCGCAACTCTTTGTACGTATTTTTATCAATGCAGCGGTAAAAGTTCAGCAAGTCTCCTTCGTTGAATTTGTTGCGTAAATCTTGGTCGTTCTGAATGTCGATAATTTCTAACTGCATTAACTCTGGCGCATTTTCAACTGAAATCGTGAAAGGATTGCTAAATATGTCCAACAGAGGTTTCACTGTTTTAAACTCCGAAAATCTGTCTTGAAAAGATTGAATCAAAATATCTAGCTTTTTTACATAACTGAAATTAATAGCAGTTTTTTTGAATTTTTCAGCCATTTTCTTATAATTCGGAAAATGATTGTAATTTCCAGAATTCAATTGCGATCTGAAAAGTGTCAGCTTGCATTGAAAGGATGATACATGTGCGTAGAGCTGGGATATCAGTTGATTTTTGCCTTGAAGCCGTGTGTTCAAGACATTCAAATGATTTGTAATGTCAACTAAAAAAGCCAAATCACACAACCAATCAGGACTTTTAAGTTCCGGGACGTCCCTTTGCTTTTCCGCCAGAAAAATATCAATTTCTTCTATTCAATTTAAAAATCGTTCCAGTGTCAATCCACGACTTAGCCACCTTACTTCTGTATAATACAGTAAATCTCCATGTTCGCATTCAATGTCATCAAGGAATTGTTTGAATTGCCTGTGATTGAGTCCTCGTGATTTTATGAAATTCACAGTCGAAACTACCACTTTCATGACATTTTCAAATTCAATTTTTTTAGAACAGAGGGCTTCTTGGTGTATAATGCAGTGAAACTGCATGAGATCTTCAGCGTTTAAGTTTTTTTCTTGCAAATGCTTTTTCAACAAAGTAACTAGCCCAGAATTGACACCAATCATCGAAGGAGCACCGTCAGTCGAAACTCCCGATAATTTCGATAAGTCCAAATCAGTTTTTGAACACTCGTCCAAAAGTACATTGAGTATATCAACTCCTCTGGTTTGACCTTTCAATGAACACATTCCTAATAACTCTTCGAAGACTTCAAAATCTTGAGTAACACCTCGTATGAATATAAGAAGTTGAGCTGTGGAACTAATATCAGTGGATTCGTCGAGTGCTAATGAAAAAAAATCAATTATCTTAGTTTTTTCATTTCATTGTTCCGCAATATTATCTGACAAAGACATAATTCGTCTTTGGATGGTCATACGATTCAGTTGAATTTTCTCAAACTTTTTTGCTGCTTCTGGACACATTTTCTTAGCGGCAATTTCTATGCATTCTTTTACAAAATCCCCATCATTGAAGGGGCGACTCCGCTTTGCTATCATTCGAGAAATTTCATAACTAACTTCTGTAGCTGTTTCTGTATCTTGAATGGGTTTTGTAAACATAGCTTGTTGACCAATAAGCTCCCGTTTTAAAGACAAAACTTTTTGCTTTCTTAATTCGCCTGTAAACTTCGTAAAAGTAGGATGCTGCGTTTCATAGTGCCTTTTTGCATTATATTCCTTTGCAATCGCAACAGAATTCTTGCAAATTAAACAAACGACTTTGTTATGCGACCATACAAAAAAGTATTTCTCAGTCCAAATTTCTTGAAACTGCCGATTTTCATCTTTAACCTTACGTTTTTTACTAGTTCCTGGCATGTCCATGTTGCGTTTTAATCCTGACTAGGATTACCACAGCACCTAAAACCAATTACAGTTCCTAATTAATTACCAAAAATAATTGATAAAATATGTAGATAAAATTAATAACAGTTTTACTTACGATTTCACAACACAATTATACACGGCACTTGACGGGAAATCTACGTTGAATGTGGATCAAAATATATTATAATTATGACACCGGCTAGTCGAGTTAAAATCTACACTAGAACTAACGACACTTTACTCAAATTAAAACCGAACTGTCGGTCGCTGCGGTTAGCGTGGCTTTTATACCACGCGCATAGAGTCGAAAACTGTCTGGAGAAATCTCGAAACCGACTCTGGAAGCTTCGTGTATCTACCTACGCGAGCTATCGGGAATTTGGGACTATTGCTATCTCGCTCGCTCGAACAGTATAACGCGGCGCGCTTCCTCAAGAAAACGAATTTAACCGAGATCAGCACGAACATTACCGACCGCTGTTACCGACGCATGCACGGCGCACCGATAAGATTGATAGAGCGCGCGCGCGAGATTCAAATTACTTTTCGAACATTTGTTATTGGTTTTATTCTGGAATAGAACTCAATATTTTCGAATGTACGAGAGTATTATTTTTGCTGTCGGCGGGCCACCAGTATTCGACCGGCGGGCCGCATGCGGCCCGCGGGCCGTAGTCTGTGCATCCCTGGTTTAACCCTTTAAGGCTCGGAAAATGAGACACAATAGATATTATATTGTTAACTAACTTAATTCGGCGTTGATGAATTAATATTTTTGTTTTAGTTAAGTGATTAGCGGTCGCCCGCTGCTTCGTCCGCGTACTCTAGGGAACCGTTTACAATGCGATTAAAATTAACAATGTACAACAGTAACTGATGTAGCTAACTTCAAAGCGCTTGCGGTACAAGACGACGTATTTCATACATTCTCGAGTGCAGTTGCAGCGGATCACTGTCTACTGTCAATTTAATCGCATTGTAATCGCTAACACCGGGATTTAAGTAATAATAAAAAGCAAAGTGTGTTTTACCTGCTGGGGAAGGCCAGTATGCGTGGCGGGTGGCGTGGCGGCGGGCGCGGGCACGGTGGGCGCGGCGGTGTTGGCGGTGAAGAGCGCCGGGTGCGGCGGCGCTAGCGTCTTGACGGGCGCGCGGGGGCCCGCCGGCGCCGGCGCCGCGGCCGCCACCGGTGCCGTGCTGCCCGGGACCACGCTCCGCTTCTTAGCCCCACCTTTATTCCCCTTCGATGGCAGTTCTATTTCCTTCTCTTCTTTGTCCATTGACGCTATCTACAATACCCATCGTTGATAAGAAACCTTGAATCTTCATAATTGTGTTTAATGTATTAAAATGTAAATGTAATGTAATACTTAAGGTTCATGTACACACATCAGTCCCGTCACCGTCAACTTGGGACGTGTGTGGTGAACAAACAATCAGTCACAGCGACGCCTCGGCATACATTGACGTATCGATACCCGTTTTGTTTGACGGGCCGGTAGTGACGTTGACTGATGTGTAGCTACTGTCTTAAAACTTCTACGCAACTATATTTTTGACGGGACTGATCGGCGACGTGACTGAGTTAAATATTTTTTGGCGAGACTGATCGGCGACGTGTTTATACACTTTATCATGCTTACCCGATTTAAAAAGAGCTTTTCTAAAGTTTGAGCCATAATAACTACATCTTCGCCCGGTTTGTTGTATACGTAGCAATTGGTGAACATTGTATTGAAGTCTTGAATACATTCTTGTGCTGAGTAATAGTAGTTTGACTCTAGACGCTTTTTGATAGTGCCTAAATCCATAGGCTTTTTTATAATTTTGTGGTAGTCCTGAAATAACAAAATAATACTATATCGAGTACAAGAAAATAACAAAAAAATAGCTTTTTGAACAAGCACAAGCAAAAAGTTTTAGCCGGTATCATAAATGGAGCTTCTGTAATTTATAAGTATATTTGTAATCTTTTCGAAATTTTAACACTGTGCTGTTGGAATGAACATCGCAAGAAAATCTGTAGAGCTTTGATTTTTAAGTAAAATGGTTGTGTATTTTACATAACCAACCATTTGATGAGCATTCCCTTTAAACCAGTGTTTCTTAAACTTTTTGCAGCCACGGACCACTTTTAGAATTTGAAAAATAAACAGGGACCCCAGTCAAAGAATACTTTAGGAAAATAAATCACTTTTAATGTAAGCTTTGTTTTCACTTTTAGTTAAGACCGAGGGTTAACTGAGCTACTGCGGACCCCTGATACATATGCTACGGACTCCTGAAGGGTCTGTGAACTCCACTTTAAGAAACCCTGCTTTGAACAATTTGCTACTTCATTTAAAAACTTTTCATAATTGAGTAAACTGTCTTGTTCAAAAAACTTCAAGTAAAAACAATACATACTGGAAGGTTTAATTTTTTTGCATCCACTGGTTGGTGAAAGGGCCATGCTAACTTGTGTTTCCAAACAGCCTTCATTACATTTTTTTGAAGAAACTGTAGTTGGTTGGTCATGCGGCCCTGTCTCCGCGGGGCCTCTTCGGACGGCGCGCCATTGACGGGTTCCGCCGTCGGCTATTTAAACCACACATTTTTAAATAAAAATAATTCCTTCTTCACATAACTATCTTTATCTACACCCATGCTTTAAATCCTCTGTAAAAGGTTCTGAAAAAGCTTACTGCCAACATTATAACAACCAGTGTCATAGTAACCATTATTATAATAGATATTATTCTATAAAAAGCTTACCGTACTGGTTGTAGCAAGTGGATCAACAGCTTGCTGCATTGTGCTGGAGTCAGCAATCTACCTGCCAAAATCATATAGCCACTGTAGTATGAGCTGGGCAGTTGTTTCAAAATATATTTTTTGAACAAGAAATTTTATAAACAATCAGATAGAACTCTCACCTCAATTGTAACAAGAGGTTCATCCAATTTCTTACTCTGAGGCATCAGCTAAATCCTCTGATAAAACCAAAGATTGCTATCATACTAATATTTTTAGGTGCTAGAGCACCATCACGAAATTCATCACATTCATATAATATTTTTTCCTACCTGAAAGTTATTAAAGAAAAAATATTCAACATGAAAATAAATTTAAAATGCTTTATATATAAAATCTGGAAAAACTAATTTTGTACTTTTTCTCTCATCTTACCTTGTAAGGTAGTTGAAGATAATAAAAAGCACCTAAGTGCTTTCTGAAGAGAAACACCAGTGAGAATCCAGTTCTGTAACAAAAGAAAGGCCAATTTCTAACTATTTCTATTAAGTACTCCTTATTTTTTATAGTCAATTATTCTAAGATTCTCCCGAAAGAAAAGTATATAGTCATATAAATAAAATTATTTATAAATAGGCAACCAATCTTCACAACTAACAAAGTATTGTTCTGTTGTGCCTGTGTAATTCTTGATACCTACTTATTTTTCGCGCGGATCTTGTATTTTATGTTTGATCTTAAATAATAATATAATTCTATATTTGTTCATAGAACACACTTAATCTTAAGCTTTCATATGGGAGCTTGGGTGTTCAAGACCAATAGTTTCTTCTAATATTGAATATTGGAATATTTGGAATTATCTACAATTTAAAGAAGTTACTCTTTGGTATATGTCTTGCACTTAAGAACAAACATGCTTAGAGTCAGTTCACACCGAGACACGACGACTTTCTATCAATCACAGAATATGAACCAGTTTTAAGTATAGATTGGACAAATATTTAAAAACTAATGAAAGTTAAACTCAACCCTCGATATAACCAGTTATATCAAGGGTTGGGTTTATCCAGATACAGGCTCTTATTAGTTGTGTCAACTGCTTGCCTGTCAATTAATAATAATAATAATGGACACAATCATCATAAACAAACATCTACACACAACAGACACACACACAACAGATACACACACACAGACACACGCACACACAACAGACACGCACACACATTCACATTTTGATATATCGAATAAAAAATATCATTTTTTCAACAAGCCTAGCACAAGCGCGCACAACCACGCAGTCCCACGGTCTGGTTCGGTGCGACGTGGTTTGCGGAATCGCGCAACGGCGCCGTCGTTGGATTCCACCTTTGGAATACCACAATAATACAGCAACTTATTTTTAACTATGTCTCTTTTTTAATATCATCTCCAAACAAATTTTGAGTTATTAGTGAGTGACATTTTCAGCTTTTAGTCGTTTTACCCCTTGGTCATGGTTAGATTTAGTCACGGTTTAACTCGTTTACGTCATATTATGCTCTATATGGGGGGCAAAGGCTCCCCTACTCAAATGGCCATTCTACTAAATTTAACGCTAGTAGAATAATTTGAGTAGGCCCTCTGATCATAAAATATGTTCTACTTTAGTAATGTTCTGTTCTACTCTAGTCATTATTTACGGTAAGGTACTAAATTCTTCAGTTACTTCGAAACTTACGACTTACTATTAGTTAAATAAATAAAAACAATGATAATTATAAGGTTTTGTTTTTATTAATATAACCATTAAATCTATCGTGTATTTGCTACAGGTAAGAAGGAAAAAAGATCTACACAAGCTCTTGTTCTATTGATAATAGAATAGTATGTAGGTAGATCTCTCGATTTTGTTAGAGGTAAGCAAAATTTTGTTCACGACTCTATTGTCAGAGGTGTTTGTAAAGGTTAAGAGCCTGTTCAGTGGCCTTACGAGTTGATGCAAACTGTTTTCGCTACCGTAAACTATCATCTTCTCTCTTTTACTCGCATTGACTGTGAGCAGTATATCCAATAGTTTACAGTAGCAAAAACAGTTTACATCAACTCATGGTAGAGTTACAGATATTTTGAAACAATTTTTTTGGGGTGTTAGGGTTCATGCTAGCGCAAAGTCAAAGAGCATCAAAGTGTTTAATCTTAAAGTTAATGTAGCAAATTCACCCTTATCTTAAAAATGTAATGCTCACATTTCTTCGGAGATAAAAAAAGACACACAAGTTCGCACGCAACATTAATTGACCCCAAATGAATTTGACTGTACTTGATCAATGCTGAATATATGACTAGTGCAGAACATGCATAAATCAAAATATATCCAAATCAGAACATTACTAAATCAGAAAATGGCCATAGAACAACATGTCCGAAGCAAAACATGTATGGCTAATCATAACAAGGCCAAAAGGAGAACATGTCCAAAGCAGAATATGACCAAGGGTAGATTTATGTCATATTCTGACTTAGTCTTGTTCTACTTAATGTTCTTGTTTAGTCATGGTGTAACTCGTCAAGTAGATACCCATGATCTAAGAACAGAATAATATTTAAACCAATATGTAATGAACGCATAAACTCAATTCTTTTTAATATGTTAAAAAGAATGACAAAAAATGAGTACTTTTGAGTAGTAGGTATTTTAAAACTTTTACAAGAATATGTACTGGAATCACAAAAATATTTACAACCTTAATATATATTATATTTATAATCTTAATATAAAATCTCCTGCTGTGATACCAACAACAGTATCTAATGAACCATACTTCACAGAGATCTTCAATTATCAGCAGAGATTGGATATTCGATGGATATTTTCCTAAAGATCATTTTTCGCTACATAATATATAGTTGGAAAAGTTTGCAGCCTTTTTGAAACAATTTTGTGTTATATTTCTGGCAATACTAAACTTAGGCTTTATAATATATTGTTTGACATGAGAGCTGACTTTCTGTTAATAGCAGTAAAATTAATTAATTTAATTAAATGTCTTGCTTTTCATATTTTTAATAATATTTATTAGATAGCTAAGAATCACATTTTTCTAACGAAAAAAAAATGAATACTGCTAGTGCTCAAAGAAACATTTGTAATGTTTATGGAGAAGATGCTTTGTCGAATGCTACTGCAAAAAAATGGATTCAGATTCAGGTCTAAAAATTTTGATGATAAAGATGTTCCTGGGTATCTTTATATTTTTTAGTACGCAAAGAAGAGGCATAAAATTATTAAAATCCATATATTCCCTTAGGTTTAATAAGCCTGATTTGTCAAAACAAAATAAGGTTGTGTTTGCTTCATTAAAAATCACCGACACTAAAAGTGGGAAAATCAACCATATTATATTGTAATAGGGTAACTTGTTATTTGTGTCAAATCAAGTTTATTTATTACATTAGCACTAAAATTTGTTTATCCCAGAAGCCCTAGATTTTCTTGATACAAAGTGCTTTCCATAATAGTATACTAACAATATGGTTGGATATGATATGAAAATATTTTTTATTATTATAGTACCCAACGTCTGAACTTCAGGTAAATATGCATCCGAATATCCGATCTAATTATCAGTGCATAACACAGCAATATTTAGAAGTGTAAATGACTTTGATGTTTCAGAGAAAATGTGATACAAATTAAGTTTCTTCAATTTTATGGAATATTGACTTGAATTTCACTACTTTTATGGTAACTTAAAAATCTCATAGACTGCTGTGCTGCATTTCACCTCTTTATTGACAAGTAATAGTTGAATCATTGGTTTCCATTCAACTTGAATGGAAACCAAAGACATTTTAAGGTTGATTTCAAGAACAATGATGTCCAAGTTTAAGCTTCATTTTAAGGCAAGAAAGAACAATAAGCATGGAATTTTAGTGTTCTAGAATGTTCTTTATTTAGATTTGAAATAAAAAATGATCTGATGCGATTATGAAATGAGGAGGTAAATTGTAACACTTTGTTAAGGTTATTCAATATTTTCCTAGTTGATTAAAGATATCTATGCGTTATATATATAAAAATTATGAAAATGGGTGGCTACAGCCATGTATCATAAGAGTTCCGTCCAGTTTACAATAACTGTACTAAAATAGGTACTAAATTAGTTAAGTTTATGGACTCGTAATCAAAATAACAAAGTCTTTAGATTACAACAATGCTCCAAGCGAATGCAAATAAATTTGGTGAAATTGCATCAAAGGAGGCCAAGAACGAGATCACAAAAATTTCGACGAAATCTGCGAGTGTTTAGAGTGACTTTAGTAAAGAAATATGCCCAATAAAATTGACTACTAAAAGAACATCAAATTATGCCTTATAACTACTTTATAAGCTAAGAAACTGTGAAAAAAGACTTACGAAAAGATATTAACGCCAATATGGCGGACGAACTAAAAATACGACGTCGGGATGTTGGAGTACTTTCCTCACAAGCAAACTTTATTGATTTGCTCTCATAAATTAAACACTCCACTCATAGTTATAGTAAGTAGTCAGTTTTATTTAGATGTAATTCATCGCATCTTAACAACACAATCACTGTCTTTTTTAAACAATAAAGAACAGCACAACGCGAATTACAAAGACGCAGCCGAACATAGACATGGCGGCCAAGCTTCTTTCTGCCAAAAGTGGTCAGCGTCGTTAATGAACAATTTACACTTAAAATAAAAGCTGTAAAGAAAAATACTACAAAATTGTCATACTATAATGAGAAAAACACATTTATTTTATGTTTTCATTCACAGATGACATTATGTTTCCATTAATTTCTTCGGATGCGATTATTGTGAAATCATTATCGAAAACTAGGATATTGAAACTTTTTCGAGGAAGGGTTACCAATGTTACCATTATTAGCACGAATGAAAACTACTATTAATAAATATTTCAACAAAATCATAAAACTAAATAAAATTGTAATGAAGTCTTATTATTTATGTTCCCAAAAAAAGGTAAGGTACATACTTAATCAAATTAATATTTTCATTATTATAAAATACTAGCTGTGGTGCCCAGCTTCGCTCAGGTCATGGAGTTGATATGTGAAAATTGTGAGATTGTGTCGCTGGTGGTTGGAATAAAAGGATAAGTTTAAAATATAAGAGGAATATGTAGCGGCGCGATCATACCGCTACATAAGAAATCGACGAAAGATGACGAAATGTAGGATCATTGAAAAGTACATACAATATTATAAACAATACGCAGTCGTGACGTTGCACTACGTCAAGCCTGTATCGAGGCAAAAATGCATGGAGACCTGACTCACGATATCGAATATATACTAGCCACACATGGTCATGGTAAGGTTGCCAACTTTTTTTACAAAATAAAAAGTAGGTATATTAAGGTCGGAAAAGAAAAATAAACAGTACTTTAGTATTTAATTTTTTCATGTTTTGATTAACATATTTCTTAGTGCTTCTCGCACAACTTATCAATTTTGTGTCATTTTTGAAAGCTTCGTAAGCCTCATTACAATGAAATCAAACGAGAAACTAAGTACGCTGCCCGCGCATTAAAACGTAGTGTTGGGTGTTTACTTTTTAAACCAGTGATACTTGCTGAAAACAGTATTTTTGTATACTTTTTATTGTTCAACCTAAAAAGTATAATGTAGTGAAAAACAATTTAATACTGTTTTTAACAAATAGTTGGCAACCCTAGGTCTTGGCCATACAGCCAACTTTAATTTACTTTCTGGGCCCTATTTCACTCTTAATGCTCTAAGATTTCACCAGTCGACATTCTAAGTTTGTCAATGACATTATGTTGTCGACTTGTATAAACTATCCCCTATTTGATAACATAATTGTCCTTCTTCTTCTTCTTCTTAATGAGTGACTTGCTCTGTGGTCTATATTAAAGTATGGTTTAAAGGACTTTGTATTCAAGCCAAAAATCTTCAAAAAAAAAGGAAACTGTAAAAAGTAGTAGTAGTAGTAGTTATATTCGTCCTTTTCAGGACAGGCGAAGGTCTAAGCCATACTGCCAGTTCTTGTAAAAACTGTAAAAAGTTCCGACATATGTCACTGACAAATGTCAATTTGATAAAATAGAGGCCACGACTGCAAATGCAGTCGTCGGGACCAACCATCAGCGAAAATTTTTCTAAGTCTATGGGACCAACGGTTTAACGTGCTTACCGAAGCACGGAGGAGCTCGAGATAATAAATTTTTGGTCACCCATCCCAGGACCAATCCTTGCGAAAGTTGCTAAACCTCCGCAATCGCTAGGCCAGGCGCTAAACCACTGCGCCATCGAGCTCATGTGTCATTAAAAACCGCTTATTGCTATCGCAATCACTTTCATTTGACAGATTTATGTGACATATTGCCATTGGTATTTCTTTTTGGCACAAGTAAAAACTTACCAAACTAGGAATTTAGCACATCCATCTGTGAAATAAAAGTGATTGCGATGCGATAGGCGGTAGAGCCCCAGTCGCTATACGTCAATACGTGGCCCGCGGCTGCCTTAAGGTGGGTTCCCACGGCCTGCGGCGGTATCGTCTAAAAACATTGAAGTTCATGTTAACTGTGTTTTGGCAGATGTATGTGATACATTGCTACTTTTCTTTGGTAAGTTTTTATTTCTGCCAAAACGAAAGTAGCAATGTATTACATACATCTGTCAAAACACAGTTAACATGAACTTCAACGTTTTTAGCCGATAGAGCCCCTGTTGTCTCACATATCGGTCGCGCCTTCACAGGTCTACCGATCGTAGGAACGGTCAAATCCGATGAGGCCTGTGGTCACCTGTCGTTGCCCGATCGATCCGTCGGGAGTCGGTAAGTTCAAAAACGCAGCGTGGGGCAGCGTGACAGTGCCTGTCGCGGCCAATAGAAGTGCGTCTGCGACGGTTCATTTCACCTGGGACGGCGCGTGCACACGCACGCACACTTTCGTGCATACACGCACAGTTTCATGTTGGACTGGCGGTAACGACAGGCGGGTACAAGCCGACTCGCACCGTGGGAATAGCTCAGCGCGTGACGCAATGAGCCGCACAGGCATCCATAGGCGCGGCGCGATCAGGCGGCCTGTAATAACACTGGCCGTGGGAACCCACCTTTAGGCGAACCCTCGCACAATAAATACTGTGATCCAACAGTATTTATCAAATTCCATGATATTTACTGCGTGTGTAGGCTAGTGTATTGATGGATTTCAGTATTTTTTTGATATCTGAATTTCGGAATAAAAATTCCACGGTTTCCAGTGTTGCCAGTAGTCGTTTCTCAAAACATTCGTCTAGGCTCCTGAAATAGTATGAGAGTGGCAAAAAAGGTCAAACCAAAAATCAAGTCTGTTGAATCGAGCTACTCAATACCCTGCTTGCAGGCCCTGGCGCGGGTTAGGGCATTTAGGACCGATATTGTAGATTAAATTTAAAAAAGATCTGTGATACCGGCCCTACATGCCTGCCTGCACACAAAGCCCTGCCCTGCATGCAGAGCCGATATTATACATTAAAATAAAATAATAATAATTGGCAATGGCCGGAAGAACAAATGATGTCGGGGGAAAAAGTGAAGGTCGGAAAACATTTGTCTAGTGATCACTAATAAAAAATGGATGCAAGCGATTTTCGACCTTATTTACATTTACCAAAATATCCGTTCTTAATGAAACAGCAAAGTTGGTGAGGTGGTATGAGAAAAAAACCGAATTTCAAACTTCAATAAGGACGAAAATCGATTGCACCTGTTTTTTTTACTACCGATTGCAATAGATTATAATACATTGTTTTGTACCGCAAGCACTCTGAAGTTGGTCACTACTGTTGTACAAAGTTGTTTTACCTAATCGCATTGTGCGCAAATCAAAAAATCGAGGTAAAAAATAATTCTGTATCTTTACCTTGTTTCGGCCAACATATTATGCCTATTCTTGCATTTTGGGGTACGATGTGAATGTGAACCAGTATACGACAAAGGTACGACACACGCTCAAATACTACGTAAATCGTAATAAAAGGCACGATCTGGCAATTTACCACATGATAAATAGTGAGCGTCTAGCTATATACAAACATTTTTTTCAGGTCAGTGGCGTCTAGCCATGCGTGTTTAACTCGACGGAATATTATCCATCATTCTATATCACACAGTTGGATCACAGTATTTATCGTGCGTGTAGGGTTCACCTTATGTATTACCCGCTTTATTGATAATACTAAAAATAAACAAATGGGTGATTCCGGCACGATATATATCCCACAAACTAAACGATCAAGCATAACTTGTCAAGCACGGTGGTTTTGACTCCCCAAACGACCAAGCAATGCTTGTAAGGTTCAGGCAGACATGAGACAGAGATATTATTAATCATTTATTATCCAACAGCCGGATTTTTAACCAAATTATTTAAACAACAAGGGCCGTTGGCTTGGCTGTAGTCTTAGAGCATTGGTATATAGGAGCCTTAAGTTACGTCACAGCTTAGCGTCATAGTATTCCTCGATGGGGAACATCACCCTGACCTAAAGAATGAATTGCCCCACCAAAAATAAAAAGAACGTCACGTCAGTTGTTCAGTCATTTAATTTGTCAGAATTTGACACTTGCTTGATGGAAATGTCATGCAGTACAAATTGCTTGCATTGCAATTTTATTTTGTTACAAGTGTTTTAAATTTGTAAATTGTTATAACTTTTAGTTGTAGATACGTAATAGTTTCGCTTATTTTGGTTAAATTTGATTTTTAATAGGTAAAATGTCTTAAACATTGGTGTAAACAAAGTACATTTTATTGTGGTAGTTAAAGTTGAGCTACGGAATGACTTTGAAATAAGCTCATAATCTTTGTAGACTTCCACTTGTTACCTACGTGCGATCTTTTCCTGGATCTGCAGTAAGTGATTGTATCCTTTATAATGCAATAGTTACTTTTTTCTGGATTTACCGTCTTCGAATTGTCCGAATGTTTTGCTATTCATAGTTCGACTCTGGATTCCGGAACGTCATTTATTACAGCATGTTAGATAAACTGCACAAGTTGCGTAAAGATATTGTGAACTGACCTACAAGTCTATGCCTAGCATTCAGTAAGTTTCTTTTCCACACTAATCTGTACATTATAATACACAGATAAGTGTCTTCAAAGAAATCATCATTAATGTTGAGGGTTTGTATTTATTTAAATTACTCAATTTTTTTACTTTAAATTGATAAAGAAATATTGGTAAAATTATTATTTGAAAGATTGTAATGCTATGCTTAGTTTGTTTCTTATGTATTACATATTTAATATTATTTTTTGAAATGATAACAAACATATTTTTTTATAGAAACTGCAATATTAGTAGGTAATTCATTAATTTAAGATAATATGAATACCTAATTATTCAAAGTTATTTAACTAATTAAGTACTTATTGTCCTGTCTTTCCTTCTCAACTTAGCTCCTTGCTATAAATTCATCATGGCATTATCATCTCATTTTTAATGCATTTTGGTTTGGTCCATCCATTTGCTCAGTTACAGACAAAAGCCCCAGAGAGCCTCTTTATTTGGTGGCCTTGTTTGACACATGTGTTTCTTTTTGTAAAATGTCAAAGTGGACAGAAGATATTACACTGAAGTTTATCGAAGAATATTAAAAGAGAAAGAGTGCTTGTGGAATATAAAAAAAATTGTTTAAAAAACTAAAAACCGACTTAAAAAAAACCTGTTTGGACATATGGGGTCCTCTGTCCGTTTGATAACTGCCAGGTGTCTGTTTAGTGGACAGTGTTCTGTCAGTACTCCTACTATGGTTCTTATATTTCTTGTACTTCGTTTCAGCAACTCTTTGGTTTTCTTCCTGTCAACTGATTTGATGAAGATTTTAGACTGTCTTCAGTCCTTCCTTTCCCTCCATCTTTTATTGATTTCTCTAGTTGTTTTGATCTCGACAATATTCTTGGTAATTCTATATGAGATTGGTAGTCTTGGTTCGGGACCAATGAAGGGTTCATCAGCCCCTTTCCTGGCCAATTCATCGGCTTCCTCATTGCCTTTGTTACCTTCATGTCCAGGTACCCAGGCAATTTCTACCTCAACGAGGTTTGCAAGTTCCTGTATGCTTTGTTTGCATTCCTTTACCAATGCTGAGGTAGTCTCCATTTTGTCAAGGCCTTTGATGGCCGCTTGACTGTCGCTATATATTATTATTTTTTCTACGTTATAGTTGCTTATCTCACTTTTAATCATGTACGCACACATCAGTATCGCAAATACTTCCGCCTGGAATACGCTAGTGTATTTGCCCAGATTGAAAGTGACCTTTTTGGTGTCAGGTTTAGCAATGTAGACCACTGCTCTCGAAAGCTTGGTTGATTCTTTTTTTAGACCCATCAGTGTAGCATGCTGCGATGCTATCCAGATCATCTTGTTCTAGGTTCCAGTCTTCTCTAGTTCTGATGCTTATTCTATACTTTATGTCGAAGATCCTTTCCTTTTTTATTAGGTCATTATTGACCAGTATCATAGAAAGGTTTTCTTCGTACTTGTTCCCTATTTCAGCATGACCTTTGTCACTGTGCCTACCTATCCATAGGTTAGTGCTTTTCAGCTTAAACCGTTGTTCTGTAGCTCTCTTTTTAATTTCAAGGTCTATTGGACTGAGGCCTAGTATCATTTCTAAGGCTGCCATGGGCGTTGTTCTCATGGCTCCTGATACCATAATGCTAGCTAGTCTTTGGACCTTTGTGAGTTCTTTCCTGTTGTATTCTAATTGTGCCTTATGCCACCATACTAGTGCTCCGTGGAGAATTCTCGGTATGGTAATTGCCTTATAGATCCATTGGACTACTTCGGGTTTCATGCCTCAGTTCCTACCAACGGCTCTTCTACACTGCATGAGAGCTGTCATTGCCTTTTTGCTAGTTTCTTTTATGTTAGGGTGCTTTCTTAAGATTATCCCTAGGTATTTAAAGTCCTTTACTGTCTCAAGTTCTTCATTCTCAATGTTTATTATCTTAAATAAGTATGGATATATAAACTTAAATTTAAGTTACTTAAAATTAAGTTAGTAAGGGTGGCAACCCTAATAGTAGTCGAACTCGAGTTGTAGTTAGGAAAAGACTTAACCAATTCTGCAAATGTGTGTTATGCCCGTTTGCACTAAACTTAAGAATCTCCTAAATCTTTTCGTAACTACAACTTGAGCAATTTAAAACGGTATCATTAACTTAGCTGTATGCAGCTTTCATGCGCCTATTTATCTTGGTCGAGTTGTACTTAGGAAAAGACTTAGGCGATTCTTAAGTTTAGTGCAAACGGGTGTTAATGTTATCTGTTGATTGAAAATATTTAAATGACGTGTTGTATTTATGCGTCTGTGGGTATTTAAAACAAAAATGCCCTTTGTATTTTTATCTTGAAAACGTTTTTGACATTACCGCCTTGTGCCCGGAGCCAGTGTATTATTCCATTACTTGTATGGAATAAGACAGTTCCATATATTTTAATTTAAGACAATGACGTGATTAAATATTTTGATATAACATAAACTTCTAGCTCTCACTGAAGTTGCTTTTTCCATAAAAAGCGAGAAATGGATTACCTCGTGTTCAGAACTCCAGACTAGAAGAAGTTTGGCACGGGGTGTACTGAACTGACATGTGTCATGTCATAGTATTTCCCGTAATTTAAGTTTTGTTTCGTACAATGGTATGTACAATCACACCCGTACAATGAAGTTGTGGCAAGCAGAAACGCCGCTCTTTGTTCGGACCGTCGGACACCGAATGTCCGTGATATTAATAAGAAAGCACCCAATAATCACATCAAGTTGAGTGAGTGTTAAATAAATCCGACATTATAGCATAGAATATTCATTTATTTTTATACAGTGTCTTTGATCTTATACTATCGATAATTTAAAGGCATGAAATACACCTTATTTTATCGACAAAAATACCTTGGGGTCCAATCCCTCTCCTGTTGGAATGACAGCTATTTTAAATTTTACTTTTTATTTTAGATGGCCCTACCGAAAAATAATTATTTTTTCAGATCTAGAAGTGCTACAGCTATAAAAAAATACTACTTTGTGTAAACTTTCAATTTAAATACGTCATTAAAAATTACTAAAATAATCTGGTGTGCTTTTTTAGATTTTCTTGCATATCTCAAAAACTAGGACATTCATGTGCAATTTTTTTGCATTACCCTTATACTTATAGAAATATTATCTACAAAACGACATCAAAATCATTTCTATGTGTTGCATATTTCGAGAGTTATTGTTGTTCCTTCCTAATATCCCCCTAATAAGCTTTTCCTTTGAAAATGGTAAAATAGACGATGTATTTTTGGATGCAGCCTCCACTTGTATACGAGGTCTGGTTAATAAAATAATCACCAAAATATGGAACATTGTTGAGCATTGAAAAATAAATATATTTTTTTTGGTTTTACTATCATGTTTGCCCAATTATTTCTTAAATTCTTCGTTGGTTATGCCACACGCACATGAATGTATATGTTGGTTGATCTTGATCGTTAGGATTGAATGAATTTCTTGAATTGGAAATTGAAACTGAGTAGTTTTCGCCCAGGGTTGTGAAATGTACACACGACTGCACCTCAGACTATACATGTTGACCTTGAGACCGCCTTTATGCCCTACGTAATAAAAGCTGTTTTCGCAGTTTAACCTGACGTGCTGTTGTGTTGTAATTAAAATAATAATTATTTATTGGATTGTTTTGTTACAATAATTTGTGATACGAAACTAAATTGTGTACCATAAATAAACCATAGCTATGGATTTCTCATTATTGTATGCTTTTATATAATACTAGCCGTCCGCGTGGACATTCGAGAAAATCCTTAGGGAACCATCGACCAGGCTTAAGCGCGCTGCCTCGCTATAATAGGTAGGACCTTCAAACATAAAATACTTTTTATCTTGGTTGAAGGTTCCCCTAAGAATTTATTCGAATGTCCACGCAGACGAAGTTGCGAGCGGAAGCTAGTTATTAATATTGTGTTTCGTGTTCGTACCTATTTTCTTCAATAAATTCTTACTAGTGCTATTTCCTATTGCTATTGCTTAAGATTGCTTCCCATTCTTGTTTATAACTCGCTTAGGGTCTTCTAAGTCAAATTCTAAATTCAAATTCGAATTCTAAATTGTCAGCAAATAAAAGCTTGAAGTTTTATCACCACAACAGGTTTTGTGCTGATTTTCATCAACGTCCACATTTTCCTGTTTGTTTGACCTGACCTGACTACCTGACATTTCTTGTCTTAAAACTTTATTTTTACTTTATTTATAGTTTTCCTTAGATAACTATTCAAATAGATCCAAAACGTTTGTTTGTACGACTGGTATTTTTATATACCTACCTCAATCCAATCAATGTCATCGATAATGTGGTGTAATTTTCGTGGTACCTACCTACTGTTTCAAATCTAACCTTTTTTAAAACTGTTTCATCGTACTAACCCGTTTTCTATCAGCCAATTCCCTAATTCATGTTTTTTTTGTTCTTGGAAGGTTCATTGGCCTGCCGATGCCGGGCTACAAAATACTTCATTATAAGCCTTACAGCTTTAGCTAAAAAAAAGCGTTGCCAAAAGCCTCAGCTTGGTTGTAATGTAACGTAACTGAGAGCTCCAGTATGCGCGGAACTATTTCAAGGCTGCTCGTGTCGTGTAGTTTGTGGCAAGCAGTGTTCTACTGTCGAGCCAGAGAGAGATAAATCAATTAAACTTTTACTCGGGTTAGTGAGTGCTTGTGTTGTCTTAGTTGCGTGCGCGCCATTTTATATCGGTAATAACACTTAAAATTTAAATGTTTATAGGCCTAGCTTGTTTATTTGATTAAGAATAATTCAGCTTGGTGCATTATTTCGCTGAATGAAACTACTATAAAATATGGAGCTTATACTTACCCACCTCAATCCTTTCTTATTACAAGATAAATTAAAAAATAACTAAGTAAAACAAATTCATTGTTATAGGTATAAAAAGTCTCATTTATTTATCGACCTGCTTTTCTCAGTTTTGATCTGTGCAGAGCTTCAGCAATAAGTTGATTGTTCATCTAACTAACTAGATGAGTAGGTTACCAGTGTTGGTACTATAGTTATTCTGTGCCAGTGGCGAAGGGTTTATACAAGCGGTATGCGTCGGCTTACCTTTTAGAAATCCCACCCCACCGATCCACTATGCAGATCATAACATTTTTGTAGAACGACTTACCTTCGCCATAATTTCACCCCTCGCCACTGGTTGCACCTACCTGTGTAAGTATAAGTTCCGTGTGAAAGTTGTACCCACTTTGTTCAGGCATTTTATGATGTTTATATTTTTAAAGTGAGGTTTTTGTGTATAACTAGTACCTCGGTCTTGTTTCATATAGCCACGTGACGACTAATTTATTTTCTTTCGGTACCGGTACCTACTTATCGAAAGTTTTAATATTACGTACTTACGTATAAACTTTTATATAATACTTATTGTCTCTACGAATTATGACTGGGAGCGAAAGAGCACCGAAACATGTTTTTGGTTTTAACATAGATGTTTAATAAACTTCAGTTGGTTCAACAGGTAACGCTTTTAAAACAAACGAAGCAGGTACTCATTAGTCGGGCATGCTCACAGTTAATTTTCCACGCTGCTCATTAGCACAAATTTATGTTACAAGAAATAACCCTGTGAAATGTAGGTACCTATAATGTAATTAACCATTGAACATTTTGTTGTAGATACTAAGGCTGCTTAAATACTAATTTAATGAAATGGACCTTATGCATATGGACCATTCGAACCATGAAATGGGTCATGAGGGTCACATGGACCATATGATGACGCCCAAAGGCATCATGGAATCATTAGACGTAAGTTTTTAATGTTTTATAAATTTTAAAATGTTGGAAAATCCATCCATAACGCAGGTAAATATTTTTATTTTCTGTATTCACATACATTACATGGGATGGGATGGATTATCCACGTCATTGCTAAATACAGAATACTGAAATAATTAACTTAGGTAGGTATCACTTTTTTGATAGAGTTATAAAATTTCAGTTCAACGCAACAGATGACATTAGCGGCATGGACTACCGGTCGGACTACAACAGTCATGGAGACCATGTCGCTCATAGTGGACGCGATGGGCATGGAGGTGGTCACGGTGACGGAGGCCATGGCCATCATATGATGTCAATGACAGTAAGCACATCTATTATCATTTTTTAAAGGTAATTCTTTGAATTTTGGGTGACGGTCGGAGTTCCCTTGAGAACAATATTAGGCAAGGAGAAATAGCATAATTTAGGCTGTATCTTCTACTGTTACGAGGGGGGTTTGATAAGTCCATAAATTTGAAAAAAAAACACTTTTATTTCATAATTTATTTTTGTTTTATAATAAAGAAACTCATTACGAAGCTTTACGCTATAATTATTTAAAAATTGGCAAAAGATTATTACTTTTGGAAACAAAAAGCTCAAGCGATTTTTAACTTTTCTTAATGCTCTGTCGATCCTCTCGGCTGCACTCATGACATCAAAACTCCTCGAATTACAGTACGAATTATTGCCTTACCTTTCCTATTCTCTAGATTTAGCCCGCTGAGATTTTTTCTCTTACCAAACATGAACAATTGTCGTGACAAGCAAAGATTTTTATCAAGCCAAAAAGTGGTGCCTGAAATAGGCCCTCATTTCAGTTACAACATTCTTCAGTCGATGAAAGAAAAAAGTAATGAGTTAAAGAAGTAGGCACTTCGTTAGACTGAGTACGCAGAGCTACAAAAAGATTATGTAAGTAGATATAAAACAAAATATGCCGAAAAAGTGTGTCTTCTTTCCAAAGTCATGGACTTATCAAACCACCCTCGTACATTCGTTGAAATGTAAATTCATTTTAGGATATCGGTGAACACTAATCCAATTTCTTTCTTCAAGTTACATATCAGTAAACCAACAGGGGTCTCAGTCTCATCCGTCTTTCTGTATTAATACTAAAAGTAAAGCTGTAGCTTTGTGATATCAATAGCTTTTTCTTTGTTTTCAGTTTCATGGGGGGTACGCAGAAACGATTTTGTTCTCATGGTGGGATGTAACAGAAGAAGGAGAATTCGTTGGCTCACTTTTTGCAATCTTCCTAATAGCTCTACTTTACGAAGGGTGAGTTATGTTTAATTTCGTTATAAATATTGGAATATCTTATCTATAACCACTTCCGAAGTAGTGTATGTGGTTCACATTGCTTTTGATAAGAATGCGCCGCACTAGGTCGATAAAATTTCCCTGGTTTGTTGCCGATGATAATTGACAGTGGTGCTATTTATTTTAAAGTTAGGAAAACTGCAGTGGTTATTATTTTGTTAGTTTAAAAACAGTTTAATAAACTGATTACGTAAAAGCGCCATTGAGGTGACAGTAAAAAACCTGAATGTAACATAGTAACGTCTACTCTTATTATGTAGAAATCATAACCTTGTTTATTACCATTTCGTTTACACATTGATGTAGGTAGGTACTTATTGTTGCACAAGCATTGCTCTGTTGTTTATTACTTAACACCCATTACTATACTACACTGTTTCTTAATTTACTTATTTAGTAAACCGTTTTTACGATATTTTTGTTATGTGCTATGCTATGTTAATAATGATAACCATCTCAATCAATAGTCAATACCTTAATCGTGAAAGCGATTTCTCCATTATGTTAAAATGCGCTTTAAAATCTAGAGTAGAGAGGCAAGCTCTCTATTTTAAAAGTATCGTCTTGTCCCATCGATATAAGCTATTTATAATGTCTCCATTGTTGGGGCACAGACACACAGGCCTTCTTTATGGGTGGATAAGGACGATGGGCCATAACCCACCACGCAGCCCCCCATAATGCTATGACCGACCCTATTGCGAAAATTGCTTAACCTCCGCCACGGTAATGATATCTACCATTACCATGCCTCCGCATCAATCGCAAGGCCGCAGGCGCTAAACCACTTCCATATCCAATTGAATTTAAAAATTATTGATAGATTGCATAATTGATAGGTCTTCCTTTAATTTTATTTTATATGTTTAAGTACCTACTATGTTGTAAAAGCGGTTTTCATTCTCATCTTACGATTTATACCTATAAAAGTACAAGGTGTTATTTTTTGTCCTAGTGTCGCGTTTACTTCCGAAAGCGGCAAGTGTATTTTCTAAAATCTAATGAATGCAGCTTTTATTTTTTAAACAAAGGTTTAGTTTGACGCAAAAAATCTATCTGTAGTATTTAAAGAATTTTCCCTCCAGGAAAGGTTCTAAAATTACAACCTCTACATGACGCTGTCGGTTAATTTCTAAAAGTGCTTCCTGGTTTGGGATCAAAACAGGCCTCAAAATTAAGTCTGCTCGTATTTCAATGCTATGTTTACGATTTCTAACTTAATTATTATCAGATAAGAGTAGGAAATATGTAGGTAGGTACACAATCAAAGTGATGTTAAAAATTGTAACTATACCGAAACTTATACCTACTTACTACGGATAGATTACCACTACCTATAATCCGCGCGCGATAAGAATGGGATGAGACCTTATCAAAGTAAAAATGACAGTTCGGCAGTCAAATAGCTTTGGTACAAAATTCTGAATCTATTTAAATAAAAATAATTTTTAAAAAAGTTAAAAGTTTACACCTTTTTCTACTCATTATTAATTAATCACTAAAATATAATCTCACAATAATATACAACGTGTTACAAAATTACCCCTAAAATATAAAATGTATGAAACAGCTGATTTTTTTTCACGATTTCAGAGTTGGTCCCATAGTAAAAGTTGTTCAGTTTGATGGTCCATATCTACCATATTCAGCATTAGGGGTTATTTTGTAATGTATAAATCTCGCATTTAAAACAAAACTCAAGCAGAAATCCACGCGCACAGTTCTACACAACTAGCATTATGCGAGCATAGTTTGCCAACCGTACGCGTCTCAGTTCAAAAAAGTAGCATCCCATTCTCAATGCGCGCGGATTATACCACTTATCTGATAGCGTTCGCGGCATCTAATTGTTTTTTGTTTTCAGGCTAAAATACTATCGAAAACATTTGTTATGGAAAACCTACACTGGACTTCAGTATTGTGCAGTGTCTCCTCCTGACAAAGGTGCTGCGAATATTTGTGCACCGGATGAACCTCAAGTTATACAGTTGAGTATTGCACCTAATGTTACACAGCGACGTTTTAAGCTGGCGCGCAGATACGGTAGAAAAATAAGCTAATTTTGACAGAATGTTTATTGTAAAGGTCAATTTCCAATAAATTGTAATTTGAGTTATACAAGGTGTTACATAAATACCCCTAATGCCGAATATGGTATATAGGGATCATCAAACTGATCAACTTTTACTATGGGACCAACTCTGAAATCGCGAAACAAAAATCAGCTGTTTCATTCAAAAATTAAAATCGAAAATATCAAAATGTTGAAACAGCTGATTTTTTTTCGCGATTTCAGAGTTGGTCCCATATTAAAAGTTGTTTAGTTTGATGGTCCCTATATACCATATTCGGCATTAGGGGTATTTTTGTAACACCTTGTATAACTTCTATCTGGGGCCCTACCGGCTAACTTTTCGAACTTCGGTGGGTCTGCCGAGCTCAACTTAAAATAGATAAATCGAAGTAAAGAGTTTCGTATTGTACTATTCGCCGAAGTTATTTAGAAGATATCGATGTTAGTGTGACATCATGAATTGGGGTTCGCCATTTAGGGCCGATTGGGGCTCGATTTTTCTGTTTTAATTTGAAGCTCGGCAGACTTTCCGAAGCTCGATGCGTTAGCCGGTACGGCCCCTGGCCTCACTTTTGTTAGACTTTGGTCGAAGCAGTCAGTCAATGGTTAGTAATTGAAATTGATTTCGGAATTCATTAGTTTAACTGTTTAAATAAGACGAGGCGCCACTATTTACCTTGCGTCTTTGGAAATTGTCATCTTAGCATGTGTTTTTTTATGTTCGCCGACTTTATTAATTAACTCTAAAATACTTAATAAATAATAATTAAGATCATCCATAAACAAAAGTTAACACAGAGGTCCTTATTGGTTATTTAGTATGTTACTACATCCATCTCTCAACATAGGTACTAAAATGGGTGGATGGAATGGAATTTGAAATAAACAAATAGGTGTTCATAATAAGCTATTTATAATACAACGTGTTACAAAAATACCCCTAAAATCGCGAAAAAAAATTAGTTGTTTCATATAATTTGATTTTACGTAATTAATTTTTGTATGATTTCTTGCCGCTGTTTTTTTTTTCGCTATTTCAAAGTTGGTCCCATCGTAAAAGTTGTTCAGCTTGATTGACCCTACTCTACTTATCTACCATATTCGGCATTAGGGGTATTTTTGTTACACGTTGTATAATATTGAACTCTGACATATAAATTCAGTACAATATTGAACACTAGAGGTTCTAGAGGTTTCGGGTTCTGGTCCGGTCGAGGAAGGTGCTTACATTTTGTAATTTGTATTATGTATGTATAGGCGTAACAAGATAAAATGATGGGCAAGACCTTTTTTATATTACGAGAATTACCCAGTTATCGGGTTTAATTACGAATCCAGAATAAATACGCCCCCAATTTTATCTCTTTGACCCTAGTACCTACTATTTGATGACGGTTATTATTGCGATTTATGTAGGTATAGTAAAAGAGACCCACTCCTAACAACGACCGTAAATGACCGCAACAAGAGAAAACGATATATCTTTATCTGTGTTTTTTTTAAATATTAACTAATTTAAGCCAACGATTCTTGTGTTCGATGTTAAATAAATAAACCCTTAAGTACCTACCTATAATAACTGTCAACTTAATTTAAACTTAGTTTAAGTAAACCAATAGAGATAATCTAAATGCTTTTATAACCAATTTAAACGATACATAGGTTGCTTAATTATTGACCGAGTGAGCGCGAAACGTCTCTTTTTTTTAAGCTTGGGCAAAAATGCTTTTGTAAATCAATGATTCAATGAAGTATGGTTAAGGAACGATTATTAACTAAGACAACAGGAAAATGATTTCAATAACGTTTCCTACTAAAAGGTATTATAGTATACCTTTTTTTCTGTTATCTATTCTTTTCATTGTTAATATTTGTCTCGGGATATAATATAACAGTAGTTGCCTAACAGAAGTCCAAACAACAACTGTTTACACGAAAGACGTCTAAATTATGTTTTTTTTTTCAGGCCAATGCCTCATGTGCTTGAGAGGAACGTGTAAGTATTCCCTCTCCTTGTTTAGATTATAAATAAGGTAATCATATTTTTCTATTACATATAATCTCGGTCTCGGACGCGGTTCCGCGTGTTTAATGCTGGAACTTCACATCGCTATTCTGTATTCGTGTTTTAATTCGCCTTTGTTTGCTCATATATTCGTGTTGAAGTTTAAATAAACACGAACAAACACCGTCTACTCATGCTACTATGCCGAACATTCACGAATACAAACGACGCACCGCACAATACTGAGGCCCTAATTTTGAATTCATTTGTTTGAAAACTTTCGTGTGACTTAAATCACATGCGACGTAATGTCACAATTGACGACTTATCTCACCCAGTGAGTGACGGCGTCGCTGTTGTCTATGTAGTCAACGGCGTATCCTAGGTAACACATGCCCGTATTTACAAACAATACTTATCTATGTAGAGTACCTTTACTGTGCGAAGTAAGGCATTTCTCAATGCGTTGCATATGACAAAACCTTTAAACTCACAAACAATACTTGGGCGCTCTTTGATGAGTGATGGCACTGCATTTAATGCGGCCCTATGATTGGCCGATTTTGTGTTGCTCTGTTCACTCTAGTATTTGCCATGAGATTTCTACAGCTAAACCATAGACGATAGTTGGTGGTCAAATGAACACATTTGTAAAAAATCTATTCTGCATACGAAATAAGTTACTCTCTTCCATAGTGATATTACATTCTCTTTGCTCTCTTCAGATTGTGTTTGAAGTTGGTTTGATGGTAATTTTTTGACATAACACCTACACCATATTAATTACCTTTCTCTCCTCGAACATATATTTTTCGACTGCCCGAAAAACCCCTCTGTATGACATTCTAACCAAAACTGTTTGTCGTCCTATTAATATAAAATTCCTACCAACTCAGGTTCACACATCCATTGTGTACATTCTGTGCAAATTCCTCAAACAAAATAAAATAAAACTGTATACTAAAATAAAACTGTACTTATATATTATATTAATTTAATGTCGTGTTGTACAATTGTGGAGTCAATGTATTCTGTGGTGGAGTCTTGTCTTGTTATGCGTGTGTTGTATTTGTCCGCGGAGTTCTCAGACTATCGTTCAAAAACCGTACAGTTTGACTAAAAACCGAACAGTATCGTATCGTAATCCACTGTGTCTTTTAACTCGGACATTGGCAGAATCGTCACGTAAAACGAGACGCAGCCATTCACCATAAAAGTTAAAGTTACCTTTCTCTATGACCTACACTATGCGTTGCTTAATACACCTCGCCTGCTATATTAGCTATGCGCTCGACGCCAACCGATTTCAAAAATAGGGCCCCTGAGCCAGCGAAATGTTACTTATTCGACATATTCGCAATATAATCTGTGCTCAGAAACCTACAACGACAAGACGGGGGATATGGGTGGACGTGTATTGAGTTATCTTCTTCGTTAAAATAGGCGAATAATAGTTTAATAGTCACTTCACATTGTCGTATTTGGGCGATAACTTTACCGTGGCTCTGCTCTACAGCTAAGCCAGACGTATTTCTTAAATGGAGTTATATGCAAGATAGACATTCTTGGCAGACAAACTATCAACTTCATCCTGGCATAGTCAAAAAGTCTGATTTCCACCTTTTTTATTTTTAAGTTAATATGGAGATTCTACTATCTTAAACATATGTACGGAATGAAACTAATAAGTATGATATATTTGATTGTTACAGGCCTACTATGTTAAGTGCAGCACACGTGTGGCAGACAGTACTACACGGAGTGCAAGTTCTTGTGAGCTATATGTTGATGTTAGTGTTTATGACGTATAATACCTGGCTTTGCGCGGCCGTCGTGCTTGGCTCAGCGACGGGATACTTCCTGTTCGGCTGGCGCGAATCCGTCGTTGTAGACTTAACCGAACATTGCCACTGATACACATTAACTTCATCCAGATTGTAAACATTAAGTATTATTAATTAGGACTGGCACTCCTCGGACGTTTATGTGACAAATGCGCAAACTATAATCTAAATATATTTTTATTTAATTAATTTCATCTATTATAATTATATGTTCACAACATCAGACTCTTTTGTTGTAACCTCATGGGTTCTTCAAGCTGCAACTCCATGGTGTATTTATTGTTATCATGTTTTAAGAGGACAGACTTGTGTAAGTACGTACTTTTGGGCGACAATGTTTATACCAGTTATATAATTGTAATTTTTAGGGTTTATTATATACATACCTTTTTAGGCTAGTGATATTAAAATAGATTAATGCATATTGTTTGTTTTATTTAAAACATAATTAAAGACCAAATGAAGTGTAATAAATGGAGATCACTTTATTATCTTGTGTTATGTGTTTGCTTTTAACTTATCAGAAAAAGTAATAAATACACAAAATTAATGACAACTATAACCAACTAGGTAGGTACTTCCAGATACTGAAAAAAATCTAAGACAGATACATAGAACACTATTACTATTATAAATAATAATTTCAAGTATTTGGTAACATATTTGAATGCATATGTTTGCAGTGCTTCTTAAGGTTAGAGCTACTATTGCAACGGTAACTACAATAGATGCAAATATATGGTCTCACATCAGTGTGAATCCTTTTATGTGTTTTTAAAGAGTTAACAAATTTAGTTTGAAATGAGCATGTATCACATAAGTATGGTTTTTCTGAAGCATGTGTTCTTTTGTGTTTACTGAGGTTTGATGAAATTCTAGTGGAGTAAGTGCAATTCAAATAATTGCATGTGTATAGCTTTTCTTTCTCCTTAAGGTTTCTTGGTGTTTCAATATGGGGTTTCCTATAAAAAAACAATAATTATTATACATTTAAAGAGAATTAAGCAAAAAATATTATCTATTGAAGGCGCCGCAAAGCAATGAGAACAATATATATATATATAGGTACATACTGATCCCGAACCTGACTCTCCGACCGATTTGTTGCACCAAATTTACTTTGTTCATGTAGATTGTCTTCATCAAGTCTTGACAAATCTTGAGACTCTGTGACAAATTCTTTGGAAAGTATCAATGTCCGAGCACGGGTAATTTTAACACTGCCTTCTCTGTGTTTCTTTAGTAATTGTGAAATGAATGACTGAGGTTGAAGTCCAAATTTAATTTCTTTTTCTTTAGCTGGTCGTCCACTCCTATTTAAGACAGTGTGCCGTTTTTTAGGTCTTAAATTTAATGGGTTCGTATCACTCATAATAGGACAATACCGTTTAAAGTTTTTGCCTTGATTACTGATATTTGTGTGTTTACTTACACAGTCACAAAATATTAACAAAACAAAAAAAACAAATAAAAATGAAATCGTGAAAAACGCGCGCAGTTATTAACAGCAGACTTGAGCAGTAGTAGTAGTAGTAGTAGTAGTAGTAGTAGTTATATTCGTCCTTTTCAGGATAGGCGAAGGTCTAAGCCATGCTGCCAGTTCTTGAGTTTAAATAGTTCAGTGGTAGATGTTGTTTAATTTTTCATTAGAATGCGGGTGCATCGCATTCCAATGCTGCTTGGAGCATTTGGCACCAAGTATATCAAGACTGTTTACTCGGTTAGTTCTGCCGAGGAAGCCACCACTTCAATAAAAGTCTCAGCTTCACACAACCAAGATCGCGCCTATTTCAATTATCCCACATATTGCTCAGTTGCGTAGACACTTGTACCATATAACTGCACCAATTTTAAGACACAATATCCACTATGAATCAATTTGAAAATAATTAAAATAGACACCAAACCGAACTCGACAAAATGACAGATTACTTTGACTGACATTGACATTTGTTTGTGGCACAGAACAGACAGATGTTTTTTCAAAGATTCTTGGTTTGGTTTGGATTCTAAGGTTTGGATACTAAAAGAAACTTTACACTCATCATTAATCTGCGAAATATTTATATAATTTTACATAGAAACGTTATTTGTAAACGGAAACATACAGCTTGACCATAAAGAGTTAACAAAAAATGAGGGCGCCACTTTCTATGCAAAATACGAATAACTTGGCAACACTGACTATATTTTGTATGTACTAAAAAATTTTAGTTCCATTTTATTTAATTTTATCTCTGGCCAAGCAGTATACTTCTTACAATATTCAATAATAATAAAAAACTTACCTACTCGTTTTCGCGCTCAAGCTCAACTTTAAATAGGCACGTACTTCCACTAATAAATTTTGATCAATTTTGTTTAGAAAACAAGATAAATGAAAGCAAAAGTATGAAAAAATCAGTGAGTGATGAGATATTGTTCCATCTAGGGCATCCAATCTCGGTATACCGAGATCTCGAAATACCGAGATCCCGCGTCATTTTCCAGTCCCGCAAGGAGCGAGATTACCAGCGCGGGATCCGCGGGATTTGCGGGACTAGAAAGTAGCATAGAAACGTCATCTTGCAAGCGCTGGCGCGCGAGTACTGAATGACTGGCTGCCGTTGGCGACCGCGCGCGGCTCGTGGCGCTTGTCCCGCGCATTCGCCACGCTGTTGATATCGCCATGTTTGGTTTTGTTTAATGGTTTTGTTGACAGTAAGAAGAAGTAAATACTAAAAGCAATAAATGGATACTTGAGAATTTTATTTTAACATATAGATACCTCTTTACACAACACTTAATAGGCAGCTCATCTTACACCTGCGGGATCCCGCAAATACCGAGATCCCGCGGGATCGTAAATCATCGATCCCGCAAATACCGAGATCACAAATAACATGCGAGATTGGATGCCCTAGTTCCATCTATGTTCCATTTAATACAGTGGGTAGGTTAGGTATCTAATATTATGATCTATGTTCATAAAATATAAAATGCTTACTTTCGCACTTATTTTTGGGCTATATAGTTTATTAGGTTATATCCTCAGAATATAACTTAATAAACTTTATAGCCTAAAAATAAAAAGATTATTTACTTACGACGTGGCTTTTATTTTGGGTTTTAATATAAATTATGCTTGGGGTTTCGAATGTGGTTAAATTTTAAGTTTTTTTACATTAATTCCAATCTTCTGGTACGTACCTGAGATTTCATTCCGATAGAAATATGCTCACGCTCACGGATAGTAAGTCGAATCCATTACAAAAAGTAATGTCAATAATTTTCGAACCGATGAATGATGGTCGTTCGGGTTTTTTCAGAAATTTTTCAGTACAAAATATTGCCAAGTTATTTGTGATTTTGACGTGTTAACATAGAAAGTGGCGCCCTCATTTTTTATCAACTCTTTATGGTCAAGCTGTACCAATTTCTACCGATTTTTTACAAATTTTCTAAAAATAGGGCTGGCAGCATTGGTCCTGTCAAACAAATTATTGTCATTGTCAATTTGGTTGGATGGATTGTCAAGTAATGTCATCTTTGTGATTGTCAAATAAAAAACTAAAGCAAGCCGTGGTAGCATTTCTTGTAAAAAAATCTTTTATTTTACCTTAAGTTACATGATGTCAGAATTAGATATTTCATGTGGCTTAGAATACTCAATAACTCCTGACTTGCAAGCCTGTCTAACGCAGGCACTACATTCAAATTATTCTTTCATAGTAGCTCCTATCGTTCATCCACGTTTTCGCAGACAACATGCATCAAATTCTGGAAAGATTGGCGGGTTTACTCGTTCCGATATGATACTATCACCACAAGACTGGACTTCTCGTTTAGTGGGAAAACTGTCTCCTTATCTCGATGTAGATTCTGAGGTACCCATGGTTCAACAACGTCACGAAGATTGTTTAAATGAAGAACTATCGTATTGTCGTGGCCTTGGTTTACCTGCAATAATGGTATCATTAACTAGTGAAAAAAGTAACAATTTAGCTAGAATAATACAATCATATTATGAGAATTGGTGTGTATAATCATGTTTATTTTTACTCGGTATCATTTAGCTAACCTTCTGTTTAAATTATAAACGAAACGTAAATATATACATAATGCGATTAATTTAACCATGATCATCTGACGGCACCTCAGACTATACATGTTGACTTTGAGACCACCTTTATGCCCTACATAATAAAAGCTGTTTTCGCAGTTTAACTGTATAACTTGACGTGCTGTCGTTTGTACAACAGACATATTTTAATCTGTAAAATCTCTTTGCCATACATTCTCTAGTGAAGTTGCTGCAGATCACTGTATTATAAATATATTAAAAATGAAGAATTTAATAATTTATGATTAAATTTTAGTCACCACCCGTCATTGATTTGGGTTCGTGTGCCGCTTGTTAATACAAATCTCAGGACTTCTGATGAAGAAGAAAATGAGAATCCTTGGAATGAGCCTTGGTTTTGGTGGTCAAAGTTTCATGAGCGCCTTGACTTTTTTAAAAATGTGGGAGTTGTATTGGAGCTTTCTGCTGATTTGCCATCTGAACAGCTTCTGAAAAGATGGCTTGGTGAACCTGTCAAGGGAATAGTAGTGCCTACTTCTATATTCCACAATAACAAAAAAGGGTTTGTGATATATTATTTAAATTATTAACATTATAAAGCAGGTATAGTTCTTTAGCAGTTATCTTGCAGGTATCTTTCATTAGCAGTTTTTTTTTTCAAACCTTTGTATTTCAATCATTGTTTATTAAATGCAATACTTTCAGATATCCTGTGTTATCCCGAGCTCATCAGGCACTAGTTGTCAGTATGGTAGAGCATGAAGCACAGGTGATTGTGAGCGGAGCAAGGCGACACAACATTGACTACTATTTACAATATTTGCATAGACTTTGGAAAAGGCGGCCAAATCCTGCTGATGACCCAATGCTGAGTTATGCAAGAGGGTAATTGCATATATTTCAAATTAAATTTTGGTTATAAGTAGAGATCAGATATTCGGATGCATATTTATTTTAAGTTCAGATGTTGAAATTCAAGATTTCCGGGATTAACCAATTTTATTATACATATACTCCATGAGATGTAATAAATAAACACGATTTGACATAAGTTCTAGTTGGCCTGTTAAATCATAGGTGGTTGCTTTTCCCTACTTTTATTGACAGTTATTTTTGAAGAAGCAAACACCATCTTATTACGTTGTAACAAGACCTATTGAACCTCATATCATGGGATGGAAATATACACATTTTAAGAATTTGAAATATTTTAAGAAGTAGCTTCCATAATATGTTAGCATAATTGACTTTAGGTAAATATGCATCCAATTAATCTGATCTCTAGTTACCAGTGAATAATTTTTATAGCATATTTTGTTAAGTAGGTGGGAAGACTATCTCCAAATACCATTACAACCTCTTGCTGACAATCTGGATACTCATACATATAATGTGTTTGAAAAAGACCCTGTCAAATATGATCAGTATCAAAAAGCCATTGCTAAGGCCCTACTTCACCTACAGAAGAAACCAATTGAAGAACAAGTAAGTGATTTTCTCAATCAATATAATACTGTTTGACAATGCAGATCATAGGCATTTATAACATACACCATCAACCTAGTACTTAATTATAATTTTTGGCTAAGTAATTAGGTACTTTAAAATATGTTAGTAGAATTTAATATGCTTTGTCCATTGTATATGACTATGTTTTACATTATTTTAAAGCTTCGATAGAAGGACCCTTAGAGCATTAAGAACTTTTCTGAGGAGGGACCAAATAAGGGTACAGGAATATGTTTTATTTTTTGTTAGTAAGGATTGCCAGATGCCCCAGGTTTTACGGGTTACTTGGTTTTTTTTTGGCTGACTGGTGTGTGCTTTGGGTTTTTCGAACTTATTTATTACACAATATTTTATTGTCAAGTACTGGCAACGCTAATTAGATTCCTAAATTAGACACTAGATTGGCTAATGTAATTGAGAGTCTAAAACTTTTTGATGATGTCTTACAGAGACCCATGCTTGGCGATTGTATTGTAGAAAAAAAAGAATTAGGTCAAGGTGACTGTGGTCCTGAGAACAACAAAAGGAGCATAACTGTGATGGTACTGGGAGCTGGCCGCGGCCCCCTTGTACGAGCTACTTTCAATGCCGCTGATATAACAAACAGTAAAGTCAAGGTAATGTCACAGTTTGACAATCCATACAGTTGGGAAACGAATGTACTTGCGTAGAGCGACGGAGGGGATCTCGCGGGGGGTTGGGCGGTGCGGATCGCGGCCCCCAAACGCGCTTAGTTAGCGAACTCGAACGCTGAGGCCCGACGCGACCGTGTAAAACGTCAACGTGCAATAATACAGAACCTACTTCGCGTGTTTCTTTTAGCAGGCTACAGTTACATCTCCAGCTGATTTTATTGACTACTGTAATGAACTAGATAACCATTTTAGGCAGAATTTTCGTTAATTCGTTGAAAACAATATTTTAGATAAATTATTTAACGTATTAAGTAAAGTACGATTTAAATTACGGCCATTCTCGTGTTTCCATAAAAAAATTATGATAAGATAGTTCATCCGAATGCAAATACATTACATAATTATAGTAAAACTGAAAACATCTAAAAATAAAGTGTCACGTAAACACCTAGAAGTGCAACACATGTAAATGTAATGATGTACATAGGTACTTTAATTAAATGATTATATAATAATCACCTTTATTTACATTTTTGACAACCCTTGCACATTTGCTACTGATAGCGTAAGTATGTACCTACACGGGCGGCGGCGGTGTCGTCCGTCCGACATCAAAGGCGTTGCCCAACTGTATGGATTGTAACTTTGATAATATAAAGAAATAGACATAAAATAAATAATAAATAAAGTTAATTGCACCCTGTACATAGTAATATATTTGCTATTAATTTTTGGTACAGGTAATTGCAGTAGAAAAGAACCCTTGTGCAGTTGTAGTTTTAGCAGCTCAAGTACGTGAAGTTTGGAGAGGACGTGATGTAGTCGTCATTCCGGGAGACATGAGACACATCAATTTGACCCCAAAGGCAGATATTATAGTTTCTGAATTGTTAGGTAAGCTAATTTATTATTTATTTTATTTGTTAGGTAGGCTTTTAAATAAATAAATAAATTCTAATATGTAGTACTTGAGCAGTGCAGTGTTCATGTCATAGTATGAGTATTTCATCTCACTTTCGATCGTGAGCGTGATAGATTTTTAAGGTCCGCCACCTAGCGGAATATGCGTTGAACTATAACGAATATACAACATGTTACAAAAATACCCCTAATGCCGAATATGGTATATAGGGACCATCAAACTGAACAACTTTTTGCGAATTGTTGCGAAAAACAAATTCGCAATTTGATTGAGTGTTGGTCCCATAGTAAAAGTTGTTCAGTTTGATGGTCCCTATATACCATATTCGGCATTAGGAGTACTTTTGTAACACGTTGTATTACACGATTTTCATACAAAATTCTTACGCGCTCACGAATTTCACGATCGAACTTGAGTTGTAATTTATTTATTTATTTATTTTCGGACGACAAATAATAACACGTCCTAGGCCCTCAGAAATATAATAACTCGATAATAAAGTCGAATGCTTTCAGGTTCATGGGGTGACAATGAATTATCACCTGAATGCCTAGACGGCGCTGCAGGGCTTCTCAAGCCAAATGGTATTTCAATACCGTGTGCCTACAACTCATATGTTGCACCTATATCTTCACCAAGATTGTGGGCAGCCGCCAAAGTTGCTGTGTCTGGTACATCAGTTCAGAAAGACAAGAATCTTGAGACATTATGGGTCGTTTATATGCAAAATAAGCATGATATAGCAGATACAAAGGTAAACATATTTATTTGTAAATGGATTTAGTTTCGTCTTATTATTAATTTGAGATTTTTCGCATTCACAATGATAGTTAAGATAAATAATATATTAGAAAAAAAGTTACCCGTAGAACCTCAGACGGGACTCGAACCCGCACCCTTGGGATTCCAATGCACTGACCAATTATGCTACCGAGCCGCTTTTTTCTAGTATTTTTTACAGGTGAGTATATTTTTTCTAATATATTATTTATCTTAGTCTTATTAGTTAAAATTGGACAAGTTGAGATGGGAGTACTAATTATAAGCTAGTTTGAACAGTTAAACGGATTTTACGTAACATCGCGATCTATGCGGCAAGGCGTAGTATTTAAGGGGTCGACGATTAATCACGTGAGGCTCGAAAGTTGGGGTGGGGTTCGCAAAAATCACGAAATGTCACAAGGGGGTGTAGTGAGATATCGTGTATTTATATTTTCGTTGAACGCGTGACTTTTAAACTGAAATAACCTGCAACTTATGTTTGCCTGGTCATTTTAAAAATAATAAGTACTTTAAACAAAAAACACGTGCCTTTAGGCCCCCCTAAAAGGATCCACTTACCTTTTTACCATAAAACTATTCCTGATTATTTCCAAAATATTTCCAGATGGTGTTTAATTTTGAACACCCAGCACGGGGTCAAAGGGATCATGAAGGACAAGAATTAACAGATTATAGAGGCTTACCCAAGACAGATAACCGACGATCAGCTACTGTATCGTGGACTGTTGAGCAAGACAATGTGATGCATGGTTTTGGCGGTTATTTTGATTGCAAATTGTTTGATGACGAAATGATCAGTATTGTGCCATCCACACATAGCCCAGGCATGATATCATGGTTCCCTGTTTTTATTCCTATAAAGGTTAGTTACATTATAACATACAATGACGACCTCCGTGGTCGAGTGGTTCGCACGCCGGTTTTCAAGGTGTCCCCATCTCTGAGGTCCCGGGTCAATAGACTGACATACAGAGTGGCACTATCGGTGGTACCGCCCCCCGCCCCGCACTAGGTTGGCTGTATCATTATTGAGGGCCGTACGTGTTTCTCGCTCGTCGCTCGGTTCGACAGTTGCAAGGAGTACTTTTGTAACATGACAGTTGATACAGACAATATGATAATGTACGTAAAAGTTTTCATAACAATTAGCTTTTCAGCGAATATTTAAAAAAGGTAAGTAACCCTGAACTCTTTACCCACACATACACACTGCGTATGATTCTGTTTATGTAATAGAATTAGGAGATATAAATGAGACGTTTATATGCAGTGTCGATGTGTGATGACAATTGACAAATTGTCACGCTATTAAAAAAGGCCCTGATAACCTCTTTGGTTGTGTGAATTAGGTTTCATGTGCGCTATCCTAAACACGTTTACTTTTTTCAGACGCCTCTACGTGTACACCAAGGAGAAACCATTACTGCTACATTCTGGAGGTGTGTTGATTCTAGAAGAGTGTGGTACGAGTGGATTGTTGAAGTTGGGACTCGTGTCACACCTCTACATAACTCTAATGGCCGTAGTTCAGAAATGCTTTTATGATTTTAAGTTTTATTTTGTACCATTATGTAAAGATAAAGTTAATACCTCTATGTTAATTGTCATTAAACAATGATGTTACAGTATGGCTCTCTTATTATTAGACTTGATAATTAATACCTATGTAGGTTGGCTAAAACAAAATAACAATTTGTCAACAAGTCTTTATTTTCTAAAATCATAGATAACATCAAATGGAATAACCTAACATCAGTCACAGATGGAGGATTTTTGGCAAATATTTGTTTTTCACCCCCCGACGAAAAATAGGGGTGTTATAAGTTTAACGTGCGTCTCTCTGTCTGTCTGAGGCAACGTAGCTCCAAAACTAATGGACCGATTTTGTGACTGGTATTTTTATCTGGCGTGATCGAGATGGTTCTTGGCTATAATTTATGAAGATCATCATCAGCTCATTTCCTACTTGATGAACTGATGACCTTCAAACAGCTGAACAGATCTTCCTAAATTATAGATAAGAACCATATTGATTACGCCAGCTTTCAAATAAAAAATCGCATCAAAATTGGTCCATTAATTTGGCATCTACGTTGCCTCAGGCAACAGAGACACACACACACACACGTCAAACTTATAATACCCCTCTTTTTGTAGTATGCAAATGACTTCTAAATGTTTTCAATTCATTTTATCATTTGTCATGCAAAAAAAACTATTCCTCTTAGCTGCATGATTGAAAAAGCAGAAGTCAGTACCCAGTGCGACGCTGGGACGCGGATTCCGCACGCGGATGTCCACGACAGACGGTAAAATGTAAAAAGCCTCCTGTGCGATCAGTGCGAAGCGGATTCATATAATTCATACGCTGGCGATCCGCATCTGCGTCTCGCATTGATTAAACAGGCCTAACCCCCTTACTAATAAAGATTGTGTAACACAGTGTTTTGTCCCTTTCTTTTTAATGTCAAACTTAAATAGTTTGACAGAGAGTAACCATTGTGTAACTATACATCTGCTATACAATCTTTATTAATAAGGGGGTAGGTAAACTTCACTGTAGTATAGACTGATGTTTAACAACAGCAATGATAATCTAAAGGTCAAACTAACTAACCTATTTACAAAACAAAACCACTTTCAGTCACTTTTTTAAGAATCTTGTGATGTTCATTTCCTTGTGGAATTCATCAATATCTTGGTCCCACCTCTTTTCGAAATATATGCCTGTAAAGAAAATTACCATGGCCCTTGCAAATTATTCTGTTTGTTTTATTAGGTATTATTTATAAAAAATATTATAAATAAACTTATAAGAGCTGGTAAAATTTATCACAGATAAATCATAGCATATTTAAAATATGCTATGATTATCTTAAGACTTATTTAACATTAAATTCTGTATTATATATAATCAGATTTCTTTGGCCTGACCTTGCATAAATTTGGCATTAGTCCCTGTTTTAATAGCCCATGGCAAGTAGTATTTCAGGTAAAGTTGTCTGTGTTTGGGCTTTAGGCGCCCTGCACCCCATATACCACCATTGATACACATGGGCAGCTTTGTTTGAATACCTTCAATCCATTTTACTGTTACCTGGAAACATACCAAATTAGGACAATAACATAGATCAGTGGTTGCTAATTAGTTTTTTCAACGTACTACTCCTAGGCCCGCATTCATAAACCACTCTCAAAGTTGAGAGCTATCTTGAGATCATACCTGAGATGTTGTTATAAGAAACAACACCATCTAAGATATGATCTCAAGATAGCTCTCAACTTTGAGAGTGGTTTATGTCCTAGACCTCAAACTTGCGTGAATACCCCTTATTGCAGGAATAGAAATTTGCAAGGATTCTGGCAAAATTTGCTGCTTGCTTTAAGAATTAACAAATAAAATTGAGAAAGAGAAACCACAATAAAAGTTTATATAAATTAAAAAAGGAAAACATGTTTTGGCCCCACCCAACTTCAAAAGACGTTTTTTTAATATAAGAAATGTGTACTTTAATAGTAATTATTCAGATTTGAACATTAATTCTTGCTTTTTAGAGCTGTCGCTTTTTGAAGCTGATTTTATAGCAATTTTATAAGATTTTTTGAAGGAGGTTTTTCTTTTTAATTTTCAAAAGCTTTTTTTTATTCTATTTGTGCCAAATTAATATGGGAAGTATTTTTTTGATCTGCAATATGATAAATGGTGAGCAAAAAATCAGTAGTTTAATTATATGGCCAGCAAACAAATATTTGGTCAGCAAACTTGAAATCAGCAAATTAACTTTAATAAACGTTGGAGAGCAAAATATCTAATTGGTCAGAAACATTTCAAATTGGTTAGCAGAGAAAACTAAGGAGGGAGAGGTACACAAATGCTGAGAAATATTCTAAATTTTATGAAGTTATAAATGAATAATCAAAAGTTGAATTTTACTTACTTCACCTAACATGGTAGTTTTCATAAATAAAGTAGCATGAACTAGATCATGCACTTCTCTATATCTCTGCATTACATATGCCAATTCTGGATCTGACATAAACTGTACTGGAAGCCGTGAGTCAGCAGTAATGTTATTATCCCTCATAAATTCTACATATACTCTGCCAACACTATTTTCAGGCAACTCAAATAGTTTTTCAAAGTCTATAGTTTTTGAGTTAATTCTGGGCATATCCCGTAGTATTTCTGACCCTTCTGATGTTTCAAGCATTTTGGCTTTCATGTGCTTCACAGCATTTTCTCCTGTTACTTCTCCCAAGCAGGCAATCATATCACCCCTATAGGGATTCAATAAAGATATAGCTGCTGATCCCCATGATAACAGTGCTCTTTGAAATGGACTTGTTGGTATGAAATTATTTTGCAATTCTTCTACAAATGTCTCATTCTTAGGAACTGAGTTGGATAACTTCCTTACACAATTAATTAATCGCATTTTGAAAGTATAATACAGAACTCCATATATTGAATTAAAACTTTACTTATAGTATCGATCACTTTAATACATTTTCTTTTGTGACATACAGATATTGTGTTAAACAAGGCACATAAGTTACTTATATTTACATAGATAAATGTCGTAAAAGATACAATAGGTATGTATTATTTCCAGTTTTCTTTCGAGATTTACTTTATTTGTTGACTGACATAATGCATCTCATCTCATCTGTCACTCTCCCCCCCCCCCCCCCCCATTCCTATATTCGAGAAACAAACGATTCGTTTTGCTTACGGGTGGTAGAATTTTGACGATACATTTTTATAGGGCGCTACTCACACACCTGCCGCAGGGGCAATCTAGGGTGTAGGAGTGGGGATGACCCTTAATTGCATCCTTAATGGGGAAGATGTAAATGAAAATTTATTCCCTTTTTTTAGCCTTAACAGAAACTTTAAGCAATTATAAGAATAACTGTGAAAAAATTATGTTGATAGCACGAAAATTGAATTTTTTATAAGCAAATCAATTTGGGAGCGCGCGAAAACTGATTGTGCCTTTCGAGTAATGGCTGTGACGTCACATCGCCGGTTTCGCTACGGGCGGCCGGCGCGGGGTATGTGGTAGCTTAGCGACAGTATGTGATTGAAGGTTCTTTGTAAACGTACTTTCGTTTATTTTGATACATTTGTTTTGTTATTTTATTTTAAGACTATAGTCAATCTTTGTGGTAAGTATACCAACCAACTAACATTATATTAGTAGTACATAACGTTGCATTAGTCACGTAAAAATACATGTAAGTATTTTTCATACGACCTCTGTATTTTTCAATTAAATACAGAAAGTTTACAAGAGTTCTTCAGATGTATCTTTCGCAAGCTAACGATTTTTACACGTAGGTATTTTTCGATGTATTTTTAGCATTATTCATTTTAACTAGTTCTTATTAGGTCGCTATCTCGTTTATTTGTTTTTTGTCTGACCACTGAAGAAGGCCACAGGAACTCTGTGATAACACCATACAACTCCATCGAGTTTGGGTTCGTTTGATTCGCCTTGACAAGTACCTATTCTGGTGGGAGATGGTTTTCAGGGTCTGATGATGGAACCGGAAGAAGGTCACAGGAACTCTGTAATAAAACGATACAACTCCTACGCGTTTGGGCTCGTTTGATTCGTCTTGACCCTAGTTCTAGACGATTTTGTCGTTTTATTACAGAAATCCCATGGCCACTGATTGGCCACCTTCTGGCTCCATCATCAGAACTTGGATATCATCTAGAACCAGAGCCCTTGTCAAGACGAATCTAACGAGCCTAAATTCGATGGTGTTTCATCATTATATCACAGAGTTCCCAAGGCCACCTTCTGGCTCCATTATCACACCTTGGATATCATCTAGCTGGAACAAGAGTCCTTGTCGAGACGAATAAAACGAGCCTAAACTCGATGGTGCTTCGTCGTTTTTAACCGACTTCAAAAAAAGGAGTAGGTTCTTAGTTCGTCGGAATGTTTGTTTTTTTATGTATGTTACTCGATTACTCAAAGACAGCTGGACCGATTTGAAAAATTATTTTTTTATTTAAAAGTATATAATTCTAAGTTGGTCTCATTGTCATAGGGTCAGGATATGATGATGGGATCCTGGAGAAATCAAGGGAACTCTTCAAATATTATAGGCACACCTATAGCGATTTTGGTATTTTCTTAAGTAACTTATGCATTTGCTTTTGGAAAGTACCACTTTGGTGAAGTTCTTCACTTCACCAAAGTGGTACTTTCCGAAAGTCAGTTGATGATGAAGACCATAGATGATCATCGGAATTATTCAATACTTAGTATTTCACTGGTACGATATGATTACTTTTACATGGTTGCTAGGCTATTTATGCTCATCATAATGCATATGGTGAAGTGGAGCTGATAGTTTGTTCGGAGAACTCCTCAACAATTAACGCCCCAGCGTCGGGTAAAGCAGTATTTTGTAAAATATGATGAGCCGATGACGTAACGCTGTTGTAACTTAGATAATATCGTCATTAAATATACCTACCACAAAAAAGTTTAAAATATCAAAGTTTTTTAAAAAAACAAAACATCCTTCAAAAAAGCCTTAAAAATAACCTAACAATAATAGCTTACAAAAAATGGCTCTAAAAGGTAGAAAATAAAAATGCTTTTTAAAAAAAAAGAAAAACCTCCTTCGAAAAATCTAAAAACAAAAACAAAAACAGCTTCAAAATTAAATACCTCTAAAAAGCAAGAAATAATATTCAAATTATTAGTTACGCATATGAATATTAATATAACACGTCTAATGAAGTCGGGTGGGACTTTTAGAATTAGAAAAAGAAAAGATGGGGCGAGAGCCCCATCTGACTTCAATAGACGTGTTATATTAATATTCATATGTGTAACTAATAATTTGAATATTATTTCTTGCTTTTTAGAGGAATTTAATTATATTACAGAGTTTCCATGGCCACCTTCTGGCTCTATCAACGTCTTTGATTGTCATGAAAAATACACTGTTTTAAACAAGTATTATTTATACAGGGCGTTAGTAGCACCCTAGCGTAAACTTTATCTAGGATGATTCTACCCTTAGATTTAAGCACCTTTCTCTATGGAACCACTTGTTACAAATTCATAGTTGAGATTTTTATATTTACGTTAAGCAGCAATGTACGCGTAACAACTCGATAACATCGCGGGTTTTTAAAATTTTTTAATTTAAGTTTTATTTGAAGCTTTTGAAACTTAATTTTTGGCGGCCATTTTGTTTTTTTTTATTGCACCTAAATTTGCCCAGGGTGTACATTATTTTAGTCGAAGCACCATCTCTGTATCTTTTACCGTTTTGGCAGGCAGTTGACCATCTCCATAATGGCTAAATGGATTTCCATCAAACGTGGCACCATCAAACCACCTCAATTAGATTAGCTTTCAATAAAAAAATGCATTGAAAAAAGACTAGTAAGGATAAACAGACTTTATATGATTGTCTTTTTCAGACGAACCGTTTTTTTCGAAAGTTACACTTATCTCACACGAAAGATTCGCTATTTTCATCGCTAAATTTAGTACATTGAGGTACTATACATTAGCTGTATGGTATTCCAATCCATAATTTCAAAAATATATATATAAATCTAAAAATTAGGTTTAGCAACAGCAAGAGTTCGTTAGCGCGCGAACATTGCGGCGGACGTAACCGGCGAAGTGACGTCACGCGTTGAGCGGTCAACTTCGAGCTGATTTTAAAAACATTCAACTTTGAAAATTAATAGAAAATTCAACTTTTGAGATATCGAAAAATTTCTTTCACTAATATTTTTTAGATTTTAAGTTTGATTTTTCTACATTATAAAAAAAATACACTCATCTTCCCCATTGTGATGTGTGTAGGCATGCAGGGGCAATTTGGAGGATTGGCCCTGCGGCAGGGCGGCAGGGGCGCGAGACCATCCTTGATCCCTAAGTCGTCCCTGCCGTCGCTGCGTGTGTAGCGCGATTGGGGCAATTTCTCAGTCAGTTTGTCAGTATCTGTCACACGGAGTGCACGTATACATAGCGTACAATCAAAATGGCGGCCGACAACGAACGCGAAGTTTGGACGCGAATTATAGAAGTTTATCAAGACCGACCTCACATGTGGGATAAAAATCATAAACATTATTTTAACCGTGACATGAGGCAGCAAACATTCACACTAATGTTTGAAATTTTTGGGGAACTCAAAACCAACATGGAGCTGCCGGCTTTCAAAAAAAATTTGAAAATATGCGGACATCCTTTTTTCGGGAGTTAAAAAAGGTACGTATTTTTAATTAAGTAATGATTATTCAAAATTGTGTTTTGAAATTTTTTTTTTGTAGGTATTTGTATTTCATTTCAATGTGTTATCTTTTTTAGGTTAATTCTTCAAAACAAACAGGATCTGGCAGCGATGATGTGTACAAACCATCTCTTTGGTATTATAATCTCTTTACTTTTATTGAAGAGACTACTGAACCATCTCGCACGGGAGTAGATACCATGGACTGTGACGAGGTAATACTTAAAATAAAACAAGAATAAAATCACTTGGCACAATTATATATATATTTATTAGAATTACTTCTAAATATTAGGTATAAGTACTTACTTAAGTATTTCATCAACATTAAAACTATTTTAATGCTCTTATATTACTCGTAACATGTCTTCTTGAAAATCAACACTGCCTTGTCCGTTAAAATACGACATAAATTGACTTCTAACGTAGTTTCCTTCATCGTTGCGCTGTTTTTCATTTCTTTGCGCAAGTGATACTAATTCGAATGATTCTGCCCGCCAATCACCTGGTCGATAAGTTCGATCGTTTGTATTTTCAGAATCTGTACATGAATTTGTCAAATAGATTTTTGATTTTGTTCTTAAAAAATTGTGTAAAGCGCAACATGCTAGAACAATAGCATCGACGTTCTCAACATTTACACTTATTTTTCGGCGAAATATCCTAAAACGTGTTGCCAGTATCCCAAAAGCATTTTCTACTACCCGTCTTGCCCTAGATAACCTATAATTAAATATTCTTTGTTCATGGTTTATATTCTTGAATGGATAGGGCTTCATCACGTGTCTGTTGAGAGAAAATGCACTGTCTCCTACAAATACATAGGGCACTGTAGTATTACTATTTGGTAACGTTGAAGCTGGTGGTAGGTTTAACTGGCTTTTCATTAGTTTTTCATGAAATTTTGTATGTTGTATTACACCACCATCAGAGACGCTTCCATTTATGCCAGTGTGTACATACATAAACTCATAATTTGCATTAACAATGGCAAAAAGTACTACACTAAAAAACTGTTTGTAATTAAAAAAACACGAGCCACTACCAGGGGGCTTTTCTATAGCTACGTGTTTTCCGTCCATTGCTCCAACACAGTGACTGAAATTCCATTTTTCTTCAAACATTTTTGCTGTGTTCTTCCATTCAGTTTCCGATGTGGGCATCTGAAACAAACAGTAATTGAGAAATTTAATATTTCAGGTTTCACAGAGTTTGGAATTGGATGAACCATCTGGTAGTCAATCACTCAACCTAAAACGTCCAAGTAAGCTAGACAAAACAGAAGAAGAACCTGCTCCAAGAAAACCGCGATTAAACTTACAAAAAAAAACAAGAGAAACTGTTTGATACTGCTCAAAAACTTCTTACCACTACAGATGAATGGGAAGTCATAGGAATGGGCTATGGTATTCAATTGAAAAATTTAAGTAAACACCAGCAAGTTGTTGCGAAAAAATTAATATCCGAAGTCATTTTCTATGGGCAACTTGGAAAACTAACAGAAGAATCGTCAATCACTTTGAAAAACCAATATCACAATCCGTACATTCATTCAGTACCTATTAATACTCTTACACCATCCCCACAATATCAATCCTACGTATCTGCTCCTACTCCATCCCCACAACATCAATCCTACGCATCTGCTCCTACTCCATCCCCACAACATCAATCGTACGCATCTGCTCATACTCCATCCCCACAACATCAATCCTACGCATCTGCTCCTACTCCATCCCCACAACATCAATCGTACGCATCTGCTCCTACTCCAACCCCACAACATCAATCATACTCATCTGCTCCTACTCCATCCCCACAACATCAATCGTACGCATCTGCTCCTACTCCAACCCCACAACATCAAGCCTATGCATCTGTTCCTACTCCTACACAATCCTCACAACTTTCTGAGGTTCAATATGATGACATTACCATTGATTTCCCTAACACTACTTTTAGTAATAATAATAATTTAGTGGAAGGTAGTTTCACTAAAGTTAAAGATTTTCTTATATTTAAACACAAAAAGTAATTAAAATGATAATGTCTTATCCTTTAAAATTCTCACAATTAACTTAATATTTGGAAACTGGGTACCTATAACTTGTTACCGTATTAATAAAAAATATTTCACCGACTGTGATTGTTTTTTTTGTGGTTGAATCTTGGTTGAGTACTTACAAGAAAAAACAGTTTATCTAGAATTTCGGGAAATTACATTTCTAACATGCAGGTTTACTTTTTATAATTATACTTTATATAAACTTACCTTTATATAATGTTTCAGACAATTGTAAATCGCCCAACAAGTCTCAGGAATCATTGTTGACATCAATTGTGGTGATATGATACAACTAAATTTCAAATCCTCGTAGGTTTGTCCACTGGCCAAAAACCGAAGCGTAGCAATTAATCGTTCTCTAGCGCTTACGGCATTCCGCATCAATGTATTTTTTTTTTCTATAAATGGTGCCACCATTGCAAGAAGCTCTTCAAAAGAGTCAGAATCCATCCGTAAAAAGTTATTGAAGTCATCTACTTCCAGTTCTTTTATAATATTCATGTGGCATAACTCACTTCTTTTCAGTAGCCATTTCTTCACCCAGTATCTCCTTTTCCTTTTTTTTTGAGGTAGCACCACTGAAAGCGCCAAGGCTACTCCAATCTTTTGATTGGTCGATAATACGGGTGCCATTCTCAATACGTGTGCTCAGCTCAGCTTACTCGGAAACACTGCACGGCAGGCAAGTGTGTAGAGATACTCCCGATATCGCCACAACCGCCATGCACCCTAGATTGCCCCTGCGGCAGGTGTGTGAGTAGCGCCCTTTAGGATACTACCATTCGTAAAACATTCGCAAGACGAATCGTTTTCGAATATAGGAACCGGCCCTTATACAATAAAATTAGTAGTATAGTAGGTAGGTCAACTTTATAATTTATATCTTAGAGCATGCTCTAAGATTTATATAATTTGTGAATCTTGGTCTCAGTCGTAAGTAGTAGTTTTGGGTGCATTCCGATTCAGACTAAAATCAATTTCAGCGTTGACAGCGTATCAGCGCCAAAACCTAAAAACGGAACACATGGAATGGAACTAGCTGTCAGATTCTCCTGCCTGACAGATTGATGATTGAGGAGGTTAGGTTTAGAATAAAAGTTGTGTGCAAGGTTAGAACCTTTGAATCTTGTGTTTTTCTTTATTTTAGTTTTTGCTAATACATACAATACAGTACAAAAATCTATTCTTTGCAATACATGCTTGCTCATTCATTGTCTCTCTCTTTATTTTCAGGATCTTCATAAAATTAACATTTATTTTATAAATGTTCTGTTGTTCTTTGGTTGGATCAGCCGCAATTTCAGTGTGAAACTAAAAGAATTAGTAAAACCTTACGAAAACAACAGATAAAATGAGTATTTCAAAAAGGCCCATCAAATTTAAAGTTCTCAAAACAGAACTCTCTAAGGAATTGACTTTTATGAAAAATATTCTCTCAGCAATAAATTTACCATTGCAGTCAAAAGGTAAAAATTTTGTATTTTAGTTAAGTATCTCAACTGAAAGGTTTCCTTGCTCCACAACCTACAGCGCAGTGGAAGCGTGCTGGGCCCATAAACTTCTAAGTTCTTAACAGGCTTACTGCCTATTAGCTTACTTTTCTTGTTTAATAAAACCACTGATTAACTGTTTTAACTGTCCATATATTTTCGCCAAACCTTTGACTAATAGTGATTACTTGGTCAGTGCCTTTGAAACAGTTTTTCGTGACACAACATTGTCTATGGTTACAGACGGTTACTATCAAAGAGGCCATATTACTTTATGCCTTACAAAATTTGCATACCTACTTTACCACAACAAAATGTTGTTGTGGTTAGCATGCTGGTTTCCGCTGGCTTAAGTTGTGGTCAGCAAAGATAATGTAATCACGTAGTCAAAGTGACATGATGTGTTACTTGTAAAAATACATTGAATATTTATTTGAAATTTATAAATAGATGATAAGGATAAGGAATAAAGGATATTGCAGCATGTGTCATGTCTATGTCATTATGCGATTTAGTCATAATACAAAGTAGGAATATGAGATGTGGATTATTTGCTATGTAGCATAGGTTTTATGCATTGTAGATATTGACAGCTGGGCTCTCGTCATCTACCTTCTATCTCAATTGTTTCAGGAGAAAATGATGACTTTTACATCACAAACAATAATAAAAATAAAAACAAAGAAGTTTCAAAGCGTGCTCGTAATATCTCTGAACTTGAGGAAAAACTGCAAAAGCTTAAATCTCAGAACAATTATAATTTGAAAAGCAAACTTGTAAAAAAAAGCTTAAGCAGTAAATTGAATAAAAAAATTAAGAAGAAAGAGAGGCTTAATAAAAAACAGAAACCAATAGTAGATACACCATTTACTGATGCTGGTAAAATTGAAAAAGAAGAGAAGCCCAATGTGAATATAGCCAAACCAGTCTTTAATACTGATGGCAAGTTGGTGTTTTCGAAATTTGACTTTACAAATGTTGGTAAAACTGGTAAGTTAACTTAAAGATCATTGGTATTCTTATTTTATATCTTTTTCTTGCACTTAGATCTACTTTATGTTTCACTAAGGAGCAAGAAAGTATCTGTAAACTGCCTACTTTGTTTATTAAAAATGCTGTTGATCATAAAAATAAAGAAGCCGAGGCACATCAAAAAGAACTCCTGTAAGGAATTAACTAAAAGTGATTTTCACAACACAAGTGCTTACATCTGTTGCAATGCAAGGTTTATCTCTGTGGAAAAGACTCAAAAGTTCTATTTGAATCCTAATTTGATGTCCTAATATGATGATGATAGCATCACTATAAATGAATCTTAAATCTTTCAAGAATAATACTTGTGTGTCATTCATTAAGGGTCATCCACACAATGTTTTTTTAGCATCTGTTTAACCTCCCTCCCCTTGGTAATATGTGGTTTTTTAAAAGTAGGTACTGACCTTAAAAAAGGTTGTTTTTTTCAGTTTAAAATTACGCGTTCAATGAAAAAATAAACGTGATTCTTTCCCAAAGCCTCCCATCCCCCACATTCGAGCATCACGTGATTTAATGGACAACCCCCTTACTAAAAATTGACTATTGTTACTCAATTGTTATATATTTTTGACAGAGAGAGTACCAAAAGTAGCAAAGGATCCTAAGAAGATTTTAGTTAATTTGCAAGAACAGAAACAAAAGATTCGTGAACTTGAAGAAAAAGGAGATGACAAAGCAAAACAATTGAAAGAAAAAATTGCTTGGAAGACTGTTCTACAAAAGGCTGAAGGCCTAAAAGTAAAAGATGATCCCACTTTATTGAAAAAATCGATCAAGAAACTTGTAAGTTATTATCTTTAAAAACCCTTAGATTTTTTTTAGAGTAGATCTCTTTCTGAAATGTTCTTTTCAAACAGTACCCATACTTATCTAAAATATCTGCTAATAAAGAATAATTGCATATTTGTTAATTAAAACTTTTGTACACAGGAACAAAAGAAAAAGCATAGTAAGAAAAAATGGGATAATCGGCTACAAAGTGTTGAGCAGAAGAAGGAAGACAGGCAAAAGAAGCGCAAAGAAAATATTAGTAAGAAGAAGAAAGAAAAGAAGTCTAAAGTTATTAAAGCTGCCGCTAAAAGAGGACGCGTAGTAATTTAAGTTCAACATGTAAATTCAACTTGTTTATGTTTTCGATTTTTTTTGTTTTTAATACAAATCCTATGTCCTTAATATAGATATTTTTTATTTAATTTACGTACTTTTAATAATTAAGAAGGCTTTAAGAAGATCGTGCTGAAGTTGAAAGGCGGCGCCCCGTCGGAACGCCGCTCGCCGGCCGGTGTTGCGTGGGCTGGCCTAATTATTTAACAGCTTTATCCGTTGGGTCGTAGTCCAGTAGTCACGTAATTTTGCTTGGAAATAATTCAAGGAGTTTTGATCTCTTGTGCGTCAGATAGCACTAAGAGCTGTAGATAATACATTAAAATTGCGACCTTGAAAACTGCGTGGAAGTTTCAAAAAAGGCCGTGATCAAGCCCTTGTATTTTTTATAATGACTTAAACATTGAAAAAATGTCTTTAATAGAAAAAAATGTTAGGGAAGCTAAGTTCAGACACTTCGATCATATAAACCCTAGATACCGTGTAAACGCACTAAAAGCAACGCCGCGAACGCCTCAATAGTAAATTACTATATTTAATGCCTAAATGACTGTGAATTTGTGCAAAAACATCTCGAAAGTGAAAAATATAATGGAATTAATATTTACAGTAGTATTGAACGTACACTTATTTTCACTACGAATTTAAAGTCAAACATGTAGGTACTGAAATCACCTTAATTGTAGTGGAGTATACTGACCCTGACCTGACTACTGGACTATCGTGTAAATAATAAATACGTAGTAAAGGTGACAGAATGCAACCCTGTCTAACGGCGCCGGCGGCGATATCAACAGATTAAATGGTTGACATTTCTCACACATATTAGCCCTTTGCTGCCGGTAGGTGTATGACCAGGAAACAGGGATATTCAAGGCCGTCTTTTACCTATTTGAGGCCCTGGGCACATTAAGATAAGGGGTCCCCTATAATCTTGACTTAAAATTTAAACTTGCCGAAATCAGATCAGAAAGCCTTATATTCGGGCAAGAGTAGGATAGCAATGCGCATGCAAAAGGCTAGTAAGCATGTAGTTAAGTTTTCGAAATACCTAAATATGTTATATGTATTTTTTTGGTAATAAGCATCCGTTATCGTTTAGCTATCTGGCAGGAACTAGGGGACCCCTATCGATGCATCAGTGGGAAATATGGGCCTGGAGATATTTTCAATCAACCGTAGGTCTCTCAAGTCTACACTACACTGACGAGTGACGACGTCTTTTAGGATTTCGATAATGTATAAAAGGAAGGAGAGATTATAATGTTATTAGTAATTAAAACCAAATGTAACAGAAAAGAAACGTTTATTATTTTTCCGATATTAAGATGCTATTGTATTACATACAAATATAATGCTATAAGCAAAAGTAAAGTTTTATCGCACATAGCATTACCTAATATTAAAAGTACTTATAAAATTGTATCATGAATATGACGTTCTGCGTCAAAACCTGCTATTCATAGGCCGATTCCATAATACTGGTAATTATACACTCTAATTCGCGATGGTTCCCCTGTTTGGTCAATACTAATTGTTGAAATCTTCTGTCAGAGTTGATTGCAACAAAGTTACATAATGGGGGCACAGGTAACCCTTTTCAGCATATTGTACAAACGATACGGTATTCAATACCTTACCATTATGTCAGAGGCGTGATAAGCGAAATCAATTGTATTAGACGTTGCCCCAAAAAGAGCGGCCCTATTAGCAACGCTTATTTCGTAAGAATACACAGAAATAGTGTTCAGGGTGACTCACCTGTATTTTTACGGGGATAACTAAATCGTGACTACATTTTTAGGTGCCATTCGTCCAATTCGCGGTTGGTCCAACTGGTATTGAAAAGAAAAGTGGTTTCATTTCTCATAAATATTATTTATTTATGCAAGAGTTATTGACGTCAACAGAACAAAACGGTCTCTATAGCAAAATTTGGCTATTTTATATACTTAGATCAAATTAAATGGAAGTTTTTTATAAAGGCGAAAATAAACAGAAAAGAAAATTACACTGTCTCACAGTCTACCTACACTAATAGATAAACTATATTCTATGTAACTAAATTCATATGAACACATTTTTCCTTATAACTAGGTGCATTATAAATTACACACCTCACTATAATTACATAGAGACAAAATGTTCGTCGCTCGCTACTGGAAGGTACCTATGTCATTTTATCTTTTATATAGTAACAAAAACAGGATGAAATGAGTTGGCTTACAATTTTTTAATAAACATTACAACAGAAATGAATTTTGGACCAAAGAGACGTTGAGCCTTCTTAGAACTTTGTTCTTCTGAAAATGTGCTTTTATAAAAATTATGAAGTTATGTCCTGTCACCCATTGACAGGAATTATATGAAGTCCATGACACCGAGGCAGTAAAGGAGCTCAACATTATTTGGTCAACGATTTTGCGGTACCTATGGCATATCTTTCTTAACTGTTTACTTTGTACTAACTGCTATTATGTAGGTATTTAATTACATATTAATGATCGAAAAAATATATAGATTTTTATTTCAATAATGATAAAGGCATACTGGTGTAATACCTAAATATTTCAAATTGTCCATAACTTTTATATTACCGTTACTTACATGGTTATGACGACAATTAATGATTTTTTTTCGTAGAAGATAAGTAAAAGTAGAAAATATAAGGCTGGCTACTACAAAATAAATTTAAGGAAATTAGTAAATTCAAAATTGTTAAGAAACAAAGTCTTTGAATAATTGATTATTTTGCAAATGTTCGTTTTATTGTCATTCCCCGACTGGGCTAATTTAGACTGGACTTGAAAATAATTTAAGAAAATTCCTTATTATAGAATTTATTTTGTCAACAATGTGATTGACTTTAATTAAAGTAACATGATTAACGCGCCATAATTTTGTCCAAATATAGTAGAGTTCATAAATATGCAAGCGCTTTTAACAGATGTTGACTTTTATTACAAAGGCATAAAGTTGATAATTGTCAAAGGTGCGTATACATATTATTGAACTCGACTGTAAATCGAATGGCCATTCTAGGCAGGTTTATACAACAGGTAATCATTTGTGATATTTATAGTATAAACAAAACATTTTGAGTTCGTCATGCATGCCTGCATGCTACAGGAGCTGGCAATACAAAACTGTCAATTTTTTTCCAAACAATCGATTTGAATCCTAAACATTTTTAGTATTAAGTTAAAAGTCAACTGGGTGCGTAGTGAGAGTTTTTTTACTTACTCGACCGCGTTAACATAAACTTCATTTTGTATAGGATTTGTGGCCCGAATACGCGATGAACTTCATCAACGCCATACAAAATTCTAACGCGCTCACGATCGAGCGTGAGGTAAAAAAACTCGCACTAAGCACTCTTATGATAATGGGACATGTAAAGGCGACCCAGCGTCCTCCAGACTTTGCACAGGAAATTATTAATTTAGGACCAGTTTCACAGGGTTTTTGATATATTCTAGATACCATATGAGACAGATAATTTCATGTGGCCTAAAGGACTTTGTATACAAGCAAAAAATCTTATAAATCAAAGGATAGCAAAGCAAGGTGCTATCCAAAACAGAACCTGTGAAACTCTTACATGATAAAAATTAGGAAACCATTAATTCACAGTAGAGCTCATTAATATGTAAGCACTTTTGACAGATGTTGACTTTTATTACAAAGGCCTTAAGGTTGATGAACTGTCAAAGGTGTGTACATATTATTGAACTCGACTGTACAGTACAGTAATATTTAATTCAATGACCAGTTTCTATTTATATCTGAAATGAAGGAGAGACTTGGACCATGCTTCATACCAAGTCCTAAGCTGAAGGTTTAAAAATAGATAAGATCACTACCTAGCTTTATAATAAACAGCAGTATTTCTTTAATAAGATATGAATTTTGTAAAAATGATTTTTTGGTAGCAAATGATGCTTTGTCTCTCTTACAGCTAAAAAAAACTTATCTATTAAATACTTAAATGTAAAATTAAAAGGCTATAAGTGTCGAAAACAATTGTAAATAGCAACAACTATTAGTTATGAATAAAGCCTCAAGATAAAAGTTAAGCTTTCCAAAGTATGCAAATAAAATAAATAACATTACAAATAATAATAAAAAAATATGCAAGATAAAATTTAAGAGAATATATAACTGCTATTATACATTAAAAGGCTTGATAACATACAATATAGCCTCATTCCTTATATCTTAAGTATAAGGAGTTATATTTATTTAAGAATATTTTTTATATTATATTAATGAAAAACAATATACTTTTAATATTCATATAAATTGCAGCAATAATTTTTATTAAGTGTATAACACTTGATGAATAAATATTATGGGTAAAGAGAACATAACAATATATCCCTTAACCACAACATATTGTAGGCTTTGCCAATGGTTCATTGCACATTAAAATTTCCTATCGCTACAGCATCATGCACAAACAAAGTACCATTTGAAAATTGTTTTTCGAGAGAGTACAATTAAAAAAATATGTTTAAACGCTTACATTTAAATGTCTTTGGAGTATCAAGTACATACTTCCCAGCATTCAATAATTTTATATGCTTCATGTACAACCTCCACTGACCTCTATTTTAAAAATAAAGTAATACAAAATCTTTAAAATAAAGTATCCTATAATATTATTTAATAAAAAATAAAAAATTATAAAAATAACATAGCGCTTCTGCAAAATAGAAAAATAAAAAATGTTGTAATACTGCACATAATAATTATTACTCTAAATCAGTCAAGAGACATTTTTTACAATGACAAAACACAGCTATGCGTTATGCATCTTCATCTTCTGTGGTTATGCATCAAGTACACAATGATTTCAATAAATTTCATTTAAGAACTGTCACACACTTGCTGCTTTTAATTATTGAAGTTATATACTTTTGAGGTAGTTCTAGTGACAAATCCAAAATATTGCACGTTTCTACATTGAATGCTTGCTTACCTGTTAAAACACCACTTTGAAATGCTCATGGAACAAACTACAAAATTATACATCTAAAAGAAGCAAGTGTACATACTAAGGCTTCAGAAGTTATTCTTACAAATAGAATGCTTTGTATTTTATACAGTAATAAAAACTTAGTTTACCAAACTAAAGTTAAAAAGAAACTACTATTTGAACACATAGTAATGTAAGATTTCTGTTCACTTGGGTTGGGATAAACATATATAATTTCTGTAACAATCTTCGGTGGGCAAGCAGATTATCGGATTTTTTTTACTAATTATTATTAGTAAATCAAAATTAATGATTTAATTCACACACTTCAATATGTTCAAATTGGTAGTGATGATATTTACCCTAACTGTAACATATTTACTTACAAACTAAGGCCTTAATTTAAATGGTAATAATAAAGCAAGTCGTGAGGCGGGATATTTGCATCAGTCTTGTGAAATTCTCAATTGTGAAAACTATTACTGTTGTTTTAACTATTTGGTAATCTTGATAAAAGAAATTTATTGTTACTAAACATAGTTCTCCAATGTTATGATAAAACTGCAAATTTTTGCATTATCAATTCAACTCTGATTTCAAAGATGACAGAGTGGCCTCAAGCACTCGACCAGCAGCATAGCCTGGTATATTCAAGTAAGCCGGCTTGTCATGTTCGCATAGCCCTGGTTGAGTGCAGCAACGGTTTAAAGTGGTAGCACTGGTGGATCCACTCTGACTACCACTGGCATCTGTAGATGTGCCTTGGCATAGTAGTTTGTGGTTGGTAAATTGTTCTAATGAACGCAACTGTTCTCCACAGTTATCACACTTTAATTCACGAGTATGAACCTTTCTGTGGCTATTTAATGATCTTGAGTTATCAAACACTTTAGTGCACATGTCACAATATTTCAGTACTTTTTCTCCAGTGCACACTACCCTATGGTTGTTAAGTCTGTCCAGTGACATGTAACGTTTGTTGTTGCATAGGTCACATTTGAACTGCTTTTGGGGAACTCTGCCTGTATGAACTTGCATGTGTTTACGGAGATTACTTTTATCCTTTATATACTTTGAACAGACAGAGCATTTATTGACATCCTTGCGTGTATGATTAGCTTCAAGATGTCTACGCAGATATGATTTTTTATGAAATGGTTCTAGACAGATTTGACATCTGAAAGGCTTTTGAGCAGCATGAACTTGGGTAAGGTGTGAGTTGAACTCCAAAATGGTGGGATAGCTTTTTCTACAATGTGGACAGTGAAAGAGCTTTCGACATACTGCAGCACTAGAATCACAAAATGGATCAGAGCAATCATCACAAAAAGAATCAAGACCTGCTGGTGGCGGAGTTGCAACTGCACTGAACTGCTCTATATCAGTTTGTAAAGGGTCACGATCAGGAGTTCCAGCTCCAGAGGGTTCTTCTTTGACTTTTGTTTGTTCATTATTTTCAGAGAAATCACCTTGTGTCGGAAGGCTTCTAGAAGTACTGGCAAGCATCCACCAAGGATTGTAATGCCAAGTGCCTAGTCCAGACTGCACTGACTGGCTTTTGATATCACTAGTCTTTGTTTGTGTTTCGGCATTGGAAAATCCAGGAAAACTTGGTAATTCTTGATGTTTGGATCTTGTAGTTTCAAATATACTATGCTGTGTAAGTAAGTGTTCATAGTCACTTGTCTCCAACTTTCTCTCATTTCTGTCACTTTGCTCTCGTTTAGACATGATTTTATGATACGCTCTGAAAAGTTAGTAAAAACAATGAATTTATGGAATAACATGAGGACATAATAAAAGGAATTATTAAACAAAGTAAACAAACAACGCAGATTGCGCGCGCGCCCTGTTTTTTATATGGACATTATCAATAATATTTTAAAGTAGGGATTAGTTTATTTATTAAATTAGAAATTGGCGAGTAAATAAGAAACGAAGTTGAACGATTGATAATACTTTATTTAGGTATTTGCATAACAAACAAAAGTGTTTACTTGTGTGCTCGTTACCATAAATAAAGGTCAAGAAAATCTATAAATATGATGATGATATTTGTGTTAAATCTTATATTCATATAAAATCTACAAAATTAGAAAAAATTATACATACTATTTACGAGTTTTCCATAAAAAAAATACTACAAAATTTTGTTTAGAAAACTTCGGCCATTTTGTTTGGTTGGGGTGCTTTTTTTATAGGTGATTGTGAAATGCAACCATGCAGCCTAGTGAGTTTTCAGTATTCCATTCCATGTTCATCCTGTGTGATCTATGCGTGATATTAATTATTATTTTAGTAGCACGCCCGCTCGATACGTACCGAAAATGCCGATACCAGTTTAATTAAAAGACCGGGCTCTATCGGACTAGACTCGGCTAACTTTTATTGCTTTCGTAATCGCTCTGATTTGACAGATGAATGTGATACATTGCTAGTTTTCTTTGGTAAGTTTTTATTTGTGCCAAAACGAAGTAGCAATGTATTACATACATCTGTCAAAACCTGAGGTCAAAAGTTCAAAACACAGTATTTACGTTAAATTGGCTCATGAGCCAAAATGTATGAATGCTTTCCACAATGAGTGGGAGTAAGAGAGCGATCGGTGTGCGAGAAGTATACAACGTGTTAAAAAAATACCCATAATGCCGAAAATGGTAGATAAGGCCCATTGAACTGAATAAAAAAAGCCGCACCGTACAGCTTGACCATAAAGAGTTGACAAAAAATGAGGGCGCCACTTTCTATGCAAACACGTCAAAATCTCTTAGAGCATTAAGAACAATCTCGAGTAGCTTGGCAGCACTGACTATATTTTGTTGTGACTGACAAATTTTAGTTCCATTTTTTATTTAATTTCTACTCTTTCTAGCCAAGCTACGCACCGGAGTTCCCACAAAGTAAAGCTCAGAAGAATAAAGGAGTAAAGTACCCACAGTCATCGCTTCCTGGCACACCTGTCCGCGCCTTAAATTTCAAATAAAAAAATACTCATTGAAATATTTTTGTTCTATTTTGTTGGAAATTCAAATATTCATAGTAAGGCCATGAGTGTTATTTAAATCGATATTTTGATCATGACTGCAGTCACTTTTTGGGCTATTTCTATAAAAATGTTTGCGATTTTGAGCTACCTGAGGGCCGATTTTCTGCGATTTACCATTACCGATTTAGACATCTGGCAACTGGCAACCCTGATACAAGGGCAAGAACCCAGTGCCGTTAAATCCATTAAAAAAAAATACAATACATTACAAAACAAAATGCACTGAGCAGTGAGCAAGTAATCACTAATTACTGTAATAGTAATATTAATTTAAAGTTACTGTCAAGGAAAGACTAATATTACCTTTACAATGGAGTGGCTGAGTGCAACTATACTAAAAACATTTTGGAGACCGACTATAAACACTGTTAGGTTAGAGTTTGTTCCAGTCAACGTTTCGGATGATGGATGATGGGATAAATAACTCGGATGTATGACTTTGTGACTAATTGCCAATATTCCATTCTTAGGACTCGTTACCATGCTGACAAAACAAGACTTGTAAGGAGATACGGCTATGAAGAAAGAATATGGTGCGGAGGGCTATTGCCAAGAACAGGAGCAAAAAAACTGCCAATGCCGGAATACAGGTATATTCATATTCATTCATTTATATAATGCCTGAGAATTGTTCATATTTAGGATGAGTATTTTTCATTGAAGCCTACTTACACTAATATGTCCGTGATAATTACAGCTAAAAAAATTATTCAGGACCTGCTTTGGCATATTAAAATGCCATCGAATGCCAAATGAGATTTGCTAGTCAATAACCACACAGTCTGTTAAAGTTTCCTTTGATGTTTTGTTTTCAGACCTGCTAATCCTTGGACTGAACGCAAAGCTCTATATGGACAGAATGACTACATAGACATTTTGGGGCCGGGTAATCTTCATCCTATAAAGACTCTATACACAGTTCCTTCATGGATCCGGGGAGTCAGCGGGCAAGAATATCATGTAAGCTATATTACCACTTCAGCAGTTATTTTTTCTGATAGTTGTATTGAGGATTTGTTTTCTTATACTGTGAATTTTTTGGTTACAGATACTACTCAGAAAGAAAAAGATGTGGGCCAAGACTGGCTCTCCTCAAACCAGACCAACCAAGTGGAAGGAGCTTGAAAAAAGAGTAGGATACCTCTATAGGAAACTTAATAGAAAAACTAAAACTGGGCCTTCACCAGTTTAATTTGGTCCTTCATTGTTGCATTGTAATATAAAAAAATAATAATAATATAAGGTTATAGTTTAGGTTTTGACACAATTTGTTTCATTTAAAAATATAATTAATGATAAATAGTATTAGAAAAAATACTAGAAAAAATCGACTCACCCGTAGCACCTCAGACGGGACTCGAACCCGCACCCTTGGGATTCCGGCCCAATGCACTGACCAATTATGCTACCGAGTCGCCAGTGGGAGCGGCGAAGCATTGGGCCGGAATCCCAAGGGTGCGGGTTCGAGTCCCGTCGGAGGTGCTACGGGTGAGTCGATTTTAATATAAAAATATAGCATTGTGAATGCGAAAAATCTTAATTTCAATATAATTAATGATTCTAGCCATCATACAGCTTGGCCAGAAAGAGATGAAATTAAATAAAATGGAACAAAAATTTTCAGTACAAAATATAGCCAGTGTTGCCAAGTTATTCGTGATTTTGACGTGTTTGCATAGAAAGTGGTGCCCTTATTTTTTGTCAACTCTTTATGGTCAAGCTGTACGTACCTGACCATAGTAAGTTATATGTAGAACAGATTACTGGTAATTTTGTGTGAGTGCTCAGCAGCAGCATGGGTATAAATATATTTTTTCAACTAGTTTCCACCCGTGAACTCATTCTCGTGGAAAAATTCAATATGCCTTTGTTTAGCTTTCTAATACTTAGTGAAAGAATCTGATGAGGATTTTGTTCAATGTGGTGGGTGTTAACGACTGCAAATGCAACCGGAACCAACGGCTTAACAAATAAACGTTTGGTCACCCATACCATGACCAACCCTTGCGAAAGTTATTTAGCCTCCACAATCGCCGGTCCAGGCGCTAAACCACTGCGCCATATCAAGCTTAAATGAAACCAGTCAATAACAGTGATATCTTGTATTTGGTTCAGTTATTAATTAAATGATTAGTATCTACTAGTATTCCCCAGTCTTCTTTTATAATGTCGGCTGCTTTCTCCGCTACCATGATGACAGCCGCGTTGGTGTGGGCCGCTGGTATGTGTGGCATGACGGATGCGTCGGCCACTCTGAGGCCTCGCATGCCGTGCACGATTAGTCTCGGAGAGACTACTCCTGAAGGGTCGCCGACTGGTGCCATTTTACAGGTACCAACCTGAAATTGTAACGCTTAACTTAAGTAAATGGTTGGTACGAAACAAACATTGTAACAAAAAGCCGAGTTGTTCGTGTAAAATCGGCAACAAACAAAATGTCAGTCATATCGTGGGTGGTTCAACTTGGACAGTAATTACGTACCTGATGGTCTAAAGTGATGGCAGTTTGCATTATAGCACACTCCCAATATTCATCTGAATCAAACAACAAGTGTTCGCATCCTGGGAAGGGGACGTCGTGGAGTCTTGTTCCGTACTGTTGGAATGCTGATGTCCCAATGACTCGTTGAATCTGTTGAATGAAAATAGTAGCTGAGCGAAATCAGCGTCATGAGGTTACTTATGAACTACTAATTATCTCTTTTAATTAACTAGGTAGTTTTACGAGAAGTTCAAGTATTTATATTAAACGAGGAAAGAAAGCTAACTACGTTATTCAGCTAGCTTTTGAACAATTTGGATTTCTATAGTTACGACGTTCACCGGAACATCTCGTCGTGCCTTAGCAATAACTTTGCAATGAGCGTATCTAGATATAGTTTCCAGGGGGGGCCTGGCCTCTAGTGGTCACTTTTTGTGTAAAGGTTTTTTAATTTTTCAGCCTTAATTTTTTGTTAGTTAAAATTCGGGTGGGCCCAGACTATTCTGGGGTGGTCACGGATCACCCGCCCCCCCTACGCCCTTGAACTTTCCTCTATTTCTTTCTATCCATGTCGTATGAGCAGAACAGAGCAGTGAAGACGAACAAAGGGTATGTTTATCAGGAAAGCGCTACTGCGGTACTTATTTAGGATCACCTAGGTACGCAACGCTTGTTGTGCTTGTGCATCACTTTGAAGAAATTAGATCTATTGTTTGGTCGGGTATGTCGAAGACATTGTAATAGCGCGCTCGTATCGTATGTAGTTTTTGTCTCTGATCGATTATCAAGTACCTACTAGGCTACTAGTCGTAAAAGGGCCGCATTTTTCTTCCTTGGTTTATTTTTGATACCCATGTGTCGCGCCGCCGCGGAAATTCGTTTTCCTGTACTACGCGGAGTTTGCCGTACATGTACGTGGTTTGAATAAAGTATGTTGGGTTTTCGGAAAATGCCTATTTAAAACTCACAAGTCGTACTCCATTCACCAAAGCTTTTAAATCTGTTGGGTCATCAAAGTAGTTCATCTGGATGGATGGGTGGTCAGAGAAGTTGGCAGTGCGGAGTTTAATCCGGCCGATGCTCCGCGGCCTGATCAGCACTGGGTTTAAGGAGAAAGTATTCTGGCGCACTTGTGTTGGAAGCGAGCTGTACACCCGCCAGTACCATTGGTCAGTTACACCTGGAAGACGAGTTTTGTTAGGGGAATTGTCTGGACATATTAATCGTAGTAAGATTGTGGAACTGTGCACCCCATTCTCCCGCCTACTATTGAAAATCTTAGTAGGGTTGTTACAATTTTGTTTATAAGTACTTATTACTGAAGCTAGTCCATAATATTTAAATTCAATGTGATCTATCCATACATTTTGTATTTTCGTAGCCGTCGCCGCCGTATATAGCAGAATATCTTAGCCACAATAAACAGTCGTATCCCTACACGGACTGTTTATTGTGGCTACGATACTACGATATTCTGCTACGATTACTACGGCTACTTGCTGTTAGTAATTGTGTCGCCACTATACACATTTTTATAGGTGCATGCAAGTTGTGACTTCCATAAACAGGAACCCACCCAACCTCGCCGTATCTTTGAAAAACATGTCGTCTCACCGAGTAGACTCCTTAAGATTGTGACTTCCATAAACAGGAATCTACCCAACCTCGCCGTATCTTTGAAAAACATGTCGTCTCACCGAGTAGACTCCTTAAGATTGTGACTTCCATAAACAGGAACCCACCCAACCTCGCCGTATCTTTGAAAAACATGTCGTCTCACCGAGTAGACTCCTTAAGATTCCCAGAAAGTCCCCGGCAAGTGACCCGCTGCCCATCACGAGCTCGATGTCAGGGCGGGTGGGCGAGTGGTCGTCCTCTGCGAACCTGGATCGGGCGAATGCCAGCCCCGCTGCACCACCCGGGAGGGTAAGCGGCCCGCGCCCTGTTAGGTACGCGATGGCAGACGTCGGTGATGCTGCTAACATCTGCAAAGACAACTATATTAACAACTTTGGGATATCCAAATTACAGGTAATAAAGCCTAGACGTAAATCTCTTGTTGTTATTGTAAAGTTAGATGCAAATAAAATCGAACTTTTGTGAAAGACACAGAAACAGAATCATAGGACCGTACGAAACTGATTATGTAGTTATTTTTTGAATTTCATTTTTTTCAGCCATTGCCATAACAGGCAAGATCAATCATGGAACCTATCGATAAACTTTTTCTTCTAACTAAATTGAAGTGGACGAAACTGATGGATGGCAGAATATATTTTAGTATTACAGAAATTCTTTAGGTAGGTACTTAGGTGTTTTATGGTGTCGTAATTTGGAAAAACATTGAAGAAACTAATAGCGAAATGAAGGAGCTGTTAAACAATAAACATTGAAAGATAATAAAATAATGTCAATATCGTTATGGCTTTCTTACGTCACGCTCCCACCATAATCATTCATCATACAATATAGTAGGATTCAATATCTAGGTACAACTAATAATTATGGATGGGATAATACGTGTTACCTAATTGCATTGATTTTTGAGCATCAACTATGAATTGAAAATGATCGTTTTGTCTGATGCTAGTCGTGGAATAGGTCCAATGACTACATATTCCGTAGGTTATTTGTTTCAAGGTAATATGCGGAAATGGAAATCACAGACCATAAATAACAAATACTACGTGTAGTATATATATAATGTACTCTATTGTAATAATATTACTTACATCGTTTACGGTGAGACTAGAGTCGTTGACTATGAAGGCGTTTCCTGAGAAGGTGACATGGTCTTGTAAGTTATAACCGACTGGAAGGTTCATTACAGGTTTAATTCCTATCTCCCTTAAGTGTTCTTCTGGGCCGACTCCTGACACCATCAGCAGTTGGGCAGATCCTATCGATCCAGCGGACAAAACCACTTCTTTGGCAGCACGCACCCGTAGTCTGTCGATCACACAAAAGATCTAAAATATGTGATTGATAACCATCAGTTTAATTACGAAGAAAAATCATAAATAAATCAAAAGCGACCGTTAAATCTAGAAATATGTAAACATCCTCACATTTTCCCTCCTTTTGTAAGTTCAACTCCATATGCCATTTTGGTAGCTGGATCAATTAATATTTTATTGACTATGGTATGTTTCGAAAGTCTTAAATTTCTTCTATACCGAATTGGTTCTAAGAAAGCCTTGGAGGTGCTGCATCTTCTGCCCTTCCTCATAGTTGCCTGAGGTTTCGAAAAACCAATGACTTGTTCTCCGTTTGGGTCTCGCCACTTATATCCTATTTCCTCTCCTGCTCTCCTAAAAATATGCTCCAATGGTGACTTGTAAGGAGCATGTTCAATATCTAAGTATCCACCTCTACCGTGATAAGACGAATTCCTTAAGCTAGCTATCCTAATATTTTCAGACTTCTTGAAATATGGCAGTACCTCCGAGTAACTCCAGCCACGGTTTCCCATTTTGGCCCAGTCGTCGTAGTCGTCCGGGTGACCTCTTTGGTATATTAAGAAATTTAAAACACTGCTACCTCCTAATACTTTACCACGTGGTAAAAAGCAAACGTTACCTCTAAGATCTTTGCATGCTTTTTGTTCAGGTTCAGAGTTGTACATCCAGTTCATCGGTGTCGAAGACAGAAAGGCGGCAAATATTGGTATGTCGGAGAAGAAATTTTCATTGCCTCCAGCTTCTATGAGTAATACTTTCCATTCCGATACTTCACTTAGTCTATTAGCCAAGACACAACCGGCTGAACCTGCTCCGACTATCACAAAATCAAACTCTTCTTGATCTTGGGGAGTGTAATCTGTCATAAACCCCTCTCTCGGGTCTCGTGGTAGAGGACGAAATAGGTCGGTCCAGATATCAAACATGTTAGGTAAGGTACCCATGGCTCTAGCCATGGTGATATAAATGTATAATAGCAACCATCGCATGATGTCATTCCTGAAACAAACATTGAAAGTAGGTATTAACCGTTGATTTGTGCGGTGATTTGATGTTTGGTATTTACGGCACGTCATAATGGTGACGCATGTGATCGAAAGAATGTGAAGGTCATCCTTTGTCACTATTTTGCTAAGAGTTAAGGCCTACTTCTCTGGGATGATGCCATAATACTCGTAGAATACAAATGCGCCTATAATGACAGCATTCGCGTCGTCAGTCAATCGCATCACATACTTGTTGCGTGGGCGTCTGTCGTGCATAAGTATGGTATTATTAAGAGACTAGCTGATGCCCGCGACTTCGTCTAGATAGGAATTAAACTTGTTTGAGGTTTCCGGATCTACGCATCCTCACCTTCGGCCGTTTCGCCACTAAGACTTCAGGACACACCTCAATTTATATCATAATAAGTACTAGCTACCGGGTTTTTTTCAAGTTACATAAGTTTTCTGAGAAAATAGTATTTTACTTTGAACTTAGTTATATACCAAACAGTTTGTTGAATGTTTTTTACTGGTTCCTTATAGGTTCCAACAACAATTAACAGATATAACCAGTATTTTTTTTAAACATGTTTTCTTAAAAAAGTAATTATCTACCCATATTAGTCATGTTACATTTTTAGAAACTACTAGAAATTACATACAATATGATGTACCCTTATGTACCTTTTAATTGCTACACAAATGAATATTCTCAACTGAAATAAAAAGCAAGCAAATTTAAAATTAGTTTTCTTCTGTGTTGTATCTTTACCTTATCTGTAATTGCTAAGTATTTTATGCTTAGGTAAGGATGGAAGGAAGGAAGTCAAAATTAAGCGCCATCTAGTTTCGAATAGATATAATAAAGTACTTATACCAAAACAGCGGATAGAAACTGGTTTTTGAAATTCTCGTCGAAACATCTATTAGGAGAATTCTGAGAACTACTACTTTTTATATTATATCCAAATAATAAGGCAATTATTAACATTTCATAGAATGCCATAGATGATTTGTATATTTTAGACTTATACTTTGTAAGTTATTTATTTAAAATAAATAGTTTGGGCGCAATTTTAGGTCCAACCAGGAGACAATTTCCTGAAATAAAAAGTAATTATAAGTTGACCCGGATAGTCTGTTACTACCATACCAAATTTAATGAAAATCCATCAAGTAGTTTTCGCGTGATACGGTAACAGACAGCTGTCTGTATAATAGACAGACACACAGACGAACAGACAAACAAAGTTAATAAAAATTGAGGATTTGGCCTTTGTATCGATAATAATGATTATTAGAATAAAAAATCCAAAAAATATTAAAAGCTCAGAGTCGGCTTGGTTACAGATTTTATTATAAGCATATATATACCGCTTTATTCATAAAAACAAGCAAAGTTCATCGTACGTAACATCTTTGCTGCTCATGGAAATCAAATTCCGAGCAACATTATACTTAAACGCACTTGAGCCCGGATTTTATAAAGTTTGCTATAGTATAATAATTTTATAAGTAGGTATGTACTAGAGGAATTATCTTGTTACGGTTCAAAGTGATGAAATTCTTTTTTTGTGAAACTATGTGCCTGACTTTTATATTTCGTATTTTCAGACTCCGTTTTTGCAATAATTTGGACTTTTTAATTGTCTAGTAGCCTTGATTGAAACAATAATTTACTCTACTCTCACGTGTGGTAATAAATATTGTAGGTAACTAAGTAACTTAGTACATAGTTATCTGATTTCTTTTTATCTTTTGATAATCATTATTAATGCAATTAAAGCACTCAGTAGGTAGGAAGGTACCTTACCTTATATCTATAATATTTGGTCTTTACATTAGCACAAAGTGCAATGCGATTAAATTGACAATAGACCAGTGATCCGCTGCAACTTCAGGGCGCTTGCGGTACAGCAAGCGCTCTGAAGTTGCCGCAGATCAGTGTCTATTATCGCATTGTACCTAGTGGCGGCGCGATATTTTGTGACTAAAGGACACGCTTTTCACGATGAAGCGGTCAATGAAAAATTCTAAATAGGTATACAATTAACTCTCTCTAACAAAATAATATAATGACTCTCCGTTACGTTTAACCAATTCATAAACCACCAGATCGAATCAGTTGTTATCATAATTATCACATTTTGGGAGGCTGTCATGGCCGTAATTGGGACAAGATTATAACGCGTTTGTCATTAAATTGTTCTTGTTGTTTCGCAGTACATTGTTACCCTTTACCTACTTTTTAAGATCAGGTAAAGCGAAAGTGAGCACACCAGTTCATAACAGTAGGCCGTGGCTCCAAAATTACTGGTTTTTATTTAGACGAAGGATATCAACTTTATATCTACGCATAGGTAGTAGGAGAAATGGAAAAAAATACGATTGGAATCGTAGGCTTAGCCCGAGTTTAACCAATATTCTGAGGCTTAGCAGTGACAATATTAATGGTATCGTAGGAATATTTTTTATGAAGTGACAGGTTAAGAAGATTGATGATAATGAAGAGAATCTGCTAAGTAGAGGAAAAAGAGAATATTGAATTTTACGTGAGCTAAAAAGTTATACATGAAATAAATTACTGTACTGTGAAAACTTGTAGATGCAAAAACATTTAGTTACATTCAGTTGCAATTCAGCAGACTTGTAAAAAAAATATCTTAAATATCTCCACCTAAATACCTCCGTTCATCATACTGATATAATTAATTAATGCTATAATCAATAATACTTATTTTATATAATACTAAATAATATACTAGAAATTTGGATATCCGGTCCAATGCTCTGACCGCTGAGCTACCGAATCTAGTATATTATTTAGTATTATATAAAAATAGCATTGTGAATGCTAAATCTCAAAATTTCAAATAATACTTATTTTATTGCATATGACTTTCAAAACATTGATATTATTATCAAGAACGAGAATCATGCGAGTCATTGTTGCAACGGGGCATAAAATATAGCCAAACAATAATTATAAAGGCTAGGTGCCAATTGTATTGTTTATTGAAAGCAAGTTTCCATTTATGTTCGATGACTTTTTAAATAAGGCAATGTCTCATTAATTACGCCTTTAAATGGAAAGAAATCATAAATTGTTATTAATCACAGTACGAAACAAAAACTACTGTGACACTGGACGTTACACACAACGGCACCCCAGACTATACATGTTGACCTGGAGACCGCCTTTATGCCCTACGTAATAAAAGCTGTTTTCGCAGTTTAACTGTATAACCTGACGGGCTGTCGTGTGTACTTACCACTTCCACATTACCCAAAATAATTTAGTCCGTAAGTTTTAAATTACTTTGATTTTCAGTTGGAACCTATTTTTAAAACTATCTGAGTGAAAACAAATATTATATGCCGAAAGTAATTTATAAGGTTTATGGCAATTATAGAAACTATACAGTATGGTCACCCATCTTCCTTTTCGCCCGTTGCGGGCTAGACTAGAACAGCATACACGAACCCTAACGCTCAACATAGTATAGGTACTACAAGAATATTTATTTATTGCAAACATGTACGTAGGTACATGCGCGTACATACAACATGAAATCTTAAAATAACAAATACATGCACCCTGCAAGGGTATGGTAATATATTTATTAAGTACCTACTCTCAGCTACTTGGCGGCACTTTAAAATAAGTAAACATTTTACGAAACTCAATATGGTTAAAACGCCTAAATTAGGTAGGAATGTGCTACTTAAAAAACCCACATATTTTTAAATTATAATGTTTATTGTTTCAATTTTATAATAATATATTCAAAATAATATTTATTTTATTTTTATTTTCTTTGACAAATTGATAAACCAGTAATTTCTTTGACCATAACAGATACAAAAGATGAGAAAACTACTTATTATGTGTCAAGTGTTTTATTAGAAAACGTTTTATTTGTTTGAGATTCACCATTAATTTACGATAAGAAGGGCATCAAAAAATATTGATCCTTAGTTTATCTAGACCATAAAGTCGAGCAAAATAACTTAGTTACTTAATGTGACAACGTCTAAGCAAAACATTGTTCAAGGCAGGTTGCTTGCACTTCGTGTAGTGTGCATCGAACACTTAAGGCAAGGACCTATCTCCTTCGTTGCCCGTGACACTACTGCGTGGCACTATCATTAGTGTTATGGGTAATTTTTCTTTCCCGTGACTCTACTTCAATGTGGTAGTATTAAGTTTGTGCCTATGGGTACTTAAGCTCTACCTATCTATAACATACAATGAGATTAAATTGACAACAGACAGTGATCTGCGCAACTTCAGAGCGCTTGCGGTACAAAACGACGTATTTGAATCTGTAAAATTTTCTATTTGCCATACATTTGCGAGTGAAATTTCAGTGGATCACTGTCTATTGTCAATTTAATTGCATTGTAAGTTAATGTTAATTTTTAGGAGAATCTAAGGCTTTATTTATTTTGGTTATCCCAATTGTGTCATTGTTCACATTATTCCTTTGTAGTTTCTTGGTTTCAAATCAATCATGACGTAAAGATTATATTATAGAGATTTCAACCATCATAAAAAACCGTCTTTTACGAGTCTAGTAAAGGTACTGTAGTTTATATGCAAAGTAAAATCACTCTTGTAAAATTAAAATATAGCTTGCTGTAGTTTTAAATTTTTAAAATTAGGAATTCCTAATACTGACCACTTTTAGAATTATCGCCATAAGGAGTTATCGTCGCCTTAACACTAGTTTATTATTGTGTCTGTGCCTTAACGTAGTCCTACCACTTATAGGTCGGTAGGTAATGGGTTACGTAACATGGCATCCTAGCTGCGCATGCGCTGCCGCACCGGTACCTACCATACATACATTTCAACTTGATAACCGATCAACCTACAATTATTTAGTAATTTAATTTGAAACCATCATTTTTGTTTTAGAGAGAGATAGTAGTTTTATCGAGAATGTTAATTAGTATAATTCATTGTTAATGTTTTTATGTTTATGTTTTGAAACGTTTTTCTAACTAAAAAAGTGTGAAATGTGTTCTTCCCTAAGAACACATTATTTTGAAAACCGACATATTTACAGTAGGCTTAGTACCTACCTAACTACCTAGTTAAATACTTATAATAGTTGCACTGAGAATGAATTTTCTACCCTTCTTTTAGGAAAAAAAGGAAAATAACTGGATTAGGATTAAATTAAAATTCACATTACTAGTTTTATTAAGTTTCATTAGTTTTTAGGTACATAAATCAATTATGATAATTCAAGATGATTGCACGATTGTAATAAAAAATTAATTAATATAAATTATTGAAATTTTTCGATTGTAGGTGAGTCAATTATATCTGACCCGAATAAATGTCAACAGATATTGGACAACATCGAACAAGATTTGTGTTATGACAATCAGAAACAACGTCGGTACATACCACAAACACCCAGATCTGAGTCATTTAAGAAATGATCGTTTTCTAAAATTTACCCGGCCGGAGATCGAATCTAAGATCACGGAAATGGATCCTTAGTCACCATCAGGTGAATACAAAATATCACGATATAAAATTTGAGAACCCATACTTACGTCTCCGTCGATAAAATTGATTAATTAGGAAATCATCCACATATCACATAAACATATCTTCTGAACATTAGGTGTCGTTCACAATATCACTTTAGTAGGTTCTCACTAAACACTAGTAAACACAGATTCATCCACTCTGATTGGCTACAAGGGTTGTATTATTATTGTTTGCATGGACACACTGCACGCAGCGCTGTTTTCGTTAAATGGTCGCGAGCGCGGGCCGGAGCACGCAATTTAAGGTCGGTTGGCATCTATCGGCCTTCGTCGCAGGAAATATAATATAGCCTTTGAATCATTTTGTATAAATCGATCTATTTAGTACGTGCCTAATGATACGTGGTGCCATGGTGTGACACAAGGTTATGGAGCTTTGCCTTTTAATACTGTTTTGTACTAATAGCCAAAAACCGCATAAGTGCGAGTCGGACTCGTCCACCGAGGGTTCCGTACAAAGTCATACGTTTTTAGGGTTCCGTACCAAAATGTTAAATAGGAACCAAATATAGTGCGACTCAGTCTGTCTGTCTATCTGTCATAGCTGAATATCTCGAGAACTACTAATGCTATCAACTTGAAATTTGGAATAGTTTTAGATGATGTTTGCCCAGCTATTTTGCAAATAAGAGCGAAATAAATTTATTTATATTTTTTTGCAACAGGGACTGAAAGGGGGTCTTAAGAATTCGAAGTGAGGCTACTAGGGAATTTGTCATGTGGATATTATGTAGATACCTTTACTAAGTTTAAAACTTAATTAATGAAATTGTCAGTATTTACTTAAAAGTCTTAAGATAGATTTTAGTTTCACATTATATTTCTAGAAAACATAGGAGGCCCATAAATTATAAGTTATGTATGTTTCATAAAATTTACCACTACCACAAACGTTTCCAAGCACTGGAAGTGCTGTGGTAACCACTAACTGATTCCCTATAGACATGTAGGTAATTGAAATTCCTAAACACAGTGGAACTTAAAATGTGTGTAAAATAAACGTCAAATATTTGGGATGGTCAAATGTTTACACATTTGGAAATATTCAAATGGAATCATTTATATTGTTCCAACAAAAAGTGTCTGGATTATTAATAGACACCATGAAATTTACTGGCGATATCAATATGGGAACCGCCACGACATAAAATGAAGAAGAATTTCAAAGGACCTCATTAAAGTTTTTACAGGGTGTTTGCTAATAAATACCCATATAATCCTGAATATGGTAGATAGGGTACCACGCATGCACACTCGGAAAATTGGAACAACCCCGGAAATAGGGATGACACTTTTCGTTTTCCATAAAAATAAAAATACAGATCAATACAAACAAAAATTCTAGGCTTCAAAATTTTTTTTCGAGGATGTATGCATGGTATAGGTACCTACATTCTCGAAAAATATCTACCATTTAGGGTTGCCAACTTTTTTTTTGACGTAAAGGGACAAACGATCATGAATCTTAAAAATACGGGATTTCTCTTTATCACTCGGAATAAATAAACGTCATTGCATTTTTACTTCAATATATTTTTATTTAAATTATAATTCGATACAGATTTTACTGCGCACAATTTTTTGTGTTTTGACATGTTTATAAAGAGAAATACAATCAAAATCGTAATTGAACACCATCGTTGTGCGTGTGTGTCGCGCGGCCGCCGGCCGGTCTGTAGATTTTCGTTAAATACGGGACGTGGGCTGTCCCGGCGGGACATTGAAATTTATCCCAAAAATATGTACTAGACGTTTGGCAACGCTACTACCATTATTCGGGATTATAGGGGTATTACTAAACACTGTTTATGACGACCGTCCACCTCCGTGGTGGAGTGGCTTGCACACCGGTTATCATAGTGCTGCCATCTTTGAGGAATCGAGTTCGATTCCCGGTCGGTTAAATAGTAGAAAACTTTATTTTCTACGGTCTCCGGTTCTAGGTGGTTAATTGTGGTACCGTCTTTGTCTCCGATTTCCAACACAAGAGCTTCAAATAGCTACTTACTTTGGGTTATGCCTAGTACTATGTAATAATTTGAAATAACGTTGCTTTGATCCCAAAGCAACGTTATTTCAAATTATTACTAAAACTCTTAATTTTTATTAGAACTATGTAGATACCTACACATATGTGTTCGCCCGGTACTCGCGCTTGTATCCTCACGGAAACCAGAAAACAAAAACAGTTGAATCTCCCTCTTAAAGGGCTGACATGAGCCAACTAGCGCCGCCAGTCGAATTTATTTGATTTATTCTAAATAAGCCCAATTTCTTAAAAAAGGAATCAGTCAAGGTTTTGTTAATAACTTCTAATATTTATTTTGACTGATTCCTTTTTTAAGGAAAGAAAAAGTGAAATTGGGCTTATTTAGAAGAAATAAAATAAAATCGACTGGCGGCGCTAGTTGGCTCATGTCAGCCCTTTAATATTTGAAGTTAACTGTACTGGAATGCTTTTCTGCGGCATTTTATGCATGCAACTCGGAGAATGGGTCTTTGTTCACGTCTAACATGCAACACAGTTGACTTACCAAGTGCACCTCATTTAATAAGCACGAAGGAACGATTTGGTTATTGCTTACTGTTGACAAAAATGATTCGTAGTACAAAATCTTCGACAAATATGTTTCTGAAGAATTTTCTTCGAATAAAATTTATATTGAAATTTTATTCCAAAGTGTTTTCCTTTGATTGTGATCAATGATATATAAAAACCTAAGTTATAATAAATATATTAAAATAGTTTCTACGTGTAACGTTTATTTTTGCTATGAAACCACACTCTAGGCATTGATTGATAACAATATTAATGAAATCAAATAACTACTTAGTTCAAAAACTTTCATTGGTACCTAATTATTCCCACTATACAACGAAGTCTTTTGCCGAGTAGCAATTCTATTGCAAAAACTTTTTTTTATAAATAAACATGTTTTTGAAACGCACTAAAAGGTATAAAATAATTTCTCCCGTAAAGATTTATATATAACCCTATATAGAAGTTTTAAACCTTAAATCGTGGGGCGCATGCAAAAGACAATTACTTTATAAAAACGTGTTTTTTATAAAAAAAGTTTTTTCAGTAAATTTGTTTGTATGCCTGTAGCATCGTAGCTCCCAAATAAATAGACCGATTTTGATGTGTTTTTTAATTTGAAAGCTGGCATCATCGAGATGGTTGTTTATAGTCTTGCTTTAATAATGTCCTTTGCAAAAATACTAAGTGTTCTCGGTTTAAAGGTCATTGCACTAATAACGTGGGAATAAAAAATAGCATTGTCCTTTGTTCGTATGACACTATTGGTGTTAACTATTCAATGCCATATAAAAATTACTGCAAAATATGTTCCATCTTCATATAGGCAACAGATTGGCTGGCGTGTATGTGGGACGAGGACGTCTTTTTCAATTTTATTAGAATTTTAAGGTCAGACACTTTATTATTAATTTATCTATTTGTATAAATTACTGATCTCGTTTTAAATAAAAGATAAAACATTATGACAAAATATTTTAACCAGACGCCAATCGCAACGTTAACTTTTTAATTCCATCTTTTTACATTAAATTGGGGTTTTTGTTGTGGTAAGTAATTTTACTTTAATAATAAAATTATAATGAAAAATTTCAGTCTATCAAAATGACAAAATTACATAATTGCAGGCGTGGACATGTCTTTTTCACTTCATTTTGTTATTTTGATTTGTCTGCAATCTATACAACGTTTTACAAAATAACCCCTAATGCCGAATAAAGGCCGAATATGATGGATAGGGACCAACAAAATGAATAACTTTTACTATGGGACCAACTCTGAAATCGCGAGAAAAAAATAGCTGTTTCATACATTTTGATATATTCGTAATTATTTTTTGTATGAAACAGCTGATATTTTTTTTCGCGATTTCAAAGTTGGTCCCATAGTAAAAGTTGTTCAGTTTGATGGTCCCTATCTACCATATTCGGCATTAGGGGTATTTTTGTAACACGTTGTATAAATAAAAATGATTCGATGGAATGTATGTTAGCGTATAACTTTAGAACGACTGCACCAAATAAGATAATTCTTTTTTGTGTTGTGTTTGTTATTATCAGGGCCCTATTTAGTAAACGTGACAATTTGCCACCTGTCATGACAATTTTATATCCATTACTTCAGCCACTTTGAAAATAGAACAAACAACTTATAGCTACACCGCAATGTAAACCATATGTTATTTTTTCTAAGTATTATTTTCCTAAGAAGTAGGAAATAATGTAAAGAACTAGCTAGGAGAAATTTTTAGCTGTTTAAGAACGCGAGAAAGGTTCTATTGTGCTATCGTAATATCTAATTAAATTCCTAATTAGTTAACAAAGAGAACATCATGATTTGTTGGAAGCAACAAAAAGTTCTTTTTCAACATTGCCTCGATCGGGTATCGAACCCGGTATCTCAGAAGGGCAATCTCTACCACTCAACTACGAGCGTAATCAACATCCGTGTGCATTCAAGTTCATAATAACAAAAAACAGAATAACGCCACACACAGCGTTACTTTTCTTTCTCAACTGAATGCCGTGTCTTGATAAAATTCCTAAAACGTTTTCGTAATTATTGATGTTACAAATACTTATTTTAATTTTATTTATAACGCAGCGTGACGCGTTCGTTCGGTTATGTTGCAAAATGGCCCAATTCGTCAACATTGAAATACTGTTGACATTACCGTGACAACGCGGTCTGCGTATTCAACAACCAAACAAAAAAAATATTTTTAAAGGGAGGAAGAGTTATTTAAGAATATTATCATAATCTTAAACATCCATAAAACTCTATAAAAGAGTTTAGAAACAATTTGGTCAAAATATAAACTAGCATGACAAATTAATTGATTTATGGCAGGAAAAAACTAAAATATCGATGTAGTTCTCATAAACTCTTGAATTATTCAGTGTCCGTTTAAAAGCTCCTCTTTTAAGGTTCATTTGTTTCACCGAAGCGGAGATTTTAATTGAAATGACCGTCAATTTACGGCCAGAATTAATAATCAATCCACAGAGGCGTGGTCCGGATTAGTTGTTATGCAATGTTTGACATTAATAAAGAATCTACTTGCTTGCTTGAATGAAATTGCTTGCGGGCTGTTCTTGCCCCTGGTACTACCGGTAGTACTACGAGTGTTTTTTTTGGCCGTGGTACTACTCACGTGTCTGGTAGTATTACGGGCAATTAATTGTACCCCTCGTACTACTGATCATATTTGTTAAAATAAATAAATAAATATTTGACAACATCACATTGCTCCGATTCCAAAGTAAAGTAGCTAAAGCACTTGTGTTATGGAAATCAGAGACAACGGTGGTATCACAAACACCCAGACCTGAGCCAATATAGAAAAGTTCGTTTTCTAAATTGACCCAACCGGGGATCGAACCCGGGACGTCAGAGATGGCGACACCTTGAAAACCGGTGTACAAAGCCACTCGACCACGGAGGTCGCCAAATGAACACCATACGATGATACTATGAAACCACAGAAGTTACGAAGTTACGGCTGGAGAAACTTACAAATAATAAGGTTTTATTTATTGGCGACCGGGAATCTAGCCCAGAACCTCAGACAGACAACTCCTCCACTCACTCGGTCGTAGAGGTTTGATTTTCGATTTCATCCTACGACTATTTTGACACGCATACTGACACAATCAGTTATTTAAAGATTCCTTAACTTCATTCTACAAGATCTAACTAGATGGAATATTGCAACATTTTTATAACTTGTTTTTAATAACTGTCGGGTTGAGTAAGTTAACACACGCATAGGCACATAAGAGCAATATGTACTAATTGTACCTATTTTTAGTATCTGAAGAGATTACGATTAGATTTTTCTTTTACTGCAATCATTGTAATTTAATTTAAGAGCGCTTAGTTAAAAGTGGCCACTTATCGCAAAAAAATCTCCATTAAACTATACGACAGGCTAGAAAATATTGTTTTAATAAAAAGTACTACAAAGCTTCTTCGGAGTGCACTACGGAGAGACAATTCACAATTTCGTCATTATTTAAGCACTATGATTTTTTTTCCAATGGCGGCGCTAGTGTGCAGACTACGTGTACTTATTAGTTTCCATGGTCAAAATTTACTTTGAGTTGATTGATGATTTAGCGATATTCTGCTGGAATGCACCCATCATGACTTAACTATATTTCGAAACATTCGCCTGACCACAAAAGATTTTAAAACACTGTTCAACAAATGTTTAACTTAGACACTGTTTAAATGTGATGCTGGCACTTTTTTGACAATATGATTTGAAGGAGACGGCATCACTTTTAAATAGTGTCTAAATTAAACATTGTTTTAAAATTATATTAAGTTTGTTTACCTTAATAAGATTCACTTCTACCCGATCTATGTAGGGCTTGCTGAGGTTAATCACGATGTAGCAACCATTGCCCATATGTTTAAGGTTAAACAGTTAAAATGTATTATTGCGAGCATTTCTTTAAAGGTCACTTTACACGTCGTTATATCTGGAATTTTATATCAAAATTAGTGCAAGTAGTATTTCTCGTTTATGAATACCAGTATAATTAAAATTTATAAAAAATATACTTCTAATTACAGTCTCGTAAGAAACATATATGAAGGTTTAGTAGAATAATACGTATAATATTTTAAGCCAGTGTCTCTGTAAGACAATTTGCCCGGAAAACGTATCTTTAAACAAATTAATTGATTAACTTAGGCAGTTAATTTAGTTTTCTGGGTCGGTCAGTTTGCGTGAATCCCTGTAGACCACTGCCTCGAAGGCTGGCATAGATTGAAGCACGTCCAATTCATTTCGACATCGAGCCTCGAGAGAGCCAAACTAAATCGGGTTCAAAAAGGGTAAACAATTAACAAATGTAACTTTTAATTTTGAGATTTTAGCATTCACAATGCTATTTTTATATAATACTAAATAATATAAAAGAAAAAATATATATACGACTTGCACCAGATCATGTTCTCGGACGGGAATCGAACCCGCGACCTTTGGATATCCGGTGGAATGCTCTGACCGCTGAGCTACCAAGTCACTAGTGGGAACGTCGAATTTCTTTTAGTATATCAACTCTTACGCTGCAAGCCAGCGCCATCTCACCAATGTACAAGGAATTACCTCGAAATTCAATTGAAATATCTTTCCATTTAAACAATTGATTAGGATGAGAAAGCTATATAATTTTTAAATTTTGAAATTTTAGCATTTACAATGCTATTTTTATATAAAACTAAATAATATACTAGAAAAAATACAACGCTTTAAAGGTTGATATGAATATCAACCACTTTTATATCCACACTCGGAAGAAAACGGCTGTAGTTAAAATTTTTGCGACACTAACATAAAATTGTATGTATAAAAACATTTTAGTTCACTTAAGCTAATAAAAGCTCATTTCTATTTGAAGAGCTTTGCTTAATTTGGTAAAAAGTTTTCTCGCACATTAGTGATTAATAACCAAGGATTGTATGTCTAAAAGATAACACTCACAAATTTTCTCTATATTTTTTTAAAAAATTATACCTACTTTGCCTTATAATAAAGCAAAGAAAAATTGTGTTCCACATTTATCTTCGGGAGAAGCCATATTTTTGTGTTTGCGCAAAAGTTCCAAAAGTGCATAAAACAAGATAAAATTTAAACCAAGTTGACATTATAAACAAATAAGGGAATAACATGCCCCAATGAGATAACAAAAACTTGATTACCCATATTTGAGCATGTTTCATACCAGAGTAACGAGATTTCATTGATCAGCTTATATACCTCAGGCAAAGTTGCATAACGTCCTTGAGAATTACGTATCAAATGAACTGGATATACCTACCTGTTACCCAATATATTGGTATAATATTTCTCTTATGATACAGCGGGGGTCAAGGTGAAAGTCATTATAAAAACACTCCAAAGCGATGCATGGTAATGTCATTCATTTATTTATTGATACTTCTGAGAAGCATGTAGAGGCGTTTACGAATAAAAACAAATACATCGCTTTTTTGATCAAATTATGCTAATGTCATGGTCCTTATGTAAATTGTCTAAATTATGAACGATACAGCACTCTTTTTTACACGACTGCCCAAAAAGAAGTGTAGTGTAGTGTTTTCATTGTGTGTTACAAGTAAACTTATAGCATTGATTTTCTAGGCCGTATCTATCAAAGCACTTCACAATTATTAGAAAATCTTTACAAAAATTGATTTAGTACAATCACGATTGTCTTGAATAATGGGATCTATTAATAGATTTAAAGAAACTGTGCGCAATGATACCTTGATCAAGAACATTGTAAGAAGTTCTTGTGAAAATCGTTAATGTAGTTTAATTTTTTTACAACTTCTAATGCTAAAATATAATAATAAAATTTAGGTTCACCCCGTCGCTTAAACAAGGATCTTTTGTTGGTCGTTTGATATTTATTTACAAGTAGGTAACTACCTAACTCTAAAAAATATCTCTACGGTACAATAGTTTTTTATAAATTCTTTCATTCCCATTTCCTAGTTATCTATTCTAAAAGCTTGTGCTCTTATAACTTGGTGCCAAAATTACAACATTCGTTTCTCTATCTACATTATAGTGATACGGCGCTCGGTTGCCAGGAATCGTACTACAAAGCCAAAATAAATTAAAGCTTACCAGTAGATATGTATGGAAGAAAAGCATCGCTACATCTTATTACGCAGAAATTATTCCCATTATTTTATTATACAGATTACAATTTATGCTCCGTGTAATGCATTACATTAGATTTTTCTATTACCTGATTCCTTTTGCATCAATAAAAAACTTTTAAATGTGAATACAGATTTGTCTAAAAAGCATTTTTTACAGAATACATCTTTTCGGTTATACCATATGTGGTTTTTTTCATATAAATTACAGTGTTGTAAATGCGGATTTATTTTGCAACCTCAATTATCGATAATAAACACATTTGGCAGATCCGTATTGATTATGTCACTGGCTTATTTACCAAGATGTCGGCTTCGAGAAACAGCTCTGTCGAGATGTTTGTAGAGATCTCAGGTCTCGCTTAGCAGTAGTAGATGTTAACGATGCCAGTTGAACCAGTCAAACACATCCCGTAGTAACGAGCATGCACCTGCAGTATCGGCTTTGGCTCTCAACGAAGAGTTCACTTCATACATTCGTTTTAAACTCCTTGATCTTCAGTTTAGAAGGCCTACTGCGAAAAAAGAATCGTGATGTTCGTCGTCCTATTTACTTAAGGATGTCATAACCTTAGGATGGGTACGAACGTCGTCCGATTATCGTGTTCCGGTTTTCGGAGTAGGCCTTCATCTTTAAGACTACAGTAGATATTCGTTGTACAAATTCGTCAATTCTAGAATCTAAGCGGAATGTCCAAGAACAACTTCATGCGCTCGCCGATGTCCGCGACAGTGTCGGAGCGCTCGTCAAGCTCTTGCTAGCTGTCGTCAGCAGCGTCGTCATCCGGCTCGTCCTCGTCGAGCGGCTGGCTGGTGAGCGCGGCCCAGAGCGGCGAGCGGGCGCCGAGCTGGGCCGAGCCCCGCCGCTAGCTGTCGCGGGCGTACCCCACCGCGGCGGCCGTGCCGATCGCGCCTACTGCCCCGAACAAGATCGCACCCACTTCCCGGTCTGGCGTTATCTCCACCTGTGGACATTACTTTACTTGAAGTTTATCTTTAAAAATTCGAAATGTGATACATTATATTAATGTATAGCAGTATCTGCGTGGACAGTTATTTATCTATTCCTCGGAAACAGTACTTTTTTCGGGATGAAATGTATCATATTATAATTGCCCTTCTCTGTACCCTTGACAAAGTGTATGAAAATGTCATGATTATCGGTTGAGTAGTTAAGACGTAAAGGCGTAACAAACAAACATACCTACTTACTCTCGCATTTAAGTATAATATTAGTAAGGAAGTAAAGATATTGATTTATTGTTAGCTTTCACCATAAAGAATTCCAATTGTTCAGTGTAAAGTTCAAAATATATTCATTATCCGCCTTAAAAATAGCTAGTAGCACATCAAATTGGATTTGACTCGATTCTCTTCTATAGCAAGCAGCCAAGCAGTCCATCTCGATGAGTCGTAAGACTCTTCTCCATTCTAATGAAATTGTTTTACAGCAGATTAACCCGGTTTAAAAGCTGTTAAGCTTTCGATTATATTTTTCAAAGAAGGTTACAACTTGGGCGAACATCAATTTACTTTTACGCTACCCTCATTCCCGAGTGGCAGTGCAGTTATTGCTCCATCGCCCGTAGGCCGCCATGGGGGCATTCATCGTGAGCTTATCTGCACCTGCCAAGCGTGCCGTAATTTTTTTGTTGACTGAATGTAATAGTGCTTGGCGTATACTGATAACTTGGCATATCTGGAATATGCTTGGCAATTTCTTCACATATTGGAAATATTATTTCATTGTGTTCAACTAAGTATACATTTTACGCGAATTTCTATTATAAAGAAGATTTTCATTAAGTAAGTTTGTTATTTTTATTTTATTGCTATGAAAAGTAAAATTTCATATCGCCAATTAAAGTTTTTTTTTCGGATTCTTTGTTAGTTAATTGACCGAGCGAACGCGAAGCGCGAGCTAAGCGTCTCTGCTTCAGCTTGGACAAAAATGCTTTCGTATGTTTGTCCGTCTGTTCTCCTCTACAGGTCGCATTTCTCAACCGATTATCGTTCGATAATTGTATAGTTATATTTTATCGAGACAGATTTTCGAAATTTTTCAAAATAAAAAATAAAATCACGTAGCATCATCTAGCCCCAAACTAAGCTAAGCTTGTAGGATGGGTGCTTTTAATGGATTTTTTTTACATCGCTTGCTCCAAATTCAAAATGTTTTTATTCACTCAGTGAATAGCGTTTTATTCACGGTTATCGCTAAATCAAATGCCTTTTTTCGTGTGGCAATGGTAAAAAATATTAAACTAACCAGTAATTTAATGATCAATCTTAAGATTGGTAGTTATCAAGTTACCACCTGCGAGTACAATGTAATCTGTCGAAACTTACAAAACGAAACTAATTTAATACTGTGTTAATACTCTTCCTTGCCAGGTTATCGTCACTGGGACCCCTCAACCCGAGAATATTTTTAGACGAGAAACTTTGTAATTGTATTATTGAGGCTTATGAAGGATTTCTTCTCAAATAGCCAGTGAGCGAGCGAGCGATGAAGATCAGTAAGACCGTACACGAACACTTAACGAAAAAAAAACGCGCTTAAAAAAACCGATAGAATAATTTTATATGTGAAATTGGTACAACGCCATCTACCGCCGTAAAATCGAAATGAATTTTCCATGATATTACAAGTTAGTACTATTATATATTCTATGATATTACCAGCTCTATCGACTACGTTAACGCGCGTTTTTTTCCTCGATAGATGTTCGTGTTAGTGGTACAGATATATTTTGTCGAGTCATTGTTGCAACGACAATCTATCGAATTGAGTCAAGGTAATATTTTATGATCGCGATATTTTATTTCAGAAAAAAGTTGTAATTTAGTTTCAGGGATTTCGTTTGCAATCGAAAAAAATAAAATAAATTACTTGTAAGTAATTGCAATTGCAACCTTGTCTTAAAGTCGTTTAAAAGATACTGCACAATGTTATAAGCCGTCGAAATATTAGAACTGAACTTTAAAAAAAATCTACTGAAAGTACCTTTTTTTATAAAAAAGACGTTTTTAAAACGGACTAAAAAGTATAAAATTATGAAGTATAATTACCTACTTCTAATATAATAATATAATATAATATAATTCGTTTATCTAAATTCAAAATAAATATCAGTTACTTTTTTCATACAAAACATAAATCGCATTATTTTTTATTTGGTTTGGTATTTTGATTTTTGTATTTAATAGAACCCTAGATAGATAAAAAGTAAGAAACAAGAAAATGTTCTGACCCAAAATTCAATAAGAAAAGATAACCGCAGTCGCTTTGCCTTTAGTGCCACTTTGTCCTAGACACGCACAACACTAACGACTAAATAGGCTGGAGGTGGCATGCATCGGCATGGCACGGTTCTTTTATATTGAATTTTGGAGTAGAATATTTTCTTGTTTTTAATTTTTTAGAGCGAGATTTTTCCGTAGTTGGGTTTTAGTTTCTAAACTTTTATTTTGATAAATATATTGTCACAATAATCATGTATTGGTCGACAATTGTCGTAGTTATGATGCAGCTTAAACAATTGATATCGTAAGACCGAGTCGTTCTTATCCACCGCACCTGGGACAAGGTCGTCTGTTCAGGGTCAGATCTTTCTTCGAGCACCGTGTCCAGTTCGACGGCTGGCGGGGCCCTCGGAGACCGAATCAGGCTGACGGGACGCGGCTTGGCCTTCACTGGTGACAGCCGGACCACTGACAGTTCACCACGGTCCAGTTCGCAGTTGCGTCTTCTGGCCCGTTCCCTGGATGGAAATAATGAAAATTAAAAATGCTTACAAACTATTTTAAGATAAGTAAAGTATTTAAGTATAAAATCAACATCATTGTTATTAGTAGAAGAGAGAGAAGAAAATAGGAGAATTCTTCTATGGAAATCATAGTAGCAATGGTAGCAATTCATGATCATCATATCGGACGCACGACACCCACTGCTGAGTATTGGCCTCTCCCAAGAATTTCCACAACGATCGGTCCTGTGCTGCCTGCATGCAGCGGCTTCCCACGACCTTCACCAGATAGTTAGTTCGGCTGGCCCCAGACCTACCGGTTTCATTTCTTTGCTTAGCTGTTTTAGTTGAACAGGGGCTACCATTTAACGCATCGAACTTTATCTGTTTTAAGTTGAAGCCCGGCAGACTTTCCGAAGTTCGATGCGTTAGCCGGTACAGCCCCCTGTTCTACTAGAACAGCAAAGCAAAGAAATGAAACCGGTAGGTCTGGGGCCAGCCTTCACCTTGGGGCCCCGCCCACGGACCGTTCGTCCGGTGCACGGTCGCCGCTCTAGAACCTTTCCGCCCCTACGGCCATCAGGTTCTTCTCGCTATGTGTCCCGCCCACTGTCACTTCAGCTGAGCAATCCTTCAATAATGCAATTACCCAAACAGATTCACTCGGGGTTCTAGTTAAACGAATTTATAAGTTACGGCAGAACAATGGAGATAAGTAGTTTATTTATTCTAGTTTAATCTTAGTTTAATGTCCAATTACTGTCGTTAAATTGCGTTGGTTTATGTTCAGTGAACGCATAAGAGTATAAAAGTCCTTTTTGTATCTATATGTCCATCGTAGAACAATTTATTGAAGATTTTTATTACTCTGTGTAGTCCAGTAGTCACCTGACTACCGGACTACACAGAGTAATAAAAATCTTCTAATTCTAATAAGTATACCGACCTCGGTATACTCTACCTACTAGCTGGAAATAATTTGTGTTTTGTTAGCTGTTTTAAAGTTTGTTAGACAATACGATAAAGCTTTAATAATTATGGTCACGATTCACGACCACGTAGTAGAGGTAAGTTTGTATTCTAAACCTCTACAAACTACAAATACCTGTGTTTGAGACTGTCTTGTGTCGTTATGGAAAAGTGTTAATTTACTGTTTGAACATTCAGTTTACTTGTGCTACGTGAAACGTGTTAATTGAGTATGCATGGACACTATAAATAACTGTGATTGTTAGAATGACTTAGCAAAAAATAAGTATATATGAAAATACCACCGTTTTACTGTTGTTAATTAACTTTAAATGCTTACTTATTATATTAACATAGATCCTTTTCAAATAAAGGTCGATCAATTTGTCAATGTTTATCGTTCAAATTAAATTAATAACCGAATCATCTCACGAAATCGCCAACTATATTTATAGGTAACTTATCCATACGGACAAGGTATACCTAAATATATATTTTCAACACACTTGCTTACTTAAAATTATAACTTTGAAGTAGGCCCTTTGTTCGCAAAATGTTCTAGCATTGGGCGCGTGAAAAAAAAACCTGCGCGGCTTTTATCATAATTTTCATATTTTGTTTTTATCGTATTCGTGTATTGCTGTAAATTATTTTGTTTTTTCCTCGCAAATGTGTTGAAAAACGTCGTATGAAACTCGTGAGCTATGCTTATTGCTCACTCGGCTGAATAACGCCCTCGCCTGCGGCTCGGGCTGCAACCAACAGCCTCGTGTGCAATGAGCAACTTAAGCTTCTTGTATCATCATATACAATTTTAGTTTTATATATATTTATACGTAAAACGTGTGTTTATATGTTATATGTTTAGTTTTAAGGTATATCTATGGGCCTTCGTTGCCTGAGTAATAAATAAAAATAAAAGTTCAATTGCTAAATAAATGCAAGGCAGGTTTTTCAACTTAAACTTTGATTAGGTTTAATTAAGCTTTTACAACAATACAATAAGTTCGTTGATTCGTGATAAACGGAGATTCCAAAACTGTATATGACCTTGGTGACATTACAACGTAGAACTAATGATATAATTGAATATCATTGCGTAGGATTTTTTTTAGCGTACGGATTAGTTATTCTGTGGTACGCCCGATTTCGCCCGGATGCGTTCGATGCACTCTTAATTCTTTGTAGCACGATCCCCTTGTTGGTGGATTGAAGAGGAGATAATTGTATCCATGGATCCACCGGTGGAGCCTGGCGGTGGATTCAAGTAGACGGAGGGGCCCGGGCCAACTTCACTTTAGGAACACTAGCAAATGCATAAACTATCTAAACTATACTGCGCTAATGATTGAATTGTGAATAGTACCCAACACAATTAAGTAGTAGTTTAAAATACTGCAGTAAAAGACTAACAGCGATGTGTTTTAGTGGATGTTTCCACAATTTTGAACGAGACGACGGCAGTATAGCAAATAACAGTTGCAATTTTGTAAATAATACCTATTGTTTGATCTTTCCATCCATCCTTTGATGTTGCCGAAATATTATAATATTAACAAGAACATCAAAAAACCTTGTTGTTTTATGTTATTACATTGCAATAAATTGTCAATTAAGTTAACAAACAGCTTTCTCCTCATTCTTTTCATCCTTTTGTAATACCCGAATTTATCTATAGGTTGTCATCACTCATTCCATCTTTCAATTTGATGGAAGAACCAGTTAGTGGGCGAAAGGTTCATTTCAGAAAATAGGTTTAATAATGTAAGAGAATTTATCAGCTGGGGTCTTTGTCAGTTTCACAGCACGGTTTTATTAGCGTGATAGGTTCTCAATTTTAAGCACTAACTAAAACAGTGTTTGTTCTTTTAATAAATTGTGTTAGTTTTAGGGTTCCGTATCCGAAGGGGCCAAACTGAGACCTATTGCTGTCACTCATGTGTTTGTCTGTCCGTCCGTCGACTGTTACAAAGCATTAGCAGCTACAGTCTTCATATTTATACCAAAGCTGTGTCTTGCCGACCTGAAGCCAGGTAAAGTATAAAAAAATAGTATTCTCCCACACAAGTGAAAGCAATTAAAAAAAAGGAGTTTTTTTTTACCCAAATGATCTTGTTATGTGAACAAAAACTTTATATTTTATTTAAAAAAATATTACAAGACAAAGGCATGAAAAGCCGCCAAAGTCAGTTCTTTTACCAACATTTTGTTACGAAGTATTATTTAACTTCCCATTAACCTATGATGATCTCAATTAAATTTGGTGATAACTTTTATTATTATGCATATTTTACTAACTAAAATACCAATAATATATTTATAAATTCTCTCATGTTCCTATTACAAACCAACTTAATTTTGCGGTCTTACGAGACTGCCAATATTTTATTTAGGGTTACCTAATGGAACGCATAACTTTTTTTGCCCTAAACATGAAACGCATACTGTTAGATGGCATAATCATCATTTGGCATAATATTTTAATGTGCAATTTCATAACGCATAATATTGTAAGGCCGAATTTTGTTAAGCATAAATATTAAATGGCATATACGCAAAAAGCATAAATATCAAAACGCATATTTTTTAATTGGCATATTGTTTAAAAAGCATAATTATCAAAAGGCATAAATTTATTACGCATACCTAACCTAAACCTAAACCAACCAAAACCTAACCTAACCTACTACATTTTTTATTTATAGCAGGGGACCTCAAATTAGTAGGTACCTATTAAAATTAGTTATGCTTTATTTTACTCGTATATTATGCTTTAAAATAATAGTACTTATGTAAATAAGGCATTACAAAATTATGCTTTTCAAAATGTATGCTTAATGACAAATGCCATTCGATATTAGGAATTCTAACTATTATGCTTTGATATATTATGTTTTTTAAAAGTTATGCAAAACAATGTTTATGCATTCTAAAATTATGCCTTTCAAAATATGCTTAATGACAATATGCCATTCGATATTAGGAATTTTAATTATTATGCTTAGAAATATTATGCTTTTTAAAAGTTATGCAATACAATGTTTATGCGTTTAAAAATTTAGGCTAAATGAATAGTATGCTTTGTGATTTTATGCCAATCGAGTTATGCCAAGTGACTTTAGGACAAATGAAATTATGCGATGCGAAGGGTCCCCTTTATTTAGGATTGTACGGTTTCACGGAACCCTAAATGTGCGAAGTTCGACACGTACTTGCCCGGTTTTTTAGATAATCAATGATAATGATAAAATGCCGTTAAAAATATTTCAATCTTATATAATTCATGAAGGTAAAAGTAGTACGTATCAAATCCTTGAGTCATCTTTACCTGGCGAGTTTTGCTCTTCGTCGGAGGCAGCAAATTACTGTGAGGGCTAGAAGTGGAAACCCGAAGATACAGGACACAATTGGCACCACAATAGACTCCGGGGTCACTGGAACAACAAAAACAAACTGTAGTAACTGTTTATTTTTGTACTCTCTCAAAAGTCTACAAACCTCTGAGTGAAGCTTAAAGTATTCGCAATATTCTCCTATTTGATAACTTATTAAACAAAATATTTTTGCGTTTCGTTGTCTTTTTTACTTTTTTGATCCCTTCCTCAAATTCTATAAGAGTTCTTTGTAAATATAGTAAGACTCCATTCCGTTTAATTAAAAATGCTGTTAACCGTGTGATTTGCTAAAAAATAAGTTATACTTTTTCAATTTGCAAAAAAGTTATAATCGGAACCAAAGCTCTTTATGAGTCACTTTTATACGTTTTATAAGGCTGTTTTATTATTATTTTAGGTTTGTAAATAACTTCACCGACATCGACAGTAATATACTTACATATATTTAAATCAAGGGAAATACTTATATCAATATTCGAAATGTAGCACAAATCATTCTGCCGGATGATAACGCTGTGAATTTACCACAAAACAACAAAGGTAACCCATTGTTTTGAGATATGGTGAAAAGGTCGAAAAAACATTGAGTTAATAAGAATAACAAATCAGTTGTACAAAAAGTCTGATATTGAACAAAGGCTTTCATTGTACCGATCGGTTTAAAATTCAAAAATGGGAACAAAAGAGTACTATCGTTGCCAGAACCTATAACTGGGATATCAAAACATTCCAGTAAATGTGCCCCTGGGGCAATACATTTTACGGTCTATCGAAGAAAAGGAGTTATGGCGAAAAAGAAAACAAATTATAGAGAATGGCAAAGAAACGAAACTTCTATCTACAGGGTGAAATCGAAGTGAAGAGGTCATAAAGAAAAGATTACTGATGCTAAAACATGAAAGTAGTAGTTCATTGCTTTTAATTTCATTTCATGATTTTTTAACATCAGTTATCTTTTACTTATGATTATGACTTCTTGTAATTGTTTTTATGTTTATTTCACCTTGAATTCTGATCACATTGATTTGAGAAAATTTTGTTCTAAAGTTATCAATATCGTGGTTAGATTCTCAGTTTAAAAGATTGCACCTGTATAGGAAAATATAGATTGGTAAAAACAGCAGCTGTGCCAGTTCGGTAAGCGGGTAACATAAATATTTTGCTCTAGGGAGTAGGTAGATTATTAACTGCCGACATTTTTAATACACGTTGAAAACCTAAAAGGTAACCAAAATACTCCATGGATTTTTGTTTATAAAAATATAAGGAAAATTTTCTTAAATTAAATTTGGGAATCGAAGCATTTGCTTTAATTATACCTGTGTTGGTTTCATTACAATTTAAAAAATAGTTAAGGGACTTAAACACTTCCCTTATTATTATTATTATGATTTATGATAAATGTAATGATTTATGTATTATTTTTGATATAAAATTATTCTATCATGGCTGTTTATTAATAATCATAAGTTGAAAACTTGAAAGCATCCGAACAGTTTTCAATATTTTAAGGTTTGCATCGTACATAATGGTTGCTATATTTAAAGTTTGAATATTTAATGAAAGTAATACTCTTTGCGCGATATTTACTTCACGAATAAACAGCTTAAATCATTTGGTGTGTTTCAAAATAAACTACGGTTTGACATACATGTCAACGTAAGTTTTATGATCCAAGAAACATCTAACACTATTCGACTTATCTGCTACCGTACTATTGAAAGGGCATTGAAATAAATAGTTTCATATAAATTTCAGTATTTTACTGTGGCTATGTTAAAATTTGTTAAAATAAACCTAAATATTGTGAATTTGAGTAAAAAATCCAAATATACATAACAAACAAAAATACGAATGAGAAAATTTAGTGAGAGTAAGATAAGGTACAGTAAGTAGAAGATTTGCCGTAGTTAATTTGATCTGTTCTTTCTACCAGTAGGATAGATGATGATAGGCGTGGGCCGCTTGCTGCCGTTGGAGTTGGGCTTGGGCCCGTTGCCCACTGGGGTGGCCGGGGTGGGCGCCGGCGTGGTGCCGGTGAACCGCTCTGCCATCTGCAGCGGGTCGGCCGTAGTTGACCGCGTCATCTTTTCTGCGGACAAACGCAGGGAAAATTTTAATAACTAAACCTGAAGAGAAACCAAAATGTTAGGAAATATTAATCCAAGAAACAAACGCGATAGTTACCTAATTCTTAACTATATGACGTTAAATATAGGTTTTAATGATTTAGAAACAAGAGTTTCTACTTTGTCTTGAGTTTGGCATCCAGATATGCTTTATATCAAGATGGAACCGAAACTTGTTCGTATAAATTAACGTTTCTTAGCGACGGAAAGAGATAGAACTAGGTATGGAAATTGTAGAGCACTGATCTAATACTGTAACCCTTATTGAGATCATTAAAAATTTGACCAAAAGTGAGAAAGGGATAGGTATTTCCATTTTTAAAGTGTGGTTGATGTAAACTTGTAACTGACAGTAAGCTTATGATTAACTTTTCGATCAATATTTATTATATGTACGCTATACCCTTTGATTATTAATTCAAAGGCTAAACCAAGCTTCAGAGCGATAACTTAAGAAACAAATGAAAAACCTATTTTGAGAGAGGTGTGATATAAAAAAAGTTTATATTAATATTTATTTATGTATGATAACTTTCAGTTACTGCCTGGTCCGGAGTAGGAATTGCTCTAAACTTTACTTTTGACACAAAAGCCTGAATACCATTAGCAACTTTCAAAACGACAAGAGTCGGTAGTCTCATCTCATTGCCTTTGGAAAAATACATTTTGAAATTATAATGGGAAACTTTTTTTGTATTCATGTCACGTTTCATGACACATATAATTATGCTTTTGATTTGTATGTATGCCTAAACATACAAAGATGTTTCAAGAAAAGCCGGCTATTAAATATGGCTATGTAATCATATAATGTAACAACACGACACGAGTAGTCATCGCTCGCTCAAATGGATCTTTTGCCTACCTATGCTTATGTCATGTGAATTATTAATGGATCTTTTCCTATAAAAGAAAGAGAAAATCGTATTACTTTGTTATGCTAAAAGCCCTGACTTTAGGTAAAAGCAGAGATACTTAATTTAAAGAACAATCTGTGGGCATCAGTGGCTAAGAGTCTATACAAGCCGACTCCCATCGGCTTACCTTTTCGAAATCCGGGTGGGATCTCTGATCTCTGATCCACTATATGCAAATCATAACATTCTTCATCATTTTTGTAGAGCGGCTTACCTTAATTTGCCTTTGACGACCTCCGTGATCTAGTGGTTTGCTCGCGTGTCGCCATCTCAGAGGTCCTGGGTTCGATCCCCGGCTGGGTCAATTTAGAAAACGAACTTTACTATATTGGCTCAGGTCTGGGTGTTTGTTGTTCCACCGTTGTCTCTGATTTCTATATTATAACACACAAGTGCTTTAGCTACTTACTTTGGGATCAGAGCAATGTTTGTGATGTTGTCTAATATTTATTTAATATCATCCCTCGCCACTGGTGGGCGTATTATGATGCTACACCATAATTATTATGAAGTCTGTTATAAATAAAACTGTTGTACGACATACTTCTTATCGTTACTGTTAAGAGAAAGATTAATAGGCTTGACTTCAATTAATGAAGGCCTGAATAGAAATTCTGGGTGACGACGTGTAACCTGTGACGACATTAATCAGAGCTGACCGAATAGGCATTACTGTTTCAAAAGTGAGTAAGAAGTTCGAGTATTTTCAGAGAGACGATAGAGCTGGGTCACGGCTAGGTCATTCTTCAGATACATCGGCGGGTTTTAGGTATAAAGGCTCATTTACATGATACCATTTTCTTGTACAATACAACAGTAATCATTAAATGCAATATTTCTTGCCTCAGAAGGGCAGCAACGATTAACACAACTCACTTACTGCACTCATGTTTGCAATTGCAAATTATGAGAGAATACAATTTAATACAAGAATTGCTTACGAAATTATTGTATGTGAAGTGGGCTTATTACTTAAAAACAATAGCGATAAGCGGATATACGACCTCCGTGGTCGAGTGGCTTTGTACACCGGTTTTCAAGGTGTCGCAATCTCTTGAGGTCCCGGGTTCGATCCCCGGTTGGGTCAATTTAGAAATCGAACTTTTCTACATTGGCTCAGGTCTGGGTTTTTGTGATACCACCGTTGTCTCTGATTTCCATAACACAAGTGCTTTAGCTACTTATTTTGGAATCGGAGCAATGTATGTGATGTTGTCAAAATATTTGTTTATTATTTTATATCTAGTAAATTGAACGACGAATTGTGTCCAATTATTACGATTATTTTTATATAATAGGCCTGCTGTTTACACCAAGAAAACTTTTGAATCGATACTTGTTTAATAGGTCAAGAATGCTACGTGTTGCTTAGACCATGCAGTGCAGGTCATTTATTGCTTTAAATAATATGCAACCAAGCAAGAAACATGCGTTTTTTTCTACAGATTCGTTTGACCTTGGGACTCCTATTGATCTAATGACCCACCTACACGCAACTATTAAGGGGCTGACTTGAGTCAACTAGCGTAATAATAAGCCCTATTTCTTTAAAAAGGAATCAGTCAAGGTTTTGTTAATAACGTCTAATTTTTATTAAATAACTTTACACAGTTTGAAAAGGCATTCAAACAGTGTAAAACGCGATTTTATCAAAAGTGGCCACTGTTGGTTTTAAACTATTGCACGCATTTTGTAATGTTGTAACGTTAATCAATAAACAGTAGACGTCATTCACAAGACCTTGACTGATACCTTTTTAAAAAAATTGGGCTTATTTAGAATAAATAAAATAAAATCGACTGGCGCCGCTAGTTGGCTCATGTCAGCCCCTTAAGGTGCCTTAAAAGAGTAGTTTTGCAGAGACTATGCCTTTTTGAACAGTAGTGAATAAAAAAGGAAATGTCCACTGCAAAAGATACAAGCCAAATAGAATCAGTGCCTATTAGTAGGAAAGTATCTAGAAAAAATTGACTAGAAAAATAGAATGTACTCGCAATATAGTCGATTCGACCCAGGCCGGCAACTTTCCGGTAGGAGGTTGAACTAACTGCGGGGCGGGTCGGTTCCTGTAGAAGCCGAGTCCCGGTGATTCTATCGCGACTAAACGCGGCTTATACGTATACAAACTGTGAGTGGCGTTTGTTTAACCTATGGGACGTTTTTGTGAGAAACTCAGAAATGAATGAATGAATAAAATTCTTTATTCAAATAAGCTCACATAATAAGCATTTTAAATGAGCTGACAAGAAAAATGGGCGCAAAAAACTTATCAACTTTATCGGATATAACGATATTTATTTACAAATAAGTATATCGATTCCAGACATTACATTCACATATGTTACAATTAACATATATTAATAAATAAATAACGTTATTTAATTAGCTAATTTCTTAATGAATCAGTTTACAGGGTTCAAGCTAAATTCAAAATTTACAAAAAATTGCAAATCATACAATTCAATATGCGTTAAGATAGGCAGTCAGAAGTAGGACCTATTCCCACTGGCAGCACCCGTTCACGAGCATGACGCATGAACCAGCCATCAATTTTAACATTCATACAAATTCAAATAAAGGATAAGTGTTTATTTTTAAATTTGCCATTTTTACTAAATAATATACTAGAAAAAATACGACTCACACTAGTTCATATTCTCAGACGGGAATCGAACCCGCGACCTTTGGATGTCCGGTCCAATGCTTTTACCGCTGAGCTATTGAGTCACTAGTGGCATCGTCGAATTTCTTCAAGTATATCCCACTCTTACTCTGCAAGCCAGCGTTATTTCATCAAAGTAAGGAATTACCTCGACATTCAATTGAAATATCTTTCCGGATATTTTGTCAATTGATTAAGATTAAACAATTATCTAATTTTTAAATTTGAGATTTTAGCATTCACAATGCCATTTTTATACAATACTAAATAATATAATAGAAAAAATACGACTCGCACCAGATCATCCAAAGGTCGAGGGTTTGATTCCCGTCCGAGAATATGATTTGGTGCGAGTCGTATTTTTTTTAGTAGAGATTAAGTTTGTTAATAACTCTGGCGGGGATTACTTGGGCATTATAATATGCTCGTAAACCTATATAAATCGTAAAATTGAAAATTTCGCACGTAAAATTTTATACGATAGCGGGTTAACCCTAAATGGAGCTCCCGTTTAATTAAAGGTTGTTCCAAAAGACCAGGGGCTCCATCAGATTAACTTTGGCATTATAATTGATGTTGACTGTCCGTCTGTCTGTAAGTGGTATATTGCTAAAATTATTTATTTAAATAGAAATTGACCATCAGCCATTTTAATGTCCCCACTGCTGGAGCACAGGCCTTCCTTATGGATGGATAAGGAGAATGGGCCATGACCAACCACGCGGACCCAATACGGATTGGTGGGTGCTAACGACTGCAAATGCAGCCGAGACCAACGGCTTAACGTGCCTTCCGGAGCACGGAGGAGCTCGAGATAATACATTTTTGGTCATCCATCCCATGACCGACCCTTGCTAAAGTTGCTCAACCTCCGCAATCGCTGGGCCAGGCGCTATACCACTGCGCCACTGAGTTTCTCCTAAATAGATTAAGTAAGTCTAAATTATCAAAAAACACTTTCAAATACAATATTTTCCTAGGTATACTTAATGCATGCCGTAAAATTTAAGACTCTTAATATTCAAAATAACTGATACAAAAATATGCAACATACATTACATTATGCTACACACTACATGACATCAAAGATTAATGCAAAGTAATATAATATAACATCGAGAAAGCAGTTTATTTTAAGTATGACCCTGTTTTTTGGAGGATTTATTAATACTGTAGTATGTGAAAGAAATGTGAAAGTGTTATCCTTTTCACCTTTGAGCAAATCTGTGTAGAATTCCATGATCGTTTATCGGGAAAGCTTTATTGGATTGTGGTGTTATCCTGGAGAAAAACGCAATTGAATGCGGGCCTATATGTCTATATGTTGGTCGGATCATACCACGGTTTTGTTTTCCATTCGTGTGTTAATCCGTGTAAGCTGATTGTGTCACGGTTGATTAATGGTAGAAAAAAAAAACACCAATATCAAACAGTCTGTTAAGTTACCGAGCCAATAGTGGGAGTGGCTAAATTTTCTAGTACTTTTTACTTCTTCGCTGCAAGCCAGCGCAATTTCATCAATATGAGGAAATACCCCTACATTCGAAAGAAACATCTTTCCAGATGTTTTGACAATCGATAAAGATGAAACAGCTACATAATTATTAAATTTACGGGACGGTCAAGTCTGAGGTATTTCGATTTTTTCTAGTATTTTTTCTAATATTATTTATCTTAGTATGAAAATAGGATTGTGAATGCCAAAAATCTAAATTTATTAGTCTGTTAAGTGTTGGGTATGTACTTACATTTAAAAATAGCATATATTTTCAATAAATACTCATATTTTTTTCTATTTGTTACTTGTTAATAGCTCATGGTTATCCGTGTAATCTTATTATGTATTGTAGCAGTAAGTTTTCCTAAAGAAAAATTAAAAATACCTATTAAAGATTCTTGAAACCCCAGATTAACTTTTTGTCAAGAAAAACAATACAATTTTCTGGGAAAATTTCTTGAGACGAAAACAAAGTCGTTTAGAAAATCAGTCGATAGGAAAAGGGAGCATTATTCAATCTCGCGAAGGGACTATTTTTACGTGAAAATTCTGCGAGAGGATTTGAAGTTAACAAAGCTGTAATTTTAACTAAATACGACACCATTTACTAAGGCCCAAATGGAAGCTGGAATTATCTCTATCGCTCATCGAGTAATCGGTTCTTAGTAATTATGCCAAAAGCTTTGGGTACTCTGCTTATGAAATTTGCTTATGCGATTTACATACCATCCAGAAAAAAACATTCGGATATTTTGACTGAAGCGGTGGTTGCGTATGGTACTCGTGCAGGGCAATCGTGGAAAGGGGGAGTTGTATGAATTTATTTTACTCTTGTCAGAAACAAGATGGAACTATATAATAATCATATATGTTAAAAAAAAAATCACAACATCACATACATTGCTAAGATTCCAAAGTAAGTAGCTAAAGCACTTGTGTTATGGAAATCAGAGACAACGGTGGTATCACAAACACCCAGACCTGAGCCAATACAGAAAAGTTCGTTTTCTAAATTGACCCAACCGGGAATCGAACCCTCAGAGATGGCGACACCTTGAAAACCGGTGTACAAAGCCACTCGACCACGGAGGTCGTCGGAAAAAACGTCCATCGACCATCCAGTATCGATATCGATCAATTATCTATTAGAAGACTCTTGATCGATGTGAATATTGTATAAAACAAGAATATTCCAAGTATAATTTCGTGGTGTTGAGTTTCATTGTTTTTGTAATTAAATGACCTATTTGAGTATCACTTCACCCCATTTTCGTACATTTACGACGTGTCGCCTTATTACTCTTTTGTGACGATTTAGATACGTCCATAGTTAGCCCTTTAAGGTGTTCCAGAAATAGTGTCTGTTTTGCCGCTCGTCGTAAAATGCTCAGTCAAATCTTTTATGCCCGAGTGAATGTGATCCAGGGCGAATGCCGTGCCCCACAAAGCCGCCCTGATGATAAGTGGGGGGAAGTTTCAGTGAATAATGTTGCGGACACCTTTCCACGTTCAAGATTGCCGTGTTTAGGTCAATAGGTCACATAGCGATTGGTTCTTGATATTCTATATAATTTACATGTTGCACATTTTTATCAATACGATACGCTAACTAAATTAACTACCCCTACTTGATGACAATGTTAAAATCTATAGGTCATTGGATAGTGTAATTCTTTGTGAACGCGGAATTTCGTTCGATTTCGATCACTTTGGGTTAGGTTAGGTTAAAACAGCGACATGGCAGGGACGAGGGGCTCGGGGGCGCAGCCCCCCGCCATAAACCAAAATCACAAAATATGGTGACAAGATCACCGTTTAAGGCCGTGAGCACTTTGGACACAAATGCGTATTTGTATGTGTACGTAAACGTATGATTCAGCAGGTCTATCGGCTAAAATTGACAGATTGATGGAGTAGCAATGTATAATTTGCTACTTTTCTTTGGTAAGAATTTATTTGTGCTAATAAGAAGTAGCAATGTATTGCATCTATTACAAATCAAAGGTTACTTTAACTTCATTGTTTTTAGCCGATAGACCCGCTGGTCGTACGAATTGAGTGCGCACACTGAATACGTTTTGCTCCGTCAAATAGGTACAGACAGATATCGCATTAGTGAAGTCATCTTTGGTTGGAGCGCGATGAATATGTAATCTATAGATCTGTATCTTCAAGATAATTCTGTTATAACTTGGAGACTACAGCGGTATCATCGTCGCTGTCGTAGAACCGAATGGATGCGTGAAATATAGTATTTAAAAAGACATGATTTCTGTGAATTTCATCATGTCATGGAATACAAATAGTGGTAGCTTGAATCACTCTGATCCTACAAACATTTTATGTTCGTAAATTAAGTTAATACAACTATTCTACATATATATTCAACTTTGTTAATTTATATAAATTTTTGCAAAGTTAAAAATTTGTATGTTTTTAACTTTTTTAACGCACGAACGTGTTTTAAAATCCCAACAAGTTCGGATTATATTCGGACGTCGGAAGTATACGTAGGATACGTATACGTACGACTAACTTGCACCTAGTGTGCGCGCTCCCTTATATAGTACTTGGAAGGTCGGGATCGTTCGTGCGTGTTTGTATGTGTTCGCACGAGTAAAATTCATACAAAAACGTGTTCAAAATGCTCACGGCATAAGGGTGTAGTTGATGTATCCACAGGAATAATTTTACACAACAGTATAGTTATTTTTTCACGAACCACTTCCAATATAAAAACAGTCTCCTTTAAGCGTGACGCGAGGACTTAGTTTTCAATGGTTTTCAATTCAAAATTATCAAGATTGATAGGATTGATAATCAAAGATCATATAAATTGTATATGATACGAAGTTTACAGGGTCAACTAGTATTTAATAAAATGTGCATCTGAACTGAGGGCCCATTTTTTAAATCGTGACGAATCAAACTGAGACTTATAGGGGATTTAGTTAAAAATTCTAAAAACTGAAAGCATAGGTTCCAAAATTTCTAAAACGTGAATTAAAACTTTTATAACCGAATGTGTTGGGCCCTCAATCCAGACGGTTGCAATAAGAGGCATATCTTAGATCTCAGAAAGTACCATCTCTGGGTTAATAATTTTCATTTTAGAATTTACTTAAGAATTTCTAACATCGTTACAGAAATTTTCAACTTGCTAGAAGATGACATAACAGATCTACGGCTGTTTAGCTTGGGCCCTCAGTTCAAACATATCTGAACTGAGAGCCCAAGATAGAATCTTCAAAATATTAGTTTTAACTGAAGAAATACAATAAAATTAGGTTTTTATCATAAAGTCTAACACCTCAGTGAATTTCTAAAAAAGAAATATTCGTTATAAAGTTATTGGTTTATTAGGTAAGTGAAAACTAAATTTATTAAAACGTCTGAACTGAGGGCCCAACGTTTTCGGCTATATTGACTCGGCTAAAACTTATAGAATAATGAAAATTACACCAAGTTCTTTAAGAAATTCTTTATAAAAAAATGATATATCGTTCGTTGTTCTTAATACAGTACTTTAAGAGAAAATGCATTTTAAATTATTTGTATGAGCAAAATTTGTAGAGTGTCCATAATGTTATTTAATGTAGGGAAGTATGTACAAAATATAAAAATACAAAAAAAATAAAGATCAATCGGAATCTAATAAAGAAAATAAAACTTTTTTATTTGACCTATATTTATTTTCAGTAAATATAGGTCAGGACAATAAAATAGTAAATTTAATTTTCCATACAAAGAAGCTAATTTCGGAAAGGTTTTTATATGATAAATTCAATCGGATTTCATTTGAATTTGGTATTGTTTGAAAGCAGTATTTTTAAGATATGTGAGAAAAACTAAAAAAAATCCAGAGAAATCTATATTTTCAGCAGGTTCAATTAAAATAAAAAGTCAAATTTAAAATGGCGGCCTTTCCAACAGGAGAGACGATAGACCCCAACATGAGTGTTTTTGTCGATAAAATTAGGTGTATTTTTCACGCCTTAAAATTGTCGCTAGTACAAGACCAAAAACATTGTAAATGCAGTGTCCAATTAGTGGTTAATAAGTGCGTTCACAGTAATTTTACACACAGTGGTTTCATACATAGAAGGCAATCTCAAACACAAAATATCTACACTAGGCACCTTCATCGACATTGAAGGAGCCTTTGACAAAACCAATTTTCCCAGCATAAGCCAGGCCCTGTCCAAACATGGTGTGGATACCACTATTGCCGGGTGGATTGATAGCATGCTGAGAGACAGAGCCATACAATTTACTGTGAATGGTACCACCAGAGGAGTAGTAGCTAAAGGATGTCCCCAAGGAGGTGTCCTCTCACCGCTTCTATGGAACATAGCGGTCAACGAGCTGATTACGTGGCTCAACGACCGCAACTTCCTCACAGTAGGCTATGCAGACGACCTGACCATACTCATCAGCGGACGAGTTGAGAGTGTCATTTGTGACCAAATGAGGTCCGCACTGAAGGTCGTCGAACAGTGGTGCACTAAACACAATCTAACATTGAACCCAGCAAAGACGGAACTAATCATGTTTACAAACAAACGAAGTCTAGGAAATCTTAAACTCCCTAAACTTTTTAATACCAGTCTGTCCCTTAGCAAGGAAGTCAAGTATCTAGGTGTGATAGTCCCCACCTTTTGCCGAGTAGTCTTTTACATTGGCAGAAGATAATGGTGGCTTTGTTTAGTTTTCCTTCGAGATGTCTGTTCTAGAGAAGTTTGTTGTCTAGGAAGAATCTCGAAGGAAAACTAAACAAAGCCACCATTATCTTCTGCCAATGTAAAAGACTACTCGGCAAAAGGTGGGGACTTTCACCGAAAATAACGATGTGGCTGTATAAAACTGTTATACGTCCCATAATCACATACGGAGCCGTTGCCTGGTGGTCCAAAACAGAGCAAAGCACCGTCATCAACAAGCTGCAGCAATTCCAAAGATTGGCATGCTCTGCGATAACCGGCTGCATGCGAACTACCCCCACAGCCGCCTTAGAAGTAGCTCTGGATCTAACACCCTTGGACCTGTTTATACAACAAGAAGCCTCCATGGCTGCTATAAGGCTTAAACATCTAGGTCTGTGGTACAACCGAGAGGGTCCTCACTCCATATTGTGGAATAACTTAGTGAAACATGAGTCACTAATCGCTGCCCCATGCGACAGGATCCCCAAGCAATATATTTTCCTAAAGAAATACCAAATCCAGTTATTTGAAAGCGACCGAGATTACTCGGGCATACATGAAGTCCGAATCTAGACGGACGGTTCCAAAATGGGGACTGGAACTGGAGCTGGAGTATTCTCACAAGACCTAAATATCAAAATATCACTAGCGCTAGGCCAACACATCTCGATATTTCAATGCGAATGTGTTGCAATAATAAACGCCACTAATACGGCCCTGTCTAGAGGTGTGAAGGGACTAAATATCCGCATACTGACTGATAGCATGGCCGTCCTAACAGTACTGGAAGCCAACACGATCAACTCCAGTATCGTCTTCGAATGCCACCAAGTTTTGGATCGTTTGGCATCCAACAACGGAGTAATCCTACAATGGATTAAAGGGCATAGTGGATCACACGGGAACGATGCCGCCGATGAGCTGGCTAGAATGGGAGCTTCCACAACAGTGGCAGGACCCTTACCCATTCTGCCACTCCCGTTCAGCCAACTACGCTCATGGGTAGGACAACGAACTCGTGCTGCACACAATACTCGTTGGGTAGATCTAACAAGCTGTAGATAGTCTAAGATAGCGATGACTGTAGTTTCGCCGCGTGTGACCCGCAGGCTGCTCAGCCTCAATCGCTCAGACCTCCGGATAGTTGTAGGTACACTTACAGGTCACTTAGCTTTAAACCGACAACTATTCATCATGAATGGGACAGACAGTCCTCTATGCAGGGGATGCCTGGAAGCAGAGGAAACAGCCGCCCACGTGATCCTGGAGTGCGTGGGGCTGGCCACACAACGGGCAGAAATCCTCACAGAGGTGAGGTCGCTCCTAGAAGCCTGTGAACGCCCCAGGAGGCTTCTGCGCTTCTGGAAGGAGCTGGGATGGCTTGATTAGCCATACCGATGCTATGAGGTTTCACGCATAACGGACCAAATTGGTCGAAATGCGGAGAAAAGTGCCCACCACCAATACCAATACCAATACAGTAATTTTACCTCTGAAATTCAGAATGACATTTCGTCTCCAAAAGAAAAAAAACATTTTCGTAGGTAAAATAACTAACCGTGAACGTACAGTACAAATTTTATATATATATTTGGCATTTTATTCACATACATTGCTCCGATTCCAAAGTAAGTAGCTAGAGCACTTGTGTGATGTATGTGATACATTGCTACTTTGTTTTGGCACAAATAAAAACTTACCAAAGAAAAGTAGCAATGTATTACATATATCTGTCAAAACACAGTTAACATGAACTTCAATGCTTTTAGCCGATACCGCCGCTGAGGTCATCACTTACTCCAGCACGCGTAGCATGAACAAACGGGACTCTTGTCTATGAGTCTTATCATACACTTGTCGTCTTGATCAAAGATAATGTACCTAATCACTACGTTTTGTCTCGATCTTTGATTATCGATTCTGAGCACAGTTTGGCAGTGGGACTCGCTTTCAGAATTGTACAACCTTTTACTGAATTTTAATACAAAATATGAATTTCAAAATGTAATATTTTTATTTCAACGTCAATAAACGTCGAAATTATAGAAAATTATTTGAAATTATATAGGTAGTTCTAACATGGTTGTTATTTTTTTAATTCGTTCTAAACTAAAGAGACACCCAAGCGTTCTCTTCCGTAGACAAAGCTCTCTCGAGCTCGAGAATAATAATATTGCTCATAGTAAATAATTACTATTATTGCCATGATAAAATTAAATAGAATCACCGGTATTTTACATTTATTACAATAAATAGCGTTTTGAGGGGGAAAGCAATATCATTGCTCGTTAAGCACTGTTCCTTTATATACCTTTCAAAGCGCAAAATATAAGAACCGAGTTCGTGTAGATATTAATGTGGCTATATGGATATAGATTTTTTTACACTCTCATCCAGAAGGAGCAACCTTCCTAGGCGCGAGCCTTGCCTTCCTTTTATTATGAAAATTTTGAGAAGATGACACAGACTACTAACGAACTTGTTAATTTAGTAGTCTGTTGAAACTGACGAGAAAATTACGAAATATCGAAATCAACGTTTGAAAATAATTTTAATTTACGTTTCAAAAATAAAAATAATAAAAACTAGATAGTGGGAATAATGTGTGGTAATATTGGGAAACAATTCACTTAAAAGATACTATGAGGTAAGATGTAGGTCAGTCCTAAAAATATTTTGAAATCATATCTACCCTACAAATTGTTGGTCGTATAAAAATGAAAATGCATTTTCTCTTAAAGTACTGTATTAAGAACAACGAACGATATATGAATTTTTTATAAAGAATTTCTTAAAGAACTTGGTGTAATTTTCATTATTCTATAAGTTTTAGCCAAGTCAATATAGCCGAAAACGTTGGGCCCTCAGTTCAGACGTTTTAATAAATTTAGTTTTCACTTACCTAATAAACCAATAACTTTTTAACGAATATTTCTTTTTTAGAAATTCACTGAGGTGTTAGACTTTATGATAAAAACCTAATTTTATTGTATTTCTTCAGTTAAAACTAATATTTTGAAGATTCTATCTTGGGCTCTCAGTTCAGATATGTTTGAACTGAGGGCCCAAGCTAAACAGCCGTAGATCTGTTATGTCATCTTCTAGCAAGTTGAAAATTTCTGTAACGATGTTAGAAATTCTTAAGTAAATTCTAAAATGAAAATTATTAACCCAGAGATGGTCCTTTCTGAGATCTAAAATATGCCTCTTATTGCAACCGTCTGGATTGAGGGCCCAACACATTCGGTTATAAAAGTTTTAATTCACGTTTTAGAAATTTTGGAACCTATGCTTTCAGTTTTTAGAATTTTTAACTAAATCCCCTATAAGTCTCAGTTTGATTCGTCACGATTTAAAAAATGGGCCCTCAGTTCAGATGCACATTTTAATAAAATACTTCGGAAAGCTATGAGCTAACACTGACAGTACGGAACGAGCACATTGTCTCAGATAACTCCCTCCACATGCCACATACTGCTCCTAATTGTGTTACTCCTGTCCCGTATCTATCGCAATTGCTTTCATTTTGACATTGGTGACATAAACACTGTACAGTACACCCATTGCTGGGGCAATACAAATTACTTCGACGACTGTTTTTATTAAGTCAGTGATGGATGTACACAAAGTGTCGTATTGAAAGCGATCATGATAGATGTGAGTTACACAATTAGGTCTTTGGTATTAGAGTATGCTATTCTGTAAGCGAATTAGGTGGACATCAATATTGAAATTGAGTTATCGAGTGATCGATTATGGCTAATTCCATTTTATCAGGTTTTCATTCAATAACGTGATAAAATATTACAAAAGTCAATAGAGGTGCTCACACTAAAAAAGTTGAGGTTATTTTGTTTAACGGTTAACCCTTTTCGTAAAAAAAGCCACTGATATTAATAGGAACGTCTTGAATTTAGTGAACTTTGATGACATGGTGTTGAAAGCTTCATCACTGACGAGTTTGTTCAAATAGTAATGTTTTAGGGGACTACGAGGGGAGGTCAATAAGTTCGCGGAATGAGAGAGAAGGAGGTTGAAATTAAACACCAAATTATTTTTCCTTTTCAATATTCTCCTTTAACCCTAATACATTTTTCGGATCTCTCAAATAGCTTGTTTATACCATCGAAAAAAAATGATTTGTCTTTGGTGTCAAAATAGGCCGAAATTGCCGACTTGACTTCTTCATCGTCGTCAAATTTCTTTCCACGCAGCTCTTTCTTCATTTTTGGAAATAAATAATAGTCACTGGGGGCCAAGTCTGGACTGTATGGTGGGTGGTTTAATTGTTCAAAGCCGCATCGGTGAATAGCAGCCGTCGCAACATGGCACGTGTGGACGGGTGCATTGTCGTGCAAAAGGAGCACACCTTTTGACAGTTTTCCTCTTCTTTTTTCCTTAATGGCTTCTTTCAATCTTTCCAGTAAAGAAGCGTAGTACTGTCCCGTTATAGTCGCACCACGTTCTTTATAATCGATCAGTAAAATACCTTCTGTATCCCAAAAGATAGTCGCCATGATCTTTCCGGCCGATTGTGACACTTTGAACTTCTTTGGAGGAGGTGTGCCTTTTTTATGCCACTGCATCGACTCTTGCTTCGACTCAGGTTCATAGTGGTGAACCCAGGTTTCATCTCCAGTAACAATCCGGGCCATAACTTCTTCCTTTCTCTCTCCACAGAGCTCCAGAAACTGGTGAGAGCACTCGACACGCTCGCGTTTTTGAAGTGGCGTGAGCATTCTCGGAACCCATCTTGCACTGACTTTAGTCATCCCAAGATAATGATGTAGGATATTTAAAATACTTGATTCGGATACTCCAACCATTGCAGCAAGTTGCTTCTTCTTCAGTCGGGCATCTTCCAATACAAGTTTTTCTACTTTTTCGACGATTTCCGGTGTGGTGGCCTCAATTGGCCGTCCGGAGCGGGGGTCGTCTTCAATGGACTCCCTTCCTTGTTTGAAAAGACCATGCCACTTGTAAACCATGGTTTTACCAGGGGCAGAGTCGGCGTAAACCGCTAACAGCTCTTGAAAAATCGTCTGAGCGGATTTTCCTTGCTTGGTAAGGAACTTAATAACGGCACGGTGTTCAATTTTCTCCATACTGGCTGACTTCTTCCCGATTTAGTTGTTTGCAGGTCGATAACTCAAAAGTTAATGACCCGATTAGGTTCAAACTTGGTATATATACTCTTAATGAGGTGCTTAACTGGTGCCTACCTGGACGAGTAAATTTATCCCCACCAACCCCTCCATTCCGCGAACTTATTGACCTCCCCTCGTAGCTTCCACCCACGATTTCCGTCGCAGACTTAGGTATTACCGATCTTTAAATGTGACAGTCGAAATCGCTAAATTGTACAATTATTGCCAAATTTGTCGTTTTGACAGCAATCATTGTGCAACTAGCGATTGCGACTGTCACTTGAAGATCAGTAATAATCCTGCCGCTTCCATTACCTACCTGCGAGAATTTCATAAAGTATGCGTTTTGTAGTTGCTTTCGTAGCGGATACTTACTTTACAATACCTATCCATTATGACAGGTACCTATTTATGCTAAACTAGCTTCCACCCGCGACTTCGTCCGCGTGGATTTTCGAAAAATCCCTGGTGAGCCTTTGACCAGGACAAAAAGTAGCCTATGTTTTAATCTAGGTTATATTTATGCCAAAATAGCTTCCGCCCGCGATATCAACCGGGTCGACATTCGGAAAATCCCTGAGGGTTAAACGTTACTAGGATAAAAAGTTTAAGCTTGAACTGTCCAGTGGGTTGAGATGTGCAATGATGAATCAGTGGATCAGTCAGGACATAATTATTTTAAATACATAGAGACAGATCAATATAAACTTTTAGTGCTTTAATAAATAAATCGTACATATACACAAGTAAAAGTTATAAAGGAAACGACACGGTTGGTCGCGTAGTGAAAAATAATAGCAACAAAACAAAAAGCTCCTTCTATGCGAGCTCGCACAAAGTTTGTTTGAAAAGGAAGTGGAGCTTGCGTGGTTTTCCAAAGTGTCTAAATGTTTGATTAATTACTGTTCCATGTAGGTACACAGTCTTCAAACTTTGTAGATTAAGGCCCACTTGCAGTAACATTTACTAAATCTCGATTTTGTTAAACCTGGATGTAGCCCTTATGAAACTGTCAAAATTTTAAATGACAATTTAAAAAATTGACATATTCGAATGAGTAAAGTCTAGGTTTATCAAAATCGAGATTTAGTAAATGTTACTGTAAGTGGACCTAAGTTTGATATAAAAAAAATGACATAGAAACATACTTTTATTATTTGTTAGAAACTGTTACATTGTTACCTACTTTACTTAAGCAGTGTGACATTGTAACGCAGCAAAAAATAAAACAAATAATACTTTTTTCTTTAAATTTAATTTATCGTATATTATTTATATATTGTTTTTTATTTTAATGTAGTTGTTAGTAGTATATTATCTGTGGTATATGGTAAGGTGTCGAATTCTGAAAATGGTGTATATTTAAAAAAAATGAGGTACACGCAAATCCTAATTATTTTTACACAGATTAGTTTTTATGTATTAACTAAGTATATTTATATGATTAGTAATTTTTATTATTTGCAAAAATTGAGATAATTAATTAATTCACTCAATGTGATAGATTATGATCAGCATTCATTTGACTTAATGCCTTTTCATAAAAAGAGGATACCTATTTTCCAAATGATTAGCTCTGATTTATAAAATATAAATGTACAGATTTATTATTATTAACAGAAACATTATTTAAAAATTAGGAACATAGCACAGAAAAAACTTTATTGTATCTACCTTCTTGAATGAGGTTACCGTCAAACATTGATAACAATGCGCTAGCATTTTCGGGGCAGCTTTAAACATTAGTTTGCCAAGCATACACCTATAACACTATCCAGCTTACCTCTACACAGATGCTAAGTTTTAATTTCTCATGTTGGTAGTCAGCACAAGTGAAAACTTTTTGTATTGAACTTTACGTGTTTCCAAGGTTGTATATCAGCATTTAGGTGCGTATTTTCGCGGCGGGCGGGCGAGCTATTGCGCGCGCGGGTGCACCGCGATCCGTCCGTTTGCCGACTAACTTGTGTAGGGGCGTCTGAAACTGAAACCACCCCTAGACAGCTGCACTCCGTGCCCGCTCGCTTACACCCGTACATTTACATAAAAACTATGCCCGACGAGAAATAAAACGGTTTTTAGTTTATTGTTTTTCAAACACCTGCTAATGTACAAATCTTGGTAAGCAAAACTAGGTACTATTTAACTCGTAAAGGACTGAAAATGGAACCTACTGATGTGTTTCTTTCAATACCTAGGTAGTAAGTATATCTATTGATTAGATTTGTACATGAAAGTTTATAATAGGTACTAATTCACAATGGGAACAATATTTTCTGTCACCTAAGTTTAGATGTGTCACTAATCTGCAATACCCAAATTATAATATCTATCCCCCAGAAATATATTAGTCATCATATTTATCAAATCTGTCTCTAAGTATAAATCACCGTATTAATGTAAATATGTCTCTTCAATTATAGTTTGATTACTTTTTTCTCTAACCTAAATATAAGATCTGTCCTCTAAAAAGTAAGTCCCTGGCAGCAATAATATATTTGTACCTAAAATAGTAAATCTATCACCTTATAAATCTAATCAACAAACATTTTAATCGTTCAATCATCAAAATAATAGATGTGTCACTTAATTAATAGAAAAGATCCTAAGTAGGGGCGGAGTCAAATTGGCGGGCTATGAAAATTTAAATGCACTAGGTAGGTTAGGTTAGGTTAGTGTTTAGACCACTCGCAGCGGAGCGAGCGAAGCGAGCGAAGCTCCATAAATATCAGGATCAACTAGTTTGGCCATAATGCTTATATCAGGATCAACTAGTTTGCCCTAGCCTAAACTGGTTTATCCTATCGGGCTTAGGACAAACTATGTAGTTTGGTCTAGGCTATACCAGTTAATCCCATCGCGTATAGGAAGAACTAGTTTAACCTAGGCCAAACTAGTTTGTCCTGAAAATCGGGTTTGGCCGGTAACAAATATACCTAACTAACTCGCACAGCTCGCACTTGACTGCAGTGTTTTGTTTAGTTTTAGATAAGTAGTGTTTTTGTTTCGATTTTAAATGTAAATTATATGATTAAAACCTATTGTAGTTTAATTTAATTAATTGTACTCATATTTTCAAATTTCAGTTGAATTATGTAATAAATTAATATTATTTTTCAATGATCAAATATATTTTTTAGGTAAACATTTTTAATTGTTTGGTGATTCAGTTTTAGTGACACTTTTATTATTTAGAAACCCAATATAATTATTTGATGATTGATATTATTTCCAAGTAATTATTAATTAATATTTAGGTAATCGTTTTTATATTATTTGGTGATTAAATTTAAGTGACAGATCTACTATTTTAGGAACAAATATTATTTATTAGGTCACTGAAAATGCATTTATTAGGTAATTGATAAAATCATACCCATTCACAATTACGCATATTTTTTTGTAAAAAAACCTTCTTAGTCAAAACAACGAACCTAAAGTTAATTTCTGTGAAAGCTTATTTTGTGTTCACTTTTTTCCTTTAACAGTATCTACGTGCGTCATGATAGCATAACGCCAATTAGTCAAAGTTGTATGCGGCAAAATATTTTTCTTTCTTTCAAGATATTTTATATAAAACGACGGCTTGTATATTCATATTTTTGCAATGAATTGCACAAATAAGAAAAAAATTAATGAACTGAAAGTTTTTTGTTTGATTTGGCATTTTCAGTGCACACAAACATTTCAGCGCCGACAGATTTCGGAAATGTATGAGAGCTGCTAATCCAGACTTTTCTGGTTAGCCATAAAAATGATTTGAATGTTTGGAAGTGCACTTTGTGTACAAAATGCAGTTATAAAATTAGCTAATAACGTAGTAGCCTTAAAGCAAATCAAAATATAGTTATTAAAACAATCTTGTTTAAATTTCTGACTACTTATATCTCGATTTGTTTACATTTCGAAAGAAATAAATTGCTTGGAAAAAACAAAACAACAATTTTTTTAGACATTTATAATATATTTGAAGTTATAATGGCAGTGAGCGTTCACTGTTGAATCCAAGATTAGCTTAGAGTTTTCTATGAAAATTAGAAGAAATGATGACCTTACCGATGACTTATTATCAGAACAGATTGGCAAAAAACTCTTTCAAGTAGTCAGAAGTAATACAAGCCAATTCAATGCCTTTCCTTTTTTGTATATCTCTAAAACACGTTTATAATTACTTGCCCTGTGAAATTCGCAGCATGATCTATTTACCTACGTTTTAATAAACAACCATTTGTATAACCTTTTGAACTTCTGTTCAAGTACAAAACTAAACGTAAAAAAAGTCGGTCAATCAAGCACTGGAGGGACTACAACGAACTCACAACGATCTTATTACGAACTCAAACTAAGCGAGCCCAGTTAGAAAACTATTCGACTTTCTCTATTTTCTGGACGATCAAAAGAACTTTTTTATTATTTTACAACAGTTGAATGAAAGTAATTTAATCTCAGATGGTGGAATAAAAAACTTTGAGAATGCCTTCTCCACACTAGAGAATTTAAGAAAATCATGAGTGGAGTAGAGAGTATCGGTATATCACAAGATATTGAGCCAGATTTGGAAGTAACGAAAATTGGGTTTGGTTAGTTGTACTTTGAATAAATCTTTTTTGTCTCTAAAAAAGTCAAAATTTTACTATATGTATTTTTTTTGCTCCACCCGGTTAGGGTATTAGAGATAACAAAAGGTAGAAAAACATTATAAAATAAAAAGATGACAAAACGGCATTTAGAGATTTGGGTAATGGAGAGGATTCATGATAATAAATAAATATGATACGGAGATAAACTCTCTTCTTATTGTGTTACTCGAAGCAGTGCTCTATTGCTCTGTGCTTTTGCACGTTAATCAAGTACCCTCTAAGTAACATTAAAATGTTGTTTCACAGGAAGCGAGCTTGTTCATTTTATTATCTGAAAGCTCTTTCAGTAAGCTAAAACAACGCCGGGATAGGATTAACTGTTTAGGATGTTTTATTTTAAAATGAAATTAAGTTATTTTATGCTTCTTTACAATATTCTTGGCATAAAGCCTTTTTCTTTATTATATTTTCATGACTTTTCAAAAATATGAATGTGAGCTTTTAAGTTTATAAAGATGAATAATTAACGCAGCTAAAATTAATTATATTCACACACACAAAACTAAAAGCACCGCACCGCACAACACCAATAATTCTGCATTTTAGATATTTACTTAGGTAGTGCTTTAAAAATTGCCGACTAGTGTTATGTCTCTTACTTAGATTTGTAAATGTTTTAGCCAAGACTGCTCACTTCGTCCGTGTGTGCTAGTATTCTAGGTGGAGTACTTGTATATAAAATAAAATATACACCAAATTTTAAGTAAGCTTAGCAATACCACTGTGAAATCACATCCAGCTTCATGCATGTTTGCGTTTTGCGCGTGCAAACATACAGACAGATAAACAAACAAAAATTCTTCTCTTATTTTATTTTAAACTAAACATCTCCTATGTTCAAACGTCGACCATTAAGGCTCCTATATACCTCAAGTGGTGCATTTTAATCGAAAATTCACATGTACAGATTAAAGCTAAGGTTCTATAGTTTATTTATAAACAATAAGTTCAGTAAAATTTTGTACCTTAGCTTCAATCTGTACATGTGAATTTTCGATACATTATGTACTTAGCGAGCAATAAATTTAATTAAAATGAGGGCGCCACTTGAGGTATATAGGGGCCTTAATTTGCAATTTAAGTAAGTATAGATATGTTGTGGCGAAGTTGGCAAACTTGGCATGTACAGACGCGAACAAAACTCTTCTATTGTCAGCAGCACTCCAAGGGACACGAATAGGGTGTGGTTCACGAGCGCCGACTCCATTTAATTAATTCTACTGCAAATCCTTTTTCGTATCTTTCGTTACATGCAACCGGGTTTCTATAAAGTGTTATAAGTGTATGTCTTTACAGTAAAAAGTTAAAAAACCTATTTAAAGGTTTCTGGAGATGGAAACTCAAAATTTTGGTTTGATAGATTCCGCTAAGAGCTAATAGATACAGTAATTTTTTTTTTAAATTTACCTAGTAGACATTATCTATCTTAAAATCTTCTCATGTAAAGCTGGAGCACTAAATATTTTTTCTTTGTTCCTTCTAAGACTAAAAGTTTATATTAATTATAATTGTTTATTCATTTATTACATGAAAGATTTACAGACAAATAATATCTAAGTATAGATAGAATTTATTGAGCGAGCGCGAAGCGTCTCCGTCTCAGCTGGGAAAAAATGCTTTCGTATGTCTGTCCGGCTGTCCGGATTTCCGGCTGTCCGTCTGTTCTCCTCTACAGGTCGCATTTCTCAACTGATTCTTGTGAAATTTTGTGAGCAGGTTCTATAATTATACAAGGTGTTACAAAAGTACCCCTAATGCCGGAAATGCCAATGAGTATTAATGAAATTGAAATAATGGGCACTGTTCTTTATTTATTAGCTATAATATTTACGGAGAAAAACAGTATCGAAGGTTTGCAAAAATATCGACAAGATTTTGAAAGATTCCCATCTCTGCCTGATCAGCTGTTCCGGCCTGTTCCGGTCATTGGCTTTCAAATCAAAGACTATTCGTTCTTCAGACTGGTTACATCTGTTGATATTTGTACCTACGTTTACAGTACAGTGACCTAAGTATTAAGCTAATTACGACATAAGCGTATTTAAAATAAAATAAATACCTGAGACATTACAGTAACGTAATTTCTAAATTACATAGTTACTGAATCAATTATTTCAAAAATGTAAAATTAATTTCTAAAAGACACGTAAGCATCATCATCAGTATTTAAATACCATGGATAAGTTAAGTAAATTACTAATTTTACCTAGAGAATTCTTGCTTTGATAGGTAATATCAAGCAGGTACCAGAAGTCCTATCTGTTGTTGTTTAATCTTTGAAATCGTGTTTGAGACGCGCGCGCGCCGGGCTTGTCCGCGAACAAAAGTCGGCATCACACAAAGCCATCAAACGATTCCGCCGCGGCGCGCGCTATGGCACAGTTAAAAAAATGTCAGTAGTCTTAGTTGTTCCGATTAGCATAAAATTCGTTAATAGTTTTTATGGTATTAAGATGTATATAGGTACAATGCGAATAATTTAACTTTGTACAACAGAAGTGAACACCTTCAGAGCGCTTGCGAAACAAAAGGATGTATTTTAATCTGTTGAAATCTGTGTGCACCGCATCATACATTCTCGAGAGAAGTTGCCGCGGATCACTGTCTATTGTCAATTTAATCACATTTTATTTTTATTTGAATAAGATGTAGGATGGTAGGAGAAAAAATACTATCGGACCTTATGAAAAGAAATGTATGAAATTTCTACTGTTGTTATTGACGCAAAGACTAGTTGAGCAGTGTTGGAAAAATAACATGAATTTTAAAAAAGATCATGAAAAATGAATTATTTTAAAAACCTGTAAGTAGGTAAGTAGATTGATTAATTTTGAGGTAGATTGATTTAATTATGCTTGCGCCTTTTATGGAGAACTAGCTTGCCACCCGCGACTTCGTCGTGGTCAGGTCAGTTATTCCTTTTATTAGGTACCTAGGTAACTTGTGTGAAAAATAGGCCTACTGGACAAGCTTGTGCGGTGTGGTACGACGCACTGACCGACCGGTTGTTCGCGTGTTCGCTCGACGAACACGCGAACAACCGTGCCAGGCGCCGTGCGTACGGACTACGGTTAGTCGCTTTCCTGCCTTCAAGCAGTACTGTGTGCGTGTGTGTGATAAAAATGGAATCAAACGACATGGAAAAAAATGCTACAATTCAATTAATCAGACTCTATCGGAAAATCCTAAAATCAACTTAATTTTGCACCTTATCACAATAAGAAAAAATTACAGTACTGCCAACATAACGCCATAGGTACTATTCAATGAAACGCATTCTACCCAGGTTTTTCGTTAAGTTTGATTCGTTGTTAATTTATTTTAAGTGTAATAAAACTATTATTAGTTATTCTAATCATGCCCGTACGTTCGCAGTGCTTGGGAATACGGGTACATAGTGATGTGTTATGGTTTAGTAGAAGCATGTGGCTATGCTTCTCTTGCCTTTATTGGCAAGAGACTGGTTTTTATTTAGCATATCATTTGAACGGCTCGAGATGAATGGAGTGCAGTTCGAGCTACATCTTTTGAGCATGTAATGTAAGTAATGTAATTCTTGGTTGAAATGAAACGATTTTTTTTGTCACACATACAAACTGTGGGCAGCGGTGGCGTTTCTATGAAGCGCGCGTAGTTTTATACTTTTAAATTGGTGCGGGTCAGTCCGTCCGTCGCGCGTCGTCGGGGGTCTAGTACTGAAAATCGAAAGTTATTTCGTCGAAATCGATGGGCTATTTTACCGATGGGTCATTTCACCAAAAAGCCATTTGACGGAAAATTTACATCACCGATAGTACATTTCTTCGAACGCCATATTATCGAAAGGCAAATAAAATAGTCTCAATTAAAAAGTTTTATTTAATAATCATAAATTTTAAGTGACGCTAAATTACTTTTATAAAAATAAACCACTATTCGCATTATTAAGAAATAAAAAGTATTTAGTAGTTTAGTAGTCAACATCGATTTTCTTAGATTTTATTTCTCTTTCGATAATATGGCGTTCGAAGAAATGTACTATCGGTGATTTAAGTTTTTCGTCAAATTGATTTTCAGTGAAATGACCCAAAGGTAAAATAGCCCATCGCTGAAGTGAATTTTCGATGACATGTAACTTTCGTTGATTAGTCCTAGACCCGTCGTGGCTCCGCCTACATGTTCGCGAACAAATCGGTGCGCGCACAAAGTAGTATGAACAAGGTCATAGACCGGAAATAGAGATGTGGATTAACATTGTCGATATTTTTATTCACGATTAAAAATAGCTAATTTTAGACGAAATTAAAACTTAATATTAGGGATTTGAGAAATTTACAGAGGACTCTTTACATGATGTACTTCAACCACCTTTCGGGATTAGGGGTATTTTTGTAACACCTTGTATAGGGACTATCAAACTGAATAACTTTTACTATGGGACCGCGAAAAAAAAATCAGCTGTTTCATACATTTTGATATTTTCGATTTTAATTTTTGTATGAAACAGCTGATTTTTTTTTCGCGATTTCAGAGTTGGCCCCATAGTGAAAGTTGTTCAGTTTGATGGTCCCTATATACCATATTCGGCATTAGGGGTATTTTTGTAACACCTTGTATACAAATATAAATTGCAAATGAAGATCCCAAGTTCATATTTCACAACCCTTATGACATAATTGGGCAGGCGGTCCGTGTTACACGGATTAATAAGTCAAAGATACCAAACTAATATTGAATTTAGTCCAGCCCCCTGATTATGTAACTTTGTTGCAATCAACTCTGACAGAAATCGCAGTTACATTGCTACTTTAGTAAGAACCAATGTGACAACTATCTTACTTAAAGCAGCAATGTAACTACGGTTTAATCGATTTCAATCGAGAATTGTTAGCAACAGAGTTACGTAATCAGCCCTTAGTGTTCCGTGTGCGAAGCTGAATGACGCGAGCTGTTTCTATCAACATTATTAATAATAACTACGCTTCTTTCGAAGATAAAAAGTAAGTGCACGCGGATCGTTCGTATATTCAGAGAGTAAATAGTTCAATAATGTGATTTATGTTTCGCATTTTTATTTCAATGCTTATGTCAGTATCTGAATTTAAAGTGTTTTCGAATCTAAATATGGATCCAAGCGCACAGTTGAGCTACCGGCTACCGGTTTGAAAAATAACATAGTTGCAACTGTTGCGAGAATGTTTATAAGCCTGGTACTTTCGATCGAGAAAGAAGTCATTGAGAGATACTAATGTGAATAATAATAAATAAAGTTATGTTCTAGACTGTAAGGTATTGGTTATGTAAAAATGATCAAGTATTTAAAAATAAAGTAAAAGGAGTAGTTTGTACCCGACGGCAAGGAAAGGGTTATGTTTTTCGCGCGTATCTTGTATGTATGTATGTTTGTTTGTTTGTACGTAATATTCTTTATTACCTATTAGAAAAGATGGAAACAATCAAACGATCTTGTTTCCATCTTTTCAGTTGACTTGTCTTTTGATGCAGGCGGGGTTTTTTTTAATAAAGGAATGTTTCCGTTTAGTTAAAGCCATCATCTCCAACTCTAACTACCGTTTTTTAGGGTTCCGTACCCAAAGGGTATAACGGGACCCTATTACTAAGACTCTGCTGTCCGTCCGTCTGTCTGTCTGTCCGTTTCTCACCAGATTGTATCTCATGAACTGTCATAGTTAGACAGTTGAAATATTCACAGATGATGTATTTTTGTTGCCCTATAACAACAAATACTAAAAAACAGAATAAAAGAAATATTTAATGGGGCTCCCATACAACAAACGTGGTATTTTTAACTCGATATTGATAACGACAACAGGTAGACGCTTGAAATATTTACAGAATAAGCATATTCACTTTAAAAATTATGAAATAAAAATAAAACAAATATTTAAGGGAGGATCCCATACAACAAACGTGATTTTTACGAAACCCTTCGCGCTCGAGTCCGACTCACACTTGGCCGGTTTTTTTTCTAGCTTGAATATGGAAAAATCCCATTAACATGGTAGCCTTGCAAAGCATTCTATATTACATAGCTTAATAAGTCTTTTGCCTAAAGCCCAAATGATATTAAATATAATACTAAGCTTCTGTCGGTTTTCATTAAGTCGCTGTGGTTTTATTGTTCCCGCCGTGAACAATCCTATTATTCACAGAATCGTGTAATATTTGACTTCGGCTTATAAGACCTTATTGTTCATTGCTAAAACCGTAATCGCTTACACGTGGTTCAAACCGTTTTCATAAATCAAAAAACCGGACAAGTGCCAGTAGGACTCGCCCACCGAGAGTTCCGTACTAGGTACTTAAGTAAAGACTATATTTTTATGATTTAATTACAAATGTATAGTTGTCAGATTTTTCCCTGAACTTGAAGTATAAGACAATATTACTTACCTCGTAGTTCTAGGTCAACGGAAAGTACCCTATAAATTTTGATTCCCCTGAGTGTCGAAATATGCGTTTATTGCGGCATAAACAACCGTATCTTTTTTTACGTTAACTTAGAAGTTTGATTTTTTCACAGCTTCAAGGGACTGTAGAACTGATTTGGATTAGTACCTCGACGCGTTGCCGAGATAAAGGGTCTTGACAGACAGACGGGCAACAAAGTGTGATCCTATAAGGGTTCCGTTTTTTCCTTTTGAGGTACGGAACCCTAAAAAAATATGTGTCACCAAACGAAACGTGTTCAAACAGATTTTTGGATTATCGAATGTTCGGTGCAGTAGCACCAAAGTCATTTGTAGTCATTTTAATTTAGTTTAGCTTTTAGGTTTACAAGGAAAAGGAATCTCCAAAGTCTCTCAAAGTTTAAAAGGAATAGGATTAAGAACCTACTTTTTGATTTAAACGCGATTTATACACATTTCGTATCGATTAAAATTTTAGTGTCCGCAATCTTGCTCAAAAGTAGTTAAGTATAGGTACTTAATATGAAATGAATAACTTAATTTTTGGAATATAATCAATACTTTACTATCATCAACTACAGTTGAAATATGTGCCGTTGAGTAATGCACTTCGACTCTTGATGGTTTCAGAAACGACATTGTGAATAGCTCCCGTGAGACGACGAGTGAATGGCCTGAAAGAAAACTTTTTTCATTTCGTTTACATTCGAAGATTTGCTTCGTATCAAACTGCTTGAAGTGACCTGCTTAGGAAAGTTAAAGTTTAGTTTTTGATGTTTGTTTTCTTTTCAAATATTCGTAACAGTCTTATTTCGACATTGTTAAAATTTTGTGATTTTTTACAAAAATGTAATAACGGCAAAATTAATGTCATAGTCTACGGAAAAAATACACGAAAGAGACAACAGTTTAGAGCTTGAAAGGCTGTAAAAGCTTTTACATGTTCAAACTACTAGCGTAGTGTCGAGTATCTGATTTGATAGTCGGGTACAAATCCAGAACAGTACCTATCAGAAAGAAGGTAGTCGTAAAAAGTAACAGCATGCCCGTCCAGCCGGCATCGACGTCAACAATCCAGTCGGAAAACTCATAGTTGGTCAAAATTGAGTTGCAATATCCAAACCGAAACAGGAGGACGGCGTAATATCACTCTTTTTGGGAAATCGTAGAGTTTTCGCCCGGGTTTATTGCGATTCCGCGCCGATAAATACGGAGCTACCCTCTATTCGATGTAATATAACGATACAGCGACCTTCAGGAAGCTTATTTTGATATATCAAATAACCACCTCGAATATCGAACTGATATCCAGAAAGAGTGGAAAAGTCCTTTAATGGATTACACGAAAATCTTGAACTTTTTTTATACTATATCATATCTTATCCAATAATGTTGTTTTACTCACCTACTTAATGTTCGTAATGTGAATCTGGTGTTTTCATTACGCTTATTGATTTTAAACCGACTTCAAAAAAAGGAGGAGGTTATCAAGTCGACGGTTTTTTTTTAAACAAGCGTAGATGTAACCCAAAGATATAGAAGGTAATATTTTTAAGCAATCTCTTTTTTTAATTTAGTGGTGTTGTTACCCTTTTAAATTAAGTTGAAATGACTTGCAACAAATTAAACTCTTAAGGAGTGTTCTTAAGTAGAAAACTCCATTGAAGCAACATTTGAAGCTTTACTTGTTTTCAGAAAATGGTTTTCACTGTTTCAGCAAAAGCATGACTAGCATTTATTGTTCTTGCAGTAACTTTTTAGAAATGAATTTCCAAGAAAACAATGTAGCGAAGATTCTTGTAAGCCAACACTGAAAATATGAATAATGTTTTCGTTAACGATTAACGGTTTGCCATTTCATTTGTGTTCGTTTAAGAAGCAGAAAATTATTGTGGTTAAGGGGCTTTTATTTTATTTATTCTAAATAAAATAAAATCGACTGGTGGCGCTAGTTAGCTCATTTCAGCCCCTTAATAACACAAATGGACTTAATTTATAGTTGTAATTCAAACTTCTTACATTTTTGTATAGTTAGTTATAAACGTATTGCTGGTATAGATACCTACCTACTTTTAAAATTAAAATTAAAAAATGTAAATATATAAAATAATAACTTGAGTTTTTTTTACTTACGATGATGTGAACTAAGTTTGTTTTACAATTTCGTATCAAAAGAAAGTTGTTACTGAATCATTTTGATTTTGCTAGCGGTGCAAATCAAATTTTGTTTTTTATTTTTAGAAGTTCATAGTTCAAAATCATTCAAAATATTTCTGGTCATTATTCGAAATTTGAAAATAATAAGGTTGTGACAGAATTTATGACTGCGTATATTAAGTATTTATTTGTTTTTAAACAACATACAATTTGAGCTACTTTTTAACGTGAGGTCTACAGCTCACGAATCTTAAAATTGGTGCAGTTATATGGTACAAGTGTCTACGCAACTGAACAATATGTGGGAATTGAAATAGGCGCTATCTTGGTTGTGTGAAGCTGAGACTTTTATTGAAGTGGTGGCTTCCTCGGCAGAACTAACCGAGTAAACTGTCTTGATATACTTGGTGCCAAATGCTCCAAGCAGCATTGGAATGCGATGCACCCGCATTCTAATGAAAAATTAAACAATATCTACCACTGAACTATTTAACACTTGACACTGGCAAAAATTACTTCCAAGAGGAAAGTAGATTGCCATAACAAAAAAAGAAGAAGAAGAAGCTCACGAAGCTGCTAGTTTTGAGAATGAACGATAAAACGGATAAAACCATTTCTAAACAAAACGTTATATTATCATCAGTAAATAATGTAAATCGTTTGACATTCGCCTACCTTTAGGACGGAACTCGCCTTCCACACAAAGGTGAAATGCCTTCCAATTTATTGTTCGATGAACGTGCGAGGAATTCAATCATTTTCTGATTTTACGAGCAACTGCATTCAGGGCCGAAGTTGTGTAGATTGTTTTTAGGTGTGTATAAAACGTGATTTAAAGAATAAAATAATGTTTAATGATTCTTATTGTTGGTTTTTCATTCCAGACAACTCACGATAATTTGTAGGCAGTGCAAGAAAATGATAACATAAATAAATAAATAAATATTTGATAGAATCACATACATTGCTCCGATTCCAAAGTAAGCAGCTAAAGCACTTGTGTTATGAAAATCAGAGACAACGGTGGTATCACAAACACCCAGACCTGAGCCAATATAGAAAAGTTCGTTTTCTAAATTGACCCAACCGGGGATCGAACCCGGGACCTCAGAGATGGCGACACCTTGAAAACCGGTGTACAAAGCCACTCGACCACGGAGGTCGTCAATTATTTAGTTAAACAGAATTTGTACTATCACGACTTAATATCAACATCAATCACTTGGGAAACCCTACCAGAATTTCAACCTAGAACATTTGGCACAGAAGGTGGGATTGCTCACTCAATAAAACAAATATGCAGGGCTGGGCATAACATGTTAAGTAGGTACTTACCTATATCACAATTCAGTGCTTGAGCGGGTGCTCTCTGTTAATGGTGAACACACGGACCTGAAAAAAAGACGGAAGTAATACCACACTAAAAAGAAGTGAAGCATGCAAGGTCCTACAATTTCGTTTGTTGTACATGACCTACACTCACACAAATACACCTGGAAAGAAAAGACCTGTGTATTTGTGTGAGTGTAGGTCATGCTTCACTTCTTTTTAGTGTGGTATTAAGTCCGTCTTTTTTTCAGGTCCGTGTGTGGACATTGGTGGATAATAAAAGGCATTGATCACCAGGCTGAGCAAAATAGGTCTTCAGATCCTATCGCCTTACAGAATATTATCCATTTGTTCCTAGATATGTAGATAAGTACAAGCCGCAATATCTGAATAATGTCCCATAAGCCTGTTTCAGGGCGGAATTCGCAATATTCGCAACGGAACAATATTTTGGTAGGCTTCGTATAGCAGCAATGTTACGGGTATTTTTCTGCTCTACTTCTGAAAATAAAAATCTTTTTGATTAGTAAAGTATCAGCCAATTTGGTATAAAGAAATTGAAAATACAGATTTTATGTAAAAAAGGTATAATAGATTAGAAAAAATCTTAATAAGAGCAATATTTAGGTACTTATACAAACTAACTCATTCATTTGATAAGATCGATAAATCATGGAAGAATCATGAAATATGTAACTTAACTATGAATGGATTTAGTATGATAGCTGATACCAAATAATATACTAGAAAAAATACGAATCGCAACAGATCATGTTCTCGGACGGGAATCGATAATAGCTGATTTTACTTATTTAAAATCCAATAAAAAGGTACCTATAGTCGTTAAATTAGCTAGCAACTAACAATCAAATATCTCTTTGATTCATGGACACGAGGTTTAGGAACAACTATTCCGAAGAGCTGTGGCTAAATTTATATTTAGACAGATGACATCATAACTAAGATCGAACACAATACATAGAAAAGAACAAGAATAAGTCACCAAAGATTTTTGTTAAACCTGTGCTTTTGTATGACTGAAACATATTTACCTATTGTTATTCTGTTTTTGAAGTAGGTAGGTATAAGAAAATATTTCCGCTATAAGATAAAATATTTATATTGAATCTATGCTTTATACTTTGTAACGTATTTTTATTTCCGTATCAAAGAATAAACAACAGACATTGTTAAAATAACTCAAGGCAATATTTCTTTTGCGAGAGTTGAAATACTAAGAAATGGAATTTATTTTATCTCTTTATTAAGAACAAAAGGATCCAACTTGTACTTAGAGATATTTTATTTGGGATAATCACGTAATATCCGAATTAATAATAAAATGTTAAGTCCTAACTAAAGCAAACTATATAAATCGGAAACAATGACGAACTTTCAGGTATTAAACATGATATTTTACATTATCTGACAGTTTTATTATTATTCCTCTTAAAACGATAATCAACCGACATAATACAACATACTATTAAATAAAAAAATAGTATACCCTTTAAATACAATCTCAGAACTTTGGAAATCAACATTAACCTTTCAAGGCCCGGAAAATGAGACACAATAGATAATCTATTGTCGTCCAGCCGCATTCGGCCGCTCGGGCGTTGATGAATTAAGAGAGCGTAGTCTGCACACTAGCGCCGCCATTGAAAAAAAATCATAGTGCCCAAATAAAGTCGAAATTGTGAATTATCTCTCTATAGTGTTCTCGGAAGAAACTTTGTGGTGCTTTGTCCTTTCCCAAGCTCTACTCTATCTCTGTACCAAATTTCATTAAAATCGGTTCAGTAGTTTAGGCATGAAAGCGTAACAGACAGACAAACAAGAGTTATTAGTGTGGAAGATGGAAAGTAAACGAATTAAAGATTTAAGATAAACCAAAATGGGAGTGAAAAAATTGTATGTTTTAGAAAATTCGCTTCCAACTTCCAAAAATTGATATGAAACACGAAAACAACAAAATGACAGGTCTACATCTACACTAGCGCCAAGTTAGCGGTAGTGCGCAGATTGTTGGACGATTTTTGAATCAACAAAAATATTCTGCCATCGTCACGTCACAGTGACGCTTCTGTCAAGAACACACAAACTTCGTATTTTGTGCCGGATATGTAGCTGCGACAGGTGTCATTGAATTATGAATTTAAAGTTCTTGTAACAGTTGTCTGGCTACCACAAATTATGCAGACGGCTTTTGGTCAAAAAGTTGCGGGCCCGCCTCGTCATATTGATACTTCTCAGACAACACGAATGATAAAACGAAAAATACTTCTCAAATTGTTCAAGTGTCGGAGCAAAGATTTCATCTGAAAACTTTTTAAAGATAAAAGAACGAAAATGTTTCTAACTTCAATTTTCCATACCATTCGCGCTGTTGAAAAGTTATGAATTTTCGGTTTGGGTTTTATTGTCGGAAGTAGAGTACCTGATTATCTAACTCAATAATTACTTGTAATATGGTCGTTATTTTGGGAACTTTCTTTGAGCAAAGTCAACCTTTCCGCGCTGCGAACGATGGCGCTGCAAAGTTGTATGGAATTTCATTAATGGTGAGTATTAGCTACCAGCAGTTTCCTTTCAAAATCCATTATTGTCGCTATTTGTTTCAAACATAGTTAGATATAATAATATATCATATACCTAATCAAAGTACATAACCTGGATCTCAATATCGAGTTTAGCATCAGATTCTAGGGGCTGTGCTTTAAACTTTTGTCATTATTTTGCTCACTTGCAAAATTTCCTCAACTTAAAACAAATTAAAAAGTTCTAAAAAGTTTGCTAGCACATTAGCTCTTCATAGTTTTGAAGAAACATTAAATTAGTCTTATAAAATGCTAAGTGCGTTAGTTTCTTGGTTTTATGAGATAATTAACCCATCAAGGCCCGGAAATTGAGACAATAGCTGTTATCCATTGTTATCCAGCTGCATTCGGCCGCATTGATGAATGCGTACAAATAAAAACAAAAAACATCAAATAGGTAACATTAATTGACATTAATTAACTCTTCTTGTTATTTGTGATGTTATTTGGATAAAGACAGTATTTGTCTAGGGTTCTATTAAATAAAAATCAAAAAATACTTACTCAATTCAAAATAAATGTCAATAACACTTTTTCATACAAAACTGCAAATCGCAATAATTTTTATTTGGTTAAGTATTTGGGATTTTTTATTTAATAGAAACTTTGACAAATACTGTATTATTCCGAATAACATCACAAGAAGAGTTAATTATACTAAAATTGCAAATTACTTTGGTATTACGTTTGTATAGGAAGCTCACTGTTCGTCGGACTCTTAACTAAAGATTTTACGTTGCTTGTAGGATTAGCAAATGCTGAAGGTATAAGCAAAGAACATAATACTATGGTAGTGTATTTTAAGGCTGAAATACACATGCTACTACGTAGCACATAAGCATGCTAGTTTCAACTAGATGCTACTTAGTAGCATACAATTAGCACGTGTATACGAAAAGAGCATGCTTGTAAATAATCACGCTACTTAATCGCAAGCCGGTCTTTTTTTCGTAATGTACACGATGTAAAGCAAGCGTGCTTTTCTAGAAGCATGTGTATTCCAGGCTTTAATTAATTAGCGGTTGCTTACTAGCACTCGCACGCTCCTACCTACTACCACAAGGACCGCATCGTAGCCGAACGAATGTTGTAATGCTTGATGCAATACGCATATGAATAATGTCAATGTTAATAGTTTTTATGGGTATTAGAATTAATTAACCATTAAATTAATTACGGTATTTGCAGAATTTATTTTTAGTCCCAGTGTTATGACATACCGTTTGAGTTGGTTAGAAGAATAAATTATAAGTTTATATCTTCGTGAAATTCAAAGTCCCTTAGCTGTCTTAAGATATACTGCTTTTGAGTTCTGCGAAAATGATTTTTTAAACTGTTATTATAAATAAGTTTTTCAATATCATTAAGTACCTTAGTTATAATACAGTGTGTAAAAAAGTTACAGACATTTTATGGAATCATTCTAGATCGTGTCAAGTACACAGGAAAAATAAAAAAAAACATTCTCCATACTAATGAAACAAAAAGTTATTCTACGATAATCATTAATTCAAGGCTAGTTACGGCACGCATCTATATATAAAAAAAATACAGTGGATTATTTTCAATATTATTGTACTTACACCCTGTATTTTACTGTTTAAATTATATCAAATATTTGAATATCATATAGATACACAACGTGTTACAAAAATACCCCTAATGCCGAATATGGTATATAGGGACCATCAAACTGAACAACTTTTACTATGGGGCCAACTCTGAAATCGCGGAAAAAAATCAGCTGTTTTGATATTTTCGATATTATTTTTTGTATGAAACAGCTGATTTTTTTTTCGCGATTTCAGAGTAGGCTCAATAGTAAAAGTTGATCAGTTTGATGGTCCCTATATACCATATTCGGCATTAGGGGTATTATTGTAACACCTTGTATATATGAAGCATCTCCATTTCGCTGTAAATTGAATGTACTCGCAGGAAATTAAAGTGCCTCTGTGGCGACAACCTGTCGGTCGATATTGAGGCCCAAAGCTGACTTGGCGTTTGCACGCTTTAGACCAAACTTTTTCACGCCACAATGTAGGTATGTCAATTCTTGTGACTGAGAAGTTCGATGTTTATTGTTACCTATGTAACATCGCGATTCATAGTGGTGAAAGGGGTGAATTAGATTCTATGAAAAGTAAAATAGCTTACGGTTGGTTTTTGGGATATTTATGTGTTATGTATATACTACGCGTTCACTTCATCGTTGCCGCTACCTCCCGCCCGCTTCTGCCCGCAACGTAAAATTTTATTTTTGTTTCTGTTGATTTAATCATTACGTTCGTTATTTGTGTTGTTATGATGATTAAAAGAGTAAATTTTAAATTAATATAATATATATAATATATAATAATATATAAATTAATGACACTTTTGAACAAGAAAAACAGTTGAAAAACATGATTACTTTTTTGTCTACAGTACCGTTAGCTGTGACGTAATAACGGTCGTCCACGGCAATCACGAAGTGAACGCGTAGTAGTTAATATCTGTCTCATGTTTTACGGGATCATTTTCCAATCTAGATATCGCTACACAGTTCGAAGTAAAGATAATTGTTTTTGAACTTGGCAGGATCGTGACTAGCAAACCGTAGAGAAGCAAGCAGCCTTTTTCTTTAAGTTTAGAGGATTAATGTTTTATAAACTTCCGTAGACTATAGACTTTAGTTTTCTCGGTGTTCGTGCCAACTTTAAACACAATTCAAATTGTAATGAGTGAACCGTAAGGATCATTTCCACTCATTAATGGCAAGTTTTGTGAAAGTAAAAAGTTTTTTATTTTCTTTTAAGTTCAAATTAATTAAAACATATTTAAGCAAGGAAAACTTACTTAATGTTCGTATTAATTCCTACAAATTCATCACAGACAAGAAAAAGGAAGTGTGCGTAGGTGGTAGTATGAACCACTGATTTATAATAAGTTGCAAGCATGTTCAGGGCCTTAGGCCGCTTTGGTCTAAATGTATGGTCAACAATGTAGACATTGTTTACCCTGTCTTGTCTCCGTCACAGCCGACGGAAACTTGGGCGATACAAGACTGAGTTCCGTACATTTCTGGGTTCTGTATTGCTTGCTATCTGCGATAGTAGCTTAGCTGTATTTGTTTGTTACATATCTTGAACTTGAATCACAGAAATTTCGCTGTTCTGTGTCTTGAGTAATTTCATATTACAATCAGGAAGGATACCTATGCATTTACCTACCGGTCCTGAAAGATGCTTAGAAATTTGAACATTATTTTGACAACCTTATTCAAGGTACATCGGAGTAGCTGCACAGGCCCAAAACACGCCTTCAATGTATGTATGAAAATCCATATTTACCGCGTTTAGTGACCGTCAACGTTACTATGAAAACTCCTATTTCTTTTGTAATAAAAAAATGGAACGAACTTTTCATTGAAACACGTCAAACAAGGAGGTCCGTGAATCAATATTTAAAATTGGAACTGTTGGTCTATAGTTTTTGTCTTTGATTTCTATCTGCCATCTGTCATGGCTTCTGTCTTTTTCCTGCGTACTGGTTTGATGCTTTTTTGGTTTTTAATCATTTTAGTTTATCTCAATATATATTTTTCCTTACTTTGAGCTTTCTCCTTTTCCCGCTCTTTAACACTATTACAAAAAAACTGGTGTTACTTGGTATTTAAGAGAATTAATGAACTATTTCTTCTTTCAATAAAGTCAGATATTTTAGTTTCAAATAAAGAGCGAAAACATTTATTCTTATTCTTTTGTTTTTTGTTATCTGACAAGGTTTAAAATCGAATTAGGCCACCCAAGTGTTTACTCTGAAATGAGAACATTCCGAATCATTCGTTCGTAACGCTGACAAAGCGTTCCAAAACGTGCTCGAGAATAGAGGGCATTGCGTAACACCGAACGAGAAATTAAAACGAAAGAAGATAATCCCCTTTAGTTGAGGATTCAACTCAGCTACTAGACAATGAAATATCGAAGCTGTTTTGGTGGCACCAGGAAACCTCATTTAACGGTTCGAGAGGCACGGAGTAGCTGGAGCGTTCCGTTGCGCGTGTTTATTGGCGTACAAACTTCTGTGCTTCATTTTCCTTCGCCTATTTTTAGCTCGTCAGTTTTTCCCGCGGTCCGACTCCGTTTTGTGACATTTAAATGACTTTCTTTTTATCGGGACACTTTTTTTTTATTGGATAAGGGAAACATACAGCTCAATTTATACATATGAATGAAAATTATTATGTTTGTACATAGGCTAACACAGTTTCCACTAAGAGGAATTAATGCAAAACAAAATTTGAGTATACTACATAAGTTAACGAATTGTATCATAGCAAATATAACTTTTCACAAGCAAACCAATGGAAAATTAACACACAACATAGTCAAATAGTATAAACAAAGACATTATATAACACTGACAACACTGACTTTGAGAATTTTGTATTTATGTATCGCATTTAAATGTCCATGAATAAGTAATTGAAGTATTTTTTGAATTATTTTCTGTAATCCACCACTGTTTTAATAAGATAATAAAAGTTAATCACAGTTAAAATTTTAGGCATAATTTTTCGATGGGCGTCTGAAACTTTTTCAATTTAACGTGCTAAAAGCGGAGGGCCTTTTACAAAAAAGAATCACGATAGTCGGACGATGTTCGTTGATCGGTTTACTTGATTTTGAACCTTATACTTGAGTTAATAATGTCACGGAGTGGGACGAACGTTGTACGCTTATCGCGATGGTTTTTTGTAATAGGCACTCTGGCCGCTCATTAGCATGCCGTTGGATCAAAATGTTAAGGAGCCTCTTCACAGTACCTTCGTTCGGCCTAGGGATTGTCCTTTGTCTATATTTTTAGAACTGAACCAATCTACAGACCGCTTCAAGGCTGTTTTTGTATTAACATGAGTTGTGTATGATCCATCCATTGATCATTACCAAGGAAATCATTAGAGCACCTAGCTATAATTTTTACAGAAGATCACATGTATTTTTCTAGTATTGTGTCTCTGTTGGGCAATTTTTGATAAAGTTATAGAATCGTCCTTGTAAACGAATTTCCTTAATTCTTCATAATGTTAAAGAAAAGACCCAGTAGCTTGTGGTAGCACTCTTTATTAAATATTCATTGAGAACTGCAAGAATTTTAATGGCGTGCTTTACAAAAGTTATTTAAGTGATGTGTAACATCAATTATTCGAGGTAGATGTTTAATATTTAAATTTAATTATTTATGATCATGGAGTGTTATTGAACTTTGAATGTTCTATAAATAACAATTTCAAAACTTTACATAACAAGAGTAATTTGTTCAAAGTTGTTGAGTGTTCGAAAGTTGTCGAGGGCAGTATTGAAGCGGAACGCCTGGCATCGGAAACACAGAAACTTGTAAGTAACACTGAAGTTTGTGAGAATTATATTTTAGGGAACGTCCACCTTGACGTATGTGTTGAAGAATCTAACGAGGTTACGGGGTTTGGGTCTACTGTTACCTCCATTACTTTTGTTAAAAAGCGATGGTGAAAACAAATGACTTTCGACAGTGAGACTGCTCGCTCGGTGCCCTCGGCGTGTCAGCCAGGTTTAACTTTTGTGGTAAAACGATCAATTTACTGATTATTATTTCGAGAGGGGGACGCCAGCGAAGCCAGACGGGTGATCAGTCTCCCTAACCGGAACAATTTCACCCAGTTACCCAAATTCCCTGAAAATTTATTGACAGGTGCTCTATTCCAGTCTATAGTCTCCAAAATGCAAATCACTCAGAGTTGGTACACTAAAACTACAGTATTTACAAATATAACACAATTTATCCAAATACATGCCTTCAAATATTACAGTAGCTTTCGTGTTTTGGCACAGAATATTGTTTTGGTAATTACATCACGAAAACGTGAAGGTTGCTCGCGGAGGGCTGCAGGCTTCCGATAAAACCCCCATTTGGTGGTCATTGACACCACAAACTGTCTTGCCTTTCCGTACCGTGGCCCCTGACTTCAACACTCGCTGATACAATCAAAGGAATGGATCCAAGCAATATAATTTTATGTATTATTGCATTCAGGAATGTGGTTTATGTAAAATTGCAATGTTGTTGTCCTAGCTACATTGCGTAATGGTTGTTTTGAAAAATCCTACTAGGTAATCCTTTTAACTTCCTTCCTGCAAAGAGTCTTGAAGGTACTTCGTAGTTCTAACACAGGCACTTCGATGATCAGTATTTTGAACGTTGGTATTTCATTATAATATAATGAGGGTGGAAAGTATAAGTACATACTTACAAGAGTTCGGCGTTGCCTGAACACTTGCGACTCGGCGGGTATAAAGATTAAAAACTTGAACTGAATTTCATACATACTTCTTGACACTCAACAAAAATGTGGGATGGTACAAGAAAATAGTATCAGATTTTTGGTAACATTGAGTTATGGTTTCAACCCACTTGTCACGGAAACTAACGCGCTAGTTAGCCTGCGCGCTTCTGATAAAGAGCCCATTTGGGGTGCAGTGACGTGGCAAAACTATCCGACTCCAGCGCGCTGATTGCGCTAATGCTCCCCAGATGTGTCCTGATGGCCGACTTCGCTAATTGCTCACAAAATCAACTCCTTTAACAAAGCAATGAAAACTGTTTGTGTTTTAGCAGAAGACCATTTATAATGACGTCTACACCAGATATCCATTTTTCACAATGTAAGGACTTTCAGAGTAAATTGTACATTTGCTTGGATGAATAATGATGGTAGACTTAAGCTTAAAGCGCAAGTGATAATTCAACATAATAAATTATTCTAAATATCTTATGGTATCGTTTTTGACAAGGAGTGGTTTAAAATATTATTGAATAAACAACAGTGCTTTTTATTCAAAGTCATTCAGTTTAATACATACCTACTTATGAATCAATATAGTTTAAAATAAGGTAATTTACGTTATTGGTTTAAAATAATTATATCCTTAATGAAATTGTTGTACGATATCTAAAAGTAAGAGTAACTACTGGAAAAAAATTGTCGTTCTTCCTTTATAAAGATATCATAAATGGAACCCAATTAAATTCAGTACCCTCTATGCAAGGCAATTTAATTTATTAAATTTCATGATCTCTTTTTAGAAAATAAAGGATGTGAAAAGCGTCGGATGCTACTTATTTAGGTATCGTATTGACTGCGCGCTTTAGCGTTAAATAGAATCTGAAGGGGAAATGTATTAAGTCGGATAAGCGCAGCATGAGAAATGCCAAGATAATACTGCGAGATGCCTTTGCTCTATTTTAAAACCACTTAGGACTGTTATGACAGTATAAAACTTATAAAGATTTCTTTCTTTCAAGTGTCCTATTTGTTTTTAAAAGAAACACTTTTCTTTGTCTAAAACTGTTTATAGTATTGAAACGTGCCCGAGAAAATGTATTGAAGTAAAACTTTTATTACGAAAAACATTTCATGAAAATTGATTTGACTACTTTGATGACTTAGGTCAGCAGAAGCCACCGATGTCAAGAATAAGTCAGGTCTAAAGTAGTTATGTTTGTGAGGTGTATTACATGGATGTTGGCACCACGCCAGGCCAGGATTATTGAACTAGTTCCAACGGTAGTTTGCGAGGTACTAACGTTAACTGCATTTGGTTGGCGTCAGTTTTTATCACAAAAAACCGGGGGATTCTGGCACCGATTTAGGATTTATTTTCTTGTGACTAGGCATACAAAATGTCCATATTCTGTTCTTATAACAATCTTTCATTTTAAAATGACTGGTACTTAAATTAAACTCGTAAGACACTTAGTTTATTTATGGACCAAGAAATTTAAATTCATAAATAAACTTCTTGCTTTGGACTAACTTTGGTTTGGTATTTCAATGTGCTTTAGTACATTGTATTTTTTTTTTAAAGATTTTTGTCTTGGATACAAAGTCCTTTAAGCCATGTCTTGGTGTCTTCTCATCTCTTTCATAACTTTTCTGAGTTTGAGGTTAGCTTGGATTTGGTTTTGTGTCAATTTTTTAGGATAGTGGATATAAATTCCATTGACATGATGGATTTTTCTTCTGTGGTCCCGAAATGTTTTATTTTACAATTAACTTAAGTCACAATTATTTATTAACAACACACAGTACAATTTCTCACCAAAACTACATAGCCCTTTGAACTTCACTTTTAATACTAATTTAAATCGTTAAGGCCTAAAGCTCGTCTATCTATCTATCTATACCGGCTGGTATAGATAGATCGTTCGTCCGTCTTCGGACATAGGCCTCCTCCAAAACCTTCCACTTACAATTATTACATAAATCAGTCTATCGGTAAAATAAATATCGACAACGACATCAATTTATTGAAAAATTCTTGCGTAATTGAATTTTCTTCCTGTTGAGTTTGTTAGGCGGGTGGCCGGCGCGGGCGTGTCCTCCTCTGCGACAGAGCCACCATGAAAAATACCGATCAAGTATACCTTAAAATGATGTTCGTTAAACGTACATGACGTACATGTTATCACTGTACGTGTACGAGGTTACAAAATAATAAGCATTGATTGTGGTTCTGCCAGGGAGCATACTCTCTATCAGAGTCACCTAAAATACGAACTCACGAATGTTAAAAGTTGCTGTTTTTTCATTAAATCTGATGAACGAACACTGTGTTTTGTGTACGAGTTAAAAATTTCATTACTACATAGTAGTTTTAATAATTTTCACTGTAATGAAATTTTTACTGAAAACGCCTGTTTATTTTATGTTGAGAAAATCCTCTGAAGACATACAAACAGGCGTTTTCTGAGTGAAAATTATTAAAACTACAATGTGATAATGATATTTTCAACTCATACGCAATTCACAGTGTTTGTATCAGATTTCATGAAAAATCGGCAGATTTTAACATCCCTGAGTTCGTGCTTTAGGTGGTTCTGCTGGAGAGCATGCCCCCTGGCAGAGCCACAAACAATGCTTAGTATTTTGTAAACACGTATAGCTATAAAATCACATTTACGTTTAACGAAAAACATTTTTATATTATTGTATTTTCCAAGGTGGCTCTGTTGCAGAGGAGGACACGCGCGGGTGGCGACACGTCTGACTGGCCGCTACATCGTGCGTCGTGGCTCTCCAGACATTGTGATTTACGGTCTTGGAGACTTTGTGTCACGCTGCCTTTGCTGACAACAAAGCGAAGTAAGGTGACCTGGAAACTTATCTGAAAATAGAAGGAATTATACGTGCTCTTTGGCTTGCCTGCATCAATGATTAGTCTTGAATGCTGTTTGGAGTAGGTACTCGATTATTTCACAAACTAGTCTCTAGACTGACTAGATGCTACATCGTACTTCTTTGCTCTCCAACCTTTGTGATTTACGGTCTTAGAGACTTCGTGTCACGCTGCTTTTATTAGACAACTAAGGAATCCGACAACATATCTAGGAATAGAAAGAAATATACGTGCTTTTTGGCTTATATAGGAGTTCTTACGGTTGTCTGGAGTACCTATTAGATGTTCGAAAAACCCTTCGGAGTTTAATCAAGGTTCCATCAAACAAACTACTACGCAAAACCAAAAATTTTACCTTCAATTTTATCTAGATCTAATTATTTTCTTTGGACTTGGATTTCGGTTCATTATCTTTTTCCCGAGTGCCTGTGGGGAAAAATTGTGAGTGGCGTAAACATTAATGGGATCTGAAAGTTTGCCATCAGCAGTACATACTTTTATTACTTTGTAGGTATAACTGTAATGTAATTATTTGTATCAAAAGTTTATATTGAGCATCACGTATCTTTGATCTCGGTGTATTTTGTGACTGAGAGGATAAGTTATCACCTATGGCCGATGACCGTTGGCTGATGATGACCAGTAAAAATCGAGGTAGGTAGGTTCTTAGGCAAGCAAGTAAGGATAAATATATTGAAAATAACTGTGGTAATTATTATTGTTAAGATACGACTACCTTCGACAGTTATGATCACTCCTTCATCAAAATTGTTTATTCTCTGTCTAAATATTTAAATAAGTAAATAAATATTTGACAACATCACATACATTGCTCCGATTCCAAAGTAAGTAGCTAAAGCACTTGTGTTATGGAAATCAGACACAACGATGGAGCTACAAGCACCCAGACCTGAGCCAATATAGAAAAGTTCGTTTTCTAAATTGACCCAGCCGGGGATCAAACCTGGTACCTCAGAGATTGTAACCTCCCCTCTACTACCTAGCTACTTACTGCTACTTGTCTATTATTTATTATTTGCAGCTATTTGTTTTGCTACGAATAAATGTTTAATTCTACAACCTACTAAGTTTATTTTCGTTTATCCTATTCTACCTAACATTGAAATATAAGCTTACTAATTTGCTTTTGTATAGTTTGAAAGGGCCCGTGATATCTAGTGGCTTTCCCTGGTTGTGAATTGTAGTATACCCAAATTCTTTTCAGCATAGTGACTGGCGACCTATCCCTATGTTCTAACGATGGATACTAACTTACCTATTATTTCCTAACTAACCCTGCTATTTTAACTAATACTTCTTGATAATCCCACTGAAGAATAAAAGTTACTCTATTAGATTGATCGAAATAATTGATATTAAGTAATTACTTTTCGTTATATGATTCTAACTTTACTTTTACATTTCCCTGAATGTTACTATAGTACTATGGAACTTCTAATACTATTGAATGACCTAGATTTCAGAATAACTTTAGAAAGAGTATAAAATACACTATTCATCTACCCGCTGAATTAATATGAAAAGCCAAAGTTAAATCTATTTCTTTAGAGGAGTTGTTCATGATGAATTTATGAGTTCGATGATGGTATGCTATTAGACACTACAGTAATAAGAAGTAAATTGAGAAATAAGAAGCTATAATCACTATGGAGTTAATTGTGAAGAATCATTTACCGCTACTAATTATGATTTAATTTTCTTTCTTTGATTTTATTTAAAGTACACAATTTAGCTGTTCCGGCTAAGTTTAAAGCCCCGCCACCGCTTTAAAAGTAAACCTCGACTACCAGACCTGGACAGTTTTCCTCCGGCTCAGCTAAATCAATTTATTGTAAATTTATAGCTTACAAATACTTTAAAGTATTCAGTCTTTGTTTGTCTGTTTTGGTGTAATAAAATTACAAGAGGACAAGCAGAGTGCTTTCAAGCGATCTACCAGTCTTCACAATAAGGAAATATCTTCCATTGTGGCAGCTGAGATTCAAGATTAAATTAAATTTTAATATCTTTTATTCCACTTTTGGTTTGATTAACATTATATCAAATGGATTCAACAATACAATCCACACACTCTAGGGATACTGATAGATCTAGTTTCTGAAGGAAAGGCAGTTCAATTCTAAGTAATACTACCCGGTATAAGATTCTCCACACCTCACTCTCAGTAAAGATCATGAATTGGTTCACTAATAACCCGTAGGGATTTCAGATTATCCTACAAAATATCTAAACAGTACACTAATTGTGTTGAATAGACTTGTCTTTAATTGTATTCATTCGCAAAATAAAATTCTTTCTATACATCTTCTAATTGAGTTGGTTGGTGAAACCAAGATGTTATATTTATACTAAAACAGTACATTAGTTCCACTATTTGTGAATTTAAATATTCACTAAATAAGTCGGTACTTTTATAGTACATAAACAAGGTATTGTTTCCTTATAGTCATAAAACTCCATTCTGTTAACTGGAAAGGTCCACTCAAGACTATGATCTAGCGCTCTATAGCTGTGATTCAACATTGGCTTAAATAGAAACGCGGGCTTATTCAATACACCCAGATCCAGATTTTAGTAAACCTTCAAGATTACTAGAATAGATTATTTCAGTTATAATCAAAAGTCTGTACCAAGGTTTCTTATAAAACCAACCCAATTCAAAGATAAATAAACTTTCTTTTAAATAATAGTTTAACATATACTATCCACTCATAATAGTGATTATTTAATAGGTTCTCATCGGAACTTGTAATATCAACACAATTAAGCACATCACAATAATTATTCACAACACTAAAATAAACCCTTGAGTTTATTGAGTTATTACTAATGGAAATATGGTCCAATCCCAGTAGTTCTATGGTGAACTTTTAACCAAATATTTAAATTTTCCCAATGCCGCCATTTTGTCGACGCTGACCTAATTGTCGTGCTACCTAGTATCCTAATTGTCTAACCTAATTGTTGTACTACCTAGTGGCCTGTGGCGACCATTTTGTCGACACAAAACTATTCACGCCTGCCTAGTTCTCCTAATCTCGCCTACATAAATCGCTACTCACGCCTACATAACTCGCTACTCACGCATACCTAAATCTAATGTTCCTACCATCACCTAGCTAACAACACGACCATCCTGAAACACCAGCATCCAAGATTACCCCCCCCCATCTTGTAATGCTCACCTAACTTTCGCACTAACGTTACTAACTATGATTTTACCTGCCTAACAACGACTAAATATCGATTTCCTACGTTTTCAACCATGATTCTTACCACAATCATCGATGCCCCATTATCTGTACAGATCGAGCAAGCATACTCTGTCCTACCTAACTCCCTAGCAGCTTGGCCGTTGCCAGATTTGAGTGGGAAGGATCAAATCGGCCCCTAACAGAGGATTAGCAATACCACCCGAACGCCTACAGCAATAAACGAGGGACATCCCAACAACGCCGTCGGACCGAGGCTTTTATTGCATGCATGCACGAATGGTAAAGCTAAGTGGCTTAACTGAGCAATCGTCGACGGATGCCCGCTTAACACGCCACATGCTAAGCTAATGACCTAGCCCCCCCCCTCGAGGTTCTGACAAAACGCCCCAAAAGACACTACTACACTGCTAGCCTAAACAAAACTTATCTAAGGACAAAGCCTCCTTCCTTTAAATACTCAAATCAAATCCTGACAAATCTAACAAAATCAGTTCAAAAATCTGTTGGGAATAACTACGTTACTTTATGGGTTTTCGCAAACAAAATCTACATACTTTAATATTGAACTTAGTTATACCAGATAAGCTCAAATTAAAGCATTTATGCAAAAGACTCGCAACCGACTGCGAAACCTATCGTCAGACGCCTCAACTTCACTAACTTGCTGACTTCTTGAAATTTGCTTGATTTAAAAATATACTTCTTCAAACGCTTTCTTACAGAGGGTAATGATGGCTTCTACTTCTTCCTTGTTGCTTCGCTGCTCCCGGAGGGAAAATAAAAGAGGACGCTTCCCTCGAGCCTCTCTCTTATATATCCTTCCTTCCTCCTTTTCCAAAACCGACGTACGCAGTGTTGCCAGTGGCAGACAGTCAAATATAACATGAGACAGCTCAAAAGTAACATTTTCACGAGAAAGTAACATTACCTACTTATTGTGGAAAACGACACAATACTATAATATGGCATTTTATTACACAAAACTAAAATAAGTTTCCTGTCACATTTGTTAAACATCGAAAAAATCGTAATAATTGTTGATCGAATAATCGACTGGCGATGCTCTGAAAAATGCCTGATGTGGACCCCTATCCACTAGTAAACTAATTAGTAACAGTCTTAAAAAATATTTTAGTTATTTTTTTTATATTATAATTCTACATAGGTGGGTTGTGTTTCAAAGATGGCTACATCTTTGTTTGTACCCATTCGTGTAAAAGTCTAGTCGCGGTGTGCGTAGCGCTCCGGGCCCTGCGGTGATGACGGTTTGGTCAAAAAATCATTACAATCAATCTGTACCTAATGATTTTGTTTATGCATTTAAAATTTTAAAATCGATTGTAATCATTCGCTGCTAGTCACCACTCGCCTCACTTGTGCTTAAGTAAACGGGATGGAAAATTAAGAAACACAGGCGAGCGAGTGAATATGTCAGTCCACAAAATCAAGTGCGCCAAAATGACCTTAGAATATAGTTATTATTCTAAGAAGATAACGAACAAAAAAAATCTTGAATGCCGAATGAAAATGAAAATATTTTTTTGTTTGCTGGAAAATCCAAAAAGTAACATAAAGTAACATATTGAGTCGTGTAACATGAAGGTAACATGAGAGGGTCAAAAGTAACGTAAAATGTTACTTTTGTAACATTCTGGCAACGCTGGACGTACGCAACCTATCCTATTGGTTAGCTAACTGCAGATCAAACGCCCAACGACAACGTTAGTCTATTAAGCCCCCTATACATCTTTCAACCCCCCTATACATCTTTTAAAGAATGCTTTTCAAACAATGCTTTCCTATGACATTCGTAATAATTATCGTTTATGTTTATTATTTGTTTATTATACTATACAATGATTTATCTGTTGATTATTATCACTAACCAATGATATACTTTTTTTTCTTTTTATTATCCCATGTTTTGTATTCATTATAATCTGTTCAACTCTACTTTTATGGTGAATGGCTGCGTCTCGTTTCACGTGACGATTCTGCCAATGTCCGAGTTAAAAGACACAGTGAATTGCGATACGATACTGTTCGGTTTTCAATATTGAAGAATATTTGAATCACTACAAAGTGTACCAAAACAACTATGACTCGCATTTAACTACAGAATCTAGATTTTGTCTAAATTTTCCTAAAGACGAAAACCAAGGTTAGTTACAACCCTTATACTATATATTTTAGTATATAATTTGATTAATATTTGAGATAAAATAACGATGTTCAGTTTTGAACCGTTACAAGATGGCGACACCTTGAAAACCTTGTCGTCTAGTCTATTAATAATACTGTGCAAAAGTGAACGACAAAGTGTTTTCGAATAGTGATTAATATTTGCGATCAAACATTCATAAAGTTGACTTTTGAATTATTGAATTACTACGCTACGAAAATGGACAAACAGCTAGTTTTAACCAAATGAAATTAATTAATTAGCAACGTTTAGAGTATTAATTAACCCAGTTTTATTTTGGAAATTGTAAGAAAACACTTTTACGGATACTCACTCACATCGTAACGGAGTGTTGAATTATCCGTGAATAATACGGCATCGGCAGCTGCAAAGGTGCCGAAACGTCGTGTCGGGAAGCGAAAAAGTAAAAAAACCCAATCCAAACATCTAAAAAACCGCTGATGAAATTACATGTAGTTAGTACTTTCTTATACTACCTATACCTACCTTTACCTACTTACGACCTCCGTGGTCAAGTGGTTAGTACGCCGGTTTTCAAGGTGTCGTCATCGTTGAGGTTCCAGGTTCGATCCCCGGCTGGGTTAATTTAGAAAACGAACTTTTCTATATTAGCTCAGGTCTGGGTGAGTGTGTTTACCACCGTTGTCTCTGATTTCCATTACACAAGTGGTTTATCTACTTACTTTGGCATATATCAGAGCAATGTTTGTGATGTTGTCTAATATTTATTATTTCTTATTACTAATAGTGTTAACCTTCAAAACAAAATTATAGAAGAGTTGTTTTTAAAGCAAACATATTTGCCCTCGGGAAAGAGCGTGGAACAGGTCTACAAACATAAATGTTAATTAATTCTGCCTCTGAAATATGGAGTTGGGGGAGGTTGGCAAAAAAGATTTAATAACTGGGCCATTAGTGCTGAGGGCAGTAAGCCTGGCCTCTTTGTCGATTTGAGGCGCGCCTAACTACATCCGACGTATTCTGACGGGACTCGACGTAATTGTAACTAGCAATGAAATATGAATCGCCAGTAACTAAGGCAGAAATAATATTTTCGTTGTTGTTACTCAGCAGAAACTGAATAGCAAATTATTTTTAGTCCATTATTTTACTTGCTCGAAGTAGTGCTGTAAAATTTCCAATTATCGGATGAAAAAAATGTAGTGGTACTAGAAGTATTAAAATAACATAGGAACTATTATGTATTCTGTATTATGTATTTAGGTACTTAGGATTTAAAAACGTATCTTATATCGCTGGGTTGAATAATGAACTCAATCGAGATCTTTCTGATTAATATGGTCTTAAGGCGACGCATAGATATACTCACGGCAAGCAGTTTTTTGACAACAAACCATTTTTTTCGTTAAAATAAAAATCTATAGTATATTTTTAAAAATGTAACTGGCATTTTAAAGTGTGTGTTTAGACTAATCTACTAAGAAAATTAAGAGGCTTAAATCGGTCAGGTTTGCCTGTAAAATGCTAGTCTCTGTTTTAAAAGAGGGAGATATTTTTTCTCTGAAAAAAGTTAACGAATCGTAAGATAAATAATGTTAGAAAAAATACTAGAAAAAATCGACTCACCCGTAGCACCTCAGACGGGACTCGAACCCGCACCCTTGGGATTCCGGCCCAATGTACTGACCAATTATGCTACCGAGTCGCTAGTGGGAGCGGCGAAATTTTCTAGTACTTTTTACTTCTTCGCTGCAAGCCAGCGCAATTTCATCAATGTGAGGAAATACCCCCACATTCGAAAGAAACATCTTTCCAGATGTTTTTGACAATCGATAAAGATGAAACAGCTATATAATTATTAAATTTAGATTTAACGAATCGTGTTTCTGCAACTGAGAAAATGAAGTTAATGAATTTTTATGGTTATTATACCGTATAAGGTACTTATCTGATATACTACTATTTCGCTCAAAGTTTTATCAAATTTTGAGTTAAAACTTTGTTTTACAAATATTTTATGTTAAAAAGGGTATTATTATACACCTATCTAAATAATTTCAGGATTTTCTCAAAACTACTTAACTGAAAATAAGTAAAAAGTATTAAAAAATATTGTACACAATTATGTACATAATTATGTACCTATAGGCTTTAAATATGTCATGTGAGACAAATAATAATCGCAGCTAAAATAATCCTAGAGGAAGCTTTTAAATAGCTCTCCTGAAAAATCTCTGTTTTTGATTTTGATAGTACCCTGCTCATCTAGACCAACGAAATGTAGTCAGGTATTCGGACAAAAGTCGGAAACATTAGTACTAAGTTAGGTACTAATTAAACAAACTCACATTTAAAAAAATCCCGAAAATGTTCTGAATGCGAAAGACTTGCAGCTCTCAAAGAAAGGTATGATTTCCTATCGTTTCATTGTAAAGTTACAAAAATTAATAAGTAGATGTATGCTTTTTATTTGGAAGAAATGTCACTTACTCCTTGCGACGCGAACCCTTACCTTCGTCATTTTGACGTAGAAATCCGAAACATGAATTAGGAACTTGTAGATACAGCCTGTTTACAAATGGAACAAAAGATTTTCTTCGTTTTTGTCACGAGTTGAAGATTATATGTATGAAATGAAACATGTATTGCGTAGGTTTATTATTATTATACAACATGTTACAAAAATACCCCTAAGGCCGATTATGGTATATAGGGACCATCTAACTGATCAACTTTTACTATGGGACTAACTCTGAAATCGCGAAAATAAAAGCAGCTGTTTCATACAAAAAATTTAATCGAAAATATCAAAATGTATGAAACAGCTGATTTTTTTTCCGCGATTTCAGAGTTGGTCCCATAAAAGTTGTTCAGATTGTTGGTCCCTATATACCATATTCGGCATTAGGGGTATTTTTTAACACGTTTATCAATCTGGTTTTAACTTTTCACACTTCATTTTATACCTGGCTCTTTCTAATACCTGTGCCCTGTTTATCATAACTTACAAGTCTACACGTTCACAAGTTACACTTTACAAGAAAGTTTTGACAAGTTCGTGTAAATTATGTTCTTCAAAATAAATCTACAATTATTAACTTGAACGCTTGTAAATTGAAATGAAAGTTTCGGATTCAGATAATTTTATGGAGTCATTTTCTCACTTTCAATGTTTAAATGTTTTTAGCTCATTAATCTATATGTAAACTTATGACTATAATTTAACTACTCTGAAAGGGAAATTAAAAATATAAGCGACCATATCACGTAGGATATTTCCGCCTTTTAAAATTTCCTAAAAAAAAGAAACACGGCAATTTGCAAAAATGTTTAAAAGAGATAATAAAATAATTGTTTAACAATCGAATCGCGATAAAAAATATGGCAAATTTGCTAAGGATAAAAAACAGAAGATCATTATGATTTATCATGTCTTTTGCAAGCGTTTTTAGATTTAAACTTCTAAAGGTTTAAACTCGATGGGGTTGTGTGGTATTATTATAGAGTTCCTATGGCCTTCTTCCGGCTCCATCATCAGATTAGCTTAATGTCACCATAATATTGCATTATCTTCCAGTTCCGACCTATGTTCAAAGTTTCAAGTCTCTATATAGCTCACCGGGAAGCTAGTATAAATTTTTTTGACCAACAAATAAACAAATAAGCGAGAAAGCAACCTTGTTATAACAGAAAGCAAATACCAAACACTGTTAGTTCATAAGTATCGGCGTATCGTTTGTTAATATTTCAGTACACTTTCCATGTTAAAAGGATCCTTCTCGAATCCGGAGCGAGTAGGTACAGTCGAGCACAATACCTCTGATGAATAATTAAAATCCAACAACATCAACCTGGTGCCCCACCTCAGATAATATTTACTTCACTTGAATTTAAGGCAAGATTATTCAAAGGAAATGTTAGCCAAATAACTTTGCCAGAAATGAGGAAGTTAAATATTCTGTTTAGCAATTTCAATCTCCTTTCGTAGATTTGTTTTTAATTTGTTAAGAGATGGCATTAATAGTATTTCGTATTTAAATCGTAGAGGTTACCTCAAAAGAATAACTAGACGTTACTACCTACTACCTTTGATTTATTTTTTATAGGTAGGGAACCAAAGTTTGGTTCGATGTTCACAAAGTACACAGAAGGAAAGAAGTATTTTTTTCCATCTCCTTTCCTAAAGTATTCCGTAGTTATCTTAAAAATTACTATATGGCTTCAAACTTATATTTACTTTCTGTTTTACACAACTAACGAATAAAACTGAGTATAATACCTAACCATTCAATGAAATTTGTTCTACGAAAACTTTTCCAATATAAATTAATTTTGTAAATTTATCGACTATTATTCGTTATCTTGTGTAAAGCCTACCTGGCAGTGATAGTTTTCCTTTTTACTTCATTATTTATGTAGTACTGTTCTGAATTTAAATGTTTAAAAGCTTAATATTTCGCAAAGGGATCACTAAATCAATAAGTGGTTTTCACAATCCAAACAATATTATTGAAAGTCCTATCCAATGACATCCCACACTATAAATAATTTTTTATCCCCAATTGTTGGAAAGGTAAACTAAAAAATAAATTTTCGAGATTTTAATCTACCACTTTTTTGCCGTAATTAATATACACATACATGCTAAATAACAGCTTTGTATTTAGGGCTTCTGAACTAAGCCGCAGACGGACAGACAGATAGATAGACGGACATGACGAAACAATAAGGGTTCCTTGTTGACTTGACTACGGAACCTTAAAAAATGGAAGCATTCAATTTAAGTGAAACAATAGATGGAAGAGAAAGCCGAGTGCCTGGGCACTGAAACTCAACAAAAGCTACGGACCATTAATAAGTTCTACTAATTGCCCAAAAATACTGTCAATAGGCATAAACAGATCTCTAAATAATACGCACTTGTTTGTTCCAAATTGTTTAGAACTCAACTTAGTTTTTGGATTACCTCATTCAAATATATTCATGAATGTTTACGAAGCACATTGGGTTAAAAATATTACCTTAAACTCATATTTTTAGACCAATACAAAAAATTTACTTACTTACAGACAATATATATAGGTATATATATGTATATGCATCCACGGTAAGTCATGGCGTCGACCAGCTGTGATATTTTTAGTGCTTTTCACAATAATTGTGAAAGTGACTATGAGTACTAGACAGAAAAGGACAGCTATGGACTTTTGCTGGATGAACACTTGTCTTGTACTTACGATATCACGATCTTGATAAAACTGCTGCTAGTGAAGATTATGTATTTAATATTTGTTATAATTGCCTAGAAACTTTTGTACTTGTTTTTGTTGATTTTAGATTATTTTATTGATTCTTTAAACATTACATGTGTTATTCTTAAAAAAGCAAACCCTTAATAAACCTATTTGTCAAAATCTGTTTTATCTTCTTCGTTCAGATTCAGTTCATAATGCGAAAGAAAAAGACAAAAGAGGTACCTATTACATTAAAGTATTTTACTTGTCTAAAAATAAAGATTTCGCAATATCAAAAAAACGGCGACGTTCAATGAAAAGGCTAGGCCGCTAATTGAACGGCTGATTAAGCCAGTTGCCTGCGACATCAAGACAATAAGTTAAATCTTTGAGTCTTTCAGGATTTTTATATGACACAGGGTCTGATACTTTTAACTTGCATTATTGATGTTTAAATACTTAATTTTGCCCAATATGTTTATGTTTAGACATTTTTGAAAAATGTTAGATTTTGTACATTTTTCCACACCTTTTTTATCAATTTGTCAAACTCCTGAGTTTCAGCTATGTTTTGAATCGCAACCTCATTATAACGCATTCTATTTTCATTATTCAAAACACGATAGAACATTAAAATTTGGAGTCTAAATAGGGGCCCAGATGGCCAACCTAGTCATTACCCGGAAGGCCCAGGTATTGTATACAATCCTTAGGTTTTGAATGCAATACCTGATTTTCACACATTGCCGGTAACATATGCATTAAGAAGGTTATTCAAGGACGCTACACAAGTTACGTAAATTCAGTAATATCAGTACAGACACGACCGGGAGGCAATATACGACTGTTATTGCGGCTACTAAATTCTGCTACGATTACTACGGCTACGAATATTTTTGCTGCTAACAATAAACTGATCGCTACAAGCCTTATTTTTTGCTTGTTATAGTTATTTGCCAATTTCTAGTAAAAGGAATATGATTAGATCCCTTTGTAAATACAATAAGAGGATCTAAATTGCGCAGCCTAGCGTTTGCGTTTCATAGTATTACCGACGATATTGTAATAAAAACATTATATATTCATAGGCATACAAAGAACCCAAATATTAGCAATATCGACGTGGATAGCTTCATGGTCGTCGATTAGAGGGCGCGTGGGTTAGTTGGCTGAACCCATACAATTTCCATCCAGAATTAGATTGGCTTTTTGTAATAATTTTTAGTTTGTTGGGGCACTTGGTACTTATCGATTTTAATTATAGTTGTATGATTATAGTTATTTTGGGGTATTATTGATACCCATGTGAAATGAATATACAACGTGTTACAAAAATACCCCTAATGCCGAATATGGTAGATAGGGACCATCAAACTGAACAACTTTTACTATGGGACCTACTGGAAGCTAAAATCAGCTGTTTCATACAAAAATTAATTACGAAAATATCAAAATGTATGAAACAGCGGAATTCTTTTTCGCGATTTCAGAGTTGGTCCCATAGTAAAATTTGTTCAGTTTGATGGTCCCTATATACCATAATCGGCATTAGGTGTATTTTTGTAACATGTTGTATAATAAATAGATGTCACGATCTTAAAACTATTGCCATAGAATCTATAATAGTACTGACCAAAGAGAATGTAATCACTACGTTTTACTACTGACGTACTATTGTTTCTAGCTTTGCTTAAAGTTTCCAAATATTAGCTTTTATATTGATTCACCCGGAAATGTTTGGAGCGTTTGATGGGAGCGCTTCATTCGTGGCTGGACTATCGATATTCATTGCACGAATAGGGGCATTTGCCCGGACGGCGCGCCCTATCTCGCTGCACAGAGCTAAAATAGAAGTGTTTGATTTAACATTTACTAGCGTTTGCCCACAACTTCGTCCGCGTGGAATAGTTACTTTGGAAATAATTTTTATTTTTCCGATAGATATACGTATAACAAACATAGACAGATTTTAAATAGATTCTAAGTATATTATTTAGTATTATAGATAGATTTGTTTGGATTTCCATACGAACTTTCATCCCCTAATTCATCTCCACACAGGTCGAAATTTCAAAAACGCTACAACAAATATGGTTTTATCTTCGACTATAATCAACTTCCATACAAACATTTATTCCCTTCAAACCTTTTATCTCAACCCCTTCAAACCTTTTTTTCGCGATAAAAAGTAGCCTATATCCCAAGCTTTACGCTTGGGAAAGGACTCTATCAAATTTCATCACAATCGGTTCAGTAGTTTAGGCGTGAAAGCGTAACAAACAGAGTTACTTTCGCATTCATAATATTATAGTAGGGTTTAGAGTGACTGAACAAATCGCACTGTTTCAGCAATATTGTAGTTTAACTAAAAATTTAAAGGAAAACATTAAATAATTACTTTGAATAGAAATGTAGTTTGTATTAGGTGTTATTATTAAAATAAATTATTTTCCAGAACCTGTAAAAGAAGCCCTAAGGTATCCAGGTGTCTCTTATTTCAAAAGACCTACATGGATAAAACGCGCAAAGGTTTTTATTTATTAGCTGCGCAGACTTCATGCCTCGACCCGAAACATGCCGTATAGCTTCCTAAAAGAGGCTTAAACGACCACTGGGACTGGGAGGCTCTAAAAAGAGCATTGAATACTGAACCGGCACTTCTGTCACAGAATACTTAATAGTACTTCTGTCGAACATTTGTAGCATCCAATAGGGATTGCTGTTAATTTATTAATGTGGACAGCAACATCGATACGACTGCGACTAGAGTAGGTATTGGCCGATTGTGCTACAAGAACTCCACCCAGCTTATGGAGAGAATGTGTGTAAAGAAAATTATTGAGTAAGTTGTAATTATGTAAAGTAAAATTATTTATGTCCCTTTGTAACTATCATACCTAGGTATCGTTTTTGTTTGTAAATAAGCTCCGAATTATTTTAACCCTTCAACGCCCGGAAAATGAGACACAATAGAAATTCCATTGTTATCCGGCCGCATACGTCCACTCGGGCGTTGATGAATAAAAGTAACTGTTTTCAGCTACCAACGTATTCTGGTTTTATTGTTTTTTTTTATATAAAAATATTGATTTGTTCTTAGTCTCTTATTCTTAGGAGCTATAAATATCTTAAAATATAAAATTATTTATGACAAGAAAGGAAGAAAATGTATGATAAGTTTCCGTAAAATTTAATGTTACGTTCCTCCGATAAATCTTGCAAACGAAGAGTGGGCCATTAAAATACAATTATGTTGTTTTACATTTTTCTTATTTCGTAAATCATTAGTAATGCTCGCTTATCTCAATTGGAAAACTCCCGATTTGATGTTTCGTAAAATGTACTCAGATTTTTTTATTTAATTCGCAGTTGATGAGTAATGGAGTCGATTTATTTAGCTGTTTGTGTAAAAAGATGAAAAGTGTTAAATGTAAGATAAAAAATGTGTAACAGACTCATAACAGATGTAATTTTAGTTAAACAGCAAGTAAGTAATAGTTTACTTGCGTGAATATGGTATGTACATTGTGTTCATAAATAATACTGATAACATTAATAATGTGCAAAAATTTAATTAGATTTAATTGTGATATAACGATAATAGTTGAGAGAGAAAAGAAAAATATTCCAGCTCATTATAAAAAATAACATGTCCCCTTTGTTTTTATCAAACTACTAAGTCATGTACCAATTTAAATTCAACAAAACAATATTAGACATTAAGACCTTTAGGAAGACTTGTCTGCCCTCATTAACCTTCCTCAAAAATAAAATACACATCTTGCAGGCGAAAACACAAACATACAAAGTAAAACCGAATGGTGCTTTAATTAAGGGAGACACAGGATGTTTGCTTAATGAAGCATCCCTTTGATATACTGCTGGATGGACCTGATTCCAGGCGAGGTGTGACACGCACGCGGGACGGCGGGCCGGGGTACGATCAGATAAACGGCTCATCCTAATCTCACGTTTCAGTCTTCATAAATGTACTGTTTCACTTGGACATTTAATTAACTTCACTTCAAAGCTTAATTTCTATTCGAATTTGAATGTATGAAATAAAATTGTAAAAGTATTTAATAGGATCGGACGTTACTAGGCGAATTAGTCCTTTCCCAACTAATATTTAAGCGCTAAAAAGGAGAGCTATAAAAGCTGCATCCCAGTTCAAATAGTTTGAATTTTACGTTAGAAAAATTAACTGAAGTTTATTTGACAGCTTGTTTCTGACAGTTGTAGTGACCAATATAAATGAGCTGGGGCAATTTCCTAAATGAGTTGAGGAAATTTCCTACACCAATGTACTTTCAAAGGAATAAATAAACAAATGTTTAAAATAACTTTCAAAGTTCAAAGTTCAAAATTTTATTGCACTTTTCATGTTGTAGGTATTTTTTTTACCATTACGATACAGTGACAATAGATTTAGTTCATTACCCCTTTGTAGTATTTGTTGTATGGTCTGTAAGTATCGCTTAAGCGGGGCGCGTCATTTTTAAAGCAATATAAAAAAACTTTTGATTTTTTTTGTACTAAATTTCGTAGGTTTTTTATTCTTGCTTTAAATATCTGATAGCAGTGAATGTGAAGAAAATTTGACTCCGCCCGATATTTTAGATGCAGCGACGGAAATGACTCATATTCTGGTAGTACTTACAGGTTTTGAAACGGGTCATGTGCCCTGCTAATTTGGCTCTAATCACCTAGTCCGAACTTAAATCTAACTTATCAATTGCTATGTCGATGTGAGACAGCGAACTGCATCTCAGGCAGACGATGCGAGAGAGAGCATTAAAAGAAATACCAGTTTAGAATTCCTGAATATTTGTGAAGGCATTCAGAAAACAGTTTAGGCAGTTTCCAGCTTCTTTGTACAGAACAAAAGTATTAAAAAACTTTGAAACAAAATGAAAATTGTGTTTCAACGATAAAACCAAAACTGTCATTTTAGCACGTACCTGAAAATCTTTTGTTCAGCTTAGCATTTTCTTTTAAGTTTGGTATCAGCATTCTGTGTGTCCTGGGTTTGATTTTCATAACGGAGATGACTAGTTTTGGTTTTTCATTAAAAATTATAACCCAATTATGTCTTTACACGAACGTGACTTACACGTATGTCTAACTGAAGTAAAAAAACTACAGGTAAACATTTAAGCTCAGACTTAATTAAACAAAGTTATTGAAGCGGAATGATGTACCTGAATTTAAGGTAAGGAGGGTACAAACGTTCCATCAGCTATCGCCTCCCGTGTGATATTACTTCCTGTGTGGTTTATGAGGTGCCTCTGTTTGCGCCGGTACCCTACTCCGAACACCGGTTCAGTAGACTTCGGGCACAGAATTATATAAGTACTACGTCTTCGGGTCTAATACTCACCTAAATATTTTAACCCTTCAACGCCCGGAAAATGAGACACAATAGATATTCCATTGTTATCCGGCCGCCTGCGTCCGCTCGGGCGTTGATGAATTAAATAATAAATAAATATATTTATATATAAAATATTTTATAAGTTGCGAGAAGATAACGATGAGCTTACTTCGTAGGCCGTAGGTAGGACGAAATATTAAATTTTGTAAGTTGGTTTCTTTACGTCTACGCTTAAAAGGGGTAAATATTTTAGGCACTACATTCTTGTTTTACCCTTGCGAAATGAGGTAAAGCGTGCCGTTGCATTTTAATCAAGCATCCATGCTTTACTGAAAACATAGCTTAAGTTCATAAAAACAGATAAGTTATCCGATGAAATCAAAATCTCGTTTTCAACCAAACTTAGAATCCATCGCTGACTCCCATCTCGCTCTCGATTACAACTGAAGGAACTCTTAATCCCGTGAATATCTTAATAAAACGCGTAACCGCCGAGTTATTTTCTATTCAACAATAAAACCGACCAATCAAATTTTATTATTATTATAAGTCCGTAGCAACCAATCAGTGTTTTCAAACTCGACCTACTTTTATAGAACAAGTATTATATTGGGTGTTCGAAAGGTCGTAAAGAGTAAAAGAACCGTTCAGTGCCGCTGCCGTAAAAGAGATACCTGCCATAAATATAGAAATTGATTTAAAATCCAAGAATGAGTGCACCCATAAACTTTATGTTCTGTTGTTAAAACAATGAAATATTGAGAGTGGGGAACGTGATAGTTTTACGAATTACCGCGTGAACATTTTTGATGAGCAGTTCTTTTTAAACTATTACATTATGTATCAAGAATAATAATTTGTTTTGTATGTTACATTAAAAACTAAGTCCTCGCGTCACGCTAAAAGGAGATTGTTTTTTATGTCGGAAGTGGTACGTGAACCAATAACTATAGTATTGTATAAAATTATTCCAGTGCATACCTAAACACACCCTTAGGCCGTGAGCACTTTGGACGCGTTTTCGTACGAATTTTGCTCGTGCGAACAGGCAAGAACGCGCACGAACGATCCCGACCTTCCAAGTACTATGGGAGCGCGCACACTTGGTGCAATTTAGTTCTACCCTACCTTCAGATGTTCTATACTTCAGATGTTCGAATACAATCCGAACTTGCCGCCTTGACGCCGCCCTAGTCTCCAAGTTAAAACAGAATTATTTTGGAGATACAGATTTAGATTACCTACATATTCATCGCTTTCCAACCAAAGATGACTTCACGAATGCATTCATGGTATTTGACGGAGTAAAACGTATTCAGTATGCGCACTCAATTCTACGACCAGCGAAAGCTTAGCTTGAAAGCGCGCAGTGCGCCACCTATTTGTTTAATTGATTAGTTAGTTAATAACAAAGCAGCTAAATACCAAAACGAAAGCAACACTACGTATGCTTATTGCACTGAGTGCTTTTTCCACTGACCTGAAAAAAAAATTGTGTGTAATATATGGAGGTCAGTGGCTTTTTCAGACTCCAAACCTCTATATCAAATGTTAGCTGTCAAAAGTAATCCGAAACGGTGAAATGTTGTTTTTTTTTAATATTTAGCTGTTCTTTTGGGTTTTTTTTGTTGCTAAACCACCCCAGTATTATAACGAACAAAACAGTTATTCCAAGCGGTCAAGCAGTGTTTTGAGTTTTAGCCAGACTAACACGCAGTAATTGATTTTATATATTATTATAGAAGATAGGTAGTTTCAAATGTAATTAATTAATTTAGTTTGATTACAGTTTATTAGTGATATCAAATTGGAAATTCATGTCTAATTGGAAATAGTATACGATAACTTATTCGAGTTGGTAACAAAAGCTCGCAAAGGCATGTTTCATTGGTGCTTCAAAATTACATGCCGTCGATGTTTATTTAGAATATACTTGTTACCGGCAATGTGTAAAATTCAGGTATTGTATACAATACGCTTTCCAGATAATGTACGTTAGTACTATTATATATTCAGTGGTTATGTATGAAAAGTATAAATATTATTGTCCATTTCATACCTACTTTACCTAGGTAATGTATTCAATCCCTAGCTAGGGAATGTATGGAATACCTGCTGATCCACCCGCAATGTGCAATTATAAGTAGATTTTGGTCTTAGTTGGTTAGAGGGCAGCTGAAAAAATCATAAATGTTCATTAGGTTAGGTTAGAACTGCGACCAAAAACGCGCGAGCCGAGCGAGCGGAGCGAGCGTTCCTCGGCAGCGGCCGGCGAAGCGCCAAAAACGACGTGTTTGTAAAATTTACTATCAATAGAGGTCTTCTGATGATATAATACCACACCGCTTAATAGAAAAAAAAACTATTCGTTCGGGGCGCATCGATAAATAGACACTTGCTTTCTATAACTACAGTAAATCTTTACTTATAATAAAATAATAAAACTGTAACAGGTCCCACTCTGTGCTTAAAAGATATTTTGGAAACATTTTTTGAGAGCATATACGATTATATGCCTAGTATCGATATACTGAAGCTAAAACGTTATTTTTTTGATGAAAGTCAAAATACCGGCTGCGCATTCGGTATTGTTTAGAATACCGGGTAAAGTATAAAATGAATAATATTTAATACATTACCTGGACGTTTTAGTTATTCTATACATTACCTAGGTATTGTATACAATACCGGTTTGTACACATTGCCGGTAACATACCTACACCTCTATTTATTTATTAATTGAGTGATCCTAAGCAGAACAATAAAGGCTCTCAATATTCGTTATAAGGCTCTCTAGGGAAAAATCCAATCCAATTCAATTTCATGCCGAAAGAACTTTTCGTTCCACGTATCTCCATAATAGAATTGTTTAAGGACTTGTCCCTTTACTCGAGAGATAAATACTTCTTGAATCCCAAAATGATTGAATTTATTAACATTATTTCACCGATTTGATTTACCTACCTTCAATATTTGACTGACGAGTGTCAGTCAAATATTGACTGAAATATACTTATTTATTCCATTCCGAATTTTCGATGATGATGTATTCTTTCACCTGATGACCTACTCAAGTTTATGTATGTTACTGTAAAAGTTTGTATATTGGAAAATCTTAGGTTTTACTAAAAATATAAAAGAGTAAATTTTATATAAAAATAATTTACTATTTACTATTAAAGATTTAACCAATAACGATTGGTAAATGTTGATTTTTTTGAAATAAAATAGTGAATTAGCTAACATTGTTAAATTATTGTTATAATTTATTTGAATTAGGTACCTATTAGTAGAAACCTTTTATATTAATTTATCTTTTTGATACATTCTTCAACAACTTCTAAATCATTCATTACAATAGAATTACTCATCAATCAGTGAAATCCTTAAATAGTCAAATTATTTAATTATTATAATTTAGTTTATTGATTAGTAATGAGTAGAAGATAATTTTAAAACCAACAAATCTTGGGAAAGTTTTTAAATTTGAGATTTTAGCATTCACAATGTTATTTTTTATGCAATACTAAATAATATACTAGAAAAAATACAACTCGCACCAGATCATATTCTCGGACGGGAATCGAACCCGCGACCTTTGGATGTCCGGTCCAATGCTCTGACCGCTGAGCTACTGAGTCACTAGTGGCATCGTCGTATTTCTTCTAGTATATCCCACTCACTGCAAGCCACCGTTATTTCATCAATGTAAGGAATTACCTCGACATTCAATTGAAATATCTATCCACATATTTTGACAATTGATTAATAAATCTATATATACTATAGAGAGATCTTAGGAAATCTTGTCGTGTCTCTGTCCGGGGTTTTACAGGTACATATACATTTTTAAATATACACACAATTACACCTATTATTAGTTACGTACGCGTTTATAAATTCCTGTTATTTTAATTAACTCCTCAAGTTTGCCTGAAAGAGATTGCTACTTAAAGCAACAAGAACGCCTTTTGTGTGCTTTTTCTGTTTCTTTGGTATTTTTTGTATTTTTCCAGTCTTAGTTTGCAATAAAGCTTAAAACATAGAAGTATTTTGTGATTAAAACTTATTATTATTATAATTTGTAGTTAAACTGTGAAAATAAGCTTTTTTTAGTCGAATCAAACATCTTCAGTTATAGAGAAAATAAGAAAATGTGCAAAATCTCTCCCAGCGGTTCTCATCAATCTTCAGTTATACATGTATATACGTTCTCAATCTAAATTAGATTTTTAAATTGATAGGTTACAATTTTGGGCGGGGACGTCGCACTGTGTAATTTCGTTCCCGAATAAAATTAAAGTTAAATTTATCCGACATCGGGCACGGGATGGAAAATATCACGATATTTATCGGATCAGGGAATGTATTGAATGGTGGGGAGTATTTTACATGCCATATTCGGTACCTACGTATTCTTTTTTTGATGTTCCAGTTTTTAACAAACAAAATAATGGAAAAAGTTTTTGATAAAGGTAGTTTTTTTTTACTAAGATCTTCCTGCTTAAATAAATCACAAAGTATCACAAATATGATACAATAGAGCAGTATTGTATATTTTATTAATATTATTATATTAAACTACTTTCGAAATATTGTATATTAAAATTAATATTAAACAAAAAGTGACTTTTTTGAAATCCACGTCAATTAATACCAGTTATTTGACATGTACAAAAAATAAATGTAAAAAAACAAGACCCGCCTGCATCAAAAGACAAGTCAACTGAAAATATGGAAACAAGATCAAATATTAATAGCATGCAGTCGAAGCAAGTCAAATCATAATTTCACTTTATGCATGCCTCCGACCGCATGCTGCCTTTAATATTATATTGTTTCCATCTTTTCAGTTGACTTAAGTCAATTTGTCTTTTGATGCAGGCGGGATTTTTAGTTTTTGTATTTATGTCTTTTTAGTTATTACATATATTGGGGTCATTATATACAGCCGTTTGAAAGATATGTGAGGTAATAAAGAATATTACATTTATAACCATACATACATACTTACATACATACAAGGTACGGGCGAAAAACATAACCCTTTCCTTGAAACATAATACAATTTAAAATCACTTTGAAAAATGTTTATTTGTATACGTCGTAAGCCAAGCTGTTTGAATAAGACGCTTTGTGGCGTTGAGTCCTAGATTTGTAGGTAGGTGTACTAATTGCTGTCCCACTTCCGCTGCAAAAAGTGTGTTAATTAAAGACATTTTTGCTCTCTTAATGGCGGGAAAGCAGTTTCATTACGGAGCCCGGTCTCTTTACAGTTCACACCTACGGCGTGCCACTTTAGGAACTTAATACCCCATATAATTTGTATGTATGACATGCTCACGCTAGATGTCGATAAAAGCCATCAAGCTACGATCGATGCTCAGAGACAACATAAATGAATTAGATTGTGCTACGGCCATATTAAAATGCCAAATATATAAGGCCAAATTTAAATGTACGGCTACGGCTACGGATGGGACTGGGCTCGGACAAGGCACGGTGATAGGGTAGACCAGGCCATGCCCATGCTACGTAAAATTTTGGAAAAACAGCTGGCATTGGCGGATTCGCATGCCTTTGTTTTCTAGTTTTTTAACGGTCTTTGTCTACATAATGAGTTCTAAACAATAATACCCCACACGTTCCGTTAAAAAATAGTTTTTTTTCATGCCCCCTTCACTTGTATGGGAGCCCCCTTCTAAAATATTTTTTTTTTACTTTACCTGGCTTTGGGTCGGCAAGACACGGTACATATTTGGTGTAAATATGAAGACTGTAGCTTCAACGCCTTCCGGACCCAAGGCACAACTACAGGTTTTGCTGTTAGAGCTTTGTGACAGACGACGAACAAACGGACACATGAGTGACAGCAATAGGGCTCCATTTGACCACATCGGGTATGGAACCCTAAAAAGCGTTTATCAATCGCATACGCATACATCGTAAAAATGTTAACACAAAATCTGAAAACTATTCGTAGAGTTATTGAATCTAAAAGAAAAAAAAATATCAGAAATGTTATTAGGGTTCCGTACCAAAATCAGATTCTGTTTCGAGACAATGTTTACAACATTGTTAATTGACTAGTGGAAACGCACAGTAAGTATGTGACGAGTCCTAGCAAGGGAGGTTTTCTGTGGCAAGGGGAAGAAAAGATAAAAAAGACGTATTTAATAAGGTTGTATATTATATCCGTCATTATTTTATAAATTATTTATAAATAAGAATCTTCACTGGTTGTATCCTTGTTACTTATTGAGAGAGAAGTATAGTTGATTCTTGTAACGTAGGACGCAGTATTAATGTTTCCTCATTTAGTGGCCTACATTAGAGATCTGTTTTGCTGTTTGCTGAAATCACTACAAAGAAGAACGATGTATTTTTACAGCAAAACATACGATTTCAATTTAGTTTACGAACGGCAATTTCTATATTGATCCTAACGTCATTATCCTCCCGACACAACGGGAATGACTACGAAGCAAATCGATACCTTTATAAGGACGTCTTTTGGCTCACGTCACGTATCTAATCCTGTCCTATTTAGGCTTGAATCTCGAGCACATTTTTTTACATCGTCGCAATCTTCTTTTTCTACGAGCTCGTTTAGAAAACATGCACAATAGCTTTAGAAAAGGTTAAAAGTTGTGCTCTGAAAGGTAGTAAGGTGGTATTAACGTTGCCTTCATTCATGGATTAAGTATTCTTGTTTTTGGAATGACTTGGACAAACAATTATTAGGCAGACTTACGAGAATACCTACCTGTGAATACTATTTTTAACCGACTTCATAAGAGGAGGACTTCTATGTCCGTTTGTATGTTTTTTTGTATGTCCGCCATTACTCAAAGTCGGCTGGGCCAATTGAAATGATTCAATCGTTATTACATCAGGACATCAGGTCCTAAGTAGGTCCCATTTATTCAAATTTGAAAATTTGTTCAGTAGTTTTCAAGTAATTCTGAAAGTACTATCATTTCTGTTACTATTACATTGATGTTTCTTTATGGTTGTTCGGATATAACTTCTTCGTTTATGAACCGATTTAGATGACACGATGAGGTTTTGTTAGAAATACACGAGATCGTTTAAAAAGATTAACTTTTTTTAGGTTCTAAGTGAAATTCATATTATTTTCTCCATGAACTTGACATATATGTCGGTATTGATTAGTCCGATTTCATTTTTAGGGTTCCGTAGACTAATGAAAAAAAACGAAACGGAACGGAACCCTCGGTGGGGGAGTTCGACTCGCACTTGTCCGGTCTTTGGATTAATCTCTAAGTTTGCGCCTGCCCGTAATAGGTAGGTAAGTAATACAAATAAATAAAATGATTACGCAATCATGCCCTTTTTAAATAAAAACGAAAATCATGCACTTTAGATAGTTAGGTGTCAGGTAAGTACCTATTCCTACCATTCATTTTGAGTTCTTGAATACTAATACTACCTAACTTAATTATTTTTCTGATATTCTTTAAAGTGATCAGTAAATGAGAAACCTTTGATAAACCAGCTTTTGCATATTTTATAACAACGGAAACAGCAGTGCACCCTGTCACTTTGTTCCGAAATATAATTTCACCATAACGTCTTGTACTTATTTAGGGAATTTTGTTAAAAGCAGCCATAAAGGCACATGGGACGCACCAGGCTAACCTGCCTCCTGCTTATTTTATATTCTGTGCAGCTGCCCCTAAACCCATGCATTTTTTATAATGAAATAGTCTTTTTATTTAACAAATGTAATGGTCTTAAGTAAGGTTTTACATGCATGAAGGATGATAAAGTGTCTTCGACCGCATACATGTTATTTTAAAAAGTCCAAAAACATTTATTTTCCATAAACTTACCTACAAATGAATTTCAATTTAATTGCTCGTAGTTCTTTTTGGTGTTAATGACAAAAAATCAAAGAAAATGAAACATTTAAGGTACTTATGGACTTATTATTTTTAATGGTCATATTATTATTTATTTACAATGGTAACATTTCGGTAACCTTATTATCTAACTTAGCTATTTACATAATCAAAGTCGCAGTTTACAGAAAAACATTAAACCTATGAGTTTGGTTACTGTTTATTTCCTCAAATTAAGTACTACCTACAGATAGTTCACATGTGGAAGTCTGCTCTTGTTGCAAAAAGTTGCTTATATTTAAAATTGTGCCAATCCAATTACTAGATTAAGATAATAAAAATAAAAAACAATTTAAATAGCGCAACGTAATAACCCCATTTTTTATCAAGAAGTATATTATCCGTATATTTGTGAAATTGCCTATTTATTTTCATTTGTTAATAATAATATTCGATTAAAATACGCCAAAAGTAGATTAGCGGTACCCTATGCCATTCATTACATCCAAATAGTAAAGCCAATATTTTCTGCTTAGGAAAATACTGCCTTAATAGTTTTTCTATTTTTGTTAATAACAATCAAGTATTTCTGCTGGATCTCAGATGTATAATGTCACTATACTTCGCACATTAGTTGGCAGCTATACAATTTTTAACGGCTTTAACCGAGATGCAAATTAGAAGTCGGATTCGACGCTCTGGCAGCGTTGTCAGGTAAGATTCACATATTCTGCCTATGCTTAATCTCTTTCGAATCTAAAACAATTTGCCTACGGACTCAGTAATGGGTTTATGACATCTGTCAGAAACTCGATGAAATGAAGATTGACAGTGAAGTTGCATTTTAGAGAATAGCACCGCTTATATCTTTTGTTAAAAGTGAAAGTTAAAGAGTGGCAGAAACAAAACACTACCCACTTTACTAATATTTTTTAAAAGGTTGAACTTACGTACTTATTCGTCTTTTTTAAAGTAACATATCAATAGTCTTTTAAACGACTAAAGAGAGAAATGGTTAGAATGACAGGTCGTATGGATGCCCGGGGTCTTTAAGTGCAAATTCCACATTTTGGTCAGCATTCAACCGTGCTCAAACGGTTATCGACTCTATAAATCTTTGGAAAATGCTCGTAAAGAGTTTCAATTGAAGATATCTCTAAGACGCTTGGGTAAAGGTGACCTGAAATGTTGGTTCTTTATTTTCAACGACACTGGCATTTATATTCTATTCAACATGACCCATTTTTACATACAATCCCCAGATTTTTAAATCGACTTGTGATCAATGTAGTGTGATAAATGTATTGTGTTCTGCGAAACTAGAAAATTTACTAGTTCCCAGAACTAGCAAATGACTCATCAGTATAAAATGTCAGTCACTTTATGTTTTACGTAATACCAAAATTATTTAAAATTTGAGCATAATTGACTTTTATTGTGATGTTATTTGGATTAAGGCAGTATTTGTCTATGGTTCTATTAAATAAAAAACATCCAAGTCCTTCTACTTAGTAAGTGTAGATATAACAAATATTTATTTGCCACCAAATGCCATATTAACAATGTCAGCGCATATGAAGTCCACAAAATGTAGGTGAATTAGCCAAACCTACGCATTGCACTAATACTTATCGTTTCAATGAAGAACTCTTTGGGAGGATTACGTATTTAGACAGCACTTTGCTTCGTTGTTCGGCCTTTACGAACTACCCACAACTTTACGGTTCTACAAGTAAAAATGTTTACTTTTCTTTCAACGGTATAAATAATACATCTTACAAAAAAAAGTTTCGAATAAAAAATTCACACAAGACATTACAGAATCTTTGACGCTTTCGAATAAGTGATTTATCTTAGATTTAAAATAAGCCATTGAGTAGAGTATACAAATGACGAAATTATTGTTGAAACCTTTATGTGTTACTTACAAATGGGTATGAATCTACAAAAATATAAACACCTATGTCGTGCTCGTGACCCTTCTCCCTAAGTTTCTACAAAACAGACTTGCTTAGTTCCAAAGCCCCAAAAAGCAAACAAAGTTGAGGGATAGGGGCTCAATTTGCTCTCAAATCTTACCCCGAAACAACAGGCCAACAGCAAGGATCCGATTAGGGAGGTTAAACATAACTCATTAAAGCTTTATATCAAAGGAATTCTTATTATTGTTTTTGACTTCTATACCTACTTTGCTGACTGACGCGCAGATTGTCTAAGTAAAATATTGCCTATCAACAAATTTCGATATTTTTAAAAAGGTTACACAACAACAGACTTCCGTTTTCAGTGCAAAATATTATAATTGTGCTTGTTGCTATCAACATACAACAATCGGAATGTAAAAATCTTGCGATGATGACACAACCATGACTTTTGTCTAAATTTTGAGCTGATAATAGTCTATCGTCACTGCACTTTCCGCCTAGTGCCTCCACTGATGATCTTGATGAGCCGGACGGCTGGAGCCTCGAACGCTATTGAGATGGCGAAGGATGCTAGGAAGGCTAGCACTGCGTATCCCGCGTAGATCGTGATCTGAGGACAGACACAACAAAAAGTTTATATTTATATAATATTAATAATTCTAAACAACACCTGAATTAATAATTTACGCGCTGTAATTGCTAGTTTATATTTCATTTTAAGTTACTCAAAAGTTAAATCTCACTTAATAAAATCAACCGTCTCTGTCTCACTGAGTAAAAAGCATTGTTGAAAAGGGATGTATCGGCCATAAACTTATTATACTCCTGAGTATAAATAAGTCTATGGTTTCGGCACATGAGTAAATAAAGTTTCGGTTCAAGCGCGCTCTGCCAGTTTGGCAGTTGGCTCATGATAAATTTGAATTTGAACAAGATCAAATTGGTGGTAGAGACTATTTGTCTTGTCAGAAACTGCATGTGAACTAAACTACATACGACACATTTTGTTTGTCTGTTAGGTATTTTTAGTGTTGCAAATTATTTTTACAATTTTAGTTTTCATTGATTGTAACTGCCCATGACATGTAATTTCGTTTACCTCGACTTATTATTATCAATAGACCATTCATGATGAATATTTGTATTCTCCATGGGACGACTTAAATCAGATATTCGGTATTAATACCGTCTTTTGTTATCGCGAACCCATTGTGACTAAAATTATTATTATTAATCCGGAAGTTCGCATAAATACGATAAATCATAGTCGTCAGCATTCAATTGTGAAATAAGAACTTGACTTTTTAAAACTTAAAAGAAACAAAAGAAGAAAAGCGTTATTATTATTAATTTTAGTTGCTCATTACATATTTCTCACATTGAAACCCAAATTGCTAAGAATTTACCGGAAATTGAGCTAATTTATTACAGTCTTTCATTGTGTAAAGTCGGTTTCGATTTAAATGCAGTGCAGAGGCGTTTCTCAAAAATCGCAGTCTTTGACTAACTAGTGGAGCGACTTAATTTAGGTAGAATAATTCGAATTACCATTCGGTTTTCATAACCTCAATTTGAATTTGTAATATCCTACTTAAAACTGGTAATCATAGGACCTCTTATGAAGGTTGATGAATAAAGTTTTGCAATTACGCAGATTATTAAGGAAGTACGGTCGAAAATATTTTTTGTAAAGTGTTAATTAAATAAATAAATATTTGACAACATCACATACATTGCTCCGATTCCAAAGTAAGTAGCTAAAGCATGTGATATGGAAATCAGAGACAACGGTGGTATCACAAACACCCAGACCTGAGCCAATATGGAAAAGTTAGTTTTCTAAATTGACCCAACCGTGGATCGAACCCGGGCCCTCAGAGATGGCGACACCTTGAAAACCGTTGTACAAAGCCACTCGACCACGGAGGTCGTCTTCCCTTTCCGTATTCCCTTTAAAATTGTTTTCATTTCGGCAACCAAATTTAAAGAAATACATTTTGCATCATAAAAATCTTTTCCCTTTTCCACAGACTTCTAAAGTCTGGAATTCTGGAGGATCGCCTTTTTAGCTTCACATAAATTTTCTAGTGTCCTAGCCACGGACCTGAAAAAAAGACGGACGTTATATCACATTAACAAGAAGTGAAGCATGCAAGGTCCTACAATTTCGTATGTTGTACAATGACCTACACTCACACAAATACACCGGTCTTTTCTTTCCAGGTGTATTTGTGTGAGTGTACGGTCATGTACATACATCATACGAAATTTGTAGGACCTTGCATGCTTCACTTCTTTTAAGTGTGGTATTACTTCCGTCTTTTTTTCAGGTCCGTGGTCCTAGTATAGCAACCTATAAAAAGGATGTAATGTAAGGGTGTAGTGTGCTTGCTCTAACTAAGCGATGATTTCGAAAGTGGTCGTCGACCTTCAGGGGTCTACGATTAGGTGGTTGGAGAGTTTTTGAAGTCGACCGGCTATTTTAACTGTTTCTAAATGGATTATCAATGGATATTATTTTTAACTAAACTACTAAGGGGGCCCACGCATAGCAAGAACTTGGAAACCACTACCTAAAGTTATTCTACCGTGTCGCTGCGTAAAGCCAATCGCTTCACTACCTGAAATTGGTTTGTATATTTCCGTTTGAGGTGAGACGATAAATCCTCTGGTGCTCGTCGTGAATATAAACTGGGTACCGGGAGCGAATCTAAACTTAGCAATGGCTGTTTTGTAGCAATCGAATTCTTTGAAGCTCACAATTTTATTTGCTTTTTGCCTTTACTCTTGCTTATTTGTTTATAGATATACTAGTTTTTGCTATGTTGTTTTCCGTGCGAGTTCCGGAAACAACAAACAGTATAACCTATATATAATATACTGTGGTATAGTCTACGTACTTATGTCCTTCTTTAAGCGACAATCTATCTCGATTCCAAAATTCTTTAAAATTGGCGCAGCGGACGTCAGTACTATAGTAATTCTGTGGCAGCGGTTAAGTAACAGGATTACTTTTACATTTATTTTTAAAATACTGCCTTATTAAAAGAAAAATGACTCATCTATTTCCCCATTCAGTTAACCGAGCGTATTTTGCATACCTTACTAACGACTTCTTTGCATAATAAAGATCGTTTGAAGATATATGTTAAAACACCTGTTCAAAGTTAATTACGATTATTTTAATATCTAACAAACAAATTTTCTTTACATTCTAATAATAATCTTTCAAAGAACGGTAATCTCTATTTTCAACAATATCTGCGCCCGTGATAGTAGTTCATAACTTCAAAGATAAGCAAATGAAGTTAAAATCTTATACATAATGGAGAATAGAGGCCCCTTTGCACTGGTGATATTACATCCGTATCCACTTTAGAAACATTTGTATTCATGAGTGAGGTGACTATGTAATGTGGCCTTTATTTGACCACTGACAGAGGTAGTACCGGGACCCTTACAGCGAAAAAGTTTGTTCGTGAATTAATTATATTGTTACTATTTTTTTTCCTCCACTTTAATTTTGATGGAATTTGATTAGTTAATACTTTATTTACTGAAACATGCTGATAACATCTAACAGGAAAAAACTTTGCACCGCACCGAAGGCTCAAAACTTCATTATGAATCCGTAGGCTCTGGAGTGTGAAGATTACCCACATTATGAATATTCAAGCACGCCTAATTAAAACTTTCGGTGATAGTATAGGGTTAATGGTAAACTGTCGCCTCAACAACAAAGTAACTGAAGTAAAGAACTCGCGGGCACATTAAACTTCATAAGGCAGCCATTAGTGCCTAATTGAGTGAGTGGAATTGAAAAGGGTTATGGTTATACCGACAACTTTCCTCCGCTCCATTGATGAAGCTATTATGCCTACCATTCAACTTAGACAATGATTCAAATTCATATTGGGTTGTCTAATGAATTTTATACGAGAAAGTTTTCATTTCTACACAGGCGAAATTGGGCTTTATTATTTTTGGAACACTGAAATTATGTCTCTAGCATTTATGTATTCTGTATCTCTACCCTAAAAAAGTTTTCGATAGGAACAGGATTTTGTACCTCTTAACAAAATTTTAGAAAATAAACCGTTTTATTTTATTTATTCAAAAATGCGTAGAGTATATTATTATGTACATCAATGTTGTCGTAAAGGGGGCGGATGACAATAACATGTCCTTCAACTGCTCTAAATGTAATCTTATTACATTTACAAGATCACTTGACCCTATACATCACTCATATGAAATATCACAAGAAGCCGTTGAAAGAGTTTCTGAAATCCGTGACCTAGGGGTGATACTGGACGCCAAACTTAACTTTAACAATCATATAGTAACTCTTTGTAAACAGGCAAACAGAACTCTTGGTTTCATTATGCGCACTGCTTCCCAATTTCACGACCCTAAAATTGCAATATTACTCTATAATGCGTTTGTACGCAGTAAATTAGAATACTGTTCTATAATCTGGGATCCATCTACAGCCAAACATTCGCTACTTGTTGAAAAACTTCAAAAAAAGTTTGCTCGCTTCTTATACAAAAAGAAATTTGGTTATTACCCCTCATTGTTTGTGGCTGGAATGGTGGGTGTAGAAACCCTGCAACTCAGAAGGAAGTTGCACCTCTTGGTTCATTACTGCTTACTTTTACGGAACAAAATTGACAATCCGGCTACTCTAGAACGTTTAGGGTTCTATGTTCCACAAAACTACATGCGTGGTGCTGGTCGGCGGCAACACCAATTGTTCGTTTCCCTGATATTGCGTACATGTTACGGTAATAACTGTCCCACAGCGCGCGCGATCAGTCTGATTAACTCGTTTTTAAAAAAGATTAAAGATGCTGATGTATTCACTGATAGCCTAGCTTGTCTTATTAATAAATTTGTATCATATTTGTCCTGACCATGTTAAAAAACTTTAAATACTTAATATGTTCATACGTTTGTTATATGTAAATAATGTCTATTGTATAAGTTGTTTAATTTTACTTTGCTTTGGTATGATTCTGTCATGTTTTCTAACTTGTTGGTGTTTTGGATTTCCTAGTCTGTAAGCCTGCATGTATGTTTATAAAATAAATAAATAAATGTACAAAATAGAAAGACAATAAAAACACACACTTGTTCGCAAATAATAATCATAGGGCCAGAGTGAAAAAAATATAATAAAATTAAATCAAATCTTTAAACGCTGATTAAATCATTTTTAAAATCAAAATAATTTCTTTTTCTGTAAAATTACCTATCATTTGCTTTTCCTATGTGGTATAGCCGCAAGACACTCTGTTATGGATTATAGGAACAAAAAATATAATATAAATTCTCAGGATATTAATTTCAAAATTTGCACACATTTCAACCCTGCGATAGCTGCGGTGGTCTAGTCGTGTAAAATTACATTATTTGAATTCAAAATGTGTAACACAATACGTTGACGAGTTAAGCCGTCTGGCAGTAGTCGAGTGTTGTCCGTGCCACTTATCTCACCCACCACTCTATGTCCACACCCATTAATCGTGGCCGACGTATCATTCTGGCAACACAGTTATAACACGTTCGTAAATCACTCTTATTACTTTAACCTTAAGTCCGAAATCCTTCGATGAACCTATTTGATTCATTGGATCTTCTGACTTATCATAACTTGTATAGTGTGTATTCTTATGATAAGTTATATTGTTCGCAATAACACAGATGTTAGGTATATTCTGTAATAATACTAACTAGGTACATCTAAGTAGTATCTTTTTATTAGATGACTGTTTTTCTTGATTTATAGAATAACATTTTATGTTTGTTTTGTCATTCTTATAGATCAATATAAACATTGAAATACCTAAAAACTGCCTAAAACACTTTATTTTTAACGTATTCAACGAATATTTTAACTAATATTCAATGAAACCGGTGCTTCACTTTAATTCAAGTATGTGTAGTATTTATCTAGGTCCTAGATAATTGTTACACATAGGTACCCGTTAATTCTAGGATGTAGAACAAAGGCAGAGCAATTTAACCAGGTAGGCTTTAATTATTCCCGATTAATTCGATGTATTCTGTGACCAAAGCGGGATACATCAGCACAACTATATAAGCTACCTGTGCTTGTGAATAGGGCTGCCAACTTTCAACAAGAACAGACCTGGGAATTAAAAAAAATGTTTTTTTTTTAATAAATCATATTTTAGGTAGGTAAGTAAGTTCTATTGATTTAAATTAACTGAGATGGGAAATTACTTGAAATAATTGAACCTACAGTAAATCACCTAACAGTAAGGAAAATCGGATTAAAATAAGATAACCTGTCTATAGCAAAAATAAAGGCCGTGCAGCGCGCTTTTTAGTCAGTTTCATCCGCTGATCTTGTTATTTTGCCTGTCTTGTATACAACATGTTACAAAAATACCCCTAATGCCGAATATGGTATATAGGGAATTTTTGTATGAAACAGCTGATTTTTTTTTCGCGATTTCAGTGTTGGTCCCATAGTAAAAGTTGATTAGTTTGATGTTTGATTTGCGGGCTTGCATAATTGGAGCATGTGTGCGAGACCCGCGAAGTTAAAAAATGTCTGTCTCGGCTTAGCGCCGGCCGCCGCACTCCTGTCTAAAGCGTGAAATGTCTGTCAAATGCGGTAAATGACTGTCAGATGGTAACCCTAAGTACGGTTGGCTTTCGCTGGCGCTACCCGGATACATCGATGTTAAACCCGTAGCCCGGATATGCACTACTCAAACCCGTAGACTCTGCGTCAAACCCGGAGAGGTGGCAGCCCTACTTGCGAAGCATTGGTTAGTTGTACTGATATTCGTTATTTAAATAATTAGGGTTAAATTAATTTAGGGTTAGCAGATAGCTATTTAGGGTAATCTGCGGCTGGCAATTGAATGCTAATGTTAAACTATGACCTTAAATATTCAATGACTTTTAAAATACCTACGTCGATTTTCATATACAATAGGTCCCCATGTGGATTGGTGTGCAACTTTGCACCAATCTGCTATAGTTGTTGTGGTTTGATGATGTTGATTTTATAATGAGAGTAGAATTCTGATTGATTGACAGACAGTAATGGAAATCTTTCTATTGCAGTAACATGTCAATTTGTTAATGTACATACCTTTTATCATGATAGTATGCATTCTTTGCATTGTGAAGATCGCGTCGTATTTTCATACCTTATTTATCTCTCTATAATACAGTTTGATAAAGCAATCTCTCAGGTGTTCCATTACTGGCGTAATTATTACTAGATATTCAGACACTTTTATGAAATAAATGAAACGCCATTAACAAATTAATCAGTTATAGCCTACTTCCGTCTTCCTATCTTTAATTTGCATATTTTACGAGAGCAAACTCGAGCCTGCCATTGCCAGTGGGCGAGAAGATTTATAACCGCCGCCCGCCGCCGTCGTTCGTAAAGAGTTTTGCGTTAAAACCATTCTCCAGAACGTTATTCTATTTTTAACGCACTTCTTCGCGTTGCGTAAATTTACATAATTTAGATATCTGAAGTAGTGAAAATCGCCAGTACAGTCTGAAATCATTGAGCCTACCCAGACGTGTGGCACCAGCATAAGAGATGCGTCGACTTCATGAATTATGATGTAGGTATGACAGGGCACCTAGCTTAAATTCTGACCTCGGACGTATTGTCTCAGTGAATTATTAGCTTATATTCCCATGAGAGCTTACTTATTAAACTATAAGCAGGATTAAAATTTACAGTCCTGCTCATTAAAAATATAAGAGAGGCTACAGACTCTGACATTTTTATGACTTTTGTTGTTCCGCAGCATTGCTTTTTGATTTAAACGTAGAAACCAAAGTAGCACACCATCGGTATTAAGGCAAGTAACTTACGACTGTAGAGTTTTGCAGGTGGAAGGGTCCGTCGAGCATGAAGCTGGTGAACACCATGACGGTGGGGTGCACCAGGTAGGCGCAGTAGGTGAGCCGGCTCAGCGGCAGGAACCCTCGGTATGACAGCAGGCTGTTCACAAGCCCGCCGTACCCGCAGCAACATGCGATTGTTATCCACGCTATCGCTACGCCCCACCCTGTACACACAAATTAAATGTATAACGTACGAATACTCAAAGGCTTCTTAGTTAAAATCTTTAAGGAAGCTGTCAGTTTCATAGAGTTTCTGTCAAATCTAACAACTTTTTTTAATTTAAGGTGGCCCCTTACTTTAAGATTCGTTTGAGTATTTGGCCGTTAGTTTGCATTTCTTAATAAGTCGTTATTAGGAATAAACGACCATAAAAAAACATGTAGGTCCTATGTATAACACAAAACACCTATCTATTATTAAATTTTGCAAAACTTTGTTCTAAGTTTCAATAACAAAATTACCACAGAATGGACGAGGTTGGATGGACGTAATTCATTTAAGTAGTAGCACAGTAAGAGCGCCATGTGGTTCATAAATAGATATTTATGTTAGCTAAGCAACAGACATAATCATAATGATATCTCAGTAACAATTTAGCGGTGAGAAAATACTTTGGGAAATCAAATATACCGACGTAGTAGTTTGCTCAAAAAGCTTTTTTAAAACATCAATTGAAGTCGGTGGGGCTGGAAGACAACTTCTTTTTTTAATTCTAAAAGCCCCATCCGACTTCATTGGACGTGTTTTATTAAAATTGATATGCGTATCTAGTGATTTGAGTATTATTTCTTGCTTTTTAGAGGTATTTAATTTAAAGTTGTTTTTGTTTTCATTTTCAGGTGTTTTGAAGGTTTCTCTATTTTATTTAAAAGCTTTTTTTAGTTTCAACTTTTTGTGGCATGTAAGCGTGTAAATATTTTTTTACTTATTTTCAATGGTACAATGCCCATAACTCAATTTCCAAATTCACGCTGTTTGTTTTAAGGAGTCCCGTTGTGCCTTCGTAGTCCAATTCTAGTCCCAGACAGAACGTTGCAGACCATAGCTCGGTTTGTTTTAGATTGTCATAAACATACCAATATCTCAATCACTATACATATCCCATATGACTTTGAGGAATTCCCTTGGGCAACTTCGAAGTTCAAGCTCCAATGTCAATGAAATTAAAAGGTACTAAATAAAAAAAGGTGATTAATAAAAGGTAGGGCAATGAAATTTAAAGTAGAAATTAATCATTTAAATCGGTTCATAAAAAACAAAGTCGTCAAAGTCATTCATAAAAAAAAAAAAAGTATTTTTATACTTGAAAACTACTGAACTGATTGAAAATAAAATTAAATGGGACCGTCTTGAGCATAATATAACCTTTCGAATAAAAAAATAATTTTGAAAATCAGTTCACAATTCGAGGAGATATCGATTAACATACATACAAAAAAAGAACAGTCAGTCGACCTCCTATTTTTGAAGTCGGTTAAAAACTTATAAAAGTATGTGGAACCAGTTATAGTTCATTCACCTTTCGAAGTTTAACTGTTTCCTTTGCATTTCTCATAATTTGGGAGTACTCTTCAAGTATTCAGCGAAATGGGACTAGGTATGTACAGTACAACCGCTACCTATGTTCTGTAGTATGGGTGTTTCTGGAACCGAGAGCATAAATCTAGTTGTTGGTATGAATTATATATATAGTTCAGCCGAGTACATCACAACACAACGGTAACGTAACATTTCCTTGCGTCTACAACTCTGTATGTGCATAACTGATTTCGTGTTTGAATTTAATTTCATTTTCAGTATGAACGTTTTCAACGTTCATAACGTTTCTCAACATAAATTTTTCCTGATCCTGCTTACAATTTTAAACGCACTCCTTATTTTATAACAAGCCAACATTAATCAAATAACATTATGCTTAGTGATCACACTTCAGCGAGGTGGAAAGTTGTACCTCCAAACGGAATGGCAATGAAAGGGTGAAATAACGGGTGTGTAGTAGGAGATTTGTTAATATCGTCAAGAGTACAGTTTAATATTTATTTAAATATGTTTACAAAAATTAAAATAGAAAATATCAAAACGTATGAAACAGCTGATTTTTTTTTCGCGATTTCAAAGTTGACCCAAAGTAAAAGTTGTTCAGTTTGATGGTCCCTATATACCATATTCGGCTTTAGGGGTATTTCATACTTGTTAGGTATTTCACAAAGGATAATATTTGTTAGGTATTTCATAAAGGATAATTAAATTACAGCATTCATTCAACGGTGTGAATTTTTGAAATCGTATAATGAGTTTAAGAGGTTGCCTATAAACGACCACTAATGTTAAACCATAATAATATGCAGATAGAGCGAGGCACCCTAACCCCAACACAAGTAATACATTACTTTCTGGAGCTGTCTCACCTCAAAATAGGTATTTGGGAAATAAAAACTATTTTTATTTATTTTAATGGTTTTGCAGATAAACAATTTGAATTAAATTACCTTCGAACAAACTTACAAACTTCAGCTCTTTATAAAATTAGTATGAATGGATAAGCATTCTCTGGCAAATTTGTACAACCACCCATGTTTCTAAGGTTCACTTAATTTTCCTTCCCAGATTCTGAGTTCAATTCCCACAAATGGTCCATTAGGCACGGCGCTGTATCTTATGACCTACGCAAGCGGAATTTTAAGTCCCATTTTTTTATCGCTTTATCTTTTCAAAAGGGATTCAGTGAGTTTCTTACAGCTTTGCCTTTTCCAATATCATGTTGTTAAATAATTGAATTTTGTATAATGGATATTCCGTTTTTATTCCTGTTGTTGTTTATCTCTGCCACAGAACCCACCTTTGACCTCTAGTGTTGTTATTTGTCGATTATTTACTAGAAATAAGAATTTCACGATAAAAAACCTATTATAGCCTTTAGATACCATGAGGTGAAATGAATATATCGCTTTCTTTTTGACAGAACATTATGTATGTTCCTTTCTTCTTTGCAATTTCTTGTAGAGGGGTATCAGACAATTTTAGTTTCTCAAACTGTTTTCCACAGTATAAACAAGCAAGCAAATCACATGGGAAATTAGATGGCCTGAGTAATTCAGTTTACAGAATACTCGCAATGTTATTACGATTTATGTTCACATTTTGATCACGCCAGACCAGAACATAACAAGAGAATAATGAAGTGATTGGCTCAATAGACATGACGTCCCTAGGGATGAGAACCTACTTGCAATTAAAATGAATGCGGCTGTAGTCACAAAAGGAGAAATAACTAGAAATGCTTACTAAACACTTTATTTTTTAATTTTTAACAATCCAAACTGAGTTCTTGGTGTAAGGTTTTTTAATTTAATTAATTTGAGATGGAATCTCTTTTCTCGCAGATTTAACATTTCATTTTTGACTTTCTATCATTAGTTTTTCACAAACGACTACATGTTCATTGAATTGTAAAAATGACGGTCAATTGTAATTTTAATAAACGCGGATAAATAAATCAAATATGATAATATCTTTTAAAAATTCAAGTGGTTTTAAATAACAAAGTCTTGCAATAACTACTAACTAAGCTAACTCACCTGTATGTCCAACACTGATGTAAAAGGCAGTGGGCCACACTTCGAAGTAGCCGTCCACCATACTGAAGATCAGGCTGCCGATGATGGCCAGCGCGCCGGTCCACCCGACCGCCACCAGCCAGTACGGGATGTGGACCTTGCACTTCGTCTTGTGCAGGTACCAGCCGACCATCATACCTACAAATAATCGTGTTAAGTTTTTTTACAAAAGTCAGTTTTACAAAGTTATTGTACTTTATTATTCCAAATTTCTATTTTGTTCTGGGACTGACACCAAAACCTCATCATCTTCATCGACTTCCCAAAGTATCTCCATAAAAGATCGGGCCTGCATCGTCAACACTCCGCATCCAGCCAGTTAAAAAACGGCATTCTTTATCAATTTGGGTACCCTTCAAATTATAATGGAACCATATTATGAATGATACATAAGTACATTATATTCTAGTAGGTTGCCATTAGGCTACAATTTTTTGTTTTGATTTAATTATGCTGCTTAATTGCTTGTGTACACTATGAATAAACAACCTGTAATCGCAAACAAGTGCCATCACTCTATGTAATACGGAATCACAATATTGTTTTTACGTAAGTAATACAAGAAAGGAAAAAGTTTGACAGGTTTAGAATATTCTTGATTTCACAAGTTTATAAATATATTTGTAAAATTTACGATGAATATTGTTTACAAATTGAAAATGCATGTGAGGAACGCAAATACCAATAGTAGGTAAGTACAAAAGCGAAATACGTAGGTAAACGTGGGAAAATGCAATCAACATGCACGCACAAAGTTAACAACAGCCGATTGTGTTTGTTTTTTTAATTGGTTAGTAAACGTGAAGCATTCGCATCTAATACCATAAAGTTTATTGAGGCTCTTTGTCAGATAACTTCGTGCAAATTCTGATTCATTTTTAAATTTAACTCTAGAAGATAGATGCTCTCCAAAACCTGTGAAACTGGCCCTGAATATGACTGTCATCTTCTTTATTGGGATACCCATTCAATTCATTTACTCACGAATTAAGCTCTTTCCGATGAGGCTAATGGGATTTTGTTTAAGGTTCCAACCATAATACGACTAAGTGCAACGCGGATTATGTGAAGATAGATAAACGATGCAACTGGTTAGACAGTTAACATATAAGAAAGAACACATAAATACGAAAATTGAACAGAATATAAATTTTTCGATTTTATAAATTTGAAAGCCTGTTTTAATCGATAAAATATAACTTTACACTACTGTTGTTTTTTTCTAACAAAATACATGAATGACTGGGTATTGACAGCTCTAGACTTATGCCGAGAAAAGAAAAGGCATTATTTCCAATAGTTCTTACTTATCAAGACTTTTACTCAAGGTTCTCTGAGTCACCTACCTTCACTGGCTTATTGAGAGTTAGTGCGAAAGCTCCCGTGAGTTGTAACATTGTTTCATTGAATTTTGTAAGATCAAGTTGCTTTGTTTGCGAACGAACGAACAGTAAAAAAGGTTATAGAATATCAAAATAAACCTTTCTCCATAAACTAAACCTAAGACAATATCGAACAGTGACAAATTATTGTTTGAGAATTGATACCTTCATAACTTTACTCGATTGTAAACAACCATTAATTAGAAAACTTCCTACTCAAAGTGTTAATCGCCCTTCCAACATTCAAACTGTAATTTTGACAAAACGCAGGGATTGACAATCAATCTCGATAACAATGAAATATCGTGGAATTCATTTAGCTCTGGCCAGGTCGGGGATTAAACAGCTTCTAACTTCAAAATGATTTTGCCAATGGAAATTGTGGAATTATTTGGCTGCCCGTTGGTTTTTGCTTATCGCCTTTGTGGGCTTTAACTCAAGAAGGGACCGGTATAAGAAGTAGAGCTAAAGTTTTTTGGTCCGATCGATCGATGGATATAATAATAAAACCATGGACGCTAAAGTGTTATGCACGGCTAGGGATCGCTATCAGAAGCTAGAATCTTTATCTGTAAGCGTAGGTAATTTAGTTCCAAATGGGTGCTTGGAACCCTTTTGTTTCAGCTTGACTTATACCATAAATCGTGGAGCGTTTTACTGGCACTAAAGGATAAGGCTCGATATTTTTTTTCAGAACTCCAAGAGATAATTTTAAACTAAGTATCACGAATATCCAGTAATTTCTTAAAGCTCAAATAAAAGGTTACGTATAAAAAAATGATTATAGTAATGGTTGATCATAGATTTTAGATGAAGCATAATAGAATTGTCAAAATTGAAACATACCAATTAAGTAGGGCCCAATTCTTGACCATGGCTTGTCATATAGTGGGTCAAACATCTCGAAAGGCTCTTGTATTCTCGCCTTATACTGGTGCCACACCGAGATGTAGATCGTTGTCGCCCACGAGCTCACCATCACCACCAACAACGATACTGTTGCTAGTTTCAGGTGTCTACGAATGGACAAAACATAAACGTGTATTTCACAAAATATTTTTCAAAGTGAGCATTACATTCACAAGCATGATCGCATTCATTTATTTTATTTCAGATTTCTTTTTAAATTAATATTGATGTCTAATAAAAAAGTAATGTCCAATTAATAAAGTATTCTAGCAATACACAAAAAAGTGGTTTACGCAACTAACCAGTTACTTACTTCACAGAAATGAGTAAAAGTATAATGCCGACGACATAGAACTGCGTATCGTTGGCCATATACCACGACCAGACCATGCACATCTCCCTCTGAGAGAACAGGTTGTTGATGTAGAGAAGGTTCCTCCACCAGAAATGGTCGCAAGTGATGTGGTCAGGCACACCGGGGTCGAAGACTGCCTGGTTATAAATATACTTGAAGGAGACCTCAGTGATGCCTATGACAAAGCCGTAAGCCGGCGTTAGCCTCATAACGCGATAGAAAAACATAACAAAAAATGATTTCATCATTCTAAACAACTCCATTCTAGAGTACATGGTAGATTTGGGCTTGTCTAACAAATCCTCTTTGAAGGATTGCTGGCTGATCACAGATATTGAGAGTGCTGAGTTAGTGTAGCCGTTCACATTCTTGTTTATGTCTTGTTTGTCCATTGATTCTATCTTCTTGGTCTTTCGGTCTTCGGATCTGAGAAAGAGTACAGTGACGAGCAACCCCCTGCAAAAAAAATGTTGTTATAGTATTGTTTAAACTAGCAACAGATGGTAATTTCATAAGAATGGTGGTGATAATCGAGCCAAATCACTTAGTTTTATGTAACCTAGTACGTTTTTTATGTAGGTGATTAACCAAAGACCCTATGTCATGTCTTTATCAAAGATCAGGGTAAGTTACCAATAATTATAATTCAAGTAACAAGGAATATGTATAATTTACATTTCCCCGGGTATTATAACGGTAGAAAAGATGAAAACATAAAATGCGAGTAGGTGAAAACAAACCCAATAAAGAAGAACGAATCGACACAGTAGGACGCGTTGCCAACAGACTGATACATGAAGTTTCTCTCAGTGACAACCCTCATGGTCTTGTTGTCTCCAATATGGAACACCGTCATGTATGTGTGGACCATTATCACCCAAAGTACTGACAAAAATCTGGAAAGAATAAAAGAGGTTAAGTTAGTTTTTTTCTCTTAATAATGCAGCTCCTAATGCATTACTGAAGAACTCGGTGGTATATGGAACCTAGGAGAACAATATTCCCATTCGCATAAAAAATTTGTTTCTGAATTTATTTTGAATTTGAGTATGGTTGGATTCTTTTCAAATATTTTATGAGATATATCGTAATGTCATAGGTACTCACTATTCATTGTTCCACTTACTGGGGATAAGTCTCGGCGTAATTATTGTATATGATGTCAGAAATAAAAAAAACATTGTTATAGGTTTGTACCTTATTCCGTGTAGGCAGGTCAAGGCGCCATCATTAGGTTTTTGAGTGCTGAGAATAGTTCGGCCGTTGGTAAGTATAGAAAACGCCAGAAGCAGTTCCGCCCACGTACCTGGTACGATCAATCAAAATAGATTATACACAATAGCTTACGAGTATAATTAACAGATTTAGTATATTTTATGCGGGTAAGCTCACTCAACAGAAAAAAATTTGGGAACAGTAAATGTTTGATAGCTACTTACTTAGCGTACTTGATTTTAACATTCAAGAAAGTAAAGTATTGAGTTGAATTGTACTAACAAAAGTAAGGTTAGGTTAGGTTAAGTTAGGTCGTCACGACAGCCGGAGAAACCCGGAAAAAAGCAAAAACGTCGAGCGGAGGAATACAATTGCTAGAATTGTAGTCCGATCTAGTTTTAGGAACAAAACGGTATTATTCTAAATGATAATTCACTTGTTTTGATTATGTAATTAATAACAGTCCAATTATTGCTATTGTTTTGGAATACACGTCGTAGGAGGGGTTGTTCCGTATTCATCCCATGACGTCACATCCCACTTATTATTTTTACTACAACTTTTTACTCAACCCAGTTTTGTTCCTTACTCAACCCACAACAAAAATATCATTTTAAATTCCTTATTCATCCCAAAAGTATTCTTAACTCAACCCATTACGTAAAGCCACCCAAAAATTTAAGATTTATGTGTACGGTCTGAATAAAAATATTATCACTTATTAGAAATATTTTAAACTCAGTTCATTTTTGCTTTATTGTTGTTATATTAAAAAAAAAACATATATTTCAAAAATAAAAAAGGTAAAAGAAACACAAATAATATTATTAATAATAACATTTTCTTTACAATCACATCAATTATCTAGCTGATAAGTGGTTTTTATTAAAAAAACTGTGTTATGGAATCTAGATAGTGGATAAATATATTCTTATATACTTACTTTTTAGTAAATAAATACTTAATATATAGGTACATAGATAACACCCAGGCCAAGACAAATAGACATGATCATGCACACAAATATTTGTCTTGTTCGGGAATCGAATCCGAAACATCTGGCGCAGAAGGTATCCTTCCCCTGCGCCAAATCGGTCGTCAAAAATGTATTATTTTGTTCTCACCAACAATTTTTACTTATCCATTTGATAATCCAAAACACATTTAGATTTTATAGACATTAGAACTTAAGTAAATTAACACTTATAAAAAATATATCTAAAAGATGGTACAATGATAGGGGTCATAACAAATCAGGCTAAATCTGAAAACTTATTTAAATAATTTTAACTTAAAAATAAATTTTATTATAATTCGGGGGCAGTGAGGACTATAATATATAAGGGTCAGTAGAGAGTAAAAAATAATAAAATAAAGTATTAAACTGCCCCGGGGACAGTGGTGAATAAATCTGCCTATCTGAGGTATACTTTTATTTACAAAACATGCATATTTAATTTTTAATGAGTACATAAGTACTTAGTATTACTTAGTTCAATTTATTGTATTCCTATATAATTTTCTGATAAAATATTAATCATTGTACTGCTATCCATACTTTTTAGTGATAAATTGATTTGGGATGAGTAAGGAATGCAATTGGGTTGAATTAAGAAAATATATTGAAATAATGTAATGGGTTGAGTAAGGAATACCAATTTGGGATGAGTGAAGAATTGGGATGAATCGTCATGGGATGAATACGGAACAACCCCGTAGGAGTTCTAGTGGTCTGTAATTTTCTCATTACTTAAGGTACACTGAACTATCTAGAATCTTGAGGTAGGACCGAGAACTGCTGGAGACAGATGTTTGATTAGCAAATCATTGGAGTGCAAATCTATTGCGCAGTCCCATGGACCGTCGAATCACTTATAATTGAGAATTTGCGAAAATTGAGAAAACGTTCAAATATGCGTATTATTGTTTTACAAAAAGTCGATTCTATTTATATACTTATAACACGACCGCCTCAAGAACGCTTTACCAATCATTATTCAATACTGACACTGTTTACCGAAACTTATACTACTTCAACTATTAAACGTAGTTATTTCAAACTGAATACCGCAGCCTAGGCTTATAAGAAACAAACTGTTTCTTTTTTTGCATTAACAATAGATTTTTTCTAAATCTAAGTAAGAATTTAGCCTTCAGAGGGCCTATTTCTTCGCTCAGATGACGCTAACTCACCATCCGCTTGCAGACGGCTGTCCCACCCGAACAAAGCTGTATGCTTTAGCTTTGATAACACAGACAGCGGATTTAAATGGAAATTTTTACTCGGGCACTTTACTTACTATGGCACTCGGGGATTGTAGGTACATTTGCAATCTTAGAATAATAAGGAGACGGGGCTGCACTGCTTTTTTACTTTTGTTAACTTTATAATATGAATACAAGTTTTCACCACAGAATACAATATAGTTGCTTTCAATTTTGTCCGGGTGAAGTTTTCAACCTTTCCTGAGAATTTCTTTTATAAAATATAGTCTATGTCACTCAGGGATAGTGAAGCTTTCTAGTGATTAAGAATATAAAAATCAGATGAGTTGGTAATTTCAGAGATTACCGCCTACATCCAAACTTAGAGTGATGTTTTCCAATATTTGTTTTGCATCGCAAATTATTTGCATGAGATTTATTTAAGTGATTTTTATTTGGCTGTTTATTTAAAGAAGTAAAGCACTTAGATATTGCTTAAAAATAATTTTTATCTACACCCATGCTTTAAATCCTCTATAAAAGTTTCTGAGACAGTTAGCTATAAATAATTATGTTAATATACTTTGTTTGTATTAGATACTCAGTAATTAAACTTTCCATGAATTTACCTAGAGTTCTTACAACACTGTACAACACCCTATGGTTTCAAAACCTTTTAAAGAGGATTCATATTATGGAAGTATCGTATGCAACTGTACATAGTAAGGTATTAAAACACTCATGTGATACTATTATCACATGAGGTCGTGGTTTGAGCATCACATAATTTCTTAAGAACACTAGGATATAATGTCATCGCTCAAACTGGATAAAAAATATTGCATTTCGTCACGCCAGCGGGTTTCGCGATCAACAAATTGCGACGTTGATATTTAACGACCATCTATCATCGTTTCTGGCGGTTGACGTGTCTATTACACCCCTCGCGTCAATGCACAGCGATTGACATTTTTATAATCCATTTCCTTAGCTATGTCGAAAACTGATCTTACAACTTCAGTAAAATACTCGTAGGTTAGCACTACTTATAATATTATGAAGGTTGAAATTATTTTACAAGCAGCTTCGCCATTTATTTGTCGAGTAAACGGTCGGCCTCAAAATTAGTTGAATATTTTAGTATTTTATCACACCAATTATATAGCTTGCATATAGCAAGGTTGCAAATATTGAATAAGCATCAGAGTTGATGTGACAAAGTACTAATTGTTTTTTTTTTTGAGCGACTGGCCTCTTTCGTTTTTCACATGGCCAGCTATTTTTGCGGCTGATTATTCGTTCAATAGTTAGGTACTCACCGCAAGGCTCCCTACGAAGATCTTTGTCTCTGTCCTCGATTGCTTTCCCATCGGCGTATGTAGCGACGTGCTGTAACGAACAAAACACATTGTTTCAAACCAAAATGTCATAAAAATCATCATAATTATAACGTTGAGCTTTTGTATACAGAAAAATAACGTTTATATTGCTATATTTATTTCAGTCGGTGAAAGATATGTTTTTCACTTGAGAAGTATTCATTGTGAAAGATATGATAGTCTTCTTTTTTTGTTATGGCAATCTACTTTCCTCTTGGAAGTAATTTTTGCCAGTGTCAAGTGTTAAATAGTTCAGTGGTAGATATTGTTTAATTTTTCATAAGAATGCGGGTGCATAACATTCCAATGCTCCAAGAGCATTTGGCACCAAGTATATCAAGACAGTTTACTCGGTTAGTTCTGCCGAGGAAGCCACCACTTCAATAAAAGTCTCAGCTTCACACAACCAAGATCGCGCCTATTTCAATTATCCCACATATTGTTCAGTTGCGTAGACACTTGTACCATATAACTGCACCAATTTTAAGACACAATATCTACTATGAATCAATTTGAAAATAATTAAAATAGACACCAAACCGAACTCGACAAAATGGCGCCAATAACTCATATGATAGTCTATTGAGAAGTAAATAAAAGAGAAAAAAAACACTCAGTTCGACAGTAATACACTATGCGTGGTATAGTTTTCCCGTATCCTTCCAATAATCGGAAAAGTGTCAGTCGTCTTTCATAATAAAGGCCTTCGGCTAGATACGGACGCACGCTGTCATAGATATAGTACATTACCTAAATGCTATTCTTCTCAGTAGAAAGAAAACAAATGAAAAAAAAAAAAAAAAAAACAAAAAATCCATATTCCCTATGGTGAAATTGATGAATCATTGTGACATCCTTTACGTCAAAGCTCCGTTTTAATTTTCTAAAAGATCTGCAGTAACTTTACTAACTAGCAATGATCGCTTACTATTATTCGATAATGAACTAAGACAGTTATTTTTTTCTAGTTCCTCTTAGTAAAGAATAAAGGCCGTACTTCATCATAAAACTTTGTAACTCATTTTCCAGGTTAAAGTTGCGTTTCAGCAAGGCTCATCCATACTTATCCCTACATCATAAAAATGAGAAAGTAACTCTGTCTGTCTGACTGTTACGCTTTCACGCCTAAACTACTCAACCGATATCGATGAAATTTGGTACAGAGATAGAGTAGAACTTGAACTTGAAAGGACATAGGCTAGCTTTTATTGCAAAAAAAGGCTCGAAAGGGTTAGGCTTAGTTAGAGGGTAAATGGGATATTATTATAAGTAAACCTAAAAATCTATAATATATGGATGACGTTATAGAGGTTTTATGGGATGATGATTGCAAAAATTGCTAAATTGAAACAAAATGGACATGATTCAACCCCTAGACGGGGACGAGGACAGGAACGGGAAAGGGGAAGCAGATGCAGCGCGCTTGGTGGGGACTGGGACCCGCCTTTACGTAAAAACGGCTGATCGGATTTGGATGAAATTAAAACATAGAATACTATTTATCCTGGCTTAAGGTTTCCAAAGGATTATCTCGAATATCCATGGGGACGAAGTCGCGGGCGGATACTAGTAAGCAATAATCTGCTCTCCCAAGAGAGCTCCGAGCGCCTACGAGAGCTATTAGCTTAGTCGCGTCGCGTACAAGGCACAATGCAAGTAGGTCATGCATTCAAACCGCGATTACGTTAAATCCAAATATTTAATTCAGATTATTGAAAGAACTACGTGCATGTACCTATCATGGAAAAATAAAAATATTACCACCTTTGATAAAAATAAAATTTCCCGTGAACCCTGTTTTTGGTCTTATTTTGCAAAATTTCTCGGAAACAGAACATTCATTTATGTTAAAACCAACGCATAAAATCAGCGATTTTAAACAGTTTTTTTTCTTATTTGAAAGCGAAGAAAGGTAATAAAAATATGTAAAAAAACAAAAATTCGGCAATGGGCCTCAAACGCAACCGCCGCGTTCGTTGAAGCGCGCCCTTGATTTGGACCCAAAGCGAGTAGTGGTAAATCTAAACTTATTTAGAAATATCAATGCAAACATTAATTTGGTATTTTCATAAGCCAGATTTGTATACTAATTCATAACTTAAATTAAAAGTCATTGCAATAAGTTCTATTTACACGTTACTTGCTCCTATGGGCAATTATTAGTACGGAAAAGATTATTACCTAGGTTAGGTACTTACATAAATGTTTATAGCTGCCAGTGCGTACGGTACTCTGTGATGTAGAAAACAATTTGAAACAGTTTGATTTAAACGCTCTTTAAGACCCGAAACGAACCTTTTAGAAGTGGTTTGAGTACAGGCCGAGTGGAAGAACGCTGAAGCTTCAAGGGCACTCCAGATTGTGCTTCAACACGCTTCCACAAGTGAGAACTATAGCTTTCAGCTATAGCGTATTCCGAAAGCCTAAAAATATAGCTAAATCGCGTTTTTAATAGTGAAGACGTGAATTATTGACCCAGGAAAGTGCAATACGGTCTCAGGAAAGTGCGTTTGTCATTACATAATACTCCTTATGATGCTCCGTCTATACGGAGCTCGGAGATACGGAGCTGCCCCTATAGGCAAAAGTGTAGTTGTTTATTATTATTAGTGCAAGGTGTGGCCCAGTCTATATCTTTGCATGTATTTGCCGATTGTGTTTCTGCATCGATCGATATACGGGCAGGCGGGCGGTATACAGCCGAGCATCTAGCATGTTTTGCTATCTGTTATTTGAAATAATTAGCTAGATCTTAAAGGTTAGTGTTTGTTCTAAAGTCTAACTACAATACAAGTCAGGATAACATTGTAATTCTAAATTTGTTGTTGTGGTTATTGTCCTGATTACATTGTAATATTAACATTTTTGTTGTGGTTATTGTCCTGTTTACATTGTAATATTTACATTTTTGTTGTGGTTATTGTCCTGATTACATTGTAATGCTAACATTTTTTTGTGGTTATTGTCCTGATTACATTGTAATACTAACATTTTTGTTGTGGTTATTGTCCTGATTACATTGTAATACTAAAATTTTTGTTGTGGTTATTGTCCTGATTACATTGTAACATTTACATTTTTGTTGTGGTTATTGTCCTGATTACATTGTAATATTAACATTTTTGTTGTGGTTACTGTCCTGATTACATTGTAATACTAACATTTTTGTTGTGGTTGTCATCGTGGGCCACCTCCAGATCCGCGGCCCCGTTGGCTATCCGAAACCTCCGCTCCAGGTAGCCCTCGTACAGGGAAGCAGCCACCATCAGGATGAATACCGCCAGCACCACAGACCTGAACAAACAGATTTCATTTATTTAATTTCTTTAGCTAACAAACTGTAAATGGCTTGTTTACATCACGGTCGGCACTGCGAGAGGAGCGGCCCCAATACCTATATACTCGTATACGGACTGTCTTTAAGAACTCTTGATTTTGGATTCAATTTGTTTGTTCCCACAAAGAAGAGTCTAGACTAGAGGAAAGAACTGAGCGAGTGCCTAGTAAAAATAACCTCCTTGCATGCATTGTTAAAAGTCATTGTTGGTGGAATTTTTAAACCCATTTTGGTGAAACGGAATCCTTTCCGTCAAGATATTAACTGGAATTTACCCATTCGTAGTTTAAACGTGAGAAAAAGTTCAACGCTACAAGAGGTGTTGGAGGTATCATGAACTCAAGTAAAATTGAATGTTTATACCAGACTAGTTCAATTCTAGTCTTAATGTCACTAGCGTAGCGAGTACTTTCTATGTTAATAAAAGCACAGTCGGCATAAAGAGATTCGACAAAATTGGATATGATTGGTCCGCAAACAATCACTGATGAGTGTCAATATTAGTCGTCCCAAATCGGGAAGCAAACACAATTTTATTGGAAGGCCTCCATCTCTCCCGTCATATTTATTAATTAATTGAGCCAATAAGTGAAATGAGCGTAATGTTAGTACTATTTGGATTTCCTTATTTTATAGTAATTTCAATTTTATTGTGAGGAAACTTGCCAATATACATAAACATCATTATACAGTTTGCCTTAGGAACCACATTTTTTGGTCTTTGCAAAGTTATTGGAAGTGATTTTAATTCGTTGTAATAAATATAATTTAGTTCTGTGGTATACTTAGACAAAAAAAAACCTAGCTTTAACTTTGCGATTCGAGGAATATAATAAAAATATTGTTAATAAATAATATTGGTATAAAAACGCACAGACATAATGTTACAGAAAATAACAACGTTTAAAAATCTGATTGCTAAAGAAACACGTGAAGCCCAAAAGTCGAATATCCCAATGGGATGAACTTAAAGAAAAGGGTACTCAAATGTTAGCCCGCCGTGAAATAATGTATATGTGAATCCAAGAAATCTCTTACACCCCTACTCAAGAACAATACTTAAACAACCCTTGCCTATGCAAACGCACTGCGTTGAAATAAAGCTCTGTGATTGGTTCGTTTGTTTTATGCATTACGTTACGTGTGATTGTGATGCTGTGTGTCCACGGGCACTGTGATTCCTCATAGTAATGTTTGTGAATAGGGTGTTACTTTTATCCCTGTTTAAATAATTCGTAATTTTACGTGTGTAAAATCACATATCTGGTGGCAAAATTGCTTTTGTTAGTAATAATATGATAAAGATTAACATTAAGAAAGGTACACTCGGGATTATGCAAAATGGTTGCAACTTTTTCCATTTGTCACCGCTGGGTACTGTGTAACATAAAATGAGAACCCAGAAACAAGATGATGCGCTTCTTCTTGTGGCATAAATCTTCACTAAGCCGTTTTTTCACAGTAAAAAGTAAAAAAGTAAAAACCGTGAAATATATTGCGTCATAAAAGCAATTATTACTCCCTCGTGAGATTCTAAACAGTTTGGAGAGATTAATATTTTGTGTAGCGTTGCAAAAGCCTTACTTAGCTGAATATTACATTGTAGAGGGAGAATTATATCTGTGTAATGGAAATTTAACAACTTCTTAGCACGTCGGAGCATCTGCCTTAACAGAAACATCCGCTTTGTAGCAATTGAGCCAGCGGACCGCTTAATAGTATAATGATAACCATAAGACAATAAACCTCTAAAACAGAATGATGCGATCAAATTAATCTACCTTTGAGTATAACTTATTATATTGGTCAGGAGATTAGTTAGAATCACATAATATATTGTATCAGTTGTCCCATGGGACTAGCGGGACATGATCATCCCACCTGTCCCATTATGGGACTGGATCAATGGGACAGGTGGGATAGACAGCATTTGGCGATATCTGAGAGATACCCTGCTTCGTTTTTTTTAAAGCAATAACGAGCTTCGTTGGGTATAAATATTTTTTTTTGTTAAGGATAGCAATATCCAGTTCTGGATGATAGCAATATTCCATAAAAAACACCATATCATAATCAATGGCAAGGCAACAATTCAAACATTGTCATAAATTACGCCGAGACGAAGGGATTTGGCTGTCATTTGATATGTAGATCCAATTACCATCTCACACAAAAAGGATAAATGTTTATCACTATGAGCACCGCGCGAAAGCCAGCCCATTGGAGCATAGGATCCTATCAGACAGTTCCATGAAAAATGAGAATGAACCCTCTGTTTAGTACCTAAAAAAGATATTTATCAATTCAAATTACTTCATCTTTCTTCCTACGCTTTGGTAATGCTAAAAGTTAGGTACCCGAACTACTTATAGCGTAAGTAAAGCAATTGCACTATTATATATTCTGTGGTAAAGCATAGAAATGACTCATTTATTTTCTAGGTTTAAAATAAAAAAGCTTTGTGCTCGGATTTAAAATGTTACGATACGATTAATGGACGTAAACAATAAACAACAAAATTATCTAAGCTCTATTCGATAAGTAAGTAAGTGCGTTAATACTAAAGGCACTGGTTTAAAAACTGTTATGGTTAAACCCTATGGGTTGTACCTATTTAGCCACATAAAATTTTTGTCAAGACGATGATCCAGTATACCTCTAGTAAGTTTATCTCAGTCTAACACAACAATAGTCCAATTATATTATATTGCGTTCGTGGGTTCGTATATTTGTCCCAGTTCCTACTAAAGCTGCAACAACCAACAAGCAATGTGAAATGCCGAGCATACACGACACATTCCGCGCACAATTCGACTACGTTCTGTTTAAGTCAGCGGTCAGCAAAATAAAATCAAATAACAAATATGGATGTTTATACTGGATTTTTAGGGTTCCGTACCGAAAGAGTAAAACAGAAACCTATTACTAAGACTCCGTTGTCCGTCTGTCTGTCTGTCTGTTTATCCATCTGTCACCAGGCTGTATCTCATGAACCGTGATAGTTAGACAGTTGAAATTTTCACAGATGATGTATTTCTGTTGCCGCTATAACAACAAATACAAAAAAAACAGAATAAAATAAATACTTAAGGGGGCAGGGGTATTTTAAATACAACAAACGTGATTTTTTCGCTCGATATTGATAACGGCAACAGGTAGACGCTTGAAATTTTAAATAAATATTCACTTTAAAAATCAATGATTAAATTAAAATAAAAAACAAATATTTAAGGGAGGCTCAACAGACATTTTTTTTTTGCCGTTTTTAGAGATAATGGTACGGAACCCTTCTTGCGCGAGTCCGACTCGCACTTAGCCGGGTTTTTTCTGAAGTATTATAAATTAGCTGGTGTAAAATTTTAACATGTAAAAAAGTTAACGCTGCGGACTACGGGCAGCTTATTAAATGTCATACAGATTGATAATTTAATATGCATTTATTGTTAATTAACCAATTATGGTTGCATTGGTTGAACATTACCTAAGCTCTTGCTGTATATGAGATGAACACGCTGGTGCAGCTGCAGCACACAAGCCCAAGCATGACATATGCGATAGAAAGGGAAATAGATTAACTACATACCTACTTCAAAACTTACGTGCGATTTTTATTTTACCGTCACAAGCTTGACTTCTTGACTGTCAATTGTCTCCGATCCTAGCGCATCCTCTTTCACACAGCGATATGCTCACCCAATGATGTGGAACTTGCGGTCAGCATAAAGGTTGTAGTCACCCGGCACTGGGCGAACGCTCACGGTGTGCAGGGAGGCGGCGAGGCCCGATGCGGCTGCGCGTGCGGCTGCCGCAGATTCCGCTAGCGACACGAATCTTTCCACAGCGACAACGTCGCACGATGCTGGCAGGCATTCACCCACGAAGATTTGACGCCCCTGTTGAATTTATTTCTTTATTAATTTTTAATTTTGATCACCCAACTTCTTTCAAAGCAAAAAGGTTGGCTGATCAAATCAAGGTTTTAAAATCAAGAAAACTACGACCAATACGCTGTATTGTGTATTGCTGGTTTCTAAGCTTGGCGTAAGATAATTAATAATTACGTATGTATATTTAGTTCTTTATTTTAAAACCATAGGTACCAATGTTTTAGATATAATCTACTCATGCACTAAGTACCTAGAATGCTAATTTGCTAATTTGTATATAGTAATGTCTGATTTTCAGATCCAGTTACGTTGCAAGAGATATTAATATTTTAATCCAACTTGATTCGTTAATTTCGTCCTAGCTTCTTTCTTACGTGTCTCAACCGATTAAATGTCACCGAGTTCCCAACTTAAATCCACTACTTACCATGAAATAGTTTAATCTGGACTTCATAGATTCAGCAGAGTCCTTACCTAAACCGATGAAGTTAGTACTCCCATAGATATTATCTATGGGAGTACTAGCCTCATCGGTTTCACTCTTCACATCACCTCTCCTCTTCACTTCACGGAGTACTTCACCTCATAGTACTCCGAAAGTTTGGAGTTTCTTAATGTTCCAAAGAGTGCTCCGTCAAACTAAGTGTACAGCGATGTCATCATAATGTCGATCGTTTCACAAGAATAACTCGAGCGAAGTGTATGTTTTGGACAGCGACAAAGATTAAACTTTCAGACAAAGTTCATATTATCGACAGAAAGTCGATCTACGAGCGCGAGCGTAGTAAAACATTTGTTTTACCAAAGTTCGGTGTCAGCCAAGTCATGGTCCGGAATTTGTGGTTTAGTCTCCTCTTTTCTGCCAGAAATTTTGTTAGGAACAAATACTTAGGCAATGCAAGTAAAAAAGACTATTTCCACTTCATAGAATTGGCGTAATTTATATAAAAATTTACCAAGATACGGCTTTATTTTACATAATTATAAACGCTTATTTTACGGTATTTTGTAAACTTACGATGCTTAATCAAGTTCTATCTTAATTTCCCAACTGAACCACGGATCTATCTAATATTATAAAGGGTTGAAACCAGTGTCTACACGAGCCCAGTAGCAATTTTATGCTTTAATGGGTTACTGTACTGCAACGCTATTGCCATCATGAAAATCGGGTATAACAGGCATTTGCGAAGAAATGCCAACAACAATAAGTCAATAGTCAAGTCAAAATTTCTTTATTCAAATAAACTTAATAATTAAGCACTTTTGAATCCTCTATATTTTCCCACCACCCATTCCAGACTTTTTTAACTGACAAGAAGAACCTGCGTAGTAGTGTAGTAGAAGTACCTGTGGTATATGTTCCGCGTCGATGGTGAGGTTGATCTTGACGACGTAGAAGCCCACCTTGAAGGGCGGCGTCTGGTCGTAGTACTGCGGCAGCTGCAGGTCGCGGCACTCCATCATGGAGCCCAGCCAGAACTCGTTGCCGAACAGCATGTTCGGGTTGTACTGCCCAGAGGCATCGTACACTGCAATCAAAATACTGTCGTTTAATGAGAATTATCTAAAAAAAATAACCTGAAGACTTGGGCGAAACAACCCTCAAAACAACATTAACATTTAATGCAATTCGTTATCATATCAATAATATAAAAAAAGTATTTATATTTTAAACAACATCATAAAAAAAACAAAATTGTAAAATGCGTTTGAAAAAAAAAATTAAAATTTATTTCCTTATCATTGACAATGCTATATTTATATAATACTAAATAATATACCAAAAAAATTCGATTAGTCACAAGGATTGTCAGGCGGGAATAGATGTTCTCATATCAGGATTCTCAAGTTCTTGTATTAATGACAGGTTGGAAGATGGGAACAAAACAGTTAAGATATTATTTTATTATAGTACCTAGGTTGGAAGATGTCACATAAAATTTCCAACATCCAACCTGCCTTTCTATTGTCTAATTTCAAAATCTATCGCAATAGCTTTCAGGATGAAACACATTGATGCTTCTTTTTGGCACAAATAAAAACTTACCAAAGAAATACAGCAATGTGTCGGATCCAACTGTCAAATGAAAGCGATTGCGATAGATTTTTAAATTAGACAATTAGCCCCCTGGGGTGGATAGTTAGGTTGGAAGATGGGAATGAGTCGACAAATGGGAATATTTTCAGTCACTAGAGTATAAGGTTAATAAATGTACTACCATCCCTTTACGTCGGTGGTCCACATGATAAAACTTAGTCAGTAGAAACACAATCTTAAGAAAGCAACAACGTCCAAAAATTGAGTGCGTAACCGTTTCCAAACAAAAGACGATCGTAATTCCTTTAATTGTAACGAAATATTAATTGTAAGGAGGTTGCATGTTATCTCTATCTAGGTATTCAAAGCTTCGGTCACAAACATACTTTAAATAATATTGTGTCTTTTGGTGACCACTTTCCATGCCGTTTGCTTGGTACACGTTTTAATTAAATATTATTTGTTATCCACGTTTAACAAGTAATATTAAATTGATTTTATGCTATCGCAAATTTTTAAGTACTTAGGTATGCGTTCGCAAATTGTGTGTGCTTTTCAGTTCCACTTAGCGCGCCTATACTGTGTATAAGCTTTTAACTCCCATCAAATATGTATCGTTCGTAAATGGGCGGTTAGCGATGTCAACGACGTTTTTGTCGTGATAAAACGCGTCACACGCTGCTTTCATTGTGCACATGGTACCGTACCTTATCGACTCGTCCCTAGATTACCGATAAAAGTTGTGTTGTGGATATTCGTGCAAATCGGATCTTTACAAAAATTCTAAGTATGATTGCAAAATACCGTAGGTATAATTAGAATCTGAGACTGATTTTTACAGTCATTCGAGAATTGTTAAGGACTTTTACAAAAGTCCAGCGTATCTTGGGTAATTGGCGAATGACCATCACTTTGCGCGCGCTGATTGACTGTCGTCAATGTTGTGGACTGACAAAGATGTTATAAATCGACTCTTAGATTATCCAATCAGCATTCAAGTTTTCAATTGTGCGAAACATGCTGGGATTTTTACAAAGATCCTAATAATTTCTCGGACAATTTCCAAAATCTATCTCAGATTCCGAATATCCGGTCCTTTATGATCAACCTAGGATTTTTGCAAAAATCCGGCTTATACGATTATCTTTCGACATTATGTAATTCCTACCGTAAAGCGCAAACTACATTAGTAACCCAGTCAATTAAGCAAAAAAAGGGGTCAACCTTGGAGTGAGAGATAATAAGCTGTAGAATAATCCAGTATTTATATTAGTCTAGTAGACGAATTATCATCTTTTAGGAGCTAGAAAATTAGAAAATATTACTATACAAGGTGTTACAAAAATACCCCTAATGCCGAATATGGTATATAGGGACCATCAAACAGATCAACTTTTACTATGGAACCAACTCTGCAATCGGGAAAAAAAAATCAGCTGTTTCATACATTTTGATATTTTCGATTTTAATTTTTGTATGAAACAGCTGACTTTTATTTCGCGATTTCAGAGTTGGTCCCATAGTAAAAGTTGTTCAGTTTGATGGTCCCTATATACCATATTCGGCATTAGGGGTATTTTTGTAACACGTTGTATAAACTATATCCGATAAAATTAAAAAGCAGGCCGATAATATTATTTAAAAATAGTACGATTTTAATACGTTTTAAGAATTCGGCGAAATTAGACAAGTTATTATTATTTGAAAACTAGAATGAATGCCCTTTTATTGTGTTCGATTTATTTATTCGGTGATTGGCACGCTATTCATGTTCAGTCTCGATTCTCGAATGAAACATGCCTCAAATTATTTTCGCTACCATTCTCACGGGGTTTTATAAACTGCCTGGACCACCTACAGCGGGGTAACACATTCGTCTGATTTATCACCTCCGTACTTATTAATTCTGTGAAATATTGCCCCTTCAAGTGGAAACCTCACTTCCTTATGTCTGCGTTTATTACAAGGCCTTTATAACGAAGAATTTTAGCAGAAACTGTGCAAAAATAGTTATTGTTAAAACGTTAAGCGTGTTTTACAGGTTACAGTACATCACTATATCAACGCTATATCACTCGATATACAGGGTGTTTCATAATAACCCGTAAAATTTTGGATTTTATTTGTATGGAAAACTGCAAAGTGACGACCCTAGACGCAAATTGACTATTGTTTTCGAAAATCAATCTCATTACTGGGCAAAATTAAAACACATTTGAAGTCTAGGGTTGCTCCTTTCCAGTTTATCATGAAGAGATAAAAAGTGGCAGTTTTTAGTGTCGAGTTACAAACGTTCATGTAAATATATAGGCCGCTTCTTCAGTCCGGTTTTTTCTCGGAAGACGGATCCGACGAGACGTACGCCGTGGACAAACAGCGTTATGGATTTATCGTTCAGAATTCGCGTCCATTGAACAAAGTTCACGCAGACTAAGTCGCGGCAGGCCGCTAGTGTTTGTGAATAATAGTTAGTCAAAGTTCATTATTATTAATTAATGGAATTTCCATCTTGAATAGGTTAATGAACTTTGACACTTACTAAAAGCAAAACATCTTTCGCAAAAATATCGTGGAACTTCACATTACAAGAATAACGGTAATTCTCGCACAAGGCGAAAGTAACACAAAAGGTTCTTCGTTATTTGTTGTATCGTTCATTATAACTGAACCCCAAAACTTACACCATTTACATAACAAATTAATGTTGTAGTTCTTGTATATAATATTCTGTGGTTCTTGCGTAAATAATACCTTTGTCTACCGAGGCACAGATTAATGACACTAGCTAATTAATAAGTAACATTGAGAAAATTCTTTCCGCTTTTTGTAAGCACGATAATTATTACTAATGATAACTTAGAAGAATATTAAATTTTTTGCAATTCATATGTATTCAGGAAATAATAATTAAAATGCTACTTTCCTCTCATTATTATTGAACTTAAGAAGTATTTTTTATAACCTCTCCCAACAGCACGAAAAGAGTGAGTAACTTTTCAAAACTACGAATAATACGATAGACGTTAGTGCAAAAACCGGACAAGTGCGAGTCGGGATGATCCACCGAGGGTTCCGTACAAATTACGTATCGGTAAACTGGGGTGATTAGCATCAGTGGTGAATAAAGACAGCGAAATTTTCGATAGAAAAAATAAATGAAATTAAATGACATCATTAGTTTTATAGAAAAATGTTCTATGAACAGGCCCAATCGGTTCATTTATATTTTTTTCTATCGAAAATGTTACTGTTGTTATTCACCACGCAAGATGCTAATCACCCCAGGTTACGGTACTTTAAATAAAGACTATATATTTATGATTTCATTATTTTCCCTGTATTTGTAGTATAAGGCGAAATTTCATAGTTCTAGTTTTACGGAAAGTACCCTATAAATTTTAATTCCCTTGAAAGTGTCGAAATATGCGTTTTTTGCGGCATAAACGGTATCTTTTTTTCACGTTAACTTAAAAGTTTGATTTTTTCATAGCTTCAAGGGACTGTAGACCTGAGTACTTATATGGTTTTGATTTCAATTTCAACTCGATACCTCCACGCGTTCGCGGGATAAAAGTTATTGTCTGACAGACGGACAGCAAAGTGATCCTATATGGGTTGCGTTTTTCCTTTTGTGGTACAGAACCCTTAAACTGTACTATGTACCATTGTATAGAACGTAAAACCTTCATTTTGTGCGAATCTTTTTCGAAGTAAGTTACGGATTCTATGAAAAGTATTGCCCGTTTGTGTAATACATGTTTAATACATTATGTAAATACCTAAGTACGTACTTACTTAAAATGTGGAAGTGACAATAATTGTTACATCCACTCCACCACAATTTAAGTAGGTAACCATGTCAATTCTGTACGGCAATTTTTTTTTACGCCTCAATTATTTCGTCCACAGCGAAACCAAAACGTAAAGAATAATTTGAATCAAATAAACTTAGATATTAAGTGCTTTTCGACTGTAAACATATTGGTAGAACTGTAGAAAAGCTGAGAGCTGGCAAATTTCCATGAGAGCTACTGAAGTTACGAATAACGTCTTTAGAGTAATATCGTAGAATCGTACCCTATCACTTCCTACCCTTATCAATGTCTAGAAGTTTAAACAAAAGGGCGAGGCGAGAGTGCGACACGTGAAAGTGTGGTACCACCGAAGGCTGTTTTTATTCATAATTCTTCGTGACAGCCGGGAGTCACGGCCGAACGATGTGCCAGTTCTGGTACAATCGGTTTAGAATGGCAGGTTGCTATTTTTTCGTCAATGTCACCTGCTGCTGTAATTACGGTAATGTATTTAATACTAAATGTATTTAATTGAGAATTAACAATTCTTTTTTAATCTCATAATATAGTTTTGTCTTTTTATGTATAAAGCACCACCATTAAATTTCTCTGGTACTAACAGTATTTGTTACCCAATCATGCAAAAATGGCTGAACGGATTTGCGTGTTGCCACACAGATAGTTTTAGATTAAAACATATACTTTTTATACTGGTCAAAGGTTCCCTAGGGATTTTCCAACTGTCCACGCGAATATAATATGACAATACTAGTGTACTATACAACGTGTTACAAAAAAACAGCTAGCCGAATATGGTAGATAGAGTACCATGCATAAAACCCCTGAAAATTATTATAAACCCGGAAAACCACCACCTTTTTGAAAAAATATTTCTCTTCATGATATCTGCAAAGTGGCAACCCTAGAGCTAAATTGTGTTTTGCTTTTGCCTATTAATGGGATATATTATCGAAAACAATTGTCAATTTTTCGTTTAGAGTTGTCACTTTGCAGTGTCCCATACAAATAAAAATCAAAAAATTATAAATTTTACTCTTTTTTTTTATATGAAGCAAAAAAAACTATTAATACCTAATATTATCTAAATCATTAACAGGCTGAGAGTGTGAGTTTAAAAAAAGAATAATAATTTTAAATGCATTTAAAAGCTGAAATTCGTGTTTAAAATTATAAAAATAGCGGACCTCAAACATATTAGTTTCATTTTAGCCAGAGTTCCACATCACCCAAAAACTAAACTTTATGTGCCCGACTACCCTATTTTCATTTTAGGCTCGCCGTTCACTGAAACTTTGATAAAGGTAAAGAGAAAGGCGGATTTTTCTTTTACACATTCGACGATGCGGAATTTTCCTTGTGTAAGAAAAGCTACTTTGTTGAATGGTCAAAGGGAATCGGTGAATTAAATATTATCGGCCATTATGCTTCTTTCTTATATACTTATTTATCAACCATTTGTTGCTCAATTTGCTAAGATAAGCGAATCTTATATTTTTATACATGTATTCTACGCTGCTTACCTTTCCACCAATAATGGAATATGATTATGACTTACAATAATATATTACAGAATTTTAATTTTGACACTAATAATGGCTATTGCTGTAACTCTACCTAGGAAGACAAAGACAAGATATTTAAAAAAGGAGTAGTTGCCTGCTTGGTCTTTGGTTTATGATATTAACCCTTCAACCCGGAAAATGAGACACAATAGATATTCCATTATTATCCGGCCGCCTGCGTCCGCTCGGGCGTTGATGAATTAACAATATTTATTGATTAATTAATTCGTTTGAACAATATTACTGCAAATGTCACATCATGTAAAGGGTGTGACATTTATAACGTTTAGAATCATAATGTGTTTTTGATGACCCGTCTAAATTCTAAATTAATGCAAGCAAATTCCCTTGGGTGAGGGTACATTTCTACTAAAACAAAACGGATTTTGGTGAAACATTGTATTCATTACATGTTTATTGTTTATTGTTACAGATTTGCATACTACAAATCCTTAATCAAGCTCGCGGTTAGAGCAATATCTTCCATGTGGCTCCACTTTGATTGTTTCGGATTCACAGAACATTTTAGAATGCATATTACTAACATTTACCGTAAAGTGTATCTGTTTGTATGAGCTATTAGCGTCCCGCTTGAGAATTTTCAATAATCCTTTCCTATGAATCTGTTAAGTCATATAATAAGTAACTACCTATCTATATGCCCAATTTCCGTGACTCAGTCAGGACAAATTATTTTATTACTTATTATAGATAGATAGTTACACATAAAAACGTGTACGATTGCATGCAATCCGTTTATTTTCCGTTTAGTTTATATGCCGGGGTACAACCCACGAGATCGAGATCGAGTTTGAAATTGAATCACATAAACGTCAAAAACAGTACAATGGAAACCATGGCAACCGTTTCTAAAGTACCAAAATAACAGATTTTTGACGTTAATTCGATCCTGATGTGAACTCGATCTTGAGAGTAGAGGGGCAATCCCTTTTAATGGACGATGCTTGTTTGTTTTGTTTATATAGCTATTATATAAAAATGGAGGGTGACTGACTCATCAACGCCCAGCCTAAACCATGAAAGCTGAAATTTTTCTACATGGTAGTCATTATTCAACCCCTAAAGGGCTGAAATGGGAGTACAAACTTTGTATGAAAAAAATATAAAATAGACATTACGACTTGCAACGTAGGAACCTTTGGGGGGATTGCAATGCTTCTCGCTCGGCCAGTTTTACGTGGCCTGCTAGAGAGTGAACTCACCTAGCAGCCTGGTCGTGTTAGCACCTGAAGGCAGAGCCTCTAATATTGAATATTAAGAGGTACTATAAGTATAAGCTGATAGTAGTATAGTAGTAGATAAGTGTTTTCCTGTGCAATCAATAAATATAGAAGAAGAATCTAACTGTATCAAATCCTTAATTCTGCGCGAGCGAAGCCGCGGGCAAAAGCTAGTTGCCGATAAAATCCGTCAATATACTCGTAATAAGAAAAGTAAGGCACACTCTCTGTCGAAATATTCGGCAATGTCCGGTGTGCGTTGACCTGTTCACGCGTGTCGTGCAACCGTCATTGCGGCGCATCGATGCAATGATTGATGCTTCAGAACTGCAGTACCTAATTAGCTGGATGATTTGCGCTGTGATTAATAATTGATAACGGTCTGGAACCTGAAGGATACGGGCATGTTGATGTTGCAGACATATTATACCTTCGGTCCGATATAGAGTGTTTTATAATAACCCGTAAATTTTGTTTTTTATTTGTATGAATAACTCCAAAGTGATAACCCTAGATGCAAATAGACTATTGTTTTCGACAATCAATCCCATTAGTGGTCAAAAGCAAAACACAATTTAGGTCTAGGGTTACCACTATGCAGTTTTTCATGAAAAAAAGGCGGTCCCGTGACTTCATTCCTTCTTGGTCACTTTTTGTAAGAATATTGATCTACCTAAATACCTACTTGATGTTTATGTGTGGTAAATAAAAAGACGATTATTATCGGATATCGGTCTTGCTAAAAAATTCAACGCAACAACATCGTGTTCCCTGTGTCGGTGTGCTGTAACCGATCGCCGAGTAAAAAAACCTCACGTTCCTCTCACGTGTTGGGTCACGGTACAATAATTCGAAACACCCTTTGGTTCGCCGCTGGCTTAAAAGCAGGTCATTTAACAAAAAGTAAAAATTAAAATAGAGTTTTATAGGCACTCTGTGATGTCAAAAAATCCTTAAATAAATAAAAAAATAAATAAATAAATAAATATTTGACAACATCACATACATTGCTCCGATTCCAAAGTAAGTAGCTAAAGCACTTGTGTTATGGAAATCAGAGACAACGGTGGTATCACAAACACCCAGACCTGAGCCAATATTGAAAAGTTCGTTTTTTCTAAATTGACCCAACCGGGGATCGAACCCTCCCGGGTTCCTCAGAGATGGCGACACCTTGAAAAACCGGTGTACAAAGCCACTCGACCACGGAGGTCGTCGAAATATTATTTATTCTTTTTGTCTATGTATTTTGTGTTTCATTGTTATTAAATCAAAGCTTTACGACTGAATATTAAATATTGTGATTTCCTCTCTCTCGCCCCCTCAATTGTATATCTTAAAAGATTTATTGAGCACGCATCCGTCTATTATGAATGCACACAAAACTATCAATAGACACTATCTTCGGGTGTGGTAACGCGGTTTGAGATCGATGTCAGCAATATCTGACACCACACGATATCATCAGGTTACGTTTAGCAATCTCATTACGGAGCTAAATTGATTGTTACCGTTGCGACGCCTTGCTTTGCCTAATCTCCTGCAAGTTGCGACTACATAATTGTGCCTAAGCTGCGGCTGCGTGTGGGAAAATATGTTTGCGGTTTTGAATCTAAGTTTCTTCGTGAGACAACATGATGTGCGGTATTCTAAATTCTAATATGACTCCAAAGTATTATAATTGTTTATTAATTAACACAGTCTGGATATGAATATTGTAAAGTGTAAACCGAGCTGAAATCTCATTTGACATTACTAGATGATGATTACAGATCTTGCTCAGAAGTTCAACAAGTTTGGTAATAACCGCCGCTAGGGAGACTGTTGGAAATTCTATTCTGTGGAATTCTTAGAATCGCCAAAGTTGTTCTGCGGCCTTTTCACTTTGATGAGTAGAAACTATTGAATGAACTATTTTGGATTATATGATCAATTCAAGTCTTGACCGAGCGAGCGCGTAGCGCGAGCGCAGCGTCTCTGTTTTAGCATGGACAAAATGCTTTCGTATGTCTGTCCAGAGTGGAGTGTGTGAACGCCCTAAATATCGACTGACGTTTTGCAATGAAACCATAGACAAATTTTGCGTTTAATCTTAACTAGTATATTCATCTGTGGTGTTTTCTAAGCAATCGGAGCAATTGGATTGCTAACGCCTAAGCGTTTTATTTTGTAGAAAGACAAGCGTTTTGTAACGTTTGCCATTTGAGTAGGCGCTCTGTTTGTCATTTGTTCTCCTCTATAGGTGGCATTTCTCAACTGATTCTGTGAAATTTTGTGCGCAGGTTCGATAATTATTAGATTAGTGTACATAATACGATTCACTTATTTCTTAAATATTTTCACATTTTCACTTGTATTTAAACTAGAAATATTGCTATTCAGCAACAATAGAGGAGAGGTTTATCATTTTATAATAGCATTGCGATTTGAACATTGTTTATGGTTTTTTTATAACTTTTAGAAAAGCCAATTTTTTTAATTAAATTTCGATAATAACTTAATTATTTTTAAGTATAACAAAGCAAAACCAATGTCAAATTCCTGTTTTATCAACATGCTTCGTAGAATTTCCATCTTATATAGAATAATAACATGCAGCAGAAAGCGCTGAATAAATATTTCAAGAGCTAAGGAGGAACAATACTTACCAATCAGAAATGAAAATATGGGAAGGTGCGCTTGTTTAGTCGAGAATATGATATTCTGTTTCAGATTTGAAATTCACGTTTAGTAAGACTCGATAGAGGATGTAATTTAATGCAAATATTTTGCTGCAAGAAATTAATCATCATCGATGTACCTATATTTATTTATTTATTTTATTTTTTATTTATTTGTGGCTGAGAGCAAAAACTTGTCATACATAACCGTTTGTGGCCTTAAAAGCAGATTTTGATCTTGCAACTAGCGGGATAATATTCGTTCGTAATCATGTTAAAGCTATAAGGTATATATATTCTTGGTTGTCTTCCGATATACTTAACCTCCAAACGTGCTCACCACAACCATCGAGCTACTAGATTATGTCACGACATCGATCTGCTTAACAAGAGAGTGTCAATGGCTGCCGCGTAGCGTGCGTACGAATCGCCACTTTCACGGGTACGCCTTATGAAATTTGCGATTTACACGTTATACAGATGGTTTGCGCAAGCGCCTGCGCGGTGCCGGTGGCCCGCGTTACGTCACAGGCCAATGCACACGTTGCCCAATGATGGCAATGATATCCTATTCAGCTTGACTCTTCTCCACTGAGACTGACAATATTATTGCATGACCACCACCCGCAAAATGATATTAATCGTTTTGTTGAGAATGGATTTTGACAAGTAAGATGGCGATAAATCGCTATATCATATCAAATTGCGGTGTTTCACAGGCTCCGAATAACAAAACCTGTTGATATTGTTCAATTAACAAACATACCTTAAAACAAAACATACACATAATAAGCTGTTTATTAGAATTTATGCAGAATCTGTGAAAGTGACCCTATAAATAGTACATTAATTCCGAGGTCTGTAATGTCTGCGTGATGGCAGCGAATACAACTTTTCTGCGTCGCGTCACCATATGAGGAGCGCGACAAGCTCGACTTTGCTTAAAGAAGGTTGTTAAAATAATGACCATATTATAAGCATTTTTGAGTAATAATAATTATAATGATAAGTATCTATAATACAGCCAATCTATAATGATATTTATAAATAAATAATTTAATACTTATTTATTAAGAAATATACATTATTGCTTTTTTCTCGCAGGTATATTCAAACTGTAAACAGGTCGACTGTTTGCAGTAGGTATCATACAAACATATTTTTTTTAATCTGTGGATATTATAACAATGTTCGTTTATTACATTTTTTCTGCGATTGTCAACTGCAGTGCGTTACGTGACGTGGCAAATTCGTGAGTAGGAGGAATTAATTTTCATACATTTTGTTAAAAGCACACTGCAGAGTCACTGCAGTATAATTTTTAGATCGAATAATATAAGCGAAACCGTAACGGTGACGTCATCTTTGAATGACATAACATTTCTAGGATGAAAAAACTAATTTAATTTTTTTATTGATTTGTATTAGCCGCTACTGGCTGGATACATTTATTGAAATCATGGTGTGCTGTCTCCTTTCATATTCCAGCCCTTTTGTCGTACTATTATTATGAATGAGACAACCTCAAGTTATTTTACAGTGAAAACAAGTTATTGCGCCTATATTGCCATTAAATCTTGTTTACTACCATTTTATAACCTAGTACACAACTACAACGAGATGACCACAGATGCAAGCTATAATATTGTTACATGAATAAACAAATACATACATTTACCTCAGACTTTTCAACTGACGAAAAAAAAAGTAGCGGTTCTCAACTCAAGTGAATGCATAATAGGCCTCTGAGTACTCAGAGATATAGGCATATAAATACCTATTTGTTTTTTGACGCATAACTTTTTACAGAAGAGACCTCTTTTGATGTTTCTTTTTTGTTAATTTTCAAAATGGCAGAAGTTTTTACAAAGAAGGATGCATTTTGCTAAATTATGTGGTAGGTACCTCACTAAATATAAATTATAATAAATATTTCATAATAACAAAGGATGTTAATTTCCTTCAATTATTTTTAACCGGTGGACTAAATTAGCCGCTTAAACAATGCCAAAGTTATTTCTTATAATGATTACGTCAAACCGTCAAACTAATTAAGTAATTCAAGTTAATCTTGGAAGTTTTATTCCTCCAACTTTTTGGCTTAGCACGTAAAAGTTAAGGGCTGCCAATTAATCTATCAGGCGTAGCTCAGGCTGGCTGTTCTCAAAACGAAACTAGTTGGCTGGCTATACAACAATTAAACGAACATATAGCTCTATTGAACTATTAAGTGCGATGTTAATACTGTAACTGTATAATACTTTTGTGTGGCTAAAAGTACAAAAAGACGCAAAATAAAACATTTTGCGTTTGATAGATAAGGCGTATCTCCACGTGGAGATGGCGTATCTCCAATGATACAACAACCCTACACAAAAAAACTAAATCACTTTGCTGGATACGTATCCAGTTTTTTTGTTGAACTATAAGATAATATTGATTCTGAAATGACAAAATAACATTCTGAACACAATTGAAAGGAGAAAGAAAATGTTATAAGTACCATTTTCAATAACAATAAAAATATTCAAAACTTCGAACCCTTATTTCGGATTCAGCCTCATTTACATATCGACAAGACCATCTCATTGCAAAGACTGTAAAAACAACTTTTACAGTAAAAAGTTTGGTTATTTAATTACAACATTTTCAAACAACCCTAAACAGTTAATTTTTAAAAAAGAGCGATCAGCAATGTTCTGCCAGAATTCACAATTATTTTCTTTTTACGACTGATTAGTAAAACGTAATTCGATCCTGTATAGTGCCTTTGTCCTAAGGGACCATGAGCGAATAGAGTTATAAATGCAATGAGTTTTCGCTCGTAGCATATCCATACGAGCAGTTTCTTGTTAGTGTGAAAATAAAAATAAAAAGGTTCAGCAGCTCCGCAATTCCTAATGTCAAAAGATATTTAAAGAACACATTTGTTAACAGGGCGCCTCTTTCAATTCTGCTAATGATAACCTTATAAACTTTGACATATTTAACTGGATTCAAAAAGTTGTACAATGTTTTTTTTTTCAAAATCTTTTGTACTTGCGTTTAAATTTAGTTATTGTTTTTTCTATATGTGAAAACTTGTAATTAGCTTTACTGTAATATTACTATACATACATACTAAACTCTGTAGTAGCTGAGAGTTTTCCTCAAAAGATTAAAATAAAATAAAATAATTTTAATACAAACAGTTTGGAATGTAAAGAAAAGCTCGCTGGTAATTTCTTACAATAATGGCTAGACAGCAATCTAAGTTGACTATTATGCAGACAAAACGTATAAAATTTCTCCAGGCCGTTAGAAAAAGTATAAAGAGGTTTTCATTCCCCTCTCAAGCAGGCTGTTGCGCAACAAAAAAGCTATCTCATAAAACGGAGCAACCACTTATCTCATGTTTTACATTTCTTGTTATTTCACACCATGGAACGAAACACATTTCGTGAGATATTTGGCAGCGACCTCCAAAACATTCGCTGTTGTACCCATGAGTTGTAATAATGATTTTTTTTATATGGCAAATATTTTTGACAGATTGTTACTGTAACAATTTTTTAGAAATTTATTATAGACTCTAATTTTCAGTTCATCAGGACATTCGGACAATGGATCAAGATTATTGTTTTCCTATTCATGGACATCGATAAAATTTTAAAACATAGGTAATGTTGCATGGCAATTTTGTTACAAATAAAATAGTTCATTTCTACCTCCGCTGAATCGGAATTGAATCCACATTTATGTCTTGTGATATTTCAAAAGAAATGAACGTCAGAGTTAATTTCTACCACCCAATAGGGTGGTACTTTGGATGATAGGGTGGTACAGATGGCGTAAGTGCTGTGTTTTAATGGCGTAATTACCCGACTGCAAGGAAAGGGTTATGTTTTTCGCGCGTATCTTGTATGTATGTTTGACTGACTTGACTGCATGTTATTATGTTGCCTTTAATATTTGATCTTGTTTCCATATTTTCAGTTGACTTGTCTTTTGATGCAGGCGGGTTTTTTAGTTTTTTATTTATTTATTTTATTAAGTTCCTTTAATAGGGGTGCAATGCAGCGTTCTGACCAACACGATTGTATATATAATTATGACGTTTAGCTACTATTGAGGTCCTACTAACCTCATTTGACCCAATCACCATATCTTCAGGCATTGAAGTTCCAAGCTCATAAACTTTCAGATCATGTTCAGTGTACAAATAACCCTTAAAACCTAATTTGTTTTCTTACTTTGGACGCAGGTTTCATCCCTAAACCTCAACCCATGTTATATTCAACGTGCATCGATTTGACACACACACACACACACACACACACACACACACACCGAGAGATGCACATGCCCCGACGCACTCAAACACACAAAAATTTCTTATACGTAGTTTAAAACCTTTCTTGTATTTGTCATCTTACTGAATAAGCTGAATGTATTCATCGGTTCGGATGTGGAGAGACTGGTGATCTGTAACACAGGGATTCCTAGTACGGACGCCAGTCTCTCGCATAGAAAAAAAAAAAAAAAATTGTAATAGATTTTAGTTTATGTCATACATTGTAAGATTCTATGTGAGAGAACAAATAAATAAATTTATTATTATTATTATTATTATTATTTTGGCATGGGATGAATGTCTTAGTAAGGTTAATCTTCTGCCGAACATTTAAGTTCATTATTTAACTAGTACCTACTATAATTATATTTATATAAATTTATTAAACCAAGTAATTTGCCTAGCCGTCAAATTAAATGCCGGGATATTATCACGTAGGCAGCTAATTGAATGGCGCTATTCAATGAAAAGGCTAGGCCGCTAATTGAACGGCTGCTTAAGCTAGTTGGCTCCGACATATCTATTTGACAACATTTCAGACTAAATGTCAAACAAGACGTCTGTATATTGTTTAAGTTAAACATGATTGCTTGGAGTTTAATGTACATTACGTTTAATTATTATTATGCTGGAAAAATCAAGTATTCACCTGTAGTTACAAATTGTCTCTAGGTAAATGCACTACTTACGGTAACCCTAATAATTATAACCGGCGGTGTACGACATTCACGCGAGCAAATATTTATACTAATGACACAAACCAATGTGCCTAACACCGAATTTAAGCCCGATTCCCAAGGTGCATTTTGCAAGATCGCTACCATTGCTACAGACATCCATTAAAAGACGAAAAGACTTAAGCATTTTACAACAATAGGTTTAACAAATACAATATATCTAGATTTACTGGATTTGTGCGATCCACACAGTGAGAGGGCTGGGCAGATCGCGTGACGGATTTGTGCCCAACCCACGGGTCGGTGTAATCTTATGAGACTTGATTGGAGAATTGTGTGCTCCGCTAAGTCCAGAGGCTTTATTGCTTAATTCAAAATCTATCACGATCGCTTTTAAGTTGGCAACCATGTACATCCATCCCTGGGTCTTAAAGACAGTCTGTCACAGTGCCTTGTAATGCTACAGCAATGGACGTAGCATTCGTGCCAAATTGAAAACGATTGCGATAGATTTTGAGTTAGACAATTAGGTGGCAGGATATTGAACGGTTTGACAAATCCATTGTAGCCGCGCCTTGGCTATCGGAGTAAGGCAAATGTATGCTAATTTGAAGTTGACTTCTAAACTTAAATATATTTTTTGTTGAAATTATTTCAATATTTATTTCTTCTAAGTGTTGCACAGTACAACATAGTTTAGAGTAAGCAAGTCAAGTCAAGTATATTGAATAATTTGAAACTGACAATCTAAACATGAGCAAGTCACAAATCATAACTTTTTATAATTAATAAAAAAAATTGACAGCATCACATACATTGCTCCGATTTCAAAGTATGTAGCTAAAGCACTAGTGTTATGGAATCGGAGACAACAGTAGTATCACAAACACCCAGACCTGAACCAATACGGAAAAGTTCATTTCCTAAATTGACCCAACCGGGGATTGAACCTGGGACCTCAGGCATGGCGACATCTTGAAAACCGGTGTACAAACTCGACCACGGAGGTCGTCAGTTTTGTACCAACCCTCTTTATTCCCATGGCCCATCACCACAATCTTAAGTGTAAACTTATTGCAATATCTGAAAGTAGGCCAAACCAGTACATTTTTCATTGATAGTGGCAAACTAGTTGGCCGGCTGACCGGTTGTGTTGTGATATAACATCACAGGCTTACATTTTAAGAATGAATTAGCATAATTATTTGGAAAGTGCAACACGCTTTGTATCCCATATTTACAACATTGTGAAATAATTTCAGAGACTTTAGGCGATTAATGTGGAGAAATGAAATAGTTTTTTAGTGTTTTAGATTTGGGAGGATTTGGTGCTATCAATGTTTCAGATTTTGATACTATTAACGTATAGTAACGTATAGATAGCTTTGGTTTTACCTAAAATAATAATTAAGTAATTATAACTTGTAAAAAAGGATTATATCGGTATAACAGAACCGCGTAAGATACTTTTACTCAAGCGGTTTAGCCATGCATGGCATTTGTAGTATCTATCATACTGTGAAATGTTGTTATGACATAGTTGCACAACATTTTATTTTTATTTTACAATTCTTTAAAGTCTACGACAAGTTTTCAGTGGGAAAACTCTCAATACGCTTTGAAAGCTGTTCAAACATTATAGGAACGAAACGTTTTCTCAATAAACAAGTTACGGTTTCCATTCCGGGACCGAAGTATCGATACAATAAACGAAAAATACATTGAACGGAAAACTGCGAGGGAACTGAAGATCTCGACTCAAAATGCAAAAAGATTTTCACAACTACTAGTTTAATTAGTAGCGTTTAAGAGGCTCCTCTTAGAGAATTAAGATTAAGCTAAATTAACTGTAGATCAGCTGCAGTTAATTTTGTTTTACAGTATGTAATTCAACTTATCTGTGGCCTCGATCTGGCGTACAAATCTAAGGCGGACTGTCCAAGTTCATTATCATTAGGTTATATAACTCTTAAACATGGTGAAACTTTATATCGTAACTATGAGTGTTTGCCGCTTTCAATATTTTTTACGCAATAAATACGCACCTTTGCATCATTTTAAAATGCAATTTTAATTGACCGACGAGCGCGAAGCGCGACCGTAGCGTCTCAGCTTCAGATTGGGCAAAATGCTTTCGTATGTCTGTCTGTTCTCCTCTAGGTCGCACTTCTCAACCGATTCTCATGAAATTTTCTGAGCAGTTTCGATAGTTAAATAAATTTTTTGACGAGCCAGTTTTTCGAAATTATTTAAAATAAAAAATGCTTGGACAATTTCACATTGCGCCATCTAGCCCCGAAACTAAGCAAAGCTTGTAATATAGGTCTTTTAAATATACACCTACTTATTATACATTTAACACCCAGACCCGACACAAAAATTTAAATTCATCAAAATGGCGGCGACATGTTAAAAGCGAGGTCTACACCTCACAGAGCTACTAGTTTGCAAAGCTAGTTTGTAGCTATAGCTGTTTTAACTGTATTAATATGGTACCTGTGCTTTATTTTTTAATTAATTAAGTCAAGGCGAGTTTTTTTGTTTATAATAATTGTTATTATTAAATGCTTTTAAGGCAGCTTACTCAATTATTGTTCTTATTTATTCATTCCTTTCACCAGATCGGTTCTGTTGGAGGATGCGAGGACTGGCTGGCTAGGTCTCGCTCGTACTGGCCAGCAAGTGTCAGGCATGTAATCTGCCACATTGGCTGATGTCACTCCGAAAATATGTCTGCAAACCGTTGTTTATAATATTTAAATAGTATTTGGGCAAAGCGCCTCTCTGCTGATAGATGAATTTACAATAGGTTCAAAGTTTCATTTATGATACCTACATGGATAAATTAGACTCATTATATTTGATTAATATGCAGACTAATTAATATCTTTATTTTTCTTTAGTACATACAATAACTTACAATCGCATCGACTAATTAATGACAAGGTAATCTTAAATGACATAAGTAATTATTACTTACGTAATTAAACCCTGAAGACTCCAATTACACAAATTCTAAGTTAAGTAACCGTCACAGAACGTTCTAACAAATTAAATTGCCAGCTCTAAATAATAGGGTCCACGCCAATACTTCCACTCAACGTAATTAAAAGGCTTAGCTTAGTATTTTTTTACAAAAGAAACAGAGAGCTTCGCTGAAATATTTTGACGCTTTCAATGTGTTGTTTGTCATTTAGCATATTATGTAGGTAAGCAAAAAATTTACAGTTATACCATGCAATCTTAATTCTACAAAATTGCGATTCGCAGATATTCTACTTCATAATAGGTACTTAAAAATCATAATCATTTATTGTTAAACATAGGTACATATAGATGTCGTAATATAATTTAATTGTTCAGCTATGTCCTGCCATGTTAGCAAACAATGAAGATATTTTAGTGATTTAACTGTTGTTTTAGATTAACGATAAGATAGCCAGTTCCTCAGTGGTGAGGATTCCGGATGTAGTGCGTGCGCTTACACTTTTGGTCTTATCGTCACTTAACATCAGGTGAGCTGAAGGCCAAGCACTATCCCGTTGTAAATAAAAAACGATTAAAATTATTTGCACAAGTTTCATAAACTAAAAACTATGATAGATGAGAGAAATTAGGTATAAGAGTTTGTACAAAATTCTTTCGGATAAAATAAATTCAGGGTTGCTAGATAAATATTTCCAAATTCCCACAGACCTCATTTTATTTTTCCCCTAAGTGATACGTTTTGTATGAAAATGTATGAAGAGAAAATTTAAAATTTCCCCAAATACGAATTTTTTGTTCCTCAAAATGGCACGTTTTGGTGTGACATTAAGATTTTCTTTTATTCAAAATAATCAATTTTTTCCCTAAAATTGCGAAAAAAATCCCCAATCTACCAACCCTGCATAAGCTTACTAAAGGAAAATTCTCACTCATTGAACATTTTGAAGAGAGTTCGAGAATTTCACAAGTATCGAGCTTAACAATTTTCTGCCTGGATATTAATCTGGCTTCATCTACTCGTACCACGGTCTTAATAAATGGTATGCTCGTAGACTATATCATATGAGAAAACAGACGCTCTTCTTACAGGTATTTTTCGCTCTTCTTACACATCTACTTTACATCATCGAAGCCAGTAAAAAGTAGTGTTTTAAAACAATGATCTGTAAATGTATGCAGGTGGTTTTTACAGGTGCCAGCATGGGCTCGCCTTGATTTATAGGCCAAATTACAAGGCGAAATGATTTATTATTCTCTTGAGAGCGAAGCAGTCCCTTGTCACCGTTCGCAAGCTCATGATCAATTTGGAAAGAAAGATAGCTACTTGGAAACCTTTTTTTCTGGAGTTAAGCTCTTGTTAATCATGGAAATGGCTGGATTAAGCCTAATTACTACCAATTTCTATTGAAAGTTTGTACCTGTTTGTATTTCTATTGCACCTAATTACTACCAATTTCTATTGAAAGTTAGTACCTAATACAAATAAACATTATATACCTACTTTGTTTAAGTACCCTTACAGGGGCTAAATAATTCATTGGATTGGCTAATTTGATTGGCAATCGTTTAAATTCAACTTTGTATTTTTCTCTAATACATTGAACAGTAACAATTATTGTTACTTGTTGTTTAGGAATAACAACAAATTGTTTACTTCAATCCGTTGTGTAACTACGAAGCGGTGTGCTTTAAATGTGTTTGTGCCTAATCGAAGTGGTATGATTACGATCACAAGGGTTCAACCTTTTCTCTGAAAATACTAATATAGGGACGATTATCAAGCGAATCGTATTATTTCGCTTCACGGGTATGACTTAACTTACACACACTCAATAAGCAGCGGGTGTTACCTCTAAAATACGTTACTATATTTAGGTACCTAGTAGTTAATTTTAAAAGGACTTACACACTACACACGCGGCACTCGATATCACGATTCTTATCGAGATAATATTGAACTTAACTACTGACCGTATCGTGATATCTTTATATATAAAGTACTTTAAAATTGTGATAATATTAAGATATAACCATATAATGACGAAACGGAATTTTGCAAATCCAAGTGGTAATACTCTCAAAGCAATACTTTTACCGATACCTAACGCAATATCGCGATTCAACCCTCCTAGCCAGACAACCTCACAGTTGCAAATCTTCTCTATCGCTAACAATCAATTTTTAAAACGTCATCGAAAGCGAAGCGACAGCGATGATTTAGAAATACGAGATTGTCTGGGGGGGGGGGGAAATATAATTGTTGGCCGTAGACAATGTCGTTATAATAATGTATAAACATTTGCTAGATAGCTATCGTAGCCATTCAATTAATTAATTTCTGTGATCTGATATCGCGATTCTCAGTATTTATGGATCGTGTAACACCCAACAGGGTTTAGTGGCCACCAACGCATTTTGGCACCCCTCAGCTCTAGCACTTGACCCAGTTCCCTAATTACGACGGGCACGATAAATACACGAGTTCCATGGAATGTAGTCATTAACGCGCTAATTTATTTTATATGTGAAAATCTGCTGAAATTATTTAACACGTTGCAAATTCAAAGTCGATAATAAGGCTGCTGTGGTGTTGGTATGTAAGTATTTAAACACTTTATTATATAGGTTACTTATACTGAAAAAGGAACCTTCAGGATCAATGTTCTCAGCCTCTCTGTAAAGAATACCTAGTCTCTTGAAGCTGTAAAAATCTAACTTTGAAGTCTATCAAAACATAAGTGAAAATTGATCAAGGACGAAAGGTCTTGCACTATGAATGCCAGAGACTCGCAATGACATTTTTTATGTTTACATAGCTTCTAAGTCAGAAGTGCTAGCACAAGAAAGTAGTGTAGATAATGGGTAAAGGTGTAAGAAAATGTTATTGAAATTAAAATGTTTTAATTTTTGACAGCTTTGGTATGCAACAGGAAGTCATCATATTAAGGATATTATGCAAGTATATTGCTGTCGTAAATGCATACAGGAAATTAATTAAGTATTTCCTAGAATAGGCACAATTAAATTAATCACATAATCGATAGCTACTCGTTACAACTATTATTAATAAGCTCCAAAATAAGTTTTCTCTTTATTAATATCATGCATATTTCTTGCGCAGCAGGCAAAGTAAAAACAAAGATGTTATATGTCCCAAATGAAATTCATTAAACGCATGTGTTACATTTTCATAGAGTTGTTTCCTTATGAACTTTATACTGCGACAGTAAAATAGTTCAGCCAGAGAACATTATTTAAGTTAAGGCTGTTCTGCGGTAGAACGGAGGTTTATATTGGTCTACCCGAATCCGCGTCATTCAGACACGTATTACATCATGACTTTACGTACAATTTGAATTCCGGTACCTAGTTAAAATGCTTACGTAGACATGGATATGATATCCAAATTGTCACATAAGATCTTACCTTCATATAAAAAAATGTTTTAGAAGCATAAACACACCCCAACACGAGTATTGTATTACTCTCTGGGGTGGCTTAATAATATTTAATAATATTTGACAACATCACATACATTGCTCCGATTCCAAAGTAAGTAGCTAAAGCACTTGTGTTATGGATATCAGAGACAACGGTGGTATCACAAACACCCAGACCTGAGCCAATATAGAAAAGATCGTTTTTTTCTAAATTGACCCAACTGGGGATCGAACCTCAGAGATGGCGACGCCTTGAAAACCGGTGTACAAAGCCTCTCGACCACGGAGGTCGTCAAATTAATATTATGTTATATTGAAATTGAGTATTTTTTTTTTATACAGTATTGGTAAAACAGCCCTGGTAATTATTTATGACTATATAAAGTAGATAAAGGAGCCACTAAGCTTACCAAAACTTTACCACTTCGAGTTACATTACAATGTCTTTATGCAGTAGTCAAGTCCGACCCTGACACTAACTAAAGCAATCTAACTAAAACCAATTAGTTTCATGTGGACACAATCTGATTCTGCTTCTCTGAAATTATTATATTGAAAATTACGCGAACCCACAATAATCCGGACGTGCTCTGATAAGTAAGATTGAGCAGACCCGCCGAGTTCGAGCAGTAAATCGCAGTGTCTGTAATTAATCTACCTACGTCAGTCTTGAACGCACTCGTGAACGAACTTTGGTTTTGGGGCGTGCTTAACTTAACGGGCATTGTTCAAGCATTAAATAGGAAACTTCGTCCGTAAAGTCAGCACAGGTCATCCGGCTCTATCTGCGATTCACTCTTAAAAGTTGGTGAACTCGTTGACCTGTTCTTGAATGCAAAGTACTCACAACTTCTATTAGGGTACTTAAATACAATAATTACTTTATTTTAATCTCTATTAATTTTAACAATAGGTTTAATAATGAGAATGAGTAATTTATACTGTTAATAATGGCAAAACTCTGAAAGATAATCATCTTTAATAGTAGTTTCGCTTAGCACGAACAGCTATCGAAAAAAATAACGCGCGTAAAAAACATTCGATAGCGTAATTTTGTATGGAAAATTTGTACAGCGCCATCTACCAGCGAAAAGCGAAATGAAATTTTCCATAGATAATTATTGTATCGAGTACTTTTACGCGCGTTTTTTTTCTCTATAGATGTTCGTGCTAAGGGTACAGAATAGGGGTTATTAAAACACGAGTTTGTGATAGTATCACACGAGTGTTTTAATACCCAATTATGTCATTGCATACACTATTTTATCGTCACTGATACAGATGAAATAAAACAAAAGTGAGTTAAGTATTTATTTTTTATAATACCTAACTGTTCAAATTATGAATATTGCATTATTTTTATTATGGAGAAGGTAGAGGCATTTTTGTTACTCCGAGTTGGGGTTGGAATATTTATGTTTACTTCTTTTGCCTTGGTTTTGTATTGTATTCATGATTGTGTTTGTTACTTGAATCTCACTATTTGCAGACTCATCTATGTATGATTCCGCCACTGCCGTAGACTTCCATCCACGGTGTCTTTTGAGCGCTGTAATATCTCCAACACAATCCACTAATATGTGGCCAATGTGGCAGCGGGGCCTAGATCCAGGCCTTGCACTAGGCCCTGCAGCCGCAGGCATGGGCGCCGGCAGCAGGGCGCAAGGGGGTGCACTTGCACCTTGATTGAGTAACAAACATCCAAACATCAAAACTTTCCCATTTATAATATTACTTAGTAGGATATCCATATCCCATTCCTGTATGTTCCCGTTCCCGTACCCGTTCTAGTTTTCGTTTCCATATTATTATTCCATATTTTGGACCCCCATTTCGGCCTTCTATGGGTTGAATCACGTCCACTGAGTTTGATTTCAAAATAAATGCCATTTTCCCATTCCTGTAAAACGTCAGCAACGACATCCATATCTATATTTTCAGTTAATTTATCCCATTTATCCCCTAAGGGGTAGAATAATACTTGTATATTTGTTTTTGAAAGTACTCCTATGAAGTTCCTAGTCGAAATGTCAATTGTTTTTTCCATACAAAACTTAAACCCCCATTCTACCCCTTTAGGGGTTGAATCATGTCTTGTTAGACATTCGTTAGACTTCAAAATAAATGCCATTTTCACATTCAACATCCCATAAAACCTCAACAACGACATCCATATCGATCGGGAAGGGTTTAGGAGGCAAGGCACGCGCCGAGGTGACGGACTGACGGAGGCACAAAATATAAGGCAGAAGAGCAGCTCGATCGGAACAAATCGCAGTTTTCCGTGCCCGCACACATATACATTTCGTACAGGCAATCTTAGGCTACGCCCGCCTATATCCATCCAGCACTGTAGCTGTTACTAAGAAGTTCTTAGCGCAATAAAACAATGACGGTAGTGTTTTCGATTCGAATGAGCCGAGCGGGCACTAGGTTTTAGGTTTTGTGACGGTGACGTAGATATTATACGGTTACAGGGACCGAGAGACTCCAACCGATTTATTGAACGGGAATTATCGATGAGATACTCTAGGTAACAGCACTGACTTATTGGTTCGAAACATTTTAAAATTTATGAAATCGAGATACCTTGTGCTGAGAAATTAGTTTAGCAAAATAGTTCAAGCTAAAAGTTTGCTTAAATGAATTTTTAATATCGCACACACTATCTGACAAGATATCCAAAGGTAAATTATAAACACAAAAAAAACCAGTTGAAGTAGGTAAATATTCTTGACTTTCTTAGGGGCTTATTTATAAAAGGTAATAAATTAAAATTCCCACGAAACTACGAAATAAACTGTGCAACGTGCCCAGAGTCCTCTCAAGCGGATGAAAACTAAGTAAGTTATTGACCAAAGCGGACTTAAACATTACGAACACGTAGACAAAATGAAAAGATAGCACAATGGCGCTATTTATGGCGTCTCACACCCGCCAGCGACGCCGTGGAGCGAACTGAAGACAGATGTGCCTCAGCCTTAAGAGGCGAGCTGATAAATTAGGTAACAACCTCCTTATCCCTCCCTCGGGCAGAAGATACCTACGTCCTTAAAGTGAATTTTCGTAATTTAGTAAGCGTGTGCTGAATTATCTGGAACATTTTTCTGGCACAATTAAATCAACATCTAGATTCAATTTGACAAAACTCTTAGATTAGGTCGTTAATAAAAAGAGAATTGTAAAAATATTCAAATTTAATTTTGGGCATAATCAAACATAATGTCTAATATCTATTGTTTACGTGAATGAGAAAAGCTCAATAAAATAAATGTCTACAGACAGTTATTAATTCCAGACGACTAACTAAGAATTTTAGGTCTTCATTAAGAGGATTTAACCACGAAAATAAATACAATACCTACGTAAAAGTTTTACTATTTCATACTTTCCGGCTGTAATTAGAAAATGAGGTATATTCTAATTACAGCCCTTAAGCGTAGCGTAGCTACACATAGGTACATACGACTGGCGGATTTTGAGTCACAGTCTGAAAGTTCCGTTATTGACTGCACTGTATCAACTATTTTTAGAACTCAAGGGTGCCGGACTACAGCGGAACCACTTAACGACCCTAAAGTATTTGTATCTGAAACTTAACATCGGTTGGAATTCCCATAAATTGGAACTTTTCGTTAAGAAACTATTTAGCACGGCATAAGCCCTGTGTCTGTTATATCCATCCATACATACGACAGAGGCGCGGCTGACGCGCGACAGACGCGCGGTTAACGCGCGACTGCAGCGCTGCCAGCCCTGCGATTCTGTAAAATCAGACGACAACTCGCAACTCCCTTCGCAATTCACTCTCACTTCGCATCTCACCTCGCTTGACCTTGACCTTGACTTGCGTTGTACCTAGTGACAACCACACTCAACAAAATGTTAGTCGAGTTTTATCGATTCCAGTTTAGCTAATATGTGAGTTTTAAATTAAAATTTCTTATTTTAAGGAATTTGATGCAGCAAAAATAAAAAAAATAAAAAACTCTTAATTCGTGCCATGAATATAATCCCTATGCCTTAAACTGTATGTCCACGGCGTCCGTCTCCTTGGAGAGAAAAAACCGGACCGAATAGCGGCCTATATATTATATTTGTATGAACTTTTGTCAACTCGACATCCGGCGTCCGAAATCCGTCATCCGTTCTTTTGACGGGCTCCGAAGATTTTGCTTGATCGGATGAACCGCTAAACCGGAGCCTCGATTCGAAGTACCCCATTAGAATATAAAATACATATGGACTTGTCCACGGCGCAGCCACCCGACGTCCGTCTTCGTCAACCGTCATCTTTTGCGACTTGCCGAACTTGCTTATTGCGACAAGCACTTGCGCTGCGACTTTATTTTGTTCACACAATAAAGTTTTTAGGGCAAGTTAATATTAGGGGTTAAAGTATGAAATTGCCGTTTTGTATGGAGAATTTTAAAGAATTTGAATTTTCCATACTAACATTTTTTTAATTTATTTAACAACCATGAACGCTAACGTTTTAAAACATTTTGCACTAATGTTTACACACTAATATAACGTATGCCACTTAGGTTATGCGAAAAAAATAAGTATCGGCTAAGTCACAACGAAATAAAAGGTCATTTCTGCTAACCAAAAAGGAGTTACTAATAAAAACAAATGTTAAAAAAATATCTTCACGTTTTTAAATTTGAGATTTTAGCATTCACAATGCTATTTTTATATAATACCAAATAATAAACTAGAAAAAATACGACTCGCACCTGATCATGTTCTCGGACGGGAATCGAACCTGCGACCTTTGGATATCCGGTCCAATGCTCTGACCGCTGCGCTACTGAGTCACTAGTGGGAATGTCGAATTTCTCCTAGTATATCAACTCTTACGCTGCAAGCCAGCGCCATCTCACCAATTACAAGGAATTACCTCGACATCAACTGAATACCTTTCCAGATATTTTTAAACAATTGATTAAGATAAGAAAGCTACATCATTTTTAAATTTGAGATTTTAGCATTTACAATGCTCCCGTCCCGTTCGATTTCCGTCCGAGAACATAATCTGGTGCGAGTCGTATTTTTTCTAGTTTATTATTTGGTATTATATATCTTCACGTTGTTGTAATTTATCGTATAGTGTATTAAATGCCCCATCGAGGTATCTCTCTTGCAGGAGAGGGTGAAACCCAAAACTTTTTTGTCTTCTGCGTCTTTGTACGTATATTGCAAGAAGTTGTCGGCATTCTAACGTAAAAAAAGGCACGTGCACATGACATCTCAGTTGCACCGCAGAGTGATATGTGGTTCGGGATTGGATCGGATCCGGACGCAATGGACAAACGTGATCCGTCTCCGTCATCCGTCTCCGTCGAAACGCCCGGATCCGTCATCCAAGAAAAAACCGGACCGTGGACAGACCTATAATATTTTGTTAAGAATCCTGCTTTGTATAGTTACGTATATTAAGGCCCACTTGCAGTAACATTTACTAAATCTCGACTTTGTTAAACTTAGATGTAGCCCTTAGGAAACTGTGAAAATTTTAAATATCGATTTAAAAATTTTACATATTCGTATGAGTAAAGTCTAGGTTTAACAAAATCGAGATTTAGTAAATGTTGCTGCAAATCGACCTAAGTACTCTTTTTGTATATATTGCTCATTGAATATAATGTCAATGTCTTGTTTGTCAATATTCTTCCTTGCGTTTTTTAATACAGTTTTTACAGTTTAATTTTATTATTTTCTTTCCCAAGATCCTATAATATCAAAAAGTATGTACTTTAATATGGTAGCAGAGCGTTAAGTTACCGGAAATAAAATTCAGATAGAATTTACGTCGAGAGTTGATGGAAAAGTCTATCGTTGAATCAGCAACAATCCAAGTGGGAGACACGAGAGCTTCATGAGGCGAACTTATTACTACGAATTTGTCACAAGACAACTGTGAGAAAGTTTTGCGATATTCTACAGCGAGGGAAGTATGGCTAGAACTACACCGCCTGTATGATGGCTTGCAAAAGAGTAAAGCCTGTGCATGAAGTTCTTCAGCTACACAGTGCAATCCAGTGGTGAAGTGTCACTACATATTAGCAAATTGAAGAACATCTGGTCTGAACTTACCAGGGAACTCCAGAAGGAACACCTGAAGGAAGAGCTACCAGAACTACTCGAAGACGGCTGAACCGATTGAAAGGATCAACTGTCGTTTAAATATTAATAAAATATATTTATATCATCGCTTACATTTTTATTACATATACATATGCCTAGCCCCAAAAATGTTAAAAATAAATAAAGCTTTTTAAATTTTGAGATTTTAGCATTCACAATGCTATTTTTATATAATACCAAATCATATACTAGAAAAGAGTGGCTCGGTAGCTCAGCGGTCAGAGCATTGGACCGGATATCCAAAGGTCGCGGGTTCGATTCCCGTCCGAGAACATGATCTGGTGCAAGTCTTATTTTTTCTAGTATATTATTTGGTATTAAATAAATAAAGCTTTAAAAAAAATAAGCTGTTTTTATAGCAGTTTTTTTAGGTTTTCTGTTAGCACATCATGTTAAAAATGTATAAATCTACTGAATCTACTACCATTTCACAAATTGGAAGGCCTATCCAAGAATGAAATGACGAAAGAAAACTTGTAAAGGGTTTTTGACCACCGATAAATTAAATATGACGTGAACGCCATAGGCTATTTACTATATTTCGTCTACGTTATTGCCCTAGAGCTAAATCGGCGTAAGATGGCAAATCACTAGTTTGCCTCCTTTGAACTTCAGCAATTGTTTGTAGCTCTTCTAGTCTCTCTTCTTCTGAAATTGTGAAAGCCGGTATTTCTGCGCGATTGCACATGTTGTGCAAAACACAGCATGCAATAACTATTTTTGCAACTATGTCTGGATGATAATTGAGCATTCTGTGTACTAACAAGCACCTAAATCCCTCTATTCCCAGGAGTCTTACAAACCAGTATAATAAGTTTTACCTAACAATATAAAAATTTTTTTTTATTAAATTTTATACAATAACATGTAAAAAAAAAATTGACATTAAAATAAAAATGTTTTCTGAAATAACATCCTTGTAGGTGGTGGTGGTGGAAGGCTTGTGGCTCATGAACATCTTTGCTTGCACAACAATAATAGCAATGCAATTGTCCAGAAATTCAAACCGTTGACAGACACACCTATCTGTTGTTCTGATTATTGAGAATAAATACAAGTCATCTGGATATATAAACTCAAAGATTTTCTCACCATCCTTTACATCTCTTACAAAGCATTACAGAAAGTAATATTAAAACTGGACGATCACCGCAGGTAAATTGTTTACTAGTGACCTATTTTATAATATGTTGTTGTTACCATAAATATATAATAATGTTAGTGTATAAGTCTAGCATTCCGGACAAACCGCCGTGGTTTTTGGTTTGTTACGATGAAAAATTTTTGTTTTTGTAAAGTTAAATAATAAAAAAAAATAGTTTTTCACAAATTAAATAGCTATATAATTTGTGGTTAAAAACTACTTGTCAGTGTTAAAAAATAAAAAAATATTCACTTCTAAGACTTTCGCTCGTATACAGTTCATTAGAAATAAAACACTTTTTAAACACTTTTAGTCCTCCCGTGACCACGGTCCCTGGAAAGGTGTCGAAACGTCGGGAATTCTAAAAACCAATAAATACAAACTAAATAATTCTAAAACAACACCTGAATTAATAATATACGCGCTGTAATCCGTAAAAAGTGTTTTATTTCTAAAAAAAATATTATTTTAACATTGTTTGTAGAGGACTTCTTCTATTTTCACTCGTATAATAGATACTTTTTATTTGACACTTTGAATCGGGTTCACTTGCGAGGTGAGCATCGAAGTGAGGGCGGAATTTCCTTACAGAATGCCACTTCTTATGTCATCTCATATTTCATCTGTCAAAATCTCACGGTCAATTTTAATTCAATACGCAGACTATTAGCTGCCTCAAATTCCTTAAAATAAGAAATTTTAATTAAAAAAACGCATATTTGCTATAAAGTTCTGTACCAAAAACTCAACAATTGTATCAAAAAACTGCAATCAATAAATCTCGACTAACATTTTTTTGAGTGTGGCAGTCACTACAATACAGAACTCACTTCACTTCGCAAGTAAATAGGTGATGCTTACAGAATGCAAATTTAAGTGAGAGTGAAGGGAGTAGCGAAGTGAGATCTGATGCGAGAGGTTGTTTAATTCGAGAGGTGGACGGATAATTAGAATTGTGAAAAGAGAAATATATGTAGCTTACTCCCGCAAAAAATATATATGCAGGATGCACCGCCCGCCTGCCCGCAAAAAAATGCACATGCACACCACAAAAATATCAGTGCACAATACCTGCATTTAACATGACAGCGACACACCTTGCACCTTCACCTTAGATAATTAGAAGCACCAGATAATTTTCATACCAACGAGATAACTTTGAAGCCTTGGTTCTCTGCCGATCTGAAGATAGCTACCCAGGGAGTGAATGGATGAGATCCAGATTGCAATACACACAACTGATCTATCAGGATTCTAAGAGCTGTTTTGATATGCTAAAAAATCGCGAAAATAGCATTATATTGTATGGAAATTCATCATTCACATTAGGGGACATTCTACAACCACTCTACACCCCATAAAAGTAAAAGTAATCGTTTCCTTGATCGTTACGAAAAATTCTGTCACCTCTCGGTCTATACCTTACAGAATGCCACTTTTTACATCATCTCATACTTTATCTGTCAAAATCGGTAACCTATCCCAAGGTCGAAATTTTTTTGATCGAATTTCATTTTACTGAAATCTTTTCGACTGTTTTCGTTTCGCCTTTTTTGACTTCGTCGAAATTACGTTTTTTTCGTTACTCCGATGTCTTATTTGGTCGAAAAACTTTTTACCGAAGTTATGCGCGGTCGAAAGAACATTTCGTCGAAGTATTATATTCCCGAACATTCATTACACCACTGATTTATTTGTCATATTTTCAGTTCACCAAATGAAAAACTTTGTATACATTAAGTAGATTAGGTTAGGTTAGTGTTTTGACCATTCGCAGCTCTATAATGCTTGCATGCATGGTGCATGCTTGCTTAATAAAACATGTATTATTATAACAAATATCGATTATGTCAAATGTTACCTACATAATATAAATATACCATAGTTGCGGTTGCGGCCAAATAGTATTCGGTAAAATGTTGTTCTGGTGGTGCCAATACTAAAAAATCATTTTGAAAATCGGTGAAACGTAGTTCGGTAAAATGAGACATATGCCAAATGATATTTCGATGGTTTAAAAATATGGCAAACAATACATATAGCAACAAAAACTTTGGTAAACCGTTTCCGTTAAATGAAATTAGGACAAGTAAATTTCGGACAAGTTATCGGTTCCCGTCAAAATTCTCGCCGTCAATTTAGTTCAACTCGCTGACACGCTCGCAAGTGCAGCGCTAGTGCACATGCGAATTATCAAGCGAGTTTTGAGAATACCAATCAAGAAACTCACAGCGGATTCAGATGCGAGGTCACGAATGATGTCTTACAGAATCGCAATGCAGATAGTACCGAGCCACGCAGTCGCTGCGGATGCGCCGCGACTATGCCACGTTTACGCCGCGAATTCGTCGCGCTGCACAGCAGCCGCTGTAATGTGAATAGGTCCGTAGTGCAGAGCTACTGTCGCTCGACGACTAATACACCTAAATGTGAAAGCGCTCTTAGTGCTAGCTAAATAATTTATATTCACCCCGAGATATGCATAGAACAAATTACGATCGTTGTTATCTGTTTTGTTTTACTAACTTCCTTTAACAAAACATGATTTATATTTTTATTTTTCTTTGAATGGAATTTTCAAAGCAATTATACCAAGAAGTCTCACACATATATACACGTTTGTGTATAACTACTCAAAAGTAATGTTCGCACTGAACGGCGAGTGGCAGGCGCGGCTGATTGACGGCCACGTCAGGTCGGTGCCTAATGGACTGATAAACACACGCAAATAAATTGTTGCGGAATGTTCCCACACACGTTACAGGTGGACGAATCGTTCCAATTGCTTTCATATTGAACCCTTTTAGATTCCAAATTATGTTTGGGTATTTTTAAATAGAAATCAGGTACGAAGCAATACAAGCCCCAGCTTTGAGATACACAAACGTCTTCTTTAATGATTCATTCCAAAAACCAACTCACTCCATATTGTACAACAAAAGCATTAGGGTCGTCCTATTCGTTTTGATTAATTTCCGAAATAAACTCTGTCAGGCAGGGCGCGCACGAATCGCGCAAAAACTAGCGCCTGCGCAGTGCTTGAGGCGCGCCAAAGAGGCCAGCTGGAGGAACAGGTTCTAACAGGGGTGGCGCGCGGAAAAAGTCGAAATGTCTCTTTCTATCTAAATGGAAACAATTCTTTTCTACTTTAGTTTGAATCTTGTCAGTAAGGATACGTAAGGAGGCCTAACTTTACTTAAGTATATAAAGAATTTCTAAAGTCTTAAAAAGCTACTTATCTGCTTATTGCCCTGGCTAAAAACTTTGTTATCTCAGCTATTGGCTTCTACTACTATGGCAATAAATAACAAAGCCAAAACAGATTTATTGGATTCAGACTAAATCTTTTAGATTCAGAAAGACATGTAAGGATTAAGGGTGAGTTAACAGAATAGACAGCCCTGCGACCCAGATGCGGGGAACTCCGCGCCGGCCAACGGCTTTCTTTCCAACGGCCATTCTTACATAATATGAGGTAAACGCATACCACAATAATTATAAAAGAGGTCGACACTCTTAGTACAGGAAGATTTTTCTATACGCTGCTGTGCTCTCAGCAGCGACGGACAGTGCATCAATAGAAAAGAGAGCATTTTAAGTAGGAAATATTAAAACATAACATGTGACCTCAAAGAAAAATATTCCAGTTTCTCTTCCATTACTTGAAGAAAGTATTGCTTTATGGAGAATATTTCAAACTTTCCTCTTTATATACAATTCGGTAAATGAACTTACATTTACTCACGGCAAAACTGCGTTTCATTCATGATGATTCATGATCGTCATGAGCTATTTCACAGCTTTTGTATAACCTTTTACTCTTCTTAACAAGATTACAGATTAGTAAGATGACTACAGATGAGATTGCACAGTATATTAAACAGAGAACTATAATATTATTCTTTCGACACACCTCCATAAACTACGATCTGCACGGCGCATTACACGTAAATTAGATTACATTACATAACCGTAGCAGTATCTAATGTGATTATAGCCATTTATATAATAATGCTTGCCATGAAACGTTCTACTCTGAAAAATCTTTACTTAACACGGTCATAGAATTACAATGGTGTCATTATAGGAACCGAGGGAAGCAGAACACATTTAAAACAAGAAGTTGAAATAATAAGCCCAATATTTCTATTGGAACAATAGCCCGTTATAATGTTAAGTCGGTTTCATTCCAAACTGTTGTATCAACGAGATCTGTTTTAACAGGCTTTCCAACTTGAATGGCTGAAACACTTTTGAATGTCTATTTATTCCTTTTATTCTCTTTTGTTTGAACTGACTTTATTAACTTTTGAATGTAGACGAAAATGAGTTTCATTGTTAGGATTTATAAGAATTATTTTAAATTATTACTTACGGCACAGAACGGTTTACAGTGATAGTATAATAAATTTGAAAAACACACCTTCGTACTATGTATTCATATTCGAACGAAATTCAACAATAACCTGGTTCAGCATATAGACGGTATAAATCACAGTTTTAGAGAGAAAGAGAGAGAGAGAGAAAGAGTCAAATGAAAATAGGACCACTATATAGTTTTCCATACAAACGAGCTAATTTCTGAAAAGTTTATTTAATATGTATAAATACAATCTGATATTGTTTGAATTTGATGTTATTCGAAAGCTGTAATAGTCAATTTGCGGATTTTACTGTCGAATTAACTATCATATAATTTCTCCTATTCGCCGTGTGTCAGTTAGAATAAAAAGAAATAGTTTCATAGTTTCATACAAAAAATATCTCTAACTGACTCACGGCGAATAGATGAAATTCAACAGTGAAGTCCACAAGTTGACTATTAGGTACAGCTTTCGAACAGTATCAAATAAAAAATAATCAGATGGAATTTATTATAAAAAAACCTTTCAGAAGTTAGCTCTTTTGTGTGGAAAATCATATAGTGGCCCTTGTTTTATTTTATAAAATGCAATTATAAAATGGCTAAATGACCCTGATTTCTTAAAAAAAATAAAGACATCGTAATCTTAACGTCATAAAATGCAATCATTGGACGTAGCTAATTGCGAAGTGTCGTTAAATAAATAAAGATAAATAAATTATGCAAAGGCGATGAAAGAGAGATTTGTACGATGGCATTTAGAGTTGCGCAAGCGCGCCCATGTGTCTCGTAACTGCAAACGTTGACTTCGTTCAGATTCACGGCTTTCCCATGGAAATAAGGTATCGCAAGGTCTTGGGTGACCATAAATCGATCAGGGGAAGATATGAGGCTTGTGAAACTTAAAAGAAAAATCAATTATTTCTTATTTTAAACAATTGAAGTTTCTACTGATAATACAAGGTGTTACAAAAATACCCCTAATGCCGAATATGGTATATAGGGACCATCAAACTGAACAACTTTTACTATGGGACCAACTCTGAAATCGCGAAAAAAAAATCAGCTGTTTCATACAAAAATTAAAATCGAAAATATCAAAATGTATGAAACAGCTGATTTTTTTTTCGCGATTTCAGAGTTGGTCCCATAGTAAAAGTTGTTCAGTTTGATGGTCCCTATATACCATATTCGGCATTAGGGGTATTTTTGTAACACCTAGTATAGTAAAAAAAAGTATTTTTAAAGGCAATTATTGTGTCCAACAAGTTATGATATGACACACAAACTTTATGTTACACACACGTAAGGTTGATGAAAATGAGTACGTATCTATGTGATCTATTGTATTGTGTAGTGAATATTGCTTGCATATTTATTTATCCATTATTCCCTATCGTGGGAAAAAGTACAATGATTAGCAGTAACTGTGCAGAACGGTCAAGGTTTAGCAATGAACGAGGTAAGATAGGAACTGAAGGCCTCGTAAACAGAAAGTTTGGGTAGGTGTGATAATACCGTGGTATGGAAAGTGACCACCAGGACAAGATTCGTGTGGCTGGTTTGTGTGCGGCGTCATGCATTGTCTCAGTAGTTGCATGACCAACAACAAAACCGATACATATCTAAAAGGAAACTAAGTAGATGAAATCACATACATAGTAAAATAACCATAAAACTTACTTTTAGAAGCCCAGAGTTGCCCATCGTTAAGCGCTTTTAGGTACCGCCTCATATCTTCTTCACATTGCTTTGGCAAGTCTACGTTCTTCTTGTTGAGCAAATCCAACCAATCGTGATGGTCGAGCAATCCCTTCATCCAAGCCATCCTAGACCTTTTCACCTCACTAGTAGAGTTCACATTAGCACCAACAACACTCACTAACACTAAAACGCCGAGGCACAAAATCGTTCTTGTAGCAAACATTTTGGAACACATTTTCGGGCTCTCAGAAGTGAATTTGCATGTTGCGGATACAAGGTTGAAGGTTCATACATGCATAGCTGCGGCGGGAACCTGCAACAAAGACAAATTACGTTAATGCATTAATTCACAGATAATGTGAAAACTTTGACACAACGGAATATCAGGTTTCATAATAATTTGCACGTAAACCTAAAAACACGTAGGTAACTACGTTTTACTATATTTTAAATTTTACTGTAAGTTTATAAATCAAGCTGGATCGTTAAAAAAAGGTCTCTGTTGATAGTAAAATGAATGTAGGCAATCAATTAACAATTTAATTTTGTTGTTCCTCTCTTAACTACCAGTTAATTAAACCTTGCAAAAGATAACTTAAAACACCTTTTTAATTCGGGATCTGAAAGATTTAACATCCGTAAACGCGATAATGTAGTGTTATTTTTCCGGATTTTCCGGGCTTTCAAGGATCCGCCGGGCGAGCCAGCCCAATTTGCGAGCGGCAAAATAACCGCATTATACGGCAAATGTTGAATCAGGCTTTATCAAACACCGCTCTCTGCTCCAGACAAATATTGAAGAAGTTTCGATGCCTTTAACTCAATTTAATTGATGTTTCTTCATCTTCATTTAGGTAGTAGTATTTCGAAAATTATTAACATGTCTTAAAACAAACTGGTACTTATTATCTTGAATAGTGCATTTTTTCAGTACTTATTACTTTTCTTGAGCTTGGTTATCCTATAAAAGACTTCCGCGCGTACAGTTCATTAGCAATAAAACACTTTTTACGGATTACAGCGCGTATATGAATTTATTATTTCAGGTGTTATTTGGTTATCCTAGTTGTATTTCTTTTTTAAAGGCGAGATCAGCTGCGTATTTGCAAAGATGTAACTGTCACGTCTGTCGTTTATCTCGTTATAATGATCAGTTCCATACAATGATGACACAAAATCCCACTAATATTATAAATGCGAAAGTTTTATTGTGTTCGTTACCTATTCACACCTAAACGGCTGAACGAATTTGGATGGAATTTGGTTGGCAGACAGATTAGGACCTCGATTAATATATAGGATACTTTTTTATCCTGGTCAAAGGTTCCCTAGGGTCTTTGTGGACGAAGTTGCGGGCGGCCGCTTAGTATTTTATAATGCATGCATGCCGCTCCCGTCGTAGGATGTTGCCATAATCCTGCCGTTGACTAGCGATTTGTTGATCGCAGTACTGGATCGTTGTCATTAGAAAACGCTGCTACCAATTTATGAAAAGATGTTAGATTTACCACCTTTAAGTCATCATACCCCCAGGGGTACACGAGGTTGAATCAAGGGGTACGCGTAGCAATCTCTTAACTCTCTCTTATCATATTTACATCTGATTATTTTATTATTTATCATGGCTGCAATAAGGGGTAGGCGAGTTTAAGGATTTTTATGAAGCGAGACGTAGAAAAAAATAATTAGGAACCACTGATCTAAGTAAATATATAAAGTTTAAAGAATTTTTTACGCTGACGCTGACTTTTTACGCTGACTGACGCTAGTGTGATACGGCGTTACAGTTACATAACCAGATCAGTTAGTTTTTTTACCTACCTAATCGTAAATAAAAAGGTATATTTCCCCGCTGCAGTGGTTTATACAAGTTTAATGTTTTCATCGCGTGTGAACAAATGTTACAATCAAATATGAAAAAAGACAAAACTTGCTTTCGATCGAAATAAGTGACCTTAAGCGTAAACTTTAAATAGATCTGTCTTAATTTGAAATCATAGAGATATTTGGGATAGATTGAGGAGCAAAAATAAAAAATGCTTAGGTAGGTTCTTATATATCCGCGCGTTTTATGACAGTATTCGTTTTCCTGATAGTCATTTCACAAACAGCAAGATGTTTTGACGTGATGACGTGATTCGCAACTTTTACAAGTCCAAAAATGGCGCAAACTGCTTTTCACGTACTTTTTTGCAACACACTTTCAAAATTGCATCAGATGAAATGTCACAAAAATATGTTACAATTTCTTTGTCATGCTAAGTAACAAATTGGTTTGCATCGCACTCTTATAGACTTTTTTAATCAGCAGGTTTTTTATTTATAATAATTTAAACAACTCTATTTTTAATTCTTTAGAAGTGATTATTTATTCTTCAATATTTTTGTTCTGTACATCGATATAACATCATTTAATGAGGATTTTTTTTTTCTATAGGGACTTTATGTCCTCCATATTTTTTTCCAGTTCCTCACAGGAAGAATTTTCATATAAAGTGCACTCCCACTTTTCACTTATCGTCACTTAAAATTAGGTGAGATAAAGAACAAATGCTTTTCCGATGGACTTAATTCCAATATTTTCATTTCCGTTTTTAAAAGGCTTTGGGGATAGCTTTTCTCAATTCCAACAAAAGTAGGATTTTTTAATTCAGTTTAACGACAGTCGTAAAGCAGTGGATTACCATCCACTTCCTGATAATAAAGTCACACCTCCATTGGGGCCAAATTAAACATCCACTAAACAATAGAATGCCGGGACATTTACGAATTTGTTTTGGGATCATGAGAAATGGCGGAGGTGTTTTGTTTACAATTTGCGGCAAGAAAATGTGTTGAAGGCTCGTGTTAAGGTGAATTGCTGTTTGGAAAGTTATGTAAATGAAAAGGTAATAAAATAGGGAGGATCGAAAGAGCAAGCCGATGTTTAGATCAAAATTAACAAAGACAAAAAATAAATCGCACCTATAAGCTTGTAGGGACAATTTATGGTTGGACGGACAATTAATAAAAAACAAACAATGTATCTATCTCCTGGATTGTAATACTGTTTTATTGACGACCTCCGTGGTAGAGTGGTTCGCATGCCGGTTTTCAAGGTGTCGCCATCTCTGAGGTCCCGGGTTCGATCTCCGGCTGGGTCAATTCAGAAAACGAAGTTTTCTATATTGGCTCAGGTCTGGTGTTTGTGTTACTACCATTGTCTCTGATTCCCATAACACAAGTGCTTTAGCTACTTACTTCGGAATTGGAACTTTTTTTGGCTTCCGAAAAAGCCAAAAATAAAACTTTTTATACAAAAAATCGATCAGATGTTCAGACATATTGTATATATAAACTTGATTATCATTTGTCTTTTTTTCGGAAAAGTCGTATAACAAACGTTGTTGTTTATGATGTTAGTAATATACTCCTGCGAGGTTGTTGGTGTTTTACAAATAACCCTGTATAAGAACAAGCGAGATTTCTTCCCAAATCTTTCGTTAAAAGAAGGCTCTAAATCTTCTCTAGTCATCGAGACGCAATTCAAAATTTGCTGAAACGCCCTCGTTCCCTGATTACTCAGGGAATGGTGTACGAAATCAGCGTTGTCACTGTAATGGCGAGTCCACACATTTGCCTAGACGAAAATTGAACACTCTGCGGAGGGAATAAGCGCTATAAGCGATTGTGTTTATATCCGATGATCGAGGAGAATAACGCAAACATCGGTGACGAACCTCGGCGAACGTTTGGACAGACCATTAAGAGCTTTCGTGAGTTGGCCCCCGGCGACGGCGTGCGTAGCTAGCGGCGTATGTACGAACGAGTAACTTAAGGAAAACCTTTTTCCACCGCGATGCGTATAAGACGGTTTTTATTAAAAGGACTTAATTTAGGTACTTTTGGTGATCCATTACTGGTGGTTTTAATTAGATTGTTATTATTGTTATTTGTTTTTGAAATATTAGACAACATTGCTCTGATCCCAAAGTAAGTAGCTAAAGCATTTGTGTTATGGAAATCAGAGACAACGGTGGAACTACAAACACCCAGACCTGAGCCAATATAGAAAAGTTCGTTTTCTAAATTGACCCAGCCAGGGATCGATAGTTTAGAGTAAGCAAGTCAAGTCAAGTATATTGAATAATTTGAAACTGACAATCTAAACATGAGCAAGTCACAAATCATAACTTTTTATAAACAAAAAAAAATTGACAACATCACATACATTGCTCTGATTCCAAAGTAAGTAGCTAAAGCACTTGTGTTATGGAAATCAGAGACAACGGTGGAACTACAAACACCCAGACCTGAGCCAATATAGAAAAGTTCGTTTTCTAAATTGACCCAGCCAGGGATCGAAACCGGGACCTCAGAGATAGCGATACCATGAAAACCGGCGTACAAACCACTCGACCACGGAGGTCGTCAAAATTAAAATTAAACTCTTTTGGATGAAACTTGCTATGGTAATGCAAGCTTTTTTTTAACCTATTGGACGATAAAATGGAATGTGTATTGCTTACATTAATGACTTTGCAATCATTGTTACGACGACCGATCATGACAATGATAATTATAATATTATACAATTGACTTTGCTATGCAAAACAATTATTATCACCGTGAAAAATATTGGATTTTACATGGTAGAGCTAATTGATTGTTTCATGAAGCAACATTGTGAAGTAAAAATATATTTTATAATGGACCGACTAATAACATAAGTCAGAATCTGTAGTTTCTGCCAAATATTGAAAAGTTGATTTGGTATATTACTATAATAATGTTAATAGCTATTTGTCATACACATATACTTATAATTATAATACAAAATACTTATTGTCAAACTATAATATACTTATTGTCAAATTATAATATACTTTTTGTCAAACTTCTTACCTATGGACTAAAGTAATCATATTTTAGAAACTTTCACGGAAAACACACACATATAATGACTTTTTTTATTAAGGTAGGTATTCTTCGAACAATAATAACGAGTAAGAAACAATAGGTCGATCGATTGTTAACGACATTCACAGGTCGTTACCACCCTCTCACTACACAATAATAAATGTAGAGACACATTATATTCTAGCTGTGTAAATGGGTTTCATGAAAAATGGAGCCCATGAAATTAATGGTGTGTGATAAATACTTCCTCGACATTTACTTCCTTAACAAATTGACTTTTAATTTTATGTTGTAAACGAAAAAAACAGATTTGACTAGGGTTTAATAGTTTTTGCGAAATCCAACGTGAATTTATAGATTGGGTTTATGTCACGCAAAGTAAAATGAAATCCGAAAAAAACATACTGTCCTATGTTGTCAAGATTTTGTTAATGCTGCCAAATATAAAGTACCTAGTAATATTGTTACACACTACTATTAAACACTTTATAGATGACAAATAGACATCAGAAAATCCCACTGTTTGATGCCAAAGATCGAATTTACAGCCTCTGAACATCTTTTCGCTCCCAGCTCGGCCTATTTACAGCTCTCTGAGAAAATTGCTTGTATCCTAGGAAAAAATAGGTTGCCCGGGGAAAATCAAAAGCGACGCTTGTGTTCCCGCCTAATCAGCGCTCTATAGTGGGAATACTTTCTTGAGGCTCAATGAGAATTTTACGGTCAGCGCAATTTTCATTATAATGGCAACGTTTAATATCCGTCTTCCGTGTAATGAAGTCTTTTTTTAATTCTTGCGGTAAGTAGGTAGCAGTATTAATTGCTTAATGGATTTTGATAGCATTAATTTTCGAGTAAATTTAAAATTTATTACAGAGGATATTTTGTACTAGCTTTCGCCCGCGACTTCATCCACCATTGTGCCATTTCACACAAATAGTTTAACTTTTTATCCCGGTCAAAGGTTTACCGTATGTCCACGTGGATGAAGTCGTCTGTCCGTCTGTTCTCCTCTACAGGTCGCATTTCTCAATAGATTCTCATGAAATTTTGTGAGCTGGTTCGATAATTATATATATTTTTTGTTGATTCAGTTTTTGGAAATTATTCGAAAAAAATATCATATTTTAGCCATTTCAATGAATGTTTAAAAATGTCACAAACGTGGGGTCTACAGCTCACAGAGCCGCCAGAAATAATAGTAGGATATCCATATCCCGTTACTTTCACATTTTTATAAAAAAATTATTACTTATAATTATTATTTCAGTGCTTTGATTATTTGTTTCTGTGACTGATATTTAATTGGGAATGCTATGTACGCCGTTATTGTGGCATGCATCACAACTTATCTGAATTAGTTTGTAATCGATGTGTTAATGTTTGCCATGTGGCTGTACTTAGAATAAATAAATAAATATAATATATGTAGGATATCCATATCCTGTTCCTGCTCCGTTCCCGTTCCCGCTCTCGTTCCTTTTCCCATTCCCGTATTATCTTTCCATACAAAATTTGAACCCGCATTATCCCCTAAGGAGTTGAGTTTAAGAAAACCAAAAAAATATGTTTGCATAGATGAATTTAGAAGTATTCCTACGAAGTATCGAGTCGAAATATCTATTTAATTGGTACAGAAAAAGACATAAGGTACCTACTACTTTTCATCCAGAAAAAATACTGTTTCTGATGGATATAATAACTGCCATGGAGACGAAGTCGCGGGCGGTCGCTAGTTATGCATAAATTTCTCACTATTACACGAAATTAAATTCAAAGAAAATCTCGAATAGTAATTGTAAAATAAAATTTACCTCCAGTTAAAATTAAATATTACTGAGTTTTTCTCTCTCTCTCGCTTAATTGGCAAAATCATTATTTAAATTTTCATTGTAGTACGTAATGAGGGTTTAATTGAATAAACATGATAAAATGTTTGTTTTTGCTTTATGAGTTTTAAATTATTTTCATTAATGCCAGCTGTGTGGAGCTTGAATTATTAATAAGAGCATAATTAAACTATTACAAACGAAGACAAAAAGTCTTTACAACGAAGTCGCCGTCACATTATTATAGGTCTAATTTGACGACCTCCGTAGTCGAGTGGTTTGTACGCCAAGTTCAGGTGTCGCCATCTGTGAGGTCCCGGGTTCGTCAGCCGGCTGACACCCAGACCTGAGCCAATATAGAAAAGTTCGTTTTCTAAATTGACCCAGCCGTTGTCTCTGATTTCTATAACACAAGTGCTTTAGCTACTTACTTTGGGATCAGAGCAATGTTTGTGATGTTGTCTAATATTTATATTTATACAAGGTGTTACAAAAGTACCCCTAATGCCGAATATGGTAGATAGGGACCATTAAACCGAACAACTTTTACTATAGGACCAACTCTAAAATCGCGAAAAAAAATCAGCTGTTTCATACATTTTGATATTTTCGTAATTAATTTTTGTATAAAACTGCTGATTTTTTTTTCGCGATTTCAAAGTTGGTCCCATAGTAAAAGTTGTTCAGTTTTATGGTCCCTATCTACCGTATTCGGCATTAGAGGTACTTTTGTAACACGTTGTATATTTAATTTCCATCATTTTTGTGTTATCCTGTTCGAGTCCCCGGGAAAAAGCGGTTTGGCCGTCTAATTGGTTTTTGTCGGCGAGTCCTTTGTGTTGTTAATCAAGGAACCCGATTGTTCGCCATCGCTACCCTACAGGGTTGCCTTTGTGGATATCCTGCTGGACTGTGAAAAAATATTTTTTACTGAAAAAAGTGTAATTTCAGTTTGTAGTTAAAACAGAGCGGCTATGATTGTTTAATTTTCCAATGAAATCGGGTCTAAAAAGTATGAAACACAGACTAGTTGACAATTGAAAAAAAGTGAAATTCAAAACCGATTTTGGTAATTAGACTCTTTAACCAAAGTGTACATGTATTATTTTGGTAATGTTTTCTAAAATGACTCAGATAATTATAAAACTCTATTTCATATTGCTTTAAAACAATACAATATTTATTGAGCATTACATCTGTGAGTACCTAGACATGTTAACGGGGTACAGCTATTTCGTATTTTCCGTTGTTGGCTTTTAAACGAGTAATGAAATATTGCGGTCTTGATTTTGTTTGTACACGTATTTATTTAGGCTGTGTGTCAACCCTGCTCCAAGGTATTTTGTCAGGGTTTATATTGCAACAAAAGAGCGTATTTTATAATTATGTCGACCGTTGTTCTTCTTATTTGTGACAAAATGGCAAATTTTCTGGATTAAGTACGTAAATAATGTTGTAGATTTTTTAGCTTCTCATTTTCGTTATTTACTAGAACTGATTTCACGAATATGAAATATGATCCCATCTACAAAACGAACTAACTGTATCTTCAGATCCTGCAGTGTGTGATTTGGGATGGGATTTTAGTTGATGAACTATGGGGTCCCAAGCTAGTGGTACTCTTCGACCATCTTCTCTATTGAAATTTGGATACTTGTTGATTTCAATAGCCTCGCGAACACCAAAGATTCATTCTCAGAATGCTAATTCTGAGAATGAATCTTTGTTTTTTGGCAAGGATTTGTGGTTTATCGAATCTAAGGTAATGGTTGGGTTCCCTTTGAGCCATGTTTCCCTTTGAGGCATACTTCCTAATATAATATTTACCACCATGTAAAACTAATGAGACAATAAATGTATTTGTATTTGTTACTGTGCCATTGAGCTCCTCGGTTAATACGTATCCCTATTTTTTAACATCCTTCTCTCCCCTTGTAGCATGGGCTTTTACTAAGTAAAATACTTTTTTTTTTCAAACGTTTTTTTTAAACATTAAATATGGTTTGGCTATACCCATGCCTAGTAATAATTACCTGTGATGAGACAAACTAACAATTAGTTATTCAATAAGTTTATGTCAATAAAGATTTTTTGACTTTTGACTTATGAAATCTAGACTTGATTCGGTTCCAATAGTTTGAATTCAAATAAGATCACATATTGTAAGTTTTGCTGTTTTTGCTCATTTATTCTCATTAAGGTTTCATCGTTTTCACGTATGTGTCACAATTGTGTCCATATAATGTCATATGGATCAATCCATTTCGAAACTCAGTCGCAATTAGAGCCCACTTTCAATGGCCTCGGAGCCCTAATGGCGCGTGTGGATTTGTAAATCGTCTGCAAACAAGTGTTAATGATGCAACTTTGAAGAATGAACGGGTTTTTTTACTAATAAGTTACGATGCGGATTAGAGGGCAATATATTGATTCTAATCTTACTTACAACATCAACAGGACCAATATTTTTGTTACATCATGATGTATTGTTATCATAATGATGCAGTGTTCTTATATCCGGTTTCTGATTGGTCGCCGCTACTGTCAAGCGTCAACCATTCCCATAATTTGGCGGGGAAACTCCAGCAATCAATCACGTTGATGCCAGCTTAGCAACTAAACAACTAAGTTGCCATTAGAAAAAAATAAAAAGAAATACTCTAATATTTGGCGAGAAACCCCACCGACCAATCAGCTAAATTTGCCGCCAAACTACAGAGTTGCCAGTTGAAATGTTATAATTATGAATAGTTAACAATGGGTCGGAGAGTAATCTAACCGAGTTATTTTTCACTACCTACGTACATGAATACTATTTTTACTTCTCATGCTCGTAAAGTTCGTCTATATGTTAGGTATAGGCTGCTTAAAATTTGCTTTTCATGCTCTAGTTAAGTGCATGAAGTAAAATCTTTGTCCATGTCTCAGACTCTAAGACAAAGGTCGTCAGGTAAACAGCCACCCACGCAATTAAACTTCGTTAAATTAACTTGTTATTTCATTCTGTTTCTTAATTTTTATACATAATCCATGTTATAATACTAAATTAATAAAACAAGGCAATATTAATGAGTTTTCTAAGAAATAAGTATTTCAAGAGCATTATGGACTTACTGCCACGTATAAAAAAAAAGAAAAGAGTATATTGCAATTTGAAATTGCTTTACAATATTTACGTTTAATTTCCTCACAATCGAAGTGAAAAGCAGAGCAGACTTGTACATAAAACCCATTTTATGCACTTATTGTACAATCTACTATTGTAGGACTAATGAGGAGTAACACTTTATTATTTGAAATGAAACACTTTTTACGGATTACAGCACGTATGTATATTAATCAGGTGTTATTTTAGAATTATTTAGTTTGGATTTATTGGTTTTTTGAATTCCCGACGTTTCGACACCTTTCCAGGGGCCGTGGTCACGGGAGGACTAAAGCTAGTTGTCTTTAATTAATTTAATTCAGTAATTTTGTTCTAAAGTTATCAATAACGCGTTTTATTTTTTTAGTTTAAAAGAATGCTTATAAATACTTCGATTTTACCATTATTTTTAGTTTATGAGTTTACCTACATAGCAGGCAAGACCAAAAACCACATAATTGCTCTTCGAGATCGCAGCTGTAACCAAATTACAGTGATACGTAATAACGATATAAACAATACGTTCGTTGTGGTAATCGCGCCGTGGGGCTTAATTAAACTTTATTAACACCCGTTTGCACTAAACTTAATAATTGCCTAAGTCTTTTCCTAACAACAACTCGACCAAGATAAATAGGCGCATGAAAGCTGCATGACAGCTAAGATAATGACACCGTTTTAATTTGGTCAAGTTGTAGTTAGGAAAAGACTTCGGCGGTTCTTAAGTTTAGTGCAAGCGGGCATAAGTCTCCTTTAGTCCTCAAAGTGGCGCCCTCATCTTAATTAAATTTATTGCTCGCTAAGTACATAATGTATCGAAAATTCACAAGTACAGATTGAAGCTAAAGTTTTATAGTTTATTTACAAACAACCTCAGTAAAGTATATAGTTCGTTGTAGTAGGAGTATAGACAAAAGAGTAAGAAGTGGCCACTTTTTATATTATGTACTTAGCGAGCTATAAATTTAATTAAGATGACCACTCGCATAAAATATTTTGCATGTCTTGTTAATAAATAGATGTTAAGGGGGCGTACAACGCTGGAAGAAATTAGCATAATAAAAATTATCGAAATTACTGAAAACATTATAGTTTTTTATTATATCTACATTATTTTTTGGGACCGATACATTAACTAATACTGTGAGGAATCATTGTTCAATTATGTGTACTTGACGTTATACGACAGAATAGATATAAGTACTACTTATTGTACAGTCCCATAAAGGTTCCAAAGTTACACTTTCACTACGAAAATTTATAAAAACCTGTAATAACTACCACAATCATTTAGACTCTTTATAAGACTAAAAAAAACAGTAAAGAGCGAGTCGCACTCACGCACCGAGGGTTCCGTACCATTATCATATAAATACAGTAGCCTTCGAATCTTTAATTCATTAACGCCCGGGCGGATGCAGGCGGCCGGATAACAATGGAATATCTATTGTGTCTCATTTTCCGGGCGTTGAAGGGTTAAGACGCCGGCGAACAGTGAGCTTCCCATACAAAGGTATTACCAAAATGATTTGCAATTTGAGTATAATTAACTCATCTTGTGATATTATTCAGATTAAGACAGTATTTGTATAGGTTTCTACTAAATAGAAAATTCAAAATACTCAACCAAATAAAAATTAATGCGATTTACAGTTTTGTATGAAAAAAAAAAATATTTTGAATGGGGTTAGTATTTTGGAATTTTTATTTAATAGAACCCTAGACAAATACTGTCTTAATCCGATAACATCACAAGAAGAGTTAATTATGCTGAAATTGCAAATCATTTTGGTATTACGTTTGTATGGGAAGCTCACTGTTCGCCGGCGTCTTATGACTCCCTTTCAGTCCCTGTTGCAAAATATATACATACTTTTTTATTTCTTTCTTATTTGCAAAATAGTTGGTTGCAGTTCTTGAGATATCCAGCTGTGACAGACAAACAGACAGACTGAGTCGCACCATAAGGGTTCCTTTCTACCATTTTGGTACGAGTACCCTAAAACTCTAAAAATGCATGGAACCTTCGACGCGAAAATCAAAGTTCCATGTTTCTACAGATTCATTTGAAATCGTCTTATTAGTTCGATAAACAGTAAAGGTAGGTAGTGTTATTTCAAAACATGTAACACTTAGCTAACGAGAAATTACCACATCCATTTCAACACCATTTGATTACCAATACTTCGGATTAATCCTAATCAATAAAGAAAGTATGATACTCGTATATGTGTAGGATATTGTTGATTTGACAACATCACATACATTGCTCATATTCCAAAGTAAGTAGCTAAAGCACTTGTGTTATGCAAATCAGAGTTAACGGTGGTATCACAAACACCCAGACCTGAGCCAATATAGAAAAGTTTGTTTTCTAAATTGACCCAACCGGGGATCGAACCCGGGACCTCAGAGATGGCGACTCCTTGAAAACCGGTGTACTAAGGCACTCGACCACGGAGGTCGTCAAATATACTACTAAAATTTATTACTGATATGAGAAGTTTTGCGTAAGTATTGATACAGATTACATAATATATTAAGATATAATAATATTTTATGTCTATATCGCATTGTATTAGGAAAAAGGCATCTAAGCCCTATTCTTTGTTAGTAGTTTTAATTTTCGACGTTCTCAACAGATTTTATTTTCAAGAATGTAAAAAACGCTCGTGCACAAACTAATCTCGAATGTTTTATGTCATAACAAGCCGGTAACAAGCTTTACGTAAACAGAAATAACAATAAACGTACACGAGTTTTCATAAGTGTATATAATCTTGTGTTTTAGGGTTAAAACTTAAGTCAAACATGTTATCACTTGCTTTTGCCCACGACCTCGTTCGCGTGGAAATCGTTTTTTAATTTTAGTCCTTTTTATTTTAATAATGTATCTTAAGTATTTTGAAAGTTTTTACAATTTTAAAAGTACTTTGTAGTACTTAGTTTTGAAGGCCAGTGTATTTAACGTATCCACGACGGCACCTGAGATTATACATGTTGACCTTGAGACCGCCTTTATGTCCTACGTAATAAAAGCTATTTTCACAGTTTAATTGTATAACCTGACGTGCTGGCGAAGGGTCCATTCAAGCTGATTCCCTTTGGAAATCCCTCCCCACCGATGGGCTCACCAACAACACTCTTGTAGAACGGCTTACCTTCGCCATAATTTCACCCCTCGCCACTGGTACCTAGATCTATCTGTCAATATACTTCTCTAGACAAATAGTTCAAATTTTTAAAACAGAGTTTTAAATAACAAGTATTAAAACTCAATTTATTAATGAATAAATTGGGATTTAACGAATTCTTGTTTATAAATAAACTAATGAGTTTAAAAGACTTATTGGAAAATGTTGAATTTTCATTTAAAATGTCGAGTAGTTTCCCATACTTGCTCGCCCACAGCCCGATAACTTTTAAATCGAGACTTAACTTTGTACAAAGTCATGCACAAGTTATTATTTCAGTGCAGATGGTTGAAATATTAATAATTTAAATTTTAATATAACAGAATATTGGAAACATCTAGAAATTTAATAAAACCATTGTAAAATATTAAACATCGCTTATCGTTTAATATTGTTTGGTAATTGGACTACAAAGCACTTTTAAAGTCAAATTACTTTAGGAGTCTTTCTAATCGAGTTATTTTAGTTATTTTGATGTGATAGTCTTAAACATGAAAATATTTTGTGATTATTCCTATCAATATTGATGTAGTATTATGTATTTTGTATAATTAACGCTTAAAATGTACCTAGCTTCTCATATTATAAGTTATTTTTTTTGATTTTGATGTAAAAGTTCAAATATTAATTACTTAAGTCAGATGCAGTAAAGTAAATTCCTTAAAAACACCTAGTAAATAAAACTTAGAAATTCTGTTTACCTATATATCTTGAAGCTAATAATCCAGTTTCTACTTATCTTCATCTGCTAAAAATAAGTTTTATACTATCAAATAAAACAAATATTAATTTACAAATCAAGGTCCAAATAAAAGGTATGCATTAAGCACTTGCAAGTGTTGCAACATAGTAATTATTTTCAAGTACACATTTGCAGCGAATTATAACATCGACATTTGAAAAAAATCATTACTTTTTACTGAACTGATAAAATCTTTTTCAATTCACATTAGAGTATAATTAAATAATCATTATTTTATTTTTGAAGACTACAATGATAATGTTCATAACACAATATACCTAGCTATTCTTATAGACTCTTATTTCCAAACAGACCTATTCTGCCTCTATTTGGGACACACATTTGTTAAATTGTCGATTGTTACTCGAATAAGCTGTAATGATTTTACGAGGAATTCATGAAATTTTGGTTAACATTGCGGTAAGCTGCAAATGCCAAGAGCGACCGTGACGAGTTGTGATGCTGAAATATTATTAAAAGTTGTTTAAGAGGTAAATACACACTATACAATATTGGCCAATGCCATGTTAATAAATATGAATGTTATAAAAATTTAATTAGTGCCTCACTGACTAACTTTTACGAATTTGAATTTTTTCAGTAGAATAAAATAGTTACTGACTTTTAAATCGTAACTTATCGAAACGTTTCAGTAAAATTAATTGAAACTTAAAAGTGAAATTCTACAGAAAACACTTCAGGCGTCTTTTAATTAAAACTGAATAATTAATCTGCGAAGCACCTACTAAAATATAACGTAAAGCGAAGAGGACTTTACATTCTCAATTTATAAATTAACTTTAGGTGCCTTTGTGTCCCAAAGTAAAGTCCCATTGTCTCTGATAATAAATTACCATCCCTACAGCAATAAATTATAATAAAGTCCGAAAATAAGGCCTTACTATGAAATTTCTTTATTAGTCACAAGAGGCTCAGAGGACCGGTGTAAGTTAACTACTTAGGGGCTATTTGAATGAGCTCATTATTTGGTTACGCAATCATACCTAATGATCGAACTTCACGAAGAAAACAAACTTTGAATGGAAATTTATGAGAAAATTGGAACGGTGGACTCGGAAGCAACTGGACTCTTTGGGGCGAAAGGGTTATAATTACTGAACAAGCGTTTAAGTTGATGTCATAATAATTTTAATAATGTGTTCAGCTTAGTTCAAAGTCGTACTTATAGTAATTATTTTAAAGCTTTGAAGTAAAGTAAGTGGGGCTATAAACGCTACGTGCTATTTCTCCTTCGGTAAAGTTATTTTTTTTATTCAAATTCAAGTATCTTCCTAATACCTACAATTAAATAAACATTAAACAAAGGGCGAGTATACCATTGCATCTCAATTAAACTGCACACAGATCCAATTCAAACAAAAGCTCTAACATACACTCCTAGCACTCTTCTGAATTGTAACATGTTGCAAATAAAAGTGCACGGGTTCATGAGCTTTCTAGTTAATTGGGGGCTGTAATAAAAGTTACAAATTATCGCCGCCTAGTGGGCAGTAATTTCCAGCAGCTATTGGTCCGGAAAATTGGCAGAGAATCGCTGAGATAGGCTGACCGACGACTCTTTACAACCGCACAGCTATTTATTTGTGAACCGAGATCCAATTCTATTACGATACGCAACTCATGCTCAGTATATACAAAAATACCCCTAATGCCGAATATGGTATATAGGGACCATCAAACTGATCAACTTTTACAATGGGATCAACTCTGAAATTGCGAAAAAAAAAAACAGCTGTTTCATACAAAAATTAAAATCGAAAATATCAAAATGTATGAAACAGCTGATTTTTTTCGCGATTTGAGAGTTGGTCCCATAGTAAAAGATGTTCAGTTTGCCATATTCGGCATTAGGGGTATTTTTGTAACATGTTGGATATTAGTTTTCTCATGTGACTAAATTGGCCAATTAATTCTATGTTTTATCAAACCAACCAGGAAAAAAATGTATTTTGCACTGCTTCGCTACGTTGCTTGTTCACACAACCGAGAAGGAGATAGGAAGGCGGTAGTATTATTTTATTGAGCTAAGAGCTTGTTTCGTGATTAGTACCACAGTATCGCAAATTTCTGAATTATCTTGCGTAATGTCTTCCAGATTTACCAGTTCGTTTGTTAGATATCACATCTTAATATTTCTTAATAAATATGAATTTAGTTCAATAAACAACATTACTATACAATAAAATAATAAAACTTGCAAAATAACACGTCCTTAGTAGGATGCTTCATTCACCCGTTTGACCAAGCTGCTCAGAAAAATCTAAAATGGCGCGTAAGTTCTGGTAAGTTAAACATTTTCAATAAAAATTGTAACAAAGCAGTGTTAATTTATGAAAGCGACAAGGTCCCCATGTTATTATAATAAATGAATGTTTCATGAGGGATGCCAGACGCGGTCGCGACCTTACCTACTTTATGTGTTTACTAACACTCGCACTATTTGGAACTCTATCTAACTCTACAATGAATAGACAGCACGGTTAAAAGTAATCTAATAAAACACATTTCATTCATATTTCATAGTTTAAAAGAAGAGATTTATTTCATACACGCGACCTCATTTCGTTCATATACATTCTCTCCTCCTTAGTTAAATAACTCCTTGGTATAACCGTGTATTTTATTTTTTATACTTTTTAATCCATGTCCGAAAACATAAAGCATTCTATCTATCCTTTTCTCACATATCAATTTTACAAATCTCATTCTTGTCACTCAATTTTTTATTCTCTATTATTTTCAAAAGGTGGTGAGGAATTGAAAAATCGCTTTGCCTTACGCTTTTTTACGCGCCAAAAGCAACCATTTCGTGCTGGAGAGGTAAAAAAATAAATTTCAACAACTTTCTGCCTAGCAGATGTAGATTTACATTTTGTTTGCCTATTTCATCAAGTTAAAGAGAGTAGGTCCAGACGACCTCCAAAACATCCCGGGTCGAGTGTAAGATGAATATTGTACAAATAATTTCTCTCAGAGCCCCTTTTCGCCCATATTTCATGCACACAGTGTGTCAAGCAAAGCTTACAAAAAGGCTGCCAAGACCGAGTCGGCCTCGCCAAATAAGATCCCCTGCTATTTATAGCACAGAAGGTTTATACGTATATATTTTAAAATCTAGCTTTTTTTCTTCAGTGAGGAAAACTATATACTTTAACAACGTTTTAGAGTTTTATTTTAAATAGTGTAACTTAACTTTTTATATTATTTAGCCACAGAGATTGATTCCCATAGAACATTTCTTATTAATCAGAAGATAACAAAAATAAATTATTTTCGATTATACCGATGAGCTGCACTATTATCTATTATTTCTTCTGTGAAAGTTTTCATGAAATTCTCAACATACCTAACCCTGTTTAGTGGACGAATGGTTCGGTCCAAATACGTCAAGGAAACGAGCTACAAGAAATAAGCAGCACATTATTACATGACCCTACAGTACGAATATAATATGGTCCTTTACCTTTTTATTAAACATTATGAAAAAATAAAGTGGCTTGTAAACAAAATTCTCTATATCATCTCCGGTCTGGGCACTTTAGCTACTTATAATAATGATAATAATATGCATTTATTTCAGGCACAATAGACCAAAAACAATACAGAAAACTAAAATTAGGACTTAGACTCCGGCGAACAGTGAGCTCCCCACACAAACGTAATACCAAAATGATTTGCAATTTGAGCATTATTGACTCTTCTTGTTTAAATATAAAAATTAAATACAAAATACTAAACGAAATAAAAATTAATGCTTGTTTGCTGGTTATATAGTATTTTGGAATTTTTATTTAATAGAAACCTAGAAAAATACTGTCTTAATGCGAATAACATCACAAGAAGAGTTAATTATGCTCAAATTGCAAATCATTTTGGCATTACGTTTGTATGGGGAGCTCACTGTTCGCCGGACTCTTACACGCCCGTCAAATGACATCGGTTTTCATAGTAAATGTATGAACTAGAAACACGCTCATAACTAGAGATCGGATAATCGAATGCATATTTACCTAAAGTAATTTTTTTGCTAACATATACTTGCATAATAATAATATAATTATGTAAGTACATTATACCTAAAGTCAGGATCAAGTTGGATTTCCCTTTTCCCAATATCAATACAAATAAAAAAACGTCGAAGCCAATAGGTACCCATTATTAGCATATAAATAACGATACTTTTGTTACGAAAGAATATTGTAAAACAGCCATAAATAAAACAAAAGGCATATAAACTCCGACATAATAGCGTAGATACAGTCAAATACAAAAGTTTATGAAGAAAAATGAAACAAAATGGCTTGATTCAAACGCCCCATTAGACACAAACATATACCTTATCAAGAAATGAAACAATAAATAATAATCCTATAATAACTTAATTTCAAACAATTGATAGTTAAAAAAAGGAAAATTGAAACCTATTACTAAAACATAATTGATTTAACTTAATGTATTTAGTAAGTTGACCGTGAGTTCTGTGCCGTGTTAACTGTTCTGTGCACTTGATTTTAACCTCAAGCTATGCGTTTTGTTTGTGACTGTACTCACGGCATGACTTTTCAGCCCTTTGTGTGGCTGTAAAAAATATGATACGCGCAGAGATTTCCCCAGGTAAGTATGAATTTATCATCTGTCCCAACCGAATGCCAGTGGAAGAAATGTGACGATGTACATTAAATATTACAGTAGTAATCGTGATGCTGCGTGCGAAGACTCGAGGATTTATACATTTTATAGATTAAATGTTCCTAAGAGCTTCAGTTAGAATCTTCAAATTTTGTGTTTAAGCTGACGATTGAAAATTAATATTTATCGCTCTTATTTTTTCTGATAATGCTACCGATGGGGTGAAAACGGGGATGAAGTTGTGTATCAAAAATTCTTCATATTCAAAGTAAAAATCACTAAATTAATTATTTAGGCTTATGGTTGGAAGTCAAAAACAAATAAGCAAACACATATTTCGTAATTTTCCGAAAATCAACCTCTTAGTTAGGGGTAAATGAGGTAAATAAAGCTAAAATAAAGCTTGATATGGATGTAGTTATTAAGGTTTTATGAGATATTGAATATATTTTTAATTTTATTCCTCGTATTTCCACTTTTCAGCTTGATAATTCGAAATTAATAAGAACATTCGAACATTAAACAAAATTATGTATTCTGTGATTGAACTGAAGAAAATATCATTACCGTCTAGCATGAAGTGTTTACTTACTCGTACATTAAAAGGCTAAGTAGTGGCCTTTTGCTCTCAGTGTTTTAGAAGACACTTAGCTCCGGGCATTAATGGACTCAGTTCATTAACTTCGACGTTAATGTAACGCCTCAACAACGTACCAACACAGAGTGGGCATTTGGCAACTAAGTCTGCCTGCACACGGGCCACACACCACAGCCACAAACGCCGCCATCAGAAGCTAGAAGCGGCTACAAAAGTAGCTGAAGCGCGCGACAGTCGACAGACACTTGACCGACCTCAAGTAGACATTTGCAGTTGGTGGCCGCTACTTTTCTAACCCTCCATTACTTGCAGTATCATAATAGACTTGCGCGAGTGGCATGTGTTGTCGTTTTGTGTCGGCGTTAGTGGCCGGTGCCAGCAACAAGAAGCGCGACGATTTGTAGCGTGTGGCGACTACCTGCGTAAACCGTGTGCGCCGATGTTTGAAAACTACAGGAATAGGTCAGTGCCGTCGTTTTAAGGTTGTGGTCAGTGGCCCGTGTGCGGGGACCCTAAAGTATTTTATTACATAGGCTAATTACGTGAAGTTCCACTAACCAAACTGAGCAGTAAAATGCAGTTATTTTGGCAAACAAAGCCTCTTTAAGTTACAAGTTAACGTTATGGTTTCAGGCATAGATATTCAATTTAGTTTGTTAAGAAACTTTTCTCCCCGTATTATTTCTTATGAGTCATCTACTAATAAGCCTCAGATACAGTGAAACAGATTTTAATATAACACTGATTGATGGGATCTACGAGGGATTGCATTACAATAACGTAAATTGGCGGAAGTTTGACAATGGGATCGGATCACGGGACTCGGGATTGTCTCCGGTGAGCGATCGGCGTCGTTCATTACCGCGATTGTCCCCTAAACCAGCACGGAATGCGATTTGGGACTCTCAAATTATTCCAAACTTGACAGCGTTCCCGAATCGGACCGATTGTATAAATACTCCGGTCCAATTAGCAGCGATATATCTGACTGGGAATAGATTTATGAAATTCCTACAAATACATTATATTAGTGGATTATTGGTTTATACACTAAGCTACACGATGCACTCTATGACGCCAAGGACAGACATCGATGGAGGAGCACCATCGAAGAAATATTAACTTCCCATCGAGGGATTACGTTAGATAATGTCTCTATTTGATTTAGGGCAAATATCTTATTGATTTTCTCTAAAAAATATCGTCCTCAAACGTTTTATGCTTTGATAAAATGTTATGGATCAATATTTTCCTAAACTTATTTTTTTGGGTACCTACACCTATAAAAATACCATTTCACTTTACCATTTTCAAAAAATCAGAAGCCAATTAACAGATTAAGTTGAGAATGTGAAGTATTCAAACAATCTTACATAAAGGTGGCCACACACCTTGTTAGTGACACAAAGTGACGCAACCCGACATCTTTGTCGGCAAAACTAACAAATGGTGAAAGTTCAGCGCGGGCGCATCTCGCAACCGATCGATCCGATGGGTTATCGATTGTCTAAATGTCAATAGGTACTGTGTTCTGACCGAATATATTTGGAAAGGACTTTCCATTCAATTATCAAACTGCAGTTATTACTTGAATAAACTGACAAATTAAATTATAATACTAAATAATATACTAGAAAAAAATACGACTCGCACCAGATCATCAGTATTTTTTCTAGTATATTATTTAGTATTATATAAAAATAGCATTGTGAATGCTAAAATATCAAAATTTAAAAATTAAATTATGATTAAGAATAAGGTCGTATGTAAATAATTACGCATTACGCATAGTACTTTCCTACAACCTCATTAAACTAATCAATTGACTATTTAGTCCTTTATCTGGGTCAAAGTGTATATTGACTAGTTGCATTACGAAAATCACTGACACTGAAGGACGACAACGAAGTAACACGATTGTAAAGTATACTAACGCACAAGAACAGCTGAAATGGAGCGGAGCAGGACCAGGCAGTACGCTCACTCCTTTACGCAACTCACGCGCAGTTTCGTGGCACTGATTAACTCGGTTATTATAAACACTACCTATTTTTCACCGCGCAACGGATGCCGAAATAATGATAAGCATTTTTATCATGTTGCGAAATTGTTCTATTGAACGGTAAGTACTCGCTCATTTTTCTCATCGTGAGATGGTGTTACGCAATTTCTTCATGGGCTTGATGGATTAAGTACTTAGCTTCGCACTATATTAGACGAGTTAACCGAGTAACTTGCTTTTACTTTTCAATTGCGGATGAGTAAACAAACGTTGTTTTTTTATGTATTTATGGTCATTAATTTACAAAGTTTATTCACTCCACATTTTCTTAAGTATTATACAATCTCTTATTCTTATAATATTTCATTATGATATTCTAAGCGCGTAACGATGTTAACGCAGTCTGTTTAATGAGAGCACACGCAATACTTTAATAGTTACCCGCTCTTTTCTAAGAATGAAACATACAAGTTTACTATAAGTATTTTCGTAAATTGAAATGTTATTTTATTCACAACTTTTCGCCTTTGGTCCACACATTCATGTTATGAATGATAAATCAGATAAGTTAGGTTACCTTAAATCTTTATTTAAGCTTTTACGAAAACTTTCGGCCTTTTTTTCGTTTTTATACTTTATTTCGTTTTTATACTTAAATATAAAACTATAAACTAGCTGACCCGACAGACGTTGTCCTGTCTTAACTATGAATTGTCAAACGACTGATAGTTATAAAAAAAAAATATGTTGCTACACAAATTTATAATACAAGTATAAATAAGTCTATGTGTTGCTAAGGTCGATACAGTTGGTGAAATCCCATTGATCTTTGCAAAAACCAAGATCTGAAAAAGGAGAATATCTAAAAATCTAAAATTTGTATTACTAAATCATTATATATCTGCATCATTTCATATATATCTATAATCAATCATTGTATATATATAATATAACATAAAATACTGTAATCAATCATTATCTATAATTTTTGTTCGGAAAGCTAGATAGATGTGACTAACAAATGCAATTGATATCAAAATAAATTCGAATTGAAATTACCTAATTTATGTTCTGCCGCTCTTTATCTCGCGTACAAAATCAGCATAACAATTTCCTTTCGCACAAACTTTTGCACAATCTGTGGTGTAACAAGGACGTCTTTGACATTATCAACAGCAACAATATCCATACCTAACTAATATCGAGTAACTTTGTAGCCTTAACATTACAATAATTGGTTATTATTACATAAAATATTTAGACACGATCAAAATTCATATATAAGTACTTAGAAGCTCGAGTGGTAGTGGTATATAGCTTTTGACATTATTTATGTTACTTATTATGCAGTAGGTAGTCACGCTTTAGCAATTCTACTGCTGTATTAAACAATAATATAGGTGTTTGTGATAAGTATCTTAGTTGTGTGACTGCTATGATCGTAAACTTCAATGAGGTAATGATTGTACCAAAATCGATAAACTAAGTCAAATACATCAAATAAAAGTACCTAGGTATTAATTAATTTAATCAGTCTTTTTGTTTCGTAAAAAGGCAGGATTTAATTTTAAAATTATAGGCCACCAACTACTTTTACATTTACCAATTACTTACCATACGTACATTCAATCCGGTAGGTATTATCATTAACAACGTACAAATATGGTACTAATGGTAAATAATGATATTATCATTGATGTTGGCTTGAAGCATCTTTTTTTTATCCGGTAGAGATGTCATGAACATAAGCATGGACCAATAATAATCCATGACATAAGTTACCTAAGACGTCAAATCACGAAGTGCTTGAATTTATAAAACGGTGACATCTCATGAAATCATCGCTGGCCATATCGTTTAATTAATCGGTAGAGTTTTTAGACTAGTGGCTCTGTGAGCTGTAGACCTCACGTTTTGTGACATTTTTGAACATTTTTCGTAATGGCTGAAATATGTTATTTTTTCGAAAAATGTCGATAAACTGAATCGACAAAAAATCTAACCTATAATTATCGAACCTGCTCTTAACCAAATTTCACGAAAATCGGTTGAGAAATGCGACCTGTAAAAGAGAACAGACGGACATACGAAAGAATTTTTTCCTAAGCTGAAACGGAGACGCTTCGCACTCGCTTGGTCAATTAGAATACCATAATGTAGGGTAAGTAAGTATATTTAGATTTTGTACCAAAGTATGCCTAAATGTTAATATTACACATATCCGCTTTTTTGACTCTTGGTTCAAACACGGAATAGCGATCGTCATCGATTATTAGCAGCATTAGAACTAATAATTGATCTGGGCAAATCACATTACGACGTGGCCAATTTTACATAATAAAGCCACGCATATACACACAAATTTTTTGGGTCCTTTCCATCCAACGTTTGCAAATAATAGATAAATAATCAGATGTGCGGAACCGTACAATTGTTTTTATATACAAATATATACGACGACATTGACGTATGCTTACGTCGCAATTTTATGTACTGGATCGCAACGCGAGTGTCAATTATATGACGAAATAAAGTTAGTGCAATTACGGCATTCTTCTCAGGCAGTTTGATTTATCATCCCCGAATTATCACTATCATTTTACTATCACCCTAATTAATATTATATGAACTATACATCAGTTGTTCTTTCCGATTACACAATGTCAAATTGTGAACAGATTGTGAAGCCAGTGATTCTAGGCCAATCCTACTATTTGACGGGCCTACCATCCTGCATTTCGTAACATTCGAGAAAGTCAATGACTTAAGGATATGTTACTAAATAACATTTTTTTACCGTTACGTCAATAGTTTCTATAATTTATATGAAAATTGCGATAGTTAAAAGTCACGCTAATTATTCACGCTAAATTTTACTGTCCGCATAATGAAAATTTCTTAATATTTAGCCTATTAAATTATGTGTCTGTGGAGAAATCTCCTAATCTATAGTTAAACTTAGTGATAGTACTTAGGATATGCACGTCAATCAATTCAAAGGTTACCTTTACAAATAAATTTCTGTTGTATGTTTTGTAGAATCTGTGGCACAGATAACATAATAATAGATGAACAAACAGAGTAATCTGTAGGCCTATGCTTGCAACTATCACATTATTTTCCCGAGTAATGCTTAAAAGTTATTTACCCACCAGAAATTCCCATGAGAACAAGAGATTTTTAGGAGAAATCGTAAATAAATTATTTTAAACTTTGTCTCACAACACACGGGCTAGCAATTTAAGCTTATTCATTTATGATTGCCTTGTAAGTGGCAGGCAACAAAGAAAAAATACTTTCTAAAGGGCACATTGGTCTCGTGACGTAGTCTTACTATTACTATACAACGGAGTATGAAACATCGCAAAATGTACAGTCGGCGCCAAATAATTAAGTATAAGGTAAATGTAATAACGTTATGGTCCGTTTTTACTTATTGTTCAATTTAGTAAAATGTTTTTGTTACCTTCTCGCATGTATAATTTATCATGGAGCATATCGTTGTCAAGTTAAATCAAATTGTCTATAATTTTTACGTAATTTAGACGTGGAAAATGGTACCAATTACTTATGTTATATTTTCTCTGTGATTTTTTAAAACTTTTTGGCTATTCCGTTATTTTGGTCACTTTAGATGTGGTTTTAAGGCCCCTATATACCTTAAGTGGCGCCCTCATTTTAATTAAATTTATTGCTCGCTAAGTACATAATGTAAAGTGGCCACTTTTTGCACTTTTGCGAACTACTGCTACAACGAACTGTATTTTAATGAAGTTATTGTTTGTAAATAAACTATAGAACCTCAGCTTCAATCTGTACATGTGAATTTTCGATACATTATATACTTAGCAAGCAATAAATTTAATTACGATGACATCGCCACTTGAGGTATATAGGAGCCTTAATAAAAGCCACAAACCACATAGCAAGCACCTGGCCAAACCGGGGGGCGGGGAAGGATAGTAATAGTTGTCTCCAAAAGATAGTTGTCGCTGACTGTACCAGTGAAAGCTGCCGGCACAACCATGACCTTGTGCAAAGCTTCGGTCACTTTCTACGTGTGCGCATATTACGCACTCTCATTATAAATTTCAATTTGCAGTTTTTTCTAACTCATATTACTATGATTACGTAAATAAACGGTAAGTATACTTTTTTCTCAGTACGAATAGTGAAAAATAGATGTTCTGTGAGTCAAAAATAATGAGTTCCTTCTATCACTAGTACCATTATCTCATGTTCTCACCATAGACTTATTATACTAACGTTAAGTATAATAAGTTTATGGTTCTCATCTACTTATAGCCTAAAAAAAAAATAGTTTAGTGGTAAAATTATTTTCTTTTATATAACCTACTTAGAGCCTGTGGAAAATTACGATGTTTCAGGACTTGCTTTCTGAACATTAAAACCTACAACATACTCGTAAGTTTTCATTACCTAATAAAAATTTCTACACTCATTATAAGTAAATAATAATCTGTATGTATAAATGTGCACTTACTGAAACTATGAGCTTCCTATGCTTAAATAATAATTTAAGGAGTAAAACGAGAGTGACGTTTAAAATTATGTAAATCATTTATCGTTATGGGAACTCAACTCATTTTAATTTTCTTGGTGTCTCTTTGGTGTGCCGACTTTAATAACTGTTTTTTTGTTCGATTGGGTATACTTTCGATTTGGTCCCATATAAGTTTTATATTGGAAAATTCCATACGGAATACAAGTTAGGCGAAACTATGCGAAAATGTTACGTGATTGCAGTCGAGGGAAACTAATTAAAGATTTAAATAAATTGACGATTTAATATCAATGTCAAATAAATAATCCGTATTTTAAAGTAATTGGATAAAGATTACCTAAATGAAAAATTGTGCGTGTTTCACGCTCAGCTTGCGATTACTCTTGTTATGCCATAAGTAAAATGTTCTACGTAAGTATACCTACGTGTGCCAATGTTTGTAAAATATTAATTTTGATTGCACAGAAACCTACATACATACATGCGATTTTTAAAAAATAATGTTTGCATTACTTACATTCACAGGATGTGGAATTAGAATAGGCTTTTATTTTGTTGTATTTTTATTTTTTTCTGTTTTTAAGAGTACCTGCACCCGCAAAAGCTAAATCTTTATATCAAAGTGTAACTACTATTATAAACATAAAGCACATAAGTAAAATTACATACCTCGCACTTTCAGAATAGTACAATCCCAGGAAAACAAGAAACAGAAAAAAGTTTTCACCACTCCAATAACGCCACTGTCTATCGACACAAACAAGGAGGTTACGTTAAAAAAAACTTAAAAACTTAGGCACGATTAAGTGATGCAAAGCCGTGACGCGAGCGCATGCCAGGCCCGGCGGTTGTGCAGACACTGCGCACCACCACCCACCAACCGGTATGAAAGTATGCTACATCTAATTAATATCACTTATTCGAATTTTCCTAACATTTACCAATTACTGTGTCAACAACGAATTTCGCAAACTCAACCCGTCAATTCGCTTTTGCTGGCAAATACATCTTTGCAATTATATTTTGATTTGATATTGTTGAAACGCAGTCTTGCATTTTTTTTCTATACAACTGTATTGAACTGCTCTGCGCAACTGCTCGAAAATGTGTACTTTCGATGGCAGTACTTACAGCGTGCGGAAAGTTGATTTTACCGTTTATGTTTCCCTAGGGAAACCTTGATCGGGATAAAAAGCCACCAGCGAACTAAAATCTATGGAAGTGTTGTCACAGGGCTAAATGATTGGCTGTTGTAAATAATCCTGTTGTACTGTATTTGTAACGATATATTTAAGTTTGTAAATATCGTAACATGTTTCTGTTAAAGCTGATAAGTTTCTTGCGCCCGTTCTTTTTATCAGTTAAAAAAGTTTGGAACGCGTGGGAAAATATAGACAATTCAAAGGTGCTTAATCACTAAGTTTATGTGAATAAAGAAATTTTGATTCTTGACTCTTAAAAAATTACAACTCGCACAGCATTTAGCCGGGCCAGCCTCGCGCCCGGTGACAGACGTTAGCGTTCTTTATAATAATTGCAGATTGTATTGTAAAGAAAAGAGAGAAAGAGAAAATTCATTAGAAATTACATCTTGTATAGTCAAATGGTTTTAAAGACTCAAAAAAGGCAGTAAAAGATGCAGAAATAACGTAATCATATTTTTGCGTTTAAGTATAGAAAATATGTATGACTATACAAATTATCGCTATAAGGGTTCCCGCCCACGAGCGACTATTTGTAGCTGCGATTATCGCGGCGATAATTGCGGCGTTTTTTTGTCGCTGGCTAAGTAAACCCTTTGTCACTCTTGTCAGTGTCATTTTGCGGGCGATTAATCTCCGAGCTACTTTTGGGCGTTTACGTATTGAAGTCTGTATGTTCTATTCCCGGCGACAAAAAAATTGCTCAGCGATTAATCGCGCGTGGGCGGGAAGCCTTATGCAACCAGTGTTCAGTCGCTTTGTTCTGTATGATAGTTAAATGCCAGCAGTTTTAGCTCCACCCACTTAATTGTCATTTTCGTGTGGTGCCAGAAGATGAAGGGTGGGGTGAAAGATGGTGATAATGATAACAGCCATTTAATTGATTCGTGGTGTCAATTACAGTGTAAACTGTTGTTTTAATATCATTTTACAAGACACTCACGCACGAAACAAATTTAAAAACCTAAGTTCTAAACTCAAAAATTACGTTTTGTTTACTAGCAATTTGAAACTGCATTAAATAAAAAATATATAAAATTAAAATCCAGTTATGAGACCAATGAGGTATAAGGTTGTGTGAGACTCAATGACCCAAAACAAATTGGTATCGGTAAAAAAAACATGGATTCGTATGGTCGTATTGAAATATTTTCCGTAAAGTTTTTCACTCTCGCTACTTCGCATCTATAAAAGCTTGGTGCTGTAATATATTTAACAAATGCTTGCTCAATGCTAACCTTCATTAATTCTCAATTGAATTAATTGTACGTCACAGCAGTTCCATTAGGAAGCGAATGGGTTCAGAATAACAAAGAAGAAAGATGACGTGGCGCCTAATATCAGCGCCTGACAAATTACGCCTTCTAGTTCACCAGAAAAGGGGCCACTGCGGAAAAACGGATATGCCGGGCAAGAAGGGTGAGTATCCGATTTTACTAATACTACACTATAAATACTTACAGTAAAACTAGGCATTATGCTCACATCACGTTCGGTCGAATACGTGATAACATTGATAACTTAAGTTTAACTTGCGACTATAAACTTTCATTACTTACTAGGTGAAAGTTTCATGAACATGATTAATTTTATAGTATTGACGCTTCGGGAAATAAATAAATAATAATATGGGCAGAAAATAATTGAAAAAAATTATATTCATAGCAAAACCAAAATATAGTGAGTTGGCGGGTCTAATAGATGAACGAAAATGAGATAAGAGTCACTTTGTGATGAATACAGCGACTAATTTTCGTTTATGCTATTTTGTTAAGTGTTCGGATTTCGCCCCTGTGGTGTAGTGCGTAGCCCGCGTGGTCGCCTGCCGGTCGATTCTGTAAGCAAACTCAAACCTCACTTCGAATCTCACTTCACTGCTGTGCATTTATTCAGTCTAGGCTGTTACAAGCACTTGTGAATGTCAAAGAAGCTACGCCATCGGTTCGAAAACCTAAGTGGGAGACCTTGTAACGAGAAGAACCGGCAAGAAACTCGTCAAGGGCTGCTTTTTTTTCCTGTATATTTCAAACAGAGCCGTCAAAATTTGAAAAATGAGGTCAGCATTTAAAGTGACGTCATTTTATATTACAATAATAATTAACAAAGTTTACATTCAATGGGTAGGTAAAATAAGTTTCAACTAGTTGAGATATCGCTGTCTACTACTCGATAACGCATAGCTAAGAAAATCATATTATATGATAATATGAAGAATTATAAATGAGATAACGATAGGTTTTTTATTTAATCACAAAAGATTTTAGATAGAGCTACGGTATCTACCTAAAACCTTTTGCAATCGGTAAAGTAGTTTATATTCAGCTAATTTCAAGTAACGAATTTACGCGAAGTGAAGTTAGGTTCGAAGTGAGATCGAGTTTGGTTACAGAATCGACGGGCTGGTCGGGCAAGGCTTCCCCTACTTAGAAATGAGGTTATATTCGTGCCTTCGTTTACTGTAGCTTAGGTTATCTTTGCTTACCACACACTTTCATATTGTGAATACTATAACGTAAGTCTCGGCTTCGTAAATATTGCCAACATATAGGTGCGTAACAGATGACTAACTTCTTCAAAATACGAGTCTCAATTCTGTAAGTATAACTTAAATTACATGGATCAAAAGTCAATCTGTGTACTTTTTACTTACCATTCCAATTATTTAGATATTAGAACCCCCTTACTAATAAATATCGTAAAGCAGATGTATAGTTACACAGTGTTTTGTCCCTTTCTTTTTAATGTCAATCTTAAATAGTTTGACAAAGAGAAACCATTGTGTAACTATACATCTGCTACACAATATTTATTTGTAAGGGGGTAAGAGAATAAGGAATAGCGTTCATTTAAGCTTCGATACCTTCCAAATCCTTGAACTGAATGAATCGCTTAATACTTACTTCTTTTTCCGCCCGCCTTTGTGTTGTTTTGTGTCGAAATAACCAACTGTTATCCTGGTAACGAAATATTCATGTTGCATAAAATATTTGTAATCGCATTCTACAAGATATGGTTTCGCAGTTAAGGAATAAATATTCACAATTTTGTTTTTGCAATCCTGTCTTCCGCAAATAATACAATGTTACTTTATAAAGATTCCGAAAACTACGACGGGGATAAATCCATGCTAAAGGTATTACTGAAAGGAAAAAGATTTGCTAATAAAAAAGTGATTACATCGGGAAATCTTTAGAATCTGACACGAGGGATTCAGCCATCTTCAATATACAAGGTGTTACAAAAGTACCCCTAATATATGGTGGATAGGGACCATCAAACTGAACAACTTTTACTATGGGACCAACTCTGAAATCGCGAAAGTTGATACATTTTGATAGTTTCGATTTTAATTTTTGTATGAAACAGCTGATTTTTTTTTCGCGATTTCAGAGTTGGTCCCATAGTAAAAGTTGTTCAGTTTGATGGTCCCTATCTACCATATTCGGCATTAGGGGTACTTTTGTAACACCTTGTATAATCTTATCAATCATTGAAATATAGTTTTTGAGTTAATTGAAATTAAATAATTTTTTTTACTAAAAGTACGTTTTCAGGCACAATAAATTGAAACAATAGTAATACGTCATATTTCCAGTATCCCAGTATAATTCTGTGGCATTATCCTATCTAGCCGTTGTCTGAAGCTTTTTATTTGAACACTGTTAGGTGTGGCGCTGTTCCGAATTATTGTTTTTAATTTATGTGAGAGTTGTTCCAGCGACTCTCCCTATGCTTGTTAGGATTCCGTTCCAAAATGGTAAACAGGAACCCTTATGGTGCGACTCAATCTGTCAGTCTGTCATAGCTGGATATCTCGAGAACTACTAATGCTATCAACTTGAAATTTGAAATAGTTTTAGATGACGTTTGTCCAACTATTTTGCAAATAAGAGAGAATTTTTTTTGCTGAACTGACTGAAAGGGGGTCTTAAAAATTCGAAGTGAAGCTACTAGGACAAAGAGTGCTGCTTGCACATACTAAATTTTTTTTTAAAAAATGAAAAAAATACCGTTTCCCCTTTCCCCCCCTTATCTCCGAAGTTTGCATAGAGAAAAATCTAAAATTATTTTATGTGATAGAAGTTTATGTAAAGATTACAAGAAAAATCAAACGATGTCTTTAAATAGTAAACTTTTTCAGAGTGATGGTACGGAACCCGCGGTGCGTGAGTCCGACTCGCTCTTGACCGTTTTTTATTTTTAGTATTGCGTTTAAGAGATGGTTGTTTCCTTAAGTTGTACAAATATTAATAGTTTTATTAATTATGTAGGTATACACCACGCAATAGGTTTTAATATGAAACTGCCTAATATAACCATTTTACTTATTTGTTCAATTTAGCCAAACCTTATTTTTTACACACTTTGCATTAAAGCCAACTTTACCCTACCGATCATAACCATGGAGGAATGATCCAAAAAAGGAATATAAAATACTGCTTAAAAACTCCGAAAAAAATGTACTACCGACCCACTTACGTTCAATCAGAATTAAAGGAGGTAATACCATTCAAATTTTTCCCCGTATCGTACGAAAAACCTCTATTCTCCAATACGAAACAACCTGATGGATTGTTTGTGGAAAGCAGAAATGTAAACTCAGGTGGGATTTCGTAGGGATTGGGGGAGCTAATCCCCCACATCCAGCGGTGTCCCTCAAAACGTGCGCTCCTAACATAAGATAGCTTGTTATCTTTTCCGCTGGTGGAATATGGTTGAAAGTCGCAGTTGATTGCTTACTGAAATAATTTCCCTCTTACAGTAAATCTCGAGTGTGTACTCTGTTGAAATTCAGTATTTAAATTGGTTTTTAAAAAGAAAGGAAAGAAAATTGAAAAGTTTTCCTTTCATTGATTTCTTTTTTGTTGATTTTCGTTTTAAGATTTATAAGTATACTAATCTATATAAATAAGAATATATATAAGCGCATAACTTCCTAACGACTGCACCAAATAAGATAGTTATTTTTAAGGTTCCGTACCAAAATGGTAAAAAGGAACCCTTATGGTACGACTCAGTCTGTCTGTCTGTCACAGCTGAATATCTCAAGAACTACTATAGTATAGGCAATGAAGCGATTTTTTGTATGAAGACCCCAACATTAAATCCTCAGTCGATGAAACTTTGCTGGGATATAATATAATATAAAAAAAATGATAAGGTGAGGTATTTATATGAAAAAGTACAAATAAGTTTATATACTGGACCAAGTAATTCTTCAGTTCAAAATTATTTTACCAAATGTGTCTTTTACATCTTTATGTGATACTTGACAAAAACCCAATATATAATATTTATCTTAATATAAATATCCAATAGTTCGCTCAAACAGAACTATTGTTTTTTTTAAGATAATTTCATTTTGTACATTTTATTACTATTAGCTCTGTGAGCTGTAGACCTTGCGTTTATAAGTTGCTAAAATTGTATGTTGTCTAAAAATTTATCTAATAGATGTCGCCATGATGTTTTCAAAGCACACTGAGTAGACGTATTTTTTTTTCTTTTTTTCGTCATTTTAAATTACAATATAACTAAAAAAAAACGTAGCGATTTTTTAGTTTACTAATAATATTTGCTGCATGGATCAAGTTCTGTTTTATTTTTAGCGCATGTTGGAAAAATGTTATTTAATTATGAATATTTTTTTATAAAAAAAGAAGGTACACAACTTTAGCATAAAATGACAGGTCTAAAGTTAGCAATATCGCGATTAGATTCTATTAAGATTCTTGAACAATTTTTTCCAATTTAAAAAGAGATTTTTTTTGACAAATTCGGTTGCAGAAGCGAGGCCCATACCTCGAACATACCGCCAACCGAGTACTTACCTATACAACGTGTTACAAAAATACCCCTAATGCCGAATATGGTAGATAGGGACCTTCAAACTAAACAACTTTTACTATGGGACCAACTTTGAAATCGCGAAAAAACCAGCTGTTTCATACAAAAATTAATCACGAAAATATCAAAATGTATGTTCTGCCACAGTATACTGTGAACTACCCAACACATAAGTCGGTACGCCTATATTACCAAGGTCCCTCAAATAGACACAGAATTTTATTAGCAAGCACAACAACTGACCGCAGAATTAGACATTAACTAATATGAATTACTCAGCCAGATCAGGAAACATTTAAATATTTGCACAATCCCCGACCTCGGGATGGCGAACCCGCAGTTCCCGCAAAACTAGTTTTAAACTTAGGAGTTACGGTGCTACTGTGTATCACATTATGGTATTACCGTTTGAAACCACTGCTAAATTTTACGTCCATCGTCTGGTGAGTAGGTTGTTTTCGAATAGTAATTTAATTAACGCAGCATTGGATATCAAGAGAGTTATAAACTTGTTAGTGTGTCCTATGTTATGCAATCGTTGCGTGGCGAGACACGGAAGGCGTGCACTCGGCCAATGGAGCAGCCAGTGCTTCGCAATGGAATACACTGCGTCTCATGCAAGCACAATAATTATGCGGTGAGTTTGGTATTTTATTGCAGAAAATTATCTAATTTACGAAGTAATAGAATAATTTACTTAAGGTAATGAACTTTGTAGTGGTGCGTTGGCAACACTCGTAACTGTTGCATCAAAAATGAGTCTTGCTCTTGGGTGTACTATTTTTGTATGTTGTTTAAAAATTAATCTAATAGATGTCGCCACGAGGTTTTCAAAAACAGTACTAAGTATGTGCTGTTTGGTATTATTTTATTAGGTATATCTATTCAAAGCCAGATGGCTGTTTTAATTTTTAAAATTTTTCGATTGGGTGAATTTTATTTTTTTTATTTCGGAAAACTGAGTCTATAAAAATATATACTTAAGAGCGCGTAGTCTGCACACTAGCGACGCTATTGAAAAAAACATAGTGCTTAAATAAAGACGAAATTGTGAATTGTCTCTCTGTAGTGCACTCCGAAGAAGCTCTGTGGTATATACTTTTTATCGCTTAAGCCTGTCGTTTAGTTTAATGGAGTTTAATTGTTAAAAGTGGCCACTTTTCGCAAAAAACTCCATTAAACTAAACGACAGGCAAGAAAATATTGTTTAAGCAACACAAAGTACCACAAAGCTGCTTCGGAGTGCACTACAGAGAGATAATCCACAAGTTCGTCTTTATTTGAGCACTATGTTTTTTTTCAATGGCAGCGCTAGCGTGCAGACTAAGCGCTCTTAATAATTATAGAACCTGCTTACAAAATTTCACGAGAATCGGTTGAGAAATGTAGAGAAGAAAATGCTCTAAGCATTCATAGCCGAACCGCATTCGAGATAAAACAATTGAACCTAATCGTTTAAACTCAACTATGTGTACCTACTTCCTTACACACTTAACAATACTTAATGTTTTCTTATGCCAAACATAGCTTAAAGTTTTAGTAGGGACAACTTGCGTGATTGTTTTTGTTTGCCAACTATGTAATAATTGACCATCAAATAAAACTCAAACGACTTGTCGAAACTGTGACCTTAAAGAAAGAGGTCGACAGCGTAATACTCGTTAGGTAGACAAACTATGTTTATTTACAGTGTAAACAAATAGGGAATCAGTTATGCAAACAGTTTTTCTACAAAAGACGTTATCAAACATAACATAACATATAGTTTGTAATAACTATTCGACCGAATGTCTAAATTAAAGTTTTGTCACAGAATATGTAAAAGTTTTTATTCCTACTTAGTTGGATTAATCTGACAAAGAGACGATCGGTCGAGAGACTGGTATCTAATCAAAACAATATCGAATCTGCATAATATAATCTTCTCTAAAAAGGCCTTAAATAGGGTTTGTGATATTAGATAGGAATGTGCTCTGAAATAGCAATTTTCAAACCTTTTATTCTCTAAATATAAACCTGGAGATAAAAATCTCAACTCTCAAAGAAATTTTTTAACAAAAAAATAAAAATACGGGTCGAATTGAATACCTCCCTCCTTTTGAAGTCGGTAAAAAGAAAAAGACGTCGTCCTATCGGTTACACTAATAGTCATTTAGAGACAGTTAAGCAGTGAAAGCTAACTGCGGTGATAGTCCTTCTATGATGAACTTAGACTGTACAGACACTGAAAACTATAGCGCTAACTTACACTAGCATCGACTGTTTTACCGACATACAGGCCCGTAGACAGGAAGGAGATATGGGTCCTTTCAAATCGGTGTCCTATCCGTATTGCCCGTGATATTACCAATCCTACTGCCAGTAAACCTTAATCTTAATCATACAGAAAGAAAAAAAACATAATTTAATATCTTCATATAGTTTTATTTTTATATAAAATTCAAATGCGTTCATCCATTCATCTTCTCACTATATATAAATACATAACTATACGTTCTCGCCTATAGCAAGTATTCAGAAAATAGCATTGGCTAATTACGACATTCAGCTAGCAGTATTAACTATGTAAATCGAAATTAACGTAAGCACATTATAATACATTGTATATTGGATACAATTAATGTTACAAATATAATTCAGAGTACGACTTCCATTTTTTTAAATTTCAGATAATTAAAGTTTACATATTTTACACTTCATAGTTACTAAGTTTAATTTCATAACCTATTTTTGCTATAATTTCAATTATTCAATGGCAGAATCACATAAAAGCAAGAGTATAACTATGATAAGTACGAAAGAACCTTAATGCATAAACAGCTGGCACAATGAAGATCTAGATGTGTTACACAATGTTACAATTAAAATTAGACTATGTCGCCGCGGTATACAAGAAAATATGTACGTCGCGTTGACAAAAATATACACAATAAATAAGATCATGGAATGTTATTATGATTTCATCACGTTCGGTGGCCTGGGCCGGAACAATGAAAGACAAGGAGACGATAAAAAAATAATGCTAACACTTCCGTTAGATAAATTATAGCAAAAATATATGTTACTATATAGGCCACAGAGTGTATACGCAGTAACATAAAGGCGCGTGATTGCACGGATCGGTGACTCGGGAGAGTTCACTGTCGCGACACAAGTCGGGCGAGATTCACTGCACTGTCACTACGCGCGCGATGTCGCCCACGGCCACTTCTGTAAAACAAACAAGCCCATTCAAGTTTTTTTTTAAGTAAAAACATGCATCGAAAGTTCGCAACAATTTCCACACATTACATGTACTAAGTATAGTTTTTTTGTGAAATCTAACACAAGATAAAGGTAGAGCACGTTCGAGCGTTCGATCCGGAAATAGTAATTTTCGGTAGTGTTGTTTATAAATTTTTGTATGAGTGAAGGCGGATTTTCTGGGAAAAGCCGTGCGTGCGTTAATTTTAGTCGAATGGCCATTTAAAAAGACCCTCTGGTGTTCATTATTATCTATGTAAATAAAACATTAATCGGAATGTATGCAGACATACCGGCTAGTGCGCGTGCGCGTCACTGTATAGCGTGGTGGCGATGTAGGTGGTGGGCACGAAGCCCTCCTCGCGCGTGTGGTTCCTGCGCACGCGCGTCCATCCGTCGCCCGCGTCCGTTTCCAGTACCAGCAGTTTTTCGCCACACTCCATACGCATTGTTGACCCGGTTCCATTAGCTATAAACACAAGGAAAAATTCGCATTCACTGATATGAAATAAGACTTGTGATAGATAGTTCTTGAACCAGAGCGAGTGCGAGACACTGACAGCTGTGACACAATTCATACTAGTACGGCTGTCAACCTTTGAATAGCTATAAAATCTTATCTAACGTTCCATGTAACACATAAGAGGATAAAGTAACTTTTGAATATGAAATCAATATATGATTATTTATTATTACGAATATTTAATTTGTAGTAATTTTCGACATTGACGGCCCGGCCACTCGGTGAACGGCGAAGCGTCACGCTCGAATAGGTACCTAAGATGGCGTGTGATGCCACGAATTGTGAATTAACCGCTGTACGGAGCAGAGCGAGTCGAACGCGCAATGAATAGAGAATTTAATTAGAGATCTCAGTATGAAAGATAATTTCGATTTATTAAGTAACCTTCAAACGCATAGAGCGCCTTGCAGTACCCGAGCGGCTGTAATCCGGTTCATAATAGTAGTCGAAATCTGACTCGTGGACGTGGTCGCTATTAGTGGTCGGCATGGGCGGCGGCGACGTCCCCGCGGAGGCCGAACTTCGGGGAGCCGAGTATTACTATAGACTCTAGTATTGTATAGAGTTACCGTCTGTCGCATACAGCGGCTTGTAGTATCAAGAAACTCGAGATCTGGCTCGTAGACGTCGAAAATCACTAGTATGCTCTTATGGAAGTGTTCTAATAATGAAACTACTAAATTCTTCCAAAGAAATATGGGTCGAGAAAGGCCAACATTTTCGGACTTCCTATGTCAAATTGACGCTAGTTACATCGAGCAATACATGCGTGTCAAAAAGATAATTTCGATTATTTATAAAGTGACCTTCGAACGCATAGAGCGCCTTGCAGTAGCCGAGCGGCTGCAAGTCCGGCTCGTAGTAGTAATCGAAGTCGGACTCGTGGTCATGGTCGTGGTCGTGGTCGCCGTTGGCGTGGTGGTGGTGGTGGTCGTGGTCGGCGTGCGCGGCGGCGATGTCCCCGCCGAGGCCGGACTCGGGCGAGCCGCCGGCCGCGCGCCCGTTGGCGCCGCACGTGGACCCGCCGCCCGCGCCCGCGCCCGTCGACACAGACGACTCCGACGCGGACCGGGACAGGGACTCGCTGTTCGACCCGATGCTGGGGACGACCGATACAAGTTACTATCGATCGAGTTATAACCCGAGCAGGTAAAAAACGATCTGTAGATGGCACTGACTTTTATTTTAATATGGAATTGAAGGATATTTAAAAAATGTTGCAGTTGATATAAATGCTTATCGATAAGTTGAACATTTGGTCCATCGATTTATAAATCATTGCAGAGATGGTAATTTTTTTTTATCAATAATACTGTGAAGTGAGTATTTTACTTGTTATTTATCTGAAAATAACGTGGTGACACTTTTTCTTGAGGCCCAGTATAATTCCAAACCGACTGCCAAAGGGATTATGGCAACATCCTCCCGCGAAAGAGGCCTATGTCCTGCGCAGTGGGATGTGAATATGACAGGCTGTTATCGTGATAATGATTGATGATGGTGATGATGATAATGATAATAGTGATAATGATACTGGTGATGATGATACTGATATTGATGATTATGGTGATGGTGTTGATGATTATGATGATGATGACTGACCTGGTAGCCTGCGTGGGCGGCGCGCCGTTGGTGCGCGCGGCGGGATGCAGCGTGGGCGCTGTAGCTTGGTTATTGGCCTCCGATAACAACTCCTCAAATTTACGAAGCTGCGCCCGCAGTTTCTTTAGCTTGTCACAGCATTCATTCAATTGCCCTGGGTAAAACCAAAAAAATACTTAGATCATCAGAAATCGGTATCATTAAAGTTTTATGGAAGAAACCTGGAACCACCCCAAATTAAAGGCTTTATCAATCGTGCAGTAACACCCGTTTTTACCCACCAAAATAAAACGGTGTCATGAACTTAGTTATCATGCGCCTAATTAGCTTGGTCAAAAAAACCACTCTGAGCAAAACACTCGACACTGGCGAAATCCACAAGGGAACCGCCAGATCATAAAACGAAAAAGAAACGTAAGTTTAGTGCAAAAGGGTATAAGTGTACTTTGTGATCGGCTCAAGGCGATTGTCTAGGATACAAAATTTCGTTCCCTGCCCCAGCTCAGAGACTGCTCAAACTAGAAATACTAGCACAACTTTATTGAAGTACAGATATGTACTAAAAAAATTATTAAACCGTACAAACCTTCTACAGTCATGGGATCTCCTAACGTGGGATTTGTTTCATATACACCTTTCATTTTCATTAATCCTTCCATTGCTGCTTGTTCTTGGGCTACCTGCAGAATTTAAAGAAAGAACTTGTACCAATGACAAAAATATTTTTACAGAAAACATATTTAAAGACTACATTTATATTAAACATATTAAAGGTCGTGTACTAATCACGTGATGTTTTTAGCAACTTTTTAACTCGATATTTGGTGTTTTTGTTTTTTCCGAACCCCCTCCCACATTCGAGCCTCACGTGATTAATGGGACGACCCCTATGAATCAGAATTCGTGTATTATTGACGAAATGTTTTTCTCACCTGTTTACTTAACTCGTGCACCTTAGCCTGTAGTTTCTTTTTCTTTTGGTTTGGTGGCAAATCTGAATAATCCTCCTTTCCATCCACAGACATGTTGTTCTGGAAACCAATCTATTATTAAAATCTCACAGCAAAAAGTTAGCTAACCAAACACAAACCTAATCTACAAAATACCGTAGCCATATCTCTAACTCCACTTAAATTGAACTCCAATTTATATACCTTAAATTAGTAAGCGTGAAGTGTTTATCCTTCAACTTATACTCAACATTCCCTAATTATACAAAAAACAAAAATATTAATACACATATAGTTAAACACGATGATAAAACCTTTTAATGGTAAATAAAAGTTATGTTTATAAAATATATACAAAATAGTGTGTGCGCGTAAAATACAGAAAGCCGTGCAAGCATTGGGATTATCAAGCCACACGGAGCGGGTCGGGTGCACCGAATACCGACTCGGAAACTTTTACTGGTCTGTTGTACCTATAATAATTATTAAGATGTAATGTATACGTAACATATAATTGGTGAGAATTCATACTAATCGTACACACGACAGTACGTCAGGGTATACAGTTAAACTGCGGAAACAGCTTTTATTACGTAGGGCATAAAGGCGGTCTCAAGGTCAACATGTATAGTCTGAGGTGCCGTCGTGTGTACATACGAAATGCGATACATAATAATGCGAAATTTGGTTCGTCTGTCAGCAGACAATTGTAACCGAAATGGCTGTTTTCTGATTTATATACTTCATACGTTACCTAATCGTAACTAAAATCCAATAAAATAGTAACTCATCCCCTAAAGGTAGGAAAATTAAAAGTTTTTAGTTCATAAGAACCTATGAAGGTACGATTAAGTTAGCTTTGAAGGGTAAAAATCTGAAAGTTAAGCCATTATGGCTCAGTTTTATTTGCCTCATTTTTTACTATCTTTCTAGATTGTTATTATGCTAAGGGTTTTGACTTTTACACTCCTTTGTTTTGAACAAGGAAAATCAAACTAATCACTTGATTTACATTTGTTGCTTTTACTCTTCGTCATTATTGTGGTTAATAGCCTTTGCCACTTTCACATATTTTGTCGCTTTAATCATAACAAATACGACGAACTTATTAACGTCATTGACTATATTTTGCGGTTTGCCATAGAATAACACTGTTTTCACTTGTAATCCAACATATAGGAAAAAGGTTTGATAACCCAATAATTTAGATTTAAGAGAATTAATGTTTATTCCAAAAATCTGTTCTCTTGAACCGAAACAGACCGACAGACGAACAAAACATATGATGGAGTAATAACTTAACCTACAACGACAATACTACCTACCAATCAGAACAAATTGCCATGCATCTATCTAACAACCCCCAGCACACAAAAAACAAAGACCAATAAAAGTGTCGAGTGACCAAACCGCGTTCCTGCACTAACCTTGATCGAGTTGCACGCCTCGACAATCTTCTGCGGTCAAGCGTTAGCGGCGGCGGGCGCAGACAAATAAACAACATTTTAAACAATAGGTATAATGTGCTCAATTTTAGGACGTACGCTAAAACAGGGTGCACGCGTGGGAAGTGGCCCAAAGTGGCACGACTGGCCCAAATGAAACTTGGACGTTATTTTGTTTTATTGTAATATTGTAAATAATGCAGACGCGTGAAATGGATAATCATTGTATGGGACGCACCCACTAGAGTTTTAGCGTACGCCTTTAGAATGCCAATAGACAGACGTAGCATGTGAACACTTCTTTACGATATAGGTGAAAATATTCCTATGAACAATAACTGACTAAAGAAATAATAAAATATATATGTCAATAATATTACTGTTTTTAATATGTGTTTGAGATTAATTATAAATATATTTTTAAACAAAAACTCATTTTTTTTATCATTATAGCCTCATTATCTCAAGCCAAGAATTTTAGATAGTGAAATTGATAAAAATTGACAAGTAATTTGTTCACACGGCTACGTTCTAATATTAGCAGTGTGGGTGGAGATACATTCCACGGTGAGGGTGGGTCCAAGCGCAAAGTAAAATAGAAGGACTATGTCACATCGTACAAGGTGGTACAAGGTTGTGGGCCTACATATTTAGTCATTTACTAAGAATATAAATCATTACTAAATTATTTACACTTGAAAAATATTCTTGCTATCTATTTAAATTAATAAGTAATTATTAAAAAAAGAAAAAAATCATACAGTACGTATATCTTACTATCGATGATCTACGAATTATTGACATTTGGTGAAAATGCATAATAAAATGCAAATAGTAATCTTATATTAACACAAGTGTAATTTTGACTTAGATACAAGTTTGAATACTTTTACTAGAAAATGTGCATACTGGATATGATATTTACTAGAGATGAGAAACTAGAGTGTATTTGATTAGGAAGTTAATATTGTTTCTTATGAAGATGGTTCAGATATCGAAGCAACAGGTTCCTAGTGTTTATTTAGCTTTTTAATTACACGTTATTTTAAAAGAATGCGCATTGAATTTTTTATTTGTGGCTTGTGTAGTTATCATGGGAAATGTAATAAGTAATTCGTTAAAAAAAATGAAATGGAAGGTGATTTGTTTGAAGGTTTATTCTAGAAGAATGTTCCTAAAATGTACAGTTATGGAAGTTAGAATGATATAGTCAATGAAAAACCAAGTCAACAAGTTATTGATGATCAAAGCCGAGTCATGCTGATGACGTGCACCCCCACAACAAACTTACTTTTTCCACGTGACAAGGCACCGCATATCACCAATTATTCGCCAAAATATCAATTGGTTGTTATGACCCATGTTAGGTAGGGATCGATGGGTAACAGACAAAAATAAATTAGTACCTCCAATCATTAAAATAAATAAAGAAACGTGTGATCGTAACTGGTGCGTACATGACTTATATTGGTTTTTGGTGTTTGGAAAGTGATTCATACATGTTACAACATATGACATTGAGTACAAACCAGCTGCGTCAACACAGATAATAATAATATAATTGTGACATAGTAAAATACTAAAAATGTAACAAAACTTCATAAATAGTAGTTATGAAAATAATCTAAACACATGCATTAACATTTTAAAATTTATAATCATAACATAAAGCTTTATGCCCAATGCTATAAGCACATTGAATATAAATAAATTGACTGAAAGTAAAAAAAAACACCTTTCTAATAAATAATTATGTAACTAACTACATAATGATATACCACTTTCTTTCCCGATAAGTATATACTGTATGAATACCTATAATTCACCCAAAATAACATGGTAATTATATCAAGTTCAATAATCTGTGTTATCTGGATACTTATTTAGCACAATACATTTAAAATTTGTTTGAATTGAGACCAAAATATCTTATAAATCACCCTTCGTTATAAAACTTCTCCCTTTATGTTCAAAATACAAATTCCTTTTACATTTCCCCCATATTTCTAAAGTGATGGGAAGGCGCCGAGCCAAAACCACTTGACTTTGGATGGCTCTCTAGTTTTGGCAGTGTAAAGGCGCTTGTCGCCGATAAAGCATGGCAAAGAAAAATAAAATATTTTAGACTGAGTTTGAAGTATTTTGAAATAAAAATGAGATGGGACTCTTATTAATACTTTAATTTTTGTAGTACTATAGAACTGATACTAACCACTTTACGTTTTATCGAATTATTACAAATTACTTGGTACAAGGAACAATTATTTTCATTTATGTCTGGAATCCGCAGTAACTTAAGTTTTTGTTATTCTTGTTTAAAGAATCCGTTAGTTTACTCATATTTAATGAATCCAGAAAACACCAGATATTTATCATATAAAAGCCAGCAAATTGTCTTTCAAATCGAGCCCACGCATGGTCTTTATTACTAAGTAACTAAGGTTGATTTAACCCGATTTTTGCTTGCGGATAAGTTCTACTTTTCGCTCATAAATATAAAAAGATCGTGCGCGGAATCGATCGGACAGAAAAGTTCGTCGTCTGTGTAGGCTCTCAGAACTACCTTAAAAATTAGTGGTGTAAAGAAACGCTGCATCGGATACTAAAGTTCATTTTTCATCTTTATTTGACGTGGCAGCTTCACCACTACTAGTTTTCAAACAATTTCTGGAAGCTATGGTTACCGCCGCTTCAAAGTCGTGCCACTGGAGCGTTTCTTCTCACCTCTAATTCGAACCCTAAATAGAAGAGCATAACCCTGCAACATGCCACCTGAGTTTCTCACCTTGTTGGAGCTGAATATAGAGAGCAGGCCCCCCCTCTTCTTGATCCGGTTGCCGGAGACGGTGCCGCGCGCGGCGGTCAGGTGGTTGGCGTGGTGGTGCGGCGCGGCCGCCGCGTCCGTCGTGTCGGCGGCCATCGCCTCGAACATGAAGTCTTCGGGCGGCACGAAGCCGGACTTGTACCTCTCTATTACTAACTGTGTGTCCTGGAATAAAGAGTGCGTTTAGGCGTAAGTAGTCCGATTCACCCTTTTCTCAGTTAGTCCAATTCTCGTTTAGGTATACGTAACCCCGGCAATATGTTGCGCCTTAAAGAAGTGAGAGAACTACGTCGACTCCGAATAAGGCTCGCCACATACAGACTGAATCTGATTAGAAATTCCGAAACGAAATATCGGTAATGATTGTATGAAATTTACGAACGGAAAAGTACCGTTCGAAATGATTCCATTTCGGAATTCCGAATCACGTCTGTATGTGGCGGGCCTAAACTGGATAAGGGTAGGAACGGATGACGCATGCGATGCGACCGATCGACGGTCGCTGACGGTCGAATGATACTGTTATCGTTCGTAGGACGATGATAGATGGATCATGGTGATGAGTGACTGACCTCCGAAACTATGAACCTGTGAGAAATCATGACCGATTGCCAGATCTCATATCGGAGCCCGACAAGACACACTTTGCGAGGTAAACGATTATTGATATTAACAAAACATGGTGAGTCAATAATTGACTGTTTACGGTAATGTTAATACAATATTTACTAAACATTATTCAACAATAGAGTAGAAGATAGTTTTACCTCTTTTTCATTTATACTATTAGCTGCTTGCTCCATTCCGTCCAGGCACTGCATTATAATTGGAAAAACTTTTCTTTCGACATCCACCGAACTCAACATGAAATTCTTTATATTCTTTATTCTTTTTTCGTCTAAATCCTGGAAAGAGAAACACGAAAAATTACTATAAATAAACACAAGCAGAGTGTGACGGGAACATGGATATAATTTACTTAAATAATAGAGATATTTACAATTTGTGGCGTTCCGCTTGGCCTATTTGGCTCTAAGCCAAATGCAAGATGCTTACAGGCATGCATTCGGAGGCAGGCAACAATATTTCACCTAACTATAATGCACTGCGTGAGTCATTGTGTGCATTTCCACATGGAGTTTACAATTCGTGACTAATCAATAACCATAAACAAATACTTAAATTGCGTTCTAAATCTAAAAACGAATCAGGCAATTAATCACCCGTTACACATCTGCTCACGACACGACTGCTGCGAATTTACTTAATGTTCGCGTCTCAAAACATGTGTCGTCATATTATTAGACTTTCAATTTTAACGATCGGTGGAGTAACCTATCCAGTTAATGGGACAATAAACACGCTTAATTTTATAATCTGTTTACCTAATAAATTTCGCGGGCTCTAATATTATCCTCATTTAACGCCATAAAAATTTTCATTAACAATTTATTGAACAATGATGCCCGGTTTCTGAGATACTTAACGGTGGTTTATCGGAGTTTTAACTTGGCTGAATTAAAAATGGCTGATGGCCATTGTGAAGAATCAATATAGATTTCGAACAATCAATATCAATAATATCGAGTTCAAAATGTAAATAAATAATTGAAGCATTTAACTTTATTATTATAAGGAAATTTTATTTATTTTGAAATGAACAATGACTTCGTTACACGTCATTTAACTCTCGTCTTCGTAATTCTCGTATTGTTTCAGTTTAGATGTCAAAAAAAATGTAAGGTCAGACGTTACAAAACAGTATCTATGATGCAAGCTATAAGTATGTCAATACATTTTTACACAACAAAATAAGTACTTGAGAAATTTAAGAATAGCCACATTAAATAACTTTATTCCTCCTTAACAGCAATTAATTTTCAATAGGTCATGCAAGTAAAAGATTTTTAATTTTCCTAAGTACTTCGTAATACCAAACGACCAACTAGCAACGCTTGATTAGCGACCGTGTAGATCACGATTAATTATGTTGTGATGTTGTCTGAAACCATACTAGTTATGAGCTGTAACCGTTGTTACAAGTTACTATAACCCTTTTGGGTTACAGTTACTTGTTACAGCGGTTACAGCTGTTGTGTAGTAGCACGCGACCCGACACGACAATAACATGGCGCTTATTTAAAAAGTAATGATTGTTTCATGTGCACACTAGAACCTCGCTACGGCTTAAGACTCTAATAGCCCTCGAGTGGCTATTAGAGTCTTAACCCTCATCTTATTTAAATTTATTGCTCGCTAAGTACATAATGTATCGAAAATTCACAAGCACAGATTGAAGCTAAGGTTCTATAGTTTTTTTACAAACAGTAACCTCAGTAAAATATAGTTAGTTGTAGTAGTAATAGGAAAAGTGGCTCAAGTGGCCACTTTGAGAGTAGGGCCCTTAATATAACAATAACATGTGTTACCTGTAATTGTTTGAACACGTGCGGAAGCCTCTGTTCGTAGTGCTGTCGCTGTGCCTCGTTGGTCTTTCGAAGTTGCTCCGAGTACTCCTGCTTGGCATCTTCGCACGCCTGGCTCCGGAGTTTCATGTTAGCTTTCTGTTTCTCTACTTCCGCACGACTGGAAACGGAATTTATAATTATAATTTCAAAAATAGTTATTAGTCTAAGTAAATGTGAACTAATGTTAAGAAATAACTTAATAATTGCATGTTACATTTTACACAACAAGCGAGAAAAAAGTAACTCGCTTTTGTTTTGAAAACATGTAACTGTCATAAGTACACAAGATTTAGTACTGGTATGAAAATATATGTATCGTATATAAGTACACAACAGCTTATATCAAATCAGAATAAAATTACTTTTAACTTTTTTTTAGATCTTTTTTACTAACGTGTAAGTAATAAAAATTTGTTTTTTTTTTAAGTTTTTTATAAATCAAATCTTGCTATCGATCGGTAGTTGACCATAATGTGGCAAATTTACAGACATTTATTTATATTAAGAAATATCGGATTGCGTGCCATCTGCAAAGGTGCTAAGCACTGCCAAGCTATTTCGACATGAAACATTCACTCGCATAACCACGCAAGTGTTCCTTCAAATCAAGCGTTTCTTCCGTAAATGTTTAAATCAGTTACCCACATTTCAAATCAGTCAAACAACGAGATATCTCGTGTGTTTGCTGGCCATTGTGTCATTTTCACCTTCGCGAATTGTTATTGTGTAGTCGTAGTATTGATTAAAGGGAGGGAGAACACAGTGGACTTACTGGCTCGATCACATTGCATGAAAAAATGGGGAACTTCCTGCTCACAGAAAAAATGCTATGTCCCTTAGCATGACCATCGAAACACGATATTTATCGCGTGATATAGCGTTTTATCGACACTCAACTGTCAAAATACATTGTCTTTTGACAGTTAAACGTGATAATTCGCTATATCATATCGTGTTTCGGTGGTCATGCTAGGGGGGGCAGACTTCTGTAGACGTAGTGCAGAATATTTAGAATAGTGCAGGTAATTCGCATGTGTCACTTTATAAATTATTTAAGCCTTTATTCTATACATTTTAAAATCGCGGATAGAGGTTATAATAAAGACTGCATCAGAAACCTGATAATTTCAAACTACGTGCAATGCTGGGCAGAAGGTAGGTACACCTGTATGTAACCATTGGGGATTTATTATGGACTTAAGGAGAAGAAGGATGCTGGAAGGATACCTACTAACTAGTAAGAACTAGTAGCCCCCGACGTGCTATGTTTAGAATCGAACTGCTAATTTAACTCAAGCGGTTCAAATATGGCGTGAAAAAACTATCCCAGTTTCGATCAAAGTGCTCTCTCTCAAAACTATTATTCTTATCATGCTGCTCTTCTTCTACCAGCCAGAAGTGGTGGAAGTTTAATTCGGTTTGGTAGGTTTTCGATTATCATCACACCTAAGACAGCATTGGTTAAAAAGCCTTGGCGATAAATCTATTGTTAAAATTCTCGAACGAGCGCCATTAATAGCTGTTCTAACGAAATAATGACTCGCTGCAATTACGTATATGCCTATTAAGTACATGTTCCTGCCTCAACGTTTCCAATCGATAAGAATAGATTTGCATCGTGTCTATTATCAATACCATTGCATTGGAATGCGTAAGGCTTCGATGTTCTTACTAAACTCTCATGAGTTTGGTTACCAATAGATGAAGAAATACAAATTTTTATGTGATTTGAAACCATTATATTTATAAACAACTTCGAATCATAGTTTGTTGAGAAAAAAACAATAATCTCTAGACTTCGCATGTGCAACAGATAAGTATCGATATAGTAATTAGTTGCTTGCTTATGCTTTTAAGTATTAAACTGTTTACCTTAAGTTGAGATCAGCGTCTGCCCTCTGAAACGCTTCAAGCGCTCGCTCCGATTCCCTCGCAGCTCGCTCGTACGCTCTTCTCGCTCGTTCGAGCGCACCTATCGCTGAATTTAATACTGCCATTTGTTTTGCTCCTTCGTTTAAATGTTGCTGAAAAAAAAGGAACTTTTAAAATGTCATCCATCAAAAATTAAACAAATCAACTTAATATTGCAAAAGCCTTTGCGCTTCGAAGCCCTCGAATTCATTTAAGAGCTTTAATCAACACTAACAGGCGGTCTTTCTCATAAAATAGTTGCAAATCCAACCGCACTGATGCAAATGGCGTAGTTAGTCACCCACCTACTTGTGTAGTAGGTACATAAGCAAGCAGTGTTATGTAAGCTCGAGGCACCTTCAACAAGCTTTCCCACAATGAGCGCACGGACACGCCAGCGACTGAATTCGCTCCGTAATTTTCCGGTGTATACTTCGTCGGACCGTATCACTTTGCAAGTGTTAATGCGAAATTACTGCGCGCAAAAATATGCGGCCTCGAAGTGTGTGAACGAACTTGATCAGTGTAAGGAAATAAACATTGCGATTGTTCGTAATGGGCTCTTCTTGAAACACTGCCCCAGATAATTTTAACGACTAATAATCTCTCGTAGCGAGAGGCTTGGTCAAAACAAGACAAAGCATGGTTATCAGTCTAAAAAAATGATGCTATTTAGAAGGATTATACTGTCTTCATAACCAGATCTAGTATTTTCACAATTAAATACACTTTCATATTAAACTTTTGTTTATTTATTTTTGTTTTTGTTTTTATTTCTAATCTGAAGCACTAAACACTAATAGGTACCTAATTTTTTTTATTACTGAGAAGTATAACTGTATGCGGATGATCAAGCAGTAGATTCCTAGAGCCGAGGGCACACCTACGAAATCAACCCGCTTTCACCTATCAAAATACGTGACCCCATGTTAAACGAAAGAGGGAAGTTGAGGGAAAACGTGAGCAGGGAGTGAATTCCATTTTTCATTTAAATTCGATTTCTTGGAATTGATATTGCACCACACATCTTCAATCCTAGTGAGCGATAGATTTTATCAGTGATGGTGTGTAAGAAAAAACATGAAATGTCAATCTGCTGTAGGGTTGGGACTGTGTTAATGGTGGGATATACAATACATATTATGTCTAATTATAATGCAAAGGACCGGATAATTAGAATCTAAGATAGATTTTCGCAATCATCCGAACAATTTTTAGGATCTTTGTAACCGAAGATTATCCTAGGACACATATACGAAACGTGTCATTTTGCCTAAGTCTACTGGTCTACGTAACATACGCGGTCCACTTGCGTCAAAGTCTACCAACCTTCCTCTCCTCTCGCAACTCCTTGGCGAGCAGGTGCAACTCCCTAACTACATTAGACTGCAGGTTCTCTGCGACCACCTCACGCTGGCCCGCGAAGTCGCCCAGCTCTTGTAACAGCTGTCTGAACGCTTTGCACGCTGAGTATCTGATGACAACACACAAATTAATGAATTTGACTAGCAGCGCAATTAACTGTATGGGAACTGTTTGATACTATTAAACTTTTTTCGCACTACTATTAAATCAATTTGATGGGCTACGCAACGAACTGGCTAGAATGACTGTCTTTATCTATGTCCTGCTCTTTCCAGATCCAATTGCTGGATAGGATATATGTTTTATTACCTACCATCTAGCTAGATCATTATTATTATTATCGTATGAGGATTAGTGACCACCTCTGGTGTTAGAGTTTATCAAGCCGCCTGTAAGGTCTCTGACTTCGCTTAACGACTGTTATCAGATGACAACAGCCGGGACGGACGGTTTAACGTGCCCTCCGAAGCAAGGAAGCGCTCAGTTGTAATGCCACTTAACGGTCACCCATCTAAAACCTGGCCGGACCGAGCGTTGCTTAACAAACGTGATCGAGTACGATCAGTCTGACAAGCTCCGTCATGCGCATCTAGCTATTCTGATTGATTCCAAAGGTCGCTAGTGTCGCAACGCAGCAGTTTTAGATCTCCTTATTAAATTAAAATGCTAGATTTTATTATCTACCGTTAACAAAAATTACCTTTAAGTACTACTTTAAAATCATCACTACTTGATTGAAAGTGTCTAATCAAAACATTGACATTAACCCTGATTTGACAGAAACAAAGCTCCATTAATACTCATCAGTTTTGTAAGCAAGCACCGTTCGTTTAACAAAGCGAAGAAGATTTTGATTAAACTAAGCTTATAATGATAATGGGGAAATCATTGAATGTCACGCTAAATGAATTTCGGCCAAGTGCGCCGGCACGAATTGACGTCGTGTCAACTTATCATTAAGTCAATACCTATTTAATTATGATAAATAGTAAAGAGTAACTAAACTAGAACTCTGAAACCATATGAGACGCACATAGATTGCATTGCTTCTACGTACAGTCACCTCCTTAGAAAGTCACTCTTAAAGTTGTTACTTTTTCGAACAGAGATCAATGACAAATAACAATTACAACAAAGTGACAAAGTTCTAAACTGTACACATATTTTTAGACTGTACACATACAGTGCTGTGCTTGTAACAAAAAGCTCCACAATACATGAATCGTTTTAAACTTAGAATTATAAGAAAACAGAATTTTAAAATAAACAGACGAACATAGTTAGTAAAAGTTAGTAAAAGACGCACTGTTCCAATTAATTTCTGTTTATTAGATTCAAAACCGTTATAAAAATCTTTAAAATATCGACCTTGGCTGTACTGTCGTCCTATAAAGGATTAAATATTTTTTTGTAAAGACTCCATTAAATATTGTGCGGCCTGCCTATTATACAATAATAAAAGTATACTTACTGGTATTCATCTTCTTCTTTTCTTTTTGGTTGATAGTTTTTGACAAGCCTCCTGGGAACAAGAAAAAAAACATCTAATATTTTTATTGATGCAGTCCAAGAATATCGAGTGATACTTGTGATTAGTTAATAAAGAATAGATAAAAAAATAAATTTCAAATAAACATAAAAGAAACTACCTATATGATATAAAATATTATGTCACTACCTGTGAAATTGGCGTATTGTATGGAGAATTATAAGAAGTTGCATTTTTGATATTAACATTTTCTTAATTTATTTAGCAACCATGAACGCTAATGTTTTAAATTTTTTATGCACTAATGTTCAAGCACTAAGATGACGTATGTCATTTAGGTTAATTGAAAACCATAAGTTTAGGCTAAGTTAAAACAAATCAAGTGGTAATTTCTGCTAACAAAAAGAAGAGTAATTTCAAAGGTATATTTTTTTATGTGTAGAAAACTGTAATAAGGATTTTTTTACTATTCATAGTTATCTATAATGGCCATTATTCTATATAACATCAAGCAATTGGTGAATATTTTCAATCATAGTAGTGCCGAGGTTCTCTATTTGTGAGAAAATATCACCAATTTCATAGGTTAAGACCCAATATTATTGAGTGAATCATGTAAATATCAAAACGTTTTATAACACCTCATTAATAGAAACACGTCTCTGCTATTTTTAATTTTCTATTGTAAAATTAACATAATCTATTCCGTAATCTATGATAAAGTAAAAGTGGTATAATATATGATAATAAGAAAAAACTCGCAAGACCGGATTTTGCACTTAAATACGATTCTCCGTCACATTCATGACGTGAAGTTAGTTTGATTGAAGGAGATGATAATTTATTCAACAGTCATACGAAAACATTCTGCAAGATGGTAAAATAAAACTCGTTAATTCAAAAATAATGTAATTCAGTTACATTCAAAACATACGTTCAGACATTTCGAATCAATGAAAAACTTAAAACATTCTGCAAGATAGAAAAATAAAACTCGTTAATTCAAAAATAATGTAATTCAGTTATATTCAAAACATACGTTCAGACATTTCGAATCAATGAAAAACTTAAATAAAATTACGGATCTGAAGCATTATCTGATGGAGTGAAGATACAGAATAGGTAGTTCTGTTATGGTCCAGCCGGGTGGATGTCGCAAGAGATCCACGAGCACTAGAGGATCGGAACTTCAGATATTGCAACTTTGTTTACATACCTGAGTTTTGATGCATATTCTAATTCTATGGCGCACCGCTCCTTAACAAATGTTCCATATTTGTCTAGAAACTCAATTCCTTTGTGTGTGTGGGCAGCTAAGTTATCATACTGATCCTGCGAACAAAAGAAAACAAGTGTTAATTAATTATACAATACGTAACAATGTGTGGTCATTATTATTATTAAAATAAAGAGGAAACTGGCAACGATACGAGGTCAGCCCGCCGGGAAACGGACCGCGCGAAACTCACGATAACTCACGCCGTTATAAACAACATTTATTTTAATGAGTCGGTAGTTATTGACTAATTACTGAAATTATATTTGAGCATCGCATATCACTTAAAATATATTTCATGTTAAAGAAGTCACCTGGCAACATAACAATTCTCATTTGGCAAATATCACATTCAATTTAGTAAAGATTGACGGTCAAACAATTTCTTTAATAATTTAAAGGAATGGTAATTAATTATCTAAATGTGATTCATTACCACATCGGATTAAGTTCCTACTTTTTAAACGACTGCCCCAAAGAGTGTAATGTGGTCAGGGTTCATGTATGTTTGTGGGTATGTGAGTTTCTTTATTCCACCATACATACTTCTAAATGCCTTAACGGTTTCGGTTGTATGGGATATCGTTAGAATTCATCTATCATCCCTAGTGACACAAGATCTTTTTTTCCGCCACTATATATTTCCGTACGACGCCACTTTCAAGTGCAAAAAAATATTTTTCTCCAATTATTACAATATGGGCTTCAAATGGGCACATTTCAAAAGTATATAATTTGTCACTAAAATGTAAATATTAAATAAATTATAAAAAAAATTAAACACGTCTGACGTGCGAAAAGCGAACTAAAAAAAGTTAAATAACAAACGTGTCATTGCAGTCGGCGACCAATAATTTGTGGATAATTTTTAATCAAAGAGGTCCCCCGACTGCAATGACACTTGATATTCAAATTTTTTAGTTCGCTTTTTGGCACAGTAGTCGTGTTTTAAAATTATTATTTTTTTCCAATGTCTGAGAACTTTGCAACTAGGTCTTTCTCGGCTTTTCCTCGGGTGCCTCGGCCTCACATTTTTCTCATTTAACATTGTCATTCTTTCAAAATGTTCGATTGGATCCCTCGAACATCACTTTACTAATTAGATTTAAATGAACAAAGATTTAGATACGTATCATGACTTATATGAATATAAGGGGTTGATCGGCTACCCAGTAATGACGTAGTAATATAGTATTTATACCTATTTATTTCTGATTAAATTAACAGTTTCCAATAAAACGCGCGTTGTGAAATCACCACAATTTATAGGGTTATAGTGTCTGTCTATTATAATACTCTCGATATTTTATATAAAGCATCGTTCAATAATATTTTCAATGGACCAAATAGTGCGTGGTAGTTTCCATGGTCACCGACCGGCACCACTTTTCCGATCCCACCGTGCGCGGCGAAGCGGCGCCTGCGCCGGAATAGATTCAGATCTTAATAATTTTGAGCTCTTATTTACAGCACAGTATAACCCAATTTGAAAAAAAGAATATCACTACCGCTTAGTGTCTTAATATTGTTTCGATTACTTCCACAATTACTTCAGCATACGACAGTCAACACACAATATAAATACGTTGATTGATAGCAGTATTTTATGGCTATGTGTTATCAAGTTATCAACAACATTGCGTTTGCGTGACGAGATGCGCACGCGGCGACACCGGCTGACCGCGCCGCCCTTGAATCTGCAGGAATTTGCAGTGCAACGACTCTTAAAGAGGCAGGCCTCGTCATGAACACCTATAATATCAATCGACTCGATTTATTTTCGACTTCAAGCACAGAATAAATAAAAGTTGATTCAAGGTCCGCCAGTGATAGAGAATTGTGTGAAAGAAAATTACATGCTGATCCGAATCCAAATAAATTGGCATAAGGGGAAGAGAATAGTGATGATTTTTTAAGGTCCGCTGTACAAACACTATGTATTGTAATATTTATTGATAAGATGAGCTTTTCGACGTACAGCAACGAGCAGCGATAGTCAACGATTATTTTAAAAGACAGCCGACAATATATTTGATAAACACATTTATTTTATAGATAATTTACGTACACTTAATGATCAAGTGGTAGATGTCCAAGTCCAACTGACCAATTCTCTGCAATCAACAGATAATTTTAGATAAATACTACTTATTAACCTTGTTTATTTCTGAAGTTACAAGTCGTCACAAGCCCGGCTGAACGCGGTATCTCAATTCAAAATATACAAGGTGTTACAAAAGTACCCCTAATGCCGGATATGGTAGATAGGGACCATCAAACTGAACAACTTTTACTATGGGACCAACTTTGAAATCGCGAAAAAAAAATCAGCTGTTTCATACAAAAATTAATTACGAAAATATCAAAATGTATTTTTTAATTTGCTTTTTTTCAATGTTAGCCTGTAGGGTACGTTACACAGCACACAACTACAATCAAAGAGCAATTTTTATGTATTATTCGTAAGTTATGTGTCATACGGCAAAAATGCTCAAAATAAATGTTTTGTATTCAAAGTTATTTTCAGCAGAAGCAATAATATTATCACATTAAAATGATATTGCATAAAGGTTATCAAATAGCAAGTTTATCAGATTGTATCACTTATCAATACTATATTATCATCGCTTTTTTATGTAAATATAAATGTATTATTTATAAACACAGAACTGTTCACGAAAATAAATTGTTGGAAACTTTAGCACAACATGCACCATGACCATACCATACTTTTGCTACAGATGATAATGGCGGACTTTCTGTTTGCAATTTTGGACTTCATATAGCTTTCATAATAAATACTGATCTCCAAAGTTCAGTATGGAAATGGCACTAATTATGATGATAACAAAACTTTAGCGCGGTTATTACAGCGGTCAACATGTCATAAAATTATGAATGAAATTAATCTGGTAGGCATTACCTACCATCACGTAGATAAATAACAAGCAGTTTTCAATGACTGATGAATGAGTAAAGTGGGACAATAAAGGAATAATAGATGGGAAGCGAGCACGTCGCCGGCTGGAGAATGGGGGTCAATGGATGTAATAACGCTGCGATATTGCTGTTTTTATTGTAAGGTGACTGACTTGTGTACTATTAAACGGACACTAGAATTTCAGGTGCAAGCACTACCCGATATCTAGCTATCGAAACGAGTTCATACAAAATGCAAATTAACTTTATTTCTTATTTTTTAGCTTCATTTGTTATTATAGATGATCAAACGAACTTCTAAGTGAAGTTCGATCATTATTATATAAGTCGGCTGTGTCGGTATGTCAAATTGAATATGAAATTAAATAGATTATCGATTATTTAACTTTAAAAAACGTGCGAATGTTGCCTGTAGGTTAAAGGGACTACTTGGTAAAATATACTATATCTGAAGAATGAAGTGACGAAATATAATTATGATCAATTAATCAAATAAATTCCACATGATGCATCAATGAAATTGAAAACGTATCTGTCAAGTCATATAGCTTTACCACAAAACAGGTTAATCACTAAGCACTTCAAAATCCTCAATCAAAAATAACTGTTATTTACAATATTTTAACTACTTGTTCACATGCCTAGTCATAGCCCAACAATTGAGACACGTTGATTGAAATGATGACTACAGTTATAACTTCTATTATTTATGGTATTGAGAGGACAGTTGAAAAAAAATACAATGAGCCATATGTACGCAGGCCCAGTTCGTTAACCCAGCCTACGGAATCTAGACGGAGTATTGCAAATATAAGCACTGAGCGCCATATCTCACTAGGACACCAGTGGTGTCGCAACCAGTCGTGCTACCAACAAAATGTATACAGATGAATGGAGGGTACCTCACTTGGTATCTGCTTGGTTGCGCAACGGATTAGGAGACGGAAAGCGAATCACCCGCTGGTAGCACAACCATGGTGTCCTAGTGCGATAGAGCTTTGAGACGTGGGAGAGAACAGGATCGGTGACAACACTTTACTTTATGTGGTCGTAAAAGAAAGCCGAGTACGGTCGGTAATTACTTAGCGGATTATTAAAACCAGTGCTATAATCTAAATCTAGTCCTCAAGGTGGAATAGCGCCATGATAAGGCAGATACCTATTTACAGTATCTTCGTTTTTTTATTATAATGAAAAAATAAATATTCAGTCACGGGCATTTTTCTAAAGAACGCCAACAACCGTGCGTCGTTAGTACTTCAAAAGTGTTTATTATTCCTTGAACTACTAAAGTGGACAAGGTTTGTAATACAATTTGTCATAACAGTTCTCAAAGTACTTCATTTGACATATAATTATTGGGAGCAGGCGAGTACTTAAGTACTTATCACGTGAATATTATACTTAAACCCCCTTACTAATAAAGATTGTTTAACAGATGTATAGGTACACAGTGTTTTGTCCCTTTCTTTTTAATGTCAAACTTAAATAGTTTGACAGAAAGTAACCATTGTGTAACTATACATCTGCTATTCAATCTTTATTAGTAAGGGGGATGGTATAATATAGCACGTCAAGTATCTCCTGTCCTGTCTCCATACGTTTATTTACTTTTTTGCGCAATACATGATAGGAAGTTAGTTTAAGTACCACTTTAAAATGATATCATCCATTCTCAGCTGTTTTCGTTAATTTGGCCCGTGATAAAGAAAGACGGTTAAAAGACGTTAGCGGGCGGCGCCCGACGACGATAGAACGGAATGCGCACGCGCAATGTTTGCGCTCGAAACGTCATCTGTATGCGCGACACGCGCCCGCCCAGCGGATTTGGACATGTGTACCGCACCCGGCTACTTAGACACTATGACATATTACAATACTATTTGACTCTAAATACGTGACAATGTGCTAAATAATTCAAATACATTAGTCTCAAATGAAACAGAAATAACATATGCTAATGGGCGTGTGATAACGAAGTCTCTCAAAAATTTAAGGAATGTTGGTGATGAGTTACTTTTGGGCTAATGTTTGGTATTTCCGAAGGAAACCCAAATCTACACAGAGTTAATTTACAGATTTTTTTCATTCGCCGGTAATAGCACGTCGCACTGTATGATAACCAAACATTAGCGTAATCGCGACTATGCATCGGGCAGGTTATTACTATGGCCGAGTGCTCTCACTTCGACATTCTCGGCACGCCTACGAGGAAAGAAAATATTGCAAGAATGTGGGTTCACTGGCGGTGACGGAACACGGCTTCGATATTGATACTTTGCCACGCCACAAATCCACTTCCAAGCTAATTTTGTTTATTTCAATGTTATAAATTATTTATTGCCGATAAGACGCAATATTCTTTAGTAAACCACAACATGAAACCACAAACAAAATATTAATCCGCTTTTAGTTAAATGAAAATTGCAATTCCTATCAGTTTATTCACTTTAATAAAAACATTATAGTAACTGAAGAGTTTTTAAGAGAATTCAATCAATTTTAAGAATTAAAAAAATACGCTACTAACTAGGTTCTAATAATTATCACTTGCAGATAGCAATACCGACCGAGTGACCAGCATGTGGCGTGCTCGTCGTAGAATTGCGAACAGGTAGGTACCTATAGCAAATGACCTTGCAGGTTGCAGGTAGGCACCTACTCAGGCACCTAGAGTATCACATGAAATGAATGCCAATGTCGCGACACTTTACAATATACATTCATAATATTCATATACAAGAACGCAATAATCTCAGATTTCATTAGTTACATAAATGTTTTCCTTATTAAGAAGAAAACGCAAGATTATTTGCGCGCAGTCCAATTTACATATTTGGTCGAATCAAGATACATTTTAGCAAGTCAACTTTCTCAAAAAATATGGCCCAGATCACGTTCAGTTGACAATCTGCGTATAAAAACGTACATTTACTCCTTAAAATCTACATCTGCGTCTTAAAATTCTCAACACATATAAAACTCACTAAAGATAAAGCATATCAGATAGGAAAATATACTGCAAACGTGTTCGTATTAATCTCCAAATAGTTATATCAAGTGTAAAGCTAGATTTTCGTAAATTTTTAGGGTTCCGTAGTCAAGTCAGCAAAGAGCCCTTATAGATTCGCCATGTCCATCCGTCCGCGGCTTTGCTCAGAGGCCCTAAATACTAGAAAGCTGTAATTTAGCATGAATGTGTATATTCATTACGCCGAAAAAGTGGTAGAATAAAATCTGGTTTTTTTTAAATATACCTCCCCTACATTGTAAAGTACGGATATTTTTTTTCTAATCATCTTTAAAGCTTTAAAGTGAAAGTGAAAATTATGTTAAGAGTCAAGTGTCTGCGGAACCCTATACTGCGCGTGGCCCGCCACGCACTTGGCCAGTTTTTATTTGTAAATAGCAACGTAACACATTATGTATTCTGTGACGTAACATAACCGAATTGAAATTATTTGAAACCTTAGAATAATAACAACCTAGAACGATAGTTCCCTACTAAGCGCACTGTCAAAAGTGAGGCAAATTAAACTGAGCTAAAATGGCTGTTTTCTGATGTTTGATACCTAATCGTACATACCTATAAGAAAAAGTTTCATTTTCTCTACCTTTAGGGGATTAGTTACCATTTAATTGGATTTTAATTACGATTCGGTAACGTATGAAGGTTATAAATCTGAAAACTGATCCATTTTGGCTGTTTTTTTCTCTCCTTACTTTATATACAAGGACTCGGCTTCTAAATGTTATTCTAAGAAACTTTATATCGTTTATAATCGATAATCGCGTGACTGATTATCGGCAATAAGCGAACGTTACTGAACCTGAAATTATGTTTCATATTCTCTGTTCATCGTATTATTTGCGTGCGACGAAAGCTGTGTGCGGCCTTTCGCACGCACTCGCATCATTTCCTCTGCATAACCGAGGATAGGTATAATATTCATACCGGAATCAGTCGCGACGGACGGAGCCAATAAGTTCGATCGCCTCGTCACCGATGAGTCACGGAAGAGGAACGCCCTACCACTGGCCTCCAACTGATTAGCAATCATTACTCATCCTTGGTTAATCAGACAATGTACACAGCTGATAAGATTACGTGACGTGACCCTGATAAAATCAATAACAAACATTACACAAGTTCTACTTTGACATTATACTTCGATAGTTAATTGAAAAAAAAACTACGTTAAGCTTCAAAACTAATTCTTTAATTTTAATGGATTCTCAAGTTACTTGAAAATGTTTGAAGGATGTAGTAACCGACATCGTCGATTTCTGTGACAGCACTTTGTTCTCTTTTTGCTTTTCCTCTAACCGCATGTCATATCCTGTCACTTGGAACTATTGGAAGCCAACCAATTTGATATAATCTTTTAAATCGATCCTGTGATATCGAAGGAGCCATTTTCATAACAATCTCGGGACCTAGACCTACTAGCTTTTGAATCTTGTTTAAGAAGAATTCAAAACAAGCTTTCTGGATCGTAGTGACAACACTATAGATGATTTTGTAGACTTTCTTTTATTTTATATTGACTAATTCATCCACTTTATTATTATAAGTAATGAAATTGTGTGGCGTTTGTTGTCATAAATGCAACTATGTATGTGTGACAATGGATGTATGATTTCATTATTGGTATAATAAATATGAAGAAATAAATATTAGCAAACGAGCTTGTTTTAAATAATATTTAAGTACACACGACTGCACGTCAGGTTATACAGTTAAACTGCGAAAACAGCTTTTATTACGTAGGGCATAAAGGCGGTCTCAAGGTCAACATGTATAGTCTGGGGTGCCGTCGTGTGTACAATGGTTTTATAAACAAACAATAAATAGAAATAATTAATTTTAATCATTTATTTATTACTTACCATTACCAATTGAAAATGTCGTGTCATTATTCTATAAAATGTTATTGTCCTAACTCCAAGAATAGCTGCGGTTTTCATAAGAAGAGTATTTGGCACATGATCTAATTTTTTACATTAAAATAAATAAATTTACTGTGTTATTCCAAAATATCAAGCATTATGACGGTCGTTTTGCCATCTAATCTATTATAATTTTATATCACCTATATAAATTAAAAACCTTAGCTTTTACTTTTCATTTGACAGTAAGTACACAGTATGAGAACTATGTCAACGTCTCAAACGGCTTAAAGAATCGTCACTCTGACTTTGCAGTACAATAAAAAAGATAAATGTGGTAAGTCACTCGTCAGTTAGAAAGTGGCCTCATCTAAAGTGATGTGAGTATGACAGAAAATTCTCGAAACTGGAAATAAATCTGGCTGAATGTAGTAAGCAACGCTCTTGTGGGGGCGTATCCTTGCACGCGAGAATTGGGGCTGCGCGCTTGGGCATGGGCAGTGCAAGTTTGCTCTCACTTTATGTAATTACACGGCGTTGCATAACACCACAGGTGACATGGTTTAAATGTCGATAGCGAGATTACCACTCTGCTCCGGTTATGTTGCATACTTTCCAATAATTAAAAGTTTCGCCACTATGGTAATTCAGACGAAAACCTTAAAAAATCTCTAAAAACAACTTCAAAACTCTAAAAAGCAAGAAATTATATTAAAATCTGCATAATTACCATTAAGTACCTACGCATATCTGATATTAAAAACGTCTTTTGAAATCGGGTGGAGCTTAAGGACATAAACTTTTATTGTGGTTTCGCTTTCACAATTTAATTTGTAAATTCTTAAATTAAAAAAAAAATGGGACAAACTTGGGAACAAACCCGATATCGTTTGAATCATTTCAATCGGATCAGCCGTCTTCGAGTAATTGACACCAATATTCAAACGTTATTACATCAGTGGTCCAATTGTGTAAAGGAAACGTAGTCATGTGACAGTTCAAAACGTACGGTTTCATATTATGTCAAACGAAAGAATTCTAGCCGTTTGACAAATTAAACTGTACTTGAAATGTCAAATGAATACGATTCTTTACACAATCGCCTTCCTGATCGTTTTCCAGGTTTGTTCCCAAGATGGTCCCATATTTTTAAATTTTGAAATCGGTTTAGTAGTATTCAGGAAATCCTGAAAATAATAACGTTTTAGTTACCATTATAAATAACTTAATACGGATGATCGACCACAACTTCTTTGTTCATACATAAAAATAATTATATAATAGAGTGTCCCAAAACTTTGGCACACGGTGGGAAAGTATCTTAAATATTGAAGATAGGAAATTTTAATGACAGAAAACTCTATTTTGTTTTTAAAAATAATGGGAACTACATTCAAAGATTTTTGAAAAATCACCTACCTACCTACAAGCATCGATAACCTCTGCCTTTTAAATTTTAGCAGTCGGTTAAAAACTGCTCTGCTTCTAAACACACGTTTTAAATTAAATTTTTTGAATAGAATTTACTTGCAAAGACGTCTACTACTGTACTTATATTATAATAACAATAAATGGTCGTCTGACAACAAAAATAAGTTGAATAGTCGAGTAGGTAAACGCTTCGACAGCTTCATGATCATTTTCCTGCCCAATAGGAATTAGTAGCTAGTACCCATACACATTCACTCAGGACCTTCTCATGTGACTACTTCTTGGGCTTTATATTAATATCATTGCCCAAGAAGTCAATCAACTTCCGAGCTGCCCATTTTTCCAAATATCGCGTAATTAAACTGACCTTCTCAAGATCGGCATGGTTGTTTGGTTTGCGGCTAGACATTGACGTCATTGCTCGAGTCATTTTGATTTTACGTGGCTTTCCCTAAGTCTGAGTTTATTTAGGTTTTCCTACTTTGTTAGGAAATCGTTGTTTTGAATTGACTATTTAACCAGAATCAATCAAAAATGTTTTACGTTTAATAAAGAATGATGGCGTTTTAAATATAGAAATCAATAAACAAACGTTCGCGATTTCCTTTAGGGACCATGTTAGTTAGGTTCTAATTCGAGTGCCGCCCGCCCCAAGTAGACTAAATCGGTGGCGTGAGTCACGATCAGTGACGTCATGGGGTGGCCGCACGTCGCGTCGGGGCGCCTACCCCTGCCTGCGTCAGCCCTGCATGACTCAACTACTAAATCCACAGACCAAAATAAAATTGTAACCCCAAACATCTCAGCTATAAAGTCTAAATCCACATTTGCAGCAGCAAAAAGAAATAAGTTTTGTCTTTGAAAATAAATATTTATTGAGAGCAAAGAAGACAAGCTACATTTCAATACATAGTTATTGCGAATGTTGCGTTTGAGAATGGAATCCTCATTAAGTGATGGTCCTATAACTTAAGTTTTAATAGTCTCCTTAATGTTTATTTACGACATTAGCTAATGTTTCTTAAAAATGTTACTTACTATTATAATTAACTATTTGGTATTTTATTCTTTACTTAGGCAAAATTAATTCACTTTCTTTTTGATATTATGTACTTTCGACATATCAATGCACGGCACGCCTTTACGACACGTTCGTTTCCACTTTCATCTTCACATAGGTACTTATACAATGTGTTGTCATGTGGAAACAAAGGAGACATGGTCTTGGTGTTTTATGCCTGTTTGGGACACCTGTTGATGACTTAAAGTCAAATAAGAAGGCATAAAAGTGCCACTTTAGTAAGGCAATAAAAGTAACAGCGTACTTTAACGCCGCGGTATTATAAAACTGCATTACACAATCTTACGAAAACATTTTTTATCAACTTGATTATAAAAATGAAAGGGTCTGAAAAACATTATTTGGTTTTTTGCATTGTTCTTATAAGAATTTTTGTAACGCTTCTTATGCGAAACCCTCAACGTGCCAATTCGTTTCGCATCCTTTTTTTCTAGAACATTTTTTTTAAAATGTATTTAGTTTAATTCAGTGATATAACTCTATAAGTACTGAACAAATTAGGATAAACAAAACGTGATTCGCCTTCCTCAGTCGATTTGTCCGTTGTTTGGCGAGCACGTACGAATTTTTACTGCCGCTTTTGGTACTTTCTACTGAGCACTTTTGTTCTTTACCACGTTTATGCAACACAGAATGAGATTACACTATCGAACGTCACTTTTGATAGACAACATTTATACAAAATTGCTGTGTTATTGTTCAAAGCGCGAAACCGGCATTTTATAGCTTTGACCTTACAGTTTTAATTAGACCGCACTAGAAGAGCTCTATCTAAGTAGGTATATAAGTTATCATTAAGACGATACCCGGACCGAAAGTGGCGCCATGGTGAATTTTATTTATTGTAACTATAATAAATAATACACAATTTCAATAAAACTTTACGTGGAAATTTAAGACCAATAGTCTAGTATTTATAGAAGGTATTATTACATTCCCTCGTAGTTATTTCTTAGAAGTAGATAGCAAAACTGCTAAAAGTGGCGGTTTTTGACACATTTGCTATCTACTTCTACGAATGACTACGCGGGAATGTAATGATACCTTCTAAAAATACTAGACTAGGTACGAGTCCTAAAAATTCCACGTTAAGTTTTATTGAAATCCTTTTCTATTGACAACTTATCAAATAAAAATCTCTGAGGGCGCCACTTTCGGTATGTGATGCACGCACATGCACCTTAATTTCGACGTCGTCATTTATTAATTTACAGTTACCATACTATTTAACAATGATAAGAATTTTGAATAATAATAAAATAAGTTAATTTATAAATATGTAACTTTTAGTCTTTGGAAAAGTTACTTGTCCTATACCAGCTATTAAAATTCTTGGAAAGCGCCTCTCACTCGTATTAGAAAGCAAGAAGGTATAATATTAAAGATCATTAATAATGATGACCAGCTTAATATCACGTAATTTAGGTAGCTTCATATCACGTAATTTAGGTAGCTTCATATCCGACGACATGTCGCAAAATATTAGTTGTGGATAGGATTATCCACAACTAATATTTTGCGACATGTCGTCGGAGGACTTATATTTTTTGTGAAAGTGTTAGCAATGGGATTAGTTTTATGCAAAAAATATTTTTTACAACCATCTCGTACATGCCTTGCCGAGTTGCATAGCAATCGATTCATTTTACAATTCTTTTGATATAAAGTAAACCAGTTAACATACAATATAGTTACCCTGCTGAGATGACTACATTATTTAGAACTTTATCGTATTTAATTGGAAACGTAACAATCGGTGGAAGTGGCCAAGTGAACCGTTGATTCACATCATCTTATGAAGACGAGGATGATGATAGACTGGTTCGAGTCAACGAGATCAAATCAGTATGTTATTGTTCTATTGTTTGTCATCTGATACATGAAGTTATTTCTTAAAATCGTAGTTTTAACAAGTTACTTAAGATCGCGTAGTCTGCACACTAGCGCTGCCATTGGGAAAAAAATCATAGTGCCTAAATACGAAATTGTGAATTATCTCTCTGTAGTGCACTCCGAAGAAGTTTAATGGAGGAAACAATATTTTCTAGCCTGTCGTTTAGTTTAATGGCGTTTTATTGCTACCATTAAACTAAACCACGGGCTAGAAAATATTATCTAAGGCTCTAAGCGATAAAAAGTACCACAACGCCTCTTTGGAGCACTACAGAGAGATAATTCACAATTTCGTCTTCATTTAAGCACTATGATTTTTCTCCAATGGCGTCGCGAGTGTGCAGACTATGCGCCCTTAACTGTTTTATTAACTCTACTTCAAACCTACTATACTGAATGAAAAATCGGTAAAAGGGTTAAACACAGTTGATAACATTAAAATGGCGTCACTCTACAGAAATAAATATAGGTTGCAATAATTGTTCAGTGCAGTTATTTGTCAAGGCAAGCGTCATCGCGTCATTTTTATTCGAAGAAAAAGGGGCAATACAGAATCTATTCAAAATTACAATGTGTTTATTGGTAATGTTAACCTACATTGAAAATATGTCATTAGAAGAACTGATTTAGTCATATTTTTTAATGATGTCATGTTAGGTCAATTTAGAAAACGAACTTTTCTATATTGGCTCAGGTCTGGGTGTTTGTGATACCACCGTTGTCTCCGATTTCCATAACACAAGTGCTTTAGCTACTTACTTTGGAATCGGAGCAATGTATGTGATGTTTTCAAATATTGATTTATTTATCTGGCGCCCAATAAAAACTAGACTAGCATTATCTAGCTATTTATCAATTTACTTACAACAGTAATAGTTTAAATGAAACTATTAAGTGCTAACAACCACGACTAACTGTGAAAATAGAGCTTCGGAAAGTGCAAAAGCGATGTCTGAAAAGTTTTTAATACCATGGCCGAGCCTACGAAACTCAAACAATGGACTACTCCCGCAGGCTGAGGCTGAAGCGATCCCGTTATTCGGCAGCTTTTAAACTACTGCAATAAAGTTTAAATAAAATTGAATGGCTTTAAATATAGTAGAATTGTTCTTGAAATAAACAGTTGTATTTATTAAGCTTTGTAAGTTGTTACACGCACAATAAAATATTTGTTTGATAAATCTATCGCCAATACAATTTTACTGAGTATCAGGTACTCAAGTTCTGCAGAGCAAACGAATGATGCAATTAAGTACAGCAACGTGAACTGTGGACAGTCGTAGAACTGGTCTTAACATCCACACTGAGAACGCAATGCAATGGCCGCTTAACGATGGCACCGCAGCAATGCGCAGACGCACGGGAAACGCCAACTTTCATGCTACTTTTATACTGGAATGGAAACGTTATTTTTATCGACTTCGCCCTTGGTCAACGGCCTCTTGCTCGCAAAAATTAAATTAAATCAGAAAGTCTGTTCAATTTCACGTTCAATTGGGTGAAAACTGTGACTGTTCTCTGTGGATACTAACCCTGTTTATTAACCATACTACTACTTTAACCTAGTGCTATGTTAAACCCTATAACACATATTAAACCAGTAGGAACAAAGAGGTATATGAATTAAGATATCAAGATTAACTCTTTGAAACGATGACTTCATATTTATCATCAATTAATCTTAATACCATGATAACAGTTATCTACATGCTTGATAAAATGCACTGACAATAACGAACCGTCTATAACTTAAGTGACAATCGTAAACACAGTTTATCTGAACGACAGACGTGGTAAAAAACAATAAAAAATGCCATGGAAAGATCGTAACTTTCGTCAAGCATATAATCAACATTATTGTCGACAATGAGTACTGTGGAACCTTACGTGGGAAGGCGGACGAAGACAGCCGCGGGCGCATTGTGCCCGTCCTTATTAAAAAAAAACCATTCATCCCATTGCCCATTGTTACGCATAAAGGGCTTGTTTCCTGTTATAAAATTTATATTAAACATATAACGTGCAAATTTTTACAATAGTATTTGATTCTAATGGTACTGGTTGAGAAACTTTAAGTAGCAGTATATATTCTGTGGTAGCAGTTAACTTATAACAAAAAATCATCTCGATAAAGTCGCCCTTCACGAGACTATGATTAGATTACTAACCCTAAGATAAAGCCAATCCTGTCCTACCCCACCCCACAGTAGGTACAGAAAGTATGTAATGAAAAATTAGGATTTCATTTGACATCCATGATAGTAGTACTTTATCGACCCGAGTTTGTATTTAAGTACTTACTTACTCTGGTGGCTCAGCGACCCAAAGTGTGTCTTGGCCTCCGATACTAGAGCTGCGACCCAAAGTGTGTCTTGGCCTCCGATACTAGAACTCGCCATCTATCTCGATATTTTGCTGTTTCACGCCTGTCTCCAGCATCGAGCTCACGTAGATCGGCCTATACCACATAGTATGGATTAAGTATTCAAAAATAAACACGAATCTAAACATTCAATATCTGTCAATCTTTGTCAATCTGGCACGGTCTGGATTGTATGTATAATGGCTGCCTATAGGTTTACCTAGTATTAAACGTATCGTCGAATTCTCAGAACGATTTACAATAGAAGTGCAGTATGCCGCACGAGCCTCGATCTATTGTCGAGAACACGCATTTCCGCTTTCTCGTGGAAAAATGCAAGCATACTATCGCTGGAAAGCAAACATGATATCATTTCAAGAATATACGTAGTAGATATGCAGAATATTTGGTTTTATTCTTAGAATTCTTAATACGGAATTAGAAAGATCGTGTCGGAATTGGCTCGTAAACTAGCAAGCATAATATAAAATTCCGATTTAAACAGACCGCAGAAATTGATGATATTCAATATGTAATTATGGAGTGTTTAATAAACGCTCAGACTCAGATCATGAACAACAAGGAAGTATTGTAACTTGAAATAGGATTACTGGATACTTGGTGTTGACTAACGGAGCGGCAGCGCGGCGCCACGGCTGTACAATCACAAGGGCCTACTGTTCTTGGCGTCTCAGTGTGTGCACCATAATGGTTATTACTAGATGTAGTTATTTTACTCAAGCGAGCGCGGTCAACTGTGTCGAGACCTTCAAACTAGTTCAGCTTGAATAAAACATTCCAGATGCCAGGCATTCGCGAAGTACTACTATATTTGGATAACACTCTTTTGTCATAAACTGTGATAATAAATATCCATAGCTGCATGAATAACGTTTGCAAAATACATCCTCCGCATTTTTGAGTAATGCCCAATCTCTCTCTGGTTTTGTATGATTTTGTGGTCAGTACAGAACTACAGATGAGTATTGAGTAATAAAACCCAAGGCTTTTCCATTCATCGGGTTTATACACTTACATTATTATATTTGTCTACTAATCGACCCTGGATTAGTTTTGTTTTAAATAGGCAAGTCATGGACATTGTCTGAATTTCATTATCTTTTCAATTACAAACTTAAAGTAGCTAATCAAATTCTGTATTTTTGTGAGAAGTGAGATAAAAATTAACACAGTGTTAAATGTTTACGCCCGCTGATTTCATCTATATCCAATGATCTACATTTGCTGGAAATTCTATATATTTTATCTCCCTTTGTTACTTCTCTTCCCAGAACTGATTTATCTACATACACAACACATATAACTAAGGATTATGTTTATAATAAAAACACTAGACATGGATCTTATAACCGAGAACTGGTTTAATCATACTGCACGACAGTCACATTCCACTACAGAAAACTTACACGAAAACAATAGGATCAAAAACTGTTAACTCTGCTCAAACCTCTGTTTTTATAAAAACAGAGCAATGATTCCCATTGGGAATCATTTTGTCGCTGGCTAGCATAAAGGTTGTGAACAGCAGATGCACATAATTTTCCAGTCGAGCGGACTCGGCGCGGTGGTGGGACCGGTCAGAGGGGTCGCCGGCGGCAACCACGACAGGTGTTTAGCGAAGTAGCATCCTCCATGATAGGCCTATAAATAAAGCTGTTTAAACCCCTTGTACGATACGTGATGCGTACTAGAAACGAGCTCAAAAACATGGCTTACGTCATAGTGGCTTGTTCTTCGAAGACAAAGAAAATTGAGGTCGAACGGAAAACAATAAAGTAATTTTTAGATTATACCAAACAACACGTTTTATATCAAGTAGGTAGGTATAATATAAAACAGAGCGATACATTTCCCAAATGGCCCCCGCCGACGTAAACACTTGCCGAAAACTCACTCTGGTGGCTATTTCTGATTTCATCGGCGCCTGTATTACGAAGACTGAACCACCAAAAACGATTGGTATTCCTATACAGATTAATAACAGGAGCGAAACAACAACCAACCAACGGGTTATATTTGTCCTGAAGAACAAAACTCGATGTTGTTTAACATTATTTATTGACGCTCCCGATATCATTTTCAATCAAGCTTTGTATTTCAGTCTAAAGTGCGGCGTCGTTCCCACGCTTCAACATTAACATGATTAGTCATTTCAGACTAAAAGCAAACACATTAAGCCGACTACACTGAAACTCTACTACTTAAGACCCTGCATATAGCCATTATTATTATTTGCCCAAAAATATGACAATGCTGAGTATAGCCCTATCAGGATTGAAGACAGGAGAAGATAACAATTTGATAACTGCTGATCCAGGACATGATAAGGACTTCCAGATAAATACAAAAGTTATCCACCCTGATCGGCCCTTCTGAAATTTATATAATTTTCGCAATTCTCGATCTTGACCAAATACACTTTACGCTTTGCTTTAAATAAACCGCTCAGGTCTATATAAGGACGATAATCCAAAAAATACCAAATCTCCAAGTTATTATTGGAAAAGGTTATTAACCTTAAAATATATTTCCAATTGAACAGATTGTTAAAACACACTTGCAGACTCCCAAACATTGGGTGTGAAGTACATGAGTAAATAAACGAATACGAGTTAAGTAAAATTTACTGACTGATGTCGTGCCTGACAAATATTTTTATCCGAGAAAGCATTGATAAAGGTTTATTTTAAGTCAGACTTTGCATAGTTGGGAACCCAACAAATATGGAATTGCGGCGGATTTGTATGCGTGATAAAGATAAAGATGTGTCCCAATCCCAATCCAAAACCAAGTTCTAACGGAGTACTTTACTTCCCTTGAGAAAAAATTCAACAACTGTAGAACTATTGAGAAGTTATTTTGATGCATATCTTTTTGAATATGAATTTATTCACCTTAAGTTAAAAGCATGGATGTTAGAACGATTTATAAAATAGGAAGTGAGAACAATAGTGGAAACTATCAAGGGCGCGGTACCGGTGCCATGAGTTACTGAATGAAAGACGATGTTTTCACTTCCAAGCCAAAAATAATACCGGCTCGTGAACATGTGTGGTTTAATTGAGGGGCTTGTTGCGGTGTAGGCTGCATACAATTCGGAGCGGATGGGCACGCGACCGGCCGACCTGTGACGCGATGTCGCCGATCATTAACTATATATGCATGTCGAACCAAATCATTGATCGATTACGATACAATACAACTTGCTTGCGCTTTTTTCAGACATTACGCCCATAATAGCTAGAAACATCTCTAATGAGATCAAAAACAACGGTGGCAAAGTGTTTCATTGATGACAATTCTACATGATATGTAAGAGCGAAAAATTATCCAACTTTCTTTACAGTGCGTAGACCAATTTATACTATTTATAATTATATCAAAGGTAGTAATAAAATAATTCAACCAAATCCTAGCACCAACAAACAAAAAAAAGTAATTCGGTGACATTTCAACCTGATGTTGACTTTTCTATAGAAAAGAAATGTTTTCACGCCAAATGTAATGTTTTTTCAAATGCTCTCACATTTAAGCGCAACAATTGAGAGGAGCTATGATATTGCAGCACCCTACTCATTATTACGAAAAGATTCTCAAATAGAGGGTGCAACCGACAACATTGAAGGTGATTACAATGCCATACGTGACTGCTCTGTGCACGCTCTATTCATTTATACGACTGATTCACAAAAGAAACTACATGCACCATGCAGCTACAGGTGACGCATTCAATCGCTACTATTCGGGGAACCTTGTATTAAGATTTTTTGGTACAACAATTCAAAGAACAGTATTTCGTTGGTTCATACACAATTTCTGTGTAAATCGACACCTATTCTTTAGAGCTCCTGTTTTTTTCTTTATTAAGATATATAAGTTTAGTTTGTAATATACTATACTGTATCGATTCTTCCTTTCGCAATGGAACTGTGAAACAGAATCTCGATCCAAAGCTGCTTACGATAAGAGTCGACGCGCCTTGCGCTAGCGTTCACAAGTCTACAACAGTACAAAATTCTCACGTAAAACGCGCACAATCATAATCTTACGAGGAATTCCCAGTGCTTGTACACACTGCCTCGTTTACCTTACCACATGGCTCTATTGTTTGATTATATAAGAGACTAATTTATTACAAATAAAAAAACCGGCCAAGTGCGAGTCGGACTCGCGCACGAAAGGTTCCATACCATTATCTAAAAAAACGGTAAAAAAAAAACATGTCTGTAGTATGGGAGCGCCCCTTAAATATTTGTTTAATTTTATTTTTAAGTATTTGTTGTAATAGCGGCAAAAATTTGCACCGTCTTTCACGGTACAGCCTGGTGACAGGCGGACAGACAGACAAACGGACGGACGGACAGCGGAGTCTTAGTAATAGGGTCCCGTTTTACCCTTTTGATACGGAACCCTAAAAATAAGCTCATTTGAGTTATGGGTGGTTGAGCATGTGGAGTAGCGAATATTCGAAACAGAGATTCTAGCGTTACGAAGCAAATCTTTTACTGTGCTTCATGATGGACATTTGTCTAACTCTTGTTTTTATGACCTTTTTATGTATGTTCGTCACGAATGAGTAGACTCGTAGACCTTTCACTGAAGCATCGCATCACACATAATGTAGTTAGTGCGCGGCCACAATCTTTTCTATTTCCTCGCGAACAGTAATTTTCGAGAAAGATGGATGCTAACAAACCGTATCAAGTGGATCTCGACCAGTTATCACGGTCGAGTATACGACGCTCGTGTATGATCATAAACATGAGAAATTCCTCGAAAGTAAATCAACGCTACACTACGCTACGCTAGGGCTGTTGCCTGTTATGTTACTGGCGATAGTGAGCACTTAGGTAAGTTCATACATCAATCAATCAAACAAAATACATAAGTAATTCACTGATGTAAAGGAACTAAATTACGGGAAAAAGGAATTAATGTTTTTTACCAATAAGCAAAATAAAAGGACTTAAAAAATGACCAAGCACAGCCGGTCAATCACAATTTTTGTATGGAGATTAGGTAAAACGCCAACAAGTCTAGAAATAAAGCATTGTTAACATTTATTCCTGAAACAATAACATACCTAACATAGACAGAAAACCTTACTAGAGAGGAGTAGGGTTGTCATGCATCCGGTTAAAGTCGGACATGTATCGCAATATTTAAGCACATCTGCGGTTTAGTATACTATGTAATTATCGTACAACCTCGTTCTCTCAATTCGGAAATGACTTTCAGTCTACATCTACTGTGTGGACTTATGTTTCCGAACATGGCAACCCTGGGCTTTGGCTGAGCTATTGAAGAGATTGAAGCGAGACACATCACCTACTTGAGGGGGTCCGGCCTCGGCGAGGCACCGACTCAAGCCGCCACTTTCGCTACTGGTCACAACCTCCGCAAACAGCCAGCACAGACTAATTTAAAACGCATGAGAATAGACATTATCGCGCGCATGGGTTTCTCCGAATAATGCGAAAGTTCCTAGCATTTTTTTTCACTCACGGAGGTACGCTTGCGAACTAATATGTGCGTGTATAAAGTTCTATTGCATTTGATTTATTGTTATTAGCCAGATATTTGCGATTCTACCGTTGATATAATAAAATTAGTAAGAATTTCAATGCATCTTATAAAGGAAATTAAACTTTTTAAAAGTGTGAGAATGGACGTCAATGTGTATAATAGAATTGAACTGTCAGTCATGGACTTTAATTAAGTCTGTTTGGTTTTCTTTTAATCAATTACAACTCTTCTACAAATGCGAACGCGTATGTGGCCCACAGCCTACAACGCAACATGAGCGTTGGTCGAGCATTAGATAAGATCAACGCACTCAGAAGCATTCGTTACAACGATAATATCTTTACGACTGTTGGTGTTGCAAATACGAATGAACCGTCACAATAAATAAATATTTTCATATGACCTTGGACTAATTAGTATTAAATTGAACATGAAACCGCATTATGGATGTTTTAAATAAATATCGATATTCAGTGAAAATTAAAACTAATGAATATTATGAAGGTCCATTGAATTTCTATAAATAACTCGTATAATAAACATGTTACATGACTTACATGACATCAAATTTTGTGCATTATTATTACTTTAAAAAATGACCATTCCGGAACAAAATGTTAAAATGTTTTTGCATGATTGTAAACAAGTAAACAAATATTGCCGGAATGAGATGTGTACCTCATGTTTATGTATTTCGACATTAAAGTTTGAAATTATTTTTATTTTTCACACATAGCAGTCTTTCGACTTGGGAATCTTGGTATGACTTTGATCTAAAGTGGTATGTAAAAATAGTTAAGCAGTGCTCGATACGAATGAAGCAACAGGAAATCGATGTTATGCCAGAGGCTAATAACCGTGTAAACATTGTATAGGGCGCAGGAAGGCCCTCAGAACCAAATTGCGATCAATAAATGATATGACTGTCTAAGATTCCACGATAGATCGGTTCTATAACAATGCCACTTATTCTCCGTTATAATAACATCCTTGTAGAGTCCGGACTAGCATTTCAGGTTGGCAGTTATTAGTGATTGAGCGGTCATTAGGTTCTAAGATAATATTTACATGGCAATACTCATACAAAATGATAGGTCAGTTCCATGATAAGACTGAAAAATTATCACAATTAGTAAAATTTACCATTGAGCAAATTGCGTGCGCCTGCTTACGTAACGGTTACTCACCTGAAACCAAAACAAAACCCACATTAGCACAGTTGTTACTGTATGTACATAATTGGTATATCGGAAACTATTTCCGCAGTGATTAATGATATTATGAAGTCATTATTAGAGGTATGTACAAAAAATGCGATGTAAAGTAAGTAAAGTAAAAAATTGCTTTATTCAAATAAACTTAGTAATTAAGCGCTTTTGAATCGTCTATATTTTTCTACCATCCGTTCCAGACTTTTTTAACTGACAAGAAGAACAGGCGCAAGAAACTTATCAGCTTTAACAGAAATAATTAACGATATTTACAAACTTATGAACAGATGAACAGTTTACGCCTTTCTATTAACATAATAAGACTAAACACACGTTGTAATCACAGTACTAATAAAAAACTATACATGACGTTTCATCAATGTTCGAACTTATTTTGTTTTGGTAAAGAACAAATTAAAATTCTATCTACGAAAGCGTTTCCGCATCTGTGACAGCCACGCGCCAACTGTAGAAATCCGATACCTCGAAACAACATATGGCTACCAAAATACACCGTTTGTTACTAAGCTACTACATTAGCCAATATGCCAGCGACGATGCAACTCAACTGACTGCATTTTCCTAGAATGTCTATTAAACACACCAAACACCTATTTCCAATCAGGAACCGATCGACCAGTGGGATCAGGAAAGAAACAAGATCTGCCTCACGAGATGGGGACACTGTGGAGTTGCACGATAAAATGCCAGATATGAACCAGTATGATTAACCAGCTTGTTTGGTGACGTGTCACACATAAAACTTCCTGTTCGAAGCTCAACGTGCAATGCGTCACTAACGGTTTTGCAAGAACGGTTTTTCTTTACCACAATGCAGCAACGAGTACACTTGAACATCGAAAATTGTCGTAGAAAGATTTGACTTTCGAGATCAGCCAATATCAAACGCGCAACTTAATATTATGGCTAATTTCGCAACATACTTATTATAAAATCAGCTGCCGAAACGGTTATACCACTTTCGAGGTTAATTTACATTTTATCGAACTATTCTAATATTCTAATTCAAGCCGTTAAATCATGTCCCAAGGAAACCACTTGATAGGTATTAGTTTCGCTTTTAGCAGCATTTGAATAATTAAAGTGACCGATTCGATTGCATAACCGACATTGACCTTCGAAAAGTAACAATCGTGTAGGAAAGCTTTTTGTACTTATTGCTGAAATCGTGCTGGTATTGGTGCTAACGAGTAACCATGTATTTTTATTAAAAAAAGTGTGCAATGATTTGTACCTAATACCCAAATCTTTATTTAACATTTATATGCAAAATTTTACTTTCAGCTATAAAATAAACATAATCGTGGACCTTGGGTGTAAAATAAATTTGAATGAGTATAGTGTAACTGTCACCACAGCAGGAAAAAGCCGGAACTTTCTCACGTGTTTCTCAAATATTTATTCATCGCGTTGCGCAAGACATTAACGTAAAAATAAAAGTAACTTAACAAATAGGAGCCGCAGCAGCCGTTAAAAAGTAGGTAACGTTGGAGTGAATGTGAATCGGCCCGAACTTTAGCGTATGCCATGGTGTAATTGCACCATCTCGCTGTCTAATTGCTCAAGTTACACATCCATCAGGCCTCATGCGGGGATCTTTTTCTCATCGTCTCACTAACAGCCAGTTTCGAGTTCGACTCGTGCCGAATAACTTCGCTGTGGGAATCTTTTGTAATCTCTGCCATAGTCGCCGTTAATCGCAGACATTGTAACCTTTAGCATTTGTACTCTCATCGTTGTGTAACATTACATTAGATTAACATTAGTTTACTGGATAAAAGTTCTTAAATCAATAAGTACTGTGATAATTGTCTTTTTGTCCATTTTCTTTAAACCCTTAGTTTTTTTTGAACTGAAAACCTGCGAAGTTGTAAAATTTGTAACCATACAATGAATTGCAAAGTTTGATACTATCTTAGCTTCTCATAACACTTTGATAAATGAAAACTTCTCCTTACGCTTACGACTAACTTGACAACGGTTTGTGTAGTCTTCCTAGCTAGCTTAGCTAAATGTTGTTGTGAATCTTGAGATTTTTTAACTAATCACAATTAAAAATTTTAGCGTTCACTCATGTAAGTATAATGTTTGTCTGCAAATCATGTATGCTATACTACACACTATCTCTGATTCGCCAAGGTTCATGATAGAATACCGAAACGTTGTGACGAATTGTCAGGGGTGACGACCCGGCTACATCGTCGTCTTCAAGAAACAACACAACTATCACGATTGTTACATTTGGATACACTTTCTCCTATGCATCTTATATGATAAATGTAACTTTCGCAATTTTCCAATTTGGCAACATTTGAATCTCAGGATTTTTACTGCAAATTCTTTGATATTTGACCTTTAACGTCCTTCAGCTTATACAATAATAATTGTTAAGCAAAAAAGGCTAAGGATACAAGCATTCGGAACACGTTTAGGCAAGTGTACAAAAAACGTACAATAAGTGTGACCGGTTTAGCAACCGCAGCCCACGGAGTTGGGACAGAGATGGCGTAGGTCGGTGGCAAACTCGAGCCAGCGATACGTTGGGCACTCAAAATAACAGATCTAACAGCTAAACCTAAAACTGCCCAACGTACATAACACGGCTTAACCAAACTTATAATGGCGTTAGAAACCTTAAGAATGCTTATATAGGATTTAATCTTGCGTGGACAGCAGTTACGCGGGGCCATTATTAGGCGTCTGGCGCGGCCGTGTATTCTGGTCGAACCGGTTCGGTGTCGGAGCCCGCAAGTGGACCTGCTGCCACTCGCCAAATGAGGCGCACGCCTGCATAGCAATAATGGCAGTTCGCTGGATAGACGCCAAATTAAGAATCCATAAAGAATTTCTACAACCAACAGACGCTTCTCCGACTGATGCCAAATTGCACAGACATTTGTTTAGCTAATTTCATGAAATTCGTAATTGATCCTAGATACCCAATTACTCATAGATACTTTATATATGAATCTTCTATCTCCATCAGCAGCAGACGAACCTACTAGACTAGACCTTAAAAATCAAACAGGAGTGGCGACTGTGAAAATACAATGCGTTACTTACTGAAAGGTCACACCCTAAAGCAATCCGAGACTAGTCCAATTAGGCAGAAGCACTCTGTAACCGCACCTTCGTTGCGGGCATGGAATTTATTTAGCCCACAAACAGAGAAACCTAACGAAGCATCGTCCGCAATGTTAGGCGATAATTTAATTGGCTTTAATTACGTCACATTCACTTTGTCTTCAATACCGACAGGATTAAATATCGTGTCTTCTTTATTCTACTACTTTTTATATGTAATGTTATTTTATTATATTCTCTGTGCAAACACAAACCCGCCATCATACCGTATACAAAGTTAAACGATGAGGTCATCTTCCATCGTGGTACCCATAATAAGTCGAGTCCTTTTTTCGACTCGGTCAACCCACAAACACGTAATTTGCTAAACACGTGGGATGGCATGGCACACGAGTACATGGGCTTCTAGAATAAAAGAAACAGGATTTCAACTTTCATGATTTCATTGCTAAATACTTTGTATTTATTTTAGTTAAAAATGCTGCTCTTCTTGGTTCTTACTATCATAGGAGTTGGATAAGAAAAAAATCGCTCCTTGACTCAAGCAACACGTCATTATTGTAAGAGACAATGAGATTAATGACAAAACTAATGTGTATTGTTTACAATGATCGTGAAAATGCTGAGATAAGACCTGTCTGAGATGTTGAAAACCTGAAACCTGATACATCTTCTGCAGCAAACTTACTTACATCAGTGTTTGGTTTATTTACAAATTTATTTGAGAACTATTCTTTCTATAAATCTGTAGTGATTGTATACATACATAATTAAATACTGTTATCAATAAATTGTAGACAGTATATACTTACTGTTTACAGAAAATAGTAAACAACAAGTAGTTTTATATAAAATAGCGCAATTTCAGGCCTGTTCCAGTAATGGAATTTCACAACCATCAAAGTCAAACAGGCAACTTTATTTGTCAATAACTCAAATTCCACTCGAGCGTATCAACAATCACAACTAAGGACAGAGACAAAGAAAATTACTTACATTTGGTTATATTGGGGCGATTTTAACTGGGCTATAGAGTATAGATTGATAACAATACGAGTAATGTACATTGTAAATTGTTGTTGTCGAATAATATTGGTTTGGTAATAGGTTTATTATTTATCAGTGCATTTTAGAAAATTGAATGAAGCAGTACCATTATTCAATGTAACAATAAATGTACAAAAAAGTATGCTAAGTTAGACAACCTGATCCCAAAGAGTTCCCGAACTGATCTCGTCCCGAACTGATTTCGTCTGAAGCTCAAACTCTTATCACCAGTCCACTAGGTACTTGGTTTGTTGGTAAGGTTCAGTATCTAACCGACTGTATCGGATATGCAGGTCGCGTTACAAAACGCTAACTAGTTCAGGGACATCTTCTATATTTCAATTGTGTAACACCTGCTCATGTGGAGCTCCAATATAATTAGCAACAGCCTTTCGGGATTGATAGAGCTAGTTCCAATTAGGTTGAACCGATAGTTTTACTACAACAAATGTTTCGAATCGGATGCATATTGGCTTAATGCATTTAATTTGTTTACATTAGGCCGACTGTCGGCGACACAGTTTGCCGGATGTTCTGCCACGATTTTGGTCGGATCGGATACGATATTGGATTGGCATAATTATATTAGGCGGACCGGCAGCTTTTAGTGTGAACAGCAACAGCCGCAAGCCGACGACAAAACTGTTGGCCCGACCTAATGTGTACTAGTTCGTAGTCGATAACTTCAGCTGTCGGTGGTAAGCATGTTTTCATCTGCATATTGATTGGAAGTAGGTAACAAATGGTCTCATTTCACAAGTGGCGAGAGCGGAATGCGGGCCGCCACCGGCCTTGCAGCTTGCCAACGTTGACCACTCTCGGCGAAGTGGCCAACTCTCATGTTTTATGTGGAAAGGTAAACACAGGTTTACTATAAAATATGGAAACAAATTGTTTACAAACAATAAAGAGCCGTGAATAATTTGCTCACATAATAAGCATCGAAAATATTCAAAAAGATACTGAAATCCTACATGCATGACGTAATAATAGGATTAACAATTTAAAACACAAAACAATTTTTATTTTGCCTATTTAACGTATTTTTTGCCATTTTTTCTGGTTACAGTAGTCTTGCACACTTCTAGATCAAAATGGTCACTGCAATAACAACATGACTATCACGTGAGTGTATGTAGAGGGCGATGACCGCTTGCCTTCATGCCAAATATAATAATTTCACTATGTTTGACAATGACAAATACGATTTCGATGTTATTTTTTATTAATAGTAGCGTGCACAAGCGTGCAGCTGTGACAGTTAAAGTATTTTCAGTTCCTAATTCCTATTTATGTATGTATATTAAGCAACGTTTAAACAAAAAACATTATTAAAATGAATGTGAGCAAATTACAAAGAGTTTTAATATTGCTTGTATTAACAATTGGACAATACGACAAAAAAACATGCCCTTTTTATTTGCTTTTTGAAGAGAGAATGAAAAAATGACACACAGCGCCTAAGATAAAAAAAAAGACTGACAGCCGACTGTTACTGTTTAATGTCAAACAAAAATCAAACAAAACAACTGCTGCTTGTTGAAATGAAATTGAACGAAAAATAATCGCGAGGATTAACCGCAAAAACTAAGATCAAACCGTAGCAAACAAACATTCAGAAAACACGTGGAAAACGCTGTCACTGTCAAACAATGTGACATTTTGAGTGACCTATTTTTTTATGTAGCCTACATACAACGTGAGCAAAGGTGTATGCTTTTGTCGTGCCGAGCTGTTACGTCACTAAGGGTTTTTTACACTTCATTTATTTTCTCCATAAATATTGCTTTAAAAATTCTAAAACTATCCTCCTCCTCTTGCTCCTGAGGGGCAAATCTAGAAACGTTTTTTTTTTAATTTGACAAAATAATTTTTGTCGTATTGTCCATTGCTCATTGACCAAAATGAGTTGAGCAATTTTAATTGCCCGTATAAGCGTTGGGTAGTCAAGCGCGTAAGGTGTCCTAAGTTTCGCTTAGGTTTCTCTAACATGATAATTATTTTTTATTTTCATGATAGAGAAATATAAACGCCTTCGTTTATGCCTCTAGTTCCAGTAGTTCGGTTGTTTTATCCGGTACCGGACTTCTGAGTCCTTTTTAGTCGCTGAAGTTCGGTTATGACGTCAACACAAACTGTTAATGCTTGTTATGTAGTTCGGTTAATAATGTGGTCTCTCTCCTTTCCAGCCATAATATAAAACAACTTTCATTTTAAACAGACTCCACACAAATATTTGAAAATAAGGTTACAAATATTACCGAATAACACTATCTAACTTAAGGAGCGCTTACACGACAAATTATAAATTGCTCCACTATAGACTATTTTGGTCGTTTGCAATATCAAGCAATTTTCGACAACATTCGACAATTTTCGGCAGCGGCAACATGCTGCAATTTGTTAACATATCAATATTGCATATACAGAGCAATTCAGTTGTCTGTGGACAACGTTTTTCTTACAACCACGGCTAGTTGTGTTTATTATCATGAATCTAAAACAAAAAAGGAATAGGCGTATTTACCGAAATAATTCATTTTTAGCAAGACGGAAGCAGTTTACATTGTGTTGTGAATTACTTATGTAGGTATTTTATTCAAAAACTTTACTCGTTAAACTAAATGTTGACCACAATTCCTTGATATTGCAATCGACCGAAATTGCCTATAGTGGAGCAATTCTAATTGCCCGTGTAAGCGCTCCTTTACAAGAAATCTCTTTCTTAAAACTCTTCATTAAAAAACTAATGAGGAACAAAAGAGAATGCATTCCAAGTATCTACATATAATCTAATTATTCTTGACAAACGTGAAGATTAGCATAAAATATGAGTGGCAGACATAGATTGTTTGAAGCACAGTTCATTGTTTCCCAAGTGAGGATGAGGAGGCCTTGCTTTACATACCTGTGACTTGAATCTGAATGTAATGCATTGCGCTTTAGGTACAGTCAGCGCCAAAATGATCAGACCATGACCATTCAATCCAACGAAAATACCTAATCTTTGACAAAAACCAACCTTATTTCAAGAAATTAAGGTACACTTTCATTAGTTGTCTGAGAACAAACAAAAGTGCACATTAATGTCTTGAGACAGGGTTGGTTTTTGTTAAATGATTAGGTATTTTGGTATTGGTAGGTTTGAATGCTTTTCAACAAGTTTAACATTCAATTAGGGAAAAAAATGTTACTTCAAATAGATATTCATATAAAAAAGGGGTTATTGTAAACTCGCCACCACAGCGTTAACTCGTCATAAGAAAAACGGCAAAAAAACATGTGTAAACTAGCCACAGACACAAATTATTTTACTCTATTGTAAACTCGCCACTTTACACTTAAAGTGCTAGGTAGACCATGGGCAATAATATTCTACAAAACTTGATGTTGTTTTTTCTGCAGTCCATGCGATATTTATTTTACTCTATAAGATGGCGCATTTTTTAAAGATTATCATAGTATGTTGCGCGGTACAAGCTATGCGTGTCACGCGCGTGTACAATACCTATTTTAAAGAAAAGTTCTAGATTTTTAAATTTTTGCGATTTTTGCATTAAGAATGCTATTTTATATAATACCAAATAATATACTAGAAAAAATACGACTCGCACCAGATCATGTTCTCGGACGGGAATTGAACCCGCGATCTTTGGATATCCGGTCCAATGCTCAGAGCACACAGTCACTAGTGACTAAGGTTGTAGATAATTATGTATAATAAATAACATTTTCTTAGTGTGTGTAAATAGCTATTTATTATGGCTATTTACTACTGTCTCTAAACATCAACTCAAAAGTATGTACCTAACTTAACTATGTCCTATCCTGACAGGACGGGACATAACTAGTTAGGTACATACTTTTTACATTAGTTGCGATCGTAGTACACACTAACGCACAACCGTAAACATATAAATTCTATGTAAGAGCACATTAGAAACTAGCATGTCTTGGTACGCAGCAAGTCACGATAAATCGACGTGAGAACAATTCAGAAACCGTAGGTATAGGTACTGTTTGTATAGCACAACAACGACATTGTAATAATGTATAATAAACAATATATATAACTAGCAGCTACCCGTGACTTTGTCAGCGTGTATTTAAAAAATCATTTGTTAGTGCTTGCCTATATTACGACAGTAAGTTCACGTCATGTCCGATCACCATCAACTTTGTCATTGATCCAGCAAATCCAATCTTCATTATAATAACCCCAGATTTTAAGTTTCAGGGTTGAATGGGGAATGCCTGAAAAAATTAAATTGGCTGAATATTTTTATAGGTAGGAATAAGCTTCATTATTAATAGATAAAAGTATCATAATTTTTGCTTGTGTGCAAATGTACTGAAGTAACAGCAGAATGGAGATTATTCCCTAGTCACCACGTATTACAACTAAGTCAACTGACAGTTGACTGTGACATAAATTTGGGTATGGAATGGGTGACTTTAAAAAAAAAAAGTCCCATAAAGTCCCATTCGTGTAAAAGCTAACTACGTGACATTGGCGGAATTGTGCATAGACCACAGAGCAAGCCACTCATTAGGAAGAAGAAGAAGAAGAAATTTCAAAAAGACCACTTTCTCAGTTGCCAATTTATTAATGTGGTGATTAGGAAATAATCTCCATACTGTGCTTACTTACTTCAGTAGGTACATTTGCGACGATAAAGTGATTTTTATTTTATTTTTAACCTAAACAAAAATTCTGAAACTTTTCTATTAAAAAAGGGAACTTATTCCTACCAATAAAAAAATATTCAGCCACTTATTTTTTTCAGACATTCCTCAAATTGAACTTATTGCAAATTGTATAAATTTCACCATTGGATAAATCATGACTGATATGGTCAACACACTGTCAAGTACTGATTTTTTTGCTTACATTAACTTATACTGCGTGTTGAGAGAGGCAATATTGCCTACATCAACTGAGATTATAGTCTTGCTTTGATCAATAAGTTATAATATTGTCATCAATGGCTTTGAAGATTATCGTAAAGTCCTTTCTTTTGTAACTGCAACTGATATTTCCAACAAGATTACTTTTAAAATATAGTAGTTAACTATTTATAATTTAATTCATGTTATTTTACAATCAGAAATCATTTAAAGCAATAAAACTCATTGTGGAAACTGGAATATAGCTCACATTATGAATATACCTTATTAACAGTTTACAAATGAACAATAAATATAAGTACCTACTTTCCGAATAGAAAAATCATCTCAATGTCACGGAGCTCTCATAACAGCCTTGATGTATTTGTGCACAGTGATAAAGCAAAGTAATAATTGGTAACAACTACACAACCATTTTGTCAATGAATGTTAATTTCACATTGGTCCTTGAACTCTTAACCTTACTGGTGAATACTTTGGAAGGTCACATGGATTCGACTTTGGAATGTCGGGAGAGTTTTTGGACATGGACAGATTATCCTCTGACTTTGTTGACTATGACTTTGTTGACTTTCAAAGTAAATACAAAATTTTCTATAGAATTGGAATATCAAACACTAAACTTATGTAACATCCTTACTTACCTATATTAAAAATTCGAAAGTAAGTTTGATTGTTTGTTACGCCTTCACGTCATAATTATCTAGTCAACCAATCATCATGAAATTTTGCATATACGTTGTCAAGAGTACAGAGAGAAAAAAGTACTGTTCCCGAGGGATAAGAGAAATAAATGACAGAGCAGACGAAGTCGCAGGCGGTCGCTATTTTAATTTTATAGACCAACAGTTTTTATAACATAGTTACAAGGTAGAATACGTGTTTCATAACATTTTCACCTGGATTCTTGCAAGCATATTCTTCAATTATTTTACGTGATTCTAAAGAAAAATGACCCAAAAATTTATAAGTTTTGTTTGAGAAAAATTGAAGTGAAATAGCAATTTTATTGGCAATTTGGCACTCTTAAGCGCATTTGCTTGGTGAAGTTGAAGTTGTGTGTGTGAGGTACTAGGTGCATGAGAGAAGAGAACTTACCCAAAGCTCAGTGCCCCAATTCATTTTCGTAGAAGTAATAATCACCTCACTGACACAAAAAACACATTTATGCTTCACTAGCACAGTTTATAAAAACAAAAATATGCAAGTATTTCCACGGCTATATTATTTTTTATCACTACCACCATTTCCAAACACATTCCAATGAAATAAACATGGCTGACTAACTAAAATGACGTGACAAACTGACATGAGAACTGACAATTGACAATTCAAAAAAGAGAGGCTCGTTCGTTGTCGACCTCTTGTCGACTGACTGACAGATAGAAAATACAGAAAGTTGTCTATGGATAATGTTGCCATGGCATATGTATTAACCAACAATTAGGGAAATATTTGTACCACCCAATGCTTTATTTATTTATTAGTTTTATATGATGACAGGCTAATCATAAATTTCATATTCATTAGATATAAATATCTTAATGTGCCGTTCAGAAGTATCAGTGCGTGACTTCAGTAATGAGCCATCGGATCCACGACGAAGTAAAGCTGTACGACGGATTTCCTAAAACAAAATGATACCTTATTACGTAAGAATAGCGGTAAAAAAAATAGAGATGGCTTTTGTTTTTAGTAATAATTATTATAAAAACCTTAAATGGCTCTATAACTATGTGGTGACTGGAACGTCTTGATGTTGGTGGTCCCGTTATCGACGAGTTGCGTGATGATGGAAGAGGGCTCTGTAAAACAATTTATTTATTTCTATTTGCAATTCCACATAGTAAAATGAAAACTTTTGAAATGCAGTAATAGAACATGTACCTTCAGGGCTGGCACAAAACCGAAATCAGAGGGCAATGGCTGAGTTTGTATATTGTGAATACCCTCCTCTGACGCCACGGATACTATTGAAGGACGAGCTGATAACTGTTGAGCCAAAAGTATTGGATCAGCATCTGAAAAATATTTATACACATACAATAACTGCCTGTCCGAGTTTTAAATGCCATTATCTACGGCATGTTAATTTATATTTCTCATACCTATATTCATGCCCTTTGCAATTCTTCGTGCTTGGACTACTCTACCAGCGCTTCGCCTAAATCGAATTCCTTTTTCGGCCTCTCTTCGAAGTCTTTGTGAAGCTGCGGCTGATTCGGCCACAGCCATGGCAATGGAACTCATTCCGGATCGCTTTAGGTTTATATCAACTATATAACTTAAACAGATCGCATTAGATAACACGCTGTCACTGGGCTGAAAAGAAGAGTGTCATTATTTTGTATTTCCTCCAAATGTGTAGATAGAGTATTACTTTCTTTGAAAATGAAAATACGTACCGTTCCAATATCATTTACACTTAAGTCTAACGACCGTAATGGTGTTTTAACCAAACCAATAGCCCTTGCTAGAAGTTCTCCACAAGTTGGTGGTTTATCCGCACTAGTTGCTGACCAGACACCAGTAGGAGCTTTAGACAGTGGTCCCGGTGTAATGCCACATCCAGATATATTTAATCTAAAAAGAAATAGGTAGTAAAGTTGTATATTTATCAGATTTGCTTTTAGATTAACGTAATATGATAAATAAGTTACCAGATTAGGACTTGATGAAAATCATTTTAGTACCTACTTATATGCCTACACTTATTAATATAAAACACTTATTTAAAAAAATTACGAGGTAAGATTGCATCCTCTTGCCAGTGATACTGCTATATGTGCAATGCCATCGGAACCGAGTTTGTTGTTTAATCTTAAGTTAAGGTTGCGAATTCCACATCCTAAATGATTAAGAGCATGAGATAAGCTTTCAGCTCCAGCTGGTCCTAAAAGATATAAAATATATTATGTATGAAAACTAAATTAATACTCTAACCAACTAACACAAATAATGTTTGTATTTTTATACAAAGTTAGTAAGTTTAACTTTATTTAAAATTAGAAATGTTATAAAAAACTGTATAATATTTTTTTGTTTCACAACCTGCTTTCTTTTGCTTTCTATCATCTTATGGTCACTACATATCACGTGGGTGTCTTAAAACTCAGTAAAAGTGTAAAAAGACAAAAACTAAAATATAAAAAAGTTTTTTTACAAACATTAATGATTTTAGTTCGCTCAATCAACATTTTTTTTATTATACACATTATTAACAATAACAAAATGTTTACCAAAAACATTGTCAACAAGTATAAGATGTCGCAAATTTTCATGTCTAGAAATATACTTAGCGACAGACGATGCTCCGTCGTCACCAATTTTACAGTGACTAAAATCTAAAGTTTCCAGTCTTTGGTTATCACTTAATCCCCGCAATATATATTTAACCCTATGGCAGTTCATGTCAGTCCTCGTTAATCTGAAAGTTTGTAATTATTAGCTAAAAATTGTCAAAAGAAAAAATCATCAAACATATCTTAACGTGTCTTAACTGACCGAAATATCTTCAGCTGACTACATTTTTCTAATCCTCGAGACAAATTTTTGGCATCATTAATGGTAAACTGAAATTGATCTCTGCGATATTCTTCTCCGATTCCTCTTAACTGATAAGTAATATGTAGCTCAATTAGATTATTTAAGCTACCTAATACAGCATTTAATGATATATGATCTGTAATGTAATGCGAAATATGTAAGTAGATAAAACATCAGTATATTTTGTTTTATTTCTTAGGATATTATTTATATCTCAAATTATTTTTAAAAGATACAGCTTGATGGATTAAACTGACCTCGAGCTAGAATATCGCTATAACGTTTTGATTCCACTTTCTTTCCGTCTAGTTTATGGCTAGTTATGAGATCGGCCATCTCTGGAGAGGTAGTTCTTTGTACAGGAATATCTGATGGAATCAAACTACGAATTGAAAGCGATTGAATGTATGGTCCACACAATTTAACAAGTGTTTTTATCTGAAACAAAACTTATGACATTTCCCATCAGTATTATTAAAAGCCGGTGGTAGTGTAGCTTCGAAACTTTATCAGCACGGTTACATTTACCTTTTCAGGGTCGTATAAACGTGGATTCATGTTTTCCAAAATATCTGCATAATGTCGCTCCATGAACAAATTTATCCATCCTTTATTTTCAGTTACCATAGGAACATCTGACCATTTCGAATTATAGCATCTTTTCCAAAAGATATCACTCTTGATATTGTCCACAAGTATTTCAAGTGGCACATCAGTGTTCAGTATTCTTAGAAAGTATTCTCGATCTTTTGTTACAAATTTTTCTAATTTTGGTTGACCTTAAAATATTATATTTATCATAAATACCTAGGTACTCATGCTTTGTTACCTATTTGTTGTCAACATTAATATCTTTTTTAATAAGCAGAAGTCGGTAGCATTATTAATCATCTTTAATAATAACATACCTGCCCAATTTTCACTTATTTTTTCGATGCATAAAGAAACTAAAGATTTTGGATGGTTCAAGTCCCATTCAAAATTTTCAGCTTTAAGTACACGATTAAGTTCTAAATTTTCTTTCGGCTTGTATGCTAAAAACGAATTGTAATTTATATTATCTGTTAGATTCATTTTTCTCATTATTATTATGATTTTTAGTTTTTTACTATGTTTGCGTCTGATGCAACTCTAATCAAAATCAGTATTGAATATTGATCTAACAGAATCAGAAGTAATCCTTAGCAACTTTGTTCGTTGATTAGCTTTACGTTAGTTTTAAGCTATACCTGTGGCTATACAAGGTGTTACAAAAGTACTTTTGTAACACCTTGTATATTATGCACCTAATTGGTTACTTACAGCTAAAGTGATTATAAGTTTCCTATATCAACACAATATCTGCCACTGCCAGCCAGTTCATTTGATTATTTTACTATAATGAAGAATTCTATTTCATATATTTTCATCACATGGTTACCCTATTCAATCAACGGCCTAAGCATCTGACAGCCCGTTAATTAAATGTTGTATTAGACGCATTGGCGGGATGTCATTTTGGCCACTGATTAAACTACGACATTCAATGAAAAGGCTAGGCCACTAATTGAATGGCTGATTAAGCCAGTTGCCTGTTTTTATATACGCTCTGCTACTATATTAAAGTGAACGTAAAGTTAGGTATAAAATATAGAAAAATAGCAGTTTTGTAAGAGAATCGAAAAACTACATAGTATAAAACGAAGTCGCTTCCCGCTGTCTGTCTGTCCCAATGTATGCTTAGATCTTTAAAACTACGAAACGGATTTTATAGTGATGATATAGTAATTCAAAAGGAAAGTAATTAGGGATACATGCATAATATAATAGAGAAACACTGATAATTTTAGAGGTTTCTAATGTGATGTCGTAAATAAACACTTTTTTGCGCTTACAATGCAAACGTTGTATGAACCCTACGAGAAAGATCAAAATAATTTGCTACATTATCGACAAAAAAGTCCGCAATAGTATATGTCTATCTCTTAGGGATAACCCACAATACCCATTTTTTATACTTTACTTTTTACGAGAAATAATGGCTTAAGTATTTACGAAGTGAGCAATACAGCATTAATCCTTATCCATTTAAGTATCTTAAATACTTTGTGCATGTAATATAGATCAATATGACCCTTTACAGCATGTAATTTAAATGAATATTTTCGAAGATATTACAGATTTCAAATAGCGAGACATGGTGGTTGCGGTACCGGCCGGGAGTCGGGGCGGCGGTGCGTGCCCATAATTTTCACCGTTAGATTAGAGTGATTCATGAGGAAGGTCTAGGTTTAAATTTGTCAAGGTATTGTGTAAATTGGTTGAAATATAATGATAATTGTTGGAAGTCAATATATTTATAGGAGTTGTCGCAAAAAATTGACGCACGTGGAACCCATGGTGTCAAATTCCACATGAAGCGAAGCGAGAACGGGTTGCTAGTTGACAATAAAATAAGAATAATACAATGACAATTATCAACAGTCTATTGCTAAGCGACAGGTCCACAGTGAACTTTATCTGTCACTTCAACATTTTTTGGCTTCATTTCGATACAATTTGCTGCTTTATATTATTGTATTACGATTACGATACAATTGTAATACGATTTTCAATGAAGCCAGAATTTTTTTCCGTTCAATCTGAACTGACCCTTAGTCATGTTGTTAAGGAATTTTTGGTTGTAGAATAGTTTCATTTCCTATTTATCTAATTCTATGGTTTAATCGGATATCTTGGTAATCTTATGTTAGTGTCAATCTGATCTGTCAATCGATTTGTTGTCATTATCGTGCACATGCATTTATCCATAGATCTACGGGTTTTAGGTCCTGTCTACCGAGATATACGGATTTTAGTGGCAAATTACGGACTTTTGTTCCATTTCATCCACCCAAACGATAGTATAAAAAATAAAATAAAATAATTTTTTCCATAAAACGAAACGCAGCTCTCTCCAAAAAAGAAGAAAGTCTGCGACCTGCGTATCAATCTTAAATCAATACCATCCCCCCTAGCATGATCACCGAAACGCGATATGTTATTGCGATTTATCACGTTTAACTGTCAAAAGACAACAGATTTTGACAGTTGAATGTCGATAAATGCTATAACACGCGATATGTATCGTGTTTCGATGTTATCGTGTGTGATGCTAGGGGGCATAATTAAGTCCAAAAGGCTAGTTTGAATAGCTTAAAACGCAATGAGCTATTCTTTCGGTTGTTGTCAACTTGTTTATCAAATATGTTATAGTGGCCAGTTATGATATATTATTATTTTTGTGTTGGTTGGGTTGACTATGAATACTGTGCTGTGCTGTTTTTATCATATGAAGCCAATTCATCTTAAAATATAATTATCTATGGACTTTTAGGGGTATTCTGCGGACTTGTGAGAGTCGCTTTACGGATTAAAAAAAATGGATTTGGCAACACTGCTCTCACCGCAAGAACCCAGTGCCGTTAAACCAACTTAAAAAAAGTCGTTTACCCAACTAAAAAAAAGTCACAAGATATTGGTACAGCGTATGTTTACAAGTTTTCAGTCTTCATTCTCCTCATATGTCTTCCATTGTGCTTCTTATACAATTGTATAGAGCAGGATAATAACTCTGAAGTCATGGCAGTATGGTGCAAATGAGCCTTTGCCTTTTCTGCTCATAGCGGAAAAAATGAACCAAAAAAAAAAGTCACATCAATTTTTGACATTTTTGTCTATGTTCACTAAAATAATAATTAAACTATCTCAACTTTCGCACGTTTTTCAATTTTTTGGTATTATTTCATTGCTCTTAGTAAATTAAATAATATTTTCAATAACATGGATAAACATAACAGTTCAGAGATACTAAGTTCAGAATTTTCTTTGTCAAAAAATGCCAGTTCTGACTCTTTAGATTCAGACTCGAAATCAAGTTCATTGAATTCTAAACACGGACAAGACTCCGTAAGTTTCCTAAAACGATTAATTTATTCTTACAGAGCTCTTTATTAGTTACTTTGGCACTTCCTGTGGGTTTAACTCCGGTTTATTCCTTAGTTCTCAGTGTACCCTGTATGATAAGTGTTGGCACAAATTTAGTCCAGTCTAGAGCTCAAAATATAATTTATAAAAAATACACTATGAGTAAACCTAGAGCTATTCACATTTGTCTCTTTGTTAACCGCATCCACAGTCAAAGACAACACAGTGAACTCTTCAAGGCTTGTATAATTTCAATCATGTTCATATTTGGTGATAATAATTGTGGTTTCTACCCGACTATGGTGAAGCAAAAAGGAGGGTATAATATGAAAACCAGACATTCAATTCAAATTTTATTTACTTTATTACAGTATTTTATTAACCATTTTATAGCAGTGTAGCAAATAAAATAAAAGTAATTAAATGACCTTTGCTCTACTAAGTTTTTTAAATTATACTTTGTAGCCACATGTTTTGGGGGATATACAGTTGCTGGACAGTGAGAAGGTAATGAGTGTCGCCCGTGATGTGACCTACCTGGACCCGTTTAGCGGGCCTATCCGTGGCATTCTGAAGGTGACCAACTATCAACTGCACTTCAGACCTTTAGATGCTGCTGTGTTGCAATGCACATTGAGTGTGCCACTAGGTGTGGTAAGTAATACTTTTAGTAACTTTTTTTATTGATAAAATTAAGTAGACAACATCGGTGGGGCTGTACGTCGCGCTCTCAGAATAACTAGCACTTTTTACAGTGTTTTACGATACCCGCCTTTTAATTTATTTTATTTAAGTATCGAGTTTGTGATTTATAAATATGGCAAATCCTGTAAAGTACTTAGTTTGAATTGTTTTTGTTATTTGGAACTAAATAATTATGAATAGTCCAGAATTGATCACATTTTACAAAACTTCATTTTCTAAGTGCTATTTTTGGTTTCAGTTTTGTGAAGATTGTATGATTAAGCAAAACAAATAAGAAATACCTGTCTTAATGCACAGTATTTGTTTTCTTATTTGGTAAATAATCTTCACCCAAATCTTTATTGAGATATTCATTTTTAAAATACAAGTTTTTTACACAATCTTATGTTTTTATCAAGACATTAACATTGAATACTGAGGGCCTGTGTCAATTCTCTTAAAGTAAGTTCTGATTAGCTTACTTGACAGATGATTTGACATACCATTTTTCATATCAAAACTCAAATTATCTGTCAAGTAAACTACTCGGAACTTACTTTTACATTGTGAAACAGGCCATAAATATGTTAGTTGGCTAGGTACACACGACGGCGCCTCAGACTATACGTGTTGACCTTAAGACCGCCTGTATACCCTACGTATTAAAAGTTGTTTTCGCAGTTGAAATGTATTACCAGACGTGCTGTCGTGTGACCTTTATTATTACTCGCTGCTGAGTCAACCCTGCCGCTCGAGTACGTCGCATCGAGAAGATCAATAATATATGCTAACGCGTAGCTTTTAGGTGCTATTTAGCTTGCTCGTGCAATGTTTAGTTATATGTATATAAACTGTCGGCTTTTTTAGAGATCAAAGCAGTGCAACTTCTGTATGTAGATTCTGTGTCAATATGCTTATAATTATTTATTATAAAGTTCTTTCTAACTAATTTTATAAGGAAGTAATTATTTCTATCACCAAAGTTTATATTTGTCACCACACCAATTAAGTATCACCTAATTATTAATGACAATATTAACATATTTTTAAATAACGGTTTAAGTTTAAAAGACGTATGACAAATGTCAAAAGCTGTTTACTAAATAAGACAAGTAAGGATAAACAAACTTATATAGTTCATTAGTTTAGGTTAGATTAGAACTGCGACCAAAAACTCGCGAGCCGAGCGAGCGGAGCGAGCGTACCGCGGCAGCGGCCGGTGAAGCGCCAGAAACAAACATTTTTGTATGATTGATTACTATCAATAGGAGATTCGATTTTGTCCACAGATTTACTATTTTGGATAATTTTGTTTTTTTAGATAGTTTTTGGTGATTCGGCTTTGGTAATAGATTTACATTTAAAGCATATGGGTGTAGCTAAAATAAAATTGCTTATCACATTTTTTATCTTTTACTTTTGTACACAGGTGTCCCGTATTGAAAAAGTTGGTGGAGCTTCATCTAAAGGAGAAAATTCTTATGGTATTGAAGTTTTCTGTAAGGTGAGGCTAAATTATATTCCTTTACTAATAGTCATAAAAAAATTAATGTATACTTTTCTTTAATTGCTGTACCATTGTTTGTTTTAGGATATGCGAAACTTACGTTTTGCTCATAAGCAAGAAAATCATTCCCGTCGAGGAATATTTGAGAAATTGCAACAACTGGCATTCCCTCTATCCCACAAACTGCCTCTGTTTGCATTCAGCTATTCAGAGCACTTTCCAGAAGATGGCTGGCATGTTTTTGAACCTATTGCGGAAATGCGGCGAATGGTAAGCTCAAGTCTACATAGAATTAAGATGACTTCAATTCCGTGCATGTTATAGTTGTTCTATCTCATTGAGACCCTTTTGCTATGTCAGGCGTGCACATGCACATTGTTTTAGTGTGCGTCTGCACGTTCTCGTATTACGCACACTAAAAGAATGTATATGTGCACATGGGTCTTCGTGAGATGGAAAACTATAAGATATTCTATCTAAAACTATTTCATTATGATCTCCCTGACCTTATCATTTCATTAAGGGGTCAAGTAATACATATTTGTCTTCCATTCTTTCCTGTCGCCCTATCTCTTCATTCGTTTCTCTTTCTTTTCCCTTAACCTTAATTTCTCCAATATCTAATAATAATTAAGGTATATTGCATTAAGCGCTTCACGTGCTTATAGCCGCGTTTCTGGCAAATAATAATAATAAAATGCATTTATTTCAAAATCAAATCAAAGTATGCTGCATATTTGATTGAATCAGGCATTACTTGGCGGAAGTCCCAAACCATTGTCCCAAACTACCAACCACCAACACCGATTTTCGGTGTTGGTTCACGCACGATCTAACTCCTGAGGATGCTCCGGGTTGGGGCGAAACACGTGTAGAGTAGTCTAATTGGTGAAGGTGCTAGGTGTGTCGCTGTCATGCTAAATGCAAGTATTGTGCACTGATATTTTTGTGGTGTGCATGTGCATTTTTTTGCGGGCGGGCGGGCGGTGCATCCTGCATATATTTTTTGCGGGAGTAAGCTACATATATTTCTCTTTTCACAAAAGTATGCTGCATGGTGAGGACGGTTATTTTTATTTGACAGATATCCATTACGGGCCTCCAATGCGGTTAAACGGACGCCCGCCCTTAAGCTATGGTTATGTTATACCTATTCCATTCCACAATCAATTTCCCAAGTTTCCTAGCTCTGTTCTCCTTTTAAACAGTCCTATATTACAGGGAGTGAACAACGACATGTGGCGTATAACCCGGATAAACGACAAGTATGAGGTGTGTGACAGCTACCCGGCCGTGTGGGCGGTGCCGGCGGCTGCCAACGATGACCTTCTGAGGTCTGTCGCAGCGTTCAGGTCCCGCGGGAGGATCCCTGTGTTGGCGTGGATACACCCGAGCTCGCAGGCTACGATTACAAGGTGCAGCCAGCCCTTAGTAGGGGTAAGTTACTACACACTATACATATTTTATTTATTCTACATAAGCCCAATTTCTTAAAAAAGGGGTCAGTCAAGGTCTTGTGAATGACGTCTTATGTTCATTGAATAACGTTACAACATTACGAAATACGTGCAATAGTTTAAAAACGGGTTAGAACCAACAGTGGCCACTTTTAACAAACTCGCGTTTTAAACTGTTTGAATGACTTTACAAACTGTGTAAAGTTATTCTTTAAATATTAGACGTTATTAGCAAAACCTTGACTGATTTCCTTTTTAAGAAATTGGACTTATTTAGAATAAATGTAATAAAATCGACTGGCAGCGCTAGTTGGCTCATGTCAGCCCCTTAATTAATTAAGTTTACTGCTTGATTTAACTGGTCATAACATAACACATTAGCTGGAGTGTCCTTTTTGCTAAAACTCCTCGTACGAGTGGACTCGGTTGTGACCCGGTCCGAGCTTACTCAAGCCGGGTTGACATGATAAGAGTCAGCTCGGACCGAGTCACGATCGAGTCCACTCGTACGAGGCAGCTTCATACGTAGCAATTCCGAGTGCGCTCGGATTACATGTTTACACAATACGAGTAGCGTCCGAGTAGGTATCCGTGTAGACTCTGTACGAGTGTACTCTGATCATGTCAACGCGGCATTATGTATGATTTGTGTGGCTGCTAAGTAGTTGTACTAGCTGTGAATTAATTAGCTGTAGCTAGCTAAACCATTCTGGCTAAAATATACTTACATGAGTCGTGACCTTCAAATTGTAGATTCCACAACCATGTGGCGATAAATGCATTTAACTAACAATTAGGTCATAAAATTTTCCATTTGATGTTGGGTAAGACAAATGGATGTCAGTTTATCATTATTGCGTGCGCGAAAAAATAAAGAGAAAAACCTACTTTTTTTCTTTCATGATCTACTAATAATGATTGAATAATTTGAATCATTGATTATTTACTTTAACAGTTGAGTGGCAAACGTAGTCGTGAAGACGAGCGCTATATACAGCTTATAATGGACGCCAACGCACAGGCTCACAAACTGTTCATTATGGACGCGCGGCCGAGTGCTAATGCTATTGCGAACAAGGCCAAAGGTGGAGGGTAAGTTGGGGATATAGAATAAGAATGAAAATAGACAAATTAAACGGCGACAGACGACAGCACGACATTCACTTACAGAAAATGTTTTTTTTTTTAAATTCCCTGAAATCTCAGAGAATGCTGTAATCACTACGCTACCCTATTAAGCTTATTTGAGAAATATCGTTTCTATAATATTATTTTCAATACAGTTGCTTGAAAATGTGTGCTTTCGATGACAGTACAGCGTGCGGTAAGTTGATATTATCGCAAGCCGTGGGTTTTAGTACAGCGTGCGGAATGTTGATTTTACCGCACGCCAAGCCGCCGTGCATTTTTGTTTACGGTTTTTTTCATTGAAAATAAAAAAATGAAAATGAAAATGAAAAATTCTTTATTTAAATAAACTTAGATATTAAATCCTTTTGAATTGTCTATATTTTCCTAATTTCTATTACTATTTCAGTAGGTTCTTAAAATGTTTTCTCGCAAATGTATTGAAAAATGTCGTATGGTACACGACCTTTAAGATTTAAAAAAAAAGTATAATACTCTAACTAAAATGTAATATTATTTGTACAGTTACGAATCAGAGGATGCTTACCAGAATGCTGAACTGGTCTTCTTGGATATTCACAACATCCACGTCATGAGAGAGAGTTTACGGAAACTGAAAGAGCTATGTTTCCCACAGATTGATCAAGCCAGGTAAAACTATAAAAATTTTGTTTATACTGTAAAAATTGCCATTCCCAGCATTGGTTAGTTGTAGACTTCATTTTTTCGATTTTTACTAAGCCAAAAACGTATTCGCCAGTAATTTTTAGGGTTCCGTACCTCAAAAGGAAAAAACCGAACCCTTGCCCCTCGTTTTCACCAAGGTATAACACAAGTATAATACAAGTTTTATGCAATTGTTTTGATTTTTGTTCTCATTCATAAACATGTATCAAACATGTTGTATACAAAACTTGTATGAAACTTGTTGGTTGAGGTGAATAAGTTTCGGACAGGTTTTGCTTCTAGTTGTCTACATGTACATCTCATGTTTTATACATGTTGTAGCTAAACTTGTAGAAAACGAGTAGTGAACACTTGTAGAATACGACCTCCTCCTTTTTTGAAGTCGGTTATTGTATTGTATATTGTATACAAAGTGATAATAATAAATGTTTGTTTGACTTAATTAAGGGCGTACACATTTATTTATTCCAAAAATTTATATGGATTTTCAACAGCTTGAAACCTCCCGGTTAAATTGAGAATGCTCTGTTTTCTCGCATATATCTTACAGTAATTTAACTTTGTAGGGATATTTCTACGCACTAGTGCATAATTTATTACGCACGTGTGTTATTATAGCTCGGTTTATGGCCCTAGGCGATGTTAAGGCTAACTTTATGAGCAAGTGTGTTGAAAAAGTTTAAAACATTATCCAACAAGCATGGATAAGGTTTAAAACTTGTTTGTAATTAGTATTCTACAGAAATTTCAATAAAATAATCAATACTTGTCTAAAACACGAGTTAACACGACTGTGTTTTGTAGGTGAGAACGCTGTCAGTGTATTAGACAAGTTTGAACATGTCACAGACATAAGTGTAAACACCAATGCGTTGTAAACTTGTATAAATACTTGTTGGCGACACAGTGTGAACGAAACAATGTTTCAAACAGTTGCAATACATGTATAGAACAAATAATTCTACAAGTTTGGTTTTAGACAAGTATCCTACATGTTTTGTTTACTACTAGTATTTTACTTGTTTCTTGGTGAAAACGAGGGGTAATAGGATCATTTTGTTGTACGTCTGTCTGTCAAGACCCTTTATATCGGGAACGCGTGAAGGTATCGAGTTGAAATCTTTACTTCTTAATATTATAAGCCCTAGCCGGGCGTCACTTGTAGTATACCTACCAATTTTGTAACACCCTTTCAACTTGTGACATGCAAAAAAATAAATCTTAATGCGAAAGTCAGGTTTGTTTGTTACGCCTTCACATCTTAACTACTCAACCGATCATCGTGAAATTTTGCATATATATTGTCAGGGCTGCAGAAAAGGACATAGGGTACCTTTCACCCCGAAAAAATAACTGTTCCGTAGTACGTAATCAATCATCTCATTTGTACGGAACCCTTGTTGAGCGTGTCCGACTCGCACTTCTCAGGTTTCTTTTACTTGGCAATGTAGATTGTCCTTTATAAACTGCACTGTACTGTGTGTACAGTTTGAGATGAGTGCGAGAAGATTTGTAATTGTGCAACTTTATTTTTTTTATCGCAGATGGTTTAGTGGAATTGAAGCGAGTTGTTGGTTGAAACATATTAAATGTATATTAGCTGGAGCAGTCCGCATCGTCGATAAGGTAAATTATAATAATTTATACACAGGTATAAAAAATATACAAGGTGTTACAAAAATACCCCTACTGCCGAATATGGTATATAGGGACCATCAAACTGAACAACTTTTACTATGGCACCAACTCTGAAATCGCGAAAAAAAATCAGCTGTTTCATACAAAAATTAATTACGAAAATATCAATATGTATGAAACAGCTGATTTTTTTTTCGCGATTTCAGAGTTGGTCCCATAGTAAAAGTTGTTCAGTTTGATGGTTCCTATATACCATATTCGGCATTAGGGGTATTTTTGTAACACCTTGTATAGTAATAGTACTCACATTACACAGAAGCATACTGATTTACTACTCTGTTATGTCAAATTTTCTAAATTGACTTTAATCTTAACACCAAAAAGTTAAGGCTTAAAATCATTATTGGAAAGAAGATTTTAGAATTATCTTAATGTGTTTATTTCTTATATAGTTTTATTATATTACTCTTTTGAATGAGCATTGACTTGAATTTGGCTTATCTATCATTAAATCATTACACATAGACAATTGCTATTCACACTGGAAATATTTTTTTATTCACGTCAGGTGGAAAACCATAAAACATCAGTGTTGGTCCACTGTTCGGACGGGTGGGATCGCACAGCTCAGTTGACTGCGCTGGCGATGTTAATGCTAGACCCTTTTTACCGCACGCTGAGAGGATTCGAGCTGCTCATAGAGAAAGAGTGGCTGTCTTTTGGACACAAGTTCCAGTTGGTAAGTATTCTAATTCTAAAGAAAATATCAGAATAGATCCACATCTCAGCGTCCGTCCAGATCTGGCGAATGCGCAGTTTATGCGCCTCTTTAGTGCAACTCATAGGTGCTTAAGGTGCATGCGAGATGCGCGAATGCGAATTCGTGTGCATGGACGAAATGGACGCGCATCGCAAACAGGCGCATTCGCCAGATTTAGACGCATCCTAAGAGGAAAGGATACAATTTGTTGACGTATCAAAATACATGATAAAGTATGTATATGTTACAGTAAATGTAATTAATGTGACAATTATTAATAATAGCTGGTAAGTATTAATAATCAATGTGATCCATTGATAGTAAATTTAACCAAAATTTCGTTTCTGGCGTTTCGCCGGCCACTGCCGCGGCACGCTCGCTTTGCACGCTCGGCTCGCGCAATTTTTGCCTTTTTAATTACATTTACCGTAACATATAGATTAAACAATAAATTGAGTTCTAATAAGGGTATTAGTTATACACTTTTCCAGTCATGTGATTGCATCGCAGTAAAAAAAAATATTATGCCAAATGTATGCAGAGGTCAATATTGTTTGACTGTTCCTAAAAGCATGTAATTGGTCTTTTTTTGTACCTAACTTTACCTATTATCATTTGTAATCTTAAGCGCATCGGTCACGGCGACGAGCGTCATTCAGACGCGGACCGCTCGCCAGTCTTCGTGCAGTGGGTCGACTGCGTATGGCAGCTGCAGCAGCAGTTCCCGACTGCATTCGAGTTCACTGAGCGCCTGCTCATCACCATAGTCGATCATCTGTACTCGTGCAGATTCGGCACATTTCTCTTCAACACGGAACGAGAGAGGGTAAAAGAAGGTAAGTTTTTATTGTAATCCATTTTGTTCAGTAGGTAGACTGCGTAGGACAGCTGCAGCAGCAGTAATTCCCGACCCATTCAAGTTCGAAAATCGACTTGTGTCCTAAATTATCTAGCCATCACTATATATTTTAACTTTCTTTTTTAGAAGTGAAAACGAAGACAGTCTCCCTCTGGTCGTACATAAACAGCCGTCAAGACCTCTACCTAAACCCTCTATACTGGGGTCCATCCTCGTTCGGGTCCAACTCGCCACCGACGCCGTACTCCCGGCCGCAGATAGTTTTAGTACCGGTGGCGTCCCTTAGAGTTATCAAGCTGTGGAAGGCGCTGTATTGCAGGTGGAACCCTACTATGAGGCAACAGGTGAAATATTGATGACATACTCTTATTTCCATTATATTTATTAAAATAGGGCTTTCTTTAGCTTTATTTTTATTCCAGAATGACACGGTTCCCAATGCCCAAGTCCCGCTATGAAGAAGTCAGTTTTTGTTTATTGATCATTATTATCACTTGAACTACTATCCCTCGTCTCGGGTTTGTAGTCAAATTATGGGTTTTTTTAATACGTAATGTATATTCTTCTTGTTTTGTTAGGATCCAATATACCAACGCACTCGCGAGCTAGTAGCGTTGCGCGCGCAACTCGAAGCGGCCGCCGCAGCCGCCGCCGGCGACCACGCGGCGCGCCAGCACCGGCTCGGGCTCACGCCGCCCAGGGTCGCCAGCCCGCACCACGTGTGACACTAGCCGTGTGTGAGTATGTTACTGTACATTGACCACGCGGCGCGCCAGCACCGGCTCGGGCTCACGCCGCCCAGGGTCGCCAGCCCGCACCACGTGTGACACTAGCCGTGTGTGAGTATGTTACTGTACATTGACCACGCGGCGCGCCAGCACCGGCTCGGGCTCACGCCGCCCAGGGTCGCCAGCCCGCACCACGTGTGACACTAGCCGTGTGTGAGTATGTTACTGTACATTGACCACGCGGCGCGCCAGCACCGGCTCGGGCTCACGCCGCCCAGGGTCGCCAGCCCGCACCACGTGTGACACTAGCCGTGTGTGAGTATGTTACTGTACATTGACCACGCGGCGCGCCAGCACCGGCTCGGGCTCACGCCGCCCAGGGTCGCCAGCCCGCACCACGTGTGACACTAGCCGTGTGTGAGTATGTTACTGTACATTGACCACGCGGCGCGCCAGCACCGGCTCGGGCTCACGCCGCCCAGGGTCGCCAGCCCGCACCACGTGTGACACTAGCCGTGTGTGAGTATGTTACTGTACATTGACCACGCGGCGCGCCAGCACCGGCTCGGGCTCACGCCGCCCAGGGTCGCCAGCCCGCACCACGTGTGACACTAGCCGTGTGTGAGTATGTTACTGTACATTGACCACGCGGCGCGCCAGCACCGGCTCGGGCTCACGCCGCCCAGGGTCGCCAGCCCGCACCACGTGTGACACTAGCCGTGTGTGAGTATGTTACTGTACATTGACCACGCGGCGCGCCAGCACCGGCTCGGGCTCACGCCGCCCAGGGTCGCCAGCCCGCACCACGTGTGACACTAGCCGTGTGTGAGTATGTTACTGTACATTGACCACGCGGCGCGCCAGCACCGGCTCGGGCTCACGCCGCCCAGGGTCGCCAGCCCGCACCACGTGTGACACTAGCCGTGTGTGAGTATGTTACTGTACATTGACCACGCGGCGCGCCAGCACCGGCTCGGGCTCACGCCGCCCAGGGTCGCCAGCCCGCACCACGTGTGACACTAGCCGTGTGTGAGTATGTTACTGTACATTGACCACGCGGCGCGCCAGCACCGGCTCGGGCTCACGCCGCCCAGGGTCGCCAGCCCGCACCACGTGTGACACTAGCCGTGTGTGAGTATGTTACTGTACATTGACCACGCGGCGCGCCAGCACCGGCTCGGGCTCACGCCGCCCAGGGTCGCCAGCCCGCACCACGTGTGACACTAGCCGTGTGTGAGTATGTTACTGTACATTGACCACGCGGCGCGCCAGCACCGGCTCGGGCTCACGCCGCCCAGGGTCGCCAGCCCGCACCACGTGTGACACTAGCCGTGTGTGAGTATGTTACTGTACATTGACCACGCGGCGCGCCAGCACCGGCTCGGGCTCACGCCGCCCAGGGTCGCCAGCCCGCACCACGTGTGACACTAGCCGTGTGTGAGTATGTTACTGTACATTGACCACGCGGCGCGCCAGCACCGGCTCGGGCTCACGCCGCCCAGGGTCGCCAGCCCGCACCACGTGTGACACTAGCCGTGTGTGAGTATGTTACTGTACATTGACCACGCGGCGCGCCGGCACTTATCCTTATTTTTTAGTTAGGCAACTATCTAAAATATACGTTCCTAATTTTGTTTGTGTTTTTGTTACAGCGATGGTTGAGACAATATCAGAAAAGTAACCTTCTTGAAGATCTTTATCGTGATTTGCGGGCGAATGGCATCCGAATAGCTGAATGGTAAGCTATTTAACAGATTTAATGTTATAAATAAGTATTCATTAGAAGTTATTAGTTACATCTTTATCAAAAATATTTAGGAATATTGTTTTTTTGTTTTTCTATTGATTTACTTAATGTATGTTTAAAAACCGACTAGATGCATGATAATTTTGTTAAATTCTGTATTGACAAATATTTGAAGCAAGCAAGCAAGAAAACTTTTGAATAATCCGAATGAAAATTTCAGGTCTTTTATTTACATTTTTTTTTTGTTTTAACATCCTAACGGAATATGTGGATTTAATATTTTTTGTAAAAGTATTTTCAAAATTCTAAAACTTATTTTTAATGTGATTCTTTTAATATGACTTGTATTATTATTTTGGTCCTATGATGATCATTCTTTATTTAGATTAATGTTTGCATTTATAAAGTAGATGTTATTGTATTTTTTAGAATAATTTATTCCCCATTTGAAATAATTCTTACTTAATAGAAAACGACGTGTATTTGTATATAAATGTGTAAATATATACAATAAATAGTCTCAGTTGACAAAGTTAAGTTTTCAATTAAGTTTAACACTGTATTAGAACTTTTATTATATAAAAAGAGCTTGCCAAAAATCATTATAAGATAACTATAAGATTCGTGGTTCTGAAATATCCATTGTTTACTGTTTCAATCTATTATGATATGATTTAGCAATAAATTTATACATTTTGCTTTTATTAAGAGAGTTGATTCGTCACGGCATTTCATAAAAACTTTCAAGTCCTTAATTTTCAAAATGAATGAACCGATTTTAATGAAACTTTATACGCATAAGCAGGATACATAGGTCTGAAAAGTTAGTTAAGAACATTTTTGAAATGTCCTATTTTTTTTAAATTATTGTAAATTTATGTTTCTATGGAAAATTTAAAACCGCAATTTAGCTTTAACACTATTTATCGAAAATGTTATCAAGTCATTTCGAATAATAAGAATTTAAAATTTGTATAAAATTCCATGACGAATCAATGCTCTTAAAGTATTGGTTTACACTAGAACCTGTTTCTATCGTATAAAAATGATCGATATAAATGAAGCTTATGATAAGAGCCTTTTTTACATAAGTGTACAGAAATTAGCTAGTGATTTGAAGAGCGTCATTTGATTTACAATAACCGATTTAGGATTGCGTATATTTTTAATTATTCATAATTTTGTTGCTGCTTTAATACGTAAAACACCTACAACTTAACGTATAAAAACCTACTCGTAAAAGGGTTAGAGTTAGAGAGATTAAGAGGAAACAGAGAGGGAATGAGAGAGAAAGAGAGACTAATGACGCTTTACATTTCATAAAAAGCAGATTATTCCAATTATTACTTATGTTTTGAGTGTATTATATATTTTTTTATTTCTGGCAATGTCACTGCGAGAGATGACGTTAGATGATCGAACTGAATAACTTCTAACATAATTGAAAATGTAGTATTGTAAATAATAGTTGAATTTATCAAAATATTGTCTTCTAATAATTACTATAAATAAAGAATATTGCTAACATTTTGTCTATACTTTTAGTCAGTATCCTTTATTGACCTTTATACAATATTATTGAATTAATAAAAAATATAGCACGACTGACGTTTACTGTAATAATTTATCGGCTTGATAGTCGAACTTAAATGAACTAGTACACACGATGGCACCTCAGACTATACATGTTGACCTTGAGACCGCCTTTATGCCATACGTAATAAAAAATGTTTTCGTAGTTTAACTGTATAACCTGACGTGCTGTCGTGCAATATTAATTGAGTTTTTCAGAGTATAATGTTTTCCATTCCGCGATGTTGGTATTATCTTACAAAAGTTTAATTTTCATGAACGTACGATAATTTGTATATCGCCGCTCAGCTGAAAAATCATCAAACGCGAGTCTGTCGCGATTGCGAATGAACGAACAACTTAGTTAGCTTATTTAGTGCTTACTTGTTAGTTTGAAAATGTTCAAAGTCATCAGGGACGTTAATGTTAGGAGAAAGGTTGTGAATTATTTGTGCAATGTATCACATAAGAGATATGAATCTAGTAAAGAAATTGTGGCTTCGGCGGATGTTGTTATTATCGGTAAGTTTGATTTTAAGTGATATTTATTTAATTGAATAATAAGAAAAGCAACTTGTTTATTCGGTTCTCAATACATATATTTTTTATATGATCCTCTTTTGTAGATAATTATTTTTTTAATTTAATAGGTGGTGGTATTGCTGGGTCAAATACATTATACCAATTGGCGAAAAGAGGGGTAAAGGCAGTCCTGTTAGAAAGGGGGAAAATCACAAGTGGTACGACATGGCATACTGCTGGTAAAAATATTTTTATTTTAAAGTTTATTAATTATAATATTCGGAACAATAAATAAATAGGAGTAAGTACTGATACTTAAAACTATAATAATATTGGTTAGACAGACGCAAAGAATTGTTAAAAATTCAGTGTCAGTGATGATAAGATAGCGTCTGCGCGCGCGCCGGCTTAAAATTAACAAAAAGTGTATATTTGATAAGGTAACCATACATGATATCAATATGACCGTCTACTTTATTATGTCATGCATACATAATACATTTGTAGACTTGGTTTCAGGGTTCCGTTAAAAAAGGAACCCTTATGGTGCGACTCAGTCTGTCAGTCTGTCACAGCTGGATATCTCGAGAACTACTAATGCTATCAACTTGAAATTTGGAATAGTTTGCCCAACTATTTTGCAAATAAGAGAGAAATAAAAATATCTATATTTTTTGCAACAGGGACTGAAAAGGGGTTTTAAAAATTCGAAGTGAGGCTACTAGGGCATGTGGGGTATAATATGAAAGAGCGCTGCTTGTACATTTTTGTTTATTTTTTAGCCTGCATAGTTTTCGACTTTTGATGAAAAATGCAAAAAAATACCGCCTTATCTCCGAAGTTTGCCTAGAGAAAAATCTGAAATTATTTTATGTGATAGAAGTTTATGTAAAGATTACAGGAAAAAAAAACGATGTCTTTAAATAGGATTTTTTTTCAGAATGATGGTACGAAACCGTCTGTGCGCGAGTCCGCTCTTGAACGTTTTTATCCGTAAAATGTATTTTCGTATTTTTTAGGAATTAAATTAACATTATGTGGTATTACTGTTGGAAAACCGGATGAAGCCGCCAGTAAAAGCTAGTTGCTCAAGACAAACGTTTTAAAATTTATTTCGTTAATAAAAACATTTCCTAAACGTAACTTTTTGTGTTCTTTCGATATTACACAAATTTTTATTAATTTATTATTGTATAGGTGGAGTGTTTTCCTTAAGGCCGTGCGACATGGAAATAAAACTTCTGCAGGACTCAAGGAGTGTATACAGTAATTTGCAAAAAGAATGCGATGACTTTGCTGGTTGGATCAATACTGGAGCCATGTTTATTTCACGCAGTAAGGTATTAAAATAGCATACTCAAAATAATTTAATAAATTGCTCTGCTCAATTAATTTTGGTTGTCACACTCGTCACAGCTAAGACAGCCTTCATCAGAGGCAACAAAAACATGTATGAATATCGCCTTATTTTAAACTTTTAGAGGGTTTGTTCACGTCATCGTCGTCCTCCGTGGTAGAGTGGTGTCGCCATCTCTGAGGTCCCGGGTTCGATCCCTGGCTGGGTCAATTTAGAAAACGAACTTTTCTATATTGGCTCAGGTCTGGGTGTTTGTGTTACTACCATTGTCTCTGATTTCCATAAAACGAATGCTTTAGCTACTAACTTTGGAATCGGAACAATGTATGTGATGTTGTCAAATATTTATTAATATTTATATCATTTATTTCGAACTAATCAATACCATTGATCGGTTAAGTAACTTGCAGTTATCCTTTTTTAATATCATAGGTACGGACACAAGAATTTATGAGACTACACTCACTCGGCAAAGCCATGGGTATTCCAAGCTATGTTCTCACCCCTAAAGAAGCTAAGAAGAAATTTCCACTCCTTGACCCATCAGTATTCGAAATGGCATTGTTCTGCCCGGAAGATGGCATAATTGACCCCGCTATGGGTTGCGATGCACTACTTAAGGTGGCCACAAAAAATGGAGGCAAAGTAAGTACTTATATTCTTAATATGGAGAAGAAAAACAATGTGGTAAGATTTCTTGAAACGATTAATTGTATGTGTTTACATAACACATCAGAATAATAATTTGCAACTTAAGTCGTCAACTAGGATTGGTTTTACTAGAACTAGAATATCTGAATTGTAAAGAAGTTTTAATGTAATTCTCAGGTATATGAAGACACTCCAGTGTTAGATATTCAGTTTGCACATAACATGCTAGGAAATAAAGAAGTGACAGGGGTACATACTGATAAAGGGCTTATCCAAACCAAATGTGTTGTCAACTGTGGAGGTAATGATTGTCCTTTCAAATTTAAATTGAATCGTTCTCAAATAACTTTGAATTCTGCGCATTGGACCTAAAATTGAAAATCGACCGACGACAATTACCTATATTTTTTGTAATACTCCATATTTTTAGGAGCATGGGGTCCAGGAGTAGCTCGCTTCGCAGACATACCATCTCTGCCGTTGATTCCGTTCAAGCACGCATACGTAGTGATGGCAGACGCCATGCCTGAAATAAGAGGATCACCCCTCATCAAAGACCCTGACGCCAGCCTTTACATGAAGAACCAGGGAGAGATTTGCAGCCTCGGAGGATATGAGGACAATCCAATTATGTTAGATCAGGTAAAAGACACATTATGTCTTGGCAATGGCGGCGCTTTGTAGTGCACTTTCAGTTATATTAATCCGGATGAGTAGGGATTAAGCTACATTATTGGCGCCCGTCTCCGGTTTTTTTTCATGGCGTTGGCCCTTTCTGTCACTAAAACTATCAGAAAACCACTAGGCTGCTTTCGTGATCTTCAGAATAAGTAACTCGGTAATCGCCGAGCGGTATTCTTACTGTAACGAATGTGAGTTCTTAGTGGCAGAAAGAGATGAAGAAATGCGTAGACGGGTGGTCCAATAATCCCTAAGACGATTCTATATGCAACGCAGACGTTATCAGTGATAGATAAATTAATCAAGTGTTGTTGTGTGTCTTTATAATATCTTTTTTACAGCGACAAGATTAAGTTTCACACGACAGCACGCCATATTAAACAGTTAAACTGCGAAAATAACTTTTATTACGTCGGGCATAAAGACGGTCTTAAGGCGTGTATAGACTGATGTTCCGTCGCCTGTACATACGTTTTTGTTTTCAAAACTTATATTTATACAAAAAGATCACCTCTATTTCATTACTAACTGTTGATTTTAATCTCTACTAACTTTCGAAGGTGCCGGACAATTTCCAATTCCACCTGTATGAGCTGAACTGGGATGTGTTCGGGGTCCACTTGGCGAGTGCGGCGACACTTTGCCCCAAGTTGGGGACGGTCGGAATCAAGACCACTATATGTGGGCCTGAGTCCTTTACGCCGGACCATAAGCCGCTGCTTGGCGAAGACCCTAACATTTTTGGTAAGCTTAATTTTGGGTGTCTTTGAATTAGAGATGTGAAGAAGCGCAGTGGGACTGCTAATTTTCATGTATTAGCACCACTAACGCGACACAGTAGCGCTCCAACTACAGCACAGATTACTTATAAAAATTGTAAAATATTAGTAGTGAAGTCGTTACCGCACCATTTTCGAGCCAAGCGGCATTATATATATTCATATTCATTACGTCCCTAACTAGAAGGCTCTTTTTAAATTATAATATCAGAACGTTCAAGACTGAATAAGAATGTATAAAAACGGGTTTTTGAATAGACACGAGTTTTAGGCCGTTCCCAGTGCGGCGCTGATCGTCCGCGACGGACGCATGCACTGGTCCACGCGCAATTCGATGGTTGCTTGAATCGGGTGGTTGCAGTATTTATTAAACAAAAGACTGTACTACACGTTCGCTTCGTACAATCGTCCGTTGAGAATCAATCAACTACATTAGGACCAATAGAGCGTATGCCTAATACATTTCACCGTCCGTCGCGGACACCCGCGTAGGTCACCCGCGTCGCAATGTATCAGCTCTTACGATTTCCTTGTAGGTCTCTACCACAACTGTGGCTACAACTCGGCGGGTATGATGTTATCAGCTGGCTGCGCGGTGCAAATGGCCGAGTGGATCGTCAGTGGCAGGTTGATTTTTTTATAATTTGTATTGTTATGAGATAAAAACCTTAGAGAGTAAGTTTATTAAGTGCCTTTGAAGCTTAAATGTTGTTATATAAGTTTTGAAAATGTTACTATTTCCCTAGGTTTACATTGAAAAATATGTCACATGTAATGTGTTTCGCAACTCGTTGCATGAAAAAATCTCGAAAGCTTGTTTTGTATGCTTTTGCGTTTGCACTGTCGTCGTTCGACTATGGAAACACGTTCATTAACATTGTCATTTACAACATGTTATAATGTAAATGTTTCGTTAGTGTAAACTTAAAATTGTTCTTCTTTCTGCTTTCATAATAACTTTATTTGAATCAACGGTACGTTTAGTACTAATATACAAGGTGTTACAAAAATACCCCTAATGCCGAATATGATATATAGGGACCTTAGAGCATTAAGATAGGGACCATCAAACTGAACAACTTTTACTATGGGGCCAACTCTGAAATCACGAAAAAAAAAATCAGCTGTTTCATACAAAAATTAAAATATCAAAATGTATGGAACAGCTGATTTTTTTTTCGCGATTTCAGAGTTGGCCCCATAGTAAAAGTTGTTCAGTTTGATGGTCGCTATATACCATATTCGGCATTAGGGGTATTTTTGTAACACCTAGTATATTCTGTGTCAACAGGCCACATTACAACATGTTCACATACGACATCCGCCGATTCACCACTGACCAGCTATCCCGTCCCCACTGGGTCCGAGAGAGCAGCTATGATGCTTATGTTACCAATTATGGCGTGGCTTTCCCCTACGATGAACCGTTAGCTGGCCGAGATGTCACTCACGATGCGCTGCATCAAGAGTTAGTGGACGATGGCGCGGTGATGCAAGCTAGGGCTGGGTGGGAGAGGCCGGCGTTCTTCATGCCTGGGGAGAAGGTAAAAAACAGAAAATGCCATAACCAGTCATTAAATCTATTACTCCAGAATAAATAAATAAATAATAAATGCTTAGACAATTTCACACAGCGCCATCTAGCCCTAAACTAAGCAAAGCTTGGAATATGGGTGCTAGACATCTGATTGACATACTACTCACATACTTTTTTTTAATATATACTTATTATACATAGCCACACCCAGACCCGTCACAGAATTTAAATTCTTCATTTCAATTTATGCCCGGCCGGGAATCGAACCCGGGACCTCTTGCGTAGTAGACCAGCGTGCTCACTACTGCACCACTCAGGTTATACTCTTTTTTGTTCATTTTGTATAATAAAATTAAAATACAAAACATATATGCTGGGCTAAAAAGCGGGTTATTTTATCCCTAGTCTATATTTTAGACCAAAACTGAGAACCTGGAAAGTATTCAATCAAAAAATGAAACTATCAAAAAATGCAGTGCCGGGCGGCGCAAAATAATCTTGACCCTTACAAAGTGTGTACTTCATTCCATTATATTGTACGAGTATGTTATTTGGCTAATGAGTTTTATGTTGACTGTTACGATAGCTACTTTTACAAAGTTTTATTTTCAACAGATCCGAATCCCGCAATATGACTGGGGTGGAAACCACGACTTTCCGCGCAACCTGGACAAACGCTATGCGGATATTGTTAAAGGAGACCACACATTCGACTTTTCAAAGTATCACGATCTTGTAAGTAATTTTGATTCTCTTTAAATATCAGCTTCCAAACAATGTATATTTAAAAAGTACTGGCTATTATGTTAACGTCACTAATCTATCGATCTCCCTACTTCTCTTAATTTATTAGGTAGTCGGAAAAGTTCGCGGCCTTTTTATATTTAAAATAAAGTTACCACAGCCAGGAACATCTTTTTCATCAAAATTACAATACCTGAATCTGCTGAACCATTTTTTGCAAAAGCATCTTCTCCATTAACATTACAAATCTTTCTTTCAGCACTAGCAGCATTTTTTTCGGTAAGGGTCTGAACCCTTATCGCAAAAAAATTTTAAAACGAAACTAAAAAAAATATTAAAAATATGAAAAAGCAAGACAATTACTAATTTTACCACTATTACCAGAAAGTCAGCTGTCTAACAGTATATTCATTCATACATTCCCGCCTAAGTAATGCCAGAAATATAAAAAAAAATCATCCTTCTAAAAGGCCGCGAACTTTTCCGACTACCGATTATTATTGAATGATTAAAAATAATCGAAGTCGTTGATTTTCACAGATTGGTCAAGAAGCTCTTTCATGCAGAAATGCAGCAGCTCTATTTAATCTTTCTTCTTGTGGCAAGTTTTATCTGACTGGTCCAGATGCGCAGCGGACAGCGGAATTGGCGTTCACTGCTGATTTATCAAAAACCGATGAGGGGTATATTTTTTAATATAAAGAAGATAAAAACAAAACCATACAGTCCCACTATGACCAAAATATGATGAGAGGAAAACTAATTCCGTTTGCACTTTACTCAATGGATATGTTATGGACCTTAATTCTTAAATGTCTATTACATTTCAGAGTGGTATATTCACTTCTCCTAAATGAGAAAGGAGGTGTGGAAGCGGATGTTACAGTCAGTATTTTAGATGGAGCAAGTGGACAACTACACGAGCCAATTTTCAAGGTATACTGACAATATGGCTCATTTGACAATATAATGTTTGCATTTAAATATATAAATTATAAATGTGATATTTGAATTACTGCTGGGTTAGGAGCCTGTAGTGTTATAAATAAAAGCATTAAATCGGGAGATCACTGGTTATTTATCATTTTTTATCAAATGTATTTTAATGGTATTGATATTATATTTATTGTAACATAAATGTTAGAATCAATACAATGCTTACAAAATAGCCGCCATCTTCGATAGCCAAAGAGTAATTTCGTGAGAACCACAACCAAAACATCGATGATAAAATCATCATAGACTATATTACAGAGCCTGCTTTATATACGAAAATAGCCAATTAAACAACCAATGAAAGATTGGTCCTGCGAGCCGGATATTTCGCTTAAAATCAAACTATATTTCTTTGTTTAAGGGTCGTGGGTACTACGTGGTTACAAGTGGGTTCAACGTTAACCACACTCTGGCGCACTTGCGACGCATCATCCAGACGCACAAACTACGCGCCACGCTCACTGACGTCACCAAGCAACTGTGCATACTCAGTGTACAGGGACCCGATAGGTACTTCAAATAAACTTTAAATCACAGTTGATAGTTCGATGAAAATATGACATTTCGCGGACCTCTTTGATATGACTTTAGCACTTGACATGTTACAATATCCATTTTCTTTAAAATAATTACAACACATGTATTTTTTATAGGGTAACGTCATTTAGGCGACCTCTTTTTTTGTCATTTTTAGTTTATTCGATGGTTTTGGACAGTACTATTATCTCGATTGTTTCTGGTTTCTATAACACACTGCTTATTAGAATCGTGAAAATGTCCCTTATTCTAATTCTCAATGAATTCTCTTTCAGCCAACGTATTCTTCAACAAAATACAGACACTAGCCTCTCGAACGATGCTTTTTCAACAAACACCTACAAAAACATTAGTTTTTTAAAAGCACCTAACAGCTCAGACAATAAGGCTTACTCTTGCCGAGCTTTACGGGTTGGTTGGACGGGGGAATTAGGTTGGGAATTGCATGTACCGTCCGCAGATGTTGTGCAAGTGTATAAAGCTTTAAGAAGTGTGGAAAGCTTGAAGAATGCGGGTTGGAGAGCGCTTGCTTCGCTTAATGCTGAAAAAGGTAATGCTGGAGAAGAACCGATATATATTTTTGCCAGATAACTTAATTGAATGCTTTAACTCAACTCTTAGATTAAATCACTTAGGGTTTGTCCAAACAAAAAACGGACACACGTTTTCTGCGCCCTAACGCATGACAGCTTTTTATCTGAATAAACCTGAAGAGCTACATGAAAGCATTAAATCTCGAAATAGTGCAAGGAAATATCGGGATTAATCAGAGCAGTTCCAAAATATCCGATTGGGTAGCACCACGTCGTCTGAAGACCTGTCTAAAATAGGCCTCTAGCAGTTCCAAAATATCCGCTTGAGTAGCGCCACGTTGTCTGGAGACCTGTGAAACAAAGGCCTCTAGCAGTTCCAAAATATCCGATTGGGTAGCGCCACGTTGTCTGGAGATCTGTCAAACATAGGCCTCTAGCACTTCCAAAATATCCGATTGGGTAGCGCCACGTTGTCTGGAGACCTGTCAAACATAGGCCTCTAGCAGTTCTAAAATATCCGATTGGGTAGCGCCACGTTGTCTGGAGATCTGTCAAACATAGGCCTCTAGCAGTTCCAAAATATCCGATTGGGTAGCGCCACGTTGTCTGGAGACCTGTCAAACATAGGCCTCTAGCAGTTCTAAAATATCCGATTGGGTAGCGCCACGTTGTCTGGAGATCTGTCAAACATAGGCCTCTAGCAGTTCCAAAATATCCGATTGGGTAGCGCCACGTTGTCTGGAGACCTGTCAAACATAGGCCTCTAGCAGTTCTAAAATATCCGATTGGGTAGCGCCACGTTGTCTGGAGACCTGTCAAACATAGGCCTCTAGCAGTTCTAAAATATCCGATTGGGTAGCGCCACGTTGTCTGGAGATCTGTCAAACATAGGCCTCTAGCAGTTCGAAAATATCCGATTGGGTAGCTAGCGCCACGTTGTCTGGAGACCTGTCAAACATAGGCCTCTAGCAGTTCCAAAAGTATTTGATTGGGCAGTGTCACTGTGTCTGAGAGGGACTCTTTTTAAGTTTGTAATATGCAATAAATTAATAAATAAATAATAACCTGTCGCTTTCTGTTGTAGGTTATCATCTCTGGAATGCGGACTTGAGAAGTGATGACAATCCAGTTGAGGCTAATTTGGAGAACGTTTGCCGCAAAGACGGTGGTTATATCGGGCATGAGCACGTGGAAAAAGCAAAGGCAAATGGCGTTAATAAAAAATATGCCTTCTTCACACTAGACGATAAGGTTGCTAATCTCTTTCTCCAACTATTTTCTTATGTAGATGAAGTGATTACAGTGCGATGCTAACATGGTGGCCTGTGAAAATGCATGCTGCGGGGCGCGTTACTGCACAGCAGCTAACTTCACAGCCGCCATGAAACTTGCAACGCACTGTGCCTTTTTTATATTAAATCGGCTATTTGGTTTTCTTACGTACTATTAATCTATATTTAAAAAGCAGTTATACTATTTCTATAAACGATATATACAAGCTTAGATGTTGGTATCTTCTAAAACATTTTCTAACATAACTATATTGACGCTGTGTTTTCAGGTACCCATTTTTGGAAAAGAAGCTGTGTACAGAAATGGAGAAATTGTCGGTTTTCTAAGAAGAGGCGATTATGGCTATTATCTCGACAAACCTATTGGCAGTGGTTATATCACCAATAAAGGCTTAGCAGTAACTGAAAACTTCTTGACAGAAGGAAACTACGAAATAGAAGTTATAGGGAAGAAGTATAAAGCGAAGCTTCACTTGAAATCGCCTTTTGATCCGAATGGTCAAAGAATAGTTGGGAATTATGGAAAAAGCCACTGATTTACTTGTAAAATTTGGATCTCAATAAATTATATTTTTTGACAATTTGTTTTTTATTTTATATTGGGTAAAAACGTCTAATGGTGTAGGAAAGCGGCTATGTTCACGATAAGACGTGACTTGACTAGATAGTTGTTTAACTCCTTTTTACTAACCGACTTCAAAAAAAGGAGGAGGTTATCAAGTCGACGGTATGTTTTTTTTATTTTTTATTTATTTTTTATGTATGTTTTAACATAACTTTGCCAGTTGTTAACCGATTTCAATTATACTTTTTTTATTTGAAAGAACACAGTTCGTGTGTGGTCCCATAAAAAAATTACAGAGATCTGGCTAGTAGTTTTTTCATAATCCTGAAAAATAACAATTACTTGGCTTACCATCGCACGAGTTTTTGCGGATTTTCAGGTATAATTTTAAGCACAGTGGTTTGCTATAAATAAAATTACAAGATAACAAGTAATTGAACTTCGACAAAGAAACATTGAAAAGCTTTATCCAGAAATCTGTCAATCAGGGTTTTATTTCGGATATATGTCGCTATCACTGTTGATTGACTGCAAAAATCTCGCATTTTCCACTGGTGACGGTCGGGAATGCCAACTTATTTTGTTGTTCCCAGTGAACTCAGTGGCGACAAACGGGAAAAAATATTCTCCTAGGCAGTTTCATCAGTGGTGAATACTAAAGAAATGCGAGTGATTATTTATGAATACATTCATAAATAATCACTGAAATCACACAATAATGAAATTCTGTAGAATGAAATTCTACAGAATTTCATTATTTATTAACTGGGAATAATCGCTCGCTCTGCTTCGATAGCAAATTTTTGTACAATATGGGTATTATTTGTTATAAATATATAGATACTAGTGGCCCGCCCCGGCTTCGCACGGGTACAATGTAGTTACTAATGTGGTGAGTGTGAAGTTATTAGACTACAGGATATCTATATATATAGAGGTGGCCACATAATTAAGGACGCCAGTCGATTTTCATACAAACGAAGTAACTTTTAAGCATTGCTTCTCCGCCAGGGATTGACCGAGCGGTGATCTGGTTATGGCCATCCAGGGAGTGAATGGAGGAGATCCAGATTTCTATACACACAAAAGTGATCTGACCAGCATTTTAAGAGATGTAAGGATATGTTCAAAAAAAACCGCGAATATATGTAGTATAAAAATGTAAGAAAATCTCGCAACTGACAATTCTGATGCTTACATCTCTTAGAATGCTGACCAGATCAGTTGAATCTTCTCCATTCACTCCCTGGATGGCCATCATCAGATCACAGCTAGTTCAATTCCTAGCGGAAAACCAAGACTTCAAAATTACCTCGTTTGTATGAAAATCGACTTGTGTCCTTAATTATGTAGCCACCACTATATGTATATGTATATACGACGTATACAACTTACGCAAGGGGTGTTATAAGTTTGACCTGTGTGTGTCTGTCTGTCTGAGACAACCTAGCTCCCAAACTTATGGACCGATTTTGATGCGGTTTTGTATGCATAGTTTAAAAGATCTAAGTATACAGAGGACGGGACTCCTAAACCATTGATCCGATTATGATGAAACTTTGGTGAGTTGTTCTGCTTACGACCGAGAAGGTCCCTGGCTAAAAAATTGCAATACGCATGCCGGGTGCATCTAGTTCTAAATAAAAATATGTTGTGCATTATCAGGTTTACCAATCTCGATCATCCAACACTTCTCTATAATATAAAACGTGTTGCAAAAATACCCCTAATGCCGAATATGGTATATAGGGACCATCAAACTGAACAACTTTTACTATGGGACCAACTCTGAAATCGCGAAAATAAAATCAGCTGTTTCATACAAAAATTAAAATCGAAAATATCAAAATGTATGAAACAACTGTTTTTTTTTCGCGATTTGAGAGTTGGTCCCAATAGTAAAAGTTGTTTAGCTTGATGGTTTCTATATACCATGTTCGGCATTAGGGGTATTTTTGTAACATGTTGTATACCTACCACATTTCTTGTCATGTTATCCGGTTGCAAAATAAAAAGGCTATTCGGCGAGCTGACTCTCGAGCAGGCGACATTATAGCTGGCCATGGGAGAAACAATCACTGCGCAGATCTACACCAGCCGCTCTTAAGCTTTGTCCCTGTGCCTTATTAATTGTCATAGCATATAGCCGAGTTGACCGGATATTGTATTCTTTTAAAATTAATCTGATAATCAGATGGAATAATTTTGCACCTTATTACAACGCAATAAGGAAAAAATGTCAGCACTGCCAACATAACGCCACAGGTACTCTTCAATGAAATGCATTCTACCTACTGTCAGGGGAAATGACAAAAGAGAATGTAATACTACGTTGAGATGACAAATGATATTTATTTTTCTTAATTAATCAATCAAGTGCACAAAGAAGTTTCAATTCCGACGTCGAAGTCAAGCACCCCAAAAGTAGCCTTTTATCACTTTTTAACCCTGTTAGGGGATAAATATTAAAAAAATACGAAACAGGTATTCAATTAATTTTGTGAAAGAATGTGTATGCCAAATTTCAAGTCAATCAGGCCAAGGAATCGCGTTCTCCCATACAAACTTTGCCACCCTGTTTCACCCCTTTAGGGGTTGAATTTCGCAAAATCCCGTCTTAGTGAGCACCTACGCCCTAAAAGGAACTCCCATGCAAAATTTGAGACACCTAGCACTTCTAGTTTCTGAGATTTCGTGATCAGTGAGTGAGTGATTTACCCTTTTATATATATAGAAGATTATATTCATGTTGAATTTACCTACCCGAATGATGATTGTTTGCAACCGAAAATTCGTTTTTAATTCGAACTAAATCATTGGTGTATATCACTAAATCATGTGTGTATATTGAAAAAGGTAACTGAAACATATAATTTTGTTTACATCTCGCCTCGCTCTCCCACACATAGATGCGCAGACGCAACCGATTCTAATCATTTGTAGATCAGTCGCGGTTAGGGACGCATCGTATTTAGTTATTAAGTATTTATTTAAAAAAATGTTCAAAGTGATCAGAGATGCAACTGTGCGGCGTAAAGCAGTGACTTATTTGAGTAATGTACAAAAAAGACAGAACTCTACAAAGGAGTTAGTGTCTTCGGCGGATGTTGTTATTATTGGTGAGCTATTATTTTATCTTTATTATTTTTACCTAGCTGTATGAAATAAAGTCTTTTTTATTATTTCAGTCAGAGTTGAATATTATGCCAATAATGATTAAATTTTTAATCCGTCTGTGAATTTCATATCTTATTTTATTGTTTATTCTATTTATTAAAGTATCCCATATTAAAATTTTTAACAGCATAACAAAAAAAAAAAATTTGTAAGTAATTGTATACTTATTCAATTTAATCGAGTAATTTTTCAAAGGTGGCGGGATAGCTGGATCAAACACATTATACCAACTGTCAAAAAAAGGAGTAAACGCAGTCTTATTAGAAAGGTCAAAAATCACTAGTGGCACAACATGGCATACTGCTGGTAAGTAGATTTCATTATCAATACAAAAATAGCTTTATTCAAATAAACTAAGTAATTAAGTACTCTAAGTAATTTAGCGTAAGTTCCAAACTTTTTTAACTGACAAGAACAGGCGCAAGAAACTTATTCAATAACAATACAACATAATATTTCAGATATAGTGAATTTCAAGTCAATTAACTTGTTGACTTCGACCAATCATAAAGATATCTATATCGCTCGGTTGTGACCCTTGTTCCAAATTATTATCTTTGCGAATTATTTACTGTTATATAATTCGTTTAGTTACATATTCAAGGAATGCTTTTAAATATTTGTGCCGCTATATTAAAAAAAAACTAGACATATAATGATCGTACACTAAGCTACAATTCGCGCTGAATTGGAGTGTGTGCTCAATAGAAATAAATTGGTCAATTTGTCCAATCGATACTAGTGCAAGGGCTAGAGCAGACCCTTATGTAACACAATAATAATTTTATACTAATACTTTGGATTTGTACTAAACGCTCGTTATTATTTTATTTTTTACATCTTTGGTTTTCATTTTAGGTTTTTGGTCGTTATAGGCCACTATAGCTAGACAAGAGTGTACACATATGCGTCCACGCATCCCGTGTAAAAGCTCTTCCGAAAGTTTTTTGGAACCTTTAGATATTCTTGTTGTTTTTTTTACATAATACTGTTAAAATTACAAATATACGATAATAATCAACAATGGACGGTATGCTAGCATATAGCACAATGAGACTAGTCTCATTGTCAGCAGGCAAATGCTTTTAATAAGTGAAATTGTTCTTAGAGTGCCCAAAACAAACTAGAAACTGACAAAAAATTTAGAGAATTTAGATCCTTAGATCGCGATAATTATTTCTTTATCAGTAGTAGTTAATAAAATGCAGTAGTCGGTTGACGACATGTGTACGTACGTGTCTATGCGCATGCGCCTAATTTAGATAGTTAAACCTACCAGCTATACTAAGTTTACCACTGAGCTGGTTTGTGTAATTCAACCAAGAGTTTGATTGCAGAACTATTGTATTTTTTATTAGCTAATGCGTGCGTGCGTGAGTCAAATTATTAACCGAATTTCAACACGGTAAAATTACATAACTGAAATAATCGACAAAGAAATAAACAAACAAAGATAGTGCCAGTAGATGTGTTTTCATCATTGTATGCTTGCTTGCTGTTTAAATATGATGGATTTTTAAAAAAAAGTAGTTGCACCGTAAAAACCTCCTAGCATGCAATCAAAATCCCACAGTAGAAACTGCAACGTTTATTGTCTGTTGAAGACACTTCTTTACTTTTGGCTGTTAGCGAGAAATCCCCTCTTATAAAAACCTATTAGAAAAGTGTCTTAATAGCATAATGGTTTGATAAAAGTATACTTTGCTTCCCAGGTTTAGTGTGGTCGTTGAGACCTTGTGATCTCGAAGTGAAGTTGTTACAAGACTCGAGGACGATCTACAGCAACTTAGAGAAAGAATGCGAGGACTATGCCGGCTGGATCAACAACGGAGGCATGTTTATATCGCGCAGTAGGGTAAGCTTTACTGTTGCATTAGAAAACTAGGGGTTGCTCTTGCTCTCAATGTTTTCGTAACGATGCTTCGAATGTTTTATTGATCATTACTTCGATAGAACAAAATTTTTATTCTAATGAAATAAGAACTTGAAAATTTTAACGGATCCGTTACTGGACGTAACGTTCACACCGCATTTACAGGACCGTTTTAACGGATCTGTCGCTACTGGATATAATAACAAAATCGCATCGGATTGTGTGTGTACTTTTTGTGATCTGGAATACTTTGTTGTGCGTTAACACGCTCATACAACTACATACGCTATCGCCAATTAAAAACGGACCTGTAAAACGGATCGCTATGTGAAGGGCCACTTAGTCCTATCAGCAAGGCAAACAAATTCGCTGAAAAAATCGTTCTAAGGACTCTCCATCATCTTGCACAGCAAGTAAATCGAGCTCAATTGAATTATATTTTGCATTACTAGATCCGAACACAAGAGTACATGAGACTTCACACCTTAGGAAAAGCTATGGGCATTCCAAGCCAAGTCCTCACTCCTGAAGAGGCGCACAACATATTTCCTCTATTGGATCCGTCCGTTTTCAAAATGGCGTTGTACTGTCCACAAGATGGCACCATCGACCCCGCGATGGCCTGCAACGCTCTTCTGAAAGTGGCCACTAAAAATGGAGGGAAAGTGAGTAAATCAAGTTATAGTTTATTTATTTATACATGGTGTTTGGTAATATCTGTATAATCCTGAATATGTTAAATAGGAGGTACCATGCAAACAACCCCGGCAAATTATTACAAAGACTGAAAACGACCACACACACTATTTTAATTTATACCAAAATGCTACGACCATCAGCCATTTTTAATGTCCCCACTACTGGGGCACAGGCACAGGCCTTCCTCATGGGTGGAAAAGGAGGATGGGCTATAACCCACCACGCGGGGCCAATGCGGATTGATGGGTGTTGACGACTGCAAATGCACCCAGGACCAACGGCTTAACATGCTTTCCGAAACACGGAGGAGCTCGAGATAATAAATTTTTGGTCACCCATCCCGCGACCGACCCTTGCGAAAGTTGCTTAACATCCGCAATCTCTGGGCCAGGCGCTAAACCACTGCGCCATCGAGCTCCTCAAATTATGCTAACCTAACCTAAAATGGTCACTCATCTCATGTCCAGGCTTTGCGAAATTTCATAACTGCTAAATAATATAATTCCAAACTGTTTCTTGCAGCATGTAATATGAATCTTATATTCGTCAGGTGTACGAAGATACTCCAGTATTAGACATCCATTACACACATAACGTGCTCGGAAACAAGGAAGTGACAGGCGTACACACGGACAAAGGGTTTATCCGGACTAAATGCGTCGTCAATTGCGGAGGTATAATGACGTGTAGTTATATTGACCGTGAATTATGGTCTATACGCTCAGCTGTATCTCTTTTAATAATTATTTTATGAAACAAAAAAAGAAATCGTAGGAACACAGCCAAATCCTTTCTTTATTTTTTTATGTAAAAAGTATTTACATTGGTCTAGTTTTAGAGGAGGAAACAGGGGACTACGAAACCTTGAGTTTGTCAACTTTCTATAGTAATTTTTCAATTCTCTCGACCATGGTGTTTCCTCTTAAGTCTCCTATTTTATGCTTTACGCGACGTCTGCCGCCAGCGTAAACAATCCTATACATTTCATACGACGACGTAAGCGTTTGAAAGAGACCACAGCAGTACGTTTCTTTAGCATGCATTATGACGTTGACACTGTTTAAATGGGAGACCAAAGCCTAAGACTCACACTTTTTTTGTCTTATTTTTTTCGTAAAATGCCCTAATATTCTTTAATATTTTTTTACAGGCGCATGGGGTCCAAGAGTGGCTCGCTACGCAGGCGTACCATCCCTTCCTTTAATTCCATTCAAACACGCGTATGTAGTAGCAGACGCTATGCCCGAGATAAGAGGTATGCCGAACGTAAGGGATCATGACGTTAACCTCTACCTGAAGAACCAGGGTGAATCCTGCAGCATCGGGGGGTATGAAGGCAACCCGATTATCTTGGACCAGGTATATTTAATTTAATGATTTTCAAATACGTTGTCCAGTCGTTGGGCTATCCTGCCCCCTGATTATGTAACTTTGTTGCAATCAACTCTGACAGAAATCGCAGTTACATTGCTGCTTTAGTAAGAACCAATGTGACAACTATCTTACTTAAAGCAGCAATGTAACATTCGGTTTCAATCGATTTCAATCGAGAATTGCTAGCAACAGAGTTACATAATCAGCTCCCTGATCTCGGAAGTCTCAAATGAGCACCGAAGTGAAAAACAAAACAAATAACATTTAAAAAAACTTGAGAGATCAGCTGATTGAATTGTCAAGAGAGGCTTATAATATTATCTAAATAATTATTAGGTTTCTAAATATAAGTTGGAGATTCAGTCCGATGTGAACGTTTTTCTCATTCGAGTTTCAAGACGGCAGCTTTTTGAACCTCCTTCCTCAATATAAATTGCTTAGGACGTGGCATTTTCGATCTCGTTTCTCGTTTTGACCAAGGTGCCGGACAACCTTCAATTTCATCTCTACGAGTTAGATTGGGACGTGTTCGGAGTCCACATGACCAGTGCGACCACACTGTGCCCCAAGTTGGGGACAGTCGGCATCAAGAGCACTGTGTGTGGCCCGGAGTCTTTCACGCCGGATCACAAACCACTGCTTGGGGAGGACCCTAATGTCTTTGGTAAGTAAACTCTATTCTAGTGACTTGACAAAAGATTAAGCATCGATATAATTATTTGTTATTTGTTATCTATCTACAGGGTGATTCTTTAGACACGTGACAAATTTACAGGATGGGTCAGTCCATGCAACTGAACAACTTTCTCTAAGATTGATAAGTCGAAATACGTCAAGCATTTTGGGCCACCCCATACCGATCATGTTACTCGTATTACTCTGATTTGTATCAAATAATCTAATTATATATTTTTTTGTATTTCGACCTGTTTCTTTGAGAAAGTTGTTTAGTTTCGTGGACACATCCAAAAAGTTTGTCAAGTTTCTAAAAAAAACACCTGCAGTTAGTAGGAATTGCATTATGTCTAGTTTTTCTAATAAAGGTGAAAATTTCATATTTTCCATTCATCAGTCTAAAATACAGAAACAACATTAAAACGGGTAGGTACTTCCTTACTCGAGCCGATTGTAGATTGGTCACCAAATTGACGTTCAACTTTTTAAGACAAATGGTTAATTTCAATAATCGCTAAACAAAGTAATAAAAAGTAAGGCGTCTTTATTTGTTGCTAGGTCTGTACCACAACTGCGGCTACAACTCCGCGGGCATGATGTTCTCTGCCGGTTGTGCCGTCCAAATGGCCGAATGGATCCTCACTGGAAGGTGAATAAACTTACAACCGTCATTATTAAGATAAAGCGTGACGAAAATATTCTAATGTTTTATTTGTTTGACATTACGGGTTATCGGTCTGTTATTGTTCGGACTTAACGTCATTTCACAGGCTTGTTACTACTGAATGTTTGTTTTGATTGCTTATCATATTATAACATAATTAATGGCAGCTTTCAATACTAGAAATATAAAGTATCTGCATTGTAAAGTATAGAATATAAATGAAAAACAATTTGTTACAACTAGATTGGTGGATATAACTTTTTAAATTTTGAGATTTAAGCATTCACAATGCTATTTTATATAATACCAAATAATATACTAGAAAAAATACGACTCGCACCAGATCATGTTCTCGGACGGGAATCGAACCCGCGACCTTTGGATATCCGGTCCAATGCTCTGACCGCTGAGCTACCGAGTCACTAGTGGGAACGTCGAATTTCTCCTAGTATATCAACTCTTACGCTGCAAGCCAGCGCCATCTCACCATTGTACAAGGAATTACCTCGACATCAACTGAATACCTTTCCAGATATTTTTAAACAATTGATTAAGATGAAAAAGCTATATAACGTTTTAAATTTTGAGATTTAAGCATTCACAATGCTATTTTATATAATACCAAATAATATACTAGAAAAAATACGACTCGCACCAGATCATGTTCTCGGACGGGAATCGAACCCGCGACCTTTGGATATCCGGTCCAATGCTCTGACCGCTGAGCTACCGAGTCACTAGTGGGAACGTCGAATTTCTCCTAGTATATCAACTCTTACGCTGCAAGCCAGCGCCATCTCACCATTGTACAAGGAACATGTACAATGGTAAGATGGCGCTGGTCCGAGAACATGATCAGCCCTTCTATTGTCTAATTTCAATATCTATCGCAATCGCTTTCAAGATGTAACACATTGATGCTTCTTTTTGGCATAAATAAAAACTTACCAAAGAAATGCAGCAATGTGTCACATCCATCTGTCAAATGAAAGCGATTGCGACAGATTTTGAAATTAGACAATTAACCCCCTGGTGCGAGTCGTATTTTTTCTAGTATATTATTTGGTATTGGTGGATATACTTAAATAGTTTTATGGAAAATTGCAATGTGACAACCCTAAACGTAAATAGACTATGGTTTTTGACCCCATTAATGGGTAAAAGCAAAACATAATTTAGCTCCAGGGTTGTAACCATGCGGTTTATCAAGAAAATATTTTTTTTTTCATAAAAGTGGCGAATTCCAGTGTTTGTAATAATTATCCGGGGTTGTATGCATTGTACTCTATTTACCATATCCGGCTTTAGGGGTTTTTTGTAACACCTTGTATACACTAATGAATAAAGATTAAAAAAAACGAGTTAGTACTAGTACTTCTTATAATAATCTATTCTTAGAAATGGAAAGGGGAGAGCTAATCGTAACATTATCTTCTCGAAATTATTGTTAAAATATGTTCTTGTCTTTTACTTTTGAAACTAAAATAGTATTATTAGAGACATTTATTCGACTCGTTTTAGGTTTAAAAAAAATGGCAGGCTGGGATTCTACTCATCTCATTTCGATTTAGCTTCTCGGTCACTCATCAGTTTACTAATATATGTTTATTGTCACCAGACCCCATTACAACATGTTTACATTCGACATCCGCCGGTTCACGCCTGGCCAGATGGCTCGTCCCCACTGGATCCGCGAGAGCAGCCACGAGGCTTACGTCAAGAACTATTGCGTGGTATTCCCTCACGATGAACCGCTAGCCGGGAGGGACGCTAGCCACGATGCGCTGCACCAGGAGTTGGTGGACGATGGCGCGGTGATGCAAGCTAGGGCTGGGTGGGAGAGGCCGGCGTTCTTCATGCCTGGGGAGAAGGTATAAAATAAAGAATACTCGCACGACTGGATGGGGGGATGTCACGTTTGCTCGCTATCCGTTAGCGGGGAAGAACGCTAGAGGTGAGTGGACGATGGGGTGGTGATGCAAGCTAGGGCTGGGTGGGAGAGGCCGGCGTTCTTCATGCCTGGGGAGAAGGTATAAAGTAAAGAATACTCGCACGACTGGATGGGGGGATGTTACGTTTCCTCGCTATCCGTTAGCGGGGAAGGACGCTAGAGGTGAGTTGACGATGGGGCGGTGATGCAAGCTTTCCAGCGTTCTTCATGCCTGGGGAGAAGGTATGAAATAAAGATACTCACAAGATTGGATGGGGGGATGTTACGTTTCCACGGTGTCCGTTTGCGGGGAAGGACGCTAGGAGTGAATGGGCGATGGCACGGTGATGCAAGCTAGGGCTGGGTGGGAGAGGCCGGCGGCGTTCTTCATACCTGAGAAGAAGGTAAAGTCACAATATCAAATGGCGGTACTATTTATCAGAACAGATCTATATATTATCTTTTCTGTATATAAAGTAAAGTATTTGATCTTTTGCTTTTGATCATCAAGTTTTTACTGACAGACTGATATTATTTTGTAACAGATCCGAGTCCAGCAGTATGATTGGGGCGGTACCCACGACTACCCCCGCAACTTGGATCAGCGCTACGAAGAAGTACTTAGAGGAGATCACACCTTCGACTTCTCGAAGCATCACGAACTCGTAAGTTTAGAAAAAATATGTATACCTTAGGAACAAAACGGGTATTTTTAATTCATATCAAACAATATTTTTGCAATTGTTAGAAGAGTATATTTTGTCAGAGATGAACTAGAAAAAGTTACTGAAGGGGCCTAGGAAAGATGAACAACACTTACCTAACATGGAACATCATGCACACTTTTTTTTCTTAAAAAAACCTTTAATATAATTAAGTTACCTTTTTGAATTATTGACTTCTATTTTTTACTTAAGTGTTTCAAATATAACAAGCGAAGATTAGAATTATAGAAGCTTCTAAAACAAAGTTCTTTTCAGATTGGCCAAGAAGCTTTAGCGTGCAGGAACGCAGCGGCGTTATTCAACATGTCCTACTACGGCAAGTTCTATCTGACCGGCCCGGACGCGCGTCGCACCGCGGAATTGGCATTCACGGCTGATTTAGCGAAGTCCGATGACCGGTAAGAATAAAACCTGACATAAAACAAGAAGAAATCCTTATATTGCAGGTTGAATTGAGTGTAGGTCGCTCGCTGCCTGCGGATGCGCAGCAAACGATTTTGTTCCTGCAACTGTTACTGCGTATGTCATGTGGTGTCAAAATTGTCAAGTTACCAATTATATGGCGAGCGTTTGTAGCTTATGGTGTCAAAAACCATAATAAAAACCAATTAAGGTAAACTCGACCTTATAGCTACTCAAGTTAGAGATTTGAATTTGAATAATTTTAGATACATTGTTTTACCACCGTTTAAGAACTGGTATTTACTTGATGAGTGGATTAATAGATGACTAGCAAACATCAAATAAGTTTTATAATAGGTACTTAGGATAAAACTTAGGCCATACCCAGTGCGACGCGGACCGGTACATGCGTCCGTCTCGGATTAATTTGTCGTTCAGTGCTTGGATCATGATTGAGAGTGGTACATTACAGTTCAGTAGTCATGGATAAACATTTAAATTTGATGATTGCTGTATTTATTAAACAAAAAATGACATATGACGACAGTATTTCACGTCCACCCCGTCCGTCGAGTACAATAAAAAACTACATTAGGACTTAGGACCAAATAGAGCGTCCGCGCGCGGACACCCATCTAAATAAGAAAACTAATTGAAGTGCCCTTAATTACAATACTTACAAAAATACAAACCATTCGTGACGTCAGGCGCTGCTGCGTCCGCCATAATGTGCCGCTGTCTTTTGTTTCAATTTCTACTCTATGCTGTTTACATAAGGTGTACGTACACTAAGCTAAGCCGCCATGTTTAGCTGCGTTTGTATGGAGAAGTATGAAATAGGTGGTATGCTGGTCTTTTTTGTAGGTATGGCATTACCATTAATTTCCTTATTCAGAGGGACACCCCGCGGCGCGGAGGAACGGCTCGGACGGAATTTCCATCCGCGTCCGGAACTCTACGCGAGTGTTCAGGGCTCCGCGTCACACTGAAAGCACTATACGGGGTGGAGACGACAATACGACAATAAATGAAAACATTTGTGACACTAGTTCATAGGAGTATTTTAAAACTATCAAATAATTCCTAGGAACGAAATATTTTTTTTATTTTCAAGCAAACTAATAGCACGAAAATTAATTGTACTGAAAATCGTAACTGAAAAATATTTCCTGTGATTAAACTATTGGATATTTTTAACTGTTTTTTTTATGAGACTGCATGGGAGCATTCTTAGCTTTACGACATTTAATTTACTGTCGCATTGTCGTCTCCAGGTTGTATATGCCTAATACATTTTACCGTCCGTCGCGGACATCCGCGTAGGTCATCCGCGTCGCACTGAATCAGCCCTTAGTTCAAAGAAACATTTTTATTTTTCAGAGTCGTATATTCTCTTCTTCTAAATGATAAAGGAGGTGTAGAGGCAGATGTTACAGTCAGTATTTTGGATGGAGGCAGTGGACAACTACACGAGCCAATCTTCAAGGTAACGCCTTACTAACTAATAAATTTTAAATAAATCTTAAAATAAGTTTGTTTAACTAGTCCTATCCTATAGTACCATTGGCGATCGGTCAAAGGTCGAGAGCACGGTATTGAATTTGTAACTGACTTAATGGGATAGATACAGTCGAGTTCATTAATGTGTTGGCACTTTTGACAGGATGTTGACTTTTATTACAAAGCCATAAAGGTTGATGAACTGTCAAAAGTGCCAACATATTAATGAAATCGACTGTGTTCATAATGCTAAAAGTGCTAAAATAAATTGCAGTAAATTGTTAATTAAAAGTAAATGGCAGGATATTTTTTCTGATTCACAAATCGTTCACCAGTCGCTAACTCGGCGCTAGTGTAGATGTAGATCTGTCATTTTGTTGTTTGCTATGTGTGTTTGCCATCAATTTTTGGATGTTGCAAGTGAATTTTAAATTTTTTTTACCAACCTATTTCGGTTTTCTTCAATCTTTAATTCGTTTACTGTCCAACTTCCTTAATAATAATTATTATTATCAACCATTTTTAGACATAATTGAAAAATAATCAAGAACACAATCATTATGTACACATAGGTACAGTCGAGTTTATTAATATGTTGGCACTTTTGACAGTTCCTTAACGTTTATGCCTTTGTAATCAACATTCTGTCATAAATGACAACATATTAATGAACTTGACTGTACAAAGGTCGTAGGTCTACATCTACACCAAGCGGGATACATTTTCTGTCATTACCCTACCATTGCTTTGTATCGTATAAACAGTTCAAAAGTACAGTCCTCTTCTACATAGTATTGCTTACTAAATAAAAAATCTATCTTTTCAAAATCCTACTAATATTATAAATGCAAAAGTTTGTAACCTCACGGCTGGACGGATTTGGATAAAATTTGATTGGTAGACAGATTAGGATTAACTTATAGACTGCTATTTATCCTGGTCAAAGGTTTGATAGGGTCCACGCGGACGAAGTCACGGACGGCCGTTAGTCATGAATAAAATTGTAAATTCAAAGAGGCAGTTCTGAATTTTTTTGGTAACTAATGAATGAACTTTCAAAGTTACTAATAATGAAGAAGTGGTTTATATTTTTAAGATTTGTTAAACAATACTATGCCATACTTACGTTGAATGTTTTAATTAAAGCATATTTTTTCTTAATAATATTTAGGTTAAAGCAAATATAAAGATGTTATTCTTTTACCAATAACGTGGTATTTGTTTTGTTTAAGGGTCGTGGGTACTACGTGGTTACAAGTGGGTTCAACGCTAACCACACTTTGGCGCACTTGCGGCGCATCATCCAGACGCACAAACTACGCGCCACGCTCACTGACGTCACCAAGCAACTGTGCATACTCAGTGTACAGGGACCTGATAGGTCAGTTCACTTAGAAGTCAATTCGAATTCAATAGTAAATGATATCAAAAGGCGTGCGTGGCCCACGTCGGACTAGTGTAGTTCCCGCTTAACTCTGTAGTGCGATCCATACTTTTTCGAGTGAAGTTGCCGAGGACCAACTACATTGTGAGATTAATCGCATAGTACATAATTACAGATAGATTAACGAGTCCCAATTAGGGCATCCAATCTCGGTATACCGAGATCACTCGTCATTTTCCAGTCCCGCAAGGAGCGAGATTACCAGCGCGGGATCCGCGGGATTTGCGGGACTGGAAAGTAGCATAGAAACATCATCTTGCAAGCGCTGGCGCGCGAATGATTGGCTGCCGTTGGCGACCGCGCGCAGCTCGTCGCGCTTGTCCCGCGCTGTTGATATCGCCATGTTTGTTTTGTTTGGTTTTGTTGACAGTAAGAAGAAGTAAATACTTGCACCGTGCATCTAATTATGCAAATTAAATTCGATTTAAGTTTTCAATTATACTAATTTCGACTTTATTTTACTTTACCGACAAAGTTTTAATTAAAAACAATTCAAAATGTCAAATGCAGTGAAGTATAAAAGTTTTTCGAGTACTAATCCAGTATGGAAAATAAATACCTCTTTACACAACACTTAATAGGCAGCTCATCTTACACCTGCGGGATCCCGCAAATACCGAGATCCCGCGGGATCGTAAATCATCGATCCCGCAAATACCGAGATCACAAATAACATGCGAGATTGGATGCCCTAGTCCCAATGATTTTCGCCCGCATACCATATGAGAAACTGCACTCCTCTTCTATAAAAAAAGGTTGAAGAATCAAAAGTATATTAAGTGACAATTGTTGGTAAATTATACTAGAGGGCTTAACATAACAATATTTTATTGCAGCCAACGCATTCTCCAACGCTTCACGGACGCTGGTCTCTCCAACGACGCTTTCCCGATGTACACGCACAAAAGCATTCGCGTGTCAAAGGCACCTTATACTCCAGAGAATAAGACTTATACTTGCCGAGCACTGCGAGTAGGGTGGTCTGGCGAGCTGGGTTGGGAGTTGCACGTCCCTTCGTCGCACGCCATTCAAGTTTACAAAGCTTTAAGCCACGCCAAGGGATTGAGAAATGCAGGGTGGAGAGCACTCACATCACTTAGTGCAGAAAAAGGTATAATTTAAATATTTTGGTGACAGATTGAATGTTTTTTGTGCGTGTCTCTTAACTCTTGACAATGATATGACCAAATATTATAAATATTATGCGTTATATAGATGTAATTGAGAGGGCTTATGAAGTAGGTAGATTACTGGTGAAAGTACTCAGAAAGTACTGTCGGTAAAAAGTATTAAAAAAGCAGGACCCCTTTTATAATATAAAACTATCACTCATTCTCTTTTATACGCATCGACTACTTTACCGACATGAGCAGTATATCCGATAAATTTTCGGAATCGATTTGAGTTAACATAAACTTGTACTAGCCTAGGTATACAATAATTAGAGATCGGATAATCGGATGCATATTTACCGAAAGTCAATTGTTGCTAACAAATTATGGACGCGGCTTCTTAGAATATTTAAAAGTATATTTCTATGAGGTTTGATTAGCCTTGTTACAGCGTAATAAGATTGTGTTTGCTTCTTATAAATCACTGACAATAAAAGTAGGAAAAAGCAACCAACTACGATTGTAACGAGCCAACTGGAATTTGTGTTACATCTGGTTTTTATTACATCCCACGGAGTATACACTAAAATCGGTGAAACCCGGAATCCTTGGATTTTTCGATAAAAAAGTGCTTTGCATCTGAACTTTAGGTAAATATGCATCCGAATATCAGATCTCTAATAATAATACTAAAAAAGCTTCTGTGATTTATTTAAATTCTTTTTGTTAAAGGTTATCATCTGTGGAATGCTGACTTAAGGAGTGACGATAATCCAATCGAAGCTAACTTAGGATTCACTTGTCGCAAAGACGGTGACTACATCGGGAATGAACACGTTACCAAGGCGAAGGCAAATGGCGTTACTAAAAAGTATGCCTTCTTCACAGTTGATGATAAGGTAACTGAATTCATTTAATAAAAAAATCGCATTTGTAAAGCTTTGTAATTTATCATGCGGCCTGACCGCGCTATGATTCGACCTCAAATTATTAAGTAATCTTGAAGGTTACGCAAACTGGTTTGCACGATCGGATCCGTTTGTTCACATGAAAACCAATAACCGAGGTAATTCATTATTTTACAGGTGGCCATTTTTGGACAAGAAGCGGTTTACAGAAATGGAGAACCAGTTGGTTATCTTAGAAGAGGCGACTACGGCTATTATCTTGACAAACCTATTGGCATCGGTTACATCACCAATAAAGGCTCTAAAGTTACCAAGAACTTTTTAACAGAAGGAAACTACGAAATCGAAGTTATGGGGAAGAAATACAAAGCAACACTGAATTTGAAATCACCGTTTGATCCCAATGGTCAAAGAATACTTGGGAACTATGGCGAGAGGGGAATGGACGAAAATATACATGAACCTCATTCAGGACAAAACGAAAGGGCTGGGGGTAGCGAATAGTTAGTGATAATGATCTCAATAAATTTTAATTTTGTACAATAATTGTGTTTATTTATACATATTTTAAGTTAAAGTCAACAGAACATTTAGTTATCCAAAACTCAAAACCAAATACTCTTAATTAACCCCAGAAGCCCAATCTACGTCATTTTGACGTATACCGAGAAAAATATTAGATTGTTAGCTTTCGCTTGTATTATTGGATTGCCGCTATCTTCCGAACCAACTCATAAGCTGTAAAGACCTAACAGGAGATGGCTTCGATGTTATATATAAGTTGCACGTCAATTTGTCGTATGTTCGGGCTTTGTGTAACTTTTGGTATTCCAATAAAACAAAATAAAAAACTTTTGGTATGTACCTATTGGTTGATTTTGTCATTGTTTTTTTAATAGATAATACTAGTCTGAAAAATAGGCAAGAAGACCTTGAAGGCCCTACATCCCATGGCCAAGTACAGCAAATCTTGAGGAAATATTATCGATTTCGCGCAGATTCTTTACGATGCCTCGGCACTCAGTGCCTTAAGAATGATAAAAAATTCAGCGGCAAGATGCAAAGATTGCCTCTTGACACTGGACCCACCATGCCTTGGCCGCGGAAGCAAAGCAATGCGAAAGCGATTCCCGTAGCCTAGGCAAATAGGAGGCAGAATGTTTTTAGTGGGTGGGTAGAGTAGGCCCCCCCTTCCGGCCCCCTATCCAGGCCGCAGGGGCTAAGTAGTTGGGGATCGGCTAGGCGGAAAGTGGTGTCGCCGGCGTTTAGTTGCTGGCGGCTTCCGTGGGAGAGTCCCACACCACATAACATTGTTATATTAGTCTATGCACATAGCTGCCATCGCTCTCCCAAGCTTCGGAGTATGACTAAGCACGCATTTTTCACTCGTAAAAAAAAAAGGATATGTAAAGATGATGGAAAACAGTAGATTTATATAGTAGGAAAAAAACCATTCAAGGAAAAGACAAGGCTGCAGAGGTGTATTTTCTTTAATCTCGACGTAACTTATTCAAAAAATATTTTTTTTGTTTTGTACGGATAAAAACTATAGAAGACTGAAGTCACGGCTGTATGGTGCAAGTAAACACGAAATTGTAGGTAAACAACTTCGTGGATGTATATGCGCCTTTGTCTTTTTTTCTTTCTGTTCTCAATAAATAGAGATCTGTGTGTTTGACATTGATTGACATATTGACTTGTCACTTGACAGTTGTGACATTATCTTGTCACTATTAAGTCGAATCGGTCGGTGAGATTTTATTATTTTTTAGTAATAAAATAATATAATTAGTTTTGATTGAAATGGCTGTAACTTTACATACTGATGTAGGTGATATAAAAATAGAGTTATTCTGCGAACAATGCCCCAAAGCATGTGAAAATTTCTTAGCATTATGTGCTAGTGATTATTACAATGGATGTTTATTTCATAGAAATATTAAGGTAAATAAGGTTTTAAGAATAAATGATAATGCTAAACTTAAAGTTGATCATATCCTCTCATTAAAAAATAGAATAACATTTTAATTGTATTATTTTTATAAGACTGGGTATTTAGAGGTTATAATAACGGTTAGTTATGACTATGGATGTGATGATATGATTTTACAGGGTTTTATAGTGCAAACAGGAGATCCCACGGGAACTGGCAAAGGAGGTACTTCTATTTGGGGAAGAAAATTCGAAGATGAATTTAAAGAAGAGCTAAAGGTAATGTCCAAGTTTTTTGGGGTATCTTTGTGATATTATACCTATTCTGGCCTTAGATTACTGTTATTAAATGTTTAAAATATTCGGTTACAGCATAGTGCAAGGGGGATTGTTAGTATGGCTAACAATGGGCCAAACACTAATGGTAGTCAATTTTTTTTCACCTACGGGGAGCAACCTCACTTGGATCTGAAATATACTATGTTTGGAAGGTAGCTATTAGGTTTAATATTACTACTTTACACAATTTATTACCACAACATTTTTTCACTGTATAATATGAATGATTTCAGGATAATAGATGGATTTGAAGCCCTCGATGATTTGGAAAAAATGCAAGTCAACCCCAAGACATTCAGACCCCTCACAGAAGCAAGAATAACATCAGTGACCATCCATGCAAATCCTTTAGCAGGATAATATTAATATCAAGAGTATAACAAGCTAATGTTCAATTTTTATGTTAGTTACTATAGTTTAACCCATCAAGGCCTGGAAAATGAGACACAATAGATATTCCATTACTGTCCAGCTGCTCCGGTAGAAGCACGAGTTAAAACTATAAGCATGAACTAATGGCATTTTTTTGGTGTTCAAGCATCTCTTACTGAGGATAGGTTAATTAAATTAGCCGTTAATGATTAAGGATATGCCAAATCAGATTTTCTTAGTATTTCTTTAGTGGGAGTATCAGAAAGAAATATTAAATACAGTCAATATGACAAATTTTATTTCTTATACAGAATATTGTTCAAGTTTTTCTAAATAAATGTCAACAACAATGATTTGTAACTGTTTAATATTAGGTAGGTACTAATTAAAGCAATAGACTTGTTAAACATAATTAATTTTAAAAGTACTAGGGAAAAACTTGTGATCAAACTTATTGGTATTACATACCATTTTAAATACATATTGGTGTCGATTTGGTACAGACAACTATACTATTGACAGGACTAAACTTAATTTTAATATTCTGTTCTTGTCTTTTCAATACAGGAAAAAAAAATGCAGTCTTTAAATTAGTTTAGTCCTGTCAATTTAGTTAAGTTGTTTGTACCGAATCGACACCATGGTGATCCTATTTTTTGTATATGTAAGTTCATTAATAATTAATTTAATACAACAAAATAACCAAAATTCTTGTTTTCTTTGTGTATTCTTCATTTAAATAATACTTAAAACCTAACTTATCTTAACTTTGGACAATTTATAGCTAGTACTATCCCCGTAAATTGCTAATGCACCTGGAGGCCATTTTTTTTTAACCTCAAAGAGGAAAAACAATTGTAAAATTTATATATACCTAAACCCTATCTTATTGAAAATAATAATTCAATAATTGATATATTAAATTGCTTATTAGAATTTTCTGGTTACATGTCATTTTTAGTTGTGAATGATGTTAATGTGACAAGGTTCCTGCGCATTAGCAATTTGCAGATTATTAATGACTATCACTAACTTATTAAAATCCACAAAGTATCTTTGAGGCTTGTGCTGCCGGTTTGCTGAATATTTTTGGTCAAATAAAACCTAGCAATTTATATTTAACTAAAGAATGATGAAAGTACAAAGTCAGTACAGCAGATATTTAAAAATCCAAAAACATAAGCAGAGAAATATACTCATGTGAACTAAATTAAAGTTGTATTAAATAATTTCATAGAAAATAGTCTTTTGATTCTTCCTCTAATTTATCTATTCACGATTGCTCAAGATATTCAAACAACTACATCTCTAAATTCGAACATTTTAATAGTTATTTAATGTTATGCTATGTAATAGGCCTCATCATTATTACAAAACTAAATATTTGAGATAAAACAATTATATTAGTGTTTAATTACTTGATCTTTATTAAAAGTTATGAGATTTATACCCTTAGCTTAGTGAGAATAAATATCAATTTAAGTACAATGTGAGGAACAATTTTTATATTGGTAATGATGCATTTGTTATAGGCTAAAGGCCGAATTTCAAGTACTTAAATCATAAAAGTTATCATCCAAAGGAAAATCTGGTTCATCTTCTTTTTTTATTTCAGTCTCTGAACTCTTATCATCAAAGTTATCTGTAAAATGTGACTTAATGTGGGCTACTAAATCTGCTTTCTTTTCAAAAGTGGCACCACATTCTATGCAAGGCATATTCACAACCAAGCACTCATGAGTTTGTTCATGTTTATCTAACTTATCTTTTCTAGTGAATTTTTTATCACACTGACTGCAGGAGAACGGTTTCATGCCCGTATGCAATGCAGCATGTCTGTCTAATTCTCTTTTCCTTGAAAACTTTTTGAAACAAATTTTACATTGAAAAACCCTAGAACCAATATGAGCTATGGATACATGAGTTTTGTATGCATCTAGAGAAGAAAACCTTTTAGGACACTGGTGACATTTAATATTTTTAGGCCTGTTTTTAGCCAACACTTTAGATTTGTTAGGAGAGGTTAGCAATTGCTTACCAGATGTGGTTGCATTTTTATTTTTATTCTGATTTCTCACTTGATTAATGAAACTGCTTTCTCCCGAAATGTGATCTGGAACTCTAGGCAAATCATAATCAGCATTAGATGAATCAGCATTAACTGGCGAAGTCATCAAGTTACTAAAAGGATTAACATTTACTACCATATCATGAGGATCATCATTTTCAAATTCCGTTTTAGGTTTATTATGTACAGGGCCGTGTCGAAGTTCATGTTTTATCAACTTGTCTCTCCTGCCAAAGGATAATGGACATTTTTTGCAGGCATAAGGTTTCATACCTGAATGTACAAGTACATGTCTCTGTAGATCACCTTTTGCCACAAAACTCCTTGGACAGAGAGGACAAACATGTGGTTTATGGCCTGCATGGATTCTGAGATGTTTACTCAAATTGGTGTTACGTGAGAAACTTTTTAAGCAAAAATGACATTGATAAGGTCTTATCCCAGTATGGACAATAGAATGTTTCCTCAAATCTGAGCGCCGCCCAAAACATTTGTCACATTCTGGACAATTGTAAGGTTTATCATTGCCATGAACTTGTTTAGTGTGCTGCACATATTGACTTCTTTCAGCGAAAACTAAACTGCATTCTACACACTTATATGGTAGGTTCCGGTCATGATAATTTTCTTCATGCTCAGCACACTTATCTTGTGAAATGAATGCCTGATCACAGTATTGACACATAAATACATTTTTGAAGAATGATTCTGGTACTGGCTCTCCATCTGGAGTATTCACTCTCTCCGCAGGTTCATTCTCTACTTGCTCAGTGGTTTCAGATTCCTCTGAAGAATCATAATCGAGGCTAGGGTCAACTACCATCACCACACTGTCTTCTACAATAAAATCTTCTGGTTTAGGTTTCTGAGAATCTTGGCAATTAACATAGTTATAGCTGCTAACTTCAGATGAATTAGAGTTGTCCAACTCACCTGAACGGGAAGTGATTTGCCTCAATCTTGTCTCATTCTGTATACACTGTACTTTGAACTTACAACATTTATCTAATTTGAATAAGCACTTGTAGCATATTCTACTTGGAAGTCCATCATTTGGATCCATCTGTAAAGAAACAAAAATATGCATCAATTAAGTGGAATGCAACATAGTATCTGAGGAATTGACCTTCAGTTATGTATGAGCACGAAACTATGTACAATTTGACAATTTGCATTGAATTGAATTATTGGAAACCACCTACCTGCAGTTCGAAACATTCTGCTATTTTGGAGGTTAGAGAAACATTGGTTTCGTCGTCTGGTGCAGCTCCAAATAGAGAGACGGCAAACGTACTTTTATTGAGACACAGTCGACATAGGGAATGGAAATTGGTTATAATAAATGAGTCCTCCATTTCACTGACACCACATCGATCGTCTTCAAACTGTTTAGATTTACTTTACAGAACAAGATTTTCTGCAGTCACCTGCCAATTACTGTTTTTTAAATTTAGAATTTCAATTTGTATACGTTCTTAACTATGTTGCGAGACTAGGGGGCTACGGCCGTGGGGTGCGACGCAATCGTTCGATCTGGGGCGATGTCCGTCAGGCAGGGCTGCGCCGCGCCAGAGGAATGTGCCGCCACCGCTGCTGTCTGCCTCGCTAGTCACTGGCGCGGACTTTCAATAAATTAGATTCTGTATCTTGATCGAAGTTCTGATTAAGTTATATCTTCAAAATAAGTTGCTTCCAAAGATGTGAAAACTTTATCTTGTTTTTTATAAAAGTTGGTATATTGGTATGTACTGAGTAAGTATAATTCAAATTTGAATAAAAAATTGCCTCCAATACCGGAGCACACAGCACAGATTGACAGATATTCGATAGTGTATTGTCTATGGATAATTAATTCCATAGACTAATATGGTTAGGTTCTTTAGGTTAGATTAAAGCTTAGAGCATTAAGGATTAAAGCTGCAAACAAATTATCGGACGCGGCCTTAGAGCATTAAGATGCTCTAAGGACGCGGCTGACGGACGCGGCTAACAGCCGCGACTGATAAGTGTGCATAGTATTTTGAAACGTTGCTTGTGGACGCGATCCAACGTCTATTCCACAAAGAACTAGGGCTCTATCGGCTAAAAACATTGAAGTTCATGAACATGTATGTGATACAATGCTACTTTTGTAGGAATGTATCATATACATCTGTCAAAACACAGTTAACATGAACTTCAATGTTTTTAGCCGATACCGCCGCAGGCGGTAGGGCCCATCTCAGGGGCCCATAAAGTTAATATTCCTGGGGGCTGATTACGTAACTATGTTGCTAACAATTCTCGATTGAAATCGATTAAAACTGCAGTTACATTGCTGCTTTAAGTAAAATAGTTGTCACATTGGTTCTTACTAAAGCAGCAATGTAACTGCGATTTGACGACCTCCGTAGTCGAGTGGCTTTGTACACCGGTTTTCAAGGTGTCGCCATCTCTGAGGTCCCGGGTTCGATCCCCGGTCGGGTCAATTTAGAAAAAACGAACTTTTCTATATTGGCTCAGGTCTGGGTGTTTGTGATACCACCGTTGTCTCTGATTTCCATAACACAAGTGCTTTAGCTACTTACTTTGGAATCGGAGCAATGTATGTGATGTTGTCAAAATATTTATTTATTTCTGTCAGAGTTGATTGCAACAAAGTTACATAATAAGGGACAATATAATAACGATGATTTGTAAATGTTACTTTGGCTAGACCCCCAGGGGGCTGAGGGCCCCAGCTGTTATCGCGATAATATCGATATTATCGTTATAGACCGCAGCCTTACTCGAAATAAAATGTTTACCAACGTTTTAAGGTGAACTCAGACCTGCGGCGGTATCGGCTAAAACATCTTAAGAAAAACATCATTTTAACCTGTGTTTTGACAGATGTATGTGATTCATTGCTACTTTGTTTTGGCACAATAAAAACTTACCAAAGAAAAGTAGCAATGTATTACATACATCTGTCAAAACACAGTTAACATGAACTTCAATGTTTTTAGCCGATACCGCCGCTGGCCGCACCGTACGCGCCGCAGTCGCCGCAGTATCTGAAGCGCCCGAATTCCCCCAAAACTGCGGCCGCAGCCTACGATGCGTCCGCATCGTGAATGTGATCGACAAACTGAATTTTTAAAAAAATTAAAAAACAATGATAAAGTTTAGATGGGCAGAGTCTGAGATGGATCTAAAAAGGAGGATTTTCTGTAAAAAAGGAGGGCTTTCACAATAAAACGATTTTTTAAATATTATTGTACTTTATTATAATCATATTTAACTGAGCTGCCAATTTTTGCAAGAAGTTTTTGCAATAATTATGAAAATCTTCAAATGTCATGTTTTTAAAGTTGTATGGAGTAAGAATTAAAGATTTAACTGACTGCACTGTCTATTCCTCTCTTTGCTCCACTGAATATTAATCAGTGAAAAAAGGAGGACTTACAGTAGGTAAGGGAGGACGGGAGGACAAAACATGGAAAAGAAGGACATGTCCTCCTTTTGGATACCATCTGGCAACCCTACACGTAGGTGACGTAGGTTCCTTAAAAGGTCTAGGGGTGCACTAAGAAAGTATTTCAAAATTTACCCCCTAAGTGGGTAAAATAGGGGATGAAAGTCCCTCAATTTCGAAGCTAGGATTTTCAAATTTTGTGTCTCAGCGTTTTGAAAATTCCTCCTCCAAAGAGATGAAAAGGGCGTTAAGTTGTGTAATCCTTCATTTATAAAGTAAAATAAATAAGTTTATTATTTAAGCTTATGGTTGGAAACTAACGCAACATATATCGGAATTAATGCAATTTTAATCCATAAGTGGGTGAAAATAGAGTTGAAATGGAGTAAATAAACCGATATAATGGATGTCGTAATTGAGGTTTTGTGGGATATTGTTGTAAAAATGGCATTTATTTTGAAGTCTAACACGGTGGACACGATTTAACCCTTAAAGAGTTGATATAGGTAAGGGTTAAAATTTTGTATGGAAAAATAATGTAAAATATAAAATTTCGACTTGAAACTTCGTAGATTAAAACCTTGTACAGTAGAGGTGGAACGGGAACGGGAACGGGATTGTCATAGTGGATATGTATTTTATAAACTAGCTTCCGCTTGCGACTTGGCGGGCCTGCCTAATGACGTAAAACGGCTGATCGGATTTTTAAAACAGAATACTTTCGTTAAAGGTTCTCAATGGATTATCTCGAATGTCCACGCGGTTAAAGTCGCGGGCGCGGAAGCTAGTATTAAATAAAATTCACGATGGCCGGCGTTACGCTACTTTCGGTTTGGGTATCGTCATAAGTTTAGCTTTTAATAAAAATAAAGTCTTTTGGATAAAAAAAAAAATATTACCTAATCGTCAATCTCTCTCTTTAAGTAAAAAGTTTTATCTAAGCGTCTCTTTACGGATGTCTAAAAACAGCTGTTTGCAATAAAATATGATTTTGAGAATCATCTCAGAAACAATACGAGTTTGGGTTTTGAACCATACTTTTTTAACATTCTTGTTTCCAGTACCTAGGTAGTTCTAACTCTCATTTGAAAAGCCTGCCACATAAGTACCTAATTTAAAGTAAGTAGATGATTAATTATTTCTGCAGTTCGGCACGTAGTCGGCATCAACACAGACTTGTGATTCTGCATCAAAAGCAAGGCCGACATCGCAACTCAAAAGTTGTGGTTTGCCGCGTTGACAGGCGACAAACGACCTGCAACTGTCGCCATACCTGTTCAACAAAAAATATCATTGAAGGTAGTAAAGTAGGTACCTATTTAAGAGGCCTTATTATAAGTAATAACAGTCATCAACAGGTTAGAGGCCTTTAAAAACGTGGGTGTACTGGCACCCCCAGCAAGTCTTTCTGGTTCGACCGATAATTAATTACGTACACAACACACTTCGGAGTGGAGGAGTCACAAAGTCGACATATTAATTATATCTATACCTATACATCTTAATGGTATATTAGCTACATACCTATTGAAGTTATACATTATATCCTCGTCCTCATATTCAGGCACTGGTGGGCACGTGAACCCTTGGAACACTGGAATAAACAAAAAATATATCCATATTAGAAATGGCATGAAATCCAGGGTCACAACCTATTCAGTGACAAAAAACAGCTTCACGAAGTCCACTGCTGGACATAAGTAGACCCTGTAGACCTCCCCAAAAGATTACCATGATCCAAGATCATCGTGATCTTTTCGAGCAAGGATCATTGATCCTTGCTCGGTTATAAGCTGTCCACATCCAAAGCGGCTTCAACAGCATCATTCACTAGATTGTTTGGTCCATACATACGCGCCAAAAAACTACAAAATAAGCTTAGTTATTGCTACTATATTATACACTATTTATTACCTTTAGGACTACATGATGGCACATTAATAGGCCAGTCACAAGCGCTCTCTTTAGGGTTGAACACCAGTCCAGCTGGACAGTCCATGATGTTTGCTTTTTCATTATTGCACATGATGTATTTGCTGCAATCATCAGCTGCTATCAAGACGACTCCTTCAGATCGTGGACAAGATCCTGACGGTTGGGAGGGTTGCGGTTCATCTAAAAGGATAAGATTATTATTAATATTTACATATTGTTTTATTTACGGAAACGTTTGTCTAAACATTTCCGTGCCCTCCACGCCATGACTTTATTAGAACTAATAAAGCCGTGGTATGTTTTTTTATAGAAGACTGTGGTGCTCAAAAGGTAAAAAAAATGTATTAACAAGAAATAGGTATCTTCAGTACCGTGTACAGGGCTAGCTCTGCAATCCACTTCCCAGGAATTAGTGCAAGGATATTCCGGCCATCTAGCATAGCGGTTGAAGAGTAGACCATTAGGGCAAATGTACTTAAGAGGCTTGTAATCCTGCAAATAAGACAGATCTTAGCTTAAAAAACACCTATAAAAAATAGAAAGACTTCAAAAAGTGAGAAAACAGTGTAGTACCTACCTTGCATTCAATAAAACTGTCACATTCGTTCATTGTACTATAATATCCATTCTCAATTTTGCACTCATAGTCAAATACTTGTATTTCGTCATATGGGTCTAATGGACTTTTTGATGGTAATTTGTGTGGAGGTATTACGGGTCCCAGTGGTGTTTGGGGCGCGGGTCGGGGAGCGGGAGCAGAAGCTGGAACAGGCACGGGAGCAGTAGCAGGAGTAGGCTGGGGCATTGGCCGGGGCAAGGGCGCAGGAGCAGGATTAGGCACAGGCATGGGTGCTGGAGCAGGCATGGGTGCTGGAGCAGGTGCAGGTGCAGGTTGTGGTATAAGTGGGGGTGATGGTGCAGGGGCAGGTACAGGGTGGGGAATGGGTCTGGGCAGAGGTGCAAGAGCAGGATGGGGTGCGGGTTGTAGAACAGGTCGGGGCAAGGGTGCAGGAGCTGGATGGTGTGCAGGTTGTGGTACAGGTCGGGGCAATGGTGCAGGTTGGGGCGTTGGTTGTGGAATAGGTAGAGGTATAGGTGCGGGGGCTGGTACGGGTTGAGGCATAGGCTGGGGTGCTAGTTGTGGAACAGGTCGAGCAAGAGTGGGTTGAAGCTCAGGCTGGGGTATGGGTTCAAGAGCCGGCACTGGCCAAGGAGCAGGTGCAGGAGCGGATGCAGGAGTGGGTGCAGGAGTGGGTGCAGGAGTGGGTGCAGGAGTGGGTGCAGGAGTGGGTGCAGGAGTGGGTGCAGGAGCGGGTGCAGGAGCGGGTGCAGGAGCGGGTGTAGGAGTCGGTGTAGGAGCGGGTGTAGGAGCGGGTGCAGGTGAAGGAGCAGGTGAGGGCTGTGCTGCGGGCTGGGGCATGGGCAGTGGTGGAGGTCGGGGTGCGGGGAGAGGAGCAGGCCAAAATGCGGGCCGAAGAAGCGCGGGCGCTGGCGAAGGTGTGGGCTGGGGCATGGGTCGAAGTGCGGGTGCAGGGGCAGGTGGCAGAGCAGGTGCGGGCACGGGCTGAGGCCGAGGTGCGGGCACGCGCTGAGGACGGGGTGCAGGCGCAAGCACGGGTGAGGGCTTGGGTTCAGGCCAAAGATTACGTGCAGGTTCAGGAGGGATAGGAGCAGGAGCAAGCCGAGGCAGGTGGCGAGGTGGCGCGGGCCGGGTCACGGGTAGAGGTGTGAGTCCTGGCGTCGGTGGTACGGGTGGTAACTCTCGCTCTGTGTCAGTATTTATTTTTTTGTCATTTTCTGTAAAATTAACACCCTGTTCTGGTGACAATCTTGCTGGTAAGGTGAGTTGTGAGGCGCGATTTCCATTCCATCCTCCTACGTACGAGTCCGCCGCATTCACTATAAATTGAAGATAGCAATACATTGACGGCTGATAAAAAATAACCAGTAACAAAAATATAAAACTCAGTAATTCAGACATGGCCCCTTACCGTTGAGCAGAGGCATAACTATTACTACGATTTTAAGCCACAACATGGTTAGGCTTTTCTATTTTTTTTTCTTCTCCACAAAGAACTCAAAACAAATACTTCAGACACAAAGAACTCAAAACAAATACTTCAGACACAAGAATGATCGTGTTTTTTAATGAATGGAGTATATATCAGCTAGTATTAATTTTTCTTCTCATTAGCAACGACAGTTCGTTTAGATTACAGATAACAGAAAATGTGTGGTTTTCTAAGATACCAATTAATATCACATTTTTACGATCAAATTAGTGACAATGCTTTCCAATAGTATCTTTGGTTATCTAAAAGGGTATAAAGCAATAAGGTATTTTAACGATTAAGAAGTGAAAATCTTTTATGTAAGTATGTACCATCACATTGTCTTTACAGCAATAAATTATTTTCCATACAATGTTTGGGAAGATAAATTGACGTCATCATCCTCTATGCAAGCCATTATAAAATAGGTATCCACTGCAGGATTTTTGTCATTAAAAATTCCCGTGGGAGGATGATGCATTGATGACATAATTTCCACGCACGCTGCAAGTTGGAGATCGCAGTCAGTGTTGGACCGTTTGGGCATGGACCAAATATGGACTTATGTTTGGTCCATGGTTCTTGGGTGTTTTCGTCGGAAAAGTCTCCTGTTGCTAAAGTTGGTGCTATTAGTTTTACTTTGCTGCATATTTTTTACGATTGTATTCATTGTATTTGATTCTTGCAGAAATATCTGCATTCTTGCAGAAATACCTTTGCAAACTTTTATTCAAAAACAATAGTTTTGGAATAAAAGTTTGCATAGGTATTTATTTAGAGGAAGTTTTTTAAATTGTTAATTCCTTGTTATTTCTTTAGTTCCTTTTCATTTCCTCAATTTATGTACTTAACCTAGCTAAATACACACAGATTTCGAACTTCAAATAAATATGTACAGGAAGGTACCTACAATGCGATTAAATTGACAATAGGCAGTGGTCATGCATGTAATAACAACTCAGCCCGGGTGAACCCGGGGCACGGTAAAGAAATCTCTTTACCGTGCACGGGGCATGAGAATGTCGCGCAGCGTCGTCTGCTGTCAGAATCACGAAGTTGAAGGTAAAGTCGGGATCCCTCCTCCTTCACCTCATACCCCGGGTTCGCCTGGGCTGGTGTTGTCATTACCTGATCCACGGCAACTTCACCCAAGAATGTGGCAAATAGTAAGTTTTACAGATTAAAATACTCACATCGTTTTATATCGCAAGCGCTCTAAAGTTGGTCACTTCTGTTGTACATTGTTAAATAACTCAAATAAATCTGATATCACAGGTTATACGTACGTAATTTAATTGATTTTTACCTCATTCATGTTATTGGCCCATAAACTCGGCGATTGCTTAGGTAATAAATCAAGCACCATAGCACACAAAGTATAATAAAATCGTAAAAGTGCTTGATAATCCTTTCTAATTGCTGACATTAAGTACGCTCTAAAATGTATTTTCTGCAAGGATCAAAACACAAAATAATTAAAATAATGCTAATTAGCATGTTGAAATTATATTCATGTGAAATGGAAAGTAAAGTCGTAGGTGGTAAATACTCGACGATAAAAGAGTTCCCACATGCTGTTTTTATAGAAGTGTTCTGTAGGGGCATGTCTTGGGTTTGTGGTGCCTCTATATTGAACCAAAAACTCATATTAACAGCAGGTCACTGTTTGTACGGTTGTCAAAATATGTCTTGGGATAGCATTAACGCGTTTGCAGGAAGCGAAGACTTTACAGCAAAGGTAAATAAATGGCCTGTCTATCAATTAATGGTTCTATACTTCCGATGTCATTTTGATTTGCTATGGGTCTATTTTTTCTGTTAGAGCTCTTTATAAACAAGAATGCTGTATTTTCTACCTATCTACTTATATCCTCTCCAGCCAATGACTTCAATTACATAGACGAGCTTTTTAAAATTAAAATTGTGTCACAACCAACCTTTGCGGCGTATCGACTGTTTCTCTCGGTCGCTCACAATAAATTAAAGGAGTAACTTAATGAGCAATTTTTCGGTACTGTACTACAACTCGTGTTATTTGCTGATAATGTTGCTTGAGTTTGCTTGTTAAAATATACATATCACTACATATTATACTTAAGTGACGAATTTATCGAAATTGGAGTTTCGTATACAAAAACACGCGGAATTTAAAATTTTTCAATTCTAAATGACACGGCAAATGGGAGAAGTTATACAGTAAACTCATCAGGTAAGTTCGCAAGTTGTTATTTACAGCTATCAAACAATATCAAATTTAAATAAAATCTGATTGAATTTATATTGAAAAAAAAAACCTTTTAGAGCTTTGACGTCAGATGACGTTTTTGTACACGCGCAACTGTGTGTGTAAGTCTAGGGCTACCGTGCAGTTCAATTCATAATTCGAACTTTTTGGTAAATAAAGTTAGGACGCATTGCTTTGAATATCAAAATAAAGTTGACAGCTGTTGACAAACACGACTAACCCCCCGTTCGGAGTTTTTGGCGCCATTTTGTCGAGTACGGTTTGGTGTCTATTTTAATTATTTTCAAATTGATTCATAGTGGATATTGTGTCTTAAAATTGGTGCAGTTATATGGTACAAGTGTCTACGCAACTGAACAATATGTGGGATAATTGAAATAGGCGCGATCTTGGTTGTGTGAAGCTGAGACTTTTATTGAAGTGGTGGCTTCCTCGGCAGAACTAACCGAGTAAACTGTCTTGATATACTTGGTCAACTTGGTGCCAAATGCTCCAAGCAGCATTGGAATGCGATGCACCCGCATTCTAATGAAAAATTAAACAATATCTACCATTGAACTATTAAACACTTGACACTGGCAAAAATTACTTCCAAGAGGAAAGTAGATTGCCATAACAAAAAAAGAAGAAGAAGAACCCCCCGTTCCTATATTCGTGAAAGTAGGAGAATATAGGAACCGGCCCTAAACGAGCACACGAATCGGCACATGAACTCGCAGGGAGGGGTGAGGCAACTGTTTCTAGGGCGGGGTGGGGAGTGTACTTTCTGTACGTAGTACTTATATCTATTCTGTGCTCTCAATAAAAATATTTTTATGCTTACATACTTTGATTAAAAATTGCATTGAATCAAATTAAACGGACCGGGGCCTCGGCCACTGGTGCGTCGAACACTGGGTGCCTTGCCTAAGCCACGAACGAACTCACATATTTTTTTACATTAGTTTGTTTTGATCGGCAGAACTCGGCCGACATAGTTCGGGCGATTCGATAACGGATTTATACTTACTTTATTTTAGACGGCTTACTGTCGGACAGTAGACAAGGTGAGAGTCCATGCTGGATTCAACGAACATACAATTGAAAACGATATTGGATTAGCCCGGGTGAAAAGGAATTTCATTCTTGGTCTTTACGTAAAAAAACTGATACTTCCTTATCACTTTCCACATACATTTCACGGAAACGTCGCTGGCTGGGGATACACAAGCGTGAGTATGAAATTCAGTTTTTAGCCACAATTTAAAGTGATTTAAGCCGGAATACATTACGAAATTAGTGGCATGAAATTAATTTCGTGACATTAGTTTTACCAACAGTTTCATGTGTAATTTAATATTTTCGTAATGTGTGCATTAATTTCAAGAATGCAAATTAGTTTCGTGCCCTGCGCGATTTTTTAGTGAAATTAGTAATTTCATAGTATAGATGCGACGTGAAACTAGTGTCGCGAAAGTGCTTAGGCTGTGCGGACGTGTTTATTTTGTCATCGCGCGCGCTTCAAGCGTGAAAATGGCGGCAAACCAAAGATGGAGTAGATAAAAATATACAATATCGAAAATAGTTTTTATAGCTCTCAGGATCTTCATCTGCTAATTCAGAGACTAACTTCATTGCACCCAAGTGCTTTCTTGTTAACCATCCTCTAATCCACCAACGTCTTTTTTTTCTTAATAGTCTTTTTTTAAGTTTATATAGAATCATCTCTTTAGCTACATTGAATATAGAAAAATATAGCTTTTATGCCGTCGGGGCCATGGTAACTGCGATACTGAGGATTTCACGACACTAATTATTTTACGAAACTACTTTTGCTTATATCGAAACTACTTTTGTGGAACCAAGTTCAACATGCATGACACTAATTTCGTAATGTAAATTCGGCTTTACACCTAATTCACTTAATTATTAGCTAGGTAGGTAACAAGGCTAGGCAGTTACTTTAAAGTGCCTTAGGTACTGGATACATTTTCAGAGCAAGGATTGAGTTTCTTTATCTTTTTTTATAAATATTTCTATACAGGGTTATTTGTAAAACACCAACAACCTCGCAGGTGTAGATTACTAACATTATAAACAACAATATTTGTTCTACGACTTTTCCAAAAACTAACAAAAAACATCGACTTTTCATACAAAACTCCATTTGTATGGAAAACCGATTTTTTTCTGTTTTCGGATAAGTCGTAGAACAAACGTTGCTTATGATGCTAGTAATCTAATCCTGCGAGGTTGTTGGTGTTTTGCAATCTAACTCTGAAAATTTGTTGTAGGACACATATCCACATAAGTCAAAGCGATTAATGTCAGTAAGTCAGTCAATAAGAGCATACAACACGTGTAGGCGAATTTATGGCTTCACTAAAGGCATGCTCTGCGCTGGAAACAATGACAATTCACATCCGGCACGGTTTGTATAAATACTTATTTCATAAATACATTAATCATACTCCTTGTCTAACGGCCGAATACTCAAAGGCTTCTTAGCTAAAATATTTAGTTAAGGTCTCCTTAACTTTAAGGAAGCTGTCAGTTTCATAGAGATTCTGTCAAATTCATTTTTTTTAATTTAAGGTGGCCTTAACTATAAGTTTCTTTTGAGTATTTGGCCGTAAGTTGTATAATGCCAATGCTTTCGGATACATACAATAATTTCCGTAGCTTCCGCTGCGCTCAGCAGAGAGGGCGTAATTGAAACTAATTGATATTCGTCATCCTCTTCATCACTTATTGTTAAAATAATGAGAGAGATTAATACACTTAACGCACCTAATCTGAGACTGGCCGATTGTTTATGACCTGTAGACTTCCTACAGCTGGGGCGCTAATGACCGTAGCTCCGACCATCAGTTGAAACATTTTACCTGTATGTGATAAAGATTCACATAAATGTTTGCATAATTCAATTTGTTTACTTCATGGGAATTGAAAGACGTTTAGTACGTACTATTATATATTCTGTGTTGAAAGGCACATGTGAACCGTGTAGGTACAGTACAGTAAAACCCCAGAACTTTTTTTTTGGTCTGAGAGCACAACCATACATACATAATAGTACTGCATATTGCTCTAAGAGTTCATACATAGTACTACGCGTTCACTTCGTGATTGCCGTCGACGACGTTATGACGTCACAGCTAACGGTACTGTAGACAAAAAAGTAATCTTGTTTTTCAACTGTTTTTCATTTTTTTCTTGTTCAAAGAGTGTAATAAATTTATATAACAAGTTAGATTCGCCATAATGTAGAAACTTTACTCTTTTAATCATTATAACAACACAAATAACGAACGTAATGATTAAATCAACAAAAACAAAAATTAAGCTTTGCGTTGCTAGCCGTACCTACTAGAAAGGCGACGCAGGGGGTGTGGTATGACGAGGCGGGCCGGGAGGTAGCGGCAATGATGAAGTGAACGCGTAGTATATAATTTGTTGTTAAAAAGTGTTGCAAGGTTGATTTCCAATAAATTTATTAACAATTGTGTTTGCAGAGGTGATTCTGGCAGTGCCCTCGTCACGGCGGACTTCGGACAAATGGCCATGGGAATAGTATCTTATGTGGATCGAGATTATCCAACGTTGATCGTATATACCAACCTCTCATACCATTACAATTGGCTTTTCGTTAATTCCAAAACTCTGTATTGCAGTTTTTAACACAACAGTACAACCCATATCACGTTCATATTCACTTCTCGCTCGCACACTAAACGCCAGACTTCCTGAGCGCCACACCATACCTATCGCGCTCTCACTCACACTCGTTGTGGTAAGCGCGGTGATCCGCCATTTTAATCCCATTCTTTATCTGCGCGGGTTGTACACACTACTATTTTTTTTTACACAAGTACTCGCGAGGCCTACTATGTAGACCATTTTAAAAAGTCATTAAGTGTTTTTGTAGATAAAATGTGAATGAAAAAATATATTAAAGATATTTATTTAATATTTTTGACTTATAATCTTTGTTTTCTGATATTACTAGTAGGAACCATGAATAAGGAGCAATTTACTTATATAATAGAAAAAATAATTAAAATGGCACTTCTGAGAAAAATGTTTAGAATTTTTTCTATATAAAAAAACTACTCATTAAAATCTTGAGTTTCATTTTCATGACAGTCAGAACACACTATACTGCCTAGTGATCAAGGCAAACTCATTTGCGCAAGTCTAGCACCACTTTTTCGTCTACCGAAAGAGGTTCATCTTCCGAATCCTGATTGTCTTCCGAACTGCTCCACCCAGTTTTAACTTCACGGGTATCGGCCTCACGAACCAGACCTTCATCTTCTTCGATCTCAATTACTTCATCAAAGTCATCTTCCAACTACATCAGAGGTGGCCGTAATCAACTTTTGTCAAAATGGCGGACATGTAGGGTATGCCAAAAGGGCCTGATTCTCTTTTTATTGTAACCAAAATAGATTACTTTTCCAGTCGAAGTCCTCACTTCGAGTTTAAATAATTTCCAATAAATTAATTAAGTAATAAGCTCGGAAAACCAACAACACTCGTTGTAATAAATATAATGAGAAAGAAAAGGCTATTAGACAGCTGGGCCCTATTTAATTTGTCAATTGTCATGACAATTTAGTTTACATTGTGGAGCAGCTATGAGTCGTTTGTTCTATTTTTAAATCGGTTGACGCAATGGATATAAAATTATCATGACAGGTGACTTTTCACTTTTTTTAATTAGGGTCCTGATATCTAACGTGTAAGCGCAATGTAAACTTTGATAAGCTATTCTAATAGGATTCTAATCCTTAACGAACATTTTTGTCAAAAGCTTTTTAAATAGAATTTGAATGAAAGAATTTTCTTCGTCCTAAAGTTTATTGTAGTTTAGATATAGACGATAAGGTCGGTAGATTCATGAACTCAGCACTTGACTTTGTCAGCATCCACACATCGGCCAGACGTTGGGTCGAAGGCAAAGCCAACGTCACACATGAGGACACGCGGGTGTCCCTCCTCGCACCTGATGAAAGCGTAGCAGTTACCCTCGAACCTGGAAAAAGACCATTAGTATTTTAGATATCTAAGAGAAATGCGCAGAGTATTGAGGGAACGATAACCAAGAAATGAACGAACACGCAGTTACTGGTTAAGGCTAGCTCTTTGATTAAATGTATCGTTTTTTTCTGTATAATAAAGTTACGTTTATGAAAAGTATTGTGAATGCAAAAATGAAAAACGTAGCGAGTTTATCACCTATTGATAAATTATTATCTATGCTAACGTGCTCAAAATCCATATAATTCTTTAGTATGAAGATAAGAATGATCATTTAGAAAAACGGTAAGGATAACTATTGTTAGCTTTGAAAACCTTCAAACTTACTTGTAATTAATGGCAATCGGCTGGCCATACTGGTCACGAGATGCGGCTGGACATTTGAATCCAATATAAGCTGAAATTTCAAAGAAAATTGATCATCTATCTTCACTGTGAGTGTAATTTAGACAAGTAAAATTTCACAGAATCGTGACAAATGAAAAAACTTTCGAATTGGTTTATTAGACGAGGAATGAGTATTGGTATAGTCTGTTTATCCTTACTAAATAGGACAATTTAGTAAACAGCATTTGACAGTTGTCATACGTCTTTTATATTTAAATCCTTATTTAAAAATATGTTGCCTTATTAAATCAAATTGTCACTAATAATCAGTAATTTCTTTCGTAATCTATGTGTGGAAAACCATTTTTTGTATTTAATAATTGTTTTTTCAATAAAGAGTTGGGTGCAGATTGTTTACCAAATAAGACAAGTAAGGATAAACAGACTATACGAGGTTTCACAAGTATTAGAGGTGATTTTACCAGCAGCGTCGCAGGAAGGTACGACATCGGGCCAGTCGCAAGAAGACGTAGCTGCGTTGAATGCGAGGCCATACGGGCAGGTCATCTCAATCGCCATTCCCTCGACACACATGCGGTATGCTCCACAGTTGGAAGGACTAGCCTGAGGTGATGGGAAGAATCCGTACTGGTGGGGACAATCGCTGGTAGCGCGGGCTGGCTCTGTAGAGATTATAGAGTAAGTGCATTTGATGACCTCTGTGGTCGAGTGGTTCGCCGGTTTTCAAGGTGTCGCCATCTCTGTGGTCCCGGGTTCGATGCCGGGTAAATTAGAAAACGAACTTTTCTTTATTGGCTCAGGTCTGGGTGTTTGTGATACCAACCACCGTTGGACTTCTTCATAATACAAGTGCTTTAGCACTTTACTTTGGAATCGAAACAATGTATGTAATGTTGTCAAATATTTGAAAATATCGTAGCAAATAACGTTAAAGTACTTACGAGGAGTTCCCCTGCCTTCGCACGACACTTCCGTGGGGTAGCCACAAGGGTAGTCGGGGAATACCGCCTGAGGGTTAAAGTGTAGACCGTCTTGGCACTGCATCTCTATGGCTTGATAATCCTGAATAATAATTTTCATTATTTCTATTGTAAAATTTACTTACGCAAAAAGTTTGAAAATTGACCGCAAAATAGAGATTATTAAGTTTTTTCAGAATGTGCTACAAGTAATGCTTTTGCCTTAGATTATTTTATAAATTTTATAAATAATCAAAGGCTTCGCACGCGGATGTACATTTGCCGGAAAAATCATTTTCGCGAAAAGAAGTTTGCGCGTAAGATGCAAGATGTAAGATGTAGGCAAAAGGACCCTTAATATAAGGTATTTTTTCTTACCCGGCATTCAATGTAACCGTCGCAGTTCATATCAATACTGAAGTAGCCATTTCGGGTTTTGCATAAAGGATTCCTGGCGGGCATTCCCAGTTCTTCAGCGTAGCCTGTTGTGGCGATTAATCAGAAGATTAATTCAAAAGATTCGATAAAATAAGATTAAGAAAATTTTAGTAGTATGTAAGTAGTTTTTTATTTAGGTGTTATCAACTTTATATTGAAATTGTAATTAACTAGCGAGCGGCCGCCAACGACTTCTGCTACATGCAAAGAACCCTCATCCACGTCAAAAGGACCCTAGGGAACCTTAGGACAGGATAAAAAGTATTCTATGTATCCTATATTTTAATCCAGGCTATAAACTATCTGTGTGTCAAATTTCATCCAAATCCGTCCAGCCCTTTAGTCGTGAAGAGGTTACAAACACACACACACACACACACACACACACACACAAACTTTCGCATTTAATAATATTAAAGTAGGATTCAGCAAAAACGCTCTTTATAACATGGCACATGCATTCATTCTTGTATATGATGATAGCTAAATAAATTGTAAAGTACTTACATGTTGCCAATAGGGCTACAGCGAATAGATAATGTAGCATCTTGAGGTGTATATGGTTTTCCTAAAGCTATACTAGTATTTATGAAGAAAAAATCTTTGATATCACAATTTATACTAAAAGTTGTCATCAATATCAAATCAACGTAGATCGTTAACAATAGGTGTTGAGTTATTTGTGGCTTAAGAGTAATTAAAACACAGTTTATTTATAACTGTTTTATTTTTTATTGAAACTTATAACAAAATCTTCCCTATGCTATAATCATAGCTACCTCACTATTCTATTTCCTATTATACAACGAAAACAATGGGATCATTAAGAGGCATTTCAGAACTTCCTACGATTGGTAAGTAACAATTAGGTAGGTACCATACTTACAAATAAAATATACCTATTTGGCAAAACGGTAACTATAAACATAATGACTGACAAAGACTAGGCGTCGAAGACGTCTGGCACTGTTCAATAAGGATATTAAAGCCGGTAACGATCAATTGCGATTGTCAGTTTTTTAGAGCAATTGACTGTTGCGTCAATGAGCGTCAATTACGTAAAAATTGACCATCGCAAATGATCGTTACCGGGGGCTGATTACGTAACTCTGATTGAAATCTATTGAAACCGCAGTTACATTGCTGATTTAAGTAAAATAGTTGTCACATTGGTTCTTACTAAAACAGCAATGTAACTAGGATTTCTGTCAGAGTTGATTGCAACAAAGTTACATAATCAGGGGGCTGAGCGCTTTATAAAGCGCGGTTTTAGTTGTATAAATACAACTAAAACCGCTTTTGTTTTTGCGGTGAAGATTTAAAAGACAACTCCTTCGCCAGCCTTTGTTTTTCTTCTTCCCTGGAGCGCGCGGCCGACGCCCTCAGTTCGTTGGGGCAAGCTTCTACTTCGTCAGCTGAGACACAGCTGGACGTGAGCTCGTCGAAGGCAGAGTCTCCTCCGCAGCCGAGGACACGAGGACGGCCTTCGATGCAAAGGAAGTACTTCTGGCAGTTCGTGTCTGACCTGTGAACAAATTGTACATGTTTTAGCCATATGGGTAATTTGTACGAGTATACTGCGATTCGAAAATTCTTTGTGCTTTAAGACCTATATTTAAGTTAAGTAAGTTCATGCTATAAGACCTAATGGTTATAAGAGCTAATAAGCCCATAAGCTCAACTTTTTGACTTATTATTATTTAACAGCATAAATACGCAAAACCCAATAGGATTCCCAAACAATCAATCTTTTTAATGCCGCAGTTTAGCAGCATAAATGCGCAAAACCTTCCAAACAATCAATATTTTTTATGGCGCAGTTTAGCAGCATAAATGCGCAAAACCTAATAGGATTCCCAAACAATATATTATATACTTTTTATGCCACAGTGAGAGAACGATTGACCTTTATTGCATCAGCGGGTCAACCGGCTAAGCATAATTAAGTTAATGTAATCTTTGATTTGGCAAACGGATGTGATACATTGCTACTTTTCTTTGGTAAGTTTTTATTTGTGTCAAAAAGAAGTAGCACTGTATCATATTCATCTGTCAAATCAAAGCTTACATTAACTTCATTGTTTTTGGCCGATTGGCCCGCAGATGTCAAGTTACGATAAGCTGAAGCAAACTTAAAATTATCAGCTACCTACTCAAGAACACATACGTTTGGTCACTTTTTTGTAAATTATTGCTAGGTTTTGCTTCGCTTTCGAAATAGCTATGTTTGATGTTTTAGAAATATAGCGAAGATCTGAAAATGTGACACTAACTAAAGGGTCTGAAAAGTCTGAATCATATGCATAATATAAGTAGTTAATATTTTTGGCAGTAGCTACCTACTACAAAATAGAATAATAAACTGTTTAAAAATTCTTAAGTCGGGTTATTTTATTATTTATGTTATATACTAATAATTATTATGTTCACATATCTAATTATATTGATGATTTATCAACCTAAAAGTATTTGGGTCACTATGCTAAAAAAATAGGATGTGAATTTAACTGAATCATTAAACAAACTATTGGCATGGTATGTGATCATATTGTGAGCATCTCTGGCATTTCTAAGATGAGGTTACGTAAACACAAGGTCGTCCATCTCCTGACATTTAACACTTGACCGGTCGACCATTAGCCACAACCAGTTTTCTTGGTCTGTATCAAATATCAGGTATTTAAATACTGCAATTGAAATCCTAGAGCAAAGCTGTAATAAAATATGAATCAATCTTAGAGCATCTGTAATGCAAATATCATTGTTAAATAGTTTACCTCGACTACGTAGGTATTTGATATGCATTTCCGTAGATTTAATTAGATTCCGAAGCTATTAGTAGTGGTTTTATTTCTATACATAGCCATTGAGATATCAAGATGGTGATAACAACTTTAACAATATTTTAATTGATAGATAACATTAAGTGATCTTTTAAAACATGAGTAATTTGTTTGGAGTTAATTGCAAATAGTTAACTGGCTAGACAAAAATGCCGCTACACAAGAAAAATATGACGCACACGACGAATAACATCGACTTATATATTACTCAATGATGAATAACCTTTTATCTAAGATAAAAAAAATACCTACCTGTAAAATCTGAATCCCGCCGGGGGACCAAGTTCCCTTGAAACGGGAACCTCTGGGCAGCGGAATCCAAGGAAGGCTGGAAGCAATAAAAATGGGACTTTAAAAAAAGACGTGCTAAAATAATGTTTTCTCTTAATAAGATAATAAGAACCTCAGAAGGCTTATTCCGAAATTACTGAAAATAGACAACAAGTATTCGTTTGGTAGAGCAGGCAGTGTAGAGAGCTATCTCATTCAATTCATCATTCTGATTGATTTAACTAACTACACCTTGAAGTAGAAAATATAGATTATGCCCTGTTTAAGAATATTATAAGCGTCTTCAATTCAGTTTTTATAGTGACTTAGGATTATAACGTTCAAGTTTGTAGAAGTTACCTTCAGCATCACAATCGGCTACGGTGTCAGGCCACTCGCACCGGTAGGTTTCGGAGCTGAAGGCCAGACCCTCAGGACAGGTGAAGTCGAAGCCGACGCCGTTCACGCAGGTCCTGAAGCCACTGCAGTTCCTCGCGTCACCCAGCTTGAAGTAGCCAAACTGGTGAGGACAGTCTTCAGTGGGCTGGGGAGGCTCTGGAAACCATAATACATTCAAATTCATGAATGGCTCAGGGATCACTATCTATGCTAATCATCCGGAATTCGGAACAAACAACCCTGAGGAATTTGGTCAACTACAATTCCTAAAGTTTTTAACTAACATACGTATAGAGTTTCAGGATTTGTCCATGCCCGTACCGGGCTGAACATTTCCACTATTTTCTTATTCAAAATTAGAAATCATTAATCCCAAATATGATGATAATTACAGATACATAATATTGTATAACACAATTTTAACACGTTTTCATTTTATTATGATACTCAGCTCATTATGATACAAATATTTCTGAGTCAACAAGGTAAAAAACAATCTCAAACAGACGATAACACAAAACGACATTATCTTACCACTTTCTTTTAAATTTTGCTCTACATTATAAATAATTGTTCATCAATTGTTCATAACATAAAACACTGAGAACGTCTACTATAATTAATACATCACTCAATAAGTTCGTAGGATATCCGTTCACTTGAATCCACAGCCAGGATTCACTTGTGGATCGAAGGATACAAATTTTTCCTCTTCTAATAAAAAACAACTTTTTGACAAAAATAAATTTTATTTGTCCACATAATCTCCATCAAGGGGGATACTAGGATTACAATGCTTTTCTAACGACTCTATGCCTTTCTTGTAAAACGACTTGTCAAACCCTTCAATATACGCTTCAGTTTCAGCGATGACCTCCTTGTCGGAGCCAAATTTCCTCACGGCGAGCTATTTTCTTAAGATTGCGAACATGTAATATCGCTGGGGCACTGAACTGAAATTTTTTTGTGGCGCTGGGGGCGTTTGGAGAGTAGGGAGGATGTGAAACTAATTCAAAGTACCTTTCTTAAATTAGCCGTATTTTGAAAATTGTAGACGGGAAATTAATGAATTTTTTACAGGTAGTGTTGTTAGGTTGTTACTATTAAAAAAATAAATTATCTTTTTACGGCCCGCGATTTGTTCACCAAATGGCAACCCATATAGATGACCGCTGTAGGTATGTTGAATTACGTGAGAAGGTTATAAAATTTTGTGTTATCGTCTGTTTGAAATTGTTTTTTACCTTGTTGACTGTGAAATATTTATTTGTAAGTATCGTAATAAAAAATTAAACGTACTAAAATTTAATTATGTAATATTATGTATCTGTAAATATAGTCATGTTTGGGTTTAATGATTTCTAATTTTGAATAACAAAATAGTGAAAATATCCAGTTCAATTATAATGTTGAGCATAATTTAGAAGAAAGTAGTTAGATAATGATATTTTCTATGTAAATAACCTTGCCATCTCTAAACATCAAAAAGTCACACTCACCCGCAGCGAAAATTTTTCTAAGTCTATGCACTCACCCGTTAAAAATCAAATAGCCGGAGAGCCCCAACGCAGTCAAATTTGTTTTGACTAGAAGTCAAAAAGCCAACGCTGTCCGGCTTATCCTGACTGATGGCAACGCTACATACATAAAAAAATCCGACGATCTGAGAACTTTCTTTTTTAAGTCGGTGAAAACAGTTTCATAGGTTACAGTTACCAATTTACCTTACTTGACAGATTACATAGAAATTCATATTCAAAGCTAGTGCATTCTAGAACCAGAGATACATGCTCTAGTATTATAGAGAAAAGATTGCGGATGTAAACAAAATATAATTAATAGAAGTTAATTATTCCTTTATCGCGCAGACTACTCACGGAGTGAGGATCGCTCGAGGCATTGCACCTCGTTGGGGTATTGGCAGGGGTACACATTGAAGTTCACGTTGGGGTTGAAAAGTAGACCATCAGGGCAAAGCTTCTCTTCAGCTGTTCCATTCTGCAAAGAATTACCTACTTATTGAATCCATGACAATGAAACTTCGATCATCTATGATCAAAGCAATGAAATCGAAATTTAAGGCAAGCTAAATGTAGTAGGATTTTCATATCAGTCTTTGATTTTAGCGATAAACTATGAGGATCAAAATAAGATATTCAGCTTTTTCAAATATATCTTTGAGTTTGTCAAAGATAGGGTTTCTAATAGGTTGTCATCGGGCGAGGTACCTACCACAAAATACACAGATTTACCCAAGGTATTATACAAGGTGTTACAAAAGTACCCCTAATGCCGAATATGGTAGATAGGGACCATCAAACTGAACAACTTTTACTATGGAACCAACTCTGAAATCGTGAAAAAAAAATCAGCTGTTTCATACAAAAATTAAAATCGAAAATATCAAAATGTATGAAACAGCTGATTTTTTTTCACGATTTCAGAGTTGGTCCCATAGTAAAAGTTGTTCAGTTTGATGGTCCCTATCTACCATATTCAGCATTAGGGGTACTTTTGTACCACCTTGTATATTTATACTCAACAACAATAACGATTTGAAATATTTGAAATTTTGAGATTTAAGCATTCACAATGCTATTTTTATATAATACTAAATAATATACTAGAAAAAATAGGACTCGCACATTTTTTCTAGTATATTATTTAGTATTATATAACAATAACGATATTAATACTTCTTTTCGGACCCCTTCGACGTGACGACCCTAGGATTAAAATATTAATTATATAGAAAGGTCAACCAACACATTTTATTTTTAACTTTTTAGAGGTATTTTGTTTCCTGAAAAACATAACGATAGTGTGTACCACGATTATATCTCAAGACTTAAGTCATAATCACAAAAGACTTACAATGCACTCGATGTATCTGTCACAGCTTCCGGACACTGGAGTCCTTTCATTCTTCTCACGACAAGATCCTGCGGATTGACTTCTGGCAGGCTGGTTCGCAAACGAACTTTGTTGATTTTGTTGATAACTGCTTTGTTGTCCTCCAAATGAACTCTGTTGGTTTCCAAATGCATTTTGTTGACCTCTCTGGTTACCAAATGCACTTTGTTGGGATCCTCTCTGGCTACCAAATGTATTTTGGGTACTTCCAAATCTCGAGTTTTGTTGAAATCCGGAGTTTTGACCGAAGGATCCCAATTGCGCGTACGCTGTTTGAATAAAAATATAGTTTAATGGAATTTAAACAAAGGGTTTCACATGTTTTTGTTATTTTAAATCTCTGAATGTGATAAGCGGACACGGTGTTATAAATAGCTGGTGGTGTTTATGTAAATGTTTGGTGTTTTATTATTCTTGTCGTCCTCAAAAGTTGTAGGTCATCAGAGATGCATCTTACGCATTTGTTTTTTTTGCACATTCTATGTTTTTTATGCAAAAAAATATTGCCAGTAGCTTCATGAAGATTTTACCTTTAGCATGCCATTAAAAACTTAGGTACATACCTACGATAATACCATTGGTTATACATAGACTTTGACGACCTCCGTGGTCGAGTGGCTTTGTAAATCAGTTTTCAATGTGTCGCCATCTCTGCGGTTTAGGGTTCGATCCCCGGTTGGGTCAATTTAGAAAACGAACTTTTCTATATTCATAATGTAAAATTCAAAACTCATTTATTCAGTCTAGGCTGTTACAAGCACTTGTGAATGTCAAAGAATCTACGCCATAGGTTCGCAAACACTAAGCGGGTTAGGGCCTATTGGCTCATGTTTGTGATACCACCGTTGTCTCTGATTTCCATAACACAAGTGCTTTAGCTATTTACTTTGGAATTGGATGTGATGTTGTCAAATATTTATTTATATATTTATTGTTATTTATAGTAGTGACAGTAGCTATAACGACAAGAGAGACTAAATAATTATCTATAAATTAAATTTAAGAGGGCGTAAAACGCTAGAAGAAATGTTTACAGTAAAAAATATCGGAATTATTGATATAATTATCTTTGTTAATTAATAACTAATATACTACTGCTTATTTGGAACACTATCATTCATATAACTAAAGATCTAGTTAAGGTTTGATTTTATTATAGGGTTATAATTGGTTGGCACAGCATTGAAAAACTACAAAATTAAAAGATAGTTTAGTTTTTAGAAAGTTTAATAGTTAATAAGTAAATAATTTATTGTTAAAGGATAGTTTAAAAACTAAAGGAATCACATTAAGTTCTTATTATGATCCATTTTTTATGAAAATATCTTCTACAAAACCAATAAAATACTTTAATTTTTAAATGTATAGCTTTTTATTAGCCCTCGACTTTACTTTTTATGATCTTTTAATTTTAATTTGTAAGACGAATACCTATCTAGTAACTTATACTGAGTAATACAATTAAGTAAAGAGTTTCACAGTGATGCCAACTTGGCAACTTTATAGCTAGATCTAGCTATTATTTGGTGACAGACAGCTACAATTTGATGAATCTTGTAGCAAAACTTTTTCAGTCAAAAATTTACATTTTATTGTAACCTATCTACCTACTGTAACATTTAGCTAGTCTAGCAACTTTTTGGTCAAAAAAATGCCAATCTATCAACATTTTGTGAAATGTCTAGCAACTGGGTAAAGCTAGCAGTTGGCAACACTGGAGTTTCATGTCGTTTGAAAATTAATATTCCGGTGTCGGTTTTTAATTAAAACTAAATCTTTTGAAGGACATCAGCAATCAAGGTAAAAATTTATCCTATTTGTTATCTGACATAGAGACCACCGACTCGTTACTTAATGAATTCCCTCGTTATGCCAGTGGATGTAAATTGATTTAAAATTACCTATTGTTTAGAACGAGCGATACGAAGTAAACACTAATTAATCTACACTTGCCTAATTAATTTGTCTAATTAGCTTAAACAGTAGTTAAAGTCTTACATGTAACACCTAGTTAACGATTATTTTATGTTTCATGAAATATTATCTCAAAATAAAAAAAATCCTATGATGTGCTAAAAACAATTTTGTTAGTTGATAAATGGAATTTATCTAAGTACGATTTTGTAAACGAAATTGAATCTTCTTGATGTAAATTACTAAAAACCAAAACTACATAACACTTACGAGTCACTATAATACATCTCTATCTATTTACCCTCAATCACTTTAATTACGCTCAAGCATTTTCAAAAAGGCACAATAAGTACTCACCGATGGCGCACACGCACGCCAGGACAACAAAGGTTTTCATATTCGCTGATTCTCGTGGACGTTCTCACCAGCCTCTGGACAAGCACTGAATGGCGGGCCGCAGGTTTGTGGAGTCACGACCTTGGGAACAGACCGGGTTGCGAAACGGCTCATCTCGGCCGCACCTCGCATCTTACATCAGGAGGTGACCCGAGTTGACGTATGCGTACTTTTACCAGGGTTGTCACTGGTGGGATTTCGTTAATTTTTCATTTCAGTTGTCACCGAAAAGAGACGGCGAATATTTCATTAGAATCGTGTAAATGTGGAAAACCCATCTGCAATGATGCAAATCCGCTGTATGTGAATTAAATAGGTACCCGAATTAAGATAAGAAAGAACTGAAGATAGTTAGTTCCTTGCGGGACTCTTAACTCTTTTCGTTGACTTCACTTTTTAAGAGTATTTGAATTATTTAGACTTAAAGTAAGTATTTTAATGAATGAAATCGTTATATTTTACTAAGTGTTTAAAGCTCGAGATACTCGGATTTATTTTTAGTTTTGATTAGACGTCGAAATCAGAACGATGAATCCTAATATGAATAGCGTTTTACAGAACTGATTGAAGATTATGTAAGAACGTAAGAACTGAACATAGCCCTACAATAAAATTATATGTGGAAACCAAACAATGCTCAGGATGTCAATCGCTTTCACTAAAGCTTTATTAGACAAACAAACTGATTCTATTTCGCAAAAACTCATACGTAACACACACAGAGCATACTGCATAAATTTTTTTTTTTCCTAAATATAGACCGCACTAACTATATTTAGGAAAAAATATAGTTGCAGTAGAATAATTCATATTAAACAAAAATATTCTTTAGTTTTTTTTTTCTAATTGAGCCTACAGAAAATTTTCAAATTTTCCAGACGAGTAACTATCCTTTTATCTTTACATTGATTCAAATTGTACATTACTGAGGTGTAGACGTAGTATCTTTGGGCTTATGAGTACAGTCCTAAGTTAGAAATCAGTGACCGTGATGAATCGAGCTCAAAGATGTTATGTTATGTGTCTCAGTACGTTGCGAAACAGAGACCTATCTGCGAATGTATTGGTAAAATGTATTTCAAAATTTCCAAATTTTCTGTGACTTATGGAAGGTGCCCTAGAAGTGGAGACATTGAAAATGATGAATTTGATGATTCAAAATAATGCTTTTGAATCACTAAAATTTTATTGCCTTCCTTATAAATTGTATGTCAATTATTTCAACGCAAAACAAATCAATTTAATGCTGGAAAATAATTACCACTAAACATTTTAATAGGTACTAATGCCATTAGTTAAGGCGACTATAGGCCTCTTCTCCGGCATAACAAAAAAGGTGGCCACTTTTTGCTATTTTTAACCGACTTCAAAAAAGGAGGAGGTTCTATGTTCGTCTGTTTCTTTGTTTTGGTCCCATTTTTTGAAAATTTGAAATTGGTTCAGTAGTTTTCGAGTAATCCTGAAAATACTGTATTTTTTTGGGAACTTTTGCACGAGTTTTAACGGATCTTCGGACATAACTTCTTTGTTTATAAACCGATTTAGATGATTTTTGTTTTGTTAGAAAGGGGATACTATAAGGGTGTTTTCATTTAAATTTCCTTCACATTAGACCTTGGACTTCGAAAATACACAAGAGAACTCTTCAAATAGGATTGTGTATTAGTGATTGCTCTACGGTATTAAAAGGTTTCGCATCAGCCATTTTTATTGTCACTGCTGGGGCTGGGATACAAGCCTTACTTATGGGCTGATGAATAGGATGAACCATAACCCACCGCGCGGGCCCAATGCGGATTGGTGGGTGTTAATGAGTGCAAATGTAGCTGGGACTAACGGCTTAACGTCTTCTGAAGCAAGGAGGAGTTAGTGATAATACACTTTGGTCACCCACCCCATGACTGACCCTTCCTAAAATTAAGAGCTCGAAAATTTTAAATTGAGTTATTAGAAGTATTATACCATTGAAAAGTGTGAAATAAGAATAAAATATATTTATATCATTGCTAACATTTACTTATTCAATTTTGTCTACTACTACTAGAACGAACTTTATTACTGAGGTTATTGTTTATAAATAAACTATAGAACCATAGCTTCAATCTGTGCATATGAATTTTTAATACATTATGTACTTAGCGAGCAATTTTAATTAAGATGAGGGGGCACTTTCAGGGCTATAGGGCCCTTAAGCAATCTTTACACATCCATTCTATTTGGTTTGCGGGTGATGCTTTATAAGGATTCTCATAGATTTACTACCGATTCCAAGTTCTCGGCGTGTCGTGGTAATTACCCCAATGACATTAATAGACGACCATTCAGTGGTTACCGACTAAGGGAAATTGCTTGCATCCGTTTTTCCCATCGCTTCTTTTGTGCTGCGTATCCTTTAATTAGGGGAATTAATTAAATAGTAAAGTATTGGGAGTTCCTCTTTTTAAGTTTCTCATGGTTGTCACTGCCTCTTGTTTATGTGAATCATGCGTACAATTATTCAGCAAGGATTGAAGAGCTTCGTGATTAAAGAAAAGCTACGATTTCAAATAAAATTAAGAAGTGGAATAAAACAAGTACGTACCTAACCTACCTATAGTATGCGGAAATTAAACGTACCGTTTAAGAAAAATTGGGATTTTGGCCAAATTATGAGCATTAGTAATAGTGAATAACCATTTTTGTAGTGCTATATCTTTGATCATATAAACGCTTTTATATTTAACGGAAACCGGTTAGGGTTCATATTATGTAAATTTTATTAGAACATTGAATTAAATAGAAAATCTATGAAATATTGCAAGTTCTCTTTTTAAGGTTAGCTTAAAATATGATGCTGTTTTTGTTTATAATAATTTAGAGACATGATTTGAAGAAAGGCAAAATGGCGAATGTAGGTAAAGAGTAAAGTTGAACATTACTGCCTATTTCGACACGTACTTAAAACATATTGCCAATGTGCGATTTTCCTGTCGTTATGTAAGTGAGCTTTTCGTTTAATACTGTAATAAAATAAAACAATCTCCTATACATCTTATACTTCCGTATGTTTAATTAAAAACGTCATTTGTGGTGTAGTCGTAGTCGTTATACTGACTCCATTAAAGTTTTGCAGTTTTTATCTCCATTATAATGGCAGTCATTGATACGACGCTTGGTGGGCTACCTATGGCACCTCCTCCCCTTGTGCTATTTATTTATATGTAAGAAGACCAACAGGTTATAACAAAAATTTAGGAACTAAATAACTAATTGCACGTCATCACTGATAACTTCACAGACACAGAGAAAGGTTAGTGTCCAACTGCGGGAAGGTTGTTGAAGGCTGATATCCAATGATCATTAATTCCCACCGAAGACTACACCTAATATTTGATAAACTAACCGGTCCATATGGTATGTTATTAAAATTTACTCAGTCTGAATTGTATTGACACACTACAGAAGGGGTACCTACACATTATGTGCAAAGCGAGACGCAATAGGCTAATCGGTAACCACAATTTAAATTAATACTAAGTATAACCTTTTAAATTAGAATTGAAAAGGAAATCTGCTTCAATGTCATCTGAAAGTCAAGGATATTGTTATTGATGAGTTCGTTAGGAAGGAATAAACAGTTTGTTTTATTACTAATGTTTTGCGTTTTATGGAAATCGCTAGTTTAGCAAAATTTAACTTCAATACATCAATGGTGATTGTAAATCATTCCCACTGTTTGATTCTTTGGTCGCTACTACTTATGTCCAAAAGATGAATTGCTAATGCAAATTATACATCTCTGCGCGCCCAAGAAGCAGACTGACGGCGTTGAACAACATTTTATTGATGAATTTTATTTATGGCTATTACTTTGAAAACTAAAAAAAATATAATGAAGTACCTAGGTTGATCTTTACCACTTGTGATTTTATGTTACAATCTCGCCATAAATTTCAGTACGAAGACTAGGTAGTACTAAAACCGGACAGAAAGCACCAACCTTACTGCTCTTACAGGTTGTTCGTTTTTGTATTAATTGAATTTTACTGCCCGACAGGCCATAGCAGAATGCTATTATGATAACAGTATACGTGTAACAGTTAACGTTTAATAAATCGTAGCCAAGAAAAGGCGTCCAGGCCTTACCATGAGTTTGAATGAAAAGGAGTGTTAGAGCGCGAGCGCATTGGAAGCGGCCACGGCCCAGCCACGACCCGGCCACGACCCGGCTGGCCGGATGCGGAGGAAATCATGAATTTTATGTAGAACCGCAGGTCGCGGCTGGCGGCCAGTAGTTTCTGCATACGGGTTGCGACGGTTGCGGCCCGTATATCAACGTATTTGTAGGCAAATCGCGCACTTGTTTATTTGCCAGTGCGGCCAGTATCCGACCGGCCACCGGCGCGCGCGACCAGCTTCAACGAACGAAGTGCTTCTACGTAAAATACCAACATGTTGCCTTCCCTGAACTGACCCCATGTACAAAATGTTTTGTAACATACGAAATGCTCATATATACTCTCTCTTAGCTTTGACTACTCATTAGTAACAGCACAATACTAGGTCAGTACTGTAAAATTTCGGGGATTTTTCTTACTGTGGTCTTTTCTCCAATTCAACCAGAGAGGAGAATCTCATAGTAAAGAACTGCAAAAACACTGCTTAATAGAACTCATGGTAAGACTCTTGGTCTATACTAGGCTGAATTAGCTGCTCGTTTGCGTATGCGCTCCACGTTCCGTCTGCGTCTGCAGAAACTTCCTTATCTCGCGGCGTCTCATCGGAATTCTGCGGAGCGTGTTACGTGTTAGACTGGGATTTCCCATAATTTGGGAATTTGCAGACGAGACTTTTAATCATAGAAGTTAAAATTGGTAGTTTGCGTGGGGAGGGAAATTGCTGTTTCGTACTTTGCCGACAACAGCATAAGTTTACTGTAGTTTAACTATGCTTTTATATAAGGCACTCTTCTGTGGTAAGCATTATATAATTATGAAAAAGTAACATAATATTGTAACGTTTCTTCCAGTTTTCATCAACAACATTTTTAACCGACTTCAAAAAGGCGGAGGTTATCAAGTCAACGGTTTTTTACTGTATGTTTACCATAACTTCGCCAGTTGTAAACCGATTATAATAATTATTTTTTTAACTGAAAGAAAATAGTTCAGGTGTGGTTTCATATTTTTTTTACAGAGATCTGGCTAGTAGTTTTTTCATAATCCTGAAAAATATCAGTTGTTTAGCTTACCATCGCACGAGTTTTTACGGATTTTCAGGCATACTTCATTGTATATGAACCGATTTAGATGATACTTTTTTTGTTCGAAATTGTATACCTCAAGAGTGGTCATATTTTAATTTAATTGTTATTGAACCTTGGACTTTTAAGATCCACAAGTATAATAATTGAGATATTGGTAGGTTTATGACAATCCAAAACAAACCAAGCTATCGTCTGCGACTGTCCTGGACTAGACTTGGACAACGAAACTCATTAAAAACAAACAGCGTGAATTTGGAAATTAAGTTATGGGCATTGTACCATTGAAAATATATATAAAGTTACATACTTACCTACTAACTTACTTACACACCTACCACTAAAAAGTTGAGAATAAAAAAGTTAAAAAAAGAAATCATCAAAAAACCTGAAAATAAAAACAAAAACAGCTTAAATTTTCAGCTTTTTTTCAATAATTAAAAAAAAGAAGTTGTCCCCCAGCCCAGAAGTAAATTTTGAATCTGTTTTTATCTTTATTTTCAGGTTTTTGAAGGAGGTTTTTCTTTCTAAAAGCCCCACCCAACTTCATTACACTTTATCGTTTAATTAAAATTTATATGCGTATCTATGATTTACATATTATTTCTTGCTGTTAGAAGTATTTAATTTTGCTCGGGGACAACTTCTCTTTTTTAATAATTAAAAAAAAGAAGTTGTCCCCCAGACCAGAAGTAAATTTTGAATCTGTTTTTATCTTTATTTTCAGTTTGTTGAAGAAGGTTTTTCTTTTTTAAAAAGCATTTTTTGTATTTTGTGCTGTTGAATAAAGCTAGTAGAATAAATTCATTAGTAGATACAGACACAGGAATTTGTGTGATACGGAATACAGATTTGATTTCAGCAACTTTTTTTTGACTGTGGAATAAATACGAACAAAGAGTTCGCATACGAAGCTTGTCTATCGCAATCACAACTTACTTTAGTTATTACTTTCTCTGTGATCGCAACCATCACAGTAGTGCAACTTATAATATAATCTGTGATCTATCCCAAAGAAAAATGACAAATTCCGTTTTAAACATAATAGTATTTTTTGTTATATTAGTCCATGCTAATTATACCATAATATTTCGTCGGCAGGCTCGTCAAGTAATCAGTCGATTAGACCAAATAACAATACAAAACCCTCGCTTATTATGTGGATATTTAGACAGGTACCAAATAGGACTACCAGATTTATCTGTTTTGTTGTCCAACGGAGATAGTGGTGGGAACAGTGATAATAATGATGATGACAATAAAGAAGGTAAACAGAAGGAGTATGAGAATAAGACTGTGGAACCGGAGAAGAAAAGGTGGACTGGAATCCCCGACCCACCGGAGACGACCAGTCGGATCCCGACTTATGATGAATATGCCCGACAGAGGGACACCAGTAGACCCCCTGATAGCCATTATTACACCCCAGGCCTTGGACCTCCTACACCTTTCAGGGGGTCAATAGGATATAGAAATACTTGTGAAGCTATGTTGATAGGGTTGTGCATTTTATTAATATAGAATTTAGACTGAGGGTTGTCGAGTGAGACCGTTTTGTTGTTCTAAGAGCTTTAAGCCATAGGGCATTTCAAACTTTCAAATTGAAAATTTTTGAACTAAGTAGATAAAGTTTACTTAAGTAGGTACCTAACATGCAAATTAACTTACATTTTAAGTCTAGAGAAGCTTGGTGACACAGTGGAATAGTGCCTGGCCCAGCGATTGTGGAGGTTAAGCAACTTTCGCATGGGATGGGTGATCAAACATTTATTGCGTCGAGCTCCTCCGTGCTTTGGAAGGCACGTTCAGCCGTTAGTCCAGGCTGTATTAGCAGTCGTTAATACCCACCAATCCGCATTGGGCTCGCTTGTTAGGTTATGGCCCATCCTCCTTATCCACCCATAAGGAAGGACTGTGCCCCAGCAGTGGGGACATTGAAATGGCTCTATTATTGTTATCTGTGCTTTTCTTGTATTTAAAACTTAAGACCTAATTTATTGCGACTGCCTGTTATTTATTGTGATACAAAAATTAATAAATGATACGAAAAACTGAATTCCAAATTTGTTTAATTACAAATGTAGACCGATTACATAATTACCTGTAGATTCTTATGAAACTGATAATAAAAAAGTTAGATTACATACAATATTTGATAAATACACTTCAATAATTAATCACATCAAAAGACTCAGTATATTGACCTACTAACTAAAAAGCACTGCACCAGTGCCGTAAGTGAAAACTCACCACATGCATTTACCAAAACCAAAACCCAATAATACTTATTTTTATTTACTTACAAAATATTAACAATACTATGGGAAAGTAAAGCCGATACACAATTTTTGGTTTGAGCTTACAGAACTGTGATTTTTAAGCAAATTTAAGAAAAAATAAATTAGACTAGGCCGATCTCGGTCGGAAGTAGCCGAAAACTATAACATGTAATCAAACCCATGGTCCAAGGAAACAAGGTCTGGCATTCCGAGAGTACACAGGCTTACGTCACTATTCAGCTGCGCGACTTTAGAGAGTAACAAGCAAAGAATGAAAATTATTTTTTCTGACATTTTAATTGTGATTTAAACAAATCAGGCTTTGAAAGTTCTCAGGGTTGACTTTTCAATATCTAGATAAAGCTTTGTGCGTTTAATAGCGTATTTTACCGCAAAATTGAAAATGTTTATCATTCATTTGTCTGTAACATTTTTAGAATGACTATTATTATATTTCGTTAATATTAAACTGACTGATCTGTTAACTGGGGATTCAAAAATTAGCAAACGAAAGTCAAGTTAAAGAGGAATTAACCTAATTTTCAATACCGATAGCGAAGATGATGTAAGTCTTTGTTACCCACATGACTTCATCTTCCCATAGCATAGATAGAGAGTTGCAACCACAGAACAAAGAAAAGATTGTTGCAACATAAACATATAGCACAAAAAGCTAAAAAAATCTAAAAATAACTAAATTTTCGATTATATATAATAGAAGATCATGTTCCTATAAAGTACACGATTATATAAAATATATTTACATAAATTAAAATGACTAACTTATTGTAACTAGTCGAACGTGGTGAGCTTAAACACTAAATACTATTACACATAAATCACTAAAGATATAAGGCTGAGTACACATAAGTGTGAAGAGTATAGGTTTAACTTAGTTAATAAAGTATACTTTAATAATAAAAGTACCTACGAATAATATTGACAACTATTGATTGTAGAATATATTTATAGCTTTTGTTGTTTTTTCTTTTTTGGGGTAGATTTTTAGTTCATTATAGATAAAAGTTTTTACAAAAAAAGCACTTGCATCCCTGATTATTGTGTACGGACGGATACAATTTATGCTGTATATCTTGCTTGCTATAACTTATGCTTTATTTAGATTGTTATGAAATCAAAAATATATAAATGTTTCAGACAAAAATATATCTCAGCAAACAAATATAGCATCAACAAAATAATTCAGTTTATAGGTTTTAGAAAAAAAACCCATTTATAAAGAAATACTTAAGGTAAATCTAGCATAATCAAAATATTAAAAGAGCTTATTAATCGAAGGAGCTTATACAATATACGTTTCAATAATTTGTTCGTGTCAGATATTTATTTTTCCTTTAGAAATTATTCTTTTTTTCTATTTCATATTAGCCGATGACAAAATATTTAGTTATGTTATTTTATTTGTTATTTTTAAGATCCGATTCGATAGATTTCGTCGATGTCGATTTACAATATTTCATACAATTTACTGTGATAATAATATTGGAATCACTGTTGTTATCGGCCAATCTGAAATAGGTTTTATATGTACAGTGATATGTATAAGTATAAAAAGTAGGATTAACACTCACAAACATTTATAGGTATGTAAGCATTATAATTTCATTATATTCATCTTAGAAACTAATATACATTTCTAATGCATTTTTACAGGTTAACAACATATTTAGAAAACACACTGGCTATTCGAAAACTACTACCATTTATCAGATTAAAAATAACGTTATTTTTATGTAGTTTTAAATAGTAAGGCCTCAGTGTCATAAGCTTTTTTTATACATGCTAGGCATTATAAATAGCTTAGAATATTTGGTATTATACGTACCGACAAACTATCACAATAATTTCTACCTAATGTTTAATAAAAATGCTTAGTTTACATCGCAAGTTTATAGCGTACTTCTAATTAATTGTGTATATCTCCTGTAATTAAAAAAAAAAGATCTTTGGATCCCTCACTGCGTTGGTCGTACTAGTGACAAAGGAACCAAACTTTATTGACTTAGAAAACTTGGATGTCATATCAATTAAAATATTATGATTTACACCGAAATCACTGCACAGAAAATACAGGTTTTCAAAAATGACAAACTTTTCAGATTAATTTTAAAGATCTATTCTAAATTGGACTTTAGTTTCAAAGTTTAAGATTGATCAGTTAAGGACTTTCTATTTTAAATCTATCTTTATTATGATGCAGTGAAGTATCCCCTTAACTATATTATTTCGGTGTACAAGAAAAAAAAATCATGACATTGTGCGTCTGAATTGAAAAAAACATTACTTGAGTAAATTCTTTCGCTTCCTTATTTCGACTTATCAAATATTACAATACACAATAGTTTAAATTGAATATCGACCTTAAATTTATAATATGATATGTTCATAGTAACTAAGACAAGCCTTCTAATTCAGGCGGATAATAAGTTGCACCCTGTAACGCGTTAATCAAATATTAAATTTATTTTGAAAATATTTCAATTAAACTGTCGATGAATCGAAGTTATAATAGGCTCTAGGAAAAGGTATCAAGGGTTACCTATATCTCTTTATTTTAATTGGAAGATTCTAGGTTAGATCAGTGCTATAAGACCTCAGTCTTGAAGAAAGTATTAAGAAAGTAATAAGCTGTAGATTTGGACAGGATAACGAGGCACGTGATTTGCTTTCATCCACTTCGTTTTAGCTTTCATTTTATTCTTTACATTTTTTATTCGGTTTCCTTCTCCCTGCCTTTTTACATTTATTTCCAATCACCATAGTTTTCATTTGTTTCTTCAATGACTTTCAGTATGGTCACTGAATTTTTTGTTGTCAACTTCTTTGAAAGATTCGTTGTATTAAAAGTTTTGTTTCTATCGATCCTAACAATCTTTAGCTTTCGTCACAGAGAGCATCCGCTCCTCGTCCCGAAGAGTTTCTTCAGCTCCGGCATGATGACGTTCATGACAAACGAGTTCTGCTTCGCCACTAGAGAATCCCTCTGGGAATTCTTCACGAAATGCTTTATACCCGGCTTGTGGACTAGGAAGGCGTTGTTCAAGATCATGAAGTCGTAGTCTTTTACGCAGAGGATGTAGCCCTGGAAAAAAATAATTTCATACTAATTAACACATGCGAAATGTAGGAACAGTTGGGGTACAATGGAACAAAAAAGTCATTTCTATATTTTTTTAAATTAGAGCTTTATAAGTATATTGATAATTTTTGTTCAGAACATTCAAGAACGGTTCTTAAAAAAATAAAAAAAATGTATTTTTCATTTTTTCTTAAACTATTGATTAACTATAAATAACCTCAACCTAAAAAATTCATTTTTGCAAAACACCTCCTTTGTTGCAGTGTGCCCCAGGTCTGGGGTACAGTGAAATGGTATCTGGGGTACATTATGGAACAAGACTAATATATCGTGAAATTGATTCGAAAGCTTCTTGCTACATCTTTTCGGAAAGAATAATATTTCTTTATTGACTTAGCAGCACCAGCTCTATACCCAGAATTGACACCATTGCCACATCTGGTTCCAGTGGAAAATAGAAGCTGTTGTCATTTTTCGCACTCCAGCGAGTAAAATTAATACCATATTCGTTGTTTTCAACAATATCTGTCAAAGATTCTCCAACAAAAGTACAATGAAACAATGTTTCCTATAACCCCGCTCCATTGTGCCCCATAGGGTCTCGGAAATTTTAAACATGAACTTATAAAATTAAAGCTATGTTTTCCAAATCACACTAACTGCATTCAATGTATAAAATGATAAAGATTAATGCAAAAAAAAACATAATGCCTGCTATTACTACTTTTTTTCGCAAAAAATTCTCCGGTACGAAAAAACTATTCCCTGCTCAAAACAATATTAGTTTTCTCAGATCTTTGATTTGGCCCATGTAGCGCATGGCGCGTTGTAATTGGCCAAAGCAGATTAAGCGTGGGGATTTGTTTAAAATTTTAATAATTATCGCCCTTGTTCCATTGTACCCCGTGTACCATTGTCTCCCAAGTGTCCCTATTTTAATTTCAAATGTAGCTAGTCGTACTTAGATAATGTTGCTATATCCCATACATTGACTACAGCCAAATTGTCATATATTTGCAAGGTTTTGGAAACTCTTATCTTATTTTTTCTATTTTTTATCTATTTCCACAACTTCGTTGCAAAGCTGAATGAAGAGATACCTAACATTTTTTTTCTTTCATAGAACTTTATCCTATCCTGCAAAAATTATAAGAATACAATACAACATATAAAACAAGAAGCAATTTTCCTTAATACTTACTTGTGTCATTTTATCCTTTTTGCCTTGCCAGCTGAGTCGTTCGTCATAGTGAGGGTCTTGATGTGTGCCGATGAAGATGGGTTCCCAGTGCACGAATTTTCCACGTCTTTTGCCTACGTGGAACACGTCCATCTCTGGAAAGATCATAGCCATAGATACACACAACAGCACTTCAGGTTATACAGGTAAACTGCGAAAACAGCTTTTATTACGTAGGGCATAAAGACGGTCTGAAGGTCAACATGTATAGTCTAAGGTGCCGTCGTGTGTACATTAAAAAATTTGGTAAAAGATGGTGCATTTGAGTGATTTTTCATGTAGATAAAAACTTTAAAGGCGGGACATAATCCACCACTTTAGTCTGATGCGGATTATAATGAGCCATATGAAGTTGAGCGAGAGTAAATATTTGGTTAGACGTCTGAAAAAACTTTGCAAACGTTGCCTAATCTTTATACATTCTAATCCACAGGTCGCTACCTGTTGATTGTGTAACATTCATTATCATACTTTCATATTCTTAAACGGGTAGACAAGGACTAGATATCTTAAATGATAAGTAATTAGTAGAAGCAGAAAGTAAAGAACAAGGAATTTGAATTTTGATGTACCAAGATATTACAGCTCTTTAAAATGAATTATCGTCAATGGAGACCAATTTGAATAGGTACTAATTGACGTAAGTAAGTATTCACAGATGATCCCACGTCTAAAATGTCTTGTACATAAGGTAAAATGACAGTCAATAGTACAGCTAAATACGAAAATACGGAAATGATGTAAATGCTTTTCAATTCGGTCAGGAGTGGAACAGTGAGTGAGTTTACGATTTTGCAAATTGGCGTAAGACGTCGGACGTCTGGGAACGGGCGGGTAACGCGCAGGTCGTTGAACCATAATACGCAATTAGAATGCCCCATACGACTCCGTGCTTGCAGACGGCATAAATAGCCCGCGATAACCACCAATTAATTGCTGCAGTTCTTGCCGCCACCTTTTTAGGTAAAAAGAATCAATCTCGAGTCTCGACACTGTTAATTTTGTTGGACTTTTTTGTTCTGCTTGACTTACTTTAGATATCTACTACTGACTCACTCATATCATAATCTATACTCAAGCTAATAAGTAATTCAATTCAAAGTAGGTGCCGAGAGGTGTTCTATGCTAGCTGCTATGCTACTTTGTCAAACAACTAGGCCATAGAAAAAAAAACGATAACAGTAGGAATCTTTTCCGAAACTAATCGCTATGATAACGCACCCTTAGAGAAAATAAAAATATTAAAATAGGTTATCAGAAAACAACGGGAGTACTCAGCAGATAAGTTGATTCATCTTTATGTAAATTACTAAGAAAGTGCAACCCGATGCTTACGGTTGGTCTCCATTGCGTTAATCCATTGTTGCCGCTGCGGTATGTTGTGGCAGTTAGGGCACACGAACTTGTGAAATGGTATGGCGGTTTTCTTGGCCAACATCTTTTGTAGCTCCTTCTTCGTTGATGGCACCTGGAATTGTGTACAATGAAAAGTTAATTCTAGTGATAAAATTAAAACAAAAACAATATTATAAGCACCTAAAACTTATTGTTCGAACTAAATTTTGAACAACTGACAAATTTTGATGATTTGGGCGCGATGAAAAGAAAAAAGTTCATCAACGATCATCTTACCGACCGAGAAAAATACAAAGATTAAAATTGTAAGCCTATGATCATTCATTCTATTTATAGCTTAGATTCGTCTTTAAAAATAGTCAATGAATATTTTTGCTAATCGGCATTTGTGAATGACCTATTTTGCTCAATTACTTGTCAAGAGTTCTTTTCTTTCTTGTCTGAACAATTTTTTTAATTTATTTTTTAAAGTCTCAATTAAAACCGACTTCATATGGAGTTGTTCACTTCCTTGTAAAGTTGTGCGGGGAATTTACTGAGATATTCTTAAGGAAATGGCATTCTCACATTTACTTTGGCGTCCACTTCAAATATACTCAGAGGGAATACTCTAGGATTCGTTGAGTTCAATGGCTTCGCATTTCTGGCGATCATATTCAAGAAGCGAGGTACTAAGAATGGGCTTGGGTACAGTTCTATGTCAGAAGGCAGGACGAAGTGCGTGAGAGCGGAGTCTCGGGCAACGTTCCTTGCGACGTTTATGGGATACAATAGCTTCTTCTTCATCATGTATGTCTCGTTTCTGGTGACGAAAGGAGGGGGGACTGAGCAGTTGTATGGCATCGCTAGGAATTTCTGCGGGTCTGGAATCTGCGAACAAAGAATGGAATATGTTACAGTACCATTTTTGATAGTTTTTCTAACTTTTCTCACAATGTTACTACAATTGTATGGTTTATCGCGTTTTTCTTGCCTCACTTTACAACCTAATTCAGCCTAACCATAGATCCTTGAAACATAAGTCTTGCCAGTAAACGTTATGTTTATTTCCTCATTTGCATTAACAGCGCTAGCTTTTTTGTACACGGAATCTTTTGTGCGTTTGGTTGCGGTAAAGTAGCGGAAAGATGGATGGTAGATCAATTTAGGAGCTAAGTAAGCCAATTTTTCACATGGATCCGGTTTCTGATTAACTATGTTTTTTAACTATTATAAAGGGTCTTTTGATAATTTTATCGTCTTCATCAAATGCCCTTTGAAAAATTAATGGGTCCAAGCTTGTGTTCCTTGGGTTGGTCTACATTTGCTTGATTTGTTTGGTAGTTGGCCTTGCTTTAAGTCTTAGATCTTAGCCTCTTAGGTTACGAGTTTAATAATGGTTTGTTTTATCAAAATTAGATTATTATTGCAAGTTTCTCAGTAGTAGAAGATTTCGCATTAACATTGGCTTTATGCTTATTACAAGGTCCCATTTTTCTCCCATCCTAAGTGGACAGGGATAACATATTTCATCTTCTTTTATCTTGCTACAATCCTTGCATATTAATTTCACTTCATCTACATCTTTGATCTCCACTCACTTTCGATCGTAAATCCTTTTTATCCATATCCGAAAATTGGATAAGATTCAGTGGCAGTCAAGAGCTTTCCGCGATTGTAAAAAAGATGCAACTAATAAGGTTTACCTTGCCAGGGATGTGCTTGTTGCCAAAGAAGACGTGGAAGGTGACGAACTGCCTGATGAGGTCGTTCCCGAGGCAGTCCCGCAGGTACCTGATGCTGTTCACGGTGGGGTTCAGGTCGTCTCCTGGCGCATGGATAGCGATGCTCACTGGGGCCATCCATCTGGGGGCAATTGTTTGTTGGGTTAATTGTGACAAACGAATGACAATTCTATTGAAAATGGGAGACATTCTAAGAGGGCGTACAACGCTGTAAGAAATTTTCATAGTAAAAATTATCTTTTTTAATTAACAACTAATAAACTATTTCTTTTTTGGAAAACTGTCAAACACAAAACTTAAGAGCTTAGCTATAAGGTTTTGTTTTTATTATAGTTTCAAGAATTGTTGTTGTTTGTTATTGGTTGACAAAACATTGAAAAACTACAAAATAGGAGGTCACTTTACGTTTTTTTTATCAAGAAAAGTTTTAGCTATCGTGGTTCTGTTAACCATATAACTGAGTAGGCACTATAATCTACTTTCTACATATTTTTTTTGGGACCCATAAATCAAGTAATGCTATGTGAAATCATGGCTCAAAAATGTGGATTTGACGTTGTACGGCCTCTAACGAGGTCTGTTTTGAAGTAGTACTCGTATAGGAAAAAATTACAGCATTTATCATCCAAACTCAGTCTTAAGTCTTAAGTATTTGATAAATATTCCAAATTCTACTAACTACTACTGTTTGAACTCATTATGAATGACATGGTTGGTAAACATTAATATTAGAAAACATTGGTTTGAATTGGTAGGTAGTCATTAATTTGTAATGAGAGTTATTATTAATGGGATAGAAAATGCTTTTATGAGACGACCTCGACACTATGTCAAATCGATAAGGTGTCAGTTTTACGTGGTTTGGATCGCGTGACCCGCAACCGTCGCAGTCGCAGCCACCGGTTGAGCGGCCGTTTAACAGCCCTGTATTTCTTTATTCGATTTGCGTAAAAACACGAAATGTTTATTTACTTATCGAGTTTGGATACTTACGAATAAACTATGCTTCAAAGGTTGTCTTTTATTTTCATATTTACATTCCAAGATTTTATATTCATTAGAATATTAATATAAAATTCTTATTCCATTCCATCTGTCTATCGTTCACTTGTAAAGCGAATGTCACATCGTGGTCACAACCTTGTCACAAAATTAAAATATTAAAACAATAAGGGCCTGTTTCACAAGTTAACTTCAAGCTAAGTCTGTTAGATAATTTCATAGAAATTCTATTAGAGTTAGAGAAGAAAAGAAGAAATGTTGTCTGTGAAACAGCCAATGGTCTGATATCATTATTGAGTTTAGAAAAGATACCATTACCCACGGTATATTAAGCACATAGTAAGATTATGTTGGCAATACCAATATTTTTACGTGGGCAATATTATACCTACTTTAATAAAGCTTCTTTATTTCCATATTTTACATTTTTCTTTAAAAGCATTATGTTTAAGTTTAATTTTGTTAGTTTTTAATTAAGTTGCTAAAAGGCTAAAACTATATTAGTATTTTCTTAATCTTGCCCCTTTACTAATAAAGATTGTAGGTATAGCAGATGTAATAGGTAGTTACACAATGGTTACTCTCTGTCAAACTATTTAAGTTTGACATTAAGAAGAAAGAGACAAAACACTGTGTAACTATACATCTGCTTTACAATATTTATCAGTAAGGGCGTAAGTGTAGTATGGACCCCCTCTGGGTAAAAATTATATTACTTACATGCTATTTTTATTGTCATTGCTTTATTACAAGAAACGAGTAGGTAAGAAGAAAACTTTGAAAGAACTTAAAAGGCGACGTAATTCTGAAATCGATGTAACTTCGATGAAACGACTTAATCAAAATCAAAGAATTCATGTTTTTCCTTAATTAAGTCTATAGTTCCATAGACACTGTGTGCAAGTTTCTAAGGTGGTTCACATTTGGGCGACCACTTTATTGATTAGGGAAATTCTTGCCACCCCCGGTCGTATCGTGAATTGTGCTAAAGAATAATGGCTTCTGAACAAAGGTGGGGTTTGCTAGTTTTTGGGTCACAATATCTACTTTTAATTTAGGAAATGCGAGCGACGTTATGATGTAAGCATGCTGTTGGTTGGTAACTATCTTGATTCACTTTCAGGATTGAAAACATTGGCATAAGAACCTTTTACATGAAATGCTCACTATCAAAAAATAATAATTTAAAGATAATGGGTTTATATTCCCTGTACTGTAATAGATAGCTCCCTAATGATTGGTAAGAATGTTCAATTAATTTCAATTTTTGGATATATTATTTATACACTATTGAATTATCATAAACGCATTTTGTCGTTACCTAAATAGTAAGTATAGCAAACTATTATATTTTGTGTTTATTTAACAATATTTTATTTTAATTGCAGTCAAAAACTGTTACAGGGTCATGAGTCCAATGCAGTCCATCAATAATGACAATGATCAATGAAAATTAATAAGTTTGTTTTACAATTACAATGTGCTGACAGCTTGCTATCGGCGAAAATGTCAATCATCAATCATACCTATCATGTCATAACTATACGACGACGATTGATATGACAAGAAAATATCGACCGAATGTCATAGTCATAACCATAACTAACAATGGAAATCATTATTACATAAACAAGGTGTTACAAAAATACCCCTAATGCCGAATAGGGTATATAGGGACCATCAAACTGAACAACTTTTACTATGGGGCCAACTCTGAAATCGCGAAAAAAAAATATTTTCGATTTTTGTTTCATACATTTTGATATTTTCGATTTTAATTTTTGTATGAAACAGCTGATTTTTTTCGCGATTTCAGATTTGGCCCCATAGTAAAAGTTGTTCAGTTTGATGGTCCCTATATACATATTCGGCATTAGGGGTATTTATGTAACACTTTGTATAATAAAATTATAATTAACTAATTTACAAACCACATCCACATTATCTGTCAACTGACACTGACAGATAATGTGGTTTATTTTCATTCAAATATTATTTTAGTTGCTAAATTAGTGAATGTCTGAAAATGATAAAATATCTATATTTGCACTTTAAGAATAGGTATCAACATTGTCATCGTAAACATATCAACCCATTATAGTCCACTGCAGGACGCAATGGATTCTATGTTGTATGCAGGACGTATCTTTTTCCCGTGGCAGGATTTAGTCATAATCTTGTTGTCGCAGTGTTGAAGTTGAGATGTCTTCATGGAAAAACTGTCATTTCCTGGTCCACGGAGGCGTTAGATTAGTATGTCTATGTCATTACATTAGCTACTATGACACTTCTAAACCTAAAGTTAAGGATTCTTATCTGTTATTTGAGCTACTTAAGATAGTAAGTAGGTAGGTACGCTGGAAAATGCTAGTTTACCTACTTACAGCCATTGTACAACATGTTACAAAAATACCCCTAATGCCGAATATGGTATATAGGGACCATCAAACTGAACAACTTTTACTATGGGACCAACTCTCAAATCGCGAAAAATAAAATTAGATGTTTCATACATTTTGATATTTTCGATTTTAATTTTTGTATGAAACAGCTGTTTTTTTCGTGCTTTCAGAGTTGGTCCCATATTAAAAGTAGATCAGATCCCTATATACCATATTCGGCATTAAGCATATTTTTGTAACATGTTGTATAACTGCTGCAGTCTCGTAACCACATAATTTACTGCAGTTCGGTGTAAATTGAGAAATTCGAAACATCGAGGTACTTATGAAGTTAATTATAAATCCTTGACATACTTATCGATGCTTTCATTAACTTAATTATGTTATTTACAAAAGCTCATACTTTTCCATTTTATGCGAATATTGCTCAAACTAGGTGATTAGTGTTGACTTTGCACGAAGATTTTACATGGCTGACCTCGTCCAAATAAAAGTATTTCGCAATAAGGTGCAGATTACATGTCCTAGACTACCTTTACTACGTGTTATGTACTTATGTGTACATTGCTTATTTTGTAAGCCTCGCTACAATGTATAGAAACGCCTGCAATCATATTTAACACCACTATTCAAACAAATATGATCAAAATTGTGTTTTGTAAACGAAGGTCGCCTACAAATTATGTTCAATGTTTAAGAGGCATTGTGTTTGTTTATTTCTAACTAGCGACCGCCCGCGACTTCGTCTGCGTGGAAAGATTTTTTCTATCCCTCGGGAACAATTATTTTTTCAGGCTGAAAGGTACCCTATGTCCTTCTCTGTACCCCTGACAACGTGTATGCAAAATTTCATGATGATTGGTTCAGTAGTTAAGACGTTAAGGCGTAACAAACAAACGGACTTTCGCATTTATAATATTAGTAAGGATTTACTACTTTATACATTTTAAAGGAATCGTTCATAAATAATACCTAATTTAGTATTGTCTTCCATGCAATAAAGTTGCGTTATGTAATGCATCTTAAAATGTCAGCTTGTAAGACGCAGTCATAAACGATGACCCGAATAGCTATTACATATCTACTTACATTTAGCATTATTGCAACTATAATATAAAATGCAAAACATCTACTGCAATGTAAACGCAACACACATCTTCGACGTGATGTTATTTAAATGGAGATTTCTATTCAACAACACATGAGCCGTAATAGCCTTGGAAAGCTATTTGTAACTTATTTGTAAAACAGTTTACCGGCACATAGTGATTGTAAAAAAAAATATAGCGCTTATTGTTAGGTATGTTAAAAGCGCGTAGTCTGCACACTAGCGCCGCCATTGGAAAAAATCCTTGTGCTTAAATAAAGACGAAATTGTGAATTATATCTCTGTAGTGCACTCCGTAGAAGCTTTGTGGTTTTTTTATCGCTTAAACAATATTTTCTATCCTGTCCTTTAGTTTAATGGAGATTTTTTGCGATAAGTGGCCACTTTTAACAATAAAACTCCATTTAGTCTAAACGACAGGCTAGAAAATATTATTTAAGGCCCCTATATACCCCAAGTAGGGTAAATTTATTGCTCGCTAAGTACATAATGTAACGAAAATTCACATGTACAGATTGAAGCTAAGGTTCTATAGTTTATTTACAAACAATAACCTCAGTAAAATTTTGTTCGTTGTAGTAGTAGTTCGCAAAAGTGCTAAAAGTGGCCACATTTACAGAAACACGATTGGTAATACTGTTCTCGAAATGTACTTTTTATTTTGAAAATAACCAAATATTTGCAAAACTATGCCGAAACTAATAACTAAAATGGCGTATTCGATACTTCTCGGATTTTATGACCGAATATTTTAGCGATACGTTTATTATTTCAATTACAACGAATTCATTCGTGATTTTTCGCCTAATGCCAGATCGGTCCCGATCCCGCGCGCGTCGTTTTCTCGTTGCTGTTTCGCTTTAGTAAAGGAGCGCCTTAAATAAAAATTAATCTCATGTCTGGCGCCGCGCGCCGCTGCCGTAATCTCTCAAAATCTGTGAGTGGTTTTAAAACGAATTTTCGTCGGCGGAAACAGTTCCAGACTTGAAAGGGCTCTCGATATGTGTCTATACGCATATAGTACATACGATAGGTTACCTAGGATAAATTTTGGTACTAAATCGAACTTAAATGGTTGGTGTTAAGGTCGTGGTGATGACTAGTCTATGCGTTGTATTAAACCTCGTTTTGTTGAAAGTTCGAAGGGAGGGGAGCTGATTCGGGAGGGTGCGACAGTCTGGTAGTCACGTCTGTGCCTCGTTTACTTTATTCAATCAACTTGCTCGAGAACTCGACGACAAAATTACTAAAATTCGTCAAAACATAATTATTTACCTTTTTAGTCTTTGAGTAGTTTCAGGACTTTTGCGACTGACTATTTCCAGACTACCTTTATTTGAAGACTGAATGATCGAACAAGGCTCCACTCGATAGATCAAAACAAACTAGCTAGCTACCTAAGTACTTACCCACGCACCGCCCGAGCGTGCGTGGCGACTTGGCTAACTAATATTTTTGTTAGATCAATACTTTGAACCTGCTAGTAAATGTAGCTAATTTGCTTATTAACTTTGAATCATCCATCATGTTTCAAAATTTCTATTCAGAAAATTGTATAGTAGAGTCGTTTAATTTATTGCTTGCTGTTTATGATGTTTTTAAGGTTCAATAGTAATGTGGATTTTGCAGTTTCAGTTAATAAGTATTTTTTTAATAATATAATATTTGACAACATCACATACATTGCTCCGATCCCAATGTAAGTAGCTAAAGCACTTGTGTTATGGAAATCAGAGACAACAGTGGTATCACAAACACCCAGACCTGAGCCAATATAGAAAAGTTCGTTTTCTAAATTGACCCAACCGGGGATCGAACCCGGGACCTCAGAGTTGGCGACACCATGAAAACCGGTGTACAAAGCCACTCGACCACGGAGGTCGTCAAAGTTAATACTTTATATTGTGTTATTGGGTGGCATAATAGAAAACATTATGAAATTTGTTCTGTCGTCGCTCGGGTAATTGATTTCGGATTCGTGTTTGGATTTTCTCAGAATAGCTCTGCAGTAATGATATTGTGTTATTAGTTTTATGGAGAAGATTTATAGCCTTTAGCCTTTTAAAATTATTTTAAGGAATATATTATACGTAGTGTACCTACGTATAATATATTCCTAAAAATAATTTTGAACGTCGCACCATTTGCTTTGTAAAAACAAACAACCATTTTGAAAAAAGTTAAAAGTAATTGATATTTATTATAAGTATATTATTTAGGATCTTATTAGGAAAAAAACCGGTCAAGAGCGAGTCGGACTCGCGCATCGAGGGTTCCGTTCCGTACCATCATAATATCCACCTCTTGATTGATAGTAGAATTAATGTAAATTTTGTTGGTAATTTCTGAAAAAAAGTTCTATTTAGAGACATCGTTTTATTTTTCCTGTAATCTTTAGGTACATAAACTTCTATCACATAGAATAATTTCAAATATTTTTCTCTGTATTTTTTTTATTTTTTCATCAAAAATCGAAAATATTAAATTTAAACATAATGATTTAGTGTAATCTACACCGAGTTATAGTGCCCCTACTATAACTCGGTGTAGATTCAACTAAATCATTCGTTAAATTCGCCGGCAAAAAAAATCGAATCACATACTGTTGGGAAGAGTGGCACTTTTCCCTGTGAGTTTTTCCGATGGTATATCACCATAAATTCTATGATGATATAAGTCTTGAGTGCAAAAAAGAAGTACACAACTGCATAGTTTATCAGCTTGAAAATGATTTTTAATAAAAATATTATTTAAGCATTTTGAGATTAACCTTAATCCGAAGAATTTTATAAATCACACCTATCTACTTATCGCACCGCGTCGTGTGTTATGTCTGGACGTGTGTCTACGTATAGTTATCGTACATTGCCACTTTGATACAGTATTACCACAGCGCACGTCCAACCAATCTAGCGATGTATTATAAAAATATGGTGTTCTGACTCGTCAAAATGTTACAAGAGTGGACCCACCTTAACAGGGCAGAAGCAAAATATACTATCTTCCTAATGTAGGAGGTGAATAATGCTGGAGCTATCCATCCTGATAGGGCTGGGCCACGATAAAGGTCCGTGGCTGGGCGATATCCATATTCCATACTAATATTATAAAAAAATATAAAATAGTAACTCTGTCTGTTACGATGTCACGATTGAACTACTGAAATCACTTGACATAGAAATATATTGCACCATGGCATGGACGAATTTAAATTCTTCTGTACAGCAAATATGCCATTTTGATTAACTGTTTTTATGAGTTACAGATTAATTACATTAAGAGTATGGGTTTTAACTTTTATGAGTATTAAAATTATATGTGTTAATTTTATGTTTATGTCTACATTATTTATTCGCGCCACAAATGGATTGTTTTTATCTAAGAATCGTGTTGTCAAGGAAAGTTATTCACATGTAAATGTTGACACTTTAAGTCCCTATTTTTATGGCTTTTTTGTTGATTTGTTTGTTTTTTGCAACGAAGTTGGCCTTGTTATTAAAAACAGGGACTTAAAATGTCTACATTTACATGAACTTCATACCAATGTTCTTACGCGGTAGGGGGGCAGGTCATATTTAATTATTACCAGAAAAACTTCCATTCTTGATCAACGTCGACTAATTTCTCAGCAATTCCCCACGCACGGTGTTCTCTCAAGTAATAAATTATTTCAATATGAATTTAACCAACATGTGGTTTCTATATGCAAGTAACAGTACATGTGCCTAAGCTTAGGCCAGAAAACGTACTCATAAAAGTATCATAACTGCAGCCGTTAAATGAGCTAGGAAGTTAACAGTCTTGGCAGTTGCCAGATCACGAACTGTACTTAACTATTATTCAATGGCAATATATTTTTGGAACATCTCCGTTAGTTTTAATGTTATGAGAAAAGTGTCATATTATTATGTAAGTCTTACTTATACAAATCTTGATTGCTACTTAATTGCGTAATATTTAAAGTGAACCTTTTGTTTAAGTACTTATTTATTAAATTGAGATTTAATCGAAATTTAATTTTCGCATTCTCAAGGCTATTTTTATATTAAGATAAATAATACTAGAAAAATACTTGAAAAAATCGACTCACCCGTATAGTCCCGTCTGAGGTCCTAAGGGTGAGTCGATTTTTTCTAGTATTTTTGTAATATTATTTATCTTAAGTACTTATTTTTTTAATGGGCTGTACTGTAGCAGATGCTTTAAGTTAATTATTTTATTTACACATTCTCATTAGGGCTACATAACATAGAATTGGTATCGTGTAAATATTGATTTCTATAAAGGCATTACTTTGCACAGCTAATTGAACTTATTAGAATAAACTATATCGGGATTTACACCATGTACCTGTTTATTTTTGAGACAGTTCTTCCGTGACCATGGCGCATGCAACTGCGCCGAAATATCGGAGTCTCAAAAATAAACAGGTACATGGTGTAAATCCCGATATAGTTTATTCTAATAGCGTCAAAAACCATGGAAATTTAAAACATTATAATTGAACTTAGTTGTATTCATTCTAGATAAAGTTGCATCTTGCACTTCCAGCCACCGAATCCGACTGGCTCATGAATAAAGCTGCGGGTGGCATCGTAATGGAGATCCACCTGATTTATTGACTGACCGCAATGCCAGACGCCAGATCGATGACGTCAGTAGCGATTCAATACCACTGTGACTCCTCGATACAACCACAAAACATTTAATGAAAATTCTAACTGCACCATACGCAGTAATATTCCGCATTAAGACCAGTATTGGTAATTAAACATGCTTTTATTTGTTAATGAAGCCTCTAAAGTAATGTTGGTGCCATCTCGAATCATAATATACACTATTGAAACCAAAAGGGATAGAAATTATTTAACTATTATAAAAAAGAGGTGGCGTTATAATATTAAAATGTTCTTATACATTCTCTTGGTAAACGCCGTCGACGATGATTGATATTGATATCCATCATTAATCATATTTAAGTGATCCTTCAATATCATCAATCCTAAATCATCTATTATTTTCTACTTTCACAGTTTATCTATCAAGATTATTTAACCTACTTAGGTATATTTACATGTAAGCGAGATACCTAATAGCTTTAACACAATAAAGATAGTTTCCTACAAAGCGCACTGTCAAGTGAGGCAACTAAAGACAGGCTAAAAGAATTGAAAATTTAAAAATGTTTAGTAAGTGAGCTTATATGAATAAATATTTTTTTCAATTTCAATTTAAAATGTAAACAATTGATCATTTCAACAGCTAGTAGAGTTATTTTTGAAGTTTAGTTTTTAGTACATTGCTTCACTGAACCTTTTATTCCCGAAATAACTCTCAATGCCGACAAGCAACGCAGTGAGGCAATACCCCGATAATGTTCAGCTTAATATTGATGCTATTATTAGTATGGAGCTTAGAATAATAATACCTAAAAGCTGAGTCGTTGTACGTAAAGTGAGGCAAAAAATACTGAGCCTAGTTTTCAAATTTATACCTTTCATCATACGTTACCTAATCGTAACTAAAATTTAATAAAATAGTAACTAATCCCCTAAAGGTAGGGAAATTTAAACTATTTCGTTCTTCTTCTTCTTCTTCTTCTTCATTCATTACGGGCGGTTTCCGCAACTCGACGTCTATAGCGCCTATTTTGCGTATGGAGGGTGTCATTTATTTCGTTCTTATAGGTACGATTAAATAACGTATGAAAGATAAAAATCTGAAAACTAAGCCATTTTGGCTCAGTATTTTTTGCCTCACTTTTGACAGTGCGCTTTGCAGAGAACTATCGTTCTAGGTTGTTATTATTCTAAGGTATGGAGTACCTAATTTCTATCGTTTTTGTGAAGATTACAAGATTCGAAATTTTGTCTATATCATCAAACTTTTTTGTGAAGTTTATAAGAATGAAAGAAGAAAATGTTTATTTCAAATTTCCACTTAAACTCTTGATGAACCTAAAAACTGATTAAGGTAGAATTCGGTAAGTAGGACTAAACAAAGACAGGGAAAGGGAATCTAATAAAGACCTAACATACTTATTTTCTGTGTCATGCTATTGTAGATCTTTGGAGTAAGATCTGAGTAAGATGTTATGCACCTAAGTCAAACTTTCACCTTAAGTTACTATTTGTGCAAATCGGAACCATAGTCATATCCCTAGTTTACTAAACAATTCTACATCCCCAACAATTACGTTTGTAATGAAAGAATTAATGATTGAATCAGAAAACACAAATGTCGGTTGATTAAGATAAATAATATTAGAAAAATACAAAAAAAAAACGACTCACCCGTAGCACCTCAGACGGGGCTACGGGTGAGTCGATTTTTTCTAGTATTTTTTCTAATATTATTTATCTTAATATAAAAATAGCATTTGTAAATGCGAAAAATCTAAATTTAATAAATAAATATGTAGGCTAGAAAGGCAAAAGAAACGCAATGATCGCATAGATAGAAAGATAGACACAATATGGCGGACACGGCAGCGCCTGAAGTCATGGATGCTTTGTATTTTTGTAGGTATTGCAGTTAAGGGCACTTCCATTAGTTTCCTTATTCAGAGGGTGCGACGCTTGATGAAGGACGGTTTTTCGTTCATCAGCACAGGATCAGAAGAACTCCGTGGGCGTCGCGCGTTCACATTACGTGTTCGGTGAAGAGTCTAAGTGATCTTGCAATACGATACTAAAAGTGTGATGATTGAGTCACTTCTATTTCCTCGCCTACGCTTACTGCTTGCAAAGGAAGGCAAAAAAGGGTTCCGTGAAGCCATCCTGTGTGAAAGAGTCTATAAATAAATAAACTAGACAGCGACCTAATAAAAATATGTTCTGAATTACTTCAGAGGAAAGTTAATAGCAAGCTCAACGTCTCACACATTACTCAGTAATCTAAATTACAGTTACCATCATTTCCCTACATATGTCTGCATGTAATGTCTATTTGAGAGAGTCGTAACAAACATTTCATGCGTCTAATGACTTCCTGCATTCTAAAATCAATCAGCGGCATTTTCAGGTAGGTAACATTGCATCATTAGTTGTGCGTATTCTGTACCAATAGGGTATGTGTTTTAGAGTGCTTGAAATAAAGGTCAAGTTTCAGTGAGTAGATCAGTCAGATCAGTGGTCCGTGCAACGGTCGACCTACAAGTGTGTTCATTAAAATAAAACACTTCAATTTCGTGCCATCTCGTGGGTTCTCATTATTCAATGTCTAGGCTCACGCAAGCCATGCCTCCGCTACAGTTGACTGATGAAGTTAGAAATGGGCTTCTATCTGATGTACTATTTACAGTAACAGTAGCATTTACTTCTTGGTCTTCAATTACTATTGGTATCACAGTTACAGACTTTGAAGTATACTGTGGTATACAATAAGGACGATTAGGTACTTACTTCAAAACATCTTTGATTATTTATTTACCATCGATTTGTTCATAAACTGTTGCTTACAGCTTGTCTACTACAGGTAGGTTTGTATGGATTCTTATAGCGGTGAAACTTTCATTTCATTAAGTGTAATGCTGTCTGTTCTGAATGCGGTTGCCATAATTATGTGGCACAACATAATGATTACATTGGGTTGGGATGGTGGTATAACTTCTTGGCATTTCTCGTAACTGTATAGGCCTTATTGTTCAGTAAGTTTTAAAAGGGTTTCGTTGATTTTATGTCAAGCATGTACCCGATTTGATGATTCTTAAATTATAAATGTCGGCTAAGCACACGATACGTTTCCACCAACATTTCCATATCCACCCAATAGCAACTTGACGAATCTTCTTAGGTTCTTTAAATGCCTATACATAATGTACCACAAGAATGCAATTAATGAAAATGAATGTGAAAGGAAAGATTTCTCGCATATTTAAAACATAATTTGGGTGATTTGGAGACAGTCGACAAGCAATTTTCATTCGTAACAGTGCGTTTACGTATCCCGAAGCATTAAAACTCCCCTCGCTTTAATTTATCAGAACGATCAATTTAACGTCAGCATAATCTATTACCTGGCAACCCCAATAATGCGTTCCATTGACTTTTATTCTCAGCAGGATAAAGTTCAAAGTGTAATAAATAGTCTTGGTAATAAATATTGAATTGAAATACACGTGGCTAAGCCATCGACAAACCAGTTTTGGTACCTAGTAAAGTACTAACCCCACATGAAGTTGATCGTCACTGCTTAACCCAAACAATACTTAACCGTATTTTTATTAAACTTATGAATGAATTTTTAACAATACCTTGTTTTTTATGTTTAACCGATATGGGAATCACTAGGTTATCGATAAAATGGTCAGTGGATTGATGTAATGCAAGATATTTAATTCCCACCAATAGGTATTCATTAATGCCATCTTGTTATGAAAATATTAAACGAGATTGATTTTTAAATATATTTTGGGATTCAATCAAAGAAAAATCAAATCTGAGTAAGTTTATGAAACTTTAAGCCTACTTACATTACAAGACTTTTCTCCCAGAGATTTATTTCTCCTACGTAAGTAGCAATAGAAATAAAAGGGAGATAACGTAGATAAACCATGAACTTATTATACTCAAATAAGTCTATAAGATAAACAAAACACAATATTATGGTTTTAAGTAGAGAACTTAAATACCTTACAAATAATGTTTGACGATAACGTGTAATCTTTGTATTGAAAGTACACTCTAGCCGAATCATACTGACATGCCCTCTTTGAAAACCAATAAAATAAATAAAAAACAACTATCTACTGCTAAGAACTATGATTGCTGTCCCTAAATAAAAAGTAAAAGCATTAGTCTACATAATGGTTGAAATAAAAGTAGTAACATTAGCGAACTTTTAGTCTGTATTTATTTTGACAGTTAACATATTCCAGTGAAAAGACCCCAAGCAAATACCTTGGCAGTTGACATAGGTGACTAATCAAGTTAAAAGCATAGACTAGACTATAATCGGTCTCACTGGTCTTACAACCACAACGTGACTTCTTGTTTTCACTTTTTGTCGTGAAAATTAGGAGATAGTCAGCGGAGATAGTGTTAACCGGTTATTTTACATAACTATGCCCAATATTCGACAGCAGATCAGTGATGGTCCATTCTCCAATCGCGTGCGCTCTCCCATTCCGATACGTACGAATAAAGCCGTAATTTAATTAAGAACACTCGGTCAATATTATTTACATCAACATTTCGAGGCCGCTGGCTAATAATGGCCTATATTACTTACTCGGCTGTAATATTTTTCATGGAGTTTGACCAATCGTGATCCACTTCGCAATTAATGATAGGTTTTGCTGTTTTCTTCGCAGTTTGATTTATAGATTGTTGTTGTTGGTGAATTAAATTCCAAAAGCATTTAACGGTTGCTAAGAAATAAGCTTTTTATATCAACAGTTTCGTGAAAGTAATTGTTAATGTGAATATAAAGCTATTTTTGTAGGTAAGTAAAAAAAATGTTGGAATAGTCGCGCACATCACAAGAGAGTCTTTGTTACAAACATTTTCACGTATAAACGATGATTATTTTCATTGTTTGTTGTCTAAAATAGCTCAGGTTTATTGCATAGCTGTGAGAGCTTTGATGTCTTACAAGAAGAAAAGAAGAAATTGGGGTCCGCGTCATTAATTGCAATGTTACATTACAGTGTATTTCTTGAAAGTGTTTCATATTCCCGCGTAGTCATCTGTAAATCCGGACAGTGTGTTCAACGCGCAAAACGGGGCCAGACCATGCATATGTGCGTGATCAAGTTGGGGTATATTCTCATCAACTACCGCTGTTTGGTTCCTGCCTACTATGATAATAATAATAAATTTGACAACATCACATACATACTGTACTAATCGTCAAGATAACTTCAAATTCAGTTTTCATCTAGTAAAAGTTTTGTTACTAAATTATTCAACACTAAACCTGAAATTCAAGATTAAGTTATTTAAGAATTACTAGTTCATAAAAATTTATCACACATTTTTATCAATTCAAATTATTTCATAAATTCCCAACTTGTGGTTGAGGTTACAGGGAATAGGCCTGGACCGGCAATTGTTCGTGGGATGCATCCGGTGATATGGATCCATCCACTCTTGCGCAACTCGGGTCATTTCGAATGGCCACTGTGAATGATAGACAACCTTGACTTTCAAATTTTAGGCTTTAATTGGGTCACTCGTTAAACGGTTAAAGCAAAAATTCAAAAAATGCAATTGAGTGATAGCGATGGTTCACTATTCTTAAGATTTGATTACATGTTATTACATCCAAGCGGTAAATTAAATGCGCTTTATAGCTAACTGTAATAATACATCGTAGTTCAAAATGTTTTTTTTTGTAACATATGAATTGAAGTTGAAACATGAGTGGATGTAAAATGTGATAATTTTTTATCATAACTGCAGTATTATTATTAGCTCAGTCACACGAGGTCATACACACATCAGCTGCCTGCCGCATTAGAATTATTGTTGAAATATTAGACAGTTCGTCCTGTAACCTTGCGCAGGGACAATATTTACAATCATATCATAATTGTACGTGTTCGCACGTCAAGCGACGAAATGTACAGTCACTGATCAACTAGGTGTACATTCATCAAGATAACATAATTTATGCCTGCCACGTTAGCGACAAACGCATAATAAAAAAATATTAAAGACTGATTGTGATTGGTTACTTTTTTTTTCAATTTGCTTAGATACCTAATTCTTACTATCCACCTAGGATGGATTAATTATGAGGATGAGCCATAACCCACCAGGAAATGCGAATTGGTGGGTCAAATTAATTATTTTATCTAAATTCTTTGATCTCTGTTTGTGTGCATAAGATAACAAAATGTTAATGTTATTTGAATCATTTTGTTGCAATTTCAAGTGATAGGTGATTTTTAAGGAGATTTGAATCCAAAGCGTGTTGCAATGTGTAATATTTACAGATCGACAACCTCCTTTGATTTGCCGTTGGCTGTCCGTAGATAACTATACGCTGTGGTAATAAAGGCTAATGTGACGGTAGAACAATATGCCCTCTATTTTCTAAGCGCTGTCCCACTGACTCTCGACTTGCTTGAAATACCTGGGACAGCGGTTAATGTTTCTTACGGTTGTCACGTACCTACATGTTCGTATTGTGACCGTGTCTAGCTGGTGGTTTATGGGTTTACTATTCATTCAGGCTTTTCTTTAGCATGTACCCTTCGTATACTACGTCATTGTTTCCCTATTCTTCAATGATTGTCACTTGTTTTGAATTATGCTTATACTCAACCTTGTGTGTCTTTGGGTATGAGACCGGTGATTTCGTGAAAATGAAACTTTTAACGATTCATTGTGTTGCGTCTATCCGTAGCATCATTCACATCAAAACAAGTCTTTAGGTTATTCGTTCATATATTCTTCACTCTTGACTTGTCTTTATGGCGAGGCCAGTTCACGATCTGATGAAAAGATTCATTTTTGAGCTTCCAACTTTTTTTTTCGTAATTTTCAACGACAATGATATATTTTTTATGCAAAAAGGATAGCTTTTTTATTGATCTAACACAACAACTGAGTAGATTTTTAATAAATGATCCAGTATTCCAGAAATCAATAAAAATGACCTAAATTTCGACAAATTTCTGGCGAATCAACAATTAAAGCTATGCAATAATCAACCATATTCTAAAGAGATAGTGAATAGTGATAGAGTAGATTTCGTGAACTGCTTGCCTTAACATCATGAAGGCTCATGCTTAAAAGTATACCTATTTTTAAAAACATTTGGACAGACTGGCGATTCTGTTTCGTGATCATGAACTTTTATTTTAAAGATTTAAAATACAGTTATGCTACAACTAATAAATAAATGCGACCGTGTGTACTATTAAGGACAACATAAGAAAAAAGTGATTTATCTCGGTTTTCATGTTATAACGTGATTACGACTGTTAAGTTTTTTACGGTTGCCGTTTATTTTGCTGTCCGCTACCTAACAACATCAGTAGAAATTGCGTCACTGTTCTTTAACACATCTCTATTATTATATCTATTGAAAGCCACATTGACAATACCCATTCGATCCGACTGACTAGCGGGATGGAATAACTCATTTTGCGCTTGTAGTAATCCTCAGCATCGTGTAGAGGCTATAGAGATCTATGTCTATGAACATTAAGAACTGTCTTTAGAATCTGCATAAACATATTAACGAAGTTTTATTAGTTTATTTACTTTACGACACTCTTAACCATTTTACAAATAAACATAAAATTCAATAATTTAATTCTTCATATCAAACTTTACTTTTGAATTTGATGGAATGAAAAAAACATTACAATAAACATAATTGTGGTACCTATTTTAAATTAATACATCAGTATAGTTGACTGATTTTGCTATCTCAAAGTATTTTTTTCTAAAGGTCCCATTTAGTAGCTTCGATAGACGAAATATAAATCTAGAAGATTTTAATCTCTCGTGTCATATCAGTTTTTTATTGCGTAAAAAAGTTATTGATTGGTAACAAAATTTCATGAGCGCAATAACATTTTTGAAGGTGCATTGTGTAAGTCGGGATTATAAATGAAAGCTATTCGATGAAGTATACCGATATATTCATTGTTAAGCATTACTTAACAACTCGACTTCGCGCTTCTAAGTTGAGCAATCGATTCCATCAGATATAGCATATAGAATTGTAAAGTATCTAATCTAATCCATTTCAAACAATTAGCTTTTATTGTTCATAAGTTTTGTGTTGATCATTGTATCATTCGTAATAAATTCTATTCTTTTATCAAAGAGTTTCGTGTACAATAAAATCAAAACTAATGATTTTCTATTATTATTAAGACAAACGGTGTTAAAAAAGAACTGGGTAGAAAAAGTAAATGCTTAAAGTAAGTAATAATTCATTTTATCCACCAGCGACCGTTATTATGCTAAGAAAAAATCACTCTCGATTCTGGAGTGAGTGAATGTGGTGAAATCATCAATCGATACGATTAAAATGGAAGTGGACTAACAAGACTGAACGAAAGTTGTCCATTCATATAACTATATGCACAAATCTAGAAGTCCATTAAAAATTATAAAAAGCCTTATTTTTTTAAACAAACTTCTGTGTGTATTAATTAAATTAGAGTGCAGAAACATTTAAAGTACTATTATAATAGTGAGTACATTTTTTTTTCATAGTTAATATCCAGGTTTCGGTTCTTTTGATCATAATATGACTTTTTATTGGTGTCCCAAATCTATATTTGGCTGTAGCCTCAAGCATATTTACCTCTTTTAGAAAATAACATATGGAAACATAGACTTATTATAGTATGGAACTAACCTAAAATTCCTATCTAACCGTAGGTTTCCACTAGTCAATTAACAAGGTTGTAAACATTGCCTCGATACAGAGTCTGACAGATAGTAAGGACACAACTCTGCCAAAAATGTTTTTGACAAGCTTAACATATCAATGCAGTGTAAGAAAGTGTTTTATTTCAGTTTTTTACAAAACTTATTTTAAAATATTTAATAAACCTAAGAAATATTTATAATTATTCAATGAAAACTAAAATAGAAGTGATTGTTAAATCATGAAATGAAGTTCCTTTAACTCAACTGTAATTCAAGTCTGTGTCAGTGCACTTTAGTTTAGTGGGTTTAGAATTTTATTAAACTCACGAGATTGACGCTTTTTTACGATTGCACTCAGGACGAGCTTTCAGAGGAGCACAAATCACAATCTTAATGTATGTACCTATACCGTTCAAATGATGGTAATAACTATTATGACTTTATCTTAAATCACATAGGTTACTCTGGTTTATAGACATGACTTACCGTTCGACTAGAGGTGGCACATTATCCAGGAACTCGAAGCCAGCGTGGGTTGTATAAGTAATTGTTTCATGACACAACACTGTACCGTGGTCAGCGCGCACATAATTTTTAATCACCCAATATTCACCGCGTTGAATGTATTCAGGAAGATAGTCTTTATCATTGCACCCGAGAAGAAAACGAAGCCGAGCGAGAGTTGTATCAGACAAAGTGTTTTCGTCCACTATTTCTAGCGTTTCATTCATCAGATCTGCTTCTGATGATGTGTCGTGCAATTTCTTCTCTAGCTCGGCTATTGATATAGTGCTAGACGCAGTCTTATTCGTAGTAGCCGCTGTTGATGGTGTCTTCTGCGAAGTTGATTCTTCAGTAATCCTTACACTCGATTCTACCGATCTACTTTCTGTTATATTCCTAAAGTCTTCTCGGTTCAGATATCTCACTTCGGCACTTCTTTCTGACCCGTCTACCGTCACTGGCACCCAATCAACACCAGGGCTGTTGGTGCCCGAGAGGTGCATCGCCGCGTATAGAAGGACGGCGATGTTGATCACGATGCTCACTCTAAATATAAAATTTCGCCTATTAGCCACCATTGTAACGATTCAGGCACTTGCACTTAGGTAACTAATGAAACTAGTAAGTTAGAACGTCCTTCGCCGTCCTCGGGGACGCAATTTTCTGTAGAATCCTGTTCGAGCCAGCATCACAATTTATTCTGTCATCGGCAGACGTCTGGAGGTGGGCGCCTGACTGGCGCCACTCTCGTGTTCGGCCTCTGAAACAATTAATAAATGCATCGTAATTATTGGCAATCAACTGTTGAACATTTTCAAATAGAACCAGACTTCGGTTCTTTTGGTTCTGTACTTGAGAGTACATTTCATTTCCTTAATTTAGAAATAATAACATAGCTGCAACGTTTATAGCACCGGGATGACTTTTACAGCTCGAAGGGTAATATACCATCACAGAAACTAATAAACTGAAGAATGAATTTTAATTATTCTTGAAGATGCGCGATGTAATTACTGATATTAGGTACTTTGCCAAAGTAATGGAAAAACGTCTGGGAAACTTAATTGAAAAAAAATCACTAGGATCGCTCAGCAACCAGATGTTGATGTATTCTGTATATACGTCCATAAATTTGTAGATTGTGCTATTCGTCTATTTGAATTATTGTGCCTATAAAATGTAATTGGCGCATTGCACGCTTTGGTGTCCGTATGTAGTCCTCTACAGGTTGCATTTCTCAACCGATTTATATAATTTGAGTGAAGTCTACAGTTCACTGAGCTAAACTAGTTTACGGCACCGAAAAATAAGAATACCACAAGTATTTGAAATGCCCAGCAGTATTGTAATACTTAAATAGTAAAGATGATGATAATACCAGCTTTTTGTTTAATATTGTGGAATACGGAACTGTGAACAGTCCGTTATTAATTTATTTCAAGATGTTACGAGAGTTATGAAATATATCGACATAAGGTTCGATTAGCTCATCACCACTTCAGATTACATAAATACTCGATGAGAATGGATGTGGGCTACAGTTTAGTAATAATCTGCTTTCATTAATATCATAATTTCCATAGTGTTATTTTTAGTTTTCTAAAATTAGCTTTTCCCGTCTTCTTCTATTTTCTAGGAGCTTGTTACTTGGTGAAGCTAGTCACTTTTATACTTGTAAAATTACCTAGATTATTTACTTGATACAAGTCTGAAATCGCGAAAAAAAATCAGCTGTTTCATACAAAAATTAAAATCGAAAATATCAAAATGTATGAAACGGCTGATTTTTTAGTAAAAGTTGTTCAGTTTGAAGGTCCCTATATACCATATTCGAAATTAGGGGTATTTTTGAAACACGTTGTATAAGCTAACGCTTAGCTCCTGTCTATCCTATAAATTGTCGTTCTATTCTACTAGCGTTAATTTTAGTAGAATGGCTATTTGATTAGGGGGCTGATCAGCTGTTTCTGAGGCCGACCGTACTAAGTTACCAAGTTTCTATAAGGATATTTCATATTAGCTGAAGATGAATATTTTAAAATAATGTAAGTAAAGCAATTACATTTGAGATTGCGATCGTTAATTCTTCGTTCAAGTGACGTGTCGGACGCCTGGGACCAATTAGCGCGTCGTTAACTATTTTTCCCATCTTATTTTTATCCTTGCGGCGCCATGGAAGTACTTCCATGCCGCAGGCACATACTTTACTCAATACCGAAGATTTTATACTGTATAAAAATATATGTTGTTTTATTCACAAGCAATGTTAAAGTGTAGGATACTTTAAAGCTCAATTTATGCATGTCCTAATTTATTTATTTTTTTAGGGTTCCGTACCCAAAGGGTAAAGCGGGACCCTATTACTAAGACTTCACTGTCCGTCTGTCTGTCTGTCCGTCTGTCACCAGGCTGTATCTCATGAACCGTGATAGTTAGAAAGTTGAAATTTTCACAGATATTGTATTTCTGTTGCCACTATTACAAAATACTAAAACACAGAATTAAATAAATATTAAAGGGGCTCTCACACAGCAATCGTGATTTTTTTTTGCTCGTTTTGCTCGTTATTGATAATGGTAAGTAGACGCTTCAAATATTCACAGAATATTTAATTATACAACATGTTACAAAAATACCTCTTATGCCGAATATGATATACAGCTGTTTCATACAAAAATTAATTACGAAAATATCAAAATGTATGAAACAGCTGATTTTTTTTTCGCGATTTCAGAGTTGATCCCATAGTAAAAGTTGTTCAGTTTGATGGTCCCTATCTACAATATTCGGCATTAGGGGTACTTTTGTAACACCTTGTATAAGGTGTTACAAAAGTACCACCATTTACATTTTGATACATGTATAGATTTTGATATTTTCGATTTTAATTTTCGTATGAAACAGCTGATTTTTTTTTCGCGATTTCAAAGTTGGTCCCATAGTAAAAGTTGTTCAGTTTGATGATCCCTACCCACCATATTCAGCATTAGTGGTATTTTTGTAACACGTTGTATATTCACTTTAAAAATAAATAATTAAATCAGAATAAAATATTTAAGGGTGGCTCTCATACAACAAACGTGGTTTTTACGGAACCTTTTGTGCGCGAGTCCGACTCGCACTTGGTCAGTTTTTTCTCTACAATGTGATTTATAGTTTCAAACAATTGTTTTTGATCGTTAACCAATAAGAACACGTTAATTTTTGTCAGTGGTCTATTTTTCATTATTAATTTTGATTTTATGTATTATACTATTTTAGACAGTTTGGGTAGAATTGTTGTTCTGGTTGCTTTATTAGAATTTTCGTTACGTTTTTTTCAATGCATAACTAAGAACTTTTCTTCCTATAAAACTATTTTATTTTGATGTACAGTCAACGGCACGTCAGACTATACATGTTGAACTTGAGACCGTCTTTATGTCGTACGTAATAAAAGCTGTTTCCGTAGTTCAACTGTTTATCCTAGGTCTTTAGTAATTCCCATACATCATATTTTACTCTCACTGTTTCCGAAAACCTTGGCCTTCTATGAATTATTTATGTGTTCTTTCGCATTCTTGGCGGATACTTACCGTCACGCGACAGTCATTGGTTCTTCAAATATCGGCTACTATTTGAAATTATAAATGTTATTGAAAGAAATCTGTGAAACCTGTATTCATATATAAAGTATAATTATATCAGTTGTCTAGCACCCATATTACAAGCTTTGCTTAGTTTGGGGCTGCTAGATGGCGCTGTGTGAAATTGTCCAAGCAATTTATTTTATTTTATTTATACAAGGTGTTACAAAAATACCCCTAATGCCGAATATGGTATATAGGGACCATCAAACTGAACAACTTTTACTATGTGGCCAACTCTGAAATCGCGAAAAATAATCAGCTGTTTCATACATTTTGATATTTTAGATTTTAATTTTTGTATGAAACAGCTGATTTTTTTTCGCGATTTCAGAGTTGATCCCATAGTAAAAGTTGATCAGTTTGATGGTCTCTATATACCATATTCGGCATTAGGGGTATTTTTGTAAAACCTTGTATACAAGGTTTATGGTAATAGCCTTATAAAGCCGAATATGATAGATAGGGTATACCATGCATACAACCCCGGAAAACTATTATAAACCCGGCTGAGAAGTTTTGTTTTTTATCTGTATGGTATGGTATTATCTGTATGTGACAACCCTAGACGCAAGCAGACTATTTTTTTGATAATCCATTCCATAAAATCGAAACACAAATATCGATTTTCTGTAGTTCTAAAGTAAGTTTAATTTACAAGCTTAATGAAGGTTTTATAACTACGTATGACCTTCAAAATACGAAATCGTTCACAAAAAACATGAAAATAAAACGTTTGGCAAACAAACAAGTTTAAATGTTCTTATATGTAACTACTCTGTTTTCGCAGTCATAAGACAAGGCTGCTGACCTTGACTTTATTGAGCAGTAAATTGTAACAGTAGCTGAGTCTATATTAGATTAGATGACCGCAGCCACCGGTGGAACACAGAACGAATGGAGCGTGCGATGTTTTAAATAACTACCGACCAATTGTATTTATTATACAGATACATACTTATTATCAAGTATTCTGATTACCTCGATGGCCTGTGTGTTTGCGGTAGTTAAGCATCTTTTACAAAGGTCGGTCATGGCATGGTGCACCACCAATATATTATTTTGGGCTCCTCTGTGCTTTAGAAGACACGGGCGTTTGTTGTAGGTTAAGTGTGACCTGTCATCCTACGTATAAGGAAGGCCTGAGCCTCAGCAGTGGGGAAATAAAAATGGCGTATAATATTGCTTCTGTGAAAAGTGGTACTCCTTGCCTGTATGTCCTGACGGGTACAATGTGGAGGTCTTCATGTCGCAAGCGAACAGGTTACTTCTATTCAAGCGCGTTCACCGTAGATCGATTCAAGCTCTACTTACACCACGCAATTTATCGAGCGGACTCGTCCGCGCGATTTCAAGAATCGAAGAGGCTAACTTTGTTTACACTACACTGAGACTAGATATCGCACGCTAGAAATCGTGTGGTCTGTAACATGCTTCATCGCTTACCACGGCGTGACAGCGGTCAAGCGCTTGCCTTGAGTAAAAAAACAATATATTAATGTAACTATGGGTTACGTTTTCAATGGATGGTGTTATTGTTATGACGGGAATTTAAATGCACTGTTTATGGGTACAATTAAAATTAAATTAACAATCTTCATGTTAATGACTAATGCGATTTTAAAAGCTTTACTTCACCTTTATTTAAACAAAAATTACTTACTAGCTAATGCCCGCGACTTCATCCGCGTGTAATTCGCTTTCATTACATACCCTTGTTTGAGAATTACACTTCTAGGACTCATCCACATTTGGCCGTTTCGCGACTAACTGACACATCGGGACCTGATTTTATTCATAGAGCAGCATTTACAAACACGTCGCGGGACGGTCTGCAAAACCGTACTGTCCTTGCGTTACAATGTTACGGTCTGCACAATAGATCGTAAGTCGCTGGTCAACTTGGAATGTACAGTAAATTTAACTATTTAGTTTTCAATAGCTACGCAAATATGTAAACATGTGGTTTGGTTTGTCGTTACAACCACGCCACGGCTTTTAGGGTTGACATTGAAATTTTGTTTTAAGTTAGTATCAGTTATATTTATTACTCGACTACGGCGAAGCAAAAAGGATGGTTATGATTTTGACAGGTGTGTATGTATGTTCATCTGTTCCCTCATAACTTCTAAATTACTTACTTACCACAATTTGACTAAGTGAGGTATTGAATATGGCGCCCTCTTGAGGACTTAAAGTCATGAACTGAAATAAAAATATTTCTAATGATGCCGTGTCGGGTATCACATGAAAGGGCCGTACTTTCTCAGTATGAAAAATCTTTGTCTATTTTTTTTTGCAAAAAGTTTCTTATTCCTGGATGTCAGGTATTGCCAGCCCTAATCACAGGTGTGAAACAGCTAGTGTTGCCTTTATGTATCCTAGATGTATTTTATTTTAGTCCTAACATGTATGTATAAATAGAATAAAGTGTTGGGTGCTTCCCACGATAGCTTGTGGGAAATGCTAAGTATGGATTAGGTATACTGGCTCTACTTGGGAATATGAAAAAAAGGTAAAAATTAAATGGTTAAGTGCGAACTACACTTATTTAAAGAGGTTTGCGTAGATACTGTATCTATCTATAGTGCAGAATGTGCATTTGTTCTATCAAAAGCTAAACTATGTTTTGAACTTAAATAATCGAAACTAGATAATTTATTTTAAAAGTCGGTTTACTCGTAAGTTTATTATCATATTTTTACTGACTTACGAGTATTTGGGATACGTTGTGTACGTGTTTGATTGAAATCTTTGGCAATCCTGAAGTGTGTAGCGTGTGTTACACTTGTTTATTGTATGTTATATTCTGTTATCTATGTATTCTACATTATTTAATAGAAAAAAGATTGTCTTAAGTCCGGGTTAAACTCTAGAAAAGGTTGATTCCTAAAATTTTTACAAGAAGTGTGAAAAACTTTCACACTTCTTGTAAAAAATTCAGTAATAAAAACCACGTGCGAAGTCTACGTTAACATCGCTTCAACTTTCAGCAGTATTCTTGTAAACAAGCCCGGATGTCGACAGAGATTCCTTGCGTTACCTACGTTCATTGTACATTTTGCAATGCAGCGCGTGGGCTCGACGTGTTTGTTCACGGGCTAAACATGTTTAGATTTTTTTACGAGCGCTTTGTAAGGTTAACGTTTAGTATCTCTATGTAATGTTAGTCGATATCTAAAATTTTTGTTTAGGAATAAGAAGTTTCCAATATGTTCATTTAAGTTTATCTGTATCACATAACACACCTTATAATCTATAATGTCTTATCTCATTGCTGTAATATTTATTCTATGCTCATAGTGATTTTCCATAAAACTCACTAATGGATTTTAACCTTTTTTTAACAAGTGTATATTTGAGTAATTTCTAAATTACCTTGACGTCCTTACACGCGTCGTTAAACACGCATCGTTATACAGTAAGAAAAAACATGAATGTAAAAGTGAAAGAGTTATTTGTTGGCCAGTCTGTCTGTACGCAAGATGTCAACGTGTATTGAAGATGCGACCTTCGCCAACGAAAGTGGTTTACTTTAAAAAGATTATAATGCTAGTAGCATTGACTGTATGGTTACACTTGGAGGGATTCCAATTCAAATGGCATTCGGTAAAGCGGAATAAATGTCAGCGTAACTTTGTCTTCGATTTGGTATGTGTCCTTGTATGCTGCATTGTGAATTCAGTTACATAACTTATGGCAGCTAGATTTGTTGACGAACCTTTGACAGAATCACCCATTTGACAGCTTGCGTAAAACCTTTGACTGCCTTTGACATCTGTGTTAGTCTTATAACCATAAACTTTATTATGCTTGCATCATCTTAATTTAACTATAACAGTACATGACACAAACTTATTTAAAACGGTAGCCAAAACTGGAACTAAGTGTTATAACATATTGTTACCTAGGTTACGCCATAGACGACCGAGTCAGATAAGTTTGTGTCTGTTAAAGTTAAGGTTAAATCAAAATGATGCAACCTAGCCTAATAAGTCTATGCTTATAACACGGGTAAAGATCTTTTATTCCAAATGTATAGTTTTCAGATATTTCTCTGTCTTGTAGTGTAAGAAGAATTACTTAGTTCTAGGTCAACGGAAAGTACCCTATAAATTTTTATTCCCTTGGGAGTGTCGAAATATGCGTTTTTTGTGGCATAAACGGACGTATTTTGTTACGTTAACTTAGAAGTTTCATTATTCATAGCTTCAAGGTACTGGTAGACTTGAGTAGGTATATGGTTTTAATTTCAACTCAATAGCTCCACGCGTTCCCGAGATAAAGGGTCTTAACAGACAGACGGACAACAAAGTGATCCTATAAGGGTTCCGTTTTTTTCTTTTTGAGGTACGGAACCCTAAAACGGAAAAATAGAGATAAAAATGATTTTGTTCAATGAAGGTGAAAACAAGGCCGCTTCATCAATTGAAGATTCTGTAGTACCTACATAATTTGTTATATAAAAACACTCATAATTGTTTTTTTGTTTTCGAAAAACGTGTAGTCTTAAGAAAAATCTATTCTATTTTCCGTTTTTGTTTGTACCAAAGTATGTACCAAATTGTATTTAAGGGCAGTCTCAAAATACATATTTGTTTCTAGATATGCAATAAGTTAGACACGTTTTTAAATATAAGTATTGTTAATTTTATTGTTTTCGAAACTATTAAAGCAGCTGAATGTGATGGTTGAAAGTTTGATAAAGAAGGTAGAGTTTAAATTGAATTAGGTCTCAAGTCAAACTTTGAAGACCAATAGTGAAATTAAAATATTATACTATAATTATTGCGTGCGTGTCTGAACGGAATCAAAGTAACTGTGCTCATGCATAATGCTTGTGTAATTTATAACTTGAGTCGCTCAAATTACCATGAGTATAATAATGATGCATCAAATTACTCTGCACGGTCCCTGCCAGTGTTGATGTACTCCATTTAGAACTGCACGGGTTTTTTCATAAACTTTTTATCTACTGTTGGTAAAAATAACTGACTAATTGTGAGTCATAGATAAAATAAATCTATATATATAAAAGGGAAAATCACTCACTCACTCACTCACTCACTGATCACGAAATCTCAGAAACTGCAAGTGCTAGGAGTCTCAAATTTTGCATGGGGGCTACTTTTAGGGCGTAGGTGCCCACTAAGACGGGATTTTGCGAAATTCAAACCCTAAAGGGGTGAAACAGGGTGGCAAAGTTTGTATGGGAGAACGCGATTCCTTGGCCCGATTGACTTGAAATTTGGCATAGACATTCTTTCACAAAATTAATTGAACACGTGTTTCGTATTTTTTTAATATTTATCCCCTAACAGGGTTAAAAACTGATAGAAAGCTACTTTTGGGGCGATTGACTTCGACGTCGGAATTGAAACTTCTTTGTGCATTTGATTGATTAATTAAGAAAAATAAATATCATTTGTCATCTCAACGTAGTATTACATTCTCTTTGGTCATTTCCCCTGCGAGTAGGTAGAATGCATTTCATTGAATAGTACCTATGGCATTATGTTGGCAGTGCTGTAATTTTTTCCTTATTGCGTTTTGATAAGGAGCAAAATTATTCCATCTGATTATCAGATTTATTTTAAAAGAATACAATATCCGGTCAAGTCGCCTATGCTATGACAATTAATAAAGCACGGGGACAAAGTTTAAGAGCGGCTGGTGTAGATCTGCGCAGTGATTGTTTCTCCCATGGCCTCTACTGTCGCCTGCTCGAGAGCCAGCTCGCCGAATAGCCTTTTTATTTTGAAATCGGATAATATGACAAGAAATGTGGTAGGTATACAACATGTTACAAAAATACCCCTAATGCCGAATATGGTATATAGGGACCATCAAACTGAACAACTTTTATTATTGGGACCAACTTTGAAATCGCGAAAAAAAAATCAATTGTTTCATACATTTGATATTTTCGTAATTAATTTTTGGATGATACAGCTGATTTTTTTACAGCTGATTTTTAACAGAGTAAGTGCCATAGTAAAAGTTGTTCAGTTTAATGGTACATATCTATCATATTCGGCATTAGGGGTACTTTTGTAACACGTTGTATATAAGATATCCTGTAGTATAGTCCTTCACACTCACCACATTAGTAACTACATTGTATACCCGTGCGAAGCCGGGGCGGGCCGCTAGTAAATAAATAAATAAATGCTTGGACAATTTCAACAGCGCATCTAGCCCCAAACTAAGCAAAGCTTGTAATATGGGTGTTAGACAACTGATATACTACTTGCATACTTTTTAAAAATATACTTATAATACATATAACACCCATACCCGTCACAGAAATTAAAATTCATCATTTCAATTTCTGTGGGAATCGAACTCGGGGACCTCTTGCATGCTAGACTGGCATGTTGACCACTGCACCACTCAGGTCGTCGTAACGATATTATACCACAATGTTATAATTATATTAAAATACCAAATGATCATGATAATTATAATCCCGTTGCCCTCTCCCAACTCAATCCACGAAATATTGGAACCGTTTCATTGTGGGCAAGTCAATGGGGTGAGAAAAAGTAGGTTGAGTGAGTGACCATTAACGTCAGCCATTTTAATGTCCCCACTGCTGGGGCACAGGCCTTCCTTATGGGTGGATAAGGAGGATGGGCCATGACCCACCACGCGGGCCCAATACAGATTCGTGGGTGCTATAACGACTGTAAATGCAGCCGGAACCAACGGCTTAACGTGCCTTCTGAAGCACGGAGGAGCTCGAGATAATAAATTTTGACACCCATCCTATGACCGACCCCTACGAAAGTTGTTTAACATTCGCAATCGATGGGCCAGGCGCTATACCACTGCGCCACCGAGCTCCTCATTTGAGTGAGTAGTCGTGCCATATTATTTAGCTGTAGCATATCAATTTCATTATTATTAACAGTAAACTTATCAATCTTCCTTCTTTTTACTATTGTATTTTTGTAGTTTTTTCCCTTAGAAAAGTAAATTAAGGTCAGGTGGGTAAGAGAAACACCGAGGCCAGTGAAACACCCAACTAAGAAATTATCGTATTTTTTCTCCATAGCAACGAGTCGATAAAGCAGGAATGATGAATTAGTTCTCGTATTACAATACAGATATCGCTACGATCTTTAAGCTGCTAGTAAACCAAAAAGAAATTCATTAAATGTCAAAACGCAAAACACGAGTGAAAGCAAGAACATTTTGGCAATCATACAAGCAAAATCAAAGAGTTATTTTAAATGTTGTTATCGCAAGTACAGCATGTAAAGTGTACATTACATGGTAAAACGCGATGATCCAACAACTATTTTTAACTAAATTCTTTATAAAATTGAGTTTTTGTAATGTGAAAACCTAACATCAAAAAGTGCTGAAAGAGAGAAGACAAATCATGAAGTCATGACGGGAGAAGAGAAACATATGACGCACTTCCCCGTATCAGATATTGCAAACCTTACTTAGTTTTAAGCGTTAGTTGTGTAAAACAGAAAGTAAATATAAGTTTATAGCCATATGGTAATTGTATAAGGTAACTGCGGAACCCTATACTGCGCGTAGCACGACACGCACTTGGCCAGTTTTTTTGTTTTTATTTAAATGGACGCAATATTTAAAGCTATTTGTTTGCTGTTTCACTTCCCCTTTTTCAGGTTTAAGTGAAATAAAGCCTAGTTTTTATATTCTTTTCGTGATTTTGTAGCTTAATGCAAGTCTTTCGATATTTAAATTCATACCATTAAAGGATGATTGCTTAAACAGCTACTTTAAATTGCAAGTTCTATAACATTACTAAAACCACTTTAATTTAAATAAAGAATGTTTCACTTGATGACGTTAGTTTATTTTGAGTACTTATTTAATCATTACTTTTAGTTATTATATTAGCTATTGTTGCTCATTAGTAATTTAATGGTAAGTATGTTGACTTAGTATATTTTATACAGCTATAAACTTGAGGTTGAAAATTCACTAAATTGCGTCACGACAGTAGTTTCGTTTGATGCATGAAATTTGACATTTACTGGACACGGTATATTTCGAAAATCATTATTAACTACTAACTACATGACGTTTCCAGCTGTTTTTAACGACAAGCTAAAATATTATTTTTTAAATTACTTTGTATTACCATTAAACGGATCTCTTCACTTGGAAGTTCGCGCAAGTTTTATTTTAGTATTTATAAATCAGAAAAATTAAGATCCAAATTAAGTAAACAAGGAATGTGAGTTTCTTAAGCTAATTATTTAATGTTACAATCAAAAGGGTCAAATATTACAAAATATTTTTAATGTAATGGGAAAGAATGCAAAAGCGGCATAACTATTACTGAGGCAGTTAACAAACAATAGTGTCTTTGGTAAGAATTACGTTCCTTACATTGTTATAGCTGTAATTAGCTTGATGGCTAATGATTAGAACAATTGTGATACAATACAGTAAGTATATCCGGGTAAATATGTTCATCACGATTGAAACCAAGGACAAGGCAAGACAAAGTTACATTTTCTAAAAGTGATAACGAACATCGCAAAGTTAAATTTTATAGGGCAAAAGTTTTCGCTTAATATCGACCAACCAGATAGGTGGGTCATGTTGCTCGTAATGATGGTACAAAGAACGGTCCTTGAATGGAGACCATGGACGAACAAAAGACAACGAGGCCAACCACCGAAACGATGGGTTAACCTGACGACATATTGAACACAATGGTATAAGGCAAAAACCGAACCCTGTAAAAGAATTGAAAGAGTGCTATGTTCAGAATAAAAGAAGATGAACATAACTATGAATATCATGATAATGATGAAAATGTAAATGAAATCCATTAACTGCTTTGCGAAGTTCGATTTCACTTTAACAAAATTTGATTCTGTCTAAATAGAAGGCGTTTTTAGAAATCAATAATTGTTAAGTTAAAAACATAATAATTGACACTCAACACATTTAAGTTGTCTATGGACACATCCAATCTGTGTTACGTTATGTCCATAATGATATGTCATTCAAGTCCCAACAAGCATCTTGCTTTAGTTAGATGAATGGAGTGACGTCAGAGTTTCAACATTAGGCTCGTGGCACACAGAAGAACAATGTCACAAGAAATCACAACCTCCACATTCAACGAGGGGAAGTTCACTAGGTATTTTTACTTAGAGTGTTTAAAATGCCCAAGGTGACGTTTTTCATAGAGCTTAGCTGATATCGAAATCTATCTCTTGATCGCTCTGTAATAAATGTAATATGAATTACTTACTCTCGCAAATTTTTTATCTATTGTGGCATACTTGAGAAATTAGACTTGCCTTAGAAAATTTTATCTTATATAGTTTATTTTTTTTATGTATTAGATATTTTTGGACTCGATAATGAAAAGCGAATCGATTAAAAGAGAATATTACTATCTCACAAAAAACGGTGTAGAGCCATGCATACCAATTGAAAGAAACGACGGAACCTGAAAGCTAAGTCTAGTATAGGTAATACTGCTAATGAATCTGCAAATGCTGCATCTAATTCGTTGTAACATGAATTAGGCAAATCATGCGATTGACTGTCGTGTGTTCAACAGTAATTCGAATTCGCTCGAATGTAGTTTACAAAAACTTTTAAAAATTAAAAAGAAAAACCTCCTTCAAAAAACCTTAAAAAAATTGCTATAAAAAAACAGCTTCAAAAAACAGCAGCTATAAAAAGCAAGAAATAATATTCAAATCTGCATAATTACTATTCAAGTACCTACGCATATCTGATATTAAAAAAACGTCTTTTGAAGTCGGGTGGGGCTAAAGATAATTTCCTTTTTTAATCATAATAACATTTATCGTGGTTTCTCTTTCTCAATTTGATTTTTTAATTCTTAAAGCCCCACCCGACTTCATAAGACGTTTTTTTAATATCAGATATGCGTAGGTACTTGAATAGTAATTATGCAGATTTGAATATTATTTCTTGCTTTTTATAGCTGCTGTTTTTTGAAGCTGTTTTTTTATAGCAATTTTTTTAAGGTTTTTTGAAGGAGGTTTTTCTTTTTAATTTTTAAAAGTTTTTTTATTTTTAACTTTTTTGTGGTAGGTATGTCTAAGTAAATGTAAGCGATGATATAAATATATTTTATTCATATTTCACACATTTCAATGGTATAATACGCCTAGTAACTCAATATCCACTTTTCGCACTGTTAATTTTAGCAAGGGTCAGACATGGGGTAGGTGACCAAAGTATATTATCTCGAGCTCCTCCGTGCTTCAGAAGACACGTTAAGCCGTTAGTTCCAGCTACATTTGCACATTAACACCCACCAATCCGCATTGGGCCCGCGCTGTAGGTTATGGCCCATCCTATTCATTAGCCCATAAGTAAGGCTTGTATCCTAGCCCCATTGGTGACAATAAAAATGGCTGATGCAAAACCTTTCAATACCGTAGAGTAATCACTAATACACTATCATATTTGATTTTGAAGAGTTCTCTTGTGTATCATCGAAGTCCAAGGTCCAATGTGAAGGAAATTTGAATGAAAACATCCTTAAAGTATCCCCTTTCTAACGAAACAAGAATCATCTAAATCGGTTTATAAACAAAGAAGTTATGTCTGAAGATCCGTTAAAACTCGTGCAAAAGTTACCTAAAAAATTACAGTATTTTCAGGATTACTCAAAAACTACTGAACCGATTCAAAATTTTCAAAAAATGGGACCACCTGGGGAGCAAACCTGATAAAGTGGCGTTTGAATCATGTCAATCGGTTCAGCCGTTTTCGAGTTATCGGTGGACATACATAAAAAAAAAAAAAAAAAAAAAAAAAAAACAAATAAACAGTCGAACATAGAACCTCCTCCTTTTTTTGAAGTCGGTTAAAAATTATAATCTAGTCGCGCAATGCGATCGAGCGTGTCGTGTAGCCTAGACCTAACTACATTGATAGTTAAAAGGCATTGTGTTCTTATCGTTCCGGCCAGAGAGGTCAATTTTGAATGGCAGTTGGTTAACCGTAAAGACAGAAGGCCGATTCATTAGCAGGAAGCGTGGTTCGCGGTCTGCATTCGTGATAAACTACGCCGAACTGAGTGTCGAGACAGCCAACGATTCATGATAGCTGGCTGTCCTACCTACTGTACATGTCACAGGGAATATATCAATATAATTTCAATCTCGTTGATTGTTTGTATAAGTAAATAACATGAGCAATTTATTCTTTTAAGAATCCGGCAAACAGTGAACTTCCCATACAAACGTATTTACCAAAATGATTTGCAATTTGAGCATAATTAAATCTTACCCAAACCAAAATTATCGAAATAGTATTTTGGATTTTTAGATAATAGAACCCTAGACAAATACTGTCTTAATCCGAATATCATCACAAGAACAGTTAATTATGCTTAAATTGCAAATCATTTTGGTAAATACGTTTGTATGGGAAGTTCACTGTTTGCCGGATTCTTAAAAGAATAATTGCTCATGTTATTTACTTATACAAACAATCAACGATTGGTTTCATCATCATTTTGGTTGTATTTTACGGATTACAGCGCGTATGTTATAGTGCAGGTGTTATTTTAATATTATTAAGTTTAAATTTGTTGGTTTTTTATTTCCCGAAGTTCCCACACCTTTCCTGGAGCTGTGGTCACGGGATGACTATCTAATATACGTGCTGTTATCCGTAAAAAGTGTTTTATTTCTAATGAACTGTAGGCGCGGAAGCCTTAGAACCGTAAGTGACTTATTTTTTTATTTATACTTTAATTTTCTTATTATTATAATCGTCTTAAAACTTTACATTAACACGCATCAATAGTGGCCAAATGCAAAGATGGCAGGCAAATGAGTGTTATAGCCCATTGTTCCGCTCGTAATGTTTATGAAAAGAAACAAGAGAGGATATACGAGTATCATAACCATTGTCTAAAGTAAGTGCTCAATGGAGAATAACTTTAGTATAAGAGTAAATTGGTTCACGTCATTAATATAAACATCACATAAAACTAACTTGGTGAATTTTTTAAGTAATTTCATTAATCGCAGTATTGAGATTTCTTAAATCACGTGATTAATTCAAAATTAAGGAGATTTGAAATAACAAATATTAATTAAGTGTGTTACTTGCATCTGTGTTGGTAACCACTTTTCCAGTCATTAGTTCGTCCCAAATAAACAATCCACAAAAACTAAGTAACAACAAATCGATCGACCGAGAACCTTGGATAGAGGTCAAAGACCCAGAAGTGTCGTTTTATTTTGACAAAAAATCTCTGAGAGCGAGCACTCGAATCAACCATGGTCCATGCGTAATGCGCATTTGAGCACTGGGACCAGACAATTTTCCTCCAAAATTTAATGCTGGATTAAAATACTTATATTGTTTTTTTGATCATTTAGTTACATTAGGCGTTACTAAAAGATTACTAGACATAAGTTAGTATCTTGCAAAAACAAAAGAGAGTAGGTCTGTACTACAAAAGATAACATAAGACATACTTCATACCAGCAAGCAGAGAAATGAAAACGCAATTCAAAACCATTACAATAGCTGCAGATTTAAAAGATGCGCCCAAGGATTTTCCTAACCACCAGCGCCACCAGCAGACCTGTCATTTAATTTGCGAAACTGCAGACAATTTATAAAACTATTTGCAACAAATTGGTGTTCACCGCAACCACGAAGGTAGACACTGCCGTCGCTCCGGGTTACTGCGTGTTGCTAAACGGGCAACTATTTATTCGGACGACAGACGTCCCATTAGAAAGGTGATTTGCTATCAAACTTTTGCGCAGCGAATAGTTCTAAAGCGCTGGGAATATAAGCTTTTTGAATTTTATAACTCAACTCTTAAGAATTTACAACTTTTGTCAGAAAGAAGGAAATTCCTAGTCGGGTGTTTAAAGAAAAATTAAAAGTTTTTATTTTAAGCAGAAATTACTGGTCAAACTTCTTGTCATCTAGTCTAGACAATAAGGAAAGGCGGGCAATGTCATTCTTCAATGTTTCATAATAATTACACAATTTCATTTCAATCATTTATAATGCTCTCTTAAATAAGTACCTCAAACTAAAAAGCCCTTTACGACATTATCTGAATGTCAGATTATTATCATTCGCTAATCAAGGTTAATTCTATTGTGTTAGCCGTTACAATTACATAAATTAAGTGACCAATACGAAACCTCTCGCTAACAGAGAACGCGTGCCAGCTGTGATTGCGAAGGCTGTAGTGATGTCTGTACTGATTCGTATTTTATTAACAGTATATTAAAGTACGTTTCTATCCTTTTTTGAAATTTGGGATGGTCTTAGTTCTATTGTACAACAGTGAATCCAAAGGTGAAAAAAAATTAATCTTGGCCCATGATCTTTGTAAATATGTTGAGGTCATACTTTTTTGCTCTAATCCAAATCATCGATGATTCATTAGGACAAAAAAGTGGGATATCATCTATATTTTAAACACCAATTATTTTTTGTGAGTTTTCAAAGAGTTAATCAGCAGTTTAAAAAAACGTATGATAAAGTTATGAAGAGCTTATTTCTATATCAATAGATATACTTTTGTGTTGCGTAGAGTCGTTTTTTCATCGTAATAATCAACAATATATCCTTTTAATTCCTGCAAAAAAAGTTGTAACTTTTTGCAAGAACTATCAAAACTGCTTGCCACAGAATCGTAAGTAAGTACGACAGTGAACTTGTGGTATGCAATTGTTTTGTCTCTCCCCAACACTAGTGCTCCGTAATTTGTTGCCTACGCGCATTCAATTGCATTATCCCGTCGTCGTTTCATTATTTGAGCGGCACCAACGAGCACTGCCGTCTAATTTAATAGCAAATTGATGTCTCAGATAACCACACAGAATTTTATATTAAGCGACACGTGCATGAAAATCAAATTCTGTTAAGAGATAAATACCAACGTCAGGTAATATCTTAAACTAGGAATTCCTTTTCATAGCAAGTGTCTTCTACAATTCTCTTTTACATGATTCTTCCAACGATGACAACGACAACAGCGTTAAAAATTTTGTTTTTTTTATTATCAATATACCTATTCAACCTACATTCAGCAGCATTCAACTAAACTGCGTTAATATAAAACTTGACCTCCAGTAAAATATAATAAAATAAGCAAAAAGTGAATGTATCAAATATGTGTCCGTCATTAAACAAGAAATTGCCGCGCAAGAGTGTGACATGATGGGGTCTGACATCAAGATCTGAAACTGTAGAGAAAGTGTTCTGAAAAAAACCTTAAAAAAATTGCTATAAAAAAGCTTCAAAAAGCAACAGCTCTAAAAAGCAAGAAATAATATTCAAATCTGCATAATTACCACTATTCAAGTACCTACGCATAATTATCTGATATAAAAAAAACGTCTTTTGAAGTCGGGTGGGGCTGAAAGATATTTTCCTTTTTTAATTTATATAAACATTTGTAGTGGTTTCTCTTTCGTAATTTGATTTTTTAAATCTTAAAGCCCCACCCGACTTCATAAGACGTTTTTTTTTATATCAGATATGCGTAGGTACTTGAATAGTGGTAATTATGCAGATTTGAATATTATTTCTTGCTTTTTAGAGCTGTTGCTTTTTGAAGCTTTTTTATAGCAATTTTTTTAAGGTTTTTTGAAGGAGGTTTTTCTTTTTAATTTTTAAAAGCTTTTTTATTTTTCACTTTTTTGTGTTAGGTATGTACAAGTAAATGTAAGCAATGATATAAATATATTTTATTCATATTTTCAACACTTTTCAATGGTACTCGTATAATTCCTACTCCGAATAACTCAATTTCCACTTTTCGCGCTGTTAATTTTAGCAAGGGTCAGTCATGGGGTGGGTGACCAAAGTGTATAATCGCGAGCTCCTCCGTGCTTCAGAAGACACGTTAAGCCGTTAGTCCCAGCTACATTTGCACTCATTAACACCCACCAATCCGCATTGGGCCCGCGCGGTGGGTTATGGTCCATCCTATTCATTAGCCCATAAGTAAGGCTTGTATTCCAGTCCCAACAGTGACACTAAAAATGGCTGATGCGAAACCTTTCAATACCGTAGAGTAATCACTAATACACTATCCAATTTGATTTTGAAGAGTTCTCTTGAGTATCTTCGAAGTCCAAGGTCCAATGTACAGGAAATTTTAATGAAAACACCCTTAAAGTATCCTCTTTCTAACAAAACAAGAATTATCTCAATCGGTTTATAAACAAAGAAGTTATGTCTGAAGATCCGTTGAAACTCGTGCAAAAGTCACCTAAAAAATTACAGTATTTGCAGGATTACTCGAAAACCACTGAAACGATTTAAAATTTTCAAAAAATGGGACCACCTGGGGAACAAATCTGATAAAGTGGCGTTTGAATCATGTCAATCGGTTCAGCCGTTCTCGAGTAATCGGTGGACATACATAAAAAAAAAAAAAAAAAAAAAAAAACAAATAAACAGACGAACATAGAACCTCCTCCTTTTTTTGAAGTCGGTTAAAAAGGGGCATGCACGTCTCAGTGTGATACCTAGATAGAGAGCATAATGGCAATCCTAAACTTGGCCATTTATGGTCCTGTTATTTGACGCATAGTGCGTTACGCATATAAAGAGTTTCCCGACTCACCTCGATGTCACCAGACGTCTGGCGACTGTCCAACCTTGCCTGTGCTTCTGATGAGTCACAGACCACAGTCTATGAAGGTCGACGGCCGTGGTTCCGACGTCACCGCGGCAAATGGGCCTCTTGAGGAAGTTCCGAGAACCGCAAAAAAAAACAACCAACAACACGATTCCATCTGAATTTACGACAAGGTTTTGTCCGACTGTAATTAACGGTTGCAGTTCCATTGAAGTGTAGACAATGGTGGTTATGCCTAAGTAAGGCCTTCGACAAAATGCGGATTTTATCTTAAACGTCGCTAGAAGCTTCTTATGGGGAAGTCTTTGCTAAATAAATAAAGGCATCGTTTATTTAAATTCCTATAATGAAGATAATTTCTATCCCTTACATGGTTAGAAGCTTATATTACAAGGAAAAGACACGCAATAACATAACTAAATGGCGATAAATTAAGCAAATTAATGAAAATTGCTCTGACTTTAATTTTATTGCCCGTTAATATTTTCAATAAGTATATGATTGTAGTAATCATTCTACAGTAAAATTAATACAAATCAATTATTAGATATTTTTTTATTTACTTATCGACCATTATCAAAGTAGCTATACAACATGTTACAAAAGTACCCCTAATGCCGAATATGGTATATAGGGACCATCAAACTGATCAACTTTTACTATGGGACCAACGCTGAAATCGCGAAAAAAAAATCAGCTGTTACATACATTTTGATATTTTCGATTTTAATTTTTGTATGAAACAGCTGATTTTCTTTTCGCGATTTCAAAGTTGGTCCCATAGTAAAAGTTGTTCAGTTTGATGGTCCCTATCTATCATATTCGGCATTAGGGGTACTTTTGTAACACCTTGTATAATATATCCGAACTTATTGTATTATTTATGTAGCTCATTACCAGCTTATAGTTTTTCTACACCATGATACCTAATATACGAAAATTATCTAATACATTTAAGAAAAAATACACTCCTATTAAAATGTTATAATACGAAATCGACGCTATGAAAAATAATGTTTTTACACAAAAGTTATATTAAGTGCAAACAAATCTCACCTCATTCTGAGATCGAATGTAAATTATTGTAAATGTTAGGTTATGACCAATAAGCATGATAATTATGTCAATTGGAACGCACTGCAGCGATTGGATTGGACCAGATTGGACCCCGCAAGTGTGTTCAAGGACGGTTATTAAACACTACTTACAACAAAAGTAAGTAGTGTTTACATTCAGCGAAACTGCAAACAAATATTGTTTAAAAAATAGCATCACGGGGCTAAAAAATTACAACCCGCACAGAATTTAGACTTTAATCGGACCAGCCATGCGCCCGGTGACAGACGTTCTAGCGTTCTTTACAGTAATTATTATTGCAGTTTGTAGTTTGAAGAAAAGAGAGTGTTGATTGGAAATGACGTCCTGTGTAGGTTAAGTGGTGTAAAAGATGCAAAGAAGTCAAAAATATGCAGAGATAACGTAAAATAAGTATTAAATATTTTTTCGTTTGCAAAGCTCATTATCTTCTATTTTTTCAAATTAAACGTTATGTCCTATGCATTAAGTCATTAACTACCATTTTGATACTTTTGGGTTTTCCGAAACTTGCTAACCAGCAATAGCAATTTTTGGCGATATGAAAAAATGAGTAAATTTTCCTTTCTGGTAAATGAAAAAAATCATTAAAAGAATATATTATAGCAAATGCTTAATTTACATCACTTTAATTAAGGAACAGTTGGCTAAACTGTAAATCAGTTAGTTTAAAACAATCATTTTATTTTTTCCCATAACATAAAATAATATATTTCAGAAACTATTCGTTACTTAATTTTTAGGGTTCCGTACCTCAAGTATTTTTTATAGGATCACTTTGTTGTCCGTCTGTCTATCAATATCATTTATCTCGGGAACGCGTAGAGGTATCGAGTTGAAATAAGAACCATATACTTAGGTCTACAGTCCCTTGATACTGTGAAAAATCAAGCTTCTAAGTTAATGCTAAAAAAGGTATGACCGTTTATGCCACAATAAATGCATATTTCGACAATCTCAAGTGAATCAAAGGGTACTATGAAAACTATGAAATTTGGGAATTAATATCGCCTTAAACTACAAATACAGGGAAAATCTGGAAACTACTCATTTATAATTAAATCATAAAAAAACATACAAATATTTACGGAACCCTCGGTGGGCGAGTCTTTATATCTTATCTAAGAAATTGTTAATTAAAAAGTAGGTACTATCAAATGTTTACGGCAAGAAGTCATTAACTTTGTTGATTAACTTTACACTAGCGGCCTCCCGCGACTTTGTCCGCGTGGATCCTATGTTTTAATCTAGGTTATAAACTATCTGTGTACCAAATTTCATCCAATTCCGCCGTTCCGGCGTGAAGAGGTAACAGACACACACACAAGCACACAATTAAATTAAAAGGAAAAAAATAACGTTTTGTATATAGGTAGTATTTTTTAATGATTTTAATAATAAAAATATAACACACTACAGCATGAAATTTTAATAATTTAGTTCCTGAAGTAGGGTGGTTCCATTCATGATTACAAGCAAGTTTTACTATGGGCCAACTCTGATATCGCCAAAAAAAATATCAGCTGTTCCATACAAAAGCGCAATACCTACTCGACCTTAATGTATGGAAAACAGCAGATTTTGATTGAATCAAAAGATTAAAATTTCAGCGTGTATACTTTTTTTTTCCATAGCTATGTAGCCATGATAATGGCATGTTCAAGATTGAAAAATTTCTTATCATTTGATTTTGGTCTTTTTGATTTTTGCCATAACTTTGGTAAGAAATGATTTTCCTTCAGATCTTACTCAATTTTTATGTCTAATTAATTTAAGAGATCATTAATTGAAAATTACTATAAATTTTTTCTGGCAAGAAGTCATTAACTTTGTTTTTCAGCTTTAAAAGATAGTTAAAAGTTTTGTGTTAAGAATTTAATTCTTGTTGATTTAAATAGGTAAAAAAATATAACTCTGTTAAAGTGCATATCGTTTATTTTCATACCTATTGAATTTACCATGATTAGGTCATGTTCAATATTGAAAAAGTTCATTAATTGATGTCTCATTATTTAATTTTAGTCACTAAGCCGACGAAATCTTAATGGCAATTAAAGTATATAACAGCATTCCAAATAACATTAAGTGTCTTGAAAATATTAATTCATTCGAATGTGAGCATAAAAAGTTTTTAGTCAATAAGGCCTACTATACGTTAAAAGAACTCTTTAATGATAAGCTTTAGATTTTAAGCTGCATTGCCCTTACAGGGTCACACTGATCTCAAAACTTTTGTTAACAACTTTTCTATGTACTACTGGCAATGAATAAATGAAATATGAAATATCTATGAGTATACCGTTAATGGTCGCTATTTTGCAACACGTGTTCAGTCGCATTGTGCTGCATAACTAAATGCCAGCATTTATAGCCCCTGACGACCTCCGTGGTAGAGTGGTTCGCACGCCGGTTTTCAAGGTGTGGCCATCTCTGAGGTCCCGGGTTCAATCCCCGGCTGGGTCAATTTGGAAAACAAACTTTTCTATATTGACTCAGGTCTGGGTGTTTGTGTTACCACCGTTGTCTCTGAGTTCTATAACACAAGAGCTTTAGCTACTTACTTTGGAATCGGAGCAATGTATGTGATGTTGTAAATTTGTTTTTAAGTATAATTTATTTACCGGTAAAACGCACATGATGCTCTTGATATTTAAATTAAAATAAGGGTTCCAGTGGACAAAGTACCGTCTTAAAACACAGTAAATAAAACGAAAGGTTTCCTGCATTGTAAATTATAAACTAACTCCGAAAAATAACTTCTTATTTTCAGAGTAGCAAACTAGCTACCTAATGTATTGATCATACGTGTCATCAGGAATCTCTTCGTACATCATAAACATACATCACGTTCCACCTTCCTGATGATCCAACAAGGTCGTCACGAATAAGCATGATCTTACTATTATATACAAGTACTCGAGGGTCTGTCGTGTTAAGGAAATATTTGAAGGATTTAATTAAATATTGATTATCTAAACAAAATGATGAATTAGGAGATTACGCAATAATCCATCAAACTGACTTTACTTAAGTTATTAAGATGTACCTATTAAATGAAAATATTCATTTATGATTCAAACTCAAATGTTTTAATAAGTTCATAATTACAATTATTTCTTATTAAATTACAAGGGTTTTATGCGTTAGGTTACAATACAATACAGGTATGAAATGAATAATGAGAATATGGAAAATCTATTATGTTCCTATTCGACAGTTTGGAGAGAAAAAAAAACACAATTACATTAAATATTTTGGTAATATCTGAAACTTTTATAAAGTACTTTGTTATTTCGTAATAATTCACATCATTGAAGTTTTATGTTAGTTATAATAATGTCTTTGTAGACGTTTGAACTGAAGACGCCTGTGAAGATTCCATGTTATATGAGTCATATCTTTTTTCCTTTGCATTTCAAACTGGAAATTCCCACCGTAATATTGCTAGGGATCTATTACAAGTTTACGACTTTTTTTTATTCACATGCCATGGAATGTTAATGATTATTTTAAAGATATTTCGATTCGATTCGAAAACTGTTTTCCATATAACCATACAGTATAACCGATAAACTATTTATAATTTTCCTGTTGTTTATAGATACTATGGTAGCTCAAGTTTAGGTGTAAATTCCCATGTAAAATATAAATCTACTTTTATTTTTAACACTTTTATTCACACAGATTTTTTTATTATGAAGGAAATTAGAAATCGCGTCAAATGCTACTTACTTTGGAATCGGAGTAATGTATGTGATGTTGTCAAAAAAATATTTTTTTGAGGAAAACTTTAAGTAGTTGAGTAGACACTTATTATCAATTTAATTATAGTCAGACAATTTTTTTTTCTATTTTGGTGTAGGTTTTCTGATAACTAATGATAATTTTGTTGATGTGATAAAAATAATTTTACAATTAGTCATGTTTAAGTATAGTTCTTACGATAAACTCAGTAATGAGCTATGATGTTGTAAAAAAATACATTAGTTCTAGTGTACACAGGGAGTAAACAATTCCAGAATTTCTAAAAAAAAACTATAGGCATATATCTATTATGTGCTATAGGTATTTGTAATTCGTTGGAGTGACCGTCGCTGTCGTCTTTCCGAACTAATTATTGTGCTAGGTTGGAAGTAAAGTATTTAAATACAATAAGCATTTTGACCCATAACCACGTTATTTTATCTTTGCTCCATAAATCATAAATAGTATCAATGTAGATATTATTATATAAGGGCCGCCGGTCATTAGCATGATTAGTTTAAAATATTGAGCTTTTGACATCATCTATATGGAAATTGATAGTACATCCATTACGGCACTGTTTAGTATTAAGTTACTCTTTCAAAACTGGTTGCACCTAAAGAATGTTAGTTGACTCAACAGTAAACGTGCTCGTGTACACCAACCTTTATTATCGCATTTGTTAGAAGTGCGTATCCGGATTCTCTTGGCTAGTAGTTCTTAGCTTGAAATTAGCAGAAAGCTAGTTTTATGACAAGAATAAGTTATGAGATTAATAAGCAAGCCGCCCGTGTAGTGAGTTATCAAAGCGAATGTATTTCTGAGATTTTATTTAGATTTTACTATTCAAGAATCCCTATTCCACACCGGGTTAAGTGTGGAATAGGATTCTTAAATTTTGTTGAACTTTGCAAAAAATATCGAAGTGTTACGAACGACTACATATACAGTCAATAGACACAATGTCAATATAGATATGGTTTTTCTCAAGAAATTGTCAACCGGCTACAAGGCCAAGAAACCCAAAGTTTTCATGAGGAAAGATATCTAGAATTTCGTAAATAAGGCACCAAATTTTGACGACCTCCTTGGTCGAGCGGCTTTGTACACCGGTTTTCAAGGTGTCGCCATCTCTGAGGTCCCGGGTTCGATCCCCGGTTGGGTCAATTTAGAAAACGAACTTTTCTATATTGGCTCAGGTCTGGGTGTTTGTGATACCACCGTTGTCTCCGATTTTCATAATATAAGTACTTTAGCTACTTACTTTGGAATCGGAGCAATGTATGTGATGTTGTCAAATATTTATTATTTTATTTATTTATTAAATGAAAAATTCTTGGCAACAAAGGTACTACCTACTTACATTAGCAGACGTTTTTTCATCAACTAAACTAAATCAAACCAAAATACAGTTTCAACTTGTTTTACAGGTTGCCTTAATTTTTGGGATCAGCGGTGCCTGAAGAGGCATAGAAATGGTTGACAACATCCAGAATTGTACAATTAAAATTTTAATAGAATAAACTATTTAATATTGTATTTTATTTTCTCGGAATCGTAGCGTGTAACACACGGCACTAAAATTATTATAACTCGGTTTCTATTTACGCTAAAGCTTGTGAGTAAAACTACCTCGTTTACAATAGGTCATTTTAGCGCCTTGTATAATAATGTACTATTTACGGTTATTCTCGATTAGGCTAGGCACCGATAACTCGGCAGGTAAAAGTGTCATGTACTGCGACGTTCTCAGTAGGTAGGTTTGTTATTACCTGTAATTGTTGTTATTATGTTTATATTTCTGTTTTAGATCATGCAAAATATCCAAGTTTAATCTTTGAAACAATATTTGGTGGAATAACTTTGAACATTTCTAAAACGTTAATGCTTAACTTTTTCATCAATGTACAGCAGGTTAACGTATAGACGCATGGTAAAAAGTATGTGATTAATATATTGGTATTTTTTTTCATTTCAACGCTTCGACGATTAGATAAAACATGAGACATTTGTGTCACATGCGTGTGAATTTTATCCCCCTGCTGGTTTACGCCGTAATATTTCAGTTTAAGAAACGATTGCAAGTATACCATTCAAATTCATTTCAACCGTTAGTCGGTATAACTGTTTGCAAATTTTCAGGTGAATTTTTCAAATCACGTAGCGTTGGGTGTTGGTGAAGTTGAGTGATTAGTTCGCGACGGGCGGCGGCTGAGTAACCGTTTTGCCATAAAATCGGTAGAAAGACTTGGCAATTTGCCGAGCAAACTGCCCGAAGATATCACCTGCTTGAACGCCTGCAGCGATGCATTTCACTGCTGGAAATAAATGAGCTCTTAAGGCTCGTATAGCCCTCAAGTGGCGCCTTCATCTTAATTAAATTTATTGCTCGCTAAGTAGTCTAATGTGGCCACTTTTTGCTCTTTTACCTACTATTACTACTAAGAACTATATTTTACTGAAGTTATTGTTTGTAAATATACTATTGAACCTTAGTTTCAATCTGTACGTGCGAATTTTCGATACATTATATACTTAGCAAGCAATCAAGATGAGGGCGCCACTTTGAGGTATACCTCATATATATATATATATATATGTCATATATATATGACCCTTAAAACATGTGAGCCAATGACGCAATTAAAAAACAAAAGCGAGTTAACGTGTTATCAAGAAGGACGAATTCGAAAAACAAGTAAAATTCTGGGTCGGTGCCAAGTTGTTGAAACCTGCAGCCATCTAGATAAATTGCAAAGATATCGGTTAGGTATGTTTTTATTTTTATTTCCGACCTTCAAATACGTAATACCTATTTTACTACTTGCAATTTTACTATTGTTTTTTTTACCAAGCGAGCGCGAAGCACGAGCGAAGCGTTTCCGTTTCAGCTTGGGCAAAAATGCTTTCGTATGGCCGTCCGGCTAGGTATCCATTCCACAACCGATTGTCGTGAAATTTTGTAAGCAGGTTTTATAATACAGAATCTTTTTTGTCGATTAAGTTTTTTTTAATAGCGGAGATATGGGGAAAATCATATTCCAACCATTTCGAAAAATGTTCATAAATGTCACAAATGCGAGGTATTCAGCTCTACAGAATCACTAGTAATAGTTTTTACAAATTTACTCGTTTTCATCTACAACTGATACTCAAAAGCATAATATTGATATCTTTGTTTACATTTCAATAATATAACATGTTAAATTAAGTTTTTTGTTTGGTTCCTCAAAGCTGGTAACAAAAATTTTAATCTTTTTTTCGTAGACAATTATCACAAGAAAAATTAATGTAATTGTAAAGTACCTAAATTAATACATATATGATAGCTTATTTAAATTAAATGGCACATGAAGTACACAGTCCATGCGAATCGCTTTATTTTTGTGAAATAAAAGAAAGAGTATACCATTTGCCTAAAGGGTGAACATGTAAAATTTTTATCTGTCGTCCATCTGGCGAATCGCCTGGCGCCAAAGAGAGCTTGGAATGCCACTTGGCATCCCGTCGCAGTAGGTACCGTTGCAGACTCCTTGTAAGTACAATATTTATCCTCGAAAAACGAAACGTTTCAGTCATATGTATTGAATAACACTGCCTTTACGAGTCACCGCAACGAGACAATGTAAATGACAGCTAGAAACACTGTAGACATTAAAACAGTTAAAGTCATTTTAAAATCGGTAACTTACAACGACCCCGCCTACAAAATCTCTACTTATCCGCATAATTCTCATAAAAACAATAAAACTAGTGTAGAGCTGTAAACCACGTGTTTGTGGCATTTTTGAACATTTTTCGAGATGGATGATTTTCCCCATATCTCCGCCACTTTGAAAAATTTCGAAAACTTGAATCGATAAAGAATTTAATGTTATTATAGAACCTGCTCACAAAATTTCACGAGAATCGGTTGAAAAATGCGACCTTGTAGAGGAGAACAGTCGGAGAGCCGGACAGCCGGACAGCCGGACAGCCGGAAGTCATTTTGCCCAAGTTGAATCGGAGACGCTTCGCGCTCGCTCGTTTAATTAAAACACATAGTACTACTATTTAAGAAATACCTACTTAATCTTCTTTTTAAGAAAGAAATCACAGCAATTTTTATAAGCCTAAACATTTGGGAGTTTTCTTCCCGGTTCCAGAATGTAGTAATTCTAGGAGTGCCATATTTGCCCAGTGCAACTGCGAAAAGTAAATAAGTAAGATAAAACATTAACGACTTGTTTAACAAAAGGCAATGTAAGTGAGCTTTTAGAGATCAGTGGTATGTCAGTAGCTTATCTTAGAACAGAGGTTGATGCACCAAACCTTTTAGAAAATTTAAGATAACAGTGGTCACTGGTCATAATAGTAACTCTAAAAGATTACCTAATGGAACGTATAACTTTTTTTGTCATAAACATAAAACGATTTTTGTAAAGCAGGAATATTGAATGGCATATTTGCAAAAAGCATAAATATCAAAACGCATATTTTTTAATTGGCATAACTAAAAGTTTAAAACTCATTTTACACATGAAGGAAGCATTATCCTTGATTTGTATCCAATGTTAGAGATGAAAAAACGATGTGATCATAGAGGCATGGAGGAGCACGAGATACAACATTTTTGGCCACTCATCCGATGACTGACTCTAGCCAAAATTGTTATCCGCCGCAATTGCAGCTCTATACGCTATCTGACGCTATCAAGCTCCTCAATCTTTTTCTTTAGCTAGCTGCCACCGGAAGACCACTAGCATCTACCTTTACATTGGCGAATACGTACGGATTAACGATACGTATCAACAACAAAAAAACACTTTGAATGACTAATTTTCTTCAATTCCTTACATCACAGACTGTTTCTATTTTTGTTCGGTTTTTATATTACTTACGCAGAAGATTCTATAAATATAACAGCATCATTTAGACAAGTGTTTCGTCTTCTATATGATCGTGTGGGTCAATGTTGAAATCAGCGACATAATTCAAAGCGTATAATTGGGCTGGTGTGTTACTAATTATATAATTGAAATATGCTTGTAGGCTGGCGTGAATGGCACGAATACCTCAACCTTACATTAGTAAAGCTCGCTATACAGGGTTGAGAAAAAGAGATTATATTGCTTCCAAAACAATAGCATAACCAACGTTTTTATAGATAAAATCAAATCATTGGTTTGATTGATTTTGACATGGAGTCAATGATGATGCTCAGTTGCATGTATAGTTGATGACGTTTCTCCAACAATATGTTGTCATGAATGTAGGTATAGATAATTCTCAAGAAAACTTAATCGGATTTAACATTACATGTTGACGGTAACCCTATGAGCGACATTTCTTAACAACGCCTCTTCATCTTTTGTTATACAAATGTATTGTAAAGTTACAACCGTTTGATACATACTGATTAACATCTTTAACTGGTACATCGGGTTTCAGCTGTAAAAACAATGAGTATACGACCTCCATACGAACGGATACGTGCTGTGAGAAACAACTTGACTGCCTGATGATCAGAGTATAAATATTCTAGTAATAACAGTACGTAACTAATACCTTTATCAATATAGATAGATGTTTAACGGTCTCTTAATTTCTCAACAAATGGTAAAGGGTATAAAATCTTTTAAGGAGCAAGAACGAAGAATTTATGACTTGAAAACTGCTACTTACTAGGTAACATTGTTTGCTAAGACTTAATAAGTCAACATTCAAAAATAAACTTTGAAAGCTATACTTACCCTCTTAAAGAAAGAACCCTGCTAAACTTAAAATAGTTGTTACTTAGCTAAATCTTCAACTAATGCAGTGGAATGTAGCTATGCGCAGACGCATTGTTCAGTTATTTAAACAAAAACCAGCTACGGACACCATAAGTGCGTGCAACTGGCACACACATGTGCAAAGTTCGTACAGAAAAAGTCAAAGTTGGTGCTTTTTTATTTATTTATTATTATAAACTTATCTCATATTACTTATTGTTTGGTAAAAGTTACTACAGGGAGCTAAGAATAATAACAGCGACTCTCTTTCAGCGGTTTTCCGTCTAAATATGATTGAAATATCATTCGATGTTAACGTTTCACTAGGAATTTTAATCACATCAAATTCATTAATTTATCAACATTGTTATCACGTAGCTTTCATGGAGTTTCTTGATAAGCAGCATCAGTTTTATCTCGATCTTGATAAGAAGTTTATATGTAGTTAGAGATAGTACAAACAATAGGTAAGCACTGGTCTCACTACTTTAACTTGATGCTAGGGTTTACAAGAAACGCAAAAATAAATTTTAGGTACTTAATAAATTTTAAATCATCGCCATCATAACGCCCATTATAGTTCACTGCAAGATGTAGGCATCTTCATTTACCCTTGAAGATAAACTTAAGGAAATAATTTAATAAGACCGTCATTTTGTAGCTTTTCTTTTTGAGATGCGACAGGTTGAATCTCCGATATTGAGACTTTTACGGACATAAAGACGAAGGTCTCAAGTCTTACAACAGAATCAAACGTCAGGTTTCTTGACTCCGAAATAAAATCTTGAAGAACTTGTTAGGGTACGCTAATGCGGAACATAAGTTTAAATTAAAACCGGACTTAAACCTGTCAGGTTTTAGTCGTATATCAGTGTCATACTAAAGCGAACAGGGAACTAGTTAAATCAATCTAATTTTAATTTATTATCCGTAGGCAATACATTTGTTTTACTATCACAACCCAAGTAACTAATTGATTTTAATTAAAAACCCAGGTTCCGAATACATGACGATGTTGGAGTTTGTGGTAATTGGTTTATTTAATGATAATCATATTCAGATTTTTTGCACATATCAGCCATTTAACATTCGTTATGACATTGTCTAGAAAGGGCGAATTAGTCACGATTTTACACGCAATTTTGGTTGCATTGCTGTCATTATTTCACACGTTGCTGACGTCGCTGGTCCTAAGAGAAAATTGTATAACGAATCGCGTCTCATTTGTGCGTAGCTCTAAACAGGGACTATTGAGGGTGATAAAGAGGATGGGTCATACATAACCCACCACACGGGCCCAATGTGGATTAGTAAGTGGTTTTTTAACTATAACCGCTCGGCCACGACTTTATTGCGTGCGCGTCCTCGTCTTGCGTGACCGCGAAGTGGTTGCCGAGACGCCAGACAAAATGCCAAATTTGGATTTGGATCCGGGATTTGGACTTGAAACTGTATATACATTAATATACATATGTATATTACTAGTGGTTCTGTGAGCTGTCGACCTCGCTTTAACTTATCTCCGCCATCTTGAAAAATTTCGAAAAACTGAATCGACAAAAACATTCTATATAATTATTGAACCTGCTCACAAAATTTCACGAGAATCGGTTGAGAAATGCGACCTGTAGAGGAGAACAAACGGACAGCCGGACACCGGAAGGACGAACGAAAGCATTTTTGCCCAGACGCTTCACTCGCGTTTCGTGCTCGCTCGGTCAATTAATAAGTTTGAAATAAAATATTTACAAAGAGATGTTTTTTTTAACAAATTGTGTAAAAATACAACTGTTACATACATAGACATTTCAGGTCATTAATACCATGTGAAACCGCACCTTACATTTGAAAAATACACTGACAGTAAAATTCTGATATCCGTTGATATACAATCCTTAATATGACGCAAATCTTGCATGATTTGCGTCATATTAAGGATTGTATGTCTTTTGAACTGATTGAGAATTTATATTTTCATTCGACGTGTAATGAATGATACCTCATCAACGAATTGAAATAAAACTACGATGAATATTACTTGTTCCTCAAAGCCATTAGGGCTATTATCTTGTCGTTGTCACTTAGGCCTTTCATATTTTGTAGTACTGTTTTCATTACTGCTAATTGTTTATTATCGTAGGCATACTTATGATAAAAATCAAGTGATAATAATCCATAAATGATATAGATTTTAGATAATTTTTCTTTTAGTCATATCAATTTCGGAGAACATGTTTTTAAATATTTTTTCCTTAAGATTTCATGGTATACCCTGATGTCGAAGATGTGTAAGTAGGGATAAATCAAACACTAATTGTGTTTTGATTTCCTGATTTGGTGTAGCAGTTATTTTAACGACCCATTTTATTCAATCGTAAAGCTAACCAACGGGTTCACATAATATTTGCACGGTCCGCCGACCCTCCTCATTCAAATTCATAAGAGTTTAGCCATGTTTAGTGTTCGTCTGGCACATTGTGTCGGCCTATTGATTCGGAGCGGCGACAGAGGGGGCGTGATTCAAGCATGCAGAACCGAATGGTATTTTTCCATTTAACAAATTTTGAATTTTTTACCGGCCGGTAGCACTGGTACCTACAATATTTCTACGTCTCTCAATGTTATTATGCAGCGTCACCATTTTCATCAACACTGAACCGAAAGATTTAACCAATAAGAGAATATTCTAATTAACAATAAAGACGTATACCTAAAAAAATACCTATTTCGTATAATATGGCGTTACAGTATGACCACGAGGACATGTATATCCTCGTGGCCATACTGGTATGACATACTAGTATGACCACGAGGAAACGGGGGAAAATTCGCACTGAATATAATAATTAGTACTAAACGTAGTCAAGGTGTGCAGTGTGAGTAAAAGCACGAAGTGAAGCCACAAAATACACTTTTAGGAAGAAATACATTATATAAATGCACTATTACTAACAGTTTATCAATACACAAATGCATATTACAAGTAAGTAATGATTTACTTTACTCACGCGACGATTAGAGCATCATAATAACCAGCACTACCAGTTGACTTAATTACTTTACGTGTAGGTAAAGATTTATCATTTCTGTGTTTATACACATTAATAATAATAAGCTGATTTATAATAATTAATGAAACATTAACCAACGCCAAATTAGCAGAGTAACTATCTAGCATGCCGAATGAAACTTCGTTGTTTAGCTTTAATTTCATTGGATGCATTATGATTATGAAATACACTCATGTATAATAATCCGTTTTGTAATGTTAATCTCGTTGTGTTTACCTCAGGGAATGATTTTTGCCAACAGTCTCTTACTTTTGTAGATTCGTCTTCTTTAGTATCAATTCAGTGTTTTCTTTTATTTGAAATGCTTTATTATAATTTTTGTCACCTGGGCTAACTAAGGTAACATTTTTTCTTCAGAGATTTAGCAAAGTTTATGGATTTGTTGATGTATCGCAGAGAGAGAGAGCCCACCTTGCTGAATGTTCCATATTGTGTAATCAATTTAATAAATGCTTCTCTTTCATACACCTTATTATTATTCAACTGAACTGAGACGTTTCTAAGCATTTCTACATGCTACAGATCAAGGACCTCTACTGTGCTTTTGAATAAATTTTACGGTAATTAACGACAATTCGCACATTAATTAACTTCCCGTGATTAAGTAAATACTTTATTTGATTTCAAACAAGTTTTCTCAGTGAATTTTGCAACTACTAATTTAGGAATTTTTCAAAGTTTTGAATCAACTTATCAAAAAATCTGGCATAAATAACAACACAGTTAGGTAAGTAATATTAAACTGAATGAATAAACAACTGTATTTTTATGCAAAAGGATCGCCCACTGAAATGAGAGGTTTCACTTTCGCTAAGTATTTATTAAGTGGACCATCTACAGATAAAAATGCTTTTGACAACGTCATTAATTAACATAACCAGTCGAACAGGCAGTCAATATTGTTAGCTAAGGTATGTTTAGCCCGTGAAGATACAGAAGACCGAGAGTGTATTAATAAAACGTCAAATAAATAAACTTACCGAAGTGCTATGTTTGTGTTTTCCGCAGCAAGTTATCCAAAACCGCATTTGCGCGGCCAGAGTGCACGCGGTCGTTCCGTTATACACAGAGCTTATGGTTGCACCCTTTGAAAATGCATGAATTATCGGTTGGACTTGGGTATGCACTTAAATCTGCAAGTTGCGTAGAAGCGAGTTTTGTACGACACGATCGCGGGCAACACAGCCGCTGGGTGCAGCGGCACGCGAGGTACTGGTCTGGTTTATTCAGTATTCACTTCCCTGCTCTGTGAGTCTGGCTGGTCTGGGTCTCGCATTCGCTTGTTTGTACTCGCGTGTCGTCGCCGTCGTCGGCTCGGAAACGACCAGCCGCCACCGCGGGACGAGGGACCGTGGCAGAAGGGCCGTAACCCAACCATTTTTTGTCCCGTCTAAGATTAGCAACAACGCATCGTCTGGATGAATCCATTCAACGGTCGAGGGCCGTCCTGGGCACTCAGCGGAACACGTTCAGGGTCGTCTTGCCCGTTAAATCTTATTCGGTTACACCATTATAAAGCCGGGTTCATAGCGCACGCGTGTTTTGCCCTATACAATCAACAAAAACATGTCAAAATACAACAAAATCGTCTACACAAAACATGTTTCACACATTTTTTTGCACCAACAATGTTTTTGCTTTTCATGCCCGGTGGAAAAAGCGTACACAATTATACCACCCTTGCGCGGGTCGAGGGGCAGGGTACTATGTCATAAAGTCATATCCTCTGTCATCTCGACAACTCGAAATATGTTTCAGAAACAAAGTTTTGTGTAATTGTATTTTGCTGAATGTTTACGAAAAAAATTCGCTGTAGACCCGGCTTTGGACAAGCAATCTATAGATGCAAAGTTGGTTAAATCTTGGTTATCGACTTTTTATCTACGGACATAATCCAGAATTGTGTAATTTCGCATGTGTAAACAAACAGCCAGATAAATATAGAATTTTCAACACTAACCATCGGACTCGTATAGTTCATTTTATTACTTGAATCAAATAGTGTGTATGATGCGAAATGAAACGAGAGTATCAAACTTCCTGTAGCCGAGTCGGGCTCGCTCTAGGAAACTGTGATTAGGAAACCTATTGCGCAATTTCCTGAACGATCGACTCTATGCATCAGATGGCTTTTGCACAAAGTGAGCGTATTGAAATCATTAAAATTATTAGCAACGTTTTTATTGACAACAATTTTTTTTTTTATTTCGAGATTTTAGCAATGCTATTTTTATATTATCCTAAATAATATAGGTACACGAAAAATAGGACTCGCACCAGATCATGTTCCCGTCCGAGAACATGATCTGGTGCGAGCCCTTTTTTTTAAGTATATTATTTAGTATTATGTAACAATTTTATTCGCAACAATGGCAGGTGGTACCTACTTACTTAGTTTGTATCTGAACAAGTTGAGTATCTGAACTTCTAAAGTACCTAAGGTTAAAAAAAATATAAGCTAAATGGCTGTAATGTTAGGTTTCTGAACAAAGTTATAAGTAGGTTGGGTAACACTAGTCTGGAACCCAATTCTGCAATATAATGACGACGTTTCATTGGCAGTAAGATACTTGTTTGTCCTTTCTTTTAGTATTATAGCAGCAAAAGAGAGTTTTATTCAAATGCGTCAATTTTATTGATATTTTTGTTTCAACTTTTAGGAACTTACTCTACAATATCTACATGCCCTATTTTGGTAAATGACAAAAAATACGATGCTCAAAATACATTGGATTAAATATTACCTATTTAATGACGACCTCCGTGGTCGAGTGGCTTTGTACACCGGTTTTCAAGGTGTCGCCATCTCTGAGGTCCCGGGTTCGATCCCCGGTTGGGTCAATTTAGAAAACGAGCTTTTCTATATTGGCTCAGGTCTGGGTGTTTGTGATACCACCGTTGTCTCTGATTTTCATAACACAAGTGCTTTAGCTACTTACTTTGGAATTGGAGCAATGTATGTGATGTTGTCAAATATTTATTTATTATTATTATTATTATTAATAGCACAATATACTTTATGAAATGTTTTAGTAAGAATTTCATTGACTGAAAATACCACGTGGACAGCCTCAAGCGTTAAAACGCTGAGAGAAGCTTGAGACGCTCGAGAAGGCTTTTCGCTTTGGTCCAGCCGACAGATTGGCCTTATCTTGAGGTCACCATTCGCTTGTGAAGAATGCTAAATGAAAGAACCTTACTTCATCCGGCGGTAAATTGACAAGTCACAAATCGGATGTGCTAACTAAGCTGCTATGTAGATGACAATGACATTATTAGTAAGTATGTGTTTTATTTTGTGTAATTAGGAGTCACGAGACAGTGCTATTAGTATGTGAGAGGTTGGATGCAGTGGATTTTTAACCGGCTTAAAAAAAGGAGGAGGTTATCAAGTCAACGGTATGTCATTTTTGTTTTTTTAATGTATGTTTTACCATAACTTCACTAGTTGTTAACCGATTTAAATAATAAATTTGGAAGAACATAGTTCAAGTGTGGTCCCATAAAAACTTTACAGAGATCTGACTAGCAGTTTTTTCATAATCCTGAAAAATATCAATGATTTAGCTTACCATCGCACGAGTTACGGATTTTCAGGTATAACTTCTTTGTTTATTAACCGATTTAGATGATTCTTTTTTTATTTAAAAGAATGTAATACTTACCTCAAGAGTTGTCACATTTTAATTTCATTGGTATTTTCATTGGACCTAGGTTTCCGAAGATACTCAAGGGAACTACTTAAAGTTAAATAGGATATGTATAGTGATTGCGATATTGGTAGGTTTATGGCAATCAAAAACAAACTGCGACGTTTTGGACTAGACTTGGACTACGAAGGCACAACAGAACTCCTTAATAACCAACAGCGTGAATTTAGAAATTGAGTTATGGGCATTGTACCATTGAAAATATTATATAAAGTTAAAAAATATTTACACGCTTACATACCTACCACTAAAAAGTTGAAAATAAAAAAGTGTTTAAAGGACATTTTAATTTTTTTTTGAATAATTGAAATAGGGATTCTGCAGACAAAAAATTTCTATTGACATTGGGTATCTATCGGGAGCCACCATGTGGTGTACGCTCAGTATCACTTTCATGTCTGGTTTTTAGGGTTCCGTAGTCAAGTCAACAAGTAACCTTTATAGTTTTTCTTTATTTGAAAATGAAAGAGAAGTAGGTAGGGAGAAAAAAGTTAAAATCATTATTAGGGCATGGAAATAAAATAATGATATTGCTATACGGGAGCTTCTGAAAATTGATGACTTTCAGTTCCCTCGAAACCCACCTTCACTTCGTTGACATAAACTAAGTGTCAACTAGTGTCAGATGTCCCTATAGCACTCTACTTTATACTTACCATAGGTCATTAACATTCTGGTTGCGTAATGCATAGGAGTCAGATAAGCTATTAAGTCTGGACTCCGGTACCACGGTAAAGTTGCCACTTATTAAGTCATATTACATGGAATGCAAGTGACCGCCTTCTCCGGTCTGGTTATTACTTGACTAGCGCAAATGTGAGATCGAGGCATCCTCCTGTTTATGGTAGGTATATTTATAGCAGTAAGTTTTACTTGAAAGGGTTTTTTTGTACATATTTAGAGAAAAACTTCTAGAGAATGTGGTACTTAATTTAAATTTTTATACTCTTGAAGTTATTGAAGTTAAAATTTTGAAAAGCAGTAGAAGGTCAAATCATTAAATATCTAAAAATATAGAACTGAAAATTTTCTCCACAATTCCAATTCATATGCTTATCAATTATTGAATTCACTAAATTTTTTGTAATATCGGAAAGCAAAAGGAATTTCTTTAAATTGGCACCACTTAGGATGGGAATGAAATTCGCTTACTTTACTTTACTTTACGTTAGAGTACCTACTTCAGTATATAAAATTGATATAAAAAATTAAACGAATAATTACTACCTACACACGAAAAATAACCTTTGAACACCTACCAATAACGATGGTGTATCCATCATCCATTCATATTTTTTTGATGATCGTGACGAGTGCTGAGTACGTAATTTGTGTGAAATCACGTTTTATGCTCTCATCACACGAACTGATGCTACTCATTACCATTCAACAATTACTCAGCTACTTAATTAAACAAGCATGTACTTAAAAAAGTTGCCTATTGCCTACTCAACCTGAGAATTCTGGAACATTGGATAGGTATACAGGTCGCGCAAAATAACTTGACCCATATTTTAGTACCACGTGCCTGCGCACTACCAATTTTTGTACTGAAAATTGGTACTGCGCAAGCCTCATTGTCAAGTTATTTCACAATAATTTTTGCTCATTCAAACATAATTACATTGAGTTACTTCTTTCTGCAGAAGGCATGTTTATCTGTTGGTCCTGGCTGCATTTTCATCAATATCACCTACCTGGGTGGATCTACGGGAATTTGAACGCTGTCATTCTTTTCAACATAATGGGTAAAGGTTGCAAAAATAATAATACTTTTAGCTGCTAAACGCTACTCGTCTGGGAACTAGGAGCCAAAGTAACATTTGCAAATCTTCGTTACCGCTTCGCTTTTGAAACATCTATGGGATTGACATAAGGTTTCGTTATCAATTCGAAATTAAAAACGTCAAATCCATAGATTTTTCGAAGCGAAGCGATAGCGAAAATTTGTAAATGTTACTTTGGTAGACCCCCTATTCTCATCACAGCGCACGGGGACATAATTTCCTTACTCTAAAATTATGAAAATATGTTGAGGAGAATGACGGTGTTCAAAATGCCCGTAGATTCACACCTACATCTTTATCTATCAGAATGGGCCCCCGTGGTGAGTTATAGCTTATTATGACCCATTTTCTTTTTATCCATGCCCCATCAGTGGGTACACTTAAAAGTTGGCAACATCAACAAATTCTGTGCTATCAATCACAATTTATAAATCTAACCCCTATCACTTGCGCAAGATTTACGAATAAGTTTATACTTTAAGAAAGCATTACTCATTTCAAAGAGTAACATCTTGATAAATCAGTCTTGTCTAGTCATGTTCACATAATTATATAGTCGCCACAAATCGCAGCACCCGATCGTGAGCCAACATAATACGTTTCAATTCAAGTAGCGCCAAATTAAATTAAAACAATTTTCCATGTAACGAAACCATTGTTATCTTAATTTAAACCCGTACGGGCTATCATCCGGCAAAATAGGACTTTTATATTGTGCCACAAACCGAATCTAATATCGCAAAAAATGTCGTTAGCATTCGCCCACGCTGACGGACACGTAAAAAAATGGCGCCGCACCCGCTATGTCATATCGAAAGGCTATCGAGATCTCGTTAAAAACTGTTCAGTTAGACGCCGAAGGCAACGAACTTCTCTCTAGAAATGAGGGCGAAGCACAATGATTCTGAAAGCAGAAGGAAAAACTGCTAAATGCATTTTGTAATTAGTGACATCTGTACCCTTAGCACGAACATCTATCGAGAAAAAAACGCGCGTAAAAGTACTCGATAGAGTAACTATCTATGGATAATGACATTTCGCTTTTCGGCGGCAGATGGCGTTATTCAAATTTCCCATACAAAATTACTCTATCGAATCTGTCTGTTTGTTCGTGCTTGGCGTATTGCACATCGAGGTGGCTAGCTCCATGTTTCTATGTCTGTTTATCCTTATACTTGTCCTATTTAGTAAACAACTTTTGACAGCTATCATACGACTTTTAAATATAAATCGTTATTTTAAAATACGTTGTCTTATTTAATCAAATTGTCACTAATAAATTAGTCATTTATTTCGTAACCTATGCGTGGGAAATCATTTGTTGTATTGTAATTGTTTTTTTCTTGATAAAGAGTTGGGGTGAACATTGTTTACCAAATAACACGAGTAAAGATAAACAAACTTATATTATTTTGTCAAAGTTTTATGAAAGGCAGTATAACAAGTTGTAAGCGCATTATCGCGACGGCAGTTCGTTCGTACAGCGATTTGCGTTTGTTACGGGCTTATTGGTAGAGTCCAATTTAAATATTCAAAAATCAGAAATAAAACCTAGCAGATACAGAAGCTAAAGAATCAGCTCAAGTCAATGTGAGTTGAGGTCCTCCTCTAGCCAAGTGGCTTTTCGATTATTCGAATAGAATAAAAGTGACATTAAGTATATGAAATCGATATTTCAAAACGCCGTGATTGTCTATGGTGAGCGACATCTTACGTCAATTACATAAAAACATTAATTCTATTCGAATTGCAGAACGCCTAATTTCACTTTCAAGTTATATTATTGAATTCAAATTGGTTCTTATAAATTTGTGTGGGTAGGTACTGCAAAATTTATCATTTATAGAGCTGTTCACGAATATCATTGAACAGTGGTATCCAAACAGTGATCATAGAGTCAGAGCCACAAGAGGTAACCCATACGTCTCTTGATGAGCAATATAGCAGACAATGACGAAGGTAAAAGTTGCATTTTTGTCCTTAATACGTATTAATAGAAATATAAGAATAATTCTTAAATCCTATAAGCAGTTTCGCTAGTCGAACTTTTCGATCATTAAAAAACTTACGAAAATGCGTCAATGAGTACATTTGTGTAGCAAGCCAGGGGGCTAATTGTCTAATTTCAAAATCTATCGCAATCGCTTTCATTTGACAGATGGATGTGACACATTGCTGCATTTCTTTGGTAAGTTTTTATTTATGCCAAAAAGATAAGCATCAATGTGTTACATCTTGAAAGCGATTGCGATAGATTTTGAAATTAGACAATAGAAGGGCAGGTTGTAAGGAATTACTGGCGAATTGTGCAGTACACAGAACCACTTTAAGAACAAACAAAATAATAGGGATTATTTTTGAAGTTTTTTCTGAATGGTGATGGTGCTGACTCAACACCATCACCATTCAGAAAAATAATTTGAACTTGCTCCATTGATCCGTAAAAACGTCGTGCTTGTGCGCACTTGCGGATGGACCTTATGAAATTACCCTTTTCGGTAGTTATCAATATTTTTCAAATTATTGTAGACATTTTGACGACCTCCTTGGTCGAGTGGCTTTGTACACCGGTTTTCAAAGTGTTGGGTTTTCGGTTGGGTCAATTTAGAAAACGAACTTTTCTATATTGGCTCAGGTCTGGGTGTTTGTAATACCACCGTTGTCTCCGATTTCCATAACACAAGTGCTTTAGCTACTTACTTTGGATTCGGAGCAATGTGTGATGTTGTCAAAAATGTATTATTATTATTAATTTTCTCATTTCCCAATACACAAGTAACCGAAATAATATGAAAAAAGATGTGTTATTACACAGAAGCCTGATTGTGCTCATTTTGAACAACAAAAACTTGGAAAATGTGAAAATCTTTGATCTTCGGTTAAAAAATATTTGAACTGAAATTAGCGCGCTCGAGCCGCAGGAAAACAAAGTAAAAACGGTAACTTCAAGGTGATCTTCATGTGTTACAAAAGGTACAAATTAGAAAATGCAATAGTGCTGTAACCTTGGTACTGGGCAGTTTTCGTTATTGCGTCATACCACAAGCCACAGCGAAAGTGCACGCGGTTGTGACAGGACAATTAGAGCTTGTGACATGAGCTGTGTAGTGAGGTGGCGGGTTCGATATGACAACAAAACATGTTTATGCGAATTGAATAGCCAAGCAATATGAGTACCTAACATATCTATTATAATAATACATTACTATAATGTAAATTAGATTTGAACAAATGAAATGTGTGTGTTACATAATCTGTTTCCTCTGCATACAGAAAAAAATATAATACTTAGTACGAAATTATTTTCATTTTCTATATAATTAATAATAAATTGCTTGGACAATTTCACACAGCGCCATCTAGCCCCGAACTATAACTCACTCTTGACCGTTTTATTTAATTACAAAATACAATAAATTAGCATTATGAGACACACAAGGATAATCTTACCTGTTCTCTGAAAGCGAAAACAAATAGTAGATTATGCAACAAGGGCTTAAAGTAGTGTATTATGTCCCGGGCGCTATACAAGGTGTTACAAAAGTACCCCTAATGCCGAATATGGTAGATAGGGACCATCAAACTGAACAACTTTTACTATGGGACCAACTTTGAAATCGCGAAAAAAAAATCAGCTGTTTCATACAAAAATTAGTTACGAAAATATAAAAATGTATGAAACAATTGTTTTTTTTTTTTTCATAGTTGGTCCCATAGTAAAAGTTGTTCAGTTTGATGGTCTCTATCTACCATATTCGGCATTAGGGGTACTTTTGTAACACGCTGTATAATGTCCAGGCGCTTGTACTCGGAGTTCAAGATCGCTCAAGACAAATACACATTTAAGCCCGCGATGCATACTCTACTTTTAATACTTTCTGCGAAGCAATTGAAACCAATGACTGTTATAAAGAAAGTACTTAAGTATTTAATTTTTGTCGTCTATTCTGTACTGGTCAGTTCGACATTCGAATAAATCCTACTTGGTGCGCGGGTGAAAATGAATTTCGTAAAAAGTTTTCATGTTTTTCTTTTTTTTAATTTGTAGGCAGTGCAAAGAAAATGATAACATAAAGCCTAACTCAGAATAAAATCTATTTCACCAAAACATTTTTGAAACCAACCTCGATCAAGCACGACTACATGGGTTGCATTCCAAATTCAAATCACATTATTTCCAATGGGAAAAAATGATATTCAGTACAACATTATGACCCGGCTAGACCGTGGGGCCGTAATGACTTACTTTAGGAAAGGTTTGCATGACACATATAATATGCCATTGACGAGCAGGGGGCTAATTGTCTAATTTCAAAATCTATCGCAATCGCTTTTATTTGACAGATGGATGTGACACATTACTGCATTTCAATGGTAAGTTTTTATTTATGCCAAAAAGAAGCATCAATGTGTTACATCTTGAAAGCGATTGCGATAGATTTTGAAATTAGACAATAGAAGGGCTGGTTGTATAAAAATAAGTTTTACGCCTCACGCACGCCACTGACGTTTTCTGATATAATAGCCGCCAAATCAAATGGATTAACTGAGTTGTCATCAGCAAAATATTGCTATGACTAAATAAAAAACGAAATTTGGCAGTTTATTTGTAACTTACTTCAAAAGTTTCAGTGATATGGAGAATTTTTAAAATTTAGGCGATGTTTACGTGACTAGGTGAAGTACGACGGTAGTAAATGTTTTAAAAACTTAAATATAAATAAATATATAAGCTAAAATATTGAATATACTAGCTCTACTTACCTACCTAATAATAAGATTGACCAATACATTTAAGTATTGAACTGCGCGGATTACATCTATAGGATTACTAACCTACCACTACTGGTCAATCAAATGATATGCATATTGAGCAATCAAATCGAATGTAGGTATCAAAGAAATCGTTGACCCAAATCAATTGTCTTGTACATAATAATATCGTGAATTATATTCGCGAACGCATTGCGAAACTAACATTTAAACACTAAGTCTGTGTCATGATTCTTTTTAATTGCCCATTCAGTAAAATATGTGATGGACAGGTATTCATTATTTTGTCATACAATTTTGCTGTTAAAAATTAGAAACAGTAAAAAAAAAATATACTTGATATAGGTACAACATGTTACAAAAATACCTCTAATGCCGAATATGGTATATAGGGACCATCAAACTGATCAACTTTTACTATGGGACCAACTCTCAAATCGCGAAAAAAATATACATTTTGATATTTTCGATTTTAATTTTTGTATGAAACAGCTGATTTTTTTCGCTATTTCAGAGTTGGTCCCATAGTAAAAGTTGATCAGTTTGATGGTCCCTATATACCATATTCGGCATTAGGGGTATTTTTGTAACATGTTGTATACTAACACTGACCTGAAAAACATTTTTTGTAGTTCTAATGAGACTATAGTCTCATTTTAAAAAGAAGAATACGTGATATCACATAATGCAATAAAAAAACCGCTGGAAAAGAAGACATTGACTTATCATCAAATATGGATCTCGAATCGAGTTACAGAAATAATACATTACGTATGTTACTATACAATGTAAGTAAGTGGCAGCACTTTAAAAAAATATATGTTACGTAATAAGTGGGCAGATGATTGCCTCCAGTTCAAATAGAAAATCATTCTTTCGGAGATCATCGACCTTCATTCGGGAAGAGCAAAATTGCGACGCGGGCGCAGCTCCGTTGGAATTTCCAGGACGTTCTTTTTTTAATCTTACCACGGAATATGAATTACAGCTTTTTACTTCGTCATCACGATACGGACGCCTCAAATTATAGGTTGCGAAGACTTTGTCAGTAAGAAATGTCCAAAAAGGTTATTCAGAATTTTCGCTCATCAATACCAGAATATGAGAGCCTCTATCTGAGTTCATAATATTCAATTTTGAAATAAGTATGACAGTCACGTCCCTACTTATGAAATTATCGATTTTATTTACATTAAAATATTTTTTGCTCTTCCGGTAGAGATTTTTAGAGACAGTTTAGTAGACATTTTCTCCGAAACTGTCTACCTAAGCACAGAATATATATAATGGACGTTGTCGAATAACATTTCATACAAACATTCAAGTCCTTATTTTTCTAAATGAATGAACCTATTTGTAATGAAACTTCCTACGCATAAGAAGGGTTCTAGCTCTAAAAAGTTAGTTAAGAATATTTTTGTACATAAAGAATTGGCCGATGACCGACCATCACACTTAAAGATTTATTTTTTATTTGTCAATAATAATAGGTAAGTAATTAGGTAATTTTCAAGATAAAAAGAGCTTTGTAACACAGTATGAATAGTAGATTATGCAATAAGGGCTTAAAGTAGTGTATTGTGTCCCGGGCGCTATTATTGAACCCCGCGGGTGAAAATGAATTTCGTAAAAAGTTTTCATGATAACATACAGCCTAACCCAGAATAAGATCTCATTGCACCTAAACTTTTTTGAAACCAACATCGATCAAGCATGACTACATGGGTTGCATTCCAAATTCAGATCACATTATTCCCCATGGGAAAAATGACTTACTTTAGGAAAGGTTTGCATGACACATAATATGCCATTGACGAGCAGGTAGTATAAAAAAAACCTTTGATTATATATAAAATTATCGAAGGAAAAAACAAAAAAAACTACAAGGTGTCTCCAAAACATTGCCACACGCAGGGAAAGTACCTTAAATATTGAAGGTAGGTAGGTAACATTCGAGACTTTTTTAGCTGACAAGAAGAATGGGCGCAAGAAACTTATCAGCTTTGTCAGAAATCAGAGTAACGATATTTACAAAGAAATTATATCGTTACCAAATACCTTCATTTAAAACAACATAATTAAAAAAACAATAAAGTTATTAAAAACTGAAAATTAGGATAGTTACTTATAACGTTACATCCATGCATTGCTGTCTTTTAAATAATCTTCTACTTTGTAATAACCTTTGCTCATGAGCGTCTTTTTAACATGTATTTTGAATTCATGCAAAGGCAGTACAATTACATTTTGTGGAACTTTATTCAAAAGGGCAATTCCTTTCCCCATAAATGAGCCCTTAGTTTTTGCTAGTCTAAAACTTGGAACGGCAAGTTTGTCTTTATTTCTTGTATTAAAACGGTGTACATCACTATTTTTAGCAAGTGAGCAATAATGTTTCCTTACATTAACTAAATTATCATAGATGTATTGGCCTGCCACTGTTAAAATATTAATTTCTTTAAACAATTCTCTTAAAGAATCTCGCGGCCGATGGTTGTATATGGCGCGAACAGCTCTTTTTTGGAGCACAAAAATATTTCCAATATTAGCTGCTGAGCCCCACAACAACACTCCGTAGGACATTACACTATGAAAATAACTAAAATAGACCAGCCTTGCCGTTTCAATGTCAGTTAAGAGCCTTATTTGTTTAACTGCGAATGCCGCAGAACTGAGTCTACTCGACAAGGCATCAATATGTGGATCCCATTGTAGTCGTGAATCTACTGTAATACCTAGAAATTTTGTGCTCTCAACACACTCGACTACTTCTGCATTCAAATTAATATGCACGTCTACCTGCCTTACATTAGGTAAAGTGAATTTTACACATTTTGTTTTCTTCGGGTTGTATGCTAAATTATTAATGTTAAACCAATTCAAAACTTGAGAGAGAGCACTATTTACATCGTCTTTACGTCTTTTTAATTTCCAAAAAAAAGTTAAAAACGGGATCGACAAAAAAAACTATTAATACTATTATTGAACCTGCCCACAAACGAGAATCGGTTGAGAAAGTAGATGATGATGATTGTTATGTCTGTCAATAAATACTTTATTTTAAATACATTAATTTATAAATAAACGTAGATCTATCTTGGACGAATAAGTGGTTTACTCGTACGTACAGTACAAGAGATCTTTCAAGAGATCCAAGACACCTATCAGGGTGTACAAAATTCGTAAATTAAGCATGCGGTCTTGATTTATCTATCTGGATTTATTTATCACTCGGTTATAGCAGGCATTACTATTTTCAAAATTTCAGAAATCACTGATTTCAAATTTTTATCTCCAAAGATTTGTTTGCTCTTGGCACCTTTTCATATAACATAAAATTAGAGTACTAAGTTAGTGCTAATGTACACACGACAGCACGTCAGGTTATACAGTTAGACGGCAAAAACAGCTTTTATTACGTAGGGCATAAAGGCGGTCTCAAGGTCAACATGTATAGTCTGAGGTGCCGTCGTGTGTTCTTACACCAAAAAGTATAGGCACATTTCAACATTTTTCTTAAGTATTATATTTCACTACGTGTCTGTCACACACATGTCATCACCCACTGTCCAAAGAGAATAAACCAACCACAATAGACATCAATCATAATAATATCCCATCAAATAAACCAAATTCCAAATTTTACTGTTTCTGGAACTCTGGATTGACCTAAAAGTATACAATCACTCAGATGGCAAGAGCGACTAGAATAGTCCTTGATTTAGCTTTAGGTATGTAGATAAATTGTATACTTAGGTACTTAGGGAACTGTGCAAAGCAAAACAAAGTGGATGTGGTGCGTGCTGAGAGAATTCCTATGTTTGTATAGTTTTTTCATTAACTTTACTTTGTGTCTATTCCACGTTTGTTTTGTTTTCAGTTTCCGTGAGCAAACTTCGTCCAACCGTATCCATGATATGGGGAAAAACTAAATCGGTAATTGTAAAGACTAAAGCGAAACCACTCGTATGCAATATTTTTGTAAATAAACTAGAAAATGCTGTAGACAAGTTAGCTGGGTTAGTTGAATCAACTATAACGGCTCTTCGAGATAAACAATTAACAAGAGAAGAAAAATTTCTTGAAAGAGAACTGGGTAAAGTAAGGCAGAAGATATCAGGAGATGGTAGAGACAAAGGAGGGAAACCATTTTGTTGAGCTAAAAAAGTAGGTCGTAATATACAAAATAAAAAAAAAACAATGTTTGCCCATATAAAACCCACTTTGTATTTATTCTATTTTAGCCTCGAGTAGAGCTTTAAGACCGGTGTTAGGAACTGCATGGCAATATGCAAAGGTCGAAATGGTGCCACCGATGAGTCTTGGTTTCTTTAATGGCGCTCAAGGAAAGCAATTAGAAACATCTGTCGCAGAAACTGTGGACGGTTTTATTTCAGGCTTAGATAGAAAAATAAAAGATTTGGATGAGGCTGAGTTAAGAGCAAAGCTTGAGAAAGAGGCTGCTATCAAAGCAGTAGAGGCGAAAGCTAAGGCTGCAGCCCAAGCCAAAGAGTTGGAAAGGAAAAAACAGGAAGAGGAAAAACGTAAAGTGGCTGAAAAAGAAGTCAAGGCAAAAGCTGAAGCTAAAGCAGCAGAAGACGCGAAGAAAGAGAAACCTAAAGAGAAGCCTAAAGAAAAGCCTAAAGCAGCATCAAAACCAGCCAAAAAAGCAGCGCCACAGAAAAAACCACCTGCGAAAAAATGATCTACATTATTCTTAAATAATGTGGTTGTTATATATTTCAATTAGTTATGTAAAAAACGTTTATTTTAATTTGTTGCTTATTTCGTATTAAAAATTTTTGTGTTTGTTTCAGTATGTAATGCTTTAAATACTTAAGTACGGTACGGTAGGCTTTTACGAAACTACCAAAATAAAATGATTAGAACAATACATACAGGGTGCCAATAGTGGTGTGTGCTGGGTAAAAAATACGGTGGCGTTTGGTGATCGAGGAATATCCTTTGGAAGGGTGAACTTTTCTGAACCCTTAGCTCATTTTAAGCACAGCCATCTTGGATTTTTGTATGGGAGGAAGTGATATGTTACAGTAAAAACCCGTTTTTAGTTAAAACGCATTTTGGCTAGTCAAAACTAGTTTAACTAGATGCCTTAGTTGCTGCTCAAAAAATAAATTCGTTTAAAATTAGTTGTTACTAGTCAAAACGCGTTTTAGAGAAATGATTCAACGAAAAGCGTGTCAAGTCAACTAACTTGGGGGCCTCGCATGAGATTCTGTTTTATTTATCGATATAGGTATTGGTATTTTTTGGTTAAACATACGTAATCAATAATAAACATTATCACCTTAACTTAAACTTTAGCTTACCTAACAGATATTTTGTAGCAATGCTTTTCTCAAGAAACGCGGGGAAATAAAATTCTTTGGGTAGGTACGTAACCTTAAAACGTCGTACGTGTCAAATTCTTACGAAAACGCATTCAGTGCGCGCGGCCTAAACGTAGTTGAGAATCTTGTTTGGAGGAATGACTCAGTTTGTCTAATAACAAGTAGGTACCTACTTATACACTTCTAAGACTTCCGCGCGTACAGTTTTGCGCGTACAGAAATTTGCAGTGTAGCTGGATAATGGGAAATAATTTCGCACTTGATGATGTTCTGCGATGCAGTGACAAAGACGTAGCTTTAACCGTATCGGATACTCAGTGGAAAATAATATCCCACTTTATAATATAAAAATACGCGAAATTTAACATTTTCCAATTCTATTCGATAATTAGGATATATTTTGAGTCAAATTCAGTATTTCAAAATGTTTCGAAAAAAATATATATATTTCAGACCTCAATAGATTTAGTTATTCGTCTTGAGTTTCAGCCATTTCGAAAAATGTTTAAAAATGACACAAGCGCGTGGTCTACAGCTCACAGAGCCTATAAATGTGAATGTTTGGAAGATAAGATGTTTGCTAACCTAACCCACTACCGGGTTAGGTTTTCGGGTTAGGTTCAGAATAATCCTCACACAAAAACGGCTGAAGATTGGCACACCGATAATTTATAGCCTGGATATACTTTTATCCCACTTAAAGGTTCCCAAGGGCTCCCTAGGGATCGAATGTCCACGTGGATGAAGTCGCAAACCAAAACAAAATTTAGCATAAACTATTTGAGTTTCGATTTTTTTTAATAGAAAACCTTGAAGTTTTGTTTATTTTTCGACTTTTCTACACGCGGCGAGAGCTAGGTTTACCTATCAAAACAAAAACTTTTTAATTTATGATTAATTTCATTTACTAGATGAAATGAATCACAAACTTCATGTTTAATTAAAAAACAAAAAGCATCCATATGACAAAAATTGTCTAAATTGACGTCTGATAGCAAAAACACTAACCAAAAATATTTTTGAATCAAAATATATTTTTTCAAGATTTTTAACTTTAAAATGGGCAGTGGAGTAAATCCCTTGAAGACTATGAGCGCACTGTTGCGTAAGTGAAATATTTTATTAAAGAAACACGCAGTTTCTTGTTATTATTAAAATAAATTACTTACCTATAGCAAGTTGAAGGAGGTTGAATTGTAGGCTAGTTGTTCATCTCTTGTGCTTATGTGGCTTATGTTTATCTTTCTATCTACTTTTAAGATTAGTCTCTAGTTTTCGTTTAGTTTCAATGGAAAATGTCCAAAATAGCATTTGCTGGTGGGGTGGTGGCATTTGTGAAACTGACGCATTTTCTTACGTTTTCCAGTTATGAACTCAGATTGTGGCTTGAGATAAAAGTCAAAGTCATTTATATTATCGTTACATAGTTACTTATTATTTTCAGGTTCAAGATTAGTTTTAGCTCACGATATGGCTGAAGTTTACAAACCTGCAATTACTCACAGAAAAGAGAAGATAATAGAATTGATTAAAGGTAAGAACTAGAATTACATAGGTACCTAATAAAGATAACAGATTTTCCCATAAAAACACACCTCAACTTTTACAGAAAAAATCGAACTCGCTCGGAAATCAGAGCTCGCTAAGAAGATTGAAACTGCTAAAGGTTTTTATAAACTAGAAATGGCACCGCCGTCAAGCCTTAATGAAATGCAAGTACGTCTCTGATTAATTATGATATTGTACCTTTACAAATAAACATAATTACTTGAAAAATATGATCATGTAGGTACATATTATGTGGCTGAAATACCGAACTGCTTTTCCGTTAATTTCAGAAACTACAGTCTGATATTGGGCTGGTGAAGGATTTCATAAAAAATGGTTGTTTTAAGCATCTGACGGTAAGACAAGCCTGGTTGCTCATCTTGGTGGGCACCGAAATAGGTCTATGGTTCTTCCTGGGTGAAACTATCGGCAAATTCCATTTAGTTGGGTACAAGGTGTAATCTCATCTTATTGTCATTCTTTCTGTTTCTAAATAAATTTGCGTTGTTGTAATATATATTTATTTATTTCAAATTCAAAATAAAGAATATCAAGTTGTTATCATGATGTCGATTTATTTAAGTTCTTAGTTTTTATTTTTTTTTACCTTAGCTCTTTATAAATAGTTAACTTACCTACTTCACTGCGTGTAAGTAAATACTTACCTAATCATTATACAATAATACCCAATAGTAGCCTTAACTCACCTGGGTGCACTAATCCAGTGTTTCCCAAAAAGTGGTACACGTGCCCCCAGGGGTATGCAAGGTTGCATCAAGGGGTACGCGCAGCAATCTAAGATATCAGTTATGTTCATCTGATTACATTTTTTATTTGTCATTCAATAAATAAAAAATTCGATATCGACATGTTTTTTTGCGTACAGGAAAAAGCATATTTATATATTTTTTTCTAGCATATTTTTTTTACAGGAACCGAGGAGCCAAATCGTTACTTTTTGTGTCAATCGGGCTACAGTCGTGCTCCAGTCGAGCTCAGAAATGATCTCCGATCGAACTTATGGTAGGGCCAGGAAGCTTGTAAGCTACCAAAACAAAAGGCCGTCAGGTTGCCAGGCACGCGCGGCATGCATGCCATGTTAGTTACAATTAGCACGTGCGTGGCGTCTCTATATAGTAGGTATTGCCAAGGCCGTAAGGTAAGAAGTTTAACTATGGCCTTTATAAAAGTCTGTATAAGTTTGAACAAAATCTTAATAAAAATCATGAGTGGACTGAGTGACTACATGTTTTTTGTGCTTTTGACATTGGTCAAGAATTTTCATTAACGATTGCGGATTAAGCACCATTTTGTCGAGTTTAGTTCGGCAGCTCTAAAATTGTTTGCAAATTGATTCGTCAGTCCGTAGGAAATATTGCCCTGACTTAAAAATTGGTGTAATTTTGTGTTACAAGTGTCTACTCAAATGGACAAAAGTGTTGCAAGTGTCTACGCACGCAACTGAACAGAGCATTCAGAACCAACTGGACATTGAAATCGGCGCGATCTCGGCATAGGTGGGCAGTCGTGAAGCTCCTGAGAGACTGACTAAGTAGGTACACTATTATGGGAGAGAGTTTAATTTTAATCTCGGTGGAACATACAAACTGACTTTGCGGCTAAAAGAATTAAGATTATACACCATAATATCTTATTCGAAGTTCAAATCAGGACTGCTTTAATAAAAACATGTCTAGTGCAATAATAACAATTAAGGTTAAAATTGCATACATCTGTGACTCGCAATTATACATTTTTATTCATATTTAAAACGTACTAAATGCAACATACACGAGAGAGATGAAAACCTATATATTTTTATGGTTTCAAAGAAATTATCGGCAAAGTGGGTCATGATTCAGTTGGGTCGATTGTATTTGGTGCCAAATGGTCCAAGAAACATTCGAATGAAGTGAACAAGTTGACAAGACACATCCGCATTCTAATAGAAACCGAAATAATATTACTACACCCCCTTGGCCTCCATCATCTGAAACTGGCAGAAGTAATCCTTGAAGAGGAGTAAGAAGAAGATTGTGACTGTGAGTGTGAAGCCGTGTGGACGACGTCAGGACGTCGCAGGTTCTTAGTGCCGTGACATGAGCAAGAAGAAGAAGAACACTTAAAACTGGCAAAAGTATTCGGTGAAGAAGAGTGAATTGCCATAACAAAAATAAAGAAGAACTTTGACACTGACTTACTCTACTTACACTGACGTCACTGACTAAATTGACATAATTATGACAGTGACGGACGTGACATTGACACATCTTGCAAGATGGCGGCTAAGGTGCAATGCGGTGTTTCCGCGGAAACGCGGAGTGAATTATGATTGAAATGTGGACAAAAACTTAAAAAATGATAGTCAGTGAATCTTCGTAGTGCTTATTTCAAATACTTCCATCTTCTACAATCACTCTACACAGTTTTATTTGTTAATAAAATAGGTTTAGGCGTATTTTAAGCGTAATGTTGCGTAGACTAAATTTTTATTCAATATGTTTCGCGTTTGGTCTCAGTGTTCTATTAATACTAGCTGGAAGTCGATATACAGATAACATAAACTACCACCCGCCCTCCGAGAGTCGCAAAACGATTAGAAACTATCTAAAAATTGAAGATGGTGAAGACAACTTTGTGCAGCCAATACCCACAAATCCCTATGATGGTTCGCCAAATATAGAGAAAATAATAGAAAAAACTTACATGAAAATTAAGTTTGAACTGGCTAATTATAATTTCACTAACTCTGGTGTGAATGGCTTAGAGGATTTAGTGATGGATATGGGAGGAACTCCAATAAGGAGTCTTATTGTGTCTACTTGGCGATCTGGCTCAACATTCTTTGGGGAATTGTTAAATGCCATGCCAGGAAATTATTACCATTATGAGCCCTTTTTATGGTATGACATTATACAAATAAGAGGCCCGCCTTACTCATACAAAGCTTTAAAGTTTATGAAGAATTTGATGAAGTGTAACCATGATGGTATGCCAGAGTATTTTGAATTTGGCAAAGGGCATTTGCATGCATTCAGCCACAATACGAGACTATGGGACCATTGTAAATATAACAAGGAATTGTGTCTTGATCCTGACTTCACAACAAAGATTTGTAGGTTATTCCCATTTCAGAGCATGAAAGTTGTTCGAGTCAGATTAAGACTTATTGAGGAACTGCTAGAAGATAAAGAGTAAGTTATTTTTGGTTTCTTTGGGCTTACAGTAACTTACTTACACTTATGAAAGATAATTAAAAATTTCCACAAACAAATAAAAAATAGGTTTCATACTGTTTTTTTAGGTGATATTTAAGAAATACAACGTGATATTTGCTCAGAATCATTCACAGATATAGTTAGTTACCAATGTATGGTTGTACGATTTCCAGGCTTAATTTAAAAGTAGTGCTGCTTGTGCGTGACCCTCGTGGAGTGATGCAGTCAAGGCAGCACCGGTCATTCTGCCAGCCATCTCCTGATTGCTGGTCACCGGAGCTTGTTTGCGCTGACATGATCAGTGATTACGTTGCTGCAAGTAGATTTATGGAAAAGTATCCTAACAGACTTATGTAAGTATATTTAACATACCTACACCAATAATTACAGTACAGAATCAAGGTATCTTTGGAAAAAGAAGGTTCGGTTTTATTACCACATGACCTGATCACCAGACCAGACTAGACCATCACCCATTTTTTATATCCCCACTGCTGGGGCACAGGCCTTCCATATAAGTGAATAAGGAGGATGGGCTATAACCCACCTTGCTAGCCCAACACGGATTGGTGGGTGTTTACCACTTCAGATGCAGCCGGGACCAACAATAAAACTTTAAAAAAATCTTTTTAGGGCTCTAAGATATGAAGAATTAGCACTTGATCCCAATGGCACAGCCCATAAAGTCCTTAAATTTCTGAGATTGGGTGTGACACCATCTGTCGAGGAATTCCTGCATTCCCACACCAACGTAGAAGTGGCTGGTGTCAGCTCCACCTTCAGAGTTTCTCGTGAGGTGCCTTTTAAATGGAAGACTAGTTTGCTCTTCAACTATGTGGAAGAAATACAGGTGTGTTGTGTTACATGAATAAACCTTCAGTGTGTTTCAAACTTAACGGCGGCTGTGAAGTTAGCTACTATGCTCGTAGCCATGCCCTACCACCCGCCACTCCCACCCACTTATGTCGAAATTGTGTTGTGCGCGTCGTCTCGCGCGATGTTCCGAGCCGCCATTAAGTTTGATAGGCACTGTATGTGCTACTTTCATTAATTCATTGATATAAGGATCAAATATTTTTTTCTTTCTTTTATTGATTTTACCCTAGCAGTCAAAACATAAAACTCGAAAAATACAAAATATCAGTCTATCTTATGTGTCAAAAGTTACGTGTAAGTAGTAATAGTTTTCCATAATTTCTTGGGATACTTTTTTTGTTAGTTGCTCTTTAAACTAAAGTACTTGAATATAAAGAAGGACGGGGATTCCTGACCTGTCAAAATGTTTATTTATCAATTATCGTGTACAGAGATGTAATGTAGCTCATAAAATTCAATGTTTATTGTTATTTATAAATTGCTAAATAAAATAAAAATCGGCGGACAGAAATAGAGGAAATTAATGATAAAGATTGGCAATAAATTGCAACTAATAGAAACAGTGAACATACATAGTGATTTTATCATTACATATTTTTGTGATTGCTAAACTAAAATTCAATAAATACTAGTGTTCTACGGTCATAGCAACTATTCAAATATAATTTTATTATCATTATACATCAACTTAAAAAAAAGCTATTTGACAGGACACTTGTATGGGAAGTGGTTGTTGTTCTTTATTAAATTTTCAGACTGCATGTAAAGAAGCTTTGAGTTTGTGGGGCTATAAAATGGTGCACAATGCGTCAGAGATGGCCAGCAAGGATTTCTACCCCATCGAGCCATACACCATTACCCAGTGATCTGCAAATATTGTTCACCTTATATAGGTTAGTGTTAGTGAGCTTTTTTCTCTTAATTTTCCTTTGAAATCAAGTACTAATTATATTTTAGACAGGTTGATTATTTAACTTGATTCTAGGTTTAAATATGTCAATTACAATGGGGAAGGCAACTGTCAAAATGGCGCTACGTACGCTTGTTCCACGAGAACTGTCAAAACTAAGAACTTTTACTTTAAAAATCGTTTTATAGCTTTAAAATGACCAAATGACCAAAGACCTGTAGAAATGCACTTACAAATATCCGAAAAATCTGGATACTAAGAAAAAATTAATAGATGGTGTAAAAATAAAATTGTCTTAATTTGGCTTTCTATTCCGGCACTTGCATTGTAGAATAGTCTTTTACATCCATTTTGAGTCAATGGGTAATTTTCGGAAAAAAAATACTACAAAATAAATACCAATTTTCCTTTTGTTTACAAGCCGTACGTATGTCATAAGAAGAAACGTACGCAGCGCCATCTACAATCAGCTTTGCGTTGCCATCCTCATTCAGGCTAGTAAAAAGCCAATAATTTACTCGACCTTTTTTCAACTTAAAGCCCAATAAATAGAGTTCAATATTCATTGATATTTTCGTGCTAAAGTGATAATTATTACCTATTTATATTTTTTTTGTTACAGATCTTGTTTCCGTTGTTACGTGTTTACCAATATTGAATACTCATTGAGATCTTTGCTATCGTGGAAATAGACAGATAAGTATAATTTTTATTTAGTTATTGCCTTTTAAAATCTGTAACTTATTTAAACAAATTACCTAGTCTAAAAAGAATATTTTTTCATGTTAATTAAATTGAAGGAAAGTTGTGAAACATTAAAATGTAAACATGAAAGTTCTATGACAACAGATACGTATGGCTCATAATAAAAATCATTCATAAAATGCATACTTAAGTAATGGCAATGTTTATAAATAAATGAATCTGATAGCTTTTTGCTGCCAGGGGCCGTACCGACTAACGCATCGTACTTCGTAAAGTCTGCCGGGATTCAAATTAAAACAGATAAATCGAGCCCCAATCGGGCCAAAATGGCGAAACTCCTTACTTCGATTTATCTATTTTAAGTTGAAGCTCGGCAGACCCGCCGAAGTTCGAAAAGTTAGCCGGTAGGGCCCCTGATTGGAATATCACCAATGTGTACTATCAAGAAAATTACATTTCACAATGTCTGTGAGTTGACCCAATATTTTGCTTATTTTTAAATCAATATTACCTTTATCTGTTTTCAAAGACTGATTGTCGTTCCAATCTTCTTATTCTTCCATTCCCATTAGTGTAAAGTCGAATATGCATTTATGCACTTCGCCAATGTCCAATGAACAAAGCGAACGAGTTATTGCTAGTGAGCTCTGGTTGTGTAATACACCATGGGTGTATCATTATATCAAAATGTAAAAGATGGACCATTTATGACGTAAGGATCATAATCGTTTGAAAATGAACAATTTCTGTTGTATAAGTTAGGAAGTGTAAATCGGTAGCTGTCAAACGATTTAGGCCTTTATCGCAGTTGTGGTATGATGAGACTGTTTTTTCGGCAGTTTACTTTCGTTAATCAAAATGTCTGTTCATACTTGTAATAACTATTGTTGAAGCAAAGCTTCTGTGTATAAACTTGCGCATTGTCGCTGTGGTGACAGCGCAGGAGGCTTACTATGCGATCCAGTTTAGGTCCTAAAATAAACTGCATTGCTCTCAGACAGCGGTGTCAGCAGCGGGCGACTCAACTTTAGTTCATAACCTAAACTGAATCGCTTAGCCGTATTTCATAAAATTTTTGTTTAAACAACAATATACCCTATTTACGAGAAAAAAAAAGGTTTTTTTGTCAAAGACACCGGCGCTGTGCGGCGTTCGGTGAAACGGCAATACGGCGATTTTACTTCGTGTGACACTGACACCGTGTGGTGTAGCTTATGGTACGAACAGAATCGCTTTATTTCGTACATGAGCTATGGTACGAAATAGAGCTATTCAGTTTGGGAACCTAAACTGAAACGCAATCGCTTTATAAACAGTTGATGATAGGCATCCGGGCCTGGAAAGGGGTCCTGACGTCACTCTGTGCAGCGAGATGAATTAAGCGTAACCGATAATATATATGATGTGGTGCGTTTGGTGAAACAGCCAAAGCAATATTTGAATACTAGAAACACTTAATAATAGAAGCAAAAGGCATTGCTTTGGCAAATTGGCATATCAAAGTAAAAAATATAAGTTAATGCGTGTAAAAACACATAGTTCATACTTAAACCTTATTTATGTATTTACTAGCTGCCCGCCCCAGCTTGGTGGCGCCATCTATTAGTTGTATTGCGATTTAAAATGACGGAAAAGGGAAACATTGTTTATTTACGTGTTTCCGTAAAATTTTTTGAAAATTTCTTTTATACAAACCTTTTCCTGATAATAACATACCAACAAAAAAAAAATCTAATTTGGGGCTGTGTCGTTCTGAAGTTATGCGCTTACATACATTTCGGCGATCCATTTTTAATTAATTATGATTTTTAATTAATTGAAAAATATTATTTTGTTTTGCAAGAGTAAGCTGTCAAAATACCTTCTCGTTGTACCGCGACGTTAATATAGCGCATTTAAATTGTTAAGCTTAGGCAATTATATATTTTAGCACTCACGGAATTGATGAATTGTTGATGCTTCCAATATAGACACTCGATTATAGTTTAGTGGTGCATAATATCGGCGAGTCCTACTGTATAGACAATATAGATTATATGTAGAGTTAGCAAGAAAGTAGGTTAAAGTTGGAATACAAGTTACGGAGGAGACGTTTGCTACTGCCAGGTAGAATAGAATAGAGGTGATAATAATTAGATGTACTCCTCTTTTGTTGCTAGCTGTACATGCACACTTGTACGTAGGATCCGTGGATTATTTGTAAAAATATTGTTGGCTTTTATTAATTAGCGAGGAAGTGGACTCTGAATTGTAATGTGCTCATTTTATAAACCAGGACCATACGTTTTAGTATGAAATCGATAAGATTTTAAAGGGCTAACAGCTTCCTAATTAGGAACTGACAATCAAGTAGATATAGTTATATACAGTGACAATTGAATGTAATATAAGTTTTTATTTGCCTGGAACCAGATAAAATACATTAAAATTGTAAAAGATATACCACGTTATTTAGGGGGCTGACATGAGCCAACTAGCGCCGCCAGTCGATTTTATTTTATGTCTTCTAAATAAGAACAATTTCTTAAAAAAGGAATCAGTCAAGGTTTTGTTAATAACGTCTAATATTTATTGAATAACTTTACACAGTTTGAAAAGGCATTCAAACAGTTTAAAACGCGATTTTGTTAAAAGTGGCCACTGTTGGTTTAAACCCGTTTTTAAACTATTACACGGATTTTGTAATGTCATTGTTATTGACAAAACCTTGACCGATTCCTTTTTTAAGAAATTGGGCTTATTTAGAATAAATAAAATAAAATCGACTGGCGGCGCTAGTTGGCTCATGTCAGCCCCTTAAGATTGTGGCGTGATTAAATCATTGACTACAAATGTAACTGAAAATTCAAAACACCAAATACAAACACCAAATTTATTATACTATTAAATTAAATACTCCAGTGGCTATATAGTGAAGTCCGAAAGGCATTGAAATTTGAAAAATGAATTGTAACGTCCGTCCAGAAATTAACAATCCGACTTTTTGTAATATCTGGAACCTAAATGTAACCCCATGATACCACTATTTATATGTATAGGTACTGCTCAAAAGAAAATAGGGGCCACTAGGTATATTATCTCGTTTGTATGGAAAATCATAGGGTGGCCCCTATTTTCTTTTAAGTAGTATATTATAACTAGATAGTGTAGCTATAGCCAGCTAATTTGTGCGGTATAAAATCTTCATACTGCACTCATTCGTGTTCTGTTCGTATTCGTATTTATAGAACCGTAACGGTAATTCACGGACTGGTTCGTGAATCGCTTTCTCACGAACACGTTACGGATCGAACATAAGTGAGTGCAACCCCCAACCCCCTTTACACATATTTAACTAAACTAATTAAAAAAAAGAATTACAAAATGATTTACAAGTCTTAAACTCTTAAAGGTTTTTTTATCCTCTGGAAAATACTTTACGTACACCCTGCCGCTTGTGTTAAAGCCTATACTTGCTTACTAGTATAATTCACAAGTCTGGCTTTACAAAAAAAAAAAAGAAAGACTAACAAAAAATACATTTTAATATTTTGTTGCTGTATGGTATTTTAACACTAAATATCTTATTTTGTTTTATTTTTTAACAACCTTTTTTATATCGATTAAGACAAATTACTATTTATAAGTTATATTTTTTAAATTACATTTATTTCCAGTATTAGGAAGCAAAAACGTACAATTATTGACTTTATTGAGAGTCTCCCGTATAGTATTAGAAATCCATGACTATTGCAAATACTCCTGTTTATTTTACTGCCGGATTTTGATCTGATTTGAAGCTTAATTAATTATAAATTATTCTAACCAATAACTAACCTAATAGGTACTTGATGCATCCTGTAAATTGTTTTTTTGAATAGGGAGCAAATTACCCATTAATTGCTTTAGATTGTTAGTGTAAAAAGTAGTCGGAAATTTCATAGGGGTATCTTTTATCTTTATGTAGCTTTCACAACACGATTTGCCTATATTATATCTTATATAACATCTTTCAAAAATACCCCTAATGCCGAATATGGTATATAGGGAACATCAAACTGAACAACTTTTACTATGGGACCAACTCTGAAATCGCGAAAAAAATCAGCTGTGTCAGACATTTTGATATTTTCGATTTTAATTTTTGTATGAAACAGCTGACTTTTTTTCGCGATTTCAGAGTTGGTCCCATAGTAAAAGTTGATCATTTTGATGGTCCCCATATACCATATTCGGCATTAGGGGTATTTTTGTAACATCTTGTATATTATTTATACAAACACATACAGCTATTATGTGTATAAAACAAACAATGAAATATTTATTTGCGTAGGTGTTACCCTCGAATACGATTGGCATAATTAAGAAATTTAAGGGAGCTTACTCGAGGCATTATTCAATAAATATAAGGATGCTAAAATCTAACGAGTGGAACTATTATGTAGTGAGACTTTAAGTGCACTTGGTTATAAGATAGAGTTAGGTCAAAAGTATTATGATGGAATGATAATAATTAAATTTGAATGTATTTATTTCTGTGTTCGATCAACAAGTGCTGGATAGCGGCACACAACATAGATAAAGTCGTCGCTTCAACTTACACAAGTTTAATTGACAAGTTTAAAAAAATACTAGACTTATACAAAAAAAAATTTCAAAGTTTAAAAAAATAATGGTTTTGTGGGTTACGTCTGTATCTGTTGATCGGAGACTGCAATTAATTTTATTTATCATACTGCATTTAGTCAATTATGGAATTGTTCGGCAACTTTTATCTCTAGATTTAGAAGAACAAAACGTAATGGAATTGTTATTACCGCCATGTAACGCTATACATATATATTATACTTACATAGATGCAGTACTTACTATATAAAATAATCATTGAAATATAATTTAAACTTTGTCTCTCTAATACAATAGATAAGTAATAAATTAATCAAGCTGTAACACAATTAAACAGATGACACTAAAATAACGAATAACTTAAGGACCACGTCACATTGGATCTTTCTCTATCAAACCAAAACCAGTATAGAAAAAACAATGTTGTGTGAGTTGTGACAGGGTTCTAAGCTCATGTCTGAATGTGGACAAAACAGTATAACATATTATATTATAGTAACATGTTTATCATTCTTTAAAACGGGTACATTAGTTTTTTGGTTTAAATGGTCACCGTAACATTGTAAACACCGTTAGATTTTAATTTATATGTAAACTGTCGAAAAATTGTTATCCGTAACCGCTTATATAATCTATCGAAATATAAAACGTCAAATTGTGAGCAGTATGGTATTATGTATCACAATTTTTCACCAGTTCAGATAATAATCTAAAGGTATTTACAATTTTACGGTGACATAATAACAATTAAATGACAATTAATTCTAAGTAACTTTTTTGAGTTAGTAATTGTGTTACAGATTGTATGCCGGAAGTCTTCTCTCTATGTACAATGTATTATACAACGTGTTACAAAAATACACCTAATGCCGAATATAGTATATATGTACCACCAAACTGAACAACTTTTACTATGGAGCCAACTCTGAAATCGCGAAAAAAAATCAGCTGTTTCATACAAAAATTAAAATCGATAATATCAAAATGTATGAAACAGCTGATTTTTTTTTCGCGATTTCAGAGTTGGTCCCATAGTAAAAGTTGTTCAGTTTGATGGTCCCTATATACCATATTCGGCATTAGGGGTATTTTTGTAACACCTTGTATAATTTTCGTGTATTTTACTCTATGGTTTTCCCTTACTATCATGTCCTTGTTGGGACGTGCTCATCTGAAGAATTAAAAAATTGACATCCGATGTTTAATCGTCACGACCTTACTGTTGATTAGCTCGGCATTTTACTGCACGCTTCTCTATCTCTTAAAGAAACCCTAAAAAAAAACCAAACAAACGATCGATTAAATCTTATAAAAAACGTAACAGAGGTCACAGATTCATCAAACACGCAGTATACTCTTTGTTAGGTTATTCATATTCTTATCCCCTTACTAATAAAGATTGTATACTCGTAGCATATGATGACACAGTGTTCTGTCCCTTTCTATTTAATGTCAAACTTAAACAGTTTCACAGAGAGTAACCATTGTGTAACTATACATCTGCTATACAATCTGTATTAGTAAGGGGGCTATTATATTACACACAACGATAGAGAGAAGATCCCTGGTTAAGCTGCATGCATAACGTTTACTATAAGAAACAAAATGGTTAAGACGAATCTCAGTTTGAACTAAGAAGTTTGTGCATTCTGACAATATGCATTCGCCTTTGATTGCACCTTATGCAATACATGACATGCATAAACCACAATTTTGTGATAATCAATTTTAGAAAGGGACTAATCGTGATCTTATATTTAATTGAGTTTCGTCTTAATGACAGCTACGTAATTACGACTTTAAAAGCTTACATAAGAATGTCAATAAAACATCAATTACTAAAATTAAGAACCATGCTTCCTGATAGATCTGACAATATTTAAAGAATTCAGTTATGCCTTAACGAAATAATGGTAGTGATATAGGTAAGATTTATTATTGAATTGCAATTGCATGTTAGTCATATTATACGAACATAATAATTATTTATAACGTAAACTCTGGGCCCTATTTAATAAACGTGACAATTTGTCACCTGTCATAACAATTTCATATCCATTGCGTCAACCAATTAGAAAATAGAACAAACTACTCATAGTTATACAGCGATGAAAACCAAATTGTCATGACAATTGACAAATTGTCACGATATTAAATAGGGCCTTGGTGGCTGGCTGGAACCAGTGGTAGATTTTTTATCATATCATTAGCATATCATAAGATATTATTAAGATATTTATTCGTGCATGATTTTATGCCTAAAACACTTATTGGAACAAATGCAGAGATATTGATTATACCTAAGTAGGTACCTAGGTACCTAGTTTCTTTGTAATATGTACCTATATGCTTAAAGTATTTATGTTGTGATATTTTCGTGTTTATTCAATCATTTATTTTTTTATAATAATACCTTTTTTGATGTATCGGGCATCAGTGTATGTCCTCCATATATTACGAATACAAAGTTTATTCAATAGTGCCTACTGCGCTAGGTAATGCAATTTTATTTATAATGTAAGATTGTTAAATGTATTAATTTTTAATAATGCTTATCGAATACAAAGCAATAATAGGTGCTCCAGGATATGCAACTTGTTAAAATTAAATTATAAAAGTACCTACTGATACTAAATTTCAATTTGATAAAAGCAAAGGAGAAAGTGATAATACTTGAGATGCTCTACTTGAGACCATACCTGAGATGCTGTTTTTATAAGAAGAGCATCTGTTGATACGTTGAGAGCGGTTTATAAATACGGGCCTAAGTATACTAACCTTATTGAAATAGATAACGTTGTCATTCCGATGGTTTTATAGTATTGAAGTATCAGTCACTTTGTACGTAGGTATGTCAATTCGGGTCACTACTAGTGATCTAAAATACTAGGCTTTTAGCCTTTTTTTGAAGGCTAGCCTCTCTTTTGAACGCCTACTGGGACTAAAAGCCTAAAAAGTCCTGTAGGCTTCGAGGCTATTCAATAAAAAGGCTTGGCTCGCGAGAATATTAACGTTTTTCAAGGCCTATTTTCTCAAATGATTTGAAGTTTTAAAGGCTTCAATGTCCTCGCGAACGAAGTCGCGGTCAAGCTAGTCCTTAAAGAAAGAGCTTATACCTTTTGAACCCTGAAGTCTTTAGAAGGCTAAAGCTCTTTCAAAAAGACTCAGGTCACTTTTAGCCTTATAAGCCTAAACCACGAAATAAGACTTCAACCACATAAAAGAACTTGAAGTTTATTAGAGACCTAAAGTCTTTAAAAAGGCTCTAGGCTTTTTTAGTACCACGAACCCTTGGAAGTCCTGTTCGGTAGGCTAGTCCTAAAAAAACTCGAGAGCCTTAATTGAAGGGCTAACAGCCTAAGGTCTTTTGACTGGTTCGTACACTCAGTTTCGTAATTTCAATGATGTTGCATAAACCTGGAGATATTGGCCCATACTTAAAGAGTGGAAGTGGTAGATTTAAGGGTAGCCTTACTAGATTAAGAGTTACGATCGAATGAATAAGGATGTTGAAGTTTTACTCAGTAGACTAGCACAGCTGGCGTTATTATTGCAATTGTATGGTCTTTTTTTATTTAAAGTTAATAAAGTTACAATAAATTGGCTAGGTGTTTCAATGAAGACCCTCCGACTATAATAATAGTCCAGTAGTCAGGTAATTTTTCTTGGAAATAATTGATTGATTTCTTATTCTTCGGCACTAAGGGCTATTGATAATACAATAAATTTGCGACCTTGAAAACTGTGTGGAAGTTTAAAAAAAACCCAAATACGTAATCGAGCCCTTGAATTTTTGATAATATCTGAAAATTGGAAAAAGATGTCTTAAAAAGGAAAATAAATGATAGAAAAGCAGAAGGGACAACAACAATTTATTATAGGTACTACAACATTTTGATACACTCTATAGTTAAAGTGACAACACAAACAACATTAGTAAAATGTCACTGGTGTTGGTACAATTATTCATGTTTATTATGTTGTCATTTTTCAATAATAGATTTTATCAAAATGTTGTGGTATAATAATTTGGATCCCTTTGCTTTTATTACATTTATTTTTCAAAAATTTAAGGGCTCGATCACATATTTGCATTTTTCAAACTTCCACATCTTCCAGTTTTCAAGGTCACAAAAATGTATAATTAATATCCCTCAACCCTCATGTGCTGTTATTCAATAATCATTAGACGTCATTCACAAGACCTTGACTGATTCCTTTTTTAAGAAATTGTGCTTATTTAGAATAAATTGAATAAAATCGACTGGTGGCGCTAGTTGGCTCATGTCAGCCCTTAACTAAAGATTTTAGCTAAGAAATGTTTGAATATTTGGCCGTTAAGTACCTAAAACAATTTAAGAAAAATATTCCATTTGCCGCATCGAACCTACGAAACCAGTAATTTATTCCAAGATTGTTCTTGTCAAAGTGTTTTTTTTTTCATTAGGTGCACAAGAAAAATACAAAGCGTTTGAAATTGTATTGAAACATTTTCCGCTTCCCGCCACCCGTCTTGCGATAAATTGCATGCTCAATGTAAAGTTCACCTTGTAAACGTTTTCTTTGTAATTAGGCTAGGAGAAATAGCTACTTAGCTATTTTCATGGTGTGACTTAGCTACAGAGTTGCAGAACTACTACGGCGTTCTCGTTGCGAGTAGGTTGATTGAATAAATTATTGTGCTTAATTAATTTCAGATAATGTGCGTCGTATCTTACCTAGGTAGATTTGATACCAGTTTCTATCATTAATATATGATCTAATTATACAAAAGATTTTAAAACACTATTTAACTTAGACACTTGTTTAAATGTGACTTTTTCATAATATATTATTTTTGTAATAACGCGGCAGTAGTTTTTGGTCTGTCTTATTAAATTGGAATTAGAGGTGCATAGACTAGACGTGCACATCGTTGCGGATCGGAGAAAACGCGAGTGAATTTTTTCGAAAATTTAATGTTGCGAAGACATAATTATTATTTAAATTTAATATGTGTGGCATTTTGTATTGGTGGTGTTTTCATTCTTGCTGGAAGTTTATATACAAATAACGTTCATTTTGATTCGCCTTCTGATCGGAGCAAAACTGTTGATTTATATTCAAAAGTTGTTGAAAGTAAAGTTAATCCTTTAAACTCGGTGCCTACTAACTTCGACGATGACATAAATATAGAAAATATGCTGGAAAAAACACGAGCGAAAATTAGATCCGAGCTATCAAATTATAATTTCAACAAATCTGGCGTGAGTGGATTGGATGATTTGCTGACGGAATCCGGAGGGACACCCATAAGGAATCTTATTATGTCCACCTGGCGATCAGGCTCGACTTTCTTTGGAGAACTTATAGACGCAATGCCCGGAAACTATTACCATTACGAGCCTTTCTTTTGGTATGGAATCAAACAAATCAGAGGCCCTCCAGACTCGCTTAAAGCTCTAAAGTATATGAAGAACCTTATGAAATGCAATTATGAAGATATGGAAGAGTATTTTGAATTTGGGAAGAAGCACGAATTTCCTGTGAGCCACACTTCAAAACTATGGGATCATTGTAAATCCAAAAAAGAATTGTGTTATGACTCTGATTTTACTTCGAAGATTTGTAAGCTTTTCCCCTTTCAAAGCATGAAAGTAGTTCGAGTCAGACTGAAACTTGTCGAGGAACTCATGGTGGATAATGAGTGAGTATTTTTTTCATAATACAATACTCCAATTTGGCAGTTTCTGCCTGTAGGTACATAAGTATACTTCTTTAGAATATCTTTACGCTTTGGTAGGCGCTAAAGCGCGACCGTGTAGGCAAACGGTAGGATATTTGACGTCGACAAATTATAATAATTTGTCGATCGCATCGATCAGAATCGTACCAAGACGACCTTCGTGGTCGAGTGGCTTGTACACCGGTTTTCAAGGTGTCGCCATCTCTGAGGTCCCGGGTTCGATCCCCGGTTGAGTCAATTTAGAAAACGAACTTTTCTATATTGGCTCAGGTCTGGGTGTTAGTGATACCACCGTTGTCTCTGATTTCCATAACACAAGTACTTTAGCCACTTAATTTGGAATCGAAGCAAGGTATGTGACGTCTTTAAAAAAATTAAAAAAATACCTCAGAGATAATGGCACCTCCAACTAGAAAAAGTCATATTAATTGTAAAAAAAAGATAACGAACCTCCTTTTGGAAGGATGAATATGTTACTGTAAAACCCCGAACTAAGGTAAATTCTAAAATTTTCTAGTAAAATCCACACATTTACTAACTCCAAAAGTCCGGACGGACTGTTCTTTGATAATCGTTTTCCCTGGTTGGGTCAATTTAGAAAATGAACTTTTCTATATTGGCTGTGCTTGTGATACCACCGTTGTCTCTGATTTCCATAACACAAGTGCTTTAACTGCTTACTTTGGAATCGGAGCAATGTATGTGATGGTGTCAAATATTTCTATTTTATTTATTTCTTCATTTCAAACTTTCAACAACATTCACTCTACCTCAGAGACGCGGTAGGTAAATGTTGAAAAAGGTAAATATATTTTAAAGGTGTTTTAAAATGTGTTTTACTAGTAAGTAACTAATAATATACTAAATGACAATAATTTTAACTAGTTAGGTATTTCATTGATAGGTAATTATAGGTATTGTAATGAATGACTAAGAAATACTATTATGACAAATAAAACACAATGGTGATAAAAAAAATATCAAAGTGATATTATAAAATGTGTAAGGTTTTTCCTAATAATTCATTTTATCATTGGGTATGTTAATTATTTTCTGTTTAATTTCAAAAAAATAAATTTTTACTAACCGTCATTAGGAAAACCTAACATATGCTAAACATTAATGGTAAAAGCCCGAAAAATGATTTTTTTATACAATCTTGACATTGACCATGTTGGCAATTCTTAAGTTTTTTGTAGTAAAACCTAAAATTTACAATATACGGGCTTTTACAGTAGATTTTACGTTTTTAAATCGATGCTAAGTATCGAACACTTTATGTCATTCTCATATATCTTCCAATAGCCGTGACATTGGCGGCGTTCGTCACTGGTCTGCGATTAAGGCGGCTTTACACAGCCACTCTATCGCGCGTCCTCAGGAGCATACAAAATTGCGTGCCTGAATGTCTTTACGACCCTTCCTCCTCGGTATAAACCGGCTATTGTCGTCATACCTTTATATTATTTAGGTTAAACCTGAAGGTGGTGCTGTTAGTCCGCGACCCTCGAGGCGTGATGCAGTCGAGGCAGCACCGGTCCTTCTGCCAGCCCGCCCCGGATTGCTGGTGGCCGGAACTCGTTTGTGCAGACATGGTCAGTGACTATGTAGCTGCCAGCAGACTGATGGACAAGTATCCCAACAGAATTATGTTAGTGTCAAACTATAATTTATTTATGCTTTATTGCTTAAGAGGCCGGTGGACAGTGAGCTTCCTATACAAACGTAATACCAAAATGATTTGCAATTTGAGCATAATTAACTCTTCTTGTGATGTTATTCGGATTAAGACAGTATGAAGTTTGATATATCGAGGAAAAAAACATCGATAAGTATATAAAATTACCTATGTTTAAACATACACAATGTTCAATGACACAGATGAGTTAATTATTAAATCCGCCATTTGCTATTTTATTTTTAAGAGGCCGGCGAACAGCGAACTTCATAAACAAACATTTTGTCAGCTGGTTAACAACCAACGTAATTTACAGGGCCTTACGATACGAAGATCTAGCACTTGACCCACTCAATACAACGCACAAAGTTCTACAGTTCCTGAGACTGGATATGACGCCATCAATTGAAGAGTTCCTACGCACCCACACCAGCGTTAACGTAGCTGGTTTTGATTCCACCTTCAGGATATCACATGATATTCCTTTCAAATGGAAGAATAGTCTGTACTTTGATTATGTGGATGAAGTGCAGGTACGTTTATATCGTTTGATACGTAAAAGATTTTTTTACCTTGATGCTGGAGCCACAGCCACACTAAGGCTGGCCCCAGACCTACCGGTTTTATTTCTTTGCTTTGCTGTTTTGGTTGAACAGGGACTACGGCCGGTACGGCCCCCTGTTCTAGCCTAAAGCCCGAGAACCTTGAGATCATACTTGAGATGCTGATTCTTATAGGAACCCAATATAGCTCTTCGAGAGCGGTTTATTTCTTTTAACTTATGATATTAGTTACACTGATGTAACACAAGTTACTGATGTAGGCATAACGAAACGCGTTTCTATTGCGCGTGATTTTAGCGCACAGGGTTGAAAGCTTGATGTCAATAATTAAGTAAGTAGTACGAACATTAATGGAATTAAGTCTAGTGTGTCCCCAGTATGAAGAATGCAAAACGTTACGTATAACGATACTTGAGTAGAGCCTAAAATAATACGGAGAAAAATAAGTAAAGAAGGATGCTCATTCCTGACTTGTCAAAATGTTGGTAATATAGCTCATACAATTTAATTTTTATTGATATTTATAAATTACTAAAATAGAAATCGGCAATACAGTACAGTACAATTCAATAAATACTAGTGTTCTACGGTCATAGCAACTATTCAAATATAATTTTTATTATCATTGACGACCTCCGTGGTCGAGTGGTTGGTACGCCGGTGTTCAAGGTGTTGCCATATCTGAGGTCCCGGGTTCGATCCCCGGCTGGGTCAATTTAGAAAACTAACTTTTCTATATTGGCTCAGGTCTGGGTGTGAGTGTTTACCACCTTTGTCTCTGATTTCCATTACACAAGTGCTTTAGATACTTACTTTGGGATCAGAGCAATGTTTGTGATGTTGTCTAATATTTAAAAAAAAAATAAGTTTAATAAAAAAGCTATTTAACAGGTCAACACTTTTATTGCAAGTGGAAATTGTTCTTTAGTCAGACGATACTCGTACCTACATTGAATAATAAGTTGATGTGACTAGTTATAACTATACTAGGTGTTATACACTAGTATAGTTATAGTACCTAGTTATATGTATAAAAAAACAGGTTTGCACAACTTTTAAATGTCCCGAGATCATTTATAAATACTAAGGTCAGATGTGTATTAGGTAGTTTCTACTTAAAATTATGATTTTTACTTTTTGACTTAACCGTTTCAAAATCGGCCTTCCGTTCCCGAGATAAATGGCGAGGGAGCGGCGAAAAGCCATCGGTCATTTATGTATGAAGACTGGCATACTTACCTGTCCGCTATTTTGAAAAAAGTCGGCTTTGGAGGCCTGTGCTAAAAGTGTTTCAACTTCAAACTCAAATATCTCAGTAAGTATATCACTTACGAGATTTTTTTACTTAATCCTTTTTGTTTGTAATGACTTATTCTATCGATTGATTAAGAAAATGACAGATTTTGTTTTTCAACTTCAAACTCAAATATCTCGGTAAGTATATCACTTACGAGATTTTTTTGTTATTACTTTTTGTTTGTAATGACTTAGTCTATCGATTGGCATCACTTTTATCACAGGCCTTCAAAACATACTTTTTAAAAAATGGCGGAAATGCCAAAAGCACATGATGCTCTTTTCTAGTACTTTTTACTTCTTCGCTGCGTAATTTCATCAATGTGAGGAAATAGCCCCGTCATTAATCGAAAGAAACATGTTTCCATGTTTTGACAATCGATAAAGATGAAACAGCTCTAAAATTATTAAATTTAGATTTTTTGCATTCACAATGCAGTAAATACTTATTTGTTATTTTCAGCAAGTACTAACATACTTGAAAACGTTCTATTAGTTACAGAGCTAGTGACAAAATACTGCAAGAGGTATCTCAAGACCCATCATTCAATATGATATTAGTAGTGTTTAGGGTGTACGTGAGTTAGCACCTACTCGCAAGGCCAGGAAGTGGAACACCTGGCGTCAGCACGCTTTCAAGTATATACATTTCGACATGCTCAAGACAAGGGTTACCTAAAGTTCAAATTTGGCAGTATACTAGATAATAGGACAAAAAAATGAGAAGGTAGTCAGACCGCATTTTCATGAAACATGCCTTGTCAGCACACCACGTAAGTTGTCACAATTTTGAAGTCGGTTGAGTATACGAATTTTACGCCTTGAGAAAGCCAGGAGCTTTCTCAAGGCTGAAAATTCGTATACTGCTTAATTATTATGCATAATTTATGAAAAAAATAGTCGAACCACAGATTCATGGAACATAGGCAGTCAGCAGTCGCTCAAAGCGCTCGAAAGCGTGCTGACGCCAGGTGTTCCACTTCCTGGCCTTGCGAGTAGGTGCTGACTCACGTACACCCTAAACACTTTATCATATTGAATGATGGGCCTTGAGGTACCTCTTGCAGTATTTTGTCACTAGCTCTGTAACTATATAGGTTATTGAACTAATTTAAGATTTACGGCTCATTAACTTGTACCTAGTTCTATTTGCCTGACAGCCTAACGCTAGATAGATTAAAAAAAACCGGCTAATCCTAGAACGAAATAGATAACATAATTTTCCTGCGTTCGTGTTGAATATAATTACTTCTGTAATCATAAGTTTCCTTTTCTATCGAGTACTTTACACTACAATGTAAAGTCTAGCGTTGCCATTGGAAAAAGAAATAGTGCTGAAATAAGGACAAAATTGTGAATTATCTATCTCTGTAGTGCACTCCGAAGCAGCTTTGTGGTGGTTTTTATCGCTCAAACATAATTTTCTCGTTCGTCGTTTAGTTTAATAATACTTTTTTTTGCGAAAAGTGGCCACTTTTAAAAAAACTCAATAACTTCAAAGCTATTGTCAATTGCTCTAACAGTGGCATAAATGTAAAAATTTACAATTGCATTTGATCGTTACTGGGGGCCTTAATTAGTTTATTCATGAATCAGGTTTCAAGTAAACTTATGAAGTCAATATGTTTTCAGACAGCGTGCAAGCAGGCAATGGATCTGTGGGGCTACAAACTGGTCCACGACGAATCCCAGATGGCCAGCAAAGATTTCTACCCCTTGAACTCGTATACCATTAACCCAACACCCGATAATTAAAAATAATGAACAGTTATAATTATGTTATTTGATTGATGTTAAAATGTTTAATACCAACCTAATAATAGGAAAAGACAAGTAACTTAGGAGCGTGTATGAGGCTCTACTCTAATAATAACAACCTAGAACGATAGTTCCCTACAAAGCGCACTGTCAAAAGAGAGGCAAAAAATACCGGGCCAAAATGGCATAGTTTTCAAATTTTTATCCTTCATACGTTACCTAATTGTACCTACCTATAATAACGAAATAGTTTCAATTTCCCTACTTTAGGGGATTAGTTACTATTTTATTGGATTTTAGTAACGATTAGGTAACGTATGATAAAGGGTATATCAGTAAACTAAGCCATTTTGGCTCAGTATTTTTTGCCTTACTTTACATTCAAGGACTCGGTTTCTAGGTGTAATTATTCTGAACTCTACTGAATTGTGACGTCACAACCTAGTAGCGCCGTCCTTGTCTAATCCGAAACTTTAAACCTATATGCTATTTCTATGTAAGTATACCTACTGAAGTATTTGTAAAAAGAAAAATGCTAACTAGTGTTTTTAAAGTTTTGAATATTATTTTAATTAAATAAAAAGAATTCAGTCAAATATCCAAAAAATCATCATTGCTTAATTGTTATTTAATAATTTTTGCTCGTATTTGCTTTAATATGTTTGATATTTTTTTTTTATTTTAATATTTATTTATCATCTTCAAAATCCAGAAAGTTTAAATGAAAATGTTCATTAGACACAAATTGTGGTAATCAGGGCGGGCGGCGTTTTAAGCCGGGGCGACAGGTGGCGGCGCTTACAAAATGTTAAATGAATTAAAAGTATTTGGACGCAGGTGCCTGCATAAGCGTGGTACACACGACAGCACGTCAGGTTATACAGTTAAACTGCGAAAACAGCTTTTATTACGTAGGGCATAAAGGCGGTCTCAAGGTCAACATGTATAGTCTGAGTTGCCGTCGTGTGTACTATATAAAGAAATTAGTAAAATGTTAATTCGATAAAAATAAGAAAAAGTTTTTTTATATTCGTGCGAGCTCCTAACATAATTGTTATGTTATTAAGGCTGAGTTGCATCATCTTGATTTAACCTTAACTTTAACAAATACAAACTTATCTGACTCAGTGACAGCGTCGCTGTCGTCTATGGCGTAGCCTAGGTAACGATATGTAATAACACTTAGTTCACTTGTCGATCAATAAAGATCGACCCATACGAGATCAATGAAATCATCGAGAAAGAGTCCTCTAAGCGTAGCTTTATAAAGTTTGTGACCTACATTGTCAATAACCTCAAACAATTTAACAAAACTTAAATCGAAAAACAAAATACAGAGTACATAAACACAACATATAACTATAAGTATATATATAAACAAATATAATATATATATCATATACATATATAAATAACAATATATATCAAACAAAAACTTACTGTAATAAAATTGATGGTCAGTATCAAATCGCTGCCGTCTCACCTTCTGAAACAAAAAAACACTATGAGAATAATACTAACAAAAATAGAGAATCAAACAATACTAATAAAAAAATAACACTTAGTTCCAGTTTTGGCCACCGACTCAGATAAGTTTGTGTCATGTACTGTTATTGTTAAATTAAAATGATGCAACCGAGCCTAATATATTCTTTGTGTGTTGATTGTATTGTAAAATTTTTAAAAACAAAAGTTTCTGTGTTTCAGTGTCAATGCTACCTAAACTATAGAAGGTGGCTGTGGAACAAATTTAGGAATATTCAAATTCATTTATTACAGTAGCAATATAGATGTTATACATAGACGTAGTTTGCACATTTTCAAGGTATTGTGGTGTTCCGTAGTTCTTGACCATCAGCCATTTTTAATGTCCCCACTACTGGGGCACAGGACTTCCTTATGGGTATAAGTGGGATAAGGAGGATGGTCCAATGCGGATTAGTGGGTGTTAACGACTGCAAATGCAGCCGGTACCAACGGCTTAACGTGCCTTCCGAAGCACAGAGGAGCTCGATATAATACATATTTGGGCAAAGTTGCTTAACCTCCGCAATCGCTGGGCCAGGCGCTAAAACTCACGTAGTTCTTAATCTTATATTATTTTACTACAGTTCCCGGGTTAAAGTCTCGGTAGGGTCAATGAAATACTTTTTCTAGCAAGGTATCCGAATGTACATTAATTGATTAGAAATGGATGAGTGAACTTCGGATTAAGTCTGTTAAATTGTAAGGAAAACGTGATACTTAGAAATAAATTGCTTTATTAATTCTATAGGCGCTAAAGCATATTATTATCTGGAAAATTACAATTGGCAGCAATAAACTAACGGTATCATTCTTTAAAAAGCTTGTATTTTTTTTACTGAAATCTGAGTTCTGACAAAAGTTGTTTTTTTTTTGCACTTTATTACCCAAATGCCCAAACCCAGACATCGCTTACGCTCTCATCTGCCCGCTAAGTACATTCACGTCTAAAATATTTATACAATTTAGAACTTTGTCACTCTAATACCTAGGTACAACTTTTTGAGCAAAAATCAATGACAGATGACAACTACAACAAAGTGACAAAGTTCTAAACGTATAAGTACATATTTTTAGACGTGACTGTACATAATGTACACCTATCGGAAATTTACATGAGACAGATTGAAGCTAAAGGTTCTATATAGCTGTTAAGACAAAAGAGCAAAAATTGGCCGCTTTAGGCACAGAATGAATTAATATTCTTGTATATATATTAGGCAAAAGTGCCTAAAGTCGCGTTAGAGATTACTCTATTATTATTTTTGCCTAAAGAGGCCACTTTAAAAGTAAAAATGCATTTATGTAAGTTCACTTTTTTAATGTTAGATATAAGATAACATATTGTAGAACTCGAAATGTAAGTCTTCGGCGATGCGTTGGCGTGCTATCGTTTTGTTTTCTACTGTAAATAAATCCTTTATGCGCGGCAAAATGTTTGGTTCGTCTAATATGACCCCTGTAAATAAAAAAGCGGGTCACTTCCACTCCACTGCCGCCAAGATTGAATCGACAAAGAATAAAAATAATACTAGAAAAAATACGACTCGCGAATACCAGATCATGTTCTCGGACGGGAATCGAACCCGCGACCTTTGGATATACCTTTGGATAGATAGACCTTTGGACCGCTGAGCTACCGAGTCATTTAGTCAGCGGTCAGAGCATTGGACCGGATATCCAAAGGTTGCGGGTTCGATTCCCGTCCGAGAACATGATCTGGTGCGAGTCGTATTTTTTCTAGTATTTTATATAGTTGTATATAAATAGCATTGTGAATGCTAAAATCTCAAAGTATAAAAGAATAAAAATAGTTTGAACAAAATTTAAAAGTGTAGACCAGTCAATAGGTGTCTTCCTTCACTCAGTCGCTTTCCCGTTCCTCTTGCGTTTTCAACAGAGGCATGCTATTGCGCATATCTTGTGCTACGGATACAACAGTACCCCTAGCAAGAATATTATCGAGAAAAAAACGCGCTTAAAAGTACTCCGTACTCATAAAATCTATGAGAAATTTAATTTCGCTTTTCGGCGGTAGATGGCGCTGTAAAAATTTCCCGTACAAAATTACTTTATCGATTTTTTACACGCGTTTTTTCTCGATAGTAGATGTTCGTGCTACATGTCTCTCTTACCACGTGCCCACAGGACGAGTGCTATCGTAGCCCCGACACAAGCGAGGGCTCCCACGACGTTTATGGCAAGGAGAATATGTGTTACCTTGGAGTAGCCCACATCGCTGCTGCAAACACGAACGATAGAAATATTTGTTAGTTTTCAAATCATCTAATTGATAGCATGTGTCGAAGTGATTCAGAACGCTAGCTAACTCGCGAATTTTAAAAAGATTAAGGGCCTGTTTCATATTACTTATTTAGGTATATTGTATAATAAGTTTATGGTAAAAAGTAAGTTCTGAGTAAATTAGCTTACTTGACAGATGATTAGACAGTTGTGATATGAAAAATACCTATGTCAAATCATTTGTCAATCAAGCTACTCCGAACCTCAGAAGAATAACAAACTAGCACCCGTTTGCACTAAACTTAAGAATCACCCAAGTCTTTTCCTAACTACAACTCGACCAAAATAAATAAGCGCATGAAAGCTAACAGACAGACAGCTAAGTTAATGACACCGTTTTAATTTGGTCTAGTTGTAGTTAGGAAACGACTTAGGCGATTCTTAAGTTTAGTGCAAACAGGCATTACTTTTTGATTGTGAAACAGGCCCTAAGTATCACTGACCTGAAATTTTTTTTGAAATATAAGGTGGAACCAAATTAGGCATCAATACTGAAACAGGTGATAGTGTTGCTTAAACTGAACAACTTTTTCCAAGGAACATGGTCGAAAAACGAATTTTTTTTTCGCCTTTCCATACTAAGTCGATCAGCTGACTAACACATTTTGTATGGGAGGATGAAATTTTTTTTTTCGTATTGCGACCCAGTAAGTTGTTTAGTTTAAACAACAGAGTATCACCTGTTTCAGTATTGTTACTTAATATGGTACCACCTTATATATGGAGGTCAGTGCTAAGTATGCAATGCTAGATTTTTTCTGCGCTGGATTTTTTCTACTAAGAATTTTATTTAAACTACCTACCTCCTCAAGCATTATCAACAATACTTAGCTCTATTTAACAAATTATGGAGTCAGGTACCTTGTGGATATCTGCTCCATAGCTTAATGAAATAAGTACGTAGGTATTATTACCTATTTTCCTTTTTAGCAAATAAGTTTTCCTTGACACTCTTTGACATTTAAACCGTCATAGCACAGAGGAAATAATCACTACGTTCCGTCATAGATAAGTAGGTACTCAATACCAAAGAGTAGATTTTTATATGGGTTAAAGCAAAAACTTTATAATCATAAGAAGATTATTAAACAAACCTAGCTATGGTCTGCGACATTTTGGACTGGACTTGGACGATTTGGACACACTGAGCAAAGCAATTACTATGCTTCATTAGACATGTTTTATTAATATTAATATGCGTAACTAATGATTTGAATATTATTTCTTGCTTTTGAGAGGTGCTTATTTAATATTGTAGGTGTTTTTGTGGTTTTTTCAAGGAGGTTTTATTTTATGTAATCTGATGGAAATGAGCGGAGCGGAGTTTTGTAGCGTAAAGCTCTTTTGTAGAGCCTTCACTTCAGATGTTTCCTTATAGTGCCTTAGTATTCGCTTAGACCACTATTATACAACTTGGAGACGACAATACGACAGTAAATGAAAATATTGGGGACACTAATAGTTCATATTTAAGAGATTTTCAAAACTATCAAATAATACCTAAGATAGAAAAAATCTAACGAACTAGGTACCTAAATGGCAAGAAAATAGATTGTACTGAAAACAGTAAGTACCTAACAGAAAAAAATTTCCTATGACAAAATAACTTTATATTTTTAATTGATTTTTTTATGCAGACTGGGAGCGTTATTATTCGTATGTCGTCTCCAGATTGTATGTAAGTATAGAAGAAAAGGAAAACTTTAATGTTTGACACGAGTCTCGTATATTTTATCACTTTACGAGAAACAGAACAGCGAAATTTTTGTGGTTGAAAAGATCTTTTCTTTCTCATTGTTGTCCTCATAGGTACGACGACGTCCGCAGAGTGCCGCTATGTAGTGGAATTCTAATTTGAATCGTGTGTGAAGTTGGAATTTCGACTACAATCACATAGTAAGCACGGATTCATATTGAAATTGACCCTATTAGAATAAACTATATCGGGATTTACACCATGTACCTGTTTATTTTTGAGACTCCGATATTTCGGTTGCATGCGCCATGGTCACGGAAGAACTGTCGATTGTTGCGTGCGGGTAGATGTTATTGGCAGACGAATCGGTCTACCCTCCGTCTAAGTCTCAAAAATAAATAGGTACATGGTGTAAATCCCGATATAGTTTATTCTAATAACGTCAATGACCATGGAAATTTAAAACAGTATATTGATATTGACCCCTTAAGTATTAGGGCGAGATAGCAGTTTTTATAAAAAGTTTGCATCACCTGGGTAGGCAGGTAGGTAGGTACCTAGGTACCTATGCAAAAGTTTGTATGATTATAGTTAGGTCATACATTATGTTCAGTTCAACCATCGCATTATTAAATAATTCGATGTATTCAACATTATTTTGCCTTTTAGCTGCCGAAGAAGTGTAAATTTTGTTATCTAATAAAACTGCAGAATGTCTGTTTCAATACCCTCTACTCTGATAAGTCATAAGTTCACAATCAAGAATTTTCTCTTGGAGGTATCCATTAATATCCTTGGAAATTGAGACATACAATAAGATAAAGATAAAGATATTTTGAATGCGTGGTCAAAATATCTTTATCTTATCTTACAGACAATTTATATCAACAGTCTGTTTATCCTTACTTGTCCTATTTGGTAAACAATCTTCACCCAACTCTTTATTGAAATAATCTTTTATAAAATACAACAATAATTGTAAATATCGTTCCTTCTAATAAAGCTGATAAGTTTTTTGCGCCCATTTTTCTTGTCAGCTAAAAGACGTCATAATGGGTAGTAGGATAAAAGAATTGACGATTTAAAAATGCTTGTTATGTAAGCTTATTTGAATAAAGAATTTTTCAATATCAATTTTAATTGGTTTTCCAATTTCCACACACTATAATACGAAAGATATAATTAGTTACTCAAAACAAATTGACAAAAAACACATACATAACGCTACATTTCCATCATAACGCAAAAATTATACACGGAATGCGAGGTTGGGTCAAATTTACCTTTATGTACCGCAGTTATTGCCCGACTGATTTCTTGTCAAAAATGTGTTAATAAATTCAACAAGTGCAACTATTGAGAATAACTACAATACTAACATGATTAGTTTTCAAGCGGTAGGAAAACCAAAAAATTGCGGGTAATTTTGACCCAACCCCATGACGCCGGGTTAATAAGTTAACATTATTTTGAAATAGCGAATTAAGTTTAAAAGACGTAAGCACTTACCTATGACAATTTATTGCAAAAACTGTATAAACTATATAGGACAAATAAGGATAAACAGACTCAACCCGGTTTGGACGGTAGAGTTTGTTTCAAGCCAGCTTTGCTAGCTCTACCATCTTACCTAAGTCTGACGCTATAATATAAATAATGATTTGTCTAGAATAGCCATTTTAAGGGTTCCGTAGCTCAAAAGGAAAAAACGGAACCCTTATAGGATCACTTTGTTGTCCGTCTGTCTGTCTGTCCATCTGTCTATCAAGATCCTTATCTCAGGAACGCGTGGAGGTATCGAGTTGAAATTAAAACCATATACTCAAGTCTACGGGCACTTGCAGCTGTGAAAAATCATACTTCTAAGTTAACGTAAAAAAAAGATACGGCCATTGATGCCTCAAAAAACGCATACGGCAACGCATTTCGACACCCTTAAGGGAATCAAAATTCATAGGATATTTCCCGTTGACTTAGAACTATGAAATTTGGCAAGTAATATCGTCTTATACTACAAGTACAGGGAAAAATCTTAAAACTATACATTTATAGTTATATCATAAAAAAAATGGCATTAAAGTACGTACTCAATCATCGAGGTTAAACGACGGTATGCGCGGTCATAATTTAACTTCTAATTGACCTATAAACTTGAAATTTGGTGATAATGTTTATTATTACGTGTATATTTTACTAACAAATACCAATACATTGATAAATCTATTTTTTTATGTTTTCAATGTTTTCAGCTTAATTTTGCGGTCAAACGAGTAGCACAGATAAACCCCGCCCCTTTGCCCTATTTTTATAATTTAGTAATGTAATTAAACACAATTCTAAATAGGTACCTACCTACTTAAGTGTCTTGTTCTTAGTAGTATTATAAAAACATAAAAATAATAAATAAAACAAATATAGATGTCACATTCAAAGGCGTGCTCGCGATGTTTCCCAATATGCCGATACGACACCGCGCAGCGCCATCTAGACTTAATCTAAATAACAGATAACTCGTAAAAAAGCACAACCAACCCTTGCTTACTTGAATTATTTTTAAATTAGTTCGACACAAATGCTGGATGGCGTAGCTTTGTACCTACTAATAAATATTGTGTCACCGATAGGAACATAATACAATACATAATATACATAATAAATAAATAATTTCACAAAATAGCGTCCATGAGCTTTTGCTAGATAATTTAAATTTTAAACTATTCCAATCATTCTAATCCTAGCTTACATTAAACTGAGTAAACTTCAAGAGCATGCCTGCTATAGTTTTTTGCTTTAAGCCTGCTAGGTATATTTCTCATAGAATCTATAGAATAAGTACAGAAGTATGTAAGTACCTACTTATGTGACGCGGTAGCACTTTTGCTGATGCAATTTTACTGTAGGTACTATTATATATTTTGTGTTGATGCTAGAAAAGAGCGGATTTAGTAATATTGTGTTGATAAGCATATTGGAAATGTTTTTGTAGGTATAATTATTATACATTAAAGTCTGCGTATCATTACATTCTTAACTTATGAAGAAAAGTCTACTATAATACCTATATATACTTATGTCGATAGTAGGTATGAACGTGTGAAAGAATTGAAACCAGAATTATGGTAGATAGGGACCATCAAACTGAACAACTCTTACTATGGGACCAATTCTGCTTTTTACGAGGACTAACTTGACCTATAAGTTATAATAATTAAACTAAGGAAAAATAAAATAATTACACAACCCACCGCACCCGTATAAAATACAAGTTTACATGTGCGGTGGGTTGGTGGTCGCCATAGAGTACATTTTAACCATGGAAAATAATAAAATTGAACAGTAAAACAAATCACTTTCCATGGTTAAAATGTATACTGTGGTGGTCGATGACTTAGCGATCGGTCTGCTGAATGCACCGATCCGTCCGTTTTGGGTACTAAATTTTAGGTGAAGCTCGGAAAAAACTGAGACTCGATTTCCGAACTATTTATATAATGTAGGTACGGAACCCTCGGTGGGCGAGCCCGACTCGCACTTGTCCGGTTTTTTATATGCTGTCTCGCGAAGTGTCGTCCAAACATTTCGAATCAATTGGCTGCGCCAGCGCATCGGTCTTTCTTTATAAACAGATGCGTACATGACGTCACGTACTCATCTCTTTATAAAGAAAGACAGTTGTGCACACTGAATTATTATTACTTGTTATTTATAATTCAGTGGATGCGCAGGAGCATTCCTCCATGGCAGGAGTGCTGCTAAATGCTGTTTTTTACGTCTAACGTGGTCTAACTAACAAATCTGGGCTTTGACTGTTACTTAGCCGGTACTAGGTAGTACTTATATCTATTCTGTGCCGGTATCTATACAGGCTGTTAATGAATTATCCCAAAATGGGAAAACCGTTTCTTCGGACCATCAAACTGAACAACTTTTACTATGAGCCGACCAACACTGAAATCGCGAAAAATAAAATAGCTGCTGTTTTGATATTTTAAAATTTTAATATTTTGGCGAGTAATTTTTGTATGAAACAGATAATTTTAATTTCGCCATTTCAGAGTTTGTCCCATAGTTAAAGTTGTTCAGTTTGATGGTCCGAAGAAAGTTGTATAAAGTAAGATCATAATAATTATAACGAGAGAAGATAATGTCCTTGAATTTTGGATGATGTCCCTTAACGTTGAGTTGATAATATGATAGGAAGTCGCAATTCAAGTTGCAGCACATAATAAATAATATTAGGTACGAGTACTATCACAGAATAAATAATAGTACCTACCTACCTACTATTGTAGCGTGTACTATACTGACTATTTGTTGTTGACTGTACTATTAAAGAGGTCGCATGTTTGAAGCTTAGTTCTTAATCTAGCTAGACTATAGTCTATAGAATATAGCCAACTAACTAAGAATATCACACTAGCCCCCTTACTAATAAAGATTGTATAGCAGATGTATTAGTTACACAATGGCTACTCTCTGTCAAACTATTTAAGTTTGACATTAAAAAGAAAGGGACAAAACACTGTCTAACTAATACATCTGTTAAATAATCTTTATTAGTAATGGGGTAACAAAATAAAGTTAATCGGTAAGGTCAGTACCTATATAAGTAGGGTCAGGTAGGGAACGGTGACTCAGTCGGGTACAATGACTCGCGACGATATTTCCCATAAAGAACAGCAATATCTATCTATATTTCTCATTTATCGGTAGCGCTTAACAGCCAAACACGTACAAACCAGTGATCCCCCCGCTCCGGCGCCGTTCGGTCGTGATATGAGTCTGTATTTGTCTTCGTGCTTAAAAAAATACTATTTAAGGTAAGTTACACGTGTTTTTATACACTAAAATTTAAGGATTTTGATAATTGTTAGTGTGTATATGGAAAGTGACGTTATTATACTAGGCAATGGCATAGAATTGCTCGCCTTTCGTCAAATCTGTTAAAATTGGTACGTCCGTGAAATCAAAATGGCGACAGCGTGTTCAGTGGCTCAAAAAACAGAGGTATACAGTGACTCGGTGAGTCACTGTATACTTACATGAGTCACTGTATACTTACGTGAGTCACTGAGTACTTGTACATATAAATAGAAAAGTTTAATTTTACAAAGGAAGAAATAATATTATATGCCATAAAACCTAATTATAATGCAGTACCTACCAATTATCAAAAAGAGAAACAATCTTTTAAGCCCATTTATACCTAAAATAATGTAATGTTTTTGAAAGTTTGTTTTTAAAATAAAATTATTTGCGCACAAACAAAATAAAATCTGATTGATTGCTATAAATTTTATATAAAAAAAAGTCTATAAACAATGACGCACTTCAGCATCAACAAAGTAAGGATTAATAAATGGCAAAGTATTGGATTAATAAATGTTTTTTATTTAATATTGTACTGATGAGCAACTGTGTACTGTTAGAGTCACTGTGTACTACAGGGTCGAGCACTTTTGCACTCGACTGTTTGCACTAAACATTTTTTTTTTTAATTTTATTGATTTTTTAAATTCTAATCACCATTATGTTGTCTATTAGATTACTTGCTTGAAAATAAAAATATTTAAAGGATCTCAAACAACAAAGAAAAAAATTTGAGAAATTGGTTGATCTCGATTTTGTCAGTATTTTATTCTTATTATAGCTACTACGAGACAGATTTTGATGCCTAATATGTTTAAAATATAATTCTGACATACCTAAACGAATAAATGTGATTAAATATAATAAATGTTTTCTATTCAATTTTGTACTGTTGAGCAACTGTGTACTGTTAGAGTCTCTGTGTACTACAGGGTCGAGTCACAGTAGCCCAGTACCAGTACACAGTGGCCCATTTCCCATTTTTTAAAAATAAATATCGGACGTCTATAATAATGCCTTATTTAAAAAAGTAATAATGAAGGGAGAAACATTAATAACTAAAGCATGTTGACCGAAATTTTCAGGTCGGTACTCCAACTGTTTCTTTATAATTTGTGTGTCCGAAAAAATCCGAGCCACTGTTGCCGACCCGACCCTACCTAACTATGACCTAACTTATCTTTGTAAAAGTACCTACTAACTAGGTTATTTATTAACCGAGTTAAGTGTTCGTCATAAAGTAAATAGGGAATGTAATCAGACTTTCTGTTGTCTAACAAAGATAGAAAATTCCACAGTCTGTTTGTAAATGTTACTTAAACCTCCACTGTTTGTTGGACCAAATTAACTGCATTATCAGTGAACTTCTTTGGTTGTCTATTTATTGTACACAGTAACCAGTCGAGTTATAATTAGCTTGAGAAACTAGAGGAGTGTCAGTCAGCAGCAGTCAGTTGTGTGCCGCGCGAGCGCACAAGCGGGTGTGGTCAATAACGCTACAAAATATACGACGCGGAAACGTGTGCGCAGTTTGTTTACAAACAAGAGCGTTCTTAGTTACTTATTTTAAGCATCTGTGGTAGGTAAGTACAACCTTATTGATAGATTTGTAAAAGAATTCATTTGTGGTAGTATGATTCAAGTTCAAGGAACTCTACTTTAAACTGAATTTATGTTTTTGAATAACCAGTTTTGAAACCAAAATATTTTAGATTATCTAAAAATGAATTCTTGTAAGTGACCGTCTTGGTACCACGTTGCTGTGCTGGACGTAACGTAACGTATTTTTTTGTTGACAGGATTTTCAACCATTTTTGATAGGAATTTATGTAGGTAGGTGTAGGTACTATTTTGGTGACATTAATTTTTTTTCATTTATTTTATTAAAAAAATTTTTTTTTTGGTTTTTAACAATATCCGTTAATTATTGTAACTGTACTTGTACCTATAGGGAAGTACTATTATTTCGTGTGTTGTTACTATCAAGTTTGCTCCTTCTACCTATCCTCCGGGCTGTATGACTTCATTGTGATCTAATAGTCAAACATCGGTACTTAGGCAATACAGCAGACCCAGCTAGTTAGACGATTCCGTCAGAAACATTATTAGCAGATATTTCTATTTCATTTTATTTACATGGCACAATAACAGACATAAAATCATAAAAAACTGGGTTGGCTGTATTTTGCACTACAGCCGCCAGGGTTTTTTTCATGAATTCCAATCGCGGTGAACTCGGCTGAACTAATGTTGCATATGAAATATATTAAATACCAATTAAAAAAAAATATGATGCTTTATTTTTTGTGTTTACTTAATTGTCTTCTTGATGTCGCACACTCGACTCTACCCTATATGTATATCCTACTAATATTGTAAATGTGAATGTTTGGATGTTTGTTGCATGCTAATATAATAGTATTTTCACAATAATATTAATTTAACAACTAGCTATTTTTATTTCAAACTTTATTGCAGTACTTACCCACTCTATTGGTACATTCACTCAGTAAAAGATAACATGGCTGCGACATTGACATTAAGTTTCCATGATAATAGGTTAATGACACTACATTAAAAACTAATTAATTCTCACGTATACGTCTTGAAAAGTCACAATTTTAAACAATTATTTAATTAATATAGTAACGCAAAATAGTATACCTACCAACCTAGGTACTTACATAACTTAAAATTATTACCACTAACTTGAACACAGAAAAAATCATTAATAGTGCAGTTAAAAATATCACTAATGTTATAATTAAGTGCCTACCTACTTAATTATCTGTAAAACTTAATGTTTCAATATCTAGTACCTAGTGTTTACTCCAAGCAAATACAATTATTTTTATGGATTCTTATTTATAAATACACCTAGGTACCTTAACAAATTTGTTTATTTCCGTATTATAAAGTAATAGCTTTATAATGCCATAGCAAAATTACTTACGCAGGTAGGTACTTATAATTTTCTCAGATTTGAATCTAACTTATGATCTTCTTATAATAAAATTATGTATAAAAAATAACGTACATTACATAACTAACTATCGTAATTTTATTTAAAACAAGTATGAATTACACATTGTTGATCAAAAGGCAGAATATAGACAGCATACCTTACCTAATAATGATTACATAAATAATAATAAGTACCTACCTACCTACTTATAGGATCAATTATTTTAATAATAATTGTGTTCTAATTGACTTATCTGTGTAGGTAATTTAAAAGTAGGTAAGCATTTTATCGTATGGCACAAAACAAATTGTTCTTAAATATTTTTAGATCGCTAAAGTTTTAAGGGAAATAAAAAACAGATTTAACTTGTTAAGGAATCCCCTTTTTGTGATAAAGTTTTAAGACTTCTTAAGGGTCTGACATGAGCCAAACTAGCGCCGCCAGTCGATTTTATTTTATTTTTTCTAAATAAGGCCAATTTCTTAAAAAAGGAATCAGTTCATGTCTTGTGAATGACGTCTAACGTTTATTGAATAACGTTACAATATTACAAAATGCGTGCAATAGTTTAAAAACGGGTTTGAACCAACAGTGGCCACTTTTAATAAAATCGCGTTTTAAAACTGTTTGAATGCCTTTTCAAACTGTGTAAAGTTATTCAATAAATATTAGACGTCATTAACAAAACCATGACTGATTCCTTTTCTAAGAAATTGGGCTTATTTAGAATAAATAAAATAAAATCGACTGGCGGCGATAGTTGGCTCATGTCAGCCCCTTAAGACTATCAAAAAAGGAGATTTCTTAATAACCGTTTAATTTGTTTTATTTTTTTCCTTAAAACTTTAGCGATCTGAACAACATACGAAAATAAAAACATATCTGAAAAATCTGCATTTAAGTATATTTTATATGATAAAGATAGAATAACATAAACGGATCAAGGTTTTACATTCCATGATTATCTTTTTAAACAAAGAGATAAGTATCAAAAATCTGTGAGTCAAGAACTTTATAATCATATGTGTCAGTAAATGAGACTTATTAAAAGACGGAACCGCACCGCCCGCACTAGCATCTAATTACAGAAACCCACAAATTACGAAACGACCACAAAGGTATTATATTACAGTTAACACAGAGTAAAAAAAAAAAAATTGTTCTGTGGCAGTCAATATATGTAAGACACAACAAAACTCTTTATTCGATAGTATTTTTTCAAAATTATTGGGAACATTTGCGAAATATAAACATCATAAAAAACAGTCAAGAGCGAGTTGGATTCGTGCACCAAGGGTCCCGACCATAATTCTGAAAAAGTTTACTATTTAGAGACATCGTTTTATTTTTCCTGTAATCTTTACATAAACTTCTATCACATAAAATAATTTGAGATGTTTGAGAATGTGCAAGCAGCGCTCTTGATGATACCCCATATGCCTTAGTGCCTCACTTCATTAATTTTTAAGACCCCCTTTCAATCCCTGTTGCAAAAAAATATAAATATTTTTATTTCTCTTTTATTTGCAAAATAGTTGGGCAAACGTCATCTAAAACTATTCCAAATTTCAAGTTCTTGCGATATTCAGCTATGACAAACAGACAGACAGACTGAATCGCACCATAAGGGTTCCTTTTTGCCATTTTGGTTAGGAATCCTAAAAATTATCAAGCATTTGAAGCAAGGAATTAGTACTTAAACTGTCATATTTAAGAACAATTTAGGCAGGAACCTTTACCAAGCATCAATTGATCTTATTTAACTCGATTAATTAATCATCTTATATCATCCCTCTGCGTGTATACGCCCCGGTCCCAATAAAGGACGAAATTAAATTTATTGTTTGACTATCTTTCACCCGCGACTTCGTTCACGTGGAAATTTGGAAAATCCCTAGATACCTTTGATAGGGATAAAATGTATCCTGAGGCGGCCTGCAGTTCTAATCGCGGGATTGAAGTAGGTTTTAGTGGAGAGACACGAGCTTTAATGGCTATCATAGCAATACTTACTTGAGCGTCCTATGGCAACCCTACGCGAACGTAATACAGACGGACAGACAGACTGAAATGAAAAAAAAAATGCAGTTTTGGCTTCAGTATCGATTATAGAGTGCCCTCCAAAAAACATTTCAAAATATCTTCAATATGTACAGCATTGGACCTGTTACAGTTTTATTATAAGTATAGATTAAAGCTATTTTCATGAAGCTTTAAGGACGGAGCCGCAATAATTTAAATTCAATATTATCAAATTCAATTCGGATGTATTGAGGACACGCGTATTTATTAACTTCAGTTATCAACTGTTGGTTTAGATTAAAGGTTATCTTGCAATGCTAAAGTTTCGTCATTCATTCGTTTTTCGTCGTTGCATAATTATTATTGATCTTCATATTAAAGAGAAAATAGTTTTTTGTTATACAAGAGACCAAAGTCAATTTGAGATTTTCCATAGAGAATTACTCTATCGAGTAGTTTTACGCGCGTTCTTTCTCGATAGCTGTTCGTGCTAAGGGTACTGAGCACAGTGAGTGATTTAAAGCACGAGGCAGAACAAAAATTTGGGCTCATGTTAAACATACAACTTTTCACCTCTACCAGCAAGAAAAGTGTTATAGGTAAGAACAGTTATTTTCACGCGACTTTCCTGGTAAAAAGCTGAATTCAGCATTAGAAACTTTGTCCTCTCAACTCTTTTGGAGTTAGACAATTAACTATCTTTACCGCTGGACACACTGCTGAAAAAAAATGATTCATAGAGTTAAGAGTAAAGTATTTTATAAGTAAAGTTTTCTCTTATTTATTATTATCGCATCTTATTTTTATATTTACAATCATAAAATACTTATTTGTTATATTTTATATACTTATTTCATTCATGCGACCTCATTTCGTCCATACTCTTTATATTGAATTAATATAACCTTCGTTTTCAACAATTCAACAATTTTGCCTCACGCTCATATATAACTCGTAAAATATACATATTAAAAATAGCTAATAATATTGCTTATGTAAACTAGATTAAATGTGTTAGAAAATCAACTCGGAATATGCAATCTATTGGAAAAATCAGAAGCAATTCTTCGTGATTTTATTCTATCAAAAAAAATATAATGTTTTATGTTTTGGCTAAAACTAGTTTATCGACCATTATAATTATTTTTTTTTAAAAAATACGTTTTATATACGACTGGCGATTGGCGATTTGCCCCTCTTAAACTAAACATTTTGTAATCTTCTTAGTTTATGCATAGTCAATGATCATTACATCACATTAAATAAAACCATAAATAAATCCTTTTCACTTACATAAACAAACGTTTATTAATTATTAACGATCATAATCGATTGATTTGTTTAAATAATTATAATTTATTCGATTCGTATGCAAATCAAATCTGAACTCGCTTATCTTATTTACTTTTAGATAAATGGAATCGAAAGATTTCGTCATCTGTTTTCTTAAACGAATCATTGGCAAGCCCGGTGTTGAGAAAATGAAACTTTCTTCAAAAAATGAAGAGGTAAATGAATGACTTCTATATTGTTGAGGTAACTGGATCATAAATAAAAAATGATGGTGGAGGTGGTCGTTGTAAAACAAAATAAAAATTTGAAAATTCATATAATATTGACTTGGCATCACAAATTATAGAGTTATTATACCTTGGCATTATACTTACTTTTACATCTTAAGACTGCGGTTTTGATTAATTTAGGTATTGGTTTTGCATGTTGAGATATATTTCATTTCCAGTTTTCCAGACGTAAAAAGCACGCTTGTACGAGTAATCCGAGTGTTTAGTTTCTAAGAATATTTTTATTTTAAAATTACGCGCGAAAATCCAAGAAGTGTCTAAATAATTTTGTATCGCTTCAAATGTCAACATTTTGTGTAAAGTGCACAAAGACTTTACACCCGTATTCACAAACTTTACTATGGTGTCTCAGAGTGCCCGCGGACGCACAGCGACCCAACTAGCAATCGCACGTAATCAATGACTTCAATTACACTTCTATGCGTATACTACACTAGACGGGCTGTACAATACCGAAAAATCGCTCATAAAGTTTCGGTGCATGCACCGCAACTCCTTTGTCAACTGCGAGCGACCGAGAGGAACAGTTGATGCGCCGCAAAGGTTGGTTGCGACACAATTTGAGATGACCTCCGTGGTCGATTGGCTTTGTACACCGGTTCTCAAGGTGTCGCCATCTCTGAGGTCCCGGGTTCGATCGGTCCATTTAGAAAACGAACTTTTTTATATTGTTGTGTTTGTGATACCACCGTTGTCTCTGATTTCCATAACACAAGTGCTTTAGCTACTTACTTTGGAATCGGAGCAATGTATGTGATGCTGCCAAATATTTATTTATATTATATTATAATTTTAATTTTCAACAGCTCGTCTAATTACACATAGAAGTCTTTGCACGTAATAACTAAAACAAATAAGCCAATCACAGCTCTATTTCAACGCAGTGCGTTGGCGTAGGCAAGGTTCGTTTGAATTTGTTCTTGAATACGGGTGACAGCCTAACTCTTCTGTGGTGCCATGGCTCTAAATATGCCGAACCTTTAATGGGACCAAGGCTGCGTTTAGTGATCTATTTAAATGCCATAGACCATTTGTTGTCAATTTTGCCTCAAGTATTGCTTGCTTATTGATGAATGGTGGAGGATATTTTGCTATGATTTTGTATCAATAAGAATAATTTTCTTTACATATTTAGGTAAAGACATGTTTACCTAAATATGTAAAGAAAATTATAATAATTATATAAAAATAGTAATAATTATACTAAGCAATACGTGCTTAGTATATCATAAAAATGTGATAGAAAATATCAATGTTCTTTTCTCACTTGTGTCATAAAGTAATTTAGCCTTTTCACTTGGTTACAGGTTTCCCCACCAAACAAAATGTCCTCCATAATGGATGCGGTCGACCTGGAGACTGAGTACACTCCAAGCAAATGGTCGCAGCGATTTGGTTCCGCCCAAGAAGTACTACAGCATCACGTCAAGGTCGTCGCTACCGGTCAGATTTGGACTTTAGTTTAATTGGAATAAAGGTCAAAATAATTGAAGAACTCGGTGTGTGAACGAAGGTTGAAAAATCGCTGGTTTTTGTTAACAATCTGCTATCTATACGATTGAAAATATTTTGTAGAGTTGATTATTATGATTTACTTTTTGTACTGAAGTCGATGAAAATGTAGAGCTTAGTTTAATACAATAACTCAGACATATTATTCTTTTTATATTTATTTATTAGCCTTTATTTCCAACTTAATAATTTCCTCAATCTTTAAATTAATACAAAAAAACTAATTATTTATGGTGTAAGCGTATTTTGGAACACAAAGGTCTGCAGCAGGCCTCGTATTCAATTTGTTATTTAATAACAAAATATAAAACAACATTGCCCTTGTTACATGCTTCGTAAGCAACGCACGGAATCTAGAATACAAGTTCCGGCCTATTCAGTAAACTTGCATTCACGCAGATAGCATAGTCATAGATAGGAGACAAAAAACGTACATTTATTTTGATTGTCATTGAAATAAATAATTATTATATTGTAACTTACTTAGCTACAATATCAAGACTTCGCGTTAACATTTAACTTTTAGTGATTTAAAATGAAGGTATTTAAAACAGTTACTAATACAACGATTTTAAAGTATTCCTAACATTTTGTTTTTTTTTAAATTTGGTTTATTTCAAAAGTATGAACTATGGTAGTATGTAGGCTTTATCTCGACAGACTTAAAATTAACTAACTAACTAATATGAAATCCAACTGATACTTTCAGCTTAGTATGGGTTTTTGTAAAAAACAACATTCCCTACATGTTTGGTTTAACTTCGGTACAATCATTATGATTTATTTATAAGGTAAGGTAATCGATGGCAGTGGCATTCGGCCAGCGATCGGAACTATCGCTAGGGTCAGTTAAAAGATGGGTGGCCGACCCCTTTTATTATCTTGAGCCCGTCCGTGTTTCGGAAGGCACGTAAAGCCGTTGATCCCGGCTGCATTTGCAGTCGTTAACACCTACCGATCCGTATTGGGCCCGCGTATATATCGTTGATATACTATCGATACTTCTTTATAATATCGATCCTTACTTTATCCAAGGGGCTCCTACAACCTCAGACAGGACTTTTAAGGAACCTATTGCTTTAGTGTTTTATGGTTAAATTAACACAATTAGGACATCCGTTTTCACACAGCCTGTCGATTCTGTAACCAAACTAGCATTTCACTTCGAACCTCACTTCACTTCGCGAGAATTCGTTAATAGAAATTAGCTCATTATAAGCTGCTTTACCGATTGCATAAGGTTTTAGGTAACTACTAGCTATCTAAAATCTTTTGTAATAAAAAAACAGCCTATCATTATCTCATTTATGATTTAAAATTCTCGCGCAGTGAAGTTAGATTCGAAGTGAGGTTCGAGTTTGGTTACAGAATCGACAGCCAGTACTTAATACTAAATAATATACTAGAAAAAATAGGACTCGCACCAGATCATGTTCTCGGACGGGAATCGAACCCGCGACCTTTGGATATCCGGTCCAATGCTCTGACCGCTGAGCTACCGAGTCACTAGTGGGAACGTCGAATTTCTTCTAGTATATCAACTCTTACGCTGCAAGCCAGCGCCATCTCACCAATGTAGAAGGAATTAACCTCGACATTCAACTGAACATCTTTCCAGATATTTTTAAACAGTTGATTAAGATGAGAAAGCTTTATAACTTTTTAAATTTTGAGATTTAAGCATTCACAATGCTATTTTTATATAATACTAAATAATATACTAGAAAAAATAGGACTTGCACCAGATCATGTTCTCGGACGGGAATCGAACCCGCGACCTTTGGATATCCGGTCCAATGCTCTGACCGCTGAGCTACCGAGTCACTAGTGGGAACGTCGAATTTCTTCTAGTATATCAACTCTTACGCTGCAAGCCAGCGCCATCTCACCAATGTAGAAGGAATTAACCTCGACATTCAACTGAACATCTTTCCAGGTATTTTTAGATCTGTTGCGAGTCCTATTTTTTCTAGTATATTATTTAGTATTATATAAAAATAGCATTGTGAATGCTTAAATCTCAAAATTTAAAAAGCCAGTACTTACATTAATACTTACTTACCCTAAGGTGATTCACCTACTTATATAGCGTGGAAACAATTATGTTAAAATATTCTCGCTATTTTGTTTACTTTGTATTACTCGAGTCCGGTATTTTTGGTTTTGTGTGAAATTAAACAACATTTTTCGGCATGAAAAGTGTTCTATGTTGTGTAACCGTTTTCGTTAGTTGGCCACTGCCAACAATATTATGTGATAATCATGGACATCGTTAAAATCAAAAAGATCAAAACTTATTATTGCATCGTACTGTGAAAATCTTAAATCAATATAAAACAAACGTTATATTTGGGTAGATTAATTATTAATTAAAAGTTTGAGTTGAAATCTTTGAAAAGCTTTTCTAATTTCTTTATCGGGAATTTAATCTTTACAAAGACATATTTTATTAGAACCAATGTTTACTTTATATTTGCAATTTTAATTTATTTCATTTTCATTACAGCTAGTGAAGTCGCGACTAACAATATCCCCCATAAACTGGAGATTGAGTATGGATCCACGCCTGGTCAAAAGCTGGACATCATGGGAACTGACTTGCCTGATGGTTGGTATTATATCAATTAAGATTAATTTTCTACATAATGTCAAGCAAGGTCTATTTATATGTTGATATTACACACGTCGAATTTTTAAAGGAGAACACAATGCGCATGCTTACCTTTGTTACCTTTTGGTTTTCGGCAGCTTCCCAACTGGCCTCTTGGATACGAAGCCCACTGCCCCCACTCAGTTCCAGTTTGTTTTTTCTTTGGCCAACATAGACTCAAACATAAGACTGATAAGTTTTTTGCGCCCATTTTTCTTGTCAGCTAAAATACGTCATAATGGGTGGTAGGATAAAAGAATTGACGATTTAAAAATGTTTGTTATATGAGCTTATTTGAATAAAGAATTTTTCAATTTTCAATTCAATTTTCAACATGTTCGGTGTTGTTACAAAAGATTTTTGAACACCTGTTTAACTAAGAAACTGTTTAAAGTGATGCCGTCACTTTTTGACAATATTGCTTGAAAGAGACAGCATCACATTTAAAGCTAACTACGTGACATTGGCGGAATTGTGCATAGACCATAGAGCAAGTCACTCATTAAGAAGAAGAAGAAGAAACAGTGTCAAAGTTAAACAGGTGTTTAAAAAACTTTTGTAATATCAGCGGTTGCATCATACCTACAAATGCAGATGATAACTACAAATGCAGTTTTTACTATTAAATAAATAAATATTCGACAACATCACATACATTGCTCCGATTCCAAAGTAAGTAGCTAAAGCACTTGTGTTATGGAAATCAAAGACAACGGTGGTATCACAAACACCCAGACCTGAGCCAATATAAAAAAGTTCGTTTTCTAAATTAACCCAACCGGGGATCGAACCCGGGACCTCAGAGATGGCAACACCTTGAAAACCGGTGTAAAGCCACTCGACCACGGAGGTCGTCAATCATCAAACTATTAGTTTTTATGAGTGTGAACCTTTGCACACACAGACAATCTGCTACGACTACGAGACTACGACACGCAGAGACTGTGAGATTTGAAGACCCGCGTTGTCTGTTCGTTAAAAAAAACGTTAAAGATACTTTATATAGTGTAGGCATCCACTATAAGGAAGGATTTTCGCAAATTCCACCCCTCAGGGCGTAAAATAGGGGAGGAAAGTTTGTATGAAAGACCATCAGTTTCGAAGTTAGAATTTTTAAACTTGGGATCAGGCTGACGATTGAAAATAAATATTGACGTGTCTCAGCTTTTTTGATAATGAAGGGGTGAAAATGGGGATGAAGTTGTATTTTGAAAATCATTCATTTTCAAAGTAAAAATCACTAAATTTATTATGTAAGCTTATGGTTGGAAACTAAAACAATAACTCATAGTTAGACAGTTGAAATTTTCACAGATGATGTATTTCGGTTGCCGCTACAACAACAATTAAAATACTAAAAAATCGAATATAAATAAATATTTAAGGGAGCTCCCATACAAGAAACGTAATTTTTTTTGCTCGTTTTTGCTCGAGGTTGATAACGGCAACTGGTAGACGCTTGAAATATTCACAGAATGTTTAGTAATATATTCACTTTAAAAATAAAAAAATAAATTAAAATAAAACAAATATTTAAGGGAGGCTCCCATACAAAAAACATGATTTTTACGGAACCCTTCGTGCGCGAGTCCGACTCGCACTTGGCCGGTTTTTTTTTTTAATTCAAATCTCTATATTCTTTTCATTGGTCACTAAGCAGATAACAAAGCCTTTGTAAGTTTGTGAATTATGTAGGTAGATTACATAAATTCAAGCAAAGTCCGTCTTGTGCAAAGTGAGATCAAGAGTTGGGTAGTTATCTAACTTATGTCAGATGTGGAGAACAGCTGTTATAAATAACAACATCATAATAGAAGATACAAAAGACAAACAATGATAGGTACCTAAGTCAGATGTAGAGCTGTTATTGCAACGGAACATCTGTGGGATCCAAATGTTTGATAAATCTTTATGTAATGTATCAGTAAACTTTATTTTTAGACAATGAAAATAAGCGTGTACACAATAATTAATTACCGGCTGTTCTTATTGTTCCTATTAATGTTCCCCCTGCTGGTAGAAAAAGTGAAAACAAAATTTTAAACCGCGTAGGTAGTAATCGTGTAAGGGAAACGCCTAACTAAAAACGCTTATTGCTTTGTTTTCAGATTCACCAATACTGGTGTTTGTCCACGGCGGATACTGGCAAGAGTTGTCCCGGGAGCTATCCCGGTACCCCGCGCTGCCGCTGCACCGCTGCAAGGTCAAGACTATCGTGGTCGGCTACGACCTCTGCCCAGTAGCCACCCTGGCCGAAATCGTCAACCAGATCCAACACGCGGCGAGATTCGTCTTCGAATACGCAGAGAAAATGGGGAGCAGGTAATGGAAACACTTGTGAATTTCGCAACAACTTGCTCTCAGTTTTAATGCCAAACTAAAGAATTTCTAAATAGGTACTAAATAAGAAAAAAATAACTTGTAGAGAAATTAGATGAAAATAGTACCCAAGTTCCATAACTTTCATAAACCTTTTGTCACCAAATGTCTTGGAAACTCAATCCGGACACCACACAGTTTTCTTAATTCAATTTCCCTTAAACAATAGAAGTTAGAGTTTTTAAAATAAAAAAACTTTTTTTCAAGAAGATTATCGTTTGGAAAGATAGTATTTAAAAAATGTATTAATTTTTTTAGTCCTTTTTATTGTGAAAATATACCTTGTAGATTTTAAAAGTTATTACAATATCTTAAAAGTGTCGTACTAAGTTTTGAAGTCCAGTGTATTTAGAATAACTATTATATTTATAATCTAATAAGTAATAATATGTATTCTGTGGCGTAGTTCATTAAACGAATTTATTTTCTTGCTGTTTATTTTAGTACAGATTCAATTTAATTTAGAGGTTGAGTCGGAGGCACAAATTATACAAGGTGTTACAAAAGTACCCCTAATGCTGAATATGATAGATAGGGACCGAAAAAATCAAAATGTATGAAACTGCTGTTTTTTTTTCACGATTTCAGAGTTGGTCCCATAGTAAAAGTTGTTCAGTTTGATGGTCCCTATCTACCATATTCGGAATAATATTGCTTACAATATTTGGAACATTTTTTATAATTGAAAGTAGGTATTTACACTTTGTGGTTTACTTTCATACTCTTTCGATGTTTCTAACGAAATAGCATTAAAAACATCAAAAACTCCTTTCTTCCCCACTGCTCAACTAAACTGCTCAAGTGAGGCTATTGGTATTGGTTGCGAAATGGTGTTACAGTATTATAGAAGACTTTTGTTTACCCTGCAGTATATCCTATATGATACTGAATGAAGATGCGTAACATAATAATACTTTTCCTCAGCGTAACAAAAAAGGCTAGAACTGCTACCATAATAACATTTCGAAAAGCGAGCAATTTTCTATAGGCCGAGAATCCACCTTAGCCGTACTCACAGTAAATGTTTCGTAAATAAAAACGAGAGAAAATAAGTTGTGTCGGTGAAAATGACTTTACTGTTTCATTTATCAATAAGAACAATTCAACTGGATATATACGTATTTTCTTTTTTGTAGTGTGTACGACAGCACGTCAGGTTATACAGTTAATCTGCGAAAACAGCTATTATTACGTAGGACATAAAGGCGATCTCAAGGTCAACATGTATAGACTGAGGTGCCGTCGTGTGTACAAAGCACAATACATACATATAAACTATCTGTGTTACTTTTTGCATATGATGAAATGAATTGAATTTGTAAGAATTCGATCTCCAGACGTACCCTAAGTTCTTGGCAAAAGAAAATTGGAAGTTACTCACACATTTGGATTTTCATATTTCTTATGTTTTTGCGGTAGGATATTTGAGTTCCAAAAACGGATCTTTCATGAGTATACTGGCATAGAGATCTATCATTTATCTGCGCGATGATAGGCCAATACAAAAAACTGGTCAAGAGCGAGTCGGATTCACGCACCGAGGGTTCCGTACCATCATAAATATAAATACACTGCAGTGTAGAATATTGCAGTTTTAGGAGTGCCATTACCTATAGTGGAACTAATGTAATTAATGTGGATGATTTCTGTAAAAGTGTGCTATTTAGAGACTTCGTTTTATTTTCCTGTAATCTTTACATAAATCTTCTTTTATATGATACCCCACATGCCCTAGTAGCCACACATCGAATTCGAATTAATTCTTATAGCCCCACCCGATTTCAAAAGACCTTTTTCTAATATCAGATAAGCGTGGGTATAGACGGTACTTATGCTATTGTATTATTGCTGCTATAATATTATTTAAAGCTTTTACCATTTTGGTACGGAACAAAAAACAGTTTTAAAGGTCACGTCTTTGATGATGGTTAGGTTAGGTTGTGGGACCACATCCTACTTGGGGCGATAAAATTGCCTAACCATCTGTGATATTTATTCATTGTTTTTAGAACAATTGTGAACCTCAGCCAATCGCAAATTAGAAAAAAATATATACTGCAACATAATTTTTGTAGTACCTACATATTGACGGTGTAATCTTTATCATTATTAGAAACCAGCCTATTGTCAATAATAGTAACTAACATGAGGTTAATAAAAACCCTTTACATGGTTTTTTAACTTTTTAATATTTATTGCAGAGGGGTGTATTTCGCTGGTCATTCGGCAGGAGCACATCTCGTAGCAAAACTCCTCGCAAACGCAGACTTCCTCGAAAGCTCGATTGGTTCACAACGGCTTCAAGCTGCCTTCCTGATCTCCGGAGTATACGACCTTCGAGAACTAGTGCACACATCAGTTAACGACGCAGTTCAACTGCCCATGGAATGGGCTAAGCCTCTCTCACCACAATTCGACTGCTACACACATCTTCACATTAAAAGAGTTCGGTTATACATCATAGCAGCTCAGAACGACAGTCCCAGATTCAAAAAACAAAGCAGAGAGTTTTACGAACTCTTACACAATGTATGCTTGATGCAGAATATGTATCTAGAAATTAAAGACGATTTCGATCACTTTGACATTGTTGAATGCTTCTCGAAAGACAATAATTATCTCAAAAACTTGTTAGTACATGATATTAGAAAACATTTGTGAGTTCGTTAAGTTTAAAGTACGATGTGCAGGGTCTTTTAGATTTTAATTTAATTTCTAGGAGTCAATTTTAATAACGAACACTAGTACGTAGTAGTTCTCGTACGTAGTGTTTCGCCACGGAAAAGATATCTACCAGTATTCTAACTTTACGCTGTCCTTGAAATACTTACCTAGAGTCGCGCGGTATGTCAACATACGATAGGGCTGCCCGCATCTGTATGTACAAAACTAGAAACACACTCAAGTAGGTATATGAAATTAAGATAACAGAACCTATCTCTACTTACTTGAGTTTGTTTTTAGTTTTGTGATTGTATGTTATATTTTAGAAATAAAACTAATGGTAATAAGTTGCCTAATAATTAAAAATAGGTTAATAATCATGTTGCTTTTAAATTATATTTTGACATAATACAATTTATAATATGGTTTGATATTTTATTCAATCTAACTAATTCACAACTATCACGCTCACTGATCTCAAATACAAAACCATCGTTCGTTCGTTATTGCGGCGCATTCACGACTATTGTATACCGAGTGCAGACCGAACCGAACTCGAGGCGCGTAGGTATGGCTCGCATTTCGACCGTTTGTACTAAGTTAGAATACTGTAGATATCTTACCGTGGTTTCGCGGTTCAAACCGTGAATTTCCAATCGGAAGTCATCGAAATATCACTAGAAACGCTAATAATAATATTTCGATGTCGGAAGTGGTATTGTTAATAGAGTTGACCCCTTGATGTTTGTTTTTAATACAATAGCTATTATTGTATACTAAACTATTTTTGATCGTGTGTATAATTAATAATTAGGTATGTTTTGTAGATTTAATGTTATTAAATACCAACATAAAAACATTAATGCGATCAAAAACTTGAATAAAAAATAACCGTTCCGAAATTGGAACACTGGGATAATGTGAATTTGAGAGAAAAGTGTGCATTTACAAGTAAATATTTCGATCAATATGAGGACAGTAATTTTCTAGGTTTCATAAGTAAATGCTTAAAATTTTAAGTCCTAATATACTATAGCATAAGGTATTTTGGCAGAATGATCGACACAACATAAATACCGAACAACATAACTAGTGCATCAAATGTTTTTATAGTGCCTATCAAATTATAATTTGTATATTATGTTAAATACTATTACGCGTGTTAAAGTTATGCGTTTAACATTTACGGTCACGAAATTTATGCCAATTGAAATTAGTACAATTAATCGTTATGCCAATGAAATTATTCTGCGAATATAAAATTGTGCAAATATGCTATTATGCGAATAAACTGTATGCCGTTCCTGTTATGCCAAACCATATTAAGACAAAAAATGCGAGCAAAATGGCACCCTTTTTCTGTCTTCAACTTATCATGAATAAAGTAATTAATTTGTTTTATTGTTTCGTAAAGTTATGTTATAAAAATACTACGGTTTACATGTTATTATATAATTTTTATATTGTGGTGAGAGATGTCTGAGAGACTGATTTTCTATTCACTGAAATAAACATTTCGATTTATGACAATAAGTTTTTCTTTACAATTTTATTTTTTTTATTTTTAATCTTTAAAATATTAGTATTTATTACTGCAGCGGCAAGTAACCCACATTTAAACGTTCGTCTATCAATGCCTAGTTGCGGCTAAGGCTACTAAACTACTAACTCTTCTCAAATTAATGCGCAGAAATTAAAAATAATTTTCTGCTATGGTAATAGTTATGTCAGAAATGTTTCTACCATGGTATCTCTGGTTTAGGACTAATTTTAAGGTTCCGTACCTCAAAAGGATAAAATGACACCCTTATAGGGTCACTTTGTCCTTGGTATTAACCAAGAACTTCATAATCATATTCTATGTCTAAAATTCTTGGTATCAACCAATTCGAAACAGTTTTTTCTCTGGAATCCTTATCCAATTGCTCTCAAAAGCTTTCCTTTTCTTTGATCCCAACCAGTTATGAAGTGGTATGCTGTAAATATTTAAGCTATATTTTTCAGCATGATACACTTGTTGCTCGTTTATGAGCGCTTTAAGATAAAACCTTGTTATTTTGACCACACAGCGCAAACACAAATAGATATTGTAAGAGTTATGACGAAAACCCTTGAGAATTCTAATTCTTGCCAACCTCTTTTTGTCCCATTAACCCTTGTTGAGAATAATTAATAGTCTTGTATGAAGAATTTTGTGTCGTTAGTGGGCAGAGCATGTAGAGAATTTATATTTTGTTAACATAACAAGTTTTTACTCAGCTACTGCAAATTGGTTTGCCTTTCTTATAAAATAACGTTTCTTGCTCGTTTATCTCCACTGCCCTAATTATTTTAATCGATTTACATGCTCTTAAACAATCTTATGACGAAGCATTTTCATTATACATATTATTATAGTAAATGCCAAGAGAATATTTTTTCGCACCACCTGCTCGACAATGTACAATTATATATCACGCAATCTCAATGTAAAGCAAGGTATAATATCCCAAGGGATATAAATAAAGTTGAATGAAAATCCCAAGAGATATAATGTGATTTGAATTTGGAACGTTAAAATTCGAATGAAAACTCTTCGCATACGGGTATTGTAAAGAGGGTTTATTTCAAAATTGAACTGACCACCATAGGAAATAAACTATAGAACCTTAGCTTCAATCGGTACGTGTAACTTTTCGATACATTATGTGTACTTAGCGAGCAATTTTAATGATGATGAGGGTGCCATTGTGAGGGCACTAATCGGCTTAAATTTGTTTTTTATACTATGTGCAGTCAGTACCTAAGTAGTCATGGTCAGCAAAGAAGGTTTTAAATAAAATATGTTGAAAATGAATTCGATTAATTCAAAATACATAGCCTTCAAAATTTAGTACCACACTTTACCACAAATTTTGTCAACGCTTGTATGGGAAGCGGTCTTTGTTCTTTAGTATCTTTTTTCCGTTATTTGTCAAGGGATTTTTTTTGTAGCTAGCTATTATTAAGTTTATAAAAAAATCCATTTATATTTGTTTTCTTCACTGAGATCAATGTAGTGTTTTTATTTTCAATAATGATTATAGTCAAATTCCGATCATTGGGCGACCACTTATTTTGGCTAAGTATATTTTTTAAAATCTATTGAATGGACCAGTGTTCTTAATGCTCTAAGGGTACAGTGAAAGGTGTCGCCATCTCTGCAGTCCTATGTTCAATCCCTGGCTGAGTCAATTTAAAACTAACTTTTCTATATTGGCTCAGGTCTAGGTGTGTTTACCACCGTTGTCTCAGATTTCCATAACACAAGTGCTTTAGCTACTTCCTTTGGGATCAGATACTAAAAAAATCTGAAAAAGGTTTAAAATAAATTGCAATATTTAACATACTTGTATTATCTGGCGTGCTGCTATAAATAAAATTAATTAATTGCAATACTTGATAATCTCGATTTTGATAACTGTACAAAACTGTCATAAGTACTTATCTGTGCAATCACAATTGCAAGCACTATCTTAAAGCTTTATCTCATTGATAAAAATAACATCCTGATAAAAGATATGGGCTTATTAATTGGATCATTGTTCTTTCAAGCTTCGATAGGTATTAAGCTCCTCAAAAGCTTTACGAACACGATGGAACTTTTGTACTTTTTACTTTTGCCAACGGCGCTTCTACTTAAAGAAGGTAAGATAATAATCAAGTTATTAAAATAAAAGATTTAAGAGTCCGACGAACAGTGAGCTTTCCTTAACAGTAATACCAAAATTATTTGCAATTTGAACATAATTTACTCTTCTTGTGATGTTATTCGGATTAATACAGTATTTGTCTAGGTTTCTATTAAATAAAAAATTCAAAATACCAAACCAAATAAAAATTAATGCGATTTAAAGTTTTGCATGAAAAAATGTCACTGGCATTTATTTTGAATTAGGTTAGAATTTAGTATATTTCATTTAATACAACCCTTGTGAAATACTGTCTTAATCCGAATAACATCACAAGAAGAGTTATTTATGTTCAAATCGCAAATCAATTACTTTTGTATAAGAAGCTACTGCTCGCCGGACTCCCAATGAACAACAAAGGATAAAACTGATCCTTTAAATAAGTATTTTCACTTCTCTCAAAGTATTAATAATTATAAAAAAATCCTTAATCTATTATTTAGTTGTTTCCAGCAAATAGCCAATCGCGGATGTTTTCAGTGAGCAGCCTTATTAAGGCTTCTATAGCCCTCAAGTGGCCCTCATCTTAATTAAATTTATTTAATCTCTATTTACAAGCAATAACCTCAGTAAAATATAGTTTGTTTTAGTAGTACTTGGAAGGAAATGGTTTGTATATATTGGCCACTTTTTTCTTATTATTGCACTTTTATTGATTGTTAATAAACTATAGAACCTTGGCTTCAATCTGTACATATGAATTTTCGATACATTATATGCTTAGCGAGCAATAAATTTAAATAGATGAGGGTGCCATTTGAAGGCTATAGAAGCCTTAAGTAATGTAGATTTGTTTTTTTTTACAGATCTGTTGTTTACCCTTCCCCAAAACACAGTTATTAACTTTAACAGTCAAGCTAATTCTGCAAATCAGAATTCCAGCCTATTCCAAGACATTTTCAACGTGTCAATGCTAACTATAGCAGTTTGTATTTTTATAATAGGTGTGTTCACTCTCTTTGTCAAGATTCATTAAAAATTTATAAAATTAAAGAATTGTAAAATTAAACAAGATTTTACTTTTAAGGCATAGACCCCCTTTACACTATGTATTAGCTACGTGAGCGTGGACTAAGAATGAAAAAACATCTTTTTTTACTAATGAACAATGTATTTTTAAAGTGTCGGTTACAGATCTCTCAATGACATTAGTTACAGCAAAAACTAACTGAAACTTAGCTAATATAAAGCATAGTTCTCTATGGCGACCAGCCAGTTTCCAACACTATGCAAATGTATCGAATGCATTATTTTGAAAAAAGTGGTGATAGCGGGGGGGGGGACGTAAGGCAGTACGTTTTTACGACTAAAATCCAAGCATTTCGTGTATTCAGGTTTATATGTAAAACACCAACAACCTTGGGAGTAGATTACTATCAGAAAACTACAAAGTTTGTTCTACAACTTTCCAAAAAAGACGAAAAAAATTATCTTCTTTTCATTTGTATGGAAAGTCGTTTCTTTGTCTTTTTCCGAAAATTCGTAAAACAAACGTTGTTGTTTATGATGTTTACACTCCTGCGAGTTGTTCGTGTTTTACAAATAACCCTGTTAAGGCGTGATTTTTTTCAGATTTCATGTGAGTAATAGCATAGTGTAAAGCCAGTTTAGCTTGGCTTGGCAGTTTGAATTAGTATTGCATGTTAAGTTCAAGACATAAATCGCGTATAATATTACACAGATAATAAAAGTTATGATCTGTAAAATTCGCCTTCACGCAAACACAGTGCGAATGTGGAGCCTATTCATGTTCGCGCTTCGCTCCTTTCGTGGTTACCAACTTTTCCAGAAAAGTCGAGCAACGAAGCACGAATGGTTTTACACTCATGTTTCGCGGGTTGGTCGTAGATTTTCGCGTGTTTCGCGTGGACGTGTAGAACAAGCTAGGCCTGTAAACAACTATCATATTGACATTAGATGTATTATTTTTTCAAATAATTGTTTTCTTTTTTAATCGACTTGAATATCAGCCAGTGGATTGCCTGTTTTGTCTATGGATTCAACAGAACGACAATGTGATAAAGATAATAACGTAGTATATAATAGTTCGTTGTAGTAGTAGTAGGCAAAAGTGCCTAAAGTGGCCACTTTTTTCTCTTTTGCCTACTATTACTTCAACGAACTATATTTTACTGAGGTTATCGTTTGTAAATAATGTACATAGCAAGCAATAAATTTAATTACGATATAGGCGCCACTTTGAGGTATATAGGGACCTTAATGCCTGAACAGATTTGAATGTATGATATTATCGCTAAAATACTATTAAACCAACCGGCCCGCGTCGTAGCGTATTTTACCTCTGCCAGAGCAAAATAAAGCGTTTATACACACATACATGAACCCTAAACAAAATACACTCTTCTTTTTTGGGCAGTCGTGTAAAAATTTAACCCATTAAAGTCGAGTGAGGAAAGACATGTAAGTAGTATTAAGCCACTGTGGTGCTTTATAATTGATGTTGTTTATTATTCAGCCTGAACGTTCGGAGCCGGCAGATTTGATAAATTAATTACGTTTGAAACGCATAAACTTGGCTTTCACTCGTAATTAAGTAAATTATTGGGAGGAAATACAATTGTAACTGACTAAATTTCTGTAAAATGGATTGTAGTATTTATGTTGAAGCCGTAAAAACTAATTTTCTATAAAAATTTTTAGAATGGTTCAAGCCGATGCACGATATATACATCGGAAGTGGATAAGCATTTTTTACGAAATTAGTAAGGCAATTCTATCCGTTTAGTAAAAATAAATAAAAATAAGCTTTTAAATTCGAGATTTTAGCATTCACAATGCTATTTTTAAACAATACTAAATTATATACTAGAAAACATCGACTCACCCGTAGCTTCTCAGACTTGAACCCACACGTTTAGAAATCCTGCCCAATTAAGCTACCGAATCGCTATAGCTAGTACGTTCATCCATATTATTTAGTACACACGACAGCACGTCAGGGTATACAGTTAAACTGCGAAAACAGCTTTTATTACGTAGGGCATAAAGGCGGTCTCAAGATCAACATGTATAGTCTGAGGTGCCGTCGTGTGTACATTTTACTTTATTCGCTGCAAACCAGCGTTATTTCGTAAATGTGAGGAAGTACCCTCGACATTTCATTGAAACATATATTTAACTATGTCTTACTGAGGAGCAGTAGCTAAACGTGATGAACGGTTCCAATATTTAGCCCTGAAAATACTGAATAAAATATTTTTCTTTTCAATTGGACGCATTGAAGATTAATTTGTATATCATCTTTGTACGCGTCTCGTCATTTCTATAAGATCAATAACATTTCAGGAGATCGTTTCAATATCTTTTCCACCTACCTATCGTTAAATATCTTTCGTTAAATCGTTAATTCAAACCTTTGCAAATAAGTACTTCAATTCCGAACCGCTTAAATAGGCTGTTATTCAAACCTGGGGTGCTTTCGCAGGAGTCATTATAGAAGATTTAAATTTGTTTACACCATCATTGATTGACATTCAAATTATAATTTCGCAATTTATCATGAAAGGTAACTTCATTTTCACCTTGTTATTTGATTTACCATTCATAAAATTTTCAGTCATTTATTCATGTTGTCTTTTTTTTGCTAAAACTTATATAAAGTTACATAGTCTGTTAAATTCATGACGCCTCCTTGGTTTTCATATATGTTCTTATGTATTTCCATAGTTGGGTAAATAGCACAAAGCCCAAATATACTAGACATCGGATAAAATCCCTAAATTTTTTGGATATAAAAGTCCTTTTCATAATATCCAACATCTGAACTTTAGGTACCTAAATATGCATCCGAATATCCGAACTCTAGCCACAATCCAAACGTAATGAAATGTGTTTCAACTTTTTCTTACAAAACACTTATGCACACCGTCCAAAATACTCAAGTTTGAGACGGGCGGCATGAAGTTACCAGTTTTTCGTTTAGGGCGGGCGGCGGCGCAATGTTACAAGCACAGTATAAATAACTAAGTACCAGTACTTTATCTTCGTAAAATTTGGGGCGGCATATAAGTGCGTTGATATGACTCGCTAGGTAATCTTGGTACTACCGTTGCGTACGGATAAGGGCGGCGCGCGTGTGAAACTTAACTAAGTAATTATGACATGATTTATCGACTATTGTTTAAAGTTTGGGTGTCATGAGCTTGTTTCATTACGGAGCGGTTGTAAATACCGAGATCTACTATTAAATACTGGGTACTTATTTATTATATGTAGCAAGTCTCTCGCTTACAGCGGGCGGCGGCGGCGCTACGTTGCAAGTCGCGCTAGGGCGGGCGGCGAACACATTACGGTATGCGCCGCCACCCAGGCCGCCCGCGAATGTACTACGCACTCTGAACAAACACACGCAACTTATAAACTCGCTGCGTGAGCCACAAGCAATACTTAGTCTAATTGATGTTTTAGTCGTTTATCGTTTCCGACGTGTTTTGGTAGTGCTTTCGAGATGACGAAGGTAAGTTTTAAGTTAAGGATTGGAGAAAGTAATTTAAAAGTTTCATAAAAGTTTGGGATAAATCATCTCAATTACTGTACAAGTAGTAATTTTTTTTTGGAAAATGTCGTTAACGAATAATAAAAATAAAAGTAATTATGATCCGCTCAAATATTTAAAATAATCATCTAACCTTGTATTTTTCATCACGCTAATCAACGAAACCAAATTATATATTTTGTTTTTACCAACATCAAAATTATCTAACATGATTGATGTTTTCTTACTACTTTCATGAAACAAAATTTTCGAGGTGCATTTAATTAAATTAAATACAAGTTTAAGTCAAACGAATGTTTTTACTAAACAAGAAAAAAGAAAATAGTCATAGCCACTTCATGGAACTACCTAAAATTTTCTAGGTCACGTATTTTACTATTCGCTGATTTAGAAAATCGCAGCACCTTTTGTATGCTCGTTTCCCCGATGCGTAGTATCTACCTACAACAATATTGACAAAACAAGTAGTTTCTAAGTACTAATGTTAATTTTACGTTCAAAAAACCACAGGCCTGTGGGTGAAATTTTTCTATAGTGACTGCTAAATCATTTCGAGGAATAACACTGTGTGTGCTAATTGTGTGTTTTTCTAGAATGAACATAAAAGTTAAAATTTTGGCAATTTTTATTTATTAATAATATTGATTATTAAATTTACCTTTATGTTCATCCGAAAAAATGCACTACTAACACATCCTAGAGTTAAAATATCCCAATTTCTGTATAATATATAGCATATATGTGGCTTAGAAACCTCACATACTTTAAGTTGAGTTCTTATGAACACACACATTATTTTGTTTAACACACCTGTACAGAAATAAACAAAATTTAAAATAACAAAAATATCAATTAATTAAAAATACCTATTTTCGATGAACTGAATTATCAAATTCAGTACAACTTTAATATTCTGTCGCAGTTTATTTAGTTTAACAAACGCATTAATGTTAATAAATAATGTTACTAAAAGGTAACATTTTCACTAACATCCAAGCATAAAATATGCAAAATGGACTTTGACGTGAAAATAAAATTGGAGAGACACGACAGATAATTTTGATTCAATATTGTAGTAATTTTATTTTATAGATTACCGAGATATAAACTATACACTTTTGGATTGCTAAATGAAATAAATGAAGCTTACAAAATACATCTTTCAAATACATATAACTCTTATTGTATTACATAGAAATGTTTATTATAAATTATAGGTAATGAAAAATATATCATAATTATGAAGTTTAAACTTAAATTACATTAAGATGTAAATTATAAAAATAGAACCTTTTCTACAAGAATCCCTGCTTGTCTTTAAAATAACCTCCTATAGCGCAAATACATAGAGTCAAATGCTTGGTAAAATTTTCCACAACGCTCCGCTGCTTCGAACTGGAAAAATATCGTATTATACGACTAAAAATTGTTTTCGATAGAACAAGCCACCAAAATGACAGGAACTGGTATTCCACTCGTCCTGAAGCTGCTGCAGTCATTCTATATCGCCAAAACGCGAAATTAGTTATGGTTTAGAATGCAATGTGCGCCACTGCCAAAACTTCCCTTGTTTTTGTTTATCAACCAACAAAATTAACCAAAAAAATTTATCGACGAGACATTGATTCTTAGGTTGTTCTTTGGAGTCAACAGCACTTTGGTAACCATCCATGGATATTCCAACAAGACTGCTCCAGCTCCCAGGGCCTTATGTGTTACACAGAGGTGCAAAAGCAACTTCACTGATTTCATCAGCTCAAAAGAATAGCCACCCTACTCGCCTGATCTGAATCCAATGGATTACAGTTTATGGTCAATGCTAGAGACAAGGACCTGTACTACGTCTCATAGAACTGTCGATGACCTGTAGGCTTCTCTTACACGCTAGTGGGACAAAATATCTGTTGAGGAAGTGCGGAAAATTGTGGAAAATTTTACCATGCGTTTGACTCAATCGGCCTTACCACAAAAGATTTTAAAATACTGTTTAATTTAGACACTGTTTAAATGGAATGCCGTCTCTTTTAAACAATACTGTCAAAAAAGTGACAGCATCACATTTCTTTTTCTTCTTTTTTTGTTTTGGCAATCTACTTTCCTCTTGGAAGTAATTTTTGCCAGTGTCAAGTGTTAAATAGTTCAGTGGTAGATTTTGTTTAATTTTTCATTAGAATGCGGGTGCATGGCATTCCAATGCTGCTTGGAGCATTTGGCACCAAGTATATCAAGACAGTTTACTCGGTTAGTTCTGCCGAGGAAGATCGCGCCTATTTCAACTATCCTACATATTGTTCAGTTGCGTAGACACTTGTACCATATAACTGCACCAATTTTAAGACACAATATCTACTATGAATCAATTTGAAAATAATTAAAATAGACACCAAACCGAACTCGACAAAATGGCGCCAAAAACCCCAGCATCACATTTAAACAGTGTCTAAGTTAAACACTTGTTGAACAATGTTTTAAAATCTTTTGTGGTAAGGCCGATAGAGTCAAACGCATGGTAAAATTTTCCACAATTTTCCGCGCGTATAGTATTCGCGCTCTTTATTTAGGTTATTTTGGAGACAAATAGAGATTCTTGTAAAAAAAAAGGTTGTATTTTTATAATTTATAACAATTATAACTCAATTTAATTTAAGTTTAAAGTTGTTTAAATGATTTTAAAAATCACTTGTTGACGTTATTTTGGACTACCCTGTGTTATAAATAATCACAGTTTTCAATGGTAGGGGTATTACCCCCAGTAATTCAATTTCCACATTTCGCACTGTTTGTTATTAAGGAGTATCGTTGGGTCTTCTCAGTTCAAGTCTATTCCAGAACGTCCTTGACCATAGATACCTACCTACCTAACTTGTTTTAGAGTGTCATACAACTACCAATATTCCAATATTTCAATCACTATACTTGTGTATCTTCAAAATCTAAGATCCAATGCCAAAAATATATACGCGACCTGTACACGAAGAATAGATAATCTCTACTTTTTCAATTTTAGAAGTCAGATAAATATAACTGAAGTCAACTCTAGCTACTTATTATGTTGTTCTAATCTAAAGTTTAGCCAAAAAAAGTGATTTATGTATCTTTTTGTTTACCTTACTTAGGTATGGTTCTTCAATTATTATTGAAGTCGAATGCTATAGGAGTTTATTCTAGAGAAAGGTTGTCAAAAACTTTGTTACTGCACAAAAAATATCTCTTGTTGGAATTGGATGCGCTTTTCGAGTTAATACGGCTAGATGGCGGCGAAACGGTGCGAGTCAACTTCATTTCTGATATTACGTTTCTAGGTGGGTCTTTATTAAAATAATCCCCAATATCTTAAATTGAATCTTTGCCCTTTGAACTAAGCAAAATTAAGCATTCATTTATTTAATAGTGGTTGTTAAGCTATATTGTAAGGTCTACAATAACGCAGTGGATTTATAAGTAATTATTTCAAAAGTTGTCTAAGTTCAAATAGTATATATAGTAATAGTATATCTATTCTTCAAAATATTGAGTTACAGTGCAACCGTTTAATTTTGAACCGTTGAAATTAATTATTCTGTAATAATTGATTAGCTTGATCTTGGTTTTGGATTCTTTTTTATATATTATCAAGTGAATTTATGTTTAAATATTTGGAGTGCAGCCCGTGTGACAACATAATAATAGCAATATAAACTTAAAAAAAAGTAAACTTTAAACTTTAACCCTTCAACGCCCGGAAAAAGACACAATACATATTCCATTGTTATCCGGCCGCATGCATCCGCTCGGGCGTTGGTGAATGAAAGCAATGTTCGTAGTAGATAAAACACCACCATACTACAGAATGAAAAAAAATTTTTGTCTCTGGAATGAAACGAACTTTTTCAGTATATAAATACCTACTTTAGTTTCCCATGACATTCACTTGAAATCAATCGAAATTCTTGGAAGTTGAAGATTGCCAACTATTTTTTTGTCTTCGAAGTGTTTTGAGGGGTTGCCATAAAATGTACTTGTAAGTAGTTTCGTGAAACTTTTACAATAAGAAATAGAAATTCGATGGAACTGGGAATGTGAAGTTTAGTTGGATACAATACCTCAATGTTTGTAATGAAAGGAAAATAAACAAAACAGTAACACAAATTAATGATTGAGTTCAACGCCACCTTTGTTGTAATAGCATTTACAAATCTAATATTGTAATGGGAAACCTCGACAATGATTTTATTGACTTGGCGAAGACGTGTAACTAATACAATAACGGTTTAGCACTAAACTTACTGCTATACAATTTTATTTAATTATTCAGACAATGATAGTGACAACAAGACACGTTACAAGTTAATGGGCGCTGCGCATAGGGCATGAGTACAATATTATAATTTGATAAATAATTAAACTATTTAAACATTATTAAATTTAGATTTTTCGCATTCACAATGCTATTTTTTAAAACATTTTTTAACTTAGTTCCTTTACTTGCATTTTTTTAAATGTGTACCTACTTTGTGACGTTACCAAACGTCATCAGTCAAATAGAAAGTGAAATCTTCCCTTTAAATCAGCTAGAAAATCAGATGATTTTTTCTCGCGATTTCAGAGGACCCAAAATGGGAAAACCGTTTCTTCATACGATCAAGCTGAACAACTTTTACTAAGAGACCAACTCTGAAATCGGGTATAAAATCAGCTGTTTATACAAAATTTTTATGAAACTATGATGTTTGGTGGTCCGAAAAAACGTTTTTCCCATTTTGGGTTCATTATTAATAAGTTTATGCAGAAAAGTTAATGGATGATTTAATAAGATCCACGCAGCGTATCGAAGGGTGCGCTTGAAGTTGCGAGTCGATTATCACGAGTTCACGACTCATTAACCCGAGGCTTAACCCTTGGACAGAATTACTCAAATTATCCTTCAAACAAGTAGGTATTTTAAAACCCTATAATGAGATCGTTAGACGACACGCAATCAAAATATAATCAAACGCAATCAAAATAAATCCATATTGCGGAATCAAAATGAAACATATGCCAACCTTTGATAAAAATAATAAGAAACTTATCTGCAGAATAAAGTATGTCGGCAAATGTTTTACATAAAGTGAACAGTTCAGTCTTTCGTCTATTACTAACAGCCCATTATAGAAGGAGCGGAGCGGATATTCCTGGCACAAGTATCTTTATACTTATGAGGAGTATCCAGCACATTGTTTAGTTTTTGCGAAATGCCTTGAGGCATGCGCATGCGTCAGACGAAAGTGAAAGGGAACGCGAAAGCAACAGTTTGAAGACACACCTTTAAGTGTATTTATTTAGGTAGATAGATAGATTATTTGCCAAAACACACACATTCATACAAAAAACATTACATACATTCAATTAATTACTAAAAGAAATAAACAAACAAACTTGGCATTTAAGTAAGTATCCCTCAGTGCCACCTTTTGCCACCCATACCTACTTTAAAATAGAGTATTGTAATCTATTTCATATAGATGTACTCTATAATCTACGATAACAATAGAGTACGCTCAAATACTCTCGTCACTTCAAGAGTTACGTAAATAGAGTATTTGAGCTGTCTTTGGCTTGTTACTAGTTGTAAATACTTATGATATTCAATGAACTGGTTTTTAAGGATAAATAAGTAGAGTTACTCTCTTTTATGCTGCATACTTTATTTTTGTTCTACTTCAATGAAAAAATATTTAATTTTGTCTAAAAAGGTGGCAACCCTAGTCACTAGTCTCATTTACGTCTTCCCTAGTGCAAACAGTTGGTGCTATCTTCACAAGACTATACTTTATAAACTGTTAGTTAGTTCACTCAAAAGAAAAGGAAACAGCAGGAAGCCGTATCATTATAGGTCCATTAAATATTAAAGAAGGCGCTTGAATACTTCAAACACTTGACCCAAATGTGTTTTGTCGCGTTCAAGTGAACGAAGAAGAAATACGCCACTTTATGTAAATTCTCACATCCTTTTTTCTTTACAAATATGTACTCGTATGTATACTGACTCGTTATCCTTGCTTTGGCAGTACTTTGGATCAGTGGATTATAGTACGTCTGAAAAAAATAAGGGATAAATGAGATTACATTTAATGTTATTTGAGTACATTCTGGGCCTGTTTAAAAGGTTTTGGAAAGCACTAAAATTCTGGTTAAATTTAATATCAAAAAGAAAAGTTATCCGTCTGGTAATTTACTTGAAAATATCCGGAACCCCCGAAACTAGCCCTAAATAAGTCGGAGAAATTATACAAGCTCTGAAATTTTAATTTTAATTTCTCTGTAAATTTAAAGAAACGTAGATGGTGAGCAAACAACTTTAGAAAGCTTTTTTTTTTAAGTTAACTTATTAAATTGAGCCAAATAATATATTACAGCTTAGTACTCCTCTGAGCTAAACCGTGGACGGACAGACTGGTTACAACACTGGGCAGGTGAAACTAAATAAAAGCTTGTAAAAATCGACTCACCCATAGCATCTCAGACGGGACTGGACACATACACGGGACGGGTATATATTTTTTCTAGTAACTATTATTTATCTTAATATAAAAAATAGCATTGTGAATGTTCAAAATCTATATTAAATTGACTAACAAATTCTTTCAATTGGTTCATAATCAGGTGATCAATCACTCGTGTCATTCCCATTTACCTCTTTGCGGGGAAACTCGGCCGAACTCATTAAGAGGAAGGTAATGAATCAGAATTTGAGCTATCGAATATTTATGGACGGTCGTTAGGGCGCTAATTGTTGATGGTGGCGCTCGAGGCATTCTTCTGCGGGATCTCATTTACTTTTGATGGATGTGCAGATTGGCGATTAACGGTTTGTTCGACTCGAATTTGGTCTTCTTGGCTATTTTTTTATGATAACCGTATCAAAGGAACATCATAAGGGAGTGGGGTAGCTAGAATGGCGTAGATTCTCTGTACAAGAAACTAAACATTTAATTGTAGTATCTCTATTTTTATCAAACATCTCCGATAGAAGATGGTGTATTTATTTAGTTTAAGTCAACACTAAAGAGCAGAAAAGAATAATTTACTGAAAAAAAAAACTAAAAAAAAAACACTTTTTTAAAACGAACTAAAAAGTGTAAAAATCGGACTAACAAATGAAAAACGGACTAAAAAGTATAAAATAATTTCTTCCGTAAAAAAATATTTCTTAATTATGCGCGCATGCAAAAGACATATGATGATAAATCTTACAAAATGCGCCCCAAGTTTTTTGGTTTAAAACTTCTGTATAGGGTTATAAATATTTTATTTCCATTGACATTTAATTATGACATATACCTAGGTATTATGAATATCTTATGAACATAAATCTTTTCAGAGCAAGACTAGTTTGACTATTTAGTATCACTGTGGATCTGAAAGAATTATTTGTACCTAATGTTTAGTTGCCCACGCGGACGAAGTTGTGGGCAACAGCTAGTAATTAATATTTTTGTGGCTCATTATAGTAACGCCTACTTAGTTAAGCGTGGTATTTCGAGAGGTAGGAAAATATCAAACACAACGATGGCGTGACCGGATCCTACTTAGCCTGAATAATAAATGTTTATAAATACATTGAGAAATGTCAGTACTTAAGAATGTTATAGCAGACATATATTGTATGGGTCATTCTTGAGATAGACGCTTTATCTTGGCAGCATTATGTATCTGTCGCAATAAAACCGTGATACAATAAAATTATATCCCTAGTTATGTACCGGAAGATAGTTATTTGAAAGCGGTTCATAACTAAATAAATGCATTTTGTACTAAAGGCAGCTTTCCATTAGATACCGAAGGTTTGTTTTCTTTCTAATTAGTTTCCACATGATTGTTAACTAAGAATATTTTTACTTAGTGTTACCAAATATTGTCTTCGAGTGGTGGAGATCCTGGTATCCTATCATACAGGCCTCGGCTTAGTATAGGTGCCAGTCTCCTTACAAATAAGTGTCATATTAATTAATGGTATTTACTGTTTTATTAAGCATGGGAATATTTGTAAAGAGAAAATAAACATATTTTATTTTATTATTTATTAACTATCTTACTAGACTAGTCTAGTGAAATACACGGTGAAATAGTTATGAGTTGAGATTTTCCTTGATTTGCACAACTGGTTACTCATAATGTCTTTCGGCACTTATCTCGGGAACAGCTGAGTCGATTTTAAAACGGTTTATTGCTTTGCATAGGTCTCACCATGGGGCATGTTCTGAATAGTACATTACTACCGTGGTCTATAATGACTGCGTGGCTGGCAGCGATGATGATGGCCGAGAGCGGAGCTAAGCGCAGCTCCAGGCCATCACAGCGCGGTCAGCATTGCAGCCCTTGATGGACAAGGTGGTATAAAGGGCGAGACCGGAGGTCGATGCTACTGCACTTAATAGCGCGGGCAGCAAGGGCTGCAATGATGACCAAGCTTGAAGGCCGAGCGAGGCCATCATAACGTGGCCAGCAGTGCATTTATTATGGACCAAGGCTTGTCTATACAAGAAATTATTGTAAGCTTGCAATAGCATTTGGTGGAGGTTAATACGAATAAACGAATACTGAGCCACAGAATTAGTATAGTACTGACGTAACTGAGCTAAAGTTGAAGAAGGAGGAGGGCTTAGTTTGAAAACATGTCTAAGAAAAGAGATGGTCCAAAAATGTATGGAGCTTGGGCCAGGTCTCGGCATATAAAATGAAGAAAATAAAAATTTATGTCGATTCCGACTATTCAATTTTCTTAATTTAGCTTTATTTTCTGGCTCAAAGCATTTGAAAATACTTTGTGACATTTAGATAACCGAGATGGCGGCAACTCTTCGTCAATGTCAATGTCAATCGATGGCAGATAGAGAGTTGTCTGTCACTGTCACTGACAATGACAAGTGTTAAACAGTTTCGTTTAGAAATTTATTAATGTTTGCGCTGCATTAAAATAATATATTTAAACAATAAAATAGAATGTCTGTAGACTTCTACACATTTACAACCTTACCACATGAAATAGATAAAATTAAACATTAGTAAAAGAAGAACTGTTCTTAGGCACCTATATGAAAGTCTTAAATTACTATGCTAAGAGAAATAGCTACGAAATCTTCTAGCAATAGTCTAACTGTTTTTTGCGTTGTCCATTATACAACTACTTACTTTAGATGATGCAACTTTTTCTGGTTCGAATAAAATCAATAATTATTGAGTTTATACTAAACATTTTGGGTACCTATTTCTGAGGCCGATAATACAATACACGATATTGTAGGAAGCATAAACTAAAGAGGGTTCACACTTCAGAGCAATACAAAATGGAACACCTAAAGTGTTAACCCTCCAACCAGTGAGTGACATTATGAGCCGTATTATTATGAACAATAAAACCGTCTAACGTCGTCGCAAATTGCTTGCTGTTATTTTATGTGCTATAAAAATAAAAAACTCCGCAAATCATAACAGCAAAAGTATGTAAAAAGGTTTATTTCCTGACGCGATATGATCATAAAATATTATGTACCAAAATATTGTTGTAAGTCATGTTCACATGAGTCTTGCTCACATTTCTTTCCGTTACCAAGAGAATAAAAAAATTGAGAGATCTACCGAAATAACATAATCTCATTTCTGTTTCCTAATTTGAATAACTTCTTAGCAAAAGCTGTCAGTATTTTTATATTTTGAGCAGTTTTATTTAAAACAAATATTAAAAGTAATATAGAGTTATAAAAACGCCAATTGTTATAACCTAGGTACATACTTACCTATTTTTATAAAAAATATTTTTGAAAGTTGAGTCATAGTAAGGTTGTGTTATTTTCATGTTAATCTCCTTTTTTACTTGAAAAGCATAAAACATTTTCAAACATTTCAATATCGTGACATTTTCGGCAGAACATTCTTTTAAAACAAGAAATAATTAAATACCCTAATGACCCTTTTGGCATTAAGTTGACTACCTGATCGGCGTTTCAAGGTCCATTGATCGAAGAGCAGGAAAATTTTAAAAAATATGATCGAAACGGAAAGAGTTTTAGGGCTTTTAAAAATATTATGATATTTTTAGTTCATTGACCTGATTTGACGACCTGAGTGGTGCAGTGGTCAACATGCCGGTCTACCACGCAAGAGGTCCCGGTCCCCGGTCCTGGGTTCGATTCCCGGCCGGGCAGAAATTGAAATGATGAATTTTAATTTCTGTGACGGGTCTGGGTGTTGCTATAATTATATAATAAGTATATATTTAAAAAGTATATAAGTAGTATATCAGTTGTCTAGCACCCATATTACAAGCTTTGCTTAGTTTGGGGCTAGATGGCGCTGTGTAAAAATGTCCAAGCATTTATTATTATTATTTAGTGTACACCTATTTATTGATTAATTCCATTTTAATTTCAAAATTATTTTTCACACTTTATGCTCAAAAAGTCCGTCATTGTAGCGTACCAGAGCTGGGATAAAATAGCCTCTAGGGGAAAAGTTTTATTTTATTTCATTGTTGTCTGCTACCAACTAGCCTACAAAAACGAAAAAGTGTTTATTCTGGTAGTATAATCATTAACAAAAACTCGACTGTTTCATAAATAAACTATTTAATAAACTTCACATGGATAATATCATTTCAATATTATTATCAAATAATCGCTTTACAAAATAAGCGTTTTTTCAATTTGATAGTTACTAAAAAGGAATATAGTAATTTTAAAGTGACGTGAAACTAAAATAGCGCCAACCTTGAACATTTCTTTATATTTTCCTATATGTTATACTAGCTTTTGCCCGTGACTTCGTTCGCGTTCATATCCGGAAAATCCCTAGGGAAATTTTAAAAAGTAAAACTGTGTGTGTGTCATGTCTTTCCAAATCCGTTCAGCCGTTTTTGCGTGATTGAGTAACAAACATCTAAACCAGCGTTTTTTAACCTAAGGTCGCGTCCCAAAATCGGGCCGCGGGCGGTATTGGGATAGGTCGCGGGAATTCCCCAAATAACACTAAAGAAATGGTTAAATTTCAACACCTTTTATAATATCGAATATTTTAGGTCGAATGTAGTTTAACTTCACTAGTATTATTGTCTCATTCATTATTGTATTACTATTTATTGACTCGCCTGAGAGAATGCTGGTGACGAGTCGAATTTTTTCTAGTATTATTATTATATTATTTGGTATTGTATAAAAATAAAATGTGAATGCTAAAATCTCAAATTAAAAAAAACTAAATGGGGGCGGCAGTTTATACCATGAAATGAAAAAAAATAGAAATATTTGCCAAAATGAGTCTCACGAAATTTTCGGTAGAATTAAATGGGAAGCCTTTTCTGAGATGAAGCTGAAAAACCCTGCTATTTATGTGTGAATACAAACAAAACTTAAAAATGTTGTATTTTATTTTGTTTGGGTCAAGTTTAGTAATTGAATTTTTACCTCTTTTTCATATTTTATAATGATATCAAATTCAAAGGGTCGCGGGCTTCAAATATATTTATACTTTGGGTCACCAGCCAAAAAGGTTAAGAACCTTTAAGTTGATCTACACCAAACTTTCACATTTACAATATTAGTAGGATATCCATATCCCATTACTTTCACATTTACCACGAAATACATGTTTGCTTATTTGTTTTTAGAAGTACTTGTACGAAGTTTCAAGTCGAAATGTCTATTCAATATTTTTTCCATACAAACTTTGAACCCCTATTTCACCCCTTTAAGGATGGAATTCCAAAAATCCTTTCTTTGTGGATGCCTACACTGTCTAATTTAAAGTGACAATGTACAATATTTCAAGTATCTGGGTCCAGTGGTTAGGGCTGGGCGTTGATATGTCTGTCACCCTTCATCTTTTTTATAAAAGAGATATAAGATACAGTAAGCTACTTCGTTCTCTGTACCCTTAGCACGAACATCTATCGAGAAAAAAAACGCGCGTAAAATTACTTGATAGAGTAATTATCTATGAAAAATGTCATTTCGCTTTTCGGCGGTAGACGGCGCTGTATAAATTTCCCATACAAAATTACTCTATCGAATGTTTTTACGCACGTTATTTTTTTCGATAGCTGACTGATTCTTGAATTCTAAATCCGATCGTCGGATAGGATGGCAATTTATTGACTTGTGATCCGACGATATTGTTCTGGTAGCAGTTTTTTTAAAGAAAGACTGTATCCCAGAATTAAAATGTAACAAAAATACGTATGTCGACATACCCAATCTAAGGGGTTGTTCCGTATTCATCCCATGATGATTCATCCCAATTCTTCACTCATCCCAAATTGGTATTCCTTACTCAACCCATTACATTATTTTAATATATTTTATTAATTCAACCCAATTGCATTCCTTACTCATCCCAAATTAATTAATCACTAAAAAGTATGGATAGCAGTACAATGATTAATATTTTATCAGAAAATTATATAGGAATACTATAAATTGAACTAAGTAATACTAAGTACTTATGTACTCATTAGAAATTAAATATGCATGTTTTGTAAATAAAAGTATACCTCAGATAGGCAGATTTATTCACCACTGTCCCCGGGGCAGTTTAATACTTTATTTTATTATTTTTTACTCTCTACTGACCCTTACATATTATAGTCCTCACTGCCCCCGAATTATAATAAAATTTATTTTTAAGTTATAATTATTTAAATAAATTTCCAGATTTAGCCCAATTTGTTATGACCCCTATCATTGATATATGACCATCCTACCACCTATTACCATACCATATATCTACCATCTTTTAGATATATTTTTTATAAGTGTTAATTTACTTAAGTTCTAATATCAATAACAACTAATTTTTTTGGATTATCAAATGGATAAGTAAAAATTGTTGGTGAGAACAAAATAATACATTTTTGACGACCGATTTGGCGCAGGGGAAGGATACCTTCTGCGCCAGATGTTTCGGATTCGATTCCCGAACAAGACATATATTTGTGTGCATGATCATGTCTTTTTGTCTTGGCCTGGGTGTTATCTATGTACCTATATATTAAGTATTTATTTACTAAAAAGTAAGTATATAAGAATATATTTATCCACTATCTAGATTCCATAACACAGTTTTAATATGGTTTTTTTTAATATAACAACAATAAAGCAAAAATGAACTGAGTTTAAAATATTTCTAATAAGTGATAATATTTTTATTCAGACCGTACACATAAATCTTAAATTTTTGGGTGGCTTTACGTAATGGGTTAAGTTAGGAATACTTTTGGGATGAATAAGGAATTTAAAATGATATTATTGTTGTGGGTTGAGTAAGGAACAAAATTGGGTTGAGTAAGGAAAAAATAATAAGTGGGATGTGACGTCATGGGATGAATACGGAACAACCCAATCTAAGTAGTATTTTATCAAGGAAGAATACTGATAACAAAAGCAGCTAATGTTTTATAATAATCTATCGACGCACAATGAGCATCAAGCGATGAATACAAACCATCTACGTGGATTTGCCCTAATACCTGGAATGCAATTAGGCCAATCTATCCCTCTTATCAACCACAATGGACATGGCTATCATGACGGCCTAATTATATACATTGTCAACGTCATATATTTTTTTCAAAGTTACGGTCTAAAAATCGATCGAGTCATAATGAGGAGGTACAATTATAAAGTACGTTCCGGTTGACCATCAGCCATTTTTAATGTTTCCACTGCTGGCACAGGCCTTCCTTATGGGTGGATAAGGAGGATGGGCCGTGACTCACCACGCGGGTTCAATGTGGATTGGTGGGTACTAACGACTGCAAATGCAGCCGGGACCAACGGCTTAACGTGCCTTCCGAAGCACGGAGGAGCTCGAGATAATAGATTTTTGGTCACCCATCCCATGACTGACCCTTGCGAAAGTTGCTTAACCTCCGCAATCGCTGGGCCAGGCGCTATACCACTACGCCACCTAGCTCCTCAACGTTCCGGTTGGGTTTTAATTAACTAGCGGTTATTGAAATCCAAGCTAGGTTTAGTTACTAACCTGTCAGAATCTATTTTTTTTATCGATTTTATTTTCATCTTGATTTATGATATTGATATATAACTTATTAGGAAGCCGCTAATCAGACCTTTATTCGAAATAACTATTTATCTAATACTAAATAATATACTAGAAAAAATAGGACTCGCACCAGATCATGTTCTCGGACGGGAATCGAACCCGCGACCTTTGGATATCCGGTCCAATGCTCTGACCGCTGAGCTACCGAGTCACCGGTGAGAAGGTCGAATTTCTTCTAGTATATCAACTCTTACGCTGCAAGCCAGCGCCATCTCACCAATGTAGAAGGAATTACCTTCGACATTCAACTGAACATCTTTCCAGATATTTTTAAACAGTTGACTAAGATGAGAAAGCTATATAACTTTTTAAATTTTGAGATTTTTAAGCATTCACAATGCTATTTTATATAATACTAAATAATATACTAGAAAAAATAGGACTCGCACCAGATCATGTTCTCGGACGGGAATCGAACCCGCGACCTTTGGATATCCGGTCCAATGCTCTGACCGCTGAGCTACCGAGTCACCGGTGAGAAGGTCGAATTTCTTCTAGTATATCAACTCTTACGCTGCAAGCCAGCGCCATCTCACCAATGTAGAAGGAATTACCTTCGACATTCAACTGAACATCTTTCCAGATATTTTTAAACAGTTGACTAAGATGAGAAAGCTATATAACTTTTTAAATTTTGAGATTTTTAAGCATTCACAATGCTATTTTATATAATACTAAATAATATACTAGAAAAAATAGGACTCGCACCAGATCATGTTCTCGGACGGGAATCGAACCCGCGACCTTTGGATATCCGGTCCAATGCTCTGGAGATGGCGCTGGCTTGCAGCGTAAGAGTTGATATACTAGAAGAAATTCGACCTTCTCACCGGTGACTCGGTAGCTCAGCGGTCAGAGCATTGGACCGGATATCCAAAGGTCGCGGGTTCGATTCCCGTCCGAGAACATGATCTGGTGCGAGTCCTATTTTTTCTAGTATATTATTTAGTATTATATAAAATAGCATTGTGAATGCTTAAAAATCTCAAAATTTAAAAAGTTATATAGCTTTCTCATCTTAGTCAACTGTTTAAAAATATCTGGAAAGATGTTCAGTTGAATGTCGAAGGTAATTCCTTCTACATTGGTGAGATGGCGCTGGCTTGCAGCGTAAGAGTTGATATACTAGAAGAAATTCGACCTTCTCACCGGTGACTCGGTAGCTCAGCGGTCAGAGCATTGGACCGGATATCCAAAGGTCGCGGGTTCGATTCCCGTCCGAGAACATGATCTGGTGCGAGTCCTATTTTTTCTAGTATATTATTTAGTATTATATAAAATAGCATTGTGAATGCTTAAAAATCTCAAAATTTAAAAAGTTATATAGCTTTCTCATCTTAGTCAACTGTTTAAAAATATCTGGAAAGATGTTCAGTTGAATGTCGAAGGTAATTCCTTCTACATTGGTGAGATGGCGCTGGCTTGCAGCGTAAGAGTTGATATACTAGAAGAAATTCGACCTTCTCACCGGTGACTCGGTAGCTCAGCGGTCAGAGCATTGGACCGGATATCCAAAGGTCGCGGGTTCGATTCCCGTCCGAGAACATGATCTGGTGCGAGTCCTATTTTTTCTAGTATATTATTTAGTATTATATAAAATAGCATTGTGAATGCTTAAAAATCTCAAAATTTAAAAAATAACTATTTATCCTTAAAAAACCGGCCAAGTGCGTGTCGGACTTCGCACTTTTAGAGCTCCGTACCAAATAGAGCTGCTAAGGGCTTAGAAGGCTTATCTGTGCTACACGTTTGACCGCAAAATTAAGTTAGTTTGTAATAGGAAAATAAATTTAAAAGAAAAAAATCAGATTATCAATATATTAGTATTTGTTGGTAAAATATACGTTATAATAAACATTATAACTAAGTTTTAATTTTATGTGTCAATGGGAATTAAAAAAATACTTCTGAACAAAATTTAAAAACAAAAAATACAGTATTTGTCTACATACCAAGTTCTAAACAATGATACCCCACTCGATAGGGTATTGTTTTTTTCACGCCACCTTCACTTGGGGGAGCCTTCTAAAATATTTTAATATTTTTTTATACTTTACCTGACTTTGTGTCGTCATAATACACCTTTGGTGCCAATATGAAGACTGTAGCTTCAACAGTTTAGCTGCTAGAGCTTTGTGACAGATGACAGACGGACACATGAGTGACAGCAATTGGGCTCCGTATGGCCCCTTTAGGTACGGAACCCTAAAAAGTTTTTTTTTCTGTATAAATTGGTACTATAAAATTAGTTAAAAACTATTTCTTGTCACATTCCGAAAAAAAATATGTATAAATATTGTCTGACGCTAGCTCGAGCATATAAACTGATAAACAAAAATATAAACGAAGAATCTTCCGATACTTCATCACAACTACTTACAATAGAATTATGTCCCAATAGCAATAGTCACTACGCAGTACTTCACACATCATAGTGCCCTCCAGCTTAGCCTCGAGCAAAGATAATACTACGTCCCTTACCCACAAAATTGCGAGGACCTTAACGAAACGGTTAAGTATCATTATTGCCAAAGCTTTTACGTCGTATTTCATTCTCTGGTATTATTTACATTTATCATATTTATTTACAAATGACGGAGCTTCAGATTACGCAAAATACATATAATTCAAGCAATGTCAACAGCTAACATGTTACTTCAAAAGAAAATTAATGTTGAAAGCCTTTGCCTTTCACATAAAATTGAGAACGTTTCAGAAAATCTGAAAAAAAAAAACGCTTTTTTGTTTTTATTATTGGTGTTGTTATATGTAGTATCTAAAATTCTAGGGAATCAAGAAGAGTAGTATTACTAAAAATAGCTTTCAATTTTTCTATCCGTGGCTATTGAGTTTTTTTATCACAGTACATGTTTTACCCGACTGCAAGGAAAGGGTTATGTTTTTCGTGCGTATCTTGTATGTTTTTATATAATATTCTTTATTACTTATATCTTTCAAACGGCTCAATGGATTTCCATCATTAAAATATTGTTAGATTGGACTTGACAGACAGAATGTTCTTAGGTAAGTGACGTTAAAAAACCAACATGGCGGCTGTTATTATTCGAAGTGAAAAAGCTTTTGTTTTTTCAAAAATACTGTAATATGGGTATCAAATTAAAGGGCTTACTAAATATAAGAATTTCAAAAAGATAAAGGTATATCATGACCATAGTATGTAATAACTAAAAAGACACACAAATAAAATAAATAAATTTAAAAAACTAAAATACCCGCCTGCATCAAAAGACAAGTTATCTGAAAAGATGGAAACAAGATCAAATATTAAAGGCAACATAATAAAATACAGTATGTTGCCTTTAATATTTGATATTGTTTCCATCTTTTCAGTTGACTTGTTTTTGATGCAGGCGGGTTTAAATAACTTTTTTTTTTCTTGAAACTCCATCTACAAATTTTCGAAAGTTCGAAACTAAATAGAATGTTGTGTTATTTGCGGTCGTTTGCAATGTAAAAACTTTCTCAATTGAAGCGGGCAAATTTTGAATGCGAAAGCCAATTTTTTACTGTAATTCCAATGCTGATGGTTCCCTTCTACAGTTTTTTTCCCGCCAACCCACCAGCCAATCGTGGCGATACCTCTTTCCCCCCATACATTTTTGGGGGAGGATGCCCAGCAGTGGGTGTCATGTGGTTGATATGATGATGATACAGATATTTTCCGATCACGAGAAAATCGTTCCAGGCGTAGTGTATTAGTTAATACGAGAAAGCTATTTAACGTAGAATCGAGCGGTTATCCAATGAGCTGTGAAAATTTAATGCGCCGCTTCACTATCGACCGGTACCTACCCTTGGCTCCGACGGTCACTTCACAACGATCGATCAATTTTGTCTATGTAGCGAGACGCGATCATACCGCTTCATAAGCAGTTCACGAATAACGAAGAAATGCAGGATCAGTAAAAAAGACAATTGAACATTACCTACGGACGGACGTGACGTCGCACATACGCAAATATATACAAGTTCCAACGATATTAGTCGGACCGTGGTTCCTGAACGCAGATACCTAGCTCGGCGGAAATACTTCAATGGAGATCCACACAACAAAGCTAATCGCAGATAGCGCCAGCGGCGCCCTGACCGCTATCAATGGTTTTGATTAGTCAGAAATGACATTTGACATTTGAAACAACCAATCAAACTATTTTAAGACAATCGTTTATGGCGCCGTTATTTCCTCAGTATGCATCCCCATTTTTGCTGAAATTAATTATGACGTCCTGACTCCTGCCTCAATAGACTTCATAAAATAAATGCGATTTACAATCATGTATGAAAAAATGTAATTGACATTAATTTTGAATTGGGTTAGTTTTTTTGAATAGAACCCTAGACAAATACTGTATTAATTCCGAATAACGAGAGTTAATTATGCTCAATTTGCAAATAATTTTGGTATTACGTTTTTATGGGAAGCTCACTGTTCGCCGGGCTCTTAATTACCTTATTTAGAGATGACCAAGAAACAACATCCGTAGGTAGGTAATGTGGTGTTTGTACACTTATTAAAAGCGCCTACTCAATGCACCAACCGCAGCGAGCGGTTAGTTCGGGCGTCTTGCACCGTAACTAGCCATGTCTGGGTAGAGGGGGGGCGGAGCGGATTTTTGGTAGTTAGGGGGCGCATCTCAAATAAGGTTAGGGAAGCCCTGGTAAACATATAAATATAACCTTCTAGGTACTCGTAAATTTTACAAAGACAGAAAATTACAAAATTAAGTAGGTAAAGCACTTGTCTCACGGAAATCTGAAACAACGACCGACGGACCCAGACTTGAGACAATAAAAAAGTTCGTTTTCTAAATGGAACCAGCTGGGAATCAAACATACCTATAAGTAGACAGAATTTAAAATTAGAAAAAAGGTTACACTGAATAACTCAATATATCAAAGGGTTCACTGATCCCAAATGATGGGTTGATACAAGATAGGTATTTTTCGCCGCAGTAGCGTGGCCAAAGGATAAACATTGGCTTTTCGACAACAATATCTTCAAGATCAAAGCCTCCTTAATGCCAGCCATTCTTCCTGAATCCCACAGGTCTCTTGAATGAAATGTTATTTTTCTTGAACTTTACCTGCCGCTTCGACGCAAAATGTACCTAAGCTTACTATTGTTTGATTCCTAGATTCAGAAAATCCATCTTATTTCTAGTTATTTCTTTGATAGTAATTGTTACGTTATCTTACCTTCTATCTCTGATTTATAAAAGTTATATATTTCGTAAATTTTGTAAGAAATAGAACAACTACGAAATATCAGATTCATTGTTATTAGATGTTGTATTGTGTAGGTAAGTGTATCTGTATACAAGTGTATTTCAAAATTTATTACTCGACTTTTTAATCGTATGCAAAGCCTTCATTGTTTAGTGACTGTCAGCAGAATACATGAGAAGACTTTAGCAAGATGCTTCCAAAATACTATTTAATTCAACATCTTGAATCAAAGTTGTATTTTTTCAATTTTGAATGTAACAATACCAAAAGGCACGGAATTTTGTGGCGTGAAACAGAAAGCTTATCCGATCAAATCTCCGTCTACAAGATTTGATGGCTTTGGTGTTCTGACTCCCTACAGCGTAAGAACATCGATATGAAGTTCATGTAAATGTTGACAATTCAAGCAAGAACCTATTTTTATGGCTTTTTGGCAATTTTTTTGGTCTTTTTAACGACATCCGTAATAAAAAGACCAGCTCCGTTGCAAAAACAAACAAATCAACAAAAAAGCCATAAAAATAGGGACTTTAAGTGTCAACATTTACATGAACTTCATATCAATATAGTTACGTGGTAGAGCCCCTGAGGGTAATTTTACTATCATTTTTAGTACTTTACCGTATGTTGCCAACAAAACCAAACAGACAGCTTTTACATTTATTTTCCAAAAATAAAAAATTTGGTCTATTATATCGCGTCTTAACGCAAAAACCTGTCCTTTTAGAAAGTGCTTCATTTTATGAAGCTAAGTAGAAATTCGCGTTGTTTCTCATTTATTAATAAATGAACAATCGCCTGAAAAGGTTAACAAATATGACATAAACACCTACACCTTTTTCTTTTAGAGATTATATACAAGGTGTTACAAAAATACCCCTAATGCCGAATATGGTATATAGGGACCATCAAACTGAACAACTTTTACTAAATTTGACTTTGCGAAAAAAAAATCAGCTGTTTCATACATTTTGATATTTTCGATTTTAATTTTTGTATGAAACAGCTGATATTTTTATCGCGATTTCAGAGTTGGTCCCATAGTAAAAGTTGTTCAGTTTGATGGTCCCTACATACCATATTCAGCATTAGGGGTATTTTTGTAACACCTTGTATACAATTTTTGTAGTAATAAAAAAGAGATTCGTTACGAGATATTTTTATATTTTTCGGGAATAGTAATAACTTTCCACGTCCACTGTTCAGTAAAATGTTCATATTAGATGAATAATAATTTAACTCATTATATAAATCACATTTCAATGAACTAACGATGTCTTTTGTTAAATTAAGGCTTCTCGCACACGAGCGACTTTTTGTAGCTGCGATAATTTGTAGGCGTTTTTTAACCCATTCCTTTCTAATACCAAAAACTAATACCAATGGTATTTGTTTCTTGCCGTTATAAAATGTATATTCCCAAATATATATAAGAAAAAAATTTAATTAATTATAATTAATTAAAAAATTTAAAAATCTTAAATTCTCATAAAATTGTTAATATGAATTTTATAACGGTAATAAACAAATACCATTTTGGTATTAGTTTTTGGTATTAGAAAGGAATAGATCGTTTTTTGTTGCTGGTTTAGCGTAGGAAAAACCTTTCAAGGCACCCAGTGCCATAATAATATAGAACAATCACTTTGTTGTTCCTAAGCTCTATATAATACTGCTTGTAATTTATTTTTTCAGTTAATGTATAATGTATGCTAATCATTGCGAAACAAATGTTTTCAGATCCTATTACCGTCAAAATTGTGTAAAATTTTAACAAAAATTCTGCATTTACTAATGACAATCCCAGAACAATTTGCCTGTAACCGACCCTTAAGGCTCGTAATTAATGTATCTATCCCTATATGGAACAGGAAAAAAATTTTATTCTAGTAAAATACTCAGCTTTGATTTATATGGAACAGAAATAAAAAAAACTCGTTAAATACTTTATTTTTATTCTTTTATAATGTTTCCCTTACTTGTTATTGCATCATATAAATTATTTTGCTAGCCAGCGAAAAAACTGTGATGTCTTTTAAGGTTAAGGCCGCTCAGTGTCATTTTGCGGGCGATTAGTCACTGACAAAGACTTTTATGTATATACTACACTAGACACGCTGTACAGTACCGAAAAATTGCTCATTAAGTGACGGTGCATGCACCGAAACTCCTTTAGTCTATTGCGAGCGACCTATAGACAGTTGACGCGCCGCTAAGGTTAGTTGTGACACAATTTTAATTTTGAACAGCTAGTCTATGTAATTGAAGTCATTGGTCGCTGAGCTACTTTTTGTGGCTCGAGGGCGTTAAAGTATTGAACTATGAATGTCGCTCAGCAATTTATCGCTCGTGGGCGGAAAAACTAATGCTTTAACACATTTTCAGTAAGATAGCGTCAAGCAAAACTTTTGTTGGCTCACATAATGGTTATTCTTTTGTCTACAAGATGTTATTGCGATGTCTGCGTGTCTATGAATCATCACAATGATTCTAGGTCACAGTACCAGTCCTTTTTTACAATTCACACTATCGTTTTCATCTTGGACCACTGGATAAGTCATTGTAAATGGATAGACTATTTATCTTGTTAGCCCTATTTTGGGATTTGAGATCCGTCCTCCACAATCATGTACTGTTTTATCTCACGAGTGCGGATCGGCTTTGAATGTTGTCAGGCGTGTATGTACATGGACATTGTTTTAGTGTGCGTCTGCACGCTCTCGTATTACGCACACAAAAGAAATGTATATGCACGCCTAACAACATTAATAGCCGACCCGCATTCGTGAGATAAAACAACTGTACGTACTTACTCGGTATTTATAACTATTGCGATTTCTCAAATCTTGCTTTTTGTCTAATAAAATGTATTGATGATATATATGCAAAACCAACGGCGATCGGTTACACTCCTATTGTCTCCCATGAAATTGGATAAAGCGTGTGTTTTTTCGACGCACCTCAGAACACGTTTTGTCAACACAAATTTCACATACTACAAGGTGACTCCAGTCTCTCTAACTTTTGAAGTATAAATACCTACCTAAAATATACTTACGAGCGCGGTTTGATAAGTCCATGACTTTGGAAAGATAAGAATCACTTTTTTTCATAATTTTTTTTTGTTTCTTAAAAAGAAACTCCTCACGAAGTTACGCTACATTTTTTTCAATATTGGCAAAACAAAAAGCTCAAGCGACTTCTAACTTTTCTTATTGACCCTATCGTCCTTCTTGGCTGCAGTCACGACAACAAAACTCATCGAATTACAATACGAATTATTGCCTTACCCTTCCTATTCTCTAGATTTAGCTCGCTGGGATTTTTGCTCCTACCAAACATGAATAAATGTCTTGGCGGACAAAGATTTTCATCAAGCCAAAAGTGCCTGGAATGGGCCCTCATTTCAGTTTCCACATTTTTCGGGCGATGAAAGAATAAAATAATGGGTCATAGAGGTAGGAGCTTCGTTGGACTGAATACGCAGAGCTACAAAAATATTATGTAGAGAAATAAAACAAAATGGCGAAAAAAAAGTTTTTCTTCTTTCCGAAGTCATGGACTTATCAAACCACCTTCGTATAGAAAAACAACATCGGCATCATCTGAAATGCAGTTAGATGCAATCTACGCTAAGTAGGTCGCAAATCACATCTAGCGTCTTGCTCATTTGTGAGTAGCTCGCTGCCCAGCGGGCTTTTAGCTGCTCATTTTAAGTGGAATTTATTTTTCAGTGCATTTACATTTACGATTTTGTTCGATAAACCTATATAGAGACTCGACTGCAGGCCGCAGTCTGCCAAATCACGATCCATTTATCAGAAGCCTTTGAGTTTTTTCTTATGTTGAACGAAACCTTATTGAAATCATTTATCAAGAGAATGGTAAAAAATATCGACGTTATAAAATGTAACATAACATATGTTTGAAAGTCCGCTTATCTGTTGGATCATTTTGCTCTCTCCTTCACTTAACTTTTTCTTCCTCTTAACATAGAGATGTTATTACGATGACCATGGTCGCGTGAGACAGTATAAATTCAGTATGCCGTCACCAACTCTGAATTTCCGGGTTATTTATATTGTCAAAAGTCTCTGTTTGATTGTATGGTTCATTTATGGTCGAACGTTGTAGTAAATAGAGGTCTCATAACTTAAGCACTTCATTCTCAAGCGTTTACTTTCTGTAGGTATTTATTTGACAAATTAAACGAGTTTTTATGGCATTTAGGGGTTATACTTAATCTATTGGACTTTATCGCCAGTTTCTCCCGCCTAGCAGCTGCTAGACACAGCTGTGTCTCATAACGGTATAATCCAAAATTCAATTTACCAACGCAATTATTCAAGTGATCGTCAATTATATTTTTGTTTTTAGCTTCTGAATTCGTATAGTGTTTATGTCGTTGAATGTTTTTACACGACGGCCCAAAAAGAAGAGTGTATTGTGTTCAGGGTTCATGTATGTTTGTATGTATGTGAGTTTCTTTAGTCCGCTAAATTTGTGCTTGAACAGATTTGGATGTGTGGGCTATCGCTAGACCTTACATCACCCCGAGTGACACTGACTATAGGTTTTTCGGAAATAGACAATTATGTCGGTTGCAATAACACCACTTTGTGATGTGAAAAAAAATCTTCTATTATTACAATATGGACATCAAATGAAAGGCCTTGGTGAGCACATTCCAAAACTGTAAAATTTGTCACTAAAATGTATGAAATATAAAAATAAATAAATAAAATATTAAAAACACGATTTCCAAAAAAATTATAAATTTAAGTAACAGTCGGGGACTTCCTTGATTAAAAATTGTTCCACTGAACGGCCCCCGACTGCAATGACACTTGTTATATCGTTTTTGGCAGGGCAGTCGTGTTTTTAATATTATTTTTTAAATATATTCTGATAATAATTGGTAACTTTATGACACAAACCTTTTGTAAGTTTATTTTATAAAATCTCTATTGCACATTGCTTACATATCAACAAAAGAACCAGAAATCAGAAAAGTTCTGTCTCGAACTAAAAATAAAATCAAACCTGATATAGCCGATCATAATGACTCCGATTTCATTTCGACATTTCCTAATAAGAAATAAGTATTTTATTCAATTAGGGCTTAGCAAGAATTTATTATACTAGAACATCGTCTGGAAGTCTCCCGAGATATTTTTTGCCTCTTGGTAAATATACAATTTTGACTTAAATGGACTTTCATAAAGTGGTCCGAGGGCCTATTACAAAAAAAGCATCGCGATAAGCGGACGATGTTCGTCTCACTCCGTGACATTATTAACTCTCTGACATTATTATAAGGTTCAAAATTAAGTAATCAACTCAACTCTGCTTACAACTCCATAGTAAATTGTATGTTGGGGTTTATGGAGATGGTTAAGAAATAAATCCCTGCATTTCCAGAACAAACTAGATTGTGACTGTGAGCTCTCCTACATCGGCCAGACAAAGAGAAGCATATAGGAATCCACGTTAAAGAACATGTAGCTGACATGAAACAGGCGTGATGATAAGTCTGCAGACGGGTCAGACGCCTTTAAGGGACCCATTCATTATATTAAATTTGACAAACCCCAAATCCTTGCTAGGGGACATAGATTTATTCCTAGAATGCTCCGCGAGGCTATTGAAATCCATAAATATCCTAATTTCAATAGAGATGATGGTTGGAAAATTTCACCAGCTAGGTATTGGGATCCCATAAATCACAAGCTAAACCCCCAAACGTGCACTGCAGGATCTAATGATACAGTTAGTTCCTTTTGTAAATAAATTTATAAATATTAAAGATGGAGGTCGACAACTCTCTCTAAGTTTTCTTTCGCCATTTCTTTCATGGAGGGGTCTCCAGATTTTGGGAAATGGTTGTAGATTTAGATTCTGTCTTTTTAGCATTAATTAATTCACAAAATTAAATAAAAACGTTAAACTTAAATCAATGAAAATTTTTGTTTAGTATAGTTTCTGAATGACTTTACAAAATTATCGCTTGAGGGTGAATCTACGTTGTTTCTTACTTCACATATCATTAATTGTCGTTACACGAAAATCTTTAAAAATCCAATGCATCGCAATAAATAAATTAAAAAGATGCAAATTAATATAATTTATTATCGTACTCTAACGTAAATGTTGGCATATTTCCTTGTGATACATTGAATTTTTAAAGATTTTCGAGTAACGACAAAGACGCAGGAAGAAAGAAATATAAAACAACGTAGATTCACCTCTTGAGGTTAGGCTCACGAGCAGCTTCAGTCCCCCGTGACCACAGCAGCAGCAAAGGTACCGAAACGACGAGAAAATGAAAAATCTAACTAATTACCAAAGTACTTTCAATAAACTGCGCTAGTATCGGTTTAAATTGTTTTACTTCATGTCTAGCGAGCGCGTAAGCTTGAGAGCAGAAAATTTTAAGTTTTTTTTTATTTTTGCTGTATGTATAGATATCGATTTTTTAACTACACTGGCCTTAAAAAAATGTACCACACTTTTAAAATTGCTTTTTCTCTTCATAGAAGTTAGAGTTTTGAAATAAAAAAACGTTTAATTTCAAGAAGGTTATCGACTATTAAGTTAAAGAATTTAATTCTCTTTCTAATTCTCTTTATTTTGAAAATATATCTTATGTATTTCAAAAGTTATTGCAATTTTAAAAGTGTGGTACTAGGTTTCGAAGACCAGTGTATTTAAAAAAAGATAGATATTTTTTACAAGTGCTTGATGAACAGTCGGTATTTTCGTATTTTGATGAATACAAATTCTAAGTCCAAAAAGCTAATAAAGGCGCATCCCATACCGGAAGTGGCGCTCTAAGAGGTTTTTATTTAATGAATTTTTAATAGAAAAGGATTTTATAATAAAACTACGTGGAATTTTTGAAACCCACAGTCTAGAATTTTAGATTCCTTTTTCCCTCATTCCCTCGCAGTCATTCGTAGAAGTAGATAGCAAATGTGTCAAAAACGGTCACTTTTAGAAGTTTTGCTATTTACTTTTAGAAATGACTACGAGGGAATGTAATGATATCTTCGAAAAATACTAGACTAATGGCCGACTACTCAAAGGCTTCTTAGCTAAAATCTTTAGTTAAGGTCTCCCTAACTTTAAGGAAGCTGTCAGATTCATAGTTTCTGTCAAATCTGACATCTTTTTTGAATTTAAGGTGGCCCTAACTTTAATATTCGTTTGAGTATTTGGCCGTGAGGTTCTTAAAATTTCACGTTAGGATTTTATTAGAATTATGTATTATAATTACAATATTAAATAAAGTTCAGCGCGGTACTACTTTTAGAGATGGACAATCCACCCACCCGGGTTTAAAACCCAGGTGTAAAAACCGGGTGTTTATCGGGTTAACTCTCAAAACACCCAAATTTTGGGTGTTTACGGGTGTTTATTGGGTTTTTACCAAAGCCCTGGGTTTAAACCCGGTGCTTTGTCCATCTGTAGCCACTTTCGGTCCGGGTACCGTCTTAAGTCACAATTTCAAACAATTAGATTTTTATTTAGAGTTTTTTAGAATATTTAAGAATTCGATAGAAATAAATTAAAAAAAAAAAAATCAAAACTTATTCAGTAAAGAAATTGCGCCACGAACAGACTTTTTTATTTGTTAAACGAAATGGCTTTTACCATTCATAATTCAGTTCGTTTAACAAATAAAAACACCGAGTAATTACAAATCTTCACAAAATATTCAACTCGATTTAAATTAATTATAATTAAAACTAATTAATTATTCATTATTATAACTCTCTATACCATATACTTACCAACTTATAAAATAAAAGTATGTTTCGCTGGTAGTTAAGTCGTGGAAGCGTAACAAACAACAAAACTCACTTTTGCATGAAAGGATGTTAGTGAGGGTAAAGTAGTAGTACACTTTACCCTCACTTGCAACAGTTTTGTAAAACAAAATGCTTAAGAATGCTGCGAGCACAATAGATAAGTATATTATACAAGGTGTTACAAAAATACCCCTAATGCCGAATATGGTATATAGGGACCATCAAACTGAACAACTTTTACTATGGGACTAACTCTGAAATCACGAAAAAAAATCAGCTGTTCCATACAAAAATTAAAATCGAAAATATCAAAATGTATGAAACAGCTGATTTTTTTTTCGCGATTTCAGAGTTGGTCCCATAGTAAAAGTTGTTCAGTTTGATGGTCCCTATATACCATATTCGGCATTAGGGGTATTTTTGTAACACCTTGTATACTTCTCGGCCAACTTGGTTATTCATTAATGTAAGTTACCTAAATAAGTAACGTCAATGTGTTATTATCTGCTCTGTAGATAGGGATAGATATTATACAAGGTATTATTTTCATAAATAACCCGCCTTATTAAATTACTCCTCATTTACTCCGAAAATATATTATGGTAACCACCGTCTTGGTATGTTTGAGAATGTATGCACGACATTAATTAATGCTCAGGTGCATTAGTTACACGTGAGTCTAATCGTGGACTAAAGCATGGTTTAGACTAGCAATAAATCTTGCAGAAGTTGACTTCCGCAAGCTCTTACCACTGTGTAAACAGGTGTGGCAAGCTAAATTATCAAAGTGTTGCAGCTTGCAGAACTTGGTCTCGCAAGAAATTGCAGGAAGATCTCGCTAGCCTAAACCTCGCTTTACACCTGTAAAGCTGATTCTCAGGTGAGAATCCCTCAACTTGAAAGAGATACGGTCTGCGTATTCTTAATTATATGTAAGAATTCCGACGCCCTTCAAGGAATGCACGGGCTTAAATTTGTCAAAGGTCTCATTTTCGCGAAATGTTATTTCGCACGTGAAAGACATTCCAGATGTTTGCTATTTTTTAATTTTGCTTAATTACTTCGGAATTCTCTTTTTCCGCAGGATAATTTTAGGTTTCTGGTAATTTTCATTGAATCTCGGAAGACTTTTTTTCCATCCGTACAGTAGTTTTTTTTGTTTAAAATAAATAAAAGATTATAATTTAAGCTGAAGTTTTTTTAAAATCTTAACTAATTAGTTAATTGTTACGAGATAAACTGCTATGCGAATAATAAACTCTGCCTACGTAGATTTAAATTTAATTTTTTCAGTCATTATCATGCACCTATCTACAAATAAAGTAAAAAATGCGTAGGTTACAATGAAACGTATATATTTTTTTAATGTTAACTTCATTGAATGGCCGTATTGTATTTTATAAGTTGTTATAAAGAACTTCAGATCTCCGAGGACCAATCGGAGGGAATAATCGATTCTCATTTACATGTGAATGTGTCAAACATTAGAATCGGAGCCTCTTACTGTAAGTAAAGTAGGTAGGTATCTTTGATGTGTATCTACCGTACCCATTAGGCGAATAATGTAAATACATTAGTATTTAGTCAACCACAAGTTATTTAACTTGGATCGTATAGTGGTTGACTATTGATACAATCACTCCTATTTAACTGTACTAATGGTTTTTTATTTATTCTCTTTGTCAACACTGGTATGAAAACTATGAAGTTTCTTTTGTGAAACAACTTTTTTAATTTAATATTAGGCGCTGCTTGATTGAAACAGAAACATAATTTAAATACAGAATACTGTTGGCACGTGTATTTTGTTTTAAAAGTATGTATGCATATATGAAACAACGACGGTTCTAAAATCGCCCAGACTTAAGACAAAATATAAAAGTTTATTGACCCAGCCGCGGATCGAACCTTAGGGTCACCGCTGCGTTGAGCAAGATCCCGGCGCGGGAGTCCGCTCCGGGTACTGTTTCCTGTATATTCATAGAGCAGCGCTGCGTCTGCAGGATAGGCCGCCGCACTTTATCTTCCCGCATCATCACTCAACTTAGTAAATTTTAATACAAATTCTCCAAACAACAATCTAGACGAGAGATATGGGCTGATTGGCTGACGATATTTCTCTTGTCTACACGACGTCTTTTGGCTAAGTAGTAAATCATCAAAAAATCCATTACGATACGATATAGACTGTTCACCAGCACGGCCAAGATTGTACTGGCGGTGCTGCGTCAGGCGGGAGTCCTTAGAGATGGCGACACCATGAAAACTGGTGAAAGTCTCTCGGAATTTCCTACACCTATGTGATGGTTATTTAGGCTGTGGCCAGTCTTTGTTCTTTAGTCTGTAAGTTTCCAAGCAACGGTTGTTATATTTTTCTTGTACAAAATTGCATTGCTACATTAAATTCTCTTGAAAAGGCTGTAATTCGTTTTACTTCCGCGACACCTAATTACCAAGTGGAGAGAAAAATCAGGGTAAAATTACCTTTAGGTATAGTTCATTATCAGCTGTTGTTCTAAGTAAATTGATTACGAGATGACTTGTGTTGTGCGAAAATCGTTTTCTAAGAGTCTTTTGGTCATTTTGCCAACTTACTAAGAGTTGAACAAAGAAAGTACACGTAAAGATAAGTGCGAAGCATATAGCCGATAAGGCTTTAATAATGGACGGGACGCCGTCGCATCGGTAATCGGCATGCCGATTGAAGATTAATGACCTACCGAAGATCATGATTGCTGTAAACATTTACTTTGTCAATGAGTTTTCAATGAAGGACTCACTTCTTAATTCACGATTCAGAGGTTATTTTTATAAATGATGCAATTTATTTAATTGATTATTTAATTTAATGAAATAGTTCACTATTATCGACTACGGCACCAGTTTATTAGTTTTAGTTTATTTCTTTTTGAATTCATAACCTAAGTCAAAGTCAAAGTCTCAGACCCTACCTACCTTTCTTTGAGATTCATAATATCGTAGCTGGCATAACCATAGTCGATAAAATAATGTACCTTGATTGTCTACACACAATTTAAAAGCTTTCTTCCATTCATCCATATTTTAAAATGCAAAAGTGTGTATTATTCAAATTCTTTTAATAAAAATATTTTTCCCAGTACTTTCAAATAGTTTTCTGAATAATAAACGGTGTATCAAATCTAGGTACCTACTTACTTAAGAAGTAGACAACTTGTCTGAGTGTTTAGGTACATGTTATTTTGTGATTGAACTAACTGTATTTAGTTTGCAAATATAGATGGATAACAACACACGTTTCTGAACCAGATAAGTTACATGACAGAACTTCGTTATTTATACTTAATTCTATAAAAAAGAAAAATCCTATAAAAAAGAAAAATCAAAGTAATGAATGCATTTATTTACGTTATTAGAATAAACTATTTCGGGATTCACACCATGTACCTGTTTATTTTTAATTCCGATATCGTTTATTCTAATAACGTCAATAACCATGGAAATTTAAAACATTGCATTTATTTACATTAGATTGTGAACAGGTTTTTATCAATGTATGAATTAACTAGTGGCTCTGTGAGCTGTGGCCCTACCATGAGTTGATGCAAACTATTCACGCTACCGTAAACTATCGGATAAACTGCTTACAGTCAATGCGAGTGAAATAGAGAAAACGATAGTTTACGGTAACGTAAACCGTTTGCATCAACTCATGGTAGAGCCACTGTAGACCTCGCGAAGTTGCGAGTCCACCCCTTAAGGGGCCGTACTACGTCAAATACACATTTTTGAGCAACAATTTCACACAGTACTACTTGATTTATCGGTCCCACAACGTTTTACCTCTGTTCCCAGAATAATATTAATATTCCAAACAGTAAATAACGAAGTCCTTCAATAGAAAATCCAAAGTCATTCTAATCCAAATAATATTCGCGGTCATGTTTTGTCACAACCTTATTATTTTCAAATTTCCAATATTGATAAATGTTTTGATTAATAACAAGAAATATACAGTACATTTCAACGTATGAACTAGGAGTATGTTTTAAACTTAATATCCAAAAGCTTATTTTGTTCCATAACTATATTACAAATACATTAGGTAGTGGGCGGTGTAATAATTATTATAGGATAAGGTTTAACTCTGAACTATAATATTATTGAAAAGTTTTTCAAAGTCCCTTCTGTTTTAACAAATATTTGTGTTAAATCATTAGTTCATAAAAGTTTCCGCTATGTAGGTAATTAGATAAGTTTGGTTAGAATTTATTTAATAATCTGTAAAATTGCTTTCAACCTACTACCAGTGCACAGTGGTAAACAAGAAATAAAAAGTAATAGACCTGAGTGGTGCAGTGGTCAACATGCCGCAAGAGGGTCCGGGTTCGATTCCCGGCTGGGCAGAAATTGAAATGATGACTTTTAATTTCTGTGACGGGTCTGGATGTTACTATGCATAATAAGTATATAAGTAGTATATCAGTTGTCTAGCACCCATATTACAAGCTTTGCTTAGTTTGAGGCTAGATGGCGCTGTGTGAAATTGTCCAAGCATTTACATATCATCAGAATTTTTCCTTCCTATCTAATCCATGTATACATAGTATACATGTATCCATACCTGGGTGTAGGTACCAAGAGATTTTTTTTTATCTTAGCCCATGTAAGTTCCAATCAAAGTAAACAGAAAATAAATATTGATCTTGAAGGCAAAATATAGAGCAGTCTGTTTATCCTTACTTGTCCTATTTAATAAACAGATTTTGGCAGTTGTCGTAGGTACGTCTTCTAAATTAAAATCGTCATGTAAAAATATGTTGTCTAATTAAATCTCACTAATAATTTTAAATCAAATTGACACTAAAAAAAGAACAAAAGTCATTCTACAAATCAGCGTGCACTTTTACAATTTTACGAAAAGTTACTTATTTTAATAACTACATCTATTAAATAAATGCTAGAAAAAATCTAAAAAAGTTTTTTTCTAGTATTTATTTATTATAAAAATAGCATTGTGAAAAGCAAAAATCAAAAAATTACCTCCATCTTATTATGTAGCTTACTTTGTAGCTATAGCCAATATGCCGATTGATTACTGCATTGCTGTAAAAAAATATTATCTCGAGCTCCTCCGTGCTTCGGAGACACGTTAAGCCGTTGGTCCCGGCTGTATTTGCAGTCGTTATTCATCTGTCCAATGATTTTTACCTAATATCAATAATGCTGTTTTGCTCAGAAACAATCGTTTATGTAACGTTAAATATCATGAGGCAGAGACAGAGAGGAAGGTAATCTCATTCATGAGGTAAATTCGCCAAAAACTCCGCGAGCCATTAACTTGAATGTCCCATCCCATTAACGGAAGCAACATTTATGTGACCCTGGTACTTTGGCAACGTGATTTATAAACCTTAAATAGGTACACTAAGTAAATCGTAAATCGGAATAAATACAAACAATGTATTTATAGGAATCAATAATTTGTACATTAATAATTATCAGGTAGAACATCAGCACCCATCCAGTGTCACTTAGGTGGAGAACCTAGGTGGAGCACGGCCCCAGACTCACATAGCGTATGCCACAGACAGATCGTCGATTTTTCTTATTTTTCAACTTTGCTGTTCATTGTTCTGTGAACGTGACTTTATTTCAGTTTTGATTTTAGGATTTACCTAGGTATTTTAATGTGACTTCTTTTATTAACGTCATCGTTTCATGTAGACAGTTTATTATTACGAATAACTTTGAGCATTAACTTATGTGCCATAAAATATGTTTAATAAGAGCAAGTTTTTTTATTAAAATAGGTATATCGGAAATAATTATCGAAAAGACGCCAACCGTACGTACGTATCTTTTAGCCTGAAGATATGCTCTCTAAATACTTTCAGTTCAGTCAATGTTTTGTCATACCTAGGTATTTAGTTGTAGCAAATTAGCTTTAATTGAAACCTGAGTATTTGTTTTGTCTTTAACTTTATCAGAACGGTTGTTACTATTTTAGTTTTGTACGAAACTTTATCTTTTGCTTTTATAACATTAAAGCACAAGCTCCTTTTCTATTTATACTCACTGAAGTATCAAACTAATATGAAGTAATAACCAAAGAAAAAAAAATACAACTTCAGAGACCTTAATATATATATTAAGCCTAACACACACATATACAGCGTGTCACAAAATAACCCTAATGCCGAATATGGTAGATAGGGACCATCAAACTGAATAACTTTTACTATGGGAAAAAAATCAGCTGTTTCGTACATTTTGATATATTCGTAATTAATTTTTGTATGAAACAGCTGATTATTTTTCTCGCGATTTTAAAGTTGCGATGGTCCTATAGTAAAAGTTGTTCAGTTTGATGGTCCCTATCAACCATATTCGGCATTAGGGGTATTTTTGTAACATGTTGTATATATATGTGTGTGTTAGGCTCAATAGACAGAGACCACAACGCGTTATGAGCGGTTTTTTCGCTGAATGAGCGATTTCGGTAGTTGAGCTAAACATTATAACTTCCCTCAGAGCATTTAACCAATACAGATGGCAAGACCATATAACACGAACAAATTTTTAACCATATAATACCGTACAGTACTCTACGAAAAAGGTCGTGGTGTGCTGTGCAGGTAGGTCTGTATCTACTGTGTGACAGCTGCCTCCCTACTACTGTATTTTCTGTTGTTAACTTGTCGTAAGTAATGGCTTTTATTTTATTTCCAAATAACATTTAAATACAAACACATTTGTACATGAAAATACTGGCATATGTTAGGAAACACCATGTTCTCGTAGATTTGATGTGGCAGATCGCTTTTTACAATATTTTCCGGAAAATGCAGCACAATTATTTTTCGGGGAGTGCACTCTCGCGACACGCAGCGAAACAAAATGGCCAGCTGTGCTGCATGAAGTTGTATTAAGGCTCCTATATACCTACCTACCTACCTAAGTACATAATGTGTCGAAAATTCACATGTACAGATTGAAGCTAAGGTTCTATAATTTATTTACAAACAATAACCTCAGTAAAATTTTGTTCGTTATAGTAGTAGTTCGCAAAAATGCTAAAAGTGGCCACTCTGTACTTGTGAATTTTCGATACATTATGTACTTAGCGAGCAATAAATTTAATTAAAATGAGGGCGCCACTTGAGGTATATAGGGGCCTTAATGTACGTACACGGCCAAGTGGCCAAAGTACTTTGGCAGAGGCCTTAGCCTTCTCCATTTGGTTAGATGCTTAAGTAACTCTAAACTCCGACGTGTACGTACAGTCAGTGTCAAATCGTTAGATTCAATCCATACTGACCAATAAAATATCGTTAGGTACTCCCAAACTGTTCTATTAATAATTACCTCACAACAACGTGGAACATTCTATGAAGTTGTCATCTATAAATACCACTTTAATTAATTTGATATTTTTGACTAGGTTCTTACGCACACGCACCCTACACCAGTACCGAGGAAGTCGTCTCATCAGACATATTACTTATTTTATAATAACTATAAGTTCACCTAATTGTTTCTCGTATAAATTAATTTCAAATATCTTCAAACATTTGATGCTGACTACACCCATACATGTGACGCTGGGTCAGGTTGGACCCATGTCAGTGTCAGGACTATTTGACTTATTTTTGAATGATATATCTACTTCATCCAGAAGGGGAACATCTGGTATGTATCCAAACAAAAAAGATTATGTAAATATTTTCAATCGGAATAATTTATCTTTTGCTCATATTTTATAACATATTTAACTTATGAAAAAAAAAAAATTAAAAACTATTAACATAAACATTTCTAATACTTTCCGTTTTCCCATTTTAAGTTGATAAAATCCTGTAGTTAGAAGCAAGTATTTTTTTATTACAACGTCATTGATAATGTTAATATTAAAATACAGGAATTACTTAATTAGAATATCTTACTTAAGCAAAGGCAGTTCGTGGAAAAAAAACAAAAATAGAGGCGAAATTTTTATTTATCCGCGGTTCATCATTATTCCGTTTGCTCTGTTTTTCCGCTAAACTCTCGCATTTTACATTATTTATGCAAATTCTTAATGTAACGGCAGCAGATTAGAATATACTCATCCTAATCTTTCAGTAACATTCTGCCAGCAAATTCCTACTTCCGCTCAGTTTTTCCGTGATTTCGAATTTAAATACGAAAAAACAAGTGTCAAGTGAACGACATTCTGATGTTTTTGACCGACTTCAAAAATTGAAAAGGAAGAGATTATCTATCTATTCGTATATACGCGTATATTTTTTGTTTTAAACCGACTTCAAAAGAGGAGGAGGTTTGATAACCTCAACATAGAAGATATAGATCTTCAACGTAGGTTTACTATGTATAATTATGAAAACTTTTAAAATAAATGTTGCCTTTTATTGCCATAATCAAATATAATTAATGAAAAATTCAAACATAAAAAAAAGTAATGAAACATCAAACTTTGAAAACATAATAGATTATAGTAACTTTTTTATCTGACTATATTCAAATCACTGATTATGTTAATATCTGCACTGCTATTCTATAAAGAGACGTAGTAGTTCGCAAGTTGAATACGCTTTGTGATTGGCATTGGCGCATTGACATTAAGCTAAGCCCTAAAGATATGTAACATATTTTAAGTTATAGTTTTCTTAAAGGGGCCCTATTTTTGAAATCCTTCGGAAGGCCTCTCCAGTAATTAAAAAACCGTATTTTGAATCGCTCATTGGCCAGTAGTTGTCAGTGTAGTATACAATTCGAGAATCAATTGTGACATTACGTCACATTTAACTTAAGACACACGAACGATTTGAAACGAATTATTCCAAAAATAGGGCCCCAGTGCCCTATTTTTGAAATCATTCGGCTGGCGCCGAGCGCTCTTTACTACTTTTATGTTTTCATTCGACAGCATGGCTGTCCAAGGGTCGTGAACGGGTGCTGCCAGTGGGAATGGGTCTGCTTTTGACTACCATTTTAACGCATATTGAATTGTATGAATTTCCTTTTTTTTTTGTAACAGCCTAGACTGAATAATGACTTTTAATTTTGAATTTAGCTTGAACCCTGTAAATTGATTCATTAAAAAATGAGTTAATTAAATTATGTTATTTATTTATTGATCTATGTTAATTGTAACATATTTGAATGTAATGTCTGGAAACGATACTTATTTGTAAATATCGTTCCATCTCATAAAGCTGATAAGTTTTTGTGCCCATTTTTCTTGTCGGCTAAAAGATTTCATAATTGGTGGTAGGATAAAAGAATTGACTTTTTATTTCATTAATTCATTCAATGAAAATGAGTAGTATAGAGCGCTCGACGCCAGCAGAATAATCGTCGAATGATTTCAAAAATAGGGCCCCAGGTCTTTTCCAACCCTGCATTCAGTAATAGGACATTATTTATAAAACAAATAAATAGTTCCTTTCAACTTGATTGGTAACCGAGTATTATTTTAATTAACGTCAAAAATAAATTACAGCCAACTTTAAAGGATGGTGTCGTAAATTTTAGAAGAGGACATTCAATATCTGGGGCAAGTTTGTCAGATTTATACGCCACTTAAGAATTTTGGGGAAATTGGGGAGAGTTAGTACCTAATTTCGCATACTTGGTTACTTGGTTAACATCAGTGCATTTTAACTTTGCATGTTTTCGTTGGGTTAATAATTTTAAAACGGGATTTATATCATAGAACAGTGAAAAATATTTTTTAGCTAAATAGTTAATCTTCTAATAATGCAATCATAATCTCGTAAATACTAATGAGCTTTGAGAAGAAACTGACTGTTGGTTGTCGAAATTGAACTTGGTACTGATTGACAGCGCGAAGCGCGAGCGAATCATCTCTGTTTCAACTTGGGTAAAATTTATTTCGTATGTCCTTATGGCTATCCGTCTGTTCTCCCGCATTTCTCAACCGATTCTTGTGAAATTTTGTTTGCAGGTTCGATAATTATATAGTTTTTTTTGTTGTACCAGATTTTAGAAATTAACTTATCGAAAAAAAATCACTTATTTCGAAAAATGTCCATAAGAGCCATCTAGCTTCAATTATGTCAAATAATATATTATACTAAACAGCACTAGTACTGCTTTAAAAACGTCTTGGCAACATCTATTATGTTCATTTTTAAACAACATACAGTTTGAGCTACTTTTTAACACACAAACACGAGGTCTACAGCTCACGGACCCACTAGTTATATATAGTTTTTATCTAAACAAACAGCTTGCTCATATACTGGTGCAAAGTCAACCTTACTGCTAATATATAATTTTCAGTATACTAATAAAGTTGGTGACAGAGTGCTCGAACATCCGGAGTAGAAATCACGTCATCTCTCGCGTGTCTTATCTCTCGACAAAATTTTGAGAAGGATCGATAAGATTTCATTTACAAATGTACCTTATTTATCCGGAATTTTATTAAACGACTTTCAAAAAGGTAGTTCTCAGTTCGTCTGTATGCTTGTTTACATCAGGTTATATCTGTCTTGCTAGTGACATCAAAGATCTTTGAAAAAGTCATTTACTCTCGAATAGAAAAATATCTTACCGCTAAAAACATTTTATATAAAAAACAATATGGTTTTAGACCCAAATCCAATACTCTCTCAACAATCGACCTTGTGACCAAAATGAAGAACAAAATAGATGAAAAACAAATAGCACTTGGCATTTTCATCGACCTAAAAAAAAGCCTTTGATACAATGGTTTGAAGTTGGAAGAGCAATGGACCGGACTTCCAAAGGTCTCGGGTTTGATTCCCGCCTGAGAATATGATCTGGTGCGAGTGGAATTTTTTCTAGTATATTATTTAATATTGAAGTACTACTATTTGGATTCTTTAATCTATTCAACTAAGTAGACTGCGCTGTAGACAATACGTACATTTACTCAAAATACAGCCCTTTTTGTCATACTAAAAATTATATTACAAAATAATTTGTAGCGATGGTTATATGTGTCTAGGTCTACATAAAATATTGGTGTTGCCTTTCAATTTAGCAACAAACATTTAAAAAAATCTTTGATGTTAAACAACAATTATAAAAATTCACAATTCGCAATTTCAAATAACACTACCATGAAACTTATTGATATCTCATCGTATACAACGTAAGTTAACATTTTAAATAGCAGCTAATAACGAAATCAGCCAGTCGATTCTGCAACCAAAGGGCGTATTCACATTGAACGATAACTGTAACTACACGATAACTGCACGATATCGTCGGACTAGTAGTTTGATACAATCACTACTAAATGCTTTCACACTGTGTCGTTGTAGTCAACGTTATCGTCGCCGACAGATTATCGTGCCGATATCGGGTGACGACACAGTGCGGGGTGAAGCATGATCGGTTACTTTTATTGGCGCAATGCGACTGACCGCATAACAAGAGCTGTTGGTTATATCGTGTCACATACCGATATCGTTCCGATATCGACGAACGATATCATTGTCGTCCGAGCTGACGATATATGAGTATCGTGTCGTTCATAAATGTGTCATAAATGATAGCAAAATGCGGAAAGCGCACCAAAGTTTGCACACGGAACACTATGGAGCACTGTTGCAAGTTCGCGAACCTAAGTGGGTGACCACCCTTATAGATGGATAATGACCACAAAGATCACCACAAATCTACCACAAAGATTGTCAATGTCGTTCAACCTTGCATTCGTATTGTCAACTTTTCATTTCGTCATCGTACTGTGTACACTAAAAAAAAATTGGCTGTTGTACTTATTGAATAACAATATGTTGAGCATCAATATAAATGGATTATCAAGATAATACGTACATCAAGTAAGTGAACTAGGTCACTGCACAGTTTATGACCCTCCTTGACTGCACTAGCTATAATGCATCTTACTCGACAGTTAAATGGAACAAACTACACCAATAAACATGCAAACGACGGAAGCTTAACTAGTGATATTGCTTAGTTTAGTGTTACCGGGCATTTAATAATATGAAGTTGTTTTAGTTCGGACAATAGTAGATTATACAACAAGTGAAAAGGGGGAATTTAATTCTAGATCCCAAGCAAGGGATTCTAGATTACAATCTTGAGCGGAGTTGAGCGAGGGATACAAGAACCGTGATTATTTTTTTTTCACGAGTTGTGTAGGTAGGTACTCTATTTTTTACCATAGACTGCGAGAAAATAAAATAAAATAGTAGTATAATATACTTGTATTTTAGCTATCTCATTTTATTATATAATTGTTAATAAACTAATAAGAGAACAAAGGATTAAATATAATGGTGCGTTTCCACCGTGTGTGAGCTGTGCTTAATGATTAGTCAATTCATTACACCGCACCGCGCAGCACCACTGGGCGCGTAGCGGGGCGGTGCGGAGCGGAGCGGAGTTTTAAATTTGACATCTGAAATTAAGATCTCACCAAAACTTCTGATTTCTTCAAAAGTCACCAACAGTCTAGGATGAGTACTTTTCGAAATATTGATGATTTGAAATGTCACTAAGACATTTCATTTCTTCAAATACATCATCAGTATTGAATTACGCTAGTATAAATAAGTCTATGGTATAGAATGAGTACTTTCTGAGATATTGATTTTTTAATTTTGACAGCTATCGTCTATGAAGATTTCACCAAAATCTTCAATTTATTGAAAGACACTGTCTAGGATGAGTACTGTTAAAGATATTGCTGTTTTAAGTTTGACAGCTGTGATCTAAAATGAAGATCTCACCAATACAAAAACTGAAAAGCTGCGCAAGTTTTTTTTTCACGCGTCCAAGTAAGCTAACAAAGGGGTAAGTAGCAAGTATATTTTGCGAACAAAGGGGTGAGTGAACATACAGCTTACTTCAAAATTATAACTGTAAGTGATAAAAAACCAATATCATAATGTTTATAACAATAACTGTTTGTATGACTTAATTAAGGACATGCACATTTATTAATTCCAAAAAAGTATATGGTTTTCAGTGTATTATCAATTTTCCCTTGAGAATTTAAAATATATAAAACTGAAATACTGAAGTAGGAAAAACTTTTAAACACATGTGTACCTATGTACACATAGGTACATAACTGTTTAAATGTTTCTTCTACAAATAATTCTTTGAAATATATTTAATGTTCATATTAACCCTATAATTTCAGATAGTTGGCTGATCTAAATCGAGCTTCGATTTTTTTTCGATAGCATTTCTGATATTATCATGTCCCTCTGGTTAGTATCCAAAAGTAATATTTGAGAATAACTTGGCCGTCAAACTCAGTTATTTTTCAATATAACATTATCGAGTTACTGGCACGTAATGTATCATTCTCACTCCATGGGCCTGATCGAATAATGCCGGGTCAAGTGGGTTTTAAGCACTATTCAATCAGACCCTCAAGGGAACACCGCCCACCGCCCTTTACCTAATAAAAGGCTATAATAGTCAATGATTAGGCATCGAACTCTATAAAGGACTAATTAGGTCTGTATGGACTGTGTAAATTCGAAACAAAAGACGAATAATACAAAGAACATTGGGCAGAATTGGCACCCTGTAAAATCTGATTAATCTGGGTAGGATTTGCACAGATTTACTTGGTATACTTCCGTATTTAATAAAGTCAATTATCAAAAGTTTGGATGCTTTTGAGCAATTTCATATACAATTGACTTATTCACAGGAAGATTAGTAGGAAGGAGTCTTCTTGAAAAAATAATGACGAACTCAAAACTAATAAATAATGGTAGTAACTAGTACGTGTATTTTAAGAATAAAATACAATATAGTGTGCTCATATTTTGGTTTGAAATCTGTGTGATTTTTCCACAAACATGGAAAAGTGTAGCTTTTCAGAGTCAACTCAGTGTCCAGCGTGTGTAAAAACAAATCCACTTTGTTGTCAGTCATGTAGTTTTTCAGTGGTCATTTGCGGTTTTTACATTAAAGTAATTTAAAAAAAAACTATACAATTGGTTTCTGTATTTTATTTCACCTAAAAATATTTGATATAAAATAAAAATATACGTTTTTAAAACAGCGCAAAGTTTCTTGTAAAAGAATCATAAACTGCCCACTTCTTATACTTATTTCTTCTTCCAGTCTGACTAATGGTTGCTGGCGGAAGAAATTGCTCTATTTGGAGCTACAAGCGCGAAGATTGAATTTTGAACATTTTTCGAAAGGGAGTTTTTTTTCGCAAAAAACTTTCTCGACAATTTTTTTTTATATCATTATCAAACCTGCTCACAAATACGAGAATCAGTTAAGAAATGCGACCTGTAGAGGAGAACAAACGGACCGACAGCAGCCAGACGGACATACGAAAGGATTTTTGGCCAAGCTGAAGCGGAGACGTTTTGCGCTCGCTCGGTCAAAAAACATACAACCGAATTGAAGTCGGTTAAAAATGTAACTAGTGGCTTCGTAAGCTGTAGACCTCGCGTTAAAAAGTAGCTCAAATGTATGTTGTTTAAAAACAAATAATATACCCAGTCATATAAGTTCCGTCACTACCTAATTATTTTCAAATTTTGAAAATTGGCCAGAAATGTTTTGATTGATATTAAACGACAAACTTTTGAATCTTCTAAAAAATAAAAAACAAAATTTGATTTGCACGGCTAACAAAAAAGGTTTAGGTTATTTTTAAAGATTTTGCAAAACGGCTGAAATATGTTTTTTTTGCTCGAAAATGACAGTACAGTGTGCTTTTTACATATCTCCACCATTTTAAAAATCGAAAAACTGAATCGAGAAAAAATCTATTAATATAATTTTTTTGTCGATTCAGTATTATAATTTTATTATCGAACCTGGGGCTGTACCGGCTAACGCATCAAACTTCGGAAAGTCTGCCGGGCTTCAAATTAAAACAGATAAATCGAGCCCCTACAGGACCAAAATGGCGAACCTTAATTCATGATGTCACACGAACATCGATATCTTCTAAATAACTTCAGCAAATAGTACAATACGAAACTCCTTACTTCGATTTATCTGTTTAAAGTTGAAGCTCGGCAGACCCGCCGAAGATCGAAAAGTTAGCCGGTAGGGCCCCTGCTCACAAAATTTCACGAAAATCGGCTGTGAAATGTTAACGTTTTAAGAATAATCAACGTTGGACGCAGGAAATAAAATAGACAACTGATTTTAAGTTCACCTTAATCGTTTCGCACATTTTGAAGTTGTAATGGACTTTTACGGAATAATTTTTAAATTCACAAATGTAAAATGTCACGAAATGGAAATTGTGATTTGAATAGCGTGTGAGTGTGAAGTACTTTACATCCATATGGAAATCTCTTTGAGTTAATGTGTGTTTCTTCAAAAGTTACGTATCTTTCTACTTTTTGTATACCTTCAGTGAAATACGGTGAAATCTTGTCTTTTCAAAAAATGGTAATGATGAAAACTCTACGTATTTATTATTTGTATTTGTAACTTTAAAATATACAAGGTGTTACAAAAATACCCCTTATGCCGAATATGGTCTAAGGGACCATCAAACTGAAACACTTTTACTATCGGACCAACTCTGATATAGCGAAAAAAAATCAGCTGTTTCATACATTTTGATATATTTGATTTTAATTTTTGTATGAAACAGATTTTTTTTAAACTGTTTTTTTTTGCAATTTCAGACTTAGTCCCATAGTAAAAATTGTTAAATTTGATGGTCCTTATCTATCATAGTCGGCATTAGGGGTACTTTTGTAACACCTTGTATAAGTATACTAAAATTGAGCATGATTATCCCTTGTAGTGACTTTTCGTAACAAGTATACATCTTTTGAGTTTTTAACTCAGAAATCCTTTTCAGTCACAAAGTAGGTACTTACCTAGATTGTTTGACAAATGATAGCCGAATAGCAAACAGACTAAAGTCCAAATTTACATTTCATTTACACGGCTTCCCTCATACGCGAAGCCAATGGAGATTTTCATCAAGATAGTGCGTTCATTCTGAATGTGATTGATGAGAGTATATATAACCCCCTATGTGAGTGGTCACGGAAAATAGACACTTTAGTGTGTTAAAACACATCAATCGTAAGAAAATCAGAGAGCTGGAATATCATACAACCCTTCTAATGAAACAAACTTTTATACGTGAACTTTTTTCATAACGAAGAAATTGTTAGGAACGCCCAAGCTTTCTATTACGATATTTTAAATTAAACTAACTGTTTGCGGTGGAACTCAGTAACTAAAATAAATGATCGCAAATCAAAAAATAATTTATTACAGTTTTACAAATGTGAGGAGCTTGAGGTCGGCATCGGAATGGGCTGATGATGCAAAGAGAGAAAAAAAATATTTATAGGGACTGAAGTGTCGCGTAATTGCGTCCGGCTTGTCATCTTGATGTTGGGGGGGCTGAAGAAAACATTACGCGATTTTTAGGGCTCGAACACTAACCTTAGATACCAAAGTTGAAATTTGTGAATTCGACAGTATTCTGCAACAGACCGTATGTATGTTGAGTAAACTTTGCATGTACAAACATAATGTTTACATTCCTAGTTATATAAGAGCAATAAATATCAGTATGAAAAAGGAAATTAATTCTATCTGATATTTAGAAATCGTGAAAACCCGTACCTAATAGAATAATTGTTATTGTGGATATAAAACAGGTCTAGATGATCAAAGATAAATAAGATTAACTTTTCGTCACATACACAACAAAGAAATCAGTCTAAATCCTGATATATGTTAGTTGCTTAGGTCGTTATTGTACATATATATTCCTGTCTATTTCCGTAAAGGGCAACGTGATAAACAAAATAATACTCGCAACGAATATCAAGTATGTGCATACGCCCTTTTACTACGGAGATGTGGCTTAAAGAAAAAAAAACCTATTATTATTGTCAAATATTTTTAAAGATATTTTGTTTACTTACATGTTTTGCAGAAAGAATCAAATAACTAGAGATACTCTTCAACGATAAACTCGCTCAATTCCCACCACGACGCGCGACGGTTCCATTTGTTTCGAAACTTCGTTGAAACGAAATTAGTTTGACGTTTAAATTAAACCTACTCTTAATTCAATATAGGTACAAACGAAAATTGAAGTTTGACAGATGATTGTTCGGATTTTTAACCTCAAATCGACAAAACCAAAAGTTACCTTTTCATTTTCGTTTTGGTCGGTTTCAATAAAATCAAATCCCATCACAATAGAATCACACATTTTTTTTGAATTAACAATTATCTCTTTGGTAAGGCTATTCATATAAGAAGTGCCACTATTTATAGATTTCAATGCATTGTAATTCTTGAGTTAATTAACCATCATTAACTCTCAGATACATTATGAGACAATGAGAGATATTATGTTTCGCAACGTGTCCCCTAATGTATTCGAGACTTAAGCTAGTTACATTTTTTAAATTTGAGATTTTAGCATTCACAATGCTATTTTAATACGACTCTCACCAGATCATATTCTCGGACGGGAATCGAACCCACAACCTTTGGAAGTCCGGTCCAAATCTCTTACCGCTGAGCTACCGAGTCACTAGTGGCATCGTCGAATTTCTTCTAGTTCATCCCACTCTTACGCTTCAAGCCAGCGTTATTTCATCAATGTAAGGAATTACCTCGACATTCAATTGAAATCTCTAGTTACACTTTCTCCCAATGCCACAATGACATTAATAAGACAGGAAATATTTCCTTGTTTTCCTTTTTCCTTCCGTAAGTAACTTTGTTTCCTCAAGTTCATTGGTTCGTCAGGTTAATATACAAGATGTTATCTCGTTTATTAATAGCAGACCTTTAACTTCATTTCCATTATCTCGAGAGAGTTTCGCGGGAACCATTTCCAATCACGAGGATGCCAAATGGATATTTTCTTCATAGCTTCCGAATTTTTGAGCTTTGGAGAAAAAATATTCGCTAGCTATACAACTATTATTGAATTCTAATCAATTTTCTCATTACACAGCGAGCATGTTTACTCAACTGTTATTCATTGATAAATCATTAAATAAGTACAGCATGTTCAACAAAATGAGTCCATTGTTCGAAAAAGTTTAAAAAAATAGAAGTAACAGTAATTTTATTAAAAGTAACAGTGCCAAGCTGTGACTCGCATAAAGTTATTATTAGGTATATTAAGCGGAAGTATCTTAGGTATTAACTTTATGGTGACCCGCAAATCCATCGGCGGGCGTTTATTTCGAATATTAACTTTGCGGAGTTCAAACAGACTAAGGCCCTTCGCACATGAGTCGTAGCAGAAACGTATCTTATGTGACGCGTATGCCGCACGCTGTACGAGAGCGTTACGAGCGCTACATTACGATGCTTCGTCGAGTACGAGAAGCAACGGCACCACATCGTCTGTAAATATGTTTAGAAATGTATTCGCTCGTAATGCTCTCGTACAGCGTTCGGCATACGCGTCGCATACGATACGTCTCTGCTACGACTCGTGTGCGATGAGCCTAAGTATATCTAACCGGCAACTGCGCAGTCACGCTTAATCAAGCGTGCTTGCCTTTGTACAGACGAGTTTGTTAGTTATGTAGGTAGATTTATAAGGATTTAGTTTTCTTAACTTCACTTTAGGACTATTATATATTCTGTGCTTTAGGTAGGTGAGCTGTTAATTAGGTTGTGACTTTACAAGATACTCTATTGATGCACCACTCACGATGCGTGTTTTAATACCGTACCCGTAGTCCGTAGCACGAAAATCCGTCGAGAAAAAAAACGCTCGTAAAACAACATACAGTAATTTTTTTATGGAATTTTTTTACAGCGCCATCTACCGCCGAAAAGTGAAATTAAATTTCCAATAGGGAATTACTCTATCGAGTACTTTCACGCGTGTTTTTCTCGTTAAATGTTCGTGCTACGGCTATGGGAGCATAAGTTGATATTTCTATTTATACTTTTAGAGATTTCACTTGAGCCGATACACGTGTGCGTCGTAGCAGGAAAAAACTAAACAATTTTGACGACATTATTAAGGAATGTGCATGTGCAGTGCATGCATAAAATCAGATTTTGTGCTCTATAGGCAGGTAAAACCGATTTCTCCATTTCTGAGAAATCTGAAAATTTTGAGGATAATTCGTCCCCTATAGGGATAATTCCAGAATTCAGTAAGCGTAATTGGTTCTTGTTGCATAACCACGTGTTGTGTTTTATTTATTATTGCCTTTGACTTAATTCTGCAACTTATAAAGTAAGTACCTATCAAGTGAGTCTGAAACACATAAAACCTTTAGAAAACCAGTTCTCAGTTACTTTATGACTTTTGGGTCTTGAATTCAATAGTAAAGGCTCGATCGAAATAAAAAGATTTACGAGCAAGATACAGTCGTACAATATAATCTCTCATCAAGGACTCTAGTTTAAAGAAAGGTGCACTACGCTATCTCAGAAGTTTTGGGTTCGACTCCCAGAGAGCTTTACAGAAACTACTATTCTAGAAAAAAAAACCGGACAAGTACGAATCGGGCTCGCCCACCGAGGGTTCCGTACAAATTTGTAGGTAACTAAATAAAGACTATATTTTTATGATTTAATCATAAATGTATAGTTTTCAGACTATTCCCTGTATTTGTAGTGTAATACGATATTACTTGCCAAATTTCATAGTACTAGGTCAACGGGAAGTACCCTATAAATGTTGGTTCTCTTGAGAGTGTCGAAAAATGCATTTTTTGCGTCATAAACGGCCGTTTTTTTACTTTAACTTATGAGTTTGATTTTTTCACAGTTTCAAGGGACTGTAGACCTGAGTATATGATTTTAATTTCAAGTCGATACCCCCACGCGTTCCCGAGATAAAGGGTCCTGATAGACAGACGGACAAGAAAGTGATCCTAGAAGGGTACCGTTTTTTCCTTTTGCGGTACGGAACCCTAAAAATGATCTTGTAATATTGCAGATTATCTTATAAACATGTTGGATATTTAGTAAAACAGTCGTTATATTATGGAAAGTCCAAATACATCCTCGTCCGTTTCTTTGAAAAAATCTAAGTACTTATTTATTAATATTTTTCTGAAAATGCTAGAGACTTCGAAGTAGTACTTGAAGTGTTTTAATCTCGCAAGAGTACACGTATTATTATGGTTTTGTAATTGTGAAGTACTGTATCACAGTAAATTATTTTATTCAATTTGATTTAACATTATTTACCACAGTGATGGTGGCTTTCTTTATACTCTGTAATCGAGTATGTATTTTATCGGTCGAACCACAAAAGTGCGATTCACATTCGAGTTCGTTTCACCCCATTGTTAAATTTTATACAGGTACGAGAAACGTAAATAGAAAATGTCGTTAATTTAACCTATAAAATCGTTAATTAATCAAATGCCATGTACGGACGGCAGCACGTCAGGTTATACAGGTAAACTGCGAAAACAGCTATTATTACGTAGGACATAAAGGCGGTCTCAAGGTCAACATGTATAGTCTGAGGTGCCGTCGTGTGTACACAAAGGCTTGGAATTAATTTAACTTTTTTATCGGTACGGGTTAGTTTACTTAATTGATGAAGAGCAAAGAAAAAGTTTTATCCAGTTAAAGCAGTGAATTTCGCTGTTTATGTACCTCCTTACTAATAAAGATTGTATAGCAGATGTATAAGTTACACAGTGTTTTGTCCCTTACTTTTTAATGTCAAACTAGTAATAGTTTGACAGAGAATCACCACTGTGTAACTTATACATCTGCTATATAACCTTTTTTAGTAAGAGGGGTAATATATAAGGTAAAATGTTACAATGGGATACAATTTATTAACTTAGACCGATAGAATAAGAATCACAGGGCTACTTAACAACCAAATAAATGTGAATATTTATTTCCTTGTTTTTTCTTGTTGTTTGTTGTCCCAAAATATATGAAAATTTAGTATACGTAAGGAAACACTTGGATTCATTTGCTAAGAACAGCGATAATCACCAGTTCAATACAAGAAATAAAGATAAACTTGCCGTTCCAAGCTTTAGGCTTGCAAAAACTAGAGGTTCATTTTTGGGGAAAGGCATAGCCTTAAAGTTCTACAACAAGTGATTGATCTTAGTTTGCATGAATTTAAAAACCATGTTAAAAAGACACTTTTGGGTAAAGATTATTATAAAGTAGACGATTATCTAAAAGACCGAAATGCGTAGAAATGATGTAACATGTAACACATAAGTACTTTGTTGTTAATAATCCTGTTGTATACTATATTTGGTAACGATATTTTTAAGTTTGTAAATATCGTTACTTATTTCTGTTAAAGCTGATAAGTTTCTTGCGCCTGTTCTCCTTGTCAGTTAAAAAAGTCTGGAACGGGCGGTAGGAAAATATAGACGATTCAAAAGTGCTTAATTATTAAGTTTAATTGAATTAAAAAAAATTTAACTATTGACTATAAATAATAATAAAAACACCCACTTAGTACGAAATATTGGGCAATATTTGTCATTCGATTTAATTTACAATCCCTATTATTGACTTTATTTTTGGGCTAATATGTCACGATGAAGAAAAAAATTTTTTCCGACAATCGTAGTTCGGTTTTGGGGGTAGACCCTTTGAATACAAACCGGCCAAAATGCTAATCATTTGACCACGGTCATACATAATTAATAAAAACATCAAACAATAAGTTTACACAGCATAGCATAGACTAAATTCCAAGCGCGAGTATCAAATTAATAAATAATGTCATTAACTTTACAGCTGTTGGACTGACCTTTGCACGGAAATCAGATATTCTGTGTTAATAATTTAGTAAGTTGAAAACTCTAGCAAGGCCAATGCTTACTTAGAAACGTATTGGAAAGCTAATTAAAGTGATGATTAATTATATTTATTACTAAAACCTTATACAACATGTTACAAAAATACCCCTAATGCCGTATACGCTATATAGAGACCATCAAACTGATCAACTTTTACTATGGGACCAACTCCGAAATCGCGAAAACAAAATCAACTGTTTCATACAAAAATTAAAATCGGAAATATCAAAATGTATGAAACAGCTTATTTTTTTTTCGCAATTTGATAGTTGGTCCCATAGTAAAAGTTGTTCAGTTTGATGGTCCCTATATACCATATTCGGCATTAGGGGTATTTTTGTAACATGTTGTATATTGAACAAAAAAAGTTTTACCACATTTTTTCTTAATATAGATAGACAAGCGCTTGCCAGCTATCACGCCTGATGGTAAGCGATGATGCGATAAAACTAGCTTGCGCGAACGCGACTTGATGGCCCCCTAGATTGTACCTATCAGGAAACAGACTCAGGCAAGGAGTTCCACTATCTAGCGGTACGGATGATAAAATTTGAAGCAAAACGCTTAGTAGTCTTTGGAATATCCACCAAAAAACGTTGCTGATTTGTACGTCTGATTGTTCGATCGAAGAAGGAAGATGGCGGAGTTAGGTTGTCCAATTCCACTGCACACTCGCCGAAATGTATCTGATAAATAACCGATAAGCTTTCAACCTTGCGTCTATGCTCGGAGCTTAGTACAGAAAAGATTATCTGTGCCGATGAGCTACCTGGCCCTCCGCTCAATGGATTCAAGCGTCTGGAGCTGGTATTTTGGCGGAGCGATCCCAAAGATGAGAACAGTACTCCATACACGATCGAACTTGTACTTGGTATAGATTGAGCAGCTGTTCCGGCGTGAAGTACCCAACTAGCACAAGACGTCTGCTTAAGACCTATATAGCGTATATAATTACAGTTATAAGCTGCAAGAGTCAGCTGCATAACGCGCTATGCAACCCTTTTGCAGCTGCTTTAGATCTAAAGGGGCGAAATTAGAACCTATTTAAATAGATCCAGTAAAGTGTCATAATAGCGCATTTAATTTCTTACAACCGCCATTTTCACTCCTTAAGCACCCTACTGGCACTAATTGAATGAATGATTGTCAGATTATTTCATTCACTCCGAAGCGTAAATTACAGCTTTGAGTGCAAATTGCGACTTTCTTTGGAAAGCTTGGTGGTTTTATAAGTATTTAATTTCTATTACATGTGTGATGTTTTTATATAATAATGGCTAGGCAGTGTGTCGTGAAATAATAAAATGGTGGAATTGCAGTCTAAATATTCGATTTGAGTTACGCTACGCGGCTTGTTCGGTGATAAACATCGGCAAATTTAATTTACTGTGAAACGTGTATGGTGTTTTTGGAATAAAACTAATGGGCCCTCAATTTATTGAAGATTTTACGAAAATATAATGAATTTATAACAGCGGGTCAAAAAAAATAAATCGTAATTTTGATAAGTATTACACTGAATTATATTTATTTATGGATAATTAACGATAACATATTGTTTGCGATCATACTAAACTGTGCCATGTGACCTGTGTGTTTAAAAAGAGAAATATATGAACAACAAATGAAATAATTGTCTCAGAAAATGGCGTCAATATTATTGCAGCTTTAGTTTTTAGTTTTTGCTACTGTAGCCCCCTTTTGCAGAAATGGGTGACAAAAATCACGGTTCAGGAACTCCTAGATCTAATTAAGCTGCTAAATTCTTTGTTCTAGAACTTCTACCTCCATACAATGTCTAATAAAGTGGATATTATAACCTAGAGTGTGAATTTGATATGATATAAAGCTTCAATTTCCTTCTAAATATCTTGTTATATTATTTTATAACTTTGCGCCTACAACAGCGACTTTTCTTTGATGTTTTTTTCGCCATTATTATTTAATAATAATATACGCGAAATATTATTTAAAAAGCCAGAAAACAATAAGTGTGGCCAGGCATACAACGTTCTCCATTTTCTTGAAAAGCTATTATTTTCTATCATGAAGCACTGCAGACTCCATAGTAGTTCCACAAAAAGGAATACCACGAGCTTAGGAGCTAATTTTACCTCACAGGCTTAACAGGAACCGTAAGAAGTTAATTAGTCACAATTTCCTATCCTATGCAGCACAGGGTGGTAAAGTATGCCACCCGGGCCCGTAATGCAACTAACAGTGCCAATAAATATGCAATTATCACTACAATGCAGTCAATGGTGGTCTGAAATGCTATGCGAAACCATTATGCGAGTAAAAGTGGCAAAAAAGTTACAAATCTAACTATTATGCAGTTAATGGTGCCATAAGGTGTCACAAAAATACCTTAGGTTTTAAATGCGGTCATAGCCATAATTTTAGCTGTTATCGAACTTGTGCCTAATTCTGACTCCTTATGCCACCCCTATAGACATTGGAGCTTTAAGGAAAGCTGCATTTTTCCCTTATGCCACCCCTATAGACATTGAAGCTTTAAGGAAAGCTGCATTTTTCACTAGTGTGCTAGTTGGGTACTTTCTCACCTTTACCAGAACGCCAAGCTTTTTAAATGCCAATTATGCTTTACTCTAAATGAATGATTTTCTCGATGATAGACATTTGCACATCAGCCATCTTTTTAATGTCCCACTGCTGGAGCACATGATCCTTATGGATGGCTAAGGAGCATGGGTCATACCACACGCGGGCCCGATGCGGATTAGTGGGTATTAACGATTGCAAATGCACCCATCTTAACGTGCCTTCCGAAGCTCGGAGGCACGGAAATGATATCTGTGACGGAGGTGCTGGAGATAATTAATTTTGGTCACCCATCCCATGCATGACCGACCCTTTCGAAGGTTGCTTAATTGCCACAATCACAGAGCGATGCGCTAAAACTGACTGCGCCATCAAGCTCCTCTTTACCACATTGTCGACCAAAAACACCAAAAGTTATATAATTTGATGAACATTTAGCAATTCTGGTGGTTACGTTAGATAAGTATGGTACGACGTGCAGTTAAATAAAACCATTTCCGTTTTATATTACAGAATTCTCTACAATTTCTACATAACAATAAATTGAAAGATATTACTTAAGTACCAACCACTGACGTTGATAAATTATAATGCATGCAATTAGGTAAGCTTTTAGAACAGATATATGATCAAACTGGCAATTTAAGTTAGTATAATCCGCTCGCGATGAGAATGGGATGGAACCTTGTCAAACTGTGACACGTTTTTCGCCGGCCAGCCACAGCCATATCCAAAAACACAGTGTCAAGCATCCGAGATGAGGAAATTTTTGCTGCAGCAACTTCAAGTAAGATAACAAGTAAACAATTAGTTGATTAATTAAATTCAAATAACAAATTAGTCAATTTTCGATTTATTTTGACAAGGTTCCATCCCATTCTCATTGCGTGCGGATTATACCCGTGTAATCCCGTCTTGGCTCTTGGATTCGATTGGGATCGAGAGCGAGCAAACCCATTAAGAATACTGATTAGAGATTGCGAATGTAAGTGCTTATCAAGTTAAAACATGGTCTCCAGATCATGATCGTGAAAGTCATGACCTGTCAAAATACTAATTTTATCAATTATCGTGTATCTCTATAAACGATATTTGATAAAATCAGCATTTTGACAAGTAATATTGCTCATAAAATTGCATTTTATTGTTATTTATAATTGCCAGCTAAAATAAAAAACAAAGTTATCAAAGTACAGAAGTAGAGAAAATTTATTATAATGATTAGCAATGCTTACGCTTAATATAAACAGCCTGTCGATTTTGTAACCAAACTCGATCCTCACTTCACTGCGCGGGAATTTAAAATCTTATATGAGATAATGATAGGTTATTTTTCTAATCACAAAAGATTTTAGATAGCTACAGTAGCTACCTTTTCTAATGGCATAGGCAACAGAGCTGAGCTTGCCAACCAAAGCTGCGAGTGCAATGGATATAAAATTGACATGACAGGTGACAAATTGTCGTGTTTATTAAATAGGTCCCTGGAGACCCTCCAACGTAACCAAGATAAATACAAAAACACTTTAAACAGAAGACGATCGTTGGCTTTGACCCTTGCTCGAACTACGGCGTAAGTTTTATTTGGTTTGGTAGAACGCTATTTACTACTCGTTTGTTAAAGGCAAACTTACAACTTCACTAATTTTGATTTGGACAGGTCTTTTGTTCATGGAGACAATTTCATTAATTTGACGATGAATAATGCGTCAGCAGTCCATTTGTTTTCTAACAATGGAAGTGAGTTTTTGTAGGTTTTAATGCGTATTAACCCCCATATATCGATATAATCTTTCATTGAATATGTCACATTTGCATTAGATTATGGTTGCAATGCAACGCTGTAAATATTCACGACGTACTTCATCTCGATTCTGCGGACACAATTCTAGAACCGATAGAGTATTATCGTATACTGTGATTTATCGACAAGAAAAGAGGTAAGTATGCTAACTAACCAAATCTGTATTTAAGTACTTTGTTTTTTCTGTTTATTGCATCAAATAATACTGTTACGCATAATTTTATGAACATTTCTAACAAAAGCGAAGCTATCTTAGAGATCTCCTCCAACCAATGTAAAACTAATTATCAGGGATTTATAAGTAAGCACATTGTCAAAATACAATATTATTTAAGCCTCTAGTACCTATTAAATTTAGGACAAGTTATTTTTCAGACCTATAAAAATATAATTATCATCGTTGTCTTTCCAACTGTTGCTCTCTTTCTAACTAGTTGTTACGCGTAAAGCAAACCTGTGACTTAATAGAAGCGGAGCTGCTCCTAGAATAAGTAAATCGCTGTTTACCATGCACGCATATCGACATATTACATCTGTACGTTATATCTCGAGATATGTAGAGGCAGCCAACTCAGGCCAAATCAGGCTATATAGTCAGTACTATCAGGGGCCTTATTTTTTAATCCTTCGGCTGGCGTCGAGCACTCTTTAAACCTTCATTCGACATAGCAAAATCTGTATTTTTGAATCGCTCGTTGGTCAGCCAGCTATCAGTCATGTCTTCTGTCAGCGGCTTTGGAGTGACATTTAGTTGTCAATTGTGACATTACGCCGCATGCGACTTAGGTACCACGAACGATTTCAAACGAACGTATTCAAAAATAGGGCCCCAGACCTAGCATGACTACCGAAACGCAATATGATATAGCGATTTATCACGTTTAACTGTCAAAAGACAGTGGATTTTGACAGTTGAGTGTCGATAAAACGCTATATCACGCGATATTAATCGTGTAACGGTGGTCTTGCTAGGGGGGCAGCTCAATCATGCAAGAAAACGAATGACGGACGAAAGTGTTTTCGAAGACATCCAGTAACTAATAACCTTATCTAAGTAACTATTCTTACGTACCTATTGGTTATCAGAATTATTGATAAAATCAAACTAGTCGCTCTGTAGAGCTGTAGACCTCGCGTTTGTAACATTTTTATAGTAGATTATGCAATAAGGGCAAAGTAGTGTAGTAGTTAAAGTAGTGAATATATTGAACCCCGAGTACGAGGGAGTGAAGCCTAGAATCCTGAGTACGAGGTGTTCAAGATCGCCCAAGACTAATACACATTTAAGCCCTTATTGCATAATCTACTATAAAAATGTTACAAACGCGAGGTCTACAGCTCTACAGAGCGACTAGTTTGAATGGCTGAAGTATGCTCTTTCCCCATATCTCCGCCATTTTTAAATATTTAGAAAAACTGAATCGACAAATATCCGTATAATTACAGAACAAATTATTACGAAAATTGGTTGAGAAATGCGACCTGTAGAAGAGAACAGAGGACAGCCGGACATACGAAAGTATTTTTTCCCGAGCTAAAACGGAGACGCTTCGCTCTCGCTGCGCACTCGCTCGGTCAATTAGTAATAACTTAAAAAACTTTAGTTACATTAAGCCTGTAAGCCCCATTAAGGAAAATAAAATTTAAAATGATCGAGTTTTAATTGACCGAGTTGCCACCTAAGCTTTCGGTTTTTAAGCTCTTATATTTTGCAAACGTCACTGTATGAATCGAAAACGTTTCAAGAATACCTATAAATATTGTCCATTAAGTCTGAACCGATAGACGCACACGACTCTTGGAACTCATACAATCTCATAGATCCACATATCGATATACCAAGAATTTTAGAAGACTCAATCGGCCTTACCACAAAAGATTTTAAAACACTGTTTAATTTAGACACTGTTTGAACAAATGATGCTGTCTCTTACAAACAATATTGTCAAAAAAGTGACAGCATTAAAACAGTGTCTAGTTAAACAGTGTTTTGTGGTAAGGCCGATAATGATTATAAAGTTCTTGCAATATACTTACATACAATTTGACAAAGTCAGTCTGTGTCAAATGAGAGCAGCTGGATGTCAAACCAATCCACGTTCTTAGTAATATAGTTTGATAGTTGTGTGTATGCAATAAATTATCCTTCTAGCCTTCCCCTATCATAAAGTTGGAAAATGCGCATTTACTTTCACTGGTTTTCCTAGCGCTGTCTCTGAGATACTTAGATCTCTCTCCAATTATATATTTAATTTCACTGCCGTGTTCGTCGTAGTCAGTCAGTAATCATTAATCTAATCACATTATAAATTCACAGTAACGTTACTATCTCATTATCACTATTTAGAACCATCCTGTTTGGTATTAATTTATTCAATTGAATCAAGTTTAGACATTAATGTTTATGTAAAGGTACATTCCTTGTTAAGATACTGTACAATTTAGCTAGAAAATCAGATAAACCATTTCATTGTTTTCTTAATAGTAATGGAGACTTGTTGACGAGATAAGGGCCGTTGCAGGATCAGCTTGGACCAGAGAGGCCGCATAAAGGAAAATTTGGAAAGGGCTTTGGGCAATGGGCTTTGGCCAATGGGCAAACACACTAATAAATAACTTCTTAGTACAACAACTTTAATATGATGTAAAAGTCTGAAGAAAGGTTTATTTATTAATGGAGACTTGTACTGTTTTGTGGTACCTAATAAATAACACAAGATAAGTATACACAAATGAGTACTCTAATGCTTTCATTATGACATTACTTTCATTAGTCCATTATTATACATATCAGAGATATAATAATAGGTACATACCTACAGTGAAAGCTTAAACTTCTTCGAAATTCAATATTTAATAAAATCATTCTCACATCAGATTGATTTAAAACGTATCGCAGTTCATTATAGATTGTGGATTACAATAAATACGCTAATATTCTCCTAAAATAATCCCCTTGCTTTCAGTACACTGACTTCAGTCGTGCATGTTAATATTTATGAGTATATCATGCGTGTCTAATTATTAAGTAAACAAACTCATAATTATTTTAGTAAATTTGTTTTGACACGGCAAATAAATCCGCACGGATTTGCGTATCTTTCTGAAAACAGTCAAATAATTTTAAAATCACGTAGATTTTAGACTTGGTTCAACAATCTTTATGTCATTAATAAACAAACATGTTTACATTGATAATCTGATATCATTAATTACCTATCTACCCGTATAATAAATAAACTACCCGCACCCTTATTTACAAAATGTTTTAATGACGACGAAGTTAGGAAGCACTATTTTAACACTGAGAGTAATCATTAAACAACAGATTTCGAATCCATTATCAAACACTTATGTCAAAGAATACGCACCGAATTAACATGTTCTTCTTCTTCTTTTTTGTTATGGCAATCTACTTTCCTCTTGGAAGTAATTTTGGCAGTGTCAAGTGTTAAATAGTTCAGTGGTAGATATTGTTTAATTTTTCATTAGAATGCGGGTGCATCGCATTCCAATGCTGCTTGGAGCATTTGGCACCAAGTATATCAAGACAGTTTACTCGGTTAGTTCTGCCGAGGAAGCCACCACTTCAATAAAAGTCTCAGCTTCACACAACCAAGATCGCGCCTATTTCAATTATCCCACATATTGTTCAGTTGAGTAGACACTTGTACCATTTAACTGCACCAATTTTAAGACACAATATCCACTATGAATCAATTTGAAAATAATTAAAATAGACACCAAACCGAACTCGACAAAATGGCGCCAAAAACTCCAATTAACATGTTACTGACGTGACTAAAACATTTGCTTTTAATGAAACACAAGGGCAGTGGACGGCAAGCAAGTGACATTTTTTTATTTTAAATTAAAGAACATCAGTTCGGGTATATAAAAACTGTAAAAGGAATATCAAAAGAGGTTTCTTTAACAGCTTTGTATTAGAAAATAAACACCTACGTTTCAATTTAATCTCGATCTTAAAACTCGGTAATAACGAGGGCAGGTAACAGACGAAATAATCTTTCTCTTGAGTGCAATCTGTACAATCTAGTTGCCCACTACAACCGCAGGATAACACCCATGATGGCACTCTCTATATATATTTAAGACACCTCTATATATCACGTTTATCTCTTGGGTGATCTAAGGCGGCAAGAATCTGGTACATACCTACAACAAAGTTTCTATGTAAGTATATGTACAGCTAGAAGTATTGTAGATAATAGTTGATTTTCCTTGAGTTTACGAAAATATTGTTTTTTTTTTAATAAGGTACACCAACGGCTTAACTATAGGCTTAACTATGTACATAGGTACTTTCTCATATTAGATTATCAGCTAAGGGTTCAGTTCTTACATGCATGCCAATAAAAGTATACTCAATATTTACTGAATAAGTAAGTATAGTTTTTTTTTTTAACAAAGCCAACTTACTAAACCCTAAGCAAATCTAAATATACAAGGTGTTACAAAAATACCCCTAATGCCGAATAACTTTTACTATGGGAACAACTCAGAAATCGGGAAAAATAAATTAGCTGTTTCATACAAAACATAAAATCAAAAATATCAAAATGTGTGAAACAGCTGATTTTTTTTTCGCGATTTCAGAGTTGGCCCCATAGTAAAAGTTCAGTTTGATGGTCCCTATATACCATATTCGGCATTAGGGGTATTTTTGTAACACCTAGTATACCTATCTAATGATATTAAAATAAATATCCAAATTATGTTATTGTTATTTATTAATTAAATATTAATAAATAACAATAATACCTAAGTGCTTAAATGGTATCGAATTTGATAAATTGTAATGTTAAATGCAGCCGGGACCAACGGCTTAACGTGCCTTCCGAAGCACGGAGGAACTCGAGATAGTATTTTTTTGTCTTTATTTTTGTCTGCGAAAGTTGCTTAACCTCTGCAATCGCAGGGCAGATGCTAAAACACTGCGCCACCGAACTCCTCAAACAACAAAATAACTTTTTTTTATATTTTTGTTTATATGTTTAGTAGGTAATAGTAGTTGATTTTCTTTGAGTTTTAAAAATAATATTCACGATTACATTGTTTGTGTAAAGACTAGACTTCATAATACCCAAGTGCTGCGGTGGTAACTAATCAAACCATTTTTTTTTTGTTTTCAAATAAATTATACAATACTTACAGTAAACTTTTACCATGACCCCTTTTCTTTGACCTACCTACATTTTATAAAATAAAATAGCTAGAAATCCCTCTGACATCCAGCGTTAAAAGCTTTTTCTTTTACATCATGTAACATGTTAGATACAATTGTATTGATTGAACCTTTCAAGAACATAACAACGTTACTTTCCCATCTCAAACTGGGTGCGTTCTGATATTTTATTTTTCATTTTCAAAAGATCAAATGAAAATCATTTAATCCACTGATTTTATATTTCGGAAGCGGTATGGCGTGACTCGTTTTTATTGCTGTTACAGATATATTTTCATGATAATCAAAACAACAAATTGCTTCAGAGGATTATGTAGAAACAGCTGGTAATATCAAAATCTCCGTAAACATTTACGGCCTTACCACAAAATATTTTAAAACACTGTTTAAATGTGATGCCGTCTCTTTTAAAAATATTGTCAAAAAAGTGACAGCATCACATTTAAACAGTGTCTAAATTAAACAATTGTTGAACAGTGTTTTAAAATCTTTTGTGGTAAGGCCGTTACTTGTCTATTAAAACAAATGCCACTAAAATTACTTGGTTCTTTGAATGCAATCAAGTGCAAGTAATATTCATCCTAGAAAATGTTCTGTAATATAAATGCAATAAAGTTCAACAGCAAATTATTTTTACATTTTCGTTCTAAAGTTATATTCTTTTTATAAAAAGAGGAAAATCACTTGGCTCCATCAATCATACATCTTCCTTCTACCTGTGAAAATCGAATCCTAATTATTCAAGTTAATAAAATAGCTTAATTACCTGTCATTTGCATAATTTTCCATAGCCTTATGAAGGTTGCATGCTTGACATTAGCTATCACCTAATAGATATTCCCGAGCAGCCGTTAATTACTACTTCAGGCCATTAATTACGTTTATTGCCTCCTACCCCGTTATCCTCTCTGACACCGCAGCTGTCTCGACTGAACTCAATATCGTAGGTAAATAACGGGCCGTTTTCACGACCCACTTTTGTTTTCGATATGATTCGTCCTTCTTTTTTAAGGTTCCGTACCAAAATGGTAAAAAGGAACCCTTATGGTGCGACTCTGTATGTCTGTCTGTCACAGCTGGATATCTCGAGATCTACCAATGCTATTAACTTATAAGGAATAGTTTTAGATGACGTTTGCCCAACTATTTTGCAAATGAGAGAAAATAAAAATATTTATATATTTTTTGCAACAGGGACTAAAAGGGGGTCTTAAAAATTCGAAGTGAGGCTACTAGGGCATACGGGGTATCATTTATGAAAGAGTGCTGCTTGCACATTCTCAAAATGTTTTTTTAGGCCGCATAGTTTTCGACTTTTTTTATGTAATTCTATGCGTATTAATTGTCCATCCAACCTCCTAAAGACTAAAATGTGCTCTTGGCTCTAAGGTGTTACATTCCCAGGAAATTAACTTCCGTTCCCATAAAAAAGGAAAAATGTGTATAAAAAATTTATATAAGTATCTTATCTTATTTATCTTTTATTAAAAACTTAGTTACTACTTCGCAACTCAAATCGACTCTGAAACGCCTGCTTTTCATTTCGGCCTTGAGCTGAGATTGATATAAACTTTTTACTCGCAATTCGTTGCCGTCTTTATTTGTCATTACTCGCAAAGTGAGTGCAAATAATTTTCCTAGCGAGGGTTGATTGACACCGAGCGCTGCGTGTTTTTACTGCGAATTTAGCCTTAAATACCTATCCATACTGTCGGAGTTTTATCGTCAGCAAGCAAGCAACGAAGCCTATGCAAATCAAGCACCCTGATGACTTCAGCAAGGAACTAATCTCAAGTTCTAGTCAAATCTAAATTAACATCAGAATTTTGATCAGGATATTGTATACTCCTTTCTTATCAGTAGGTAATCTTATGTATATATCTGAAATTAAGCGAGTAAGACATCCCTATTAACTTTTGTTGATTCATTTTACTTAAAAGTACTGTTTTAAAATGTTTTAGCATACCTTTATTCAATACTGAAAAAAAATTACGTTTACAATAATTAATAAAATAAATAAACTTTATTGACATCAAAACAACGATATCTGAAAGCTTTAAATAATAATAAAAAATTGCCATTGTTTCAGATGCGTCAATCGCTAGTTCCTGTGCTACTGCTTGCGACAGTGGCAATCTCAACATGTAAAGTACTTCCAATTTTATCCATAAATCAACTAGAAACAGAACCAGTTGGCTTGGATGGCCATTTAAATGACAATATACTTAGTAATAGAAACGAACCTAGAAACATATTAAATGATATATTTTATACAATATCGATCGCAACACCTCACAACAACAGACAAGAGGAGCAACCACAGTATGAGGATATTGACAATAATCGGCAAGAAGATGACACGAACCTTTTAAATAAGGAAAACGCGTACAATGGCGAAGGTTTTCGGAAAGAACAATGGCACAATTATCCGAGACAATTAGATCGACTTCACAAGTACTTGTATGAACACCGGATCTTGAATAAACGAAACCTTGACCCCGATGACCCTGACGATTACATTGACGGAATACCACAGACAAATACTGAAAATGAAATAAAAACCAACGAATTTCATATTACTACAAATGATGGAAATGCTTACGAAACCGTTGTAGCTGCATCTAACCCCTTCCTAATATTCAAAATACGTTTGGCATGCTTGAGTAATGAATTGAAAAACACTAACATAGAGCCCTCTTCGGATTTCCCCTCATCTGAACCAGAATACATCCCTGATAACAAGAAAGAAGTATTTGAAAACGTGATAAACCCCGAAGCAAGCGTAACGAAAGTAAAAAGAGAGGAAGAATCTAGTCTTCGGAACACTGATGTCACAGGTATCTAGACTTTGACTACCTTCCAACTTGTAACAATAGAGGTACATACATGCGTTATTTTTAAGACATCGAAAAATTAGAAGTGATCTTCTTTCAACTTAAATTTTAGGAAACGAAAATATCAGTAATACTTATAATTAATTAAATATCTACAGAAATGACCATAGTATCTCTGCTTCTGTTTATACTGTCTAACAATCAGTAACTAGCCTGTCAGTTAGCTCATCTACACTCCGTCTAATTCTTCGGATTTCACACTTGAAGTCCCATTAACTCACAAAAAAATGGATCGTGTAATCTAGTTTTATTGTTTCATTCCAGATAATGCCGTGACGAAGAATCGAGCAGTAAAAAAGAGGATTTTCTCCCTATGGAGTCGGCTGCAGAGCTTCAACCATAAAGGCCACGAGCTCCAACACAGGAGGCACCTCCACGCCTTCTACGGTTTACCTGAAGGAGATGCCGGTGGAGTGCTAACTGCAGAAACTAGGGCTACTTTCTTAAGACCACCTGGGTCGCCTTTGCGGTGGGGCTGAGTAGTCAATGCTTTACTTAATTAGATTTGCATTGCGTTATTTCGGTTGTAGGGCAAGGTGCGATGCAACATATATTTTGCCGATTGAGTGAATTTAGTGATATTAAATAAGAGTCAAGCTGAGGTTTTTAAGTTTACAGATTGAATCGTTGTACAAAAGAGTGGAGAAAAAAGTAAAATCCAAAACCGCACAGAAATGAGATCTCCATAACGATACTAGAGGCCAAAGTGAATTTGTGCTGCGAGTGTCGACTTTAAAAGACCTAAAATAGACTACTGAGCATAGTGAGTAATTTAAAGGCACGAGACATCACAAAAAATTGGTCTAGTGTTAAACATACAACTTTTCACCTCTAACAGCGAGAAAATTATCATGGTTTTTTTCACGTGACTTCCCTGGTAAATAGCTAAATTCAGCATTAGAAACTTGTTCCCTCAACTCTTTTCGACGCTGGACGCACTCATTTTTTGTAACATCACAAAAATTGTTTAATGAAACCTATGCTGAAAACAATTGATTCATAGAGTAAAGAGTAAACTAGATTACCGTCATTTTGTTTTACATTACTTTGTGTATTTCTCTTAATTATTAATATTCTATCTTTCCATTTATTCATTTACAATCATAAAACACTAATTTGTTATTATACTTCATATTTTTTTCTTATTTTATATTTATTTCACATATGAGATCTCATTTCGTCCGTACCAAGAACTTAATAATCATACTTGGTCCATACTCTTTATTTCGTATTATCAACCTTCTTCAACAATCCTTGTTTAAACTCCTTGATATTTGCGTATTTTATTTACGTTCACTTTTTAATCCGCAGCGAAAATTTTCCTAAGTCTAAATTTTAATCCATGTCCAACAACATTTTAAAAAGTTAAAAAAGTATTCTAATCTATCCTTTTCTCACATATCAATTTTACAAGCCTCATCCTTTTCACTCTATTTATTTTTTCTTTATTATTTCAAAAGGTGGTTAGAAATTAAAAAAACAACTTTTCCTCACGCTCGCTCAAAATCAATTTTGCTGCGAGTTTTTACGCGCCAAAAGCGCCCTTTTCGTGCTGGAGAGGTGAACAATATTTTACAAACTGAAATAATACTACTTTAATTTTTATATGGACTTTAAATAAATTCCATAAGACTTTAAATAAAAGGTCATTGTGAAAAGTCCTTAGCACTCAGAACAATCTCATTGTTTGTCTTGGCTATAACGCAACTTGAACATTTATAGCAATTATTTGTATGCCGATAGCATATTTTATTTTTGGGAGCATCTATATTAGAAAATGAACAAACACATAATATATGGTTGCATCTGCGGGCTTTGAAAACGAATACCTTATAGTATTACCAATCGTACAATAAAGTTATAATCGTCGAAGCTAAATAGTACAATAAATTGACCAACTGATTAATAAATTGTCTTTAATTGGACGATTATTTTAATTGTTACATCATTTTAATGACGTGAGATTTTTATTGTCTATTTTTACAGTATTTTAACAGTAATTATAGTAGTATATTTGCTCTAACATTGTACGCAATACGGTTATATTAGGCATTATAAGTATGGACTGTCGCAATATTAATGTGCATATACTTAAAATATTGCCGCTTATGTCTTCTAAGATACTTAAAGTTATGGAAATCCATAGGGATAATATACATGATAACTTCCACGCCTATTTGTCTCTATAACATTTCCTAGTGAAATATTTTATTAACCCTCATAGCGATAATAATTAATTAACTATATTCATATATGTAAATAAATGCCGTGTATATCAGCGTCAATGTTTTATTTTATTTCAACAAATTTCAGAAAACTGCACAAATGAAAACACGCACTTACACACATCATTTCTAAATTAACGGTAGTTAAGTATAAGAAATTATTACAAGAAAAAATAACAAAAAACGAAATTATTAATAGGTAGGGGAAAAAGTTTCTTCGCATTTTTTAAGAAAATTTAAAACATTTTTTATTTAAATTTTGGGGCTTCTGATGAAAATACCGCGACAAGTGGTTTTGGCAGTTCTCTCGTGATGTTAACCTGACACTGCCTAAATAATTCTGAAGAGACCGAAACTGGTGGAAATCTGAAGGTGCAAGGTCAGGACTGTACGGTCAGATGCATTAACACCTCCTCGCCAAACTCTCTTAATTTTTGCTGAGTGGCTAAAGATGATAATCACAAATGACTAATTTGTACACGGTACATTAGGTTTCTTTCAGTGAGGTATCCAAATATCGAGCTTTTTTGTGTACCCAGTTTTTTTCAAATGCGCCAAAACTGTTTTGTGGTCAATTTCCAGTTCTTCAGCTACGTCGTAACTACTGATACGACGATCTTGCTCCACGTTTTCAAAAATGGCATCCATTTTATCCGTAATAGGGCGACCAGAGCGACGAGCATCTTTGACATCAAAATTTCCGGGTTGAAAACGCTTAAACCAAATTTTTGCTACTCTCACAGACACTGCACTAGGTCCATAAATATCGCAAATATTTTTCGCGGCTTGCGTTGTATTTTTACCTTTTTTGTAGTAAAATTTTAAAATGTATCTGATTTCTTCATTAGATTCACTCATCTTGACAGTAAGAAAAACCAATGAAAATCACACATTTCCTAATTTGAATTTGGAATTATCTTCTTTAAAATTTAAACTTTTAATGATACCAAAACCAGCCAGATACAAATAGTATAGCCAAAGAGATTTTATTGCAAGTCCATACATACTATAATAGGAAAAGACTTTTCCCCAACCTAATATGTATACTGGTATACTGGTATACTGCTAGCGCCATCTCTTGGCAACTGCTCAAATAATCACAAATTATTGAACCATCTTTAACTTTAGCATGCGGACACATTTTCCACAGATGATAACGGCAGACAGAAACAACGACAAATAATTGACAATGACAAGTAAAAAAACAAGTTTATGACATTTAATGATAAGACAAGATATCTAATAGATTCCATCCAAAAATAAAGTGAAATAGAATATCATGCTGATGTTCGGTGTTTATATTGCAAGACATTCCTAAAAATAATGGCGGTGAGTTACCCAAAAACTTTAATATTTATTTAAGTCTGTTATGAATGTTAATATTTAATTGTTTAATGAAGTTAGGAGAAACTTTTTGTTTATAACTTTCTGTATGTTGATTAATTAATACTTTTGGGTGTTTTAAGCCATTAATATAACATTCCGAATTTAAGGCCTAAACAAATAAACCGATTCTAACCTCTAAATCTGCCATTTGCTGTTGTAGTTAATCCAATGGAATTTTAAATAATTGTAGTTCTCATCAAAAGTTGTAATTAATGTTATTGAATTTTACAAACTTAACTTATTAGCGTTTTAGTACCGTTAATATACAGTGTGTCCCAAAACTTTGCCACACTGAGGGAAAGTACTTAAATATTGAAAATAGGAATTTTTTTTGAAAGGAAACTTCATTTTTAACCGACTTCAAAAAAAGAGGAGGTTCTCTGTTCGTCTGTATGTTTTTTGTGTATGTTTACCGATTACTCGAAAACGGCTAGAACAATTGAAATGATTCAAACGTTATTTGATCAGGTTTGTTCCCATTTTTTTATATTGGAATTCGGTTCAGGAGTTTTCAAGTAAAAAAGTAAGTAAATTAAGTTAATAAACTTTCGTACATCTATTTTTAACTTTTATCGCACGAACGTGTTTTGAAATCCCAACAAGTGCGGATTGTATTCGGACGTCGGAAGTATACGCACAGAATGTATAATAGTGTTAATACATTCTCGCAGTACGACTAACTCGCAGTTCGCACGCACCCAGTGTACGCGCTCTGGACGGTCGGAATTGTTCCTGCGTGTTCGTACGAATAAAATTCGAAAATTTTGAAAAACTGGGGCAAAAATCGAATAGTTATAGAACCTGCTCACAAAGTTGAGAAATACAACCTATAGAGAAGAACAGCCGGACAGCCGGAAACACAGACATGAAAGAATTTTTGCCTATGCTGAAACAGCCGCTTCGCGCTCGCTCGGTCAAAAATGTAACAAACGCTCTACAGAGCCGCTAGTTTTATTGATTATTTTTAAGCTGTTGTATGTTAACGTTGCCGTTCAAAGGAAAATAAAGTGGCTGTTTAAATATGGCCAGTTTTTTTTTATTACTAGAAATAGTTAAAAGTTAAATGTTTATTCAAAACAATAACCACACTTCAGACAGAAAAAGCCATCCTGTACGGGTACAAGTTTTCCTCGTGCTCGTGGCGAGTGCGGGCAGCGCTGCAGCTCAAGAAGATCTCGTACGAGGAGAGAGCCGTGGACATCGTGCGCGAGCGCACCCAGCTCTCAGAAGAGTATCGCGCGGTCAACCCGGCGCAGAAGGTTCCCGCTCTTGTCATTGGTACGTCACTATCTGCAAGCGTATGACGAAAAGTTTGACTCTATCTGTGCCTTACGGATCCTATACGCTATGCCGGCGAGCAAGGAAAAAGTACCGAAGACAGGCTGTCGGCATAGTGTGTAGGAGCCATTATGAACGAGTTTAGCAAACTATATTAGTTATAAAAATCTATTGCTTTATCTCTTTCAAATTAATAGAAAGTTGGCTTTCTACTTTCTATGAATACTTTCTTTTTGTTACTATATTATTACTTTTCTTCATTAATACTATTATTTTCTACTTTTCTTTCTATTACTACTTATTTCTATTAATACTACTTTGAATAGGTAGGGGCAGGCCAATTGGATGCTTGTCTAATAAAACAAATTAGTGCAACACAATTTTATTCGTACGTCAACCTCGCTCCTTTTAGAATAATAAGGATTTCTATATATACCATATTTAGATATTAATCGCTAATACAAGTCTTACCTATATTCTAGTATTCTTATGACTTTCCTTCAAATTTCCCCAGAGATGCTGATTTCGGCGAGTTTCAAACCAAATTATTGATAGGTAGGAGCGAAAATATATTTATTGGGGAAAACGAAACGTAGGTAAAAGCTGACACATCTGTTCATTTACACGTTTGCCGTCGATACTAAGAACGGCATTGTTAAACTATTTCCGTTTCTACGTCAAAAATCTGTATCAAAAATCCACAAGGAAAAAAGTTTCATTTGGTTTTAAGGATTATAATTCATGTTTGGTTAAATAATTATAAACGTTTTTCCTAAGGGCCATAACCTACCACGCGGGCCCAATGCGGATTGGTGGGTGTTAACGACTGCAAATACAGCCGAAACCAACGGCTTAACGTGCCTTCTGAAGCACGGAGGAGCTCGAGATAATATTTTTTGGTTACCCATCCCATGTTCGACCCTTGCGAAATTTGCTTTATCCCCGCAATCGCCGGGCCCGACGCTAAGCCACTGCGTCATCAAGCTCCTCATAATAACAATATAATAATAATAATATTAAATACTAGGACAATTTCACACAGCGCTTTCCAGCCCCAAACTACGCAAAGCTTGTAATATGGGTGTTAGACAACTGATATGCTACTTATATACTATTTAAATATAAACTTATTATACATAATAACACCCAGACCCGTCACAGAAATTAAAATTCATCATTTCAATTTCTGCCCGGCCGGGAATCGAACCCGGGACCTCTTGTGTGGTAGACCGACATGTTGACCACTTCTGCACTCAGGACGTCAAACCACATATAACTTAACCATATCGTCGTTATATAACCACAGAATAAATAATAGTACTAGATAATAGAACTACGTGGAACTCCGCTCCAAATACAGAATTAGTAACTAGTTAGCAGATATGTTCCTATATTATCTATACTATACAGATACTACACATAATTTATATTTTATGAGCTTTGCGTATTTGGTTCAATAAACGCTGATGTCATCTAGTCTAGAACAATACAGTGACACAGGGTTACAAGCTTTGCAGCAAATAATTTACATATTGTCTGCAATTTAAATTTTATCAAACTGTCATCGCACAAAGAAATATATTGAGTTTTATTAAACGATGCAGAAGAAAGCAAAGCAAAGCTTAACAAAGTTTGATTGCATTAAATAAATAAATAAATATTTGACAACATCACATACATTGCACCGATTCCAAAGTAAGTAGCTAAAGCACTTGTGTTATGAAAACAGACAGAACGGTGGTATCACAAACACCCAGACCTGAGCCAATATAGAAAAGTTCGTTTTCTAAATTGACCAAACCGAGGATCGAACCCGGGACCTCAGAGATGGCGACACCTTGAAAACTGATGTACAAAGCTACTCGACCACGGAGGTCGTCAAAGTCTTAAATTAGTAATATAAATATCAATATATTCGTAATTACTCATTTTGGAACTTTTGGTACAGTGCGATTCAAACTTAATGATGGTTGTGAAATTAGCCTTTTATACCCGAAGCCTCACCTATCCAACCTGCTAACATATAACTTGTGTATTGTGCAGCGACTTGCACCTAACTTCACAGCCGCCATTTAGTTTAAATCGCACTGTACCAGTTGGTGTGGAAATCATATTTTTATGTTTAATTTCTAATGACAATTGTTACCGTAGATTATATACCGTAAGGTAGATTTTTGTCAGAAAACTGCAACAAAATCATTTTTAATTAACCGACAACCCTAAACGGTGTTGCTTGGATTCGCTCGTGACACAGCTCTTGTAGAGATGGAGGGCCCTTAACCAGCCGCGAACAATATTCCAAAAAGAAGATTACTCACTCCAAATATTGGACGGACCTACTCATCCAAAGAGGATGAGGTTTCACAAACGCATTTCAGACTCAATTTACGAGAAACGTGACGGCTATTGATTCACTAACAGCCGGACCGGAGCAATTATGGCTTTCACCAGTATTGTAAGGAATTTGACGCTGAAAAATGCGTAAAAGTGATAGGGTCAACGAAATATTTAAGCGTACAAAGCCATGAGTTGATGATTTTTCGATATGCACGTGCGTGATACATAAGTATTTGACAACTAAGTATAATAAGTTAGTAAGTACTTACTTAAAACAAAAACTTATTTGACAACATCACATACCTACATTGCTCAGATTCCAAAGTAGCTAAAGCACTTGTGTTATGGAAATCAGAGACAACGGTGGTATCACACACCCAGACCTGAGCCAATGTAGAAAAGTTCGTTTTCTAAATTGACCCAACCGGGGATAGAACCCGGGACCTCAGAGATGGCGACACATCGAAAACTGGTGTACAAAGCCACTCGACCACAGAGGTCGTCAATTTTAATTTGATATAGCTCTCGCTTTGTGCTATATATATATAGCTTTTATTAATCCAAATTTGTGTTAAAACTATATTTGAAAGAGTACTTTTTTACGTATGCATACGTGATACTGAAAGAATTAAAAAAAAAATTTAGAAGTTTATTGCATTTTGGTATTTTGCTTTTCACAACAAAACTTTTTTATGCATTCATCACGGTATTCTTAACTGTTTAATTATAACTAAGTATTCTCAAAAATATAAACTAGCTGAAGATGATAATAGACCGGTCAATAACTCCAAATGGCTGTTAAACGAACACGTCGCCACTAATGAATGCCATTCAATAAAAACTCGGAATTGAGAACTATTTAGGCCATTGAAACTGTTCGCTGTCACCAACGAATCAACCGACGGGTCGGGTATTCACATCAACAATAGATTTTATATCTAAAATAGATTGTAAGATAATAATTATCTGCTGAACTTTATTATATAAAAAAATACTTAGATGGAAATCAAACCATCGACCTTTAGCAATATTGCTATAATCCGGTCCTTTACTATAGTCCTAAGATTGTCGCAAAGATCCCTACCTAGTTTTGCAATTTCATCACGACATTTTATTTAGCACTACGTCCTTATTTCATTTGGATGGTGACAAAAAATCCTTCTGTATAAATATCAGAACATAGAATTCAATTCAACTTTTCGCTTCACTGATCATATAAAAGGTATTTATTATCAAGCAAACCCATATTATATTTCAATCAGATTATATGAACGGAGACTATCTTTCAGCAAAGCGGTGACGGTTCGATGATCAAAGCCTACTAAAACACATGACAGAAAAATTTGGCATTCCACAATAAAACATATTTGAATACAAATTAATTATTAGTTGAAGGTAGGAAATTAGTTACCGTTATTAAATTTAGATTTTTTGCATTCACAATGCAATTATTATATTAAGATAAAGTATTAGAAAAAATACTAGAAAAAATGGACTCAACCGTAGCACGTAGTCCCGTCTGAGGTGTTACGGGTGAGTCGATTTTTTTTAGTATTTTTTCTAATACTATTCATCTTAAGGTAGATACCGTATATGGATTGACCATTTTTATAAAACCACTAGCGACCGCCTGCGACTTCGTCTGCGTGGAAAGTTATTTTTGCTATCCCTCGGGAGCAATTATTTTTTTCGGGATAAAGGGTAACCTATGTACTTCACTGTACCCCTGACAACGTGTATACAAAATTTCATGATGATCGGTTCAGTAGTTGAGGTGAAGGCGTAACAAACAAACGGACTTTCGCATTTATAATATTAGTAAGGATTGGTTTATGAGATTTATGATGGCACACGTTTGTTGTAACGGATATTTTGAGTTGATAACACTCAAACGTAACATTTTTTTTCCAGTTTGTAAAAAAAAATACTTGATGAAATTGTCATGATTTAAATATAGGTTTAGCTGGTGAATCGTGTAGGATGAATATAGATAGGGTTGTTAAACCAATGAGAAACTGTTATCTACCTCTGAGCAGGCCCATCTTTCCCACTGGGCACTCTGGGCACGTGCCCAAGGCCCCGCGATCGATAGGTGCCCCCTAGTTCCTGCCAGATAGCTAAACGATAACGGATGCTTATTACCAAAAACATATAAAACATATTTAGGAATTTCGAAAACTTAAACAATAATTACTGACTACAAATACTACTTGCTATCCTACTTTTGCCCGAATATCAGGCTCTCTGATCTGATTTCAATATGTTTAGATAAATTTAAGTCAAGATCTTAGGAGCCCAGGCCTCAAATAGGTTAAAGACGGCCTTGTCTCTGACATCCCAAACATTACTATGTTATTGATAAAATTGATATAATAACGTTAGCTATATGGGCAATCTAAAAAAAAAGCTATTCTGTCAATATACAAATATATATGTATACAATATACTAATAGGTATACATATAATAGATGTCCCGAATGACTGGTAGGAAAAAACTGGACGATTTAAAAATACTTATAATAAGTAAGTCTGTATAAATAAGATATTTTGAATTTTCAATACATAGCTTTGGAGTGCTAAAAGAAACATGCACCAGATGAACAAAATAATTGCACTTGACAGTTAGAGAAAGAGATCTTAAAAGTTAATAGGGGCATGTTTCACAGATTAAAATCAAACAATTTACTTAACTCACTTAAAGTATAAAATCATATAGAAAATTAAGCTAGAAAATAGTATTACCCGGAACCCGCAAAACAGGCTCTTACTTACTAAAAAATACTTGCTCGTCATCAGATGGAGAAACTCTGATAGAGTCGATGGCAATTCTCCAGTACTTGGAAGATTCACGTCCGGAACCGAAACTCACTCCCGACTCACCACTCGTGAAAGCGCGCATGTGGGAGATTTGTGAGGTAAGGCTACAAATCCAAAGTACAGATTAGCCTGTTCCCTGATTAGTAGCTCAGTAGCTAACAATTCTCTTTTTAAATCTATATAAACCGTTTGAAATTAATGAAATTTGTCAGTTTTATTTATTAGCAGTGCTATTACTAGTGGGTCCGTGAGCGGTAGACCTCGCGTCTGTGCGTTAAAAAGTAGCTCAAAATTGTATGTTGTTTAAAAATTTATCTAATAGATGTCGCCACGAGATTTTCAAAGCAGTACTATGTGCTGTTTGGTATATTATTTGATATAATTGAAGCTAGATGGCGCTTATAATTTTGAATATTTTTCGAAATGGATGAATTTTTTTTCGATAAGTAAATTTCGAAAAACTGGCTTGACAAAAAAATAAATTTAATTATCGAACTTGCTCACAACATTTCACGAGAATCGGTTGAGAAATGCGACCTGTAAAGGAGAACAGCCAGACAACCGGAAGCATATACGAAATAATTTGCTGAAGCAGAGACCCTTCGCTCGCGCTTCGCACTCGCCCGTTCAATAGCACTCTGTTATCAACAGAAACAGTGACAAAATTAATTAATTTCAAACGGTTTAAATCGATTTCCAACGAGAATTGTTAGCAACAGAGTTACGTAATCAGGGGGCAGATCACAGGAAACTAGTACCTTTAATTAAATAATAAGTGTTTTTGCATGTTATCTACGGAAGGCGATATTTTTTAAGAAATTGTGTGCAGTTCGTTGGATTTTGATTGTTGGATTGTAAACGGAGACGCTTCGCTCGCGCTTCGCGCTCGCTCGGTCAATTAACTTTAATGTAACGTACTTGTTACATTAACGTTCGTGCAATTCAACTTTAGAATACTTGTACTTAATAATCTGAAAATGACTGAACGTTTCCTAAAATATTAATGCGTCGTGGAAAACGATTGATCGAAGGAATTATAATTAAAGGTAGAAATATCTGCCCGAAGCAGTCAATTTATATGATTGCTTTGCAGTGGAGCTGTTGGTGTTCGCCGCATTCGTATGAAAACAAAATCAAAAGAGTCAATTAATTTGTCTATTTGAATAAAGATTTTGTTTTTATATCGATGTCATTACTTCTATAATTCATAAAGCTGAAAATTTTCTTGTGTCTGTTCTTGTTGTCGGCTAAAAGATGTCCTGAATGGGCAGTAGGAAACAAACTGGACGATTTAAACACTTCTACCTATTCAAATACACTACCGTGTTAGATTTGTGAGAGAATACTTTGATTTAAAAAAATATAAAACAGACCTATATTTTTTTTATAATAATAACCTTTTTTGTCTATAGACAATAGTATCCGGAATCCAACCTCTTCAAAACATTGGGTTAAAACCGCATTTCGACAGCGAAGACCAATTTAACAAGTTCACTCGATACTGGTGTGACCGAGGTCTGCAGACTCTTGAAGAACTGCTGAGTAAAAGCTACGGGCGTTACTGCTTGGGAGATCAGTTGACTGTGGCTGACCTCTGTCTAGTACCACAGCTATTCAATGCAACTACGAGGTAAACAATCTCTTAAATATCTTGTAATGGACTGAATTACCCTAGTTTGAAACCCTTTTAGATACATTTTTAGACTAAATAAGAGTTTTATTTTTCTGATTTAAGGTTTACAATACGGCTCTTAGCTTCGCCTTTTATTTATTCACTAAGGGCGAGTGGTTTTAAAACGCGTTTTGTCCTCGTCCGCTGCTATTCAAATCAGTACCGTTTTCAAATCCCGACTGAAAAATTAATCTTTTGCTTTATAATTAAAATATTTTTACTTAACGAAATTTAATTTAGCTTTTTAACTTATCGAATTTCGATATGCAAATATGACTTTGTATAGGTACAGTCGAGTTCAATTAATAATGTACGCACCTTTGACAGTTCATCAGCCTTATGCTTTTGTAATAAAAGTCAACATCTGTCAAAAGTGTTTACATATTTATAATCTCGACTGTACATGCAGGCGCTGGTTATAAATACTTGATTAAAAGATAATGAATAAACTAAAGGCCAATTTTCTGTTACAGATTGCAGCTGACATTAGATAAATATCCAACGCTGTCGAAGCTATACGAGACTCTGCTCGCTGAAAATATTTTCCAGCAAACTCACCCCAAGAATGTAAAATAAAATGTTAATATGCAATGTATAATAAACTATTTATAACAATCCTGAACGAGTGCTTTTTGTTTACAACCAATATCATGTCTAAGGTAACTTAAAGTATTTCTGTTACAAAATAGCTAAGACAGAATAATCTCTTTTCTCTTTTTTTTTGATGATGATGTTTTTGAATGATTTCAAAAATAGGGTCCCTGGAAAGCTGCCTCAAATTTTATCATTTAGGTAATATATTTCCAAAATAGTTATTAACATTCTTCGAGTTGACCAAAAGGGTAAGTTAAGGTAAGTTATGGTACATTCTTACAGCAAAATATTCTTTATTCTTACGATACTATTATTCACGAATAAGTCGGTCATCCTGAGAGTCCGTATCTGGTCGACCGCACTTCTTCCTTATAATTAGGTAATTTATTATACTCTGCTTATGAATATGTAGTAACTTCGTCTTAAGTAGGATAGTGCATAAATAAATACAAAGAAACAAACACGGAAATATATATATTTATTGTTTCCCTTATCCTATTTCCAAATAAGTAAAATTTTAAAAAGAAAACCGTTTTCCACATGACAACATATTTAAAAAAACGGTCAAGATCGAGTCGGACTCGCGCGCCGAGGGTTCCGCACCATCATTCTGAACAAGTTTACTATTTAGAGACATCGTTTTATTTTTCCTGTAATCTTTACATAAACTTCTATCACATAAAATATTTTCAGATTTTTCTCTATGCAAAAGTCGAAAACTATGCGGCCTAAAAAAAATTTTTGTAAATGTAGAAGCAGCGCTATTTCATATGATACCCTTTATGCCCTAGTAGCCTCACTTCGAATTTTTAAGACCCCCTTTCAGTCTCTGTTGCGTAAAATATATATATTTTTTATTTCTCTCTTATTTGCAAAATAGTTGGGCAAACGTCAACTAAAACTATTCTAAATTTCAAGTTGACAGCATCAGTAGTTCTCGAGATATCCAGCTGTGACAGACAGACAGACAACAAAAACGGCAATACAGGGTCAACACAGGAACAAATGAAGATCTATTAACGTTCCCTCAATATGGTTGAGCGTAGCGATGGCTGGTTCATGCGTCTCATGCTCATGAACGGGTCCAGACCCGGCGTTGCCAGTGGGAATGGGTCTGCTTCTGACTACCTATCTTAACGCATATTGAATTGTGTGAATTGCATTTTTTTAACAGCCTAGACTGAATAATAACTTTAAATTTTGAATATAGCTTAAATTTTGTAATTTGATTCATTAAGAAATGAGCTAATTAAATAATGTTATTTTTTTATTAATCTATGTTAATTGTAACATATATAAATTTAATGTCTGGAAACGATATAGGTACTTATTTGTAAATATCGTTCCATCTGATAAAGCTGATAAGTTTTTTGCGCCCATTTTTCTTGTCAGCTAAAAGACGTCATAATGGGTAAGGTAAAAGAAGTGACGATTTAAAAATGCTTATTAAGCTGGGTACACACCGGGCTAACGAACGCCAACGAATGTCATTCCCTCTCTTTCAATTTCCTTATTTTTATTGAGACAGCAAGACATTCATTGGCATTCGTTAGCCCGGTATGTACCCAGCATTAGTGAGCTTATTTGAATAAAGAATTTCATTCATTCATTTATACGACAGATGCGTAAAGAGATAGTTTAATTTCCAATTAGTGGAGTATAAGGAAATTCAAAAGCCTTAATCATAAGGAATAAATCACTGATTCACTGATAAGTCACTGATTCGGTAGCTCAGTTAAAAGAGCATTAGACCGGACTTCGAAAGGTCGCGGGTTCGATTCCCGCATGAGAAAATGACTGGTGTTGAGTTAATTTTTTTCTTGTATATTATTTAGTATTTATAAAGAAACATTTTAGATCTTCCTTTTAGATAAGTAGAAGTATTTAGAGCGAAAAGCTTTTAAGTCTCACCAATAGCCACAAAATGGAAAACCCAACATAGGAAGCAGGTACCTCTATAATAGATCCTTTTCAAGCTTTTGAAATTCGATTAAGTAGTAACTTTGTTTCACGGTGATCGCACAGCAAACTGAAATCCTGAAATCTACTCAAACTTCTGCTAACAACGAGTAGGTACTTCCTAACTAGGTACCTGCAAACGTAATTAGAGTTGTTAAGTTAAGTACAAACTGCCTTTCTATTGTCTAATTTCAAAATCTATCGCAATCGCTTTCAGGATAAAACACATTGATGCTTCTTTTTGACACAAATAAAAAAATAACAAAAAAATGCAGCAATGTGTCGGATCCAACTGTCAAATGAAAGCGATTGCGATAGATTTTTAAATTAGACAATTAGCCCCCTGTTCCGCGCCTCATAGTTCGGTTTGTTAGCGGCTAACACTGCGCTACATTAGATCATACCGGCCCTATTTAATAAACGTGACAACTTGTCACCTGTCATGACAATTTAATATCCATTGCGTCAGGCAATTTGAAAATAGAAGAAACAACTCATAGCTAAATCGCAATGAAAACCAAATTGTCATGACAATTGACATATTGTCCCGTTATATAGGGCCCAGTATGTCATCCTGCCCTTTAGCATGACAAGTTCGAGAAGAGTTTTGTCCTAGAAATGTCATTGAAACTGAGCTAAAATGGGTTTCTAAATAATCAAAGGTGGGTTTAAATGTAGTTTTATTATTGTAAACTGATACCTACCGAACACAACGTGACAAGTAATAAAAAACACAGAGTACAAAACCAAAGGAAAATATGTTATAGTATATAAAAAGTACAGAATTCAAAAATATAAGTTAAAAGTAAAAAACCATAAACTAGTAAAAAAGAGGCCGGCTCGGCAACAGTCATATATGACATTTATGTATCAATGGCCTTTGGATATATAAAAAAGTTTGTCGCTACCTCATGCTACGCTTGCAGGATGGAATTTTGACCATTGAAGTATATCACTGACAACGTTCAATAGTTGTTTCCCTTACTTTTAATAAATAAGATGGAACTTTAACGCGCGGCACCCTTTATAAGCAGGTATGTTAATTAATTACTGAATGAAGTGGTTTCAAAAGAACATCTATTACAATAGTATTTAATTTTATGATTCAATTTTAATGTTTATATATTTGAAAAGATTTTGTGTGAAACGAATTTTAATAGGTATTTGCCATAATGTCTCAAGGCATTAAGGTATGGTTGTTTAGTGTCATACATGTTCAAAGATAGTTAGAATTGAAAACATATTATTTTTACCTTTATTGCCTATGTGATAACCTGTGTTCCGACGTACGATTAAGTAATTACTAACTTTTCCTAAACTTACACGAACAGCTGTCGTGTACAAATTTAACTGGTCTAAACTTCGCGTTTCGCGTGCAAGGAAATAAAGCGAGCAAATTGTAACTTAAAGAACTATAAGTAATCTGTGCTCAAAGTAGATACCTGTGCTAAAGTACTTATATACTTACATAACTTTAGGCAGATGTGTTAAGTTTCAGTCATAAATAATCTACTTTAAATTTTTTTTTTGAGATTTTTCTAGTATTAATATATTTTTTTTTTTTGAAATTTACTATTACTTTAAATAAGTACCTATAAATTTAAGAGTGCACGAGAATTTTAAGGATGGGTTTGGAAGTAAACCTTTATGCGACTGCTTTTCTTAGATAGATTTCACAAGTGGATATATACAGATAGAGTATCTGTTTTCGAATTTTGTACATTAGGATGTTTGAAGCATTGTATGAAACATAAACGAGATTGAATATAAAGGCAGGAAAGCAAAAGATCAGTAACTGAACTGAATGCATGTCACTTGTGACTCCTGACGGTCTATCTTAACGTTCTCGAATATGAGTATCATTTACACTGCAAATAAATTACACATACCAAGTAACTACTTGAGAATTTATTTATTTATTTAGTTTATTAGAGAAACAAAACAGCAATTTTACAATACACGTAGGTTCCACAATTGAATCACACATTTGCCAAAACAGTTTCCACAAATAGTTTACACATTATTAACTTAAGTTGAATAAACAAGTAACACCATAAGGAAAAAAATAAAATAAAAGTTCAGTTTTAGGCAAAACTATTGCATTAACAAATTTTTGAATGGACTAAAGAGGCTCTGTATTATGACCAAAAAATATTATGTATCACGGCTCGCCTGATAAAACGGACGGCACGTCGCTCTCAGCAAACGCAAATGGTTTTCTATTACAAATTACTTCAAAACATAGTCTATCGAGATGTACCGTATTTCCTCTTCTTAAGGTTCAATTTATGTCACCAATACTTACAATGTTTACGTAATATTTGTGCTACGACGCGGCGAAAATGTCCACACTTTAGCATAAACCTCCTCAGCGTATCTTCCCCGTTTTTATATCACAAGGACGCAGATCTGCCTGATTCTACTATGACGCCCTAAAATTATTGTTGCTTGCAGTTTGAAGATACTCTCCACTTAATTAGTATTATTATTAGTATATTTTTCAATATACCTACTACTATCCTGTAAATGAGCTTTACCTATTTTTTGCTGTAAAAAATCAAAAGATAATTATGTACAGATGATATTGAGGAAATAATTATTAGACTTCTAATAAAAATACATTAATACATCTTATTTTCAAATTATGTTTTTTGTATATTTTTATTAAATTATGAAAAATTATGTTATTTTCGTTTCACCAATGACAATTACGTATATTTCAACGAAAACATCAAAAGTACGATTCGGAATTCAGGTGTTTTCTGTTTTAATGACACTTTTTAAAAGTTTTAAACCCAAACATTAAATGTTTTATTTAAAAATGTTTCCTCCAAAACCTAGAAACATTAACCCCGCTGGAGTTTGACCAACTATGTTTACGTAGCTAATTGAAGGAATCGTGATTAAGGCCAAGTCAATACAAACACACACATACTCACATTGTTTTTAAACCTTTCCCAGAAAATTAGTTCTAATGCAGATCGTTACGCTCTGTGTCGTCATAAATTGTTGCATTACGTCAGTGTCATCATATTTAGGTCACAGAGCTACGCAATGTATAACTTCATTATAATTTGACATGTTGAGTATCTCACGATGACACTACTCATACGAAGTCCGTTTATCCGTGAATCTTGTTAGGCGTGCACATGCATATTGTGTTAGTGTGCGTCTGTACGCTCTCGTATGACGCACACTAAAATAATTTGCATGTGCACGCCTAACAACATTCATAGCCGAACTGACTTCGTCGCATAGAACAACATATCTAGCTTTTCAGTTCCCTTTACCGATATGCTACGGATGAAGACATGATAATGTTGTACCTAGACTTAACTAAGACCAGGGTCTCTATTATTTGCTGAAAGGAAGACAGAAACAGAATCAGTTTTAAACTAGGTCTGACCTTAGTCCACGTTTAAGAATAAATGGGATTGTGTTTGTAGAACTTCTATTACGATTGGGAACGACGTGCAATACGAAATATGGAGTAGCTTTAGATACTCGTTTCATTACATTTTTATCTACCCTAAAGCTATCGAAATAACACCTTTGCAACTCGACCTTTGAGCAAGCAGTAATTTACATATTAACATCTTAGACCACTTTGTTCAATTGTTTGATCAAACAAATTTAAATGCAACAAAGACATAATTTTAAAAGGTTAAAAAACAGGGTTGAAAAACAAATTAGGGACTGATATTGGGCAAGTATGTTTTTTTGTTCATACTCAATGACTTGGCACTCAACAAAAATTATGGCTTCGAAAAATAATTTGGTAAACAATTCAATTTAACCTCGTTAGTGTCACTCTGGGAACTTATAAGTATAATTTACGTACTAATAAAAGTGTCTTTTGAATGTATCTTGATCAGTATCCTTAGCAAGAACATCTATCGAGAAAAAAAACTCGCGTAAAAGTACTCGATAGAGTAATTATCTATGGAAAATTTCATTTTGCTTTTCGGCGGAAGATCTAAGAGGCGTAGTCGTTATACGAATTTCCCTTACAAAATTACTCTATCGAATATTTTTACGCGCATTATTCTTTTTCGATAGCTGTTCTCGCTAAGGGTACAGAATAAGTCGGTGTTTAAGTATTCACCTATTTATTCGTAGACCATCTTTCAACCCAAACTTTCACCTGTTCGTCTTCCTACCAGCAAAAGTTTAACCAAGTAGCAATCATTCTTATTCTGACCAATTTCTTCAGATTAAGCTAGAAGAAGAGTGAATGGTTTGATGCTCATATCATAAATCACTCGTAATTGTGTTCTAGTTCGAACGACGTTGCGATGTCGCGCGCCGGAATACAGATGTGCTGATATTTATTGTCGTGCTAAATTACTTTGCACATACCACGCACATACGTATCTCCTGCCGTTGAGAATGAAAACAATGTTTTATGTTTACTTCATTACACTTGTGAAGGATGTATCTACAAAAGCAAAAAACAATGCTCTAAAAGTTTGATCCCGAAACAACTATCTAACAAAATAAATATGTTATTGTAAGTATTTGTGGAGATGAGAATCATCTTCGGTGCCAGAATCACACAGATCACGTGTATCCAATATTTCACATCTAAAAAACTATATTTGTACTGACAAAAACATTACACTCGGTGTGGTGCGTCTCTACAGTGGAGGCAGTGGAGGCTGTAAGTATAAATGCAATTTTCCTGGAAAAAAATTGCAATACTTCAAGAAAAACCAACAACAGTGAGAAAACAGATTCCTTTTCTTATTGACTCTGCACAAACAAGTTATAAATATCTGTCTATATAAAGTGAAGCGATCTAGTGAGCGGCCGCATATCTCTCGGGTTATTACGAAGGTCGGCCCTTTCACGCCCCATCGGGCAACCATCTTCGAGGACCCGTTCTGCTACGTAAGCAAATTAATAAGGAGTGAATGTGTCTGATAGGAGATGTAAGATTTTAAGATTGTCACCTGTTTTAGCTTTGGAAAATTGAGTGTATAATATTTGGGAGTAAGTGGATAGTCACAAGCTTTTTATGTTTATTTTTTTTTTTCAAGCGCATGTCGTAGGCGGGGGCGCGACGGCTACGTAACGCCACCGAGATACAAGCAGTTGTAATAATTTAGTTAGTTTACACATCACTTCGCCCACACTTACTGTTTGACCAACACTTATTAAGTGGATGACATTTCCTTTCACCCCTTTCCAAGTCATCACATAAAAAATATGCAAGAATACCGCTTCAACGTTGTGAGGATCGGTCCATACATACTGCGGGGTCATGTCGTCATTCCTTAGCAAAGATTATTACCTGATCTTATACCTACCTATCTTTGCTATTCATGTGTTTATGTGCACATTAAAAATGTTATATTTAATATAAGCAAGCTAAAATTTATGTGTTTTAAAAGCATTAAGCACCTACTTAATACAATTCTGCTTATATCTGAGAGAAACTAATTTATTTCAAAGATATACTGATGTGATAATAATATTTTTTCACATATTTAATTAAAGCACCTTTGATGGATATAACTTATGATTCTTTTTTATGTCTAAATCAAAATCTGTATTTTTAGATGAAGTCAAAACCCTGAATACCCAATTCAACAATGTAAACCTTTGATATAATAATAGAATTTTCTTTATTAATTGCAAAATACAATCTAGAGAGATTCAATTTATAAGAACAACCAAATGAATGGAGTGCCCAGGAAAGAATGCTCAATAACAATAATAGAGCCTATATTTATTACAGTATTACGCCTACTCAATTATTGGGTATGAAATTGGTGTTTTTTTCTCACAGACAGAGAACCTCGTAACTTCTGTGATTTAAAATATTTATCAGTTGCTGGATATTACATTAAATGAAGTCGCCGTCAACTATCAGCATCATTAAAGTCTATTTATTTTGTTTTCATAGCATTCAAAAAAATACCTTGAAAGTGACTCTTTTTTGCTAGCGAAAATGACCACCGTTGTAACTTAGCTGAAACATATTTTTTCGCTTAAGTTATATTGCTTAAGTTACTTTAATGTTCAAACATTTGTGCATAAAAGTTTTGTTACAATAGCGTTCACGGTTGTTAAATGAATTATGAAAATGCAAATTGTTAAAAACTTTCACAATTTGTTGGGATCACTGGTAGATGTTATTTTATTATTACCAACACAATCAAGATCTTTAAAAACATGTTAATTAAAAAACGTACGTGTTTACGTTCATTGCCATCGGGATAAATAAACCTGAACATATAAAACCTCTTTACAGTCAAATTCATTTTTAATATTATGATAAAAATACGACGATCGTCTTTTGTTCGGAAACGCAAAATTTCATGCAAAGAAATTTTTAAAAGGTAATAATAAATATGACAAAAGAAATTTGGTATTGTATTTCACAGAATTTAAATCACGCCTCACGAGAGTCACGGGTGTACAAAACATTGTAAATATCGAGTTTGCAAGAGATAAAAGGTAGGATGTCAAACTCGTCATTACGTACGACGAGTTTGATAGGTTTGAAATTAGACTTATCTTGTCATTTTTAACCGACTTCAAAATAGAGGATATGAGCTACGAGTTTTGTTATATTTACATAACAAAACTCGTAGCTCATTGCTAAAATAGCCTACCTGATTTAGAAAATAAACTGTTACAACACGAGGCAGATTGAATTTGATCGAAAGCGCCAAAATCAAATGTCGTCCACCTCCTCGGAAATATGTGATACAAAAATAATTTTAACACATTTTCAATTTTCCCTGATATACCTAGTTACGGCAAATCACATGGCACAGACAGTTTTGTCACGAACATATATCTCTGGGGATCCCTGTCGTTTTCAGTGCGTCTAAAAATGTTGCAGAATAATCTTTAATTTACTTACTGAGAAATTTTTCTCTACTGTTAAACTAAATTAAACTTTAAATAGACTCGTAAATTAAGAAAGTTTCTAATTTAGTTTTTTTAATCAACTTAATCAATAGCGTAGACACTAGACATAGACAATAATAATATTTTTGACTACAGTCTGTTTATCCTTCTTCTTCTTCTTTTTTGTTTTGGCAATCTACTTTCCTCTTGGAAGTAATTTTTGCCAGTGTACTTGTCCTTATTTAGTAAATAGTCTTTGACAGCTGTCAAACGCCTTTTAAATTGAAATCGTTATTTAGAAATCGAGTTAAAAATATGTATTTTATTTTATTAAACCTAATGGTCACTAATAAATTCGTAATTTCTTTCGTTATCTATGTGTGAAAAACCATTTGTTGTATTTTATAATTGTTTTTTCAATATAAAAACAGAATAGTAAACAGATAGACACGAATGCGGCAGTTTGTGCCGCATTCGTGTCTATCTGTTTACTGTTGGTTGACTGGTAGAGAATGCTTTTAGCATTAAGTCCGCCATTTGTACCTTACTTTGTGTATATGTACAATAAAGATTTATAAAATAAAAAATAAATAAAGAGTTGGGTAAAGATTGTTTACCAAATAAGACAAGTAAGGATAAACAGACTGTTGGTACATCCACGATACTATAAAAAAATGATCAGATTTTTTCAGCAGAGACTGCAAATACTTCACAGTTTTGTTTATCGAGCATTTATCCCGTCCCCAATTGTAGTACTGATCTTATTGATGTTCATTATTTTGACACCATTGCTTGGACCACACATGCGAAGCGATGAGGTTGAGTACGCGCACCATCGATCAGTAGCGGCGCCTGCGCAGGCGGGCTGACATGTCCGAGATGTCAGGCTCCCACTTCGGCCCACGTATCTAGTACGAACTCGTCCCACCCGCCAACGGGATGGGACCGAACCCAAAAAGCCCTGCAACATATTTACTTGGGCCGCCATGGCTGTCCGGACAAGGGGACGTTTACTCCTCTTATTTTTTTGGGTACTCTCCACTGCAAACGGGGATGGTGAGTCAATATTGAATGTTTTCTAAATTTAACACTTATTTTTGTTTCCATTTTAAAGGTCGTGACCATACATACATAAAGGATATCTGCATAATTAAGAGGTTTGGCGAACATTATTTTTACAACAATTGTCCTTTTGATTACGCGTGTGTTTTATTTCTTATGTGAAACAATATATGTTTTTAAATATATTTGACAACATCACATACATTGCTCCGATTCCAAAATAAGTAGCTAAAGCACTTGTGTTATGAAAATCAGAGACAACGGTGGTATCACAAACACCCAGACCTGAGCCAATATAGAAAAGTTCGTTTTCTAAATTGACTCAACCGGGGATCGAACCCGGGACCTCAGAGATGGCGACACCTTGAAAACCGGTGTGCAAATCCACTCGACCACGGAGGTCGTCGTTATAATGAAGTTTATTATATACAAAGTACAGCTAATAAATATGCAAAGGACATGGAGCGCTGTTGTTTGAACAATTTATTTTCATATAGACTTATTCGTTTTTAGTAAGTTTGGTTGAATGTTTTCCTTTTCGTAAGTACTTATTATGGTTTAACAAACATAATAATAGCCATCGCTATGAGAAAGTTAAATTAAGTCGTCAGACCCAGCTGCTGCCTCATGATCTCGTTAGCACCTGCAATAGGCCGATATACTTGTGATGATCCAACCAATTTAGCTACGCTTTCTGTTTTCTTCTTTAAAAAATAAAAATAGTCGTAATGGTCTTATGTTCGTAGTAAATTGTAATTAAATCTAAAAGACTATTTTACAAACCCATTTTGCTTTTTTTATTTAGATCCATGATTATACAAACAACGTCAAAATTATTTTTTTATACATTAAACATTCTTGGTTGCAAACATTAAGTACGCGGAGTAATATGTTAGATATTAGAAGTTACATTCTTGAATAATTTCTATATGTTATTAATGCCAATTACATCAATATGTTTAACTAAAATGTGTCAGAGCCGTAGGTGCCATCCTGACCCGCGTGGTTCACCTGGGTGGACTACGGACACTTGTTCTGACCTGCCTTTCTATTGTCTAATTTCAAAATCTATCGCAACCGCTTTCAGGATGAAACCCATTGATGCTTCTTTTTGGCACTAATAAAAACTTACCAAAGAAATGCAGCAATGTGTCGGATCCAACTGTCAAATGAAAGCGATTGCGATAGATTTTGAAATTAGACTATGAGCCCCCTGGTATTAGACGGGATGAATCCTGCGCAGACCACCTATCAAAGGTTTTGTTCTATTGCCACTTCCCTGTCTTTATGTTTGGAAAAATCTATTTAAAAAAGTTTCTCGTGGCAAGCAACGTAGAGACCCACACAGAATTGTACTGAATACTGTCTGTTTCAAGATCACGTAAATATGATAAGAGCTTTCTCGCTATGTGTTAGAGTTTACAACAAAATACCAAATGAATAGGCTCTAAATAATGTTGGATTATTAAATGGAAAAACTAATAAATGGCTTACGTCCCACAATTTCTATAGTTTAATAGTAGATTATGCAACAAGGGCTTAAAGTAGTGTATTATATCCCGGGCGCTATATTGAACCCCGAGTACGAGGGATTCTATGGTTAACTCCCGAGCGGAGCGAGGTAGTTAAGGCTAGAATCCTGAGTACTCGGGTTCAATATAGCGCCCAGGACATATACACATTTAAGCCCGCGATGCATACTCTACTTTTTATATTTTCTGCGAGGCAATTGAAACCAATGACTGTTATAAAGAAAGTACTTAAGTATTTATTTAATTTTTTTTGTCGTCTATTCTGTAGTGGTCAGTTCGACATTCGAAAAAATCCTTCTTGATGCGCGGGTGAAAATGAATATCGTAAAAAGTTTTCATGTTTTTCTTTTTTTTAATTTGTATAGGCAGTGCAAAAAAATGATAACATGCAGTCAGAATAAAACATTTTTGAAACCAACCTCAATCAAGCACGACTACATGAGTTGCATTCCAAATTCAAATCACATTATTTCCCACGGGAAAAATGACTTACTTTAGGAAAGGTTTGCATGACACATAATATGCCATTGACGAGCAGGTAGTGTAAAAAGGATTTTTTTGAGTGTAACAAAATATGAATTTTTATTTTAAGTTAGAGTTTTCTTTCGATGTTGTGATGAACATTAATATTATTAGTTAGATCAGAATTGTATATTTTGTGATTATTATAATTTACATTATTATTATTCACAATCATTATCTATTGACATTTTTGATCTTATTATTGGATAGTATTAATCCAATAATTATTTTTGTTAACTTTGCTTTTACTATAATTCTGTTTTTTTCTTGCGTAACGCCTGTAAATGTGGAAGCCAGAGTAACTGCATTTAGTTATCTTATAAGATCTGACTTTTATTTACTACCTACCTGTGTTTTATGCACAATAAATGATTATGATTATGATTATTATAAAAGTTTACCATTATTATTATGATTATTATTTAACATGTGACTATGACTATGGTTATGATTACGATTACGATTATGATCGTATTGATGTCTCTTTCCTAGATGAGGCAGAAATCTTCGACGTGCTATCCGTAGTGCAGAACGACCAGCTGCCCGATGGCATCACCAGGATCCCGGGCCGGTGCCAGCCACCTTCTACTCCTGAGGACCTGTACTTGGGGTATAGCCTCAACGAGAATGCTACTCTACACCAACTGTCGGCTGGAATGTTTTACAACACGTTTCCAGAAGACTTCTCCATCTTAACTGTGCTGCGATTACCAAGTAAGATAATAGCAAATTAGAGCCAAGAACGGGAGGTAAGCAATTACATTGTCGAGAATGGTTTGAAACCGTAGGCGAGGCCTTTAATCATTCAAGGCAATGTAAATTGATTCCCGTACAAGGCTTGAACAGTGCTTTTCTCAAAAAATTCGAGGAAATTTGATATTAAAAATAGATAAAATTATATTATCTCTTTTTGAAGAATAACAGAAATCACACAAAAAACAAAAAAAAGCAGTTTTTTTTTATTTTTTGGAACTACAAGTTTATCTTTTTGCTGAAAGAATAATAAAAAAAAATATATAAATTTTAGTGACAAATTACATAATTTTGGAATGTGCTCATCAATGCCTTTCATTTAATACCCTTTTGAAATAATAAAAAAAAATGTTGAATGGAAAAGAAGTAAAAGAAAAAACAAATAAAAAAGAGATTAAAAAAAGAAGTAGCGAAAAATCTAAGAAAAAAAGTATTTTTCTTTTTATGTGGAAACATTTCGAAAATCGGTCGAGTTTTTGAAAAAAACTCTTACCGGCCAAAAATTAGAATTACTTTTTTCGGGAACCTTAATCAGAATACGGAATAAAAGGCATCTGAAGATTGAATTAGGCTACAAAATAAGCCCACTGGGTAGAAGATCGGACGATAGATATGGGCTGCGCGGGTTCCCTAAAAGTGGAAGTGGTTCGTAGTTTGGCCGCGTTGAGGCAGTCTGTATAGCGCATACACTGTCGTGAGGTCTCAGTATTTACAGAGTAAAGTGTATATTAATGAATATTTATATCATAAATAATGTATTATTTAACAAAATGAAACAACAACTAAATGAATTACCGAAAAAAATGGTGTCTTTGAAAAAAATAAAGGTCTTGGTGAGATCTTCGTTTTAGATGACAGCTGCCAAACTTAAAACAATAATATCGTGGAAGGTACTCATCCTACACTGATGGTGTCTTTGAATAAATTAAAGGTCTTGGTGAGATCTTCGTTTTAGATGACAGCTGCCAAACTTAAAACAATAATATCGTGGAAGGTACTCATACACTGATGGTGTCTTTGAATAAATTAAAGGTCTTGGTGAGATCTTCGTTTTAGATGACAGCTGTCAAACTTAAAACGGCAATATCTTGGAAAGTACTCATCTGGACAGGTGCTTTTTATTGAATGATAACCAGATAAAAAAAACCCCTAGAGAATTAGTAGTTGTAGGTTATAGTACTACTTTTCATTTCAATATAATTTATGTATTTGCTGTGATTTCCAAGTATTATATTAATTGAATAAAAAAAAACAAAAACAAATTTAGAAGATTTTCACAAACAAATCTTAAAAAGGGAACTCGCTCCTATTTCAATGGACGAGCAGATGGCTGAACTAGATACTATTAACAGTACTTTAGGGTACCGAAATACCCATTAATAATAACCTTTTCCTATAAGAATCACTTGTTGTGGAACTTTATTAAAAAACGCTACGCCTTTCCCCATTAATGAACCTCTAGTTTTCACAAGCCTAAAAAAAGATAGGAGTAAATAAGTAGGAGAGAATGATAGGAGTTACGACTAACTATCGTGAAATTATTAAATATAATTGATGGTAACTCTTTTAAAACTTGTTAAGATATTTATAAGATATTAACATTATTTTTATAAGAAATGAATTAAAATTAAATGTTTAACAGTACATGATTTGATCACACTATTACCAAACATAAACAATCTGAAGTATAAGGCAAAGGCCCCCATGTTCGTACAGCCTAAAAATACAAATATTAGAAAATAACATCCAAAGCTTTACTTAAAATCCATCACGGTCATAATATTTAACTGACAATGACCTATGAACTTGAAATTTAGTGATAATGTTTATTATTACGCATATTTTACCAACAAATACCAAATTATTGATAATTCTGTTTTTGTCTTTTTGTTAAATCCCACATTTTCCTATTACAAAACAACTTAATTTTGCGGTCAAACGCGTAGCACAGATAAGCCCCGTCCCTTTGCCCTAATCAGTACATAATCCTAAATGTGCGAAGTCCAACACGCACTTGGCCTGTTTTTTATTTTTGATGTTCATTATTAATGATCAGATAGTTGCGTGGAGCTTGAAATCTGTATTTATTTAACAAGTAGTGCAAAATTTATAAAAGACTTGCTACGAAATGTGCTACGAAAAAAGCACATTTCGTAGCAAGCCATTCGTAGCAAATCACTAATCTTTTTGTATAAACTAAAAATTACGTTTGATCGTAGCGATTTTTTGTAGTAAAGGCTGAAAAAATTTATGGCTTCCATTACGGGATTATGTTAGGAATTTTTAACTGCAAGACATATAATTGTATAGTTATAATTATTATTACATAATATGTACTAGATAAAATCTTTACTTCTGATCTCAAAATTAGATTGAAATTGAGTGCTAAGTGCCTAAATTGCCTTTGGACCGTATATAATTAACTAAAATACTATTAGGGGGTAACATATCGATCATTGGCAATGAAGCCCTCGATAGACATTAAGCATTCATTCAATTCACTAAAATAGCCATTAAGAACTCGGAGCACCTATTTAGTTGTCAATTTGCTCCACATACTAACAAGACTAAACTTTACCAATTGGCATTGATTAAGAGGCGCGTTTAGTACCTACTTCAAATAGAACATGTATTATGGAATTCCAGAAAATAACTGGCAGTTAAATTTTCTAGAATTTGGTCGTAACAATCGTAATACGTGCCATTAGTATGAAGACGAGTAGCTAGATGGCGCAGTGGGTTAACGCATTCACCCGCGATTGCGTCAGTATAGTAAATTTCACAAGGGGCGATCATGGGATTTTACTAGTGGCTTTGTGAGCTGTAGACCTCGCGTTTGGAACAAAATTTTGAAGACCGCAATGTAAATAAGGAACCTCTAGCATACCCTTTTCAAATGTATTCATCATATTTAAGAGCATGAGTGAGAAAAATAATTTCTTTTCACGCCCCCCTTCACTTGTATGCCCCCATCTAAAATATTTTTTATACTTTATCTGGCTTTGGGTCGGCAAGACACATCTTTGGTGCAAATATGAAGACTGTAGCTTCAATGGTTTAGCTGCTAGAGTTTTGTGACAGTCGACGGACAAACGAACACATGAGTGGCAGCAATAGGGCTCCGTTTGACCCCTTCGGATACGGAACCCTAATAAAAAAAATGGCGGAATATTGAGTCAATTAATAACAAAATTATTTAGAGAACCAGAATGGGCCGTGTTCCTGAAACCAAGTCACAATAATGACATGGCTGACATTAGTTCCTTTGACTGGCCTTCTTTAAAATTAGTACCACACTTTTAAAATTGCAATTTCTCTTAAACAATAGAAGTTAGAGTGTTGAACTAAAAAAATATTTTTTTCAAGAAGTAAACTGACTTTCGTAGGTAGCCTTCGAACTGATTTTCAATTTAGTTTTCCATTATTAATTGTGACAACCGAAACATTCGCAAGCTTTTGAAACAAATAAAAATCAACAGTGATAGAATCCACCATAACTCACTTATCGTACAGATAGCAAATTAAGCTGAGCGGACGTATAATTAGCGTACTTACTCGGCAATATAATTACGGCCATACTAAAGATATTATCCGAACCGAACCTCGGTAATCCGATGGAATTGATTTCGCTCTAGCAATGATATCGGTTCATAATGTAGATTTTAGACACAAAATTTTTGGGAAATTGTTTTTAATGAAAATAAAACTTTCGAAATCATTATGAAAAGTACTAGTACTTTTCACTTAACGAACTTACTATACGCGACCTAAGTATTAAAAAAATAAAATAACATTTATGACGACCGCTATGACGAACAAGTTTTGCTTGTTTGAGTCTAAATTATTGGTGTGAATTTAAGGAAGGCGTGTGCTCCAGTAGTGGGGACATTGAAAAGGCTATAAATAGTAACGGTTATCACAAACCACCACACTAAATTTCATGAAAATCCGTCAAGTACTTTTCACGTGACGCGGTAACAGACATACAGACTGACAGACAAAGTTTAAAAAAATGGTGGATTTGGCCTCTGCATCGATAATAATGATTATTAGAATTAAAATTTTCATAAAATATTGAATGTATGTATATGTATTCAGTTTAGAACTTAATCACTTTGTTGTAGTTGTCATTTGTCATTGATTTCTGTTCAAAAAAGTAATAGGTTTTAGAGTGACAACGTTCTAAACTGTAATCATATTTATAGACGTGACTGTACTTACAGAGTCGGCTCAGTTACAGATTTATTATAAGTGTAGATTTATCTTCAACAGACAAAGATCAGAACCCTCTCTTCGTGCTGTACTCTGATGCTGGTGATGAACAACTGCAGCTGGTGGTGGGTGAGATGGTTGAGCTGTATTACGAAGATACGAGTGGGGACCCTCAAGATAACGAACTGCTCACATTCAGACACAGTATTGCTGATGGAAGGTAAGAAGCCTAATATAAATAATAAATAAATTGAGGTGATTGAGCTGACGCGTGAAGCTGGAGACCCTCAAGATAACGAGCTGCTTACATTCGGACACAACATCGCTGATGGAAGTTAAATATCTTCTCTACAAATTGTTAACAAAGAGCTTAGAATGCTGAAAGACGAATAACCTAACCACTGACACAATCTAAGATATTAAAAAAAATCGACACAACTTCTATTTTAAAGCTAATTACGATAGAGTTTTGTTTCATCCCACAAAAACAGTAGGCATATCTTGAGTTTACACTTATGATAGCGACTGTAGTTGACATTAATTGTATGACAACTTTTAGTTTAGTATAGTTATCGCCAGATCACAATCTCAGCTGGCCCATCTGGAGGTCGCTTAACCGTCTCAGGGCTGGGGTGGGAAGGTCTAAGGCAAACCTCGCGAAGTGGGGATATATCTCCGAACACGATACGGAGTGCATCTGTGGTCAACCGAGACAGACCATTGCGCACATGACTGGGTGCCCTGCGTGCCCGACAACCTGCACGGACGAGAAGCTGCACGAGGCTTCCGAGCGAGGTGTCGCGGTTACGGCTTTTTGGGCTGCCCGTGTTTGAGGTTACCGTCGACTCGAGAAGAAGAAGAAGAAGACCGTCAGATGCGCTGTGCCCAATCGCTTACAAAACTGCTTGCTAGCCACTATCAAGTATAGTAAACGTAACTGCGTCCATACCTATAATACAGACACAGAAATCTATGGATAAATAGCTATCTCACGTAATAAAGTAATTAAGTACATCTGTTTTGTTTTTTTGCTCTCGCATCTTTTTTTTACTTCGCCTATTTACTGTTGTATTGCTAAGGCCAAAAGTAAAATTCATTCAGCAAACTTTCTAGGAAACATGTGTCCAAATAAAAAAAATATGTGTTATAAACCTCACGAATTATGTTTTAGGGATATCATCATTTCAGGGGCCAAAAATAAACGATAAAAACTTTTTGGAAAATATGCAAATAGATGGAAAACAATATTCATTCTCATTATTTTATTTATCATCAATCCACAAACTTAATGTAAATAAAAATAATATGTTAAATATTATTATTATTTGACTGAACAAAGCAAACTGAAACTAGAATGGTGGAAAAGCAAATTGTGAAAATTTTAAGATTTTCCAATTGGATTTGTTTCACTTCTCACCTCAGTGCTCTCGATGTTTAACTGGTTTTGACATTTCGACACAGAGAGCGTTAGTCGAAAAACTCGAAATGAATAAGGTGATTCCAATGTTTTTAAGATTCCAAAATTTAATTTTTATAGTTATATTCAAATAACAGTAAAAATATTTTTATATTACAAAAAACGACGAAGATATTATAGTGTTCAAAGTTTGAATGCAATTTTCATACAAAATTTTACGGAATTTGTGACAACACTAACAAGTCTCCTTTCATAGATAATTTTATATTTTTTATTAAAATATTGAAAAACTATTTTCATATATCAAAATTAATCGCAATTCATTATGCTTTAAATATTTATGATTTTATTCTCAAAATTCGACTTAAAGAAACTTTCCTATTGCTATCGTATCGATCCATTCCATGGTTTACGACGAATTTGTGGAGTGGTTGGTTACTGACCTTCGCATTGAAACTAAGTTTTGCAGTTTAAATAGGTACTACAGATCACATATTTACAATTAAACTTTTTGTCAAAGTTTCCTTTAAGTGGACTGAATTAAATGTTTCTACATATTTTCAACAAATTATGTTTCGCATTCATTTATTCTAAAAGTAACTCATTTACTTTTCAATTAAATATTTTACGGCCCATTTTTCTTTTGAAGCTAAAGGGCAAAATTCTGAGACACGAAAATTCACAAAAAAAGGAAATACAAGACATAAAAAAAGATTATCCATAAAAGTGCGAATCAAGCCTACGCCCGTTGCTCCTAAGTGCCAAAACTTCAATATTGTTGTCATAGTACACACGACGGCACCTCAGACTATACATGTTGACCTTGAGACTGCCTTTATACCTTACGTAATAAAGGCTGTTTTCGCAGTTTAACTGTATAACCTGACGTGCTGTTGTGTGTACCTAAAAAGAACGATCCGAAACACTCATAACAATTATGTTTTGTAAAAAATACACAGATGTAAAATATGATGAATAAACTAGTGTACCTTCTGCATGATAGCAAAATGCTAAAATGAGCAATCCAGTCTGACCACTGAGTTTGCCAATCAATTGAATTTCATTCGCTAGCTGAATTTGAAGCGGTGAGCGAACACGTTAAAATTGTTCATTGATTTATTATTACAGGGTCTTATAGTTACGAAGCTTTGATTGATTTCAGCTCATGATTTACCGTTACAGTCTACGAAGATGTGAGTTCGAGTAGGCAGGGCTTTCAAAATGACAAACTATTGCACTTCCAACTATTATAATAATTGAAGGAGAATAATGACAGTGCATTTTTAGAGTTTTTGAAATAAACTGTATTGAAATATAACAAATAGTAAGAAATTACTGACAAGGCGTATGCAAAATTCAAAAGACTGTCTGTCTGTCTGTAAATATAGTATACAGGGTGTCTTAAAACTTTGCCACACGGAGGGAACGCCCCTAAATATTGAAGTTAGGAAATTTTATTCAGAAGAAGCAAGATCTTTCTTTAATTCACTGTTGTTAACATTTTAACAGTGCATACCTACGTTTGTGTTTTCTTCGAATAACTCGTGACGTGAAAAGATAAACCTAGTGAAATACTAACTTATACAATAAAAAGCCGTGTGCCATTCAATTATAATTCACCTTCCCCGTATACCTTAAGATTAAACCTCACCACAGTTATGTTCTTATGACAATAAATATTAATTATGTAAAAAAATATAGTTAATTTAAAATAAAACAATTAAAGCCAGATAAAATATCTAAGTGGTATCTTCGTCTGTGTTTTTGTGTGTGAGACCGGCATAACTTTTTGAGACAATATAGTTTGACGACCTCCGTGGTCGAGTGGCTTTGTACACCGGTTTTCAAGGTGTCGCCTTCTCTGAGGTCCCGGGTTCGATCCCCGTTTGGGTCAATTTAGAAAATGTTCTTTTCTATATTGGCTCAAGTGTGGGTGTTTGTGATACCACCGTTGTCTCTAATTACCATTACACAAGTGTTGGCGATCAAGCCAACCTCTTTTTTAGACCTTTATGTGTTTTTATACTTTGTGTTATCATAAATAAAACAGTTGACTAAAATACGTCTATCATTTACAACAAGTGCTTTAGCTACTTTGGCATCGGAGCAATGTATGTGATGTTGTCAAATTTTTTTTTTTTCATTAATTATTTATTTATAAGAAGTTGTTTCACAGAGATCCTTCTATATAACACAAACTTCTGGTTTATAAAAAAATTAAAACACTAACTTTGAAAAAGAAATCTCTTTTTTAAATCATTTTCTATGTTTGAAGGTGGCACCGGCTAGCGCTCAGCATCAAAGGTGACTCAGTGACCCTTCTGCTGGATTGTGATCTCCAGGAGACGCTACGCCTGGATCGCAAGCCTGGAAGCACGTTCAACCTGGCGGGAGCACTGGTCGTCGGGATGCAAGTCACCCCGGACCAGTACTATGAGGTGAGTCCAATTACACTACATGCAATGCAATCGACATTTCTATGACTGACAAACGAAAGGTAACAAAATTGATATTATATCGTAGGTCATAATAGTAAGTAGTTGTAATAGCGTTTCGTTAGATTTGGTTCCAATTCGAATTTAATATAAAAAAATAAAAAGAGCAACAAAAAATATTTTTAATTATAAAAAATATTTTTAACTTACTACTACATAAATGACCTACTTTATATTTGTTTTACTTAAGTATAGTAATACTTTTGAGGAGGAGGAAGATTTTTAATAAAACATTGGACAATTTCAGAAGACTACATTAACCAAAAAAGAAAAGATAAGTATTTAAAGATTTGTAAGGCCATAATTTTAATACACAACATATCTATTATGATATTTATACAACAAAATTATCAACATACTCATTACTCGAAACCCACGCCACAGAGAGAGTACATATATCCTTTGATGTTTTAGAAAGAAGTAGTTATAAGAAACCCCTAATCTCGACTTACAACGACTCAAAGGACTTTAGCTTTTTGAATGAGGCAGTCGTAACTGAACTCGCGGAAACATCAAAGCTATTGCGGCTGTATTCTAAAGTTTAGGGACGTAGTTTTTGTATGCAAAGCTCTAAGTTAATTATCGCCACTTTTTGAAGACTTGAGTCTCGAAGTGATAAATTGCTCCCACTCATTTGAAATTATTTTCATTCACTGAACCACGTGCCGGTAACAAGTGTTTTAAAAAGATTTAAAATATACATAGTTACTGTGTTACTTCTTTCTATTTAATCAAATACGTATGAAACGACGTAGCAACTATCGAACTTTGCCTGTATTTTTACTTGCTTGTATTTGTTTATCGGCATAATTTTCTTTAGTTTATCAAATGCTAAAGCAATTTCTATTTAATCCTATCTTTTGACTTGCTCAAAAGAAATTAATTATCGGAAGTACTCTGCCGTATACTTGGTATTTAATAGTCATATTAATTGTTCATTGTCTTGCAGGGGGATATCGAGTTACTGCAATTCTCAAACAAGCCAGATACAGCCTACGATATGTGCACTACAATAGCACCCAACTGTATTGGTTCAGAATACTACCAAGGTTTCGGATCTTCAGGAGGGTCAAGGGGCGAGAACTCTTATTCTGCATCAAATAAAGCTACTTCGCACCTTGGCACTTCCACTGAAAGTCCAAATTTAAACACTCTGGCCGGTGCTGATGAAATAAGGTATGAAGTACTCGGCAGAAACTTTGAATCTTCAGGAGTCTCAGAAAACATAGCTAATTTTCACCTTGCTACTTCCACCGAGAGTCCAACTTTAAACACTCTTGCTGGTGGCGATGAAAGAAGATATGAAGTAATCGGCAGAAGAAGGTTTTTTCAAGAGAGAAATCGGTCGCGTAATGATTGGGACGTAGCAGCAAGAGAACTGACCACTCAAGCACCGATTCGGACATTACCTAACTTTGTCGGAGTGACAAATCAGTATCCACCATTGACTGATTCAGGTAACGATGTAATTAATTGCATTTTAAAATTGTGTGAAAATTTCGATCAAAAAAAATCAAATATACGACTTGAGTGGTCTAGTGGTCAACATCCACATCTACCACGCAAGTGGTCCCGGATTCGATTCCCGGTCGGGCACAAATTGAAATGATGAATTTTGATTTCTGCGACGGGTCTGGGTGTTACTATGTATAATAAGTATATATTTAAAAAGTATATAAGTAGTATATCAGTTGTCTAGCATCCATATTACAAACTTTGCTTAGTTTGGAGATAAATGGCTCTGTGTGAAATTGTCCAAGCATTTATTTTATTTTAAATAAAATACAAATAAAAACATTCCTTGCATTGTATTAAACTTTTACGTTTTATCATAGACGAGAACAGTATCTTCGGCAGTTTCATTCCAGAAAATGAAGTTTTCCCAGTTGAAGCAAACTTTGCCTACAGCCCACCGAAAAAACAAGAGAGCACCACGCCCAGGGTAAGTTGCTATTTAGTAACATAACTCGGAAAATTGTTGGTATATTATTATTATTACACAACCCTTCATTAAATAGGCGTTATTAAATTCTTCAATATGATGTGTCTCTAGATTTTTATTTAAATAACGAAACTATCAAATTATTATGAAATGACAAATATACGTTGTGCAAAAAATTATATTTTTTCCAAAGATATAGTCTTCTAAATGAGGAAATACAAACCTGCACATAATATTAAGGGATTATGAAATAAATGCCATGATCATAATAAGAAGGAATTCAATACGTTTGTGTGGCTATATTTAGAAGAAGGGTGAGCAAATATAAATTGAATTTTTATCGCGATGCCGACAACTCTTTCATATCTGAGCTGCTCGGCTGTGATATGGCAATACAGTACAAGATTTGGGAACTAGATGCTTATGCTTATACATATAATATTATTAACAAGGTAAAACTTACTTTAGTAAGTAAAACCACAATGAAAGACACTAAGTAAAGAATGAAGTAATGTTCCAAATCTTACAATTTAGAAATATTCGTTACATAATGTTAGCTAACTGCTGGGCTTATTCCTTTATTGGAAATTAAAGAAAATAAAAAATAGGAAGTTCGTTACGTTTTGTAATAGTAAAGTTGTCCAATTAAGAGAGTGACAATAAAAGAAACCAATTAAGTTCGGAACTTACTCTGAGGTCGGTCTTGGGTAACTTTTATGAGGAATCGTTAACGTTTGAGAACCCGTGGCGTAGTATCTAGTTAATCAGTACAGAGACCCGTTTGACTGCATAAACTCTCGACGTCGTCACATTGATTTCCTCTGAGAAACGTCGACGTGTAAAGATCAAAAAGATCCTGATCCTTATTTGAGAAACGTTACGTTTATATCAATAAGGTTAATCGATTCATAAACATACCCCTCAGGTTCCTATGGGAACAGAAAAATCTGGCACAGATGATACCTTTTATAGTTACAGGATCTGTGATTAAAACGTGTACGTTTCAAAGAAAAGCGAACCACTTTCAAAATATTTAGCTTGCAGATCTTAAAATGAGGTAAGATAATCATTGATGAAAATAAACTGGAAAAAAATTACAACCACGCGCTTAGTACTTAAAACCAGAAGGAACCATAAATAAAAGATCTCGGTAAATGCGGTCACCAAATGTCTGTTTAGGAGATTTTAAACCGCAAAGAAATATACAAATACTTAAAAATGCCAATTTAAAACTGTAAAAGTGAGAAACTAAACACAACCAAGTCTTACGGGGATGGAGTTTTATCATGCATGCTCTATATTCTCAAAAGTGTGGCAGAACGTTTAAAGAAAAAACGCACAGATTGGAGGCAATATTGCATGCGTCTGACGCAAATTGAATTGAAAGTTGAAGCGACGATTTGGTGAAGACAGACCAAAGTCTTCTTCCACATGACATATAGTAGTGGCCATATAATTAAGGCCAATCGATTTTCATACAAACGAGGTAAATTTGAAGCCCTGGTTATCCGCCAGGGATTGGGCGAGCTGTGCTCTGATGATGGCCATCCAGGGAGTGAATGGAGGAGATCCAGACCGCCATACACACCCAACTAATCTAATCAACATTTTAAGAAATGTGAGGATATGTTTAAAAAAACCGCTGAAATAGCATTAAAATGTATGGGAAATCCTGAAACTGAGAACTCTGATCCTGAAGAACTCTGCTGATCAAATCAGTTGGGTGTGTATAGCGATCTGGATCTCCACCAATAACTCCCTGGATAGCCATCATCAGATAACAGTTCGATCAATCCTGACGGAGAAACAAGGCTTCAAAGTCACCTTGTTTGTATGAAATTCGACTGGCGTCCTTAATTATGTGTCCACCACTATTGACATGACATGATCTACTTATCTCACATGATTATTGTTTTAAAAGTTAAAACGCGGAGATGAAGATGGTGAAGAGCAAGAGTTCACCACAATCATCACCACCGAATCGTACTCTCCGATGACAACCACGGAGGATGACGACTGGCTTACACACCCCCCAGAAGTGGTAAACACATGATATTTGATATTATTATACAGGATTATTTACTCTCCAAATTTTCAGGATGTGTTCAGTCCATCATCATCATCAGTTCAGTCACCAACAGTTTCACGGACTGAACATATTTTTAAAATTTGGAGTGGATAATAAATAACCCTGTATTGTTACACTACGATATTATGATGGGTCTGATACGATACGAGAGATGACGCATTTGGAGGCATGCCAGTGATGTGACGCCAAAACGTAAGTACTAATGCACCTACACTAGGTTTAATTCTGCGTTGTTTTGTATTTAATTTATCAACGCCCGAGCGGCCGCATGCGGCGGGATAACAATAGAATATATATTGTCTCATTTTCCGGGCTTTGATAGGTTAATTAGGTACAGACTTACTTTCAAACAGAAAAGAAGAACTGTCAAATTTTTGAACTTATATTTTATTCAAGCCTATCAACTGAAGACTGAAATGAAATACTTAACTTAAAATATTGCATTTTCCTGAAGTAACAAAAAAAAATGTCATTCTACAGGGAAACGGTTCACTAGAGTACGATACTGAAACGTACTATGACTACGGCAACTCTGGCACATACTTGGGTCCGCGCGGATACCCGGGCCCCCCAGGGCTTCAGGGCCCGCGGGGTCCCAAGGGCGAGCCGGGAAAACCGGGTGCGGAGGGACAGCAGGGATTCCCTGGAGCTCCAGGAAACGTGTTTGTTGTTCCTGTAAGTACATTTACATTATGTAACCATATGGATAAAAAATAAGAAAGTTGCTTTTTATTTTTTTTCATCAAATAACTTATAAAACAATCTTACAAAACGATCCTAGACTGTTCGAGGATAAAATAATATACTTAGATAATATGTACTTATGTATATCGTGATAATTGTTTTACAAAGTAAATAATAATCTAACGACTACCTAAGTTTATTTTGTTTTATTGTTATTCCAGTGAAAATGTGTTTTGTGGTGTTAAATGAACATTATATAAACAATAATCTAATGTAATACGTAATCAACATTTTCATTGTAGCTACATCAAGGTGGAAATGAGAAAGGACCTGACGCGCAGGCAGAGGCTCTGCGGCAAATGTTCACGCAGCACATGGTAATATCACTACACTACTAACACTTTTATCAAAACTTAATGTACCGTTGTAGGGTAAATAAATCTATATTTAAATGAATAATATAAATGAACGGTGACTCATCTACGCCCAGCCCAAAAATTTGAACCTAGAAAGCAAAAAATTTGCAAAAAACGTTTCTATTGTGACGTAGACAAGGAAAGATAATATTTCGAAATTCAACCCATAAAGGTTCAAAATCCGTATAGGGAAAAAAATTGACATTTCGTCTTGAAACTTCGTAGAAGTATTTTTAAAAACAAATAAGTTAAATTATCGTAATTTTCCGAAACTTAACCCTTAGGGGATAAATAGGATAAATGACTAAAACAATTGATGTGGAGATTTTATAGGATGTTGATTGCAAAAATGTCATTTATTTTGTAGTCCAACATGGTAGACATTATTCAACCCTTAATAAAAGAAAAAATACGAACGTCGCGTCGCTCCAAAAATTAAGCGTTTCATATGCCTTTGATTTTCGGATTCATCGTTGGAAAAATGAGATGGACAGGTCTTAACTCAGCTAATTTAAAATTAAATTGGTTACTGTTGTATCCAGCGTGGAATGGAAGAAAAATGGATTTAAACAAGGGAACATTTGTTAAAAAATATTATTTTATGAATTTTTATGATAATTTAGCCCTTGTTCTGCTCGGACAATTGTTTTTTTTATTTATATAAAAGGCTGCATTGCGAGGAGCAGATGGACCAATGGGCTTAACTGGACCGTCAGGACCAGAAGGTGAAATTGGACCAGAAGGTCCTAAGGGTGAACAGGGAGAACTAGGTGAACCGGTAAGTAGTTAAGAGTTTAATTTTACTTGCTTTTTTGTTTCTAAGATCTAGACGTTTTAATGGATTTAATTCTAATAGTAAATTAAAGTTAATTGAAATTGAAATTGAAATTGAAATTGAAATTGAAATTGAAATTGAAAAATTCTTTATTCAAATAAGCTCACATAACAAGCATTTTTAAATCGTCAATTCTTTTATCCTACCACCCATTATGACGTCTTTTAGCTGACAAGAAAAATGGGCGCAAAAAACTTATCAGCTTTATTAGAAGGAACGATATTTACAAATATGTATATCGTTTCCAGACATTACATTCAAAGTATTCATACATGTTACCATTAACATAGATTCATAAATAAATAACATTATTTAATTAGCTCATTTCTACTGAATCAAATTACAGGTGTCAAGCTTAATTCAAAATTTAAGGCTCAGCCTAGGCTATTACAAAAAATTATATATATATTTATTCATACAATTCAATAAACGTTAAGACAAGTAGGCAGAAGCAGACCCATTCCCACTGGCAGCACCCGTTCACGAGCATGACGCATGAACCAGCCATCGCTTCGCTCAACCATATTTGAGGGAACGTAACGACCCGCCTCACACGACACCACCATAGAAAAAACAGATGTCACCATTAACAAATTTATACCTACCTAACTCTTAAATCTGTAAAATGTTTTGCACAAATAAATTGACGTTAACTTGGCTTGAAGGGTCCACCAGGCCCGCGAGGGACACAAGGCCCGCCAGGTCGTCAAGGGCGCCGAGGCCATGCTGGTAGAGACGGAGAACGAGGGTCTCCAGGACCTCAAGGTGTTAAAGGCGAGCCGGGCTACACTGGGCTACCTGGTATGCCCGGAGATAAAGGAGAGAGAGGCACTCCTGGGTTGCAAGGGGAGCCTGGTGCGCCGGGACAAGACGGACCGCCTGGGGATGATGGCCCACCTGGACCTCAAGGGATGATGGGGGAGTTGGTAAGTAAGCAGTTCATAAAAACATACATACTTAATTACAATTTCCTACAATTTTAAATAATGGATATGAAACTTTATTATGTTTTGAATAATAAAGCTTTTTACAAATATATGTATTATAAAGACTAGAAAATCTTAAGTTCATAATTTTCAGGGGCCGAGAGGATTTATGGGACCTCGTGGTTTCCCGGGATTGATTGGCTACCCAGGCATCCCTGGAACTGAAGGACCACAGGGCTCAAAAGGGGCTGCAGGCCAACCAGGGCCTCCTGGATCTCAGGGCCCACCAGGGCTGATGGGAACTTCAGGTTCTCCAGGACCTCAAGGTCCTATGGGAGCACCAGGAATACAGGTACACAATTTGCTATAATCCTGCCGTCAATACCGTGATAAAAATTTGTCGTATACATATAATAATGGATGTATTTTTTTATTTGTTGCATAGGGTCCCCAAGGAAAACCAGGTATCTCAGGTCTACCTGGATCCGAGGGAATACCGGGTACTCCAGGCAATCCAGGGCAACAAGGATCACCAGGAGATATTGGACCACAAGGACCACAGGTACGCTAATTATCTTTTTGAACCATTTAAAATATAATTAATATCGCTTCAGGATCTTTAAAGGTTTATTTATTCAAAGGGAATGGTTGGCTTTCCTGGCCCTCGAGGATTGAAAGGAGATGACGGACCTAGAGGCGTACTGGGTGACAAGGGAGATAAAGGAGTTAGAGGTATAATATCAACAGATAATTTTAAATCATTTATCTGTGGATGTAACAATATTTTTCTAAATTCTGTTAATGTTTAAGGTATCGAGGGGGAAAAGGGTGAAATGGGCCCCAAAGGTGAACGTGGCTTACCAGGCGAAACCGGACCTCCGGGTATAGAAGGCCCAGAGGGACAAAAAGTATGAAAATCAAAAAGAAATACTAGGTATTAACACAAGTAATATGTATTACATTTCTTCTTATTACAAAATTCCATCTCCATAGGGCACTGAAGGACCTAGAGGAGAAACTGGTCCTATAGGATCTCAGGGAGAAAAAGGAGCTCCTGGACCACAAGGACCACAAGGATACCCAGGCAGCCAAGGAGAAAAGGGCGATAAAGGTGCATCGGGTAGACGAGGGAGGAGAGGTGCCAAAGGACTCATGGTAACTTGAAAGTTTTCAAATCGTCTTTTTATTTACCTATATAATATACCTTACAAAGACTTTAATTTAAACTGTATTTTTTCCCAGGGCCTTGTCGGATCTCCAGGAGATCGTGGAGAAACAGGTCCAAGGGTAAGATATCAATAACATTAAATCTGCTTCGTGTAAAATTGAAAATTGTCTTTTGCGATATCAGTATTTATTTATACCGTTCTTTTACATTGCAATTCGGTGATTGTTTCTGTTTTAAATAGTTTTTTAAGAAAAAAATATGCTTACCACAGGGATACAGGGGCTCCCGTGGGCGACGTGGATCAGATGGCCCACCAGGGCCGAAGGGAGATACTGGCCAACCAGGCCCACCAGGGTCTATAGGGGAGCGGGGTCCCCAAGGCTTAGAAGGCGTTCGTGGATTCCCTGGTGCTGTTGGTCCTCCGGGACCAGATGGGAAACCTGGTATGCCAGGACCTCCAGGCGAGCGTGGTCCGACGGTAATATACATTTTCATTACATTTGTACGGGTGTTTTTTTTAACAAAATATGTTTTTGTGAGATGTTACTATTTCATGAATGCTGGTTTATTACTTATTTCTTTACCCACACTTTGAATGGTATTGTAAAAATTCATATACATTTTGTAAATGTTCTTTCAGGGAGCCCCAGGTTCAGTCGGTGCAACAGGCCCATCCGGTCCAATGGGGCCTCAAGGTCAAAATGGGGAGGCAGGTCCATCGGGACCTCCTGGAGCTCCAGGCATCCCTGGATCTCCAGGTGAAATGGGTGCTCCCGGGGAAATGGGAAAGGAGGGAGCTCCTGGGCCACCTGGCCCTGAAGGAAAGCCCGGTCCTGTGGGATCACATGGCCTGCCAGGACAACTTGGCGAAACAGGATTGCCCGGAACACAGGTAATAAGACCGAAACCTAAGAATCAAAACTTTTATGAACAATGCCTTAATTATACAACTTGAGTAATAAATTTTACAAACTTTGCTGTTCTAAAATAGTTACATAATAAATATTATATATTTCTGAGAACTTACACATTCAAGTTACGACGGATGGTACGTATTTTCTATTCATTTAGCTAAATTATTTTCAAGTAATATCCACAAAATGTATCCTAAATAATAATTTATTTCGGATCGAATATATGAAATTCCGTTTATAAGCTAATTAGTTTGGTAATTAAACATTCTTTGGATAATTTAATTAAGTAGGCTAGTGTACCTACCTACATTAAATAAGAAGCGACTTAGATCAATATACAAAGTGTTGTTTCCGTAATTGGCTTATGTACTGTATAAATTATACCCGCGTAAATGTTCTGTAAACGCTGTGGTAACAATGTTCACTAAATAAAATAAAATAAAAATAAAATATTTTTTGTTGCTGTGCCTGTTTGTATGAAAGGGCGAATGATTCACTAGGTAGTTTATTTTCATGAGAATAGTTAGTTAAAACTAAGGCGAGAACTACTAAAAAACAACTAAGCTTGGCAGATGCGAATATTGTGAAAATGTCCTGTATGTTTTGGTAATTTTAGGTTATCTGTTGGATTAAGTAAAATAGCAATGCCAAAGTATTTTAAAATAAATATAGTATAAAAGTGATATATTCTAGGGTGTACCCGGCAGTAAAGGTGATATTGGTCCAACGGGCCCGCCTGGTGTAAGAGGTGATAAGGGAGAACCGGGTGAGGCAGGACACGAAGGTCCTCAAGGACCACAGGGACGTGAAGGACCTCGCGGTTTGCCAGGTCCAGGCGGACAAAAGGGGGAGATTGGAGAACCAGGACCTATAGGTATGTTCTATTTGATTTGAACATTGACTCGACGTTTAATAATAACAATCGAAATAGCAAGCAGAAAGCATTAAATAGACAAAGGAAAAAAAACAAAGTTGCATGTATTTAAATAGTTAAATTAATATTCAAAAATATCGAACACTCAAATCTAACTTTACAATTTTGGCAATACTTGATTTTAATTAATCATTCTTATATTTCATCTTCCATCCAATCATAATTACTGGTAACCTCTTTATCCTTTAATAAATGAAAAATTAAGCTTTCGTAAATCTCTCATTACGGAGTAAAATATGAAGCTTTGCACACAGCAAATAAGTTTTCATTAAATTAATTTGTTTAAGCTAAGGCAACAATGCGGTATTTTAATAAGTCGGTCGCATACGAGTTGCAAACGAACCGCGAAATACGATTTTAATACTGTGCACCCTGCCTGCCACCCTCGTCACGTCCATCTCTCCGCATGACAGGCACCATCGTTCTTTATAATGAAAAATATTCATAAGACGTCTTTGAAAGTCAACATTCATTTGTTCAGTTCTTCACTCTTTTTATTCTTGCTTCCTTTGTTTAACTTAAAAAAAAACATGCGTATAACATAGGATGGTGGATCTAGTCTAGCTAGAGTTACTGAATTACTGGCACATTTCACCTCATACTTTAAATGATCGAATATATGAAAGAGCTATATATGAAGCGAAACGACCGAGGACAAATATTTCTAAATTTCCTGCAACAAAGACGTTTATATGCTTCAAATAATTTTTTCGAAAAGAAACCTCAACACAAACAGACATGGAAACAGATAATCATCAGAACAAACAAAAAATTTCGTTCTCTTTTATTTATAGTCCTTACTTTACCAACTCAGTGAATATTAAGATTGACTAGTAAAACCTAAGATTTACCAAAATTACAGTAACATATACATTTTTAAGGACCCGTTGGTCGCGATGGCCTGCCTGGACCGAGGGGGCTGACAGGAGCCCCCGGACCAGTTGGGCCACCCGGGGAAGATGGAGACAAAGGTGAAGCTGGACCACCGGGGGAGAAAGGATTTAAGGGTGCAAATGGTGAACCTGTGAGTACTTTTTATTTTATCAATTAAATATTTTTTACATCCAATCAATTATTACATTTTACATACCTTAATATACTTCAGGGTCCACCCGGATCCCCTGGTGTTCAAGGACTCCGGGGTGAAACAGGACCTGTGGGCTTACCTGGAGACAAAGGTCCACCGGGTGAGCTGGGGCCACCTGGAGCACCCGGCGCTGACGGTCAAAGAGGGCTCCCTGGGCCACCAGGACCAACAGGACCACAGGGAGAAAAAGGACAGCCGGGATTAAAGGGAGACACGGGTGACCCAGGACAAATGGGTAAATTGTTTTATATATAAATAACAGAAAATTCAATTGTATTTTATTCCAGTAGAAATCGTACACCATCATACCAGTTAATATACGAGTAGGATTTTTGATTTTCAGAGGTTTTTTGGCATGAAATGTGAAGAAAATACACAAAATTGGTAGGTAGTTAAAAAGTAGCACTACAGGTTTTCGATATTTCCAAATGGCTACAAAATATTTAATTATCTTTAAGTGGAACTGCATATGACCCAGATAAAAATGTTCGTAGGACCAACGGGGCCAACGGGCTCTACAGGACCGCCGGGACGCCGGGGCCCTAAGGGATCATCCGGAGAACCAGGCCCTAGGGGAGCTGAGGGGCAGCGTGGGGACATCGGTAGTCCTGGAGCACCTGGTGCCCCTGGCCCACAAGGACCTGAAGGAAAATTGGTAACAAGCTCCATCCAATAAATTTAACCAGTCATTTACTGTTTGTAATTCCACAATTTAGTCCCTTAAAGCAGAGCTAAAGTGATAAAAAAATGAAACATGAAACCCATGTTATCATAATAACACATACAAAAGACTAATGACCTAACTAAACTAATACAGGCTGTTTCTATGAAACACGGGTTACTATGGTAACCCGTAAAATTTTCTTTGTATAAAAAACTGCAAAGTGACAGACTACCCTTGACGCAAATAGACTATTGTTTTCGATAATCAATCCCATAAATTGACAAAAGCAAATCACAATTTAGCTCTTGGTAGTGCTCTAGGGTTTGCCTAGCCAACTAGCTACTATGCACTTTATCATGAAATATATTTTTTCCAAAAAGTGGCAGTTTTCAGGGATTTATAATAATTTTCCAGGGTTTCCTTGTATGCATCCAAAATACCAAATTCGGCTTTAGGGATTTGTATAGGTTGTAACAGGTTGTATAGGTTAGGTAAACTACACTTGATAGCAAAGAAACTCAGCTAGGTTTCTTTTAAGTTCTTTCCGATACGAATCAGTTGAGATATACAATCTTTTAAAATTGTACCAATTTTAATTCTTTACATCAATTGATTCTGTGCTTAAAAAGGTTGAAAGAAACTTAACTAAGTCGATTTCATTTCTCTCAAGAGTATTTTAAAAAGAACAATGGACTTATTTATTTCTAGCATTATTAATAGGTAATATCGCTATTTATTTATTAATTTTTTTTAGGGACCGCACGGGCCTGCTGGGCCTAAAGGCGACGATGGTCCTACGGGGCTTCAAGGCGAGAACGGACCAAAAGGACCTCCAGGGCCAGAGGGTCCAAAAGGCGACGTGGGACCTGCTGGGCTGCCTGGTGAACGAGGTGAACCTGGGCCCCAGGGAATCAGGGGAGAACCTGGAGCTGATGGTCCAGAAGGAAGCAATGGGCCACCGGGGCCACCTGGACCAGTTGGTCCTCCAGGAAAACCCGGTGATGTGGGACTACCAGGCAATCCAGTAAGTTATTTTAAATAATCCAAAATCTATGTAGTAGTTTTCCTCGACGGGGAATATTAAGTGCCTTAAAAACACACCTACCAAAACACACCAAGCGTAGATACAAGTTGACAACGAACCCCAAAGACTTTACTTTACGAAAAGCCCTAAATCTATTCCAGACTCAATAATTAATTTTATTTTTTCGTCGAATTAGTACTTAATTTAAACTTCTAGAAAAGGATTTGCTGAAACGGACTCTTTAAACTTTACAGGGTACAGAAGGTGCAGCAGGATTGCAAGGTAACCCTGGCATTCCTGGGGAGAAAGGAGATGCCGGTCCGAAAGGTGCGCAGGGAGAACCTGGCCCAGTGGGCCCTACGGGACCACCAGGGGAGGTGGGCCAGCGAGGTCTGAGAGGGCCGCCTGGGCCAGTTGTAAGCAATTTGATAACTTTAAAGAAGTTATTATATCATTAATAAACTTTAAATACTTGGATCAAATGTGTATATTGACAGGGTGAAACAGGCGCACCAGGAGTGGCAGGACCATCTGGACCACCTGGTAAACTAGGACCTCAGGGACCACCAGGACCAAGGGGTGAGAAAGGAAACAGGGGGCTAAAAGGACACATTGGAGATACTGGTCCTATGGGACTAAAGGGTGACCAAGGAGAAATTGGCAAACAAGGACCACCTGGCCCAACGGGACCTGCTGGACCAAAGGGAGATACGGTAAGCCTGATTATTCATTGGATCTAACTCATGATATATATATACAATGAACCTGTTTGTGATGAATAGGTGTAATATTATTTCCATTGATGTATTCCAGGGCCCAAGCGGACTTCCAGGTCCTAAGGGCGACACCGGCCCAACAGGAATACCTGGACCCGAAGGCCCACTAGGACCCAAAGGCAATCCAGGTCCTGAGGGAAGACCTGGTCTACCAGGCCCGCCCGGATCTCCAGGACCCCCAGGACCCCCGGCCCCTGCGCCTCAAATCCCAGCTGAATTATTCTCGTCGTATAGAAGACGACGAAGTGTTAATACTGAGGCACCTGAAACTGCTACGGATGACGACGTGGAAGATGGTAAGTAAATAACTAAAATGTGACGATTGTTTGATAGTTGTACCATATCTACTTACAAAATCGATTCGATAGTGTGAAGTCGGCTACGGCTAGCTAGCCGCTAGCTTCTAAGCCCCGCCTTAACTTAACACCAGCCACGGGAGGGGTATTCTCTACTTACGTTGAAATATGACTATCATCTAATGTGATTTCAGATGTTACGATCATTGGCGATAGTGTGGAAGCGCCATTAGACAATATTACTGGTTTTCAGAAGACGAGGAGATAGACTGGGTGCGCGAAGTGATGTCTGGCGTGGTGTCGGCGCGCGCCGCGGTGGACGCGGCCCGCCGCCCGCGCGGCACCCGCGCCAACCCCGCGCTCTCCTGCCGCGACCTACGCGCCGCGCACACCAACCTTACTGACGGTATGCTATCCGATAGACGTCTATGCGGCCCATCCCAAACCCAGGTGCGTGAAGTGATGTGGGCGTGAGTGGTGTCAGTGGAAGTTCTCGCGCCAGCCCCGCACTCTCCTACCGCGACCTACGCGCCGCGCACACTAACATTACTGATGGTATGTTATCCGATAGACCAGTATATGCGCCCATCCCAAACCCAGGTGCGTGTGGTGATGTGGGCGTGGGTGACGTCAATAGAAGTTCCCGCGCCAGCCCCGCGCCCAAGTACGTGAGGTGATACCTGCCTCCTGGCTCCTGGCTCCCAAGAGACTGACCTAGTGTGTCCCTGCTGACTTTTCTCTACGGTTAAAGAAACTCAAAAAATGAGGCCATATTTCTTGGGCCACCTGACTTTGTTTTACCAGATAAGACAATACCTGCTTTCTTTGTTGTCTTGTAAATCCTGCATTATTAATGTACTTTCAGGCTACTACTGGGTGGACGCGCGCGGCGGCGACCGGCCCATCCGCGTATACTGCAGGGAGCATCTCACTTGCATGTACCCCGACGACGCGGAACAAGCTCTGTACACGGCCGATGACAAACACAAGTTTTCGCAACTGAACAGCGGATACAGGGTGAGTGATATTATACGGGTACTGGTCAGACTAACTCGGTTTGATAATGTGGTATTTACACGGGTCGAAATAGCAGGCAACTTACTGGTCGATTTACTACTACTAGCGCTTTTTATCAATAATCGTTTGTAAAATTTAATCGCCACCACTTTGAAATTCGGTTTGCGATTAGATTTCACAAGTGATTGTCAATAAAAGGCGCTAGTTGACTAAAATCGACCAGCGATTCGCCTGCCAAGTCGACCCGTGTAAATACCACCAGGAGCGTGAAACAATATCGATGCTATATCGATAATATCTTGCCCAAGCAATAGCCACATACTCAACCCTAACTCAGTGGTGCAAAAGCTTCTTTCTAAGTTAGGAGTCGTATTTTCCAAAACTAATAAAAAAAATTGTCATGTGTAAAAATGGGCCAATCATATTTACTTATTTTGTGTTTAGATATCATACGATGGCGAGGGCAACGGAGGTATTCAGCTGCGATTCCTGCGGTTGCTGTCCAACGGAGCGAGACAAAACTTCACCTACACCTGCGTTAACACACATACTGTGCAAAGGTACCTATTGTTGATAGCATAAATATAATAAAATTATGCTACAAATAATATTAAGACTCTCTTAATATATTTTATTGGAAATCATCAGAAACAACCACTGTATCTAAGGCAACCGACCAGACAATATAAACTAACTGTGCCTGTATTATGAGTTTGCCTACTATAATCGATAGCGACTATAGCAAGCAATTTTGTGGGAATTTGGCCTCCGTGTTTGCTAATAGGTAGCTAGTCAGCTTTCAAGCCATTGAGACGCGGAAGGAATAGAATATTAATGGATACTTATTTGGTAACAATGTTTTGTTTCCGCAGATCCGACATCCCAGACGAAACTATAAGGACGAATAACATCAAACTGTATGGACATAATTCCATCGAGTTCAAAGAACCACAAGTGATAAAAGACGACTGCAAGGTAATCTTATCCTGTTATAATTGATAGATAGTATAAAGGATAATAAATATAAAACTCGATACAAACAAACGTTAGAAAAATTTAACTTCACACAACTTGTATCAAAATTGTGGATGGACGAACCTGCAGCCCCAGAAATTGATACATTCTACAGCTTTAAAAGCTATAAGACAAAAGGGACATGACAAAGACTCATTTTGGCATCATTGGGGCATATTAGGAAAAAGTTTATTTTTTCATATTTTTTTCCCGATATCCCCTAAAAGTGGGAACAACGGTATAGGCCACCATTTTCCCAAATTATGTGCCTAAACTCACATCGATTAATATTCCATTACCCATTTATAAAAAGCATGGACCCATTATTATACCCTTTTTATTTGTTATACCTACCTTTTTTTGCCGAAGAAAACACATTTACGCGCTTCCCCTCCAGAAGGTGAGCGAGAGGGGGGTATGTGGGACTCGCCAGGAGGGGACCGCAACATCCCATTATACCCTAGCTAGACCTCTAGCATTAGGTCATTGACTCACTTTTGAACTGTCTTTGCAGGAAGGCGTCGGTGAAATAGTTCTAGAAATCCGAACTTTTAAAACCGAAAGGCTGCCCATTATGGACTTCCAGCCACCGTCGTTCGTCGATGCACACCATCAGTTTACCTTCAAAGTGGGACCCGTTTGTTTCACTTGAAAACCTCAATGCATAAGGATAGCTTTAACATTATGTACTTAAGAATGGACCCTTGTAAATATTGTAAATACATTTGTGACGATTAGTGTTGTATTTTTGACTCTCTCATATCAACCCTTTTTAGGGTTCCGTACCAAAATGGTAAAAAGGAACCCTTACGGTGCGACTCAGTCTGTCTTTCTGTCTGTCACAGCTGGATATCTCGAGAACTACTAATGCTATCAACTTGAAATTTTGAATAGTTTTAGATGACGTATGTCCAACTATTTTGCAAATAAGAGAGAAATAAAAATATTTATATTTTTTGTAACAGGGACTGAAAGGAGGTACTAAAAAATTCGAAGTGAGGCTACTAGGGCATATGGGGTATGTGAACGTCAACTTACTACTACACAAATATAGTACAATAGCCCAATAGGCAACCGACGAGAGTAAACGACAAAATCGCAGAGTTAAAACGTGTACGTACTACGCCTACGGTCAGCGGTCGGTGTAAACACACTCTGCATGCACCCCTTTTTTTGTATACCTACCAGAGAAAATGCATTTACGCATTCGTATGTGAGCAGGGGTAGGTTAGATAGAACCGCTCAGCCCTGACGCGAAGCCTATAAGGCTTGGAGGGAGGGCTGGGTGCGGCGAGACATGCCCTAGGTATGACCCTAGGTGTGACTGAGTCACAGAATTAGTATAGTACTGACGTACAGAACGGCCACGCTCCTCCTCCCGCCGAGCCGAGATACCGCACCTCACCCCGGCAATCGGCGGTAAGATCAGCGGTTCATTCTTGGGTCGTGTCGCGCGCGCGAGTTGTCAGTGGTACGAGCACAGAGACTAACATAGAGCTCAACAGATGTCAAATGTCAACCCTAAGGTTCACACACACATTCACAGTTGTAGTTGAATCTCACTTTTTGTACGGCGTGTCCGGGGTGTGACCGAGTCCAACATGCCGTTTGGTATGCCTAAAGACAGGGCCGGATTTAAGGGAGGGCAACCGGGGCAACTGCCCGGGGCCTCCACAAGAAAGGGGCCGCCACAAGAAAGGGGTCTTCACATGAATTGTATTTATTAAAAAAAGAATCTTACACAACGAAAGAGTACCTTTCTAATTTTAAGATTTGAAAACATACCAAGTAATTTTGATTTTAATATTATTTAGTGCCATACGACTAAATAAATAAACGATTGAAATACTTAGCAAGAAAAATATTATATAACCTATTTGAAAAATAATTAGGGGCCTCCACTCCCTTATTGTCCCGGGGCCTCCACACCTCTAAATTCGGCCCTGCCTAAAGATCACATTCTCCTCTTGATACAACAAAAAAGGAGGTTCGTATGTGGGGCTCGCCAGGAGAGGGCCGCAACATTTAGCGCAGCGGTCCCCCACGACCACCTTCAGTGATCCAATTGCCCTAGTAACACACTGCACGATTCTGTAGTAAAAATACAAAATTATGTCTCAAAGATTTATTAATTACATCAATCACCATGCCTCCATATAAAGTTGTGATAAATCGCATGATATTTTAGTAATTTATATGATGTCTAATCTAACTTAAAAACTACTACAGCAATCTATAGATAACTTCTAATAAAAAACATAGCAAGTTACATATCTCTAAGACACATATAGATGCCATGTCATGTGCCTAAAGAAATTATGAAGTTATATTTTTTTATTTCGGTACATTAAATAAAATGCTTTCCTACATTCATATTTCAGACTTTCTTTTGGATCATTCATAATCACACTTCCATATCAATTTATTCACACGCCTTCAAAGCCGTCCTCTTAATTATTGTATACTCTACATCGCCGACTTTCTTTTGCCGCTTACCTATTGTTTATTATTTCTATTAATTATTTGCTAAAGTAAAATATTAAAAGATCGCCATCATACATAGATCAATAAGGTGCAATGTCTCATTACAGAAAACATGAACAAGACATAAGTTCTTTCTTACTGTTAGCTTGGGTGGAAGGATCATAATTTGCTCTTTGTAATCTGCCTGTAGAGATACAAAAGAAAATAAATAAATACAATGTAACCGATATTTTAAACTAATGGAAAATAACAGTGTAATTTTATTAAGGCGACATTATATGCAACACTAATGTCGCTTTAATAAAATTACTAGCGTAACTCTCGCAAAAAAATAATTATCGTGCAAGTACACAATTTATTAAAAATCCGAGCCGAGGGCCCAATAACAATTGATATTTTGCGAGGGAACCCTCAGCTTAGATTTTTAATAAATTGTGTATTTACCCGGTAATTACGTTTTTAGCGGGAGTGGCGCTAGTGTTGCAAATACAAAGTATCCCAAAACTTTGCCACATGGAGGGAAAGTACCTTAAATATTGAAGGAAGGAAATTTTAATGAGACTTCTATTTAATTTTAAAAATAATTGGAACTGCATTCAAACATTTTTGAAAAATCGCCTGCTTGAACCAATAAACCAAATATGAAAAAACAAAATCATATTTTTACGATACCGATCAAAAGGATTATTACAGGATACTTTTTTAACCCACGACGCCGCGCAAAGAGGGTTGTTATAAGTTTAAAGCGTATGTTTGTATCTGCACGTATATTCGTAGTGCCTAAACGGATCAAGCGACTTCAATGCGGTTTTTTTTATTTAAAGCTAAATTAATCGAGATGGTTGTTAACCACGTTTGATGAAAATCCATCTAGCCATTTATGGAGATGGTAAACTACCTGCTGAAACGGTAAAAGATACAGAGATGGTGTTTTGACTAAAACAATGAACCCCGGGCTTTATGTGCAATAAAAAATCAAAATGGCGGCCAAAAATTAAGTTAAAAATATTTGTGTGTCTGCACGTATATTCGTAGGGCCTAAACGGATCAAACGATTTCAATGCGGTTTACTTTTATTGAAAGCTAAATTAATCAAAATGGTTCTCAGACACGTTTGATGGAAATCCATCAAGCCATTTATGGAGATAGTCAACTGCCGCCGAAACGGTATACGGTAAGTGTATAGCATAGTGTATATACATATATACTATGTATACCTATCAGTCACATGTGACTTGGATATTATTTATTACTTTTTAAGAGTTAGCTTTTTTCTTGATTAACACAGCATCTTAAACAAAAGGAAGACCATGAAAAACATTTAAATTATAATTATTTCAATTAAAAGGTACTTTCCCTCGGTATGGGAAAGTTTTGGCCCTGTATAATGTTACCTTAAGAACAATCTGAATTAATGAGAGAAAACTAAGAAATAAATTATTGATCTCAAACAAAGGACTTGATTTTCTTCGTAAAACTTTGACTGATCCAGTATTCGAGAGCTTAGTTCTTGTTCTTATCGTACTTATCTAAATATATACAGTCTTTAAGAAATGCGAAACAGTGGCCATTGCATTGTAAGCCATAATTAACTTAAAAAGTTTTCTCCGCGAAAATTCATAAATACAAAGCAGCTACTATCTAGGAGTAACAAAACCAAAAATAGAAGAAAGCCGTAATTATTAAAATTATTATCATCATATTCGACATTACCATCATACGGAAAAGTTGCATCTTTCTCATCTTCATACTTAAATCTGCAGGACCCACTCGTTTACAGGCGTTCATAGGTATGTCTATAATTATATTTTCCAGTAAAATCCGCGCGCGATTAGAATGGGATGGGACCTTGTCAAAGTAAACCAAAACTGCTAGTTAAGCAGTCAAGTAGCGTAAGCATAAAAGTTCTGAATCTATTTAAATTAAAATTAATTTGAAAAAACGGTTTACCTCTTTTTCCAATAATTATTAATTAATCACTAAAATCATCACATAATAATTTTTAAATATAACTCGAGCAGAAATCCACGCGCACAGTTCTACACAACTAGCATTATGCGAGCATCTACGCGAGTTTGCCGACGCTACGGCTGGCCGACGGACCGTGCGCGACTCAGTTTCAAAAGGTAACATCCCATTCTTATCACGGATTGTACCAAAAACTTTATAATTGCCAATTTAAAAATAGTGAATGGTGGTAACTGGCAAGCAATCAATAATTCTTAGTTTATACTCCATAGAAATTTTGGGAGCTTTGGTTTATGCCTAAAATACGCATAATTATTTACAACAAAATAGAAGCCACCTTTACTGATTATTATCTGTATCATTTCTTATTTTGAGACATTTTACTTCAGCTGCTTAAAAATAAAGTATTTTAATGTCAGTCATTTAAAGTAGTACACCTCTGCCATCGTTTTCCTTCTTACCATTGCATTCGTTTTCCTTCTTACAACTGTCATCGTTTTCCTCCTTGCCACTGCCATCATTTTTCTCCTTACTATGTCCATTGTTTTCCTCCTTATCCTTAGCAGGCCCCACGTCCATAGATATGGCAGGATCATTAATAATGTCTGTTGATTTCCCCTCAGTTTCAGCTAAATTTACTACATTTGTTGGCTCTTCTGCCTTATTTGTAGTGTTGACACCTAATGCAGTGTCTTCTATCAAATCTTTGTCAATGTTATCTGTCACTTCATAAGTTTCAGGCACAGTTTCTCCAACCTGAATATCTTTATTAGTATCCATTATAGCATTTAATGAATCAACAGAAGTAAATTCTTCTTGTTTTTCTGCAGAATGACATTCAGTTACGTCATTTTGTTTATCTTCTTGATCAACTTCAGTCAATGCCTCACCCACTGAAACAATAGTCACACTTTCAACAGAATTTGTATCTTCTGACTTTTTTAAATTATTCCTTTCAGTGCTATCTCCTGCTTTTTCAATTAAAGTATCGCCTATCGATAAAGTATCATCCTTTAAGTTGACGGTTTCTTTTTTATTAGCAGGCATACAACCTTTTTCTACTTCATCATCACTTGAAGCAAGCAAAATATCTTCGATGGACTCATTGTATTCATCATTGTTGGTTTTTACTATCTTTTTTACAACACCAGAAGATGAACACTCCATTTCTGTATCAATTTGTGTCAAGTCTTCATCTACCTGAATTTGGATATTTACCTCTTCTACTATATCGCCATTATCTGTATCATTTTTATTTACTTCCGTTTCGGAATAACTGGAGTTTTCGATGCTTATAACATCACTAACCTGCTTTTTACAGTCCTCACTTGATCCTAGAGTATCAGAAATAGCAATAGGTGTGTCGGAACAGGATAACTCTGATGTAGAATACATTTCATTTTCAGAATGTAGTTTTTGTAAGAGATGTAGTTCATCCACATCAGATTCTAATTGATTACTATCATCGCTGAGAGAGTGAATTTTTTCTTCATCGTCATTTTTTTTTTCTTTTTCGTCAGTGTCTTGATTTTTTTCATTGCCGGTAGTATCGGTTTCATCCAGTTTATCTTTGTCATCAGATTTTTTATCCTTATTACTTTCATCTACAATACTTAACTGGTTTTCTTTATTTGCTTCATTCTTATCTTCTTGTTCTGCTGATTCAAGTGTATCTTTACTTTTATTTATGTCAACTGTACTATCGATAGATTTTTCTTCAGACTGTTTTTCATTTACAATTTCTTTATTTTTATCTTCCATGTTACATTTGTTTGGGGGCTCCTCTTCACATACCTTTTTAGATTTTTCTTGTAACAGCCGTTTAAGCCTCTCTTTCCTCTTTTCTGTGTTATGTAAAGAAGATTCATCAACGGGTTCATCTTCTTCACTTTCGATAGGAGATTCATCGGCTTCCTTGTCGCCGATTTCCTCAGCTTCCAATTTCAGTTGTTTCTGTCTGTCTGCATACCTATAATAAAAATGTATAATAAAATATAAAAAAATAATGCATTTATTATAAAATAAAATGAAAAGTCTTAATAAAAGTTATCACTGTTAAATAAGTAGGTACAGTAGGTACTCACTTGTTAAACACCTCCGTTTCTTTTTTGGTTGCCATTTTCTTGTTTTCTTCCAGTTTTCTTTGTAGGTCGTCGCTTTTTTCTGCGGGATCAGCATCTGCTGTTATTCTAGATGCTGCTAATCTCCATTCATTTTCCTGCCGCCGTCTTTGTAGCTTTTTACCACATCTCGTGAATAAATCTCGTGCTGAAACAGAGATAAAACTTACAGTGTTATTTATAAAAAAAAAAAAAAAATAAACCTATTTTTGTTATACAGTGTTTAGTCTTCTTTGTTCAGTTCATAACAAGAAATAAAAAGACAAAACACTTTTTAACTAAAATAGGTTTTAAATGTTTGTATTTTTTATGAATAACATGGTCAGACTCTATATTTTAACATAGGTATCGCTAACTTGTTAACTTTAAACAAATACCTTCTTCCATAATATCAACCTCATTCCATCCGAGGTTATCCTCTTCATTTGCTTCCCGGACACATCTCAGTACATCATGGAAGTCGGGAAAGGGGAGTGGGGTCCCAATGGGAACCTTCTTATTGACCCACTTCTCAAGTCTTTTAGCAGGTCCTTGGGGTTGCCCCAGGCGAGCATCAATTTGCACACGGGGTTCTGATGGCATCTTTGTGTTGGTCAGCTGGCAGAATTTCGCGTGAACTCGCACCATCCTCTCTTTGTATCTAAAAGTATGTTAAATAGAAAAAGTCACGTAATTAAGATATAGTTGTTTTATCTCACAAAGACAGTTTTGCTATGAATGTTGTTAGGCGTGCACATACACATTATTTAAGTGTGCGATACGCACACTAAAACAGTGTGCATGTGCACATCTAACACATCCATAGCAAAACGGTCTTCGTGAGATAGAACTATATCACAGTTTAAATTATATTAGGAGTTTACTATTCAGAAAAAAAAGATAATTCGCAAATAAATAATACAATCGTACTTCCATCTGAAATCTGTTCTATTTGATGGAATTTATGATTTTGTCTTTCATAGACAATAATTAAATATACATACATTAGAATACAAATGTAAAAGATAATAAATTTACTATATTTTCACTTAAATAAACAGTTAATTAAATGATGCACTAGATAAAGAAAGTCATAAAAATTAAATAAACATTTTTGATAGATAAATTGATACTGGCTGATTATGAAAAATAATAATTTACGGTAAAGAAAAACTTAGAATTAAATCATGCTATCACAAATAAACATGTTTGGATGATGACACAGTTGACACAAATACTAATTAAAAGAAATAAGTGGATACTTCATTCTATTATCAGAAATAAAATGTAAGTAGTCTCACAGAATTCATAGCCAAAAGATAAAGTTCAAACCAATCTCAACTTGGTTTTAATTTTTATGGTATATATTAATTTCGTTTTATCAATTTTCATCAATTTAGTTTATTAACAACAACTACTCTTTGTAGTTGACTGCACAGCTATGAACTAGAACTTTTAAAAATATTACATGTTCTGGGGGAAAAAACAAACTATGTTCTAATAACTTTACATAGAGAGAAAAATTAATTTACACATTTCTACTTGTTTAACTCAGAATTTTTAATGTGCTTAGAACTCATTGGAAAAAAAAAAACTAGTATTGTATTTTTTGCTGATATTTAGTAACAAAAGTAAAGTAAAAAATAAGTAATGCAGTAGACAAGTGTAGAAATTTTTCTTTTCTCATGTTTTCATATTAGGTTAGGCATAGAATACCTCAATCTATTTGTGTGGATTTAATACATTACAGTCTAAAGGCAGATTTTGTATTTATACTATAGATTTTTGGACAACACCATTATGCAAGAAAGATGTACATAATGTAAGGTCCATTTTCCTATCACCTCGATGGATCTGGTAACAAAAAAAAAGCAATTTAAAAGAGTGGTTGAATACCTCACCAACGCACCTTTGTAAAAGAGCTTTAGGATCTTTCTCTAGCTGATTATCACTATCCTTATTGGAAGTACAGTCCTCGTCACTGCATACAAAAAATCCAATTACATTGAAGCAGTGAAAGGTAGGTAATTCAAGATCAACATAAAACAAATTCAGTATCAAAAGTAGTACTATTGACATTATTATAACGTTATTTCAACAGAAAACATTATTGTAGTCCAAAATTTTGTTATATACTTAAATAATGCATGACAAAATGTAAGATAAATATAAATTATCAATCTAAGTTATGGCACTTTATTTATCTAGTGTAATTTATGATAAATACAATGGGTTCTACCCATCCAACTACGGCTGAAAATTTGTTTACTTTAAGTGCTTTTAAAAGAAAAATATTGAGAGTCAGTTTTAGTTTTTTTTGACACAGCAGAATTAAATCTACTGAAGCTCCTGATTTCAAAAGATGATGTTTGAAATCAGAATAATAAACTTTATTTTAAAATTCTAGAAAATAGGCAAAATAAATCTTAAAACTGTATGTATGTATGTATTCAGTATAAGTGTTATTTAAAATATATTTTTTATTTAAAAGTAATTTTTTTATTATAAATGAAGCACATTACCTTTCTGTGAGCAGGTAAACCGAGTCTTCATCATCATCAAAATCAACTTCTTGCTCCTCTAACTTTTGGATTGCTCTGTGAAGCTTCTTTAGTGTTTTTTCTAGCTTGCGAATTTGTCTTTGTCTTTTTAAATCATATTCACTATTTTCACCATACAGAAAATTATCAGAACCTGAAACATTCATTTAATAAATTAAACAATGAATAAATAGATTTGGCAACTATTTTAAAATCTGAACTATGCAAAAAATATGTTACTAAACACTGAATTTACCTGAAGCTTTCGCTTCAATGTTAGCCAACACCTGTGACTTTGCTAATTTTCTTTGCAGATTCAACTCATCAACAATATCTTTTATAAACAAATACATTTTTTCAGGACCAGCCTTCATAGCTACAATTTTACTTGAAACCATGTCAATAAATTCTTCAGACTCAGTATAATCCTTGGGAACCTGTCTGTAGTAAGCTTTAATTTTCTTCTCAACAATCTTTTTCATGTCATCTGAATTTTCCAGTTCTATACACAGTTTAATGAAGTTCCTGTAAACTGGATGAAACTCACTTAACTCATCATCTTGTAGTTCCATCAAAGGCACTGCCGTTTCCAATTTGGCTTTTGTATGATCCTTTTTTGGAGTACTTGTGCTTGAGCTTTGACTCTGTATTTTTAATGGAGACTCCTCTATCTCAATAACATTGTCTACCACTGTTGTACTGCTTCTACCAACCACATGGTCCACACATGGAGGTATTTCAATTTCAATAGTTGCACCAACAGAATCACTTTCTTTGGGATATTCTAATTTCTTCTTACCATGTTTATCTTTAGTTTTGTTTTCATTTTCTACATCACTACCACTACCTGTATTTTTCTCTGCAACATTCTTAACTGGACTATCATCGATTGTGACACATAACTCTGCACCAACTTCGCAAGTTCTCTTATTTGGTGGTGGTTTGACAGGGCTATCTTCAATAGTGATTTCGACATATAATGGCTTCTCTGGTTCCTTGTTATTGATCTCTTCTGCAGATGTTTGTTCCTCTGGCCTGACATACCATTGTGGACCTCCAGTGGAAGCAGGAGATGCGTCATCATCATCCAGCTCAACAGTCATTACTTCACCAACAGCAGGTTTAGGAACTTTATTCAGTTTCTGTTTTTTGCGAACAGGGTTAGCTATATTCGCAGCTGGTCGTTTCCAATTGCTATTAGTTTTTGTTTTTGTAATAGTAATACTTGGTGGTAAGTTGTTAAGAGATCTTGGACTGTGGACTCTAATAGGATTTTTCAAAATATGTGTAGCTGGAGTTATCTTACTGATCACAACTTGAGAATTAATCTTTTTCGTTACGTTAAGTGGGTTAAAAACCGATTTAGGCATAGATTGTATTAAGGGTATTTTTGTGACTTTTCCGTTAGTTTTATTTGAAGATGCATATGGATTAGACACAAAATTATTCTTAGTAATTTTCGTAACTGTAACATTAGTTTTACCAGCCAACACTTTCGGGATAGGATTTATCTTGGATTTCGTAGGTTTTATAGTCACACCATGAATTTTTGTTGGGATATGCACCATAGCATTTGGCACAGGTTTCATCTAAAACAAAACAAACAAAACATTTAGAACAAATGCAAATTTTCTAAAGAAGATTTAAAAACAAACAAAGTCCTGTACCTTTTTAGGAGCTGGTTCTGCTTCATCATCAGATGAACCTAACTCTATCACGTCTTCACTAGCCATTTTGATTGAACCTTTCAATCAATTACGGTTCACAAAAATAATCAGTAACTTGTGCTGTATTTTAAATTCAATTTTTGTAGAAAATTTGATTCCATCCACTTGCAGGGTCGGAGAATGCAGCAACACAATTATATTATTTTATTTTACAAAATGACAAAATCAATCGACCGACTCTCCTTTCCACCCTTAGAGCATTAAGAACGGGAGATGCCAACAGCACTCTTCTACACTAGATTTTGTTCACCGATTTTGGAGGGGGACGAGGTATACACGCACAGCACACAACTTCATATTCACGCACACTCTTGTAGAAAAAAGTCTTGTTGTTACACACGCACACAAAAACAAAATCCCACAGACTTAACTACAAAAAGCTAGTGATGATCCGTCAAAAGACCGATGAAATTGAATGATTGGAAGATGAGTGATTGATTACGAACAAGATTATGTTAATATGGTTTTCATTTGATTTTGTGATCTACACCAACAATCACTAAAATGCTCTTATAATTAAATGTTCAACATACATTTTTTTATTTATTTATTAAACAAAGTAAAACATACAATTTATAGAAAAACCCAGCGACTAAAACGTAAAACCCGATTAGGTTTGTCCAGTCACTACGTATTCGTCAAAATAGATAGTCGGTATACAACTAAGCAGTATTGAAAAGAAAAACAAATTGCTTCATTCTTATGAATTAGAAAAAATAAAAAATATGTCTACAACATGTTACAAAAATACCCCTAATGCCGAATATGGTATATAGGGACCATCAAACTGAATGACTGATTTTTTTGTCGCGATTTCAAAGTTGGTCCCATAGTAAAATTTGTTCAGTTTGATAGTCCCTATCTACCATATTCGGCATTAGGGGTACTTTTGTAACACGTTGTTCATATGTATATTATTTTAAGGTCTTTAAAATACTTAATAAACACAATATTTGATCGTAAATGCGTGTGCACAGGATGATGTTAAGAAAAAGCTGACTATTGTTTAAATACGAGAAATTCTAAGGCAAATTTTTGATAGAAAAATAAATTTTGAGTTTTTGCTTCACACTTTTGTGTTTGAGGTCATCAAGAATAACCTATAATTCTTTAGGTAGATTGTTAATTATGAGAGGAAGAAGACAGATAAATTTTCTCTTTCCGTAAAAGTTATTTGAGGGGCCCTTGAGAAGTTTCTTCTGCGTAATCTGTCTTGTTTGTATTCTATGATTAATCCTCGGCAAAGAAGCAACGTTATCGAGTTGTTCTGTTATAATTGCGTAACTCACTTTGTCATGAACCGACATGACCTTGCATTACCTAAAGAGTTCATCATACTTATCTTTATAGATATGATTTACTTTCTTACTAACCATAAGCTTTAATATACGTAATTGTAGATTATAAATTTTCTCTAAGTAGGTTGAAATGTACGTCCATAGCTTGAAATTCCATATGAAATTATAGGATCTACCAAGGATTTGTACAGGATTAATAGAACTTGGAACGGTATTTTATTTTTGATTATGACAAATTTAGCTAACAGAGCACGAAGTTTTTGGCACACAGTTTCGATATGAGGACCCCCGTTGTGGCGGTTGTCTGTTGATAGGCCTAAATATTTTTGCTGTTGCATCGTTTCTATTGGTTTGTATTAGCAAGATGATACTTTATTGTGCATACAATCATGATTGTGTATTACTATTGAAACGTCGTGATCTCTACAATATAATTTGTTAATAAAAGATAATAGTACAAAAAAGTGAAATAAAATAATAAATGCTTGGAAAACAAGTGATTTGTGTTTCATTTTTATTATTATTAAATTTTTGTATACATGTTCTGCCAAAACATGATTAGTTCGTTCCGATGCCAAGGTAAGCTTTATCCAGAAGCCTTGTGTAGATGTGCTGGAAGGCTCACAGCTCCGCTTTTCAAGCCAAAATATAAGCAGTAGTGAATGCTTGCAGCCACCTTAAAATTAAAAAGTTGGTATGATAATATGTTAATACCTATCTACAAATAAAAATGTATTGGTTGAATTGAAAACCTCCTTTTTGGTAGTTAGTAATTTTTTTGCAAGGAAAGTTTAAGTAAACAAAAGTTTTGAAATTTCTTACCTGCAGAAGCTGCACAATCGGAACAATTTGACTTGAGGATCTCGGCATCAGTTTCCTTTATTTGGTTAATGATTTTGGTGTCCTATGCTCGGGCTTTGACAGGACTGATTTATAAGATTCTCTCCACTTCTACATAACCGACAGACAGCCGAGGACTAGTAACTATCCCGGGATGACCTAAAAGAAAGAGAAGATTAAAAAAGGAGAACATCACACCCGTAAAACAGTGTCTCCAATTAATACTCTATACATAGTATTAATTGGAGACACTGTTTTATGCAAAAAAAAGTCAATACCTACCTATTACGTATTAATTATAAAAAATAATCTTTGACAATTTATGTGCTGGTCTGATCACATCAAAATAATAGTTAAAACTCATTCACTTGATCATTCATTCGTTCTTAGAGCATAAGCATTCGTTCTCTTTGTCGCAGCACTACGACTTTTATTATGGTATTCGACATGTGTTTGGTATCGTTTTGCTATCGCAATGTCGTCATTATCTTACACAAACAAAGTGCGTTTTCTTCGTAATTATATTATAGTTTGGTAATAAAATTATACTTACGTGTGATAGAAAATCCCGTTCTTAGTAAAATTTGAATTTTCAGATCGTCTTTTGCACGAAAACACTGCACAATTCACCATTTTTGCGGAGCTGCGATCGGTGACATGTGTTCTTACAAAATGACGGGTGTTCGAGACCAACTAGTTTTTATAAACTGTCACGATCAAATTGGTCATGTACTTTGGTGAAAGGGGAACGTGTATTTGCCATCTCCCGTTCTTAATGCTCTAAGTTTCCACCTCTGACATGACAGTCACAGACTATTTAGCTAGGTAGCATAGCATCATTGTAGTCTGTGCAGACTATAGAGGTGCTTGGTCGCGATGGGGCTCTATTGGCTAAAACGCTTTATTCACGATCCATCTTGGCGTACGTCCCGCCAAGGCCATGCACGATGCACGATGCAAAAGCGCTTAAACTTACATTGCTATGAATCGTAAGAATCACTCTGATTTGACAGATGGATGTGATTGCACATTGCGACTTTTCATTTGTAAGTTTTTATTTGTGCCAAAACGAAATAGCAATGTATCATGTATAACTGTCAAAATACAGTACTTCTTTGTTTTTAGCCGATAGACCCGCATTTAGGGTTGCCATCTGTACCTGACATGACAATAAAATATTGTTTTATAAGTTCGATTTAACGGTGAATTAACACTAATAACGGTAGTAAGATAAACAAACATTGTTTAGTTTATTAGAGATGAAAATAAAAAATAAAAAAGCAAAAACAATATTTAGCTCTTTGTTGTAGTGTAAATTCACTGTTTGATCTTATTATACGGGTGGCAACCCTTAAGCATTCAGTCTGATGGGGGCGATTCTAACGCGATAAACAAAATATCGAAAGGGAATTACATTTGTTGGTTTTCGTTGGCCCAGCGTGTACATTATATGTGTGACCATTCGCAATTCGCAACTGCAATAATAAACAATATTACCTGACAGATGTATGTGATACATTGCTACTTTTCTTTGGTAATTTTTTATTGGTGCCAAAACGAAGTAGCATTGTATCACATACATCTGTCAAAACACAATTAACATAAACTTCAATGTTTTTAGCCGATAGAGCTCCTGATGGCATGGTAACACGTGGCGTCAGACAAATGTGACCGCACGAAAACTGATGCTCATAATAAAAAAATCTACTCTCTGAATTGTGATCTGTGGAGTGTGATTGGTCATGTCAGTTGTCAAGTGATTATATACTCTTTGGTCATTATTTTATGTACAAAAATTAGCTGTCAAAATAAATCGTGCTCTCATTTCTAATTTCTATTTATCGATTAGATTAGGAAAATGATTAAACTTTTTTCACTAAAGCAACAGAAAAAAGATGAAGAAGGTACAGCGAGAGCTGGTGGTTCACAAAAGAAAGCATCAGCAGCTCAATTACGGATTACTAAAGGTGAAAAAAAAACCAATAAAGATATTATTATACAATACAACTCAATCATACCTCCTTTTTTTGCTTGTAATGCAGATCAAAGTTATTTTCAAGCATTTACTTCATCTTACATTCGTTATTTGTATTAAATTTTTGTCAATTTTTGCTCTTAATATTTTTCGGAACAAATGACTTATTTACACCTCCCAACATTCTTATGGTTCATTCTTATTACCTCAATGTTTTCAATTCAATTTTGCCCACATTGTAGAATGTATTCTGTTGTGAAAAGTTCTGTAATTTTGGACTGTCGATTTATATTTCTTAAATTTTGTGATCCGTTGTTAGATCAGATGTTAACATGCTATAAAGTTATAGAATATATTAATGTATTAGAACATTACTGTCACGTATGTGGTATATTTTATATGTTATATAATAAGATAAAAATACATCAAATTAAATATTGTTACAGATTTAAATGAATTGAATTTGCCAAAAACCTGCAGCACAGAATTTCCAGACCCCGATGATTTGCTTAATTTCAAATTAATCATATGTCCTGATGAAGGTTTTTATAGGGGTGGTAGATTTGTATTTAGTTTTAAGGTATGTATTACCTCACCTATTTCTCTGGCTTAATTTTTTAATCTCTAATTAATTTACTATTCCCATATAGGCTGGGCTATGGTTTTGTAATCATGGCCATATTTCTCTGTTATGTGTTCCATTTTATAATATAAATCTTTATTGCTGTTCATAAAAGCAAGACAAGAATGATTTGGCTGAAAAATATGCTGGAACCATTTATTGATAAATAAATACTTATTGGTATACTTATTTAAATGTTTAATAAATAAACTGCTAAATTGATTTATTTTAGTTTATCAATATTTTTATTTTTATTACCTACAGTTCTTGTAGTTGGTGTGACCGCCAAAGGTTTTTTCTGAATTTTAGGTAGGACCAAACTATCCACACGAACCGCCCAAAGTGAAATGTGAAACGGCAGTATACCACCCAAACATAGATTTAGATGGAAATGTCTGCCTCAACATACTCAGAGAAGACTGGAAACCTGTTCTCACAGTCAACTCCATAGTTTATGGACTTCAGTATTTATTCTTGGTAAGCATTTCACAATTAGAGACAAGAATTACCCTCGACATTTAGTTGAAATATTATTATCTTTTCAGATATTTCACAATCGATTAATATGATACCGCTATATAACTTTTAATTTTGAGATTTTAGCATTCACTATGCTATTTTTATATAATACTTAATAATATAATCTTTTTTCAATACTGAATTTAATAAAGTATACCATTTTCGTCAGAGTGTGTTGTTTCACACTTAATTTTGGAAAATCTTGTAAACACAATCCCCTTATCCATTGTAATATCTCAAACATTTTATTTTTTTACAATAGAAACAAGAAAATAAGCCAATAAGATAAACAATGAGTAAAACTATTTATCAGTAAGATGTTTCATTATCATGGGTGTAAAAAAAAAGTTAGACTTTAATATGTATGAGCACTCTGTGTAGTTGCAAATTATTGCAAAGATCTTAGTTTGTTTAGAATGATCATGAACTGCTTCCATTTATCAAGTCTTGAGTTCTGATTAGATCGGCTAACAGCTTGAATATTACATTACTCAATCACCCAAAAAAATGGCTTAACATATTTGGATGAAATTTGGCATACAGATAGTTTATAACCTGGATTAAAACATAAGAACTTTTTATCCTAGTCAAAGGTTCCTGATGGATTTTTCGAATGTCCACACAGATGAAGTCGCGGGCGGAGGCTACCTACTTTCTTATAATTTCTTTGACTTGAGGTGTTTTGAAATGGGATGAACTGCATTTCTTGGTATCCAATCTTCTATATTATTTCAATTCAACAATTCCATTCTCTACGGACATGTATAGCTTTTTTGGGTTCCGTAGTCAAGTCAACAAGGAACCCTTAGTTTTTGATCATTAATCATAAACCAAAAATTAATTATTGAAGTGAAAAAAGATGGTTTGGCATAGTAATGGCACAGAATTAGTATAGTACTGACGTACAGAACGGCCAAACTCCTCCTCCCGCCGATCCGAGATACCTGCACCTCCCCCCACAATCTGTAATAAGATCAGAAGTTCTTTCTCCAGAGCCGTGTCGCGCGCACGAGTTGTTTGTACTAACATACGAGCAACTGAGCTCAACAGATATCAGAGTCCACTCTAAAAGGTTCACGCATACATTCGCAGCGTGTACAAACGTAATTTGTTAATGTTGTAATTAAAACGCACTTTTTGGATGGTTGTGGTAATGCTTTGTTTATTTGTCTGATGTGCTTTCAATAAACATAAATCTCAAAATCAGTAACTAACTGAACGATCTTATTACTTACCACGAATTTTTAGCTGTTGTCTTTCATGATATCCAAAAAGACTACTACTGAAAGTTTTAAAAACTCTTTTGTTTGGTATAGGAACCCAATCCCGAAGACCCTCTAAACAAGGAAGCAGCAGACGAGCTCCAAAGCAACCGACGGTTGTTCGAGCAGCACGTGCAGCGGGCCATGCGCGGCGGCTACGTCGGCTCCTCATACTTCGAACGGTGTCTCAAATGAAACTCGCCACCACTACTGTACATTACGACACGAGACCTATATAAATAAAACAATCTCACTTTATTTTTAAGAACTTTTGATTTGATTTTTTTATATCGCGCCGGACCGTTTATTCTATTTAGCAGTGGCATACTATTTTAGATTCTTTTCGAGTTTACTTTGAGGATTTTCTTTTTCTATTGTGTTTTGTATCTCATAGAGATGTTTGTGTGAGATTACAGTATGGTAGCAGAGTATTATTGCATACGCTCGCGTTATATTATATACCCAAAACAAATGCTCCGATGATTCATGACCCAGTTTGCAGCATTTGGATAGTGTTATTATTGCTGCCTGGTTTATTTCGTTGTTAAAAAAGTGGTGTGTAAAATATTTCTTATTGAATAAAAGGCTCTATGCGGTAGTTTAAATGTTCTTGGCTATAACCGTAGTGCCGACCAACTGCAACGTCGCTGTTATGTACCTTTTAGCTGCGCTAACGTCACGGGCAAATCGGGCGATTGCCATCAAAAGTTCGGCATACCCTTTGTGCGTCTTACCATCGAAAATAAGCATACATAAATAATATGCTCATTAAAAACTTGACATATTTTTATTTTATTTATGCTCTTCATGGAAACATGTTCTACCCGGATTCGAACCTTTTGCGCAAAGCGCAATGTAGGTTAGCTGACTGTGGAATTTAATACAAATCTGGGAATTTTCTAGGCTTAGGTTAAATTATCGACATTATTTTTTATCTTATGCCATCTGGCGGAAATAATGCGCTAAAGATTAATATGAAATTCTTTTAGAGGCCATACCGCAACTTTATCGAGTCGAAACTAGATAGCGGCGGAATTATATGATTGTATTTAGTTCCAAATGATATCGCTAGGAGCGCTGTACGAATATTCATGTACAGTCACTGAAAAAATAGTCAGTTCAACTGTCTTTAATTTTATGCCACTTCTATTAGAATATACCTTTTAAATATTAATGTTCATGCTCAAAATTTGCAAATACGAAATAATAAATATTTTTATGACGAATGCATTTAGAACAATTTAGAAGGAGATAGCTTAGTTAGACTATGGGATGAATAAGTAAAACATGTTTTCATTATAACAAAAATCATTAATTAATATTATTGAGTAATTTAAATGTATTCATAATTTTATAAATTATTAAATGGTATAAATTTGTCGTTAGTGATTTTTCTTGCTTACATGTAAAATATTATAACTTCGCAATACAGCCGCATATTGTATAAATCTAGAAGCACTTAGCTAGATTGCCAAAATGATGTTAGAAATTCATAAAAGAAATAACTCGAAAAGCGAAATCGAAAAATCGAAATTGTTTAACTTGATTTAATTATTCGGGTATATATTTGCATATAAAAAAAAATGTAACTAGGATAGCCAAGCCATGTTAATTAATTTAATCACTAAAGATTGCTATTTCTCATTATGTTAGTTAGATGGCGCTGCCGTCGCTGTATGGTCCTTTAGATCAGTTAACATCCAAACAAGAGTGGTCATCTTAATGTGCTTCCATTGCATGTACCCATGCGGGTGAGTGAGCGGCACGAAGGTCAGGCCATCACGCAACCGAATCTTCTGCCGCCGTGGAGTCACAGTGGAGTGAAGTAGCTTGTAGCTTGCTGCATTATTAATGATCTGTGGAGTGAAGTGAGCCGCGAGCGGCGCGGCTCGCCTGCCTGCCTCTCGCCCGTCCCGCCCTCAGTCGGTGAGTTAGTCAGTCAGTGCGACCGCGAACGCCGGACGAACCGCGCATACATTGTCCAAACACGCTTTCTCCACACGACAGCGTGCTCAAGGCAGAACAATTTCGACACGCCACTCGGTTGCGAAAGTCTGCGCGATGATATATAAGTGAGAGCCGCCTCAGACGCCAGGGTAACGCTCATCGCACACGGTGAGCTAGTTTATTGGACTAAAGACATTCGAAACTCGCCAACTGTGAGGGACGGGGGGCGCGCGACGCCGTCGGGTCGCACACGCGGGAACAACGTATCCACATACTTAACTGTGAGAGCGACGGAAACCAATTTTTAATGTGTCAAGTCAGTATAGCTTATTGCTGCTACGTCAGATCGCAGAACGCCTCGAGCAGGAACTACAAGGTTATGCAAATGAGTTCTGAACGCTTCTATACCAGGAATAATCAAAAGACCATTCACAACTTTAATAAGCTTTAACGTTTAGGTTTTGCCCTACGGTGTTTTCGTAAGTGCTTATCTGTCATTTTCCCTATCCTTTATCTTTCGGTTTCGCGATCGCTAATTGCTAATTACTGTGAGTCGAGTGATAACGAGTTTGTGAGTCGGCTGAGTGGGCGTCTAACGCGCGGACGACGGACAGCGGACAGCTGACCGCGATGGCTGCGCAGGAGGAGACCCTGCTCGCGCGCTGCGAGATCCCCATCATCGACCTTGCCCACATAGGTGAGCATCCTTTGTTGTCCACACATCGATGTGTTGTGCCCTTCGCAACTGAAATAAATCTTGTCATTCTGCCGAACAAGTTTCCAATTACAAAATAAATCAAGGTCGGTCAATGTATCCATTCCATTCTCTTGAACATGAGTAGGTACCCAAGTCACTACCTGGTTCGAAACTGCTAAAAAACAGTGCTTATTAAAGAAATAGGAGGGAATAAACTACCGAGGTATTTTAAGAAAGAATGCTGGCTGTAAAATTAATACCCAGGTACATACAAACGAATCCACAAAATAAGTAAATGTATAAACACTTACCTTCGTATGAATAAAAGTTGTCTACCTGCGCATCCCCGTGGTAACTTGCCCCCGGCCGACAGCTGTGCATCGATGCTTTATTTGTTGTCTGTCATCAACAACTACATCCATCTCGCTCACAGAGTTCAAAGACCGGACACTGGATCCGGACCGTTCATCGCGGTTCATCCACCTAATTCCCCTAATAATAAATAGAAAGTTAATTTATTTATCCAATCGATGAACACAATACCTAAGTATAAAGTTTGTTATTAGTAGTACAAGTGACTAAACGTAGATGCGAAACATAAACAAAGGCTTTTTCGCTGAAACGATGAGTAAGCGCTGAGCTGAGCTGGAAGGACGATACAGTGGTAGATGTATAACGATTTGATTAGTCAAGGTATTTACTTATCACAGTACCTACCGTTTCGATTTCAGGAAACTAACACTTAACAAATGACGGGTTTCAAAAATAACCCATTTAATATTGGCTTTTCCATTAATTAGGTTGAAGTTTACAAAATTAATGCTGAATATAAATATTTATTGTAATTCATTATCATACAGAAACAATTACTTGCCTAAGTCTAGAATGAAGTAGATTTTCTTATTCATAGAACTGTGCGCATAGCCTGCACACTAGCGCCGCCATTGGAAAAATCATAATGCTCAAATAGAGACGAAATTGTGAATTATCTCCCTGTAGTGCACTCCGAAGGAGCTTTGTGGTACTTTTTATCGCTTAAACAATATTTTCTAGCCTGTTTTTTGCTAACCACTTTTCGCAATAAAATCTCCATTAAACTAAACGACAGGCTGGAAAATATTGTTTAAGCGATAAAAAGTACCACAAAGCTCCTTCGGAGTGCATTCACAATTTCGTCTTTATTTAAGCACTATGATTTTTTCCAATGGTTCTAGTGTGCAGACTACGCGCTCTTAAGCTGTTACGCCGTGAATCCACATTTAGAAATAATAATGAGTTCGATCGAATGCAGTTCTAAAACATTTTGTCAAAAAGTTAGAATTCCCCCTGCAACAAAATTCCCCGCAAAGATGGCGGAAGCGAATATCTAAACAGGGCACAGAAAAAAAGGACACAGCCAACGAAAGGGCAATGGCCTGCAGCCCTTTGTGAAGCTCTATATTCGTATTAGTAAAACGATTCACTTCTAAATAAACTACACGTTGTGAATCGAAATTCAAATTGAAATTGAAAAATTCTTTATTCAAAAAGCTCACATAATAAGCATTTTTAAATCGTCAATTCTTTTCCACTGAAAAGCGTCTATAAAGAGAATCCTATGGCACAGAAACCTAGGTACCTGTAAAGAAAACTTATCAATTTACTTGCTAACAGGCAATAAGCTTCTTTTTATAGAAAATCCCACACATTAAAGGAAGAGGAGAAGGAAAATGAATATGTTCATTAACTTTTCAATATAATATCTAAAACAACCTGATATTTATTATGTAGGTATGTAGGTACATTTATTAAATTAAATATATTGTAAATACATAATTATAAAGTAATTACAATTAATTTTACTAAGTAAACCTTTTAAACTTTATTTCAGTAGGTAGGTAATTTACTTGTTAAGGTTAAACAATGAAGAGCGAGCAACATTCATTTTCCGGGATTCAACTGACGAGGTAATTTACGTCCATGCTTAGTTACAAGGAAAGGTTAACTTGTCTTTCAAGGAGTTATGCAAACAAAAATTTAATGCCGCATAATAGCAACTAAGGAGGTAACACGTGACTTACTATACAGAAAAAAAACTAAAGCTTTATTACTTACGTAAGCTAACGGCTTACGGACGCTCTTTCGTCTCTATCCTACGGAAATAATTAAAAATTCATTTATTTTAAGGCAATAGAGTTATTATTGCACCGGCACTATTATTGAGTCTGTACCCATTAGAGTAAAAGCATGGAAATAAATGAAAAAGGGTCCAAACAAGACAAAACCAATATACATATTAATCATAATAGATAAGTATTAGGTAAAAACGTACTGAAAATTGCCAAAATATTGTCTTTACGACTGGTGACTCCCTTGTTCACCACTAGGTTACCTATCTAATCAAATGATAACACCAGACAATATCTGAAAGTTAAATTAGAAGTCAAGTAAACTAGCTGATGCCAAGTCGTATATTTTTTCAAGATTCTTATCTATTGTGTTGTTTTGTAGATTTACTTATCTACAACCTTAGCTCTCTATTCTGAGATAAAACTACTGACTTGAATCAAAGGTTTATTGCGTGAAGCTTAAGGAAATATTTAATTGATAACCCTAACATTGCAATTCATAGATGACTTAATTATGTAATTATGTACTTACTAAACTTAAAATAATCTCATTACCGTAGAATTATTGGTGCTTTAAAACTATTGAGAGATCTTCGGTTTTCCACGTGCGAAACACGTTTTAAAAGGGTTGGCAACAGCCCAACCAGAGTTGACTGTGTCATGCTGATGATCACACAACATTATGTCGTAATAGATTAGTAACACGATACCCTATTGAGTTATAATATTTTCATATGTAGTATGTACCTACCTACAAGGGCCTATTTCATAAAACATTACAATTTGTAATTTACTACGGTAATTCGCATAAATTGCGGTCTCTGTGAGTAGTTTATTTTCAAATTGGCGACGCGATGAACAACAAACAATCGTTGTAATTTACTACGGTGATTTTTTTGAAATTGGGCCCTGGTAGGTATGTACCTACCTACCTAGGAATATTTTTTTCCGTGCTCACTGTAGGTACACTACGAGACATTATTAGTATGATAATAATTTGGTATTAGGTAGGTCGATATAGGACTCGGTACGTACCTTTACCTTGAATACATCTGAGTACGTTGGTAGGCTAGGCATATGTTCAGGGAAATACTTTTGTGGGTCACGTTTTATCTAGAGCTAAAATAATAATAAAGTCAACGACTGCTAGATGTTCAAATTAATAAGCTCCTTTTTTCCGCGAAATTTTAAAGATTTGTCAAGATAAAAAATTTACAAAACAACGAAGATAATGCACTGTGCAAACAGTCACAAAAAACAAGTCACACTTTCCCGAACTCTGTGCCGGAATAGTGTGCTAACTTTTACCAATCCAATTATCAGTTACACAAAATGTTTAGGTTATCTGCCACTATTTAATTGGACAGTCACAGTCGTCTGACCCACTTACTCATATGGTTCATTCATCATTTGCTTGTGAAATATTTCGTCTGACGAAGCTTTTCTGAGGTTTCAGAGGCCAGACATTTATGCGCAATCAATAAATCAATATTAATTTCTTCCGTTTTCTGAGTTCTTGATCTCTGGAGTTCTGGAGCTGGACTTTGAACTCGTTTCGCAGTGAAGTTCAAGTAGGTACTTATGCACGAGATAAACATAAAGCATCTGCTTTAAATCAATTTTTAATGAGATGTTAATTCGGACATCGGAGAGAGTGCAATATAGAAGTAGGTGAACGCGAATGCGTGCACTTCTGTTCTGATTGAGTTCTTATTTTGCAATATATTTAATGCTAAGTAGGTCTACTTACCTAATTGTAAACAAAAATATTGTTCTGTTTATGTCAGACATAAAAACGCATTTCAACGCAACAAATTCTTTGTTATCATATTTTTTTTATCAATTTTTATAAAAAAACTAACTTTAAAGATTGGGAAATATTTTTGTTCGCAATTTACCCTACTGTACTGTAAAAATGGCGAAAGATTTGAAGAAATTTAAGAAAATATGAAATAAACACTTGATATTAATAATACAAGGTGTTACAAAAATACCCCTAATGCCAAATATGGTATATAGGGACCATCAAACTGATCAACTTTTACTATGGGACCAACTCTGAAATCGCGAAAAAAAAATCAGCTGTTTCATACAAAAATTAAAATCGAAAATATCAAAATGTATGAAACGAATGATGAATATGAAAGATTCCCATACCAGTACTAACCCTGGCTCCTGGCACCATCTTTCAACATCTGGGGAACCCCTGGAGCTTTACAAAACATCAACTTCTCCCCAAGCAGATAACTGAAAAAAAACTTCATAGTGACCTACTTTGTTTACTAAAATATAAGTACCTACCATAAACGTGTACCTATCGAAGTTAACAATATATCTTTGTCACGATACGTGTTTAATTCCAACTTCAACGATTTAACTGCCATCTACTAAACAACCGTGACACCTGAAATCACATTGCCTAACAAAGTGATTTCACCATGAACTGACGTCATTGATAAAAGTCATCATTAACAGCTAACATGACTGCGTCTTTAGCAATACGTATGTACGCTATATTTAAACATTGATAGCAAAACTACGAGATAGATATTGCGCGGCAGTTTTGGTTCTTTGCCCTTATTCCAGGAAAATGTAGACGTACACACTAATAGAGATGATGGGTATAGAATAGATCGCCGCACTACCTGTATATACGCGCGCGATGAGAATGGGATGGAACCTTGTCAAAGTAAATCGAAAATTGACTAATTAGTTAATTTTGATTTAGTTTATCAACTTATTGTTTACTTGTTATCTTACTTCATATTTGGATATCCTGAGCGTTTCTTCGCTGGACGGCAAACAAACGCGTCTCAGTTTGACAAGGTTCCATGCAGAATGGCGGCCATCTTTTAAAGGGTGCATTGAGTCCACTAGAGCCGCCAATCAAGAAAAAAACATTACAACGAAATAGTAAACTTGGTAAACAACTTGGTAAACCATTACTTTTCGCCACTTATAGTACCACCATATTATGTATTCTGTGGTAGCACTGACTTTTCGCATATTAAAAAAACTTTTTCACCTCTCCAGCACAAGGCGCGTAAAAACGCTTAGCAAAAACGATTTTTGCTGCGCGAGTGAGGCAAAGTGTTATTTTTTAAATTTCTAGCACCACCTTTTGAAATAATAAAGAAAAAAAACTAAAAGGATACATAGAATGTTATGAATGTTATGTTGAGTTGTTAACGTCAACAATTTTCTATCTAATATCACCTCGTTTTTCGACTTGGAGTAATAAAAAAATTTTGAATGATGATTTGGAAGTTGGTAAGTAACACAAAACACGACTTCCCTTCTTTTTATCCTATTCGCTGTATTTCTTCCTTCTAAATGACTGTTGCCTCTCACTATAAAATTACTCTAATGAGGTTTAAATCACTCCAGTTTATGAGTTCTCAGCGTTAGTTCGTCGTACCTACAGTGACTCAGATACATTGCTTCGCCATATTATATGCGGATTGAACGACAACGTATCGTCTGACAGGTTCATACGGCTGGCAATCCAGTTATTTTCCGCTCTGAAACTGAAGAACCTGTCCTTACAAAATAAAATTGAATTGATTTACTTCTAATAAGAAGTAATAAGAAAAGTATCGGTATCGGCTTATTAAGTTCCCCAAAACATAGCAACCTATTTACCATTCAAAAGTCGTATTTTCTTAGCCGTAAATCGGTTTCAATACACGTTTTGAAGCTTGTCTGTAAAGTAGGTACCGTTAATTTGTGTCCACTGGTTCAGTCTCCTTAGAAAACTTTTATGTATCTGTGACAAGTCCGAAATCAAATCGGTTAGTGGGTCACCGCCATATCGAGTGCGGGCGCCCGCGCAAAAAGGCAACTAGCTATATAGAGCTAGACTATAACGACAGAATAAATAACTACACAACGGAGAAAAACTTAAAAGTTTTATATCAAAAGACAGGCCTGACTTCGTCGAAAATGTGAAAAACTTTTATAACAGTACAGTCATCATGTAATTTTAAATGAATTTTTCAACGATACTATGTTTAGCTTCTGAGTATTAAAATAAAAGTTTAAAAATCAGCAGTTTATTTGTTCCTCTTTCTCAAGAGTTTTCTACGGCATACGACACACAGACAAGACAGATGCGACAAAGTGTTAATATTTTAACAAAATTGAAATTGAAATATAAATCTCAATAGGACAATACAATCGTCATAATTATGCAGTTAGTTATTACTATTATAATCTTTTACGAAGATTATTCGGATCAAGCAGATAACACTGCTATTAAATTCTGCTTGCAATTTTAGTATATCTCTTAATTGAAGCTATACTTAAGTATATTGTTTGTACTTTGTATCAGATTAGGAAAAGAAAACATGACTCATGATCCAGTTTCTATTCTTCTTAATCGCTGTGCAAAGTGATTATTAGTAGGTAGTAATTCATTTTGTGTTGAGTACTTACCTACATCTAGGTTTCGTGGAAGCAATAAATATATATTTTATTATCTTGTTGATAAAACAATGAGGATTGCTTCCATTTTGAATGTGACTCTATCAAATGACGTGTCTTTGTAATTTGTAATACAATCAAATACAATAATCGAAAATGCAGTAATTAATCCGTAGACATAAAAACATAGACATAATTTCAAAATAAAAATTACGTAAGTACCTGCCTTAAAGGTACTTACGTCATTCATCTGGTCGTTGTCCATTTTCATTAAAACCGTTTAATTACTGTTGAAATAACTGAACATGATTCGGAGAATTGTAATCAGTTTTTTTTTTATATGTAGATATATTTTCCTCAGTTTCACCTTCACGCTTCGTAACACTTGCTAATGCAGGTGTTCGAAAATGAAAAGAACCATTGTAATAAAAAATCAATATTTACATAATATGTGACGATACAAAGTACTAGTAAGTATAATTGTTGCAGCATGGTAAGCGAGACGAATGACTTTAATAAGTAGGCACTTAATTAAATACATGTACCCCTTTACTAATAAAGATTGTATAGCAGATGTATAGTTATACATGGTTACTCTCTGTCTTATTAAAAAGAAAGGGACAAAACACTATGTAACTATGCATCTGTCATACAATCTTTATTAGTAAGGGGGTTAAAATACAAGTGAAAAATCAACGGTTATATGCACATTCAAATAAAAACTGAAATTACTTGAAGTACCTAAGTATTATTTAAGTTTCCAACAAAATATTATAACTAGCACGTTACTTAGATGAGACGTATAGATCTTCTTTTTTTCCAATACTTTTCGAACAAATACTCATATAGTTTCTACGAGGGTGAACTATTGAAAAGTTTTGACATTAAAGGGACAGGACATCCTAGAATTTTCAAAATACCCTCATATCTTGCTCTAGTCTTTCAACAGCCGATGAGAAAACTTTGAAACGTGTGGGTCAAGAACCATTTTTATACGATTATTTTTGTGCCAGCATTCGCAGTTTTTCTGCAAAATGATCAAAATTGAAAACCGTGCGGTTATAAAGGTATCTCATTAAGAAAGGGTTAACGCCAAAAGAAATTCACGAATAGGTACATGGTTAAATAATCTTTTTTTAACGGAGGTGAAAGAAGTGCATAGAACTAAATAAGGTCGATAAATAAAAGTTTGTACGTATTTTGTTTATTTTTTTACTAGGCCGAGAACTTTTCAATCCACCCTCGTAGAATGTCAAACAAGTTAGATAGGTATTCTAGTTTGGTAAGCAGGCTTTAGCGTAAATGTGTAGTTTCAAAATCTTCGTCCTTATTGTAAAGGACGTACTTATCACCTTATCTCATGTTCTTTATTGCATTGATAAATGTATATTTTTTTAAACAATTTTTCAGTTTTCTGCGATCTTACATACCTAATGTCAATATTTTCTTTATTTTCTCGGCTTAGGTTAGGTAAATTTAAAAGAAATATTTGGCATGCCTGTAAGACTTGGTTTGTTGACCTGTATTCCACTTTCCTTTTACATTTGACGCTCACCGATGGTATGCTTTTGTCTCTCGCGTCACACATCTATTGTCCCCGTACCAGCTGCGCACACGCAGAATTCGCGTCAACTATTTGCATTTTCCATATTTGACAACCTCTGGTATAGCTGCTAAAAGTATGAATGTGTCTCAAAGTGAGGTGAATTTTCTGCGAATTAATGTAAGCAAATAACAAAACAACCTTCAAGAAATACGAGTATTTGGTATTGTGTGCCTGAGAATTTTCACATCCATCCTTTGAAAAACTACTTCTTACATAAAACTTACATAGCAGTTTTATAAAAGTTACTAAGTGTGACAAATTGTTTTCCTGTTGTGTATTCTTAATACACTGTATTTTTTCAGATTTTGCACTACTTGATTATTTTATTGTGAAAGGCTTTGTTCCAAAACAAATGTTTCCAAAACCTTACGTTACAGTTATGGAGTGACTTTAATTTCACCTTGTACCTTCCATCTAAATGAGCAATAGAAAGCACAAGGCGATTCGGAAGTACTATCCCCGCAAATTGCTAATGCGCAGGAACCTTGTCACATTAACATCCACGTTTACGTTATCCGCAACTAAAAATGACATGTAACAAGAAATTTAATATATTAATTAGTGAATTATTACTTTCAATAAGATAGGGTCTAGGTATATAAAAAAACAATTGTTTTTCCTTTTTGAGGTGGCCGCCAGGCGCATAAGCTATTTGCGGGGATACCTAGATTACCTAGTACCTAGGGCATGCAAAAACCGGGTAGTTTTAGGAAACCGAATATTTCGGTTTTCACAAAAAAAAATCCGGGTAACCCGGTTTTTTCGGGTATTTCGGTTTTTTTTTAAATAAAACTCAATAAAAAGGGTAAAATAATAAAAACTGTTTATTTTCTTTCGTTTTCGAATTAACATTAGTTTCTGAACACATTTGAGATCAATCACGTAACTAAATTATGTATGCCACTATGCACTTATTAACCTTAATAAAATTCTAACATAAAAATCAATAAAATCAACAAATCGTAAAATAAAAAACACGTCTTTAGAACCTTTGAGGTTAATAACAAAGTCAAAATTAAACATAAGAGAGAGATTGAGATAAAATATATTTTTTTAAACATACTTATATGCATTTCATATTGATGAAATGTAATGTAATGCAATCAGGTTAATGCAAAGCATGCTTAAATGCTATATGGGTTAATGTTAAATTATTCAATAACAAATATAGAACTCTGATATCACAAATCTTTATTTAACAAGCAGGTAAGATTAACAAACCCTGAATAAAAAGCTTGCTTTTAAGGTCAGGTATCGGTGGTTTGTTTATAAAATTCTCTGAGTTTTTTTTTGTTGTTGTTTTTTAAATTACAACTTCAGCCAACTCACGGCTGAAGTAAGTTGGCTGAAGTTGTAATTTATAAAACAATTATGTCCTTGCTCATATTTCCTTTCACAATTATTCAAAAAACAAAAGTTGAAGAGCTTACCTGTATCGTGAAAGTTTCTTTGCGTTTACTGTGACTTGGCACTTGCCAGAGAGTGAAGGCTGGTTTATACGAGGTAAGCAACTGACTCCGAAATCGAGACAAGTCAGCGCTGACCCAAAAATAACCCAATGTAAATTGGTTTGAAGTCAGTACAGCGGCATGAAGTCAGCGCTGACTTGAAAATTCCCACACGAATATTTTGAAGTCAGTCGGTACTGACTTCTGTACTGACTGACCCTGTGTAAACTTGTGTGTGTGTAAACAAAATGGCAGCCAGCCGGTAACGTCAATTCAAGAACTAGAGACAAAAATGCGTTTCATATGTATACACGCTTATTACTTTCCTTGAATACCATTGACTATTGCATTTTTTGAGAAAATAAGAAAGTTTTTGTGTAAGCTGTGTGTTAAGCGAAATAACCGAAAAACCCGAATAATTCGGTTTTATGACTAGAAAAAACCGGGTTCAAAATTCTGTCGGTTAATCGGTTTTTTCGGTTATCCGGGTAACCGGTTTGCATGCCCTACTAGTACCTACGTTGCGGAGTCGCATTGGTGCAATTTGATTTATAGATATGTACTCGGTTTATTGCCGAGGCACGTGGAGCCCAATACCGTCCTCGTGAGCTCAATGAGATAACAACTTGTACAGCTATCGGTACAAACGGTTAACTGAACTGTCAACAAGAATAGGAGTCTGCCTTGTAGAATGACTAAGTTAACTTTAAATTATAGTACTTACTTTAAAGTTAAGGAAAATAATTGCTCAATTTCATGTCATTAGACACAGTTTCCTTTAACTTTTTATCATAAAGTTAAGATAGAATAATTTTATGATCCATTAACACACTCTTAAGTAAATTCAGTCGCCTACGCCAACGCAGTTGGTACTTCTATCATAAATCTCCTCAGTATTTCCTCCTTTCTGAACGAGTTTCTAACAAGACAAATTATCTATTAAAATTGAGTGTTTAGAAAGTAAATACTGTACTGGTGCCCGTGACAAGTCAACAGTCCTGATCTGCAGACAAATAAGCACGGAATTGTCATAAAACCTCGCCTTTGCACAGTGCACACTAAGTTCTGTCTGTATCCTGTCTAACTACAAATTCTCAGTGTTAATTGTTGTTAAGCCACTTCACACTTTTATTTTAATTTCTTATGTAAATACTTACCTACTTTCACCGCTTCTCATTGTATTTTACATGTTTTCTTTATTTCTTACAGCTGTAGGTACATAGTCTTATTTCTTTTACCTATTCTTTGTGCCAAATTAAATAAAGCTTATCACTTTACACATGTCATTATGTTTGAAAATCGTGGATTAAATTACCTTAATAACAAAGTTACGATAAGATTCTTTTCTGAATTAATTAATATCCATCATTTTTAAATCCGATTAAAATGCATAGTGACGCTAATCCTACTTTTAAAGAAACACTCAAAAAACAAAAAAAATATGAACGAGCGAAGCGTTTCTGTCCGGACAGTCTGGCTGTCCGTTTGTTCTCCTTTACAGGTCGCATTTCTCAACCGATTCTCATGGAATTTTGTGAGCCGGTTCGATGATTTTTTTTGACAAGCCAGATTTTTGTTTCTTTTTTAATTTTTACAGTCGGTATTTTTGTGAGTAAATGCGTGGATATTAGTTAAGTAAAGCTATGGATATTAGTTTTCAATTCGATGCCTTAACATGGTTTAGCCTAAGTACCTATGTCATGCTCTCTTTAATCATTTCTGCAGTGCTGTCGTGTGAGGCGAGTCGTTACGTATCCTCAAATATGGTTAAGCGAAGCGATGGCTGGTTCATGCGTCATGCTCGTGAACGGGTGGTGCCAGCTTCTGACTACCTACATATTAATACCGCATATTAAATTGTAAGATTTGATTTTTTTCGTAACTTAAATGTTAACTTGTGTGTCAAGTGAATTTAGTTAATATTGCAAATCATACATGATGTTCTTAGCTATGCATTTACGAGTAGTAGACAGTATGATTTCTCAACTAGTTGAAAGTTGTTTTCTCTCACAGTTACCAATCCGATATTTAGATAGTTCATTAATATCAATACCCATTTTTTGTAAACTTTTGTTTATTATTGTAATGGAAAATGACCTTACTTTATGTTATTGTGCAGAGGTCATTTTAAATTTTTTGACGAGTATGTATGAAATATACAAGGAGAAAAAGCAGCCCTTGATGAGTTTCTTGCCGGTTCTTCTCGTTACAAGGTCTCCCGCAGGGTTTGCGAACCGATGGCGGGTTGGAGAAAAAAGCAGCCCTTGATGAGTTTCTTGCCGGTTCTTCTCGTTACAAGGTCTCCCGCAGGGTTTGCGAACCGATGGCGGGTTGGAGAAAAAGCAGCCCTTGATGAGTTTCTTGCCGGTTCTTCTCGTTACAAGGTCTCCCGCAGGGTTTGCGAACCGATGGCGGGTTGGAGAAAAAGCAGCCCTTGATGGGTTTCTTGCCGGTTCTTCTCGTTACAAGGTCTCCCGCAGGGTTTGCGAACCGATGGCGGGTTGGAGAAAAAGCAGCCCTTGATGAGTTTCTTGCCGGTTCTTCTCGTTACAAGGTCTCCCGCAGGGTTTGCGAACCGATGGCGGGTTGGAGAAAAAGCAGCCCTTGATGAGTTTCTTGCCGGTTCTTCTCGTTACAAGGTCTCCCGCAGGGTTTGCGAACCGATGGCGTAGCTTCCTTGACATTTACAAGTGCTTCTAACAGCGTGAATAAAAGATTGTGACTTTTTAAATTTTAAGGCTTAAAAAAATCACGACTGCCCTGCCAAAAACGAAGTAAAGTTAAATAGCAAGTGTCATTGCAGTTGGGGGACCGTTTCGTGGAATAATTTTTAATCTAAGAGACCCCCGACTGCAATGACACTTGTAATATTTTACTTTTTACTTCGTTTTTGGCAGAACAGTCGTGTTTTTAATAATTTTTATTTAATTATTTTCATTTCACACATTTGAGTAAAAAAATTTAGGAATATTATCATCAAGGCCTTTCATTTAATGCCCTTAAATTGAAAAATAAAAACTTTTTTTTTCACATTTGAAAGTGGTGTCGTACAATCGCCATATTGTTTTTTTTAAAGACAGCCGGTGTCACTCGGAATGATGATATAAGGATTCTATAACCATACCTCATACATCCAAATTCGTTAAGGCATTTAATAGTTGTGGTGGAATAAAGAACTCGCATACTCACATACTAATATAAATGAACCTTGAACACATTACACTCTCTATTTTGGGCTGTGTCGTGTAAAATTACCGGCTTTGAACAACGATGAGCTTCGTGTCAAGAATTAATTTGTTGGTTTGTGGCAGAAGACACCTACGTGGAATCAAAGACGTGTCTGTCAACGCCTTGCTTGCCGGTTGCCGTATATGTACTTCAAAGTTTCCGTGTAGACATAAGTGTGACTTTAATGTCTAAAATACACAAGGAGTCTGTACAAATAGGTTCCATTGTTGAAGCCGTCTTCTGCGAATAAGAAGTAGTTATAAAGTTCTAATCTTAGAGATTGCGCGAACAATAGACTTGTAGGAAGCAAAAAGTGCATATAAAAAGTTCGCCATACAAATATAGATTGCCACAGAGCGTCTAGCCGTAGTTGTTAGTGAGCGGCGCAACTTAAATAGTTTACACTTTCTATCCTTGCCTGTCACCTTGATTACATACTTCTTATAACAGTCAAAATTAACTTTTAAAAGCCATATTGAAGCATTGTCTTATTAATAGCTCGATTAGGCATTTGAAAATGTTACTACCGAGTGTTCTCATTGCCATCTAAGATTAAGTATACAAATCGCTTTTCACTATCGACGTCTTTCATCCATAGATTGATTTATGTGTCTTTGATGTTTCGTCCGTCAGTAAAGATATTGTATTTACGTGTACATAATAAACAATTTAGAGATAAGTACTCAGACATCTTTAGTCAAATATATGAACTGAGCTATTCATCCATCAGCTGGTATGAATGAAAAGTTACTTCGTTACTTAGTGTATGGTCTATTTCATACCTTTACCACAAAGTATGTAGCAGCGGCGCTAAAATCAATATTTTGTGCCTTTACAAACGATTTTAAGTATTACGGACAGTAACTTTCAAATATTACAGACAGAAATGACAAAGGAGGTCTACTTTGGGTGCTAAAAGGCAGAAACGCAAAGCTGCGTGTTACTATCATAAACGGGTTGTTCTGTTCAAAATGTTAAATCGATGCTAATTATAGTCCGTAATTTGCAAACGACTAACTCGTTATACGAATGTCAAACAATGTGAGGATCTGAGTTAAGTACCTCTGTTCCGATTACATGCCCACTCGACTGTAAAAGCTATCGGCTCTAAATTAATCGATCACCAATTTTTGTATTTCTTCGAAATGCTAAGTTGTTTTCAGGGTTCCGTACCAAAATGGTAAAAAGGAACCCTTATGGTTTCTTTTCTGTCTGTAAAAATGTAAAAAAATATTGCCCTCATCTCCGAAATTTGCATAGAGAAAAATCTGAAATTATTTTATGTGATAGAAGTTTATGTATAGATTACAGGAAAAATAAAACGATGTCTCATAATAGCACACTTTTTCAGAAATCATCAACAAAAATTACATTAGATCACTATCGGTCAAGAGATGGCGTTGACCTAAAACTGCAATATTCTACACCGCAGTGTATATATTTATAATGATACGGAACCCTCGGTGCGCGAGTCCGACTCGCTCTTGACCAGTTTTTTTTTATATTGTACCTATATATTTGAGAGTTTTTGGACACCTTGATTTTTTGTCACATTTGTTGCTTTGAAGTAACTTAAAATCACCCATCCAAGTAGAGAAAATGAAGATTCTTTAGACAATATCGGTAATAATACATACATACTTATGTTAAATCAATATACTTTACCTTGGTGTCATAATTGAAGATTGCGAATCACGATTTCCTTATGACCTTTTGATGTGTATACAAAAATTCATGACTGTGAGTCTGTGAGGCATTTTTTGCCGGTTATAAGTACTTATGAGCGTAAAACAAAAGACACAAAAACACTTATTTACCATGAAAACTCAAAGAACAAAATAGGATATCAAAAAAGACACGAAAAGGAAAAGTTGAAAAAGCATTAAAAACATTAAAACTGCAAAAAGTCTTTGAAATTATATAGGTAGCCATTTAGACACTTGCTTAATTTAATGAATGATGCTAACGAAAGAATGTATTTTCTAACATGGTACATAATAAATTATAATATCATGCTATTCTAGTTTCCTCGTTGTCGCGTCAAAGTATGAGGCAGAATTATAGAATTATCCGGAAACATTTTACACGAGCTACCTGGAATATTTCAACTATTTGAATAAAGAGCATGGCTAAGCTACAGGATCTAATTTATTTACAGATAATACAAAAACTACAAACCAAACCGTATTTGCTTCTAATAAAAGGAATAAAAATATTATCGATAATCTTTCGTATTTGTTCACTCCTAAGAGTTGAATGTTAGAAACCTTTTACTTATTTTCTCAAAGGGATGCAGTAATTTTAACTAAAATGCTGGTGAAGAATGGCTACTTTTGATTCTCATTAGTAATTAAGATAAAAACCTGCCTGCGGAGGAAAAAACTTAACAAGGAAAACCGTCGCATATCTTTCTGGGTTTTTACTCAGAACAATATTACCGCTCTACGTTCCACTTTCAAATACAAATAATTTCTTTTAATATTAATTGTACCTTACCTACCTACTTTAGTCACATATGTTGTGCAAATAAGTTCTTTACCACTCAGATGATAATATGATCAATCTTTAGACAACGTTAAATCAAATACTTATTCTCATTGCGAGCCAGAGTTCACTAATTTTGTTTAATATTAATAAAAGTAGGTATGCACATACAATAGCGAATTAATTAAAGAAATATTCAAACTTCATTTATAAATAATGAAAATTTCTAAAATTCGAAACAATAAAATAACAAAAGCTTTTGAGATGTTCAAATCAACTCCGCAACTCATTTTATTTAATCTGGTCTGATTCACATTTATTAATCTAATCGATGTAGGTGGGCACCAATATCCGATATGGCAGCGAATTATTTTTGTGCTACAAGAAAGCTGTTTATCAAAACAATCTTCCTGGATTACGTAAGCGACATGTAAACTTTGAAGTAGGTAGTCTATCATTTTAATGTCGATAATTACGTCATGTGCGTTTGTTGCGAAAGTTTTGCAATCACATATCACATGCACAATATTGGTGCAAATATTTTAGAATATTCGATTATACCAGATTAAAAGTATTAAAAGTGTAAGTAAATAGATATAAGTAGAATGTACAATTACACAGCTCAGTAGACCTGGCGTTTGTAACATTTTTCGAAATGGGTGAAATGTATGAAACAGCTGATTTCTTTTTCGCGATTTCAGAGTTGGCCCCATAGTAAAAGTTGTTCAGTTTGATGGTCCCTATCTACCACATTCGGCATTAGGGGTACTTTTGTAACACCTTGTATAATTATCGAACCTGCTCACAACATTTTACCAGAGTCGGTTGAGCAATGTGACCTGTAGAGGAGAATAGACGGACAGACATAAGAAAGCATTTCTGCCCAAGCTGAAACGGAGACGCTTCGCGTTCGCTCGGTCAATAAAACGTGTACGTCTTGGGATGATAAGTCATTGACTTAGAGACTTCCGTGTCGTGGCTCATTGTCTCATTCAGTCAAACAATTGAACCACACACACTAGATACTTTTGTATGTGTCGTTTGTTAACTTATTGTTACATTCGTTTTCGAATTATTGGTGCCCTATTATGTACGAGCACGTCCTGTCTCGCTCTCGAGAATTCCAGTGATAGGACTTTTATCGTAGCATTAAAAACATCACGATTTGCCTAGACATTTCATGAATCTGCCATGGCTGTGCACTCTTCTTTCTTCAAATGCAAATGTATGTACTTATCTACATAAATTATTTATTCGATACTATAAAAAAAAAACAAAAATACAAAGAGTTTTGTTGTATCACAGTATAAATAAAAAGTTTTATGAAGTCCTGTTCGTCTACTTACGTTAGGTTCGAAGTTTGAAGCGAGCGAGTTAAACCAATACTTCTAAGGCAAAAATAGCAGTAGCTAAATAAATACGTTATTTACATGAGTGCTTTGACGCAATCGTGATACGACGATATTTACCATTCGATTTTTAAATTGTTTAAAATAAACAATATAAACATCTGTCAAAAAATAAACGAACGTCGTTTTTATTTTTCCTCTAAATAGTCCGGTCTTCAAATTTTTGACAAAAGCTTAGAAATCGATATTATGTAAGTACTCATCAAAAATAAAAATTATTAAAATGTTAAAAGGTTAATAATTCTCTAGCGATGCGAATAAAATTCTAGTTCTGTGACGTGCAGGCTTTCTGAAGTAATTTTCCTTGGGGTTTTCATTGAATGACGATGCCTTGATAAGGGTTCACGTGTCGTAATGGCACGTGCATGCCAGTAAAAACGCAACCCATTACATATAAACTACCTGCTTGTAAACATCCGTACGATTGTAGCTCTGAATATGTACTTTTTTTAGGTTTGTAGGAAAATTTTCAGGTTTGATTCGACTCATAAAAAAACAAAATAGAGAAAATATTCGATCCTTCAGTTTAAAACTGCAAGAAATTAAATAAAAACGGATAATAAACCAACAAATGACATCAATACTTAATGGTACAATAATTAACATTACCACCTTCATAACTACCATAACATTGTGTTTCTAAGACATACGACTAGAATAATATATACATATATGTTAGGCTTGAAGACCGATATCGCTAACAACGCGTTGTGTCACTGCCAAAAATCCACACCGCGAAATTCATGTTATTGCTGTTATAAAAACGCCCATGACGCGTTGTGGTAATCACACCGAACGACCAACGCGTTGTGGCAATGAAGTAAAGCCATGCCATGACGCGTTCTGAGCACTAGTTGGTGCAACCATAACACGAGAGATAGGTAGGTGATTGTAGTTTCCAATGACTAATATTTGTTGGTATTTATACTCGTAATAAACCATAACCTCCCAATTTTAATATAATTCCAGCTAAAATTATTGAACCGGATACAGGAGCCTCAACATGAGCTTTACGTAATCATAAATGAACAGAATATATAGGCATTTTAACTAAAAAGGAAATAATCATAAAAAAAAATTAACAATTCGTAGGCTTATCTTTATGTTGATTTGAAAAAAAATGGCATTAAAAGCTATTCTGCAATTTACTTAAAATAATTTGGAAATTAAGATTTTCGTTATGACAATTTAATTTTTTCAAATCAACATAATAAGGCTCCCAATTGTCAAACACAAACTTTGTCATTGGAAACAACAAATACCTGTCCATCGTGTTATGCATGCATCGTGTTGCACCAACTGGTGCTCAGAACGCGTCATGGCTTTACTTCACGACGCGTTGTGGTCGTTTGGTATAATGGCCACGACGCGAATTTTGCTTTGTGGTCTTTCTGGGATTACCACATCGCGTCGTCATGGGCGTTTTTAAAAGAGTCGCAACACGAATTTCGCGTTTTGGATTTTTGGCAGTGGCCACAACGCGTTGTGAGCGATTTTTTTCGCTCAATCATTTCGATCTTTGAGCCTAACATATTTAAAAATAATGTAAGTAATACGGTAGTGTAATCAAAATTTTTCGCTGTTTTATTATGACAAAGTGACTTTTGCTTTTTAAGGTCGATATTAAACAAACTTCGAATAACAAACATGGTTTTGTAACGCAACAGCAAAAGAAAAATATATAAACAAAACCCGCAATGAAGTGGTAGGTATGTTTTAACTGTCCGTGATCCGTAGGGGAAATTGATTCTTAAGTTTTTATGTATTTCCGGAAAAGCAAGTAATGAACAAAAACTGATCTTAATTGTTTCAGCTTAGACCTCTCAGCACTTCCCAATTAGCCTTTGAATCTCGTTAATGTCCTGTTACTTTATATTTCAGAAAAAATATGTCCTTACAACCAGTGAAGTAACTGCCTGTCGATACTGTAACCAAACTCGAACCTCAATTCGAATCTCACTTCACTGCGCGGGAATTTTAATTCATAAATGATGATAAGTTATTTTTTTAATCACAGAAGATTTTAGATAGCTGCGGTAGCTACCTAAAACCTTTTACAATCGTTAAAGTAGCTTATATTCAGCAAATTTTAATAACTAATTTCGTTGTGAAGTGAGGTTCGATGTGAGATGCGAGTTTGGTTACAGAGTAATAGTTGTGGGCACCTTTAGAACACCACTCCCACTCACACACACATACACAGGAAATGTAAAAATAAAAAGAATATACATAAACTTAAACTACACCCAGTTGTTTATTGAAGAATTTAAAAATATTGGCTGGTCGGTTGAGGTATGGACATAATAATAGATGGACGTAATAAGTACGTATGGATTCTCGCTCTTGAGAATTAAGGCTGCATAGTCTGCACACCAGCGCCGCCATTGGAAAAAATCGTTTGGTTAAATGGAGTTTTATTGTTAAAAGTGGCCACTTATCGCAAAAAATCTCCATTAAACTAAACGACGGGATGGAAAATAGTGTTTAAACGATAAAAAGAACCACAACGCTTCTACGAAGTGAACTACAGAGAGATAATTTACAATTTTGTCGTTATTCAAGCACTATGTTTTTTTCCAATGGCGGCGCTAATGTGCAGACTATTACGCCCTCTTAAGGAAGAGCAAGAGCTACGAGAAAATGCGGAGCCGTGTTGTCCAATATAGATTTTTTTTTCTTAATTACCTACTATTCACTTCTTCAACTATATTTCCCATATAATTAGTTACATCCCTCTGTAAATCATTCATTATTTCAATATAACACACTAGTTCTACTGTTGTTCTAGCATACTTTCTAAAAGTATCGGAAAATTTAAACTTGATAGCTCTCCACGCAACCTGACTCATTTCCTGTAAACTATTTAGATACGCATAATTATCTATCATGAACTGTATCTGTCACGTAATATTACGTCATCAAACAAACAATACTGTGACATAATTTTAAAAGCACTTTAATTTAGTGAAGACTTGTAATCGAAAATATAAACAATAAATAATAAGAAAAACAGCAAAAACACGCAAAAAAAACAAGTTTTGTATACATTTTTACAAAAGAAAACTAAAGATTTCGTGATGAGACCATGTGATATTTAAAAACTCGTATTTAACGAGACTGACAGCCATTCATAAGCCTACCCAATAATGAAATCATTAATGTGTTAAAACTTTTTTGTAAGTTTCAAAGTGTAAGTACCGTTGTACGTATTTACCACGTATTGCATAAAGCTTAATCAACTACAACAAAAAATACTAAATAAACTACAACACTGGCCACTTTGCGCAAAAAAACTCCAAATATTGTTTAGGCGTTAAAAAGTAGCACAAAGCTTCTTCGGAGTGTACTACAGAGAGATAATTCACAATTTCGTCTTTATTTAGGCACTATTTTTTTTTCAATGGCGGCGCTAGTGTGCAGACTACGCGCTCTTAAATAAAATACATTATAACGTTCAATATAATTTTCTAATGATTTCCATGAAATGTCGTTATTACCGTACGTAGCATATACAATACCGGTTTCTCTGTATATCCTCGATCATTATTCGACTAGAAAATGACTGACAGACAAGGCAGACTGGCTGTAAAAAGTCTTGCAATTAATCTTGGCCGATCTTTTTGTTCGCATTTTCTTGGTTTGGCACTAATTTATTTCTTCCGTCGTATATACTTGAAGTTGTCTCCAAAAGTACTTCTAAATTGGTCAATTACTAGGCGTAGTAAAACTGACAGCACAGGGCCGTTCAATAAATATCTCTACACAGTTAAATATAAGAATCCTGTCAAATAAGCCTTTGTTTTGAACACACGTTTTAATAAAAACCTAAAGCTTTGTAACACGTTTTCAGTTCATACCTGAGAGCCTATCACAAAAAAGCATCGCGATAAGCGTACGATATTCGTCCCACCCCGTGACATTATTAACTCGGGTAAAAGGTTCAAAATCAAGTAAATCGATCAACGAACATCGTCCGACTATCGTGATTCTTTTTTGAAATAAGCCCTCAGGCATAGATGATTAAAGGTTCATAGTACTAAAATTGTGCCCAGAATACTTATATAGCGACCTCGATACTCGTACCTCCATTCGTGACTAGTAATTGCATGCATCATCCATTGCCAAGCCTAACATTGTAATGTGATTGCCTTAAGCACTATCGGTTTTCAAACTCGGTATTAAATATATTATTATTAGATGTTCATATAATAAGGAAGTTAGTTGTTGCTTCTTTGTGAAACAGCAAAGATAGCAAAGATACCGACCTGATAGTTTTTAAGTGCTGTTTTTTATTGTTATTAGTTCTTTTAGCATTTTATTGGATAAGAGGTAAGATTATGTACTGACTTAAACTACAAGTAAAGTTTTCGGTATAACATAATTAACCCACTAACCGTTAAGGATATACCCATTGACAAACAAACAGACAGACGGACAACAAAGTGATCCTATAAGGGTTCCGTTTTTTCCTTTTGAGGTACGGAACCCTAAAAACGTACTTACTTAGTTTCATAAAATAGTTCTTGCGTTTCTATCGCAACTACTTAGCAATAGATATTAATATAATTATTGAAAATCAAAAAAAGAATCGTGTAGCTTAATGCTAATTTCATTGCAAAGTATCAATTGTTTGTAAAATTGTGCAGACAAAGTAAATGAGCTCTTACAAGTAATATACCTATGTATACAGTTTAGAACTTTGTCACTCTAAAAGCTATTACTTTTTCGAACAGAAATCAGCGACAAATGACAACCACAACGAAGTGACAAAGTTCTGAACTGTATACATATTTTTAGACGTGACTGTACATAAGTAATTGTGAAACACTTGACCGCAACCGCAGATATATTGTTTTGTTAGGTAATGAGTAGCAACTACCTAGGCAATCAAATAACATAAAATAGTGATTCTTAATGGCACATTCAAGCTGTATGTATTACTGTTATTTGCCACCTGGGGCTGTACCGGCTAACGCATCAAACTTCGAAAAGTCTGCCGAGCTTCAAATTAAAACAGATAAATCAAGCCCCAATCGGGCCAAAATGGCGAACCCCAATTCATCATGTCACACAAACATCGATATCTTCTTAATAACTTTAGCGAATAGAATAATGCGTAACTCCTTTCTTCAAATTATCTGTTTTAAGTTAAAGCTCGGCAGACCCGCCGAAGTTCGAAAAGTTAGCTGGTAAGGCCCCTGCTCAGAATTTGGAGTTGCGTACATAGGCCCTCCGTTCACTTGAATCCACAACCAGAATCCACTTGTGGATCAAAGAATACAAATTTTTCCTCTTTGATCCACAGATATACCACATGCATGGTTAGTATACGGCGATATAGCGTTCGATACTAATTTTTTCTTCCAAACTACTAATTTTGAGTCATTTTTTGTTGAAGAATAAGAATGCCATGTAATTCATTGATAAGATCAAGATGTAATATATTATGCAAAACAATGCCACTGGCATAACAAATTTACGACCACGTGTTCAAATTTAGACACGCATGTAGGCCTTGAGCAGTCACAATCACGAGCAGAAACCAAATCCTTATCAGTAACCGATACTCGGACACTACATTGCCAACCACCAATCCGTGACGTACAAATACACGATAAAAACTGCCATTTGAAAGCGTCACATACAATACTATTACAAATTTTTAGATAAGGAAGAAGTTATTACTGAAAACGTAAAAGTGATTTTAAACAACATTTTTTACTTTTTTATAACGAAAACGAAAATACATTTTAGCTATGTGTCTTTAGTTCTTTATCAAGACATGACTCATGTTTCTATTATGATAACCGGGCCACCTATTTGAGAAAAAGTCAGTTAAACAAAAACAAGCAACTTTTTCAAGGATTCTATTATTACAATTGTTTTATTAACTAACAATTAGTGGCACTTAACTGAAAAGAGCTTTTAGTAAAGCACTTTTACAAGTGTTGTGCCGAAAACTCCAAAATTTTCCAATTTTAGGGCAGTTTATATCGTTGTATGTTTACTATCTGTATGTAACAGATTCAGCAGATAAGTCTCCTTTAGGAATATCCGGCGAAAGTGGCTAGGAAGTGAACTATTGCGTAAATATAAGTTGTGCAAATTACACAACAACGTTACCGGCCAACCAACCAACTCGGCCGAGCCGTTTAAAACGAACCATATTTTGCGTAAGTGACACTCATATATTTTGTACACGCGACGGCACCTGAGACTATACATGTTCACCTTGACACCGCCTTTATGCCCTACGCAATAAAAGCTGTTTTCGCAGTTTAACTGTATATCCAGGGGGTCTAGCCAAAGTAACATTTACAAAATTTCGCTATCGCTTCGCTTCGAAAAATCTATGGCGACCATTACACACGTCAATCTGGTTTCAATCTGATCAAAACCGCTGATCGCAGCAGAATGATGGAATTTGATGCGGTTGGTTTGCGACGTTACACGGTCAATCCAGCAAAATCTGGATCGCAGTAGATCTTGGTAGATTGTCAATCTACCACGATCTGATGTGGTTTTTGGTAGGGTTGCCAACTTTTTTGCATTAATTTTCGCGTGATATCGATCAATGACCTGATTGGTGCAGGTGTTCAACATGCCAGTCTACCACGCAAGAGGTACCGGATTCAATTCCCGGCCGAAATGGAAATGATGAATTTTATTTTATCTACCGTGGTAGACGGACAATCTACCAAGATCTACTGCGATCCGATGTTTTTAACCGACTTCAAAAAAGGAGAAGGTTCTCTGTTCGTTTGTATGTTTGTTTTTAAGCGGATTTTTCGAATGTCCACCCGGATGTAGTCGCGGTCGGAAGCTATTTAAAAATAATTATGGGCTATATTTTTTATAAATTTCCCAAATGTAAGTAACTACTATATTTTTCAATGTCAAAAAATACTATTTACCTCGAAAAAAAGGTGCCACCCCTAAGCCAGACCAAGCCAGATTGACGTAGATTGTCAATCTACGTCAATCTGATCACGCCAGATCGCGCCAGATTGCGCCAGATCGCAAACAACGTTACACATTCAATCTCTGTCAATCTTTGTCAATCTGGCACGGTCTGGATTGTGTGTGTAATGGCTGCCATAGGCGACCATTACACACGTCAATCTGGTTTCAATCTGATCAAAACCGCTGATCGTAGCAGAATGATGGAATTTGATGCGGTTGGTTTGCGACGTTACACGGTCAATCCAGCAAGATCTGGATCGCTGTAGATCTTGGTAGATTGTCAATCTACCACGATCTGATGTGGTTTTTGGTAGGGTTGCCAACTTCTTTGCAATCGATCGATGTCCTGAATGGTACAGGTGTTCAACATGCCAGTCTACCACGCTAGAGGTACCGGTTCGATTCCCGGCCGAAATTAATTTGATGAATTTTAATTTCTGTGTATGTTTTAAAACAATAAAAATCCCCAGGGTACCTTTAACCGAGATAAAAAGTATCCTTTGTTTTAATCCAGACTATAAACTGTTTGCCAAATTTCATCCAAATCAGTTCAGCCTTCATAAGAAATTAACATACAGACAAACAAAGAACCTCCTCCTTTTTTAAAGTCGGTTAAAAACATCAGATCGCAGTAGATTGTGGTAGATTGTCAATCTACCATGGTAGACTGTCAATCTACCGTGGTTGATTGTCAATCTACCAAGATCTACTGCGATCCGATGTTTTAACCGACTTTAAAAAAGGAGGAGGTTCTTTGTTTGTCTGTATGTTTAGTTTTTATGAATGCTGAACTGATTTGGATGAAAGGCAAACTGTTTATAGTCTGGATTAAAACAAAGGATACTTTTTATCTCGGTTAAAGGTACCCTAGGGATTTTTATTGTTTTAAAACATTGATATTAATATGTTCTTAGTACTTTTGGGAAATTTGTAAAAAAATATTGCCCATATTTATTTTTAACTAGCTTCCGACCGCGACTACATTCGAAAAATCAAATCAAAAACAAACATACAAACGAACAGAGAACCTCCTCCTTTTTTGAAGTCGGTTAAAAATATCAGAACGCAGTAGATCTTGGTAGATTGACAATCTACCACAATCTACTGCGATCTGATGTTTTTAACCGACTTCAAAAAAGTAGGAAAAGTAGGAGGTTTTTTGTTTGTCTGTATGTTAATTTTTTATGAAGGCTGAACCGATTGGGATGAAATTTGGCAAACAGTTTATAGTCTGGATTAAAACAAAGGATACTTTTTATCTCGGTTAAAGGTATCCTAAGGATTTTTATTGTTTTAAAACATTGAAATTTATATGTACACACGACAGGACGTCAGGTTATACAGTTACACTACGAAAACAGCCTTTATTACGTAGGGCATAAAGGCGGTTTCAAGTCCAACATGTATAATCTGAGGTGCCGTCGTGTGTTCTTAGTACTTTTGGGAAATTTATAAAAAAATATTGCCCATAGGTATTTATTTTTAACTAGCTTCCGACCGCGACTACGTCCGGGTGGACATTCGAAAAATCAAATCAAAAAAACAAACCTACAAACGAACAGAGAACCTCCTCCTTTTTTGAAGTCGGTTAATATATCAGATCGCAGTAGATCTTGGTAGATTGTCAATCTACCATGGTAGACTGTCAATCTACCGTGGTTGATTGTCAATCTACCAAGATCTACTGCGATCCGATATTTTTAACCGACTTCAAAAAAGGAGGAGGTTCTCTGTTCGTTTGTATGTTTGTTTTTTTGAGATGATTTTTCGAATGTCCACCCGGATGTAGTCGCGGTCGGAAGCTAGTTAAAAATTTATATGGGCTATATTCTTTTATAAATTTCTCAAAAGTACTACATATTCATTTCAATGTTCGAAAAAAAATTAAAATACCGAAATAAAAAGTATCCTTTGTTTTAATCCAGGCTATAAACTGTGTGCCAAATTTCATCTAAATCAGTTCAGCCTTCAAAAAAAACATACAGCAAGACTGCAATCTGCGATCCGATATTTTCAGCCAACTTCAAAAAAGGAGGAGGTTCTCTGTTCGTTTGTATGATTGTTTTGTAGTGATTTTTCAAATGTCCACCCACGCGGAAGTAGTCGCGGGCGGAAGCTAGTTAAAAATAAATGTGGACTTCATTTTTTATAAAAATCCCAAAAGTTAGTACTATACTTTTCAATGTTTTGAAAAAAATACTATTTACCTCGAAAAAAAGGTGCCAACCCTAAGCCAGACCAAGCCAGATTGACGTAGATTGACAATCCAGCTCAATCTGATCACGCCAGATCGCGCCAGATTGCGCTAGATCGCAAACAACGTTACACATTCAATCTCTGTCAATCTTTGTCAATCTTTGTCAATCTGGCACGGTCTGGATTGTGTGTGTAATGGCTGCCTATGGATTTGACGTTTTGAATTTCGATTGATAACGAAACCTTATGTCAATCCCATACCTACATGTTTCAAAAGCGAAGCGATAACGAAGATTTGCAAATGTTACTTTGGCCAGACCCCCTAACGTTCTGTCGTGTGTACCAAAAACTAATAAGATTTTCATTATAACAAGGTGACGGCAAATTAATAAAAGATAAATTAATAGTTAATAGGTACGTTCAGTACACTTAGCACGAATAGCTATCGAAAAAATAACGCGCGTAAAACATTCGATAGAGTAATTTTGTATGGGAAATTTGTACAGCGTCATCTATCGCCGAAAAGCGAAATGAAAACTTTCACAGATAATTACTCTATCTTTTTTTTCTTTTTTTCTCTATAGATGTTCGTTAGTTATTTAGTTAGTTAATTTCTAGCATTAAACGATTCCTACGATCCTCACAACACAACCTGTTTATCATTTATCACGCGCCATTGGCTACAAGATCGTCTTTCCCCACGAAAAAAAAAATAAAGGATACTTTATAATGTAACCCTACAACTAATAAGAAACGAGTATAAAATTACTGCAACTCAACCCTTTTGACGCAATAGACACGCAAGAGACGGCTATTAAGTTCAGGGTGGTCCAGTGTTAAGTTTCTGCGTGTTTTACGATAAATTTTATGTATTAATCATTTTAAAAGGTTAAGGCTTTTGAATGTGAGCCAAAGTGATAATTCAGCATTTAAGTAGTTTTACTACAGCTTAAAAATATTACAGTGTATAGTAAAATCGTATTTACATATTTTAAAGAGTGAGTTAAGCTTTCTTGCGTTCGTTGCGTTAACCAGCGTTTGTTGTTTTCAAAATGTTTTTACTCATGACGTAGGAACACTGACCTGAAATTTTTTTTCGTAGGAAGGAACTTAGTTAAAATTCTGTATTGAAGTATTAAAGTGGTTCCCAATTAGTTTTTTCTACGTACCCCTCCAAGAAAGACTTCAAACTTGCGCCAGCGTTACCCTTATTGCAAGAATTAGAAATAAAACGAGTTTTTTATTGATTTAATATCATAAGGCCCCCGGTAACGATCAATTGCGATTGTCAATTTTACCGTCAATGCCATTGTTATAGCAATTGACAATCGCTTGATTTGCACATGTAAACGATCAATTTTCGCGTCAATGAGCGTCAATTACGTAAAAATTGACAATCGCAAATGATCGTATAGTTACAGTATATAATTATATGTAGTTTAACACTTATCTACCAGATGGTGTTTTGTCGTCGGTTTATTAATCAACCCATTCCTGTTCGGCAAACAATTAATCTTTTTTTACCCGAAATGTTTTGGGCCAAAACTCCTATGAAAGATTGGTTTTTACTAAAATCGACTAATTATTCTACCTTTCATACCTTAGCACAATCTTTCAGGACCAAAGACTTCTATGTGTATACTACACTAGACAGGCTGTACAGTACCGGAAAATCGCTCATTAAGTTACGGTGCATGCACCACAACTCCTTTAGTCTTTTGCGAGCGACCGAGAGAAACAGTTGATACGCCGCGAAGGTTGGTTGTGACACAATTTTAATTTTGGACAGCTCGTCTATGTAATTGAAGTCATTGTTCAGGACAGAGTTTTCATGTCCTGTACAGTACAAGTTATAATAATATGATAATAAGACAACATCACAAACATTGCTCCGATACCAAAGTAAGTAACTAAAGCACTTGTCAATGTAAATAAAAACGGTATTTGGAGTAAAGCGTGTGACGTCACAGATCGTGTAACCAACACTCCGGTCCGGTTGAGTCACGTCCGTGGCCTGTGCCCCGAGATAAATGACGATATCCGCCATGTGAAACAGCTGACTCCCTTCGCACTTTTTTTTATAAAAGATCTGACTCTGACTCTTTGTTGCCTTATCGATCTGAATAATGGGTTTGTCTTTAATGCAGGACAGTTGGAATGTGCTAAGATTGTCTTTTGGTTCCATTTGTAATTTGTATCATCCTTTGGTAAAAAAACTATGGTATTATTATTTGGTAACATTACTAGGTTACCTACATGGGTGTAGAGCACTATATTCTATAAATCAAAGGTCAGATGTTCGATCGTGAAGTTGGTTTGTTAGTGACCTTTCGCCTGCGTAATGTCACCTTAGCTGTTTCGCTACCGTCGGAGATTGGTATAACGGTACACCGTTGGTATCAGGTTTTTTAATGTTAACTCTCTTGTAACCTCATATGTTTATTAGGTCCCTGTGAAATTGACGTTTTGTATGGAGATTTTTTAACAAATTGCATTTTCCATACTAGCATTTGTATAATTTATTTAACAACCGTGAACGCTATTGTAACAAAGCTCTTATGTACAAATGTTAACATTAAGCTAACTTAGGCAACATAACTTAAGCAAAAAAAAAAAGGTTTAGGCTAAGTTACAACGGATAAAGTGGTCATTTTCGCTTACAAAAAAAGGAGTCACTTTGAAGGTATTTTTTTATGCTAAGAAAACAAACTTAATATACTTTAATTATGCTCATAGTTGACGGCTATGGTCGTAATTTGATGGATTGTCCAGCAACTGATAAATATTTTAAATCACAGAAAGTATGAGGTTCTCTTGTGTGTGAGAAAAAACACTAATTTCATAGGTAAGTACCCAATATTTACCAAAAATTTTGCATGAAAACTACATACCTAATATGTTTACTGAAAAATATAACGTTGTTTGTAGATAAACATATCACGTTGTCAAGTTCGTGTTATTTATTTCAATACAATTGAATTGTAAGGCCCCTTGTTAACGAGACGGTTTCTACCCAGGCCGGTGCCGGCTAAGCTTGTTCATGTACACGCTCATGCAGAAACAGCGCGCCTCGTGCCCAAGCCGTTTCGCCACGGTAATAAACCTCCATAGTGTCCCATACCTAAATGATGAACGGACGTAAACACAGTTTAAAACCGTGCCTAGACCCGGCGGAAAGCCGTCTCGTTAACAAGGGGCCTAAGTCAGGTGTGGTGTGAGTGGTATCGTTACACATATTATAAACACTTTACATAAAATACAAATGAGTCATATCATAGTATGCCAATTTGACTATTTGACTGAGAATAGATTTATTTGGAAAAGACAACATTTGTTGCAAGTAAGTGGTAAAGTTTGTAGTTTGGAACTTAAATGGAATTACATTAAGAAAAAATGTTGTCGTCATTATCAATAGCTGTCGTCAATGAAGGATCAACCCCCGTCCGTATTACAATAGCTCTTAAAACTAGTCAGTTTTCTGAATGGCGATCAATGCGCCTCTTTTATTTGCTATACAGCGAGAAAGAGATGTAACAATAGCAATTCATTAACCAGTGGCCCTACCATGAGTTGACGCAAACAATTTACGCTACCGTAAACTATCGTTTTCTCTCTTTCACTCGCATTGACTGTGAGCAGTATATCCGATAGCTTATCCGGTAGCGTAAATAGGTTGCATTAACTCATGGTAGGGCCACTGGCAAGCTTGTAATACCCCCTCTGCAAATGGATAATTATAACAAATATAATGCGATAATACTTAAAATAATTACCTATATGTATACCTAGGGTGATAAGAAACCGGTACGATAAGAATTTTGTCGATAAAAATATATTCTTATTTTCTATAGGTACATACAATTTATTGGAAACAACCTCTAAGGTAATTTACCTTGGTAAATTACCAAAAAACAATATACATAACTTGTGAGATTCAAAAATTAAAATATGAAGTTGTCCCGTCTGAGATATAATGGGTGCGTCGATTTTTTCTACTTAGTATATTATTTATGAAAATATGGGGTTAGTATATTAATCTCTTTGTTTAAATGATAATCACCATGGTACGCATTACGCATCGTCCCCTGTCCCTAATTAGTCCCAAACCTCATGACAGCCGCAATAAATAATGTTTCAAGAGTCAACTGTCAGATCGTAACCTATTAAGGTTAGTGGGCTGATCTAAAATAAAACACACCGTCGAATCTTCCGCGTTTTTTGTTTATCACGCACTAACACACGGACAATATCTCTCCCTATCCACTATACAAGGAGAGTTATATTTTTTATACATGGCACACTGAAAGGTATAATGTAATAAAGTTATAATTTAGGCATAAAACCTTTTCAAAGTGAGGATATTCGATCATAGCAACCGACACTACATATAATTTTGGGGAACCCACCCGCAGCACTTCTAAAAGAACTGATTCATTTTAGCTTTATATTTTTATTTTTTTAGATGTGTATTGTACATTATTGTAATTTTATCTGCAAACGCAATACATTTCGATACATACACCCATGTCTAAACAAAGCCTACACGTGCTACTTGTTTTGCAGTCTTGTATGGCTGACGATTATCAACAAACAAAACGGACGCATCAGTGAATTTATACTACAACATTACAAATACTTTAACCGCCTCTGTGGTCTAGTGGTTCGCCCACCCGTATAAGACGCAGGGGTCGCGGGTTCGATTCCCAGGAGGGGGGTACATTTGCACTCGGTTTGGTTGGTGGTAAGGCTTATTTCCGTCTTATTTTAAGTCCGCCTGGCTAGCTACCACCATCTTACCTAAGTCTGACGCCATATCAACAATTTAAAAATTGTTGTGTTCCGGCAGTTAGAGGTAAGATAGCCAGTTTCACAGTGGTGAGGATTCCGGGTGTAGTGCGCTTCCAGTTTCGGCCTTATCGTCACTTAACATCAGGTGAGGTGAAGGCCAAGCGCTAACCCGTTGTGAACAAAAAAAATAAAAAAAAAATCTTGATAGCTTGTTAAAGTTCACATTTAAAAAATTAACATCAATAAAAGAATATTGTAAAAATAACATCGTAATTATCTGACTCGGCCTTTATGTAACATTCAAAATGTAAATCTATCTATTTTGTACTTTATTGCAAATAAATTGTAACTTAAAGATAACGTAAAGAATGACACTTTCTGTATCACACGTGAGTTGTGACTGCAGTTGTTTGTAAAGAAAATGCTATCATTCGTCAAGAATCGTGTCACGGTCGAACCTTCGACGTCGGAATGGTCTCTCGTATATTTTATGAGAGAGAATATGAGCTCAACAAAATAATATGAGGACACAGTATTTTCATTCAGTACGATATCTGTACTATTATTGTATTGTACAACAGCAAGTATAGAACTAGAACAAGTATAGAAAAAACGAATCGAACACAAAAAGCATATAACAGGCAAAGAAGCTTGATGCAATATTAATGAAAACAGTGGCTAAGACAACTATGAAGTTGACATCGTTGAAATTGTTTATATACAGTACTAGCTTTTGCCCGCGACTTCGCTCGCGTGGTTAAGATAAATGTGCGTTTATTTTGAAAGTCACTTGGACATTTTGTCACTTGATATTTTTTTACATAATGACAGTTTGACATTTTAACACTATGACGAATGTTACCCTAAAAGCAGATTACTTATATAATACTAATTAATATACTAGAAAAAATAGGACTCGCACCAGATCATGTTCTCGGACGGGAATTACTTATACTTATACTCTTATTACCTAGGTATTTTTTTGTTCCATGCTCACTTGTCTTCTGACATGATCGGTCAGATGTGATGAGTAAGACGTGTATGATATGACGTCAGTGAATCAGTCGCAGAATAGTTTTTTTTATACCTGCCTTCGTATCTAAAGATTATTTACCTTGCCCATAACATCACACAAATATACACAAATATAAACAACTATACAAATTCCCATACAAACTGGAACACCCTGTAGCACCCTGTATGCATAAAGGGAATTTTCAAAAAATATTTCTTAGTGCTCAGCTACACCATCAAAAGTATCTACCATCCAAAAATTGGTGCCTCTACTTTCAGCCGTTAGGGCTCTACGCGTATGCCAACAATCAATAAATCAGTGACTCAATTTAGAGTTTTATTTTTATAGACAAATAATCCAAGAAAATAAGTAGGAAAATTGAACTACGAAACAAGAATGGAATAGTGGCTGTACCAATATATAATTAATATTACTCTATTATGCATCAAAAACTTAGCTTTTACCATAATAATTCTGCAAAAGGTGGACTTATCTCTGAAACAGATCTCTTCCAGCCAACTTAGGGAATGCGAATCATTATTAAAATGTTCGTTTGTTTGTTGCAGGCACAGACGTGTGTCCTATGAAATCAGTGGTGAGGCGAATCGGACAACAGTTATTTACTGCGCTCAGTGGAAAGGGGCTGGCTGTGCTAGTCAACCATGGAATTGCTGAGGAAAAGGTCAGTAGTATATATTACCATATATATAACAACTGTTTGGTACTACCGTACCAAACAGTTTTTTGACTCAGTTAATAATTAATTACCTATTATTATTAAACCGACTCCATCACATGTCATTTCCAAAACGAAGTCATATTTATGAATCAGGAACGAAGTGGACATTTTATTTTTTACTTCTTTACAAAAGGAATTTACTTGGAATTACATATTTAAGGTTACCCTGAAATCACGTTCCTTTTTTGCAATAAACCTTCAATCATATAAACCCAATAAACACAAATTACTATAGTCTGTTTATCCTTACTTGTCTTACTTAGTAAACCGTTTTTGACAGTTGTAATACGTCTTTAAAACTTATATCGTTACTTAAAAATAAGTTAATAACTTTACCAAATTGTTATTAATTATTAACAATTTCTTTCGTAATCTAAGTATGTGTGGAAAACCACTTGTTGTAGGTATTTTATAAATAATTATTTCAATAAAATGTTGGGTGAAGATTGTTTCCCAAATAATACAAGTAAGGACAAACATACTATACAATATAATTTATGCCCCGATCGATGTGATTTTTTTATAAACGAAGTGTATGATTCAATAACAAACGTGCAACTTATTTTTTAACTTTCATTACAAATGTCGTCATTATTATCATATCACAGAAAAACTCTATCTTATCAGAAATATACCTTACTTCTTAGGAATTTCGTTGATCATTATTATTAATTGATATAAAAACAATAAAGTGGTAAATTGACGACCTCTGTGGTCGAGTGGCTTTGTACATCGGTTTTCATGGTGTCGCCATCTCTGAGGTCCCGGGTTCGATCCCTGGTTTTGTCAATTTAGAGAAGTTCGATATCTGTCTAATATTTATTTATAAATGAAAACATGATTATAAGTTGATTTATAGACAAATCATCAATGAATAAATTTTCATTTTAAGAATTTGGATATTAGGTAGGTTTTTTGTTTTTATTCGGGATTAAAAAACAAATGTACGGCAAGCGATTTGCTAAGCATGTATACTCTTTCTTTTATCACTAACCGAACCAAAACATTGTTATTGATGAGCTCATTTGATTACGAATGTAAATTCCCATTTAATTTATAAACTGCGTGATTGAGTTAGGTACATTATTACTATGCTAGTAATCAGTAGAGCATAACCTCATTCACACAAATGTATTGACATAGGTACCGTAACTGTATTATAATAGGTAAACATTTCTGATTTCAAGGTACTTTCCTCCCACATGAGTTGTACCAAGGTTTTCCCAAATGACTACGTAGGTAGGCAATGCAGCGTAAAGTTTTTGTTAAAATCAAAAACAACTTGTCCTGATAATTTGGAAAATACCCGCTGGAGCCGCTAGCGCTGTATAGAATAAACGCAGCATATGACTTATAATTGATTACTAGCGACCGCCTGCAACTTCGTCTGCGTGGAAAGTTTATTTGCTATCCCTCGGGAACAATTATTTATTGTTCCCAAGGGATAGCCACCGGAAGGCAACCGGTTCCGGGAGCAACGGGCAACGCTGGGGGTGGCGACAGGGAATACCGAGCTCAAAAGATGCAACGAGACACTTAGGAGAGTTATAAATTGCGACTACATACTAGGCGTAGTAGTTTCCATATCTCCGTGATCGTGAACCTAAGAATTGGTAGCACTACTTTTCGATAAATACGGTCTCAAGTTGCGATCTCCATTATCCAACCTGTCTGTCAGCAAGATCCTCCCGCGCGGGACTGCTGCAGTGGACTAGCTATAGTCCACTATATGTATAGTCTCATTAGAATGAGCTATAGTGATAAGATGAAAATAGGCAACACAAAAACTACCTACCTCAAAATAAAGATATGGCACTTAATAAAAACCCAACTACTATACTAATGACTATTCCAAACACATTCCAAATTACCTGCTACAAATTACAAAACTAACACCTCAAATTAAAAATCCGCTACGAAAAATTAAGATTTCTGAATGATTTTACAAAATATACATTATTAACTATAATGATGATAAAAAAGACAACACAAAGAGACCATAAAATAGACATGGCACTTAATAAAAAAAACCCAACAGCTACAATGCCTATTCCAAACACATTCCAAATTACCTGCTACGAACGCTACGAACTACGAAAGTACTAACACCTCAAATTAAAAATCTGCTACGAAAACTGAAGATTTCTGAATGATTTTACAAACGATAGTTAAACATTTTAATGTATGCTTACCTAAAAATTTGAAATATATATGTTAATTCAATCTTAATCTTAATATTTCCTATATAAAATGTTAATGTATTATTTTTGTATATTTCAGCTCAAGGCAGTGTACGCTGACCTGGACAACTTCTGCGCGCTGCCCGAGGGTTGCCAGTCACAGTACTTGAGGAACCCTGTCAGCAACCATGGGTACATTCGTCCTGGGATGGAGCAATTCGACTCTACGAAGAAGGTATTTAAAAATATTATTTTTTCATAAAATAAAACTTAGTTAAACTCGTAATATATTAAGTAGGTAGAAGTTATTTTACTTGTCATAATCACAATATTTCTCAACCGTGATCAGCGTTTATTTACGTCATATACCTACCCTCTTTCTGTGCATGCAAATCATGAATGAAATCATTCTTAGTTGACAAATACTAAGCAAGATTTTTTTACTTTTCTCGGGGGTAATGCACGTTTGGTATTAACTGAAGGGAAAAAGATTCTACGATATTTCAATGACAGGATTAAGTATCCGTGTTTTTTAAACATCGATAACATTAATTCAACTTGCGACATCTATCTTGTAATGCAGCGGAAGTTTTGTGGGATTCTCCCCAGCCCACTTAAATGCCCTCCGTTGGTAAACAGTATCTAACCTCTTTCGGCCGATGACATTTTGAATCATCCATATACAGACGCTGGGTCATTTAATGAGTACAGCACCTCGGACTTTACGTAGTTAGGCAGATGCTAAACACTGCGAGTGATAAGGAAGGGAATCGTTTGTCGTGGTTTTGGGCACGTTATACAGAAATGTTGAGATAGAAGTAGGTTAATTTATCATATGACAGTGATAGACATGAAAATATATTAGGTATGTTCAAAAAAAAAAAAAAAAAAGGTATATATGAACATGGTGCGTTGACCCCAAATAAATTGTTGTGATAAGGGCATAGAACAATGATGATGCCCACAATGTTGTTACGGAAAATGAGAAAAGTTACGGACAGTGACGAAATTTTACAGTATTTTACTACTTATGCGTTAATTGTTTTCTTTCTCAGGAGCTACGCCACTCGTTCAACATCACGACTCTGTCAGCGGCCGCCATGCCAGCTGAGGAGGAAGTGCCGCAGTTCATCAACCACGCCGTGCCCCTGGCCAGGGACCTCACCAACCTCTCCAGGGTGCTGCTCCAAGCACTTGCCTATGCCCTTGGTTGGTTCCTTTGATATTTTTTGATGAGGAAAGTAACCCTCAGAGCGATTATTTGTGTGACGTTTCTATAATAAATAATACATTAAAACTGCTCACACCGCGGCATCGCGTCAGCAACCTCGCAGACTATTGTGTGAACATTTGAGAGTCAAATGGCCGCTCTACACTTATACCCGCGGTGGTAGGTAGAGCGTATGTAGTGATTGACCGCCCAAAATCGTTTTCCGTGAATTCCGTGTTTAAATTCTTATGGCCGCTCTCTCTATACTCCCGTGCTAATCTCAGCGCGGATCGCGGCAAGAACAGCGTTCGTTTCTACATTCGCAAGTTCGCAACACTATAAACAGTGTAATAACATTGCCGCTACCGAGATGACGAACTGCTTTTCAGTTAGTTGATCACTCACAAACGATCCTCGATCCACTTCATTGATTGCTGATACTGATATATTTATTTGTACACTTTAAACTGGTATTTGTGTTGGTGACTGATCACCTTATCATCAGTGATTGTAAAAAACTACTTAAGAAAATCTCCGTAGGTATTCTCCAGACTAAAAATTATAAATTATGGCTCGTAAATATGATTACGCGCTGATAATTTTTTTGAGATTCAAAATCAACTTAATCTGCAAACTTTCAACCCAAAACTCGAGAGTTTTGTGGTAGGTATGCTGAATCATTAATTCTGTGGTCCTGCATTTAAAGCATTTCAAAATATTTCTTTTAGTTAGTAGATAACAGTAGATAATGTTTGTACAAATTTTGTTTATAATTCTGTTCAGTTATAGATACCTACATTATACAATGTTATAATAACAAAATGTTATGTCAGCAATTTGTCTTTATCAGCAATATTAATGTGACATAATTGCTTATGCAATTTTATTATTAACTATTGCAACAAGTTGCATTCAGTTTATATTTATGTGTCAGCGCATTGTATTTGAAATAATTTATTTTTATATAGGTAGGTACTTAGTTACTGTAATGGGTTATGGCTAAAATAAAAAGCCAAATAAATATAAAACGTCCAAAAAAATCTTTACTTTTTTCACTTTAGTTTTGTTACTTTGTCGCTTTTGTTTGCCTATCCTTAAGTAGATACTCCACTTTTAATATAATATGCAAGTATCATTGCTATATTATATGCAATAAAAGTATAAAGATAAGTAATTCAACAATGAATCATGATCAATAGTGCTCATCTCTATACAATATTATTACCTATTTTATACTGCCTAATAAGTAGTACTTACCCATTGTTCTGCATTTGTTTTGTGTTTTATAGTACTACGTTATTTACGTTGAATAATGCGTTCATACAAAGGCTCTAAATTATAACAAACTATAATTGACTTGTTTGTTCCCTATATGACTTAATTATAAATAAAATGACACCAGCATCACGCAAGCAAGAACTATAATAATTAAGGTGAATGTATATGGCAGTTTCGTTTCGACTCTATTGCGATAATATAACTTAACAATGTAGAGACGAGGTCTCATGCATTCAGTTTCTTACCATCAAATTCATCTGCGTGTAAGTAGATCGTTAGAAGGTATTATTCTATTCGGCCACCTCGAATTTCCTATTCAAAGTGGGAAGACAAAAATTGTGCAGTCCAGCTACCATTCGACATTTGGATATACCTCATCAACAATTCTAATAATCAATAACAAAGTCTTACCAACTTTTCAATGTTTTCACAGGTCTGCCCCCTGCGACGCTGCTGGCTTGCCACTCCGGCATGCTGCAGAGCGACGGTCGCAACCCGTCCACCATGCGCATCCTGTACTATCCCCCGGTGCCCCCCGAGGACGTGGGCCCCTGCTGCCAGAGCGACTCCGTGCCCTACACGCGATGCGGGGCCCACTCCGACTACGGCACCTTCACGCTGCTCGCACAAGACTCGGAAGGCGGCCTTGAGGTGAGACACAATTTTCTTTACCTCCGTCCACCATGACGCCCACTCTGACTGTAGCACCTTCACATATGATAAAGACAGCCATTATGTGAAATGATAAAGAAATAATTATTGTAGCTAAAATTGTACCGCCCGTTTCTGCTACGTCGTAGCAAAAATGCTACGGCTACTGTCTTTCTGATTAGGATAACTAGTTAATAGTGTAATAGGTATAAGTAAGCTAGGGAATAGGTATTATGTATTCTATATATATTATATATGCTAATAGTCAGTATTAGATAATTTGAAGAGAGTGTTAATATTTTAGGTGAAGTTACACGGCTGTGACAAGTGGCAGGCCGTGGGCCATCTGCCGGGAGCTATCCTCGTGCAGACTGGAGAACTGCTCGCCGCGTGGACCACTAACCTTCTACCTGCCTTGGTGAGTTGCGTAATATGTCTTTTAAATTTTTGCATAAGTATACTGTAAGTATCAGAAAGATTGCAAAATTTAACGCAAATCGTGTCGTATCCATGTCGTATTACTGTAAAATCTTACAATGAGTCGTTTGGTAAGAATAACATTATTATTATCAAATTCCATATAAAAATATTCCAGATGCACCGCGTGGTGGTACCGTCCGGTACGTACGCGCGCGCCCGCGGTCGCCACTGCGTTGCGTTCTTCTGCCACCCCGACGCCGACGCCCAGCTGCCGACGCTGCCGCCGCGCGCCGCGCCCGCGCCCGCGCCCCCCGCCTTCACCCCGCACGCGCACCTCACGCTCCACCACCGTTTACTCAACGCTGCCCATCATCTGCAGAAAAGATTCCGCGAAACTTACGCGTGACTAGCGCGCGGCGGTGACGGTAAACTCTCACCGCAGAAGACGCCTCTTGCGCGACGACACACCGCACCGTGATCGCAGAATCTACGATAACCTGACCTTTTGGTTTGACCCGAGATCGCTAAGGACGTTATGTAAGGATCGACACCGATGATATAAGTAAGTTCCGTCCGTGATCAAGCATGTAAAGCTCTTTTCAGTGGGGTCAACCGATATCGTTCTTTAGAAAATTACATTTTTAAATTCGAGAGGGATCGTAGCTCTTGCCACCTGCATGACGTCCTTCGGTGTTCAAAATTGTAGTGAAAGCTAATTGTATGTTTTTTTTAAACAAAAATACCTGGCATGTCAAATGTATTATGTAATCAAATATTTTTAATTCAGTAAAAGCACTTACTGTGCGCTGATTCAAAAGTTAGCAACAATGTACGATTGATAATTTGATATACTTATGAAATAAATAGAAATTAAGATGCCATGAGCGAGTAATTATCATGTGCTTTCAGCTTAACAATTATGTAAGTAGGTAAGGTACTTACTTATCTTTTATACGAACTAAAATGAAAAGTATGGGAAAGCAAGTAAACGTTTTACCTACGCGCAAAAAAACTTTCTGGATAGGCAGAATCAATGCAAATCAGACCACAAAAAATTGGTATATGATTCAGTATTAAAATGGGTATAAATATTAGAAAATGGAATTTTATAACATTCATTCCTATAATGAAGCAATATAAAAAAGCGATAAATTTTAAGGCTCTTAAGTACCATTCCTCTTAAATATTTTGTTATACTTTTGCATTTTTTTAAGTATTTAGATATAATATGACAATGCTTTATTTTTTCGCATAAATAATTAGATAATTGACAAAAAGATTTGTACTTAAAATCGTCGTTTAAAAACTAAATAAAATACCTATGAACAAGACTGTTTCAATGTGGATATTGATAGTAAAACTAGATGACAGAAATTAAAAATAGTAAAACATTTTATTGTGTAAGGTAGCAATTAGCGGCGTGAATTTTAAACTATTTTGTCTTATATTATAGCTTGTACTATTGTCTTTATACCTTGTGTTCTTGCTTCTGCATTTTCAGTGCCAATTCATTGATAATAGCGTCACATAACTGATTATTATTTTTGACAAAATTTATTTTAATACAAAGTTTTTAAATATCAGTAAGTATTTCTGTAGCATTAGCATGGTTTACATTACAATAATATAAAAAAGACCCACTTTGTTTAAGTACTACAAATAAAACGCAAGTTTGTGGCGAACCGGTCTATGAATTGGCTCTTTAGTTAGGTTCCTAATTCTATTTATTAAGCTGTCTATTTTCACGACTACTTATTACTTTTATTAAGTACATCGTGTGATAGCTTCGATAGCTCAATTTAGTACGCGTTACTTAAGTATACGATATTGTGTTCGAACATCGAAATTATTTACTAGCTTAATGGGTGGTTGCTACAATTGTCGTTTATTATACTTAAACTGTACTTAATTTTATTCCAGTTCATATCAGTACTTACAAAACTTTTAACTGCTTGTAAAATATTATGAGGTTTTAGGAGTTGAACAGAAGGACTTTTATGGGGTTGTGTACAAGGGATTGCTTTATCGTCTGTTTTATATTTAATGGGTATTAAGAACATACTTTATATTTGCTTCTTTTAAATTCTCACTTACCTACCCTATGAATTAAAAAGGCCTAAAAGGAAATTATTAATTACTTCATATTGACCGCTATAATTTTGTTATATTGTTCAATTTTTTGTACAGAACTTATATTATCTAGAATGTGATTTTTTTCTAAATTTTCTTCAATAACAAATATGAAAGTACGAGAGTATTTGCAAAGTTCCTTCACCACTCGGTATTTCTTCTCTTCTCTAGTATTATTCAGAAGAAAAATCAAAAAGCTTCGTTAGAATAATTTTTATATTCTCTCTGTGAATGTGAAATAAATTATGTTGGTTTAAATAAACTTAATTTTGTTTTATTGTTACCGAAAAAATTTCTTCGTCGAGTCCCACAGAAACTTTTATACATTTTGGAGTTTTTGGAAAGCAGCTTGTATAGTTGTTGTGTGTATGGATATTAAATGCAAGTAGAATGGGATTTTTTGAAGCATTTTCGCTTAGAAATGTATCTTCTTTCTTTCAAATCGAACATTATAAAAGTAAAGATCGAAGCATGCACAATCATAATAATTATGATGCAAACAAAAATAGGCGCTTATTATTTTCTTTGCTTTGCCATCAAAAACTATAAAATATCTCTTTCTGTTTTGTCGTTATAATCAGGCACGTCAATTTGCGTCAATCATTTTATAGAAAAGAAGCATTCAAACCACATGAATGCTTCTTTTATATAAAATTATTTAACCCTAAGAAGACACACTTATTAACTTTGTAATACGTAAGAATAAATAATGGCACTTATACCTACACTTAAGTGATTAAAATAGTTTTAACATAGCTACCAATAATTTAATGTAGATTTTTTATTTTTCTCCGTACTTGTAGCATCGCCTCTTAAAGTCTTAATTAACCTATTTTTGTATTAAATAATGTCGTGGTTAATGATGTTGATGTCACAATAACTAAAGCTATTTATCATAACTCTGTTAGAATACTTTATTGTGTACACTGTTTTTAACCCAAATAAATAAATAAAAATTGAAGAATTTAGGAAATATTTGTGAAAACATCATGAAAGGAAAAAATCAAGTTAAAAGCATTAGTAGTTCTCTAGATATCCAGCTGTGACAGACAGACAGACTGAATCGCACTATAAGGGTTCCTTTTTACCATTTTGGCATGGAACCCTAAAAATGTGAAACCTATGTAGGTAAAGTTCTGGTCAGTTAAATAGACTAGCCACTCGCCACCACCAGGGACACTGCGCACTGTAACGTTGCCTGGAAACTATGCGCAGGAGTCCCCAATAAATTCTGTTTACACGACAACATTGACATCTTCTTTTAAAAACCATAGCAAGGAGATAGCATCATCCATGATTCCTCTTCAAAATCCATCAAAATAATATACTTTCAAGGGAGACGGGCTAATTTTACACTACTGGTACTTCGTGGGTGGACCCGAGGAAGGTAAATCTAGAAAGAAAACACATTTAGGTATGGCTGCACATAGATAACAAAATATTAAAAAGCACTGGGACGACAATAAAAACCAATACAAATCATAACAAACTAGTGTGTGCGCGTCCCAGCTTCAGCAATGCTACAGTGACATACCGAGCGAGCATGCCTTTGCTGTACCTAACGCTGGTATTCTGGAGGGGCCTGCTCAATCCTAATCTATCTACAAATGAAAGCAAAACAAAATATTTTTTGATGTTTTTTTAATGGCAGGTGCGCATGAAAATTATAATAGTAGGTGAGCTTGCACATGCATCTGGGGACGTGCGTATGTATTTTATTTGTACGAGAATAGCGTATTTCACGGGTTCCAGGTAGCACTATTTTTGTTTTTAGTTTAATTTAAAAAGTATGTAACGAATTTCTATGAAATGATATGTTTTGTAATTTAATCAAAACATTCTGAACAGCTAGATTTCGGGCGTTTAGTGCCGTCTCACAAATCCCGAAACGTGCCCTAAAGGTTATCAACTTATCAGGTAATAATAAGATTATGCGAATTCAATAATATACAATAATAATAATTAATAATAATAATATATAAACAATTACGAACCTAATGTTCCTATATATTTAAGTAATTATACTTTAGTTTATGGCCAATCATTTCCATGTTACCTCTATTTCAGGCAATTTTCAGCTTTATTTGAGCATATAAAACAAATAGCAACTTTTAAGGGCTGATTTTCTCTCTTAAAAACAAGGGCGGGGTCCTTACTATCAAAATCTAAAACAGTGCAAAACTGCACAAAAAAAAAGACAAATATGCATGTAGTTACCTACCACCAACCACCAACTAGAGAACGGTGTGGTTTATGTAAATGAGAATAAAAATGTTGTTATCATTTAATTTTTTTGTATAAAGAAACGGCAAAGGTAAGGATGCTTTTTTGAAATGGAAACCGAATATGGCCAAAGAGGCTCCCCGCGGGTAAGTAGTCTAGTCTCAAATTACAAGAAGGGATCGTACCTATGTGAATTGTAAAATCTTTAGCTGTGTGAAAGCACATCATGCTTGTTCGATATCTAGTCAGAAAACTTCATTAAAATATTGTTAATTTTGATTTATCTAGTAAAGCCGTTAACATGGTACGCACGGACAAATCTCCAATGTTTGCGGCTATTTTCGAGTTTTTATTTTAGCGTAGTTCGCGTGTGGTCGACCCCGTGACAGTCTATCGGCGCGAAAGCCGCAGTCGCCGCGGCCGGCCGCAAGCGCCGGCGCCGCTCTGTGCAACCGCAATGCGTTTTTTGTAAACGATTAATAAACAATAAACAACCAAAAATCAGGAGGCTTGCCATAACTAGACAATTATCATGGTGAGTGCCACTTTTTCATACGTATATTAGTTTTGTAACGACAATAGTTCAGTGACAAAATCATAGGTTTACTTTTTGTGCGCAGTCACAGGTTTTTAATACCAGTATTTTTCTAATTAAGTACCTAACAACGTAAATGAATCAGCTTGCTGCACTTCACTATCTTTAAGCCTCCTGAAGGATTATAATAGCATTTTTATCATAAAATACTATTCCAAACGCATAAAATTACTACGAGTTATATGCAGGTAAACCTACAGGGTGTTTTATAATAACCCGTAAAATGTTGTTTTTTATTTGTATAGGAAACTGCAAAGTGACAACTCTAGACGCAAATAGACTACTTATTGTTTTCGATAAATCCTATTAATGGGCAAAAGCAAAACTCAATTTATATCTAGGGTTACTAGGGCCACTATGCAGTTTTTCATGAAAATATTTTTTTTATTTATTTTAAAGTGGCCGTTTTCACGATTTATAATAATTTCCAGGGTTGTATGCATGGTATCTACCATATTCGGCGCTTTATATGTTTTTTTGTAACACGTTTACGTTGTATTGTGGTATCGGACAATCGGTTGCCGATTGCTGCGTCAGCAGCTTTTTCTCATGTGCAAATACTCAAATAAAAATAAAAATTAATGCTTTTTACAGTTTTGTATGAATGATAAAAATGTAATTGGCATTTATTTTGAATTGGGTCAGTATTTTGGATTTTTAGATTTAATAGAACACTAGACAAATATTGTCTTAATCCGAATAACATTACCAGAAGAGTTAATTATGCTCAAATTGCAAATCATTTTTTGGTATTACATTTGTATAGGAAGCTTACTGTTCTCTGGACTCATAACTAAAGATTTTAGCTAAGAATCTTTTGAGTATTTGCCCGTAAGACTGATAGTTCAGCTGATTTTGAAATGTTATTATTTTAATCTGTGAAGTCTTGAACATAGGCTGCTCCATCCATTCCGATCGCGTTACAGAGTCATGTGACCGATTGGATTTCGATCGGATCTTAAGACTTCAACTAAGGCGCGAGGAACGCACTGTTATGCGTCTGCGTAATTCGTTCATATCACGCACACACGAAGTGCGACCGCATGTACACGTGATTATTGCAGCACCGTATATTGTAGAATTATCTTGCTTATCGCCAGACGGTTTTTGTACAAATCCGTCTGATTGAATTTTGGTATTTTTCCAAATTCAAGGTGTCCTTGGTCAACCTGTAGCTAACAACTAGGGCTGAAGAATATTAAATGCAACCTTGCAATAGCTGCAATACTTTTTTGTTATTGTCTTGCCGACCTTATTGAAGGTTGACAGTCATTCAAAACAGAAATCTTTAGGTACCTACAAAAGTCTACTTACATGAACAAGAGTACAGAATCAGCTAACTAAAGTATAAAAACCGAGCCACATGTATAGCGGGCAGTAGCGAAGGGTCCATACAAGTTTTAGAGATCCCTCCTCACCGATCCACTATGCAGACCATAACATTTTTGTAGAACGAGCTTACCTTCGTCATAATTTCACCCCTTGCCACTGATAGCGGGTGTAATCCCCGCAAACACAAAGCAAATACACTTTAAACGACGAGTGATATCATCTAGATATTCCCCAAAATTGACATATCTACAATGCATTTATAACAAGAATCAATTAAAAATAACTTTTGAACCAAATCCCACACGAACTAAATCACGTGTGGCGCACGTAAATTATAAATATCTGCGCTAATGACACTTAACTTTCACTATAAACGCTGGGTACTTACCACTTTTATAAGTACTTTTGATATTGTTTTGACCAGCATGAAGACACATAATGGTGATGAAATATTATTGTTTTTAGTGTTCATGTGTGCGCTACTTCGTTTGCCGATAGCTGAGAATACTCGATTGCCGATTGAGAACCAGTTATAACCGGCGCATGTGACCTGCAAAAATTCCCATTTGGACTCGTAATAAGTATAATACTGCAAATTTTGTAAATGAGCAAAAATGACCTTTTCAATTATAATAATATTGTTAGTGGTCAAGCAAAGGAATGGATCACACACAGTGTCTTGAAACTTTATACAAATAATTAATATCCGTAATTTTCTAAATGCGTACTGCGTATTGTATAAACATTTGAATGTTTCTCCATAAAAATAACTTGTAAAAAAATATTGTCGTTTCATAAAATCTGCAACATATTTCAAACACTTGAATTAAATAATTAGATTAATGTCAACGGTTATATTCAGAGGCAATTTTTAGTCATTTGCAAAACTGAAAGAACAGTACATTACAGCCATTCAAACTTGAGCAACAATAAAATTAGTTTTCATATACAATTAATGTGTCAGCTTGAGAACTTAGATATTATAGAGTCGAATAAAATAGTTCACCACCACACACCATGTCTATCTTTTTGTGTTTGTCTATGACTTTCCTTGACCTTAAGCATATCGGATTTAAATGTAATCATTTACTAAATCCTACATCGTGACATTTAATTTTAAGTGAATCAATTTCAATCTGTCATTGGGGCGATAATACAAAGTATGTACTTAGGGTAAGCTAATAATAAAATTAATCATATTTACAACGGTATACTTAAGAAAACGTGTCACATAATTCTATTCGAGACATCATTAACTTTATTGTTGATAACGAGAACCGACTGAGACAACACGAGCTGTGATAAGCAAACCGGTTAGATCCAGCACGCACTGCGGCCGCAGGGGGCCGCGTACACGCCGCGCACACATGCGCACGCGCACACACGCACAAAACTGCTGATAAGCGCCGATAACAACCCGAGCTTAGTATTGAGTTTACTTGACGCACAGTTTTGCAGTATGTTTGCAAAAGATTTATATAACTATAATATACTTTGTAGAGCGGCACTGTTTTTCTATCCAAATATTAAATGTTTAACGCACAGCTCTCCAATATTTACTAAGAACACTAAGATGAAATTATTTTCTGACATTTAATTTACATTATGCGTAAAATAAATATCCGTAACTGATAAAAAATGTGATGTGAAACACTCTTTTGGAATTCTAATTGAAAGAAAATGTTTGTTTGAGAAGACTGAGGACCGAGATTAAGTTCAGCAACATATCACATTAATCATTGTCAACCGCCCACAGCTGGGCATAGGTATCACCTACCACCATACGGTGAGGTTAATAGTACAGTATAGATAGATAAATAGGGTATGGTGTGGAAATGTTAATTAATATTGTTGCAAAAGCATTACTGCGCAGTTTTTTCATCGCGATTAGACATTATCTATGCCTTATCACGCCTTGATCCGTTAAGGCACTCTGATACAGATGTAATGAAATGACGTAGCGTCTGCCGTGCCATTCATGTCCGCCAAGCATGGCTGGCGTATGAACACAAGAGTGTTAGAATTGTGAAACTTTCCACTTGGTTGAGAAGTTTCCATTTCACCATACGACAGCCAATACTAAAGATGAGACTAATACTAAATTCGCTAAGATCTTAGTCATCACAGCTTAAGGAAATATTTTGTAGCTACTGAAAGTCTCATTCAATTCGATTCAATTCAATATTAAGGCTAAAAGTAAAACTCAGTTGTTATTTTTACTGACAGAAGACGAATACTTATCTATACTATTGGCTAACTGCAGATCAAACTTAACCTATACTCAGAACTTGTCACTTCTAAGTATTGTTTTCGTCGGAATTTGGCAAGAATAATCTAGCTATTCAGGAATCTGTTAGTGAAGGAAAGAGTTAGAAAGAGCATTAACAACACACTCCCACTTTATTAATAGTTTCGCTTGGTTTATCACAAAGAAAAACAAAAAAATAACGTTACTGCAAAGCTATTGCTCAATAACCATCTTCTATTCCGTAAAATGAACCAGTAAGAGGTCGCTCAGCACCGACGCGCATTATCAGTCACCTATTGAACCGCAGACTATCGTTCCGGTAATAACTGGACGGCAGCCGCGGCAGGCGGCTCTAGATAATGCTTCAACAAACAACACCACCAGAAACATACACACACACTTCATTCCAATTTAAGCCTTAACGACATCGTATAACCCATTTTCTGAAAGTCACCATTTTACAAACAAAAATGAATGACATATGCTGAAAAAGTAATAGCTGAAACTTTTTTCAAGGCGATAAGAGCCGATCGAAATAGATCCGTGGAGTTCGCGGGGGACTAAAGCGCTTATCAGCGCTCTGCGTTGTCAGTCTGAGACGTTTTATAAGTAACCGAGTCGAGCGCCCGCCATCATTATTATCTGTGCGACCGCGCAGTGACCACTACCTATTTAACTTCTATTTAGTGAATTTAGTGTGAAAAAAACAATGCTAGTATTTCCGCACTGGAGACCCGACATGCACGGCGACGGGTGCAGGGTGCAGCGGTGGATGCCCGCTGAGCATTTCGGATCGTATTTTGCGAGACCTATACAACAAATACCACCACAGGTACTTTTTTAAGAAACCTTGCGCATAGAAAATAAAAGAGAGTCGGCAAATTTACATCCTTTTTAGAAGTTCTTTCTTTAATTCTTTGTTTTTTTATTACAGACGGAAGACGAGGATTCTTCTGGCTGTTCATCCCCGGAGCGCAATACTGATGCTAGTTTGGACGCGGGGGAGAACGTGTGCGAGTGGCGAGGCTGCGGCTCGCGCTACCCAAGCATCGCCCGCCTCTCCGCACACGTCGCTCGCGCACACGCGCACGCGCACACAGACGGACACTTCTACTGCGCTTGGAAAAATTGCCGCAGACCGCAAAGAGGATTTAACGCTCGGTTAGTTCTAAAATTCATTTTGACATTTAATTTTAAGGTGTTTTTTTTATTATTATTTTTTTTTTTAGTTTTGTAAATATAATTCTTTACAGATATCTTTCTTTTACAGATACAAAATGCTGGTCCACGTACGAACACACACAAATGAGCGTCCACACACATGCAACCAGTGTAACAAAAGCTTTTCAAGAGCGGAAAATTTGAAGATTCACCTGAGGTCACATTCGGGAGAGAAACCATATGTTTGTCCATACGAGGTAATTATATATTTTTTCTTAGCTGCTCTACACAGTTATAGGATTGTAAAATAAATAAATAAAAAGGGATTTTTTTTGGTTTATATGAGACTCTTGTATAAACCAACTATGTTCCCTTCAAATGAGTAAAAAAATAAAAACATAGAAAAGACCAAAAAACACAACATGTGAACGCATCATTAATGTATTCTTCTTTTGTCAACAGGGTTGCGGTAAAGCCTACTCAAACTCCAGTGATCGTTTCAAGCACACAAGAACACATACAGTGGACAAACCATACTATTGCAAAGTACCTGGCTGCAACAAACGCTACACAGACCCGTCCAGCTTGAGAAAACACGTCAAGACCAACAAGCACTTCACCAGAGAAGAGGACGTCCGAAGAGAGTCGTCAGAAGAAATCCAAAGTCCAGAAATACCCACCTCTACGCCTACAAAGGATAATAACCGTTGTCACTCGGTAATAAAGTCCACTTCACCTCTTCAAATGCATTCACCCATCCAAATGCGTTGCAGCCCAACAAGAACTACTTCGCCTACAATGCCTTACCCTGCGTTACCGCTAAGAGAACCTACAATTAGTTACCCACTTGTCGACCGAGTAACTTACATAGAACCGATGTACCCAGTGAGAGTGCCGTCCTCTGAAATGTCCTATTTAGAGTACACACAAATGTACGAGCATGCATACAGAAGTTACTACTCAAACAACATAAGCTATTCCGTCCTACCACAAAGGGACGGCGAAAAAGCTTTGTCTTATGATAAGGCTTTGTCTTATGATAAGGCTTTGCAATATGATAAGACTTTGCAATATGATAAGGCTTTGCAATATGATAATAAGGTTTTACAATACGAAGACGTCGAAATGGAGGATGTTCAAGACGATCGATACGTAACTGAAGAGATGCCTTTAAACCTTATTTGCCCCAAACAAAGGATAGAGTGCAAACCAATTGAGCAACTAGTCATGCGCACAGACTTACCATTAGATTTAAGTACAAAAAGTTAAATTAAATAAGTAAATTATTTGAAAAAACCTCTGATTTTTTTAATACCTGCCTTCCTTTTAATATAACCTAGTTAGCTACATTTGGGCATATTATCTACGATAATATAATATAGTAAAAGTATCTACTATCACCCTCTACATGAAAGCTTATTGCGTTAAACTGGTATATTTATTAGCAGGCATAGCATGACGATTCCGACAAAATGTTTGTCTACATTGAAGTGTAATTTTTAACAGTTGGTCTACGACGGAATGTCATTTTGACATTTGACGTATACAAAACCCCCCTTGAGCTTATAATTCTATAGGGTAGGTACTTATGAATATTCTGATCATCATAACAATTATAAAACTTTGTTACTCAACAGGAAATGTTGCGGTAGCCTTCTAATTTATCACCTTAGTCACGGTCTATTAGATAAAATAATATGAATAAGTCTAAATACTTTTATTTTTTTAAACACACGTAGTAGTTTCAATTACTTTATCAGAGCAAAAACTTCCTAGGATTTTATCTTTTCGGCGTTCAAGTCAAGAAATGAGAAAGTAGGAGCCATTATGTACAAGTTACAGCGAAAAAATAAACTTGATACTTGGGCGCTATCAATGTATTAAAACTATGAGGAACAAAATAACAACAGTTGCCTAGGAACTGAACCATGGTAGCTTATCTCTTACTCGGGATAGGTCATTGAAACCGCCGTAAGACAAGCCAATATACAACATGTTACAAAAATACCCCTAATGCCGAATATGGTATATAGGGACTATCAAACTGAACAACTTTTACTATAGGACCAACTCTGAAATCGCGAAAAAAAATCAGCTGTTTCATACAAAAATTAAAATCGAAAATATCAAAATGTATGTTCCTATATACCATATTCGGCATTAGGGGTATTTTTAAAACATTTTGTATACGGAACTTTTATATTACTACAACAGCGACATCAGTTGGGCCTTGGGCCTATGTAATCTACTCCACGTCACTCAAATTGAGTGACATATTATGATTATTTTGTGGTCGATCAAGTTTTTATATAATTACTTTTACAAAAACAGATATAGGTTTAACTACTCTAATGCACTCTCTGCCTATAAAAGTGTTGAATGAAAAAAGGATTTCGCAAAATTATCAACTTTTATTACACATTATAAGAATGATTGTAACTAATAATAACTATCTAAGTAACATCCTTAATTATTTTATTCTATCTAGCAGATTCTAGATTTTAAAAATGCACAAAAATGGATATAAGAAATTAACAGTTTCCAGGACAGTAGTATTTTAAATGTGACTGCAAACTGAAGAAATATTCACAAGTTTTTCAACAAAATCTTCCTTTACTTTCATTCAATCATATTTACTTTTGACAAGGAGTCCAAAATTTACCTTGTATTTTATGTGGTCTTCGTAATATTTAATTTCTCACTTGCAAATTATTTTTTAATATCAATTAATCAAAACTAAATTATTTGACAAGAAAGCACACTAACGCGTAGAGTTGCATTCTAGATCTCATCATGATTAAATAGCTACAAAACTGATACTAATTTATGAAGTTCCACACATTTAAACATTTCCAGTCATAAAAACATGATCAGTTTTTTTGTTGCTTTTGGTCATAGTTAATCACTTCTCCATAATAATAAAATAAAGTAGATTAATGTGCTACAGGTTTGAGCATATGCTATGCCCGAACTAGCTTGGACATGCCCTCGGCAATGGTGTTAAGCGCGGCGAGATCATTCCGCGCAGTGTCCAGGAGATGCGCCATTCCGCGTTGCTGAAGCGTCAGGAACTGTTTCACGTCTTCTTGGGCACCTGATCGAAGAATGGACTTATGAGCAACACTCGAGTTTTTTATAAATAACTACCGGCCGCCGCGTCTTCGTCCGCATGGACCCAAAGGAACATTTGACCAGAATAAAAAGTAGCCTATATGTTAATCCAGGTCCTAATTGTCTACCAACCTTTCAACCAAATCCGTCCGGTCGTTTAGGCGTGAAGAGGTAACACTTTCGCAGTTATAATATAAGATTATTAGTAGAAAGGATGATTAGGAAGGATAATAAAATCGATGGGTGAAGTGATCTTACGGTTTAGGATCCCAGTCAAGCTTTGAAACCCGCAAGAGAAAAAGATTTTTACCTCTCCAGCACGAAAAGGATGCTGCGAGCGTGAGGCAAAGTTATTTAATTTCTAACAGCACTTTTGAAATAATAAAGAAGAAATAAATAGAGTGAAAAGGATGAGAAAATGTACATAGATTAAAAAGTATAAAAAATAAAATACACGGACATACCAAGGAGGAGAAGGACATAAAAAGAAGGTTGATAATTCGAAATAATAAAGAAATAAATAAAATAAGAAAAAGATAGGAATTATAATAACATATTAGTGTCATGAATGAGAAAAAAACACAAAGTAATGTAAAACAGAACGACGGAAATCTACTTTAATCTTTACTCTAAGAATCAATTTTTTTCAGCGTAGGTTTGATCGAACTATTTTTGTGAAATATTACAAAAAAATTGTGCGTCCAGTGATGAAGATAGTTGTCTAACTCCAAAAGAGTTGAGAGAACAAGTTTCTAATGCTTTAGCTTTTAACCAGCAAAGTCAAGTAAAAATAAATGTTCTTACCTATAACTTTTCTCGCTGGTCTCTACCGAAAAGTTGTATGTTTAACACGAGTTCAAATTTTTGTGCTGCCTCGTGCTTTAAATTACTCACTGTGTTCAGAAGTCTTTATTCGCTACAATAGTTTGTGATTTAAAGTCGGCACTCGCAGCACAAATTGACTTTGGTCTCTTGTATAACAAATAACTATTGTACTATGAAATTTCGTTTAGACTTTTCTTACTAATAAATAAGTTTATATATAATAAATAAGTTTATATATTTAAATAATAAGTTTATACCTAGTTTAATCAAAAATAAAGCTTAGCAATATAACTCCTTACATTTGACGTTCCAAAACGTCTATTCTTATAACAAACTTTTTGGTTATTCTTAGTATAAACTTGACCATCAGCCATTTTTATGTCCCCACAGCTGGGGCAGAGGCCTTCCTTATTCATAATTACCCACCACGCGGGCCCAATGCGGATTGATGGACGTAAACGACTGCCTGCCTTAACGTGCCTTCTGAAGCACGGAGGAGCTCGAGATAATACATTTTTGACCACCCTTGCGAAAGTTGCTTGACCTCTGCAACGATGTACGAGATTCAAAATGTAGAAAAGTCTTGTGTTGCAATATTACCTGGGTCCAAGTAATAGCGCTCGTGCGAAGTTCCTGGGCAGGCGCTACGCTGCAGTCTCACGGCACATAACAACTCGTTCAGGCGACCCTGAAAACCGTATCGTCATTAACAAAGTGAGTCTAGACGAGACACACATCAAAAATGGTTGTTGTTACCCCAACAACAAACAATTTTAACATGCCTGAGAGTTGTGAAGACAATGACTTTTTATCTGATATTCAAATAAATCATCCAAAGTAAATTTAAAGTGACAACGTTATATTTGATTAGCATGAGTGACTGACGATGAGTAACATGGGTTACACTGGTTTTGACTGAAAAATTACGTCATAGACACAATTTTAGTCAAACAGGACTCCCTGTTTTGCTGGTTGGTGCTGATTAGAATGCTAGTTAGTGGCGGTGACTATTTCCAACATTCAATAGTTCAGTGGCTCTACCACGAATTGATCTAAGCTGTTTTCACTACCGTAAACTATAGTTTTCTCTCTTTCACTCTCATTGACTGTAAGCAGTAAATCCTATAGTTTTCGGTGGCGAAAACAGTTTGCATCAACTCATGGTTAAAAATACAGAAATTCATAGTCCTCTATTTTGGATCAATACAAAACCGCAAATCATTCACCACAATTAGAGCATAATATTAAGCCAAAAGTTCGATCAATCTCCATGATATTTCTGTCGACTGATCACGGATACAAGTCATGCACCTGCGGAACTGGTTCGAAGCGGTGTCGCTGATAAGAAGCACCGGTGGCACACGCGTCTGCTGATAAAGCACGAACTAGCCCAAACTAACTGCCTTCCTCGTTACCGCACCACGTTAAGGACTAATGAGACTTTAATAGTTACTTAACGGGTAGATGAGTTAGCATTTGTCAATATAATTGACGTTAAAGTGGCATGTTATTATTAGTTGTTATTTAAAGTCTCAAGTTATTTTAATTCATCAACGCCCGAGCTGGCCGAATGCGGCGGGATAATAATGGAATATCTATTGTGTTTATTATGGGCTTAACTCGACTCGACTCGCGACGTTCCGGATTCATATATGGCCCTCGCTTTAAATCCGTCTTTTATTCACTAATTGCTTAATATACTATTGTTACTTCTTACCAAGAGGATAAAAATTCTCGAGAAACTCTTTGTCTAACTTGTTTATTATAATAAGATATTTGAGTGTAAGAAACAAAAGGTCATCGGTGTTTAGGGTTGTCACTTTGTTGTTTTCGATATAAAAAACATAATTATTCAGCCATGTCATGTGATTGTTTATACTGTTTTCATTATAAAAAAGGCTTTATAATAATTTTCCGGAGTAGTCTGCATTGTACTATATACTATGTCTACTATACTCGGAATTATACGGGTATTACCAAACACCCTGTATATTGCAAATATCGATTCTTAAGCTAAGAAAATTGGCAGGTCAGGTTTGAATAAACTTTTTATAGCAAGCGATAACGAACATTGCCTTAATATAACATGTCTGGTGTCTGGAGATAGCATTGATAACAAAGAGATAATAAAAACACGCATAGGGAGTATGTACTTTGGGCAGACAAGGGCATCTGTAATCACAACCTTCGAATAAGCGACCTTTATGTAGTACTAGCTTCCGCCCGCGACTTCGCGTGGACATTAGAAAAATCCCTAGGGAACATTTGACCGGGATAAAAATTCTAATCCAATGTTTAAATCCAGGCTATATACTATCTGAGTGCCAAAGGAGACACAACCTCTTATGCACAAGTTGTATACTTTTATAATCTGTGATTCATAATCTGCTCTACTTTTTCACTTATTAGTCTGTATCTGTCAACCCAATGACAGATCAATGCCAAATCGGAAGTCAAGTTAACATTTCATATTCTTAATTTCGAAAAAAGGAAAATAGTTAAGGTTTATGCAGCCACGTTTTTAAATAACATAGTGATTTTTCTGCCCTTTGAAAATTAAATGTGGATAACGGAACATTTTTCAATGACTCGTTGATTCCGTAGTGTTTTCATATCAAAAAATATTCATAATTAAATAACTTTTTTTATACATGCGCTAAAAATAAGACAGAACTTGATCAATGTAGCAAATTTTATCAGCTTTATTTTAAGACCACATTCAATCGTACAGGCACAAGTTAAGCATTTTTTCTAAGGCATGTGCCAGTTCTTCTTTCAACTGAACGAACATAACAAACTAATTAAGTAAACCGCTAATAGGTAAACTCGCTTACTGTGCGACCTAAACATCATTATAATTTATATGACAAAAGTAAAACTATTTTTTACACACGTCAATGGCATATTATGTGTCATGTAAACCTATCCTAAAGTAAGTCATTTTCCCCATGGAAATAATGTGATTTGAATTTGGAATGCAACTCATTTAGTCGTGCTTGATTGAGGTTGGTTTCAAAAATGTTTAGGTGCAATGAGGTTTTATTCTGAGTTAGGCTGCATGTTATGATATGTACAAATTATAAAAAAAAATCATGAAAACTTTTTACGAAATTCATTTTCACCCGCGCATCAAGAAGTATTTATTCGAATGTCGAACAGACCACTACAGAATAGACGACAAAAAATTTTTCAATAAATACTTAAGTACTTTCTTTATAAATTAAATTAAAAATTAAATTAAAAATAAATTAAATTAAATATTTGACAACATTACATACATTGCTCCGATTCCAAAGTAAGTAGCTAAAGCACTTGTGTTATGAAAATCGGAGACAACGGTGGTATCACAAACACCCAGACCTGAGCCAATATAGAAAAGTTCGTTTTCTAAATTGACCCAACCGGGGATCGAACCCAGGACCTCAGAGATGGCGACACTTGAAAACCGGTGTACAAAGCCACTCAACCAAGGAGGTCGTCAATAACAATCATTGGTTTCAATTGCCTCGCAGAAAGTATAAAAAGTAGAGTATGCATCGCGGGCTTAAATGTGTATTTGTCTTGGGCGATGTTGAACACCTCGTACTCAGGATTCTAGCCTTAACTCCCTCGCTCCGCTCGGGAGTTAACCATAGAATCCCTCGTACTCGGGGTTCAATATAGCGCCCGGGACATAATACTATATATGTAGAAAGTTCTGACGGATTCGTTATACTACGCCTGCTGATATTGTTACTCACGTTGTACAGCGGAGGCGCCGCCAGTTGCGACACGAGTTCGTGCAGGCGCGCTCTCATCGCTTCCTCCTCGGGACTCAACGCGGCACCCACGCGACCCACTACTTCTTGCTTGGCTATAACCTAAACAAAACATTGTCACACTTAATATGATTATAGTTGCCATCGACAATCGGATGTCAACAATAATTCCTCACATTTTTTTTATTTTATTCACATTGATGAAATGCGCCCGGCGCGGCGCGTGCGCAACTCCCCCAGTGTGCCGCCGCTACAAGTACAGTCCCTACCTGCAACATCGTGTGCCGCAGCCCGTGCAGCCTGGCCGCCAGCTGCGCCAGCCGCGCGGCGGACTCGGCCCGGCGCGTGCGCAACTCCCCCAGTGTGCCGCCGCTACAAGTACAGTCCCTACCTGCAACATCGTGTGCCGCAGCCCGTGCAGCCTGGCCGCCAGCTGCGCCAGCCGCGCGGCGGACTCGGCCCGGCGCGTGCGCAACTCCCCCAGTGTGCCGCCGCTACAAGTACAGTCCCTACCTGCAACATCGTGTGCCGCAGCCCGTGCAGCCTGGCCGCCAGCTGCGCCAGCCGCGCGGCGGACTCGGTCCGGCGCGTGCGCAACTCCCCCAGTGTGCCGCCGCTACAAGTACAGTCCCTACCTGCAACATCGTGTGCCGCAGCCCGTGCAGCCTGGCCGCCAGCTGCGCCAGCCGCGCGGCGGACTCGGTCCGGCGCGTGCGCAACTCCCCCAGTGTGCCGCCGCTACAAGTACAGTCCCTACCTGCAACATCGTGTGCCGCAGCCCGTGCAGCCTGGCCGCCAGCTGCGCCAGCCGCGCGGCGGACTCGGCCCGGCGCGTGCGCAACTCCCCCAGTGTGCCGCCGCTACAAGTACAGTCCCTACCTGCAACATCGTGTGCCGCAGCCCGTGCAGCCTGGCCGCCAGCTGCGCCAGCCGCGCGGCGGACTCGGTCCGGCGCGTGCGCAACTCCCCCAGTGTGCCGCCGCTACAAGTACAGTCCCTACCTGCAACATCGTGTGCCGCAGCCCGTGCAGCCTGGCCGCCAGCTGCGCCAGCCGCGCGGCGGACTCGGCCCGGCGCGTGCGCAACTCTCCCAGTGTATCGCTCGCGCGCTTCAACCAGCTAGCCTGCAGACTCGCCTCTTCCGACTGACAACGCGCGCGGAATTTTATCTGATGAAACAAATAGAACGTAGGAAACATACTTACGTTAAGTCACAAAGAAATAATAATAAAAAACTTGTCTTTTAAGTATGTACTTTGCATTGCGACACATTAAATGTCAAGTTAAAACATCAAGTCAAAGTGTATAATGTATTATGATGATTCAATTCGCATAATTACAACATAAAAAAATAGGAATTTCATGATTTTATTAGTATCATTGACTTTGTAAGAGAATTTTTGCTCTAATGTTATTTTTGTTTCGAATACTGTTTGTTACGAATTCAAATACGCACCTCAGTAAATCCAATAATTGGCACAGGGATATAGTTTTCAGGGTCAGGATTGTCTGCTTGAGCTTGTTTCCACAGACGCATATCCATGCCTGTAAAATTAAAAAATGATCATTGTCGATTGTTTATGGCACAAATAAACGACAATGATGGCTTATCCTCCTTATCCGTCTTTAAGGAAGACCTGTGCTGTGCCCCAGCAAACCCACCAACCACCATGACCTGGCGAACATCTAGGTTATGCAGGTTGAAGCAGCGGGAGATACGCGCGGAATGAACTCCAGCAGTGGGAACATTCAAAACGGGTTAATGATGGATATAATTGATTTATTTATTTAGGTAGCTAACAGTTTTTAACAACCGCAGCCAGCGCCGGTGATGACGATGGTGATGTACTGACCGGGCGGCGGGGTCTGCAGGTAGTGCTGCAGCATCTGCGGCGAGGGCCGGGTGGCGGCGGACACGCAGCCGCAGCCGGCGCCGGTGATGACGATGGTGATGTACTGACCGGGCGGCGGGGTCTGCAGGTAGTGCTGCAGCATCTGCGGCGAGGGCCGGGTGGCGGCGGACACGCAGCCGCAGCCGGCGCCGGTGATGACGATGGTGATGTACTGACCGGGCGGCGGGGTCTGCAGGTAGTGCTGCAGCATCTGCGGCGAGGGCCGGGTGGCGGCGGACACGCAGCCGCAGCCGCAGCCGGCGCCGGTGATGACGATGGTGATGTACTGACCGGGCGGCGGGGTCTGCAGGTAGTGCTGCAGCATCTGCGGCGAGGGCCGGGTGGCGGCGGACACGCAGCCGCAGCCGGCGCCGGTGATGACGATGGTGATGTACTGACCGGGCGGCGGGGTCTGCAGGTAGTGCTGCAGCATCTGCGGCGAGGGCCGGGTGGCGGCGGACACGCAGCCGCAGCCGCAGCCGGCGCCGGTGATGACGATGGTGATGTACTGACCGGGCGGCGGGGTCTGCAGGTAGTGCTGCAGCATCTGCGGCGAGGGCCGGGTGGCGGCGGACACGCAGCCGCAGCCGGCGCCGGTGATGACGATGGTGATGTACTGACCGGGCGGCGGGGTCTGCAGGTAGTGCTGCAGCATCTGCGGCGAGGGCCGGGTGGCGGCGGACACGCAGCCGCAGCCGGCGCCGGTGGTGACGATGGTGATGTACTGACCGGGCGGCGGGGTCTGCAGGTAGTGCTGCAGCATCTGCGGCGAGGGCCGGGTGGCGGCGGACACGCAGCCGCAGCCGGCGCCGGTGGTGACGATGGTGATGTACTGACCGGGCGGCGGGGTCTGCAGGTAGTGCTGCAGCATCTGCGGCGAGGGCCGGGTGGCGGCGGACACGCAGCCGCAGCCGGCGCCGGTGGTGACGATGGTGATGTACTGACCGGGCGGCGGGGTCTGCAGGTAGTGCTGCAGCATCTGCGGCGAGGGCCGGGTGGCGGCGGACACGCAGCCGCAGCCGGCGCCGGTGGTGACGATGGTGATGTACTGACCGGGCGGCGGGGTCTGCAGGTAGTGCTGCAGCATCTGCGGCGAGGGCCGGGTGGCGGCGGACACGCAGCCGCAGCCGGCGCCGGTGATGACGATGGTGATGTACTGACCGGGCGGCGGGGTCTGCAGGTAGTGCTGCAGCATCTGCGGCGAGGGCCGGGTGGCGGCGGACACGCAGCCGCAGCCGGCGCCGGTGGTGACGATGGTGATGTACTGACCGGGCGGCGGGGTCTGCAGGTAGTGCTGCAGCATCTGCGGCGAGGGCCGGGTGGCGGCGGACACGCAGCCGCAGCCGGCGCCGGTGGTGACGATGGTGATGTACTGACCGGGCGGCGGGGTCTGCAGGTAGTGCTGCAGCATCTGCGGCGAGGGCCGGGTGGCGGCGGACACGCAGCCGCAGCCGGCGCCGGTGATGACGATGGTGATGTACTGACCGGGCGGCGGGGTCTGCAGGTAGTGCTGCAGCATCTGCGGCGAGGGCCGGGTGGCGGCGGACACGCAGCCGCAGCCGGCGCCGGTGAGCGCCGCTCGCGCCGCACCGTTCAGGAAGCCCGCCAGCTCCGCTGCCGATACGTGCGACCCACCCGCGTTCTTGTCCACCACATATACCACCACCTATACAAATACGAGTTACTTTATTCGCTCTTTATAGGGTTCTTCTACTTCTAAAAAGTCCTTACCGATGAAATTGGCATGTTTTTTCTCATAACAGAGAACCTCATAACTTTTATGATTAAAAAGATTGCATACAAACATACAAATCGTCAATTTCATAGTTAAGCACCAACTTTTGAAGAAATGGCAATTCTCAACTCATAGAGAATGTTTATCAGTATCAAGTTAAGTTTCTCCATTCTTATTATATTCTTATGTGATTGGCTACTTCAGTTTCAATAACTAATAGTACCCAAAATAAAATATGAATAAGTTTTCCAACTGTTAGTGAAACATTTAAATACATCAAAATTACCTGAGTCCTATTTTCTGAAACAGCTTTTATAGAATCAATATTAACAGCAAGATGTGGTTTGTTGCCCAGTAAACCAGATAATGATGTTATAAAAGCTTGCTGATTGTTCCTAGAAGAAAAAATAATTGTAATATTATTAAAGCCATGGACATTTAAAATAATTGTGTTGTTTGTTTTACAACATACTTGATATCTTGCTCAGGCTTATTGAACAGCATTGCTACATGTCCATCTTTGTCTTCGCGACCTCCTAGTCTAGAGTACCCCACCGCTTTAAATCTACACAGTGGATTTTGTTCATTTAAGTCTAAGGGTGGTGCATTACGGTTATAGTATGCCTGACCTGAAAACATAATAAATGGTTGATTGAAAACTTATACTTTTACATTCTTTACAGAAAACAAGATATGTTAGAACATTAAAAAAATCATGTGTATTGCAGGAATCAATAATTTTTAAAATCTCAAAAATCTGAACTGTGATTTTATTACACTCATTTAAGAAAAATATAAAATACATATAATATCTTACCAGTTCCCCACTGGGCTTGCAGCAGATTCCACTTGGCGAGAACCTGGTCTCTTTCATCGCCAAAGACACAGCAATTAAAAACAGCTGCTACCAGTGCCTCGTGAGCTGTAGTAGGTCCTTGCTGCTGCTGTTGCGGCTGTATTTGTATCAAGAGACCATAAATCAAAACTTCTGAATTTAAATGTAATGATGATAGTACTTGTCAAGTTAAATGTATTATACAGGGTGGATTTATCAGTGAACCTGGATGGAAAATACCTACTCTAAAAGGAGAAGATAGGAGGTTTTGCACAAAGGAGACATTCCTTTGTTTTTTTTACCGAAGCAAAACTGCATTCAAAGATTTTTGAAAATATGCTTGCCATATCCGGGAACCGAAACGACACTGATGCAAAAAAATACACGAAATGAAATCTAACAAAAAATCATAATAAGCTCTCTTTGAAATCTGCAGTAGTGCATTTAGTTTGAACTAATTCAAATACTGAAATGGTTGTTAAGATAGTAGGTAATCATTATATTTTACCATTTTGTAAAATTATTAGAATTATTCGATACAATACTAAATAATAAACTAGAAAAATACAACTCGCACCAGATCATATTATCGGACGGAAATCGAACCCGCGACCTTTGGATGTAGGTAGAAATATTTTCTCAATTCTTGGAAAGTCTAGTGCCTGATTTTTTAATAATTGGTAGATTTTATGTTCTTCCTTTAATTTAAGATAGTGTGTTTCTTAGAGAGATTTGATTCTTATTTTGGACCCTATCGGTTGGTATGTACCATAAAAATATAGGGTGCAATTTTTTTTTACTTAGTGTCGTCGGATCAACTCCCGTCTATGGCAAGTGTATTTAAAAAAATCCTTGAATGCTTGAATGTTCTGTTTCTTTATAAAAATAAATGTATGCCTCCTTAGAGAAGAAACTCCTATCTCCTTTATTTATAGTACTTTTTCTCCAAGTTCACTTAAAAAAGTCCACCCTGTATATTACCAACAGATGGCGACCCTCAGCAATGAGGAATATGATGTGAGAAGGAGGAGGATATGATTATATTGCTATCTGAGATTGCTATGGATTAGCAATATTTACGGGCTTACCACAAATGATTTTAAAACACTGTTCAACATGTGTTCAACTTAGACACTGTTTAAGTGTGATGCTGTAACTTTTTTGACAATATTGTTTGAAAGAGACTGCATTACATTTAAACAGTGTCTAAATTAAACAGTGTTTTAAAATCTTTTGTGGTAAGGCTGTTAATGTTTTAGTATTCAGACATAGAAACTCAATATACAAATACCTGTGCTTGCTGACCAAATGCCGGTTGACCAAGGTTCGTTCCAAATCCACCAAAACTTGTAGATGGTTTTGTACCAAAGGTCGACCCGAAAGTAGATCCAGTGCCAAAAGTATTCCCACCAAATGTGTTTGAGCCTAGTGTGTTGGTACCAAATGTAGGCGCTGTACTACCAAATGAAGAGGTGCCAGTACCAAATGCTGTGCCTGTTCCAAAAGTATTTGTGCCAAAACCACCTGATCCAAAACCTACAAAGAGTTTCAAAAATAAACAGTCGACGATTTAAGTACTTACCTACTTTATAATCTAATTTAACTTATAAATCACAAAAGTAAAGATTTACAAATAAAAAAACGGTCAAGAGCGAGTCGGAGTCGCGCAACGAGGGTTCCGTCCTTTCCATCATCATTCTGAAAAAGTTTCCTATTTAGAGACATAGTTTTATTTTTTCTGTAATCTTTACATAAACTTCTATCACATAAAATAATTTAAGATTTTTACGCAAACTTCGGAGATAAGGGGGTGGTATTTTTTTTACATATTTCATCACCTATGCGGCTTAAAAAAAATTAATAATATGATCGAGAATTTGCAAGCAGCGCTCATTCATATGATATCCCATATGCCCTAGTAGCCTCACTTCGAATTTTTAAGACCCCCTTTCAGTCCCTGATGCAAAAAATATATAAATATTTTCATATAATTTAAAATTTAGCATTAATAGTTCTCGAGATATCCAGCTGTGACGACAGACAGACAGACAGACTGTGGCGCACCATAAGGGTTCCTTTTTACCATTTTGAAGGAAAATATAGATGATTCAAAAGCGCTTAATTACTATGTTTATTTGAATAAAGCTATTTTGAATAAAGATATTTTGACTTTATTTTGACGAACTCCGTGGTCGAGTGGCTTTTTACACCAGTTTTCATGGTGTCGCCATCTCGGAGTTCCCGGGTTCGAACCCCAGTTGGGTCAATTTAGAAAACGAACTTCTATATATTGGCTCAGGTCTAGGTGTTTATAATACCACCGTTATCTCTAATTTCCATAACACAAGTGCTTTAGCTACTTACTTTGGAATCGGAGCAATGTATGTGATGTTGTCAAATATTTATATTTATTTACTTTGACTTTGAATTTAAAATACTGGAATATTAGCATTCAAAAACTTCACAGAACAAATGTTACCAGTAGCAGGTTTAGCAGCAGTGTTCCCAAATCCTGTTCCTCCAAACAATGATGGGGCTGTAGAAGCAGGGGTCGTGCCCAAACCTCCAAATGGAGTAGCTGAGTAAACATCAAATATTTAGCTTATTAACTTCCAACTTCTTTACTATGAACACAAGATTAAAATTAAATAAAAATACAATATGCTATTTGTTTTCAAAACACAGTAAAATAAATAAGGTGGAATTTTTTATGTGAACCTGGAGGGCAAGTACTCTAAATAAAGGAGAAAGGAGATTTTGCACAAAGGAAACATTCATTTTTTAAAAGAAGCAAAGTTGCATTCAATAAAGAAAAAAATATTGCTAGCTTAAATAAAAATTGGTAATGTAGATATAGAGAAAAATAATAATAATGATTGATTAGCAATAATTACAACTTCTTCGAACATATTAATTTTTAACCATAACATATATTTTTGATTTTCAAATTAAAATTCAATAAATACTAGCGTTCTATGGTCATAGCACATTATAGCAACTATTGAATGGATTGTTCCTAACCTTTTCAATATTATTAGTTGTTACCCATATGACCTATCATGTAGGGAAACAGACTTTTCCCCCCAACTTGGGGGGCACCCCTCGCCCACTGCATACACATCACACTGCATTTTGTTAATACACACGCACGCTACACACAACGCGAAAGAGCGCTACACACAACGCGAAAGAGCGCTATACCTAGTGTCATTTTATTTAAGTACGAAAATAATAGTAATTACATTTCTTTCCTCTCTAAGAACTATTCAAATATCATTTTTGTCATTAATGAACTCAATTGTTATTGTTTCATTTGAAAAAATAATACGGGGCGTTAAACATTTATGTCTGGTTCATCATGTTCTGAAATTCAGTGTGGAAAATGAATTTCTATACTTACTTCCCGATCAAGTAGCTATTCTAAATTTAAAATGGTAAAACTCATCAATCAGCTAGCGTTATTTTTACGAAACTTTATGACTGCATAACAGGTCACATGAACTAATTCAAAAATTAAATTTTTAAATCATCCTTGACAATCCAAATGCTAACTTCTCGTTCTTCTGCATCATGTAAAAATAGAGGAATCTATACTGCCTTCTAAACACATAAGGTACATTTTCGCTCACCTTTGGGGCACCTATCAGCTGTATTTTTATGTGACACCTACTATTAGTGATGGACCGAGTCAGATATTTTTAGGTACTTGCATTAAGCATTTGAGTACTGAGACTAGCAATTATGTTTAGCATTACAATTAATGATTGTCGGCACACCTTGCTTAATATTTAAATACTTTTATTTTAGTACTCAAATTCACTATTCAACTACTATGTGTACTGTATTTTCAGTACTCGAGTATGCAAGTACCAATAATGTATTAATCAATACTTGAGTCAACCTGACTCAACCCATCACTACCTACTATATAATGTGACAATGAAACTCTTCACCAAAGCACAGAATAGATATAAGTACTAGCGATAGCGCGATAATGTGGCCACAGCATAACAAACATGCATTCTGTAAGTTGGCTGGAGTACAGTCTGTTTAGTGTGAACAGAAAAAAGGTGACTTTTTACATGTTTTTGTGCAAAATATGTTTGTTGTTAAGACCATAATTTAAGCTAAATCACAGAAAGAATTTGATTTTTGTTTATAATATTTTACCTGTACTAGTCGAACCTAAAGTGCCAAATCCTGAAGAGCTAGTTGAAGTCCCAAAGCTAAAACCAGCATTTGAAGTGGTAGCTGTATTCGTACTTCCAAACGAAAATGAAGCTGAAATGTTATTTTAAACATCTTGATACAACTGTCAATAGGTCTGCTCCTATTAGTAGAAGGAAACTTTCGACAAGACCCAATTTTAGTCCTTTCATTTCAAAAACTTACGTTTTGCCGCAGACCCAAAAGGTGTATTTTGAGTTGTAGTATTGGAACCAAAAGAAAAAGACATTTTGAACACTTTTAAATCAGGATAGATAGCTAATTATTTTTTCTGTCATTAGTTTATAAATTAAGGTTTTATCTTTAGCTTTACGAGGCTTTACGTTTTATTTTACTTCACAGATGTTTATGTACTTTTAGGATTTTATTTTCAAGTTCCTGAAGCTTACTTGACAGATGATTTGACATTGACACTTGACAGGTTGTGAGTCAGTGTTGCCAGTGGCAGATAGTCAAATATAACATGAGACAGCTCAAAAAGTAACATTTTCACGAGAAAAGTAACATTACCTACTTATTGTGGAAAACGACACAATACTATAGGTAATATGGCATTTTATTACACAAAAACTAAAATAAGTTTCCTGTCACATTTGTTAAACATCGAAAAAATCCTAATAATTGTTTATCGAATAATCGACTTGCAATACTGAAAAATGCCTGATGTGGACCCCTATCCACTTGTAAACTAATTAGTAACAGTCTTAAAAAAACCATTTTAGTTATTTTTTTATTTATATTAAAATTCTACATAGGTGGGTTGTGTTTGAAAAATGGCTATATCTTTGTTTGTAACATTCGTATAAAAGCCTAGTCGCGGCGTGCGCAGCGCGCCGCGCGCTCCGGGCCCTGCGGTGATGACGGTTTGGTCAAAAAATCACTACAATCAAGCTATACCTAATGTAAATAAATATTTGACAACATCACATACATTGCTCCGATTCCAAAGTAAGTAGCTAAAGCACTTGTGTTATGGAAATTGGATACAACGGTGGTATCACAAACACCCAGACCTGAAAGTTCGTTTTTTCTAAATTGAGCCAACCGGGGATCGAACCCGGGACCTCAGAGACGGCGACGCCTTGAAAACCGGTGTACAAAGCCACTCGACCAAGGAGGTCGTCAATGATTTTGTTTATGCATTTAAAATTTTAAAATCGATTGTAATCATTCGCTGGCTCGCTGCTAGTCACCACTCGCCTTACTTGCGCATGCTTAAGTAAGCGGGATGGAAAATTGAAAAAAACAGGCGAGTGAGTGAATATGTCGCATTCAGTCAGTCCACAAAATCAAGTGCGCCAAGATGACGAACAAAAAATTCTTGAATGCGTTCCGTTTCACGATATTTTTTTGTTTCCTGGAAAATCTAAAAAGTAACATATTGAGTCGTGTAACATGGAGGTAACATGAGAGGGTCAAAAGTAACGTAAAATGTTACTTTTGTAACATTCTGGCAACGCTGTTGTGAGTAGTAGTAGGAATAATCGTCCTTTTCAGGACAGGCGAAGGTCTAAGCCATACTGCCAGTTCTTGAGTTGATATTGTTTTATTTTTCATTAGAATGCGGGTGCATCGTATTCCAATGCTGCTTGGAGCATTTGGCACCGAGTATATCAAGACAGTTTACTCGGTTAGTTCTGCCGAGGAAGCCACCACTTCAATAAAAGTCTCAGCTTCACATAACCAAGATCGCGCCTATTTCAATTATCCCACATATTGTTCAGTTGCGTAGACACTTGTACCATATAACTGCACCAATTTTAAGGCACAATATCCACTATGAATCAATTTGAAAATAATTAAAATAGACACCTAACCGTACTCGACAAAATGGCGCCAAAAACTCGACAGGTTGTGATATAAAAAATATGTCAAACTTCAACAAGTACCTATACAAACTGAGGCGAATTCCGCGCCGCGCGCGACGCGGGACGCGATTAGCTCGCTCCGATGTGTTAGCTAACTTGTATTGGACATGAATACTCTAAGATGGACATAGACTTAGAAAAATTTTCGCTGCGCTCAAGTGGATGGACGTGTTCACATTGGCGCGAAAACACAAGTTGTAGCGAAATATACGCCGGATAGTCTAATTTTTAACCGACTTCAAAAAAAGGAGGAGGTTTTATGTTCGTCTGTTTATTTGTTTTTTTTATGTATGTCAAAAACAGCTAAACCGATTGACATGATTCAAACGCCACTTTATCAGGTTTGTTCCCAAGTTAGTCCCATTTTTTGAAAATTTTAAATCGGTTCAGTAGTTTTCGAGTAATCCTGAAAATACTGTAATTTTTTATGCAACTTTTGCACCGACTTTTAACGAATTTTCGAACATAACTTCTTTGTTTATAAACCGATTTAGATGATTCTTATTTTGTTAGAAAGGGGATACTTTAAGGATGTTTTCATTCAAATTTCCGTCACATTGGACCTTGGACTTCGAAGATACACAAGAGAACTCTTCAAAATCAAATAGGATAGTGTATTAGTGATTACTCTACGGTATTGAAAGGTTTCGCATCAGCCATTTTTATTGTCACTGCTGGGGCTGGGATACAACCCTTTCTTGTGGGCTGATGAATAGGATCTTAATGCTCTAAGAATAGGATGGATCATAACCCACCGCGCGAGCCCAATGCGGATTGGTGGGTGTTAATGAGTGCAAAATGTAGCTGGGACTAACGGCTTAACGTGTCTTCTGAAGCACGGAGGAGCTTGAGAGAGATGGAGATTGAGATAATACACTTTGGTCACCCACCCCATGACCCTTGCTAAAATTAACAGCACGAAAAGTGGAAATTGAGTTATTAGGAGTATTATACCATTGAAAAGTGTGAAATATGAATAAAATATATTTATATCATTGCTTACATTTACTTATACCTACATACCTAACACAAAAGTCGGGTGGGGCTAAAAGATATTTTCCTTATTTAATTTATATTCGTGGTTTCTCTTTCTCAATTTGATTTTTTAATTCTTAAAGCCCGGCTTCATAAGACGTTTTTTTAATATCAGATATGCGTAGGTACCTAGGTACTTGAATAGTAATTATGCAGATTTGAATATTATTTTTTGCATTTTTGAGCTGTTACTTTTTGAAGCTGTTTTTTTATAGCAATTTTTTTTTGCAAGGGTTTTTCTTTTTAATTTTTAAAAGGGTTTTTTTTCGAAATGCCGTTGAACCTTGAATTATTAATAAAAAAAGATAACAATTTTCTATACGACCCACTGACCTAAAATTTTTTCAGGTCAGTGATACGACCTCAGCTACGAAGACTTAAAATAATCTCCAATAATAAAATATTCTCCAAATTCGATGCGTTGAGTACTCATCTCATGGACCCATTTTATTTTTTTCTTCTTCATATCTTAAGATTTTTCTTCAGTTAATGCTAATAACAACAAAACTCAATTTTTCGATATCAAAAGACATTTTGTTTTCCTATTGAAAAATCGAAAATAGATAGATTCGCCTCAGTTTGGGAGGCTAATGACCGTTTGCACTAAACTTAAGAATCGCCTAAGTCTTTTCCTAACTACAACTTGACCTAATTAAAACGGTGTCATTAACTTAGCTGTCATGCAGCTTTCATGCGCCTATTTATTTTGGTCGAGTTGTAGTTAGGAAAAGACAGGCGATTCTTAAGTTTAGTGCAAACGGGTGTTAGTTTTCATCGCAGTGTATGTGTACTGTGTACCTACGCTGAAATGACGCTTTTGTTAAAAAAATGGAATGTAATGGAGAATACCTACCTACTGTGACACGCAATAAATATATAAAACATAATATTATATGAAATGCGCAAAACTTTCAGAATGCTCCACGTAATATTCTATTTAGTGGCACATCACCTGAAAATAATTTTTGTTGTGGCACATACTCTCAGAAGAATACTTTTCGATGTTTCTAGAAATTTTCTGTTTTATTTCTTAAAAAAGTTTGACTTTCATTCAATTCATACTAATACCTACCTTATAGAATTTATTTAAAGCCTAAATTACGTCTAAATATGTAACAAATAAATTAATAATCATTTAAAATAATATTTTGCTTAGTGCCAATCATTGTATGGGTTTACTGTTGAAATAAACAAAAATAAATCTATCTCAGCTCAACACAATATTCTATCTCTTTCTTAGGTACTTGCTAATATTAGTTTTTATGTAGGAGCCCTCCATAACCACTTTGGATAGCATCCTCTGGATTCTTGTTTTTACTGCTTGCTAAGCTCTACGACGAGTCGCATGCATATTTCAATAGTTCTAAATAGATAATAAATAACTATAAAAGTTATTAATTGACCTTAAACATTTGTTTCCTTTTGATATTTCTTCCTAACTTTGCCCCATTTTAAGTTTATTTTTGGACAGGTATGAAAAGCAAAAAAGATTCATATTGAAAAAAGAAACCTTGTATGGCATGGTCAAGCGCTAAGCAGTCAATAATGGTTGAAAACAGAGTACCTACTTATTTATAGCATACTGCATAGATAATTAGGATTAGGACTAATGAAATTGGCTAGTTAAATTTTCAATCAAATCATAACTATTTTATTGCATATCACTCACAATTTGCTGTAAACTGCACATTTTTAAAACTGGTAACATTATATCAGAAAAATGTTGTATTATTAAACAGAACATTCCAGATGTGGATTTAAATGCTTGCTTACATTTTTTGTTTATGTTAATTTAGGTGTACATCATAACATTACAGAGAACACTGACAGCGAAAATAAGAAAATTATAATGCAATATATATCGGAATAGTCTTCGCCTCCCAGGGAATCCGTTATTAATTCTTTCCTCCAGGAGGCTGTAGCGGTTGGCCACGTTCCTTTCCTCTAAGTTTTATACCAATTGCTCTTTCGATTTTACCAAGTACAATATTGTTTGGAATCCCACGGCCAGCTTCATAATCATTTACAATCTGTGGCTTTTCACATATTTTTGTAGCTAAATCTTTCTGACTCATACCTTTTGCCTGACGGCCTTGCATTATGAGTTTACCCAAATCGAGAGGTATTTTCTCATGACGCAATTCCTCAGTTTCTCTATCAAGTTTAGCGGTATTTTTTGTAGTTCCATGTTGTTTATTAGTTCCAGCACCGAATTTTTGTTGCGTATCCACGGGTAAACCTTGACGACGTGCAGCATTTACGGCTTGTTCAGTTTTCAATGCAGATGCCTTTGGTGGTTTTTTGCGGAGAATAGTTACCGTATCCCAATCAGACATTACGCAAGTATATTTCAATCGGTTTCTTCTGAAATTAGCCCAAGAAAGGCAAGTAAAGAGATTTAGAGGAATTTATTCTACTTGCACTTGCCGTGCAAATTGCCCACAGAATAACACGATCGACACGAATCACAGAGTACTTTTACACGAATACTTGTTGACGTTGACCTCTTAGAATAATAACTAAAGCACGCACCTCTAGGTTTTGTTTGATCATCATAGACTATAATTACTGAGCATATAACTTAGAGCATATCACTGTTGTGGATCTAAGGTTGTGGATATTGAGTACTGATGAAAATAATTATCGTACATTATGTACGAAAATAAAGACTGATTATCTAACATAAGGTTTGACTTTGAATTTAAAAAAAATAAAGGTTTACCTAAATAGTGATAACAGTGATTTGTAGACTTTAGTCTAAAAATCCCCTGCGGCGATGCGGAGGGGATTTGTGGACAAATAGTCCACAAAATATCCCCTAATCTTAATGAACTACCGACTGAATTGCGGAATATTATCAGCGCATAAAATATTAAATCCAGATTAAAATGACAATTTTTAAAATAATTAACATTCATAGTCATAGCGTTATTTAAAAATCATTTAATTTTTGATTAACGTAATGACTAGTGCTTATTATTTATGTAACCTAAAAATAACATTATTTCTTTAAAGTTACTTTATATGTTTTGCTTTTAATAAAGTATCGAATGGTAGGTGGTTATAATGACTGGGTGTCTTTCGAGTGAATTTCATAGCTGCTCAGTAAAATTTAGATATTTTAAAAGTATTCTTGTAAGAAAACTTAAAAGAAAGTTGTAGCAATGTTTGTGATATTTATGCGTTTCCTGTGAAATTATGTGTTGTGTGATTGCTGTAAATCTCACACAGGAAGAAAAGAAAATAATCAATAGACGTCATCATTTAATCGGAGAGTTCATATCGTTTACGATGTTTTTATGTTATGTAAATAGCCTGAAAATATTATAATATACTAACAATTTGTGCAAATAGTCGTTTGTGTCCAGTTCTTTGCCAATTTTTTGCAAATATCAGAATTTTTATTTCAGGTTGTTGAGGTTATGTTTTTTCGCATATGTAATGTGCATTTCTATATTTGTTTTATTGTACTTTCTTACTTTATATTTGATGGGAACAAAAAGTAGAAAACCATCACATAGCTTGGCTAGTCTGGTACATCTTTCTTTTAAATAAATAATAATCACGTGATTTACATTTGAAAACTGAAATTCAGTTTCAACAAAATGTCTTTATGTAGTACTACTACAAGCTCATTTTTTTGTTTTAGGTGCCGGTATCCAACATAACACAAAAGTTTAATACGTCAGGAGAGCCTGCGTGCTGTCGACATGAAGCAATTATTTATAGTTTGCAGCGACAACTAAAAAGAGTTGAAAAAGTTTCCCAGCGAACGCCTTCAAATAATAAAGACTGTAATTTTATACCTGTTCTTTTATTTCCTTGGCTTGCTTCCGCTTGCGACTTCAACTGCATGGTCATACAAGAAGGTCCTTAGGTATATCTTTAACCAAGATCAAATAAATCTTATCATCTAATTTAGGTTTTATAAACTATGTGTGTGCCTTTTATCCAAAATTGCAGAAAAATTCGTATATGCGCGTATATAAAAATTCATGTGAAAGCTATTTTGACCTTAGGAGTGGTAAAGCGGAAGTGTTGTCGATAGTACCTACTTAATGTCATAATTAATGAAAAATACAATTTTAATATGTACTACACTTCAACATTATTTAGATTTTGTCGAAATAAAACGCCGACAAGCACGTCACTAGCGTAGGAAAAAACTAGTGACAACCTACACAAATTAGGACAAAACAAAACGTCACATATCTCATTCTAACGCATAGAATAGGTCGTAAGAAAATCAAGGATAAGTATATTGCATAGACTTAGAAAAATTTTCGCTGTGACATTCTATTTCTATGGTATATTGTCTTCACTTGCTATTTTAGCGCGGTTTCTATGCTTTAGTTATTATTCTAAGCCTTTTTGTTGCCCATTTGACATTTCTAACCTGTCAAAAACTGATAAATGATTATCGTGAATACTGAATAGAGCAGCGAAAATTTTTCTAAGTCTATGGAATAGAGAGAAGTAATCTAAGCATGTTATTGTTAAATAATAAATTGCAAAATAAAATAAAAATCGGCAATACAGAAATAGATAAATTTTATAATAAAGATTGGCAATAATTATATTGGGTACGTACATACCCTTAGCTTAGAATAATAACAACCGGTACCTAAATAAAAACTGGTTTTAATTGCATGCATCCCGAAAATGGAGCAGTGTGCAACATCAGATTCCGAAGAAGAAGTATTGCTGTATGTAGAGCTTGGTGATGATGTTGAAATTGAACAGTTCAAAAATATTAACGTTTTAGGTGTAAATACTAAAAATCCAGTGTTGCAGTTGGATGACAATGTTTTTATGGGTATGTTTTCTATTAAAATGTCTATAGATTGAGATGAAACCAATGACTTTTTGATCAGATAATATCAGTCTTATAGGTATTAACCTGACTTCTTCCTATTTCAGGTAAATATGAAAATCCATTAGGAACATATATGTTTTTCAAAGATGTGCCACCACCAGAAAGTGTAGACCCTGTATTTGATAAAATACCTGACAATAGTTTAGAGTATTTATGTAAAACTAGGAAACTTATTAAAATGGAACATGCTTATATCAAACCAAACAATAATATTGGTGAGATTAAATTTATTAGAGCGGTAGTTGTTAATTTATGTAAGCAAAATTAATATTATTATAGCTTATACAAACATTTTTAGATCAAAATCCTGAGAATGAATCGCTGCCAAGTCATGATATAATAGAACCCATTAACTTCAGAACGTACGAAGAAGCATTAGACAAATTTAAAAGTTATTGGGAATCAGTTAGTTCTGAAAAAGCTCTGAAGAAAGAAAAGTAACCAAATATACAAGATGAATTTATAATATCCAATGAATTTAATTTCAGTTACGCACCCATGCAAGAACATAAATAATTTGATAATAATAAAATAAATATAACAGAACAGACATGTCATGCACAGACATGGATGATGACATTATTGATTGGTGTGAATTAGAAATAAATAATTATAATAATACAAAATATTCTTTTAAATATTCAACGCCCCCACACCTAACAGTAGTACCTTTGATTGGGATAAAAAGTATTTATGTTTGAATCCAGGCTATAAACTATCTGTGTGCCAAATTTCATTCAAATCAGTTCAGCCCAGTAGATGAGTAGATCTTGGTGGATTGACAATCTACCATAATCTACAAAATCTGATAAAATTTTTTGAAGGCTGAACTGATTTGGATGAAATTTGCAACACAGATGGTTTATAGCCTGGTTAGACAGTATTAAATATCGAGGTGAAATAGAATTTTATATAACATTGCAAAAAATATAGTACTTTTGGGAAATTTGAAAAAAATATAGTCCACATTTATTTTTAAACTAGCTTCCGCCCGCGACTTCATCCGCGTGGACATTGGAAAAATCCCTTGGGGGTTCCTTTGACGGGGATAATAATAATAATAATGATTTATTGAAAGGCATAAAAAACCCAATAAACATAGTCGAATACATATTCACAAAATAGAGTAAAAGTAAAAATAACACAAATAAAATAAAAATAAAAGTAAAAGTAGTATAATTACAGTCAAACATTATTTTCTGTTGTCGCTCTGGGTGCACTGAAATCTAGTATTTTATACAGCGGATTATCCAAGCCCCAGCTTACGGCCCTAATTATGCTATTGTCAGAAAGACATATTATGCTCGTCCAAAACGAAGCTATGCGCCTTCTCATAACAGCACAGAAGTCCGCTATACGGGCGTCCGCAAATATGCTCGACGCGCTGCTGTGTCTTGGATGTTTCATAAGGATACGAAAAGCGTCATTGTATTGTACCCTTATGGAACTGTACGGTTAAAATTGGCCCATGTAGAAACATTGACAGTACGAGCCAAACAAAGTTAATTTGACTTCATCACTACATGTGCCAAACATCCAAATCAGGGGCTCTATTGCCTAATGGACCCTCCATAATCGTTTTGATGATAGATGGATGTGATACATTGCATCAGTCAATTTCAAGCTTACAAGTCTTAGAGCATTACAAGTCATAAACTTCATTGTATTTAGCCGTAAAAAAAATCGGTTCGCAGTAGATTGATTGTGGTAGATTTACGCTATGGATTTTTCAAATGTTCACGCGGAAGAAGTCACGGCCGAAAGCTAGGTAAAAATAAATGTGGACTATATAATTATGTTTATAAAAGTTTCACTTTGAAAAAAGTGTAAACCATATGTAGTAACTTAGAGCATAATGCTCTAAGGGCTCTCCACACGGAGAAGCCGAAAGCGACGGAGCAATACGAAGAAAAGGGAATTTTGTCAGTAAGTCCCTTCCTTCTCTCCCTTTTAATTCTTTGTACAGATCGCGCGGCGAGAGTTTGGCTTTGACCGTTATTGCGCAGAAATCAGAAATTGGGTATCAACGGGCAATTAGCGGGGTGTGTAGGCGCACGCGGTGCTCTGATTGGCGCTCCAGTCGTTCCCATGCGCATTAATCCCCTCCACCCGAAGGTCAAAGCCAAACTCTCGCCGCGCGATCTGTACGTACCAACCGGACATCCAAAGTTCGCGGGTTCGATTAATTATTTAGTATCATCGGTCGTTGAGTAGTAGTAGTTATATTCGTCCTTTTCAGGACAGGCGAAGGTCTAAGCCATACTGCCAGTTCTTGAGTTTAAATAGTTCAGAGTGGTAGATATTGTTGAATTTTTCATTAGAATGCGGGTGCATCGCATTCGAATGCTGCTTGGAGCATTTGGCACCAAGTATATCAAGACAGTTTACTCGGTTAGTTCTGCCGAGGAAGCCACCACTTCAATAAAAGTCTCAGCTTCACACAACCAAGATCGCGCCTATTTTAATTATCCCACATATTGTTCAGTTGCGTAGACACTTGTACCATATAACTGCACCAACTTTAAGACACAATATCCACTATGAATCAATTTAAAAATAATTAAAATAGACACCTAACCGAACTCGACAAAATGGCGCCAAAAAAACTCTATCGGTTGTTGAAAAACGCTCTGACGTTTATCTTTTGTTATAATGTCAATATCATTTGACATTATTTTGTATTTAAATGTTTTTGTGTCTAGAAGTTCATGGTTGCTCCTCAAAAAAACGGATTTTATTTGATTTTGTTTATAGGAATGTTTCACGGTATTGTGGTCGTACAGAATTAAATGTTACCGCGCTTACCACTGACCTCCAGCGGCGGTATCGGCTAAAAACATTGAAGTTCATGTTAACTGTGTTTTGACAGCTATATGTAATACATTGTTGCTTTTCTTTGGTAAATTTTTATTTGTGCCAAAACAAAGTAGCAATGTATCATATACATCTGTCAAAACATAGTTAACATGAACTTCAATGTTTTTAGCCGCTTACGAACGGTCCGCATCGCCCAGTCTATGGCATCGCCAACTGTCATTCTTAGAGCAAATGCTCTAAACTTTCATTAAATTTGTCGATTTTATCGATATAAGTGCGATATTGGCGTTTAGCAGAAGTAGCAATGTATCACATACATCTGTCAAAACACAGTTACCATGAACTTCAATGATTTTAGCCGATCCGCCGCTTGTCTGTCTGTCACTTAGAAGAATTGAGGTTATTCTTCAGAATTGAGGTCTGTCATTTTAAAAGCCGCCATTTTGTTTAATAGGTATCGCCATTTCATTTATTTCATGAGATGGAGAATTGAAGTATTTTAAAGTGAGACAGAAAATAAGAATTTGAATCTATTTGATGACGCCTGAAATTTATTTAAAAGTAACCGTACGTATTTTTTCACATCAATTACGCTTGATAAGAGGAGCTCAAAAACCTGCTAATCATTAAAGGTTCCCTGCGAACACAACCTCAACACAACGGCGTCGTAACTTTATTTGAGTGCAATGGCGTCCGTTCCGTTTGCTCTGCTGTGAGCGCGCTTTGAAATACTGTTTCTTCATCCTTTTCACACATATCGACTATTCAGGAGACTGAGGAGACACTGCTTTCCGAATGATCTTCAAACGCGTTTTTACGAGTAGGTAGAGTAGACTGATAGGAAATATTTCCCGTTACCTTCGCACCCTGTGTTTTGGAGTTTCTCTTTCTTGTTTCGCCGCCCACAATATATTTAGCCGCGCTTTTGTAGTTTTTCAACCAACAAGTTCTCAGTAATGTGTGGTTGCCAAAATATCCCTTGTGTTTCAGTCAGTCAAAGATACAAAGAAGACGATCTAAGTGAAATGCGGCAGTAATATAAATATACCTACATACACATAAAATGTTTACGACAAACGCTGTGCAAACCGGCACAGTGCCGACGTTGCAATACCAAGAACATCCTACTCAAAAGACTCCAGGCAAAAACATAGAGAATGTACAGCAAAAAAACCCTCAGCAAACGCAACAAACTCAGCAACAACAACAAGTATGTATGGCAAATATCATGAACAAGATCATTGAAATATGTTAAACTTATTAAAAAATTACATGGTTATCTGCTCTTATCATTATTTTTAGGAGTTCCCAACCTTCTGTTATACTACAAACGTTAATATGATTGGTAAGATAGGCACTGGATCTACAGGAGGCACTGCAGGAGTGACCGGTGGAGTGAATATAGCACAGCTCACCACCGGCGATGATAAGACTTGTTACATAGCTCAACCATTCTCATACAATTATGCTCTTGTCAATCAAATGCAGATTGCCCCAAATGGAATTCAAAACACTATATCTAATATTAGTTTCAAATGTGATGTCTGTGGACTAATGTTTGGTCATCTTACATTACTCAATGCTCATAAAAGGATACATGTTCAAGATGCAGGTATATGTCTAAAACTAATTGATATTTTATATAAAATATATCTAAAAGAGTTATTTTTGTAATTTTATTTAAGCAGAAAAGTCATAAATGTTTCATGTTCATACAATAAATAACTTTAGCCATATCTATTTACAGATAATAATATCAGTGTGGTAGCTACTGGAGTTGCGAACAGTAATGATGTAAATATGCCACCACACATACAAATCCTCTCATCAGACCCAAATGAACAGCAGACACATCATGTTCAAATTCAGGACAGTGAGTATGTTGTTATAAATAAAAAATAATTTATCATAATACATTATCTGCTTAACATTTTCTTTATAGCCAACTATATTACTTATTACAAACTGAATTTTTTTGCTTTGATTTCAGCAAAGCCAGTGATTATTGATAAAATCCAAAAATGTGTTACATGTGGGGGACATATTGCTACAAATCCCAAAAGAAAAGGACCCAAACTAATAAGATGTGAAAACTGCATTGCACAAGATTCTGAGCAGAGGAATAATCAAAGTATGTATAATTATGCTAAATAATATACTAGAAAAAATTTCACTCGCACCAGATCATATTCTCAATCGGAAATCGAACCAACGACCTTTGGAAGTCTGGTCCAATGTTCTTTCATCTTAGCTACCAAGTCACTAGGAGCATCGTCTAAATTTTTAAACTCTAAAAAATTTTAGTTTATGAAACTGATGCATAATGAAGGGTATTAAAACAAGAGTGTTAGCGAGGTTTTTAATAGTATCACACAAGTGTTTTAATACCTAGTTATGAGCAGTTTCATATATCACACTACTTTATCTTCACTCATACAGTTGAAATAAAACAAAGGTGTATTTATTTATTCCAACTCACAGCCACGGAAAAAATGTGGTATGGTGGGAAATTTAGATTCTCATTGCGCATGACTGCGCAGCGCGCACATCCATAGACAATGAGTGCATTCCAACAGACTAATTGCTGAGTCATCGATCGCCATAGAGTACATTTTAACCATGGAATTAGTTTTAATGTTAAAATTTATTACTTTCCATGGTTAAAATGTACTCTTTAACGATCGATAAGCCTAGCGATTAGTGTGTTGGAATACACCCATTAAAATAAATTAGTTTCCATAGTTAAAATCCACTCTAAGGCGTTTAATGACCCAGTGATTAGCCTGCTGAAATGCATCCAATGATACTACTTTTCTACATTGTCAATGAGCCCATACTCGCCAATAAATTAAAAAGTAAAAGTGTGCTATTAAAATTAAAAAGTTATTTTATGATGCAGTTGATTGAATTGTAAAGGGTTTTTTTAATACCTATCCACGAAAGTAAAGTACCTACCTACTACGTGTTTATACAATCTTTTTTGAAATCATATGTGGAACACTATGTTGTGAGTGTAGATAAAAAGTATTATTAATTTAACAAGGACTAATAGAAAGAAAAATAGTAAAAATTAATTTACTAATGGCCGATTTTAATAATATATCTTGCCGTAACACTCATATCGTATCGCGCGCAAACCACGTCAATAACGTGACTTGTCTATACGTCACGATAAGGAATTGAGACTTCTCTATTCTGTATGGTTCAAGAAAAATTGTCTTTAGTACATTACGAATTCACAACTGCGTTCAGAAATGATGTTTAGAGAATTTGATCTGATAAGTAGTAACTTAGATAATAATATTTTTAGTAATTTGTGTCTTTACGTTTTTTATATTGTTTAAAGATTCAAAACAATAAACGATATGACAATAGCTCTAAATATAATTAATTGACAAACACTAGACTAAATTATGAAATGTAGTTTTTGAACATTTATTTTGAAAGTGAAACGTGGTTTCGAAGAAAGGAATCGCTATATGGTCATAGAGAATTAGGGCCTAGAGGGTCTAGTATGAGTTGGTGTTTTCACTTTTCGAATAGTTAACTATCGCTTTGTCTCTTTCACTCACTCACATTAATTATGAACGGTCCGAAGGTTAACTATGCAAGAAGTGAAAGAAAATACAACTCATACTAGGCCCTCAGTACGAGATAGGCCTACTATGGATCTGTTACTAGGCAACTGTTGTTACTGTTGTTATTATGTATAGGCAACAAATTTTTAGCAAGACTATCTCTTACTGAGGATTGAAATCGACCTAAAACATATCAAGTTAATCTTAACTTTTCCTCTTTACATTTTCATATTATAATTTAAAAGAAGGTAAAGCAAAGCAGCAAATGAAGATATATATGTACAGGCAGCCAAAAATATGGTTTACTTAGTACTGCCAAGTAATAACATAAAGCCTCCTCTACTCATCGACAGATGCATCAGCAGATACATCTGCGAATGCGTCCCACAACAAGTCTGACTATACAATGCAATAATATTCTGATAGTTATTAAATGTCAATCTTACCGCTATTTTGGTAACGAAGTTTTGTCAAAACAGGTAGACCACTTTCTTGGCTGACAGTACATGAACTTTGAATCTTATCAAATATTTAATTACTAGGTTCCGCCCGCGACGTGATCTGTGTGAACATTCGGAAAATCCTTAAGAAACCTTTGACCAGTATAAAAAGTATCCTATGTTTTAATTTAAGCCAAGTCATAAAATCAAATTTTATCCAAATCCGTTTAGCCGTTTTTGCACGTTAGAGTACAAACAAACGTCTAAACATCCAAACTTTCACATTTATAATATTAGTAGGATAATAATTTTCACTTGTGTGTCTTGTTTATTTTAGTGAACTCCACTCAAATATTTGTTGCATCAGAAGATAATGTTAAGTTTGAAGTGACTGGTGTTACCAGCATTCAACAGCCCACTGATCCTCTGGCACCCACACAGTCCAACCAACAAACACAGCAGCAACAAAAAACATGTAAATATTGCAAGATTATTATTAAGTGTCATGTTACAAGTTTACAACTCAATTATTTCGCACCGTAAAGAAAGTATTTTTATTGATAATTTAAAATGTTTTGATACAATAAATATAACAGACTACTTTTTAAATGTATAAATTGTAAAATGTTACTTGTGATTTTAAGGTCCTGTGAAAATTAATTGTGAGTCTAAGTTGCAGTAACTAGCCAACTATTGTTGAGTTTATAAACTTGAAAATTGAGCAGTGGAAACTAGAAAATATGCTTTTTTGTGTCAACCTCTAAATATGTGCCATTTTTTCCCACAGTGCCTGGACATCATCCTGTAAAAAAAAGAAATTTAGCAGCTGTAACAAAATGTCAAAACTGTAATGGCTCTGGCATCATATTTGTAGGAGGAAATAAAAATAAATTAAACCAATCTAACATTGACAAGCCGTTCCATTGTAATATATGTGGTGGCTCATTCTCTAGGTATTCCTCTCTGTGGTCTCACAAAAAACTACATACTGGGGAGAAAAACTTTAAGTGTGGAATTTGTGGCATAGCTTTTGCTAAAGCAGTATATTTGAAAAACCATTCCAGAATTCACACTGGAGAAAAACCTTATAGGTAAGATTTAAGACATAAAATTGGTAACGAAAATGATTCACGATTTTGAATATTATCATGGTCTCTCATCATTGTTTTTCATTTTTTTTGTTGATATGCATAATTAGATCCAAGTTAAAAACGATCATCTTGATGTTGTATTTTTGTATGTGAAAATGTTAAATACTCCTTTATTTCTAGATGTAACACATGTGGAATGCAGTTTTCACAATCACCACATCTTAAAAATCATGAGAGAACTCATTCAGGAGAAAAACCTTATGTTTGTGAGGTAAGATCCTTGCTCTTGTCTTTCATCAAACAATTATAACTGATTTACTCAAATCAACAATCAAGTTACAGTATAGCAAACTAGCTTTTGCCCGTTGTCTGAAAAAAAACCGGCTGAATATTTTCTTTTTTTGGTAGGAATAAGCTCCTTTAGTAATACAAAAAAAGTTGCAGAATATTTGGTTGTGTAGAAAAATAAAAATACAGAAGTAATAACAGAATGGAGATTATTCCCTTTGATTATTTAATAAATAAAGTTTATTCCCTTGGTATTCCATAATTACCACTTTAAAAAAAAAACAACTGACAGATGTCATTTTTTTTTAATACCTTGTAACGTTACAAGAGAGAAAAAGAGAGAGAGCCTACCTAAGATAGAGGATGGATTGTATCTATCTAGTAAGGAGTGAAGTGGAAAGATATAAAATAGTTAAATAGTTTACAATTAGCATTTATTTACAATAAAACCTACATACAGAGACTAGAACTTAAAGTACGAGGGAGGGGGGGTAAGAGAGGGTGAGTCTTCAGGGGTTTAAGAGGGTCTGAGGGAACGTGATCTTGCGCGCGGAGGGGAGCACGGATGGGCCGTAGATGGGGCGCAGACGAGGAGCGCCGACGTGGAGCGTAGATGGGGCGCAGACGGGGAGCGTCGACGTGGAGCGTAGATAGGGTGCAGTCGGGGAGCGTCGACGTAGCGCGTAGACGGTCGAACGTAGGCAGCCGCAGATGGTATGAAGTAGAACAGCAGAGGTCGTGCAGCTGTAGCAGAGTAAATGGAGCTGACCGGCAAGGGTTGGAGACTTCGCAGTGGTCGGAGCTTCAGACAGGAGACACTTGCAGCACGGGGCTTTCTTGAGTCCCGGGCCTTTGCATAAAAGCCCGGGAACGGCCACTTGTTCGTAATACGTGGAGTAAAACTCTTGACGATGAACTGACTCTCGAATCAAAGAAACGGAGCCTTTTATACACATTAGGAATTTTGAAAACCGAAAGAAATCGCATTGATGAAAAATAATACAGAATTTTAAAATGAGTGTTATTTCATCATTGTGAGGAAGTACCCTCGACTTTCTATGAGTGCATAATATATTATAAGTTTGAATGAATCACGCAAAAACGGCTGAACGGATTTAGATGGAACTTAAGTTTATTGCTGGTCATAGGTTCCCTTGGGATTTTTCAATTGTCGACACTGTATCGACTCTGTATGGGAGGTGATTCACAACAGGGAATAAGTTGCTATATTCCAGTTAAACTCCTTTTAAAAAAAAAAGTCAAAAAGGCTAAAAACGTCTCGAAAGTGTGTAGGAAAATAAAGACAATTCAAAAGCACTTAATATCCAAGTTTATTTTAATAAATATTTTTTCATTTTCAAAAACGGTGTTTATTGTCCTGTTGCGTTTTTGAATAAAATTATTAAATAAAACGAAAGCTTGCTCTTTTGAAAGAAAATTCACTATTGACAACAAAACAAAGGAAAAAATATAATCTTCTAAAAAACAAACCATGGACAAATAAAACTCCTTCATGGCACAACGTGTTACAGGGTATAACATTAAACAAACGGTAAAGGCACTCGGAACTCATGTAGTTCATAAGTTGCTTTTAAAATTGACAAAACTATGAACCGTTGAATCCCAAATATTGTTGTTAATCACCCCAGTTTACGGTACTTCTGTAAGATTGCGAAAACTGGTGAAACCAAAGTAATTTTTTTTTCCACGCAACCAAAAACTCGGAATCTTTTCATAAGGGAGCTTATTCTTATACTGGTCGGCGTACGAGCCCAATTTGGGATTTTCGGCCCGCAGTTCCTAAAAAAAATCTAAAAGGCCACACACGATAGGTTTTAGAACAAAATTGATTTTTTATGAGAAAAAATCAAGTCTAAATGGCTAGCTACAACTAGCCATCAACAAATATTTATTTGTCCATAAATGCACAATAAATTAGCAGAAGATCAAAATTACATATGTAATAAAACAAGTTTTTGAAATACATTTTTTAACTCAAATCGACGATTGGATTTATTTTTTAGTTTATTTCATTCTTGTTACCACTTTCTTATACTGGACACTAATTTCTAGGTATGTGATAAAGGCTTTGCAAGACACGCTACTTTGTGGAACCACCGGCGTATACACACAGGAGAGAAACCATATAAGTGAGTAGATTACAAGATTTACATGTGAGACTTTCATATGGTTAGTCTATATATAGCAGATGTATTTGATTTCGAAAAATATTGTAATTCAAATTGCACAACAATTTAATTATTCTTTAAAACCTATTCAATTGATTTAAAGATTTAATAAATTCTTATTCGAATGTTGACGTCTTTTTTACCATATATTCCGATTTTGTTATGTGATGTTAACTATAATATGTTAGAAACATATTACGACAATAAATGTTAATATGTCTCATCTATTAAACAGGTGTGATATTTGCGGTTCAGCGTTCAGTCAAGCAGCGCACCTAAAGAACCATGCAAAAGTCCATTCTGGAGAGAAGCCTTTCAAATGTGACATTTGTACTGCGGCCTTCGCGGATCGGTTTGCCTTGAAACGGCATAGAGGAATCCACGATAAATATGGTATGTGGTGAAACAGGAAAATTGTAATAGAACTTTATTTTAAGTATTATTGTTCTATCTCACGAAGTACGCGGCTATGAATGTTGTTAGGCGTGCACATGCACATTGTTTTAGGCTGGCCACATACAGACGGAATTCCGATTCGGAATTCTTTTGTTTAAGATGCTGTGTTACTCAAGAAAAAATAATCCTAATGGGTAACCCTTTCGATTAGTATCGTAAAAATAAAAGATTGATTTTTTTTCATATTTGGTGGGTTCAACTCCTGCCCCCCTAGCATGACAACCGAAACGCGATATGATATAGCGATTTATCACGTTTAACTGTCAAAAGACAATGGAATTTGATAGTTGAGGCGATAAAATGCCATATCACGCGATATATTTCGTGTTTCGGTGGTCATTGCGAGGGGGGCTGGTAGAGAAAGGTGATTTTTAAAAAATCTTTGAATGCAGTTCCGATTATTTTTAAAGTCAAAATGAAGTCTTCTTTCACTAAAATTTCCTACCTTCAATATTTAAAGTACTTTCCCTTCGTGTGGCAAAGTTTTGGGACACAGATTCATCCATGTTTTCTTTGCCTGTCTTTATGGGACTTGCAAGTCCTGTTGTTAATGTAACAAACAGATTTTTATTTATTCCTGTTATTGTAGGACAAACTGCTCCACTTCCTTCAAGAATTCAACAAAACCAACAGGAGCAACAACAGTCGCAGCCACAAAATGCCGAACAACAGAGTACGCAACCCGCAGTGGAAGTGGAACACCGCACAGAACAATCTCTCTGAGTTTAGTATAAATTTCAGTGTCTATCCCACCCTGAATTTTTCAAATGACAAAAGCACGGTAATGTGTTAAAAAAGTACCCCTAATGCCGAATATGATATATAGGGACCATCAAACTGATAAACTTTTACTATGGGACCAACTCTAAAATCGCGAAAAAAAATCAGCTGTTTCATACAAAAATTAAAATCGAAAATATCAAAATGTATGAAACAGCTGATTTCTTTTTTCGCGATTTCAGAGTTGGCCCTATAGTCAAAGTTGTTCAGTTTGATGGTCCCTATATACCATATTCGGCATTAGGGGTATTTTTGTAACATGTTGTATATCTATATCTATCTATAGATATTAATAATAACCGTGACAACAGTCTTGCATAATAAATTAGCATCCATTTTTTAAGGGCACAGGGGCTCAAATATAAAATATTTCAGTTCTACTCCTCCAAGTGGATTTCAAGTCAAATTATTTTTTACCTTACCAACCATTGCGAAATAGCATACACTGCCATTATGATATTAATTATTTATAATATAAAGAAATATATGCATAGATGCATATTTTTTGCATTTTTACTAAAAAAGTAATCAATTGAAATTTGTAAATTATGTGAATGAATAAAAAAGTGAATGAAGTAAAAACGAAACAATATTTTATTTCATAATATTTAACTTATGTAATATCGCACAGAATGTTTTTGAGTCCATTACCACAGTCTTACTATACTGTGCTTCTAATTAACTTCGAAGTATGGAATGCCGACGTATAATAGGTATATGCTAAAGTAGCCCAGCGCACACCGGCGGAGGCGCGGCGAAAAGACTGATACATTATCAATCGAAATTCGACTTTGGTTACTTCAGCATACGGTTGGTCGCGCGGCGCGAGACTAGCGGCGCGGCACGGCAGCGGCGGCGGCGCACGGTGATTATGTGCGTGGAAAACCATTTGCTTATGCTATTAAAGTCCCTTTTCAATTGGTAAAGACTAAATGCATTTCGCCGCGCTTTCAGCGGTGTGCGCTGGGCCTAATACGTCTTTTCTGTGTGGCCTGCGGCTATAATAATTAAGCATATGTCTACTCGCTAGTAAGGGTCATAGCTTCCGCTGGATAGCGAGAATTGTTACAACAGTAATTATTGTAAACAAAGGAAGTGTTGGCGATTAATTGAGCTGCTTTGTCACTATAATACAAAGTGGACAATGTGGTCAATGCATAATGTACCGTAAAAATGCTGGTCTTTTCGTACCAAACTACTTATTGTTATTAATGGGGGAAAAAACTAGGGGATTTTATTATGGATAACTTATACATATTAATTTATAAGTTTTACGTAATAATTTCCCCCAATTTTTTATACATAATAATTAGGGTATGATTAATAATATTACTTTCAATATCTTTCACATATTTAGGTACAGTGTTCTTTCAAACTTGCATAAGAACATTGCACTCATATACTTTAAAGTAGCATCATCCGCACTCAGAATTCCATACTTCAAAGTTTGTGGATTAACATTTTTACATAGTCTATAATCATTATGTTAGATATAATGTGGCCATTAATTCATTGGAAATAGTAAATTCAAATTGGCTGTGCTATAAATTACTTAGTGAAATATTTTTGTACTGTATTTATTTATCTTTCTTGGCATTCATTGAGAAGGTCCTTCATTCACTTTGTATCTTATTGAGACTCATCCGATTACAAAGTATCTCAATGTTTATTACTTATGTAAATAATCATTAGTCTATGTGTTAACTAGAAGCCTATGTGATCTAGTATTTTAGCATATCCAATGACTCTTCGAATTTAAGTTTATTTAAAATAAATGAGATGTACTTACTGATATCAACCAAACTACAGACTTGCAATATTCTTACATTTTAATATAGTGATTTGTTAGTTTTTAAATAAGTACATAAAGCTGATATTTTGGTAAGTACAACTCATTACACAAGTTCTTGCATCTGTTTGTATGCGCATTTTTGTAAGTTAGACTTGAATTTATAATTACAAATAAAATCATAGTAAAATTATTCCAATAGACTGATTATTTTGTTTCATTTCATTTCAATTAATTTAAGTTATACAGAGAGTAAAGTATACAAGCTCAATCTCACATTGCCAATGATGTGACCACTGAAACATTTAGGTTAACCGAACCTCTTAATTTAACATCATCGCATCATCTTAATTTAACTATAACAGTACACATGACAGCACATCAGGTTATACAGTTAAAACAGCGAAAATAGCTTTTATGTAGCGTAGGGCATAAAGGTGGTCTCAAGGTCAACATGTAGTCTGAGGTGCAATCGGGTGTACATGACACAAACTTATCTGAGCCAGAGGCCGAAACTGGAACTAAGTGTTATTACATACTATTACCTAGGTTACACCATAGACGACAACGACGCTGTCATCGAGTCAGATAAATAATTGGTGACTGTTAAAGTTAAGGTTAAATCAAGATGATGCAATTCAGCCTTAAGTTTTTAGATATATCTATGATAAACTGTCAAGTCTATTTTCAAGCAAAACAAACATTTTGCTTTGTTCCCGATGTAGCTGCTTTAGTTTTGGTGTATATAACGAGAGATAAAAGTAGAGGTCTATTTTGTTTGGGGATCAATAATTACCATTGTCAGGGAGATGAAAAATTGTAGTAGGTACTTGCATTTGCTTTTATCTGAGCGCTGAGGGGCCACCCACAGTAAATAGGTGGTTTCTGTAAATTTTTCAAGGAACATTAATAAAATGCAGTTATTTAAATACTTATTTTTTAATTTCAGATAACTTAATCATAACCAACTTTAAAAAGAATGCACTGATTAGTGGAATATAAACGTAAATAAATGCCACGAAGTCCAAATGATTACTCATAGACCCAGTCTTGAGCAGCGGGCGTCCAGCCGACAACTTCCTTTTCAGTGAACCAAAGGCCAATTTCTTTTTTCGCAGATTCCACACTGTCTGAACCGTGGATGATGTTGCGGCCCACCTGGATGCACAAGTCGCCACGAATGGTTCCGGGTAGAGAGTCGGCAGGATTCGTTGCGCCGAGCATTTGACGACCGGTCTTCACCACGTTGAGACCTTCCCAAACCATGGGGACTACGGGGCCGGAGCTCATGTATTTAACGAGACCGGGGAAGAAGGGCCGGGACGCTAAGTCACTGTAGTGGTTTTGAAGCAATTCCTCTGAGGGCCAAACGAATTTGAGGGCTACCAGTTTGAAGCCTTTCTTCTCAAAACGCTCGATTATGGTGCCGACGAGTCCACGTTGAACTCCATCGGGTTTGACCATTATAAATGTCCTTTCACGTTGTTCCGCCATAACGAGGTCTGCTAGGGTTTGAATGATACGTGTGAAAGAGGTTATGAAGTAAACCAAAGTGGCGATCAACGATCATGCGAGAAAAAGGAAGTAGAGTCGCATGCATCAATCGACAAACGTCACCGATTATTACGTTAAACGTCAAAAAAGTATTGCCATATTTGCATTTTAAGCTTGCGTCCACTAGGCTCGCCGAGCAGAGCTGAATCGAATCGCAGAAAGTTGCCTCCTATATGTATATTTCTATGAAACTGCATCCAATAGTGACGAGGCGTGGCGCGCCGAATTGAATCGACCGCGTGAATTGCTCTTAGAGCATTAAGACTTAACAGGGATGTTAGACGGCCACTCAGAAATCCTTGTGCCGAGCTGGCTGAAAGCTGGTATTGAGAACGAAAAACTGGTACGCCTGTGCTCCGCTGCGGCGCTGCCAACACTGGTATATAAACTATGTCGGAAATCGCATCCTAGTGAAAAAAAATTATATTTCAATTTCAGTACGATGCGAAGATGGCGCAGTAATCGACTAGCCATAGCCAAGCCAAGCAGTTTCACCAACCGTACAGTGACAAAAAACTGACAGCTGACTGCGATTTTCTGTCCGTGTTATATTTAATTTCGTGTTCAAAAAGAAAAGTTGACAATACATCATTTTTAGTTAATTATCGCCATTGTCGGTGTATGTTTGTCGGTTAACGGGCAATCTTGGTATTTTTGCGTACAAGGACCGAGTAGTCTTGGTACATGGTACGTGACGCTAAAAACTAGTATGTTTACCAAGAAGTTGGTACGTCTGACATCCCTGAGACTTAATGCTCTAAGGAATTGCTCGACAGGCGAATTTCTTAGCCGATGCCCTTAGAGCATTAATGCTATAAGCCGATGCCAATGATATTTTATAAAACAAGAAGCAGATATGTATAAGCGCGCGCCTGCTCTAAGCTGTGACGGCGTGTTTTGGGAAACATGTTTCAGAAACAAAGTTTTGTGTATGTGTTTTTGTTAAATGTTTTCGAAAAAACTTCGCTATGGACCCGCCTTAAGTAAACAAAATACAAGATAAATAATACAGAAAAGTATGTATGAGTCAAACTTACAATGAACAATAATAACAAACGAATTGTAAAGAGAACCGTAAGTCTGTCCGCTGTCCGTCTGTTCTTCTCTTCTTCTCGATTCTCGTGAAATTTTGTTAAACCAATTTATCGAAATTTATCAATACAATAATAATTCACCCATTTCGAAATATGTTCAAAATTATAATCGCCATCGAGCCTCTACTAATAGATATAATAAAAGGATACCTACCAACCAGCATTCGTAGTACTGCTTTTGAAAACTGTGGCGACATCTATCAGATTAATCTAGGTTGGTACACACATTGGGGTTTCTTTGCGCAATTTTGGGGAAGAAGTAAAATGAGATCTGCGGCGGTATCGGCTAAAAATATTGAAGTTCATGTTAACTGTGTTTTGACAGATGTATGTGATACATTGTTTCTTTTCTTTAGTAAGTTTTTATTTGTGCCAAAACGAAGTAGCAATGTATCACATACATCTGTCAAAACACAGTTAACATGAATGATTTTAGCCGATAGAGCCCCTGGGGAAAATTTTAATTTCGTATCTGCCATGCCAACCCTGCCATGCCACTCACTGCATCACAACAAAAAAAAATTCCAGGTCAGTGCACTACATAAATCTTATTTACCTAGATGCGAAGTTTAAACTTAGAAGAGATTTTGAAAGTTTGTTTAACCTGACGTGCTTCTGACTGTACATACAATACAATTTTATTCCAGAATATTGGAGTTCAGCACAGCACAGAACTCATTTACTTCTGTCTTCAGTGAAGGAAGTTGGCTTTCGTGGAATAGAATACCAACTTTACTTACCTACAATAGTTAAACAAGGTTACCCACAATGATACAAAGTGAGGATAATAAAACAAGATGCGATTGGTTAACTGGAGATCCTGTCTATGTTGATTATCATGATAAAGAATGGGGTAAACCAGAATTTGATAGTCTCAAACTATTTGAAATGTTATGTTTAGAAGGACAACAGGCAGGATTAGCTTGGATAACAATATTGAAAAAAAGAGATAATTACAGAAAATTGTTTATGATTTTAATCCATACAGGATATGTAAATTTACTGATAAAGATGTGAGAAGGCTATTGACTGATGTTGGCATAGTCAGGCATAGAGGTAAAATAGAAGCAATCATTAACAATTCAAAATGTTATATAGAAATGGAGAAAAATAATGAAAGCTTTTCAGATTTTATATGGAGTTTCGTAGATCATAAACCTAAAATAAATAGAGTAACTTCTAGTAAAGATATAAAATCTGAAACTGCAACATCAATTGCACTCTCCAAAGATCTGAAGAAAAAAGGATTTAAGTATGTAGGTTCCACTATTTGTTATGCATTTATGCAAGCATGTGGGTTAGTAGATGACCATATCAATAGCTGTATTTGTAAGTCAATAAACCATACTAATACCGTTTAGTACTTTAAGTATAATATAATATTCTGGCTAATACAATGATTTCTAATAAAACATGCACTTGAACTAACAATGTTATTTCATTTCAATTCAACAATGACTTTTGTTTCTGTGAAACCATAGAATTTAGTATAATTCTATGTGTGAAACAGTCACAGTGAAATGATGACGTGTGTGTAGTGCTATGTTGACGTGTGTGTAGTGCTATGTTAATCAAAGAGAATTTAATCACTATGTTTTGTTAATTATAATTATTATAATCCGTGCGCGATGAGAATGGGATGGGATGCTACCTTTTGGAACTGAGATGCGCACACGCCACCGCACGGAACATGGTAGGGCGAATCTACGTTGTTTCTTACTTCCTGCGTCATTGTCTTTTACTCGAAAATCTTTAAAAATCCAATGCATCGCAATAAATTAGTTAAAATATGCAAATTAATATAATTTAACATCGGACTCTAACGTAAATGATGGCAAATTCCGTTGTGATGCATTGGATTTATTAAGATTTTCGAGTAAACGACAATGACGCAGGAAGTAAGAAACAACAAAACAACGTAGGTTCACCCGGTAGCGTCGCGTCGGCAAACCAGGGATGTCAGACGGCCACTCAGAAATCCTTGTACCGAGCTGGCTGAAAAGCTGGTATTGAGAACGCAAATCTTGGTACGCCTGTGCTCCGCTGCGGCGCTGCCAACACTGGTATATAAACTATGTCGGAACGGAAATCGCATCCTAGTGAAAAAAAATTATATTTCAATTTCAGGTACCGTTAATAGAAGGCAGTAATTAATGAACGCATTGAAAAAATACCACTTTAAACAGTTTTTTTTGCATTTCAGACCTATAATGTGCCATTATATATATATATATATGTGCTATAATGCCATTGTCGGTGTATGTTTGTCGGTTAACGGCCAATCTTGGTATTTTTGCGTACAAGGACCGAGTAGTCTTGGTACTTGGTACGTGACGCTAAAAACTGGTATGTTTACCAAGAAGTTGGTACGTCTGACATCCCTGCGGCAAACTCGCGTAGATGCTCGCGCATAATGCTAGATTTATGGTCTGAGGTTGTGTAGAGTGCGAGACTTATTATACTTATTATTTTTTGTGATTTATCAATAATTAATAATGAGTGGAAAAAGGGGTAAAACTTTTTTTTATTCTTTTTTATTTAAATGTTGGTCCAGAACTTTTTTGCTTCATTGCTTAACCGTCAACCGTCATTTTTTATTTACTTTGACAAGGAAGGTCCCATTCCAATAAAATTATACTATACGACACAGATGAATATGCTTACCCATCTACGTAGGTACTATACAACCACGAAGTAAGTGGAGCATACACACTAAAGTAGCCCCTAGACGATCAAGCACGGCTTGTCAATCATTTACATCTTAGCTGTTAGTAGAGTATTTTTAGGAGAGTGTATTAGTAGAACGCGTAAACGGTCGCATTAGTGAGTAATCGTGTAGCGTTCTAGTTGCCTTTCAACTTAGATCAAATGAGTTTTTGTTTCGAGTAGCACAGCACCCCCTGCGCCCGCTCATGCCCCGCGCGACACTTCGCTATTGTGTCACTCCGCACCTCAGCTCCGCAACAATTACAGTCAAATACAGCTTGACCATAAAGAGTTGACAAAAAATAAGGGCGTCACTTTCTCTACAAACATGTTACAATCACGAATAACTTGGCAATACTGACTATATTTTGTACTGACAAATTTTAGTTCCATTTTATTAAATTTCTACTCTTTCTGGCCAAGCTGTACCCAATTCCACTGAGATTTATTTATCCCCTAGCATGACCACCGAAACGCGATAATAGCGATTTATCACGCTTAACTGTTAAAAGATGATGGATTTTGACAGTTGAGTGTCGATAAAACGCGATAATTATATCGTGTTTCGGTGGTCATGCTAGGGGGGCTGATTCGAAAGATGCCGGGTTTTGTTAAGGCGGTACGCGGGAAAAAATACCGCGAAATACTTTTTTCGGACGAAAACATTTTTAATGTTGAGGAGAGGTTCTTTGCTGTTTTTAATTTATATAAATGACCTTCCTAACTACGCGAATAATTTATTTGAGGCAGTGCTACTTGCGATGATATGTTGAGGAGCTCGATGGCGCAGTGGTTTAGCGCCTGGCCGAGCGATTGCGTAGGTCCCGGGTGCATTTGCAGTCGCTAACACCCACCAATCCGCATTGGGCCCGCGTGATGGGTTATGGCCCATATTCTTTATCCACCCATTAGGAAGGCCTGTGCCCCAGCAGTGTGGACATTAAAAATGGCTGATGGTCTAAATGATATTTAAGGGGGCTCCCATACAACAAACGGGATTTTTTTTTTATCGTTTTTGCTCGATATTGATAACGGCAAGGCAACAGTAGACGCTTGATAGACTCACAGAATATTTAGTTAAATATTAACATTTTAAAAATAAATATTTAAGGGGGGCTCACATGCAACAAACAATATTTTTTTGCCGTTTTTAGGGTTCCGTAGTCAACAAGGAACCCTTATAGTTTCACCATGTCCGTCTGTCCGTCCCCAGCCCAGCTCATACTCTTAGTACTAGAAAGCTGTAATTTGGCATGGATATACATATTAATCACGCCAACAAAGTGGTGAAGTAAAATTTTGAAAAAAAGTTTTTTTAGGTTCCCTCCCCTACCTACACAAGAAGTGGGGATGTAATTTTTTTGTCTTGTCTACCCCATAGTGTGGGGTGTCGTTGGCTAGCAATTTTAAAAATATTGCGGGTTTGTGGAAACAGTTTTTTGATTGAGGCATCCATTTGTGACTGAAGGATTAGTTATCGAATCTCGGATGTTCAAATTCTTCACAGTTTAGGTACAAGACAACTAGGTAGGTAGGTAGTATAGTACCTAGTAGTAAGTGCATTGTGTTTCATTCATTCAATCAACAAACGTCTTTATCGCCCACCGTCTAAAAATTACGAGCAAAAAGAAATTAACGATCTGTTGTTCATTGTTCAATCAGAAAACATCAGAAATGATAGCAACTTTATAGGTTCGATAGGAAATTCTTAATTCAACCATGAAATTAAAGTCTTGACTGTGATATTAAACATGAGATTCTTTATATTAGAATCTGGATTTTGTTTTGATAAAATGTTGATTGTGTTGCTTTTGGCTGCTAACTATGTAGGTAAACCTAACAACTTTAACATGAAATCTAAGTGAGAATAATTATTATGAGATTTTTTCAGGTTAGTTCTGCAAGTTCAATGTCTATAAAATCTAATAAAAAAAGTTACTTTATGGATGACAGTGGCCTTGAAAATGATGTTGTTGATTTACTATCTTCCAAAGTCTATTTACCGAACGAAAAGTTATTGCAAAAAACTTCAGTGATAAAAACTGCTGGTAAGTAAATCAGAACATACCTACATACTTACATTTTAATAATGATTGGTTCAGGCGAAGGTCTCTTAAAATGTCCCCGTGTGTATTCTCATTTCCTTGTATGGAGCCGTTAGAGATATAGGTGGATATAGGCACAGAATATGGTTGGTAGGTAGGTAGGTAATAGGGACACTTTGAGAAAAGGATATTCTGAGAAAGAAAATCTTTACGTGTTTACTACTATTGGGAAATAATTTGAGAAAGATACCTACTGCACCTTGAGATGCAGCTTAAGAAGCTGCCATATTGATTTAGGGAGGTAGGTACCTAGGTATAAGCACAGAAAAATAACAGTAAGTACCTAAGTACCTACTTACTAGACCGTTTTTGCACGAAAGTGACAGATGAATCTCTTAACTTTTATGTTATACCTCCTAAGTTTTATTTAAGGACACCGTAGTACCCACGGCACATCAGACTATATTAACCTTAAGATTGAAACCGTCTTTTTTGGGTTCCGTACCCAAAGAGTAAAATGGGACCCTATTACTAAGAGGCTGTATCTCATGAACCGTGATAGTTAGACAGTTCAAATTTTCACAGATGATGTATTTCTGTTGCCGCTATAACACCAAAAACATAATAAAATAAAAATTAAAGGGGGCTCCTATACAACAAACGTGATTTATTTGTTCGTTTTTGTTCGATATTGATAACGGCAACAGGTAGACGCTTGAAATATTCACCGAATATTTAGTTATATTATTATATTAACATTAGAAATAAATAATTAAATTAAAATAAAACAAATATTTTAGGGAGGCTCCCATACAACATACATGATTTTTTTGCCGTTTTTATAGATAATGGTACGGAACCCTTCGTGCGCCAGTCCGACTCGCACTTGGCCGGTTTTTTAAAAGCTGGTTTCGTTGTTCAACTGTTTAACTTACCGTGCTGTCGTGTGTACAATATAACACAAATCAATTAATAGCGGATGCCATGTACGCATTAATCTAATCATATCTTTTTTATTCTCAGGTAGCGATGCTACTTACCTTCTCTCAAAGTTATCCGATAAAGAACTATTAAAATTGTTAAATGAACAGCCAAAGAAAACAGAGTATGATTTGAATGATATTGTGAAATTCGCCTTTGATTCTAAATATGTTCAAGATTCAAAACCTAAACTAGAATCTGCAGATATTAAAACACGAGATGTTAACGTGGCTTTTGCTAATCAAGGTAAAATTAAAAAGAAATTTCGTGGGGCAGTAGAAAAAGATAAACCACAAATTGCTTTCTTTAGACTTGAAAATAAACAAGTAGATCCTTACAGCGTGAAAGCAGATGGTGATCCTAATTACAGTGCAGTTCAAAAGCTAAACAATATGCTTTATAGTCGTCCACTAGATGAAGATAGAGAGGATAAAACTGATGAAGAAGACGAAAAAAAACAACTCCTTTTTGATTTTCTTGTCGCACAACTAAAAACTCTGTGTTGTAAAAAGAAACCAGTCAGACATACTAAAAAATACCAAACCATCAATGAATTTCTGCCATTTATAAATAAGCATTCACAAGATCATAAAATAATGACAAATGAACACATGTTTCTGATAATCAACGACGAAATAAAAAGTAACGGAAGTGATGAATTAATATCTGTGGATCCGGATAGTCTTGAACGAAATAGCAGCGTTTTATTATTAGGGCCAATAACTACCCCTTTATCAGATCTTCAACTAAAATTAGTGGTAAGGATTTGTATTGTTTATTTTATTTCTATTTAAGTGGGCTCACTCAAAAACAGTAATTCATTCACTCGAGAATATAGAGAAGTCGGTAATTAATCTTCCGAGTGCGTGTTATTTTAGTAAACTAATCGTAATTATTGAACTTTTGTTTATATAATAATAAAAATCGTCTCTAATCACTCTCGACCTTTCGATATACCAAATTCTCAGCGACGACGCTCCCGTTCCATCCGCTGAGGACTAGGAGTCACAGAATAAAACATTATTATAAAAAATGGCACCGATGCAAAATATTTAACATTAGATTTATTTTACAGATGTCTCGTATATCGAATGAACTGTCCAAGCCCGACTATTTTCCACTTTTGCAACAACTTTCTGAGGGGACTTTGAGTGGCAATAACGTGAAATTGATGAAGAGCTTAGTTACTGGACCGGAGACTCGTCGTTATATCAAGCCCCATAGATGCAACCATCAGTCTAAGCTTGCTAGAATTTATGGAGGACCCAAGTGGTTAATTTGTACCGGTTACTTAAATCTAAATACACCTAGTTTGTATGACTAGTACTTTTCCGTTTTTAAGTTTGTAAATATAGCTATATCAAAATAAAATTGTCTTCATTATTTTAACATACAATCATTCCAAAAGATATAATATTTGAAACTATATCTTTCGTTCCGGAGATTGAAGACAGTTTTCTTGAAACGGGTTCGAAGAAAATAAACGGGTTTGAATCTTTTTGTATGGAGCGTGGCCCAAACGCCGTCCACCATTTTGATTTTTTTGAAAATGGCGTTCACGTATGAAACCTTCTTCTTATATCTATTAGTTCACATCAATACATACACAAAATATAGATTGACATAATCTCACTGACCTGAAAAATTTTTTGTGCATAATCTCGTAAAGCGTTTCCAAGTTATAAGCTGTCAAAAGTGTACTACTAGCGCCACAGAATTTCTTTTATATTATTTTTCCCTTTTTTTTCAGGTCAGTGTTATTTTTAAATGCCTACTCTTTGTAGTGTGTTTCTGTTTTGAGGTGTTGATAATAAAATTGATAGTCCTCTTCTTATTCTTAATGAATGGCTTGCTCGGTGGTCTGTTCACAAAAGATAAGACTGTCATTTTTCAAAAGCTTATTAGTTTTGGAAAAAATATATATTGGAAAAAACAGGCACACGATGGCACCTAAAATAAGATCTAAAAAACTATTGAAAAATTGTATTATTGTAAATTTATAACTATTTACAATAATACAATTTCGATATATCGAGTATGGGTTTGATGACTTTTACCCATGTTAAACACTCTACTTTTAATTTCGAATACAAGAAAAGTAAAAAAATCATGCTTTTTCCAAAATATTTATTAATAAAAACATGTAACTACATAGGTAGACCATATTTGTTTATTTCTTATTTCAAATTTGGAACAGCCCGCGTCGCCGCTTCTCCCAATGTTTTTAATTTTGCACTGATCGGCGAACCTACGTTGTTTCTTACTTCCTACGTCATTGTCGTTTACTCGAAAATCTTTAAAAATTCAATGCGTCGCAATAAATAAGTTAAAAATATGCAAATTAATATAATTTTATTGTACTTTCAGGTCTTAGAGCATTTCAGGTAAATGATGGCAAACTCCGTTGTGATGCATTTGATTTTTAAAGATTTTCGAGTAAACGACAATGACGCAGGAAGTAAGAAACATAACAAAACAACGTAAATTCATCTGAAGCTTTGTTGGCCTCTTAAATGAAATAATAATGGTTTGGTTGATTTTTTTTTTCTTATCGATTTACGCCACTTTGTTGTAAGATTTGAGATTGGTACATTCTCTTTCGCGAAAAGTGGGTTCGGTCCTTAGAGCATCTAAAGTTCGGTCGGACCACCAAAAAAATTTTTTTAGTTCAGTGGGTGGGACCCTAGCAAGAACTTATTCTATACAGTTCTCGGAGACCCTAGAAAAAAAAGCAAAAATGCTCTCTGCTTTAGTTATTCTTCTGCGGCGGTAGGTATCGGCTAAAAACATTGTTAACTGTGTTTTGACAGATGTATGTGATACATTGCTGCTTTTCTTAGGCAAGTTTTTATTTGTGCCAAAACGAAGTAGTAATGTATCATATACATATGTCAAAACACAGTTAACATTAACTTCAATGTTTTTAACCGACAGAGCCCCTGAGAAAAAGCTGCATGTAGACGTTGACATATAAATTGATAGATAGTGATGTGCCGAGTCGCTGTTTTGGTGGATCGACTCGATTCGAGTCAGCTTATACGGTATTCGAATCATGACTCGATTCCACGATTCGAGTCCAGTACTCGAGTTGATTCGAGTATAGTCTAGTCTAGTTCAGCCGCTGAACTATGAAGCAGAGGTTGGCCGTCTTGATGTACACTGTCACGTGTCGTCCCCCGGTGACGGTGTGGTGCAGACGGGATAAGTATACCGCTGTGGTCGGCGATTCTTCCTGGGGCCGTATCGGCTAACGCATCAAACTTCGGAAAGTCTGCCGGGCTTCAAATTGAAACAGCTAAATCGAGCCCCAAACATCGATATCTTCTAAATAACTACGGCGAATAGTACACACAACAGCACTTCAGGTTATACAGTTAAACTGCGAAAATTGCTTTTATTACAAGCATGAAGGCGGTCTCAAGGTCAACATGTATAGTCTGAGGTGCCGTCGTGTGTACAATACGAAACTCCTTACTTCGATATATCTGTTTTAAGTTGAAGCTCGGCAGACCCGTCTAAGTTCGAAAGGTGAGCCGGTAGGGCCCCTGACTCGATTATCGGAGTCAAGTCCAGCGTACTCAAATAAAAATAAATTGGTATTCGAATCGAGTCAACCGAGTCAAGCCGTACTCGGCAGTCTCGGCACATCGCTAACACAGTGACGGAGTTTTTGGCGCCATTTTGTCGAGTTCGGTTTGGTGTCTATTTTAATTATTTTCAAATTGATTCATAGTGGATATTGTGTCTTAAAATTGGTGCAGTCATATGGTACAAGTGTCTACGCAACTGAACAATATGTGGGATAATTGAAATAGGCGCGATCTTGGTTGTGTGAAGCTGAAACTTTTATTGAAGTGATGGCTTCCTCGGCAGAACTAACCGAGTAAACTGTCTTGATATACTTGGTGCCAAATGCTCCAAGCAGCATTGGAATGCGATGCACCCGCATTCTAATGAAAAATTAAACAATATCTACCACTGAACTATTTAACACTTGACACTGGTAAAAATTACTACCAAAAGGAAAGTAGATTGCCATAACAAAAAAAGAAGAAGAAGAAGAACACAGTGACATTGACAGACAGAAAATCTATTTTGATTGATTGATTTGATTTCGTTGGTGTGTATGTTTCTAAACAAATGCAGCTTTAGGTAAAGCCTTCGACAAAATTAATGGTCGGAGAGTCAGGTTCGGGGCGGTTTACATTACTGGTTATGTCGTTCATGCATTATAATCACGTTTTAAACAAATTACGATGAATATTCCTTTCCCAGTTTTAACACCGCGTCTTATAGATTCTAAATGGTTTAACGCCGACAGCCCCTGTGATGAAGAAGCAGAGCTAACAGCTTTAGAGCAGGCTAATCAACACTGGGTTTGTACAATACAGTTATTAACTAGATTGTCTACTAGGTATTGATAAAATGGGCTTAACCAAGCAAAATATCCAATCAACTCTGTTGCCGTCAGCCGTTACAGTAGTATAACCATTGGAATTGGATAAAAAGCTCTATCTCAAAATACATGCGAAATAGTGATTGATCCGATTTCCTGTGAGCATCAGTTTAATGGGCATTATTTTCATCTATGAAACTTGGTTTAAGGTTTAAAAATCCTAATATGGACCAAAATGTTTGTTTTTCAGCTTAGCTCTATAGGGCAACAGTATATGAAAAGGGCACCTCTTGGAAAAACTGACCCTGAACCTATGGAAGAAGAAGCAGAAACTGATGAAGAGGAAGGTAACTAATTTTTGCAAACTTATTTTTTCCCAATAATTTATGTTCCTGGCACCCAAAATCATGAAACCTTGAAATGTCACAGAATAACTTTGTTTCAATAAATAGAATGCATGTAAGTCTAAGTAAGAAGTGTATATCGTCGCCGTAGAGCGAAAAGTCACCAAGTCGACATTTGGCCAAAAATGAGTTAGATATGTCATCAAAATCACCGAATTTTTTTACGTATTTCAACCTTACGGCCGTGTCTATACGTGTCATAGTTTTGATTTTAGATAGTGCAAATAAACACTAACTCTATATTTGGACTGCAACACATTAGTCGAAAATTAATTTAATTTACTTAAATACTTTATCACTATTCGAAGGAATTGCAAATCTGTACCTAAGTCGAGATGGTAACTTTTCCCCTATACAAAATAAATCTTAACTGGAACTCAATCCGGGGCGAAATCAACTAAAATAACTTGGTTAGTTTTAGAATGACTTGTTCGAATCGGTTCGATACAAAACATAAAAGCGAAAATTAACCAACTCATCTTAATGACTATTCGATCGACATTTATGTACCAAATTTTTTAGTTCTTGTGTTTTTAAATAGAGTTAGTGACTTTTCACCCGTGTCTACATCACTTTTAATAAGAATAAGTCCAGTTAGTTAGTTTATGACTGATGTTAGTAAATTCAATGGATTTTTTAATGATTATTCGTAACTCTCTAATAGACACAATGTTTTTATTTATCATTAACAAATTTTATAATTATGACAAAAAAGAGCCAAATTAATGCAATATCATAATACTAATACTAATATTCAACAATGTATTTTATAAAAAAAACAGAAACGTTTCAATTATCACATAACATTATTTTTTAAATTTGATATTTTAGCATTCACAATGCTATTTTTAAACAATACTAAATAATATACTAGAAAAAATGCGACTCGCACCAGTATCATATTCTCGGACGGAAATCGAACCCACGACCTTTGGATGTCCGGTCCAATGCTCTGACCGCTGAGCTACCGAGTCCGTCCGACAATATGATCTGGTGCGAGTCGTATTTTTTCTAGTATTTTATTTAGTATTGTATAATTAAATTAGTTTGATTCCTCTTCACTTTCATCGTTACCATTAGGTTCCAACAGTCTCCAACAGTCCTCTTGTCTTTGTGGACAGGAGTCCACAAAGACAGAGACTCATACCATGTGTGAGTAGTTCCTGGGGTATGATACCTTTGCGACAAGATGAGTAAGGTCTTTATTCTTAGCCTCTGAAATCGGAAGAGGAGCTGTAAATAAGCCATTAGAATTGCAAACGCTTTTAATGAAGCTATCAAATCGGTTCTCCTTGTTTCAGAATTAAATTACTGTCTCTCCTGTTCTTCCTGAAATTAATCTTCTTCTTTTCTAGTTTGAGGACTCCTTTTTCTTTGTTTTTGCTAACTATGGGGATCTTATAAGGAGGCTCAAGGTCACCCAGCGTGCACTGCAAAGAGCCATGTTCGGCATTTCCCTGCGGATCAAATCAGAAATGAGGAGATCTGTAGGAGAACTAAAGCAACCGACATCGCTTAAAGGATTGCTTATCTGAAGTGGCAATAGGCGGGAACACAGCAAGAAGAATCCTTGGAGGATGCATAGGCCTGGGTATAGACCCAGCGTCGGGTGGGTGTCGTGCAGCTGATAATTATGATGATGAAGTTCTTTGACACGAGAAGAGGAAGAAGATTTTTCACGTTGCTGACGCTCTGTGTCTTTTTGTGCGCGCGCGAGACGCAAGACTGACTTGCAGTCAAACATTGATGAAACTTTCTGTTACCTTTCTAAAATACTTATTTAATAATGAAATGTTTGATGTAAAGGCTCTAAATGAAATTTTATCAGTAACAAAAGCAAGAATAAATACAGAGGGAAAATTATTATGGCTGAAATCAAATGTCTTAGGTTTGAAAAGCAATTTCCAGGCATAGTTAAGTTCCGTTACACTCACGCCTAAATTATTGATTTTAGTTGCAAGGTTTGGTACCTTTGCGATAAGATGAGTAAGGTCTTTATTCTTAGCCTTTGAAATCGGAAGAGGAGCAGAGAAGTATATAAGCCATTAGAATTGCAAACGCTTTTAATGAAGCTATCAAATCGGTTCTCCTTGTTTCGGAATTAAATTACTGTCTCTCCTGTTCTTCCTGAAATTAATCTTCTTCTTTTCTAGTTCGAGGACTCCTTTTTCTTTGTTTTTGGAATGTATCGCTAACTATGGGTCCTATAAGGAGGCTCAAGGTGACCCAGCGTGCAATGCAAAGAGCTATGTTCGGCATATCCCTGCGGATCGAATCAGAAATGAGGAGATCTGTAGAAGAACTAAAGTAACCGACATCGCTCAAAGGATTGCTTATCTGAAGTGGCAGTAGGCGAGAACACAGCAAAAAGAATCCTTGGAGGATGCATAGGCCTGGGTATAGACCCAGCAGTGGGTGTCGTGCAGCTGATAATTATGATGATGAAGTTCATTGACACGAGAAGAGGAAGAAGATTTTTCACGTTGCTTTTGTCGCAAAGTTACCTACCCCAAGAACTCCACACATGTTATGAGTCTACTAGCAAAGATGTTGTAGACAGGGTGTTAGAACCTGATGTTAACAATCAAGGTGAAGAAGAATCGAATTTATGTAATTATGTTTATTGATAAGTTTCTGTTTGTATTTTTTCATAAATACATTAAAGAAGTATGGTAATTATGCATTAATTTTACTCTTTTTTTGTCCTAATTGTAAAGTTAGTTAATGATAAATAAAAACTTGTGTAAATTAGAGAGTTACTAATAATCATTAAAACATCTATTGAATTTCTTTACATTAGTCATAAACTAACTAACTAGAGTTATTCTTATTAAAAGTGATCCAGACTCAGGTGAAAAGTCACTAACTCTATTGTACAACTCATTAACTAAAAATATTGTTACAAGTTTTGAGGGTAAAAAATAACTATGTTTGTTTTTTTTCATTTTCTCAGTAATTACACGTAACTCATTAAAAGGAATAATGTTACTTTATGCGCTTATCTATTTTCTAAGATATGAAACCATAAAATTGGAATTGTCACATACCAAATCCGAGTAATGTTTTTTTTTTTTTTTTTTTTTTTTCTTCCTTGGCGTCGCGCGGTTTGCGCATTTTGCCAGTTTCAAAGGTAGGGAAACGATGACAGGTAGGAAAGGATGCGATTCGGATAGGATCAGAAGATTATTGGTATTGGTTTATAAAAACATAAATAATGTTATTATACATACTGTACAAAATATTTTAAATTACATATATTATATCTTAATATCATTGGAAATAAGAAATGATACGATACATTTAAATATTAATAAATCATTTGAAGAGAGCAGGGAAATAATAGATGTCGGAAAAGGAACATCGAGGGAAAGGAGATCATTTAGGAATTCGGATCGGTCGTAAATTGGACATGAAAAGAAAATGTGGTTTAGATCGCCTATGTCCATCCCACACTCACAATATGCATCGCTAACAATACCAAGTTTGGCAAGGTGAGCCGGCGTACAGACGTGACCAAGTCTCATGCGTATTAAGATACTAGTAGCCGTTTTACCAAACTTGGCCTTGCGGAACCATGGCTTTACTGGTATAGACGGCTGTAATAAAGAGTAATATCTACCTTTTAGTTCGCGGCTTTTGATCCAATAATTATGCCACTCCTTACGCATGTCGACCACGGGCAAAGACAGCAGATCATGACTATAGTTTTTATATGGAACCATGTCTCCACAATATACAGCTTCCTTGGCCAGCTGATCGCATTTTTCATTTCCTTGGATTCCGATATGACTTGGTACCCAGGCAAATTCTACTACATAGCCCATATTTATACATGTATTAAGACGATTTCTCAAGTCATAAATGATGGGAAGATGAGTTCGGGTGCGAAATGGATTTTTGTTAATGGCTTGAAGAGCACTCATAGAATCACAAAAAATAATAGTATTATTTAATTTCATGAGAAGGACATATTCTACCGCTTTAAGAAGACCAAGGCATTCTCCTGTGAAGACAGACGATTCTGGAGGAAGTTTAATTTTCTGAACAATAGAGAATTGGGTGTGGTATACTCCAACTCCAGTACATTCGGAAGAGGATATTTTTGAAGCGTCGCTATATATGTGGTGGTATTCACTATATTCTAAGTCTAGAATGGATGTAAACGTTAAGTTAGGACTATTGTTATCTTTTTGAATCAGATCATATCTAATATATGGGGAGACCTGTAAGGCATTATAATCAACATCAAAGAGAGGTAGGCGCATTGATCGGTGTGTGGGAGATAATAAGCTCAGATATTTTTGATAACTGACTACTAAGCAAGGAGGAGCTTTGTGTTTCCAGTATTTAGCTGTTTTTATTTCTTCATTGAGCGAGTGAAGTGAGCGGAAAAGAGGATGATCGGAGAATTGGAGCGATCGGAACAAAAATCTATCAGCAAGAAATTGTCGCCTAATATTTAATGGGGGTTCACAGCTTTCAATTTGTAACGCATTAATGGGACTTGATTTCATAGCTCCAGTTATTATTCTAAGTGCCTTGTTCTGTACAGCATCCATTTTTTTAAGAGAAGCTGAATTAGCAGGTTCCAAAAGAAAAGTTCCGTAGTCTAATACACTACGGATTAATGCATTGTATACTAATCTAAGGGATTGAGGATGTGCCCCCCACCAAACTCCGGCGAGGCAGCGAAGTAGATTCAGGAGTCGCTCAGTCTTACCTACTACATAGTCACAATGATCACGACCCGTGAGTTTTGAATCTAAAACGACACCTAAAAACTTAATGATGGGTTTAACGGGAATAAGTGTGTTATTGTAATAAACTTGCACGGTAGGGGGTTTTCTCATTCTTGAAAATATAACGACACTACTTTTAGAGGCTGACAACTCTAATCCGTTAGCATTCATCCATGAATTTAAAGCATTCAAAGCAGATGAGATATGCAACTCAGCTAGCTCAATCGACTGGTTTGTAGAATAAATTACCAGATCATCAGCATATTGTAATATTTTTATATTATTATTAAAACACCGGTCTAGATCATACGTATAAACACTGTATAACAAGGGACTAAGAACAGACCCTTGTGGCAAGCCTTTTCTTACAGTCCTTTTAAGTTGGAGGTCATCGCAATTTAGTGTTAAATGCCGTTCTTTCAAAATATTCATAATAAAATGTATTATCATAGGTGGGACTGATAGCGATTCTAGTTTAGTTTTTAAAACTGATAACAGAACATTGTCATACGCAGCATTAATATCTAGAAAAGCTGCTATTACTGATTCATTGTATGTGAAAGCTAAGCGTATGTCAGTAGTTAAAATACTTAAACTATCCATTGTACCTTTGCCCTTTCTAAAACCGAACTGAGTATTAGATAGCAAATTATTATTCTCTAAATACCATTCAAGACGGTTTTTGAGTAATATTTCAGCTATTTTAATTAAAACAGACGATAAAACTATTGGACGATAAGAGCTAGCGTCATTTGGAGGTTTGTTAGGTTTGAGAACAGGCAACACTAGTTGACATTTCCATGACACAGGTATGACACCTGTTATCATGATAGTGTTGATAAGATTTAGGTAATAGATAAGAACTTCATCAGGAATATTAGAAAAGAAAGAATATGGAATACCGTCTGCACCTGGCGCAGAATCTTTAGTGCCTTGAATTGCAGTTTTTAGTTCGTGAAGCGAAAAGGGACAGTTTAAGTCTGAGAGGTTATCAGTCAAGGTATCTGTGTTATTGACGGGTGCTACCCATGGAGGAGACAATTTGTCCATGAAATTATTGGCTACAATAGGAGGAATGTTCCCTAAGGAAGTTGGATTAGAGGCAGATTTAAATCGTTTAATATTACGCCAAACCAGTGCAGGGGGAGTGTCAGGTGAAATAGAACTACAAAATTTTCTCCAACCCTCAAACTTTTTCTGTTTAAACAACTTTTTAGTCTCTGTAATGATTTCTACCAAGGCATCGTAGTTGGCTTCAGACATATCACTATTATATGTCTCTTCTGCCACTGTTCTTTTACTGATAGCACTAGTACAATCATTGTCCCACCATGGTGGTGACGGTATTATGGTATTTGAATTAGGTTTTACAGGGAACACTTCTCCTGCTGCTTCATTTAAAATATTAGCCAAAGTTTCTGCACATTCATTTACAGTCTCAGGTGTCACAGTAGGAAGGGAAGTCAGCTTGGTTTCAACACAAGTTTTATACTTAATCCAGTCTTTAGAACATTTGTCGGGAAGTCTGTATTTCCTTGTAGATGATTTTTTTGGGCTTATTTGTTTTTTGAAAGGAAGAGTAATAACTATTGGGAAGTGATCACTCCCAAGTGTAGATGAGTGAGTATACCAAGACACCTGAGAAGCCAAATTTGGAGTACATATTGACAAATCAACAGCACTTAAATTACGTCCAGGGGCTGTGAGGCGAGTGGGAGAACCTGTGTTCAAAATACATAAGTTATGGAAATTAGTGATATCTAATAAGTTTTCTCCATAGTTATCAGAGGCAGTACTTCCCCAAGCTTGGTGGTGGCAGTTAAAATCTCCCAATACTAAAAAGGGTCTAGGGAGAGTGGTAAACAATTTATTTATTTCATTCATAAGCATAGATGATTGAGAAGGAATATAGATAGATGCTAAGGTAAGGCCATGAACATGTACAGCTATAATTGATATTAGTGGGTTATAAGATGGTAAAGAGATGATGTCATATTTAACATTATTTTTGATAAGAATGGCTACTCCGCCATACCCATCATTTCTATCTCCTCTTATGGTGTGGTAACCAGTTATTTTAAAGTTCCAATGAGGCTTGAGCCATGTTTCTGACAAAACAAGAACAGAAGGTTCATATTCATTCAACAGATAAATTATTTCATGTTTTTTATGTGTAGCGCTATGGCAATTCCACTGTATTATTTTGTCTGTCTGTCTGTCCATTTTGAGAGAGTTGAATGTTATTAACTAAAAGTTGAGCAGCGTTGGACGGTGGGAGAAGGTTGAATCGGGAAAACAGATTAAATAGAGCTATGACAAAATCATTAGGTAATTGAGTATCGGCAGGTAAGGTTGAGTCTATATTGTTGCTGAATCCACAGCCATTATTGGGAGTGGGAATTGTGTATTCTTGCAAGAGAGCTTGGTGAGCTACTTTGTCATATCCCTTAGTTGGGATAGGGCGAGGACGAGGTTTTGTATATGTAGTTTTCTTGTATGATACTGAGGGATTTACTCTAGGTGAAAAATTATTATAAGAGGATTCATTTATAGATGATTTCATAGAAGGATTAGCCAAAACTTCAGCAAAGGATTTTGAAATAGGTGGATGCAATTTTAAAGCTTCCATGTAAGATACACAATTCTGTGCCATATATAATTTTATTTGAGTTTGTCTCACAAATTCAGGACATATTTTGTTATTTGCAAAATGACTACCACCACATGAACAGCAGGATGCCTCTTCTTCAGAGATGTTACAAGACTCACCTATATGGTCTTGGGCGCACTTGAAACAACGTGGCTTTGACCTACATTGTGCCTTGGTATGCCCAAAGCGGCAGCAATTAAAACATTGAATAGTGGGGTATACATACATATCTACAGTAAGTGAATTGTAACACATAAATATGCGTTTAGGTAAAATTTGTCCATCAAAAGTTAGCACAATGGTTTGTGATGGCTTCCAAGTTGAGGTACCGTCAATATATGTTTTAAAATTCAGTCTCCTAACCTTAATAATTTCACCACAACCTATCGGGACAGATATATTATCTTTAACTTCCTCAGGAGACCACTCCGCAGGGACTCCTCGAACTAAACCCATTCGTGTTATGTTAAAGGTAGGAATAAATGCTTTTAAGTTATTTTTTGTTAAACTATCATGACTAATAAAGGCATTGGCATCTTGATATTTTGAAAATGATACAGACATTTTATTACGGCCTATTTTTTTAACACTTCCATTTATTATGTTATTAAATGAGTTTTTTTTCAAGAATTTACCGAAAGTCATAGGGTGCATAGTAGTTGCATCGTTAGGATTATCCTGCTGTCTTTGGACATGCACTACGTAGGGAGCAGCATCTGTCTTTTCATATGAGGACCTACCTATGGGTGCGGGGGGTGCAGGTGTGGGAGTGGGTACAGGCGAATCATGCAAGTGAACATTTTTAAGAGGAGCTGGAGGAGCAATTTTGCGATTTATTTCAGGCTGATCCGTTGTCGATTCATTGCAATTACAATCAGAGGGTTTTGGTGGGTCGGCTGTGTGATGACGGCGTCTTTTTTTATTGCAATGTTTGCAAATATGTAATCGACTACGTTTCAGAGATCGACTTGCGACCGATCCGTCTGTTTCCATGCCAGATTCATTATTCGAGCCAACTGTAACAAAAGTAGAAGCCGGGGGGACAAAACCCCCCGGCTCAGGGGGATCTTTCATGCAAAGAAGTTAGCTAAATAATTTTGACTTACCAAATCTGCTGGGGCACAAATAAATGATAAATACACTATATTATTAAAATAAGAAAGAACAAACCAATCAACTGATCACTATTAATGAAAGAAAATTGATAAAAATTAAAAGAGCTCAGAAAACACGTCCGCGAAGTTAAACGTTTCCCGCGCTTTTCCATGTTTTTTTTTGTTTTACAAAACTTTAAACCTTCATAACTCAAAACACGCTTTGACCTACTTGGTGACTTTTCGCTCTACGGCGACGATATATTCTATTTGAGGGCATTTTAATTAAAATTTATTTCCATTATAGAGTTAATTTTGTTAAATCGTGTGGCATCTGGCAGAGCAGATATCCTTTACACCTACTATGGATGTCATAACTACTACTAGCCGATCTAAAACGGAACTAAATAGTTGTGTATATGACAACATCCTCGGATGACAGTCGCCTACATCCTGCAGTGCATTTTTTTACATAACTGCCCAAAAACAACAGCGAGTGTAATGTGTTCAGCAGGGTTCATGTATGTTTGTTTAAAGCACGGTACTCACGCAGCGACTTAGATCGATGGCGACTTATAACTTTTGTGTCTACATTACATTGATTTATCAGTATTCATTTTGTCCACACGCTGCGACTTCGATCGATGGCGACTTATGACTTTTGTGTCTTTAAACATTGATTTATCAGTTCCTTTACTTTTAACCATCCATAATAGAGGTAAATCCCGGTATAATTCAATAAATTCAGTCACAAAGGACTGTGAATATTTATGTAGTTAAAATCGCCGCGTGGCGTACACATACCGAAACTATGTAATTTGCCACTAAAATATGTCATAAAAAAAATAAATAAAAAAATATTTTTTATTTTTAGTATAATAAAAGAAAGCTTTTTCCAGGGAATGACGAGTCAGATGAATCAGAAGAGTCTCATGACGAAGATGAAGAAGAAGAACTTCGCACATCCTATTCTCCTGCCCGAAACAATAATGAGCTAGAACCTGACAGCTTAGATGACCTTAATGATGCTCCTGAGCTTAACACATCAGATCAAAGTGCTTTATATTAATTAACTCTTATAATAAAATTGGTTATTAGAGACCTGCTAGAAAGTACAGTCATTTCAAAAATATATAGTATTAGAACTTTGTGACTTTGTTGTAGTTGTGATAGATTTCTGTTCAAAAACGTAATGGTTTTTAGAGTGACATAGTTTTAAACTGTACCTATACATATTATTACATATTTATAGACTGACTGTACTAGAAAGGAGTAAGGTCTTAGTTATATGAACAAAACTTGTTTCACCTTTGTGCTTTATTACCATGGAGCACATAATTATTATGTAGTATAATCCGCGCGCGATGAGAATGGTATGAAATCTTGTCATAGTTAATCGAAAATTGACTATAATTTTTTTATATTTTTTAATTAATCAATAAATTGTTTACTTGTTATCTTATTTGAAGTTGCTGCAGCAAGTTTCCTCACCTCGTGCGCGTGACAGCACGACAGCAAAAATGTGACCGTGTTTTTGGATATCCCTGTGGCTGGCCGGCGTACCGTGCGCGTCTCAGTTTGACAAGGTTCCATTCCATTCTCACAGTGCGCGGATTATACCTATTTAACATTATTTGTGTATAAATGAAAGGATGACATGAAATAAAAGTGGTAAATTATCTGTGTTTGTGTTATTTAGCATGACGAAAATGTATTTATGTAAATGCATGGTATGTAGCCCTATAATGGAACCCCAGGGATGGGTTGCGACTAGTATATTCATCTGTGGTTGCGCCATATAGTTATTCTAAAGGTCATGCATGACACACTATACCGGCACAGCTGCAACACGGCATCTCCTCGAATTTAGGTTCAGCTCTTAAGCTCGCCGTCTGCGAGGTGTAAGCTCGCAGTCCGCGAGGTGTTAAGCTCGCAGTCCGCGCGCCGGCCGCGTGGTGCAAACTCGCCGTCCGCGAGGTGCAAGTTCGCTGTCCGCGCGCGGACGGCGAGGTGCAAGCTTGTTGTCACCGCGAACACAATAAAATTGTATGGCGACTCTGAGCCAGCGCGCAGTTAGCACGCGGTCCGCTCGCTTATAGCAATCTGGCTGCGAGTCCAGTTGTATGGGAGCGGCAAGCGCGCTGACTGCCCGCCGTTGGCTTTTTCTTATTGACGTTATGAAATATATTTTACGAAACATGATTTAATGCTCTAATTTGAATAACAAGTTAATTGTTGGGTTGGAACAGTGCCGTTGTATATAGTGTGCCATGACCTTTAATCTCTGACGCAATAAGAGGGTTTATAAGTTTGGCGTGTGTGTGTGTGTCTGAGGCAACATAGCTCCCAAACTAATGGACCTATTTTGATGAGGTTTTTTATTTGAAAGCTGACGTGATCGAGATGATTCTTAGCTGTAATTTATGAAGCAACAAGCTATAGGCGTAGGCTTTTCTTTGGAAGTTTTTATTTGTGCCAAAAATAAATGTATCCCATCAAATCGTCAAATCAAAGCTTCTGTCTGCGGGCACGAAAATGGCGATACTAGTTATAGCTACCCCCCAGCTAAAATAAAACGCCCAGCTAAATAGCTACCCCCCAGCTCAAATGACCAACATACTAACAGGGGTCGAAACTCAATAAATAAAGAAACAAAAAAAAAACTGTTTGCAGTGTCAAAAATACTGATTTTACTGACTCGTAAAAACAAACGGCCGCGCAGCGCGATTTTTAGTCAGTTTCATCCACTAATCTTGTACTCTTGCTTGTCTATAGTAAAACAAAGCGGTCGCGCAGCGCGATTATCGGTCAGAAATATTTTTGTGGTGGAAAAGGTTAGAAGGGATGATGTTTTTACCACAGTAAGAAGAGACAAGCAATTAATATGAGTAGGGAACCCATAATTTATATAATAATCAATAAAATGTTTTTTACACAGGGTGATTTCCTTTGTTAGCTATGTCAAAAATTTATAATCAAAAAAGTATACAAAAGAACGTAGGTAGCTAAAAATTAACTTTATTGTACTGGGGTCTCGCCAAAGTAACATTTGCAAATCTTCGTTATCGCTTCGCTTTTGAAACATGTAGGTATGGGATTGACATAAGGTTTCGTTATCAATCGAAATTTAAAACGTCAAATCCATAAATTTTTCGAAGCGAAGCGATAGCGAAAATTTGTAAATGTGTCATTACCTAACGGGCTCTGGGGCCACAGAATTAATAATAGTACTGACGTAGCGGGGCGTAAGCTCAGCTTTGCATTTGTGTGATAGAACACCGATAGTGTAAGATGACATTTATCTCCCTTTTTGACCGTGATACTGTAGTATTAAGATTGCCCACCCGCGCGCAGGCGATCACTCGAATAGATGCAAATCTGAGCTTACTTCTCTCGAACTGTATACACATACATACACATTTTTAAATTACATCAAAATCTGTATTGAAAACATACTGATATCACTGGGGCCATGAGACAAAATAACTACCTTACTCTAATAGATGCTCAGGTTTTCCGATTTTTTAATTATCTATAGCCTGTTTCACAGGTTATGTTCTGGTTAAGTTCAAATTAACTTGCTTTGCACATAATTTCATAAAAGTTCTGTTCAATTTAAATTAAACCAGAAAATAGTGCCGTGCCATGTGCCATCTATTCTGTACACTGACAAACAGGCACTTATTCCTCTTTACTTTTAATTCACATAATAATAAGTGTTCTTTGTTGACTAGATAAAATAAGAGAAAATCCGCAGATTAAAAAATCTTAACATTTGTGGTTACAATAACAATACAAAAATACATCACATAATTCCACTTAAATCAACAATCACATTAACAATCCTGGCTAATAATGGTTTTATATTATCCTTTGGTATTGCATCCCATTTGCTTGCAAGACATTTTTCGACATCTGTGTAAGTAGATCTTCGATCTGAAATGCAATAGAATATTGAAGAATATATTGTTATTTTCAAGACTTAACATAATAATTATCTTGCGGTAGGTTCTTACCTGAACTTTTACTTGCACATCTGTTTAAGTTTAATGTGAAAAATATAGCTGTCTTTGCTACAAGTGGATTATATTCATCACAGAAATAATGAAATGCCATAGCTAGACTTGATGGAATCCTATCAATATCCCTTACTAGCATTACCCCAGTTTTAGCCACCTCATTTCTGTATCTGTTCATAAGCTCACTATGTGTTTTCATGGTTAGTTGTGAACTTTGTACAATAGTTGGTTCTGAGGATTTGCTAGTGTTTCCTGAAATTGTAATAATTAATAATAGTAAACTTTACTGGTTTTTTATATACATATAGATACTTAATCTTTTCTACTTACAAGAAAAATTAACTAAGTTTTACTCAATAGAAAAGCAAAGATAAAATTTTATTTAATAATAGATTAATTTCGTATAAGACTGTTTATCCTTGTCTTATTTAGTAAAAAATCTTCACCTTACTCTTTATTGAAAAAAAAACAATTATAAAATACAATAGATGGTTTTCCACTGATAGATTATGAAAATAATTACTAATTATTAGTGGCAATTTAATTTAATAAGATGATATATTTTTAAATAACGATTACCTACTAAATAGGGCAAGTAAGGATAGACAGACTATACAAGATTTTAGTAAAGGATTTTACTCACGTAAATATTTAGCAGTAGTTATGGTAACATCTTCCAAAAAGTTATTGAACAGTGTTTGATCAAACTTAGCCAATTCACTATTGTAGACAAATATGAAAGAACCAGTATCATTTCTTTCTGATATTGTAGATATGCCTGTAAGTTTATAAGTTATATATTCTGTGATTATACGAGAATATAAAAAGTGTCTTTTATTAGTTAGGTAACATAGAGGAATAGTTATTCCTATTAAAGGTTGTATGTCATCTTACCAGTTTGTAGTTCCAAAATGGAGTTATCATTAATTTGATATTTTTCTTTTATATTATCAAATTCTTTATGTAACATAACATCATCATAAACATTCTTGCTGTTTGGATCCACAATCAAAGCATGGTAAGAAAATGCTGCTACTAAACTTATAACCCCCATAATAGGAAGTAAACATTTTTTGTAATTTTTATTACTATGGTGTTGTTCAGTTTGTTCTCCTATGCTTAATTCTTCCCTCATTCCTGAACTTCTTGAATCGAAACTATCATGAATGAAGTTGGTGCTTCTATTTGTTGCACGTGTTGAAGATTGTGAAGAATTATTGTGCCCATTATAGAAATCATTAGGCAGTGACAGGTGGTGTGGGAATTCATCGCTGCAATAATATGATGGCATATCGGCAGGTAAAGATTTTGCAAGCAATTCACTGCAATAAAATACATTACCAGCTCATCTTTTAGTCACAAAAAAGTTTTCAAATCAAATAGTATGTATGGAATTCTCTAAACTAAAAGCATTAAGAGATCCATTTAGTAATTAAGTATATGAGAAATGTAATGGAGTGGTATTAAAGCATTATGTATGAGATGGTAATGTTGATAAGACAAGCAGTGTTGATTATGAAATTAATGAATAAACAGATACACTACTACTATGATATCAATAGTAGTATATGTGATTAACCTATTCATTAGGATTGATAAGCGAGCAACTGAATGAAACAAGCTGAAAAGTGAAAAAAGCAGGCAATATCAATAACTTGTGAAGGATATCATAATCTTTAAAGCATTAACATAAATGATTACTAACCTGTCGGAGTCAGGCTCTATATTACTTTTGTAAATTAAATCGTAAGAGTTTCTACGGTCTTTGTAATGTTTTGTAATATTTTGTGAAGAGGAACATTGTTGAACATGTTTGCTGAAATTAAAAGAGTTTTAACATGATTCAACAGAAATATACCTATGCAAAATGCAAAAGACCTAATAGAAAAACAAACGATTCTTGTCTCTAATCAGTTTTAAGGCTTGGAACTCCAATTAAATGGTAAATAGGTACCACTGCCTACCTCAAGACATTGTCAACTTCATCAACTCCCTTGGGCGGATTTCCTCGGCCTTGGTCCGATTCTCCTTTCGTTGCAGCATAGGAACTTCGTGTTTTTAAGCCGTAACGTGCCATCTTACTACAGTTCGCAAAAATACAATCTTCGTGGTCGTGAATACTTTTTCTTGCAGATGGAAGCCACCCCCGCTAACAGAAAGATAAAAAGACGAGTTATCAGATGATTTAAAATGATGTTTGACGAATATAATATAGTAACTTACCCCGAAACTCTCGGAATTGCTCATTTATTACTTAATTACCAGATATTAAAATAGTATCAGTCACTTCACAAGTTTACATCCATCAATACAAAATCCATAGAGATAGAGTACATTCATAGTAAAACTAAAATCACTTCCATTTCTTATTTATTACATAAAGGTTCGCGCACATTGTCGGGCTGTCGGGCCGCAGTGGCGCCATTTTGTCGAGTTCGGTTAGGCGTCTATTTAAATTATTTTCAAATTGATTCATAGTGGATATTGTGTCTTAAAATTGGTGCAGTTATATGGTACAAGTGTCTACGCAACTGAACAATATGTGGGATAATTGAAATAGACGCGATCTTGGTTATGTGAAGCTGAGACTTTTATTGAAGTGGTGGCTTCCTCGGCAGAACTAACCGAGTAAACTGTCTTGATATACTTGGTGCCAAATGCTCCAAGCAGCATTGGAATACGATGCATCCGCATTCTAATGAAAAATGAAATAATATCAACTCAAGAACTGGCAGTATGGCTTAGACCTTCGCCTGTCCGGAAAAGGACGCATATAACTACTACTACTCATAAAGTTTCGCGCACATTATGTCGGGCCGCAGCGGGGCGGAGCGGGCCGCTGCGCAGCGTAAAATGCTTACTTACTTAGGGCGGGCCGCAGCGCATTGACGGATTTTGTTTGAGTACAGTGTACTGCCAGACGCCGTGTCATTGATATTTGCTTGTTTTAATGTAAAACGCTGCGCACTCTTATGACTTAGATAACTTTTTAACCCAAAATTTTGTATTCACGGGTATATTGTCGCAGTTGTCGGTCTGCGGGTCAGGGGTCAGTCTTTAGTCTCCCGTCCGTCCGTTTTCCGATCGTCGTCTGTCTGTCTCTCCGGTACGTCATCCCTGTCAACCTCTGTCGTATGTCTGTCACAGTCGAAGGAGGCTGGACGCCGCGACATTCCCACCCCCAGTATCAGAATGCTGATACATAAGATTGGGAGCCGACGTCCAGTCTACACAGTTTAGTCGCAGGTCTCGTGTAACGTCCCTGTCCAGTCACCACGTCAGTTACTCGTACCTGGCGGTCCTTCCCAGGGTAGACTCTCGCTACCCGACCTCAAAGCCACTGCCCCCTTGGCAGCTGGTTGTCTGCGATGATGACTACATCGCCGACGGTAAGCGGCCTACAGGTTTGATGCCACTTATCGCGCCGCGTCAAGGAGGGCAGGTATTCTCGGACCCACCGCTTCCAGGTCAGGTCCGCCAGCCTCTGGGACTCCCGCCAGGAACGACGTAGTAAGTCACCGTCGGAGAACGTACCGAAAGGTCTGTCCATTGTCGAGGTGTCTGTAAAGAGAAAATCGTTAGGCGTCAGCGGTAAATCGTCGTCGGAGTCAATAGGTACGTAAGTTAATGGCCGGCTGTTTACGAATTGTTCGGCCTCTGCCAGGAGAGTTTGGAGGGTCTGCTCACTTGGGACTCGCTCCTTTAGCGTCACGCGCAGCGCAGTCTTGATGCTACGCACCAGTCGCTCCCAGCTGTCTTGTCTGTCCTGATCGTGAACAGCCGCTGTCGTCGATGATGCCATTGCCCTGGTTTGGCTTCTTGTTCCTACCATAGGTTGATTCTGCTGTTGTACACCGAAACACCGAAGGACCACTATATATTGTCGCAGTTGTCGGTCTGCGGGTCAGGGGTCAGTCCTTAGTTTCCCGTCCGTCCGTTTTCCGATCGTCGTCTGTCTGTCTCTCCGGTACGTCATCCCTGTCAACCTCTGTCGTATGTCAGCCTGTCAGTCACAGCCGAAGGAGGCTGGACGCTGCGACAACGGGATTCTGTCTCATATTTCCAATAGATCGAGAATTAAAATTTTTCCGGTAACTCCCGGAAACGGGAACTCCATCGGGTTCGCTGCGTATATTCCAACCAAATATAACACTAACTACCTGTATGGACGCTTAAACGGATCGGGATAAAATTATCCTAAGTCACATCACCAGTGTGACTACGGATGAATAAAATGAACCATAGTCACACTGGTGTGGTAAGTTTATGCGACTACGGATCGGTTGGGAAATTTCCTTTAGCAGATTGGACTCGTTGGTCCTTAACAGATGGATGTGATAAATTGCTACTTTTCTTTGCCAAATTGGTGCAAAAAGAAGTAGCAATCCATCTGTGAAATGAAATTCATTTCTTAATTAATTATCCAAAAACAACAAATAAACAAGTTGTAGTAATTACGTATGTCCGACATCATTTTTATTGTTAATGTTAAAACAAAAATTTCTATTCTAATATCGTATTTCGCATTTTCAAACTATAATAACAAACATAACAAAAACATAAACAAAAGTAGGAACGCTCCTATGTCCTGAATTTCTAGTCAATTTGTGAGTACTGTCACGTAAAACTGGTTTAGTAGGATAAGTCGCTAGTGAAAACTGTTCTTGTTCTTCGTTTTTCGTAATTTTTTCATCTAGCCATCCTTTGAAAGTAAAGATAGGTAAAATGTCAGCCAATTTTTTATTGATAGCATAAGTTGAAGATATTTCTTTAGTGCATTCGTCTTGGCCTTTCATAACGATACCTACTAATTCGTTATCAACGATTACTGGACCCCCTGTATCTTTATAACAAGTTAAAACTTTTGTTTCAACGCAGTCGAAGAAAGCGTTTATCAAATCTGGATATTCATAAACCTGGCGGTTCTCCATGCCAATATACTGTAATTCTTTTGGTTTACCGACTTCTGCATTTAAACCAAATCCGATACTTTCAATATCAGTAAGACCACTTAGGCTTGTCAAATTACTCAATCGTATTTTCGACGCCACAGAACTGTTATGTTTTTCCGTATAAATAAGACCGACATTTTTATCATTTTCACCACCAGTGAAGGACGGAAACTTTTCACTTTTTATGATGTGGAGTACAACAGCTGTGTCATCCTTTTTGCCCTTAGTGGTGTTGAGGAGTACGTAGCTTGCAGCTTGCTGAATACATTTTGCTGTAGTCAAAATCAATCCATTTGAAACTACAGAGCCAGAACACAAATATTCATTCTGCCTCGACATTATGGCTGCCACGAATGGAAACTCTTTGTGCTTCGCCATAGTTATTTCGTGCATTTGACTATTTTGCCGTCGGGTGCATGTAATATTATTATTCGTGTCATCTGTAGGTATGTCCAGTGATTCCGAGTTGTTTTCATCATTGTCGCCATTATCTTCCCTGTTGTCGTTTTCTACACTCTTCTTCACATTATCACATGTGGCAATGTCTACAAATTGGAGAATTAATATAACCAAAACGAGAAAATTCAAAAAACTGTATTTGCGTTTCATTTTCAAAAATTGTTTAATCGAAGAAGAAAATTTCTGGTTCTTTTTTCACTTCTTTCAGAAATATGTCTTTTTTAGATTTTACTTATCAAAATTTGTGCCAGTGTCTTTCTATTCAAAGCAGTTTCTAGTCTACTAAGTTCTTTACTTTTCATAGTTTACGAGTCTTGTAGTGGCGTGTGCTGGGTAAAAAATACGGCGTTTAGTGATCGAGGGATATCCTTTGGCAGGGTGAACCTTTATTTTAAGGGGAGTCAGCCTGGATTTTTGTATGGTAGGGAGTTATAACACAATATTTATAGGGTTCTTTCCGTAGTCAAGTCAACAAGGAACCCTTATAGTTTCGCCATGCTCGTCTGTCCATCCGTCCCTCCGTCCGTCCTTGCGCGGCTTAGCTCAGAGGCCATAAGCTAAAATTAAGCATGAATCTGTAATTATGCCAAAAAAGTGTGTGTAAGAACGTGTTTGCTACGGTTTGATCTAAGTTTTTGCGGTTAATCCTCGCCGCTCGCGATTATCTTTCGTTCAATTTCATTTCAACAAGCAGCAGATAGATTTATTATTTTTATGTAAACCTTTATTATAATCTTTCTGTCACTATTTTTAAAATATATTTGTCAACGCTGGATTTAGCTGCTTTTATTAACTCTCCTTTTATTTGCTATCGAAGCCTCTAAAGGGCATGTTATTTTTTGTCGTATTATCCATTGATGAAATCAACATTTTGACAGATCAGAAATGGGCGTTTTTTTTTTGTATTTCTATAAGATTTCTAACTTAGAGTATTAAGAACATTTCTAACCTGTCACGTCACATGACAAGCTTAAGGGGGGATGGGCGAGTAACCCTCACGACTCTCCTCTTTTCCTGTCGCACGCAGTTTTTTCATACATTTTTAGGCTATTTTTAGGGCATGGGGGCTCCAACCATCCCCTCCCTGAAATTCGAACTTAATTATTGTAGATATGAGCCCAAACGCTTGAGAGTGGTCTTGTTTGACCATATCTTACATAAACAGAGATCATATCAGCCGCACGTCACCCACTGCTGGGTATAGGCCTTCCCCAAGGACCTCCACCAACGATCCCGCGACCTTCAGCAGATCGTCGGTCCACCGTGGGTGCATGGGTAAAAATGAATTCCCCGTGCACCCACTGGTGGGTGCATCCGGTGGGTGCACGGCTCGCGAGGGCTTTTTGGGGGCCTACCCACGGAGTGTCGTCTGATGCGCGGCCGCCATTTCAGAACCTTTTTCGCCCCAATGGCCATCGGTTCTTTTCGCTATGTGTCCTGCCCGCCTACTGCCATTTCAGCTGAGCAGTGCAAATAAATTTTTGTTCTAAAATTACTCAAACATAGTTCGAAAATTTTCATGATCTGAGTTGAGCTAGGTTTATTAAATTGATAAGGTTGAGTTCATCACATTCCGTGTTATATAAAACTTACTGCATTCTGTTTTATGAGAAAAATCAATTAAGGGGGTGAGTAAAGGAAAAATCCATCTTCCCTTAAGTTTGTCGTGTGATGTGTTTAGAAATTTAATTTTCGTTTTTTTTTAACAGACTACTGAAATATCTTTCTTAATACCCCTTAAAGTTTTTATACTATAAAGAAGTAAGAAGGACAACTTGCCCATACCCTATAAAATTTATACTCTACTCTCCTCTTTGCCCCTAGTTTGTCCCCCTTTAATTTATTTTTTCATATATTTTGAGGTTGGGTTTAGTGAAATTTCAAAATTAATTTAAGCTTAACGCTATACGCTAGCTATGCGTTTCCGAGACTATACATGTTGACCTTGAGACCGCCTTTATGCCCTTCGCAATAAAAGCTATTTTCGCAGCTTAACTATATAACCTGACGTGCTGTTGTGTGAACACCGTCAAGCATCGTTTCAAAATTTGCTTTAATCTGAGGTACGTGCTCGAGCATCCTGGGTTTGAGTTTAGCGAGTCAGAGGGCATAGTATGAGTTGTATTTTCTTTCACTTCTCGCATAGTTAACTATCGGACTGCTCATAATCAATGTAAGTGAGAGAGTGAGTGAAAGAGACAAAACGATAGTTAACTATTCGAAAAGTGAGAACACCAACTCATACTTGGCCCTTCAGTTTATGATTATAAAGTTTTTGTTGAACCTAAAATATTGTTATTCACCTCAGTTACGTCAGTACTGATTCTGTGCCCCAGTTTACGGTAGTGCCCCCTCCATTTTCTTTTGTTGGCTGCTCAGAAGTTCTTCTGAGGTTGGCTGTATGAACATAGATTCCTTCTTGACTGACAGTGACGGTGACAGTCAGAAGCAGAAGGTTACAGTGACAAACAAAACTGACAGATGACATGATTTTTTGTGCTTTCGTTCGTTCGTTTCGCGACGCAATCTTTTCGTTTCGTTTTTTCGTTTCGAGAAAAAAGGATTTTTGCTGAGTTGGCTGTTTAGATTTCAATATTTTCCTACCGACGATATTATAATTGTAGTAAATAAACATGTCTAAGAAAAAAGGCAATAAGAAGAATCAAGATTTCGAAGAAGATTTGGAAGAAAAGAAAGTCAGTGATACTCATGATATAACCTCCAAAAGCAAAGGAAAAGGTAAAAAGAAAGGTAAAGGAAACGCTGGAGACTGGAGTGATAGCGATGAAGAAATCCGAAAAAAATCGTTAGTAATTGAAGAAGAAGATGTGCCGAAACCAGCTAAGAAATCTCAGAAAAAAGGTTAACTAAAGTGTTAATCGTATTAATTGTGCAAATTTGTAGCGTTGGCAATAATATTTTAAATGATTTTGTGTCAATTTTGTGTATTCACAGGAAAGAACAAAAAAAAAAGCGGCGAGTTGTCAGACGATGACGAAGATGATAACAAATCTGTAGTAAGCAATAATACTACAAGCACAACTACTTCAAAATCAACAATGAAAGCAAATAAAAAGAAGAAAGGTAAGATAGCAACACGGCTTTGTGTTTTAATCCTAACTCACAATCACACAATTATTGTATTATTTTTGTTTTAGGCAAGGGAAAAAGAGATGATGATTGGTCAGATGCCGGGAGTGATGTAGAATTAAAAGAAGTCTCAGAAGATGATATTGTAAAACCAGTTTCTAAAAAGAAAAGTATAATTTTTTTTATTGTGCTATTAATGATGTATATTTTCTATTTCCATTTAGTTTATAATCCCGTATTTAATTTTAAAACATTTTTTAGCTAAAAATAAAAAGAAAAGTATTGCTAGTGATTCATCTGAGGACGATGATCAAGACGATCCAATACCGGTTGCCAGTAATGTATCTAATACCACAGTCAAACAAACGAGTAAAACTAAAAATAAAAAAGGTAAGTAAATGTGACATTAAGTCAAGCGAATAATGATGTGAGATCAGAATTAAACTATATTTTCCTGGCAATTTCAAAGTTATTGCTAGAATAATTTTTTTTATTGATATTATGCTTCAAAATTAAGCACTTGCAATATTTTTATCCCTGCTTTGAATGCACATTCAAGACTTTTAATTGTCAAAAAGAAAGGGCAATTGAGCATAAAATAAATGTGCAACTGTTAACATAAAATAAGAGAAATCATAGTACTTATTACTTATTTTCTTTTAAATCATCTGTCACCTTTTTATCATTATCATTTTAAATTATTAGCTTTTAGGGACAAATGATTGTTATGCATTGTCTGGATTTTTATTGACTGTAGACTTTGTATAAATACAATGCTGTAGTAAGCTTCTGAACACAATATTGAGAGAACTTATTAAATAAACTACAGCGAAAAGGAACATTTGTATATAATTCTCGCTTAATATCTCTGGGATGACTGTAAAATCCGTATTATGATTATGATAGCTGGTACTTGGGAACCAATTACCAACAGAACTGAGTATTGACTTTGAATATTATAAAATACTAGCTACCCGGTTCGACTTCCTTAGGAAACCTTTTTTCAAGAAAAAAGTATCATATTATTCTATATTTTAAATTGCCAAATTGCATTAAAATTAATTTGGTCTGGCATAATTGAATAACAAACATTCGAATTTCACAATTATGATTAGAAGAATAATTGGAAATATGTACATAGGAACATATCCTATGTACATATTTCCAATTATTCTTACAGGTAAAAATGCTAAAGATGACTGGTCGGATGAAGAAAGTGATAAAGAGATTCCAAAAGAACAATCGGATGAAGATGAACTCCCTGAATTAATTGTCAAAAGTAAAGGTGATTTTCTAGTTCATTTAATAGTATTGTATTAAATAATGTGTTCAATTTATATGTATCATAATAAACTCACTAATATAAATTTTTATTAATGTTTGCTTAAGGGAAAAACAAAAAGAAGAATAATATTGATGATATAGAGGCTGAGTTGAAAAAGTTCGAAATCAAAGATCCTGAAGAGCCTCCTAAGAAGTCTAAGGTAGATGTATGAAATACCTTTATTTATTGCCATATCAAAAAAAATCACAACAATTTGTAAAAGCCAAAGAAAAATAATTGCTCTTATTTCAGGGTAAAAAGATTTCATAGAATTTAATACTTTGTGAACTATTTCTTTCTTTATATTCAGAAACAAATCAATGTAATTATTTATTAAGATTAAAATGAGAGTGAAAGATTGATAAGAAATAAATAATTGCACTGATTAGTTTCTGAATTTAAGGAAAGAAATAGTTTAAATAGTATATAAGATTTTTCGCATTCACTATGCTATTTCTATATTAAGATAAATAATATTAGAAAAAATCGACTCACCCGTAGCGCCTCAGTCCCGTCTGAGTATATATTAACTTATACCATACTTTGTGAATTTTTGTAGGATAAAAAGAAAAGTAAAAAGGAGGATTCTGAAGAAAGCAATGCTGCTGGAGATGAAGCCTCAACAAAGGTTGAAGATAAGGTAACTTTATCAATATCAAAATATAATTTTGCATCATATTTAAATATGAATCAAAAATATTTTGTTAATAATTCTTTAAGGTATCTGAAATTAATGAAAAAGAGTCAGTGGAGCCGACAGAAAAGAAACTGAGTCACAAAGAGAAGAAGAAGTTAAAAAAGCAGCAAGAGTATGAGAAGCAAGTGGAGATGCTCACCAAGAAAGGAGGGCAGGGCCACAGTGATCTGGACGCCAACTTCACAGTCAGCCAAGCTCAGAAATCAGCAGGTAAAAATCTAGTGATAAACTTATTTGGACAAATAACTTTATTACTAGATTTTTACATCTATATGTAAAAAAATAAAAGCCGATCAGTAGTTTTTTATTATATATATAACTCATTGTGTTCTTGATGTAAAGATATCTTTTTAGTAGGCTACATACAAAAATACGTATTTCTACAACTAATGTTACAGAATTTTTCGAACCAAGAGCTGTTATTATTTATTAACAGTCTTTATAATTTTTCAGGTCAAATGGCAGCTCTTGAGAACGCCGTTGACATAAAAGTCGAAAACTTTTCAATCGCCGCTAAAGGAAAAGACTTGTTTGTGAACGCAAACTTGCTCATTGCGAATGGAAGACGGTACGGTCTCGTGGGGCCCAACGGCCACGGCAAGACGACGCTGCTGAGACATTTGGCCCAAAGAGCATTCCCTCTCCCTCCACACATAGATATCTTGCTCTGCGAACAAGAAGTCACTGCGACAGACATGAGCGCTGTTGATACCCTTCTAGAATCAGATGTGAAAAGAACTGGTATACCTATTTCTTTTTATTGCATTCGTAAATAATAATAAAAAATAAGTAATTATTACTAATTATTTTTTTAGAACTTCTAAATGAATGCAAGAAGCTCGAAGCAGAAATCGAAAATGGGAGCATGAACAAACAAGATCGATTAAATGAGGTAAGTCATTCAAACTATAACTGCTGTTTGAGATGTCAATGAAGTGTTGGTGCTATCTCTTTCTTTTCTGTAGTGGTAATAGTGATCCACACACAAAGTTAATCGCAGATGGCGGCAGCGGCGTCCCTGCCGCTATCAATGGTTTTGATTAGTCAAAATACGTCAGAACAGTACATTTAACATTTGAAACAACCAATCAAACGATTTTATGGCGAATGACAGTCGAATATATGGCGCTATTGAATGGCGTGATTAGTATGAAATCCCATTGACGTCTCTTGAGTGCGGCACTAAGCGTTCAACGTTATTTTCAATATTATTGAACTAATTAAAAATATTTTTAGGTATATGCGGAATTAAAAGCGATAGGCGCCGACTCGGCAGAGCCGCGTGCGCGAAGAATTTTAGCTGGTCTCGGTTTCAACAAAGAGATGCAGAATCGCGCTACAAAGAACTTTTCTGGTGGATGGCGCATGAGAGTGTCACTTGCCAGGTTAGATGCATTAGAACTAAATCAAATAAACACTTTTCTTATTATTGATGATTATAATAACTTACTTTTTTTGTTTACAGAGCACTTTATATAGAACCTACTTTGCTTCTCCTTGACGAACCTACAAACCATTTAGACTTGAATGCTGTTATCTGGTTAGACAAGTGAGTATCATTTTTGATATATTATGTATTGTGACGATTAGACTTTTTTTAGATTAACTGAAAACAGTGAATAAAAAGCATTTGATGTTTGAATTTAGAACACAATCCGACCTCTATCTCAATGCTATACAACCTTGTTGTTCAAAAAATACTCGATACAAACTGCTTGTGCAAAGAATACTCGACATACAAAATCCTTGTGCAAATAATATTTTCGCTTAAATCTTTCTTTTTCTCGTGGTCATGGTATAAAGTATAGTATGCAATGCATGAATAAAACGATTTATATCGAGGGCCATGAATCACTCACGTCGCTCAGGAATCCTTCACTTGCTCGTGATTCATCTATTGCCCTCACTTTAAATCCGTCCTTTATTCACTAATTGCATAATATACTATTGTTTGTAAGTGTCCTGCTCGAAGGACCCAGGGTGCGTTCCGATTCAGACTAAAATCAATTTCAGCGATAACAGGCGTGCGAATCGGAATGCACCCCTGGTTTGTATACGTTACTAGACTCTGATTATTGTTGGAACGTTTTTTTACTCTATCATTGAATTTTGTCAAATCATCATCACAATCTTTTGTTTTTATCTGTTTTTTCTAGTTACCTACAAGGCTGGAAAAAAACATTACTGATAGTATCCCACGACCAGTCTTTCTTGGACAATGTTTGTAATGAAATTATCCACTTAGATCAACAAAAACTCTTCTACTATAAGGGCAACTACTCTATGTTCAAAAAGATGTATGCACAAAAGAGGAAAGAAATGATAAAGGAATATGAGAAGCAAGAGAAGAGAATAAAGGAATTGAAGGCACATGGGCAGTCGAAGAAACAAGCGGTAAATTACAAGTTTACGTTTTGCTATTTTTGAATACTTTAAATTTAATCCGAAAAGTCCAAGAACATAAACAGTTATTGTTTTTTTGTTTAATGTTTCTTAACCGTAACTGCTGGCCTAGTATACGCACCACAACTATTTGTCGGCACTCGTCTCACGATGTTTATCCTGCTCACATTACTGCGGTGTGAGAGGGATAGATATTGCGTTAACGAAATATTGTCGCGGTGCGCGTGCTAGGCTGGCCGGACATCAATTTCAATGCATTTTTATATTTGTAGGAGAAGAAGCAGAAGGAAACTTTGACTCGCAAACAGGAGAAGAACAAGAAGTCCCAGCGCGAGGAGAACGACGAAGACGCGCAGCCGGTGGCTCTGCTGCAGAAGCCCAAGGAATACATCGTCAAGTTCTCGTTCCCAGACCCGCCGCCGCTGCAGCCGCCGATACTAGGCCTTCACAGTACGTTATGTGCTCTGTGGACACATCGCCAACGGCATTACCACAAAAGATCTTAAAACAATGTTCAACAAGAGTTTAGCTTAGACACTTCCATAGTGATGCTGGCACTTTTTTGACGATATGATTTGAAAGAGACAGCATCACATTTAAACAGTGTCTTAATTAAACAGTGTTTTTAAAATCTTTTGTGGTAAGGCCGATAGAGTCCGAGGAGCTTTTGGCGCCATTTTGTCGAGTTCAGTTTGGTGGCCATTTTAATTATTTGCAAATTAATTCATAGTGGATACTGTGTCTTAAAATTGGTGTAATTTTGTGTTACAAGTGTCTATGCAACTGAACAATATGTGGAATCATTGAAATAGGTGCGATCTCGGTCGTGTGAAGCAAAGACGTGACTACCTCGGCAGAACTTACCAAGTACGAGTAAACTGACTTGATTTACTTGGTGCCAAGTGCTCCAAGACGCATTGGATTTCGATGCATCCGCATTCTAATGCAAACCGAAACAATATCACTGAATCCTATCCAACACTTGAAACTGGCAAAAGTATTCCCTAAAGAGGAGTGAACTGCCCAAACAAAAATAAGTAGAAGAAGTCCGCGCCACGAAAGAAGTCCCGCGAAATTTTAAACTATACGACGAACTAAAATATACGACGTCTAATTGCTATTGGAGTAAAGCCTTTTTTCCAATGACTTAAACGATATCAGTGCCGCGTATACGGGACTTCTTTAGTAGCGCGGACCCTATGTTCATCTTGATTATTTAATTAAACTAAAATTAAATCATTGTTTCCAGATGTCGATTTCAACTTCCCTGGGCATAAACCTCTGTTCAAAGGCGTGGATTTCGGCATAGACTTGAATTCCCGTATCGCTATAGTGGGACCCAACGGAGTCGGCAAATCAACCTTCTTGAAACTCTTGGTTGGAGAACTGAGTCCTATTCGTGGAGAATTAATTAGGAATCACAGGCTGGTTAGTATTTTTGGATATATGTGTTTTGTAAGTAAGGCCTTGTCCCCTATTTACGCCGTCGGCCGGTTACAGCGTCAGCGTCACAATGCTTACTGTACAAACGTACTGTTGTGGTGTCTTTCAAACGCTGACGCCGGCGTATGTCATGTATAGGCTGTATGTTTACGCTGACTTCAGACGTCGCGTATAGCATAAAATAGGAGACCAAGGCCTATAGACTGTTTATCAGACTATAGATAATGCAAGATTGCAGTTTAAATTTACATAAAAATTAAGTTCACTTTATTTGCATAATTTATCTCATTTTGTCAAAATTCGCGTTTAAGTAATTTTGCCTTTCTACTGACGATATTATGAATGTTTTAGTATTAACACATAATTTAAGGCCTTGGTCACCTATTATACATACTATACGCTACGTCTGACGTCAGCGTAATCATTCCTATAGGCCTTGGTCTCCTATTTTATGCTATACGCCATAATCATAATTACTGATTAAATAATTATATTTTCATCAAATAGTAACGTTGTTGAAGGTATAATAGGTTAAATACTTTGTTGACAGAGGATAGGTCGCTTCGACCAACATTCCGGAGAACACTTGACGGCCGAAGAGTCGCCGGTCGAATATCTGCAGCGTCTGTTCGGGTTGCAGTATGAGAAAGCTCGCAAAGCATTGGGAACCTTCGGGCTCGCTAGTCACGCGCATACGATCAAGATGAAGGATCTTAGTGGAGGACAAAAGGCGAGAGTCGCGCTTGCTGAACTAACGTTAATGGCTCCTGACGTCGTTATATTGGTGAGTTTTTAAATAATCCACTTTCAAACTGGATAGTCACGTACACAAAATTAAGTGGAGGCCAAATGAGGAGATCGCTCTCGGGGAACCTATATAGTGGTACCTAACGTCATTTTAGTAAGTGGTATCATGAAGCTATAGGTACCTTCGGGCTCGCTAGTCACGCACACACTGACAAAATAAAGGAGCTTAGTGGAAGACAAAAGGCGTGAGTCGCTTGCAGAACTTACGTTAGTGGCACCTGACGTAATTTTAGTCAGTTAACTTTGTCGGTTGTAAAGATAATGCAGTTACACTGCGCGCGGCGAGAGTTTGGCTTTGACCTTCGGGTGGAGGGGATTACTGCGCATGGGTTACCCCGCTAATTGCCCGTTGATACCCAATTTCTGATTTCTGCGCAATAACGGTCAAAGCCAAACTCTCGCCGCGCGATCTGTAGTACAATCGCAGAAGTTTATAAAAAATAGGTGGTACTTTTTCGCTTGCACCCGACCTCGAAAGATGCATAGTGGGTACTGATGGTGTGTCAGTAAGCTGTTTAAGCCCTTCCCAATAACAAGCGGTCTTTGAATATAAAAAAAATACGCGATCTGTTACGTTTATTGGCGAATTTTTAAGTGGCCCCACCCACTAACCAATATTGTCATTGCTGATAACTGTGTTCTGCTAGAAGATAAACATATTTTAATTCGTTCAGGATGAACCTACGAACAACCTGGACATCGAGAGTATAGACGCGCTGGCGGACGCGATCAACGACTACAAGGGCGGCGTGGTGATCGTCTCCCACGACGAGCGACTCATCAGGGAGACTGACTGCGCGCTCTACGTCATAGAAGATCAAACAATCAATGAGGTAACTTACGGGCATCGACCATACATGCTTATCTGTTTACAAATTAATTTCTTAGAAATAAAACACTTACGGATTACAGCGCGTATATTGTTAATTCAGGTGTTATTTTATAATTATTTAGTTTGGATTTATTGGTTTTTTATTTCCCGGCGTTTTGACAAGTTTCCAGGGGCCGTGGTCACGGGAGGACTAAAGCAAAAAGGCTGCTCATATTTTTATGAAATTACCCGCTCAGAACTTTATGCATTCATGTTTATTAAATTATTTTATAGCTGCGTTCTGATTTTAATTATTACTACTGAATTAAATTGATTTAAGTTTATTAGAAAACAAGATCTAGCTACTGAATCTACCATCAGTTCACAAATTAGGAGGCCTCTCGGAGAAAAAACTAAATAACTACGCGCTGTAATTCGTAAAAAGTGTTTTATTTCTAATGAACTGTACGCGCGGAAGTCTTCTTCGTGGCGGAGAATTAAGGCTTCAACGTTACCTTGTTTGTATGAAAATCAACTGGTGTCCTTAATTATCTGCCCACCATTATAATTATGTCATTAAACTATAAACATGTTATTTGTCTATGGCAGTCGATGCACCCTCCTCTAGTATTATGTCTCTGTCGGTAAGGAGTTGATCGTAGAAGCGGGACACCGATAGTTTTCGATTTCGTTTTTGTTGACGAATATAGTTTGCATCAACTAGGGGTACTGATGGCGACCGCTTTCCATGAAGTTAACATATAAAAAATACTTAAGGATGAAAATTCTTCTCAGGTGGACGGTGATTTCGACGACTACCGCAAGGAATTGCTCGAAAGCTTAGGAGAGACAATCAACTCGCCTTCGATCATTGCCAACGCTGCCGTGCTACAATAGACCAATCATCAATACATTTGGCCAGAACACTTGACATAGACGTGAGAGCCTTTTCGAAATTTAAATTAGTCATGTTTAGAAATTTGTTTTTTACCAATTAAATTGTTGTGATGTTTAACCTTTAGCAATGATAAAATTTTAAAAACTTTTAAAATTATTCCTTATCAACTGCCTTTTTAATGTTAAGTTTTGTATGCACAGATAGGTATGTGCTTTATTATCTAAAGCAGTCTTAATATTCTTAAAATACCACTCGAACGATAATCTAGGTTATTTATTGACAGGCTGTATTGTTATTAGCTTACAACATGATGCTTATCTGCCATTTAGTCAAAATCAATATTACTTATGTTGGCAATAAGTCACCAAGAGCAGATGGGGTTCTTAAAATACTTTCTAAATTAGTCGAACGCATTTAATGTGTAATTTCGTGTATAAGGGGCCGTACTGGCTAACGCATCGAACTTCGGAAAGTCTGCCGGGCTTTAAATCAAAACAGATAAATCAAGCCCCATTCTGGCCAAAACGGCGAACCCATGATGTCACACGAACATCGATATCTTCTAAATAACTTCGGCGAATAGTATAATACGAAACTCCTTACTTCGATTTATGTTTTAAGTTGAAGCTCGGCAGACCCGCTGAAGTTCGAAAAGTTAGCCGGTAGGGCCCCAGAAAAAAAATATGGAAGATTTGTCAGATGTGCATCTTACTATAATGCGCGCGCGATGAGAATGGGATGCTACCTTTTGGAAGACGCGCACGGTCCGTCGGCCAGCTGTAGTGTCGGCAAAATCGCGTCGATGCTCGCATAACGATAGTTGTGTAGAACTGTGCGCGTGGATTTCTGCTCGAGCTTTATTTTAAATGTGAGATTTATATATTATTGTGTTATTTTTTTAATGAATAATGAGTGAAAAAAAGTAGTATATATTTTTACCTTTTTTAAATTCATTTTTATTTTAATAGATTCAGATTTTTTTGGTAACGCTACTTGACTGCTTAACTGTAATTTCCGATATACTTTGACAAGGTCCATCCCATTCTAATCGCGCGCGGATTATACCATAGGTAACAAACAATTATTTAAAACCAACAGGGGTCTTATATATGGTTTAAAACCTACCAAAATTACTACTACCAAATATTTAAACTAGTTAAGCGTTTCGGTAAATAAAAAATAATAATATGTAATGTCAAAATTAAACTCATTTTCTAGGTGTTAATAAATCAAAGTGCTCTAAGGAGACAAAGTTCTTCCAATTAAACTATTGTTGTCTTCTCAGAGCTTAATCATATAAAGCTTAGGTAGTATGTTAATTAAATAAATTGAAAAGTATACTATGGTAAAACCATTTGTGATCCTAAAACTAAAGATAAGATAAAAAACAACTCTTGCACGTATGTCACACAATCACACAGGAAACTAAGCGTTTGTAGTTTGGAAATTATTATTACGCTGAAAGTCATTGTAAATGTTTTCGGAATTATTGACAACTTTATCCTTTATAATTAATTCAAAAAAATATAGCCATTGTTACTCTGAATGATGTAAGGATTCTAACGATACCCCATACATTCAAATCCGTTAAGGCATTTAAGAGTTATGGTGGAATAAAGAAATTCACATACCCTATATTTTTGGGCAGTCGTGTAAATATGAACCCTGAACACATTACACTCTCTGTTTTTTGGGCAGTCGTGTAAAAACATTTGAGGTCACTTTACTTTACGATTTTTTTATCGAGAAAAGTTTTAGCTATCATGTTTCTATCAATCACATAAAAGTACTATAATCTACTAAATCTACTAGAACAGTACAGTAATATACATTATTTTTTGGGACCGATAAAACAAGTAATACTGTATGACATCGTTGTTCATAAATGTGTATTTCACGTTATGCGGCCCCTTAACTTATTTTATGTGTTCAAGGCGGCTTATGGCCTTCTGTTTAAAATAATAACCCAAACTCATAACATTATTTCATTTATTTCTTTGTATCGTATTCAATAATATTATAAATTATTAAATTTAGATTTTTTGCATTCACAATGCTATTTTTATATTAGTAAAGTATTTTTTCTAATATTATTTATCTTAATATTATAAATTTCTATGACCCTCTACCAAAGTAATATTGGCAAATCTTCATTATCGCTTCGCTTTCGAAACATGCTTGGGATCGACATAAGGTTTCGTTAATAATCGGATTTAAAAACGTCAAATCTATACATGTTTCGATTTCAAAGCGAAGCGCTAACGAAAATTTGCAAATGTTATTTTGGCTGGGGGGCAGATGTAAATAGTATTTATAACAATCTGAATGTTGTGTAATAGAATTTTGTGCTACTAGAATGTTTTATGTTACAATTCTTAACCATAATTATGCAGAAGGGATAACATTTTGGATGGGAAAATGTCCCTATTCGATGGCTGGCAGTGGAGGAAATTCCTATTCGAATACTGGTTAAATGTAGATCTATAAAAGTCATTGTGAGTTATTTTACCTTAGAGAACATTTTAATGGAATTGAAGCTTGATGTATTATAAATCTAGTATTTATACAATAAATTTTTGTTACAAAATCAGCTAGATTCTTTTTAATTTAAAATCTGGTCCGATTTACAATCTCAAATAGGTATCGCACTATAAAAGTTGGGTTCGACTGGCGAGGTGAGGACGGAACGCGCGACCAGAATATTCTTGTCAGTTTGCGAGGTCCTGACTTTTCATCGAGAGTCAGAGACTAATATATTTTTGCGCTAAATAGAGTAAGCTAAGTTAATAGTCTATGAAAGTATCTGTGCCTGAACAAAACCTTTTTTATTCATGATCCTTCTGTGCCTATTCCCTGGACCTTACACGGGTTTTTTCCTGTGATGAAAAGTATGAAATCCAGGTGTCACGTGATCATTGAAAAAAGTTCCATTTTCGTATTACTTTATCCTCTCCTCGCTGGTCGAAAACCACCTTATTGGCTTGCAGCTTGTAGCCAGAATCACAAGCGCTGGCATGAAAATAGCTTTTCATTTGATTTTTTCACAAGCGCTGGCTTTCAGCGCTATACCTCTTTCCGTTATTTACGCATATTATATTTACTCTTACATAATATCGTAAAATTATTCCATCCATAACTGGAAATTAACGAAATCATTTTGTTTTTTTCCAGTCGATTAGTTTTGAAAAATTTTACTAGATGGCGTTAGCAGTTCATTTCATGTTGATTCTTGTACGAAATCCAGTTGCAACTTTTATTATCCTGTGATACACACTGAACTGAACATTTAGTTTATTGATATTCTTGATAAAAAATAATAAAACTACTTATGTGCGATTGTGAAACTATTTTTGCTTAAGTATTTGCCTCCTGGTTTCCCCGCCAAGCTACACAAAGTAAGTAAGAAGGTACCTACATTTCCATGGTACCTATCAACCAAGTTTTTTTCCTCAATTTGTCCGCAGCCTTTCGCCCCTCCATTACAAACTTCTCAGCTTCATTAGAGGATTTAAAACGCAAATTTCCTTTTCGATTGTAACTTTTTTCCACTTCTTGAAAGGAAGCTTCTTTTTAACTCGAAAGAAAATTAGTATCCTTCCCTTTGAGGAGGGGGCGTGTTCTAAAAGATTCGTTTGGATACTTTACGCAATCTGCCAGAATAATGATGTTTCCGGGCACAATTACGTGGAATATTTGAGCAGAAAAGCATATTGTGAAGGATTAACTTTGTAGACTTAGCTAAAAAGTTTATAAATATTTTTATTTGTAGCCTCATAGCTGTGTTAGGTTTGTATTCATACATAATTAGCTAAAAACGCCACTTCTGTTTTACAACTTCGTCAGTCTCTCTTTTGACATGGATTCTATAGAATCTTATTACAAAATCGTGTTATTTATCAACGTATCAGTGCGTTATTCGATTTACGGAAACTCAAAGCTAATTACAAGTAACCGCAGGCAGATTTCCATTCCGCACACGATAAACGCGTTACTACGAATTACCCACTAACAAGCTAACAATGAGAGGCCCGCAGTCACCCTAAGAGCGTCTACACTGTCTCCAGAGTTACCCCGCCCTTTACACGGCGCCGATCCTTACCACCTTGTCACACACACAACTTTGTCTCATATCCTAGTAAAACACCAAAAACGAGAAAAGCTCTACTGCGACAAAGTTCTTTAAATTCGAGTAGGTATAAGCACAATGAGCACAATGGATGCGATTACTCTCCCCTGCGACACGAATTTATTTGTGCAGTTATTACGTCGCCAGAAAGATATTTAAATTTCATTAGGTTTGTTTTACACTTAATTTGTGAGGGGAGTGTTGTTGTAGGGGTGGGGCCGCTATTGCCGAGAGCCGACTTGTTTCGAATTGCCCCCGAGTATTACAATACCGATTTGAATTTAAGTAGATACACACATCAGATAGTCACCCCATTATGCTGTTATCGCCGTCCGTTGATCACTTTAAGCACTGCCGATTATGGTTTACTTACTTGGGGACTTAAACGCCTGAAATGACATATTAACTTGTTATTGATAAAGTTTTCTTGTGAAAGTTTAGTTTACAAAAATTTAGGTAGGTACCTATTTAATTTTGATAACGCCGGTAATAAACTTTTGTCGAAATTCAAAGTTGGATATTTTACCAGACTGCGCTTTCTATGACCGAAGTGTTTTTGTTAATTCTACGCTTGCGGGTGACATCTTAATTTTTGTTTTTTAACTACTTAAAATACAGTACTTAGTTAAAATGTTCTAAAAAAGATGAACCAGTGCAAAGGCCTATTTGGTGGGAGCACAAAGTAGAAACATTTTTCTAACAGCTAATTTCACAACTAGATAAGTAGATAACAACTACATTATGTGACACGACATGCTCTATTAAATCATGATTCAGTTAAAATGATCTAGGTACTTGTCCCAGAGGTCTAGGTACTTGGTTTTTAACCGACTTCAAAAAAGGAGGAGGATATAAATTTGACGGTTTTTTCATTTTTATGTAGGTATGTTTTTATTTTATTGATTTTAGGAAGGTTTAAAGCTCTTAATTAATACAGTACCTTTAGTAAGGGTAATAACACTTAGGCTCGGTTGCAACATCTGGTGGTCTCGGTGGCCAAAACTGGAACTAAGTGTTATTATATATATTGTTACCTAGATAACGCCCATGTAACAGCCATACAATACATACGCCATAGGTGACAGCGACACTGGCACCGGCTCAGGTAAGTTTGTGTCTGTTAAATGCATAACTACCCAGCCTTACATTTTCTATATTACTTACTGGTTAAAACCCTAACAACTTTATGATAATTTGTCGACGAGATAAGTAGATAACATCTCAATTATGTGACATGTAACGCTCTATTAAATCATGATTGTGCTAATGATCCACAGTGCAAGGGTCTGAAGCAGCAGTTTGGTGGCATTGGTCAGAGCTCTAAGTGGGAACATTTCGCAGACGCAGACTCCATTAGTGCTGTGCGCCGGACTGTCACAATCATTTTTCTTTGCCGCCACCGCTAATTCTCAGCCACGGTTCGGTGAGTATGTACTACGACTTGTGCACATTGAGCTTTACAATTTTTATTTAATTTTTACGTCTACATGTAACTATGTAAAGTATAATTACGTATGAGTCAAAAACAAATACCACCTTCTTCTATTTAAAGAAACGAAAAATACTTGAATCCCTTGTTTGTTCCAATTTCATACAAAATTACTTCCCAATACAAATCAGCAGATACGTAGGTATCTTTTCGGATACATAAATGGTTTGATGGTTTTGTACCTACTACACACCAATAGTTTCTACCTCATGTTGATCAAAAGTAGTCCACACTCAAAAAACTTTTCTTTTAACCATAATATTAGCCAATTTTTTATACAAAAAAAAAACATGTATAAAAGGTAACTTTTTTGTATTTTAACATTCATCACGTTTTCGTGTGTAAATAAGTAAGTTTATGCAAACATAAAAAGCCTCTCAACTAAAAGAATAGAATAGAATAGAATATATCTTTATTGTGTATGGATTGAAGGTCACATAAACAGATATACATGTCTATAATAAAGTATCACTTAATCCTGCTTTTTCAAACATATACACAAAAATACAAAGTATCTTGTCACAAAACTCAATTTACAATGACATTATTATTATTAACTTACAGCTATTTAGAATTTAAAAATTCCTGAACACTATAAAAACATTTGTTTGCAAGCCATTTTCGCAGTCGCATAGTTGTTTTTATGTATGGTGCAATCAAGTTATTATCATTACAGTGCCTTAAAGCGCATACATATCAACGGTTCAAATAAATAAATAATCTAAATACCTATCTATTTTGTTTCTTCCGGTTAGGTATAAATGGTTTTTCACTAATGGTAGTCCTCCCGTGACCACGGCCCCTGGAAAGGTGTCGAAACGTCGGGAATTCTAAAAACCAATAAATACAAACTAAATAATTCTAAAACAACACCTGAATTAATAATATACGCGCTGTAATCCGTAAAAAGTGATTTATTTCTAATGGTTTTTTTTTATTTTCCCAAATAGAAGAATCTTTAATCTCTTTTTTGTTTATCCTATCGTTCCTTTAAGAATTTTCCGATAAATGATATGGCTTTCCATTTGAATTTTTCAAAAACGAAGATTTACAGCTATAAGAAAATTTCAAAAAACATTTTATATTTGCCAAATATCAAGACAGTTAAATCCCAGATAAAAGTTCGGGGGCTGATATCGACTTTTATTACTCTGGAGGGGCTGGTCATTAGCGGAATAAAGCGACTGCCACCTGATAAAGTGCGTTTTGTTGCTCACTTACATATTGTTCGAAGGAATTAATTAATGGAAATAATTTAAGTAAGTATAATTATAAGTATATGGGTAATCGACATCATGCTTTTTCGCAAAATCTATTGTTTCCTTTTGATTACTTATTTGGAACCTTTGTGAAATATGGCGCGAATCTAATACACCTTACTTACTGTATGTTTCTTTTAAAATAAGCGTTAAGGCAATGGTTAAGCTTTGGTATTTGTTTTTTAAACTTAGCGCATTCTAGCGTCATAAAGTTCAAAGTTAAAAAAAGCTTTATAAAGCTTTTAGCTTTTCAAAATTTCATAAAATGGGACCAACTTGGGAACAAAACTGATGTAAACAACCTTCGCATCATTTCAATCGGTCAAGCTGTCTTCAAGTAATCGGTGTATACTACATAAAAAAATATATACGCTACGGATAGATAACCTGTTCCTTGTTTTTGAAGTAGGTTAAAAATTAATTTTTGGTAACGAATTGTATTTTTAAGTATAAAATTAGTGCACAGCATCAAATATTTATTTATCTACCAATAAATCTCTATGAACATAGGAAGGAAAATATAAGTATATCGTCAAAACACGGTATTCGTTCGCAGATCATATTTCATAGCGTTTGCAATGCGCACACAAGATGGAAACTAAACAACGAACAATACGGTTTTAGCGTCGATTATTAACACGTTATGTGCGACCTGAGAGTATGATTGATGAGATCCCGGCTCCTGCGAGGTTGAGTAATAGACCGGGAGCACGTTAGATGCCGCGAAATGCTCCGAAATACCATTTCAATGTTCTCACGGCACAATAATGGCGCGTTTCATTAACCAATCTCGTGAAATATCTTGTATCGTGAATTCTTACGCACATAGGTAGGTATATGCAAGTAAAAACAGGGATAAAAGTAACATCGTAAGATAAGTATAATGTATTCAAACAATCATCTCTCAAAGTTTTCGTGTGTAAATAAGATTGTGCAAACATCGAAAGCTCCTCTAGTAAAAAGGGCAGTCGCATAGTTGTTTTTTATGTGGCGCGGGACGGCAGGGCTCACCCCTATGTGCTGCGGGGCGCAAAATCCCGGGTCGGGCAATAAACGCGATTAGACAAACACTTCCTGACGCGCGCCACTTTTTCCCAAAGTTGTCGAATAAATCAGATCGGTGGTGCGTCGCAGTTTTCGCGTCGTCTTGCCAAATTTATGTACCGATCGGCCCTTTCGTATGGAGATGTGGCCCGCTATTTACATATAAATACCTCGATTATTTGAATTATTCAATCGAGAGGGGGCGGCGCTGACAAATCACTTCCTCGGAGATGCCATAAGTCGGTAGGCTCCGGTTGAGATCGACGTGTGATATACGAGGGATGTCTGTGGACTTAACACTTGATTTGATTCGATTGATCTAATACTACCTACAATAGCTTGCCGGTCTCTCGCTTAGGGCTTGTGAACTGTGAACTGATGGCGTAGCTTCGTTGACATTCACAAGTGCTTGTAATAGCCTTGACTGAATAAATGTCCTTGAGTTTGAGTTTGTCGTTAGAATTTGACGAAGTTTAAATGAAGATCTACACCAAAAATTGGTATGCATAAGATTATTATCAATTGCACCATTAACAATCTGACTTTCAATGTCAAGAAAGATACACTGAAGTATTAAAATAAATTACATAATTTTAAAGAGGCACAGGAGTGGAATTCGTGCCATTAATCCAATGTGACAGATGAACTGCCGACCAAGCAACCATATTTATTTCGGAAGAAATGTTTTGAATGGATCTAAAAATTTGATAAAAAGTTTACCTGTAACATTCTAAACTCAAACTTCATTAACATAACTATTGTCAACTTATACATAGGTACAGTAGCAAAAATCATCAGATTTTCATTCAAAATCATAAAATGATACATAAATCCATAGATACGTTCTATTACGTTTTATGTGTTACGTTAACGATACTTTCTAGAGTAAACAGCATCGTTTATTCTCTATGTGAAATCCAGAAAGTTTAGTAAACTGGTAGCGAATACAGCCTACCTATTGCAGTTATGTACGCATTTGCTCGCAAAGGGTGAAATAATAAAAGAGAATGGCGCGTAGTCGCGTTACGTAGTTTGCCGCAGTTTTATGATCCCTCGTGCCATTTAGCTCTGGAAATAGAAGTTTTTGTATGGAAATAGGACGTACTAGCGCGCTGAGATTCGGGCTTGGTGTCTATCGTTGTTATGCAAGAGCCTCATAAAAGTTTATCATTCACAATTCAAAATGGTCAAATAACGAATGTGGGGGTACCTTGCTTAGGGACTTACTGACATTGATGTTAATCGAATAAAGAAAATGAGAGCTATTTTAGCAGTACTAATATGTATTCTGTGGCGGAGGTTAGTAGGAACAATCAAATACTTTGGGCTTGGCCGTAGTTGAATACTGTCCTGTTTTAAATTGATTTAACACAAGTCAGAAAAATACAAACCATAGGCTTTATGTATTCTGTGCCATAATTAGTTGAAAGATTTTACGACTATTCATAAAATAAAACCAACCTATAACGAGGCAAATATTGAAATTTTGCTGTCTGTAACTACGGCGACTACGAATATTTCGTAGCAACTACGAGTTTATGGAATTAATGGAGGAATTTTTTAAAATTAATTACCATTTACCTTTACTTTAAGTGCAAGTACTCAGGTTTTTTATTCATGTAATCGGTTGGACCGGTATGAATTGAGCCTATTTACAAGTGAGCTTTTTCTAAAGTTGGGGGGGAGCCATTTAGCCCACAGCTCGCAAATTATCTGCACTACTTGTACGAATGTCTCGTAAATACTGACGCCCGCGCCCTCGGTACCTTCTACATTACCATTCTATAGTCTAATGGCTCATAATACGAATCTAGAACGAACAAAAGTGAAATACTTAGTACCGGAAAGTGGTTTCCAGCGATTTTAACAAAGATCGTCGATATCGGCAGCCAGTCCATTACGCTGCGCGATAACATCTGTAAATGGCACCGCGCGGGTTGTTCTGCTCTTGTTACAGTATTTATTTCACTAATCGTGTTATTGTCTCGCGCATTAGGTGCAGCGGTCGGCGGCACTGCATCTGATAACGCGTTTGATATGCTAATAGTGGTGGCAAATGTTCGTGTAATGAGTGCACGACGGTTAGCACTCGCTGTGGCAGTGTTGCGATGGTTTCGACTAAAAACGTTAACGATTGCAGACCTTTGCGCCCTATATTTGCACATAATTTTAGTTCGTAAGGCATTATTTCCGGCAAGTTGGAATTGCAATAAAATTAGGTGCTCGCTCAGTTAATATACTTACCTATATGGTTTTGCTGTACATAAGATTAATAGATTATATAAATGGTGCGAATGGAGGACAGTTTCATATTAACTTTAAATGCTAGATCAGCTACTAAAAATAAATACGTGTTGTAATGTGTTGTAACACTGAGTAACAAAAGCTCATTCCACATGAACTCTATACTTTAGGGGGCGAGTAAATTTCATGGATTAAGATAGTATCGCGAGAACATGACGCTTGGCAGCCGCGGTGGCCGATCTGATCACTCACTCCATGCCCACTAATGCGCACATTGTTTCCTTTCAACGATCTCACTTCAAAGTGGCCAATATTAACACTATGTCTCGTTTGACAATGGTAAAGTAAAAGTATTGGGCTTGGTTTTTTGGTTGAACATTTTTAGTTGCCTAAAGTTAGTTACACATTTAAGTTACTTAAAAGATCCCTTCATGTTCGGACTAGGTACCTAGGTAGGTAGTTACATATTTTATTGAAATACAATATCTTTGATTGTTTTTTTTGGTATAAGATCCTGCTCAAAGGACCATTTCAATTGATTTGATTTGAATCAAATGTCGAAATCAATCTATAATCTCTATAAACGATTTAAGGATTTGTAATGGTCCCCTATCGTCTCGTCTCGGCTATTGATCGTTGCAATCTCTTTGGCTACTTTTCCACCCTCTCTGTAAAGTAAATCGCATTTACAATGTTTCAACCTCGCTAACATGTTAAAACAGAACTAATGGACATTCGCTTCAGTCTCAGCCCGCAGGAGACGAATAATACAAGTAAAATGGTCCCATCTCCACGCTTCATTAATTTTATTGCCCCGAGGAGGTTCGGCTCAAGTCAGAAAGCCTCGTCGTCGGCGAAAATACGCCATTATTCTGTGTTGCCAGTGACTTAAATTAAATAAACACAACCCATTATGCGTATTTCGGAACTTGTTCGCTTTTCTTTTGTCTCATCGACAACTGTCAACATTCTGGCGCGTAATCCTTTCCATGGAGATGTGGCAACAATGAGGTTTAACACTAATGTAATGGAGATATTAGCGCGAAAGCGTAGCGGAATAATTCAGACATGGTTTTTTGTGTGCGCACTTCACAATAGGATTATTCACCATTGATCATTGCTTATTATAAGTAGCTGTGGAGGGTGCGTAACATGAAAACCAAATTTGGTTTATCGGCTATTATGGAAAGTAGGTGTTAATGTTGAAACAGTAATTTATGGTGCGATCGTGACTTCCCGGTTCTTGGACTAAGTTTCACGGTTTCAGTAGCGTTCTAAGTTCGGTGTTAGATTTAGAATTAATTAAGTAGGAACATGCACTACCTATAGGAACATTATGTTGGTTAATCGCTTAAAGTAGAAGTCAATATTTAAAATTCTTTTGGCAAATAAGAAAAAAAAGTTTTGAATCACGTAAAATAAATGGAAGCTCATCTAAATTAGGCTATTTAAAATATCTACTTAGTAGCTATTATGGCTATGGATAGGCTGTAGTAGCTAATTGACTTGAATAATTATTTTGTTGTGGAAGCAGGTTCAAAACTCGTAAAATAAGTTTTAGTTGAATAGAGCTACCTATAAATTTTCCAGTCTATGATTTTGGCTGTGGTCCAATGCACGGTAAGTACTTAGAGATAGATCAATACATTTTTTTTAATAAAATAAAATTCTATTACTGTTTACCTAAAACAAAACGATAACCTAACGATTCCTGTGGCCTTCTTCCGGCTCCATCATCAGACCCTGGAAACTATTTCCCAACAAAGTACTCGTCAAGACGATTCAAACGATTTCAATCTCGATTGGGTTGCATGGTTTTATTACAGAGTTCCTGTGGCCTTCTTCCGGCTCCATCATCAGACCCTGGACACTATTTCTTAACAGAGTACTTGTCGAGATAAATCTAATGAACCCAAACTCGATGGGGTTGTATGGTCTTATTACAGAGTTTCTGCGTGGCCTTCTTCCAGATCCATCAACAGATCAGCTCCGTGACACCATAATATTTCATTGTCTTCCAGTTCTGACCTATGTCCAAAGTTTTAAGTCTCTAGCTTATCGGAAAGCTAGTATAAAATCTTTTGCAAAAATTGTGGACAAATAAACAAAGAAAAGAACAAAGAAAGAAACAAATGAACGAGAAACCAACCTAATAAAAACGTGTTAAATAAAATTGTGAAACTTGCTACAGACTATGCTACGGACTACGGAAATATTTTTCCGTAGAAATGATTTCCGAAAACGAATGTTCAAAACTGAAAAATACAAAGTTCCTTTAAATTGAACAATTTATTGAAACTTTATAAAGACAATAACGACAACATATAATACCTATTTCTCAACTCACCAGTGCCCCAACTCAAACATAAAGAAAACAATTTTCAGTGTAAAATTGTGTTAAAATTTTCCTCATCCCGTCGCTATTCTGTGGCGTAACTACTAATGTTTACTTAGCGAGCGGCGACAAAGGGCCGGAACTATTGTTTGTTGTGAAAGCTTTATCCACGACCCTTGCTAGCGTCACAATAGGCCTCCCGACTTAAAAATATATATTATCTCAATACAAGTTGGATAAGTGTGAACTGTATTACTGTATATATATGATAATTCTCAAAAATATTTTTGAGAAATCTGAACTCCAACCAATAGGGTTGGAAACGAAGAAACAGAAGATTATTTAAGAAATGTTTAGTGCCGAATGAGTATAATTATAATCCTCACTTAAATCCACCGTCACATAGGTGAAAAAGATCAAAATAAAAAAAGTTTCAGTCCTTAGGATACACTTTGTTAGTGGCGTAGAAAATATTAGATTTGGGGTATTTTTTACTTTATTTAATCTACATTCTTCCTATCATTTGTATTTTTTTTGGTTTCGTTTCTATTTCGAGGCGGAAGTTGAACTAGTTGATAAAGGGTATGTTTCAAAGGTATTATACTTGTTTTATGAATGTAACGGATCCTGGTTGTTTTAAAGATTATGCGTGTACTTATTCTTAGGAATGGTGATTTTTTTAATTACCTAACTATATTTGAACTTGTAAAGCATAATATAAAATATAAATTACGATTATTCGCGTTAGGTAACGATGTGTAGTTTAGTGAGTTTTGTATAAACCGTCGTATCCATACAATTCCAACATCCGGCTAGGGCGGGGGCGCTGGAGAGTTGAAAATTATCCTTTTCACGAACGACCTTAAGCATAATAGAGAAAGCACTTAAGCCATTTTCTCCGCCTTTGAGTGGCGTAAGCGCGCCCGTTTGCCGTGGCTTCGTGTCGTGAGCTAGAAAATCAGCCATTACAGCCGAATAGCCCGAGTCAAGCCGGTTCATGTCAGACAGTCCGCTCCATGGAGCCGAGCGTGGGCGGGTCGTTTCAGCCGTCAGCCTAATGTCCATTGGGCGGCGCTAACAGCAATTAGGATACATGCGAGCAAATGGATTGTGCATTACCGACGACATAGATTGATTTATCGGCCACACCGTATGATCCCAATCAGACATTTAAATTAGGACTTTACTTGAACACCAGCTGCTACGATATAGCCATTACGGCAATGGACATGGAATTTACGTATTAAAAACGATCAGTGCCGTGACCCGCGCCGATTGCTCGCCAATCATGTAGGTATAATGAGACTGAATTGTGCAAAATTGATAGCTTTTTCGAATACAACTGAAACGAAAACTCATTTCCCGCGACTGCAGCCACGTGTCACGCGATTGGGTAGCTTTTTATAAAAGGTATTGGACGATTTTTTCTTTTACATTATTTCATTTCTCCGCGAATCGGATTCATGCGACCTTATATTAAATTCATATCCCTCAGAAACACTGCTCTTTATACGGACGTCGTCTTTTGATATCACTTCACGTAAAAGATCACATCTGTTAGTGGCTGGGCATCCAGTATTGGTCTTATGAATAATAAATGTGTCGAGCTAGCCGATTGGGGAAATTGAATTTTATAGTTGGTAACACGGTTCGAGGACAGATGTCACAAAATGGCTGCTCGCCTAAGGCCACATAATCGAAGCGTCAAATAGAAATCAAAATTAGGTCGACTGAATGTTAATAATTAAATAATAATGGGCTAGGTGGCACCGCGGCATGTGTGCGCATTATTGGGGTACGTTAGTGCGTATAGTATTATGAGTAGGGAAGGTGTGAGCCACATTGTGATTAACAGAGTTACTTCTGTTTGGATGGACAATTATCGGTCCATTACGTAGAGTACACAGTGACCAGCTTTCCATTAAATTATTTACTGCTATTGCTTCCACATAAGTACTTACACACTCAATAGTAATCAAGAGTTAAACGTAATACGTATGTTCGCACGTGGGCATGTGTGCGTATTTGTAAATAATACTTAAATGAATTTCATTCAGTTAAGTTGTTAAATGGAAATTATACATTTATTACGTACTCTTATACAAAATTTAAGAGTTAATGCAAACTTACATAATACCACAGAACTAATGTTATATCTTTATTAACTAATGGCTTTGTCCCAGTTACTTAATAATTTAAACTTAAAACTTAGTCATTTCACAACGATATCGTGTAACACACTAAAATCAGTAACTCAATTTGCTCTTAAACTACAATGTAGTTAATTGATTTCCCCTCAGAGACTGTCTCCCCAAGTGCTCTGAAGTTAGATAAATTCGCGCTATCCGTTTACATCATTAAATTTTATTAGTGGCAACACAATAGGGCCATCCGCGCGTCTATTCAGAGGGACTTTCCCGTAATGGTGTCCCCCCACCAATTCGCATTTCCTTTGCCACGAATTAAGCAGGCTATTAAGTCGCCTTTGAGACGTATGACGAATCATAAAGCCGACGCACAATGGAGGCAGCCATTCACATGGATGCTGCGACGATTAACAGTGAAATAGCATCTCTTTTTTGATACGTTTCAGGATTATCATAATATTTTAAGGATTTTCAACAAAATATTTTGCCAGTCAACAGTTTTAAGGTTTTAAGTTAAGTGTTTAGTATAATTTTGAGTTGCTCAATGATAGTCCAAACTTCATATAACTCTTCTGATGTTGGCATGAATATTAATAGATAAAAACTTTATAGTAGGTAAGCTACTATTTATACTAATTTTAAGTAAAGAATGGGGAGAGATATCAACTGGACCCGCTTTATCGTTTTATGGAAAGCTGAATAGTCTGCAAACTTCAATCAGCCCATCGCAATCATGATTCGATTATGGATTTCAATCTTATTGCTGTCATGTATTAGTTGCGTCATCTAATAGATAGATGGCGTGTGTGGTGGTTATTAGTATTGCCAGTGTCATAATCTGTCATAAATGTCAAGCAGCCGACTCGATGGGACGGAGTTATTATTTCGGGTATTATCGTAATTTGGATCCTATGCAAGTGGATCACCACTATTAACCATTGTTAAGGAAAGTGTCACGCAATCAAATTTAATACTGTATAGATGGTGAAATATAATTTGTCTAGAAATATGTAGGTGTAGGTATATATTAGAATATACTAGAGTCACTACGCGGATATTTTCATGAGCTGATAGATAAAAAATATTCTTAATTATAAATGTTTTGTATGTACTCCGTGTACCTCGGGCACAATTTTTTTACACCCTATAGTAAGAGAGATCACATAGGTACTTTAGTCTTAAGGATAGATTTTGTATAGTTTAAGATGTTTTGTAATTGCAGTCTAGTATAATAATTAAATTGATATTACAGGTTCATTAACTTTATAGTCTAATAATCGGGATACCATCAAGTTTGATTATTTGCTGGAGTCGGTTTGCTGCTTGGGTACGCCAAGTTTCCACATCAGGCTGGTTCTCACATATCGGGTTACCAATAAACACCAGATCTTTGAGCGATGGACATTCCTGAAGGTAAAAGGAATATGATACTTATAAAATTCTATAAAACTAATAAAAGTATCTTCGTGTTAGGGGTGAAAATTATTAAGTTTTACCGGACATGTAAATTTTGGCATTATAATTTAGTCCGAATTTATAAATAATAATAATAAATGTTTATTTACGTTTACAAATTTGGTTTACAAAATAGGCGTAATTTTTTCTATTAGGTACAAAACACCTGTGTGTCAGAGGAAGCCACTCTTCTTTAGCTTAGTTATTGTAACTAGACACTACTACTAGAACATAATATTGTGATATTACTGTGGGTAATTACATTTATTATTAATTTGTATAATAGTTTGAATGAAAAACAAATGCGAGTCGGACTCGCGCACGAAGGGTTTCGTAAAAATTATGTTTGTTGTATGGGAGCCCCCTTAAATATTTATTTTGTAATTACGTAAAGCTTTCTAACAGTTAGGAAGTCTGTGATTAAGCATAAGCTTTGAGTAACAATCTCCTCCTCTTAAAATACATTACTTTTAGTAATGTTCGTTGAGCAGGCTGAACGCTGAACGCAGAATTTATATTATGAACTTTGGCTGGGTAATATACCTCTATTCAATTTGACTCTTTTATTAGTCCAAAATCCAGATTCAACACTTAAATATAATGTTTTAAATTTCCATGGTTTTTGACGTTATTAGAATAAACTATATCGGGATTTACACCATGTACCTGTTTATTTTTGAGACTCCGATATTTCGGCGCAGTTGCATGCGCAATGGTCACGGAAGAACGGCATGCAACTGCGCCGAAATATCGGAGTCTCAAAAATAAACAGGTACACACGACAGCAAGTCAGGTTATACATTTAAGCTGCGAAAACAGCTTTTATTACGTAGGGTATAAAGGCGGTCTCAAGATCAACATGTATAGTCAGAGGTGCCGTCGTATGTATATGGTGTAAATCCCGATATAGTTTATTCAACACTTAAAATCTATGAAATAGGCAAAAAGTAGTCTTCATTGAATTACGTATGTTCTTGAGGCTAAAATTTCTAGAAATTTTTATAATTTATTTTCTGTTGAGAATTTACGAAATAATTAAGTACTTGTCCTGACAGGGCTACTTGCCTGTAATCTATTGAACTCCACCCATTCCTTGATCAAATTGTTCGACATGTAGAGAACCCGTAAGTTTTTCAGCGATCCGATTCCTTTTAACTTGTCTATTGGATTGTAACTGATCCATAATTCTTCAAGAGTATCCGCTACAGTTTCCTATGTAAAAATTATACTCCTACAAATTGTACTGTTACTAAAAAATCGTGTGGTATATAATCGAAGAGGTATAAACAGAATTTTCAGTATCAAAGTGGCGAGTGGGTATTAACGAGTAATGCACACTGTAGTCTATACCTTTTTAAAAAATAATTATAAACAGACAAAAAAGTATAAAATAAATTCTTCTGTAAAGATTTATGATTAATTTTATTTTCTTTAGCATGCGCCCCACGTTTTAAGGTTTAAAACTTATGTAAGTATAGGGTTATAAATATTTACAGAAGGATTTATTTTATACACTTTAGTCTGATTTTTCTGAATTTTTTATGTTTCTAGTCCGATTATTTTTATTTTTATGATTTTTTTTTTTGTAAATTATTATTTTCTTCTATTCAGTCAATGAGCTAAAACTAAAAACAGCCCATCATCGTCAGACCCTGGACTTCGTCTCCCGTCAAATTACTTGTCAAGACGATTCTAACGAGCCCAAACTCGATGGGTTCTATGGTTTTATCACAGAGTTTCTATGGCCTTGTTCCGGCTCCATCATCAGATCAGCTCAATGACACTATAATATTGCATTGCTTTCCACTACCTACTTCTGACCTATGTTTCAAGTTTCAAGTATCTAGCTCATCGGGAAACTAGTATAAAATCGTTTGCAAAATTTGTGAACAGACAAACAAACAATCAAACGAGAAATTAACCTAATAAAAACGTGTTAAGAATTAAAACATTCGAAACTTTTGGTTTCGGAAAGTAATTTTCCGAAACTAAAAGAAAAAACTATCTACAAAGTTTTATGAGTTGAAACATGCGCAGGGGTACCTTAAGACTGACTGAAGGCCTTCCCCAATGATCTTCATCTTCTTGACAATCGGTTTGCGATGAGCGCATCCAGCGGCTTACAGATCGTCATTACCTAGGACTTACCCCAACCAGATCGTCATTTGGTTTATTAGTATCAAAGTCGAAAAGCATCCACTTACGATTCCAGCTAATGTTTTAATATAGTTCCGTCCCAATGACAATATCTTGAGGCTCCTCATGCCAGCTATGCCAGCTATTTTGTCAATCATGTTCGACGACAGACTTAGTTTTCTACAACAATGATAGAATTTATAAAGGTGTCCCGTTCCTTTTGTTCATAATGGGACTGTCATTTTGCAAATCAAATGCTAGTGTAAAAGGAGACTTCATGTAAATTAGAAAAGTTCATTTGTTAAAATATTTCCTATGTTGGCACACTTGGCACTATAAGATTTAAATAGCTTTTGGAAAACCAAAAACTTAACTTTTTGTTACTTAAGTACCTACTTATATTTAAGTAGGTACGAGAATAAAATTAGACGATCAGAAACAAGGCCAGGAATCTATAAAAACAAGAACTTTGGGAACCACTGGTTTGTGTCGCAGTGTGATTATCCTACAAAAAAGATCATAGTTAAACAGGGTGTTGGAAATAGCCTTATAAAGTCGAATATGTAGACAGGTACCATCAAACCGACCCAATTGATATACATTTTGATATTTTCGTTATTAATTTTTGGATGAAACAGCTGTTTTTTTTCGCGATTTCAGAGCTGTTGGTCCCATAGCACAGAATTAGTATAGTAATAATAAAATGTGTTCAGTTTGATGGTCCATTGCTACTATATTCGGTTTCGGCTTTATAAAGCTATTTCCAAACACTTAGTACATATAAAACCAAAACAGATGTCTACGCAAATAATGTACCTATTCTACTTTGGTAATATCTAACATCAAAGTATCTTACTTACTCGCAAGCGACTAGAGTGGACAATGCGCCGTCCATTTTTTCAATTGGTGGCCACTGGAACTGCAACTCTATCACAGTAGCATCAGCAGCCACTTCTCCTTTCATCTTTTCCCAGCGAGCAATTGCTTCTTTACAAGTAGTCGGTTTCAGTGCCATTATTTGAAATATAAACAGTAAATAAACAGTTCAAATCTTATTTATTGTGCACTATCTGTCTGGTTCAGCATAACAATGTCAGTTGGACAGTTGAGCATGACATTAGAGATCATAATGGAGTAAAAAATTGAGTAAAAATATTGTTATTTATTAAATTAGATTTAATTTTGTGATAATATTTTTTTACTTTTCCTGAAAATGTTCAGAATATCTATACCTATGTTTGATCAAGAAAAATCCTCATTTCGATGAGGTTGTTTCCAAAAAACCGGATAAAATCTACAAAGTCAAACATTAAGGTAAAGCTCACGTTCGTTCGTAGATCTCTTTTTAACGTGAGGGCTGTTCGCAGTTTCCCTCCGACCTCTGAAAGCGCTCCCTGAATGTTAAGTGCACAGATTGTATAGCCCGCTTTGAAAAATAGCCCGTCTTTGGCCAAGTGCGTGTCGGGCTTCGTTTAGTATAGGGTTCCGTAGTAACCTTATACCATCCCATATGGCTGTAAACTTATATTTACTGGGGCCAGTGGGAATGGGTCTGCTTCTGCCTACTTGTCTTAACGTTTATTGAATTGTATGAATTGATATATATATATTTTTTTTTTTTTTTGTAATACTCTAGGCTGAGCCTTGAATTTTGAATTAAGCTTGACACCTGTAAATTGATTCAGTAGAAATGAGCTAATTAAATAATGCTATTTATTTATGAATCTATGTTAATGGTAACATGTATGAATACTATGAATGTAATGTCTGGAAACGATATACATATTTGTAAATATCGTTCCTTCTAATAAAGCTGATAAGTTTTTTGCGCCCATTTTTCTTGTCAGCTAAAAGACGTCATAATGGGTGGTAGGATAAAAGAATTGACGATTTAAAAATGCTTGTTATGTGAGCTTATTTGAATAAAGAATTTTTCAATTTCAATTTCAACTCCCAGTTGTACAGTAACTAACAACTTTAACTAAGTATAATAGCCAACTATTCAATGAAATTTGTACTTTTTGGCGTGAATAATATAACACGTTCATGCCAAATTACAGCTTTCTAGCTCTAAGGGCCTCTGAGCTAAGCCGTGGACGGACGGACAGATGGATAGCGAAACTATAAGGTTCCTTGTTGACTTGACTACGGAACCCTTTACTCTTATTATCTTAACTTTTAAAGTCAAACTTTTTAAGCACGTTTTTGATTTCCGGTCTAACCTTAACTAAACCACGTCATGGACCAATATGACCACGTCGATAAAAAATAGATATGTGGTAATCCTAGTAATTTATGTCGATAGGTATATTAGACATTTGTTGCTACTAAGATATGGGACGCTCACTTTGCGGCGTTACGCACATCTTTACGCATTTAGAAAATTATGCGAATTTTTTTTGGGCAAGTTGTTGAATAAATGGTCTATAACATTAGTGTTTTGAAATATGATCCTTTTTGACCCCACATTGAACCTAAAATCGTTCAAAAGCACGCACGTGTCGGAGATACAAATTCGAAGTGTCCACGTGTCGCCGCGTGTCGCGCCAACACTACACGATGCTTATAGGGTGGAATAAATATTTGTAATGCGTAAAACCTTGTTTATAGTGCCAAAGCCCCTAATCAAACTATGAATAGGCTCATTTAGTGCAGCAGTTTGGGTAAAAAAAGAAAATGACCAAAGCTCAGGGCCGAAGTTTTGTTGATCACTGATGGATGATATGGTTTGTATGTAGACTTGAGAAAAATGCTTTTCGATTTATTTTAGATGGCCTTACCAAAAAATTTCTCCGGATCAAGAAGTTCTACAGATTTGAACAAAATACTATTCGACAGGTAAGAATATCTCATAACAAGTTAAAAAAAAACTTTATGTAAGCTTTTGCATATTTCGAGAGTTATTGTTCTTTGAATAAGACCTTTACGTAACCAAGAAAATGTTAACTTTCGAAAATGGACAAAATGAAATAATTTTGTACATTTTTAATTAAGTTTATAATTTTATCTCAATGCAAATGACATATAAGTAAACATAAGTTCTTATGAGTTTTTAATTTTGTCCATTTTCGAAAATTAACATTTACTCTCAAAATATGCAACTCAGAGCAATGATTTTGATGTCGTTATGTAGATTACATCCCTGTATATTAGAATAATGCAAAATAGCAGATTGTACAACAAGTGCATAAAACGCTTTATTTTATCCGAGACGTATATCCAACCAAGCCATAGGCGAGGGTGGATAGTTAAATCAAGGTTAAAATGGGTTTTATGTTGTACTAGTGGCCCGCCCCGGCTTCGCACGGGTACAATGTATTTACTAATGTGGTGAGTGTGAAGTTATTAGACTATACTACAGGATATCTATATATAGTGGTGGCCACAAAATTAAGGACGCCAGCGATTATTATACAAAGGAAGTAACTTTTAAGTATTGCTTCTCTGCCAGGGACTGCCCGAGCGGTGATCTGTTGATGGCCATCCAGGGAGTGAATGGAGGAGATCCAGATTTCTATACACACCCAAGTGATCTGACCAGCGATTTAAGAGATGTAAGGATATGTTTAAAAAAACCGCGAATATAGTATAGAACTACATGAAAACTTGCAACTGAAAATGCTGAGTGGGTGGTGGAATTGGGTGTGTATTGCTATCTGAATCTTCTCCATTCACTCCCTGGATGGCCATCATCAGATCACAGCTAGTTCAATCCCTAGCTTAAAACCAAGACTTCAAAATTACCTCGTTTGTATGAAAATCGATTTATGTTCTTAATTATGTGGCCACCACTATATGTATATACGACGTACACAACATACGGAAGGGTTGACTTGTGTGTGTCTGTCTGTCTGAGGCAACCTAGCTCCCAAACTTATGGACCGATTTTGATGCGGTTTTTTATGCATAGTTTAAAAGATCTAAGTGTACAGACGACGGGACTCCTAAAAAATTTATCCGATTATGATGAAACTTTGGTGAGTTGTTCTGCTTACGACCGAGAAAGTCCCTGGCTAAAAAAACGGAGCATTGCAATACGCATGCCGGGTGCAGCTAGTTCTAAATAAAAATATGTTGTGCATTATCAGGATTCTCAATCTCGATCATCCAACACTTCTCTATGATATACAACGTGTTACAAAAATACCCTTTATGCCGAATATGGTATATATTATAGGGACCATCAAACTGAACAACTTTTACTTTGGGACCAACTCTGAAATCGCGAAATAAAAATTAGCTGTTTCGTACAAAAATTCAAAACGAAAATATCAAAATGCGTTTCATACATTTAGATATTTTCGATTTAAATTTTTCTGTTTTTTTTTTTTCGCGATTTGGGAGTTGGTCCCAATAGTAAAAGTTGTTCAGTTTGATGGTCCCTATATACCATATTCGGCATTAGGGGTATTTTTGTAACATGTTGTATACCTACCACATTTCTTGTCATGTTATCCGGTTGCAAAATAAAAAGGCTATTCGGCGAGCTGACTCTCGAGCAGGCGACATTAGAGCTGGCCATGGGAGAAACAATCACTGCGCAGATCTACACCAGCCTTAAACTTTGTCCCTGTGCTTTATTAATTGTCATAGCATAGGCGACTTAACCGAACATTGTATTCTTTTAAAATGAAACTGATAATTAGATGAAATAATTTTGCACCTTATTACAACGCAATAAGGAAAAAATGACAGCACTGCCAACATAACGCCATAGGTACTATTCAATAAAATGCATTCTATCTACTCTCAGGGGAAATGACCAAAGAGAAATGTAATACTACGTTGAGATGACAAATGATATTTATTTTTCTTAATTAATCAATCAAATGCTCAAAAAAGTTTCAATTCCGACGTCGAAGTCAATCACAGTAAAAGTAGCTTTATATCACTTTTTAACCCTGTTAGGTAATAAATATTAAAAAACGTTTTCAATTAATTTTGTGAAAGAATGTCTATGCCAAATTTCAAGTCAATCGGGCCAAGGAATCGCGTTCTCCCATACAAACTTTACCACCCTGTTTCACCCCTTTAGGGGTTGAATTTCGCAAAATCCCGTCTTAGTGAGCACCTACGTCCTAAAAGGAGCCCCCGTGCAAAATTTCAGACTCCTAGCACTTGTAGTTTCTGAGATTTCGTGATCAGTGAGTGAGTGAGTGAGTGAGTGATTTTCCCTTTTATATATATAGATAACTCGTAAGTTATACACTCTGCTTTTCACTTCAATTGTGAAGAAATTAAACAGTAATATTGCAAAAAAAAAAATTTGTGACAAATTATATAATTTTGGAATGTGCTCATCAAGGCCTTTCATTTAATACTAATATTCAAAAGTTGAAAAAAAATTTTTTTCTAGTATCAAATTATGTAATTTTGGAATGTGCTCATCAAGGCCTTTCATTTGATTTGATATTCAAAATGTGAAAAAAGTAAGTATATAACATGGATTATGTATAAAAATGAAGAAACAGAATGAAATAACAAGTTTATTTAACGAAGTTTTTGCGTGTGAGGCTGTTTACCTGCCGACCTTTGTCTTAGAGTCTGAAATTTAGACGAAGATTTTACTTTATGCACGAGAGCATGAAAAGCTATTTTGTGCAGCCTATACCCAACATAAAGACGAACTTTACGAGCTGAAAAAACATTAATGTCCTGGTTTATTGAGGTACTTATGTAAAAAAACTAAAAAGAAGCACACTTTCGGATTAAAATTGACTTTAGTAGTTTTTTATGACGTATTAAAATTGAAAGTTTTCATACCAAATAATATACCTACTAGAAAAAATAGGACTCGCACCAGATCATGTTCTCGGACGGGAATCGAACCCGCGACCTTTGGATATCCGGTCCAATGCTCTGACCGCTGAGCTGGTCCCTATATACCATATTCGGCATTAGGGGTATTTTTGTAACACCTTGTATAGGGATAGCATTGTGAATGCTTAAATCTCAAAATTTGAAAATTTACATATTTTTTTTTATATGACGCATTCTTACCTGTCGGATAGTACCTATCTTATTTCATATCTGTATATAGACTTCTAGATCCGGAGAAATTAGTATTATTCGGCAGGGTCGTCTAAAAAAAAAAGTAAAATTTAAAATAGCGTTCATTCCAAAAGGAAAGGGGATGGACCCCAATAAGTGGGTGTTCTTGTCGATAAAAGTAGGAGTCTACGACAACTCAACCCCGACAACTCAACACCTACAACTCAACCCCGACAACTCGACCTCTGGGACGTTTGGCGTCACGTCACAGTCCTATATTGATATCGGGGATGATTCCACGTTAGTGATATAATCCGCGCGCGATGTGAATGCGATGCCTTGTCAAAGTAAATCGATAATTGTTTACTTGCTATTTTACTTAAAGTTTTGGATATCCCCTGTGGCTGGCCGGCGAAGAAACGCGTCTCAGTTTGACAAAGTTCCATCCCATTCTCATCGTGCGCGTATTATAAGTACCTACCAAATATTTTACTAATCTAATGAATCCACCCTTCTGTATTTTGGTGTGGTGTGTTCATAGACGCTGCGGGTGTGTTGTAAAAGCGCATTGTTTGTAATACTACAGTCTTATAATCTCTTCACGCTGTGGTGTGGTAATACCGTACATCCTGGTGTTCAACACGCGGCAGCGTGCTGAGTTGAAGGAATATAATAAGATGCGTTTCTGAACGCAAGTTATTACGTCAATTTACGACATTAAACGTGCATTGTTGTATTGGGTTTGCTTGATTATGCACTTCACAGGAAGATCAGACTCTGGAACATATATTTTTCACTTGTCCGGCGTTCAACATACAGCGTCTGTTACTAATAGATCAGCTCATGGAAACACATAAAACCATCCCGCCATCACTACAGGACATCCTAGCTCGCCCAGAAAATTTCATCCCCATTTATGAATTTGTTATCTCCACTCTTGGAGAAATTTGATGTGACAAACTCGGACTTGACTCTATCGGATATGACTATCAACCTGGAAAATATAAAATTGATACTTATAACAAGATTATACCCAAAAATAATCTAAGATTTGGCTTCTTGCCTTAAAAACACCAACAAGACTCAAGATTTGGCTTTGCCTTTATTATAAAACAAGATTAAGAAATCAAAACTCAAGAACTGGCAGTATGGCTTAGACCTTCGCCTGTCCTGAAAAGGACGAATATAACTACTACTACTACTTGATTATAATAACCTCAAAAAAGTGTGTTTAGAAAAGAAATGGATGATTTACAGTTGAATATATCAACTGCGAAAAAAGTAAGTTCGATAATATTTATATAAATGATGAAAACTGTGTGCTACTTTTGTTTTTGCTAACGTATTTATACATTTTCAATAGGCCAAATCAAAAACCACTGTTCCTAAAAATGCAGTGGAGTATAAATTTGTACCAAAACCACAACTAACTGGAAGAACTTTAGCTAGAAAACGGCCACAACATTTAGCTGGCAAGAATATTAAAATAGGGGCACCACCAAACATTGTTGGTGCCCCTCCACCTAACAAAGTAGCCAAATTATCAATACCAAACACTAAGGATGCCAACTTGGATACACAATTGCGGGATTTAAGTGAAAATAAAGGAAAGTTTCATGGCAAGGATTATCAGGAATTAAATGACGAACTTCAAATTAAACAAAAGCCTCGGAGTGGTGCATGGATATCTTCTTTATTCAAAAACAACCCGGATGTTCCTAAAATTGGGCAAAGAGCAGTGAAACCCTTAGTGGAAAAAGTGTTTGCTGGTACAACTTTTGAGGATTTAAATGTTCATCCCCACAGTGTAGCTAATTTGCACCAGAATTTAGGTCTCAAAGAGTTAATGACTGTACAGCAAAAGTCAGTTCCAGTGATATTACAGGGGCGAGATGTACTAATCAGGTAAAGAAAAGGCAAATTTACTATTAATCTAATCAAAAGAATACAAAATCAAGTGTTAATGTGGAATATATGGACAAACCATAATTTGCTTGGTTAGCCACTTAGTAACTTGCATGGAAATTTAATTATCAGTTACTATTTAACCCTTCAATGCCCGGAAAATGAGACACAAATAGATATCCCATTGTTATCCGGCCGCATGCGGCTGCTCAGGTGTTGATGAATTAAGTTAGTTTTTATAAAACATTTCTCAGTAAGTAGACTTTGTATTAAGGCAATCTTTTTTACAAGTTTTGTAGGGATGGAACTTTTACTTAGTTGGCCTTATTTAAACTCAAATTAATACACATAAGTTGATATTAATGTACTTTGTTGTAGATCACAGACTGGGTCAGGTAAAACCCTTGCTTATGCATTACCAGTGATAGAGGGTTTGCAAGCGATCCGGCCTAAAATCAACAGGCATGATGGTGTCAGAGCAGTTGTGGTGGTTCCAACCAGGGAGCTGGCTGTACAGACTTATGAATTATTCATCAAACTTGTCAAGGTTAGTTTAGTGATATGTAGCTAATCATTCCAATATTTGTTTGAGTAAGGAAAATATTCATTTCCATTTTCAAGTTAATACATTTTGTCTCATTTGCAAAATATCTTTATCATCATTATTTTTCAGGTACTGTAAGTACCTATTAATTAAAAAAAATAATTATAATAATTCAAAAATATGTATTGTGTAGTTTATTATAATAAACGTTTTTAGCCATTTACCTGGCTAGTACCCGGGTTATTAAGCGGTGGACAGAAAAGAAAAGCAGAAAAAGCAAGATTGAGGAAAGGACTTAACATTTTAATTGGAACACCAGGTAGAATCAATGATCATTTACGTCATACACAGTCCTTGAATTTTGCAAAAGCTGGGTAAGTAATGCTCCTTGTATTCTGTGGAAGGACAATTATATTTATAATAGAAGTATAAGATGTTGTCCATTGACCTGTCAAAATGTTGATATCATCCATTATTGTGTATAGAGAAGTCATTATAGCTCATACAATTTCATATTGATAAAATCGGCAGTACAGAAATAGAGAATATCTATTAAAGCTGATAAGTTTCTTGCGCCTGTTCTTCTTGTCAGTTAAAAAAGTCTGGAACGGGTGGTAGAAAAATATAGACGATTCAAAAGCGCTTAATTACTAAGTTTATTTGAATAAAGCAATTTTATTTTAAAGCTGTTAAAGCTGATAAGTTACTTGCGCCTGTTCTTCTTGTCAGTTAAAAAAGTCTGGAACGGGTGAAAGAAAAATATAGACGATTCAAAAGCGCTTAATTACTAAGTTTATTTGAATAAAGCAATTTTTTACTTTACTTTTTATTATAATAAAGATTAGCAATATTTACAATTACAACATATTGATTTTACAATTATGTATTTTTCTGTTTGCCAAATTAAAATTCAATAGATACTAGTATTACGGTCATCAGTCATAGCAACTATTCAAATATTTTTTTTTTATCATTGTTGAGGATAGGGCATAAAACCACGCTTTTCCCGTTTAGGAGTTTGACAACTACTATTTACAGTTGTTTTTAAAAAGATGTCACTGAGATTTAGAATTTGGAAGGTAGACTAAAGAAAAACCCAAAAAGGCTGTAACGTTGCTGTTCGGTAACAATCATTATACATGAACTTTAAAAAATGCTAATTGACAGGTCAATTATTGTATGGGAAGTGGTTCTTTGTATTCTCTTATATTATTATTGCTTTTTAGGTGTTTAATATTAGATGAAGCTGATAGATTATTAGATATGGGTTATGAAAAAGATGTTGCAGCAATTGTAAAAGCAATAGAGGACCATAAGAGAGCAGCAACATATGACCCATTAGCTTTGGTCAAACAAAATTTCAAAAAGAATACAGATGACACAGCTGAACCTGACCCTGAGCAAGTATCTGAAGAACAGAAGAGTGATATAAAACATAAATTGACAGAAGTTTTTTTATCTAAGGAAAGACAGACAATTTTGTTATCAGCAACTTTGACTAAAGTTAGTACCTATACTGAGATTCAAAACATTAATTTGATAAATCTGTATTATTAATCAACCAAGTTTGTACTTTTTAGGCTGTTGAAAATTTGGCTGGAATTACTATGGTAGACCCTGTCTTTGTAGATACTTCAGAAGGCCGAGCTATTGTTGCTGATTCATTAAAACCTACCAAAGTAGAAAGCAATAAAACACATGAAAAGATAAAACAGGAAGTGAAAAGTAAAACCATAGACCTTCCACTTGCGGAACAAGATAATGTTAATGCATATACTGACATTGAAAAAGAGCCAAACACGAAAAGAGGTGATTACCTTACACATTCATAACGTTTTTGAATTTTAATTTTATAAAAAGTTTTGTCATTGATTTTTGTGTTGTAGGTTTAAAAGCGTTTAGTGGGTTAAATCATGCAGATTTATTTGATGAAGCAAATAAGGAAGTTACTTCTAAACCCATTCCTGCTACTAATAATACTGAAGATAGTGATAGTGATTCTGATTATGAATATTTCAAAGTCCAGAAAGAGTTAGAATCAAAGAAACCACCAGCTGTAGACATAGAGACGCAAGTTGAAGATGTTGAAGAAGATCCTGATCCACCTAATAAAGAAAGTATTTTCCAAAAAGCTGTTCAAAGTGCTATAGTTGACGATGAGCTAATTTTACCAGCAAGTGTAATTCAGAAATTCCTTATTGTGCCGATGAAGTTAAGGTTAGTGACACTTTGTTCCCTAATTGTGGAACATTGTGTTTTGAATAAGAAGGGTGGTAAAATGATAGTGTTTATGGCAACATTGGAAATGGTGGATTACCATTCTGAGTTGATTGAAAATGTACTGACTGGTGATAAAGTGAAGGTTAAAAAAAAGGGTGGCCAAGAAAAAAAATCTAATACTAAAAAAAGAAAAGCTAATATTGATGACAGTGTAAGTTGTGAAAATATCAGTTGTGCTTTAAAGATACAATCTTAATTTATTTAATAATTTATTTGTTGTTGTTTAGGAAAATTCTGATTCAGATGGTTCAGAGTCAGATTACAAAGTAAATTATGAAGAGCCTTTGGAAGGAGGGTTGGTTCCAGTGGATATAGAAATGTTCAGTCTCCACGGTTCTATGCCGCATGAGCGGCGAATGGAAGTCTTTAAACAATTCAGAGCTGCTCGGAATGGCGTTCTTATCTGTACGGTAAGTTATATTCATATTTTTTACTTATCTTTTCAATGCTTAAGAATTTAAATCTTTGATTGCTCCTGCTACTACTACTGTAGAGATAGAGGCGTATTTTATAGATGTGATTTTTTAGTGTTTGTGTTTTTATTTCAGCATAAGTGCTATCGCACTTTGCACTTTATAGTTAAGTGATTATATTTTAATAACTGTAACTGACAAAGTATCGCTCATTGCGGTCAAGACAATTTATTATGACTATCATAAATACCAATTTCGATAATTTCAAACGAATCAAACACGCAACATCTGATTTAAAATTAATCATACATCGCTCCAATAGCTTTCATCGTATCTAATGCGAAGTAATACATGAGATTCATGCCACCTTCGGACGCTGGTAATCCAGCAACAAAGCGGGCCCGCACCTCTCACCTTTAGTCGGTAGTTAATTGTTGTTGGAACGGAGTTATTAGCTGGTCATTCGTTTGGCCTCTGTCGGCTCCCACAGCTCGAAACACAATGGCGCTCGATTAAACACTATTATCCGTATTTATTACATCTGTAAGCGCCGACATGCCAGCTCCCGAGTCGTCCGAACCACAATTAAATGCTTTCACATGAGCCTTTCAAGAATTCTATTCAGCTATTTATGAATGATTGCAAAGTAAGAGTTGATGTGTAGCAATAAGTAGTAGATATTTGGCAGTTGGTAGTTATAAAGTTTTCGTGTTATAACTACCAACTATAACGGATAAAACGAGCGCAAAGCGTCTCCGCTTCAGTTTGGGAAAAAAAAATCATATGTCTGTCCGGCTGTCCGTTTGTTTTCCTCTACAGGTCGCATTTCCCAACCGATTCTCGTGAAATTGTGTCCGCAGGTTCAATAATTATACAACGTGTTACAAAAGTACCCCTAATGCCGAATATGGTAGATAGGGACCATCAAACTGAACAACTTTTACTATGGGACCAACTCTGAAATCGCGAAAAAAAAAATCATCTGTTTCATACATTTTGATATTTTCGTAATTAATGTTTGTATGAAACAGCTGATTTTTTTTTCGCGATTTCAGAGTTGGTCCCATAGTAAATGTTGATCAGTTTGATGGTCCCTATATACCATATTCGGCATTAGGGGTACTTTTGTAACACCTTGTATAGAATTTTTTTTTCGACTCAGTTATTTCGAATTAAAAAATCCTATTTCGAAAAATGATCAATATTAGAAGCGCCATCTAGCTTCGAATAGATATAATAAAATAATACCTACAAATCAGCACATAGTAATACTGCTTTTGAAAACCTCGTGGCGACCTATTAAATTAACTTCTAAACAACATACAATTTGAGCTACCGCACAAACGCGAGCCACTAGCACAGAATACATAAAGTACAGAAGATGAACTCCGCAAAATCATTTAAATAAATAGCGACTCTTGCTCCGACACAATAAAGTGCTCTATGAAATTGTTCCGTCCGGACGGACCCGTAGGGTACTTGTAGCTTCATACCTAAAGCGCGGAGTGCCCCTGGCCCGCCACTAATGTAGTAGAAATACACTGATGCTGTTCTGTTTTGCGAATCCATTATATTATAATATAATGTTGATGAAGGAGAGGAGGTTGTTTCACGTGTTCTATTTTTTTTTAAATAAATAAAGAGTAACACAATAGAGTATTTCTTAACACTAGTAGCATGAAGCGGCCGTGGCTAATGCTCCTGCGCATCAACTAAATGCTTTATTTTGGTGAGGATAATGATCCGAAAGCTGCTGACTGCGCGGTTTTGATTAGCTTCTCTTATGAGCACGATTAAAAAACCCTTTGTGACAAGCACACGTTACGAGCGATCAGCGGAATTGCTTGAAATTCTCTAAAGGTATTGATTTGTGATAAGTACAATACAAGATTACTTCTGAAAATACGTAAAATAAGTTATGATTTGATTTGTATTACAGCAAATTTTACCGTTCTTTATATCATTATGTGCTTTCTGAATAGATATTTTTTTAAACCAATTTTAAAGAACACTGTAGTTTTTTTAAAGATACAGCAGTAACACAGCCATATCAACAGTAATTTATTAAACTGGGCCCATGACTGGGCATAAAATGTTGATCTAAATAAATATTGTCAGTTCAGTTTAACTATTACGAAAATTTAATTTATTTCATTAATAATTAGTTAATACTCTTTATTGTATTCTTTCATATGAAATGTATGATAATCTCTGTAAGTTTATCATTTGTGTTTACGTATCGTGGAAACCATAAAAGTGACCGCTGCTGCAGGTGCGTCGTCGTCGTAGTATTCAAGATTATATTCGTGATAATTTAAAATTGAGATTATTATGTTATCGTTCTTACTGCAGTGTTTTTATGATGTGTTATTTTATTAATCAGGAAAGTACTAGGTAATACTGTTAGAAAAGGTACTGATGCACATTTTTAAAATTCTAAAGAAAATGTGTGTATAATTAATGACGGCAAAACTTACTCATAGGTAGGTCCTGCTTAAAAATAGCATTTTACAAATGTATGAAGCATTTATGATGTAATGGATGACTATTATGTTGGAAGAAAAGACAAGCTAGGTAAAGAACAGACAGTCAATGTCTCTATATTATTACTTACTGTTGAAAGTATTAGCTCAGTTTAATTTATTTCGATTTCGACTAACTTTTTGCAATGTAAAGCCCATAGCGGATTAGATATATTGCAGATAAAATAAATCTAATTCAATTATTTCTTCGCCAAAGCGGTAACTGAAAAATGTGTTAGCGTTAAAGGCTCAATCGGATCTGGTAATTATATTAAAACGGCAACGCGGTCGTCCTTTATACGGAGTTAATAAAGGAATGGACGCACCAATCTCGCGCGCCGCGGGCGGTCGCTACCGACCATAGCTATAATCATTGCCCAATAGAGCTCCTGTGCTTTCATTTAATCCGCTATTACGGTACAGGTCATATTAATGTTATATTTAATATTGCTTCAATGCCTTCCTTACTACATTCATAGTCAGAAAAAACCATGTCCGATGTTCAGATTTAGATGATTAAAGTGCTGAAATAAATCAGCTGTTTCATACATTTTGATATTCTCGATTTTAATTTTTGTATGCAAGGGCTGATTTTTTTTTCGCAATTTCAGAGTTGGCCCCATAGTAAAAGTTGATCAGTTTGATGGTCCCTATATACCAGGGATGCACAGACTACGGCCCGCGGGCCGCATGCGGCCCGCCGGTCGAATACTGGTGGCCCGCCGACAGCAAAAATAATACTCTCGTACATTCGAAAATATTGAGTTCTATTCCAGAATAAAACCAATAACAAATGTTCGAAAAGTAATTTGAATCTCGCGCGCGCGCTCTATCAATCTTATCGGTGCGCCGTGCATGCGTCGGTAACAGCGGTCGGTAATGTTCGTGCTGATCTCGGTTAAATTCGTTTTCTTGAGGAAGCGCGCCGCGTTATACTGTTCGAGCGAGCGAGATAGCAATAGTCCCAAATTCCCGATAGCTCGCGTAGGTAGATACACGAAGCTTCCAGAGTCGGTTTCGAGATTTCTCCAGACAGTTTTCGACTCTATGCGCGTGGTATAAAAGCCACGCTAACCGCAGCGACCGACAGTTCGGTTTTAATTTGAGTAAAGTGTCGTTAGTTCTAGTGTAGATTTTAACTCGACTAGCCGGTGTCATAATTATAATATATTTTGATCCACATTCAACGTAGATTTCCCGTCAAGTGCCGTGTATAATTGTGTTGTGAAATCGTAAGTAAAACTGTTATTAATTTTATCTACATATTTTATCAATTATTTTTGGTAATTAATTAGGAACTGTAATTGGTTTTAGGTGCTGTGGTAATCCTAGTCAGGATTAAAACGCAACATGGACATGCCAGGAACTAGTAAAAAACGTAAGGTTAAAGATGAAAATCGGCAGTTTCAAGAAATTTGGACTGAGAAATACTTTTTTGTATGGTCGCATAACAAAGTCGTTTGTTTAATTTGCAAGAATTCTGTTGCGATTGCAAAGGAATATAATGTAAAAAGGCACTATGAAACGCAGCATCCTACTTTTACGAAGTTTACAGGCGAATTAAGAAAGCAAAAAGTTTTGTCTTTAAAACGGGAGCTTATTGGTCAACAATACAAAGAGCTTAGTGCTATGTTTACAAAACCCATTCAAGATACAGAAACAGCTACAGAAGTTAGTTATGAAATTTCTCGAATGATAGCAAAGCGGAGTCGCCCCTTCAATGATGGGGATTTTGTAAAAGAATGCATAGAAATTGCCGCTAAGAAAATGTGTCCAGAAGCAGCAAAAAAGTTTGAGAAAATTCAACTGAATCGTATGACCATCCAAAGACGAATTATGTCTTTGTCAGATAATATTGCGGAACAATTAAATGAAAAAACTAAGATAATTGATTTTTTTTCATTAGCACTCGACGAATCCACTGATATTAGTTCCACAGCTCAACTTCTTATATTCATACGAGGTGTTACTCAAGATTTTGAAGTCTTCGAAGAGTTATTAGGAATGTGTTCATTGAAAGGTCAAACCAGAGGAGTTGATATACTCAATGTACTTTTGGACGAGTGTTCAAAAACTGATTTGGACTTATCGAAATTATCGGGAGTTTCGACTGACGGTGCTCCTTCGATGATTGGTGTCAATTCTGGGCTAGTTACTTTGTTGAAAAAGCATTTGCAAGAAAAAAACTTAAACGCTGAAGATCTCATGCAGTTTCACTGCATTATACACCAAGAAGCCCTCTGTTCTAAAAAAATTGAATTTGAAAATGTCATGAAAGTGGTAGTTTCGACTGTGAATTTCATAAAATCACGAGGACTCAATCACAGGCAATTCAAACAATTCCTTGATGACATTGAATGCGAACATGGAGATTTACTGTATTATACAGAAGTAAGGTGGCTAAGTCGTGGATTGACACTGGAACGATTTTTAAATTTAATAGAAGAAATTGATATTTTTCTGGCGGAAAAGCAAAGGGACGTCCCGGAACTTAAAAGTCCTGATTGGTTGTGTGATTTGGCTTTTTTAGTTGACATTACAAATCATTTGAATGTCTTGAACACACGGCTTCAAGGCAAAAATCAACTGATATCCCAGCTCTACGCACATGTATCATCCTTTCAATGCAAGCTGACACTTTTCAGATCGCAATTGAATTCTGGAAATTACAATCATTTTCCGAATTATAAGAAAATGGCTGAAAAATTCAAAAAAACTGCTATTAATTTCAGCTATGTAAAAAAGCTAGATATTTTGATTCAATCTTTTCAAGACAGATTTTCGGAGTTTAAGACAGTGAAACCTCTGTTGGACATATTTAGCAATCCTTTCACGATTTCAGTTGAAAATGCGCCAGAGTTAATGCAGTTAGAAATTATCGACATTCAGAACGACCAAGATTTACGCAACAAATTCAACGAAGGAGACTTGCTGAACTTTTACCGCTGCATTGATAAAAATACGTACAAAGAGTTGCGCATAAACGCTCTGAAATGTGCAAGCTTATTTGGTTCTACCTATATATGTGAACAAACCTTTTCAATCCTAAATAATAATAAAACAAAAAATCGAAACCGCCTTGCAAATGAAAGTTTGGAAGCAGTTTTACGTGTTGCTACAAGTAAATTTGAGCCAAATATAAAAAAGATTGTAAGCACTATGCAGTGCCACGCTTCAAATTAATAAATTCTTTTTCAATTTGAATACATTATTATCAATTTTTCATTGTCTTTAATTACCTATACTTCTGGTGGCCCACCATCAGTTCATAATTTTCCCGAGTGGCCCCTAGTCTTAATAAGTCTGTGCATCCATGCTATATACCATAATTCGGCATTAGGGGTATTTTTGTAACATGCTGTATACATAACATTCGTGTCTGCACAAAATAACATAAAATGCTCAATGAAACGTAGAAAACATAAGTAATTGATATGAATGTGAAAATTGAATATTCGTATGTGGAAATCCCAATAATGCGTTAGTAATTTAATTAAAATAAAAAATATTAATCAGAAATACAACTGCCCTACCAAGAAACGAACTAAAAGTCGGGACATCGTTCTGTGAATCAATTTTTAATCTAATATGTCCCACAACTGCCAAGAGACTTGTTTTTTTTTCACTTTTTTTAGTTTGTTTTTGGTAGGGCAGTCGTGTTTTTAATATAATAAATATATTTTTTAATTATTTATTTTTATTCCACACGTTTTAGTTACAAATTATAGTAAATAGCATAACATTATAGTTATAGCATAACATATATAGTTTTGGAATGGGCTCATCAAGGCCTTTAATTTGATACCCATATTGTAGTAATTGAAGAAAAAATATTTTTTTTCACATTACAAAATGGCGTCATGCAACCGCTATAAGTATTGAATTTATAATTAAAAACTTATAGTATAAATACTGCTAAATGTAAGGATTCTAACGATACCCTACACACCTGTTCAGACATTTAGAAGTTATGGTGGAATAAAGAAACTCACATAGGTACATACATACATACATGAACCCTGAACACAATACACTCCTGTTTTGGGCAGTCGTGTAAAACTTGCCTTTACTATATGACGACCTCCGTGGTCGAGTGGCACTTTGTACACCGGTTTTCAAGGTGTCGCCATCTCTGAGGTTCCGGGTTCGATCCCCGGTTGGGTCAATTTAGAAAACGAAGTTTTCTATATTGGCTCAGGTCTGGGTGTTTGTGATACCACCGTTGTCTCTGATTTTCCATAACACAAGTGCTTTAGCTTATTTACTTTGGTATGGAGCAATGTACGAGTATGTGATGTTGTCAAATATTTATTTATTTATTTATCATGTAAATATTATGATTAAATATTATTTTACTTATTACAATATTTTAATATATTAAAAAATCCAATACGCACGCATTGTATAGAACTCCGTGAATCGTGATCATGACACGCCCTCGCCAGCTTTTTACGATTTAGATAACACTACATTTGATGAGCTCACGTAACGTGGCCGAATTAAAAACCATTTTAAGCGTTTTCTATTAATCTGAAATGTACGGGAAAAATCGCCTCGCGTTGAAAAACCGGAGCGAATAAAATTATACGTTTGTCGGATGCTTTGTATGAGAAATGTTGCGTTTATTAGAAATCTACACATTGATTTAAATGAAACCTCTGTTATTAAAAAACCGTCAAATAACTTTTCTTATTATATTACCTAAACTAAGGATTAGCTTTGATTTGATTTTGGACGACTTTCGCAAATATAAGGTGGTACCAAATTAAGTAACAATACTGAAACGGGTGATATTGTTGTTTAAACCAAACAACTTTCTCCAAGAAACATGGGTCGGAAAACGAAAAAAAAAAAATCATCCTCCCATTCAAAATGTGTTGGTTAGCTAATCGACCTAGTATGTTCAGTTAAGCAACACTATCACCTGTTTCAGTATTATTACTTAATTTGGTTCCACCTTATACGTATACAAATGTATGTTTATGAACACTCTGACTATATACTGTCGGTTGCTAACTTCAAAGTTACCTGACTCAGTCCCATTTATGTTAATTTTATAAAGTACTATGTCTGTTAACGTAGAATAATACACTGCTTAACTTTGATATATCGCCGCCTTCATAGTATATTAGTATATCATAATATTTATCTGTTAATCCTGTACAATATTTGCAGAGTTTCTTGCGGCCTTTTCTCGATACATTTTATATCGGGTCAGCGCCCTAGCATGACCACCGAAACATGCTATATACTTATCGTGTGAAATAGCGTTTTATCGCCAATCAACTGTCAAAATCCATTGTCTTTTGACAGTTAAATGTGATAAATCTTTATATCATATCGCGTTTCGGGGGTTTTCATGCTAGAGGGCCAGGAGACGATATGGGGCTTAGGAAGCATGAATTACTAACTTTATTAAAAACCACTTTTATGCATTTAAAAATTTTTGAGATTTTAGTATTCACAATGCTATTTTTATATAATACTAAATAATATACTAAAAAAGAGACTCGGTAACTCAGCGGTCAGAACATTGGACCGGATATCCAAAGGTCGCGGGTTCGATTCCCGTCCGAGAACATGATCTGGTGCGAGTCGTATTTTTTCTAGTACACTTTAATGCTACTTAGAAAAAAAAATTGAATAGGAAGGAACAAAAGTTACATTTTATTCTAGTGTTACTTGTATGATAAAGTCATGTAACATGTTATACTAGGACGTGGCAGCACGAGGCTTGGACGTTCCTCGTGTAGACATGGTCCTGCAGTACTGCGCGCCGGCGTCAGCTACCGATTATGTTCATAGGTATGTATTTTTAACTTATGACGATACTTACGATTCAGTTTTGACTACGTCTATTAAGACTACTGATCTTTTCCTGTATTCCTGTGATATATTGCCCGTTCTTGTCTAAATATTTCATTTATTAGCAGCGTATAGATATAGGGGAATTAAAAGTCTCGGTTTATACAAAACACAATAGTTCTAGGTTTCCTACTGAAATATAATTGTAATTAATAACTGTCCAGTATTATGAAAAATAGGAAACAATCATCACTTTTTTAAACTATATTACTGAAATAGTAAAAGTATTTACCTCTGTTTTTGCAAGGGACTCTAATCTAAGCTAGGTTGGCTACTTCTATCAGCTTGGCCTGTTTTTACGTTTCTAAGGGGGTGTTGTAACGTTGTGGCATTGTTTTCTTATTATATTGTGTACAACATACGTATGACATCCCCTTGTCGTTTGTACAGAGTAGGCAGGACGGGACGAGCCACGCAAGTTGGCGCTGCTGTCATGTTCCTGCTGCCCAGCGAGGCGGAATTCGTCAGGCATTTGGAGCAGAAGCGTATCAGGTAATGAAGATCAGATTATAGAGACTGTTAACTCTACTTTGATTTTTGATCGTATAATATATTTTGCTATGCTGTCAGACGGGCTGCACCGCAGCAACAACAGTATTCATACTGCATTCAGTTGTACGTTATCCTTCATGTAGTCATGACATCCCCTTCATATGTTCGGCTAGGCTGCGTTTGTCGGCGAATCATCGGCGCTAGAGCCGCTGTGCAGAGTGGCACCGGCGGCACAGAATAGATATTAGTACTACCAGCAGCGGCGGGCAATGCGGCGCGCGCGACTATCGTGGTGAGGGTGCAGGCGCGCCTCGAGCATACCGCACACAGCTCTATATATAAATGACTAGCTACAGTAACAATGATGTTTGGTTAGGTTGCGTCAGTCTGACGAGTCGTCAGTGCTGGAGCCGCTGCGCAGAGTGGCGCCGGCGGCGGCCAACGCGGCGCGCGCAGCCATCGCGGTGCAAACGCGCCTCGAGCACACCGCGCACAGCTCCAAAGAATGGCTAGCAAGAGCTAGTAGAGGTATGGCAATTTTGGTAGCTAAATACCACTGTGAATCAGTTTTACTTCCTGTCGGCCTATCAAATGTAAAAAAAAACACAAGCGAATACAAAAAACAAATAACTGAATTAATTTAATTCAATTGTTTTAAAATGAACAAAATTTGTTGTGACTAAATTGAGGCATATATCGTCATACTAAATATAACGTGCTATACTGATCTTGACCGTATTTATGGGTCTTGAAAAGTGTATAGAAAGTACAAGTAATGTTCAGTTGGAAGCTAAAACACTTTTAAAGTTATTTTAGTTTATGAGATAAGTAACAGTTAACAGTTATGAGTTAAGTTTAGAACTAATTATTATTTCATTAAAATTTAAACCATCGGGCGGCTGGCGGCGCGCCAAAGCAGGCCGCGTAGTGAGCAGATCAGACCGTATATCTTGTAATATACGATTGTCCACCCCCCAGCTTACACGTCGTGGGTGCGCTTCTACTCGGGCTACCCCCGCGAAGTCCGGCCGTGGCTGGACGCGCGGCAGCTACACCTCGGCCACGCGGCCAAAGCGTTCGCGCTGCGCGACACCCCCGCGATGCTGGCCAGGCGGGCCAAGAACCTCCCCAACATTAAGGAAAAGCCGACTAACAGGCTTACTGTACACGAAGATGAGGAGAAGAAGAGACCTGGGTGAGTATTGCTCAAAACTTTTGATACTGCAAACATATTGCAGTATTTTATTACAACACAAAATAAATTTATTCACCTATTGTGCAGAAGTGTATTTTGGCATTTGACTAGATTTTTTCTTTTTCAATGTACCTACTTATTATACTTACCAATACCAAAATTAACCTCGAAATAAAATAAAAACAATGATTTTAAATAAACCAAAGTGTGAGGTCATTTGTTTATAAGAAACTGATTATTCATTTTAACCGACAGTAACGTTATACAAACATTATAGATACATTCAGTAATTGAAAATTCGACTAGTTTCAATAACATTTCTTTTCCAAATAAACGTCTTTACCAAAGAATGTATTTAATTTGTGCAGCTTCCCAAGGATGAAGATTGGTGGCTACGGAAGCAACGTTCCGAACAAACAGAGTTCTATGCACACAGCGAGCGAGTTCGACAGCGGCCTGCCGCCCTTGGAACAAGTCCAGAAGCAGAAAAGGAGGAAAAACAAATGACCCCCTGCACCGCAAAAACATTATTGATTGTTAATAAAATGACTTTACTTTTATTTACGCTGTAGTTTCATTAGTGGAAGGAGGTAACGAAGGAGGTTCTGTGATGGACGCGGTCCAAAATACTAATCTCCCAGCTAATGGAACCCACTCGATGGCTACCGTTTTCTGACTCACGAGTGGCTCGAATGAAAAATGATTTTAAACCATTACTTTGCCCAGTCCGGCCTTTTGATATTTAAATTTTTTTCAAGCGTCCGTCATTACTGGCGGGATGATTTGCGAAATTCGCCCTAGCCCGCAGTTTTTGTCAGAGTATGAACGAGTTTTTTTTTGTCGGTCTCGTTCACAATGTTTTTATTGCTGCATAATGACAAATTAAAAGAGTATTGTGAGGCGCTTTCATGCTGTATTCTTTGCTCTTTTCTCTCGGATGACTTTATTCCTTAGCTATTAAAGAGCTTTTATTTCTTGGACTTACTCGAGGGCAAAATGTGGATGTGATACACACCAGATACCGCTAATACCTGCGAAACTTAAGTATTGAAACAAGTTATGGGTATTCATGCTTCTGAAAGAGATTCTTATCATTTGTATTTTATGCAAAGTTTTTAGCTTACTTATTTTTTTAGAGGTTCCTGTACCAAAGTAAAAAAATCTTAAGTCTATTACTACCTATGCCATTTAAGAATTCAAACAACAAAAGGTTAATGCGATACAAAAAAAGTTGCACGTATAACTTTTCCGACAAAAGAAAATCTAATTTTGTAATAACAAAACTAACGGAAAGTTAGTGTGCGGGTCTGTATGTGTAGGTGTGTAGGTGTGTATATTGTGTGTTCATGTGCAGTTGTGTGTTTCGACTTCGCGCGTCATTAGCCGCCACATTTGCATGGCGGTCGGCGCCAAAGCTCGTGAAAATGCCCGTTCATTACCAACGACTGCTGAAAAATAGCCGGCCAATGATCGCATTTAGATCTGTCTGTTTAATGACGAGGCACTTCTATGATGTGATAAGTTGATTGAGATTGTTGATGTGCCTGTAAGTAATCCGACTTGTACTTAATTCTTTTAATTGTTGAAATATGCTTTTGTTGTAAGTGTAATCTAAGTTTTGTATAACAACCCTTATTATAGAGCGCGTAGTCTGCACTCTAGCGCCGCCCTTGGAAAACATAGTGAGGCTCTAAAAGTAAAATTAATATTTTGGATTAGATCCTATTACAAGGGACAGACCAAGAGTTATTTCAATCCGTCACTATTCCGTCCATCACGATATTAATTTCGCCACGAACAAGTGGGTACGTGCCGTGATTGATGTGCGCGGAATCCAATCAGATTAAACAAATTCATGCCGGCATAGTGGCTGCTTTCACGGCGAGACTCTTTCAGATTCAGAGTCAATTCGGTAGTACAATGAAATGAGTATGCATGCGACGAGCGTGGTGGCCGCGCGTATAAATGTCAAAGATTATGGATAGCCTAGGTAGTTGCAACTTTGCCTAACTTTTTTGTCACTCTGAGAGAATTTTGTAATCATATTTCATAACATATTCATATACGCTCCAAATGCATGCGGAAAATAAAAAGTATTTATTTATTAGAAAAGTTCTAAAATGGGAAACAAAAAGATGAGATATTATTATTGGGTATATGCAGAGTTGTAACATAGCAATAATTTATTGAAGCCTCTTTTGAGGTTGTATACAGGGTTATTTGTAAAACACCAACAACCTCGCAGGAGTAGATTACTAACATCATTTTGATACTGTTTGAAAATTTGAAATATTTCTGCATTGTCTGTATCAAAAGCGCTAGCAGCAGTTGGTCTATGCGTTGGGCGGCAGAGTCAAACGCGCCTCGTCACGACCCACCGAATTATGAGCACAAAGCGCCGTTGATACCGAATATTCCATATAAATATTGAGCTAATCGCCCTTTCAATGAAGCGGCCCGCTTTTTATTAATAATTGATCGCGGAGCGGCGAGTCATGCGCCTTATTGTAGTCTCGATTCGAACACATTTTTTGCCGCGCACCTCTAATGAGTCGCTTCCAGATGACGCCTGGAAACTCGCCCGAAACTAATTTTCGATGATTCCAGGATACGACAAATAGTACGGAACTAATTTTTGTTTGTATGCAATGCATGATTAATGCTGTTTTTGTGTAGCCGTTTAACATTAGGTACCGTATGTTGAGTTTGATGAACCGTATTTTTGATGTAACTAAACGATTGTTAGTGAATTGTTTCTCATGGGTCCGAAGAAGAGTCGTACTGAGCACTTTCTTTTGGAGATGTAAATCTAACGAAATTTTTAATGCTCACTGTTTTGATTGTTCACATCACACCTTACCTACCTTTAATAAAGTATGATGTAATAACTTCGTTATCAGATCGCGTTCCCGAGTTCGTAAAATTTTACTGTAATCTGCCTAATTAAAACATATATCTATTTCTTAATAAGCCTGGGAAACTGTTTTATCAATCCACGATGTTTCTGTGCCAGAACGTTTATGAGATAAGTGTGTTGTCACTTTCGTTGATGCCATACCGCCATACGCTGTGCGCACACTTATTTAATTAAACATTCTCACACGTTAGACAATAACTTTTAATTTTTATGTATTACGAGTGCACCGCTTACAAGCAGTTAGGTTAACAGTTACGGTGCGTGAGAAGTCGGTTGAGGTAGATTGACAATACTTTGGTGTTAAATTTGGACAGAGGTTGCAACTCAATCCAGCTACGAAAGAGGCGCAGTTACATTTAATAGAGCAATGATTGGCTGAAGGGAGTCGGTGCCAAATATTCTGGTGAGAGAGGGTTTCTCCCCTAAGCTCCAGCTAAGTGCGTAATTAATTAGGTTTATTATAGACGCTGTTATTGTTGTACGTTTATTTATTGTCGGGACACTTGTTTCCAGTAAAATGTTTTCTTTTGACTATTGAATCAACCTTCTACTCCCAAAAGCAGTATCATCCACTTTTCACATTTCAGTCAGATTTCTAAAAAGATAACAGTAACGTTTTTTTAATTATGTTCTTCCTCTTAAATAAATAAATATTAGACAACATCACAAATATTGCTCTGATCCCAAAGTAAGTAGCTAAAGCATTTGTGTTATGGAAATCAGAGACAACGGTGGTAAACACACACACCCAGACCTGAGCCAATGTACAAAAGTTAGTTTTCTATATTGATCCAGCCGGGAATCGAATCCGGGACCTCAGAGATGGCGATACCTTGAAAACCGGTGTACAAAGCCACTCGATCACGGAGGTTGTTAATTTTGTACTTACTTAATGCTTAAATATAATAGTTACATAGGTCAATTTGAGGTTAGCAGTGGTTGTATTAACACTACCTAAGTATACTAAGTTTTAAATTCACCTCAAATTGACCTATTTAACTTTAAATACTTATTTAAGTACAACATTAAAAGAAAATAATAAATGTTATGTTATCTTATTACATACTGAAATGTGAAAAGTTGATGATATTGTTTTTGGAAGTAGAGGGTTAATTGAATAGCCAAAAGAAAATATTTTTCAAATGGTTAAACTAGATTGATATGAGAATATCAATAACAATGTTCCCGTCTTTTTGATTTCCTATTGTTTTATATTCTTTCCTAAGTAATTCACCCTATAAGTAAACGTGTGTGTACTTACAAGTTTTTCTTACATTGCGTAACGCACTATTAACCGTTTAACGCATTAGATTGTTAACAGAAATGAATATTTAGTTATTCATAAGTTACGCGCGAGTATGCTCAGCAATTTTTACATTTAGTTAGTTATTCATGGGCACCGCAGAAAAGCGCTGTGTCATTGTGCGCGCGATGTTACCGCTGATAGCAGTTATTGTTTCAGAGCGAGAAACCGCTAGCGTTCACTCCATTTAATATAATTGAGCGAATGAGAATCATCATCAATTATATCACGAGTATTGAGCGAGGCTTCCGCGAGTTCTAATTGTCTAGCTAGGTAATAGGTTTACTCTCTAAACGCTCAAGATTGTTCTATGAATGTTTGTTTTTATTATTGTCGGTCGCTCTGATGTGATGGTTCTGATTTTATTACGGTAACACGGATCTCTAGAATAAGAGAGTTCCTTTTTCGTTGAATGTAAATCAAACTTATTAATTTTTAATTAATTATTAATTAATTTTCTTTAAGCTCAGTCCAAACTATATAGGAAATGATTTGGTTGGACGTTATAAATGTGTGTCACAAAAATTAACAGTCACTTTGACGACCTCCGTGGTCGAGTGGCTTTGTACACCGGTATTCAAGGTGTCGCCATCTCTGAGGTCCCGGGTTCGATCCCCGGTTGGGTCAATTTAGAAAAACGAACTTTTCTACATTGGCTCAGGTCTGGGTGTTTGTGATACCACCTTGTCTCTGATTTCCATAATACAAGTGCTTTAGCTACTTACTTTGGAACAATGTATGTGATGTTGTCAAATATTTATTTATATTTATATGAAATCCTAAATACTAAAAGGGCACTTGTCATTTTTTTACGTTTTTGTATTCAAGTGCATAGGGACTACTGAAAGTTGTCTTGTTTTGTTAAAAAAAGATGATACATGATGATGATATAATGTAAAATTGTTTAAAATGCAGTAAATGTGCGTCGTAGATTTGAAAAACTTAGATTTAAGTATCTACTAAACTAAGTAGGTAAGTACTTAGTTAATTTTGTGAACTCAAATCTGAATATCGGTCATGAAGCTCGCATAAAAATTTAAAGTAACATTACATTTATCTACATACCGTCGCGTCTAATGATGTGGAAACCTATTCAATCGAAAAAAACTAGATAACTTGTAGCAGACACTTTGCAAATACTGAATAAAAGCAAGAAACAACCGTTTTACAAGAATTAATCATAGTGTTGGTGGCAAAAACATGCTATTAATGCTTTTTGAGCGAGCCCCGGCTTTTTACTATTCATGAGCAAATTAACGGCAAATACAACTCTCACACTTACATACTTTTGTTGTTACGTAACTATATCCTTATTCTAAAGGTATAAAGTTGATATTTAAACGTAATGTTCCTGTTCTTTGAATTGATCATGTGTAGAGCAAATAGTTTAGAAAACGTGTGCGTGCGATTTATAGTACTTAGTAGAAGAGGTTACAGCACAGAATATACAAGGTGTTACCATCAGATAGGGACCATCAAACTGAACAACTTTTACTGAAACCAACTCTGAAATTGCGAAAAAATAACAGCTGTTTCATACATTTGGATATTTTCGTTATTTATTTTTGTATGAACAGCTGATTTTTTTTTCGTGATTTTAGAGTTGGTCCCATAGTAAAAGTTGTTCAGTTTAATGGTCCCTATCCACCATATTCGGCATTGCAGGTTGTTTTGTAACACCCTGTATAGGCGGTGGTAATGTGTTGCCAGTAAGATTAAATAAAAACGTTAGAATGATAAAAACAATAACTTGTTAACAATCATCGTAGATATTTTATGTGCATCATGATTCTGTAATTGTACGCACGACAGCACGTCAGGTTATACAGTTAAACTGCGAAAACAACTTTTATTACGTAGGGCATAAAGGCGGTCTCAAGGTCAACATGTATAGTCTGAGGTGCCGTCGTGCGTACCTACTTAATTAAAAGATTCTTTTTTATTGCTGGACGTATAGCCTGATCCTAACAATGTCCTAAGTTTCTAATTCTGGTAATAGATATGTTTTTTATTATTCCTCTAAAAAATATGCATACATACGTAAGTTGTGTCTTGAGTGCCTTGGTTGTACCTATGATGCATTGTGTGTTTTAAGACAATTTCTCTTAAACGCACATAATTTTCTATTAAAATTGTAAACTAACTTTTAGGTTGCTTCTTTCACACATTTCTTACTGAAAGTATTTCACTATAATTGCTTCACCTGTCATAGTCAATATCACCTCATTATTTATCAGTCAAGTAAACATGGTCACGTATGGTTACTTATATCTTCGCGTGCTTGCAACCACTAACTACATAAACTTCTACAACTTAGATTCTTATTGTTTTTGTTGCTGTCAGTTCACGATAACTCCCAAGTTTTGCTTGAATTTCATACCTGATCAATTATTGTGCTTTTTACTTTGACATATTGTTTTGTTAAACACTGGAATCTCATAAAAAGTGGCAAAAAGTTTCTGGTTCATACTTCTTCTAATTTATACAAGCTAACTAGTAATTGGATATAGTATGTCTTTGCGTCAAAGTGTATAACAGAACATTTCGTAACACTAGAGCGCACGCGCCCTAAAATACTCCACGAGTGTTCGCGTGGGCTACATGTATGTATAGTCCACTTTCAGGCTATGTTTTTTCTATAAAATATGAAAGATAAAAATCAAACAAAAAAAAACAATAATTTACTTTATTTTGTTGTTAACAAAATTTTGCATTTGTTGTAATTTTGTAAACCTCTACTTTGACGATATGGGATCGATCAGTCTTAAAAATCGATTCCGCGAGGTCTCGCGCGGGCTACGTGCGTAGCCCAGCAACTTTACCGGCAATTTACTCAGGAGTCCTTGTGCCGTGGGAATTGACATGCTACTAGTGGGTACAGGGATTCATGCTTGAGGAATACATGAGAGGGCAGTTCTGTAGCGCGACTAGCGCGCAGTGTTCAAGAGATAGATACAACAATATGTCGCGCTGGGCTACATAATTATGTAGCCCACGCGTTCGCTTTGGTGTTGAGGTTTGTAACAATTATGGAAAGAGCTTGTAGGTAAGACATTTTCAAAGATCTCTTTGCCGATAAAAGTAACAAAATAAAGATAGCTAATAGGTATCATAAGGGTATTATTGACCGAAGCTTATCGAATCACATGCTCCCACCTCACACCTTATAAATTTAGTGTTAGAGTTAATATTCAAATTATCACGTATATTGGAGTTCCCAATATCAGTTTCCCATTGAGGAAGCTCTCCATAAACGATTTCACTGAGCGGCCGTAATTCGAGCTCGCAGCTGCGCAGGAGACTGCGGTTGCGATACGAAACACTGCGAAATTGCGCCGGCGCACCCACCCGGCACACGAACTGAGGTGTAAGCTATGAGTTTATGTTATTTTTTAAGTAAAAAAAAATGCAATAAGTATTAGAAATCGGTTTGCGATGATTAAAGTTAACGAAAGTTATAGAAAATTGCATTGCATTTGTTTTAATAATAGGCGGTTTGCTACATAGGTGATTAAAAAAAATTGGAGAACAGAGAAGGACCCTATTATATTTATGACTCTGAAGTCGATAATCAGCCGCAATCAACTGAAGTTTTCCATAATAGCCCAACTTTGTCATTTATATAAACTATTACTTTAATGTTGTCATTGGTCACCACATTATACCTACCTACCTATGCACTCTTGAGGAATGGTAACATCGCGTGTGTGTGTGCCTGGCTCAACTTACTCGCGTCACCGATACATTAACCAATAGTTAATTCGCGTGTCGGGTTGCAACCGCTGCGGTCTGTAGCTTCACTGCTTTAAATGACAATCACTTAACATTGCAGCTGACCAGTTAAAAGTAACACCGTTTATAAATTTAGTAGGTATTTATTGATTGTTAAATAAATTGACAGAGTGTAAATATTTTGACAGCTTTTCCTCACCTCAATTAAGTGAACTTCTCGGAGTCACACTAAGTATATCATAAGTATTTCTATTTTCAAACATGACTTGATAACTTAACTTACTGACGTGATACTTAACACGAGTATAAGCAGACAATGTAAGTACCTATTAAGTAAGTTTTTTTGAGACTAATTGATTTCGTAGTATGATGCCTACTATTTTCTTAGGAAAAAATTAACATATTTTAAAGTCACAATATTTAACCACTTTCTTGATTTATCTATGCTTTCATTTTAAATTATTTATATTATTGACGACATGAGTGGAGCAGTATCAGCAGAAAAGGTCCCGGGTTCGATACCCGGCCGGGCAGAAATTGAAAGGGTGAATTTTAATTTATTTGACGGGTCTAGTTTTTACTATGTATAATAAGTATTGTATTTAAAGAGTATATAAGTAGTATATCTGTTGTCTAGCACCTATATTACAAGCTTTGCTCACATTTATTTATCATCATCTGATTTGCATATCTATTCCCGAATCGAACCCCTAGTCCCTACCTACGCGTCGAGCGAGGCAACCACAGCGTTGCGACAGCCGTCAGTGTTTAGTCGAGATTACGTCCGTTTACCGAGCGAGCCACGCTGACCGCAGGCCGCGCACACACTACAACAAAGGTAAAAACTATGTACATTAGTAACCTATGCATGGACATGATAAGCAATCATAACAAATAAAGTAGGTATTTACCTATGTGTTGTACCTACCTATTCATGTTTCCATTGAGAAGGTATTAAGGCTAAAGCAAGATACATGTAGAGAAACTGAAAAGGTGGCAACGAAAATGAATGGTTTTGCAACAGCTCATTTCCGAGTTGACAACTCTGTAGAGTTCTTAATCTTTATTTAATTTTAAATTCAGAATTCAGAATGCCTCGGAAACTTACAGTAATTTATTTTTACCTAAAGGAATTTAGCTGAGCTAGCAGCAGAGCGGAGTTTCTTTTTTACAACGGGTTAGTGTTAAGTGACGATAGGCCGAAGGTGGAAGCGCACTTCACCCGGAGTTCTCTTAAGTACCTCTAACTGCCGGAACACAATAATTTTTAAATTGTTGTTATGGCGTCAGACTTAGGTAAGATGGTGGTAGCTAGCCAGGCCGACTTGAAATAAGAGCCTTACCACCGGCCAAACCGAATACAAATGTAGGTACCCCCCTCCTGGGAATCGAAACCCTGCGTCTTACACGGGTGGGCAAACCACAAGTTCACAGAGGCGGTTAATTTTACCATTACGTAGAAATCGGCCATTGCACTTAAATATTGTGACAGTCGAAGTACCTAGTTCAACAATTGACATCCTTATCCGATCTATGAACTAGTAGGTAGTAAATGCTATAACATCTGATAGCTTCTATAATAAGCTGTGGTTTGTCCTCCGTCCGCGTCCGTCAGATAGTTATCATGTGTTTAATAGAGTATATGAACTTGATATCCACCGTTGAGGAGCAGCGCTCTCGAGCCAGTGGCTCGGCGTATGCGATCCGATGGGACACTGTGGTCGGATGCCACTGCGCATATCTTGCTAACTGGTTAAGTTGAGCGTGGGTATTATTGGTACTTCAATCGTATGCTTCCGAAGAATTTGGGACACCGTTGATGTTTAAAACTAAGTACATTCAAAGTTCGATTCGGTCCGGATTAGTATCTTACGTTGAAATAAAGAAAACCATTTTTTTTTAATAAATAATTCAGAAATAAAATTATTTTCGACATTTCGAGAACTCTAAAATGATAAAAATGCATTCTAATACATTTTATACTAATCTGAAAATAAGACGTATTCCCAAGAATTAACTTCTGTGATACCTAGGTATGTTTGATATGCTGTCCATTGTACTATAAATATGTGTAATGATTTCTATCTGTCGTTGGTAATAAGATCTCAAGTCGGAATAGTCGTGTCGTTACATTCAGTCGTGGGGCGTAACGCGTTTTTTCCGCTTCAATGCTCCACGGGCAGTTTAAACGAACGAAAAATGTGACATTTGGTAACCAACACCTTGATTTGTGGACACCCGATAGTTTTATTCAATGATAAGTATTATTTAACGAATATAAGTTTGTAATATTCATTTTGTATTACATGTGGTAATACGAAACAGAACCACCGAAGCATGGCAAAATAGCTTGCAGAGAACAAAGTAGGTTTAAACAAATGTGAGCAAAGTTTTACTGTGTTAATATAAAAGTGGAAGGTTTCTTTTATTTTGCAGGTGTAAATAGTCATATCGATCTATTTAATATTTATATAAAAATGAATCCTTATTTCTCTTTGTCACGGCATCACGCGTGAACAGCTGGACCGATTTAGTTAATTCTTTTTTTGCTGTGTTTGCTATAGTCAGGAGAAAATTCTTATGGAAGAAAAAAATAAGAAAATTGCGCGGAAAATTAGAAAATTTAAGAATACTTAACCACCATATTAAATTATTTTTAATGTATGGTTAGCGCTTTTGGCAAATTAAACTTTTTTAATTTAATCTTTTTTGACTATTTAAACTTTTTTAATGTAACCTTATGGCGTTTGACATAACATTGACAGAATGCGTGCTGCAAATATCGTCAAAGAGGATGTAAAAAAAATTAATGTCGTTTAAAACAGATGCTTTTATTAATTATACCAATTTGAAATCAATATTCATAGTTAAGCAGGACAACGTTTATCGGGTCCGCTAGTATTAAATGAATAAGGAGAAAAATAAATGTAAGAAAAATAGCAAAGAAATATAATTCTACGCCAAAATATTTTTTGCTACGAGCTACGACTGCTACGGTTTCGTAGTCGGGGCTTAATTACGTAGCTTCACTATCTTAACATTTTGGAAAGATTTTATTTCCAATATGAAAATATTTATGCTTGGTACAGATAATCGGCACAGTTTATTTCCTTTTCTCACAGCGAAGGATGCGATGTAACCCGACCGGCTGAGAGTCGGCGCGGCCACTCAAGCAGACCATGCCTTCCTATTCCTACATCTCACCTTACGAACAACTAACATATTAAATTTGTAATTAATATCAATTGATAATCGCTCTGGAAGTTTCTAATCTGATAACTAATGATCGTTGTTGATTTTAGGACATTTATTTAGAATGAACATACGAAGACTAAATTATGAAATTAAATTCTCTACGAAAATACTACGATAAAGTTTTAACAGTTTTATTTTTACATGTTTTATGGACCGCATAATTATGTTATTAAGTACTTCTAAGTAAACATCTGTAGTATCACAAGAATGTTATGATCTGCCTAGTGAATCCGTGAGGTGGTATTTATAAAAAGTGATGGGAATTGCTTGTATGGACTTTTCGTCACTGGTATATGTCATTCCTTAAGTTCAGAAATATATTGTAACGAAATGCTTAAAGGTAATTGTTGATAGTTAAATACTTTTTACTAGTGAACGATGAATTCTCTTATATTACATAATTTTGTGCCCTATTTAGCAGGAAAGGAACAAAGACACATTAAAACAGTAGGTACGGGACCTACCGCGTATTTACGACAAGACATTAAAAATCAAAGACTGGCGTCACTATGAACGTTGCGTTTTGTTAGCGACACGGTATCTGGACATATAAATAATCTTAAACGACAAGGTTATAGAAGTAAATAAAATTCATCTAGGCTACATAAAAGTATTTATTAAATTGAGATTTTTCGCATTCACAATGCTGTTTTTATATTAAGATAAATAATATATTACAAAAAAATACTACAAAAAATCAACTCAGCCGTAGCACCTCAGACGGGACTCGAACCCTTAGGATTCCGGCCCAATGCACTAACCAAATGCTACCGAGTCGCTGTTGCGAGCGCGGTACCGAGTGAGGTGCTACGGGTGAGTCAATTCTTTGGAAAAAGTCGACTCACTATTATAATATTATATATATTTATCTTAATAAAAGTATTTGTTTTATATTTTTGGTGTCAATTCTGACAGTTCATAACTGCGTAGCCTACGTTTCCACATTGAAGTGTTATGTTAGTGCATAATACCTTTAGTGATCTAACTTTTGATTATTTATATTACTTGCTCTTATAACAGCCATTAATGCCTCTTGAGTGTAGTCAATAAAACGAACGTTTTCATTTACAAGATTTGTCGACATAAAAGGGTAGATTTACATTTTGATTTTCGCAAGTGCTACTGGGACGAAAGTGGCATTCGCTCCCTAAAATTTTAAAACAGCTATTTGCATATGCTTTGACTACATAAACGACACTTTCTGGAGCACTTTCGGGTTGAGTGGGGGGAAGGGGGGAGGACATTGAATATGTCCATGAAAATCAAGAGTAGCTGGTGAATATTTAAACTTGACCATTTAAATCTTTAAGGGATGTAGAACGTTCAAAAAGAGTTATTTTCAAAAGTGTTTGTAAAGAAAAAGTTTTATTGCTCAATTAACATTCCCATTAATATTTAAAATTATCACAACCAATATTTGTTTTGGTAAATTAAACTGAAAAGTAGTTTTTATGGGCAGCAAAGGTCGGTAATCTGTAAGTATTGATGTTCCAAAGTTCACATCCACAGCAAAATCCCATGGTCGCAAGTTCGAAAATAATCTCAAAGGGTAATTTATTTTAGTAGGTATTTATACATCAACAATGGTTAATTGTACATAAATAGTAATAAATAAATATTTGACAACATCACATACATTGCTCCGATTCCAAAGCAAGTAGCTAAGCGTTTGTGTTATGGAAATCAGAGATAACGGTGGTATCACAAACACCCAGACCTGAGCCAATATAGAAAAGTTTGTTTTCTAAAATGACCCAACCGGGGATCGAACCCTCAGAGATGGCGACACCTTGAACACCGGTGTACAAAGCCACTCGACAAAGGAGGTAGTCAATATCAACACATAAACCTCTGCTTAGTTTGTATGTTTATCTAGTTTGCCTGCAACATGTAACTCCACCCTAAGTATCATCAAATCACACCGTTCCTAATTCTCATTTGCCAAAACTTTAAAACAGCAATTTGCATACGTTTAAAGTGTTTCAAAAGTGCACGTGGATAAAGGACGAGCGGGGAGGGGTAATCAGCGTAATGCCAATCATGCAAATGCCGAGATCCGCCTGAAAGCCTCAACCGGCTTGTTTCAGGAGTTAAAATGGAGATCCACTTAGCGGGCTACGCAACTCACATACGCAATTGATGGCAATGCCCAAAGATTAGGCCGAAAATAGAAGTTACCTACAGTGTATGTATCGAGCGTCCAACCAAACGTTCTCGCTACTACGGAAAAAAGCACTAAATTAGTTTTTTTCGCAAAAGCTGTATTTTCATTCTTTCTATCGGTTGTTGATTTGAATAATTCAACACTTTTTGTTAGTGTTAAGTCAAAGCAATTTTATTACAACGGAATTAATTACTTACTGACATATAGAATGTGAAATTCAGTTACAATAAACTTTAGGTTATTCACTTGTCTAGGAATAGCGTGTCTGCGTTTCCTAATCTCTGTCCAGTCCGCGAACGAACACAACATTGCCCATTCCTAACGAATTTAAACGCCGGCATAAACTGAGCTGTACGCCTGCTAATTGAGTATTTCTGACACGAACTCAGTTGCTTTGAGCATCTGCTGCGAAGAAAAACCACCGGCCTCGGTACAGAACTTAATTTATTTTCCGTTTTATATTTTCAAAAGCTCCTCGGGAAACAACATTACTGGGTGTAAAAGAATATTTCTGTATAAAATTCTTAAAAAAAAAGTTAATTCATCCTCAAATTGTTTAAGTACGGACGTTATAGTATGTGTGTGTGGGTGCAATTCCATAATTGGTTTGAGTTTCCTTTGTTATTCGCTAAATGGTTGAAATGTTACTGTTGAAGTATAATTAGCTATAAATTATTTATTGTCTGGGGCAGATATTTTATAATTCTTCTTATTTATAATAAATTCATATAAAGAAATATATAATGTCGTTTACGTAAAGAGTACTCACAAAACCCACTTACATAGAGCCCTGTATACATATTATGTGCAAAACTATTCATCCATATTTTTTAATGTTTCATTTGATAAAAAGAAGCAAAGTCGAACATGAATAATGCATACCATCAGCATTTAATGTGTGTATTATTGTTCTTAAAATTTTCCATCCAGCGTTCCGAGTCCGCGATCTTCACAAAGTTAGGTGAAGGCTCACCCTGAGCTAAAAAAATACACATAATTGCCATTTCTCATCCCACTCGTTCAGCATCGAAAAACATCCCTCGAAATATCAATTCACCTCATTTACACTTAAATCAGGGCACTTTATTTCTAAAGGGTGTTAAAAGCAACATGGCGGTAGTCGAAACTCGCTCGTTTCACGTTTTGATTTGGTATTCAAAACGCGGACGTGAAGGAGCGGCCTAGGTTTATAAGTTGAAATATTAAAATTTGATTGTAGCTCAGAGAGATAGAAATAATGTTTAATAAAACATTAATTGTGCAACATGTTACAAAAATACCCCTAATGCCGAATATGGTATATAGGGACCATCAAACTGAACAACTTTTACTATGGGACCAACTCTGAAATCGCGAAAAAAAACAGCTGTTTCATACATTTTGATATTTTCGATTTTAATTTTTGTATGAAACAGCTGAATTTTTTTCGCGATTTCAGAGTTGGTTCCATAGTAAAAGTTGCTCAGTTTGATGGTCCCTATACAAGGTGTTACAAAAATACCCCTAATGCCGAATATGGTATATAAAGACCATCAAACTGAACAACTTTTACTATGGGACCAACTCTGAAATCGCGAAAAAATTTCAGCTGTTTCATACAAAAATTAAAATGTATAAAAGTTGATCAGTTTGATGGTCCCTAAATACCATATTCGGCATTAGGGGTATTTTTGTAACACGTTGTATTGAAAGATAAAATCTGTTAGGGAACACTCATATTTTTCATACTGATTGGTTATTTTTTGCAGGCATGCATTTTTAATGCTATATAATGCTGTGCGTTTAAACTGTAATAGAACATAAAAAATAGCCAATCAAAATAAAAAAAAACTGAAATAACACGCAACTGTTAGCTAAAAAGTGTAACTTTGCGAACACACAAAGATAAGTGAGCAACGGCAACGGTGCGAATTAGGATATAATCGTGGATATCGATATGTCTCCCATTTCCGCGTCTTGCTTGTAAAAGCGTCGAAAAGGCACGAATTATGGGAATTAACATATCAAACGGGAGTTCGTTACTCGCTGCGTCCTCCCGCTGCACGGGTGCATGGGTTTGATATTTTCTTGCTTTTCAAAGCAACGCTACACTGACATAGGCAACTACAACACGTAGGTATTACATAAAATAAATGACTTAAAGTATTCGTTCTATAGAGTCAAAAGCTATGTCTTCTGAAATAAGCATTACAAGATGTGCGTTAGTGCTGATTATGTCACAGTATGTCAGTGGTATAGTTGTTCTATTTCACGAAGACTCTTTTGCTATTGTTAGGCGTGCACATACACATTGTTTTAGTGTGCGTAATACGAGAACGTGCAGACGCACACTAAAACAATGTGCATGTGCACGCTTAACGCATTCATAGCAAAACGGTCTTCGTGAGATAGAACAACTATAATAATGTAATAATAATTGTTTTTGTGTGTAGGTGAAAAAGGGGTTAAGCGGTAACTATTTGTTGTAAATTATATAGAGCCTACACGTACTACACAATACTGAACTTTGAAACAAATTTTGCGCATGCACGCACATTGTTTACATAACCAGTTTACGCTTTTGATTGCTAATCACTACTAATCAGACTAATGAGATTTTAGCTAATAATATAGTACTGTTTGCAATGTGGAACAAATTAACTGTACTTAATTTACCGTCAACTAAATTTGGACTTGTTACCTAATCGAAACTCGTCATTTGTACTGTACGTCACTCTTGAATGTTTATGTAACTTATTGGCGCAGAGAGTATTCTATGTTCTATTAGGTTTCTTTTTCGGTTTTTAGTCAACAGGCGTTGTGCTATAAAACAAGTATCTACCTACATTTACCTATCTGGTTTTATTTATTGAAATACCTATAGTATTTTTTTTGTTTACGAAATACGAAAACTTCATGCACCGATTCTAACAAAACAAGTGAAAATTCACAAAAAGTTTATAATAAAAAGGATTTATGAGAATAAAAGAATGTTGCATTTTTTATTTTTTTCCCAGCCCAAGGGTTATGAAAAGATGCAAAGTATATAAGAATACAGCACACTTCGGCGTACCGGGCGGGGGTGTGTCCCAGTTCACCTCGAGCCTCACTAAACGGTCGCTAAACGTTTGGGCGGCCCGCCCTGCTCACTTAGATCAAACACAACCCCACCAACCAAAGAAATATACACCTTGCGCTACAAACTATAAGACCTTTTACTGTACGAGGAAAATGCTTCAGTTAGAACCCTATCGCAGTACTTGCGGCTAATACATCTACGTATAGCTTAAACGGTTCTTTACCTATTATTAACAGGGCGTTTCTGTTTTCCTTTATACCTACAGTTGCGTAAGATATCAGTAGGAAGAGGCATTAATAAGAAAATTGTGGCAGTCTAAGCTTTTCCTAGTTTAAAGTTTATCGTATCATGTAATGACTGTTACGTGAAAATAGGGTTGGCAACTTTATTTATAAAATAAAAAGTTTATAAGGTCGGAAAAGAAAAATAAACAGTATTTTAGCAAAATTAACAGTTTTTTTTAAATGTTTTGGAACGCCCGTATTGTTGCGCGTTTACTTTTCAAAAAGACTCATGGATACCAGTCATCTATGGATAGCAGTGATTCTTGCTGAAATCAGTATTTTTGTATACTTTTTTTTCTATAGTTAAAAGTATAATGTAGTGAAAACAGTATAATACTATTAAATTTAGATTTTTCGCATTCACAATGCTATTTTTATATTAAGATAAGTAATATTAAAAAAAATACTAGAAAAAATCGACTCACCCGTAGCACCTCAGACGGGACTCGAACCCGCACCCTTGGGATTCCAAAAGTACTAGAAAATTTCGCCGCTCCCACTAGCGACTCGGTAGCATAATTAGTCAGTGCATTGGGCCGGAATCCCAAGGGTGCGGGTTCGAGTCCCGTCTGAGGTGCTACGGGTGAGTCGATTTTTTCTAGTATTTTTTCTAATATTACTTATCTTAGTATAATACTATTTTTAACAGTATAATTGGCAGCCCTATGTGAAAACTTAATTTTTGCTGTGAATGGTTGGTTATTTTACGTCACAAAATGGTATGACATTTTAAGGTCGGCATTGTCAAATTTTAACATGGTGTTGCTAATTGATTTTTGTTTCATTGGTATCTACTTATTGTTTTTCTATCATATTTTATAGAAACCAACAATTCATAGTATAGATACGTTCGGTACGTAGGCACTTTTCCGTTTTTATAATCTTCAAAAGATCATGAATGTACTCAGTGATTATCGATCACTTTCTAACAGATACTCACTTTATGGGATGAATAAGACTGTGGCATTGTTTTCTCAAAAAAGTTAACATTTGTAGCTACTTAGTGGTATTTATTTGTAGGTAAACAAGTGTGGTCACAGACTAACTTTTATTATGATTAAATGACTTATTTATTACCTTGATCATGTAAGGTATTAAAAAAGTCTTTAAAACAATAAAAGTTATTCTGTGACCAAACTTATGTACCTAAGTATTCAATACATGCTTGTTTAGAAACAAAATAACTCGTCAAAGGTATTCTTTATCAAAAATGGAAAAACACAAGTCTATAAACAACAGGCTCATCGTCTCGCATCTCGCTGGTCATTTAACCTTTTTTATTAAAAAGCACATACGAACGAACTCATTTTAGCGGTTACGAGGCAGTCGAATTGGCGGGAAAAGCCGGTCCATTGCTCGGCGGGGGCGAGAGGGGGAGGTAAGTGTCGCCGTTCCCGCCTCCTCTCCCGGGACACGATTAATAACCTCTCCGGCAAAAGTTATGCGCTCAGGGATGGATGCAGGAGACCGAATGAAGTCGAATAGTAGGTAAACCTTAGTAAGTGATAGTAAACACTTGTGTTTTGTTGCTTTACATAAGCACATAAAAAAGCATTTTTTTTTATAAAAACAATCTCACACAAGTCATCGATGGACCGATTCGTCTTTACTTTTCAGTTAAAAGCAACATAGGTTCCACGTTAATAACAAAAAAGTTATTTTAAATATTGTGTTGCATTTAAGAGTTGATTACATTGTACGTTACGATTATAAATACCATTACATTTATTTATCCAAATTCATTAAATCTGGAGAATACTAAGGTATTCTCCAGATTATTATAAGGTATTTCTAAGGAAAAGTCTGTTCTGAAGTTTTCCCGAATTTTTAGTCTTCACAACCTAAATGCGTCTCTGTAATTTTTCCGCCCTAGTATACGTCGGGCCCTGACTAGATAGGACTTTTTGCATTAGTCAGGGATTATAAACATTTTGTGAAATGCAATTTAGATAGTAAATGTGGTAATATTGTCGTGTTTCTAACCGCTTTGATTAAAAATTGTTCTACAAAACGGTCCCCCGACTGCAATGACACCTGTTATTTAACTTTTTATAAGTTCTTTTTGGCGGGGCAGTCGCGTTTTTAATATTGTTTAAATTTGTTTATTTTCAATTCACACATTTTAGTGACAGATTATATAGTTTTGGAATGTACTCATCAGGGCCTTTCATTTGATGCCCATATTGTAATAATTGAAGATTTTTTTATTTACATTTGAAAGAGGCGTCGTACAGTCGCCATATTGATATTTTTCTTAAGAAAAAATAGCCAGTGTCACTCGGGATGATATAAGGATTCGAACCCCATACATTTTAGCAGTTATGGTGGAATAAATAAACTCACATACACACATACAAACGTACCTACATGAACCGTGAACAGATTACACTCTCTGTTTTTTTGGGCAGTATATAAAAAAAATCTTGAATAAACTTTTCTACCTAAATCGGAGTATGTACATATTTCTACCGGTATATTTAATCTAGAATGAAGAAAAGTTCAAAGACAGAATTTCCGAGTAAATTATTCGTTATTTTCTTTTCTATAATTTCCTGAAACAACAAGATTACCTAATATCTTTATCCAGAGACACGCATGCGAATAACATTCCGAATTTCCGTACATAAAATAATTTTACTCACTACTCACTCACACTTTCGATACTGAGTTGAGTTCATCACTCAAAGTAAAACTGTGACTCAAACTCAACTCAGTACCAAAAGTCCTCGTAAAAGGTTGCGAATCTGCGCGGCGTCGATTTTTTGCACGCCTAGTTAATAAGCGTCTACTGGCTCGTGAAATATTACAAATTGCGTCCCCCACCCCCCACTTTTTACAGCGTTTCATGTTGCCGCCGAGGACATTCGATCATAAGTGCTAAATGAACATATCTGCTTACACGCTCGCTTGACAATTTACACCCAGTTTTGTTTATGGTGGAGGTGTAAAAATGTGTACAGCTAATTTAGGGAGGTAAAAAAAGACGACTGACTTATAAGGGCGGGGTAACATTAGATACTTTTTCATTTATTTGAGTTTGCTTTAAATTGGATTTCCCATGTTCACTCGGTAAAAATATATATTATTTGATCCAAGTAGTGACTACTTCTTATTCCTAAATATTTTCTTGAAAATATTTCAATTCAATGACACACAATGCGATTAAATTACAAACAATGTACTACAGAAGTGACCAACTTCAGAGCGCTTGCGGTATCGACGTATTTTAATCTATCAAATTTTATCTTATCCATACATTCGAGTGAAGTTGCAGCGGATCACTGACTATTGTTAATTTAATCGCATTGTACCTCTCTAATTCAGTCTTACAATCGAAATATCATAAAACTTATTAGTAATTATTGAAAGCAGTTAAACAGAAGTAAATTATTATACCTAAACTTTTGAAATAAAAATGATAGTTAGAGCTTATGAAATTAACGATATTCATATTACTGAACACAATACACGGATCAAACAAGAAAGTGGCATAGATGTCATTATAAATTTCCTTTGTGTTAATTCCTTAGATACTGTCGACTTCTCGATCGGAGACCGAGTCTAATGCTTAATTGTATTGAATCGTTACAAAATCAGTTAGAACGCAATATAACCAATCAATTTCCTTAAAGGATAACTTTATAAAAGGGAAATTGGGAAAGTGAATTAAGCGCCCCACAAACTGGTTATATCAATCATAAACTTATTCGATTAATTACGTTTTGCGGAGTTAATAGCGACATCTAATATCGTTCGTAGGGATGTGCAGGTGAGTTGTGAGATGTCGATGTTTTGAACACTAATTAATGATTAACAGAAAAACACATAAACCAGAGTTGAATAAATTCTTATGTGTCTTATTTGACAAATTGTTTTCTCTTGGTTGTATAAAATCTTCTGATAATATGCGGCAATATTAAGTTGTGAAAAGATGTAAGTGGATTCGAATTGATTTTTGAATAGCAGCTGTAATAAAATCAAACATCAAGCTTTCATATCTCAATATGTAGTCATCTATTAAGAAAAAAATGTATATGTAGAACAAGTGAGTAGTACAATAAATGTGTAAAATAATGTAACATTTATGTATAAATGTGCTGATTGATTATACAAATACATGAAACAAATTTGATCATAAACTATGTATGGTCTATCTCCTTATAATGTGTCCTGAATAAATACAAAAAAATCAATGAGTGACGTTTCAATACACTTGCATCGCAATTAATATCGATATAGCCCATCACTAGGACCCATTTCGGCGGTGTCATTAGGCATCGTGCGTTAATGATTAATGCAGCTCGCCCGCGCCCGCACACCGCACGCCCCGCAAATAAAACTCAAACCGACACTTAATCGAGCTACCCCTTTTGATGGAACGATGGTCCTTCGCGCAGGATAATGTTGACCACAGAAGGTTGGCTTCTCTATTAAATAGCTACCTGTTTATTTGAATTTAGACAAATTAGTGATCCAATTGTAATCTAAACTAGTGATGGAAAGATGATTTTTGAGACAGATTTAGTAGTGTTTAAAAATAACAATATTCTGTAATAATTATATTGGTTACATTTATCTGAAATTATTTAAATGGAAGAAAAGTCTTATAGGAATGACTATAGTTTCCCCAGGGGTTTCCAGGGCCTGGTCCCCTGGACCCCCCTCCTGGATCCGCCCTTGAGTCTTACTGGTATAATAGGTATGCGGTAGAGATGTAGGTACCTATATATGATTTGCCGAAAAGACTTCAAAGTTCATTGGACACATTTTTCGCCAATAGAGAGTTGTAATTGTAAAGGTTTCAGTGGCTTCTATAATTTCGCAGTCACTTGTTTTATTTGGCGGTGGCGATCGCTCGTGACTAGTGCGCTGCGATGATCGAGTGGTTAACGCTACGATTTTGCGCACGTTTCTTGTATTCCATTAAGTGTTTCGTTTCTGTGCTTATGCATAACTTTTTCTAACGGCAGTACAATTCGTTTTGGTGTAAAAAATATATTATTTGTAAGTAATTTCCTACACGTTAGAAAAAAACTATTTTTATGAGGGTTGCTCATTAAGAAAAAATAATGTATGAGAATCTTGTTAGATTTTTTTAAAATCGATTAGAACTAGTGGCTCTGTGAAAGGTTCTTAAAACGTTATAATTTTTTACAGCAGCAACTTCAAGTAAGATCACAAGTAAACAATTAGTTGATTAATTAAATTAAAATTAACTAATTAGAAAATTTTCGATTTACTTTGACAAGGTTCCATCCCATTCTCATGCGCGCGGATTATACCTCAATCAAAACACTGGATAACTTATCTATAAATAAAACACTGGCAATGTTATTAAAAAATTAAAAAAGGAACACCGTACGGAATCACGGTGCCACAAGGCGGCCAGTATCTAAGTACGTACAACTTTATACCGCGTTATCAACAGCGTATAATGAGTTGAGTCGCAGCGTTCGTTTTGCGTCCGTCACGTGGGTATCGCCAGAGTCATCCATCATCGGGCAGGACTAATTGCCTGCTACCTCGCGGCCCCTTATCCTTTAATTCGTCCTCTTACGACCTGAGTCGAGGTGAGCTGACGAATAATTGCTTGAGCCATGATTGCCGATCGGAACAAAAAGTGTTATGTTGATGTCAAGTGTGAATACGCGGTAATTATGTACGGTGTATCAGATTGTGCGAGTGAGGAGTAATACTTATTTTGGAACGAAATATTCCATGTTCTAAATTGAGTGAAGGCAAGCATTTCTTATGTACGAAGTTCAAACTTGTTCTGTAATTTCTTGAAATTCTGCGTAATTGAAGGTGGCTTGGCTCAATTTCGAGCCTTATAATGTTTTAGCTATATAGTATTCAAATCATTTATTGTGTATCGAGGAATGTGAAATTTAAAAAGAAAACCTAGCTCACGCGAACGTAGTCGCGGGCACACACAGCTAGCATATTATAAGTCCCAAAGCAGAGAAAATTTCAGGAGAAGAAGACATCGTTACATCGGGTTTTTAAATCCTCTGTGGAAATCATCTATGAATGCACTGCCAGTCTTAACATTGCTTCTTGTAGCCAGGGGAGCTTTGCCCCCGGAGTAGCCCTAGCGCCCGAGAGAAAAATGTGTAGGTAGGGCAAACGCGAAATCCCGTCGTAGAGCTCACTCCGCTCCCCCGAACCTCTTAATTGCCCTCTGGAATATTTTTTCTGAAAGAAACACTGTCTAGCACCTGGTCTCGAAGTAAGAGAAGACACCATTATTGTATGTAATATTGCTAATACATTGAAAAGGTTACAGGTACATCTTGCGTAGCGGTTACCATTTTAGAGAGAGTGCCAGAGTTGACAAACGACAAACTAATGCCGATCGTGGTAAACACCCATAAACATGGTGCGCGTAACTCGAATCTGTCACGGCATTAGCGTAAGACAGAGGCGCGATTAGGGCCATCGCGCAGGTGTACGTTGGTCACGCCGCCGTCACTTACGGAACCCATCAGATTTGACACAGGATAATTCGACAATTTGGTGGCGTTTGTGACGCTTTCTTTATAAATACTATTAAAAACCGCAAGAAATAAGTTTTAATCTAGAAGATAATGCTTAAACCCGACCGACATATACAACCGGACTTACTGACCTTATAGAGTTAACTACAAAAATTTTTTTCAGGTCAGTGACCGGACTCTATAATGCCTCCAAAAGTGTTTGTTATTTTGAAAGAGTATTAAAATCGATACTTTGGAGCTGTCAAGCTGGCAACGCGGGCTGGCAGTAAATGGGCAATATTTGTTATTCAAAATTTAAAGTCGGCAAGTACTACCTTAATATCATATAAGGTTGAAAAGAAGGGTTGACCAGTTTCAACGGTCGCTGCTATATACAAAACATGGGAGGTGGCACTTAGTGGAATTTGTTATGTCCGCGACATTACGGCGGAACATGTAATAAAAGTGCAGTAGGCGCTACTGTACGACGATGATGCTTAGGGCTGTCACCCACTGATATTAGAGAGTACTGAACACAAAGGAGCAAAATTAAAAACAGAAAATAGAAAATAGCATATCTTGTCACAGCAAAAAAACAACAACTCTACTGAACTGACAATTTTTAAACTAAAATTCACCGGCCCTGAACATCATAGTTTTGCCGCGTCGCTAACAAGTACAATGCGATTTATTCAACTATGTTCTACAGAAGTGATCAATTTTACAGCGCTTGTGGTACAAAACGATGTATTTTAATCTATACAATTTACTCTTTGCCATACATTCTCGAGTGAAGTTGCCTCGGATCACTGTCTATTGTCAATTTAATCATATTGTAATTTAGCATTTCTTTAGTAGTATTGATCAAGCTAAATCGAAATTGATGATGATAATAATAAACATTCAGTTTGCAGTTTGAAGAACATATCTGTTTTCACAGCTCACTGAAATAATTTCAGTACTTAAGCACATTTTATCTTATATTTGATGTGTAGTACGAATATCTGTTGGTGAGGACCTATAATTGGCCATCTGCTGTTACTCTCGTATCATATTTTAAGTAATAAATAGGCTGTTGATCTTCCTAAGATAAATTTATAAAAAAAAAATAATAAAGAAATAAAACTATCGAAATTGTATCGAGCACTATAATGTAAAAATATTTGCAATCTTAATTCCCTATACAGAGAAAGATGACGCTGTACAAAAACACAAAAATTTAACATTTGTGCTTGCTTGATACAAATTCGAATCAAGTTTGGGACTGCCTAGGTCAATTCCAATGTAAGGCGGAATTATGGAACTAGAAATATGAAACTAAGCCCCTGCCATCCTTAAACGGACGGTAGGCAGTCAGGGGACACACTTTAACATTTCTTAGGTGGAAATGACGCGTGGAGAACCGATGTGTTACGACTCGTAACCGGTTACGGGGCGAGCGCCGCAGTCGGACGCGGACCGTCGCGCGTCGCCGCAGCCAATCATCAGCCTGAGAAAGTAATCATAACTCTTTAGTTTTAGAACCTTTGTGGTTGGTGACACACACAGAACATGTCGTTTTGGGGACATTTTGACAAAAATGGGTTGTTCTATTCTTTAAGTCTTCATGACTCTATCAGCTTCAGCTGGCATACCTTATTTTATTACAGATAATTTTATTCTCGAAACCTGTGAAATAGGCCCTTAGTTTTGAAATCTCCATGGCTGTAAGTCCGTAGTAGTTTTGATGACATTTCATTATATGTGTAATGCTTTTATTGTTGAGCTCTTCAAACATTTACATGTAGCATTTATCTTTCTGTTTTTTTCGTCAATCAATATATTTCATACTATGCAAAAAAATACCATTAAATATAAAACAGACATTTTACATTTTCATATTGAAAAACCCTTTCATTACTTTCCCGTATTTATACAATATGTTTATGTTTTGAGAATAACCAAATGGTATTGTTTTTATAGCTACATGGTAGGTTAGGTTAGGACAGCATATCCGTTTCCACAGAAGAAGGGTATGAGCTACTGAATCTTTCCCTACCATCAATCCCTAGCAATCACCAACTCATGTGTTGTTTACATATACATTTAATAATAACCGAGCCCTCACGTCGTGTAATGTATCTCTGCACGCACAGAAAACGTGTGACATGCGAAACTCGATTGTTCGGCCGAACTCATTATACGACATTATTAGGCATTTGCTCAACATTTGTCATGTGTACCGAAATTAGCGTCACACTTTCACCTAATTTGTTAGTGGTTTTGAAACGTGACATTTTGATTGTTGATGCCGAATTATTGTAATTTTTTCATTGGTTTGCATTAATACAAATTGTTGTAGCGTAATCATATGCGGCGCAAAACTGTTACTGGAATGAAGATTATTACGAAAGGAAATAAGTGGTTTTTTCCTTCTATCGTTTACCCTTTATATTGAATTTGATATCGGTTTGTGACAGTATATAATAAACAAATTATATAATAAATAAATTATTTTTTTCATCTCGTAGGACTATTAAAAAAATAACATCCAGAGACAAGAAGAATAATATTAGTAATTTAATTTTGTTTTCAGTAAACTTATACACTTCTAAGACTTTCGCGCGTACAGTTCATTATAAATAAAACACTATTTACGGATTACAGCGCGTATATTATTAAGAATGAAGCATAGGCGCGATAACAAGTCTGCGGTGTGTGAACATGCATCAAAGGGACCCAACCATTACATTAGATTTGATAAACCACAAATACTTGCTAAAGAAAAAAGGTTCATTCCCAGAATGCTACGCGAGGCTATTGAAATCAACAAACATCTAAATTTCAATAGAGATGATGGTTGGAGAGTACCACCAGCTTTTAGTTGATGAATTAGTACCCCATAATTCATACCATATCACACACTGCAGGATCTAAAGATATAGTTAGTTCGTTTTGTAGATAGGGATCAAAGGGGAGGTCGACACAACCTCTCTGAGTTTTCTCCCACCAGTTCTTTCTCTCAGAGGCCTCCCGATTTGTAAACTGGTAGTAGATTCAGTAGCTAGATCTTGTTTTCTAATTAACTTTATTCAATTTAATTTAGTAATAATTATTAAAATCAGAACGCAGCTATAAAATAATTTAATAAACTTGAATACATTTTTATAAAATTTCGAGCGGGTAATTTCATAAAAATATGAGCAGCCTTTTTGCTTTAGTCATCCCTTGACCACGGCCCCTGGAAAGGTGTCGAAACGTCGGGAATTCTAACAAACCAATAAATACAAACTAAATAATTCCAAAACAATACCTGAATTAATAATATACGCGCTGTAATCCGTAAAAAGTGTTTTATTTCAGTAAACTTATTAGTTTACTAAACTTATTAGTTTAGTAAACTTATTAGTTTAGTAAACTTATTAGTTTACTGAATTTACAGCATGAGGTATTCCTCAACATGTTTATGTTCATATTTCATTAAGAAAACCCACAAATACATATAAAGTTAATGTGACACAGACCATCTTATCATAGAAATTAATTGAAAAGATAAATCCACTCGGTTCCATTCTAAAACTTAAGCGTGAATGAGAAACGTAAAGCTATCCACCTACAGACAATCAAGGTACAAGTAAAAGTTATTGTATAAATTTAATCAGAGGCAAACGTTGTAGATATGCTGTAAATTGATAAAAGAGAAAAACTGTCTGGAGTTAACATAATTCACACGTGTTATCTGGAGGCGAGCTGAGTGCACAGTGCGGTCTGGAGGTGCGCGTATCTACATATTACACTGGGTGTGCTCGCTGCGTGTATCGAATGCAACAACCGAGCCAGATTGTATTCTGCGGCAAAGCGATAATTCAGCCCAATCTATGTCGTGAGCGCTCGCGCTTTGTTTTATCCGCTGGCTTCTGTGCACCTTTATTTAGAAAATTGATGAGAAATGGTTTCCATTACGACGTACCGCCTTATAAAAGATATTACGATCCCGGATCCTGATGTGCGTTTGTTCCGAGCGAGGGGAAATGAACGCAAATTTGTTTTCGTGATTGCGAGCTTTGGAGCGAATATCGAGTTGAATTGATATCGATATCATTTTCCTGCGCAATCGTATTTCTCATTAGATATTTATGTGTGACCCCGTGAGAGCTCCGCTGGTTCCTTATTCACGATCACCTTTGGTATGGCAGTATTATCTATTATATTATCTGTAATCGAATGATGTAGTAGGAAGTGAAAAGGTATGATTCAGTTCTTGATTGGTTGATAGGTTTTTGTTTTGCCAAATAGGTTGTCCGATAGGTCTAGATGTGTGGTGTTGGGTAGTCATCCAATTTGCGTGAGGCAGCTTCGCACGGACAATCGGCCACAAATTGCAGCGGTGATTGCTTGCCGACGTTTATCAATATTGTAGCTACCGCTTGCGGACCATTACCGGCTCCGGCCGTTCTGCTAGAGTTACATAGACATAGTCATACATAACCTACTACGCAACAGCCACAGTGCGAGATTTTATCTGTATATGATTTACCGAATCAAAGTAAAATATAAGGTGATGCGTACAAGTGCAATAAATATTTTAAGACCACAAAGAATTAATGGAAATTAAAAATAAAACAGAAAGTACAATTTACATTTCATTCTTTTGAAAAGTCATTAATGGTGTTTTATAGTCATCTATTATTTCAATAGCTCATCGCCCCAATTTAATACAAGGAACACGGCGTCAGATGAAAAATTATACGCGCGTAACACTTCTGTTGTCGCTTTTGTTATTAATAATTAAAGTAATCACGCAACATGCGCGATCATTAATAAAGTCGCGTTCCCAAACGTTCGCAGCAACCGTGAACTGTTATAATCAATAATTACAAAATTATATTATCTAGACGCGGAACTAATCACGCTCTAACATTAGGTACCGAGTGGCTCGAACGCAGCGGGGACGCAGCCGTGGGGTCATCCCAACAAAGCCGTGACGTTTACCGACGTGTCGAAATCCGCTATTGAATGTCGATACCGAAAAAAATATCGATTTCCGTAAATAAGTGAGTGTGGCGCATTTATAATAATGATGAATGGAGCCATCGGGTGCTCGCGTCGATATTGCGTGACCAATCGACCGCCCGATCGAAAGAGCTACGATATTCATCGAGTGCTAATTGAAAAGGTATTATCAACCCTCTATAAATCTAATATAAACTGGGCCGCATTATGCCGGGCGACGTGCAACAACGGTTTTCAGTTGTAAATCATGGAGTTTAGTCACTTCCACTCACTAAATCAAGATAAGGAATTGGCTGACGTCCATACTGTTGCAAATGTCAGAACGGTGGCTGAGATTTTCTATCATTAAGGGCCCTATATACTACAAAGTGGCGTTCTCATCTTAATTAAAATTATTGTTCGCTAAGTACATAATTTATCGAAAATTCACATGTACAGATTGAAGCTAAGGTTCTATAGTTTATTTACATAATAACCTCAGTAAAATATAGTTCGTTGAAGTAGTAGTAGGCAAATGAGCAAAAAGTGGCCACTTTAGGCACGTGAGGGTGCCACTTGAGGGCTATAGGAGCCTTAAGTTTGATTACCTAAGCGCTCATGCAGTTTCCGTTTTAGAACTACATAGTTTGGAACATTCATCAAAGTTATGTAGGATGTGATGTTATAAACATCACTTTTGATAATTACTGGTTTTTTTTTTAATGCCTGCCTTGATCGGTTACTGCCATTCTTCTTTGGCCAGCATCTTCAAAATTTTGACTAAGTACATATTTTAATATCTGATCAAATAGGCTTTCAACAATGGTTTATTTGTTATCGTTGACCAAACGACATTGTTATTAATTTGGCAACCACCTCGTGTGACCGCATCCGCGCCGCTCACCCGTGACGGAGCACGTCTAATCGGGCCATTCACGGATCGACCGGCCATTGCAATACGATCCGTGTATGCTGTTGCCTAAATCGTTACAACGATATACATTGGATATAGGTAATATGAAAATAACGATATTTGGATAGAATACCTATACGTTTTGCTGAACTTTCGTGAATTGATCGTAGTGAAGATATTTGCAATTAGGAATGTTTTAATTGCAATTTATCTTCTAGTAAAATACCATAACTTTACTTGACTTTGGCGTATTCTGCAGTCAGTTTTCATATATTCATAAAGTTAATAAGTATTATAACAATAAGGAAGTTTCCATTTTTTAAGATTCTAAAATTTAATTTTAATAATTATATCCATAACAAAAAAAAATATTTTAAACGACGAAGATTAGCAGCTCAAAGTTTTAATGACTTGCATTTTTCATACATTATGAAATTTCTGACGTCACAATTAAGTCTTCATAATATAATTTTATATAATACCAAATAATATACTTGAAAAAATACGACACGCACCAGATCATGTTCTCGGACGGGAATCGAACCCGCGACCTTTGGATATCCGGTCCAATGCTCTGACCGCTGAGCTACCGAGTCACTAGTTCCCGTCCGAGAACATGATCTGGTGCGAGTCGTATTTTTTCTAGTATTTTATTTGGTATTATATAAAAATAGCACTAATCTCAAAAAAAAATTAAAAATATAATTTAAATTTTTTATTGAGATATTGAAAAACTATTTTCATATATTACAATTAAACGCATAGGCTTCAAATATTTATGATTTGATTTCTAAAAATCCGACTTAAGGAAACTTCCTTATTCCTTTAAAGTAGATTGTTTAGGTAGTTCTTTGGACAAAACATCATTTCTTTTATGAGCAAGTCTCCACGTACAGTAATTAACTCAAGTTTTATTGCAAAGTTATCGATGTAAATGCAAAACTGTTTTGGATTAGGTAGGTTTCATAATAATATTTAATCCTTTTAACTTTAAAGCTTCTGTATTATACAAAAAACGCTTTTTTTATTTCAAGTTTTTTTATAATCAACAACCAACGATCATTCTTTAGTTAAGACGTCAATTATTCTTTATTAAGTATTATCCTTATAAAATGACGACTGCTGTTTGTAATTTTATTCTTAACGCCATTTATATTATTATCGGTATGGCTTTATCCTTTTCTAATGTCTCACAATAATCATGATTAACTCCAATAAAATCTATTAGCAACCATAAATACAAAGGAATAAGGCTATTGTCAAGCGTGAAAGTTGCAAATCCAACCGCCCACGAAACAGCTGTCGCGTATATTAAACAAAAGACGACGCGGGCGCACAACGATCGCACAAAAGGGACCACAACGTAAATGCACTTCCAATTTATCGACACTAATTACGTAATTATGGGGGAGCAGTAAAAAAACGAAATGGCGAGCATTCCCGGCGCCCAGTCGACACATTAGCTCACGACATTTCTCGGCATAAGTCGGCAACGTTTTTTTCCCCCGCAAATTGAAAGTCATGCATGGTTTGATATATGATTTCGACGAGCAAAATTTTTAGTCCATTACAGCATTGTAACATAATTAGGTAGACTGTGGAGTAGTTATTAATTAGGGAGGTACATAAACGATCTAATGACCCAATGCTGAAACATGCAATTCTTTAAGGTTACTGCTTGTTTGCATACAATATTGTCTACGATGACAAGTAAATTGCTTTGCTTACGTCATGGAGTCATTCGCTTCGTGTAATTAGTATAAGATATAAGTAGTGAAATGACAATTAGTTATGACCACTTAACTCCATTAATGTTTGCACAATTATGCAATAAACATTTCATTGCTCGAGATTTCCTATTCAGAGGTAATAAATAAGTACTTACATGCAATTAATGTACTTTACAGGGTTATCTGTTGTTCTAAAAAGTAGATGGTCCGTCGCAAGTAGCTGTCACGTTATGCATCATGTTTTCATACAATACATAGGTATAGTAACCTTTAGGTACAGCAGCACAGCAACACAAGAGTTTCTCCAATCTGTCAAATTTCTGCATCATAATAAATTATAAACTTTAACGTATTGGATATTAAAGTCTAAATTGGTTGACGGTCATTTTGTAATATTGAGCGTCTCTTTGTGGCCAGCACTACTATTGGTGAAATTATTATTTATTCATAACCAAATACACAATGATATTTTTCCAGTTTCACTTATCTAAAGTTCAAACCAATAGTTAGCAAAATAACTCTTAATTAAACAAAATATTGTATCTATACAACGTGTTACAAAAATACCCCTAATGCCCCTAACACCACAAACAGTTGTTCTGAACAAATTATTTTGAATAGATAAACCATTGCATATACAATAGCAGTCGCATTGCAAATGCGGTAAAAACAACCAATAGCTCCAGGCAATGTTTGTAAAAGTCAAAATGAACCAAACTTATTTCCTTACCTATACAACATGTTACAAAAATACCCCTAATACCTAATATGGTATATAGGGACCATCAAACTGAACAACTTTTACTATGGGACCAACTTTGAAATCGCGAAAAAAAGAATCAGCTGTTCCATACAAAAAATAATTACGAAAATATGAATATGATGAATCTGGAATGGGTGGTAGGAAAATTTAGACGATTCAAAAGTGCTTAATTATTAAGTTTATTTGAATTAAGAAATTTTGACTTGACTTGACTTATAACGTCTGCATCTGCTAATATGTAAACTTATAAACGGTGTCTAATATATTCCTGATCATTGCAATTCATGGTTCCTTGTGGTATTTGTAATGACTCCGTCTTCTCATGGGCACATTCCCTCGCGTACGGTCGGAAATGAAATAGTAATTACTTGGCAACGTGACGTGCTCAATTTATATCCTGACTGACGGAGCCCACATTGTATCTTGGGACTATTAGTGCGTAAAATAACACTCCTTATTTATGATAGAGCTTCTAAACGTTACAAGGTGGAATACAAGCTTTTTACTGATAAGTGTTTACTTCAGCGTGCCATTATAGCTCGATGGCACAACAAGCAGAATTGTATCAGACATTCTTAATTAAAAATACGTAGATACTTTTTAAATTTTGAGATTTAAGCATTGCTATTTTATATAATACCAAATAATATACTAGAAAAAATACGACTCGAATACCAAAGGTCGCGGGTTCGATTCCCGTCCGAGAACATGATCTGGTGCGTGTCGTATTTTTTCTAGTATATTATTTGGTATTACATACGTAGATACTTATTTAATAACAAAAAAATTACCTATACCCTATAACATTTTTGGAACTATTTCGTTACTATTCACGAATAATTAAAACACAATACGATTTGAATAGCATGACTTTATTAAATCTACAAAATAAAGCAATGTAGTTGGCATGTATTTTAAACTTCACACATACAGCCTAGAGCTGGGCGAATTTTTAGTTTCAGAACAGAAATGAGCTTTTGTAGAAATTGACTTTTTAATGTATATTCCAAAGAATTGAAATGTAGGTAAGCCTCTAAAAAATTATATATTTTTAGAGGTATGTATGACAAAAAAAGAATATTTACGCAGAAAAAGTAGTGTTATATGGTTGCTTAGTATGAAAAGCAATAGACCGCATTACTAAAGTTTCGTTTTAAAAATATATATGTGACAGGAGGAAATCAAATTACCAAGGTAGTAACTGGCGAATACAGTCGCCTGAATTGCAAAAGGCCTAGGTCCTAGCTGTTTACTTTTTGATCTTTTGCAAGAAGGTCGTATTTTATCCAAACATCCATCGGCTTCGGCTCGGAACGGCCAGCGGAGTGGGGTAATGTGCGTGCGTTGCGTACGCACACAGGTGGCGTCACCTGACACCGGCTCGGAACCGGCCACTTCCGCCGGACGCGCCAATTAGTGACGCACACACACACCTATACACACACGTATAGTCTCTCACACACGTGTATTCATTTGTTGTGTCTAGTACACACGCGCTTTACTAGGGTAAATTGTAGTATGACATGACAGTTGGACTTAGGTTATTCTCATATAAACAAGTAGGTATGTCTCTAATAAAATTTTAATCGTAAGTTTAATAATCCATATACACAATTAATGTTAATAAATACAAGAGTTAATACTAAATAAATATTGACTTCTGAAAAATAAACTTCAAACTTACTGGCTTTAAACAGCTGGTTACAGTCTTACTCTACATTCAAAAAAGGGATACATGGATCCCTTTTTTGAATGTAGAGTAAGACTGTAACCAGCTGTTTAAAGCCAGTTCTAAGTTTAGTCAATGTTTTAAATAAGGGGGTTAACCCCCTTATGTTTTTGCTCGTAAAATGCTCGTAATATAACCGGAATTGTACTATTTTACAAGAGACCCACTGTACTCGTTACCTATTTACACACACATTTGCACATTGAGGTAAAAGTACAGGCAACTGCGCTGTTAAATGACTAATTAAGTTCAGATTAGATGTTTAGCAGATAAAACATAAATGTACGCATTGTACGATTGTTACTTTTTAAAATATTTTATGTAACGGACGACTAAAAAGTGTGATTTTAGATAAAACCAACCTATTCTATTTTATTAAGGAATCTCAAAGTAACTATTATTAATATATAATTGTAAAAAAGTTACTATTATATTATTTAACATAACATATATAATGCATTTTATTACTTTTGAAATGAAAATTAATGCAATTGATAAGGAAACAAAATCTAATACTGAAAATGTTTGTAAACAATCAGAAACAGAACTTGGGCCTCGCCATAAACCCCGTCAGATGACTGAAGTTCGTCAGACATTTTGGTAAGAGAAAATCACAAATTAGTAGTTAAATTAACACAGCATTGATCAATAGAATATGAATGCATGTGTCAGGTATAATAACTGGAACATATCCGGAACCTGTGAAATTGGTCTTAGATTTAAAATTTCATAGTTTGCAATAGATACCGTAATATATTTACTTAGCAATTTGTAACAGCACAAAACATGGGACTTTTATTCAGCTCACGAACTAATTACATGTTATAATTTGATGCTAATAGGTCACCAGTAAAAAGTACATGAATACAGAATACGTGTGTATAGTTAAACTATTGTTCCACGAACATAGTTATTGTGGGCACTTTTTACCCACAGTTTTTTCTCTTATTAAAAGCTCGCCTAACTGACAAGACTTAACGAAGCTTAAAATCCAAGTTATTATTCATAAATTAACGTTTTGATGCGTTTATCGTAAAGTTGGGATTGGTGATATTATTATAATTGTGATGTTATCTTTCATTCGCCGGAAGCTTTGAGAACAACGCTTGGTAGGAGTTTTTAAATAGGTTAACTGTGTGTTAGATTAACAGAAAGTTGTCATCGATGGTTTGTAAAAATCAGTTTAGTAGTTTAAGATAAGTGATTTCAAATTCCAGATCTGTGGGGATACATATAAGACTAATGACAATTAAAATTTCAGGGTCTAGGTACTCTGGAAATTACACATGATTATCAGCTATTTTTGTTTCGTTCTTTATTATTCGTTTTCTGACAAATTTTATAAAAAACTTGAAACAAATATTGCAATATACATTTTTAAACATTTGACCCGCAAATCCAGATAATATAATATGTTTCCTTATGCTTATCCGATTAGCAGGCAAAGGAATTGTGTTGCTACGCCAAGGGTGAGTGGTCATTTGCGCGCGGCTGCGCGGGAGTCGCGCGAGGGGCTGATAAAATCTCGATTACTGTACCCGACAAAACGCCTGATACCGACCGCTCATTACCCATGAAACTAACTTGTAGATAAAGTCATGTCTTATATGGAAGTAAGTCGGCCTCATTAATTTAATAGCATAATGTTTTAGAACCATATCAAGCTTGCCATTGCGCTTATTCAGTAAGTTGCAACCTTATTTTCTCGCAAAAATTGGTACGACATGGTGGTATAATGTTCAGGTACTTTTGAGGCCGAAACAAAACTAAGTATGTACGCGTTTGCATAATAGTCATAAAGAGTAATTTAATGATAAATTCTTAAGAACAACAATCAAACAATTTTACCGTTATTCCGTCCGTTAATAAGTGTTTTATTATACGCTTGTAAAGTTACAAAGTTGTGTGTAGGCAATAAGGTAAAACTTTACCTATGTGAGCTTTAACTATTACCTAGATCCCATCAGGTGTTCTTTATATATTGTTGAAAACACTAAGAACTCGAAACAATGTCCTCATTTTCAATTTTTCAAGTATTCCGAAACCATACTTATATTGTTACTGCAATAATCTCGTTTATATCCCATACATTAGCCAGATCATATCCGTCAAGCGTTTACCATTCTAACGCTATAATACACATATCCGTTTGATATTAAATTCAATGTCAGAACAATAAAATTACAAAATAGCGTTACACCCGCAGGTACGCTCGAAGGCAGCTAACCGCGAAACGTCCATTTCATTTCCATAATTTCACAAAATGGCAGATTAAAATCCGAAAAGCGCGCTGACAATCGAGCGGCTGCGGAGAGAACAATGGCCGGCCGTAGCGTTTCCCGCGCATTATCTAATTTGCCTGTCAAAAACTGCGCGCACGCATGTACCTCGGTAAACAATGAAAACCTTAAATGACACGTTGCGGCTAGAGTAACGTAAATAATTTTCGAGTGACATATTTTAAATTACCCGTATAATTACCTACGTTGGAACGATACGTTCACTTATCTTGAGGTACAGTCAGCATAAAAAACAAAGTAATAATCCGTTCAATCAAAAATATATTTACGAATACAATTCACATTAAATATTAATACATGTATTACATTATATGTCAAAGCCCTGAAAATCATCAGTAATTAGGCTTCAGGAACTTTAGTCTTTGGTTCATTAGTCTAGTCATCTAGTCTTCATTCTTGTGGTTCTTTGCTAAATGCAGTATTAAAAGTATAATATTAAAAATATGAAAGTAAGTTTGTTTGTTTGTTCGCTTTCACGTCTTAAATACTCAACCGTCAGGGATAGAGAAGGACATAGGGTACCTTTCACCCAGAAAAAAGTATTACTCCCGAGGGATAGCAATAAAAACTTTCTACGCAGACGAAGTCGCGGGCGGTCACTAGTATTAATATAAAAATTCAGTACCTAATGACTTTGCAACTAAATTTTCATAGGAGTATGTTAAAACTATCAAATATTTTAAAAATACCAAATATTTTTTTTTCTAACAAACTAAATAGCACGGAAATTAATTGTACTGAAAATCGTTACTGAAAAATATTTCCTGCGACTAAACTATTGGATATTTTTAATTGTTTTTATGAGACTGCATGGGAGCGTTCTTAGCTATACGACATTTAATTTATTGTCGCATTGTCGTCTCCAGGTTGTATAATTTGTTATCTTTCGTTTCTGTTGAATTTTAATAATGCGACGATTTTTCATTATTTATGTGCTGAAATATTATGATACAATGCGATTTTATTGACAATTTTACCGTTATTCCGTAACCCGCTCCAACTTCACTCTAGAATGTTCGGCAAAGAGTAAATTTTACAGATTAAAATACGTCGTTTTGTACCGCAAGTTCTCTGAAGTTATCCACTTCAGTTGTACATTGTTAAATTAATCCGTACTTGGTAATTGTTTCCTCAGAATTTGTGCATACTATAGCAAACACTAGCAAGCGTAGTATGTCGATGATGTAGATGTAGATGTATACAAACCCACTCTTGAGCTCTTCATGCTCCAACAGTGGCATGAGACGTGCACGTTCCATATAACTACATAACTACCTCTTCAAAATATTACATCAAACCCAAAATATTACAAGAAATTCAACATTATTCAAAGACGGTCCCATTTCACTCTATTCTGCCGTGCTCTACAAAAGTTAGGCAGCTTAAACTGCTGATTGGTTTATGTCATAATGCAACATTTTAAATCTTCTAATACGTAGGTATTATCGTATACTGGGGAAACCCAGTGAACCTGGTATTCAAACAATATCACTCAATCATTTAATCAATCAATATAGAGGACTCATTAAAGCCGAAAAGGCTTGTGTTGAGTTCACAAACTTATTGAGGGTTCTGTATTTTTTTTCTTAGCTTCTAGTTTCATCAGTCTGTTTTAGTGTAAAGTTTCTTTCAGGCATAATATTGACAAAAATAATAGTGTAGTGTAAAAATAAGTTTCACTGAAAAATAAATGTATTTGACTATCTGAGCCACATCAGAGCAAATTTTTATTCCAAATGAAAAAAGAAATGAAATGTCTTTAATTACTAAATGGAAACAAGTCTACAATTACTTTAAAAATAATTTAAAAAAACAAAACTAATCGAAATACGTACCTATCCCAAAACAATTTCAAATCTACTAGGAAAATGCTAGTAAACACCGTGAACAAACAGAGTCGCGCAAACACGGCGATCTATCGATACACATGAATTAATTACAAAAAGTGCACACACGGTGCGCGTTTTATCGGTAGCTCGACTGAAATGATTCGACTAATAGCTCGCCACTGCCCGATACCATCTCTCCCAGGCCGACTATAAACATGAATTCGAATTAAAAGCACAAAATGGCAACAAAAAATATACAATAACTACTGACGTTTAGACGCGTTGTTGATCTATAGTTTCCACTTTTTTTCGATTAACTCGTTTTTAGGACTGACCGTTAGTTTAATGTTGTTTGTTTTGTATATTCATTAGTAGCTATTTGTTTGGTGTTGTCTATGCAAATTTTATGAAATATAATGGCCGAATACTCAAACGATATGTAAAAACTATGTAAAAACTTATATCTAAGCGACTAATGGCCGAATACTCAAACGTCACTCAACTTTGAGAGGCTCTCAAACATCGTCCTGGCGCATTGAATGTCAAAGATACGACAAAGACAGCATGATATTTGAGCGCCCCTCAAAGTTGAGTGACGTTTGAGTATTCGGCCATTAGTCGCTTAGATATAAGTTTTTACATAGGGCACATACCTAGTACATAATAATATATAGATTGTTACAATACAACCCGCAATGCCGAATATGGTAGATAGGGACCATCAAACTGAACAACATTTGCTATAGGACCAACTCTGAAATCGCGAAATAAAATCAGCTGCTTCATACAAAAATTAATAGCGAAAATATCAAAAATTTTTAACAAATAGGGCTTAGAGTGTCTTAGGGGCATAAAATATTTCAAATGTTTATAAAACTTATTCATAACTTAGATTTCGTGATGTTCTTACACATAAAATGCTGTGGAATCGCTTACGAGGACTAAACGGAATGTTTAATTACCGCAGAGATACCATCATGTTCGTGTAAAATAAAAATTTCCCCGTTTTACTGTTCAAATCGTATTGTCTGCTCAATTACGTGTCTTAATGGCGACTCGTTGGGCAAGTATTTAAAACGTTCGTAAGTATAGCGTGCAATGGAATATGAGCAATAAAGTAATTGCTGAGAACGTTGAACGCTGCCACGTAGTTCTGAGCAAACAGAAATTAGTGAGAGCTAATAAAAATTCCACTTAATATTGGATGTTTCTTTGAAGTGATTTATGTGATAATTGGCGGGAAATAGACCCACATACAAACAATCTTGAAAAACAGTAGAGTCAACTTTTAACGTTATTTCAGTTTTTCTTAACCAACTTCAATAAAGGAAGGTTCTCTGTTCGTCTGTATGATTTTTTTGTGTATGTTTACCGATTACTCAAAAACGGCTAAACCACTGACCTGAAAAAAAATTTTGATATGGAGGTCAGTGGGCTGGACCGATTAAAATTATTCAAACGTAATTTTATCAGGTTTGTTCCCATTTTTTTAAATTTGTAACCGGTTCAATAGTTTTCAAGTAATCCTGAAAATACTATCATTTCGGTTACTATTACACTGATGTTTTTATGGTTGTTCGGATATAACTTCTTTGTTTATGAACCGATTTAGATGATTCTTTTTGTTGGAAAGGGGTACCTTTTGAATATTATTTCATGATTTTTAGAGGTGTTTATTTTTTACTAGAGATGGTGCATCCACACCAAAGTTATTTTTTGTGGAGCAGCGTCTTGCATCGAGGTAAAGTAAGGTATAATCCGCGCGCAATGAAAATGGGATGGAAACTTGTCGAAGTGAATCAAAAATTAACGAATTAGTTAATTTTAATTTAATTAATCAACTAATTGTCAAGTTGTTATCTTACTTGAAGTTGCTACAGCAAAAGATCCCTCACCTCGGATGGACCGTGTTTTTGGCTATCCTTGTGGCTGGCCGGCGGCGGGTGTACCGTGCGCGTTTCAGTTTGATAAAGTTCCATTCCATTCTCATCGCGCGCGGATTATAATGTAAGCTAAGAACCATTTGTTAACTTTTGCGGTAACGTGGCAATAAGACGACTTTTTTGTATCTCAATGTTGCCCGGCCCGCCAACATTTAGAAACGTTACGCTACAAAACGATGTCGTGGATGCACTAACACCCGTTTTCACTAAACTTAAGAATCGCCTAAGTCTTTTCCCACAGACATTCTTTTCCTAACTACAACTCGATCAAATCAAAACGGTGTCATTAACTTAGCCGTCATGCAGCTTTTATGCGCCTATTTATCTTGGTCGAGTTGTAGTTAGGAAAAGACTTAGGCGATTCTTAAGTTTAGTGCAAACGGGTGTAAAAGACATAACTAAATTAGATTATTGTGTGTGCGAACTTTTACGAGTGCTATCAGTAGACTATTAAACCAACCTACACTATTCTTGGTGAATGTATTAGCAATTGATAATAATTTCCAGTTGGTTTAGCGATTTGCAATGCAGGATTATTATGCCTATATCTATAATAGTTATCTTTCAGATCCTTTCCCACGGAACGGTAGTCGCATATTGCCACTGCACCTAGCAATAAATGCACACCATACGTACAATTTGAACAATTTTAATTGCTTCCATTAGTCGAGTTTACGTTGTCGACTCATTAATATGTAAATACGTTATACATGTTAATATTTTAACTCCCCTTTGCGCTGGTTCAACGTAGCTTTCACTCATTTATAGATTTGATATCATTAGACGATTAAAATAACATAATTCTGTTTTTTAATTAATTTAATCTAATTACTTTAGTAGATTGATTACTTATACTTGGTTTTTGTAGGATTGCTCTTCATTTTTTTTTGTTGTAATTCTTCTTTTCCTTACCTTTTTGTAGTCGAATAGCATAAGTGAGTTGGGCTTAGATAAAACAGGCAAATCCACTGGCGGATATCCACATCTTCAGAAAAAAGAAAACAATTATCTGTCATTAATTTATGTTGTAAAATAACGATTTCTACATTAACACATTCGGTCCTTTGTAAATATCATTCATTTTAGTTTTAAGATTAAGTTTTAACTCATTATCATTAATTACTTTGCTTTTCTTTCCTTTAATTTGTCATTAGATTTAAATGATTGTTACTTTGTTTTACCTTAGATTATACTTAATCTAAGTTTGCCTAGAATTTTGCTGTTATTGCTTAAGCAGATGGCCAAGTAGCCAAAGCTTTAATAAAATAAAAAAATGTAAAATAACGTGAAAGCTATCACTTCAATCAGTTATTATGTAGTCGGCCACGTTATTCACTAAAATAGGGATAAAATAAGCATCACCTTCTATAACTTTATCAAAGCTTTATAGAGCGTTTGTCGCTATTGAGCTATTATGAATAATGTTTTTCAAGATATTCCTTATAACAAGCTTATAGGCCTTCCATAACTTTATATGAATAAGATGGTAAATCTATTGATAAACAGTATTTTAATTAAAATAACGATATTCGTAGGTATATTACGAACTGAATCTTTTTTACATGACTAAAATAAAAATTAAATCCGAAGCGATAAGTAAAATCGTAATGAAATACAAAAAAGCTTGAGATTTATTCGTTTATTTAATCACTAATTCTGTACAAGCACATTTTGTCGCCACAAAAAGATTTAAAATCGGTGGTAATGAGCAATAGGCCGCGCGGCGTCGGCGCAACGGAAGCGATACCGATCTACAACGGGCGCTGGGTGGTAAGGGGGCTCGTTGGCCATTGATTTAGCGCTAAACACTCGTTAAATGGCTACAAAGCGGTTAATATGCTGTAGTTTTTCGAGCCAACGTGTTTCACTTGATGAGTCTACTAGGTATTATACCTAACCCTACCTAGGTATATCTATTCCTGTTTTTTATGTAATCCATTTGAAACTACCGAGATGTCCGGTTTAAATGTCGTACATGTAATATAAGTAATACTAATTATTAATTTCGAATGTTGTTACTCTATTATTTGAAGCAGTGGAATGAGAATAAAATCGTCAACACATGGAATGGAGATAATGATGATGCACTCTTTAAACTCTGCATACCTACATTCTGCATCAGAATAGGATCCCGGATTTCCAATGAAAAGGTAGTGACACAAAATGCTTTTGTCCGTTATATTTTTGTAAAAATAAAATAATGGATATTTGTAAAATTTTAATGCAGAGAACTTATTGTGTGCGGAAAAATAAAATTTAGTAGAACGTTAAAAATGCGAAAACTAGGAAACATTAGCCATGATTCAGACCATTTAACAAATGAAGTATATCTAGGAAATTAGAAGGAAACAGCGCCCATAATAGTAATGAAATATAAAGCAAAACCTCACTACCACGCGCCACAAAAAGCGAGTAAACTTTTTAACTGTAGCTTAGAAACCACTAGACATTTTAAATTAAAAATATATCTGTCTCACTTGCACAATACCGTTGCTACCCTCCGGTGGCACTCCCACTCCGCGGAAGTACATAGTTATAGAGTTATATGCATTTAAAATTTCATTAAAGCTAACCACAAAATGTATGAAAAAAGTAACTTAAGGGGGAAAGGGGGAAAAAGGGGAGTGAAGAGAGGGACTCACCCATCCCCCACAAGAGTTTAAAGAGGTATAAAATGATGTTTCTGTTGTCTGTTAAAAATAACTTATCACGACATCTACAGGAGTAAGGCAGCTTTGATTCCGAGCTAAATGCATATATCTCTAAAACAATGTACTTTCGCAGAGTGAGAGTACTAATGAAGGATAGCTTCTCCCCCCTAACCCCCTATTCCCCATATCCCTAAATTCTTGCAATGCTATTCTAAATTTTTACCGATAAAAAAAGACCGGGTAAACTTTTAAATTTTGGGGTTTGCTGTTTAGGGAGAAGGAAGGGGGGATGAAAGAGAGACCCTGTCTAACTCCTCCCCCACGGAAGTACATAGTTACCGAGATATTCACGATGGATGTTTTCCAGGTTTTTTTTTTAATATTTGAAGTAATAGATCATTTATTTCAAAATAAAAGGTGAAAAGTTGGACAGGGGGGGGGGGGTTTCCTCCGTTCCTTCTTCATCCCCCGTTAACCACAACCCCAATTCCACGACCCAAATTCTAAAGTTTACCCTGCCTTATTTTTATCGTAGGTGAAAAACAGTTATTATTAATATATTTTGATATGGTAACACCACGGCAACACTAACAAAAACAAATTGGATCGGCAATAACCTTCCGTCATCCACATAATGTCTTCAAAGAATTTATTACTTTTAAAATTTGACTTTTAAATCCTGTCATAAAATTTCGGCTTTTAAATTATTGCAAAAATAATTATTTATATAAATCATTCAATATTATGTTTCTTTACAAGGATATATTACCTATGCGTCAGTTTCAATATTTTGATCGTTAAAATTTTCAGGTTAGTTATCACAGCAGCGCAGTCACTAACTATTGCTTGCATAGAGATAAGAACACAACATGTTTACAGAAATTGTTGCAAAAACCCTAAGGAAAATCTGTATTGGAATTACCTTTAATTAACAAACACTATTTTTGTTTCAATCGCTAGAGAAAAGCCCGTTTTAGCAGGAAAGCGACAAAGGTATTCGTGTTGGCATCGATTAAGGAACGTTTAGACTGCATAAATATTCATATTGCATTAGTACCTATCTAACTAGCGTGCCCGATCGCTATTTTATTTTTTAGGGTTCCGTAGTCAACAAGGAACCCTTATAGTTTCGCCATGTCCGTCTGTCCGTCTGTCTGTCTGTCTGTCCGCCCCCAGCCTAGCTCATAGAGCATAGTACTAGAAAGTTGTAATTTGGCATTCGTCGATATTAATCAAGCCGACAAAGCGGTGAAGTAAAATTAAGAAAAAAAATTTTTTAGGTTACCTCTCCTACACGTGAAGTGGGGATGTATTTTTTTTCTTGTTCACCCCATAGTGAGGGGTGTCGTTGGATAGCAATTTTAAAAATATTGCGGGTTTGTGAAAACAGTTTTTTGATTAAGGCATCCGTTTGTGAGTTATTAAGCTTTAAAGTGAAAATTTTGTTACAGTCAAGTGTCCCAACCCCCTGCAACGGATACGTGAAAGAATTCACGGTGGTTGTATATATGACGAAGTTAAAAGGAAAACTATCACAGCTAAGTAGGCTTTACAAGTTTTTACTCAATGGTTTCGTCAGTGGTAAGTACAGTCACATAAAGCGAACAAAGAAATTTATTTGTATGAGGTACAATTAATTCAAATTGGTTTGTCTGCTTCTAAGTCAATATAGACGATTATTTATAGAAAATTTCCTGTAAGGGGTTACAGAAAATCACGTGAACTACAAACCATACGATACCATACCGCTTTTAAATAATTTTGTGCATTTTTAAATTTGAAATCTTAGCATTCACGACTCTCACCAGATCATATTCTCAATTATATAATTTTGTTTTATTTTTTCATTTCAAAATGGCGTCATACACCCGACATATTGACTTTATTCAAAAAAAATTACGCTCGGTCACTCGGGGTGATGTAAGGATTTTAACGATACCTTACACATCCAAATCTGTTCAGGCATTTAGAAGTTATGGTGGAATAAAGAAACTCACATACATACAAACATATGAACCCTGAACACAATACACTGTTATTTTTTGGGCAGTAATACACGCCTTAAGAAGTGTTTAATAATTTACTGTTACAGAAATACGAAACTCAATTGATAAGAACTCAGAACTAGTACAAAAACATGGCCAATAATAAAGTGATGAAATGTTACATAAATTAAGTATGAAACACGCATGCACTGACGCTGACGACGCTCATGTAGGTACGTAGTTGATTCAATTATTTTTTTTTAATTCTTTTTTTATTTACATGTGACAGCCGGGTATTTATCTATTATTATCAAACAGCTTAAATCATTTTTGCACTTGACAGTACCTACGTTTGTTGATTGGTTTTAATGTTTTCTTCTCTTATGTTTAAACCAAATTCTCTCCAATTATTTAGATTGTTATATGTTTTTTCAGAAATCAGATTCTACGATATAGGAAGTTAAATTGAAATGACAAATGATAAAGATGTACTTACTTAAGGAAGAAAAAGACATGCTGCGCCGACACTGGGGACAATTGGTATGAGGGCAGGAAATGACAAGAGGTTGATAATTTATTTTTACTTATAGACTCAGGTAAAAAATGCTTGGGAATATTCCTAGACTTAAAAAAAGCATTTGACACCGTGTCTATTCCTCTGTTAATCCGTAAGATTGAAGATAAAGGAATACGTGGTACCCCTCTCGATCTCTTAAGTAATTACTTAGCTGACAGAAAACAAGTGGTAAAAATTGATGAATTTATAAGTCAAGAGGAAACTGTCAGTTTTGGAGTACCGCAGGGGAGCGTACTTGGCCCTACCCTCTTTCTAATTTATATCGATGACCTGTGCAGATTGAACATGCCTGGAACTGAAATCATCTCATTTGCAGATGACACAGTGGTCTTGTGTACGGGTAACGACTGGAAAAAATTGGGTAAAGAGGCTGATACTAAATTTCAATTGGTTACAAAATGGTTGAATGATAACCTTATGACACTAAATGAAACAAAAACAAAGTACATGACCTTTAGCATGCGTAAAAATACCCAACCCAAAGAAGATATTGAAATTAAATGTCATAAATGCAGTAATACACAAAATTGTGACTGCTATTGCCTGACTAACTCGGCTACTGTCCGCTATCTTGGTGTAATGCTAGACCACCACTTAAGATGGGAAAAACATATTAAGAGCATAACTGGCAGATTAAGAAAACTAATTTATATTTTTAAAAACATTAGACACATTTGCGACAGTAAACTAATAAAAGTTATATACACTTCACTTTGCCAATCAATTATCAATTATTGTATCTTAATCTGGGGCGGATGCTCTAAAACCCTTTTACTAAAATTAGAAAGAGCTCAAAGAGCTATCCTAAAAATTATGACTTTTAAACCTATCAAATACTCTACACATCTACTGTATCAGGAGACAAAAACACTAACCGTTCGTCAACTATACATTAAAAATCTAATACTGTACCAACACAAGTTTCCGAGCTCCTTTGTAGCCAGTAAGAGAAGACAAGATATAATATTTGAACTACCGAATGTTAATTCAAAATTTGCTCGTAATCACTTTCCATATTTAGGCCCGTTTATATATAACAAAGTTTCTAAAAACATTAAAATACATAATCTCTCTCTATATCTGTGTAAAAAAGCAATAAGTGAATACTTATTGGGATTAAATTATAGTAACACTGAGGATCTTCTGAAAAGTATATACAGTTAATATAACAAATAAATATATATAATAATTAAATATAAATAAAATATGTACGTCAGATATATTTTAATATATTTTCTAAATAAACATAATATAATTATATTTATTTACAATAATATATAAAAATATTAAATATATATTATAATAACAACATTATTAGGTCCCACCTGAGTAATCTGGTGACGTGTCGATTTATTTATTTAGGATACATTAAGATTAAGACATTAGTAGATATTATAAATTAAAACATGTTTGCTGAGGTTGTATAATGTTGACATCGGAAAAATTTTGTGATTGTCGCGCATATACTACACCTGGGGACGAGGATTGTTTACCCTACCGTGGCACAGTTTTATACTAATACGGAGGGTACTTGAATTAACTCAGTGGTTCAGTTCGTAGACTAACAGCTCTTGTCACTTATCCATACTAAGATGCTTTATTAGTTGTATTTTTCTAAGAACCTTGTACTGTTTTGATACAAATAAATAATTTTTGATTTTGATTTGATTTGACTTATATATTGAATACCACTGACATCTACTATTAAAGGTTTCAACCTATTGCGATAGAGAAGTATTTTAACATTATCTATTTACTTATAGCTTATTATAAATTCACCCAGAGTACAACAATATGAGTATACCTTAGATTATTTAATAAATAATCTAAAAAGTCCACCTTGTCAGCAATGAGGTTGAGAGTAGGGAGTGCTTGAGTCAGAGACGATAAGACACCTCATTGAGGAGGTAGTAAGTAGTATTAGGTTTTAAAAAGTGTATTTTTTTAGGCTAAGGCGTGGTTATAGTCATCTCATTAAAGCTTAATTTAAATGTTCATTGTATTTTCATGTCCATTCAAAAGAGCTATCGTTGCCGCGCTTCGAACACGCAATACCGTGAGGCGATTCTAGAAAACGGTCGTTTTGCGATTAGATCAGGAGAGCGGGGGGTGGCAGGGAGGGGGGTATATTGTTAATTGCTCCGTTTTGTGAACACGGCCCGTGGCGTGTTCAGCCGGCAATCAGCGGACTCTGACTGATTGCTTTTTAAATAGGTTTTATGCCCGCTAAAAATGTTACTAAGGAAATCGAAAGAAAAGCTCGAGAATTCGGGGTTGTTGTGTAATGGCGGGCGAGGACAAGTTGGTTCGTGAAACGCGACCACCACCGTGACGATTGCTAGAAATATTTTTCTTTGTCTAATGATGTGTTAGGGTTGCCGTTTGACTTGTAAACTTGCGTTAGATATCCCTTTTTAATGGGTTTAAATTATTTGATAGAGTGTTTTAGAAAACAAAAATCCATCAAAGAATTTCCCTGGACTGCCGAATTTATATCCTATTACTTACTGATGATATTTATTAATATTTTTTGTGTTTTGTTAACATCACATCACTAGCGGCAATTCGAACTTCTGCAACAGACAAACAAACTATTACTTCACATCTATTCTAACAAAAGTCAATTAAAGTTCAAGTACGACGTCTATTCTGTGGTACGACTCTAATAACGCGTACTTTTCTAAATAGCGAACGAAGCGACATGAAAAAGGTGTACGCCAGTCTAGGTTACATCCTGCCGTTCGAATGGAGATAGCACACACAATTTAACACGGACTATTAGCCGGTGCCCGACACCTAAAGCTGCGAGAAATACAACAGAAGGTCATCTTTACCACACGGTATGTTGAAACACTTAGGCCTACCTAGTCCTGAATTCTTAAATTTGCTTTATAAATATTAGATATACAATGTACACACGAATTTATCAATTTGAGTAATTTAGTATTACTCAAATTGATAAATTCGTGTGAACGAAACATTTTGTGTTATTACTCTCCGTGGTTATTAACTTTTTGCGCCAACTTGTAATTATTGCAAAATCTCGAAACAAACAAAGAAAATAAACTATTTTTTTTTAACAAAACACGTCCACTGAGCTTTGTTGAGTTTACCTAATCCAACTTATAAATCAAGAACTACTTTCTTTTAAATCTTGTGACGCAAAACCTGAACCTACGGTATAACATAATAAATACATTTCGATTTTAAACAGCTTGATAGCATCAGCACCATATTTTTCAAGCCAATTTTCCATTTATTATTTACATATCTTTACAGAATTGCCAGGCAGAGTAGAATTTGAAAAGTGTAGATACTGAGGCGATGCAGTAGTTAGTTTCGCGATGGCGTGACAACCAGGAGTTAGACCACCGGTCGGCGCGCCACCACCGCGCTGTTAGTATTCGTTACAACTGTTTAACCGCTCAGATTAAACCATTTTTTTGTAGCATTTCCATCCATTTAACTCTAATCAAATTCCAACTTTTTACACCAGCGCTAGAGATCACATTTCATTGAAAGTTTGCACAATAACGGGGAAAAGTAATGCCCGGAAAATTATGTTTAATATAAATAGATAAGTATCTACGTGGTATCTACTCGTGATTCGTGAATAGGTGGATATTAAACCCCTTTTGTTCTGTCTTTGTGTTTAAAACCAGTAATTATTTGCATATTTACTGAAATCTGAAAGTTATAATTTATGGTGAACAGTTTGTTTACTAAATCAATTACATGATTAGTAATCACTGATTTCCTTGACTCAAATAGGTACGATTGCATTTAATTAGCATCTGTATTAATAATAGCCCTGCCTAGCAATTGCCAAGCAATTTGTGAATTTTAAATGAAATTTTATTCACTTAGCCTTGTGTTTGTTTTACAGGGTAATGTAACAAAGAAAAAAAGGACTAATTGACAACATTTTAATTAAAAAACACCACAAAATCTATTTGACATAAAATGCCACATTTCGAATTGCTTAAGTACATAATAGCTATGTAACTATTTTAGCTTAGTAGGTACTTTACATACGTATAATACTTTAAGTTGTGTATTTTATACTAGCAGTACATAGCTACATAATATCATTATGGATACTAAATAAGTTACAACTATGTATAATATACAGTTTCTTTGCACAAAGTTTCACCGAATATAGCTTAATCGGATTTTGCTTATTTATTTTCTTTAAACAATTTTTATTTAATCTAAGTAATTCATTTTTATTTCCTTTTCACACAGTTGAAATAATTTTCTGTATAAGTACATAAAATATTAAAAACGAAACAAAAGTTTTAAGTTCGATTTATTCTGTTTCGTTTTATATTGTCAAATAAATTATCAGAAAAATTAGAAATAAAACACTTTTTACGGATTACAACGCGTATATTATTACTTCAGGTGTTATTTACAAACTTTCCAAACTAAATAATTCTAAAATTACATCTGAATTAATAATATACGCGCTGCAATCCGTAAAAAGTGTTTTATTTCTGATGAACTGTACGCGCGGAAGTCTTAGAAGTGTATTATTAGAAAAATATAAAGTACAGGTAGATCTGTACAATATGCCATACTAAATCACGATCTTTCGTTTGTTATAAAAAAACAAACTTCAGATGTAACGTACAATATTTTGGAGAGACCATGTTATTTCATAATTTTTGTATGAGTGCTTATTGAGATAGATTTTATTTCTTTTTCAGAGACCAAGAGGGAAAGATGAATTAGAATTTTACAACGAAAATAATAAACTACACTTTTTTTAGTAAGGTTGGATTTGGAAAACTAATGGAATGCATGATCAAGCCCAACCTAGGCATGTACTTATCGACTTACAAAGCGTGTGTACTCTACTCATTAATAATTACACAACATCAATTTATACATTAATTCTTATATCTGGGCTTATAATATCACATATTCTGGACAAGCGTCGCGCGCTCGCAACACTAATGCCATATTGGAAATATGTTATTCGAACGTCCAACGTTTATACTTCGCTCTTGATAAATACTGATTCTAAAAGAGCACTGGGAAAGTTTACTCTGTCACTGTACACTTTAGCGTCACTTTTGTTTGAAACTTTTAGACGTGGATCGGTTCATCGTCGTCGTCTTCGTCTGAGCGTCTTTCTACTGATGGTTCTCTGGGCGACCTGGGTGGATGCGCTGGGCTGCCTGGGTCCACGTCAGGAGAGGGGGTGCGTCGAGCTTGGGCGTAGTACCCGAGAGCGCCTAAGGCTGGGGCCCCTAGGGAGCCCAGGTGAGCTGAGGGACCGGGCATCCCGAGTCCTAAGGGCGGGACTCCTCCTAGAGGAGCGCCGGGATATAACCTGTTGAGAAAACATTGTAAGTTAATGCATAGTGTAATAAAGTGAAATTGTATTAGACTTTTGATATAAAACCTTACATTCGTTTGTTTCCAAAGATTAAAAATGTTTTTCTCCCAATGCCGGAGCATTTCTACTGTTAAGTAATATTATGGCTGATAATGGTGAATTTTAATTATTTTTCAAAATAGTCTAATTCACCACATTAGGGCTTTTTTGTTATCTGTAGCTTCTTTGTTTTGATCGACATTCAACACTTTCCAATACCAGCTACAAATAGGGTATTTTACACTAATGCATTCAGCGCTATAAATATTCACATCCTTCTTAGTTGTAATTTATCCGTTAGAAGTATAAATTTACCTGCAATCGAATGATAATTTAAAAGAAAATTTGCCAATGCATGCCATTGTACACTGAATTAAAATAGTTGAGATTCATAAAAATATTTAGCGATTTTACACTGTGGCATGTTTTTAACTAGTGTTCAATTATAAAGGGCTTGGGAATTAACTTGCATTAAAAAAAAGTAGATACTTTTTTATTTTTCAGTGAAACCCTTGCTCGTTGTAATTAATGCTATCTACTTATTAATTAACTAACTTGCGTAAGTAAATTTGCCTTTAACTAGAAAGGTTAAATAAAATAATTTCAATATTTTTTAACAAACTTTTTACTTTTTCGAAATGTCATATCATAATCGATCATATTTAAAAGATAATAAAGGGCATTTTAAATTACAGTTTAAAAGTGGTTTGAAAGGATAATAGGAAAAGGAGCTACTTATTTGTCATTTTTGTTAAAGCTTTATTCGATGACTGCAGGCAACAAAAAAATATTTATCGATCAATAACTTTTTGTAATATTTATGTTCTCAATATGATTTAATTGTCATAAAAATTACTAATAACATGTGGCTTTTAAGATTCTTAAGCCTGCGGCAGCAGTGGCAGCATCTTGACTGCAATACAAGTCTGCAGTGGGCGCCGGCTGTGCAGGGTAGGCCGACACTTACCGCCCAGTACAGGGAATAAACAACCTAGTGTATACAGATAAGGCAGCGGCTTCGTAGCGAGTTAGCAGACGCGGAGGCGACAGCTGCAGTGGTGTAACTGCTTGCCTGCAATTACAGGTCTGCAATGGATGCCAGCTGCGCGGGATAGGCTGGTCTCTAACCGAGTAGCCGCCGCACAGAGAATAAAATAGCTAGCATCTTACCGATAAGGCTCACCGGACCTTAAGGATTACCGATGGTTGCTGTGGGCGCCGGTTGCACGTTGTAGGCCGGTACTCCCTCCCAGCAGCCACCGTATAGGGAATAAAAGAGGTGGAATAAAAGATTATCTTACCGATAAGGCAGCGGCTTCTGCAGAGTGTTAGCAGACGCGGAGGCGGCAGCAGCAGCGGTCGCGGCCGCTTGCCTGTAGTAGAGGTCTGCAGTAGGCGCCGGCTGCGCGGGGTAGGCCGGTACTCCCTCCCAGCAGCCACCGTATAGGGAATAAAAGAGGTGGAATAAAAGATTATCTTACCGATAAGGCAGCGGCTTCTGCAACGTGTTAGCGGACGCGGAGGCGGCAGCTGCAGCGGTCGCGGCCGCGTGCCTGTAGTAGAGGTCTGCAGTAGGCGCCGGCTGCGCGGGGTAGGCCGGTACTCCCTCCCAGCAGCCACCGTATAGGGAATAAAAGATAATCTTACCGATAAGGCAGCGGCTTCTGCAACGTGTTAGCGGACGCGGAGGCGGCAGCTGCAGCGGTCGCGGCCGCTTGTCTGTAGTAGAGGTCTGCAGTAGGCGCCGGCTGCGCGGGGTAGGCCGGCACCCCCGCCCAGTAGCCGCCGTACAGCCGTTGGAATGCCGCGTAGTTGCCTGCTTCTGCTAGCAGCTCTAGACCCACTGCGGTTTGCCTCTTCCATTTCGTCCTGTGCACGAAGAAAAATATTTTTAAATAACTAGAAAAAAGAAAATAAATTGATTCATAAAATTGCGGCTTACAACATTTTGTAAGACAAATGATGACTTGCTCTTCCTAATGTATAAAAATGAGATGCTAAAAATATTAAAAAAAGTAGAACAACAAGGTAGATAGTTTCAAACAAATAAAGTTAAAGTTTATTTGAGAAATTATATACCTATTAAGTCATCTATTTAAGTGTTCTGAGAATTTCGAACAAGAATGATCTCCATTTGGTTTAATAATAATTAGGTATAATCTTTGAAAAGACTCATGAATTAATCATCGAATAGGGTCCTACCTACCTATTGGAATTATTACGGTACCTACTTTGGTGACAGGCTAAAGTACAAAATTAAACTCCTTAAAACCTGACAAAGAATTCACAGTCCATTAGAGTTTCGTACAAATCGAACTCCGTGCGAAACCCACAAGAATTCGCATAAAAACGATTTATGCTACATTAGGAACTTAAATCGACTCTAAAATTCTGTAAACTATCATTTACGTTCCCAAAAGCCCATAGATCACAGACCCCATAGTTTGTGACCCCAACAGTCATCAAATTTGTCACAGGCCACTCGAGTACACAATGGAGAAGCCGCAGTGAGACTAGTCATAAAGAGTTATAATAAAAAATAAATAAAATAATAAATTTGACAAAACGTCTTGGGCGCTCGTGTGTTCGCTGGAGCGTGGACGAGTGCTTTAATTTGATTTATTTTGTACGAGAAAGGGTGAGCGAGGATAAATTACGAGATTTCGGGGATGTCGCTAAGCTTTTTTTATTAGTATCGGTTATTAGTTTATTACTTAGTAAGCTGTTATTCGCAGACAATATTCAAAGGAATCTAGGAAAACCTACTACAACAAATATGTCTGTTAATTTTACTACAAAGTTAGTAAAATAAACAAAATTTTAGAATTTTATATGTCAATATTGTCAACTGCTTTTCGTCTTTGTTGTTAAATTTATTTACAGATAATAATACTTATACCAAAATCAACGCACACATTAATTGAAATAAATATTTTTTACAGTTAGGTGCGTTTTCGAGTGCTACTTAAACAATCACACGAATTATTTTCCTCGTACAATAACATCGCAAACAATTGTAAAAAGCACCCTCAGTAGTCAAATTTAATATCGTCCTCGAGTATTCGATTAGTTACGAGCTGTCTATTGTCATCGAGTGAGCTTTTTATTAATTTGAAGGGAGTTATTACAGCGCTGCGCATCATTGTTACTGCCGCTGGCTCATTGTGGGGTTGTGGTTGTTAGCAGACGGTTCACCGACCACCTCGTTAATTAATTTCTCTAAATGGATCATTTAATTTCATTAAATGTAAATGAGGGGAGTTCAGACGGTTTTAATCGTCTTCCATAAAATGATTTATTGTCATATCATTTATTACGAGCACTCGTTAAAAGTTTATTTTCGGAACAATATAGTGATTAACATAATTTTATAGATATACTTGAGCGCCATTGTGAGTCGAGCGTTTACTCGCAACACCCGGCTCCGAGCGGTTAATTTAAATACCGATCCTTAATTATCGGTAGCTGACAACTGATAGATAGAAAGCGGCCGGCTCGCATTAATCACATTATTATGACGGGCTGTTCTTAACGAACGTCATTCAAGAGCACTTATTTAATTGTGGAGCGCTGAATGAGAGCCAATCTGCTCTGTGACACTATTCTTTTATTGCCTCCGCCGGCTACGAACAAAAAGCTCTCGGAGAGCACTTTATTCGGACTGCCATCTCAAGAATTCGTAGATAATACTTTTTTCTCTTTCTTACACACGCGAAAAGCGGTCGAGGTAGGTTTCTCCATCTCTGTCGCGCGGTCCCCCGGCGGAGTCTGAGTACGCCCCGCCCAGTGGTTTAGTGATTTGATGCTGCGTGAACTGATTCAATTGTTGTTCGAAGAGGTCCACCCGAAAACGCGCCTTAACAGTTCTAAGTTAAAGACGAAAATTGTCCGGTAAAACGTTCCCGCTTACGACCTCTCCTCGAGGGGAGGTTGTTTATCTCGATTTGGGTTTTTGGGCGACGTGATGCGAATTCGGGTTGTATATCCGCCAAACAAAGAGCAGTTTCATCGATCGCGTCTGTGCTCTGAGGCGCTTAGGCCGCTCTTCTCTTGAGCGATCGGCCCAATTTGAGCTTCATCCGAACGTTATTTATACGCTGCTTAGAAAGTTTCTGAAACATGTTTGTACGAGTGTTCTTATGGGAATTGTACGAAGTTTGAGCGCTTTTACTGTTATGAAGGGGTATTATGTTTACATTATATGATACAGTAACACTTTTATTGTCCGACTAGGGAAATATAAACAAAATATGAATTGACGTAATAATTCGTAGAGAGTCATTTTGAATGTTTCAGAGTACAAATAAAAAAATATTTTTAAATATCAACCAGCGGGAGCTTTTATTTTTTTCTTTACGCATTCATGCAATGTTAATATAAAAACAGTCGTGTAAAAATTGTGACATATTGCAATAACATCCAAGTAGGTTTATCTATTCGTATTTACAAAAAAAAATAACAAAAGCATCTCAATAGGTTTGGCTCTACAAAATAAGATATGTAAGAACAAATTATTAAGAAATACACCTTTTCATCTGTTTGATATGTTTAATTGGCTGGCTATTATATTACTCAGAGGCCAATATTTGCCCTCGAAATTATCATACCCGGGCTTCCATCACGATCCGGAGTTAGAGCTGCCAAATTATAAAGTAGAATAATCAAATCCCCATATTAGAACCCGACCAAAACTCAAATGGCATTTGCAGTATGATGATTAGTGGTTAAATGATGAGTCGGGCGACCCCGGCGACCTTGGTTCCGTTCCCGTGTCTCTGACTTGTAATTTCGGATTCTCCTAACCGATTAGTGTTCTTGGTAGCCACGGAGCTACACATTATGTCATTATGCGAATACACACATGCGGATTTCTATAACTTACTCTTTAGGTATTTTCGTTTCGTGATCGAGCAGTTTTCTAATTGAAAACTTTCGTGCGACTAAAGGCCACTTTTATGGCTATTAAATACACATTACAAAACACAATTGTGAAATATGTAGATATGTTCGTAATAAGATTTCTTTCGGCAAATGACGAATTGTATGTAAAACATCTAATTTCTACAAAGTCCGGTGAGCTTTTTCTCTCCTTGATCTTACCAAAAAATGTATATCAAGTAGGTACTTTATAACTACACAGTTAAATTCAATAAGCTTAAACGTATTTTGTTTACAATTTTAGAAATGATTGCAAGCTTAAGAAATTGGGAAAATTTCATAGACTTATTGTAGAACTAGGGAAATTATAAAATAAGAAAGCGTTTGATATCATTTTAAGTTGATATGACTTAAACATAACTTTTAAAACCTATAAAATATTATTGAATCAAAGGTTTTTGTACTAACTGATAGGTACTAACTACTTACTTATAAATAAGTTCTGTAAGTAATTGGAAATCGCATTCTTTGGGAAATCTATTTTATCTGCAATCCATCTCTTTCCACCTAGTGTGTTCCGATCGGCATCGAAATGCATCAAGTGCTGAGCCGCCGTTTATATAAATGATACGAATTTACTTTGGACGTTAACCCATAACCTCCGAGTCAAAAGGTGATTTTAAAAGTTGCGTTTTAGTTAAGCGTGCATTTGTAAGGAAAACGGGTTATGTGCGCACAAAGATTGTTTTGTTACCAAAAATGTGAGTAAAATTGGGAAACACTTTTAATATGTTTTTAAATATAACTATAAAATTATTATTTAAAATGTATTTTATGTAGAAATCAGTTCAGTTACTTTTGGGCACGTATTGGTGTCGTTCTGAACGCATGGTTTGGTAATCGTCTCAGATTACAGCCCGGCGTCGCCTACGCTTCGTCTGCCAAACATATAGAGCATTTACCACCTCTTAGAAGTCGCAAAAGTACAATACTAATAAGAATTATTCCTAATGAGCCCAATGTGAACGGAAAGTTCCGTTTTGTGACATCGAAACGTTTGAATAAGAACTATAGTCGCTTGGTAGTGACGATGTTCAGTTATCACTTTGCCACAAGTTTATAACAGCTTAGAAGTCGCAAAAATATCAACTAATGTATGATTTAAAATAAAGGTTTTCATGCTTGAATGTGTAGACAAAGTTAATACCAAAAGAATAAGGAATTATAATGACTTGCAAGTTATTTGTAATTTAGTGCGACAATGATAATAATCGTCGTTGCCTGATGTTGAATACAACTCGTTAATCTGACGTGTATATTGTATACTCTAATATAGCGGTACCTAATTGCAATAAGGTATCTTGTTATAAAATTTTAGTACCTACAATTTAGGGCATGGCGATATACAACGAGCGCGTCAAGGCAGGCTACTCGCGACCGATGCAGGCTACTCGCTGCGCGTGCGCAAGCACCCTAAGCTCGGACCTTATGTGCAAGACTTGTCGAAGCATCTTGTTTCCGACTATGATGACATACAGGTCAGTCAAATTGTTATCATCTCTTGTACTCTAATCACTTGCTTAGTTTGTATTGTCCATGCAACTTTTTCGATTTTCAGGACAAGGCCTAAAATGTTTCAAATCACAATTATACACAAATCAATGATTGCTTCAGTCAAAATATTGTTGGATATGTTTCTGGTTTCGAACAATAACTCTACAAAAGTGGACATAAACATATCTTGCATCAGACCACTGTCATGGTGGTGGAAATCGAGGTCACAATGCGTGATTACTCGGGATTGCACGTCGCCAGCCTAAACGCCGCTAAACGCCGCCTGCCCCTGGCTTATTACCAGCTTACAGCCAGCCGACAGTCGCAAAACCATTAAAAACTTAACGATTCCGCTCAATCACACTGCCGATCTGTGGTCTGTCATCATCTTAAACGATTCCACCGACCAGCGGCCGCTAAAAGAAATGTATTTTTGATGAGTAGGTGCGTTCTGAAGCGCTCGTTTTAGGACCTTCTAGACTAATTTAAGCAACCGCTTTTATAATCTGTCTCTCTTGTCGGTGTCCGGAAATTCTGCTTTTAGCATGAAACATACCTTTACTTATCAAACTCACTGTGACTTTGCAGTATTTGTTAATTATATTTTTTCTTTGATCATTTTATTTATGCGTGCAAATCATAAACCCACTTACTAATAATAAAGATTGTATAGCAGATATACATCTGCTATACAACTACGCCCTTACTAATAGAAATTGTATAACAGATGTATAGTTACACAGTGTTTTGTCCCTTTCTTTTTAATTTCAAACTAAAATAGTTTGACAAAGAGTAACCATTGTGTAACTATATACATTGCATCTGCTATACAATCTTTATAGAAAGGGGGAAAGTGTTTTACCTTATCCAATGAAAAACTCGGGATAACAAATGGACTCTGTCGGACTGTCGGTGCATTTCAATGCAACCTTAAATTATATGGCTATACATTTTTAAACAATTAACTGGGGCATCTCGATCGGGCACAAAGAGCAGTGTCAAAATGGTCGGCGGAAGAAGCGTAATGAGTGGCCGGCGCCAGAGGCCCATGACTTGCAGATACGCTCCGCTCGTGACCTTGCCACAGCCTTAAGTTAAACTTGCCTTTGTCTTATTCAACCCTACGCATTGAAGATGCTGGCAGCAATATACTTATTGCTGGATAAATAAATAAGAGGTGCAACTGCTACGGAAATTGCAGAATATGAAAGTGGATTCTGCCGCTCTGCTTTCCAAACTATTACGAAAATCCTAAATAACAGCCATCCTCATAGTAAATCCATTTTTAGGGTTCCGTACCCGAAGGGTAAAAGGGAACCCTATTATTAAGACTTCGCTGTCCAACTGTCTGTCTGTCCGTCTGTCGCCAGGCTGTATCTCATGAACCGTGATAGTTAGACAGTTGAAATGTTCACAGATGATGTATAGCATGATGATAAATATTTAAGGGATCTTCCATACAACAAACGTGATTTCTTTGCTCATTTTTGCTCGATATTGATAACGGCAACAGGTAGACGCTTGAAATATTCACAGAATATTTAGTTACATAGGTATTTACTTTAAAAATAAATAATTATATTCAAATAAAACATATATTTAAAGGGAACCCATACAACAAACGTGATTTTTACGGAACCCTTCGTATGCGAGTCCGACTCGCACTTGGCCAGTTTTTATACTTTAAATCTTAATGACGTGAATATACAAATAAGGTATGTTTTCAACTACCTTCATATTGACTTTGGATTTATACCTCCCAATTAATATAATAAAACGAACAGTTTACCGAAGTTTAACGAATTTAAAATGCTTGAAATTCTTATGTTTGCTGAGAAGCAATCACTAATTAAATAGAATATATGCATGTAGCCAATTAATTTGACTTTAATAACCCCAAGATGTGAGTGTGCCCATAATTAACGAACATTATTTTGTTTCAGTTGAAAAGAATACCGTCTCATTTTTTTAATTTTTGCTAAAAATAAAAGTTCGTTTGATGCAATCTGTGATTGCCTGCCACACACACAAGATTTTATATTTAAACGGCCTTTTATAATGTTTATAGTGTACACGTAACATATACGTTGTACTGATATGTTACATTGTACACATCAGCCTGTCGATTCTGTAACCAGTACCTCACTTCGAATCTCACGTCACTGCGCGGGAATTTTAAATCATAAATGATATAATGATAGGCTGTTTTTTTAATCACAAAACATTTAAGATAGCTACAGTAGCTACCTCAAACCTTTTGCAATCAGTATAGTAGCTTATATTCAACTAATTTTTAATAACAAATTCACGCGAAGTGAAGTGAGTTTCGAAGTGAGATGCGAGTTTGGTTACAGAATATATTACATTGATATGAGCAATATTTTTTCTTATTTATCTATGTTTTCATAAATATAATTGATATAAACTACCCATTTGTTAGGCAATATGGTTTAAAAAAATTCAGAAAACGTATTAGAAATAAAAATATTAAGGCAATAGAAGCGTATGAAAACAGAAGAAAGTGGCCGCACAAAAGCCATTTCATCCTTTAATTATCTTCGATTTCACACCCTTTCACGAACCGAAAAATTGAAGACCAAACATTAGTTTAACCGAAATTATGGAAAACCAACAAAAAATTGTAACAAAAACGATGGCGATTGAAAAAGTCAGACGGGGCGGCCGTCGTGTGCGGCGCCTGTCCCGCGCACCTCTGTGTCACGCCAGTTGTGTCTCGACTCGTCACCACATTCTAAATAACCGTAACAAAATAATACTTTGGGAAAATTGTGTTATTTAAATAAATTTATTTAGTAAAAATAACTATCAAGAAATGTACGCATATCAGTCGCGACAGTAGACTTTTGCCAAGTTTTGACTTTACGCAAAGACTCAACTAATTTCTTGAGTTTGTCCCACTCTCGGCCCGACAGAAGTAATAATTAGAGCTTCTCTAGAGGCCATCGACTTCAATTTATTGTCTTTGTATTTCAATTTAGTAATGTTAGTTTTAAAGTCGATTGAGGAGATTCTATACAGTGTAGCTCATCAAACTGGTGCGTATACAAGCAAGGAAAGTGCCCGGATCGTTTCAAGTTATCCTGTTTAGCCTGGGATTAGCTACAATAATCAAAGAAAATCAGAATAAAACTTAATAGAAAAGTATATGCAACATACAATAAGAACCAGAGCACCACCAGACCCAGAAATCACTTAAATACAACTTCAAACAAAATTATTAAATATCTACAAAACGAAGTGGATGGTAGAATAATAAACGGCGTGGTGATTATAAAAATGCTATTAAATCAATAGAAAAGTAGTGCGTTCCGTTTTTAGGCTACCGTTGTTTTTGTGAGAGATGCCGCGCGCCGCCCGCCGCCTAATTACAAACGTTTGTTTTTGAAATCACCGCCCGGTACAGGGGTGACGCAAGTCCTATCGGTTTTAACTTAAAAAAAGTTCCCATAGACGTAAGTTTTCTTCTTACATAAAAAAGGAAATTAGGCCTAGTTCTTGCAAATATTCTTTAATATTCGTTCGTAGTTTATGGATGTGTTATCGTTATTGTTTTCATCAGAAGAAACTTATGGAACTTTTAATTTATTAGAAAGTAAAATAAAAAGAAAATACATTGCATCAAAATAACATTAAAACAGGCACAACAAAGTCGTGCCAAATCGAAAATGTAAAATCTAATAGGTATATCAAGTAAATTTGTACCAATTTACAGATCATTTAACGCTATTATGTGGCTCTAAGTAGAATAGAATAAGTTCGTGTGTCTGTGGGCTCACGTCGGTAGCCGTGTTGCTGAGTCAGCGCGCCTTTGTGGTGCCGCCGATCTCACGCGCACCGCACCGCGGCCGGCGCCTGCGCCTGCGCACCGCTATACGCACTGCTGCTATACATTATTTTAATTGAATATCGCTGCTGATTCTTTATTACTTTTTATATTGCTTCAAGGGACAAAAGTCTCTTTATTATTTTTAAGTAACATTATTTATTTTTGCAGTAGTTAGGTACTCTTTGTAAGTAATTTTATCACACAAAAAAGTATTTGTTCTGTGGATTTTACCAATTCTTGAGCGAGGAAAAGCTTCAATGTATAATAATGAATTTAATTAATTTATTAATATCATGTACCTACTAACCTAGCTTTTAAATTCCGTTGTTACTAACAACTATTATGAGTCTTCGTTTCTCGAATAAATAAATTGAATTTAAAAAGAACACCTCCCTCGCTCTCTACATATAATGTTATCCATTCGTAAATACATGCCATTACAAATTGTCACTTAGGTATCTTACGAATTGCCAAATAACAAAAAATCACTTAACCCTCGAACGCCCGGAAAATGAGCCACAATAGATATTCCTTTGTTATTCCTTTGTTCCATTTCCTTTGTTGCCGCCTGCGTCCGCTTGGGCGTTGATGAATTAACTACTATTTCATAAATATTATCCATAAGTAACATTGAGAGGTAACTACAACCACAGAATTAGTATAGTACTGACGCCACAACTCAAGTACCCGCTTGCTTGTAACTTGCGCCACACGCCTCGCATCCAAATTTTTTCTTCAATCGGCCTATCGTCTTTGTGTTTTTAATGCCATTACATTCAGAGTAGGTGGCGACCGCTAAGCTGACGGTAAACCGCTTTTCTTCCAACTAGTAAACCAATCGGCTAGTTTCCCTCAATCGTAAATGGATACAATGAGCGGCTATCTACGTAATTTTACCACAGACAAATGTATGTTGGTAATTTCATGTAATTGCGAAAGGTGTGTTAGCGACACAACGGTATTTATGTAATGTTTCGTTTTGAGTAATATATTTGGCAAGTTTTTAAAATGAATGAGCAAATATTGTACTGCTTACTCCCAATAGAAATTAACTATTTAAAAATGTACTTTTTATTATTTGCAATTTATCATAAGGGGTTGAAAAGTTTTAATTTCCTTACTAACATAAAAATATAAGATCTTTCTTCACGTTTTATAAACATGTCGTTCGGAATATCAGTGTGCCATTACACAGAAAAAATGTTTTCTGAATTAAGAACCTCAGAAATGGTGACTCAAATCTTTGATTTTTTACCCATTACATCATGGGTTCCCCACCACAAAGGGGGCGAGGCGAGCGGCTTCAGATTAACTATACATAGTTTCTAGTACTGATTAAATTTCATATTTTTGTAAGGACATGTGTTTCATTATTGATAACACACTATAGTCAACGTCTATGGAAATGCAAATGCCTAGTGTGTGGAATACACTCACCGTCTGTTCTGGTACCAGGTCTTGACTTGTGTGTCGGTGAGGCCGAGCTTTGCAGCTAGCTCCATCCGATCTTGCACGCTCAAGTACTTCTGCCGTTCGAACGACTTTTCCAAGGTCTGGAGTTGGTGGTCCGTGAAAGCCGTTCTGGCCTTCCGCTGCTTCTTGGCGAGTCCTGAGGAGTCGCCGCCGCAGCTCTTGCTTGATACGTCATCTGAGTCATCTTTCACTCCTGTGGGGAAAAATAAATCTATGTTGTAGTTAAAAAAACGACTTCTTTTAGGTATTACGAAGGTTTCTAGATATTTCAGTGTTGATGCAAAAAGGTTTATTTCCTCCCATTGAGACAAAACAAAACGCTTTGGATTATTTAGGTACCTACTCTGTCATTAAATAACTTTGAAAATTTAAGAAGCCAAATCGAAATCAACAAGTGGATATGATTTTATCTTATTTTAATTAAGTTCATATTTGAACCTAATTTAATAAGTAACCTTATCGATTACTTGGCATGTAATGATTCGTCAACTTTTTTATTTGATTTACGGTTTACCACTAATCGAAGACATTCAACAAGACACCCAGTATTATATTACCTTGGCACTTGTGACAAAACATTTGAGATCATGTTATAAAAGGGTTATCGATACCCAAGATTTAATACAAGTTAACAGGGATATAAAATTAATATTATTGTATGTATGTGTATTTTTCAAGATTCTCGAAAATTTTCATAAACTTTTTTGTAAAATGTGATAAGTAATGGGAAGTATGTTTTGTCAACATTTTGGCGTTATTTGAGTGTTGTAACGTGACATATTAAACATGTTTGGAGTGCCAACCCTAGCACAAGGGCTGTCAGGCAGAAGCCGCGCAGGGCTTCTTGCGGTCATACGCCACATTTCCTTCGAAAGCACTCGTCTTTCAGATTATACTATACTACTACCTATTTATTCAATATTTGTGTTTCAACATCGCTTTTGATTTCTTTGATTCTGATTTAATTTCGATTGCGGAAGTTAGGCAACTTTCGCAAAAAACAATCTCTATAGTTTAGAAAAACTAATAAATTAATACAAGTCACACATAATTAGCTTTAAAATTGATCGAAATAGACCAAAAAGTTTGAATACAAAAATATTTACTTATGTATCATTTATGTACCTCCGACTACCACACTTGCTGGCCGTCAAGGCGTCACTTAACCCTTCAACGCCCGGAAAATGAGACACAATAGATATTCCATTGTTATCCGGCCGCCTGCGTCCGCTCAGGCGTTGATGAATTAAATGACTACCGCAAGTGCGCTATGGCATGTCGTTTTGTAACGCGCCTCACACTTATAGCTATCACTTTTCTTGGCGAAGCTACTTACATAGGAAGATCATACCCCCGGCACTTTGAACCCTGATCTCCCCTACTTATTGACCGAGTGAGCGCGAAGCGTCTTCGTTTCAGCTTGGGCAAAAATGCTTTCTCAAGTCAGGCCGTCTGGCCGCTGTCCCACTGTCCGTCTGTTCTCCTCTATAGTCTGTCTATCCTTACCTACTTGTCTTATTTAGTAAACAGATTTTGACAGTTGTCATTATGTCTTTTAAAATTAAATTGTTAACTAAAAATATAGTTTTCTTATTAAATCAAATTGTCACAAATAATTACTATTTCTTTTATAATGTAACCTCCTTACTAATAAAGATTGTATAGCAGATGTATAGTTACACAATGGTAACTCTCTGTCAAATGAACTAGTTAACTTTGACATTAAAAAGAAATTGACAAAACACTGTGTACCTCTGCTATACAATCTTTATTAGTAAGGGGGTATGTGTGGAAAACCATTTGTTATATTTTATTATTGATTTTTTCAATAAAGAGTTGGGTGAAGATTGTTTACCAAATAAGATAAGTAAGGATAGACAGACTATACAGGTCCCATTTCTCTACCGATTCTCGTGAATTGAGTGAGCAGATTCGATATTTATATGGATTTTATTTCTCGATTCAGTTTTTAGAAATTTTTCAAAATGGTGGAGATATGGAGAAAAGTTCATATTTCTAAAAAAAAATCTAAAAAAATCTTAAAAAATATCAAAACCGCGAGGTCTACAGATCATAGAGCCACTAGTGTAGGTATTGTTCCATAAAAAAGCAGTGAAAATATTTAGCAAAACAAGTTGTCCTTCTGTAAAATTGTATGATAAGAGCTAGTTTTGCGTTACAAACCGCACACCACTCAAGTTAATTATTGGTCTCTTATTTACTACAGAAATGTGCTGGCCCTATAGCCAAGGCGCTTTCTACAATTTAAATAGAATAGAAATTAAAATGATATTGACGTGAGATGTCGCTGACCATAGACAATCACGGCGTTTTGAAATTGTAATTTTATACACCTAATGTCAATTCTATTTTATTCGAATAATCGAAAAGCTAGCATTTGCCACTTGTCTAGGCTCTCTGTTGTGGTCTCTTTCAGACCCTGACGTCGGTTTATAACATGTTTAAGAACGTTTACGCTGACGTCTGACGTCGCGTATAGCGTTTGTAAAATAGAAGACCAAGACCTAAAACCGACCTCCGTGGTCGAGTGGCTTTGCACACCGGTTTTCAAGGTGTCGCCATCTCTGAGGTCCCGGGTTCGATCCCCGGTTGGGTCCATTTAGAAAATGAACTTTTCTATATTGGCTCAGGTCTGGGTGTTTGTGATACCACCGTTGTATCTGATTTCCATAAGACAAGTGCTTTAGCTACTTACTTTGGGATCGGAGCAATGTATGTGATGTTGTCAAATATAAAAAAAACTATTGTATTACAAGGAGATTTGATACAACTTTAGTAGACGAGTACAACATTTATATAAACTAAGCAAAATAAACACACTTTTCTAACAATTATAATGTAATTTTTTAAACAATGTGTGTGATGCTAAATGCACCATCACGCCGCACGCGCAAGCTAGACACCTTTAACATACCTTTCCATTATACTAAATATGGCAAGAACTGTGTCCTTACAGTATTGCGCGATTGTATAATGGTGAATTTAGTAGTGTAGATCCATTTGTGGGCTCCAAATCTTCTTTTAAAAAACAATTACTTAAGCAGCTAAGCCCTACCATCTAATTTAAGTACTTCTGGGTAATTATCATACTCTGTGTCATTTATACATAGCAGATATAATATATGTATACTATATTTTATATAACATTTATATTTTTTGTTTTTCTTATATTATTCTCCCTAAATATATTTATATCCCTATATATATCTTTAAACGTGTTGCTTGAGTTCGTTTGTAAAAATGATAAAAAAAAAATATTTTGTTCTTGTAATGTAATTTTGTTAATGCTTTTTTTTTGTAATTCGAGGATGACGTTTTTGGCTTTACTCTTAGTAAATTTCATGTAGTAATTTAAGTAGTTTTAAGCTGTTGTCAACCCAAATATCCTAAATAAATAAATAAATAAATAGATCTATATGAACATATTTGTCAATATTGCGTTAAGCGTTTTATTACATATGTAAATACTGACTGTGAATCAATCTCGTCAAACTTTTTAAAACTGCATACAGTAGTTATAATTGATGTTGGTGGCACGGAAAGAGGTTTTTTACCTTGTAATATCGAGTGTAATTAGGTACTGGGTCCCATTAGCCCGCCGTTAATTTATTATAATAAGGTTCAGCTGCCAACTCCCGCCGACCGTGAAAATTATTGTCATTAGGGCACAATAATGCACTAGCTGGGAATTGCCAATGCTTCGCTAAAAGGGCTAATAGACCGCGCGATTTCAAGTGTGCGATATTAAGGCCCGTATTTATAAATCGCTCTCAACGTTGAGAGCTATCTTGAGATCATATTTGAGATGCTCTTCTTATAGGAACAGCATCTCAGCTATGATCTCAAGATTGCTCTTAACGCTGAGAGCGGATTATAAATACGGGACTAAGTCTGTCTGTCTTGTGGTGGTGATGACGAAGGCCGATGTGGAATTATTATTGCTTAAAGCCCAATCATGATTTAAATTACTTACTTATGTAGGTATGTGTGTATACTTTAGCGCACCCGATAAAATACAAGTGCACTATAAATACCATATTGTAAATGTGTGTGATTGTAGATTATGCATTTCTCCATAAAAATACATTGACTTTTTTCAAAAGAAAAACAGCACCACGCATATCGATTTTGAAGAATAGCATTTGAACCTAGTTTATCTTTAAATATCTTTGATTGAGGAATTTGTATTTTACCATAAAAAATACAGTAAGTACGTGGGCACAGTTTAATTTAAGTTTGCAGCAAGAAAAAGTAAAATAAAGTTTATCCTCAAAAACAAGTTAAGGACACTATATTTAGGTAGCTTTTAAAATGTGTTAGTTAAATATTCCTCATTAATTACATCCTATAAAAGGCTTAATACAAAGTAGCCACGATAAGCCGCCCAAAGGGGCTACTACAAAAAAAATGCGATATAATCGGATGATAGTTGTCGTTCGAATTATTCAATTATAGACCTTATTTTTAGGGTAATAATGTCAGGAAACGGAACGAATGTCGTTCAATTAAAGTGTTACACTTTTCGGAGTAGGCCCACAGGTACGAATAAGTTAAAGCGTTAATTGAATATTAAGTTACTCGAGAAACAAGTTGATTGATTTCAAGTTGGGTTTTAATTGCTCAATAAACGATCCGATCTCCGCGTGAACAAATCTCAACAGATTGGGGTCAGAAGCCGCCCAAAGCAAAGGACATCAGCGATTTAAGTTCACTCAATAACTTTGTTCTTCGTACGGTCAAGCAAATTCTTATTTGAGTATATTATTTTAGTGGAAATTAATTCATACGAAATTAACTTACTAGTTAATGTTATTTGAATAAACATCTAATTTTGAAAACTATAAAAATATTTTTATTAACTACATTTTACATCTCAACTATTTTGCAACAATTTGAGTTCTTAACCCTGAGGTTTAAGTCTCTATTTTTTTAGTTATGTTGTAATAAAACATGATATTTGGGATTTTTAATAATACGTAGTAATAATATTATTATCTGATACTAGAATATGAACATTGAACAATCACTTATTGACGACAGTTTTTTTTTATCTGGTAATACTTGCTACGAAGCCTAGAAGGTAACTAGGTATTAATACATTTAATACATCGGTACATGAATAGAAATTCTATTGATTATTATTCCAGTATTTCCATTACAAATATGTGCGCCATTTTAAATATAATCAAGTTGGAAGCGGTAGCGTTATTACATTATTTGTTGGATAACTTTTTATTGTCTAATCTGAAATTTAATAAAAACGATTATATAAAAAAATCCACGTGCTAATTTGATTAAAGGGCTGTATCATAATTATGGAGCTTCTATCTTAAGAATTTCCTTTCAAACCATTTTTATGCGTACTAACAAACATTCAACAGAAAAGATTTGCACTTTAGATATGAAAAATTAATTGTATATTTCCCATATGCTTAATACCTAGGTACCTACGCTATTCGTACTTTAAAACTCAGCATTAAATTTATTCATTTTGAGAGGGCGTGACCGTGTCTAAATACTTGTAGGTACTTACTTTAAATAAATTTATGTGCAAAAATGACCTTGATTTTGCATTGGCCTAGATTTGGTGTCAATTTCAATAAGTGGCATTACTGATTTGATAAATGATTGACTATTATAATACAAATTAGAAAATTGTTTGACATTTCCAATTAATAAGAACTAGTAGTTAATTTAAATAAAAAGTTTGCTAAAAACAAGACCTGCGATATTTTTGGCAGCCATATTTTTAATGCGGAAATCAAATCGAAGACAATTAAAAACAATTGAAAGTATAAGAAAATTTAATGTAACAACGGTTTAACAAGGAAACCAATCAAACTTAAGTAGTATACAATACCGTTGTGAATGGGTTAATGTGGTTTTAATGTCGGTATAATAACTAAGTTAAATATAAAACAATTACGGATACCTATTAGTAACATTATATTAAATAACTAGGAAGCCATTCACAATAGATAGTTTTAATTACATGTACATTTACCCACTCGTAACCACTTAATTATAATCGTGCGATTAACAAGAATTATTGTCTATTCAAAGCTACTAATAGGACGTTAATCAGATATGAATCATTTTACCGTTCCCATTGCACAAGGAAACAGCTTTTTTCATTCAATTGGCAGAAATGTAGATTATATTAACAGTTAATTTTTTAATTAGACACTTTTATTTTTCTGCATTTTATGTCCACTGTGGAGAATGATGTCAGATGTTACCTATCAGGGGGTTAATTGTCTAATTTCAAAATCTATCGCAATCGCTTTCATTTGACAGATGGATGTGACACATTGCTGCATTTCTTTGGTAAGTTTTTATTTATGCCAAAAAGAAGCATCAATGTGTTACATCTTGAAAGCGATTGCGATAGATTTTGAAATTAGACAATAGAAGGGCAGATCACATAATTAAGTTTATGTTATATTGGATACAATCATATAAATTATTCAAAATACCACTGAATTGAAAATAGAAAAATTCTTATGTTTTATAAAATCTAATAAGCATTATTTTTAAAAGTAATATCAAACGCACTGACTGATACAGGAACCGTCAAAAGTTGACCAATACAATTATTTATTATCAAAACGATCTTTAAAAAATGTAAGAGTGATGTAATGGAATTAACAGCAAAACACTTTTGCAAAACATTAACAAACGCTTCCTCAAAATAATCTTGAAATCTACAAGCGTTTTTTGCTATCTCCGGTACCTACATGTGGTAAACTAAATCTTGTGAATAACGAAAAACCCGAACCGACATTCATAATTTTAAACACATTTTAATAATGAATAGTAACTACTATAGCACACACATTAAAAATTCGTTAAGCCAATGCATAAACATTGTAATAAATTCTGAATTTAAACTCCCGGCCACAGATTATTTTAACTTTGCTGTATTTTGCTGAGTGATTACGAATAAATTTATTTTCGGCAGAGCGGAAATAGTATGACTCTGGCATTAAGAACAGTAAAACACTCAATCTTTTTACATAATTACTATTACGAATTTCGAATTTCACAATTGTCTCTCTGCGATAGTTGTGTTGTGAGAGAGAATGAAACACAAGCAGCTGAATGAACAGGGGTGTATTAATAAATAAATGAATATTTGTCAACATCACATACATTGCTCCGATTCCAAAGTAAGTAGCTAAAGCACTTGTGTTATGGAAATCAGAGACAACGGTGGCATCACAAACACCCAGACCCGAGCCAATATAGAAAAGGTTTCTAAATTGACCCAACCGGGGATCGGACCCGGGACCTCAGAGATGAAACACCTTGAAAACCGGTGTACAAAGCCACTCGACCACGGAGGTCGTCAAATTTAATCGGATTGCAAAATAATTGAACTAGATGGGAAAATTGAACTAGATGGGAAAATCGTACAACATAGTATGTTATGATGGTATGTGTGGTTATACTGAGTAATCCTATATGTATCGTTTATACAAATTTACCTAATTACTATAGCGCTTGCTTTCCAGAGCAACGATGCAAGAATAATTAGGGCGAACGCACGCTTTAGATACGAGTAAGTTGCGGTAAACAATTGTTTCAACGAGTCGATTATTATTTTTTTCCTAACTAGATAGTTAACTAGTTAGGTAACTTTAATAATAATACGTTTTTTATGTACTTTGTTTGAATATGAAATGCGTTGAAAAGAGTTGTTGCGTTGATTATGAATTTTAAACGTTGATATCGTAGGAAAAAAAGTAATTAGTCGTAGTAGGTTGATGCCATATAAGGCACATCTAGAAAAGTTCATGTACGAGTGACATTACCTTCAAATAAACAAACAATAAGTTATTAAGTGTTTGAGTAGAATGTGAAGTTCCAATTAATTAATAGTTCCACAATGGCGGACGCACGCCCGTGAGAGCGCAGCCGCACCCAGCGCTCAAAACTAGGGTTTCTACTCATAGAAAAGGTAAAATAATATTCAATTGAAAGAGTACGTACAATAAAAACAGTACGTACAAAAAAAAGAGTACGCACAGTAAAAAGAGTACGTACACTAAAAAGAGTACTTATTGTGCTTTTAAATCGTGCAATGCCTAATAGAAATATAACAGAAGAAACTATTTGCGAAAAATCTCGATGGCGCGATGGCTTCAGACCAAATTTTTGTTACGTAGGCGTAAGGTTGTTTATGGAAAGTGATGAAAACGAAACGATCAGTTGAAAACCCTAGAGCTGTAACTGCGATGGCGGTGGCGTTGCGAGCGCATTATGTCACGACTGTGGCATAACACGCGCGGTAGGCAGGCACGCCGCGTAAACGATACCTCTACTACCTCCAAAACATTCGCGTTTTTGCCAATTAATACGAATCGCCCTGAATTATGTTCCATATGTTTTAGATTATCATTACGTGGCAGTGATGGTTTATGAATCCGCATCACAACTTTAGATTGCTTTATTGCCCACTAACATGCAATTTTTAATTGATACCTATTTAATTTAAAACCCTTTTTAGTCACGGCAGATCCAGGTATGTTGCATTGTTGATCGCATTATTTTATAGAGTAATTATTATTAAGTTGTGTTTAATTTTGCAGTAAATACACTTTCTTAGTTTTATAGTAGTACTTATTTTTACAACCTTTTAAGCGATTTGTAATTTTTATTTTTACCCTTAATCCAAATATGACGTCATACGAAATAAAACATGACAGCGGCCTACCTACGTCGGTCGTCAAAGTACGCCGTCACCGGCAGCCCTATAATTAACAAACCGCTCGATGCTTCAGTCAATAATACTCAACACTTAACTGCGGACGTAATTCCGTTCCGATGCTAATTACTCGGAAAAGCTGCGTGATTAAAACGATTGTTCACAACGTATTGCATTTTTAAGAAGCCATTAAATTCTCCGTGCAAACATGTGAACGCGCGAACACAAATATGGAGGAGTGAAGGTTGCGTTTTACGAATAATTTAACGACAGTATGGCGCAGTCCACTCCAAAGGCATTCATTTTGATTTGCAATTTCTTTAAATTTGGATGGATTTGTAAGATAAAATTACAATTTGCGAGTTAAACTTAAATCGTTCAGCGTAATCAAAGCTTAAAAAGGAAGCTTACCTTTACGAGCAAAAAAAAAAAAAATTCCATTTCTTTCGTTTTCAAGGCGAAATTTCGTTTAAAAGCATTTCACATAGCGATCACATCAAAGGGTTGTCTATTCGCAATATTCGGCATATCGATGTGAAATCGAATGAAAAATTATGCATTTTCCGATGGTTTCGTAACGCGCGCTGGAGTGGACGTTCGGAAGCCATTACACGGTCCGCGACGCGACCGCGACCGCGACCGCGCTACGGTGCTATCGAGATCTACTCATATAAAGAAAAAACCCATCATGTAAATATAAAAAAATGCTACTGTAATATTTCCAGCAAAACTCAATTATAGATACGCAACGATAACAAGAGCAAGCCTAAGATCTCGGCCACCATTCGGATGATCGCTCAAATTGTCTAAGCCACCCGGTTGACAGTTCCAACATTAGTACAACTAAACAAAATGTAAATAATCCCCCGTCGAAAAAAGTTTAATCGCAGTCTTGAGACAGCTTTTATATTTTTAAATCGAACCCAATTTCACAGCTCGCATCGCCTGTCAAAAGCGACACAAAGCCGCGAATGGGAGCCGTATTATGGGAGAATTCAAACTGGCTCTATTTATATCAATGATAATCTATTTATTGTGACAATAAAAAGTTTTGATGTTATCAACTCGACGAAAGAATTGTCACTTTTTTCTCACCTTTAGATATCACGATGCCAAAAGTCACGGTTTGATTCTTGTAGTGCTTAATTGCAACTTTAAGTACAGCACGATAAAATATGATTTAGTTTGATTTAAGATAAGTTTGCGAGATATGCTAAGCAGCTTAGGAAATTACGAGATGGTGCACATTTAACGTTATAAGGTGGTTATAAGTGTCGTTTCAACGTGACTTGGAGGTACTATTGACGACTAACGGCAAAGTATAATCGAAGACATATGCGTCTATATTTTATACCAGAGCAGTCTAACTTTGTTTATTTAGAATTAATTGCGCCCATCATACACTTTGTTGATTTCTCGTAAAGATAACGCCATCATTTAATGTCAAGGTGATCAAGATAGCAATAAAAACAAATCTCACAAAAGATCTATGCAATTACATTATTTTAGAAAATGAGTAATCAATTTGACGGTGTACATGCGCACCCCATCATTAACAATGGATTAATTACTCTGTTAAATTGTCAGCCGGACTTGTAAGAGCATTAATTGCTATAAATGCTGTATTTTTTTACATTCTGGGTAGGCAAGTGGGTTTTTCAAATTACTCGGCGAGAAGTTTTGTATTTACAGTTGCATGAGACGTTTAGTTGCTGCCAGCGGATGTTAAATACAGTAATTGGGAGGTGAATTCACTATACGAGTAGGTATAATGTATACGTTGGAGAGAAAAAAATAGTATTATTTTAATCACTTAGTAATAGTAGATAATAAAATATGAATGAGTTTTACAGATGCAAGAATAAGCTCTCATCAACATTTTGGCCTCAAATGTACATTCGGCCTATTTGGAATTCAGTGAGCGATTCCAAATTTAAAAGCCGTAGTGACATTTGACAAAAAGCTGATTATGACGTCACTTCTTTTCTTCACTCCCATAGAGGTGAGTCCTTTCAGCCGGGATTAATTTGGTCCGTTTTATAAGAGCTTAGTTAACTCGAATGCCGAAAGTTAGAACGGGTTGTATTTATCGCGTCCATTATACGTTTTATTATTTAATTTATTTAACGCCTTGGGTTTATCGGTTTGCCTATTAAATTGTCGAAGGGATAATGTGATCGAAACTCAAACATTACTTAGCACCGATATCTAAATTTGTTAATTTATTTTTATGTGATGAGTGGTTTATGTCGTTGGTAGAGTTTTTTTAGTTCTTGTATTTGATTGAAACATTTTTAACTGGGATATACAATCTCTTAATCTAGTTATAATAGAACTTTTCATGACATTTTTTTAAATAAATTAAATAGGTACCTACTTAAAACTTCCTACTAACTTTACTAACTAACTTTGCTTAAGTAATAAGTATATATGAGTATTTTATTTAAAATAGTTTTCATTGAAATAATAATTCCATTATTTCACCATGTAATGGTTATGGTGTTTACCTATTATAAAATACCTATATTAATAATATGAATATAATAACATTAATAAGTATAATAAAATAAACTGTAACACCAATTTCATTCATTAAAAGGACCACCGCTGTGCGCTGGTAAAGGCAAGTACAAATTAGAGCATTAACTTTTAAACGAACATCAAGTTAAGAATGTACGATTTTTTTTATAAAAAAAAACAACAGAAAAAGCACAAAGTGTGTTCCCGACAGAAGCGCCCCGCATTGGCCGTATTTAAAACGAAATTTGGCCGCTTGTCACACTTCCGTCATTTGTTTTCACTTGTTTTGTTGCGCTAACTAGGAGCGAGTGCAGTGCCAACCAACGCCCATGACTAATTATAACTACTTATTGGGCCGAAATTTCAAAATTAAATAAGCTGTGCTCTAGTTCAAATTCTTCTGTGTAAAAGTTTATATGTTCTAAATTAATAAATAATTTCTATGTGTGCAGAGAAAACTGCAATTTGTTCTGTCCACTTTATGTGCACAGAACACTTGCCATGAACAATGAACAATGTCGACTTACGACATTAGAAGTTGCTGAACACTTGGTATGGGATGCCTATGATTTTTGTCTAACAAGCGAGATGATTTCCCATACATAAATACATACTTACAACAGTTTTCTTTTGTGAGTCATTCGTTGCTGTGCTGTGCGTCATTGTCAGTTAGATACATACTTTTTTCTTCCATCGTTCATTACTACGCCTCCCAGTTTGACAGTACCATGTTGCACTAATGATTTTGTTTAAGTCTCTACTAGCCTCATTGCTTACAGAACGAGCCTTAGGATCTCAGTTAATATAGGTAGTTGATGAACAAAATATTAAAGTGTAGAGCTACTTCCAATGTCGACTCTAGCAAGGTAGAGTACACATTTTTTTCACAATGATATTTACCTAAATAACTACTACCCTAATATTTGTATTCCAGCTTAAAAATACAACGCTTATTCATATATCACCAAAATGTTTTGTGATACAATTTATCTTGTGTGCGTAGAGATAATTCTTTTTTCTACTTTATGTACTTTTATATTAATTAAAAATGCTTTATTGTTAATTGCTCCTGTTACTTTAATCTCTATTAAAATCATTTGTCTTGAAACACACTAATTAGTCTCATGCTTAAATTAAAATTTAATGAGGAATTGTGATGGAGATTACACGGTATGAGTTAAGTCAATTAATTTCAAATGAAAATAATCTCTTGAGTTAAACTAATAAATACCCGTCAGTTTATTTTCCAAAGTTTTTACACTGGAGTACTAGAGTTTTGGACAATATGCAACAATATATGCGTCGGTAGTTACTTTGACAATGTTCAAATGAATCAAAACAATTATTTTGAATTTTTAAATAAACTTTGCAAAATAATCCTGATCCCCTGCTACGCCACGTCATTGTATCTTTCATTAAGTGTATATATAATAGTATGTACTATCAACATCTATTTTGTGAATTTTCAAATAATAAAAATCTATTAAACAAAATACCGTTTCATAAATAATACAATCCTCTTTCAATATAACATGAGGTGTAAAAAGTAAAAAAAAAAACATTAAATAGAGTTCATTATCTGCAGAATCATCTTTTACCGAATTGCATTTTAATACTACAAAAGAGGATTTAAACAAAACTCAGGCCAGTCACACAAAATCTGTGACGGTCGAGCGGGTTTCGAGAGGACAGTTGTGACTCGGGTCGAGTTACACCCCACACCTGAGCGGCAAGGTCGAAAATAAACATTATTAATGTTGCCTTTGTTTTACGGTCTTTATTATACTCGATTGGCTTCTAAACTTTTATTGGTTTGCCTGGAAAATGAGACACAATAGATATTCTATTGTTGTCCGGTCACATCCGGCCGCTCGGGCGTTGATGAATGTAGATTATTAATAGATAAATATCGAACAACATCATATTGGTCCGATTCCAAAGTAAGTCTAAAGCACTTGTGTTACACATTATAAAGTAATAATAATAATATAAATTATTTTGTTTATAAATTAACACCCACACACATACTCTCACACAACACATATAAACAAAAAGCAATAATAATAATCTAAGTAGATACTTAAGTTATTTTGTTTATACATAGTATGTAAGTGTGACGAAGGAGCGGGCCTGTCTGCCCAACCTCATGTTTATCTTAAAATACATTATGTAAAGTACGCATTTTTTTAATTTTTGATCTGTGTTTCGAAGATCTGAAATACTGGCGCTAACCAAACTTGAGACAATATCGAAAAGTTCGTTTTCTAAATTGACCCACAGCCGGGGATTAAATTCTTGATTTCATAGATGGCGACATCATGAAATAACCAGTAGCAAAAGCCAGTTATAATTAATTTATATAATATATAGATAAAAGAAATAATCAATTAGGAATATTATGTGAATAAGTAAAATCCCAATAAAAAAATAAGTACAAATGCAGAGATATTAAGGATTAAGAAAAAATACAAATGTATAAGTATTTTCAGTTAAAATGCACAACGTGATAAAACATATTTCAGATTAAATCCAATTTATTCATGCCGCATTATTTGGCAATGCAAAAGGTTAGTATAATTTTTTCCTCAATAGCGTTAAAATTTGGTTGGGTTTTTAAATAAATATCTCTATAAAGTGCAAAAATGAAATATACATATTTGAATGCCATTGCTTACATTTTTGTTATGGATTTACCGCTTAGATAACCGTTAGCGAAGCTTAGCATTTGTTTAATTTTACATTATAATAAGCTAATAAGGGTACTAATTAAAATGCTAAATGTTTTGCATGTGCTAATCCGGATAATCATTAACTTCGACAGAAAACCGTTAAACTTTCAAAAGGAAATTTAACGGTTTTCTGTCGAATAGCTTTTATCGATATATTTATATTATTATCAAAAGATATTTAAAAATTAAAAATCTTTGATTCTTAAATTAATTTCTGTTTTGTGGTCCATGAGAAAAAATACATTATTCACAAAATTTAATTATTGTGTGGCGCAAAACTCGAGTTGTGCAGCTACGATATAAAAAATAAGAACTTTACCATTTTTAAATGCCACATTATGGTGGTCACTCATGACCATGCGCTTGATCTCGTGGCATGATCAATAAGGCTTTATCAAGCCATTTTGACCGTATGTGGGTCCCCTTCAAGTGGCAAGTCCTTTCAAATCTTGTTCTTTCGAGGCTTGATCATGCCCATGGATCAAGCGGCATGATCATGCGTGACTACCATTGTGGATAAAACTATTTGTAACTAATAAAATAAGTAAGTAGGTAAGTTTTTTACATCAGTAAGAAAAATTATAACTTTGCGAATTGTCGTGATAAAATAAAGTAATTCTCTAAGTACTCTCTTAAGTTATCATTAGTATTTTTTTATTCTATCTTTACAAAAAAATAATGTACAGTGGCAATAATCATCAATATAGGTATTATTTGCTAGCTTGATTATAAATTCTTTCTGACATTTACCTGAACATCAACTTGTTACAGCCAAGCAAGATGTTCATTTTTCTAAGTTATATAAGTGAATTTGTGATGCATGCAAATATATAGTTTTGTCTTTGAAATTTGAGGTTTTAGCATTTACAGTATACTTAATAATATACTAGAAAAGAATTGACTCGCACCAGATCATATTCTCGGACGGGAATTGAGTATAATTTAGTAATGTATAGTTTTGGTTTTACTTAGCCTGGATAGTATTAAACAAAAAAAACAAAAAGCTTATTTTGCTTACTGTTTTTTAAATTGGATGATATTTTAGTTGCTATTTGCGGTATTTTGCATTGATAACAATTATTACTGGACAATGTGTCTTCGTTGATGTCTTTTATTAGCGGAAATTAATTTCTATTCAAGAACATGTTTAACAAGAAATAAATGCAATAAGCCTTAAGAGATTGTTCTTAGGTTTATTTATGTATCGTTAATGATAAATAAACTAACCGCCTTAGTCATAAAAAAACTTGAAATAGAGTTATAGTCAATTTTAGTTATAATGCCGATAAGGCTTATTGAACGTCATTTAACTTTCATTGTTCTTAAACGTATTTTAGGAAAATGGCACTTTAGCGTTATTATGTTGTCATTCTGACGAATCCATAGACAAAACAGGAAAATTCACTGGCTGATAGTCACACTTTCCGAAGAAAAAAAACAATTATCTGTCATTCAATGTCATTATATTCGAAATAACGTGAAAGCTGTCAGTTCAATCAGCTGTTAGGTTCTTGGCTGTTATGTAGTCGGCCATGTTATTCACTCAAAAAGGGATAAAATAGGCAGCACCCGTGTTTGTCGCTATTGAGCGATTATGTTATGAATAATGATTTTCAAGAAATTTTTTATAACAAGCTTATAGACCTCCAATAACTTTTTATGAATAAGACGGTTACTGTTTAGAATCTTCTGTTATACCTAATTTAAAATATGTAATTTCTGTTGATTTACTTTAAATTATTTCTTCTGATTCGACTATTGTCAGAATAACACAAACTATATGGAAATCTTTTCAGCACGAGTTGAAAACTTTATTAACTTGAAAAAGCCTGAATTGAAATGTTTTGGGGTTTAAGAGTCAATATTGCAACCAGAAGCTAATTTCACTCTCATGCGATAATGTGGAAATCTCGAGTCAGCTTACCTGGCGAATCCGTCGCCGATCTGTCGGAGTCCGAGTCCCTGTGTGCGCTGAGATCCCTGGGCGTGGCGTCGTGCAATATATCCGTGATCATGAAGCGGGTGCGCGGCGCGCGCTCGCGCTCGTCCCGCTGCACCGTCATCGCCAGCGCGCCACCGGCGGGGCCGCCCGCCGCCGCCGCCGCCCCTACCGCATCCAGCGCGGGCCAGCGCCCGCTCACCACCTCGCCCCCGAGCGCCCCCAATGCGACCGCCACCGCGCCGTCACCGCACACGGCACATCACAAACACTTAGCCGCTACACGACTCCTTATCATAACCCCACAATGTTATTGCATCCCTCTATACACTCAGTCGCTCGAACACATTGAGTTTTCAGTTTATTCCTTTTATTTATTTAAAACAGTTTTGTAACACTCTTCCAAATTAAAGTTTAGACACTGGTAATTCACGAGTTGTGAACAATTTTCGTAGTCGTGTAGTTTGCGCGTGAGGGTCCGCGAAGCGTGTGCGCACGTGCCGCGCGAGGTAGGTGTCGGAAGCGACTGAGCGGCGGCGGCGGGCGCTGCGAGGCGGCGCCGGCCAATGGCGGCGCTGGGCGCGGCCTGCCGCGGGGCGTGGCGCTGCCATGTTGCGCGCAGCCCCGCTAATGCTCTTTTTGCTCGCCCAGAGAAAGCTCGGATTTAAGCTTTTATACGTGGATAAAACGCTTTTACGACGAAATAAAGCGTTCTCGCAGCGGGATATCGCACTTTATGACAGCGTTTCACTGAAAGTTGGCGACACTTCACTCTCGTAATTGGTTCGCGCCCGCCAAATTGGGACTTGTGTCGGAACTAATATTTAAAACGTATAAATGTAACCACTTATACATAAGATTTTTCACTGTTATCTACAATTACTTTATTTAAATGTTTAAATTATTTTTAAATTTCACATGTTTCAATTTAGTAAATTCAACCAAGGCTAATTAATTAACTTTGATACTTATATATATTTTGTGTAGTCTATTTCGTAATTTAAAATGTGTAAGAATTTTTTATTTTTCTTATAACTTAAAACTATAAAAGCTCTCCAAAAAGAAATCATGAGCACAAAAGTGCGGATTGCATCGAATCTGAGGTGTGACATTTTAAGTAGTTGGGTGTTTAGTCATAAACTTAGTTGATATTTTATACTTAGTTGATAAACTGTGAAGACGGCGTCCGAATGTAAAACATTTTTTTATACTCGGTAGGTAGTATATATACCCTTTTAAACAAAAAATAATTTTCAAAATCGGTTCATAAATATTCATTTTACGAACGAATTTTCATAGCAAATTTTTTATATGTTAGACCGAAAAGATGGCGTTGGTGAGTTTGCCATATTTTTATACTATACATATTTTCATTGTAGGACGTGGGGTAATTTTATATGAACTATGATCCTTCTTCTTTAAGAATTCAAGATTCTAACCACGCTCTATTGTTTTCCTGACGGGCACTGAGCAAGTAATAATTACCATGGTGACAGGTAGGTCCAGGTCCGATGACGTCATCAGATTCTATTATCTGACTAGTCTCGTTCGGGAAGGACGCATGGCGCCGACTCGCGGATGCAAACGTAATAGTGTTTTAAACAGAAAAAATATTATATCGTATCGAGGTGTAATAAAAACTGTTGCTTTTATGAACGTAAATGAATGTAAATGAATGAAATGAATGTAAATGAACTTTTTTTTCCCACGTCCATTTAGATTTCTTTATTAAATAACTAGCTGAGCTGACGACAGACGTTGTTGTCTAGTCCACATTTCAATATCGTTTGTAATTGTAAATTATTTTTAGTTTTCTCTGTTTTCCAGATTTATTTTCATGATAACTATTCTACGAACACAAACGAATAAAATAACAAATAAAATACGAAATTACCGATTTCTCTTACACGCAAAGAGCCTCATAACTTCTATCATTTTTTTAAATGTCTTTCAGAGCTTCATTATATTGTATACCTTTGAATTATTATCATAATAGTCAACTAAGCCTTAATTTTTGTTTTCCTAACATTAAAAAATACTCATTAGAAATAAAACACTTTTTACGGATTACAGCGCGTATATTATTAATTCAGGTGTTGTTTTGGAATTAAAAAATACGTTGAAAAGGACTCTTTTTTGTCAGTAACAAAAATTGCATGTACCTAAAAATGTGTAACTAATGAGACTTATTATTTCTAATACCTAGAACACGTCGCATTAGTTGTCTTGTGTTCAAACATTTAATTTTGTTCCTACTTACATATATCGTAAGTTGTATTTACTTATTTAACGGTCACGTACCTGGGGCCGTACCGGCTAACGGAAAGTCTGCCGGGCTTCAAATTAAAACAGATAAATCGAGCCCCAATCTGGCCAAAATGGCGAACCTCAATTCATGATGTCTCACGAACATCGATATCTTCTAAATAACTTCGGCGAGTAGTACAATACGAAACCCTTCACTTCGATTTATGTTTTAAGTTGAAGCTCGGCAGACCCGCCGAAGTTCGAAAAGTTATCCGGTAGGATTAGGTACATAAATAAGCCAAATGATTATTGGGCTTATTTATGAAATCCAACGTGAGAATATACTGAACTAACCCACTCCCCCTAAAAGGCGCGATAACGTCTTTGAACTTAAAACTCATGAAAGATCATATTTAGATTTTTTTCGGACTCGAACACAAACAATCTGCTCCCAAATTGGGGACTTTTTAGATATTCTTTTCACAGTTGAATGTTTCTATTATTTTCTTAACCTAAGCAAAAATGGGTAAGCAGTCAAAATAGCTTTTTATAAAAAATAATAACAAAATTATGATTATTCATATTCATATTTTTATTCATAACTTTTTTATATAAGGAAACCAGGAAGGCGGGTTCATTCAAGAAGGTCAGTAGTTTGAATAGTAGATTATGCATTAAGGGCTTAAAGTAGTGTATTGTGTCCCGGGCGCTATTATTGAACCCCGAGTACGAGGGATTCTATGGTTAACTCCCGAGCGGAGCGAGGGAGTTAAGGCTAGAATCCTGAGTACGAGGTGTTCAAGATCGCCCATGACAAATACACATTTAAGCCCGCGATGCATACTCTACTTTTTATACTTTCTGCGAGGCAATTGAAACCAATGACTGTTATAAAGAAAGTACTTAAGTAATTATTTAAAGTTAGAATAATAAAATATAAAAAATTAAGAATATTTATTGAAAATTAAAAGTTATGTTAGAAACATTACACCAATTGTGCAACGACAAAGTTACATTCTTTGGTACATTTATAGTTGGGTTAGAGTTTATGTTTTTGTCGTCTATTCTGTAGTGGTCAGTTCGACTTTCAAATAAATCCTTCTTGGTGCGCGGGTGAAAATGAATTTCGTAAAAAGTTTTCATGATAACATACAGCCTAACTCAGAATAAGATCTCATTGCACATAAACTTTTTTGAAACCAACATCGATCAAGCATGACTACAAGGGTTGCATTCTAAATTCAAATCACATTATTCCCCATGGGAAAAATGACTTACTTTAGGAAAGGTTTGCATGACACATAATATGCCATTGACGAGCAGGTAGTATAAAAAATAAATTATATTTGTATTGAATTCAAAATTATAGATCCACGGAATATGTATGTCTTGTTACAATATGACGTTTTTCTTTCACGTATTTAATACTTTAAGGCTGCTATATACCTCAAGTGGCGCCCTCATCTTAATCAAATTTATTGCTCGTTATGTACATAATGTATCGAAAATTAACAAGTACAGATTGAAGCTAGGGTTCTATAGTTTATAACAAACAATAATTTAAAAATAAACTATAGAACCATGGCTTCAATCTTTACATGTAATTTTTCGAAACATTATGTACCTACTTAGCGAGCAATTTAAGATGAGGGCTCCACTTTGAGGTATAGGTACATATAGGGTTCTTAAGGCGGATATCCCACCGAAAGTGGCGCCCTCAGAGGTTTTTATTTAATAAGTTGTTAATAGAAAAGGATTTTAATAAAACTTTACGTGGAATTTTTAAGACTCATAGTCTAGTATTTAGAAGTATCATTACATTTCCTCGTAGTCATTTAGAAGTAGATAGCAAAAGTGAATGCATGGGCATTACACAGACATAGTTCGCTAGAGTTGCCTTGTCGCTCATCATAGTTTTAATATTTATTGTGGAAACATTGAATAATATCTCTTACAGTTCCAAACTAAGAATCTGAATTTAACGGTAAGGTTACATAGGTAGTACATAAAAGAAATAACTCAAATGTCATTTCGAAATCTATTATATTTCTTGAAACAGATAAAAATCACCCCGATTTTAAGTTAATAATTTATACCGTCGAAATTGTCTATTGTTACCATAATTGAAATAGTGAGGCCAATTATTTTCTTACTTCTTTGTTTGATCAACGATTTGCCCCATATTTAGATGTTTATAAGAAGGTATCTTTCTTAACTCTGATGATCTGGCGCTTATGAAGAATAGCAGAATTGACTTATCAATTGTGCTATTCTTAGGCGTCAGAGCATGACGTGCTTTGACTTTAGTTCATAATGTTGAAACTTTGAACATTGCATTTTCTGCAAAACAAAAATAATTGCTTGCTAAGAACAGCATTTGAACCTCAAATAGAGCTGACACGAGTGACTGACTATTAGCCACATTACACATTATACATACGCTCGACTTACCACCTATGTAGGTAAGATGCCGTTTCTGCAATCCAAGTTGAAAAGACCGAATATGAATTATCGCCAATTCATAGGTTGGTGCAAAAACTAACGTGCTATGGTCTACAGTAAGAAGCGTGAGTGGCTGGGAGTTTTTCAGCGCGCGTGGCAGCCACCGTGAAATTACTGTAGGCTCATACGAGAGATTTTTTTTTTTGTACTATGATTGGTTTTAAGCTGGTGTTGCTAGCTTCGTCCGGTGAAATGTTTATTAATGCTTATGAAAGTAATAAAATCGAATAAATAAGTAAGCTTATGATGTAGTTTTTGTCATTAACTATTGTAGCTTTTGGGAGGGATGAATTAAATGTTATAAAATGTAGGTGGCTTCCATTCGAAACCTTTTGATGACCTCCGTGGTGGAGTGGTTGTACACTGGTTTTCAAGGTGTCACCATCTCTAAGGTCCCGGGTTCAATCCCCAGCTGGGTCAATTTAGAAAACAAACTTTTCTATTTTGGCCCGGTCTGGGTATTTCTATTTCCACCGTCGAGTCTGATTGTTTGTGATGTTGACTAATATTTATTTATTCTAAATATTAAACAAATTCTTCAGGAAAAGCATAAATTAACTTAAGAATTTTGTTTGGTGGTGATGACGTTTTACTTGCTTCATCGCTGCGCGAAGGTAAGTATAAAATATGAATGCATAAGGCAATAAAGTGTGCGCAATTTCTAACAACTGTTTTTGTTTGTAATGTAAAGTATTAAAAAAAAACTTTTCTAATAATTTAATTCAAACCTGATTTACATTTTAATAAGTACAGTGGCGAGTTAACTTACGACAACGACGAGTTAAGTTGTTTTTGTCGTTCAAACGACAAAACGAACTTAACTCGTCGTTGTTATAAAATAAAAATGTTTTTTTTTTGCTGGTAACGCTACTGCCATAGACGTGTACGTGTATGCACACAACTTGCCTTTCGATAACCATTTAGGAACACTTGTAATATCAAATAACTTCACATTCTATGGACGACCATGCGAGCGTGAAATGAAAATGCTAATAAGTATCACATAATACTTAAGCAATTCTGAGGAATGATATTTTGTTCCAATTACTTGATTAAGATCCCGATCTCTGTTACCTCTTCATAGTTATTGTAACTGAAAAAATTTGTTGTTAAAGTTTTTGTTAAACACATTTGAAATACCTACATAAAATTATTCTGTTTGTTTCGTATTTACTGACATCATGATATCGGGTTACCACTACTCTCTATTGTGTCTATCAGAAACATCTCTAGGAAAAAAATGTAAAATAAAGCTTGGAAAAATAGAAAACACAAACCTTATAGAGAGTCTGTCATAGTTCGTGATTAAAAATAAATTAATGCTTCGGCTTTGATAATTAAATAATAATAAATAAATATAATTATAAATGCTTGGAAAATTTCACACAGCGCCATCTAGCCCCAAACTAAGCAAATGGGTGCTAGACAACTGATATACTACTTATATACTTTTTAAATATTTACTTATCATACTTAAAAATAATTAAAGTTCCTCATTTCAATTTCTGTCCGGCCGGGAATTGAACCCGGGACCTCTTGCGTGTTGACCACTGCACCACTCAGGTCGTCTGAAGATTTGAAAGAAGTTTGATGATGTGAAATGAGAGCATTCTTTTGGATCAGGATCGTGTTATTCAACGCAATATCAAAAACTTTCACATTACTCCGAGATATTGCAAGGATGTATTTTCCTGGCAATTAATTTAATTTACTAAGTAATTTTCCGAGGTTGTATGCATGGTACCATGTTTACCATATTCGGCTATTATTATTTATTTATTTATTATTTATGAGGCTATTATCAAACAGCCTGTATGTACATTAAATCAATCAAATTATTTAATTTAGCTATGAAATTATTTTTTTGATCGATAGCTAGAAATAAAAACAAATTCAATTCTTTGAAACTTATTATCATGCTTATAAATAATATTAGAAAAAATACTAGAAAAAAATAAAATATTATTTATCTTAATATGAAAATAGCATTGCAAATGCGAAAAATCTAAATTTAATAATTATTATCATGCTGTTAACTCTTTATTTATTTTAAATATGTATTGTAATGTATCCGCTAAACTATATTAAAATCTTGGATAAGCTTTCATTGTTTCGCATTAAGGTGGTACGAGACCGAAAGTAGCGCACCGGTGAATTTTATATAATATAGCTATAACAAATCATAATTTCAATAAAACTAATCGTGGAATTTTTAAGACCAATTATCTAGTATTTTTAGTTAGTTATTTCTAGGAAGATAGCAAAACTGCTAAAAGTGGCCGTTTTTGCCACTTTTGCTATCTACTTCTATAAATGACTACGAGGAAATGTAATGATACTTCTAAATACTAGACTATGAGTCTTAAAAATTCCCCGAGACCAATCTCGGGTTTGAACCTCACAAGGGGTAATCGCTAAAAAAATTAGATCCCGAGTCATGGTATAGTACAGTTTGAAAAACATTCTTAATACATTACTAACAATTGCGAATTAATACAGCGAGCACGATTTGAAACGATAAATTATGAGCGTCGAGTCAGGAGCGTTTATCTAACGTTTCCGTTCTCAGTATCGTTGCGATTTTTTGCATTCCTCGGAACAACTCTTTTTAATTACATTTGTATGCCGTTTGCAGTTTTCCGGTGCGGTGTTCCTTTCATCTGCTGACCAATACCGGGTAATCCATAGATAAACCTCGTCTGAATTTAGTTCTCTAGGTTAATTAGAGCTTAAAGTTGAATGTTAACTTTTTGGAAAACTGCCATTCCCCAGAAGCTTATCGATGTATTGAAAAGTAATACAAAATACTGGAACTTATAATATTAAAAAGTGAAGTTGTTCTATTATGCTTCAATTCGTATTTGGGCTAGGTATATAATAGTATGTATAAATTATAATGAATATGTATGTTAATTTGAGATGATCATAATAGAATTGAATAAGCCAAAACACAATTAACAGAATTGGGTATATTGGCCATTTTTCATAATTATTCATAAGAAAGACCTGTGAGGCTGTGACCTAGCAGGGGAGCATTAAATGACAATATAATGATTATACTCAATTACTGAAAGAACAATGACCACTTCCCATACAAGCGTAAACCTGTCAAATAGCTTTTTTAATTTTATTTTTTTTTAAACTCAACAGTCTTTTTGCTACAAATAACATGGCATGTATAATGATAATAAAATTACATTTGAACAGTTGCTATGACCATAGAACACTAATACATTGAATTTTAATTTTGCAATCAAAAAAATATGTAATGGTAAATCAATCCGTGTTATTACAAAAGAAACCTTGTTTACTTAGACACCTGTTTAATGTGATGCTGTCTCTTTCAAACAATTTTATCAAAAAAGTGACAGCATCACATTTAAACAGGTTTCTGAGTTAAAAAGTGTTTAAACTCGGAAGATGTTCTCGTTTGTAATATTGGCAATCCTTATGATTAATTTTCTCTAATACCTATTGTACTTCCGATTTTAATTTAAGTTAGAATTTTATAAATAACAATAAAATGGGAATTTTATGGGCTGTCTTATTTCTCAATACAAGATATTTAATAAAAATCAACATTTTTTACAGTCAGGGCGTCCTTTTTTACTTTTCTAGTAATAAATGAAATTAGCAACCAATACACGATTAGTTCGTAACTCAATTAGCCTCGTAAAAGTTGGAACGTTACCGTAACAGGCATGGCGTGACGCCTCGTAACCCGGCGCACGAGATTGACAAACGTGAAGATCACACTTATTCCCACGTAATCGATGTGTGACATAATTGTGCCGCTTGCTGTGGCACGCCGCATGTAGCGACAGCATAGTTGCATTGTATTGTAGACAAAACATTTAACGTATACAACTTAATACTAAATAATATACTAGAAAAAATAGGACTCGCACCAGATCATGTTCTCGGACTGGAATCGAACCCGCGACCTTTGGATAACCGTAGTGACTCGGTAGCTCAGCGGTCAGAGCATTGGACCGGTTATCCAAAGGTCGCGGGTTCGATTCCCGTCCGAGAACATGATCTGGTGTGAGTCCTATTTTTTCTAGTATATTATTTAGTATTATATAAAAATAGCATTGTGAATGCTTAAATCTCAAAAATTTCTAATAGTATACAACTTACTTACGCATAATTTATGATTTATATCTAATTAGATCCAGAAACAAATGAAGCAGTAGTAAATGAATACTCGACTCGACGATTTACACAATATTTTTCAGCTCAGAAATATCTGAGAGTTGAGTCGTCACCGCATTTCATACAAACTTTTAAGTCCTTATGTTTCGAAATTAATGAACTGATTGTAATAAAACTTTATACGCAGAAGCAGGAAACATAGGCCTAATAAGTTAGTTACGAACACTTTTGAAATGAATTATTTAAAAAAAGATAATTGGAAATTTCTGTTTCTATGGAAAATTTAAAAACGGTCTAATTTCTGTAACAATATTTATAGAAAAAAAATCAATTCGCTTTTTAAACCAATGTATTTTGCTTAGGTATGTGTATGAAGTTTCATTAAAAACGGTTCATTCATTTCGAAAAATAAGGAATTGAAAGTTTGTATGAAATGCCGTGACGAATCAACGCTCTTAAAATGGCATCGTATTTATTATTTTATTTTTGGGTACTTTTTACAAAATATGGATACTGATGATCGGATTTTTATATGAAAAGTAGAGCAAAAATGATTCTATATTTTCATCTCATTAGTGGGAAGACTTTTTCCATACAACCTCGTAAAAGATAATTACCATTTGAGGAATATGTTATAACAATAAAAGTACGCTATTAACATAACATCACCAACTTAACATAGCATAATTATGATTAATTAAACAAAGCTCGGGCATATAAGATATCTGACAGCTAACTCTCTGACCGTACCCTAATTGCAATAATTACTCATTATCAGGAAGCTGGCTCACATTAATTTAGCGAGCGTTTTTACTCACAGCCAGCTTAACAAATACTTATTTAATTGCTTCTGTCTTTGTTCCACAAAGATTATTAGATGTGACGCAACCGTGGGTACAAACAGCGCACTCGTCAAACGATTTTGATCGTTATTTTAGAAAGCAAAAAAGACACATTTGCGTGCTTGAACCCCCTCAATCTCATTCACTGGCTGCGGTGAATAGCATGTTCACAGTATCAACATCTCGTAATTTCATATTCGTGATTGGAAAGTCTGAGTTGGATAACAAATTCTTATAACTCACAGAGCCGTTATTTATTTATCGATAATTTAGATCGAGGTAAAAACAAACAAATATCCCTGAGACAAAATCTCTATGGTTAATTCAGAAAAATAAATAATAAGACTCTATTCAACTATATCTAACGACAGTAAGAATTGTATGTTATTTTCATAACTTTAATATTAAGTTATTCAGTGCTAAACAACTGCACCACGTGTTTACAGAGAATATACATTTAGTTGACTGCTCATGTAAGACAGTTTATGATGCAAAGAGCGTTTATATTTTCATAATTTATTGCCCGTTTATTGATGGCCATATCGAGAGGTCAACCGACCTTAACTGCTATTAACTTTTTACAGTACTCATGAAATAAACTACCCATGAGAACAAATAAGGATATTAACTTGCAAAACCTAAATAGTTCTGTTTACATCAATTATTGGTAAATGTATGCAACAGTTGATATACTCAGTATTGTTATTAATTCAACTCTTAGAAAAAAAAACAATATGCAAACCAATTTCATAATCACAATAAAGTACTACAACACCACTGTATGTAGTTATTATTCAGATTTGTCTCCTGAAACTTCAATGTTCGAATGTTCTGGAGACATAAATCTAAGTTACTAGGAATAGTATCTAACTCAAGAACCCACCCAAGGAAGGAATCACCCAATTGATTCTGAAAAATCGCTTAATAAATAAGTTCAGAATAAACATAACTTAAGGCTCCACTGTGAATAGCTCCTCGTGAAATGAACCACAATTTGTAACAATCAAGATACTACATCTATAGAGAGCTACAGTGAATCGGTCCATGCCAATTTCAGCCGGGTTGCTGCAAGGCGACAATGCAATTTGTAACTACTGCATTATTCAAAGGGTTGGTCGCATCCCGCTAACGATGCTGCGGCCTGCTGCATCCACTCTAACCCTAGGGATCACGACTTTGTTAAGTTTTTTCTGGACGTTTTCGCTTCAACGAAGTAATGAAAAAACTAACAACAAATGCTGAAGCTTTTACGCTACCGTCAAACTCTCATCTAAAATAGCTAGGGGCATTCCGGGAAAAGAATAAAAAATATCTCCTAATTTGTAGATTTTTTTATCTTTGGAAAATTCTTTTAAATATTTTAAAACTTAAACTTTATACGCAGAAGCAGGAAACATAGGCCTAATAAGATAGTTACGAATACTTTTGAAAAGACTTATTTAAAAAAAGATAATTGGAAATTTCTGTTTCTATGGAAAATTTAAAAACGGTCTAATTTCTGTAACAATATTTATAGAAAAAAAATCAATTCGCTTTTTAAACCAATGTTACACGACCTTGTTATGTTTTTTCTGGACGTTTTCGCTTCAACGAAGTAATGAAAAAACTAACAACAAATGCTGAAGCTTTTACGCTACCGTCAAACTCTCATCTAAAATTGCTAGGGGCATTCCGGGAAAAGAATAAAAAATATCTCCTAATTTGTAGATTTTTTTTATCTTTGGAAAATTCTTTCTTAAACAACTTCCAATACTTTTTTTGGATATTCTTAAATATTTATGTTATCCTTACGTGAGTGTTTATAGAAACCTGACTATTATGGCATTCGAAATAAGGTTTCATAAAAAAGGTCTTTATATTATATTGGCCTTTGAGCTTTTGACACACAATAATTTCGATCTCCATCTTCTTCATTTATTTTTTATTTTTATTGGATAAGGGAAACAGGATACAGGAATACAGCTAAATATAATACATATGAATGAAAAGCATCATGTTTTTACATAGGCCAACACAGTTTCCACAAAGAGAAATTAATGCAAAACAAAATTTTAAGTACACACTAGACAAATTAACTAATTATTTATCTAATTACTTTTTCAAGCAAACCACTGGATAATCAAAACAGCGTACCCTCCCATGCCCCCATTCCTAAATTCGAGAAACGATTCGTTTTGCTTATGGGTGGTATAAGTTTGACACATTTACTAATTTAATTTAATAATTAATGTCAAAATAATACCATCGGTAAGCAAAACGAATCGTTTCTCGAATATAGGAACTGGCCCATAGTCATATGGTATAAACAATGACACTAAATAACAATGACACTGTTACAAATACACTTTCTAAACTTATGAAAACTAGGGAAAATATATCGATTTGTTGATATCTCTTATCATAAGAACTACAAGATCTTACAGAGAAGCGGTTTTTGGCATAATTGGTGCGACAAAAAGAGTCGAAAGGAAAAAATCTTAGAAAAGAGACGTCACAAGGTTAGTAGTGAGCTAAAATCTTTCGCCGTCGTTTTGGAGTGGATTAAGTTCCCAAGCGAATTAAATAATAAATAAATAATATAAATAAATAAATAAATATTTGACAACATCACATACATTGCTCCGATTCCAAAGTAAGTATCTAAAGCACTTGTGTTATGGAAATCAGAGACAGCGGTGGTATCACAAACACCCAGACCTGAGCCAATATAGAAAAGTTCGTTTTCGAAATTGACCCAACCGAGGATCGAACCCGGGACCTCAGAGATGGCGACACCTTGAAAACCGGTGTACAAAGCCACTCGACCACGGAGGTCGTCAAGCTTGGGGGAAACCTCGTTTAGTTAAGTAAGAGGACTTCACAAAAGTAGTTATCATGAATCTGAAAGTTCAAACATATGACTAATGCTCGTGCGATTGTCGGATTATGGACTGAAACTGGATTTCCATTATCAGTACAATTGGGCCACAGCGTTAATGTGCCTGGCGTTTTATTTTCGTACTACACGCAGCTTTCGAACGGTCGTTAGCAAATCTTGATAGTATTACTAAATGGACAGAAAAAATGTTTTTATAATGAATCCACCGATTTTCTAGAGCATTCAGTTTATTTCTAGTAACTGTGATTTGTGTTAGTTACAAAGGTTGGTTTTGTTAAGGCAATCAGAGTAAACAGCGCAGGGTTTTACAATAAAATGCGTAGAAATCTAAATAGAAACATAATAACTTATTTTATTTTAAGTAGCACACAATTTTCATAAAACTCACATATTTTTTAGTTACTACCCTGTTCATTTTTTTATTACGCAGCATGTTTTGATTAATAAACTCAAACAAAAAGATAATAATGTACAGAGTTGGTTTTACGATTATTAAATTAATTACACTGTTAATGCCTCCTGAATAAGCAGCAGTTTCATAAAGATCTGTTTTGACATAAGCAAAATTAACGAACAAAGGTAATTAATGATTAAGCTCGTAATAATAACTGCTTGCTTACGCGGCCGTTAAAGTAGGAAACCACTTTGAAGTCCATGTGCGTTGTGGATTAACGACCGAACTCGCATCTTACTGTACCTAATTGGAGAAAGTTTTTTTAAACATGTGATATCACTCAAATCTCTAACTTTATTTTTGATAAACTAGCAAATGAAATGTTGTCAAATCAAATCTCAAATATGAGAAAAGGTTAATAAATAAATAAAATAAAAAAATAAAAACGATTTATTTCGGACAACGTGTTACAAAATAACAACGTGTTACAAAATAACCCCTAATGCCGAATATGGTAGATAGGGACCATCAAACTGAATAACTTTTACTATGGGACCAACTCTGAAATCGCGAAAAAAAAATCAGCTGTTTCATAGGTACATTTTGATATTTTCGTAATTATTTTTTGTATGAAACAGCTGATTCTTTTTTCGCGATTTCAAAGTTGGTCCCATAGTAAAAGTTGTTCAGTTTGATGGTCCCTATCTACCATATTCGGCATTAGGGGTATTTTTGTAACACATTGTATAAATAGATAGAGGCAGAATTTAACTTGTTTCCACTACAATTTATCTACCTACAGTCTTGATTGAAAAGGTTAAAAACATGAAGTTATCGGTCCAATTAGTTTGTATCACTTTTATTTGCTAAGGGAAAACTGAAACAGCAACAGTTTTAAACCAGGTCCAACTTAAAACCTCCTTGCACAAAGTGGGCTTACTTAATGCTAGGGCGTCTAACAGAAGAGATATGAAATCACAGCTTGCGTGGAAACCTGGCAATTGTGCGCCCCCGAGCGGCAAACTATCATGGAGGTGATGCGTCGTGACTGGTGCATAAATCCAACACAAGCCGCTAAGTGAACCTAACTTCCCGAGTTTTTTTCATTCCTAACAGCTCACATAGTTTCTTTTATCTGATTTTTTTTAATAATTTCCCCAAAGTTGTCTCTGGCGTGTGTGTAATGAAAGTGCATCTTCATCTAATAATTTGTTCAATTTAAATACTAGACTAATTTCAGTCTAGTAAAATTACAGATTATATGAAACAAAAAACGTGGATCACTTCGAACCAATAACTTGAGTAAGCCTTGGGGAAGGCACAGTATAGCCAAACGGCCAGCAGTAGCTTCGGCCGTAAGGCTGTTTTTGGTAAATTAGTAGTTATTTATGCAACTGTAGTATAATGGGGGGTATTAAAACACGAATGTGGGTTTATCACATGAGCGTTTTAATAAGTATGTCCAGTTGCATACAAGACTTTATCTACACCCATGATATATGAATTCTCTATAAAAGGTTTTGAAACAGTAGCTTGTAGCCAACATTAAAACAACCAGTGTCATGGTAGCTGTAATATCCGAGCGAGTAGCTAGTCGCGCGCCCCGCGCGCTTTCGTCATTATATCATACAAACGAGTCTTCTAATGTTGTATTGAATTTCATAATGCAACTCACGTCTTGACTCGTTCGGATATTATTGTCACTATGACACTAGTTGTTTTAATGTTGGCTATAAGCTGTTTTAGAATCTTTTATGGAGGATTTAAAGCATAGGTGTAGATAAAATAAAGAAGGAGGATCTACATTTTGGTATGAGCATCGGCACTGACAGGATAGACCTGTAGCATAGTTTTTTACTATTATGTTCTGAGTTCAAAATTCAAAGTCTTATAATTTTTTCTAAGTTGAAGTCTAAAAGTAGCTTTGGTTTGTATTGAGAAGAGCCTTACTTTTTCATATTAGTAAGTAAAAGTTTAAATTAAGATTAAGCTCCTCTTCCACGATCATAACGTAAATTAGTAATTCGCTTTCTTGCCTTCATTCGTAATGCGAAGCGAATGTTAATGGTTTATTGAAGCACGTCATTAATTACTGTTCGCTTTTATTGCATTTGCAACAAACAAATGAAAGTGATCAATGCGTCCGTAATGTGCTCATTGCCTCCATTAAAAGGTCGTCTCGTCATTTTTTTCTCATTACATTGACTATTTTGTGGCAATTGTAGCTTACAGTTGAAAGAACTAATAAACCTTTTATAATGTTCGTTCAATTTATTATTTTCGATAGATTACCCTCAGTAATTACCACTAAAGGTTACTCATGTTTTTTGTTGAAAATATTTCTATTTTATATATACAATGTGTTACAAAATACCCCTAATGCCGAATATGGTATATAGGGACCATCAAACTGATCAACTTTTACTATGGGACCAACTCTGAAATCGCGAAAAAAAAATCAGCTGTTTCATACAAAAATTAAAATCGAAAATATCAAAATGTATGAAACAGCTGATTTTTTTTCGCGATTTCAGAGAGATGGTCCTTATATACCATATTCGGCATTAGGGGTATTTTTGTAACACCTTGTATAAACAATGCTGTTCAATCCGGTTTCGATATTTAGATAAAATCCAACAAAGTTTGTACAAAAAAATACTTGCTTTTATTACTCAAGGATACTTATGCATTAATTTTAAGTCTTACATGTAGTAACGCAATGACATTAATAATTTCCTTTTTAAGAAAAAAAATAAATGAAACCGCAAATATGAATGAAACCATAAACTTAACAATTAAATTAATAAAATGCAGTTAGTACTATAATAATAAAATATAATTATTATTTCATTTTGCTATAATTATTCGCCTATGTATTTTATTTCAGATAGTCAAAACTTCAATAATTTCGAAAAAAAAATTACTAATTAGTAAAAAGGTATGTAATTATGGCAGCTTATCTTATACCGGCTATAAGAAAACGTGCTATACCTAATTACCAACTATACCTATACCTAGTTGACGACTTGAGTGGTGCAGTGGTCAACATGCCGGTCTACCACCCAAGAGGTCCCGGCCGGGCAGAAATTGAAATAATGAATTTTAATTTCTGTGACGTGTTACTATGTATTAAAAGTATATATTTAAAAAGTATTTAAGTAAGTATATCAGTTGTCTAGCATCCATATTACAAGCTTTGCTTAGTTTGGGGCTAAATAGCGCTGTGTGAAATTGTCCAAGCATAAAAAAAATGTAAATTCTGTCCTGTATCCAAACTGATGTCCACAGCTTTTTTTTAAACTAACACAATGCATTTACTAGTTAAAATATCAGTTCAGAAAAAATTAAGATGGCTAAAAATAGGTAACCAATAAACTTAGTACCTCTTTGTAAAGTTATTGGGATTCAATTTTTTTTATTTACTACTTAGATTCTTATTTCTTTTTTTTGTTTATGATTAAAAACCTGACCAATACCAAAACGACCGACGGCTTGAAAGCAAAAATTTTTTATTAAGTCTCATCGCTATTTATTTAAACAAACCCATTTCCTTAAAAGGCGCAAGCAATTAAAGTCAGAGGCCAATTAACTACCACCCACAGACTTTCCTCTAGATATTAATCTATAACGTACAACAGTGCTTTACGAGCGAAAATTAATTAATCTAATTCTCGCATTGAGTCTAAAACAGCGCATATAAAAATCAAATAGTCACATAACCATAAAATTGGTCTTTAGAACCACCGGAAAAGCTTGACCGCAGTAACTTGAAGACTCAGTATGGCAACACTGTAGTGGGACAAACAGCTTGGCCAGAAAAAAAAGAAATAAAACAAAATTGAACTGAAAAATTTCAGTACAAAATATAATCAGTGTTGCCAAGTTATTCGTGATTTTGCGTGTTTGCATAGAAAGTAGCGCCCTCATTTACTGTCAACTCTTTATGATCAAGCTGTAGCTCGACCATCAATTCATAACAATGCAATTAAATATTGTTATTTTCCATCAGTTGAGTAGGTTAGTTTACATTACAATGCTATTTCCTACAAGCGCTGTGTACGCACAACAGCACGGTAAGTTAAACTATTGAACTACGAAAACAGCTTTTATTACGTACGGCATAAAGACGGTCTCAAGGTCAACGTGTATAGTCTGACGTGCTGCTGACTGTACAACTGTCAAAGTATTGATTTTTCCAAAACCTTTATAAAAGTTTTGCCTGTTATTTAAGAGTTCTAGTGAAAATTAAATATATCTAAAATAAAAATAGAGGAGTTTAGGGGCGCAGTGGTTTAGCGCCTAGCCCTGCGATTGCGAAGATTAAGTAACTTTCGCAAGGGTCGGTCATGGGATGGGTGACCAAACATTTATTACCTCTAGTTCCTCCGTGTTTCGGAAGGCACGTTAAGCCGTTGGTCCCGGCTGCATTTTGCAGTCGTCAACACCCACCAATCCACATTGGGCCTGCGTGGTGGGTTATGGCCCATCCTCCTCATCCACCTATACGGAAGACCTGTGCCCCAGCAGTTACCAGGGGACATTAAAAATGGCTGATGTCGAAAATAAAATAAATGGATTCTGAAACCTATTGTGCATGCTTTTTTAAAATTAAAGATACCAAAACGACACACAATTTTGTTACGTTCTTCAAATAGCTAATTTTACCACTTAGTTTATCAGTTTACTGTAACAGTATCAGTATAGTGATCACTGTGATCAGACATTCCTATTTTTCCTTGACTCTCCAAGTTGCGTTTCTGTACAGACCAATTCCCTACGACTTATGCGTTCTCTACACGCGGCACAATAATGAACAAAAGTCATTATCCGTGGTAAGATGGCCGCGATAAGGCGGCGGTTAGAGTAAACGCGGTTTTTACGTTAATTAAGCTTACTTCTGTAAACGATGATGGTTTCATTATATGTGTAAGTAGCCGGCTTGGGTACTTTCCGGAAAGTGCTTATGCAAGTATTTTGATAGAAAACTGGCCCTTGGGCAACTTGCAATAAGAACTATGATTTAAAAAAAAATGGGTTTGAATCAAATTATTAGTCAGTTTTAATAATGTAACTATATTTTTTGTCACTCACATTAAGCATTTTAGCACAATCAAGCAAAAGATAAAGTTATATTAGATGTTAAAATTTAAATAAGTAATAGTATCAGATTGATAAGAAATATTAACTGAATGTGTCTTGATTTAGTTTTTCATTAAAGTTGTCATTGTGTCGAAACTAAAAAAAACCATTAAAAGGCAGGTGCTTAAGACACATAGCCAACTGCCCCGACCTTTTTATAAGCTAAAACATCCCACAGTACATTGAGGAGGAAAATTGTACGTTATTGGTGGTTATTACGAACGCATACATGTCTCATTAGTGGTCGAAACCGTTTCGGAGATCGTTACCTAATAAAAAGCGTTCAGTCCGAAACACTATTTTCCGAAATGGTTCACAAAATGACATCTTTTGATTGGCTTGGGCAGGTTGTGGCGCGGTCGTTGGGCGCCATAGTGTAGTGCTAAAGGAGAAAACAAACTGTTAATTATCTGGAAAAATGATATTTTTTTACTGTCATCAAAACGCATTGAGAAGTAAGCAGACAGCTGGGAAGTATTTTTAATTTATATCGTTATTATCACAGTAAAACGAAGCTATACGATTCGTAAACAGAATCTTAGCCTTGATCGTGAAGAAATGATAAAATACTTACTTAAGTTCAATACTTAACGTGTTAATAGTAAAATGTTCTCTGTGGTGTGTTATGTAACTTTACGATAATTTCTGTTTGTGGTGTAAACTAAGCATTGATTTACTGTCAATGTCATGCATTGTGGCGCTTCACTAATAATGGCCGTTGATGGCAAAGGACATATGACAAAAAGTAGCCCATTATCCGCTCCTATGACAATCCAACTCCATTTATAATGCTATTAATAAAATAATACCTCACCACAACAATAAGAGTTTAATTCTGCATCAAACGTACATCAAATGTTAATTTATCGGCAACAAAAATACGTTTTGAAACAATTTTAATGACAATATTTATTTATACATTAGACCTAAATAAATGATAAGCATCCGTGTTTCAACGTAATTAATTTGCGCTATTGTTAAAAAATTTCGTTGTGTAATTGTTTTGTGTGTCGTGTAACTTCCGGGCCAAAATCTGCGGGACAATCTGCCATAAAAAGAGTCTTAATTATGTCATCAAAATTTATGTATGCGAATATCTCATTTCATTAGGAAACTTACTTATTATTTATAATTTACTTAATGACTTCTTATACTAAAATGTTGCAATTTGTGAAAAATAGTGCCCACTTAAAATAATTTGTGTGCTTAAATGGAGGCCAAAAGCTAAATACACATCCGGATGCTTGTGTCTGAGGAGTTTTTTTACTTGTCATACAATGTATTAAGTACCTAATTGTCTGACCATGCAAAAATATACCTCTGATATACCTATACATTTTGATATTTTCGATTTTAATTTTTGTATGAAACAGCTGATTTTTTTTTCGCGATTTCAGAGTTGGTCCCATAGTAAAAGTTGTTCAGTTTGATGGTCCCTATATACCATATTCGGCATTAGGGGTATTTTTGTAACACCTTGTATAAGTGTATTACTAAATGCTTCAAATACATATTCGTATTTCACTTCTAGATAACTCCACATATTTTTAGCTGAAATCAAATCAACACACCAGAGACCCAGTGGTTCGGAATCGATTGGGTTCAGAGAAGAAGCGAGGGTAAACGCGAAATGAGGGTGCTTATTATTCGGTTAGTATGCATGGCCTGGGACAGCCCTGCGCCCTGGGCTGCATGGCGAGCAGCGCTGGACGGGCGCGCGGTGGCGGGCGGCACTAACGCGTTATATGCAGATTTCAGACACGTGACGAGACGGCATTTCGTGAAACTGTGTGAAGACGTGATTTAGAATATTTAGGTTTCGCTTTCAACGGTTTTTCCAATTTCACTTTGTAGAATGATTTATACAAGGTGTTGCAAAAGTACCCCTAATGCCGAATATGGTAGATAGGGGATCATCAAACTGAACCAACTTTTACTATGGGACCAACTTTGAAATCGCGAAAAAAAAATCAGCTGTTTCATACAAAATTTAATTACGAAAATATATCAAAATGTATGAAACAGCTGATTTTTTTTTTGCGATTTCAGAGTTGGTCCCATAGTAAAAGTTGGTTCAGTTTGATGGTCCCTATCTACCATATTCGGCATTAGGGGTACTTTTGTAACACCTTGTATAGGAGTCTTATATACTTCCCAAGGTTCAACAAATGCATAGTGAGTGTCTCCGATCCGATTATCGGTTCTACAGCTTACAACTTAATTAGCTACCAAGTGTTGGTAGAGATTTTTTACAACGCAAAATATTTTTGTGCACAATATACAACGTGTTACAAAATAACCCCTAATGCCGAATATGATAGATAGGGACCATCAAACTGAATAACTTTTACTATGGGACCAACTCTGAAATCGCGAAAAAAATTCAGCTGTTTCATACAGTTTGATATTTTCGTTATTAATTTTTGTATTAGGGGTATTTTTGTAACACGTTGTATAAGCATTTTAAATTTTAACTCATTATTTATTTCATTTAATTGTAACCTATATTCTTAAACATAGATATCACTCGAATTTTTTAACATGAATAGGTACTAACTTATTTAAAGGTTTTATTATTTTTAGTTTATACGACCTATCTAATTCATGTAATTTATCATAATTAGATCACGTACTCCGCTTTTATTAAAGAAAAGGCAACTAAGGACCAACTGAACAACATTTACTCGCTCGCAACCACGAGGCTTAGCTTAAACACAGTAATTCATGAAATAGAGTTTCGGAAATGGCCCATTTCATTTGAGGCCAAAAAAACTAGGCAAGGATGACATTCCGACATTTTCTCAGGGACATTTCTCGAAATTAGACTATTATTAGTTGCCGATCACGTCGTAGGATGCTTTTAATATTGAATTAGGGGACCCTGTGGTTATTCGCCCTTAATCGTCCCGAAGCCACGGACACCGTATTAACTTTATATCCATAGCCGGGTAATGGCGTAAGTAATAATAAAGCCCAAATGACACAAAATATTGTCAAATTATAGGCTCTGAAAGCATGAGCAACCACTTACAGTGTCTGCCGTTGATGGCACCGTACGGTTAGCAGACAACGATCTATTACAGGGACAACTAATCTGAAAATTATAAAATACCTACACAAAGGTAAGTTGTTTTTTACTTAGTATAGATTATCTGATTACTCGTATTGTAGCAATGACTTACCAAATAAAAATTCCCTATACAAATTACCTAGTTAAATCCATTCCATTATTTAAGTATCTAGTAAAAGTAAGTAACAACGTCATTTCAACTAATTACGAAACCTCTGAAACTGAAATCTTAGATTACATCTTCAGTGAAACTTGCAGCAACAGTTTGTTTGCTATCCCTACACCAGTCACCTGTATATACCATCCGCTAGTTTTTTTTTTTGGGCGCGAAGGAGACAGAGAAACAGCATTGTCATTGAATATTATTTTAGTGGATGACGTCGGCCTAACAGCTGCAACGAGCCCTGATTGCAGTGTTTATCCTCGATACGAATCGATTTCATACGATTTGTATCGAATGATCCCGTCTCTAATAGGAGCTATCTCGATATTTTTCGGCTCCCCGACCGATCATTTGGCTCGTACGTGACATGCTTACATGGAAAATAAATCGTTTGAATAGCATTATGAGATTTGTTATTAAATGCTTCACTCTGTGAGAACATTTGATTTGGTTGACGTGACGGAATGTAAAATAGCTATTTTACCTGTGGAATATCTTCAATACCTCTCAATTCAGCAATTGCAGATCAGTATCGAAGGCGCCATTAAAGGTTCATAGTGAAGATGTATTGCAATGTCTATAGTTTCTTTTAATTACTCAACTTTTTCTTGTAATTGACTTATGTATAAGTATTAAGTCACAATACATATAAAATGTTCAGATAACTTTGAATTCAATCACATTAATCGGTTTATTTGTATCATCCCAAAGTAGGTAAGTATAAGAAAATTTAATTTGATTGAAACCCTAACTTACAGTAAAAAAACTTGAAATTATTACCACATTTTTTTCAGAGAAAGGCCTTTTTGATAAGAAAACTTAGTACAAAATATTACAATATAAGTCTGTAGGGGGTTGGAAGGTTTGATTTGATTTGGTAATCAATTTGGGGTAGAATCGAATTTGAAATGTTTCAGTAGAGCTTCGCACGCACCCAAAAACATAAAGCGTATCGTAAATAGTAAGAATCACTTAGGTTCCTAATTCTTAAACATTGAAATGCCATTCATTATTTACTCAATCTATTTTCGATGCGACATAATCAAAATCACTAAATTTAGTAGTTGTGTTTCTGTAAATTCTGTTACCATCAGCCATTTATAATGTCACTGCTGGGGCACAGGCCTCCCTTATGGGTGGATAAGGAGGATAAGGAGGAGGACGACCCACCACGCGGGCCCAATGCGGATTGGTGGGTGCTAACGACTACAAATGCAGCCGGAACCAACGGCTTAACGTGCCTTCTGCACGAAGCACGAAGGAGCTCGAGATAATAAATTTTTAGTCACCCATCCCATGACCGACCCTTGCGACAGTTGCTTAAAATCTGCAATCGATGGGCCAGGCGCTATACCACTGCGCCACGGAGCTCCTCAAAAATAAAAATTCTGTAAATACAACATAATGAAGTGATGATTTCGTTTAGCTGTTGGAGTGACTTTTAAAGCATTTGAGTAGAGCGTAGCACGCCTCCCACAACATTAACGGTTGGAATTGGAATTGAAAGATTCTTTATTCAAATAAGCTCACATAATAAGCATTTTTAAATCGTCAATTCTTTTATCCTACCACCTATTATGACGTCTTTTAGCTGCCAAGAAAAATGGGCGCAGAATTCTTATAAAACATTCATTAACATTCAAATTTCTAATCCTAAGAAATTTAAATACCATTCAAACTATTTTCGATGCGACATATCGTAATCACTAAATTCGGTAGTTGTGCCCGATCCGAGGCACAAAGACGTCGGATTTGTTTCCACCTTTATCTCAGATATCGGCGCTCGCGCCGCTCCGAATGCTAATTGATTAATTAAAGTCTTTATTAGGCTTATATACAAATTAATCCGGCCGGTCACGGCGTACTAATTGGTTTGGCGCCTCAACAAGAAGTTCCGTTCACATTGTGATACCCCTACTTTAAATGGAACTTTTCTAAGCTTTTATCATAATACGTTACTGTAGTTTAAGTTCCTTAAAACTCTTTACAAAACTTTTAATATAACTATTTTACTACTTTATTTTTAGATTACTTATAGTATAACAATAATAGGTATCTTATATTATGGGATCAACTTTGAAATAGCGAAAAAAAAAATCAGCTGTTTCATACATTTTGATATTTTCGATTTTAATTTTCGTATGAAACAGCTGATTTTTTTTTCGCGATTTCAGTTTTGGTCCCATAGTAAAAGTTGTTCAGTTTGATGGTCCCTATCTGACATATTCGGCATTAGGGGTAGTTTTGTAACACCTTGTATAATATAAGTACCAAATCTAAAATTTTTTTTTTCAAAAGCAATACTTCATTTGAGTACTATCTTAGTAGATACTTCATAAGTGAATTCTTTACGAAGTTATCAAAGTCAGAAAAACAATATATTGACTATAAATATTTATTTCCAAGTAGTTTCAAATGCTAATAGGGAAAAAAGCTTTCTTTTAGAGAAAAGGAAAGCAGTTTATAAAAAAATATTCATTCCATATTTACTAGCATACACATATAAAAGTATTTTAATACATTTTCAAAGCCTTCGACTTCCACTTAAGTTCAATAAAGTCTGTTTAACAATATCACAAAATATCTGAGCCTCCTAGTTTGGTCGGGCACCCACATAGCCGACGACATCCGAGGTGTCAAGACTGGGCTGAGATAACAAGCACAACCAAAATAAACAAATCACTGAAAGATAAACTCCAGAAAAATGAACCTTTTCCACCTATACATAGAGGACACGCTGGCTTTTGTAAGAGAAAACTTAACGTTGGTTTATTCTTGATACTTAATGATACCTGGCCGGAGCAGGGTGACATCACACTGTATTGTTGGAGATACGGGATGGTATCAGTGATTTTTGGTTGCTTGAGCTTCAATGCATAATTGTAAAAATTGTCAGGATAAATATAATTTTGTGTCCATTCCCATCATTTTCATTTATTGTATCTATAAATGCTACATGCTTGTTGGTTTAATTCTTAATGCTCTAAGGTTTAATTATATAAAATATTAATGAAATAAACGAAATTGCAAAGTTTAAATGCCAGATTTCAGCAATACTTTATTATTACAGTAAAAACATTTTTGCACATAAAATGTCCACAGAGTAGAGAGAGAGAGCCACAGGGTGGCATAGAGTATGTTACAACTGTAGAAGGCGGGAATTTTAAAATAGAGCATTTAACAAATATAAGCAATTGCAACATATTTTATATTTTGGCTACATACTATTATTAAATCTGCTCTACAGTTATCTATAAAAAATTTGAAATTGATACTTACTATGAAAAAAACTAACATTGAAACTCAAACCTGCACCGTTTCCCTTCAAAACCACAAATGATTATAATTGTGGCAAACAATGACTCAGGAACAAAAAAAACACAATATTGAAACCTTATAAAGCAATGACAAATACCTACGCATCCTCTTTTATTTTCGAAATTCTCTCTCGTGTAATGTAAATGAAACCACTTTACAAACGGGTCATCAAATAAAAGGATCAATGTTTCCATCCTTAAAAAACAAAAAGCTATCGCGTCTTTTGTTTGCCATTCCATTAATCGTCCGAGAAGCGATGTTTGCCTCAAAATACTGCGGACGAGTGCCAAAATGTGAGAAATGTGGGGTCCATGCAAATATTATTAACCTACCGAGTTATCGGCAGCCCGGGTGACCGTCCCACTCGATCCTATGTTTTCCTATCAAATACAACATAGTCCTATGTCAACATGGGACAGACTAAGAAAACTTACGTAATATTATTTAAAAAAGTGAACTTCAAGGTTAAAGTTAGCAAGTCAAAGTTTTCTAACCCTTGATCGGTCCTTTTTGTAAAAACTAACAAAAAATTCTAATTAAAAGTAAACCCTTATAACAATTTTAATGATCTAACAGTTGTGATAGTACCTACCTAGCGGCAAATTATTTGCATGCAAATTTTTAAAAAGGTACCTTGTTATTCCAATAGTAAGTTACAAGAATTACAAACCAATCTTGTAATTACGAGTATCTATCACATTAAATTTACAGGGTGTTTCATAATAACTAATATTTTTTTTTTTTTAATTTTTATGGAAAACTGCTATGTGACAACCCTAGACACAAATAGACTATTGTTTTCGAAAATCAATCCCATTAATGGGCAAAAGCAAAACACAATTTAGGTAGAGTTGCTACTATGCAGTTTATCATGAAAAGAAAATAATTTGTTTTCAAAAAAAGTGGCGGTTTACAGAGGTTATAATAATTTTCCGGGTTGTTTGCATGGTACCCTATCTACCATTTTCGGCTTTAGAGGTTTTTTGTTACACGTTGTATAAACAATATAACATTACATTAATCACAGTAAATCACAGGTAGCCAATGATTACATAGTAACATCGATTATTGCAGAATATTCCTATCAAATGCTGACTATAATTATAAACATCGTAACTATTAAATTTTATCTTTAGATCTACAACAATAATACTTCTGGTTATTACAATGGTAAACTCCACTGCTATTTATGCAATAAAATTATTGTGTCACGAACATTCTTATACTACGTAATTCTTCTTGGAAACAAAACTACCTCCTGATTCAAAATAATATTAAAATATTGAGTAAGTGTTAAAGAAACACAATTTTAAAAATAAAGTTTTCGAATTTACTGCAAGATAGTAGAGGCCAAATCCTTTTTAAAAGAACTTTCCAGACTTGGCGAGGTCACCGGTGACCGCAGGGCTGGCAACTTCTTCGTTCTGTGGCCCTACCATGAGTTGATGCAAACGCTTCCGTAAACTATCGGATATACTGCTCACAGTCAATGCGAGTGAAAGAGAGAAAACGATAGTTTACGGTAACGAAAACAGTTTGCATCAACTCATGGTAGGGCCACATAGGTTAAGCCTCGCCATTCAAAAAGGAAATATTGCCAGCCTCCTGAGCACCATGCCTCGTGGAGATGCACTGGAAGAGTTATATTATTTGTACATTTTTTATTTAGGATATGCTATAGAGTAAGTACCCAATTATCAAAATTATATTTTAAATTACCTATTAATTTCATTACACAAAGCTCCTAATAAAGTAGTAAATAATTGTCTATTTTACCCAGCTGCCGTTAATTTTCATTGCCTTTATTCATTTACTTTAATACGCCAGTTAAATGGCGACCTTCTATATTTCCGACGAGGCCTCGCATAATTTGTAACTCAGGGATTTGGACAAAAAATTGTGAATGAACGCTAAATGATCGCTTACAACCGGAAATGATGTATTAAATAAATCAAAATTGTATTCCGCAAATTGACCATTAGGGCAACGGCGTGACGGCAAAGGACCCGACCTGCTAAACTACGCATTTTAACCTGGGAAATTATCAGGCTGAGACAGTCGGTGCTATTATTTACTCCACTCTAATTTGAGTCACCAGATCCTTCCAAAAATTCAAGGCAAGCTTATTAATTTGGCAGGATCTTCAAGAATAGCGAAAATCCATTAAATAAGCTGCTTAGATACGGTTTGCAAAGATGATCAATAATTTTATCCATTGTTACTACCATAAATTATACTTAATTATTTTAAATATTAAGTATAATGTTTTTAATATAGTGGAAAGTTTTTTTGCTATACATCGGAGACATATTTTTTTCGGGATGAAAGGTACCCTATTTCCTTCTCTGTATTCTCTGTATATCCCTGACAACGTATATGCAAAATTTCATGGTGATCGGTTCAGTAGTTAAGACGTGAAGGCGTAACAAACAAACAAACAAACGGACTTTCGCATTTACAATATTAGAAAGGATAATTACCTTTGGAACTTTAAAATCGTTGAAAATTTTTAAAAAGTAAATGTCAAAACTATCAAATGCTTAGTTAAGCGTTTGTATTCGAATGGCTTGTGTTTTATTTACCTAACTAATAATTCAGTCTGGTAGGTGGTAAACATTTCTGAAAGTACATACCTTAGCAACAAAAAATCTATTGTGATTGAAGCGTGCATTCTTTAGGATTCGTATCTAATATCGATTCATTACAATATTTATAGGGAGATAAGAGTCCTCCTTATCTGTGCGTGGCGTGTTATCCGACGAGCGTTATCACTCATGTGCTAACACGACATCACGACTTTCAAACTCATGTTATGCTTTAAGTCCATTCATAAAACTCAGCGTGCGTATTATGTAAGGAGACAAACTCGAATATTTGTTGATATGTCGCAAAAGTCTATAAAAAACAATTTGGCCCCATCAACCGACAGCATCGAAAGTAGTACCTAGTGATATGAACTTTCTGCTATATTGAATATGGTTAAGTTTTAGATTTCTGCATCTACAATGCTACTACTTCTACTTTGATCCTTACTCTACTTGTACCTAACCAACTTCTCAGATCAGCACACTTAGCACGAACAGCTATCAAAAAAAATTAACGCGCGTTAAAACATTCGATAGCGTAATTTTGTATGGATTTGTATGGACAATTTGTACAGCGCCAACTACCGACGAAAAGAGAAATGAAATTTTTCATAGATAATTACTCTATCGAGTACTTTTCCACGCGTTTTTTTTTTATGGGAGAGCACATAGAGATGGGAAATGGGAAAAGTCGTGAGTTCGTAGGTTTGTCAGGTTTCTTTTTTATAACTTATGAATAGAGTACACAAGGTAAGCTACTTTATTCCTATTTAAAAAGCAAAGATAATGCTCTGTTATATAGTTACCTACCACCTGACAGAATACTCCGGTCACTCGGTCACTTCGAAACTTATATTATGCACAGTTCGAGTTAGTATTTTTGCAGAATAACACCAATGTTCCGGATTGTTTTCGCTAATTTATAGCCTGAGGCTTTCCGACCCGTTGGACCGCCATTTATTTTATAATTAACACCTGGCAAAAACGCTTAATGTGAACATTCATTCTAATAGGCTTAGGTAAGGAGCGTCGACTCTGCATCACGCTTAGTTTTTTTTTTTGCGAAATTCCATTCTGCTTCTTAATTAGTCTGATGCATAATGTACTCGTTGCTATTAAAATAATACTGTTTTCATTGTTAATGGCAACCTTTTTCAATGAAAAACAGATTTTTTATTATTATCTTAAAATTAATTAATTAAATAGCAAAATAATGTTGGTTATTTAGTATTTTCAATGCTGTGTTACAAATATTAATCGCAATAACATAAAATAAAGTTAGTGCTTGAATTTTTAATGTTATTTAGGCAATTAAGATAATAAACAAGAACGCAAGTAAACCTAATACATTTAATAAGTCTCATTTCTATTCTTAAAGCAGATTCTATAATAAATATACTTAGACGCTTTCCTCAATTTTCTCTTATATATAATAAGATAAGATATTAGGCAAAGGAAAGAACAATACTTATATATTTATATTATATTTTTCAACCATAAAAGAACAATTTATTTAACTCCATCCTGGCTTGCGCGAGCAATCTACTTAGCATTGCGGAATCACCACATTTTAAACCACTCAAAGTGCTAATGGACCCATGATAGTCACGACTATCTCTAAATAAATAACTTGCGACCATCGTCCCATCATCGACACTTCTCTATCTCTAAAACGGATATCCAAAATTGGTACAATAAAACGCTTAGGCCCAATAGGTTTATCTCGACCACTTCCTACAGGGCCGCTAATAACCAAAACAAACAACGAAGACCGTCACAAAGGGAGGCAAATAAGACCAAAAAGTGCTAATATAAAAAAGTGTGCCCGTTTTTATAAGGCAGCAAGTAAGTGTGAGGTCGAGGCCAAGAATGTTGGCGCCTGTCTGAGTACGTATACCTGTTCGTTTATCAATGGATGCGGACAATAAAGAGAAAAAAAGGGACAGAAAAAGTATCAAAAGAGCGCTTCATCAAACCGATGTATGTCCGGCAAGGGTTGACGCTGGGAGTGATCGGACCGATCGATCGCTTTGAGCCGGAGATCCGTCTGCCGGCTCTAATGTACCGGACATCGTAAACTTATCATCATCCAAATGATTTAATCTTACGCATGACTCTTAATTCAAGTAGCTGTATACTAATTGACATTTGAATCATTGCACTAATAGAATTATAGCAAATCAATGATAACTGTAAAAGCAAATAAACTGAATTAAAAATATTTCCAATAAAACCAGTTATTTGGTATAATACCATTGGATTAACTTTATAAAAATTTAGAATTTCATATTACATTTAAGACCGTAAGCACAAAATATTAAAAACACAAAATACAGTCAGTAAATATTTTGTGCTGTTAGTTTTTCTAATACTTTTTGCTGAATTTTGAATGGTAAAAGCCATTTCGTTTAACAAATAAAAAACTCAGGCAGAACTGCTCTCTTAACTTTATGACTCATAAACTTACCTCCAACACAACAATTAGAATGATAATAATAATATATTTTATTATTATATTAGATGTTCAAATTATTGATAGATCCGTTAAAGTTTTTTCTATCAACTAAAACTATAGCAACCAAAATACCTAGTACTCTAATACATATACAACGTGTTACAAAAGTACCCCTAATGCCGAATATGGTAGATAGGGACCATAAAACTGAACAGTTTTTACTATGGGACCAACTCTGAAATCGCGAAAAAAAACAGCTGTTTCATACATTTTGATATTTTCGATTTTAATTTTTGTATGAAACAGCTGATTTTTTTTTTCGCGATTTCAAAGTTGGTCTTATAGTAAAAGTTGTTCAGTTCATGGTCCCTATCTATCATATTCGGCATTAGGGGTACTTTTGTAACACCTTGTATAGGTCTATTGTATCTTATTTATCACATACCTTTACTCGACTGCTAATTCAGATGTTCAAGTCGCAGCACACGATAGTTCTCGAATTTATTCGTAGAAACGATTCCATTCATACTGGGATTCGCCATAAGCTCTCGTACTTATATCAAAATATTTAATACCAGAGCTTTATACTTCAACCAGTAGAATGCGCACGTGAATAAAGCTAACTATTTTGAAGTTTATTAATACTTGCATAATAAAAACGGCACTATTTTGATTATCTTGAGATGAGTCAAATGCGTACTTATCGATTTTAGTTAGGTAGAATTTGGAAAGGCACAGCTATTAAGATTTGAAAGAGAAAGCATTAGAAAATATTTAATGCAATAATTTCAACCACTTATCGATTCTCAATGGAACACCGTTGAGGTATACAACATGTTACAAAAAACCCCTAATGCCGAATATGGTAGATAGGGACCATCAAACTGAACAACTTTTACAATGGGAACAACTCTGAAATCGCGAAAAAAAAATCAGCTGGTTTATACAAAAATTAAAATCGAAAATATCAAAATGTATTTTTTTGTTACATGTTGTATAAGGGTGGCTACCAACTTAAGTTCGCGAACCTCGTGCTCTGCGAACCTTTGTTGCAGGTTCGCGGAGCTCAATGTGGATGCTTGCGAACTTTTACTTGCTCCCTTTGCGTTCGTTCGCATCGGATCGCAAAATACGGAGCGCGCACCTATGTTTGCACACGTACACACGTATGGCGCTCTGTTGCAGGTTCAGGATGTTTGCGAACCTAAGTTGGTACCCACCACCCTTATGGCTAAAATGCATTATTAATTATAAATTTAAAATAACATAGGGTACACCAAAAATCTTGACAAATAGTTTATAAGGAAATAATTATTTAAGTTCTTAAATCTTCTAGGTATTATATCTCTATGAGTTTTCTCATAGTTCTTCCGACCGAGCCATAAGTTGGCGACATAGTCGCGTGTAGGCCCGCCACCCAGCCGCGTAAATATCCCTCCTAAAGCCTAACAACTCAAGATGAACACGACAACTGATAAGGGCACGCCAAGACATCCCAATTTACTGCCCGCCCCGAGATAACGCTATTATACAGCTTTTAACTATAAGGATACGCTGTGTCGGGAACGAGTCGTTTTGTGGCATTTTTACGGACTGTTATCACCTGCGTAGGTATCGCGAGATTGGTTATTGGGTGGAACATTTTTAGAAGAGTTTAATAGAACATGTACATATGAAAATATCAGGATTTTTTAACATCAATAACAATATAATTGATTTTTTTCCCCCTTCTGCTTATACCTCTGCCATCTAACTTTCACAACCAGTTATCAATTAAGTATTATTTTTAATACATACCATTTGATACGATTTAATATGTACTCACATTTTGAAAATGATGTTATTTTTACATAGTTCAATCAAAATGTAAGCACTTCCTCAGATATGCAGATGTCCTCTCATTACAGTTAAATGGTTTTTAAAACGCTTTTCAATACAAATTGTCTCTCAATTTTGTTTTGAGCACCGACCCGTCGGACAAGTCCATTCAACACCACTTTGAGACCTCTAGCTGTGATCCGACATTGACACGAATCAACAAAAAGAGAGAACACTTTTTAGTGACGCCTACATTCAAGTTTCAATTTCACTTAATTCACTAATTAAGTTGTCTTAATATGTATGACATAGCGTTGACATCATTTGAAAGTGTTTAATTTTAATTGAACTATTTAGTTTAATTGTACCTACTTATGATTAATTTTGACTGTCCTTTTATTAAAAGAAATATCATATTTTTTGTCTTCAAAGTGCTTCATCTAAAATTAACTTCTTGACACCAATTATAAATAATTTGCCTTGTACGTACAATAAATGCAAAATAATACCTAATAGTGACTTATAATAATAAATTTTTATACACAAACCGAAAACATACTTATATAAAAATCCTACTCAAACTTTTAAAATTTGATGAAAAATAAAACACAGTTTCGTATATTTTTATAAGCGCCATTTACATTTTATTGATTTACCAGCGAGAGTTCACGCATTACCATAAATTTTAATTTTACGACTTACCAATGTGTGTAAGCTATTAGCTAAACGTGATTAAAGCGAAAGATAAATAGCTGTAATGCTTGATAATAAATTAACGACGATAAACTTTTTATAAAGACATGAATTTTAATTAAATCTCAACACAGTTTTAATTCTATCTAACTAAGCATGTAAATTAAAAACAAATTAGTGATTTATGCATAAATACGTCTTCTAAAATCACAATATTTGCAAATCAATAATTAATAAGTTACTCATAAATTCTGATAATTTTAATTATAAATCGTTACTTTCTGTATAAAATTATATACTTACATATATTACGTTATATTTTTTTTCAATTTTAATACCATGCAAGTATCTTTGACTCCGTAATGGTTGACATAGTCGGAACGGCGTGGTCGGAACATTATCGAGGTGGGACACGCCATCGTGTGCGTCCGTCATCGAGGCTCGAATTTCCGTTTAACTAATTGAGCGAAAACGACGCAAGCAACGCCATTCAACGCCGGACTAATGAATGGCCCTCGAAAAAGCCAATTTGTAGTTTTTTTAACACCAACAATTTGTGCCGTAAACCCCAAAAAAGGCTCGACCAAAACCACAATCGAATTAGTGTCCCTTGTTCCGGAGATTAGACGACTGTCGAGCTCTTATCTCGGTCGTTCGTTATTTTATTGGCTTGTATAGAGTAAGTCGATAAACACGACACATAATGGGCCATAATGAATCGTCCGCACCAGCGGTTTGACTAATCATAAAGGTTTTATGGGTGTCGTATCTGAACACTAGCTCTGTGACGCGGGCTCGCCTCTCCGGCCCAATCATTGCATAAACATCTAACAAACATTTCTAAAATTTTCCAGTTGCACAATTAAGTAAACCGTGTATAATCCGAAATAAGTTGTAGTGTAATAATCATAAAGTATTCGAGCGTCGTCCAAGTTAATTTGTCTTACAAACATTTCCATTGGAATATAAATGCGAGAAATCGTAAAAATAACCATTAGTACCTCTGATTCGGGAAATTGATAAAAGCTAATGTCTGAAATATGAATTAAGACACGGTCTGAATATCTTATATTGTTACAAATTACTTTTCTAACTGTTTCTTGTTCAAGTGTACGAGAATTCGTAATAAAAGATTTTGTTGGTCGTTACTGACTGGCGAGTGGCGAGGAGTCGCGTTGACACTCGGCACTAACGGCCTTACCAGTCGCTGCCCACATATAACGACTACTTACCGTTAATATTATATTAATGAACACAAAATGATGTACAAACCGCGTAAAAGCGCTATTCATAAGGCGCATTAAAAGTGAATTAAAATGTCTGAAATGTCAAATTGCGAGGACGCATTGCTTATTAGCGACGACTATTCGCGGCACTCGCTTACAATGAATTGTAACAAAGTATTTACCTATATTTTTTGACGACCTCCGTGGTCGAGTGGCTTTGTACACCAGTTTTTAAGGTGTCGCCATCTCTGAGGTCCCGGGTTCGATCCCCGGTTGGGTCAATTAAGAAAACGACTTTTCTATATTGGCTCAGGTCTGGGTATTTGTGATGCCACCGTTGGCTCTGATTTCCATAACACAAGTGCTTTAGCTACTTACTTTGGAATCGGAGCAATGTATGTGATGTTGTCAAATATTTATTATTATTTATTTATTTTTAACAGGAACATGAAATTACTAATGCACAGTTTGATATGGTTGGTTGGACTGCATTAATGTGTTTTTTACATAAGCTTTTGTAACCTTATCTAAAATTCTTTTTATATATTTAAGCACTAAAACTTTAATAAAAACATAACGTTTCATAAATTTTTTTGAAATGTCACCTTTGTTACGACACGGTGTGACTGCCGCCACGAGTCCACCGTTCACGTGAAATAGATGCCTCGTTTTGCCACTAATGATTTCCTGTATTTTTTCATATAGCAATTATTTCCCATGGGTGAGCAGCGAAGACAACAAAGTTTTTATGACTGCTCGCGTCCAACACGATTTCAATTTAATATTGTGTCTACAAACTGCTACTTATCTACAATTTTGGTGTAACGAAGGATTTAATGTAGAGCCGAAATAACGAGAATTCAACTAGAATAAAAAGCAAAGTGAGTAAATAAAAAATTTAGATACTTAACAATAAATATTTTGTCTATATACGAAAACGGCTATCTCAAAAGACTCATTATTTCAGAACGGCTTCAGTTCAACTTCAAATCATTCAATCGGAATTAGGTAAACCATTGATGCGCCAAACTTTTTACTATGTTTTCTCACTTCATAGTGCAGGAATAAATCAGAAATTCCAATATTAAATCACATGTTTTGGTATCGAGCCCCATTCATTCACGTATCGATTGAACAGGACACGATCACTGTCAACTCACGCTCGCAGCACTTGTTAGAATATGCTTTCGAATATGTAAATGAAGTGTCCACAAATCACTTAGCGGATTATCGGCGGGTGGCTGACTTGTTTATAAGATTCGAAATTAAACGCTGACCGGGCGCGCCATTAGCCATGCCTTGGTGGGTGGAGGTGGATTGCACTTGAATCTGATCGTTTAATAAATTATTGCAACTATCTCTCTTATACGTCGTTGTAAAATAATAATAATATAATATTATAGAATTTAAGTCACTCATTCTGCATTCACAATGCTATTATAATAATATGATAAAATAATAGTTTTAGGGGTCAAGTATGAAATTGCCGAAATAAATTGCATTTTCCATACTAACATTTTAATAGTCTATTTAACAATCATTGAACGCTAATTTTCTAAAACTTATGCACAAATGTTTAAAAACTAATCTAAGTAATTAAGCCATTATGTTTAATATAAAAATAACTTATCGGCTAAGTTAAAACGATTTAAGTGGTCATTTCTATTAACGAAAAAACTGACTTACAAAAAAGAAAATCAGAAATATTTTTATTGCCGATAGGTTTTTATTGCCGTCATGATCATGATTCGAAATAATAACAAGAAACTGAAGCATATAGAACTCTACATATAGAACTCTACCAGAGGGTCTCTGTGTGAGAGAAAAAAAACATTCACTACTATTATTATTATATAAATCGACTGACCCGTAGCATCTCAGCCACTACGGGACGAAGGGACTGAGATGGTACGGGTGAATCGACTTTTCTTAGTAACTTTATTTTTCTAGTACCTAACATCATTTAACATAAATTTAAAGTAACCAAATATTTATTCGGTTGTATTGATAATCGTCATTCGTTTGTTTCAGAAACGGAACGAAAATTCTTCCTTCCCGTCTTCTAGTTCATTGTAGTGTCATATTTTTTTCGATTTTGTTCATAAGTTACATTTGGTTGAATTTTTTACCAATTTTTGGCATTTCCTTAAATTTCGACCCACACAGAAAACTAAACTAGAACAATTTGTTGTGTAACTTATTAACAAGATTGATATTTTTTATTCAAAAGGTAAAAGTATGTTTCTAAATACTTAAGTTACAAAACACGACTATAAAAATCATTATGACGAAATTTCATTATAACTCTTAGATAAGAAGCGAGAAATCTAATTAATGATTGGAAGTGATGGATGGTATAAAACTCTGCAAAACCATTAACATTATTTGGTAACAATTTTTTATTCCGTAATTCGGTGTTTTACTTTTGCTTAACAATATTCGAACAAAAAATCCGAGTTACATAGGTTAGGTATTCACTTTCAAAAGAATATGTGATCAAATTGATAAAACTTGTTTGGATTGCTTAGTTTTTCACAAATTATAATACATTATATTTATCTAAGTCCCAAATAACTGAAGTTCAGTAGGTTCTAAATTGTGAAATACAAAAAATAGGAACATACCTAGTTTGAATTCGCTAAAAAGTAGAACAATTTCTTAACTGATTGAACTCTCAAGATAGGTCTCAACGTTGAGAGTGATTTATAAATACGGGCTCAGAGACTCTCTACAGACGTTGAGATTTGGCCGAAAGGCCGCGGGAGGCCGCGCCTCTCCGTACGATCCTGCAGGCTGGGCCTGTGCATGTGGAGTGGGGCAGGGTAGGTACATGTGTCGACTATACAAGGTGGCATCAAATTGTTTGCATACTTTTTAAATTTTGAGATTTAAGCATTCACAATGCTATTTTATATAATACTAAATAATATACTAGAAAAAATAGGACTCGCACCAGATCATGTTCTCGGACGGGAATTGAACCCGGGTCATTGGACCGGATATCCAAAGGTCGCGGGTTTGATTTGATTTGATTCCCGTCCGAGAACATGATCTGGTGCGAGTCCTATTTTTTCTAGTATATTATTTAGTATTGTTTGCATACTTTTAGGGGAGTTAGTGTACTTAATAGGTATTCTACTACTGAAACTGAACATTTTCCTAAAGAGACGTATTTAAGAGAAAAAGCTTAGGTACTCGTACAGTTGAACGCGCTGTGTTATGAGAGGGTTTTATCGCTTTTCAACCTATGTATGACTTTGTGAAAAATGCTTGTTTCGTTGGATGAACACAGGGAGTGTTCAACCAAAAAAAAAAAGGATGCTAACTATTTTAAATTGACGATTTATTTTTAGTGATGATAAGATACTGGCTTACACTAGTGAAAAAAACAAAAAGAAAACTGCATGTTACACACAAAGATAGGTATATGTACAACACAATCAGTAATTCACATAGCAAAATTCCAAAGTATGAGTTCATATCGTTTGATAGGTGTCAATGGACCCAGCGGCTACTCTAAGATTCATTACGGGCCAGAGCGGAGAACACAATAAATGAATTATAATAAAGTCGGCGATCGTCATCGGGACAAATGTGTTGACCGTGTCGACGCCCACGCTGCCACTAGGGCTGCCCCCTTCATAAAAAACTAAAATTTAATAGCTATTTGTTTTACCTAAGTATCTATGAAATAGAAAGAACAGCCCAAATAAAAACAATTTTATTTGAAAAAATTACCCTACCATTTAAATTTTTACAATGATTTTGTAAGTAGGGTATTTTTTTGTAATAAGTAAACATATTTAAAGTTTATTTCAGAAGGAATAAATTTTTACAACTATTAATAAGTAAATTAAAAACACTTTTAGGTAAAGCTTTTTTTCTAACTGCACTCAAACAAAGGAGGCGCACTGTTACCAGTTGGAGTACCAGTATTAGTACCACAACTATGTAGTTTTGGTGTTTGTGCAGCGATGTTATTAGATTATTTTAAGGTTCATATACCCAACAGTGGGTATTGTGTGATATGATGATATGATTATGATGACAATATTCCACTACCTGGTTCAACAAAAAATTATAACAACATATCGTTTCGAAGCTTTCTATAACTAAGTTACTTAAAAAAAAAAGTAGTACCTAATAATTAAAGTAAATAGTTACCTAATAGATAATCTTTGTTAGATAACACTTTTTGTACTATAACCTCAATATAATAGAAACTTGAGCCAGCCCTAGACCAGCAAACCTCTCACTCAACCACTTTATAAACTGAAAATACAGAACAATTAAATAAATTGTTTAATCTTTGTTTACAGTTTACATCTTAAACTTTCTTTTGCTGATCCTAAGTAAATATTAAGAAATTAGTTAAATGTTTGTTACTTGTTTACTCCAAAGAAAAAAACAACAACCAACTTTTAGTAGGATATACCAACACGGTATTATTTTTTGTTTTTAACACAAAATCTGAAAATAATTTATCTGATCATTATCACAAACGCTGGTAGATTTTCATAGTAAAAGATATCTAAATTATTGACAACACTATTTCTTATTTCGGAAAAATCACAAAACTAGAGAGCTGTTTCAAGAGAGAGAAAGAGAGAGGTGTTTCAAGATTATATGTTCTTCTTCTTCTTTTTTTGTTATGGCAATCTACTTTTCTCTTGGAAGTAATTTTTGCCAGTGTCAAGTGTTAAATAGTTCAGTGGTAGATATTGTTTAATTTTTCATTAGAATGCGGGTGCATCGCATTCCAATGCTGCTTGGAGCATTTGGCACCAAGTATATCAAGACAGATTACTCGGTTAGTTCTGCCGAGGAAGCCACCACTTCAATAAAAGTCTCAGCTTCACACAACCAAGATCGCGCCTATTTCAATTATACCACATATTGTTCAGTTGCGTAGACACTTGTACCATATAACTGCACCAATTTTAAGGCACAATATCCACCATGAATCAATTTGAAAATAATTAAAATAGACACCAAACCGAACTCGACAAAATGGCGCCAAAAACCTCGATTATATGTTGGCACAGCATTGAAAATCTACAAAATTGGAACTTAGCGTTTTTATTCTATCGAGAAATGTTTTAGCTATCATGTTTCTGTAGTTCTTTCTACATTATTTTATGGGATCGATAAATCAAGTAACTCCTTATCAACAATAGCGCTAATGTGGATATTTATAGTTATATTTAGGGTATTATACCATTGAAAAGTCTGAAATGTAAAAACTTTTGACTTTAAATGTCATAGCTTAGCTTACATATACCCAAGAACTTTATAGTGAATTATAAAGTCCTTGCATATACCACAAAAAAAATTGAAGTAAAAAAGCTAATGAAAAAAGTAATATCTACCTTCTTTAAAAACCCTTAAAAACAGCTATAAAAAGCAAGAAATAATAATTATTCAAATCTGCATTAAATTTAATTTAATGAATCGAGTACCTACCTTAGTGTAGACACTAAAACATTAATATCCTTGAATAAATGGTAATTGCTGAAATATAGCTATGAGCAAGTCCAGATGTATGCACTCTGGTACATCGGCAGTCACGTAGCAACAATTCTATACAGTCGATGCAACGGACGTGCGCAGGCGCTGCGGGTTCGAGCTTGCAGGAATTAAACGAACACCAAACACTGTTATTACTGTAACTATGACGCTAGCAAAGGCTATCAGATAGTGTAATTGTTAAGGGTTAGAAATGCCTAGAAAAACATTATACAACGTGTTACAAAAGTACCCCTAATGCCGAATATGGTATATAGGGACCATCAATCTGAACAACTTTTACTATGGGACCAACTTTGAAATCGCGAAAAAAAAAACAGCTGTTTCATACAAAAATTAATTACGAAAATATCAAATTGTATGAAACAGCTGTTTTTTTTTCGCGATTTCAGAGTTGATCCCATAGTAAAAGTTGTTCAGTTTGATGGTCCCTATCCACCATATTCGGCATTAGGGGTACTTTTGTAACACGTTGTATAATAGTCGTACATAATAAAAATTTGTAGTTGGTAACTTAATCATCAATAAAAGGTACTATACACAATAATCGATTTTTATAACTGCGCGCAAATGTCTCGCTTATCACAAATTATACAGCTCTAACATAATTTCGCATTCTTCAAACTCGCGCCAAATGTTACATTTGTGTAAAAAAACTCACCGCATGTCATTCTTCGTTTCCGCAAGGAATAATTGTCTGTGGTTTCGCCCACCCTTAAATGGTTAAGCGTACGGTCCTTCATCTACGCACAATTTCGCAAACAAGCCGTAATGACGTGGGATAATTTGTATAATTGTGATGTTTCCCGTTTTCAATAGTTTGTTTCATGTTTTTGACGAGGTCTTCCGCACCCTCCGGCTATCGAACGTAAATGTGACGCCACAATGCATTTCACTTGCCGTTGTTAAGTAAAACCCTATTTGAAGCGTATAAAAGTTTATCATCACTTACACTTTTGTTGGTAAACTTTAATTTTTTTATAAGAGAGCAGTACCTGTACAATGCCTTATCTAAGTGCTTAACTTTATTTTTTTGAGTAACTTAAGTACTTACTTGTAATTAATCTACATTACACACGTAGTTTTAAGTTTTAACTTTCAAATATTCAGAAACTATGGTTACGTCTTAAGTGTTATTAGTTACGCCGTCTTATAGAGGAATACATAAATCACAAAAGCTTTCAAGTAACGTAACTAACGTAATGATAAAATATAAAAACGTAGTCTTTACGTAGGTACCTAATAGAGTTGATCAGTTTAAGTTGTTTCATTTCTTACTTTAGAGATGGAAAATAAAATAAATTAAATTTTAATGTTTTCTACTATTTTCATCATCGAGTTTTTCATTTTGCACAAATCTGAAGAAAATACGCTTTATTGCTTTTATTCTAAAACTTAATCTAAATGTGTTACTCGAAAAGTAAAGTATATACAAAGTCAACGACAGCCATTAGCAGCGATGGGTAAACATATATGAACTCTACATTTTTAATTTGAATGACAGCAGCAATCCAGTGATGTTTTTCCACCATGTTTATATAAGAGTGGAAAGTAAGATATGTTTCTAAGCTCCGTTTTAATTTCCATAATAGGTTTCGATGGTGGTCCGTATACAACAACAGATGATTACTCGCTGGAATCGGAGTGCTGTTTCAAAATAACTACACGTTTCGTATCTGAATCGATAGTTTAATGACGGATGGTTTTGGGATCGATTAAAACGTTGAGAAGGTTAACGTCTGAAAAGTGGAGGAATAGCGAAATAATGAAGGTGGTTCGTTGTCGTGTTATTAGCTTATCGTCTGTGGATCGAGTAACGACGGCGGCGATGCGCGCGCGCATTGGTCCGCGCTGCGCCAATGGGCGTGCGCCGATCGCCGTATCGATTCTTTTTGGTTATTACAATAATTCCAGCACGATTGCATCTAATTGCGCTAGTTCTTACGATCGTGGATCGACACGACGGATTACCAGCGATGTGTATTATGTGCTCAATTTAAGCAGGGCCGGATTAAGTGGGACAATTTGATATCACTGTCATAAAAGTAATCCTTTCATCTTTAGTTTCTTATCATCACAACAGTACAATATTTAGATACTAACCTACATAGCGAACTCCTTAGTAATATTACTTACCGAAGTTATGTGAACTCAATTAACTGGATAAATACCAAATTCTAATAGGAAAACAAAGGAACTGATCTGACCACTTATTCAATTGATTATTGCAAAAATAACAAAACAACTTTTTCACAGACATAACCTAATTAATTTGCAAATACTTTTAACTGAATATTTAAGGAATTTAGATATGTCCTTAAGGTTATTTCTATGGGTCTACTTCAAAATACTGCCCTGTCCAATAAAACAATAAGCATTAAACATAATATTCAAGAAATTATTCTTCATCGAGGACATTACGTTACATCTGATATCCTCCGTGTATCACGATAAAAGATCTTAGAATAATTCCGCGGGACGTTTTTCCTTAACCTCATTAACGTTCAGTCACGGGCCGAGAATGCAAGGCAGCTTCACACGTCGACAACGACCGAACTATTAGCATGCAGCTCGAGTCTTTAATTATAGTATAGGAACAAGTTCATCGTTAGCCGCCATCAAAGCCGCCTAACTGTCGACTAACTGGTAATTAGTGCTGTCCTCAGACTACTAGCGACTTCCTCGGCCGGACGCCTAACGACCGCCCTACTAAGCACCTCCTCACTGTAATTTGTACTGTCAACCGATACTTCTACCGATTCTTTATAACAAACCACAAAATCTCCTTAAGCGCAAAGATCAACGCAACACGAAACGACTCCACTGTTCAACTCACTAATCTAATTTTGTCTTCACAAAAAATAAAGCTACATAAATTGTATCAAAAGCTCTTAATACCGACGTCAATTTAGCAACGGAAGCTCAAAAACTACCATCGGCGAGGTTTAGTAGGTAATGTTTTTACCGGCGTTTTATAGCCTCACCGCTAGATGGAATGGACCGTCGGTCGTACATAATCAAACCACATGCGGGGCAGTAATTGCCTCTGCATTCAAAGACCCTCTCACATCACGCCGTATAATGACAAAAATAGTCCAAAAAATACCTCCGCATATGAGATATTTTTTTCAGAGTTCGCGCGGAGCTAAATTACTAAATAAAAGATTAAGTTAAAAGATCAATAAACTTAATAAATGATCTCAATAATTGTTGTATTACGGACACAATGGAGCGGCGTCGTGAGACGTCATTAAGGCGCGAACATCATTAATTTTATTCGCGCCTCTCGACGTAAAGCCAATGGCGACTGTCAGATTTGAAAGACCGCTGCTGCCACCTGTTGGTAGCGCGGTGAATTAGACGTTAGACCCCGCGGCGCGCTGCCACCGGATGACTAGCTGAATCAAATCCTTACAATTTCTGATACCTGTGACAAACAATAAACACATTTTTATTTACAAAAAAACAATCTAGCATCGTTTTGGCATCTTTCTAAATGCGAAACTTTATGCTTAGTTAATGCAGCGCCCGCTATAAAAAAGGATTCTGTGTTTCATTAATCACGGCAAACTTTTAGCAATATGAAACCTATATTTTACCTTTAAATGATACCGATATCTCAATAGGATGTATATTTTATGTCAGACAATTATTTCGTTAAATCTCTAAGTCACGTTACAGAAGTTATAATTAGGTATGTATGATTATTGAAGCACTACCCTTTGTGTATTAAAATCAAAATTCTTTGGAGTAATATCATACTAAGTACCTCTATTAGGTACTCCATGGATTTTTCTCCTCATATTTGTATCGAAGCACTTAAAACACTTACATAAGCCATACAGAGTAAGCTCCTAATAAAACTCATCGTATCGTCGAACACCATCATCGGAGTTCGTGTAAAATTTCCAACAAAATAATATCTCATTAAAACCGAGTATAAAAGGAGCATTCCAAAAGGTGCCCGTCAAAAAACCGAGTCCGCCACAGATTAGATTTCGTTTGGTAGCTAATTGCATTTATCAAATTAAGGCAGGCTGCGGGCAGCTGTGATTGATAATGTTTGAGCAACACTGCATTATAGTTTTACTGTTCAAACTGTTTTGATATACCCTAAGCTGCGCCATTTGTCACGAGCCGAAGGATCCGGTCCAGCGATTAAAATTGATTGAATACGTTTCAGGAATAACAGAGGTTTAAAACCATTTCAAGGATAAAATTACCTTTGCAAAGTGCTCACAAAACATTTTGTTAGTAACAGAGTCGTCTCAATTTTCGCAAATAGATCAATTGATTTGATTATTAAGACGGAGCATCCAGCTAGCGAAACAAGAAGACATGTTACATGTTTATACAAGGTGTTACAAAAGTACCCCTAATGCCGAATATGGTATATAGGGACCATCAAACTGAACAACTTTTACTATGGGGCCAACTCTGAAATCATGAAAAAAAAAATCAGCTATTTCATACAAAATTTAATTACGAAAATATCAAAATGTATGAAACAGCTGATATTTTTTTCGCGATTTCAGAGTTGGTCCCATAGTAAAAGTTGTTCAGTTTGATGGTGCCTATCTACCATATTCGGCATTAGGGGTACTTTTGTAACACCTTGTATATCGTATCTTTTTTTACGTTAACTTAGAAATTGAAATTTTTAATTTCAATTCGATACCTCCACCACAGAATATATAATAGTACTAACGTCCTCCACGCGTTCCCGAGATAAAAGTTCTTGACAGACAGACAGACGGACGGACGGACAACAAAGTGATCCGTTATGTGATAATGGTTCCGTTTTTTTCCTTTTGAGATACGGAACCCTAAAAAAACTCAGTACAATTACTTTGTAATGTAAACTAGAACAAACGTGTAAAAAAACAATTCGGTAATATATGGAATGCAATCTATTGGAAACAAATCTTTTTTATTTATATATTTATGCTTAAACTGGTTTATCGACCATGTAATGTAATATTTAAATATATTTTTGGGAAATTATATTTTATATTACTACAGTAAAAAGAAATTTAAGATTGACGATATACTTACCCCCTCTTAAATCTTGATACCTACTATCAGCTCTCTTTTCTAATTGTTACTCACGCAAGTGCAACGAACATTAAAAATTTATGTATTTAAACGGATCTGGTTCTACTATGTATACTCGTATATTACCTCAACATCTGGCATTACCCCCAAATAAAATTAAATAACTTTTTCGGGCTTTAAATATAGAAGAGACTTTTTGTTTTTTTACTTACGTAGATTGTGTACCAAAACAGGCGACATTGTTATAACGTGGACAGTAAAATAGTATGCCTACAATCCCCAGCCAGTACCACCTCATATCTTATCCTCGAAAATTCCACCACCGTCCGGGAGCAGCGCTGCCGGTCAAAGTGCACCGCTCCACCAGTCATTTCAATCATTAAGAAATTCGGCGGCGCGCACAAAGCGTGATTGATGCGCCGTTTACCGCGGTGGCACCGGCCCCAAAAAACGGAACGTTAATTAACTCGTTTGGCACCGCCGCTCATTAGAATTATTAATCAAACCGAGGCGGGCGATAGCGGCCATGATGTATCGAGCTTTGATTACATTAACTCCGTAATTAAAAGCACGCCGGGATGTCTGACCGGGAACAAAAGACGGACTAATTTTAAAGCTAATAGCGCAGAGATGATGCATCGACCCGCTAAAAGATCGTGGCAGGTGCTATATATTAAGAGGCGAAGCTATGACCGTATCTGTAACCTAATAGCCATTGACGATAAAATTAATCCCAAATTATTCTCAGAGTTTGAGTTCTTATATAATATACTCACTCGTACTATATTTGTAGTGCCTGTGCCTCACTCAACCACACTTAAAATACATGATATCTAATTTAACGACGCCATCATTTTCTTTGCTGTACAAGTCAAAATGCACAGATTCCTATTTTGCTAAAAATAACGTATTTATACTTAGCAAAATAGACGCAAAGGACCGTTTTTGAACGATATTCACGGCCTCACCACATAACACTGTTTAACAAGTGTTTAACTTAGACACTGTTTAAACGTGATACTGTCACTTTTTTGACAATATTGTTTGTAAGAGACAGCATCAGATTTAAACAGTGTCTAAATTAAACAGTGTTTTAAAATCTTTTAAAAGGGTAAGGCCGTCAAAATCTCAGCATAAACATAAACAATCACTCAATTTCAGTATGTTATACCTTCTCATCGAGATAAGTAGCAACAAGGCCAATTATTTCCGTAAATTCCATAGCTTGTGTATTAAAAGGATTTCATATATCGGCTAAGACAAAACATGGCCGCGTCTAACCACATTTACTAGAATTACAACTTACATTTCAGTTACAATATTTTAGCGGAGCGTATAAGTAATAGGGGTGAGATGGCGCTCGTGGGCGGGCGAGATACGGCCCGATCTAATCTTGCCAGATAACGCCCGCCCATAAAGAAGCCACTACAACACACGCCCTGACGGATTTCTGGAAAACAACACTGTTATTCTAGATAGATAGATTTTAAAGTCATATTTCTTTATCACTATATTATTTTTGTTGCTAACATTATAATATTAAGAATCTACATAATTATACAACATGTTACAAAAATACCCCTAATGCCGGATATGGTATACTTATATGGGACCATCAAACTGAACAACTTTTACTATGGGACCAACTCTGAAATAGCGAAAAAAAATCAGCTCTTTCATACATTTTGATATTTATTTATTTTTGTATGAAACAGCTGTTTTTTTTTAGATTAGTTTGTAGAGAGATTAGTAGGACTATATGGTTTTAATTTCAACTTGATACCTCCACGTGTTCCCGTGATAAAGGGTCTTGACAGACGGACAATAAAGTGATCCTATAAGGGTTCCGTTTTTTTCCTTTTGAGGTACGGAACCCTAAAAACATGAAAGTAATATTTTTTATTTCATTGTAATTATTAGAAAAATGAAAAAAGGCAACCTTCCTTGAAAACATAAACACGAAAAAGAACGAACGCTGCAAGTCTGCAATAAAATAAAATAAAAATAAAAAACAAGGAAAACATTGTTGTGTTTTACTTGTATACAGAGGTGTAATATTTTTCAAAATGGCGGAAATATGGGGAAAACTATATTTTCATAAATGTCACAAACGCGAAGTTTACATAGCTTTACAGAGCCACTACTAGAAAATATAATTAAAGAACATTATAATGGATAGTGGATGGATGTCATAAATAATTAAACGCACTTTGCTACATTTGTATACACAAAAAAATCTTTGTTCTGTGTTTGTATCTGTAAGTATTTTGCAATACAAATTACTGCAAAACGCTACAGTACCTACAATTCGACCGGAAACCTAATGTCTGTAAAATACATTTGTTTAAAACATTAGAGAAGTCGCTATGGGCCCAACGCTTAAATTATACTGGTGTAATTACAATAGAATCGTGATCGCACTAATGGACTAAAGCAATAATTACCTGGCAAAAAGGAATGAGAGAAAACAAAAAACGTAATTACATTGTTCTTCCTATCATTTACGTATAAAAGCGTTTTTAAATGATATTTTAAAGGTAAAGACAAAAAAATTAGTGGAAGAGAAGTCGACAGGTGCCGAGAAGGTGGGGGCCGCGGCCGGCGACTTCGCGAATGATAAAATATCCGTTGGATTTTTTACGAAATCGGAATGTATGATGAATACCTACTTATTAAAAATAAGTAAATAGTTACTTTACCTACTTACTTAAGGAAAACATTACTATTCTCGGAAAAAAGTACAATATCTTATCTCAATATCTTTATCTCTTTTGATTACTTAGTTATTAATAAAATATCACAGAATAAAAATGACTTAAGCAAGAATAAAGAAAAAAAATTTTTGTTAGCGTGGTAAGGTAACGCAGGATCCGTTATATAGGTATGTAGTGTAGGTACTCAACTATTCTTACAATTAAAAAAAAAAATGTAATTATTTTCTTTATGATGTTTTCTTCTATTTTGCTATAAGTGTATTTCAAATGAGGATCTTGATGGCGCAGTGGTTTAATGCCTGGCCCAGTGATTGCGGAGGTTAAGCAACTTTCGCAAGGGTCGGTCATGGGATGGGTGACCAAACATGTATTACCTCGAGCTCTACCAAGCTATTACCGTGCTTCGGAAGGCACGTTAAGGCCTCCTATATACCTAAAGTGGCTCCCTCATTTTAATTAATTTTATTGCTCGCTAAGTACATAATGTATCGAAAATTCACATGTACAGATTGAAGCTAAGGTTCTATAATTTATTTACAAACAATGACCTCAGTAAAATTTTGTTCGTTGTAGTAGTAGTTCGCAATGTGCTAAAAGTGGCCACTTATAGCACTAAATTTAATTAAAATGAGGGCGCCACTTGAGGTATATAGGGGCCTTAAGCCGTTGGTCCCGGCTGCATTTTGCAGACGTTAATCCATTTTGGGTCCGCGTGGTGGGTTATGGCCCGTCCTCTTTATCCACCCATAAGGAAGGCCTGTGCCCCAGCAGTGGGGACATTAAAATTGGCTGATGGTCATGGTGATATTTCAAATAATATAACTATTGCAAGAAAACTCTCCACGTTAACGTAATGGTAATAAAAAACTTGAACGCACAAACTTCCCGACTGCTGCTTTTAAAACAAAGACCGACAGTAAAAGCAAAACCGCACAGGACGTCTTTAAAAACCGCACATCCAACTGTGTCTCCAGATGGATTGAATTACGTACCTACACTCAACTTAAAATGGTATAACCAGGGGCCCTACCGGCTAACTTTTCGAACTTCGGCGGGTCTGCCGAGCTTCAACTTAAAACAGATAAATCGAAGTAAGGAGTTTCGTATTGTACTATTCGCCGAAGTTATTTAAAAGATATCTATGTTCGTGTGACATCATGAATAGGCTCGATTTATCTGTTTTAATTTGAAGCCCGGCAGACTTTCCGAAGTTCGATTCGTTAGCCGGTACGGCCCCAGTCTCAAGTGTAGCTAAAAAGATACTTACTTTGCAAAAAGTATCAAAGGTGTAATAAATATGCAAGAAACTTTCGACATCATATTTAAGAGATTAGAAAAGATAATTGATCGAGCCATATACAAGGTTATTTGTAAACACCAACAAACTCGCAGGAGTAGATTACTAAAATCATTTTAATAACAACTTTTGTTCTACAACTTTCCGAAAAAATCGGCTTTTCATACATAACTCGATCAGCTGCTCGGACAATTGCATGGAAAGTTGTTTTTTCTTTTTCGAAAAGTCTTAGAACAAACGTTGTTCTTAAGATGTTAGTAATCTACTTCTGCGAGGTTGTTAGTGTTTTACAAATAACCCTGTATAATTTGGTTCTTTAATTTTTGTATATTTTCATAATTTTCTACACTACATTCAGTCCACAGCAGCAAAATTTCTCCATGAAGTAGGAATATTGTGTAGGTATTCTGCTTTCTCAATATCGGTACCAACCTGTGCGCAAGATAAATCTATCGTGATCGAATTAAATTTGTATCGTTTATAAATTTTGACAGCGCAACCAATATTAGTCTATTGTCCTCGATTTTCGAGTTGAGAGTATGGTATGGTGTATGGGAATGGCATGGACCCTTTTTTTTTTTGCCATGTAGCCAATGTCGCAAAAGCGTTTATGAATTTCGCCTATCGAAAGATGGGATTTTTTTTTCAATGTCTCATCAAACTTTTTCGATACCGAATTTCGTTGTATTTTTTTACAAATGTGGCTTTGCTTAGGGATTCTAGTCATTCTGCATTTTAGTCATTTTGCGTTTTAGTGATTCTGCATGACTAACATTCTGCGTTTTGGTCATTTTTCTCTCATAGTCTTTTTGCTTTTAGGCAGCGTGATCAGGAAGGGGCTGGTTCGCGTGACCGCCGACGCCGACGTGTCATCGGGCACGCTAGCAGGAACCACCGTCGCCTAGTCGGCAATTCGCGAGCGGGGCAGGATGCGCCTCTTTATCCCGGTTACCATTCGCTACTCCAACGTAATCACGGAGCTACATAACATGTAGCATATGGATCTTCCACCCAAATATATTATCGCTCGGGAAAAAGGAAAAACAATTGAAAACAAATGTGATCAGCCTCGGGGCTTAATACAACCTAAGCACATTTTTTAAAAATACTTTTATTAGAATAGCTTCAAGTTTATAGATTATTTTTCTGAAAAATATATTGAACTAGCGGCCGGCGTCGCAACCACAGATTAGTAGTTTGCCGCAACTTCGTCTGCGTGGAAAGTTATTTTCCTATCCCTAGGGAACAGTACTTTTTTTATTAAAGCACAGAAAAATGTCCTTTTCTGTGCTCCTGACAACGTGTAGGCAATGCAAAATTCCATAATGATCAGTTGAGTAGTTATGACGTGAAAGCGTTAACAACCAAACACATAATCAAACAAACACACTTTCGCAGTTATAATATTATACAATATTGTAGGACTATTTAGGATTTATAATATTAGTGAGGAGAGATAAAGAGGCGGATCAGCAAATATACTTAGTATCTAAGTACCTAAATATCGAAGTGTCTACTCATCCAAAACAATTTTGAGTGCTAAAATTCCGATTCCCTTAAAGTGACAAACATAATTAAGACTAATATCTAAAAAACAAATGTATATCCTTGTCTACTAGCATGACGATCGCAATAATTTAACCTGCAATGCCAATATCCTAGTTATTATAAAACACAGCTTATGAAAACTTAAATCAACTTTATGGCTTTACCACTTAAAAACAGACGAACATAGAACCTCCTCCTTTTTTTGAAGTCGGTTAAAAAACTCTTAAAAGAGTAATAAAACAGTAAATTGCCATATCCAATATTAGGGCGGCAGTAGCAATTTAGATGTAATCCTCATGTGCAATCAAGTCATTCATTTCATTAGTGGCGCAGACATAACAGGACGTTTGCTTTCAACATGTCACGATTTCTACTTATTTTTGTGTTTGGTAAGTCTTTAATTTCTTATAATAATTTAATTTGTAATTGCAATTACACTTGTATTTCCTAATGGAATTAGACTTTCTTTGTATTTAAGGGGCCTACATTGTGTCACATTTGATTTACAACCATTTTAAAACTAATAATGAAAAGTATTTGAGAGCTATTCAGTCATTATTAGGCATATTAAAAAAACTCTGCGGTTTCCTTTTCTACATTGACCTGCGGCCCAATGGCGCTAATTTTCACCGATAAAACCAAAGCTAAATTGTCACCGTTTGAGTTTCGTTTACAGAAAAATACTCTCTTTAGTTTTGTAAAATTGTTGAAAGCTATGCCTAGGATAATCTTGCCTCCTGACTCCTATAGCCTAGGAGGCAGGAGGCAAGATTGGCAAATCTTGGTCAATTTAAGTGAGAATGCTTAAACTAAACCAAAGATTTTTGATAAATATAACCTAAATGACAACGAAACGGTTTTGGTTTTATGGTTCTGAATTAGCCCGATTGGACCCCTAGGCCCTTATTTACAAACGTCCGAAACTTTCCACATGCGATACTATGCTTTCCATTTATTATTTACTCTAGGGTTTCCGTAACTTCGTAGATTGATTCGAAACGAAGACTATAATTTGCAGATTTCTTCCGAAAGCTATTTAGTGTCGGGAGAGTAAAGCTGCGAGCACTGCATTGGCATTTCCGCGCCATAGAGATCCATACAAAGCAACAAATCTGTCCGCGCCGTTCGCTCCGATTCCGATGTGGATGCGCAGCTTTAGGAGAAACTATAGAGTATATATGGAAATCATAGCATATCGGACACGGAGAATTTTCGAGACGTTTGTGAATAAAGGCTCTGGTAAAGTAATGTTACTCTACCAGGGCCGTTATTAACAAAATTCAAAATTTCAAATTCACAAAATCCTGCCGCAACGACTACGCCGCGCGGCATGAATTGGCGGCACTTGTTGACGCATGCATGTCGGCCCTTTAATTGAATAATCTTTGCGAGTTCTAGAGAGAGTAGTCATTTTACTACAAAAACAATCCCTACTTACACTAAATATTGAATAATGTTTTCCATTTCACCTTAGGTTCTAAATATTTTTAAGTATATATCATAATGTACAGTCAGCGGCACATCAGACTATACATGTTGACCTTGAGACCGTCTTTATGCCTTACGTAATAAAAGTTGTTTTCGTAGTTGAACTGTTTAACTTACCGTGCTGTTGTGCGTACATTACGATCTAACTAACATACCAATGATGGAGATGAACCAGCAATACGTGGCAATACTGTACCTGTGTGAACCTGGAACCCGACTTGAAGAAATCATTTTTTTTTAAAACGCATACGTTTGTACTCAGTATGTACTGGTTTGTACCAACTTTCTTTTCGTTTGTACCTTAAGGGGTTCAGAGATACGGGGGTTTTAAAATACTCAGAACCCCACTTGAAGAAATCGACTTTTTTATAAATGGATACGTTTGTACCCAGTATGTACTTGTTTGTACCAATTTTCTTTTCGTTTGTACCTTAAGGGGTTCAGAGATACAGGGGTTTTAAAATACTTAGAACCCCACTTGAAGAAATCGTTTTTTTTTCTAAATGCATACGTTTGTACTCAGTATGTACTTGTTTGTACCAACTTTTTTTTCGTTTGTACCTGTAAAAGGGTTCAAAGATACAGGGGGTTTAAAAAACTCAGAACGCGACTTGAAAAAAATCGTTTTTTTTTAATATTAGAAATCTGAAAACAGGGTTGGATTCACCGTCGTTTGTACCCGTTTGTACCACCAAAATTTTCGTTTGTACCTTAAGGGGGACGAAACTAGCGGGTTTTTTTTGTTTTTTTGGCAGTTTTTGAAAACTAACTAAGTTCGTTCGTTCGTTTTTTTGAGATAATCAAAAACTGCAAGCTGGGTTGGATTCACCGTCGTTTGTACCCATTTGTACCTCCAAAATTTTCGTTTGTACCTTAAGGGGGTCGAACATAGCGGGTTTTCAAAAACTGCAAAAAAGACAAATTAGTCATTTTTTGAGATAATCAAAATCTGAAAACAGGGTTGGATTCACCGTCGTTTGTACCCGTTTGTACCTCCAAAATTTTCGTTTGTACCTTAAGGGGGACGAAACCAGCGGGTTTTTTTGTTTTTTTGGCAGTTTTTGAAAACTAACTAAGTTCATTCGTTCATTTTTTGAGATAATCAAAATCTAAAAGCAGGGTTGGATTCACCGTCGTTTGTACCCGTTTGTACTTCCAAAAATTTCGTTTGTACCTTAAGGGGGTCGAACATAGCGGGTTTTCAAAAACTGCAAAACAGACAAATTAGTCATTTTTTGAGATAATCAAAATCTGAAAACAGGGTTGGATTCACCGTCGTTTGTACCCGTTTGTACCACCAAAATTTTCGTTTGTACCTTAAGGGGGTCGAAACTAGCGGGCTTTTTTTGTTTTTTTGGCAGTTTTTGAAAACTAACTAAGTTCGTTCGTTCGTTTTTTGAGATAATCAAAATCTGCAAGCTGGGTTGGATTCACCGTCGTTTGTACCCGTTTGTACCTCCAAAATTTTCGTTTGTACCTTAAGGGGGTCGAACTTAGCGGGTTTTCAAAAACTGCAAAAAAGACAAATTAGTCATTTTTTGAGATAATCAAAATCTGAAAACAGGGTTGGATTCACCGTCGTTTGTACCCGTTTGTACCTCCAAAATTTTTGTTTGTACCTTAAGGGGGTCGAAACTAGCGGGCTTTTTTTGTTTTTTTGGCAGTTTTTGAAAACTAACTAAGTTCGTTCGTTCGTTTTTTGAGATAAACAAAATCTGCAAGCTGGGTTGGATTCGCCGTCGTTTGTACCCGTTTGTACCTCCAAAAATTTCGTTTGTACCTAAAGGGGGTCGAACATAGCGGGTTTTTTTTGTTTTTTTTTGCAGTTTTTTAAAACCCGCTATGTTCGACCCCCTTAAGGTACAGACGAAAATTTTGGATGTACAAATGGGTACAAACGACGGTGAATCCAACCCTGCATTTAGATTTTGATAATCTCAAAAAATGACTAATTTGTCTTTTTTGCAGTTTTTGAAAACCCGCTATGTTTGACCCCCTTAAGGTACAAACGAAAATTTTGGAGGTACAAACGGGTACAAACGACGGTTAATCCAACCCAGCTTGCAGATTTTGATTACCTCAAAAAACGAACGAACGAACTTAGTTAATTTTCAAAAACTGCCAAAAAAACAAAAAAAACCTGCTAGTTTCGTCCCCCTTAAGGTACAAACGAAAATTTTGAAGGTACAAACGGGTACAAACGACGGTGAATCCAACCCTGCTTTTAGATTTTGATTATCTCAAAAAACGAACGAACGAACTTAGTTAGTTTTCAAAAACTGCCAAAAAAACAAAAAAAAACCGCTAGTTTCGTCCCCCTTAAGGTACAAACGAAAATTTTGGAGTTACAAACGGGTACAAACGACGGTGAATCCAACCCTGTTTTCAGATTTTGATTATCTCAAAAAATTACTAATTTGTCTTTTTTGCAGTTTTTGAAAACCCGCTAAGTTCGACCCCCTTAAGGTACAAACGAAAATTTTGGAGGTACAAACGGGTACAAACGACAGTGAATCCAACCCTGCTTTTAGATTTTGATTATCTCAAAAAACGAACGAACGAACTTACTTAGTTTTCAAAAACTGCCAAAAAAACAAAAAAAACCTGCTAGTTTCGTCCCCCTTAAGGTACAAACGAAAATTTTGAAGGTACAAACGGGTACAAACGACGGTGAATCCAACCCTGCTTTTAGATTTTGATTATCTCAAAAAACGAACGAACGAACTTAGTTAGTTTTCAAAAACTGCCAAAAAAACAAAAAAAACCCGCTAGTTTCGACCCCCTTAAGGTACAAACGAAAATTTTGATGGTACAAACGGGTACAAACGACGGTGAATCCAACCCTGTTTTCAGATTTCTAATATTAAAAAAAACCGATTTTTTTCAAGTCGCGTTCTGAGTTTTATAAACCCCCTGTATCTTTGAACCCTTTTAGGTACAAACGAAAAAAAAGTTGGTACAAACAAGTACATACTGAGTACAAACGTATGCATTTAAAAAAAAAAACTATTTCTTCAAGTGGGGTTCTGAGTATTTTAAAACCCCTGTATCTCTGAACCCCTTAAGGTAAAAACGAAAAGAAAATTGGTACAAACAAGTACATACTGGGTACAAACGTATCCATTTATAAAAAAGTCGATTTCTTCAAGTGGGGTTCTGAGTATTTTAAAACCCCCGTATCTCTGAACCCCTTAAGGTACAAACGAAAAGAAAGTTGGTACAAACAAGTACATACTGAGTACAAACGTATGCATTTAAAAAAAATCGATTTTTTTCAAGTGGGGTTCTGAGTATTTTAAAACCCCCGTATCTCTGAACCCCTTAAGGTACAAACGAAAAGAAAGTTGGTACAAACCAGTACATACTGAGTACAAACGTATGGGTTTTAAAAAAAAAATGATTTCTTCAAGTCGGGTTCCAGGTTCACACAGGTCAATACTGTCGTGTTTATTTTAGTAACACTTGCAAGCAGCTCGGTGCTGGCTCACAAGTCTCATGCCAATAAGACCAGCTGCCAGGAGTACACGCAGGGCCTGACCTTCAACGACAGTCAGGCTATAGGCATCTGGCACCTGTTGTACTTCAGCACGGAGAAATCTAATGGCACTACTGGAGAAGCTCACTGCGTAGAGTTTACTCCTGTTAATGAAAAGGTAAGCAAATATGAAATATCATAAAGAATTTTAATGAGAATACATATTACCTACACATTTTTGGTTTAACGACTGTTTCACTATTTTAACCAACTACTTACTTTTACCCACCCCACAAAAGGTTTACCCTATTGTTTGCCGTTTTAAGCCCCATGTGGCCACTTGACTCCCAAATAAACAGGAAATATATAAGTTTGCTTCAACTTCAGTGGACTGGCAGTTGTAATTAAAAATATTGTAAGTATTTGATTGAATCAGGCGTCACTTGGCGGAAGTTTCAAACCATTGTGAAAAGAGAAATATATGTAGCTTACTCCCGCAAAAAATATATGCAGGATGCACCGCCGGCCCGCCAAGGCGGGCTTTTCACAATAAAAATATGGTAATTTAATAAAAAAAATATCTTTGTAGCGTCAGCTCGGACTTTGTATCTTAACTTAACTGTCCTTACAGTAAAGACAATTACCTACAAGTCCATACAACGAACTTAGTTCTTGGAAGAAAAAATAAATACAAGACTGGGTATCCATCGACAAATTGCTCTACAAGTAGTGTATCCTACGATGGTTACCCCACTTTCATGGTTCTGTCATAATTTCTATTCTCCGTCAAACTCTTTCACCAAGTAATCCTAATAACATTATCGTATTATTACATCGATCACGGAAATATGAATTAATGTAAGGGACAAAGGTCTACTTTTCAGGAGGAGCAAAAAACAAACTTTATTTATAGTAATTGCTTGTATTTTTTTCACTTTTTATTCTACTTACTTGATGCCTATGGCAAAGTTGCTTAGGTTTGAGAGCTCTATAAAGCTATGCAAGCAAAATTACAATTATCTTTATGGATTCCGAAATAGCATGTCTCTTACATTAAAAATAAATGTAAATACGTTCTTTACCTTAATTGCATTTAACACAAAAATACTCCGCATTAATGTATCAGTCATATTGACAAAATAATATTAGTATTTTTTGAAGTAAGGTACCCTTTTGGGTTTAGTTATTGCTGTATCTTAACTAAATACCATAATAAAATTTTACTTTCAAAAGCAAATTGGTTAACTTGATTTAATTTAGATCAAAAAAATATGGTATTATTGTGAATACATAAAATGAAACAAAAATGAATAATTAAAAGTATTTATTTTTATTCAGCGTTACACATAATCAGTCTCAATGTTAACAATGATGGCAAATTATAGGAAAAAACATTTTTGAATGATAATCAACTGTTTATATAAATAAAAAAAAAAATCCAAAATTTCAAGTTCAATAGATTTTTTTCAAGTAATTATGGTTCTTAAATTATAATTAAAAAATCAATTCAATTTGAAATTTTAGTAGTACAGCAATTTACTATAAAGAACTTAAGTAAGATAAAAACAATGTTCACACTACTGATTTATACTTAACCATATTAATTAAGGGCCGATTGTTCCAAAGTCAGGTAAAATTTAATCGTAGAGTAAAATTTATAATGTAATACGAACGATTTTTAAATGTCACGTCAAATATCAAGGCTTTTAACGATGGTTAGAGCTTACTCAACGACTAAATTTTATCTGACTTAGGAAATAATTGCCTGAAGCGAAAATACTACAACCCAATTGTTAACTGCAGCAGTTTGCATTATCAACAATCCAACGAAACATTATAAACAACATAAAAACGTTATCTACAATCCAAAAAAGAGGAGGAAGAAAAACAGGTCGCAATGCGATTAAAAATAAGAATGAAATCATAAATATTTAATAAGTGGGAACTTATTCCCTACTAGAGCAAACTATTTAGTAATCTGTGACTAGAGTCTTCGTCATCAAGTTTAATGATTTAATAACACTTTGTGAAAAAGGTATTATACCTAAAACATATCACAAGGATTACTTAAGTATTCCTTATGAAACTAAATTAAAGACACTTTAAAATACACACACTTTATAAGACTAAGACGAAGAGTCTAGTAGGGAATAATTTCCTCCACTTAACCTGTTTGAGCTTTTTTTGGATAGTTGAGAACGTTATTATGTTGTTTATAATGTTTCGTTGGATTGTTGATAATGCAAACTGCTGCAGTTAACAATTAGGTTGTAGAATTTTCGCTTTAGGCAAATTTTACCTAAGTCAGATAAAATTTAGTCGTTGAGTAAGCTCTAACCATCGTTAAATGCCTTGATATTTGACGTGACATATTTAACAATCGTTCGTATTACATTATAAAGTTTACTCTACGATTAAATTTTACCTGACTTTGCATCAATCGGCCCTTAATTAATACGGTTAAGTATAAATTAGTAGTGTGAACATCGTTATTATATTACTTAAGTTCTTTATATTAAATTGCTATAATACTAAAATTTCATATTGAATTGTTTTTTTTAATTATAATTTAAAAACCATAATTATTTAAAAAAATCTATTGAACTTGAAATTTTGGAATATATTTTTTTTGGTTATATAAACAGTTGATTATCATTCAAAAATGATTTTTCCTATAATCTGCCATCATTGTTAACATTGAGACTAATTATGTTAAACGCAGAATAAAAATAAATACTTTTAATGATTATTTTTTGTTTAATTTTTTGTATTCACAATAATGTAAGGGACATCATTGCCAAATACATAAATCATAAAGTAACGTAAGGCTGGTTAGTTTTAGAAAAAACGAAAACGTGGTTAGGGTAAAGGCCATATATAAGTTTTTATGAGACATACCTTAAAACTAAAATGACATTTTGTACAAGTGCATGATACGTCAAAATTTGTGGTAAAGATTTGTTTAGGACCTTCTAAAATGTGTAATGTAAGGGACAAAAAATTGATTTTTTTTCAAGATATCAACATTTCAAGTATACCATTCGATGGCGCGTAAAATTCCGAATCCAACGGTGTATATAACTCATTTTCGGTATATTGTCCCTTACATTAATTCATATTTCCGTGATCGACATATAGGAGCGCAAAGATCTATCCGTGCGCATTGGTCAGTACGTAGAGAACATGAAGTGGAACAGTCTGACGCTGAGGATGCAGATCCCGTGCAGCAGCAGCAGCATGGGCGCCAACAGGACTCGGGACTACTACCTTGAGCGGCTTGATGGTGACGGCTCCTACAGGACTCTACAAATGCCTACCTCTACTGGTAATAAGAACGCAATGGCTATTATTTGCATTGTCATAATTTTATTTTGTATTTATCTAAAACTGTTTGCTTAATTTTGAAAAGTCTCACTTAAACTGATAGCTTCTTAGATCACAGAAATCGGTCTGTTGTAGTAGAGTGCAACACAAAAAATTAAGTCTGTGTGTAAACCCTCCTCCTGCATCTCTTACGTGCATTTGTTTTTAGCCGACTTCAAAAAAAGGAGGAGGTTATCAAGTTGACGGTATGTTTTTTTATATATGTTTTACAATAATTTCACCAGTTGTTAACCGTTTTAAAATAATTATTTTTTTTATCTGAAAGAACATAATTCATGTGTGGTCCCATAAAATTTTACTTAGATCTGGCTAGTAGTTTTTTCATGATCCTGAAAAATATCGATTATTTAGCTTACTATCGCACGAGTTTTTACAGATTTTCAGGCATAACTTATTTATTTATGAACCGATTTAGATGATTATTTTTTTGTTTAAAAGGGTATAGGTACATCAAGAGTGGTCACATTTTAATTTAATTGGTATTGGACCTTAGACTTTGAAGATACACAAGGGAACTCCTCAAAGTCAAATAGGATATGTATAGTGATTGAGATATTGGTAGGTTTATGACAATCGAAAGCAAACTAAGCTAGGTCTGCGACGTTTTGGACGTTTGGACTACCATTGAAAATATTATACAAAGTTAAAAAATATTTACACGCTTACATACCTACCACTAAAAAGTTGAAAATAAAAAAAGGTTTAAAAAAAAATAGAAAAACCTTCAAAACACCTGAAGATGAAAACAAATGTCCTAAAGCCCCACCCGATTTGAATAGACGTGTTTTATTAATATTTATATGCGTAACAACGATTTGAATATTATTTCTGGCTTTTATCATATTATTTCTTCTTGGAATTTAATTTTGAGTCTGTTTTTGTTTTTCTGTTCATGTTGTTTTGAAAGAGGTTTTTTTTACTGGTATTATTTGAAGGTACCGCTATCTTACTCGGTAGATTTTAGGATACTTACATGACAAAAGCCCAAAGTTATACTTAGTGTTAGCTAGCTCCTAGCACTAATCAATGATTGCCAGTCTAAAGCTTTGTTCGGACTACACTATGTGACTAGTATTTTAGTCGAGTAGCAAGACTATTGCCTGGTATGGGTAGGTTCATTATCTCAATAAAACTTTACTTGTTTTTTAAATCACTTAGCAATATAATTATTTCACTCACCAATTTTTACTCAGCTAGTGCGAACAAATCGTTCATCAAATAAACTCCTGTCTTCAGGTAAGTTGGATTTATCCGACTTCCACCGGTACCCGATGCGGCTGAAGGTGGTGGAAGGCCAGTACTTGGGCATGATGGACTGCCACGAGAAGTTCGTGTTCCTGTTGGGAAAGCAGCCGACCAACGGCTCCGACCTTGAAGACCGGCTCAAGAAAATGATTGACATCTACTGGCCTGAGGAAAATTGAACAATTTAGACAAACATTGAAGTACCTACCTACTCTAGTTTTTAAGGCGATTTTTTGGTGTGACGTGTCTGTGGTCTGCCTATTCATAATTTACTGGCGTTCGACAGTTTGTATCTTATAATTCTAGCACTATGTGACGAAAGCGAAACGATAAGAAATCAAATCGAAATGAAATCAATACTTTTATTTGAGAAATTGTTACGTCGTCTTTTAATAAAAGTTTGAAGTTTCAAGATGATTTTCTTTTTCTTGAATCAGTCATATACATCAAATAACAAACATTTTTGGTTAAAATTATAATAAAAGTACCTATTCTAGGACGCAATTTTTATGTTAACCTAAACAATAACAAGTTCATCGATATTAAATTGTTAACAGTAGGTTATCATGGTTAAATTCATTCTGAAACTATTTTCTTTGTAACTTCTAACGCCATATTTGTTTTAGTAATTTCTTGTATGTTTATTATATTAAAACTAAATCGATAGATAAAATATATATGATTATAGAACCCTGCACACAAAATTTCCCTAGAATCGGTTTTGAAATGCGACATCTAGAAGATAACAGACGGACAGCCTGAAAGCCGGACAGCAGGACAGACAGTTTTATCCAAAATAAAACGAAGACACTTCGCTCGGTTAATCACGAAATCAACATTTATAATTACGACTGATTTTGATCTAATACAAACTCAAAACAGTAACTATGGAACTAATTAATTCTACAAAGTCCTGCTGAATCCTGCACCAATAGGCTCCAACTGCAAAAATAACAATGGATGCAATTGCAATAAAGACTAGCTATGCCTTTTTTAATTAGAACAAAAATTTCAATATCATAAAACAGTATAACAACAATATAAAAGTGACGTAACCAGTTCCGGTGAACGAAATTAGTACAAATATTAAATAATCACGAAGGCAACCGGCCCATTACTCCCACCCCATGCACCGTACCCTCGACAACGCAAGCACTACTCAAATTAAGTGCGGCGCGATCAACAGTCATTTTCGGTTACAATTAACCACACAGTTGAGTGAAAAGTCAACCACCCACTCCAATTGATTTATTGTCCTGCGAGTTCCGCCATTTTGTGGTTCTACGTGTAGTGTAGTTTATGTCAAAGAATTAAAAATATTTTACTAGATATGGCTCTACAAAATAGAACTATTAAAAAAACGGTTCTGTGCACAAATTGTATTCGCAAAAAATATCTTACAAAATAAATTAACTGAAATGATATATTAAATGTCCAATCTACTATAAAGTTTACTATAAGTGATTATGTGCAATTCATTGAGTAATATGTATCGTACCTAATTATCTACTCGATATATTGTAGGTTAGGAACCACGATACATACATACACCACAATTACCTAAGATACAACTGTACATTAATCTATGGTTTTTATGGTTGGTTTATTTATGGTCCACATACGTTTTATTCTATTCGGCCGTGAAGTTAGCCACTATGCGCGTAGCCGTGCCCCACCACTTGCCACACTCACACACTTACACACTTACATCGAAATTAGGTTATGATGCGCATTGTCTCGCGCGATGTTCCGAGCCTTCAATAAGCTTGAAACGTATTGTACCAAACTACTTAATGATATAAACTTATACGGCCTTACCACAAAAGATTTTAAAACACTGTTTAATTTAGACACTGTTTGAATGTGTTTAAACAGTGTATAAGTTAAACACTTGTTGAACAGTGTTTTAAAATCTTTGTGGTAAGGCCGATAGTTTTTCTAGGAACGAACCGCGATTAATACATCCGTGTACAGTGAAACAGTGGCGTGTGCCGCGAGGGGTGCAGTTCATTTGTCTAAACGCAGTAGCATTCTGGAGGGCCCTTCCTGGGAAAGTGTTGCACTTTACAAAAAGTTAAAACGCTTCTCGAGTATTCGAGTGCGCCGATGGCCTTTTAATTCAACTGGCTGATTGCGCTCTATCAAATAAATTACAGAAGTCGACAATAACTCTTCTATCGTGATGTAAACTGTGACAGCTGTGTGTAACAGTTATTGTATTACACTCATATAAATTATACTTTTTTCTTCTTCTTATACACCCATCGATTACGACGTCGGCATTACAATTGCAAAAAAGAAACAATTTAACAAACAAGTGAAATATCAAAAAAATTAAGCGTTTAAATTTCAACATTATTCCAAATATTTCAACAGAAAATCTAGCACTCGTCAAAACAAACTTTATATAACACAATAAATCACTTTGTAAGTTTTTAAATTACACTTACGGCAAGTCATTACGTTGTGAAATCAACACGAAACACGGTGGAACGTTGACTCAACTCATTATTAAAAGTTCAAATAGTAATAAGTGTTGAATAAATCCGATATGGATCTGCTCCTGACGAAATATGTAGGAAGGTGTAATTTTGGGCTGTTCACCCGCCATATCGATAGAAAAGTTTTTCAATTACCATAGAAGCCACGTAATTACCGTGACTTAGAGAATAATTGCAAGTAATAACACGATCGCCACACAAACACAGTGGTTATAGTCAAACGAGAAATTAATTTGCCGACGTTCATTAGAAATTTCATACATTCGTTTTATTATTTGGTGATTCATTTTATTATCATCATATCAGCCGCACGACACCCACTGCTGAGTATAGACCTCCCCCAAGAATCTGGAGATCGTGTGCGACGATCGGTCCTGCGCTGCCCGCATCCAGCGGCTTCCCGCGACCTTCACCAGTTCGTCGGTCCTCCTTGTCGAGGGCCTACCCACGGAGCGTCGTCCGGTGCGCGGTCGCAATTCCAGATGACCAGCGGTCGTCATCGTGGTCAATTAAATCGGCCATCGTGGTTAACTAAATAAAGTAAATTGCGACTTTAACTGATCTTCAGACTTCAGAAGACTTTCATTTCAAACTAGTTTCAAATATAGTTATAATTCATGTTTCAGAGTTCATTCCTCGCATTCATACTGCGCCTCCCTCGTCAGACTAGGAATGATGTCACCCTCACTACCATTTTTTTGAACATCACAACAAGTATATTAAACTCTATCTTAATCTTAATTTTTGAGATTTAAGCATTCACAATGCTATTTTATACAATAGGTACTAAATAATGTACTAGAAAAAATACAACTCGAAGAAATAGAACATGATCTGATGCGAGTCGTATTTTTTCTATCTAACTCATCAAAATTAAGACTAGTTTAGCTACCATTCTTTATTTCTCCAACTAACTATGTATGAGTTCTCGTTTATTTTAAAACAGTAAGCCTACTCCTATGCTAGAAAATTACTAGATAGCAAGTGACTAGGGCAAGTTGTCACCTCACAGCTGTCACATGGCGTGATTGCAACGTTTACTGCGCACCGCACACCTCTAATTATGCCAACTACCTACCGCATTTGAAACCAAGTTAATTGTCCAAGTTACGAGGGTAACTTTCCGACCTATGGGAACCGCCGTGTTGCCAATTAAATAAGACAACTGTTAAATTATCTAACAAACCGAAATTTTTAGCTCTCGTCTCTAATTAGGGCTGTTTATCTATGATTAATATCACTTTTTTTTCTGTGGTTAGGGAAGTGATTTAATAAGTCAACTTGTAAGAACTAATTTTCTGTAATTAAAATCTGGTAAGTGAACACTTGCCTATTCCCATGGATATTCAACGTATTACAATTTTACTCGATCTATCAAAGTTGTTATTATCGCTGTTATTAATGAATAAATCGATGATAATCCTATTAAAAGTCAAATTGTAATAGAAAGGTGGGTGACCTTAAATATATTTAAATATCGTTTTCACAACTTTAAAGCGTGATTCTATTAAAGCCTTAGGTGTGCCTAACCCTGAATGCTGTTACCATATGGCTTAAAACTTTGACTGAATACAAAGTAAAAAATCATCGATATCGTTCCACGCCGTTAATTCCACCATTTACCACAAACGACCCCACTGTTCGCTGCGGCCTTATAAAATCGTTTTGTTCTATTACAGCCTATTCCGGCCTACGAACCACCGCCGTTTAGCTATCGAGGTGAATACCTTACCTTAAATTTGCATACCACACAAGGGTTACCAAAGTAAACCTGATTTTCAGCTGAAAATTCTGAAAATCAGGCATAGATTATTATAGAGTCTAGGCAATCAAGTATTGCTTTACTTACCTTACCTTACATACTAACAAAAAAAATACCCCAAGTACACACGACGGCACCTCAGACTGTACATGTTTAGCTTGAGACCGCCTTTATGCCTTACGTAATGAAAGCTGTTTTCGCAGTTTAACTGTATAACCTGACGTGCTGTCGTATGTACAACATTCATAGACTATACGAAAACGATACAAAAGGTGAAAACGATACATACATCAAAGATCTGTTTCGTTAAAATTAAACCAGAAGATATGTGATTTCTGGAACCTGTGAAACAGGCCCTTTACGAGTATAATCTGTAGATTTATGATTTCATGCTAAACAAAACAAAGTACTAATATACCTAGTAATGGTAACCCTGTTAGTAATCGGCTAACACGCAGCCAACACGCAGCACGATAAAGGAAATATGTTGCTCAATGATTTACATTCTGCATGTAACTACGCATTTATTAGCACTAAACGAGCCACTTAGTGCTGTGCTTGTGGGATTGAAACAGTGTTGGATTATATCTACAGAACTGAATTTATACAAGCCGAGTATGGTAACTTCAAGTAAGTATACCACGTATTACGTGCAAATCAACATAAATTGCATTGAGGCCCTAACATTTACTAAATCTCGACTTTGTTAAACCTAGTTATTACCAACATTACTTTCAAAATTAGTCTATTCCACACCACCTCACTTTCAAACATAGTCTGATCCGTTTGAGCCAATCAAGTCGCTTTAAATCCATCCGCCATCTTCCATTCCTCCATACATTCAGCCTAAGCGTCAGTCATTCAGTCCTTGCAGAATTGGTCAAATCCTGACAGCTTACTTGCAGAATTGGTCTAATCCATACCTTAAAAACAAAACTAGTCAAATCCGTTTTTTAATCGCGTTTTACTCTGCAAATACAATCATTACATTAATTTCGGATATTTTAGATTAATAGATATTTTTTTGTTATCCGGCCGCATGCGTCCGCTCGGGCGTTGATGAATTAAGGACGTACACATTTATTTATTCCAAAAGTGTATAAAGGTCTTCACAGCGGCATAAAACCTCTTTGTTGATACTAAAAAAATAACTGTTTTACCCGGTTGAATTGAGAATGCCTTCTTCCGGCTCCATCATCAGACCCTGGACACTATTTCCCTACAGAGTACTCGTCAAGACGATTCTAACGAACCCAAACTCGATGGGGTTGTATGGTTTTATTACAGAGTTCCTGTGGCTCAGCTCAATGACACCATAATACTGCATTGCCTTCCAGTTCTGACCGTTTGTGTTAAAAATGTTTAAAGATTCAATTCTCTAGCTCATCGAGTATTAAATCGTTTTCTTTTATGGACAAACAAATAGAAAGCAACCTGATAAAAACGTGTTAAAAAATGCGATGGCTCGTTGATGTCTTTTATTAGAACAAATGTGACATAAGTTACAACGACACAATGAAATTGTTCATAATTTACAATAATTTGTTATAAAATATTTAAATTTTTGCATTTTATCACTTAAAATTATAATTTTGGAGTAGGCCGTGTTCACCCACCCCTTTGTTCGCATAATATTCTTACATAAGGCGCATGGAAAAAAAACTTGCGTGGCTTTTCCCATAATTTTAATATTTTGTTTTTATCGTATTTGTCGCTGTGTGGTAAAAAAATAGTTTTTTCTTAAATCGTGATATTTTTTTTTTAAGTTTTTTTTAGTAAATTTTTCTTTCATAACATAATACAGCAATCCTTCTTTTACACATCAGTGGAGATAATTAGAATAGCAGTAAACAAAAACTTTTGAGTAACACCGCACCAAAAAGAAACCACAGACACAACATGAAGAACAATTTCTCTAATTCCGTCGGTAATAGCATATGAATTACAATCCATCGTGTAACAAACCGAGACTAAGTGCGGCCGAATGTTTCCGTCGAGTCGCAGCCATTACGACGAGGCGATAGAATTACCGGCCACCGAATAATTTGATAGGGGAAATGATTGATACAACAATCACGCGTACTCAGAAACGTGGCGAGGCGATTAGACCCGCGGGCTGCGGCGCCTGAGACCTCTGAGCAAGTAATCACTATGCCTGAGACGCCTAGTAGGACTAACATTTTGTAAAAAATGGCCGATCATCTATCAAATGTTGTTACTAAACTTACTTATACATAGGTAGGTCTATAAAATTAAAGTTTATAATACAAACTTAGTAGATACTAACTTATTTTTACATGTGAATATCATTAAATAGTATAGTAATGAACCGGAGTCAATTAGTCGGAATACGTAGCAGTGCAAGGTGACGAACTCTTTGCTCTTGAAGCGGAATCAGGAATCCCTCAAGAATCTAACCTAGGTCCTTTGTTATTCAATGTTTTTATAAACATGACATTTTTGGTAGCAACTATCTACGTAACGTAAAATTGCGGATTTACTTAAATTCTATAAAATTGTACATTCTCAATTAGATATAACAATCTTGACCCAGCTTTCGCTTAGGACACCTCATAAATCTACACGAAACGAAACCCTTAAAATCTATCATACTTATAATAATATTGTAAGTTAAACAAATTTAATATGTTATTAGAGATAAGCTTAATTTCGTGAAAATTTCAATTTGTATAATTATTGTTTCTGTGCCAAATAAATAAAAATAAAATTTTCAAGAGGTAGCCATTATGTAAGTGAACACTAAAACCGAAGAATTCTCCAACTGCAGATGGCTCAGAGGGCTTAGTAAGTACGAGTTGGATTTTTCAATTTTCGAATAGTTAACTATCGTTTTCTCTCTTTCACTCATTCACTCACTCACATTGACTATGAGCAGTATATCCGATAGTCAACTATGCGAGAAGTGAAAACACCAACTCGTACTAGGCCCTCGGGTAACGCTTTATTATGCTTGAAATAAGATTTAAGGTTAACGTAACTAAAAGTCCATTGAGTGCTGGCATAAATTAAAATTAGCACGTATCTGACATCGGAATCACATTAGCGCCAACGCCGCCAACATTCAAAACTAACTCTTACCAAACTTACCGAATTTGTAAAGAAAAACTAGCTTGTTTTCGGAAACGTTTTCACCAAGTAAACACGGTAGTCGTCATGCGATTCGACAATTAGCAATAGGGCCGGGGTGAGAGCAATCAAAATGAAGTCGGTTCACGAAATATTAACTGACCACTTGAAAACTGATTGAGGGGCTAATGCTTTGTTTGCTGCCACAAATGACTTTTATAGTAAGTATTTAACTTTGTATACTTTTGAACATTTTTAAGGATTATACTTACAAAGTAATGTTTTAGGGCCTGCAAACAGTTGTGCTGAATTAAATGAATAAAAAATCAGTTGTCAAAGGAAGAGGGAAAAACATACCATTTTCAAAGTTTTGACTTTTGACAGCTGTTATCGAGTCCTTATGTACCGATTAAACGGGTTTCCTGAATTAGCTGTGAAGATAGTGAAAAGTATACTCACAAAATGCGAAGCTAATGGCGATGTTCCATATTTGGCAATGTTACAATACAGAACGACTCCAAGAGGAAATGGTATTAAACATAACCATACAAATTCTATCTAGATATGTTCATTCATAGCTTTTCAAATTATATCAAAATAATAATGTCGTGATGTACGTACGCAATAAGATTCAACGCTTAAGTAGGTACACACCTTATGATAATACTTATAAAACACTTCTGTTTAGCTACCTTGTTAGAACATTCTGGTCGTGTTTTGATGAATCTTTGTTGATTTTTAATATTTTCAGGCTTATATAAACATGGGGTATCCCTAATAGGACTGAACGAAGCTACTAACTTAGTTACTACTTCAAGTAATCATCCACTTTATATTTCGATATTAGTCTGATAAATTTCGAAATTGGTTTACAAGTAGTAGAGGGAGGAATATAATCACTTTATATCTTTTGTATGAATACCAAAATTTTGTCTAAGTACCAAAAATAGGTAGGAAGTTTAATAAAAAACTTCTATCAATCGACCAATTTCAGACCAAACCGTGTCAGGAATCGGCGACCTTTTCCAAATTTGACCAAGTGCTAACCAAGTTTATTTTAAAAACATTTGTTTTTGACTGTCTTCCGGCGAAATGAGAATCCGACCTTTTGCGAAACCAACCAAGTGCGGTTTGATCCGTTTACTCTAAATTCTGACTCTATTGTTTTGAACGATGATGACAGACCAAACTTAGTTTGCCCTAAAATCGGGGTTTTAAGGCATCTAACCTAAATCCTTATGAACAAATGAAACAAAATGTTGTTATATACACATTTATTACAATTGCATACAACAGTACACATAGTATAAACAAGTCCATATCATATGTTTTTACACATATATACATAAAATCACTGTCGCGTGAACTAGAGATGATTATGGGAATGTATGACAAAATTATAATATAAAACATTGTTAAATTTACCTTTACCTGCAGGCATAGCATGATGGATCCGACAAAAAAGTTGTATGCAGTGCGATTATATTAACTATAGACAGTGATCCGCGGTAACTTCACTCCAGGATGTACGGCAAAGAGTAAAAGATAATGGCCACTTTCTAAGAGATATCGCTTTAAATATTTTTGTGCCCCTGTGATTGTAATTAAAATTAGTAGCTGGAAAGGCCTTTAGCTATAATCGGTAATTAGTTATTCTTTTCCTTTCCTGGGATTGTTTATATATTACATTTTCTGTAGCATTTTGAGTTTTTTTTTTAATTTCATGAGTTAACTACTCGATAAAACTATCTTAAATCTCAGGAAATGAAAGATAGGTAGTTTCAAGTATATCATTAAGAATGAGAAAAACAATAGTTGAGGCACGGCCTAAAATGGTGATATCGTTTTCTGCCGCAACCGCTCTGAAGTTTGTCACTTCTGTTGTACAAAGTTAAATTAATCGCATTGTACTTAAAAATTCGGGATATCATCTTTTACATTTTTATATAGATAAATTCGCTCTCAAACTCGTCATGCTACAAAGCACTACAAGGACTGGTGATGAGAAAATCAAATATCGGGCCCTATTTAATAACATGACAATTTGTCATGACAATTTCGCTTACATTGCGGTGTAGCTATGAGTAGTTTACTTCTATTTTCAATCTGGTTCACGCAATGGATACAAAATGACAGGTGACAAAATGTCACGTTTATTAAATAGGGCCAGTAAAACCTAAGATAGTTGTGGGTGTGCAAGACATATTTTAAGCAAGCTCACTCTGTAGTTAGACAAACAGAAACTTAAGAGTTCATGAAATATAACAATAATTTACACTTTTAACTGATAATCTTTCCACATAACTATTATAACAATTCCATTCACGAAATAATAAATAAATATTTTATTTAAAGCTCTTTTACTTTTGCTTCATTCGTCATTAATAACTGTTCAAATGTTAGTAATGGAATGACAAAACTTTTAGATGCAATTAGAAAATAGTAAAGGTTTACCCGCACTGTCCATAAATACAGTAAACATCGCATTGTAAAACCATTATAGACAAATACTAGAAAAAAATATTCCTTTTTTATACCTGCTGCCGATGGAAGATTTCAAACTTCCTAAAACGGTCTCAATTATCTTACATCAGACAGTTTCATTCAACCCAAATTCACGCGCCAGCAAGAGCTAAATGCCATGATAATAACACAACTATATTCACTACAAATCTCTAACTGAAGGCGCATTTCGCAATTTTCGCAGAATTTTACATTACCGTGTGCACCTCCCTCTATCACAAGCATTCCAATATCCTATTTAATATCAGTCGAAAAAAGTGACTAAATTAAACATTATCTCAATCGAATTTCACTTAGTGAAATATACTCTCCAAAGGTAAAGAAAAATGAGTCGAAAAGTAAACGGTTTTTCCACATTATTATAGATGTTAATGAGTAATCTGTATTAGTCAAGCTTCGTTATATTGACAATGTCATCATATAAATATTATGATTTAATAAACCACATTCATAATGTTCTAGTATTAAGGCTAACGTGACTTCTTATAAATCAAACTTATCCAGAAAAGACTATACGATTTATATCCAAGTTCTAATATTTTTACCACCTTCACATTTACATTTTAAATGTGACAAAATTAATTTTAAACATAGTTTTGGTAACAATAAATATCAAATAACAATACATTGGCTTTAAATCGTTAGCAGAGTCCATCACCTTTTACGCTTTATTTATTCATTTATTTATAAACATCAATAAAGAAACATATATTGACGACCTCCGTGGTCGGGTGGCTTTGTACACCGGTTTTCAAGGTGTCGCCATCCCCGAGGTTCCGGGTTCGATCCCCGGTTGGGTCAATTTAGAAAACGAACTTTTCTATATTGACTCAGGTCTGGGTGTATGTGATACCACCGTTGTCTCTGATTTCCATAACACAAGTGCTTTAGCTACTTACTTTGGAGTCGGAGCAATGTATGTGATGTTGTCAAATATTATATTGAATCAATCTCAATTTCATGACTACACTAGATGACTAATAAATTTGCTCGGTGGTGTCTCGAGGTGAATGTTTCGATTTAAATTTACAAAAACTGCCAATTCTTCAAAGCATTCACTACAGGAACAGGGTGATTGTTACGTTACAGATTATGTTACCAGTCACCGCCTCAAAATTCATTCTAAACATCAATGCTAAGCATTATTAAATAAGCTAGGTTTTAAACAATATACACGTGAATGTGGATGTATTTACAGCGGGTCTTATCATACATAAGATGGCGACGATGACAGGCGCGTTCAAAATGGCCGTCCATTCTGTGGTCTCTCGGGTAGCTTCGGCGGAACGTTTGGTACTGGGCGGCTATAAATATTAAAACATATATTAGTTATGGGTTCACAAAAGTACCTAAAGTTAATGCAAATTTATACAGTGAATGCTAAAGAACATTGTTCATTAAGAAAGAACATTACAGAATGAAGTGATTCTAAACAAATTCATATAAGCGTGTCTTCACATACTAAAGCGTCATACGGTGATCTTACATACACAATATAACTCATTTGTCAAACTACGCATGCCGATGTATGTTAAACATTGTGCAAGAATTTAACTTAACATGAATTTAAATGTAAAACAGAAATCTATTGATGAAATTTATTTTTAGATTATTTCTGAATAAGCAATAGAAATATGTAGTAATCGCCAAACACATGCACCATTCCCTATAACAATCAAATACATATCCTAATTTTTTAATAATTCAATAAGAACTAGTCACTAACGAAACATGAAAATTAACTATTTAGTTTATGTTGAAACATAAACGAAATAGTTAATTTTAATTCTTATTGAAATATTTCGGTACTATAGATCAAATTGAGCTTACCTAATATTTAATCCACTATGGATAGTAGGGAGTTATCCACGTTAAGTACTGTTAGTATAAAGCCAATTATCGTATTAGCAACTACTGGAATAAATCAAACGTCCTTGTTACACATATAGCATTTAATTACTCTATTTATACAGCATAAGATTAACAATATTAATAAACTATATCAAATCCAACAATCACTGCCTATACCTTTTTCGATGGTACTAACGCTATTAACAAGATAAAGAGAGCAAAACGTTAGATGATTTGATTACTGTTGTATAGTATTCAGCTAATATCGATAGAGCAATGGCGCCATAGCGTAAACCTCTTTGTAAGTAGGAACTCGGTATTCCGATGCGTTCGCTCTAGCGCAGGGGTTCTCTAACTTATTTGGGACGCATCCCCTTTCTACAAAAAAAAAAATCCGCGCCCCCTCGACCCAGGCGCGCGGGGGTCAACACGGCACGAGAGACGCTCAAACTAACCGCTCTAACTAAATTGAGTAGGCGCTTTCAATGGGTGTACAAACACCGTAACTACCAAACAAGTCTCTACGCGTCCCCACTTTGAATACCCCTGCTCTAGCGACTGCTGCAATTGGTGCATGTTATCGAACGCAGCCGCATCGACGATAAACCCTTTCAAAAATAAACCTTTCATTTTATGCATGAGTACATGATTAAATATACATTTTGGGAACTAAAGTAACTGTGGAATGTCTGCTACTAGTCTATATGAAAGAACGATGTAATCGTAATCTCTAGGTATATACGATGACAATAATTTTGAAGATAAAATGTTTTTATTTAATAACGAATTCATACGTATCACCTTCAATAAAACGTTCTAATAATTGACCAAAAATATTGCTAACAGCAACAATACAAAGGACAACTGCTTTGGTCTTAGCCATTATAAGTACAATAAATTTTATCATTAATTTTCAATGGATCGCGTCTTAAAAGTCCACCACTTTATTAGATTACATGATTATTTGTAAATATAGTATAACAAACAAGCTTGGGGTATATATTGTTTCGAGTAAATGCATCGCTTAGGCGAGTTACGCCCGTGTCAGTCTGCTACAGACGGAAAAAGAAACTGGAGCGATCGCGCCGCGGCCCTAAGCTACTGGAACACCTACACACTGACGTGAGATCGACTGGCACTACACAGCTAGCCCTACGCAACCAATGTGTCGAGTGCGCGAACATCAACAAATAAACTGTCTCCGCACATGTACAACTAACACATTTACAAATTATTATGATATGCTCGTTTGGATCCCGACGCTCGCTTTTCAGGAGCCTGCGCTGCTCTCGGGCGACGCCAGCTACGTAATCAAATGTACACCTATCATAAGCCACTGAATGTAACATTTACAGTTAATTACATAAAGTAATTTTTAATTACATTTCCTCATTTAACCCGCTTATACGGATTACAAAACATTTTCATGATACGAGTATAAACTATAATTCCATAATTATTAATACTGAAACCGTTTAATTTGGTTACATTTAAAGTCTTTCTACAATTTGATTGTAACATTTTGTGATTAAAACAATAACTAATTCGTATCGATATTTACTTACAAAATGTGTGTGATCTTCAAAACAATGTTTTGGCTCCGCGTTGTTTTGAGCAATTATATATTGCTGGTAATGACTTTTGAGCGACAAGTTTACAAAACATGAAAAATTGTGGATACAATAATTATCGTCGTGTAAATGGTTACAAATACAATAATTACAGTACTTACGGTAACATTTGTTATGTATCACAAGCGGTGTTTTATAAATTTTGTGCACAACTACAACATGTTAAACAGGCACAACACATGTTATGTATAGTAGGTTTCAATTTGAAAAGTTTATGAAAGTTTGATCTATTTCTAAATAACACGATTCATAAATGATGTGTGTGACAAATGACACATACATCTTTAGGCGATCAAACTCTCAATTTTAACTTGTGAAAATTATTAGTAAGGTAGAAAAAAGTTGAAGATAAGTTGTTTCAGTACATTAATATTTCACAAAATAAACTGTACAATTATAAACGGTCACGTAAAGCCACACAAAATGCGACGAAACCACAAGGGATATATTGTATGAATTCTCGTCGTTTAATTTGAATGCGTGTACAACTTCCCAATTATTAAAACAATGTAGAACAAATCAGGAAAACAGTAAAAAGCACGATCTCTTTTCAAAATCTAGAGGCCTGAATAACTTATTGCCGCCAAAATATTATATTATGTTGAACCCCAAGCAGTGCCAACATTGTCTGCATTAATAACATCAGCTTTTATCAATAACTATACAAAACATGATTGCAAATTAACCCAAAAGGCTACACACATTTCGTAACATTCATAGTGTAAACAGGGTAGTAATATAAATTGTTTCCAACTCATCCACGTCACGGCACTGCCCAAACTATCCATACAAGGGTGACGTCATCTGACATTAAATTGCAGACAACACAAATTAGGTGTCGACAAGCCATGTGCAGTTTACTTGAATCTGGCGAAGGCGGAGCTGAGTTCGTTGACAGCGGCGTTGGTGACGGCCTGGCCGACCGCCTGGTTGACCTGCTGGCGCATGTGCGGCGGCATCTGGTTCATCGCGCCCATCACCGCGCCGACGCCCGCGCCGGTCGCGCTTCCACCACCGGGCCTCCTAACATCCCACAACGGAATTATTCACCAATGCCCTTATGCTTCCAAAATAAACAAAAGGTCAAAACTCAAGTGTCGTGAAATTACAGCCTCGATCCTCTGCTCTACCGATACTAAAACCTATTATTATTTAAAATGTTAAAATGTTCTATTATTATTTAAAATGTTAAAATGTTCTTGGAGCGTAAGATCATTGGTGGCAAAACAAACACCTTTATGAGGACTGATAATTGTCAAACTAGAGCTGTCACAGCTCCTCTGTAAGACATTTCTGAGCAATGTAACGGCCATAATTAAAAAAATAAAAAGGAAATGATCACTTATATAGAGAATTGATTCTTACAGGGCAACTGTGAATCTACAATGAACAGGGTTAACACATTATTACTTATTAGAATCTGACATAGCACAAACATCCAGTATAGGAAACTAATTAATCAAGAAATACGTAGAAAAAAATATCATTTTCCTATTTTCAGTCGTCAATAAAAATTAAATAACAAGAAGCGTGTCACACACAAATCTGAAAACAGTCTTGAAGACCACACACTAAGTGTTAACATGCAGTGCTTCCACATTTCTACTGATAGTGATTTAATATTATTATACCAACTACTTAAAAAAATAATTTAAAACGGATCACAAAACAAATGTTATTTATCTTCAAAAGCTAATTTAACAAGAGCTAAGCTGTACTAAGCATTGTAACAGTTAATTTTTGCCTCATTTAAATCATGTCAGTATGAGTCTCACAGTTATCTAAGCCCAACCTGTTAATTTGTTAATAAGAGTCTTTACATATTATTGGACTATTTATTCAAAAAAGCTCTCTCGCTGCAGGCAGCCCTAATTAAGTTTTCGATGAATGCACAACCTTTCATCATTCACAAAAATATAGAAGAAAAATAGACTTCAGTTACTGAAAAAATATAGCTTTTAAATACATAATCTGACAACGGTATAATCGTTAGAGTGCTGTGGCTGCCTGCAGGAGAACCGGTAAGCGTTAAACATTAGTATATCTAAGAGTAGGTACATCGTAAAATTCTCTATTAAATGTAATAATTATATGGAAGCAATATTTTTTATCAGACGTATCATAAGTATTAATCATGTACATGACTAATATTGTATATAACATATGTATAATTTTATATAATAAGTCTCCCGACATTGTTGTTAACTTACTACAACTCATCTTACCGGTTTTGACAGGATGTAACTTTGAAGTAATTTAAAATTTAAATATAGATAAAGGGTCTGGCATTAGTAATATATTTTATGTCACTACAAAATAATAGTGTATCTAAATTGTGTTAGAACTGTAGTCCGATGTATTAAGTTAACAAGCTCATCAGAGTTAGTACCTTATGTTCATAATATAACTTATGTTAGTTAGATAGGTGGCTCGCGCCGAAGCCGCTTAGCGCCGCCTGCGAAAACAACCACACACTCAGCTCGACCACTGTTCATGCTAACCTTATCAGTTTATTCTACAATACACTATTTAACGTAAAGGCAGAAAATTACTCATTATTATTAGTAAATATCACTTTTTACTATGACTGTTGTATGTATACTTCATAATTATAATTATGTATTTTTTTCTGAAATATTATACAAGGTGTTACAAAAATACCCCTAATGCCGAATATGGTATATAGGGACCATCAAACTGAACAACTTTACTAATGGACCAACTCTGAAATCGCGAAAAAAAATCAGCAGTTTCCTACATTTTGATATTTTCGATTTTAATTTTTGTATAAAACAGCTGATTTTTTTTTTGCGTTTTCAGAGTTGGTCCCATAGTAAAAGATGATCAGTTTGATGGTCCCCATATACCATAATCGGCATTAGGGGTATTTTTGTAACACCTTGTATATGGCTATTGGCTTCTTTATGTGTAGATCAAAAATTATGCCTTTTCCATTAGTAACAAAGAGTGTTATTGGAGGTTAAATTAGATAAAGTTGTTAATTATTGTAGTTTATAGTTTCGATTAGAACTAAGTTTGTTAGCTTAACCCTGAATAATATATTGAAAATATACTTAAACATAATAATAAAAGCATATTTAAGATGCATATTATGGCTGTTACATCACCCACACGAATGCCTTGGCGAAGCTGATTAAGCTCACACTTCATATAAACACTATCACCATTTTTCCATTTAAAATACTTAACGAGCTCCACTCTGCTCCATCACTTTTAAATTTTATTTAAATACAGTACACCTCTTTCTTTTTTTCGTTATAGAAAAGAGACAGGCTGTTAGCTATTGTCATTAATAAAATGCATTTCATTTTCGACCTTGTTAAATGCTATTAAAACGAGTTTTAGGAAGCATATATACTCTAAATTTTCCAGGATTTCCTTTATCATTAACGAATTATAAGTCACTTGTTAGTTAATCAGTAACTAAACGTATCTTTGTACTCACGTAAAGACAAAGTGGTACTACTTTGTTTTACTTTTAGCAAGTGTTGTCAAAATCTTACCCGATTGTGACATCAAAATAATACAATATTAGATATCATAGGACACACGAAACTGTGACCATGATAAATAATCTTCCGTACTAAAGCTGAATAAACTGTGATTTAAATGTATTTTTTTTTATTATATTTTTCTTCTAATTATAATTCCCATCCATTAAGCTGAATAATTCCCACCCGTAGCAATAGATCAAACAATTGGAAACTTACAGCAAATGATGTCGCAAGTTTGCAATGAAAGACAAACTTAACGCGGTCCGATGCCCGCTTTATTATGAATTTATTTGCAAAGCCCAATAAAATTTAGAATTACGAAAGTGAGAAATGTTCCATACTTAATATTCTCTTTTGATAATTGATTTAGATTAGATTAGACGGAACCCATGAATGTTTTGTCTTAGGGTACAAGTCTCTTGCAGGCGTAGACAAATCCCAGAAAAACCATTTTATTGTCTACCTACTACATTGGAATGTCAAGATTTCGACACTTCGAAATGGACAAAATATCCCATCCCCGGCCGATCCCATAAGGCTGGCACGCACAGTCGAAATGGAGCGATCGGTGGAACCACTAACGAACATATATCGATGGACGCGCGGTGGAACATCTAAAAGTTGACGACTTTGCGTGCCCCCCCTATAGAATGATACATATATAATACGATTAAGCTTACAATGGACAGTGATCCACGGCAACTTCACTCAAGAATCGAGAATGTATGGTGCGCACAGATTGCGACAGATTAAGATGCATCGTATTGAATCGCGAGCGCTCTGAAGACGATCACTTCTACTGTTCAAAGTCAAATTAATCACATTATAAAAGCTTCAAAAGGACACACAATACAGTCTGTTTATACTTACTTGTCGTATTTGAAAAATAACTATTTAATGAAATAATCATTTGTAAAATACAACAAAAGGTTTTCCACACATAGATAAACAAATTGTTAATAATTAATAGCAGTTTCATATAGTTATGAACTTATTTTTAATTAACGATTTAAGTATGAAAGACGTATGACATCTGTCAAAAACTGTTTACTAAATAAGACAAGTAAGGATAAACAGACTCCCCCTTACTAATAAAGATTGTATGGCAAATGTATAAGTTACACAGTGGTGACTCTCTGTCAAGCTATTTAAGTTTGACATTAAAAAGAAAGGGACAAAACACTGTGTAACTTATACGTCTGCTATACAATCTTTATTAGTAAGGGGGACTATATATAACGGTAAAGTATGTGGTGGTACTGACGTGGGTATGAGCGGCGCGGGCAGGCCGGCGGCGGGCGCGGGGCGCGCGGCGGGCGGCGGGGGCGCGGCGCCGCCCGGCCGCGACGGCAGCGGCGGCGCCGGCCGGCCCGTGCCCGCCGGCGGCGGCGGCGCTCCGCGCTGGCCCAGCGACCCTGGGGACAATAGACGTGAACCTCAAATCGCTTCTCTTCTCACACCTTCGAGCGATGGCTAAGATTACAGGACCCCTAGCCGAGTGACTTTTCGATTATTCGAATCAGAGGCGATTCGTGACATTTCTTATGGATGTTCACTATAAAAATTGAACGTATGTAAGCATAGGATTTATAAAAAAATATATCAAAATATTAAATAAGTAACTAATTTGGGACGAACTACCTCCGATTTGAATACATAGCTGCTGCCAGTCTTCTGACAGCTTTGCTCTCTTAGTGTTAAGCTATGCATTCCGTAGCTTTATCCCTTTCTGTAACACAGAAATGTATCTCCCTAGAGCGGGATAATCACTCCGCTGCTTCCGTGAGCCAAGTATTGATGAGCGGCGGCACCGCATGCTCACTCGATACCAAATCAGATATAAACACTAGATAGGAGTTAGGGCGCTGGAGAGGGTGGGCTAATAAAACATAGTCGTACAAGTATATATACCACGCTATCAGAATAGAACCCTCGCCCGCGCGCTTCAGCACACACCACCGATCAAACCTAAAAAATATTTCTGCCCATCTCTCACTCGGCGTTCAAGATCCGCGGGAGCTATACCAAGGTAGTGCCGCGTACCTTGTTGCGCAGGCGCGGCCCGCCTCGGCCCGCCGGGCGAGGGCGGCGACAGGCGCGGGTTAGAGTCCAGCCGGCTCTCCAGCCAGTCGTTCTTGACGGGCGGCGGCACCGGCGTGCTCACGGTCGCCATCGACACGTCGCCGATTATGTGCAGCGCCTCTTTACACGCGTGGTACATGCGCAGCATCTCTTCGCGCTTCTGCGCCTCTTCTGGAGACTCTTCCATCATTTGCGACTGGAAAGGAAATGTTTATGAACTATCGCCTAAGCAGGTGTGTGATCCATGTTGTACATACAAAAAATGGAAAATATACTGTGAGTACTGAACTCATATTTATGGAAACTCAAGACCACGTTCATGGAAAGTGATATAGATCTCATATACCTGGTCACCAGACGCGTACAAATGTGCAAGAAGCTCCCCATTAATGAAATCTTTGGCGTTATTGATGATCAGCATCATAATAGTCTTGGGCACGAGATCCCGCGTAGTCTTGGTCACGATGCGCATGTACGAGTCGACCAGATTACGAATCGTCTCCACTTGCCGCTCCAGTTGTGGGTCCATGCTACTTGAGCCTGCGCTGTCCGAGTTCTGAAATAATAATAAAAATAACAAGAAATAAAAATCTTTTAATTTATAAGAACTTTGGCACTGTGAAACTGTGATCGTCGCTCGTGTAATGTTTCGTGATGATTAATTACTAATGTAGGTAGAGAAGATAATAGCGTGTCATGATGGTATATTTCAAGGAAAGTGGTAACGAGAAATAAATGTTTTTACACATAAAATGAATGAAAAGAAGAAAAATCTACCATTAATAGCAGCATTGCAGCAATACACAATGTTTTGTTGTTTGATGTCTGTAGCAGAAACATGAGAATTACCACACATTACCATTTGTTAACTAAACATTAAATAACATTAACAAAACGAGTTATCTCTCTCTCTCTCTCTCTCTCTCTCTATTTTCCCTCGGTTCTTCGCAGATTAGCCGACGCGGAGTGGGCTCAAGATGACGAAAAACAAATTTGTGTGTTACATAAAAGTGATAAGAGTGTAAATATTCACTCTGAGGAAATATTCTTTTTACAAAACAATATACCTAATTGTCATTATTGTTTATACAATTTTTCATTATTGAGCCAAATAGACGAATCTGTATATGTAATAAATAGCTACAGACAACTACAGTTTCTACAAAAAAATATAGAACAACATTTCTATAGAATAGCTACAAATTGTTTTATTTGAAGACTGTTCATTATTTCTGGAGTTAAAATGACCCTATATTAATGTAAGTAGTCTTAATTAATAAAAAATGCATCTTGCGTTTTTTACAAAGGCTTGTTTATTGTTGTTAATTTGTTAGTGCGAAATGTAAAATTATACTATATTCAAACATAGTAGACCGTTTTAGCTTTCATTTAATATGAGATCACGGCGCATGATACATTAAACAATTATCAACATCATAAAAACCATAACTAAGGATATTGAAATAGGCACAAAACTTGTAGTGAGGTTATAAAAAAAAAATTGAGAGATTGAACTAATGATCTACCATTCTTATTCTACTTTTGTTTCCTTTCTTTTATAAAAGCGAATATACAACGTGTTACAAAAAACTCGTAATGCCGCATATGGTGTATGATAGAGTACTATGCATACACCGAAAAATTATTAAAAACCCTAAAAACCGCTACTTTTTTGAATAAAAAAAATCTTTTTATGATTAACTGCAAAGTGGCAACCCTAGATCGAAATAGTGTTTTGCTTTTGCCCATTAATAGGATAGATATCCCGTTTATGGGCAAAAGTCTCGTTGATTCGTCGTTTTTTTCGCATCCTTGAAAACAATAGTCTATTTGCGTCTAGGGTTGTCACTCTGCATTTTTCTGTACAAATAAAAAATCAAAATATCTCAGCCATATTCCGGGGTGGTATACATGATACCCTATCAACCATATTTGGGATTACGGGTTTTTTGTTACACGTTGTATAGAGAATCACAATGTTTGCGAATGTAATTTATTTGCGCATGTCATTTGTATGCTTGTATTGTACCAAATCATTTAAGGTATCATGCAGCCGGCTCCAGGATAAAGATTAATTTGTTTGCACTTGCTTGGACCATGCCGTCCATGCACTTTCATAACAATTTTTTATTTGAAACAACTAAACACAACCAGGGGCCCAAATTTGGTAATCTAAGTTTACATCTACACAAAATCGTTTCCAATGTGACAATCTGTGTACATCGATCACTTATAAAGACAGATATTGAAATTGCTGCTGCAGCAATGGATGCACTAGTACAGTCTATATCATTCTGAAAGCCATTGCAATAGATGCTCGAATTAAACAATTTTATTAGGAAGCAAAATAGTTATACACATCAAAATCACTCATTTGTAAGTGAGGCGTATTAGTTCCAAATACTCACCGATTTCCTTAACCTAACGAGACTACAAAACGTGCTATCGCAACCATCAATACCCAAAAAACTCCAAACCAAGACAGCCTTTTACTAAATATTGTGCGGGCGCAGATGCTCTAGTAAAAACAACATGCATCTCTACAACTGTCCATATCACGCCGGATACATCAAATAACCTTTTATCAATTTTCCAACTCCAAATCAGCAAAAACAAAGCTTTAAGTACGTGTGACTTACTCCATTATTATTGCCACCCATCCTCGGGACAGGCAGAATAAACTAAAAATAAAAACATAAACATGCTAAACACAACTGAAGAAGAAAAAAACATTACTTATAAGAAAAATACTATCTTTGCCAATGATAGATAACACAAAAAACAAGTTATTTTTATAGCATTTAAACAGTATTTATAGTAAGTATAATAGCATGTTATAGTTGTTTAATCACTGAATAGGTTTAAAGAATTATTAAGTTTGTGTAACACCACACCAAACCAGCGCATGAAATAAAAAACTAACTACTAACAAAAAAAATAGCTAACTACAAAGCACGTGCTACTTTCATAATGCATTTCAAGAAAATTACTTAATATTAATTACAGATTATTAGACACATTATAATATTTATATGAATCAACAAATTATCATAAAATCAAAAAAGGGGCAAATCTTACATTCTTGAAATTCACTGTTTAAAAACATCAATATAAAAAACCAACAAAACAGTGGTGGTCGTGTGTGTGTAGTTTCCATGTTGTTTGTTAAATATCCTATGTAGACAAACCTCTGATCCTTCACCCTGATTAGCATGACAAAACAACAGATCGTATGACAACACTGACATATACACTGTATCATTAGGTATATGGAAATAACAAATTAGAAATACATTTCAATATACGTATTATATATTATATAAAGCAACAATTGATAGATTGCTCAAATAAGCCTGTAAAATAAAATTGAAAGAGGGAAGTATTAAGACAGAAATAATTAAAGGAGGAGTGAAAAGAGTAGAAAGGCAAAGAAAACAGGCAGTGAAGCTAGTGCGTTTGTCACATACCTCATCTCCGTTTGCCGCCTCCGAAGTCTTCTCTGGGTAGACACCGGCGCGGAGGAACGAGGCCTTCCATGAGTCGACGTCGTCTTGTGTTTCGCACGACAACTCTAGTTGTTTGTAGTCCTATCAAGAAACAAATCACAACGTTAGTATTCGAAGTAATTGAACATCAAAGTCTGGATTATCTTTGTAAATAGGTAGGTGATCGATCACCAAACCTATTTTACAAAATGATTTCGAAAAGTTAAAAAAAAGCTTAAAACATGGACGTATAAAAAGTAAACACTTTGCACTAGCTAGGTAAACACAAAATTAACACTGCGAAACATCGTTTATAAACAGTGTTTCACAAAAAATGCTGCGTTATGAATACCCAGCTTTAAGCATCAAACAAAGCCGTCTTAATTATCAATAGACGGTTCAAACACAACGACATACAATACCACAAAATAAAGAGGACTGAAGTCAAGCTTAGTACTACGTGCGCTCGAGCAACGCACACATAGACACCCTTTCACCGACACAGAATAACCAGAATCTCAAACCAAGCTCAAAACAAGTTCGAGTGCGTGACGCAGTGTCTTCGGGCGGTGAGAGCTGTCTATGTGTGTGTGCTTTATGCGCGTAGTAGGTACGAAGCTTGGCTTCTATCCTCTATTTTGTGACAATACACTCATTGAGTAGATGACCTGCCACCATCCCGCTATTTGACTATGACTTGTAAACTTTGGTGAAGATATGAGAAAAACCTAATTAACAACATCTTGTGTCTTCCACAACCTACAACGAGACTGAAGATATAACGCAGTATGCGATATCATAGCTTGGTGACTTTTTGATTGATATTTGTAATTTAATCTGTCTTAACCAACTGTGTCATAGATCATTTTTGCATTTTAATTTGATTCCCTGCTATCTTTTTTTTTTATTCATCTTTTATCATAGTACCTTAAATTAATTTAATGTGGACATGATTCAAAAATAAAAGTTATATAAACGTAGAGTTAATTTTTTACGTATCTAAGATATATCATTTTTTAGCTTTGAATTTTACAAAAAAACGCACACTATTGACAGTACGATTCAAACAACATCGGCCCAAAAACTATAAAACGGTGATAAGGGTAAGCTACCAAGAAATAACGGTACCAGCACCTAATTTTTTTTAATTAATCCGCTACAATGTCTTGGCAATAATTGAACAACACAGGTACAGTCGAGTTCAATAATATGTACGCATCTTTGACAGTTCATCAACCTTATGCCTTTGGAATAAAAGTCAACATATGTCAAAAGTGCTTACATATTTATGAACTTGACTTCTTTCTACCAGCGATGCGGTGATAAGATCCGCGAAACATGTTTGAAAACCCTGAACCACGCATGTTCGAGAAAAGTAGTACCATTATTTTATACCGGTAGCGTAGATATACCCATATCTATTAACGAGCGCTCACTTTTAGTTTTGGTTCCAGCATCAAATCATACATTAACCGTTAACCCATTTCACTTTAAAAAATCACACCCCTACACAGAAAGGATACCTCGATTTATACCAGTAGTGTAACCTCATACCTTGACTGCTAACAATCCCTGAAATCAGAACCAAACTTGAATTAAATACATATTTTATTCTTATGTATTTAATTCATTTCTCATCTCAGTTCTCATCTGACCAACTAACTGCATGCACCTTATTATGAGGAAAATACTAAAAGGTAGTCATTTGACATTAACTTGACAGCGAACACAACGGAATGGACGGCGAGGCTATAATATGCTTTCTTACTCAAAATAGCTACCTAGAGCTACATTTTGCGGAAACTGTCGACACCTACTCGCCATCTGTCGGGAACCAGTGCAACCGATGCTATCGCCTGCTATTGCTCGTCTAATCCATCAGCATTGTGACAAAGTACACATTAAAAATACATTGGATACTTGAACATGTGTCCCACAGAGCCTGATCAAAAAAAAATATTTCAACATAATTACCTCAAATTGTATGAGGCTTAAAGTTTATTTTGTTCATCGCTGGGAAATTTATGAGCTCCAATTTACTTGCAAAAGGGAAGGTAACACAAGGTAACCCCTTTAAGGGAAATTGTTTTTTTTTTAATGCATTAAATTTCCTACAATTCTGGAACAAGCTATCCTAGCGCCACTTTGTCAGTTGCCATCCTCATGAGAAGCCCTGCGGCGGCATCGGCTAAAAACATTATAGTTAATGTTAACTGTGTTTTGACAGATGTATGTGATACATTGCTACTTTTCTTTGGTAAGTTTTATTTGTACCAAAACGAAGTAGCAATGTATCATATAAATCAGCTGTCAAAACACAGTTAACATTAACTTCAATGTTTTAGCCGATAGGGTTCCTGCTCGACATACATATTTACGTGTTAGCTATTTTTACGGTTCAATAATCCTAACAGCAATGAAATGTACTTGAATTTAGCAATGTGTTGAGACAGGATTTCTTCGCCATATATTCTGCGAAAAGGGAAGTACTTCCGCCGAGCTAGGTGTCTTTGCACGGGGACCGCGGTCCAACTCTAAAATGTTGGAATTTCTATTTATGCTCAGATTGCGAAGTGCTTAGAAAACTTCAATATCGTGAGTCAGGTCTTCATACATTTTTGCCTCCATGTTAGCTTGACGTAGTACGACGTAATGATTACATATTGTACTTTTCGCTGATCATTTCTTCGTCATTCGTCCATTGCTTATGTAGCGGTATGTTTGCGCCGCTACACAATGATTTGGCTCTCGAGGTGGGTCGAGAACCCCTGCTCAAGGTCGCGCAGTTTGAGTCCGTCTAGAGGCAGCATGTATTTATACTGTGCTATTATGACGCCGCATCTCACCTTGTACACGTTCCTGCCCTCCGGGTTGAAGAGCGCGAACATGTGACGGCGCGACATGAAGCCCTGCTCGAGGTCGCGCAGTTTCAGCCCATCTAGAGGCAGCATGTATTTCTTCTCACGTTCCTCTTCGTCCTTGAACCACGAGATGCTTTCCGACGTCAGCACGAACCAATAGTCGCGGGATCCACCTACGGTAAAAAAAAAATATTTAATTTATTTATCATCCGTTTATTATTCGCAGCGAATAACTGTGTCTCACTTTAACAACCGTAAAAGCAAAATTAAGATTGTTAATGACCTTGGATACGACTATTAGATTAATGCTAAATAACGTATGTATTACATAAATGTAGAAGTAAAATAAAATAAGTATTATTTTACCTTTCATAATTCCCAGATTGTGTATACACATGTAGCCTTTCCTAATTACTTGATTCCCGAGAGCGCGGTGGCCAGATTTGTTTGAATTTTCCGATTGGTTCTGTGCACTGAAAATAAAAATTAATCTTAGATGTGCAATACACTTATTTCTTATAGACCAGCTAGCTAGAGTATAGTAACTTAAGTACATATTTAGTGATCAGACATTGACTGGATCATTTACTAGTGGAATGCAAATTATTAAGCATTCCAGCTCAGTGACGCCGTGGTTTAGCGCCTGGCCCTGCGATTGCGAAGGCTAAGCAACTTGCGCAAGGGTCGGTCGTAGGATGGGTGACCAAAAATGTATCCGCTCGAGTTCCTCCGTGCTTCGGAAGGTATCTAAAGCCATTGGTTTCGACTGCATTGACAGTCGTTAACACTGACTAATTCGCATTGGGCCTGCGTGGTGGGTTATTTATGGCCCATCCTCTTTATCCACCCATAAGGAAAGCCTCTGTCCCAGCAGTGGAGACATTAAAAAAGGCTGATGTTGAAGCATTTCGTCATATGTCATGTCATTAGAACATGTCAGCTTACATCTCAGCGCGCGTCTTAAGCCGCGGCGCATCGCGTATGTGGGTTGCGGAACGGAGGAATACGCGGATGGCCGTCTTTGTCTATTTTTGGTGCACGATAGAGACCGCGCACTGACTAAAACCATTTGCACGAACCATACTTTTTCGAATGATGTTGCCGAAGACCGAGTACATTGTCAAATTAATCGTATTGTACTGTACATATCCGCCGCGGATGCCGCATGTGCGATGCGCCCGTCACTCAAGACGTACACTTAGCGATCGTGTACACGACACCGGTGTTCCACCGGAGTTCAACATAAACCGGACAAGAAGCAAGCCTCGCTTTTTTCATCCGTGGTTGATACCACGGAAATGGGGTGTTACTATGACAACGGAGTTGTTAATATGGGGCCATCCTGTATCAGTACGGTGTCTCCGACCGGCTCCGGTCCGGTTAAGATAGATCTCCGGTCGAACTACGATGCCATGTACTATCGATAACACTTCCGCTTTACCACTCCTAAAGTTAAAATCGCTTGCACGCCGCGCCGTCATTAACATACTTTCACGCCTGCAGCACACCTTCGCCGCGAAACACTTCCAGCGAAACCGCAGTAGTTCCGCCAAAATTTGTCAGTTGTACGAGGAGCGAAACAGATGCGAAAGGTCGTTTTTCCACTTACCGGGACGGCAGCGACACGGCAACGGCACCGGCACTGGCGCGGCTGCCGGGGAAGCAAAAATGTATGAATTTATATGGAATGTCTTTCCACTTGCCGTCGCCGGCTCCGGGACAGCAAGCTTCCCACTTGATGCCGGCCGGCAAATCTGCATGTGTTTTGTATGTAGCTGTGTGCATGTGTGTGCGCGCGCGCGAGGCGGAATACAGGTTACTGCGCATGAGTACAGTCGCGAACGCAACCTTAAAGTTGACAAACTTACATTTGCGTTCGTATGCACTTATTTTGTATGGAGTTAACTACAAACATAATTTTGTTATTGTTTTTTTATATGATATAATTACTAATTACCATTTTTTATTTTATCTGGGATATATAAATAATACCGGAAGAGAAAAGAAAAACTAATTACTGATTATAGCTTAAAGCCTATTGAGTTTGTATCGGACTCCCGATCACATCTCTGCGTTCGGTCCGCCATTTTTGGCTGTTCTGCGTTTGTTCCGCGAGTGTAAAGCAGTCGACAAAAATTGTAAAGCGAAACTACAGTCAAACCACAGGGGTGAAATTATATTTTTTCTGTGAAATGGTGAAAAATGGAACTACGATTCAGCCATAGATTTTGACACTAATATATTTAATGACATTTCGATTTTAAATATTGTTCACCAACAAAATACTAACGCCTTAAGAGCTTATTAAACCTCCCTGAATTCCGGACCCGTTATTCAGGGTCCGATTTAGCACCCGTTATTCAGCCGCCAGAGCTAGCTGATTACACCTCCCTTGATTCAGGGTCCTTAATAGAGATGGGTGAATGAATCAAATATATATCGTATCGATATTATTTTAAATATATCATATTAATATGTAAAAATAACAAAATATCGATATATTGATATTTCGAGAAAAAAATATAAACGATATATACTATAGCTATATTAGAAAAAAAATCTATATTTTGATATTTTTTACAAGGCAACTAAACACATGCAGCCTACTTATGTTAAAAAACTTTGTTTTTGGTCGAATACAAGACATGATAAGATCTTAAAAAATATCGAATTTGATACGGTTTTCATGTGTGGAAATATCGATATATTGAGAAAAAAAATATCGATCTAATGATAATTATATAGAGAAAAAAATATCAACGATAATATCATATTTAAAAAAATAAATATACCTAACGATATTTTTTACTAGCGATGCACGACTCCGAATGTTCACTAATTGTGCACCACTAGCGACACCACCATTCTACAGATAAAGCGAGTATTCCGATATTTAAAGTCCCCATAAATTGCGAGTAACGCAGGGTGTAATCACCAACTTTCAAAATCAAATTTGTAGTTTATATCATTCTGATGTTATTTTATTCCATTTTTTGGGTTTATATTACATTACAATACTTACATCTGTTTTTAGTATAATAGGTCAATTTGGCAACCCTTAACCCATAATTTAGAGACTTGTATTCTATGCAGACATTTATATAGGTAGGCCAATTAACTAGAGAAGATTTATATTTATTGATTTTTGTAATGACAAAATAAATGTGGTATTTTATAATTTATGGGTCGTATTCACCATTGTTTTCAGAATTTGAGAATTTTAAATATACTACAGATCGATAGTGGAGAAAAATCTAAATAAGATGGCATACAAAACTCATTTTGGCCAAAATATTACGCCCTTTGAGCCGCAAAGTATCGATAAACGCAGTTCATTTAAACAAACCCTAGCGTCGTCAGAAAGAGAGAGAAGAGACGTCGTAGGAACTGTAGCGGTGTCCGATCTGAATTGCGCTTTATTGTGTCGGAGTAAAGTCGCTATTTATTTAAATGACTACTGCGGCAGAGCGTCCTAGATGCGATTACACTGTCCTTAATGTAGCATCCTTTCTGCCGAAGAACATTTCATCCTGAATTAAGGGTGCTAGGTAGGATCCTACCTTCCTAACTGCAATTAAACGTCTCGGAATTAAGTAGCGGCTTGATAACGGGTCCGGAATTCAGGATGGTTTAATAAGCTCTTTAGCATTGCTGGTGTTTCGCTACCCGAATCGCGACGACGACGATAATGACGATCACACCTACGTAGCGATTTCGCGTCATTACCTTCGCGTATGCCAACGGTCGGAGCCGATCGGGCGGAATCGCACGTGAAATATCTATATATTAGAACACGCTGTTTGCATTTGTTTCGCTTGTCGATGTCATGGTGGAACCTACTGCAGTGTTTTGTGGCGGAGTTGTGCTACAGGCGTAGTGTAGTATTGTTGGGTAGCGGAACTCGTGTAGCGGAATTGTGTAGCGGTTTCGCGTCATTATTTTCGCGGCGTAGGTGTGCTACCGGCCTTAGTTCGTGCAAGGGCGATACACGCGCACACGAATTTTTCTGCAAAATGGTAAAGCACGCATGTTGCCGATCGTACACGCTCTCTAACTCCGACTCACTTGGCAAACCCTATGAAGTCCTCGTGGTTAGTGTTCATGTAGGCGAGCTCGCAGTCTATCAGCAGCTGTAACTGCTCCTTGCACTGCTGCTCGCGCGAGCGCACGTGCGACATTATTATGCGTTCCGTCTCTTCGCGCAACCGGGGGTATCGGGACATCTAGCCGGGCACAAAAATATTATATAAATAACTAAAGGTGCTGGCACATTTGTCTAGTGATGCGACTCGAGTCCACTTTTATTCGAGTGACTCAATTTGACATCGGGAAAAATCGTATACGAATGAAAAAATTGTCGCTTGAGTTCATTCGGACCCGAGTTATTCGACCACTCGAGTGGTATACGAGTGCAATTGTAAAATGACTCAAATTAATGACAAAATTTGACCCGAGTCGCATCACTACATTTGTCTGACGTTACGTGTTGACACGTGGAACACGCCCGTCTGTGACATCGGTTTTCATAGTAAATGTATGAATTAAAAGCACACTTATAACACGTCCATATAAAATGGATGTTAACACGTACAGCTTGACTATAAAGTTGACAAAAAATTAGGATGCCACTTTCTATGAAAACACGTCAAAATCACAAATAACTAGGCAACACTGACTATATTTTGTACTGACAAATTTTAGTTCCATTTTTTTTCTACTCTTTCTGGTCAAGCTGTACGTCAGACAAATGTGCCAGCACCTTAAGTATTTAATTAGTTATATTAACAAATGTATCATTAACGCATACAATACAAATATTTTGAACGATTTATCGCGCATAACCAAAAGACACTGGATTTAGACAGAAAATAGTCGAAATAAGAAATTGTCTATTTGATAAGTAGACGCATGGCGCCGAAAGAGAAACTAAACGACTGTGATAATTGGTAAGCGAGGAGAGTGCGTAGTCAAGAGAGCATTCGCTCGCTGCTTCGCCATTCGCCACTTCGCGTGGCCATGCAGCAAGAATAAGCTACTTTTTTATGGCAAACGAAAACGATTTAAACTAACAAATAGCTCATAATTCATTTCTAATACTAGTACCTAAAGCATACTTACTCTTTCAGTACAGAATCGGACTACGTTGGACAACTCTTGCACCACGAGGTCCACACATTTGATACAGGGCTCCTTTAGCCGAGCAATTTGCTTTTTTACTATAGCCTCGAAGGCCATATCGGGAGTGAACAGACCAACCTGAAATCAGAACATAGCGCATCAGAATGCTTAACAAAACATTAAGTTCATAATAATAAAAGTTAGTGTTATAAAAACAGAAAGATATAATAAATTATCCTGTTTATTAAAAATATAAATAGATTTCACACATTTACATTTATTTTGTTTACCGCATTGCACTAAAACTTATTATTAAATTTAATAAAAATTATATTTTCCAATTAAATCTATTCAAAATATAAGGACAATGAAAATCATCCATACCCTAATACCGTGAATATTCCGAATGGCGAACGCAATCTCTCTTCGTAGTTCCTTCTCATCGAACTCCATCTTGACGATCTCGAACGGGAATCGTTCGTGGAACAGCCGGTTGATCTTGGCGCCGCCGGACAATTCGTTGGTGTTGATTTGGGCGGAGCCGGACCCCTCGATAGTCCGTTCGAAATCTGTCTGTAGTTGCTGGATCATCCTGGAAGAGGGAATGTTTTATACCAACCAACATTCTGCAGGCGGCTGTGGAAAACAAACAGGAATCTACTTGTTTATGTGGAAGACCAGACAATTGAAATTTCCACAACAATTTTTGTATAGCATTTAATAACCGGATTGCATAACACACATCTCCTAGAAAATAAACCGTCTGTTGTCTACGAAAGAGTCCGTTGCATGTAATTAAATGGTCTATTGTCCAGCTAGAAATAATTTAAATACACACTCAATATCTTTTTAACTTTAGCTTGTAAACAAACAGCCGATACTCACTGCAGCATTGCCTTAGTTTTGATCGAGGGATCGTCAGGCCTAAAGTGCTTGTACTGGTCGACATCTTTCTCGAGTGTCAGCAGTTGCTTCTGAAGCTTATCGCGGAGGCCGGGCAGAGTGTCGCGAATGTGGTTCGTCAGTTGCTGGTTCAACACCCGCTGGAGGTAGGGGGTACCGAGCCGGTCCGCTAAGTGTCTGTATGAGGGATGGCTGCAAAGGAAAGTTGGTGTAAGAAAAATAGTAGCAATTCATATTGGTTTCAATTCGTGATATATTTGTTATATGTTAACTTTGAGTTTAAGATATTTTTCGGAAGACTTAACTTCATGTATTATTGAGCCTGAAGTGTTCTTTCCATATTTTTTTTAATTATTATTAATAGTATGAAAAGCAAACGAATTAACTTTTACATTTTCACTTGAAAAATACCCCGAAGGCAATTATTTACATTCATTAACTCCTGTTTTTAAGAAACATTCGCTGAATAATGACTTAGAAATCAGTTAGATCATCAATTTACCTAAGGAAGAACTTCCTCTCAGCGGCGAGCGCAGCGGAGATATCCTTCCGGCCGTCGATGTCCTTCTGCGAGCGGTTCACGACGCCGATGTAGCCGCGCCGTAGTGGCAGCAACTTGTTCTCTAATACGTCACGGGCGTCTGTTCCCTCGTCCATGAGATCCAGCTTTGTAATCACGCCGATTGTGCGGAGACCTGTGTGGACAAGAAAGCTCTAAGACTAAACTACCAACAGCCATCTCAAACGATATAGCAAACGGAGACCCTTGTTGTGTGTATGTGCGCGTTTTTCACACCAAAATTAGGTACTACAGGCACACGATAGGACAATTGATCATCAACATCATCATGGTTATGTGAATATCCTTGTCTTGTAACAAAACCATTTTTCCGAAACGGAATTTCAACCATGTAAAAGTGGTAGTGCAAATAAGTTCAACCACATGCCACAGTTAAACATATTAAATACTCATATTTTACTATATTATATACCAATATTTTACATACAACCCATTATTATGAACATTATGCTATCATTCGCATTGATTGCTCCTTTTGTTTCCTTAAGCACACAATAAACAACAGCTGTTATATTAAAAATAACTCCCTATTAAAATGCTTAGTATGATTGAGAAATTTAAAAGCCTAGACCGAATAAATGACTTTGAGTTTGAGTTTGAAATCTCACTATTGACGTAATTCATGCTAAGAACTCGTACATATATGTCTCTTACCTTTTTTAATCAATGTTATTATTGCGTACATACAACTGGATAATTGGCTTCCTCGAATACCATTTAAGGCGCGGAAGGTACGTAATATATTGTAAATAATCAATATCAATTAACCTTCGATATAGTATCGACCTGAGTGGTGCAGTGGTCAACATGCCGGTCTACCACGCAAGAGGTCCCGGGTTTGATTCACAGCCAGAAAGTTAAAAAAAAAATCTGTAACGGGTCTGGGTGTTACTATGCATAATAATAATATTTAAAAAGTAGTATATAGTACCCATATTACAAGATTTGCTTAGTTTGGGGTTACTAGATGGCGCTGTGTGAAATTGTCCAAGCATTTATTATTATTTATTATAGTACTTATGTTTTATGTTTGAGAAGGAGTTATTTTTGCCTCAACAACATTTTAACTATGTAATTATTAGGTGAAAGTTGCCAGCAAAATAACTAAAAGGTTGGAAAAGTTACAGATAATTCGAATAAAGATTACTTTCATGTATAGTGAGATTTGACAAAAACGTATAAGTTTAGGGTTTCTAAACTCATTAAAAATGCGTTCCGCTTATTTCAGAAACATTTCACTTCATATCGTCCTTACCTTGAGGGTCCACTTCTTTGGCAAGTTTTAGGGCGTCGCTGTTTGCCAGATCAGTGTTGGCGGGCGTGACAGCCAGGATGAGGCAAGACTCTCGGCGGATGAACTGGAAGATCATGGCTTTGATCTGTTGCTCGATGTCGATAGGCTGGTCGCCAATGGGCACCTTCGTCAGGCCCGGCAAGTCGATCAATGTCAAGTTGAGGACTGAGAACAATGAAAATTTTCGATAGTTCCTAGAATTTATGTTTACGCTTAACCCCGAAAAAGAACAAACGAAAGTTTTAAGGAGTCTAGAACGAGCCATGTCGCTTTTCCAGGCCTAAAACCATGAAGGGTATGTTTGCTCGAGTGTCTAGTCTAGTGGGGTTTTACCCGACTAAAAAAAGGAGGGTAATGATTTTGAGCGGTATTGTATGTTCATACAAATCATAATGGCATAATTAACAATCTAGTATTTTACCACATCATAAGTAAGCAAAATAATTACTGACGTACACACTTTTTTGACCCAAAACCTACTACAACGACACAGTTGTCGCTATCTTTTGCTTTGCAGTTATTTGAAGATAGATATGTATGTCAATCAAAGCCTATCTATCTAATCAATTATTTGGAGGAAATTGATATCTAGGTTAATATCTTTAAACCTACATTTTGCCACTTTGTCATATCTTCCTATACTTTGACAAAGTGGCAAGAATGCTGAGACTAAATTCTTCAGATAAAACCTAAAAGTTATGAGGATATTTGACTCAAACGGAAAAACAAATCTTTATATACCCTTGTGTCGAAACAAAATAGTAACGTACTAATAAGGATCGCGCTTTTATCGCTCTTCCCAAAATTTGTGCGAGGGTATGAGTGGTACAGGCCTCGGCACGGATCTTGAGCGGTGAAATTTAATGCGCAGAAGCATAGCCGTCTCTGTTGCTACTCCAATAGAGACGGCTATGCTTCTGCGCCAATGCCCATATGTGTACTAAATACACTTCGTGACACTGTATCGATTAAGGTTCAGTACAATATTTAAATTATAATGACCAAAACTTATTCATCGCTTTACGTCATTTGTTTCAATAACTTGGATACAATTACAAATTAACAAACCAAAGAAGAAAATTCGAGTGCTGTAAATATTGTTGTAACTCAAATACAATATTAGTAAAACAATTGAATGGCCTAACAATGGCAAAGGTATTTTTATTACAGTTGTGATAGCGCGTTGTTTATTGTGCGCACTATTTAGTAGAAAATAAGATAAACTATTTACTTTGTAGTCGTCGTCAGGTAATTTTGCCTGGAAATAATTCAAGGTGTTTTGATTTCTTGTGCGTCAGATAGCACTAAGGGCTGTTAATAATACATTAAATTGGCGACCTTGGAAACTGTGTGGAAGGTTAAGGAAAAACAAATTATTTTCTTTATTATTTATTATAAAGATCTTAAACTGGGAAGTTTAAGTTCTTTATTTGCAATTAAAAAATACAGAAACTTCTTATAACACAACTCGATATATTTTCGAGTTTTGTGAATCATATAAGCAGATTAGATAAGAGGAGATTCGTATTTTTATCTAGCGAAAAGCGTTATCACTCCTTCATCACCAGGAGGTGGATTCACAGACTTGCCCATTTAAGCTTACGGGGTAATCGTTTATAATCCTATTAGGTCTCTAAAAGATTTTTAGAGACATTAAAAACACACTGGCCTTTTCTCTTTTACAAATATTTTAGTACTGGCGAATGCTGAAAATGCTCTTATTATTTACTTTACTTCTTAACCGATAGAAAGCTCTACAAAAATACATAAGTAAACATACAATTACATAGCAACTTTTGCTCAGTCAAAAAAGCTTTTTCAATAAATACATCGAAAATGACTGTTTTCTCACGCCACACCGCCATATGCGGGGTTTACACGACACGGCTGAATATAGCCGCACCTAATCTAATGGCAATTCGGCTAGCGCTAGGCTGTTCCAAAGTAGACTAGCATCCGACTTGCTCTTGCATCTTGACTTGCGTAAATCGTGCGCCTTTAATCAACCGTGTAAGCCCCGCAATAGAGGTGTTTATCCATCAACAAAAAAAATACTCAAGCAGTCTGCGGACACATGTAATTTCTGATAAATAAACTCAAACTTTTGTGTCAGTAAATATGTGATCTGATAAGCTTGACGCGTCATAGATTACGATTTATATACAAATAATGTTTACCAGTTTGATGAATCAATTTTGCAATTATCTTGTAGGAGATAGTCTTCCACACCTAAATATAATATCTACGATTATAATATGAGAATGGTATGAACGTTACGTAGACATCCACGAATGATCTATTTATCAACTTTATCTTAAGTACTCAACTAACACTGACTCATTATGTACGGTGTACAGCGCGGATTTCCGTCTAAAAGTGACCTCATATTATGGACATTATGAGAAGATAATAATAGAATTACTTCATAACTGCCATATCTTTAAAACAGTGGCAGCAGTATCAATATGACTACGCGGATCACACACGCGTCAAGCTGCGTTTTGCAGATTTATGTAGAAAAATAACACGCGTAGATTCGTCGTTGGTGTGTTACGCCATGCGTGATTTCTATCCAAAATTGGCACTTTACCACAACAAAGTCTGCAGTCACGCAGGATACAGCTTGGCGCATGTCATGTGTATGAGATTCGTTTTAAGTCTATCCAAAAAGGAAAATTAAAACTACATTAAGGCATAACATAACTAACACTTACCATTAGGGGAATAGACGCGCAAATTGATAGGCACCGGCGAAATGCCCTTGTTGGATCCCGTGATGCGGTCCGTCTCCGCTTCGATCTCCGAACGCACTTCATTGAAGTCCACGAACTTTTTGCCCTTGCAGTGCAGGAACTCAGCAAATTCTATGAAGGATAATAATACATTTAATCATTTGACACTTACACAAAAGAAATAGTCGGCGCATGTTTTAAACGACACAGCTTTAAAGTAGTATACCAAAATAGGTATTAAATTGTGGACGCTAATATCAATTTTGGTACCTATTTATAAAAAAACAGTCCATTCAGAGAGAAACGGAAGGTGAGCGACCTGCGCATTTGCGATTGCTAAATAATCGGTTACCGAAAATAACAAAGACAACTCAACTGCGACTTCCCGATCCTTTCACTATCAGTATAAATCATAAATCATTTATTTGCAAATTCATTTCGTTTACATTTATAACAATGGACAACATCTGCTTTAAAATTTCTAGAACTATACTTATAGTAGACACAATCTGTTGCAAATTCACACAAAAATGTGTGTATACTTGGTAGCTAATTAGTCGCTCTGTCATCTAGTCAAGTGTTGAAGGTTAATAGCCGACGATTTGTTTGGAACAAAACAACAAAACTCAATCTATCTATTTATTTGCGTCAGTTTCCTAAATTACTGCAGCACCTATTCAGTAGTGTTTGAATACTTTGAATTTATCAGTCAGATTATCTTGCTATGTCAACTAGCCTATCTTAAGGTCCAGGATATTTTAATGCAAGAAATAGAAATCAGTGCGCTATATCAATGCGACACGTCAAAACTGTACATTCTACAAACACTCAATAGCACAGAATCTCAAATCACAATTATACAGTAATGCAACGAAATGTTCTTGCGTGTAGCAAGGATTTGGATCTTGAATTTTGAGGGGGCTCGAGTGGTCGTGTGAGACGCGAGCTGGCCCGACTTCACCACTGCATGCCTTAACTTACGAAACTAAGCGAGCTAGGGACGTGGTCTACATGGGCGCGGCTGTCTTGCACTATTATATAAAATAAATAAATAATAATTGCATGTTATTATGTTGCCTTTAATATTTGATCTTGTTTCCATGTTTTCAGTTGACTTGTCTTTTGATGCAGGCGGGTTTTTTAATTTGTTTTTTTTTAATTATTACATACCTAAACCAATTAATTTACGGCAACATACATTAGGATTAATTACAATGTTTTGGAAGAGAATAATTAAAGTACCGAGAATAAAAAGGAAAAACCAATTGACTTCCAAATTGTCATTCATAAATTACACTTTCAATTCAAGATACTTACTGCACAAGTATGGAGTTTGTTGATATACAGCCAGAATTAATAATCAATCAACAGATTAGTTGCTATGCAACATTTGATATTATTAAATAATGTTCTACAGTTGCCTAGCAATTAATCTGGATCTGGCCTATCCCAATATGTGGATGGATTGATTATTAATTCTGGCCGATGGTAAGTCTTACCTATCCAAAATAACTTGTAATTGAATGTATAAAAAATAACCAATGAAAGTAATCATAGTAAACCACCAGTCGTTGTAGCAAATTACTGCATATTATTAACTTGCTTGTGTGTTCATCAAGCGTGAACATCAAGATCTATTTTAACTCAGATGTGTACTCATTAAAACCAGAGGCAATAGATGTTATAACAAGTACTTAATCTTCAATCAACTTGGTAGTACCTTGAGATTTTATTTCTATACTTATAATTTTAATTGACGATAGGCCTTCTGGGAATCTAATGTATTTAAATTGTCATTACATAGGCAGTTAGGTATGGTCAGCAGCAAAAGTTCACTTACTAGCACTTTTTTGACAGAATTTTTCTGTTTGGAACTTTAATAAAAAAGGTGCTATGACAAGGTACTAAAGTGTTAAGGGACTTTCATTGCTGACTGTACTACCTATTAGTTGAATATTGATGAAAAATTTATTAAAAATTTATACCTACTTTGTACTGTCTTACCTGCATTTCCATGTATGAGCTGTAGAATCAAAGGGCGTCGAGTGACGATGCCTGAACCTCGAGGCAAAAAGTCTCTGCAAAAACATACAGCAATTAACTATCAAAGCATTTTTATACAAGAAAAAAGTAAATTGGTGTATAGTAGAAAGTAGATAAGTAAGATAGTACAAGGTAAATAAATTAAATTAGCTAAAATATTTAAGTACATCAAGTAATTCATGTGGATTCACTAGTTACAGGATGTGATTTTTTTATTAATACTATTAATAAAAATTAAGAAATATAATTATTAAAAATGCATGTTTGTAAGTCCAACTTAATAGTTACACTTACAAACATGCATGACAAAAATAATAATGAAAAATGTATATAATTAAATTAAAAGCCAATAAAAATTGTAAAAAAAATTAATAACTGTTCAATCTTCAGAAACCTTGAAGTAAAACCACTTGATGTCAGACCAATTACACACACAAGTCTACATAATGAGTCCATCAGATGATTCATACATACAGAAAATACCAATTGAACCCTCAATGTCATAAATATGGTTTGAGTTATATCTTTTCTGAAATGTTCCTGATTAAATTAAGATTTTAGTCCATTGATCAAATCAAGATACAGAAATAAAATAAGGCACCTAAATATAAAATGTTCATATTATGTAGGTATAACTGTAGAAAGTAAGTAACACAATTGTTGGATAGTTTACTAAAATTGTTCAGGTTCAAAGCTCTTGTAAGGTTGGAAAGACCATAAAATATATCATACATTGAATACTAAACACTGTATTTTTTAAATAAAAAGTAAAAACTTGCTTTCATTTTTAATATAATGAGCTATCCTGATATTTTTTGATTAATTATTAGACTGTCTATCTTTAGTCACTAACTATAGCTATAGTTCGGACATGCAGTGTCCGAACCTAACATAATTAGGAACATCACTTAAATGATTGTTAAAAGTTGATAGCAAGAGGAAATGACAATAACTACAACAACTGCTAGTTCCTGTTCTGATAACTTCATGATAACTAGAAATACTTTAGGAAAAGGGTAATAAGATACTCCTCAAGATGGAAAATGAATGAATTAACATAAACTATTTTAGCAAGATTTTATCAAACAATTTTGCATAAAAGTTACAATATTATTTGTGCTGATATTAATATGAAAATGTTACAAAGAGTAACAACACATAACAATAACAGCCACTTTTAGATGACTTTGAATCTAAAAAGGATTTTCATACATGGTAAACAGTGTTTCCCACATTACACAGTGTAAACAAGCCCTGAACCCTTCCATCACTTGAACCAGACTCTCCGACAAAAAGCCTACAAACAATAGTTCAAACAAAAAAAAAACAATGTTTATGTAGAAAATCGAAGCCAGAATTTTAGCTACAACACAAAAAACCTTTGTATCAAATACTATTCAACAAAAACTATGGCAGACACCTTAGTTATTTCTGGGAAGTTATGTTGTATTATCCTATGCTATAGTTTACCCCTAAATAATAGGGTTTTACAAAGGTATCTTCTTATAAAGCACTCACCTGCCTACAAAATTTTCTAATACCGAACTCTTTCCTGCGGACTGACCACCCACAACTGCAATTTGTGGAAGATCCAAAGACATGTGAACGCCCATTTGCACAAAGGCATCTTGCAATTTGTTTACAATTGGGATCAACTGCTGCATTCCAAAATTCCCAGCCATTTTTACAAAGAATCATTAAGCTTCACAAATTTTAATAACACTTGCTCATCATCAATTCATCATTGATATACTAATTTATTTTTCAATATGGTGGTCAGTCTTGCCAACACTATGTTTGCAAAACCTATAAAAAAATAATCAGCCAATTTGTTTTTTTTTTTTTACTTAATCGCATTGATTGATTGATGGTGACATTTTTTGCTCTATTTCACGTCTATAAAAAACCCGCTGTGAAGCTAAGTAAATACGTTTTTTGGAGCTGACCCTGACTTATTGCAAGTAGAGCTGAGCTGAACTTAGCTCTAAGAACTTAATTGGCAACACTGAGTGGTGGGTGGTTTGGTTACATCGCGTTCCGATTCCACTATTCTACGACTTACGGGCTATCAAACTGTGTTTTACCGATTTTACCATATTGGTGCAAAAGTCGGCCAAACCTTATTGATATTAATAAAATCTGTAAGTATTTTATATAAACATAAAAGTCAATTACTTATATTATGATTAAATGTATTGCATTTTTATTGCTGTTCGAACTGGTGGTTTTTGGTTTTAATGTACGATAAAAAAAGTCAATAGTGTTGCAATAGCACAGATTATAAAATGAAACGATAGAGCGATAGCAAATAAAACCTTTGACACGTTCCGTTCAAATCAATAAGCCTAGACATGCGCAGCAAATGTAGGCCAATACACAAAAATATTGTTAATATTGTTGTAAAATAGCAGATAAACTCACTTTGGTGTCTATTGTAAATAAGACCTACCAAAAAATGAAAAAATAGCAGACTTTTAAAACTAAAAAAATAATGAATTGAGTAAAACATGGTGTCTTTTTCATACACTCACGTTATGTACACGCTATACAGAATTTAAATTAAGTATACTTGTTTATTTCATACCGAAATAAATAACTTCAGATAATTTAAGCTTTAATTAGAACCAGAAAAAGAAAAAACGAAATAAATAGCTACTTAAAATATTATTCAATGGTACCCATATTTTAAATTATTTTTATTACCTATTTTTTAAATTAAAACTTTTCCTTTTGAATGGGTTAATACAATTTCATTTTATACATAATAAAAAAAAATACTGACCTTCCAACAAAATTCTCCAGGACTGAACTTTTTCCTGCTGACTGTCCACCCACTACAGCTATTTGTGGTAAATCTAATTGCATATGCACACCCAACTGTGTAAAAGCATCTTGCAATTTATTCACAATTGGAATTAATTGTTCCATCCCCATATTCCCCGACATGGCTGCCGGATTTTTCAGACACTCCTCGTTTTATGAGCTTCTCCGCAGAACTTCGCCTACTGATTTTCATTCGTCAATATGATACAGGAGCGATGCACGGCGCAAGCGTTAAAGTAGAGATCAACCACTGGTCCGCCTTTACACGAAAAATCATTGAAGTTTAGTAAAAAATAGAATAGCAACGATTTCTTAGGAAATCAATGAGTTATGTGAAATGAAAAGACTAAGGTTTAGAAAATACCAAGATATTGGTTTTTAGGGTTCTATAGGTCAAGCAAGCAAGTCAACAAGAATAGGTTTCACTATGTACCTCTGTCTGTCTGTCTGTCTGTCCGTCTGCGCCTTAGCTCGGACTTGGTCAGAGGCCCTTAGTGCTCGAAAGCTGTAATTTGACATTAATGTCTATATTAGTCACGCCGACAAAGCGGTAAAATAAAATAAAACTTTTTTTAGTGTAGGTATCTCCCCTACATGTAAACTGAGGATGAAATTGTTATCTAGTAAATTTCATAGTGTGGAGTGTCGGTCGTTAAAAACATTACCACAAACGTAAAACTTGTTAGAATTTCTAAGATTTATTTTGAGTGTGTCAAACTACGCCCTCTCTCCTCTTCAACTTCGCTCTAAATTCGTTTATTCATATTGACCTACACTAAATGCAATTGCTAACCTACATTAATTTCAAAAAAAAAATATTTTATTGATTAAGGATTTGATTATTTACTTTCTTAATGCTCTAAGTTTACTTTTAATGTTACAATACAAGTCACACATGTAAACATATTAAGCGTAGCGTAGCCTATATTATTATTATACCTACATAAGTTAAACGATCAACCTGAAACCCTAAAACTCCAACACAACTAAAAATTTATCCAAACGCGATTTTTTATTTCCCAAAATAGTACGTTCTGTATGAAGAGAAGATTTTATTTTCTCCCCGATAATTATTTTTCCCCAAAATGGGGAAAAACCCCCCAATCTGGCAGCATTGGCTACACAAAGGATAAGCCTTAGAAAAAGGATAAGCTGCTAATACCTAGACAATTTTTTCAAAATATAGCCCAATGTCATATCTCTAACGGCTTTATTAATAAACGAGGAGTAAGTTTACGCCCGGTTTTTTTAAATTGTTTAGCGATATTAGTCGTTACGTTTGACGTCTCAAAGCATTATATTCTTAAGCAAACTTATTGGTTAAACTAGGCGTAAACTTACTCTTGGTTTATTAATAAGGGGGTAGGGGTTTGTTTCATCTGATAATCATTCAATGAAAAGGGCACCTGCTCAAAGAGAATTTAATCACTGCCCAGCCCACGGTTTTCGGCCGATTCCAAAATTTATTTTTCTAAACAGACAATCTATCTGCCTCAGGAGTGTTTTTATTATTCTCGATATCGACTTTAATTTTTAGAATAATCTAGTTTCTGTCCGAAAAAATTATAAATTTTGTCAATTTTTTTTCACTATTTTCGATATTCCAATAAAAGTTAAGGACCCATATTCAAAAATTTGGTACCGTCAGCAGCCCTGCTAGGCCACCGCCTAAAGAATTCAAAATGCTTTCAAATCGCTTAAAGAACTGCAGCTCAAAAAAGTTGTTTCGAACTCAGGCTTTCCTGTACATCGATTTGCGGTTTTTTTTGCGTAAGAGTAGCACTATGGGTCAATAGAAGAAGGTAGGGTCATCAGAATACTACGGACGTAGGTGACCATCAAAGGTTCATTTAACAGATAATTCGAGTATTTTTTTTCTTTCTCTTAACATAGAATGAGAGTTGTCGTTTCTTAAGAGCGATGCTGTAATGTGAGTGAGTACCAAAGAGCTTACTGTTACCAATTACTATTATTTTTGTTTACCCTATGCTTTTACTGCAGTACAAAGAAATAGGCTAGCTGTATCAAGTTGACTGAATGTGATTACCCTGTCTTGGTATAGTCGCAGCCCTTCCAGGGTTGCGAGACTTGCAAATAACTGCAAATAGCTGATGATATTATAACAAAACAAGGCCTAACGAATACTAGCTTTGGTTTACCGGACAAGCTTAACCTTGCTTAACTGATGGTGTGAAATGTAAATTCATTACTTTCCAAGCTGTAGCAAAGGTAAATAAATTGTCTATGGTCACGTCTGTCCTTAGGTCTGTGGCAACGTTGCCAGGATCCTTAGAAGAATCGTACCTTTTGGTACGATTAATTAGGTTCACATCGTATTATTTCGTACTTTTTTAACTAACTAATTGGGCTTCAAAAATGCTAGTCTCATTTTGTCCGAAACATATGGTAAAAAAAAACAACAAACTCTTTCTTTTATGGATTGTGTTGTATTTGCGTAGCGTAATAGCACAGTTTTACAATCGTCGTCGGACATGCTCTAAGTGTCGGACAAATCTCAGAAAAAAAGGACAAATGTGCAAGGGTTGTCAAAAAATATATATAAGATAGATGTGTGTTATAAATAAATAAAAGAAAATAAATGCGATTTTTATGTACTTAATCATTTATTTATGTACCTAATTACATTTACATGTGTTGTACTGCCAGATGTTTACGAGACACTTTATTTTTAGATTTTTTAAGCTTCTATTATTAAATTTAATTATGTAATTAATATATTTGCATTTGCATGAACAATCTTTATCATAAACGTTACAGGGAAACATGAGAATGGCCGTAATTTAAATTCTACTAAACTTAATACGTTATAATAGTTAGGTACGCAAAATTATTTCTCAAAAATATTGTTTCCAACTAATTAATGAACATTCTACGAGTACCTAAAATAGGTTTTTAGTTCATTACAGTAGTTAATAAAATCAGCTGAAGGTAACTGAAGCTGACGGAAAGAATCACGCGAAGTAGCAGGTACTGTATTAATGCACGTTGGCATTCAATGTACCAATTTCAATCGTATATAATTAAAATCTTTTTTCTATTGTTTGTGTCGGGTCTCCTTTACACTTCTTAACTATTAAATACGTAAGAAATGAAACTAATTTGGTATAATTTACAAACATTTTCTTATTTACCGAGCGAGCGCAAGCTGCCTACACAAAGCCCTGCATACAGGGCTCTGCTTTAAGTGCTACTGCCAATACCAATCGTATTGTGGGTAGACACGCAGGGCCTACACACAAAGCGTGCTACTCAAAGCCCTGCATATAGGGCCGATATTGGCAGGGGCCCTGTATGAATCTTTGAGTAGCGCGCTCAACGCATGATTGATATCCCATCCCATAACAGGGCCCAATATCGGCCCTGCATGCAGGACTTTGTATAGCGCTCTTTAATTTTGCTTTTACCGGAGCTACTACGTCACCCAATTTCAGAAACCTAGACGTACTTTTTTAGAAACTACTACTGGCAACACTGGCTCTGGTCTTTTGTGACGTCATTATTGATTTGATTGTGATTGTGAAAAAAAAAGGAAAGAGAAGAGATCGTCTTTTGGAGACGCCATCTTTAAATAAAGTGATATAAGTTTTTGGTAGCGTAGAATATAGTTAAAATCTAAAGTAATCTTCGTTAAGAATTTAGCATTTGAGCTTAGTTAATTTATATATCGTAATATCGAGTGTGACGGACCAAGGTAGATATTTATTTCGCCTTTGTTGTCGATTACCAAAATAATAGTTTGTTAATTACAGTTTCACTGTTTCTATCTTGTTAGTACCGTTAGTTTTGTGCTAGTTTTAAGGTTTAGTTTCATAGGAAGTGTACAAAGTAAAATAACGTGAACTGTGTAAGAAAAATGTTATTGTATCATCGATCCAGCGTTCATTGTACGTATGTAACACGTCAATAAACCTCAGAGGGCAGGGCTCTCAGTCGTCCCGTGCTGTGAAAGTGATTTGGTACAGTGATCAGTGTCAATTTAAGTACATTTAACTACCCAGATGAATGCAGAATAAACGTTCGATCGTGACTTTGTAAATTCATAGGTGAACAGTAATGGACGTCTGTGTTACGTGAGTTAACAGATTCGACTTCCTACCAAGTGTTTCTTGCGCTGGTTGCAGCTGGTGATTGGTGCGAGGGTAACCTCCTGATGGTGTGTACATCGCAGCATGTCTGCACTCTCAACGCCGGGCGGCGGAGGTACTACGGCGCAGACGAAGCCGACGTCCGGCAAGCAAAAATATCAGAAGTTGGACATCAATAGCTTATACTGCGCCAATAGGGTAAGTAAATGTACTGTAGCACTAACAGTTTGTACGAACAGTATGACAACAACCGATTTTATCATGAAATTCATAATAGACATTATCCTGACCTTATCCTAATAGAATTGAGGTTACCAACAAAAATGTATAGATTGATTTAGTCTGATTTTATTTAAAAATATAAAAATAACTTATTCTAGGACAGTTTTGCAGTATAAATTTAATCAAACCAGTGATAAATTCTTGGTTTTAAAACAATATAAAGTTACTGTCACAGTTGAATGCATTGGCCTTCATGTTAACTATCTTACTTCATTATTTCTGAAGCCTAGTTTCCTTTATGCAGTGTAACCTTTAATTTACCAAAATCACCATTCCCAAGATACATTCAATAAAGAAAATTTGTGTTTAAAGCCATTTTACATTATCATTTTCTTATTACAAAGGTCAATGACATGTTTCTGATGTCATTGTCTTTGAAACATATGTTTGATATAAAGTCTGCTACTGAAAATATTTTTTATTACTTTAAAATATTGTTTGTGTTATAATCAGTGTAAAAAGTTTCCTTTCATTTAATAGTTCTTGAAAATTATCTATTTTTATCAATCTTTTACATAATTTAATGTTAATTTTTCAAATTTGATTGTAAAGTCAATAAAATCTATATATAGGATACCCTATTGTTATACTAAATGTTAAAATAACATTACTTTAGGATAATTTAATTTTCTTTTTAGAACGAGAACTCAGAACCGTCCTCAGTTAAATCTCAACTAAGCCGCAAGCATGGAATGCAAAGTCTTGGAAAAGTACCTTCGGCTAGACGCCCACCAGCTAATTTGCCTTCTTTGAAAACTGAAACTGGTCAAGATCCAAACACTAAGTAAGAAGTGTGGTTATTTAGTATTGTTTTTACAATTATATCTTTTCATATTTCATAATCATATGTAATTTTAAATTTTTAGCTCTATCTCTGCTGCTACTACAACTGTTTCTACACCAGCAACATGCTCCTCTCAAATAATAGTGAGTAAAATATTAATTATTTATATCAAGATCACTGCCTGATGACATGATAGTAAGATAAATATGATTTGACATGCTTGACCTATGCTTTCATTCAGACTACAACACCAAACAGCTGTGTTGTTGCCGGCACAGCTCCCGGCGGTTGGGTGGCATTGCCACCGCCCTCGTCGCCCCACTTTCGCACAGAATTCCCTTCGCTGGAAGCAGCGGCTCAACCTTCACATCGCTCTTCAGAACATTCAGGTCCTCAGCCCCAACTCAGACCACAAAGTAAGTTTAACTGAAGGTTTAGTAATTTATTACACTCACACATGTATTAATAATTTAAAAAAACACACGCAGCGGCATTTGAAGCATGAATTCCCAAATAAACGGAATAATTTAGTTTGTATACCTTGTTTACGTTTCTTTTAAGCTAATTTTATAAAAGTTTACACTTGGAATATCTGTCACACTGTCTTCGTCTCCCAATCCTAGAGATACAGGTCTCTTGTGCCTAGTTCATTGGATTGTGTGGTTAGAAAAGACTGACTAAATCCATTGTTACCTACATAAACCTAAACCTAAACACTACATTGAAAATGAGTTTAGCTTTAAAACGAATCAATAAAGTATTTTATTTTTATTTTTTATTAAGTTTTTTTGAAAGAAGGGAGAGATAAAGAAAAATCTTAATCAAAGGGTATATTTTGGTGTTCGAGTGTGATGTACTATAACAGTGTGGTTGATTATAGCGGAAGGCAGCTGGACGTGCGGTGGCACTGCCGGCGTGCGGCAGGAGGCGGCGTCATCTCCCGCCGCCGCGCCCGCCTCGACGCCCGCCTCACAGCAAACACCCGCCTTCCGTGCTATTCTGCCGTCCTTCGTATGTACACCTTTTGAACGTTTAAAGCATTTATCATCATGAGCTATTTTTTGATGTACCTACTCCTGGGGTATAGGCCTTTGTTACGGATGGATAAAGAGAATGAGCTATCTGTGTGTATCTAATGTGGTGCCCCCTCCGAATTAAAAGTCTGGATAGGTCACTGGTGTCTTGACACAATCGCTTTCCCGTTCATCATCAGAGGCATGCCTTATTGCATTCAATAGTGCATGCCCTATCTTCTCAAAAAAACGTGAAGGCAAGAAGTTGAAAGAAAAAGCACACGGTTTGAAGGCAATATCGCTTGCGTCTCGGTAAAGAACGACCATTAGCCCTCTTACGCACTAGCTGTCACCGCGGGGGCGGCCCACCGCGCGGTTCCATTTTCATATTAAATCTTGTGGCGGTTACTCAACCGCAACTGCGTACGAGGGCTTAAGGTGTGGAAGCCTTCAATGAAATATAAGTAAAAGTCGTGTCGTGTGTGCAGCTGATGAAAGGTAGCGCAGGCAGCGGGCTCGGGCTGGGCGCGCTGGGCACGCTGCGCGAGGCGCGCGCCGGCGCCCCGCCCGCCGCCGCCGCGCGCCCCGCGCCCCGCCCGCCGCCCGCGCCCGCGCCCGCCGCGCCGCGCGCCCTCGACGTGCTCACCGCCCGACCCATACTGCGCGACGAGCAGATCTCCTCGCTCGACGACATCTCGCGCGACGCCGGCTGGGCGCAGAACGACGACATCGACTACGAGTCAGTACCACCGCTATACTCTAGCCTAGCGACCTATTAGAGAGACCGGTTGCAAACAGCCCATACTAATTATCTATAGAGTATTTTTTATCATTGAACGTTTTATATTAATTAGTTATTTTTCGAGTAATATCCGGACTACGTAACGTCTTTGCTAAATTAATTGTGTTAATTCACATTCTTTCCCTATCTTGGCTCAAATATAGTAATTGTCTATCATTCGAAAAAACCGCCCGACTCTTTCTTTGCAATGTAGCACCTTAATATTTGATGCATTTGTTTCAGTCAAAAATTGGATTTCTCTGATGGTGAGTCGTCGGCCCCCAACAAATCCAATAAAATAAATCGCGCTAGCGTGGATACGGAACGAGTGGATGTGAAAATCCAGGAACCCGGAGATGAGGATCAGTTATGGGCGGAGCGTCGGCAGAAACAGAGCAATGAAGTAGCTCAGGCCGTAGCCCGCGCGCGACAACGGAAAGAGGAAGAACAGAGGCGCCAGATGCGCGACGCCACGCAGCAGCAGGCTGGCAAAGACCTCCGAGACAGATCTGACAGGGGAGACAGAGATCGAAATGATAATAGAGAGAGTAGGGAAAGAGAACATGACACGAGAGACATAGATAGGGGGGACAACAGAGATCGTGTCGACAATAGAGATAGAGACCGCATGGATATTAGAGAGAAAGAGCGGAACGATACGCGCGATATTAGAGATAGGGACACGCGTGATAAAGAGCGCGTAGATAATAGAGATCGCGATCGTATAGAAAACAGGGATCGATTCGACAGAGATCGCGATCGAGACGTGAGAGACCGCGACCGCGATAGAGTTGAGAATAGAGATCGGGGTCGTATAGATAACAGGGATCGCCAGGACAGCGAGAAAGATAGAATGGACAACCGCGACAGGGATCGCAATGACAATAGGGATCGCGGTGATCGTGTAGATCGTGATAGATTTGACAGAGAGAGGGAACGCGGAGATAGAGATCGTGAGCGGGATCGCGAACGTGACCGAGAGCGCGACCGCGACCGCGATCGTGAACGCGACCGAGACCGTGATCGTGAACGCGATCGTATGGTAGATAGAGACAGAAATGACCGCGACCGCGATTTCAGAGAGAGAGATCGTGATTATGGTCGGGAGCGTGATCAATCAAACCCAGCATTTTCAAAAACGTTCCAAGCTAATATTCCTCCTAGATTTTTGAAGCAACAACAGAGTAGACAACAAGATGACCCGCATAAGGCGTGGGCGTTCCCCAATAAGCCGGGACCACGACGTCAAGAGCCCCCGCCCTCGTACAATGCACCTCGCCACGCTCCGCATAATGGACGACGTTCGTACTCAAGGTACTTTCTTTTATTTCATCACTTTGGTTCATCTATACAACGCAATCTGTTCAAAACGGAAAATATCTATTTTTTTATGTAGATACAGTCGACAGCACGCTAGGCAACATTCCCCAATAGAACAATAAGTTGTTCCAATTAGTTTCAAAATTGATTGGAGATTTTTGACAGTTTTTAAAACATGATAAATGCTGCTGACTGAACATAAAAAAAATTGTCATGTTTAAATCGACGATGGTAAATTCATTGAGTTTAAGTTAAATACTAAAAACTAGACTAAATATTTGTTAGGTTTGTAGATGAAGTTAGTTCAATAATATTAAATGGATTATTCTTACATTTTCAGAGATTACTCTGATCGTGAGGATGATTTTAGAAGAGAAAAAGATGGTCCAGGTCCTCAATGGCGATCAGAGATGCAGGATTATGACAGAAGTGGTAGAGATCATTTGGAAAGATCGAACTCTAAAGACTCCTACAAGGATTATGGTGAATACAAAGAAAGGAAACCCACTGATTTACCTAGTGCAATAGAAAATTGTAACAGAACAGCAGCTGACAAATTAACTGAAGTATTTGAGAGAAAAAGTATTGGTATCGCTGAACCTTTTGCTTCGTCTGATTCATCCCAACCGCAAGTATCAGAGAGACGTAATTCGCCGCCTTCAAATTCCTCTCAAAGAGAATCTGCCGAAAGAGATTTTGGAAAAACTTCGTGGGCCGAGGTTACGCAGGAAGAGTCCAGTAATTATACATCTCTCAAGAGTCCTGTAGAGAAAATTACACCAAAAGAAAATGAACAACTTTCAAAAGAGCCAGCAAAACAACCCTTGATCGAAAATGAAAGTAATAAAACAGTTCTCCAACCACTGCAAGCACAACTACCACAACAAATTCAGACAAGTAATACTACAACCACAGTTCTGCAACAAATACAACCACACAAATATAACAATAATCCCGGATTAGGTGGTCTTAGTGTGCAAAATTTACCTCAGAATTTGCAAATCAACCCAGTTAATGTTTATGCTAATAATCAGATACCACCTAACATTCCCATTTCACTATCTCAATCTTCTTATTCTGATAATCAATCTATTTCTAAACCTACTAATCAATCTCACCCTAAACCCACTAATGCAAACGAGAATCTTATACCCCCTATCTCTCAAAAACAATCTTCTGAACAATCGCTGACTTCTACAGTTAATAAAGTAATCTTCCCTACTCAAAAATCTGAAAAAGAGCTCTCAGAGTCTGAATCTATAGCATCTAAGTCGAGTACTGATCCCTCTGGCTTAGTAAGCATGAAAGCGAATGAAGCAATTTCAGTGGAATCTCTGCATGGTGCTGATTCTCAAAAACGATCTGGTGACGAGAAACGTAATGAGAGGTTCAACAATGACCAGCTCAATAAAATTCCACCAAAAGATCCGGTAGAGCGTAAATCAAGTGGATCTGGATCTGAAAAGAAAGGCAGAGGATATGGTGGCAGTGGCTATGCAGTTTACAATAGAGGATGGGGACCGAGAGAATCACGTGGGCGACGTTCCCATCGTAGTTCACGCTCTAATAATAGGGCAAGTGAATCGGACGGCTCCACGGATGGTGCTCTGAACTCGGAGCGTAAAGAAAGACGTAGGGCTCCTAGGAGTCCACGTGGGCCCAAGAAAACGGATAGGTCCGAAGATTCTAACCGCCCACCTACTTCGGAGCACACGCCCTCGGTGAACGACTGCTTAGAAAATAGAGAACCTTTTGCACCGCGAGGGCAGCCTTCACGGCGCGGACGGGGAGGGTTTCAAGGCGGACCTCGCCCGCCCGCGCCGGCTAAGAGGGTCACTGGATATGGACCGCCGAATACTAAAAGTCCATTCAGCCAAGCCAATAGAGTTAAAGATGATGAAATTAATAAAGATGGTTCCCAGCCAGATGAAAAAACTAAATCAAATAACAAACCGCGCACCGGTTCTTCCACAGGCAGAGGGCGTGATCGTAGACCTAAAGGAGCCGGTGGACCACCTAGTGGCGAGGACGAAAATTGGGAAACCACATCAGAACATTCCGAAGGAGGCGGTAACTCTGGTCGTCACCGATCTGCAGGAGGTAGACAGTCAGGACCGTCTCACAAACCTCAAGGCGGGCGCAATCAGAATTCAGCTAATCGGCAAAACAACAGTCGCAATGCTCAGAGTAATAAGAAGGATACTCCAGGTGATAACAAAACTACTGAAATTACAGAGGCTATGACTGATCTAAAGTTATTATCTGTTGTTAAAAAAGATGACGAGGTAATTGATGACGGATTCCAAGAAGTACGCAATAAAAAGAATTCTAAAGATACGCGCGGGCCGCAGACTAAAGATGAAAGTCAACAACAGGCGCCAAAACCTAGATCTCATTCTAACCAAGGCGGTGCCAGGAATGGATCATCTTCTAGAAATTCTAGTGATAAATCAAACTCTCGGGGAGCTGCATCTACATCTGTAAAATCTGGTTCTCAATACGAACGTCCTCGCCAAGCTAGTTTGGCACCACGGTTTGTTAAACAGAGGCAAAAGCAAATGGGCTTAGTAACCGGATTCGGGCCGGATACAGGCGCGGCACCCCCTCCGCCGCCAGTCAACGCCTGGGACAAGCCCATATCACAAACATTGCGTGGCAATGTTGAAGAGCCAACAGAACCTTTAGAGAATAAATCTGGACAGTCGAGTCAACGAAGCACTCCTGCAGAAGCTCTACCTGAAGTGAAACCGGTACAACAACCTGCTGCGACTTGTGCATCCGAGAAAGCTGGCGTACTTGACGGGACCACACCCCCTGTAGAAACAATTATATTCGAGAATACTAATTATAAGACTGTTCCACCTGCCGAGGCCTTAAAACAAAAATATCAACCCAGCGCCAACACTGCTAAACCTCAAGGGGAGGAGATTCCAACTGAAATGGAGTCACGAGGTCTACCTTTCAATGGGGATGTGCGTCCTCGTCCTAGGTCTATACAAGAACTCATAGGTGATAACGGTAGACCTGCAGGTGACGGTGATGGTTCTTTAGGTATACAGATGTCCTTTGATACGACACAGAAACCTGAGGATTCGTCTGACATGAAACTCGATTTCGCCTTCGATTCTGACCTCGGCCAACTCACCGAAGATAAAACTGCTAAGACACTCGGCTTGCCGCGTGGTGTACACATGAGTACATCTAACACAATTTCCCCGCTCGCGGCAGATCTCAATTTGAAAATTGCCAGTGTAAAGAAAGTTTGGGAAATGCCGGCAGTAGCCGAGGGAACTGAAGAGTTGCAGTTCGCTGGATTTGAAGAAAATAATACGGAAACAGGTGCGCCACCAAACGTCTGTAAAGTGAAGCCAACGCAGCAACTGCAGTCGCCTCCGCCTCAGCACTACAACCACGTCGGCTACCAGGGAGGATACGGCGGCCTGTCTGTTCCCTCGCCGCCCGCGGTTTTGTTTAACTCATCGCAGCAACTATTGGGCTCGTCACAGCAATTACAACAACAAGGCGGATTGTATGGTGCCTTTCTTGATCAAAGTCGAGGTCAATTCGGTGGATTCCCTGGCACTCCTTATGGCGCTGGTTCTGCAGCTCCATACAACTATCAGCCTCCACCAGACATGTTCCAGAGCCTTCCAAGTCAATACAGAATGGTAAGAAACATTATATTTATAGTCTGTTTATCTTTCTCTAAATTTGATATTTTAGCATTTACACTGCTGTTATACATTACTAAATAATATACTAGAAAAAAACTACCAACTTGGACCGGACTTTCAAAGGTCGTGGGTTCGATTTCCGGCTTAGACAATCCTGGTGACGAGTCGAATTTTGTCTAGTTTATTATTTTATACTGTATCCTTACTTGTCCTATTTAGTAAACAGCTTTTGACAGTTGTCATACGTCTTTTAAGTTAAAATCTTTCATTAAAAATATGTTATATAATTAAATCAAATTGTTTCTAACAGTTAGTAATTTGTTTCGTTATCTATGTGCGGAAAACCATTTGTTCTATTTTATAATTAATTTTTCAATCATGAGTTGGTTGAAGATTGTTTACTAAATAAGACAAACTTTTGAATATAATGCGAGTTGACATTGGCATCGTTCCCGGCAGGCGGCGGCGGCGGCGGCGGGCGGCGGCGCGGCGTTCGGTCAGTCGGGACAGATCGGAAACAATCCCAGCACTGTCCTTATTTCTAGCACTTCCAACTCGCTCATGTCGGCTACCGTCAAACCTTCCACTCAGCAAATTGGAGCTATAGGTATGCTTGAGTACTTAGAAATCGTATAGTAATTTTGAACCAGTCATTTTAAGAGGTCGTATACGATTTTGCCTCACTCTCGCTCGCACATTTCATGTTTTCTCAAGATTTATTAAATCTGAGTGCAGTTATTTGAACTGTCAGAAATGACAACTTTTTGTACGTGCTTCAGGAATACGAAATTGAAATATATGTTAAAATGTCTGTGATCTTAATTTGCGTCTATTAGTCAGAAGACTTTTTTTAATATCGCACTCAGATTTCAGAAATCTTGAGATAACATCAAATGTGCGAGCGAGGGAGCGGCAAAATGTATACGGCGTCTTAAATTCTACTTAATTATTCAGTGTTGGTGTTCATACAATTTGCGTAATCAGTTCTCGTAAACTGATTTTCTGTTCTCAGGGAGCAAAGGCGGCGGTGTAGGAGGGGTCGGGGGCGTCGGCGGCGTGAACACCTACCAACAGCAGTACTTGGGCTACTCGGGCCCCGTGGGCGAAGCTCCCTATTCCCTGCCCGGGCTGCTGCCCCGGCCGGCGCCGCCCGCGAGCTCGTACTACTCGCCGTACCAGCCGCCGACCGCGCCCGCGCCCACATACCCGCTGCAGTTCACGCAACCTGCGCAGTCGGGCGCCTTCGGATCGCAGTTTTTGTCTTCGCAGCTACAAGTGGCAGCAGCTGTGCAACAGATGCAGGTACTATAAATAGACTATCGACAAAGGGAATGAGGTAGGAGATAAATTCAGTATCTACACTTTGAATGATGCTATTGATTGATTTTAGTTTTTAGATTCTCTTATCTTCTATTGTTTATTGTTATGAAAACACCGATCATAGAAAAAAATGATAAGAGTTATCATGACAATAATTATTTGTAGTTAAACAAAATAATAGACATGATATGGTTAGTAGATAAAGGAAACGAGAAAAATATATAAGTATTTGTATAATTTATTTTTTTTATTTAATCACCAATGCCTGACCACCGAAACAAGATATATATCGCGTGATATAGCGTTTTATCGACACTTAACTGTCAAAATGTGTGTAATTAGTGTAAACCGTGGTGATTATGTCGTACAGCAGCAGCAGTATCGCACGCCGCTGCAGCAACAGTACGCGCCGCAGCCGCGTCCGCCGCCGCAGCAACAGCTAAAGAGTCCCCTACACGAGCACGCGAACGGGTTCGCGCCCCTGTGCGACGCCGCCTCGCCCACGCCCAAGGGCGCCAAGCCGCAGAAGCCGCCGCACTCGCCGCCGCAGCACAAGTACCACGCGCACCCGCCGCCCGCGCACACGCCGCACCAGCACCACCAGCACCAGCAACATCAGCACCAGGTAACTAGACGCACACCTCACTGCGCCCCCGCCCCCGCCCCCGCGCGCACCCGCCGCCCGCGCACACGCCGCACCAGCACCACCAGCACCAGCAACATCAGCACCAGGTAACTAGACGCACACCTCACTGCGCCCCCGCCCCCGCCCCCACGCGCACCCGCCGCCCGCGCACACGCCGCACCAGCACCACCAGCACCAGCAACATCAGCACCAGGTAACTAGACGCACACCTCACTGCGCCCCCGCCCCCGCCCCCGCGCGCACCCGCCGCCCGCGCACACGCCGCACCAGCACCAGCAACATCAGCACCAGGTAACTAGACGCACACCTCACTGCGCCCCCGCCCCCGCCCCCGCGCGCACCCGCCGCCCGCGCACACGCCGCACCAGCACCACCAGCACCAGCAACATCAGCACCAGGTAACTAGACGCACACCTCACTGCGCCCCCGCCCCCGCCCCCACGCGCACCCGCCGCCCGCGCACACGCCGCACCAGCACCACCAGCACCAGCAACATCAGCACCAGGTAACTAGACGCACACCTCACTGCGCCCCCGCCCCCGCCCCCGCGCGCACCCGCCGCCCGCGCACACGCCGCACCAGCACCAGCAACATCAGCACCAGGTAACTAGACGCACACCTCACTGCGCCCCCGCCCCCGCCCCCGCGCGCACCCGCCGCCCGCGCACACGCCGCACCAGCACCAGCAACATCAGCACCAGGTAACTAGACGCACACCTCACTGCGCCCCCGCCCCCACCCCCACGCGCACCCGCCGCCCGCGCACACGCCGCACCAGCACCACCAGCACCAGCAACATCAGCACCAGGTAACTAGACGCACACCTCACTGCGCCCCCGCCCCCGCGCGCACCCGCCGCCCGCGCACACGCCGCACCAGCACCAGCAACATCAGCACCAGGTAACTAGACGCACACCTCACTGCGCCCCCGCCCCCACCCCCACGCGCACCCGCCGCCCGCGCACACGCCGCACCAGCACCACCAGCACCAGCAACATCAGCACCAGGTAACTAGACGCACACCTCACTGCGCCCCCGCCCCCACCCCCACGCGCACCCGCCGCCCGCGCACATGCCGCACCAGCACCACCAGCACCAGCAACATCAGCACCAGGTAACTAGACGCACACCTCACTGCGCCCCCGCCCCCACGCGCACCCGCCGCCCGCGCACACGCCGCACCAGCACCAGCAACATCAGCACCAGGTAACTAGACGCACACCTCACTGCGCCCCCGCATGATGTCACACGAACTCTGATATCTTCTAAATACCTGCGGCGAATAGTACAATACGAAGCTACTTACTTCGATTTATCTGTTTTAAGTTGAAGCTCGGCAGACCCGCCGAAATTTGAAAAATTAGCCGGTAGGGCCCCTGATCACTTTTGCCGAATTCCCAACCGTTTCCGAGCCACACGCTCGGAAAAGCGAACATTGCAAAGAAAGCCATCATCTCGAAAATAGCTATCTAGGCTATTTAAGTTTTCATCCTCTTAGGCCGTGAGGGTCCTGGCAAGGGTTCTTTTCCCTGGTTGATAGCATCTTCATCCTCAGTGGTGTGGCATCTTCATCCTCATTGTTGGCAACCTCATCTTCAGTGGAGGGTAGTTCATCTTGAAGGGGCTCTATGTTCTCCTCGTTACATTCTATAACTCCTTTATTGATTGGACTACTATCTACTCTATCGGGTACATGCGTTTTTTGTCGATAAATATTTGCGCTAAGGGTACTGACAATACACATTTTGTATATGTCGTAGGATAATCGTTCGGATCATACTACGATTTTTGTAAAGATCCTATTTGTACGAAAATAAAGACGTCAAACCTTCTCCAAGAATTTCGGTCCTCTGATTTTTGTAACCCGTCCGAATAATCAAAAATATGAGTGTTACTTTCATTCGTAATTAAGCTACGTCATTCCCATTTCGCAAATCATAAAATGGAAACATCGCGTATAAAAAAGTAGTAATCCGTGTGGTTCCAGCAGATGGTGGGTCCCGGGAACAACGGGCGGTGCGGCGGGCAGCAGGGCGGCGGCGGCGGCGGCATGCGCGGCGGCATGGGCGCGCCGCGCTACCCCGCGCCCATCCAGCGCCCGCACGCGCCCGCGCTGCCGCTCTACCGCGCGCCCGCGCCCGCGCCCGCCCCGCCGCGCCCGCACCACGCGCCCCGCCACAACCTCTACTACCACCACCAGCAGCGCAGTGAGTACTACCTACGTGCGTATTGCCGACGCCGATCTACCAGCGCTTATCGGAACCGGTCCGCGCTGGTAGTCGCCGCAGGCAGTCGGTACCGAGTCACAGAGATATAAGTACTACGTACAAAGAGGACACTCCCCGCCCCGCCCTAGAAAAAGTTGCACGTGTACAAAAACGTCATCTGTTTATAATGGGGAGATTGTATGGAGTGTGACCGAGTCTCCATACGCCAAACCAGCACCGACCTGCTCCGATCAGCGCTAGGCCGCCACAGTATGGAGACTCGACTCGGAGTACCGACTACCTACGCGGACCGACGCCGGTAAGCGCTAGTAGATTGTCGCCGGCTACCCGCTTGCTACCTGAATACACCCTACCCCGCCATGCCGACCACATCGTCATACACCACTCGCCCACTAGAGTCTATAAATCTGTTTACAACTTGAGAAGAGCAGATATTCGTAACATTCCTGATTGGATTGGTCACTTCCTTCAGCTGTTCTTCAGTTTAACTTTATTTATTTATCCAGGAGCCTAGGACTGATCGAACGGATTGTGTGGCAGCCACTAATCTGATTTAGTAGTCAGTTTCACTACGACGCCCATGCATCTAATTGAACTCTCACTTCGATGAGTAAAATGAGATTGTTAATAACGAACGATTGTTTCAGACGGCACTGGGGGTGGAGAACGCGTGGCCGAAGTGGGCGAAGTGACGGCAGCGGTGGAGGAGCCGGCGGAGGCGACGGCCGCGGCCGACGCGCCCGCCGCCGCCGAGGTGAAGGCCGAGTGAGCGCGCCGCCGCCCGCCTCCGCGCTCATAACACGTCCGCTGACGACGCCGACTTAGGTTTTCGGTATTTTAATTAAGTCGTAAATTATGGAAGTGATTTTAAGATTATTTAAGAAGCGTCGCCGCGCCCGAAGCTCGGTGGCGTGGCCCGGCAGCTCCGCCCCCCGGCGGCTGCGACGACGTCGCGAGCGGCGCCGGCGCCCTGTTTGTATATAAAAACATATTGATCGGACGGACATCCGGCTGTCTACTTGACTGTTATATTTAAGTATATGTAATGCGAACGGCCGGCGACCACGCTGCTCGCGGCCGGACTATCGCGAGGACTATACGTCCGACTGACAGATGCTGCCTCGAGACCTCTCATTAGTGAATATGTAGCGACGGTTTTTGCAGAACGAATGTCGATGCAATAATGAATAATAAATGTAATTCGGAGTGAGAACTTGCCGCTCGCTCGCGTAGACCGACTAGCGCACGTTTGAGCTCCATGTATCATAATCAATTATTATATGCGAATAAAATTATTATGACCGAAAATCGGATATTTATTTAAAACTTCCTTTTTAATTGTCCTTTCATCGCCTTTGCAGGTTATAGAATCCTAGTCGCCACCCTGTTCAAAAATATATATACAATATGTAACAAAAACCCTGTCCGATCCATGAAGGGGTTATTAGGTATCTATTCTATTCACGCAATCCGCTTTGATGAGTAAAGATTTTTTTCCTTGGGTAAAATAAAATAAAACTATGGGGAACTCGCATTGCAACACTGACAGCGGAATGATCTTATGACAAGTAGTGACGTCATGACGTTATACTACTGTGATAGGGATGTTTCTCATTGAAAATTTCCCACGTTGAGATGGTGATTAAAACGTAGTGATTACTTGCTCAGTGATAGTGATGATGGCGTGCAAATCGCTCTACCACAGCGGAGGTCAAATGTGTAGGAAAATTCGAATTTGGAATGTTGTTTTTTTTTTCAATGAATAGTCATTGACATCAAAACATTGCCATAACAAAATAAGAAGAAGAAGACATCAAAACCAGCCAGAGTTCCATAGACAAAAACTGTTAGTCGCAAAACTTTGAGTGCCCTGATATAAATATAGTGGTAGCCACACATTATGGTGTGACGCCAGTCGATTTTCATACAAACGAGGTAAGTTTGGAGCCTTGGTTCTCCGTCAGAGATTGATCAAATTGTGATCTGATGATGGTTATCCAGGGAGTGAATGGAGGAGCTTCAGATCACTATACCATGAACCAATCAAATGTCTAAACACACCAAACTTTTATATTTATATAAATATAGTGGTTCACAATATTTAATATAAAAAGCGAAATTAAGAATATTTTAAAAGTACCTATAAAAGCAAATGAGATACGTGGTTATACAATGTACAATTACGTATTCTGTGGTTATACGCAGGTTTAATGAAGATAAATCTTGATACACATCTGCAGACGCTATAACTTCGTTATGCACAAAAACTGGGATACTTAGATGACTTCCTGACCGATCTGATGTGTTAATAAACTTTTAGGAATTCACTCATTTCGGTTGTAGCTATAGAAAATGTATAGCTAAAGTAAGTATCTTATTTAATTATCAAAAGCATCGAAATGTAAAAAATATTTATTCTGGTAAGTGCAGAATGCAGTTTCAATTTAAACCCGAAGGTCAACAGCCAGACGGGCATGAGTGTGAGTGTCCGCCTTAGCCTAGGCGCCACCCTCGGGCGGGCGGTACATTTACCCCGAACTTGCAGTAAACATTTGCAGTTATATCTAACTACCATACCGAAGTTTTATTATTACTTTTTAAGGGTAATATAAGTTCAAATGTATAGGTACCTACTTCAGAGGACGCATTGGATATTTGGTGGCAGGGATTTCGAATTACATATTATGAAAGTGATATTTGATAACCAGATTATTTAGTTCATTGACTTCATTTTGTCAGTTGCAGAGAAACACGATTCGCTAACTTTTTTACCAGTAAAAAAAAATATCAAAGAAACGTCTTTAAAACAGAGATTTGCATTTTACAGACAAAGCTGACCGTATTAAGCCTCTAAATTTTCTTAGTAGATTAAACACACACTTCAATATGCGAGTTAAATTTTTAGAAATTTATTATACTTACATTTTTATTTTATCGAAAAAAAAACAGTTTGTCGTCACAAAACTGCTTGCCATGAGTGGGATAGTTAAGTGTACCTAATTTACGAGTTTGAGCGAGACTGTCGATCGATACGGAAAAAGTTTATCAATGCGTCGCCTTAAAGGCGACAGGTTGGTAACAAGTCTATAAATATTGCAACACAGAAGTTAGAGCGTGTAACTCTCAGATCAAATATTTGGTCTGAGGTGTAACCATGATACGATTACCTTCATGCTAAGGTTTTAGAAAATCCTTTTGCATGCTACAAAATTATAAAGGCGGATATGCCGATTGCCGGAGGTGCCTTTACTGGTTTCTAAGCGGGTAGCTTAGCTACGCATTATATTCGCAATCCTATATCGCCGTTATCAGGTATAACTAATATGTTAGTGGCTTTGGTTCTTCTCTGAAGTTTCCGCATGGCAAAGTAATTAGATGCATTATCGTAAATCTTGTGGCTATAATTAGTGCGTTGTATTGGTCAGAGCACATAATGACTTAGGTACCTACCTAAGCATAAGCAGAGCACCGCGTCTTAAAACAAGCAAGGTCATCTTGAATCGGGGGACGGTTGGTGAACCATGTGACCATGCAGCCTACGTTACGTTTCACAATACCTTTTTAACTTTCAACAAGAACAAACTCGATCGTCACAGTAGTAAAACCATCTTTAAAACAATAAGAATAATAAGTTTAAAGTTTTTGCTTTAGTCCCTGGAAAGGTGTCGAAACCGCGGGAATTCAAAAACCAATAAATAATTCTAAAACAACTCCTGAGTATACGCGCTGTAATCCGTAAAAAGTGTTTTATTTCTAATAAGTTTTATACTGACCCTGAAAAAATATAGATTAAGAATCTTTCCTTAAATGGGTGTGCTTCAAACCCTTAGAGCATTAAGATTAAGATTCCGATAGTTTTCGCTAAGTAGCGAAAAGTGAAAGCATCAACTCGTACTAATAGGTACCGCTCTGAATGAGATTTCTTACTATAATCAACGATAAGTACTATAATTATGTATTCTGTGCTATAAGTTAATTCATTCAAAATAAAACTTAATTTTGTATTTTTACGTACCTAGGTAGGTTGCGGAAAATATTCGAATAAGTAATTTAAATATTTATTACCAAAATCCTGCTCGGTTAAAATTAAGATACCATTTAAAAACAGAATTGAGTTAAATTTTGATGGAATATTAAACAGCCTTATTGGATTCAAATATGCATATATTCAGATATATATCCCGTGGCATTTATGCTATTAAAGATTTATCTTGGACGAATAAACCACATAAATTCATACATGGACATAAGTAGTTTCACAAGTCGATCGGTCACAGCACTCACAGCCGCAGTGCAAAAGTTTCAAACCGATAACGCTTTGTAATTTTTCAAAAATATATTTTAACGGCATAGGTAACAATCCTCTAACTAAAATTAGATAAGGAGCATACACAAAACTTATTTTACACTTAATTTAATAGCATTGGCTTATGGTATAACACCAGCGCAACTACTTTAAAAACTTGTTCTTCATCGTGTCGATTAATTGAGCTTATTGAGCTAAATAAGCCGAAACGTTCTACTCTGCTGGGCTGAGAACAAAGCGAATCTGCCTTCATTGTCCGAGGTAAGCACAGAAGTAGTTAACTACTAACTAGTGAGTCACTTCGTTTTGTACTAAACCAGTGTTTGTTTGTGTCGTCGGCATCGGCAGTCAGTGCCCGCGCCTCGACTTGCGAGCTCGTCGGTGCTGGCTAGCATTCACAACGACAGAACTTGACAAACTTTCACTTTCAACCATTATATAAATAAACTATTTCGGTTTAACTCGACTCGATCCGATCTGAAACAGTAAATCGTGTTTCTAAATATAAGCGTGACAGTGCAAGGAAATTGATAAAGTTTAGGTTGATGTGTGCAAGTGTAAAAGTAGTTAAAGAAGTTGGGTACCTACCTATTCGATCTAATTATTATTGTTTCGAAGCCACGACGCCACTGTGAAAAGTGTCTTTATTTTAAATATTTTTTTAGAAAATAACCTTCAATCCCATAGTGAAGTAAGCATGGGAAAAGATTATGGTAAGTTTATTTTACTTTATTTCTCCCTTGTTATCTACCACACTATATTTTACGTCTCTTATTTTTTTGTATTGTGTTGCAACTTGCAACTCATAGCAGAGAATGTTGTAGTCTGCTCTGCTGTGACTTGCGTCGTGCGTATATCCTCGTCAATGAAGATAAATATATAATACGCTGCTAGTTTGATTTTTATTCCTTATGGAAAAAGAAAAAGTAAGGCTCTCTTCCTTCACCCAAAATGGTTGTAAAAGCAATTATTAAAGGTGTACAATTTTTTAGAGATGATTTGGTGTGATATTATAGCTAATGTATTTAATTCGAATAATTCCCAGGCGTTTTGGTTGGGGAAAAATTAGTGCCGGCGATGGACGTCCAAGGTGCGCGTAAAATTTGTCGCTTATTATGCAAACAATGTGTTGTTATATTCGAATTAAATAAGAGAACAGAATTATTCAGAGCTCCCTCTCTATCTCTTTTTCTCTCTCCACCAACTCTCACCCCCATGCCAGGCGCCCGGATCTATTATGATAGTATAATATACACTACTAACTAGGGGGATTTCGTTGCTCTATCCATAAATTGCAAACCTATTGCCGTGGCTAGCTCTAGTATTTATAGCAAATCGCCAATAATAGATTTTATTTTTACAGTAGTACCTATATGTGAATAAATATTATTACTAGTTGTTTCGCTAACTGGATGCGCCTTCGAAAGATACAGCCATTGTTTAGTTTCTACTATAGCGTATAGCGGCTCTGCTAGCCTAGCCAGGGTGAATTATGTACCATAAGTACACTCGTATTGTGACTTTTGACAAGCTTACTGAAACACTTGTAAGTACTGTTATGTACCTACTCTGTGCTGAAACTATTATCAGTTATGGATTCATGGAACGACGGGTTTTTTGTAAGGAAACCTTGTGGGTTGCAACAACACTATCTGCTTCGACCTTCATAAACTTGCACATGTTGTTAAAATAAATTAAGTCAGAAGATACCTAGGTAGGTGTACCTTTCTCAGTTTCATACTGTTCAAAGATCAGAATTCGGAGAGAAGAAATCCGTAACATTTTTACCTAATAGATCTTATCTAAGTAATCGATGCAAAATAAGCGCTGATCCACCCATGCACTAATCCGCATTGGGCCGCGTGGCGGGGTGGGTTATGTATCGCCCATCCTCCTTATCCACCCATAAGCACAGAATATACAGGGTGTTAATGAATGAACCAAAAATAGGAAAACCGTTTCTTCGGGCCATCAAACTGAACAAAACTTTTACTATGGGACCAACTCTGAAATCGCGAACAAAAAATCTGTTATTTCATATAAAAAATAATAACGAAAATATCAAAATCTATGAAACAGCTTAGTTGTGCACGAATACACGACTGTGATAATTCGATATCATACTCGTGTACCTACCTATTCGTGCACAACTGTAATTGTATACCGCATAAAGTTGGATATTTGATTTTTAATTTAAAAGGCAAAAAATCAGTTGATTTTTTAATGAAAATCAAAATAAATCGTTTCGGCTTTTTGGTCGAGCCTCAGCCACTGCGGTCGTACGCGTTTCTGAGTTTCGAAGACATGCCCCTGTTTCAATTGTTTAAGAAACTGCTTACGTAAAATGAAACTTGTTGCAACTTCAAAAAAGTTTGAAAGTTTGGCGGCGGCGCGGTTTGAAAAATACTGTTTACTGTTGTCAATTTATAAAGATAATTATAATATATATAAAATATATATATATTAAGCAACACAGTTTATAGATAATAATTATTATTTTTGATGCTAAGTTTAGGGGGGGCAATAAATTGAGGCGAGTTACCCCTAATTAAAAGCTACGAATAGGTAACCGAGACAGCATAATAACGTACTCTAATATTTTCCTTTTCACTTTATCATAACTGTAAATAAAATAGTTTACTCTGCTCATTACATTACACAATCCCATAACGAAGTCTCATTGTGAGTTTCGTATCAAAAAAATACAAAGGCAAGGGTAAGAAAAACAATAAAAGCGGATAAGTATTGAAATATTTGTTTGCAGCACAGTAAAAGTGCACAGAGATTTACTTTACTATGGTCGTTAAAACCATAAATCTCTAGCTGTACTGTACCTACGTTCTGGGCTGAGGTCATGGAATAGTGCCAAAGTGATGATCGTTAACCTTCTGAGTTACTATCTGCTAATACAGGAAATAAGATTATGTGATAAGTAATAATATTTATTTCCAAAAAACACAAAGAGCGCGAATGAGACCCCCGGGCGAATTTACGTTGTTTCTTACTTCCTGCGTCATTGTCGTTACTCGAAAATCTTTAAAAATCCAATGCATCGTAATAAATAAATTAAAAATATGCAAATTAATATATTTTATTATCGTACTTTAACGTAAATGATGGCATATTTCCTTGTGGAAATGGAATGCTAAGCAAGCATCTGCCATGGAAGGATTTTTGGGAATTTCAACTTTAACTTTACTTTCCCCCCTCGTAAGTTAAAATTTACAAATTTACTAAAAAGTAGAACTTTGTATGAAAGTTTGTTATTCTTAATAAAGTTATTCTCTGAAATTAGAAACGTGATTAATTAGTTCATACCATTTCATACCCACTTAGTAGGTAGGTACTTACAGCGTTTAAGGTTCTTTGGATTTTGTCATTTCACTTGTGAAACTTTGCGAAATAAAGTTTCGTAGGTAAGTAGGTATGTGGGCTTTATGTGCAAAAACTGTAGTCTATACAAGGTGTTACAAAAATACCCCTAATGCCGAATATGGCATATAGGGACCATCAAACAGAAACAACTTTTGACCAACTCTGAAATCGCGAAAAAAAATCTGTTTCATACAAAAATTAAAATCGAAAATATCAAAATGTATGAAACAGCTGATTTTTTTTTCGCGATTTCAGAGTTGGCCCCATAGTAAAAGTTGATCAGTTTTGGTACCTATATACCATACTCGGCATTAGGGGTATTTTTGTAACACCTTGTCTATACCGGTAGTGAAGCGTCTGCGGGTCGCTAGTATTCAATAATGGTGTTGACGGTATCGTGCTTTGCAAGAATAGCCAGTACTTAGATTAGATACCTCATGATAATGAGGCATTCATTCAATTCGCCGGGCATCGGGAACGGCCTACCAGCCTCAGCGCCCCCTACAATATTGTGTCTTTCTTTTGCTTACGCCACAGAATACATAATAGTACTTACGTTTATAAGCAGAATCTGCTCGCGCCGCATCCGCGCGTAGTGTAGGTACCTACCTAAAATAAAACTACCGTCATCGACCATCGTCATCGTCACAGCCATTCATTGACACAATATTGATGTAAGGAATCCTTCATAACAACGAACTGCTAAGTAAAGCCAAAGTTAAATGCTTTTTTTTTAGTAATTTCATTACAGAACCGAGGAAACTATCAAGTTTTTCACTCCCTTAGTTCATATAACTTTTAATAAATTAATTTAAATTGTTAATTAGATTTTAATAAGGATAGTGTAGGTATGCAGGCTCACTCACAGCCCACAGGTGGCTTCAATTTCCCGTGACCACGGGGCGGACGGGCGGCGGCGGCGCAGCTGCAAAAGTGCCGAAACTTCTTGACGAAAATGTCACGGAAAAACATTCTAATACAAAAACCTAACTATTTAATGAAACCGCGCTCACTATCCGTTAAATAAGAGTGTTTTATTTCAATGTACAATACGCGCGTGAACCTTAGTAGCAGCACATAGAAGTGAATAAATAAATAAATACTTAAGTAGTTTGTTTTCCTGAGAATCTACGCAATGACTAATGATAGTACCTACCTTTCCAAATAAATGAAATTAATCCTCATTCAAGTGGGTTTTCATTTTATGGGTACCAATCAAGAGAATGTTAATAATAACTTTATTCATTTTCCTTAAATTGGTGTTGCTGGGTAAAAATGTAGTTAGAAGGAAAAAATATTCATACGAAATCAAGAAAGTTCAAAACTGCAACAAAGGTTGGACGTGTGAATCATTCTTTAGCTGACAGACAGATTATACTCACAGATGTAGTAGGTCACTAGCAAAATGAAAACAGTTCTATTGCTGACCACGATCGGTGTCGTCGTGTGTCGCGAGATTCACGTGCGCGTACGCCGAACGCCCGCCCGGCGCGCGTTGACTGACACGGTATTTTAAAATAAACAAGTCCCGTATGGTGATTTAATTACAGACGTTGATACCGAAAGATTTGTTTAAACCTTCGAATTGTTTCATAATAGAAAGAAGTTAAAATCTTTTTTAACAAAAAGTGATTTTAAATAACAAATAACAATAGATCCAAGGTTATCAAGATACTAATCGTGTTTTTAGTTCTTTTTGCATCCATTAGAGCGTTGTGTTATTATAACGTAAGTAGGTAAGGTAATTACAAACCCGTACAATGTTTCAAAAGGTATCCAAACAAATACCTAAAATAATTCAGTAACATTCAAATAATAAGTAGGCATATCAACGTAAAGACTAGTGCATCGGACATAATAGCGGAATTTACATAAAGGTACTTAACTATTAGTATTCTCTCACGAGATTTTATCAAATATCTACAGCAAAATTATCTACTATGGCAAAGAAAATATACCTACACTAACGCGACCTATGGTTTGTTTGATCAGACTCAACTCAGCCAGCAGTTTATCTATGGTTTGCAGAGGAATATCATTTCATACACGTTATGACTCCATTTCCGTCAGATCGAGTAGGCTCTTGTTAGCGCACTCGGTCGGTTGATAAGTTTGTTTACAAGAAATTATTCATGCTTAGTATATCATATCACACACAAATTATCTAGCCACAGTGAGTCCTCTTGTGTATTACCGAGTATTAGTGTAGTGACGTCACCATTTGCTGACGTTTCTGTGAGATATAATCTTACTATGTTACGAAATAGTTAGGTACCTAGGTACTATGTAGGATGTGTTGCATCATAAGGTAAACATTATGAATAGAAACGGTTCAACATTAAATGTTCTCTGTACCTACAGCAACAAGGTACCTTCATCATAAATGGCACATTAGTCTTCTAAGTTAAACATTTGAACTCTAATGTAGTTAATAAATACATATGATTTTAGCAGAGCTTCAGATCACATTGATCATTCTATCAAGTTTGTTACTACATGGGAACATTTGCATAATTATCTATCAACATATTAAACAGAATGAAACTGAGTTGCTGTTATTGATTTTACTTATAGTTTCATTAGACTACCGCCAAGAGTGCCTCAGGGTTTTTATCTAGGACCCCTAAATCCCTATAAAATGTTCTTAGGATCAAATTTTATAAAGGTATTGGAATTTGGCTTTCAATAAGCTATTAGTTCAAATTTTTGAATAATAGAAAATAACAACATGTAAATATAAAAAAACTGCGTTAAGAGCTTAATTATGGGAAGGCCTCACAATGTATGTAACTTATTTCTAGCTGGCCATGGTCCTTCAGCACATCATATCATGGTCAAACGGAAAGCAAACATTACATTCAAGTGTAGGTACATAAGTGTGCTACTTTATCAACATAATTCACGTAGATAAGAACTCATATTCTGCTAATCTGATAGAGTGCAGTTGTCTGCTAGGTCGACCGACATAGCAGATAACCAATAATAAACAAAACGTAGGTAACAATGTCAAAGTGAAACGAATACGTAAGCAGAAAGTGACACAATGGGGTGCTGTGGGGACTGCTGTGAACTACCAAAAGAATCGAGTAAGTGCAGACGATCTATTCAGGAAAGTAACAAAAATTATTTACCTACAGCTATAACCTAACCTAAAAATTACTTGACTCGCTCTACATTCCATAAAAAAGACACGTCTATGTATGGTGTGATTCATTTAAGAATCGGTTGAGTGAAATTATAAACTATAATACGAAGCCAAACTTATGTGTATATCTACGAATATAATAAAACTGTAAATTCTAAAGGCGACGCGCGCGCATCACGGAAAAACCACTGACCGGATTTTGATGGGATTTTCAGTTTAGTTGTTTGTTGTCATAGCTTACGTACACTACCTAAGGAAAGGAGGACATTTTTAAACCAGTCGCCATATATTTCTACAGTCCACGCGGACGAAGTCGCGGGCGGAGGCTTTATACCTAAACGTAAATCCATTATAGACCAGCGGCGGTATCGGCTAAAAACATTAAAGTTCATGTTAACTGCGTTTTGACAGATGTATGTAATACATTGCAACTTCGTTTTGGCACAAATAAAACTCACCAATCAAAAGGAACAATGTACCACACATATCTGGATACATTGATAGAGCCCCAGGAGCTTGGTGGCCCAGCTAGTGGTTTAGCGCTACGCCTGAGCAACTTTCGCAAGGGTCGGTCATGGGATGGGTGACCAAAAAATTACTATCTCGAGTTTCTCCGTGCTTCGGAAGACACGTTAAGCCGTTGGTCCCGCGGCTGCATTTGCAGTCGTTAACACCCACCAATCCGCACCGGGCCTGCGTGGTGGGTTATGGCCCATCCGCCTTATTCACCCATAAGGACGGCCTGTGCATCATAAATCATCCTAATAAGGATAACTAGATCTCCTATAGATATTTGATTGAATCAGGCATTAACTACTTGGCGGAAGTCCCAAACCATTGTGAAAAGAGAAATATATGTAGCTTACTCCCGCAAAAAATATATGCAAAATGCACCGCCCGCCCGCCCGCAAAAATTGTTGGTTAAATGCAAGTATTGTGCACTGATATTTTTGAGGTGTGCATGTGCATTTTTTTGCGGTGTGCATGTGCATTTTTTTGCGGTGTGCATGGGCGGGCGGTGCATCCTGCATATATTTTTTGCGGGAGTAAGCTTAAGCGGGAGAGTCTTAAGTCAATCATTCTTGTTAAACGAATTAAGTTGACGGTGAGTTTCCTACTTCCAAGATAATCTTATTAGAAATAAAACACTTTTTACGGATTACAACGCGTATATTATTAATTCAGGTGTTGTTTTAGAATTATTTAGTTTGTATTTATTGTTTTTTTTTAATTCCCGACGTTTCGACACCTTTCCAGGGGCCGTGGTCACGGGAGGACTAAAGCAAAAAGGCTGCTCATATTTTATGAAATTACCCGTTCGAAACTTTATAAAAAGGTATTCAAGTTTATTAAATTATTTTATAGCTGCGTTCTGATTTTAATCATTATTACTGAATCAAATTGAATAAAGTTAATTAGAAAACAAGATCAAGCTACTGAATCTACTACCAGTTCACAAATTAGGAAGCCTCTGAGAGAAAGAACTGGCGGAAGAAAACTCAGAGTGGATGTGTCGACCTCCCTTTTGGTCTCTATCTACAAAACGAACTAACTATATCTTTAGATCCTGCAGTGTGTGATTTGGGATGGGATTTTAGTTGATGAATTATGGGGTCCCAAGCTGGTGGTAATCTCAAACCATCTTCTCTATTGAAATTTGGATATTTGTTGATTTCAATAGCCTCGCGTAGCATTCTGGGAATGAATCTTTGTTCTTTGGCAAGTATTTGTGGTTTATCGAATCTTCATGTGGACTTGAAGCATAGGCGCGATAACAAGTCTGCAGTGTGTGAACATGCATCAAAGGGGCCCAACCATTACATTATTAGATTAACCCTAGGAGCGGTGAAGTTTTAACTATGATATGCTTTAATTTATAGCAAATCGTTAAATTAAACGGATTTCCCCCGGACACAAATAGTTTCCGGGTGATTTAATAAACCCGCCCGGACGCTCCCCGGACGCCATACAAACTAGGACAAATCCGGGGAAACCCGAACCAGCCGTACCTACTCATGAACGACTTTTGAATGTGATTATTTCCTTTTTTCCGCGCACGACGCGACTTTGGCCTTAAGAATGGAAATCATAATTGGAGGAAGATCATAGACTTATTTAAACTGGACCCGATTTCGTCCGATTAAATAGTCAAACAGTTCGAACGCAAGGTCATGCATTTTTAGTGACTTAATAAATAATATACAAAGGAAGGCGGCTCGGAAGTTTTTGCGGCAATGTACATGAATAGTCATCTCTTTTTTCCAAAACAAGTATTCATATGCCAAAAAGAAACAGATTATGTTGTCAAATGTGAGAAATGTGACATAACGTGTCAGCATTATTGTCTATGGCTCTTTGCTGCGTTCTGAATCACGCACGATTCACAATTCATTGTTTTCATTTTTTTATTTTAAAACGACGCGACGACGACTTGACGTTACAAGTCTATTAAGGTTGTGGGCATGGCCATAGTGCCCACATCGGTGAATCCGCGCCCGAGCCTTTTTGCTTTTATCCACCCGTGACCATAGCCTCTGGAAAGGAGTCGAAACGTCGGGAATTCAAAAAACCAATAAATACAAACTAAATAATTCTAAAACAACACCTGAATTAATAATATACGCGCTGTAATCCGTAAAAAGTGTTTTATTTCTAATGAACTGTACCCGCGCAAGTCTTAGAAGTCAAAATCTTATGTTACTCAATAACTACAAATTAGGTAGGTACCTATCTATAATAGCCAAGTCAATGCCAGGCAATTCAGCTTATGATGAAAATGTAGATAACGGTTAACACTTATGAAAAGTGACGCATAGCTGAGCTGTACCTATTTGTATAGTTTCCCTATCTTTCAAGTTATTGTATGTAGGTACCTACCTACCTACCTGTCTGTCGATGTCGTTACGGTTCCATAAGTTAAAAATTCATTCACCTGTCAGATTGCAACGGTTGAATAGAGATTAACAATACTGATTAAATTACAGACATTATATACATCAAGATTAGTGGAGTGTTAAAAATTTATGTGGTTAAAAACACTCGTTGTTCAACTAAAAAATCCCTCATTGATTTATCATCATCTCCCTACCCTTATCCCACAATTTTTTTTGAGGTCAGCGCAGTGCGTCCTTCAATTCCATTCTTTCCTGTCACTTGTCATCTCATTATCTACTCCCTTCACATTCATATTATTTGGCACACTGCTTTTCTTTCCTGCGGTTTCCTCTTGCTTTCCAGCCATCAACATCATTGCACTACCAGCAAAACTAGGTACCAGTAATGTCATTGCCAATAACAATACTACCAAACTTACCTATATCCATATCCATCACTCTTCTCGGAACATGCCTTTCATCCCTCATTGATAATTATTTGGCAACACAAAACATGCGTTTACGCATCGAATACAGACAATGTTTCAACTATGTTACTGTATAAATCTAGAATATTTTACAATTTACGGTTCCGGACATTCGCGTAGAACTTTTTTTTTTATAAAACAAAATAGTTCTAGGCGAAAGTAAAACTAACGTATTAGTAGCCAAATATTAATTTGTTTTGTTCTTGTTACAGGAGAGCCGATAAAATACGATCCCGAGTTTAAAGGTCCCACCCACAACAGATCCTGCACTGATATCATATGGCTCATAGCGTTCATACTCTTCCTGGGAGTATGGGGCTACGTTGGTTATTACAGTGAGTATAAAGAAACATAAAAATCTCATGGGTTCTGTAATTTGTATCCTAAAAGGCTTTAAGTGTTCTTCCTAGTAAGAACTCGTATGAACACCCATTTCACTCCTGTAGGGGTTGAATCATGTCTACCGTGTTGGACTTCAATATAAATGCCATTTTTGCTTCGCCCGCGGCTTCGTCCGCGTGGACTTTCGGAAAATCCAAGGGGACTTTTGACCGGTATAAAAGTATCCTATGTTTTAGTCCAGGCTATAAACTATGTGTGTGCCATTCCAAGTCATTTTTGCGTTATTGAGTCACAAACATCCAAACATATAATCGTTTCACATTTATAATAATAGGTAGTCGGAGAAGTTCGTGGCCTTTTGATTACTGTTGAATTAAGTATTGCACCTATTGTGTGATTCGTTTAAGAATCAGTCGTTGAAATTGTAAACTATAATACGAAGCCAAACTTATATTTCTATAAATATAACAAAACTGTAAATTCTAAGGACGACGCGCGCGCATGAATTTAGCGTGTTTTATTTTTTTGATCGTATGAATTTTGCGTGTTATATTTCTAACAATAAGTACTAAATTTAGGCGTGCAGCTGACTTTCTAGTAATAGCGACGAAATTAAAACATATTGATGATTGTCTTGCTTCTTCATTAGATACGTTTTGCATTTTTTCGATCTATGGGTTCAGTCAGACCCTTAACAAAAAATTAGTGATGCTAGTGCTCAAAGAAAGATTTGTAATGTTTATTGAGAAGATGCTTTGTCGAAAATTACTGCAAATAATGGATCAGCAGCTTCAGGTCTGTTAAATTTTGATGACAAAGATGTTCCTCGCTGTGCATTTAGCACAATAAGGCTGCGAACAGACGAACAGAAAATATACTTCTTTTCTGAAGTCGGTTAAAATTAAAAGATTGTGTTTTTATTCATATTTGGTGGGTTCGATTCTTGGTTAAGGCAGGCGACTTTTCAAAAATCTTTGAATGAAGTTCCAATCATTTTTAAAATAAAAAAGTCTTTCAGTAGATGAAATTTCCTTCAATATTTAAGGTACTTGGGACACCCTGTATAGTTGTTTACTCAGATTATTTATAAATAATCTAAGGTTGTTTATTATACTTACCTTTAATTATAATAATTTTCAGGTATGACAAAAGGCGATGTCCAAAAATTATTGGCACCGATCGACTCGAAAGGACGTCGATGTGGTATGGATTCAGGGCTGGAAAATAAAAAGTACCTTATGTTCTTCAACATAGCTCGATGTCTCCAGCCGGGAACTCCAATCACGGGCTGCAACACTATGCAGGTATTTCAGTGAAATATTCATTATGCGAAACAATTTTACGTAGATATACATATTATTATGTATAAAATAATACCTGTCTACCCTTTGTTGTGGCCAGGTTTGCGTGGAGAAATGTCCCGATACAACCATTTTATTCGAAATCAAATTAACACCAAGCTCATTTCCTACCCTCAAAAATTCTATGGTGTGTACCGATGAAGTCGACATGAATGTGCTGACGTACGACAGTGCTACTAAATTTATGAAAGAGGAAAAATGTGCCAGCTATGTTTTAAAAAGCCAACCAGGTGAGATAAATGCTACTTTTAATAATACTTTTTGGTCTCAAGTAAAGTTGACTTTTGGTTGTTGTTTGTTGTTCATTAAATTGCACTAATATGAGTGATGCTACTTGATGCATTTAAAACTATGCGAATTTGTGTGGAGTTTTGATGTCTGAATAAGATCGTTTATTTAGAAAAAAGTTATCACTAAACTACAGTGTTGTTCCGCTGCATCGGTGACCTATCAACCATGCCCCAGTGTAAGGGCGACAGCGCAGCCAGCTTAACCCAAAGTGATACGAGCGGTCAGACCTGCGTGAGGAACTACAAAGTGGCACAGAAGTCTCTGCTTAACCGCGCCACCGCCTTAGACTCGTACGTGGGCTGGATAGCTGCCAGTTGGGTGAACTACTTCACCAGGAACGAACGCGACACACATGTTGTAGGTAGCTGTGCGGCTACTGTCGTACGTTTCTCTCAAGCACGCGTAACCGCTTGGTGCATCTCGATGTGGTTGGTGTAGGCATGTTAACCTCTTGCGCATGACCTCAAACTCAAGAGCACTGAATTAAAAAATGCATTGACTAAAAAGAATGTGGTCTGTAATCATGTGTAAGTTTACTAATCGCTCTATTAAATACCAAAAATAATCTAACCTCAAATCATAACCATTATGTTTAATGTTATGTTAACACTTTGTTACTGTGCGTTTCCACTAGTCGATTCAATGTTGCAAACATTGTCTCGAAACAGAGTCTGACGGATAGTGAGAACACAACTCTGTCAAAAATGTTTATAATTGACAAGTTGGCTTAACATGTCAATGCAGTGGAAACGCACGGCCAAATGTACATTACACAACAATTACCTACATTAACGCAAACTGGAAATGCATGTCTGGTGAATGGAGCAGTTATGGGAAGGTGTCTCATGAACGTGTCTGAAGCCCTGGAAGTGGTGGACTCGCTTCGGAACATCACCACCGAGCTGGGCCTCAGCGAAAGCGAGGTGGCAAGTCAGATCAACAACGCTTTGGTAACGTTTGAGCAGGTAGAGTAAAAGTATTTAACATCAGCTAGCTCATCTGATAAGTACGTAAGTTACTTAAAATCCTATAAATAGTGAGAATTGTACAGATTTTACAAACCTAGGTATAATTCGTTAGATGCATGTGTAATTTCTTTCGATGGTAACGGAAATGTTAATGCGTAGATAAATTATTTTTAGTTGAGAGAAATCACTAGAGTAAAACTTCTTTCATACGTTGGAATGGCTTATTGAACCTCTTTTTAAAATTAATTCCTATAGTTGACCGAGCGAGCACGAAGTGACTCTGCTTGGGCAAAAATGCTTTCATTAGCTTTCTTATATTGTCTGTCCCGACCCGCTGTCCGGCTGTCCGTTTGTTCTCCATTACATGTCGCATTTCTCAACCGATTCTCGTTAAAATTTTGTGAGCAGGTTCTAAAATTATAAAGAGTTTTGTAGTCGATTCAGTTTTCGAAATTTGAAAAAATAGCGGATATATGGAGAAAATAATATGATTAGCCATTTCGAATGTATAAAAATGACACAAAAACGCGAAGTCTACAGCTCTACAGAACCACTAGTGTAGGTTGTTAGGTAGACGAAAAATATGTGTTGAAACTAGGAAACAATGGGGAAAGCAACTGTCAAAGTGGCTCTGGCAGAGGCTGGATATTCCAAAAGCATTTTTTTAATTACAATTTCTCTCTAAGCTGTTACCTGCCCTGTCCGTCCTTGTCATTGTGTTATGATATGACAAGGACGGACAGGACAGTTCATTGGTATCGCTATCGCTATGGCTTTGAGTTAGGCAGTAGGGCCCCTGGTGTTACTTTCCTTTTTTGCAAGTAGAAATTGGAGCTCATTAATTTTCCAGTTGTGACACTTGTCTAAGTAGAATACCTACATATCTTTTTTTAATGTATCTTTTCACTAGTTTATTCGAATATGAAGCGCGGAGTTTAAGCGTCTGAAAAATTTAAAACAGCATAACCATAAATCTAGTCAGGCACAAATAAGTTATTGCTTAATAATAATAATAATAAGGAAGTGCCAAACCTACCACGCGAGCCCAATGCGGATTGGTGGAGTTAACGACCGCAAATGCAGATGGGACCAACGGCTTATAACGTTCCTTCCGAAGCACGGAATAGCACGATATAATAAATTTTGGTCACACATCCCATGACCGACCCTTGCGAATGTTTCTTAACTGCCACAATCGTACGCCCTGCGATTGCGGCAGTAAATAAGTTAAGAGTTAAGAGCTAACCCACTACGCTATCGAGCTCCTCTAATTATGATTTACATTATCGGGATATTCCAGTTATCAGCGCAAATAGTGCAAGACCTGGTGCAGTCTCGATGGTACATGGCGGGTGCGCTGGTGGGTGTCGTGATCCTCTGCTTCCTGTACATCCTGCTGCTGCGGTGGCTGGTCACGCCCGTCGTGTGGGCCTCCATCGCGGGCCTGCTCGGGGCTCTCGGCTATTGTGAGTTTTACTATACCGAACTCAATTGCCAGTTATCCTTCAGATTATCTCGCTTTTGTCATGGCTTGAGATTTTCAGAACTTTCATTCGTAAACGATTTTAAACATATCGAATCTTTCATAATTTCAGCGTTATATTTGTGTTACAACAACTACGTGTACTATCGTAATAATCCTGTCAGTCTTCATCAAACTACCAATTTAAAGGGTTATGCAGAGTCCATTTTTAGCAAGAAGGAAACTTGGCTGGGGATCATGATTGCAGTAGCTGTGGTGTTCCTCATTCTACTCATAATTGTTATTTTCTTGAGAAAAAGAATTACGATAGCAATAGCTCTTATACAAGAGGGCAGCAAGTAAGTTACATCTTTTCATTCTAAACATATCACCAAATATAAAACTTTAAACATCGCTGACAGGCTATCTTATTTCCAGAGCAATAATTGCAATCAAAACGACGATATTCTTTCCAATAATTCCATGCATTCTTCAATGCGCTGTGGTGGCATACGGAGTATTCGTGCTTATGTTCATTATGTCAATGGGCGAATCGGCTTTTCGCGTCGTAAATCTAAAGAACGACACCAACTGTGATTGTAAAGGACATTATAATGAGGTTTGTATCTTTTATAATAAAAGTTACTAATGCGGTCGGCAAACCTATTGCACAGTCGGATTGAAACTTACCTGAACTTAAGTCACGCCAACCGTGACTGTTGTTTCATGTTTGCAACGAAACACGATTATTATGCTTCATGTCGGATAATCACATTCTCTTTTCAGGATTACGTTAGTTGCGATCCTGCAACTTTTTCTCTTTACTGTCACGACACGACTGGTAGCTTTATGCAGCAATGCAACCTTGCCTCTTGCCATTTCACTGGCTTGGATAGTCCCACAAGCGTAGTCTATCTACACCGTAAGTTACAATTTACATGCCATTAGTAAACTGTAATAATAAATATTTAAATGACTAAAGCTTTTAAGTAAATCATGCCTTCTTTCTTTTTAGTCGCTAATTTACTTGCTTTCTTCTGGACAATGTTTTTCATCAGTGGCATTTCGGATATGATGCTAGCCAGCACATTTTCTACGTGGTATTGGACTTTCCACAAGAGAGACCTTCCTTTCTTCACTCTGACTGCTGGTATCTATAGGACGCTGCGGTAAATATCAATTCAATATTTTAATAGCCCTGTAGATTTATTATTGAATTTGACTAACGTACCCTATATGATTTTACAGATACCATCTAGGAACTGTTGCGTTTGGGGCACTGATTATTGCCATAGTACGAGTTATTCGGGTGATACTCGAATATATTGACCATAAAATTAAAAAGTTCGACAATCCCTTCACCCGCTGTATATTGTGTTGCTGTAAATGTTTCTTCTGGTGCCTGGAGAATTTCCTCAAGTTCATCAATAAAAATGCGTACATTATGTGCGCTGTTCATGGCAAGAATTTCTGCAGGAGTGCGAGGGACGCTTTCTCATTACTTATGCGAAATATCATAAGAGTCATCGTCTTAGATAAGGTAGGTACCTTATTTTACACCGAGAAAAAATGTAATTACGCATAAAACAGGTGAGCAGGGGGTTCGTGTGTGAGGCTCGCCAGGAAGGGACCGCAACATTCAACGTTTCGGCTCCCTCCACGACTGCCTCCCGTGGTCCCACCCAGTCACTGTCTCGATGGAACCCCGGGAGGGGGGAATACCCACTAAAAATCCGGTACGTTGGCCCCGGGGGTCCCCTGTGGGAATCGACATAACTACCTCAACATTGTAACAGTAATTCGTCATACGATTTAATATTACAGTGAATGTTGGAAAGACGTAAGAGTAGCACTATCCTATTTAATCCAAGGAGATGCTTATTACGATTGCAACGCAAATAATCATCATCGGTCATACATAGAGAACATTATTCTCGGCCATGTTTAATGTTAACTTTCTCTTGGCAGGTGACAGACTTCATATTCTTCCTGTCTAAGGTCCTGATCTCAATTGGCGTGGGCTTCGCTGTGTATTACCTGCTGCAGTGGCAACTTGTGTACGAAGTGACGCAAGGCGAACGCTTACACCACAGCTACACCCCTGCCATCGTACTAAGCATAGCCACATACCTCATCAGTTCTATATTCTTCAGTGTGTACTCCATGGCAGTCGACACTTTGTTCCTTTGTTTCCGTGAGTATTACAAACTTAATCTTGTGTCTTTTTGTTGATTAGGTAGTAAGGTGAAAAAAAGTAATAATTAATATTATTGTTACAGTGGAAGACTGCGAAAGAAACGACGGGTCACCAGAGAAACCATATTTTATGTCTAAAAACCTCATGAGAATTCTCGGAAAACGTAATAAAAGAGATTAAATTACCGTTCCTCGTTAGAAACTAAAAAATAGACGGTGCCAAAATCAATTCTTAAGAGTCAGCGAACAGTAAGTTTCCCATACTAACATAATACCATACTAAAAAAAAACATTGACCCGGACCTCGTCTCCCGTCAGAGTACTTGTCATGTCAATTCTAACATGCCCAAACACGATGGGGTTGTATGGTTTCATCATAGAGTTCCTCTGGCTTTCTTCCGGCTCCATCATCAGATCAGCTTAATGACACCATAATATTGCATTGCCTTCCAATTCTGATCTATGTTCAAAGTTTCATGTCTCTAGCTCATCGGGAGGCTAGTATAAAATCGTTTGCAAAATTTGTGGACACACAAACAAACGAGAAAGCAACCTAATAAAAACGTGTTAATAAAATGATTTGCAATTTGAGCATAATTAACTATTCTTGTGATGTTATTTTGTCTAGGCTTCTAAAAAACTTAACTATTCTCAAATTGCAAATGATTTTGGTATTACGTTTGTATGGGAAGCTCATTACTGTTCGCCGGACTCTTAGAGAAAGAAAACAAAAGTTGTGAGAAAGTGAGCTAAAAAATTTTTATACCTACCTACTTAAAAATGTAGAGATATGGATGAAATAATTGTAAAAGTCAATGGTAATTGGTAATCTTTGATAAAATTAATGCAATATATATGATTCTATCCAACCAAAGAAAATCAAAACATTTTAAAACCATCCATATTATTTTAGTACCTACTATAATTCACACAAAATTGTTATACACTTTTTTAGAATTTTTATTATAAGCTTTCCATATTTTAACTTACATTTATAGATTTATACAGTATTGTATTTTTTACGTTAAGTTATTTAACTTCATGGTTGCCGTCTCCTTTATAGTAAGTAGAAAGTAGAAAGTTTAAAATCTTTTCCTTGTTTATGTTACAACTATTTTTTTTAAACCCACTGATGTGTCACTTAGGTTTCTCAATAAACATGATAAAAGGGAGTTTGCAACCATGTTTAAGGTAGATTTTGATAATTAAATTATAATATTTTATGCCAAATATAGATTTATTCATTAATTAGTGATTGCTGTTTGACTCAACACTTATATAATACCTATTATAAAGAGAAAAGATCTGTTTTGAACCCCCGACGCAAAAAGAGGGGTGTTATAAATTTAACGTGTCTGTGTATCTGTCTGTGGTATCGTAGCTCCCAAACGGATGAACTGATTTTGGTTTTGTTTTTTTGTGTGAAAGAATTTTATCCCGAGTGTTCTTAGTTATGTTTCATGAAAATTTTTTCAGCCGTTTGAAGATCACCAGCTCTTTTCTTGTTGATGAGGGGATATCTGCCTAACTTCCATATGTCCAGTCGATTCGTAATTTGGTACCGTGTTACTTCAATGATATTAAAATTAAGGTGCAAAAAAAAATACATAATGGCCGCCAAAAATAAGTTTAAAAAGCTTCAAATAAAACTTAACTCTTAATAAAAAGAAGTCTCATACAAAAGGCTCTTAACTCTTAAAAAGTTAAAAATAATTTCATCATATCATCAAGTTATAAATAGATCTATGAAAAAATCGTAGACATCGGGGGACCGCTAAGTTAATGGATTTACATGTAAGCTCGTCACATGTTTGGACTGATAGGTATACTGTTAGCTATAGCACTTATATCTATTCTGTGGTATAGCTAGACATGTGCCGAGCTTAGATGTAAATTCATTAACTTAGCGGTCCCCCGACGTCTACGATCTTCTCATAGAAAGATTTAGTGTCAAACTGTTTAATTTACATCAGTGATAACATGTAGGTATGTAACACATACACACACAATTATGGAGCGAACCGATGATGGCGCAGCTTCTTCGACATTCACAAGTGTTTGTAACAGCCTAGCTAGACTGAATAAATGACTTGTTTGAGTAAGGTACCTACGTCCGCGCCCACCGTACGCTAGACGTTTATAATGAATTATGATTAATTTGTTTAACTTTATAGTTTGTTGATAAAAATATATTATAGTACAACATTTAAAAAATATTTTAGCTATTTTATAGACAGGCACAATATTGGATATGCATTGCATTCAATACTAAATTCTATGTTCCTAATAAACTTGGCAAGTAAATACAAATTAACATTTACTTCATGTAAATTAAAGATTATTTTTGTTATATTAAAATTGATTGATCTAATCTACTCTGTTTCATTTTGGATATTTTACTCACCTCTGTTATATTCTTGGGAAAAAAATGCAGACAAACTTGTCACTCTTCCATTATGTTGTTTATTCTGTGTTGGGTTAAAAAAGCTACATCTAACATTGCTTCTGGATCCAATAAATCTTTTACTGACTCATATTTCAGACTTTCCTCGTAAGCAAACATTATGCTTGTGTCATCGAGCATCATCTTGGAGGCCACAAGAGCAGCTATACAGTTTTTAATTCTTGCCATTGTCTCCCTATCTGATTGACTAACTGGCTATAAAGAAATTAGAAATAATGATGAATATATTGCTCAATCTAAAATGTTTTGGCTATTGATGAATGCTTCAACAACAGTTATTGAAAAAAGCCATACACTACTGCATCTGGATTCTCCAAAATTTACAGATTCTCCAGATTATTTACAATGCTTCACGTTAAAATTAGACTTACTTGCATATCATAGTTTTCAATCTCATCTGAACTCTCTTCAACTAATACATTTTGCTTTTGTGGGCTTATCCATATGTAGCCATTGTTGCCAATTATTACTGAAATTCCACAAGGCAGATTGTGAAAATGATTTTTTCTTCTTTTAACCAGAGATGGGAAGACTTTCATTAATGTGCCTTGAGGCAGCTGGAACCAAAAAAATTTGAAGATAATTAAGTCTGTCTTTTGCCACAATTCTTGATTTACTTTTATTATGTACGATTCAAACCAACCGGCGCGCGGCGGCGCGAGTCAGGCCGCGTCGCAGCGGATCCGCACGTATGCGTCAGCACGCGCGCGCATCCGTCTCGACGGCATGCGTCCGCATCCGACCGCACGCTTTTCTAGGAGCGTGTCACCAGGTCCGTCGGCAACCGAGAGCACGGCTACCGACGCGTGCGGATACGGACGCATGTCGACGCATGAGTGCGGGCGGAGCAGGCCGGGTTCCAAGCTGCGTAAATCTAACCAAATATATAACTTAACTTCCTGAATAGAAGCTTAAATTTCCTTCAGCAAATTAAAAACTGTGCTCAGTTTAGTTACATTAGTCTTCCTAATAAAAGTTACATTGAATGAATTTACAATCAATTTAAAATATGAAACTAACTATTAAAAGCACCTCAAGCAAAAAAAATATTTTGTCCCTATAGTAGAATAGTCTTGAATAGACTAACAGAGAAGTATGTAATTTGTCACTGAAGGACATACTCAACATAAGAAATTATTGTCCTCTAAAACAAATGTTAAAGGAGCAAATGCTCTTAGGATTTAAAATTATAAAAAAATAAAAAATATCAAACCTTGCCATATTTTAAACTTCTAGTATGTAATGAGAGAGACCCATCAGAAAATATACTTTGCACTTCTGCACTTATTAGATCACCTTCTTGCAAGTGCTTCCTCATCATTTGTTCATCCTCAGCAGATCTACGGCGCTGGAAACCATAAATAATATTATGTTAAGACCAACTCAGTCAGGCCTAAACACTAGATTAAATCTGTCTACACATAAAATTAATAAGTTAAATGTTATATTACTAGTTCTCCTCCAGGTAAGTTAACAGCTGATAGCTGGAGTACAGAATCCAATCTGGAATTGGTTTCAACTTTCCACCGACGTTGCTGCACTTCAAGGACGCGACCCACAATCACGTCTCCAATTTCCCCTACATATCGACTTTTTAATGGTCTAATGCAAATCAACTTGTTCACTTTTTGCATAACCCCTGCCACAGAAGCTTTGAGGCAATCGTCATCAGCGTAAGTTCCATGACCTCTGAAAAGTGTCATTATGCAAATACATTGCCTATAAGTCTGATTACCTATTTGTCAGTAAACAGCTTTTGATAGAAAGTTATCATACGTTTTATATCTATAATTAATAAAACCCTGTTGTCTTATTTTATTAAGAGCACGTAGTACGCGCACTAGCACCGCCATTTCGGGGGACCAGTAAGCATGGATTTACATCTAAGCTCGTAACATGTCTGGACTGATAGGTATTCTGTTAGCTATAGTTAGACATGTGACGAGCTTAGATGTAAATCCATACTTAGCGGTCCCCCGACGTCTACGATTTCTAAGAACCATCTCGATTAATTTAGCTTTCAATAAATTAAACTTATTTTTTGGAGGCCATTTTTAAGTTTTTAAATTTTTCTGTGTCTGTACGTATATTCATAGTGCCTCAACGGATGAAGCGATTTCAAAGTGTTTTTTTTTTAATTGAAAGCTAAATTAATCGAGAGGGTTCGTAGCCACGTTTAATGGAATGCATTTAGCCATTATGGACATGGTCAACTGTCTGGGTCAGAGAGTCAGGTTCTTCTGTAGGCTGTTCTTCGTTTTGGTGTTAGAATTTATTTTTAAAATAAGTTCTCTATAATACATAAGTTTTCAATATTATCATAACATAATGATCGCAGGGGTGGCACCCATGACGAGTTTTTTTTGTTATCAAAGCATTTCTACTTCAAGTACACTTTCACAGAGCATTGTCAGCCCAAACCTTAACGGACATGGGTAGGGTATGGATTATTTCATAAATTAATACAACAAAACCGATAAGTACCTCATGAAATCTTGCGTACCACTTATAACCTCACCGGGTGTATAAAAACGCGGTAACTCACTACCCGATGCTACACATGCATTGACTCTTTCAAACGCCAGTCTAATAGATACATGACCCGTCATTTTTCTCTATATTAAGTATCGGTCAATTATTTATTCATTTAATTTAATGTAAAATAAATAAAAAACCAAGCAAATAATTCACACATTCACTTGACAATGACTGACTGACTGATTTTTTTTTTTTTTTTTTTTTTTTTTAATAATTTATTCATGACTTGGATACAGAGTCCTTCAGTCGCATACATTTTAGACTTAAAGCATTAAGAATTTTAGAATATGTTTCTTACATACACACAAAAGGAAGAATTAACAAAGAATTAATTAACATAAAAATCGCTAACTTAAAAGCATAATATAAGTAAACAAGAGAGATTACAACAAAATAAATTTAAAGTATGTACAAAAAGTATTCATAAGAGAACAGGGGCTCTATCAGCTAAAAACATTGAAGTTCATGTTAACTGTGTTTTGACAGATGTATGTGATACATTGCTAGTTTTCTTTGTTAAGTTGTTATTTGTGCCAAGACGAAGTAGCAATCTATCACATACATCTGTCAAAACACAGTTAACATGAACTTCAATGTTTTTAGCTGATACCGCCGCAGGTGACTAAATTAAATCTTTTCCACTGTGGTAATAATGTACTTAAAAATAGCATTGAAAAAATCACTGTTACATAGGAGGTCTTGAACCCGGCGGGGGACACTGTTTTGGTTTTGATTTGATAGGGAACTGTCACTGTCACTTATTTCACTGATAAGGGTAGACCGTTGGATTGTAAACTTGGAGCAGTTGAGGATTATGTGTTGCAAATCGGCATCTTCTTCAGAGCAGTGTGGACATCTACTATTGCTGGAGACATTGATTCTATGGAGATGCGTCGGAACTAAACAATGGCCAAGTCTCATTCGTGAGATTATAGTTACAAATTTCCTGCATTCAAAGCTCTTACTTTTGCTATACCAAGGTTTTGCTGGTAAGTCTTTCTGTATCTCAGCATACCACTTGCCTTTAATCTGTAATGTGTTATTCCAGTGACTTTTCCATAGGTCTTTTGCATTTGCCTTGAAATATGCGTAGTAATCTGTAAATGGTACTTGAACTGTTTGGGTGTGATCTTGGTTATGCTCCATGCGTGTCAATTCATCTGCTATCTCATTACCTTCAATGCCACTGTGTGATGGAACCCATATAAAGTCTACATTAAATCCTTGGTTAGTTAACCTTTTGAACGCCAGAGCTCAAACGCATCGGCGCCCTTCCCACGCCAAGCCATAAATTCAGAGCAAATACCTACAAATAAAATAGGAATGCCAACGATGTTATCGATAAGTTGTCAATAACCGATTTAATCTCTGCTATTCGTCACATATTTTTGAAATAAAATATATTTTTTTGATTTCGTATTATTTAACAGCAGTTACAAAATTCTATACAAAGTAAAAGTAGACATTAGAACTACAAACGAATAAATCAGGTAATAATAAGATACATCACTAATCTCGTTCGTGTAGGCATTCGCTGTCGGGAAGACCCGACTCTGGCGTGGTTGGCACGACCTTTGACAGCTTTCTTGCGTGCGAGGTAATGATGTGACATTTCAAGTAAACTTATAATTATTATTATAAATTATAAACAACAAGGTAAGGAAAGGGTTGTCTATTAGAGTACTAATTAATTACTTAGCTTTAGTTGATTTTCTCCGTTTTTACTTAAAGAGGCCTGTTACATCTCGATCATGATTTTTGCGTAAAATGCCCCTTTTCACATTTTATAGTAATTTTCCAGTTGTATTTATCGTTTTTATGGAAATAGGATAATAAATTCATGCTTAGTATAACAAATTTTCACTCTGCGAGAAAAAGCTGAGTTCGGACGGCCGGCACATATTTTGTAGTAATTTTGCAGTTGTATTTATAGTTTTTATCGAAATAAGATAGGATAGGAAATCACTAGCAGTCTCCCGTAGCGCTAATGACGTCACCGCTTGACGTGTCTTCCCGACTGTGGCGTACAGGTAACTGTCTATGCGCTGTTCCGTAGGGATGCGCGAGAGTGAACAGTTAACTATCGATCGATAGATATAAATAGTAATCATTTTTCAATAATTTCATAAATATTACGCATTAAGAATATTCAGATACAAATAGTTGCTATTAAAAAATAATTATCGATGTAGTAGTAAGCTGCTTTCAATAAAATATTTCATAAATTCAAAATTTAATTTACCTAACTTACCCATCACTAGCTGTCGTGTCTTGCCGACTGTGGCGTGAGGAGAACACCATTTCGGTTAGCAATATTTAGTGATAATTTTTGCTAGTGAAATGTAACTGATGGATATATCTTCGTGCCATTTTACAATACATCATTAAAGTACTTTTAAATAATAGGAAAAAGAAACACAGAAAAGTTGATTTAGTATGTTTATTTTGTGTTTTAAAAATGTCGTTTTCTCGTCGGCCATACACGACGGTGGCGTGTTGGGCACTTTTTCATTTGTCGTCCAGTGCCGACCGTGGCGTTCAAAAGGTTAATTGCTCTATTAAACAAAGAATTTTACACAAAATATAGTTTGATTTGTAAGACGAAAGGCCATGGAAAAGAGAAGATAATACACTTTTGGAATCAGTGACTATAACAATATTTACATTATTTACATGACAATTTATATACATTAAGGCTATGAGTATTGCATAACTTTCTGCTGTAAATATGCTGCAGTTCTGATTTAACTTAATACAATCACTGTAACTAGCTTGCGGATCATAAATAGCTACTTTAACATTGTGTTCATCTTTAGAGCCATCTGAGTATACAAAATAACTGTCAGTTTTGTTATTCTTAAACTCACTAAAATCTATTTTACTTGTTATTAAGTCTAAATGGATCTTATTTCTATCATAATTTATCAGGCTATTGTAAGAGCAGTCATAAATAGGCCATTTATTACATTTAGAAATATCTTTTGATGCATTTTTAACATGAGTATAAATTGTTATGATTTCAGTACCAGAAGCGAGTGAATGAGGAGTTAAATTAGGAGCTGCTATTGAATGTAACTTTTCTGTCATTCGATCAAGTTTGGAGTGAAGGCTATTGTCAGAGGATACAATTTTTAAAAAGAAGTTCTCAGCTAATTGCAGTCGCCTGAGGAATAAAGGAGGTATGCAAGTTTCTACTTCTAGAGAATTAATGGGTGTGGAGCGCATTGCTCCACAGATTAGTCTTAATCCTATATTTTGTATTACATCTAGTTTTCTGAGTAGGCTGCTACTGGCATTCAAATAGGCTAAACTACTGTAATCAAAGTGGCTTCTGACTATACTTTTATACAGCATGCTCATGGTTTTTGGGTCTGATCCCCAGAAAGTACCAGCCAAGTGTCTTAAAATATTAATACTTCTCATTGCCTGTTTACAAATGTAATCAATGTGCTTATCAAATTTTAATTGTGTGTCAATAATCACACCAAGAAATTTGTATTGAGCAACAGTGGGTATTTCAGAGTTATGGTATAAAATTTTCATATTGGTATTATTTTTACTAAAAATTAAAACTGAACTCTTTTCAGGACTAATATCTAATTTAAGTTTATCATGGTAGTATGCAAATAATTGGTTTAAAGCATTATTTATATTATTCTTAGCTATATCTATGTTTTGATTTATACTGTATAAAAGCAAGTCTGCAAATTGCAAAATATTTACATTATCTGTATTTACATATTTTAAAATTTCAGAAGTATAAAGGTTGTATAGTAACGGAGATAATGTAGCACCTTGCATTGTTCCTTTATTAGCTACCCTAGGGCCATGTAGTTTATTGTTATATTTTACATAAATGAATCGATTGCTCAAAAATTTAAAAAGCCATTGTAGAGTCTTTTTTGGTATTCCAATATCATGCAATACTTGAATGAGTTCTTCTATATTCACATTGTCAAAAGCACCCTTAACATCTAAGAAAACACATACCATGTTGGAATGACTCAGTTTTACTTGTTTTATGTCATGTATTAATGATACAAAGCTTTCAGAGCAACTTTTGCCTTTTCTGAAACCATGCTGGACTGCAGGGATTAAATTGTAACTTTCCGAAAAATAGTCTAAACGTAGCTTTAACATGTTTTCAAATAATTTTCCCAAACATGATGATAACGATATAGGCCTGTAAGAAGATGCAATATTTGCAGATTTATTTGGTTTTAATACAGGAATAACACATTGTGTTTTCCAAGATTCTGGAATGATGAGGTTTTGCCATAATTTATTATAAATACAAAGTAATATTTGTTTTGCATTAGGATGTAATTTTTTAATTAAAATGTATGGAATGTTATCTAGCCCTGGGGTGGTATCCTTCCTGCTTTGTAATGAATTATTTAGTTCATTCAAAGAAAATGGTTGGTTCAGAAATGAATTAATTGTATTTTCCTCAGCACTATTGAATAATGATAAAAGTCTCTCTTCATTGAAATTGTTAGAATCCGATAAATTGTCTAGAAAACTTGGTACCCATTCATCATTAAAGTTCTTATTATGATTACTACTACCAATTCTTTTAAATTTTTTAATGTACTTCCATATCTTAGAAACAGGTGTCATTCTATTAAAACTACTGTTTTGATGCGAAATGAAACAAGCGGACTGTATATATGATTATGGATGTAATTGAGATATAACATTCAAATGGCAAACAGATACAATGATTAGGAGACGCGTATGCGTGGCCGCTCGAATGTGCAGAGTAACGCTCCTTGGTTGGCGGACCCGCCGCCGCCCCCGCTCCCCGCTCCGCTAGTGTTGGGACTGCGTTTGCGCGTGAACATCTTCCCGCCCGTTGGCATCTTCCAATGGAAGAGGGCAAATATTGTTCGACCCTCTTGTGATGACGCCCTTCTTGGTCTTGATGTCAGCCACCCTTGAGATGCCGTCGTTGCCCGGATAGGTCCGCACCACGCGGCCCAGCATCCACACCAGAGGAGGAAGAGTTTTGTCGCGGACCAGCACCAGCATTCCGTCGGCTAGTAATCCTGAGGAGGTCGACCATTTCGTTCTTTGCTGCAGGAGAGAGATGTACTCATTAGAGAATCGCTGCCAGAAATGCTGTCGGATGTAGTCGATCCTCTTGTGCCGCTCCAAGCTGCTGATGGGTCTTTCTGACGGCTGTGGACACGGTATAGACGTGAGAGGTCGTCCAATTAAAAAATGTGAAGGGGTAAGGGCTGTAAAGTCGGAAGGGTCGGAGGAAAGAGGAGTCAAAGGACGGGAGTTTAAAACGGCCTCTATTTGACACAGACAGGTTGCTAGTTCTTCATATGTGAAGTGAGTGAGATTTAATAACCGTCTGAGATGGTGCTTCGTGGACCGAACGGCGGCTTCCGCCAGGCCGTTGAAATGGGGGGAATATGGAGGTGCAAATTCAAATTTGATGCCTTTTTCTTCGATTTCAGATGCAACATTCGAACCGGTCAAAAATTGTTGCAACTCATTATTGGCTCCAACAAAATTGGTACCGTTATCGGACAATATACTATAAGGTTTGCCACGACGAGATGTAAAGCGATTAAGCGATGCAATGAAAGCCTCTTTTGTGAGGTCGGTGACGAGCTCTAAATGGATCGCTTTAGTTGCATGACAAACAAAGATGCATGCGTATGATTTTGTAAGCTTACAACCTCGACCTTTCCGGTCAGCTATGAGTACTGGGCCAAAATAATCGCAACTAGAATTGTAAAAAGGGAATTGAAGGTTAGTTCTAGTGGTAGGAAGTTGACCCATTAAGGGTTGTAAATTTTGACATTTAAATCTAAAACATTTCACGCATTGCCCGACTACAGCCTTGGCAAGATTTTTACCACCTAAAGGCCAATAATTTAACCGAATATTTGCCAATAACAATTGTGGACCGGCGTGTAATAATTGCTTGTGTTGCATTTGAAATAATATTTTTGTAAAATGGTGTTTACTACACAGTAATAAAGGGTGTTTTGTGTTATACTCATATGGAGAGTTATCTAATCTACCACCCACGCGTATTAATCCTTTAGAGTCTAGAAATGGCGACAAAGAAGATAAACGATGTTTTCGCGGTAAACTCTTTCCAGACTTGAGAAGTTCATATTCCTTCGGGAACATTTCAAGTTGGGCACTGTGTAGTAAACATGTTAATGAGTTATTTAATTCATCACCAGAAAGATCGCCATGCAATTTATTTTTACTATTTTTTAAGTTAAAGATGAATCTATGTATATAAGCAATAATTCTTTGAAGGCGATTAAAAGAAGAATGGTAATGAATTAATGACTGAACTACTGATCTATCTACGCATGAACTATCTACGACTGAACTATCTACAAGCAAACTATCTACGAACGCACTATCTACGAAGTGTGATATCACTTCAGGTAGATCCTGTTTCACGCTATTGCAGGGCATTTCAGGCCAACCACTACTGCAGTTTTGCAAAAAACTAGGGCCTGACCACCATAACGAACAGTCGCCGATTATATCGGCCTTCGCCCCGCGAGAAACAAGGTCCGCCGGATTGTCTTTCGACGGTACGTACCTCCACTTGTGACCGGCAGTGCTTTCTTGGACTTCGTCCACTCGATTACGTACAAAAGGCTTAAGCTGGTTTGGTGGTGTATTAAGCCAACCAAGTACAATCATGGAATCACACCAAAAGAAACGCCTAGCTATTGGTAACGTAAGTGACTCCATTACTGTAGTACACAGTCTCGATCCCAGCAACGCCGCACACAATTCCAAGCGTGGGGTTGTCGTTGCTTTTATTGGTGCTACACGGTTTTTCGAGGTAAGAAGTTGAGTTTTTGCCGAGTCATTTTGGTCTATTGAGCGAATATATATGCAGGCACCATAGGCCTTTTCAGACGCGTCACAAAAGACGTGAAGTTCGTGCTCAACAGCTGAAGGGTCTGAAATCCAGCGGGGAATTTTTAAATAATTTAAATTGGGAAGTGTTAATACAAAAGATGACCACAACTGATTTATTACTTGAGGGACTTCATCGTCCCAATCACATTTTTCAACCCATAAATGTTGCAAAATAATTTTAGCTTCTACAATACAAGGACCCACTATTCCTAAAGGATCATAAATCTGGCTAATGACTGACAGGATGTGCCGCTTTGTGACCTTTTCTGCAACAGGAATATTAATCGAAAACGCCAGTGTGTCCGAATCACATAACCAGCGCAGACCCAAAGTTTTAGCGGATCTATTGTGGTCTGAAAGATCTAGGGAAGTGGGCTTATTAGTCGTATAAGAGTCACCTAAAATGACTTTTAGAATTTTTGGGCTATTTGACTGCCATTTTCTTAAAAAAAAATTTGCGCCTGATAGGATGGAAATAATTTCCTTAACTAAGTTGATTGTCTCTGGAATGCTAGAGCCGCCGCCCAAGTAATCATCAACGTAGAAATCACGGGATATAGCCGATTTAACATCGTCTGATGAAGCACTGTCTGCTAAGCTCACGAGACTTTTTGTTGCCAGGTACGGGGCCGACGCTGTCCCATAGGTGACGGTGTTGAGCTGGTAGGTTTTTAAAGGCTCGTTAGGGTTTTTGCGAAACAGTATTTGCAATAATGGTCGCTGTGAAGGTGTCACTTCAATGCAGCGATACATTTTTTCGACGTCACCAGAAACAACATACCTATGCTGGCGAAATCTCAATAAAATAGAAAAAATGTCTTCTTGAACTTTTGGGCCAATCATTTGGATTTCATTTAGTGAAACGCCAGAGGAAGTAGGGGCAGAAGCGTCAAATACACATCGTAACTTAGTTGTTAGGCTATCTTGTTTTATGACTGCGTGATGTGGTATATAGTATTCTACAAAATTATCAGAGTGTGGCTTTAAATTTGTATTAATTTCAGTCATATGGCCGAGTCTTTCATACTCCTCCATAAATTCTAAGTATTTTTCTTTAAATTCTGGGTCACGTTGAAAACGACGTTCCAAAGACAAAAAACGATTTTTCGCTAAAAAATATGAATTACCCAGAACGTTAGGGTCAGTTTTCAAAGGCATTGTAACGGTAAACCGACCATCATCTTTTCGAAATGTATTTTGTTGGAAACTAATTTCGCAAGCTCGCTCTTCTTGAGATAGCAAGTGCTTAGGGGAGATTGAATCTAGTTCCCAAAATTTTGACAAGTCAGGTTTGTCGATGGAATCAATAAAATTACAAAAGTGTGAGCTTTTTGAAAGAGACGAACGTGACTGAGGTACCTGAGGCACAGGCCCAGACACAATCCATCCGAATTTGGTCTCACATAACTTAGGCATTTGTTTACCTAAGTCGATAGTGTGATTACTTATGACACTCCAAAACACTTCTGCCCCTACTAAGATGTCAATAACAGACGGAATATTAAATGAAGGGTCAGCTAAACAAATAGTCGACGGAATAGGAATATTCTCTACATTGACAAAAGACGAGGGCAAAATTTTTGTAATTTCAGGCAAAATTAGGCAGTCTAACTTAACCCTATAATCACCGTTAAAAGACTCGACATCGAGATAACAAGACTGTGTACTACAAGTAGACTGTTGGTTGATACCTGTCACAGTGGAGGTCGTATTACGTCTGGACAAACCCAGTTTGGTGCAGAGGCTCTCCGTAACGAAGTTGGCCGTGCTGCCGCTGTCGAGGAGCAGCCGAGCGCTGACCTTGTCTCCGTCGTTGCTCAGCACTCGCACAATAGCTGTGGACAGTAACACATTGTGTGTACTAGTAAAATGTTCAGTAGTGTTTGCAGATAGGACATTGTTCGAAATGCTAGTGGGCAAGGCAACACTATTAGATGGCGAAGGCATCGGGTCTTGGTAAGGCTGTTCAGTCAATGGTACATGTAAGAGAGTATTATGTCTAGATTTACAATACTTGCAGCCAGATAATCTACATCTATTCGTAGTGTGACCGGACCGTAAACAATTTAGACAGACCTTCAATTCCTTCGCTTTGTTTACACGAGACTCAATAGGCAAGTCTCTAAATGAATCACAAGTGTATAAAAAATGATCTTTAGAACATAAAGGACACTTTAGATTAGTTTGAAAGCTTTTATTGTTATTATTTTGTAAATAGTTACTTGATGTATGGTTATTATTTTGTAAATATTTATTTTGTATTTTGTTGTTTGTGTTTTCTTTAGTGTTAGTTAGAATAAATGACTTTTGTTTTCGTAATTGTGTGTTTTTGTTAGTATTTTCCAAAGTTTCCATTAAATCAGCTCTGTTTGAAATAAATGTAATAAATTGTGTTAAAGTAGGTGAGTCAGACAGTGCATTGCGATACTCTTCCCAATGTCTATTGGTAATCGAGTCTAGTTTTCTGGACATCATAAAAATTATAAGAGTATCCCAATGCTCTGTAGGCTCCTTTAGTGATTTAAGGGCCCGGATGTTCTTATTTATAACATCGATAAGTCGCCGTAAAGAAGTCGACGATTCGTTGAACACCGGTTCCAAATCAAAAAGAGCCTGGACATGGTTATTGATTAGAAGGCGATTGTTATTATAGCGATCACACAACAAATCCCACGCAATCGAGTAATTATCGCTGTTAAAATCAATATTCTTTATTACTTCAGAAGCTCGACCCTTAAGCGAAGCACGTAAGTAGTGGAATTTGTTGATGTCATCGATGCAATCATTACTGTGAATAAGTGAGATAAATGTGTCCCTAAATTCTAGCCAGCACTGATAACTACCATCGAAATGAGGTAGGTCTATTTTTGGTAAGCGCACAAAATTATTTTTAAACGATGCACCTGATTTAGAGCCCGCCTCCGAAGCCTCTCGATCCGCGTCATCAACATCAGTCGGCTTTAGATGGCTCCGAGCTTGCGCAAGCAGCGAATAGTACCGCTCTTCAAACTGAGCACGCTCTGCATACTCGTCTTCAGGCTTCTCCGACAACAGCTCGATTTCCATCTGTAACGTGTCGTACGTATCGTATAAGGCCTCAAATTTGGCAAAGCGACCCTCCAAATCTAGGCATTGCAGATTCGATAACGTTTTGGTAGACCCAAGGATAGTAAGATAGTTACTAAAATTGGTTACTTTAGCTTTCATGCCACTGCGTTGCTTAATTAGCTTATCTAAACTCATATTGTACAAAAAAAAATTAGCTCAATAAATAAATATAAAAAAAAAAAAAAAATTGAAATAACTTTAAAGCTATAGAAAAAGGTTTAAAAACGTCTAATACAATATCAATAACTGCATTCAATGAATGAATAAGCGTTATCGCACAGCTGATGCACTAACAAAAGAACCGTTATCTCGGCATAAAATGCACATGCGGCCGGTGAAGGTCAAGGGCGTGCGAAACGATGAATAGCAGAGATATTTACGAATGCAATTGATGCGGCTAATAACTATTGCTAATAATAAACACAAAATTAACTGGGCAATCAGAATTTAAGATGAGAAAGCTAGCAATTTAAACTGACTGTTTCAAAATAGCGAAGATTGCGAACGATTTTGGATAGACTTTGGAAAAAATATTTGGAAACACTATTAATTTTAAAAAGATAGGAAAACGGAAAGGATAATAATTGGAACGACTCACAGAGGTCCTTAACCGTTCTTCAGATTCTTTCTTGATGTAGCTGGATGACTTGCATAAAATGTCGAAGCGGTGCGCGTCGTGTTCAACGTCCAAATCAAGTGCCACTTGGAACTTTAAAATGTCGTCTGGTCTTCGAATCACAGTAAATGGACCATGTTTTGATGCGAAATGAAACAAGCGGACTGTATATATGATTATGGATGTAATTGAGATATAACATTCAAATGGCAAACAGATACAATGATTAGGAGACGCGTATGCGTGGCCGCTCGAATGTGCAGAGTAACGCTCCTTGGTTGGCGGACCCGCCGCCGCCCCCGCTCCCCGCTCCGCTAGTGTTGGGACTGCGTTTGCGCGTGAACAACTACTGCATAAGTTTTTCCAAGATTCAGAACTCTCTGTTTTTATAGTTCTTTTCTTAAGAGCATCCAATTTTTTGTACCGTATATAACTATCGATAGACGGGTTCGATTTGTATTCTTTTAATGCTTCTTTTGAGTTGTTTATAGCATCTTCACATTTTGAATTCCACCAAGGAACTGGTTTTCTATGAACATTATTATTTAACTTACTTTTTCTTTTAGGGATAGTTTGTTCCCTTAGGTCATTTAAAATATTTACAAAACTATTATACACTTCTAGACAATCATCAGTTTCAGTATTTAAATCAGAGAAACAGTTTTCAGATAAAGCATAGAATTCAAGCCAATTAGCTTTATTATAAATGTATTTTTCTTCTACAGGACCTACTTCATACAGGGATGGTTGGATATTCACATGAAGAGATATTGGGTAATGATAGCTGCCTAACGGATCATCCTGAACATGCCAATCACACAAATGAGCTATGGAAGGACTAACAAGAGTAACATCTATTGCAGAAGCCTGTCTATTAGGATATGGACAAGTTGTGGGTGTGCCGTCATTCAAAATGCATAAATCTAATTCATCAATTAGATTGTATAAATTATTGCCTCTATTATTATTACTAAAACATCCAAAACTTACATGATGTGCATTAAAATCACCCATAATGATGCATGGTTTGGGAATATTATTCAAAATGTTTTTTAATTTATTAGTGTCAAACCTGCCAGTGTTGGGTGGACAATAAACACAAAGTATAGTTATATCTCCTGACTGCGTCGTAATAGTTAAAGCAACGTTTTGAATAGTTTCATGAAAATTAGTGTTTAAGACAGAGTATTTCATACCATGTTTGATCAGTATACCAACACCATTATGTTTGTTTTTAGAATTTTTAAAAATCAAATTATAATTGGGAAAGTTAGGAATAACAGATTTATCAGTAAGCCAAGTTTCGTTAAGCAAACATATGTCAATTTCTTTATCTAAAAGCAACTTTTGTAATAGTGGTTTTTTGCTCTGTAAACTTTGTACATTAAACTGTACTATATGTAAATAATTATCCATTAAAGTAAGTTAGATATAAATATTTCTTTTATTTTCTTAGTGGTTAAAGGAGTTTTGCTATCTTTGTTATTGCCTAGAGCTATTAGCGACTTTACAATAGCATTTAGGATTATGTCATTATTAGCTATTTGAGCAATATCTACATTTTCATTATTTACATTTTTTACATTGTTCAATGTTGGGTAGGATTTTAAATCATTAATGGCTGGAGGGGGAGGGGAACTCACCACAGTGGCATAATTTGGCTGAGAGTACTTCTTCTTGTTTTCTTCTAATTTCTGTTTCTTGATGGGACAGTCTCTGGATATGGCCAAGTGGTTGCCGCTACAGTTAACCTTTTGAACGCCAGAGCTCAAACGCATCGGCGCCCTTCCCACGCCAAGCCATAAATTCAGAGCAAATACCTACAAATAAAATAGGAATGCCAACGATGTTATCGATAAGTTGTCAATAACCGATTTAATCTCTGCTATTCGTCACATATTTTTGAAATAAAATATATTTTTTTGATTTCGTATTATTTAACAGCAGTTATAAAATTCTATACAAAGTAAAAGTAGACATTAGAACTACAAACGAATAAATCAGGTAATAATAAGATACATCACTAATCTCGTTCGTGTAGGCATTCGCTGTCGGGAAGACCCGACTCTGGCGTGGTTGGCACGACCTTTGACAGCTTTCTTGCGTGCGAGGTAATGATGTGACATTTCAAGTAAACTTATAATTATTATTATAAATTATAAACAACAAGGTAAAGAAAGGGTTGTCTATTAGAGTACTAATTAATTACTTAGCTTTAGTTGATTTTCTCCGTTTTTACTTAAAGAGGCCTGTTACATCTCGATCATGATTTTTGCGTAAAATGCCCCTTTTCACATTTTATAGTAATTTTCCAGTTGTATTTATCGTTTTTATGGAAATAGGATAATAAATTCATGCTTAGTATAACAAATTTTCACTCTGCGAGAAAAAGCTGAGTTCGGACGGCCGGCACATATTTTGTAGTAATTTTGCAGTTGTATTTATAGTTTTTATCGAAATAAGATAATAATAGGATAGGAAATCACTAGCAGTCTCCCGTAGCGCTAATGACGTCACCGCTTGACGTGTCTTCCCGACTGTGGCGTACAGGTAACTGTCTATGCGCTGTTCCGTAGGGATGCGCGAGAGTGAACAGTTAACTATCGATCGATAGATATAAATAGTAATCATTTTTCAATAATTTCATAAATATTACGCATTAAGAATATTCAGATACAAATAGTTGCTATTAAAAAATAATTATCGATGTAGTAGTAAGCTGCTTTCAATAAAATATTTCATAAATTCAAAATTTAATTTACCTAACTTACCCATCACTAGCTGTCGTGTCTTGCCGACTGTGGCGTGAGGAGAACACCATTTCGGTTAGCAATATTTAGTGATAATTTTTGCTAGTGAAATGTAACTGATGGATATATCTTCGTGCCATTTTACAATACATCATTAAAGTACTTTTAAATAATAGGAAAAAGAAACACAGAAAAGTTGATTTAGTATGTTTATTTTGTGTTTTAAAAATGTCGTTTTCTCGTCGGCCATACACGACGGTGGCGTGTTGGGCACTTTTTCATTTGTCGTCCAGTGCCGACCGTGGCGTTCAAAAGGTTAATGCATACTACCTCTTCTACATCGCATTCTTTATATGAATGTTGTCCAGCACAGGATGAGCACATTTGTGTTCCTCTGCAAACTTTGGCGGAATGATTAAATTTAAGGCACTTAAAACATTGCAGGACAGGTGGTATATACTGGTGGATATTGTATCTGAATAATTGGATGTAAGCATATTGGGGTAAAGTAGTTGTAGCAAACGTAACAGCGATAGTAGTCAGGGGTACAAGTGTGTTATTAACCTTTTTCATAAATCTTTTAATTGAAATTACTTCAGCGTCACAAATGATATTTTTATATATCTCTTCATTGGACATTTCTATTGGGACATATCGCAATACACCAATTTTTTCAGTCAAATAAGATGGTACAAAAGCTCTCATTTTATGTTTGCTTAGGAAGTCATCCATTTTTAAGAAATAGTTAGCAGATGATGCTTTTTTGAAAGTGACTCCAATTTTGTGTGCGTTTACTCGATGTACGCCAGTAATGCCTTTTACATGTTCTGAGAATAATCTCGTCAAAGTTATGGGATTTTTGTTACCTAATCTTTCTTGCTCGGTAGATTCAACAAACACAGTAAAATCTCCTGCACTGTTTTCGAGAAATAATCTTTTGTAATTAGGTTTCGTATAAATTTTATACTTATCATTTTGCTGTTCTTGGGGGTCGCTAGAAACCTCCGTATGTCGTCGTTTTCTCTTCTCCGCAGGGTCCTCCCCCTTGCTAGGAGGACCCATCTTGAGCGCGTTTAAAGTTTTCTAGTGTGTTTTAACAGAAATTGGCAGGAATAATAAACTTTTAATAAAAAGAAAATTTAAAGCTGCCGCCTTGTTTGACTTCCCGCCAAAAAGTCCCTGACTGACTGACAACTGACAGTGTGACTAGTGTGAGTGAGTTGTGACCAGTGCTACCATGTCCAAATCTAGTCAACGGTGACATAGCTCAAAAAAAACGGTAGATTCTAAGAAATTACGGTGAACGATCACCTGGAAAAAACGGTGTAAAAACGGTGTACTATTAAAAAAAAACAACGATGATATTTTTATGGTTTTTTTGCTGATTTGTTTGTTTTTTGCAACGAAGCTCGTCCGTTATTAAGGGCGTCGTTAAAAAAACCAAAAACCTGCCAAAATACCATGAAAATAGGGAATTGAAATGTCAATATTTACATGAACTTAATATCAATATTCTTACGCGGTAGACCCGGGGCTCTATCAGCTAAAAATATTGAAGTTCATGTTAACTGTGTTTTGACAGATGTATATGATACATTGCTACTTCGTCTTGGCACACATAACAACTTAACAAAGAAAAATAGCAATGTATCACATACATCTGTCAAAACACAGTTAACATGAACTTCAATGTTTTTAGCTGATACCGCCGCCGGGGCTCTATCGACTAAAAACATTGAAGTTCATGTTAACTGCGTTTTGACAGATGTATGTGATATATGGCTACTTCGTTTTGGCACAAATAAAAACTTACCCAAGAAAAGTAGCAATGTATCACATACATCTGTCAAAACACAGTTAACATGAACTTCAATGTTTTTAGCTGATAGAGCCCCTGCGGCGGTATCGTCTAAAAACATTGAAGTTCATGTAAACTGTGTTTTGACAGATACATATGATACATTGCTTCTTCTCTTTGGTATGTTTTTATTTGTGCCAAAACAAAGTAGCAATGTATCACATACATCTGTCAAAACACAGTTAACATGAACTTCAATGTTTTTAGCCGATAGAGCCGCTGTTCTTGTTCGTTTATAAGTCTGTAGTATCTGTCAACTAAATGGCAGCCATCTATCAATGCCAAAACGAAGTTAAATTGTCATTACGCTTTTCTTAATTTTGATACCGACTGTACCTTGAGCGCAGCGAAAATTTTTCTAAGTCTATGGACTGTACCTCTGTACACTCTCGCCAAGACATCACGGGACAGGCTATGCTCTATCTCTCGCACTCGCACCCAGGGCACTCGTGCCGTGCGTACTCTCGTACGAATGCACTCGGGAGAAAGTGTACAGCCAACAAAGGAACTATGGTTTATCCAGTTATGTTTTACATTTTACAGTGGTTTTTCTTCCCTTTAAAGATTTAATGTGGATACGGTACGTTTTTCGATGACTATAAATGCAAGAGTCGAGATTTTGTTGCAAACGGACGAGAGATTTTCGACCATTGTGATGATTCTGAACGATGAAAAGCCGCTGGCGTCTGGCAACCCTGTTTTAGTGATGTGCCGAGTCGCTGTTTTGGTGGATTGAGTCGATTCAAGTCGGTTTATACGGTATTCAAATCCTGATTCGATTTCGCGATTCGAGTTTAGTCTAGTTTAGCCGCTGAACTATGAAGCAGAAGTTGGCCTTCGTCTTGATGTACTCTGTCACGTTCCAGGGCTCTATCGGCTAACTTACATTGCTATTGTTTGACAAATGGATGTGATACATTACATTGCTACTTTTCTTTGGTAAGTGTTCATTTGTACCAAAACAAAGCAGCAATACATAAGTCATACATAAGTCAAAACACAGTTTACACTTCATTGTTTTTAGCCGATAGACTCCTACGCAGTGATGGTGTGGTGCAGACGGGACAGGTTAGGGACAGGTATACTGTCGCCGTAGTCGGCGATTCTTCCTGACTCGATTATCGGACGCGAGTCCAAGGCAGGAATCGAGTCTGACTCGAGTCAAGTCAAGCCTTACCTACTCGGCCGGCATCTGTTTCGATTCTTTTCTTTCTTGCTTTCTTGATTTGTTTCGCTTTCCCAAAAGCAAACGTTCTAAGTTGTAAACTCTTCGTCTACATAAAAAAGGAAAAACCCTAAAATTATTTTATTAATTATGCTTTTACGACTTGCGCATTGCGCATTCGTTCGTAGTTAGTTAGTATCATTGTTATCAATTCACAGATTCAAATCATGACTGCCGCTAACGCAGCTCCAATTACTGCAACTGATAGTTTATCACAAGCTCTAAAAGCTAATATTATTCCTAACCAAGAATACTTGTTACAGGTAAGGAAATAATTTCAAAAGATTCAATAAATATATTTTTTTTACAATATTATCATGTGCGTGAAATATTATTTAGGGTTCTGTGCTAGATTCAGCTGTTGAAGTATTACTCCATCGTCTTCGTGGCCTTTGTGATAATGTGGACGCTGGCCCAGAGACATTTGATGACCAAGAAGTGTGCTTTAGCTTACGAGATCCTAATCAACAGGTAATTTTTTTATATCTGATGTATACAATTTTGATTTAGTGTCAGCGTAATAGTACCATATTGTAAAAATATATTATCTTCTAGTAAAGGTAATTCCTATGTCTTGGTAATGGATAGAGACTAATGTGACTACTACTACTACAGTACTTCACTTTCAGTAGGGTAAAGTTAGGTATGGCTTGCCTGTGCGGTAGTAGTGGGGGGATGTCATGGTGCCCCATACTCCACCTCATCGTTGCCCTGTCAACACATTACACATTGGAGTTACCCCACTGATTACACTACACTACACTATGATAGGGCTTGGAGTACCTATCAGTGAATTATAGTGTCAGCAGGATACTCAAATATCATACATTGCGTCTATATTTTTTTTTGCCTGCATTAGAACAGGCCATATTCAACATGTGTTACGAAGCATTAAAACAAATACATAACTAAAACTTTTTTGGTTTTGCCAAATTTCTCGCCCATGTTAACAGAAATTAAACTATTTAATTTATGGTTTTCTTATTTCAGACAGCACCACTGATGTTGAGGGTTCGCAAAGCTCTTGATGCTCGAGATATGCCTTACCAACTCCGCTATATTGGCCAGCCTGATCTAGGAGACAAGAACAGACCTACAGTTGTTCGTTCCAGTCTCGATATTGCTTGCAGTGGAATGCTAATTGAATTCTTGAATGAACTTGGATGTAGAATAGAATTTGAATATAGTGTTAAAGGTAATAGTTCCAATTCCAAGAATCATGTATTTAGGTATTTATTGAAATAGATAAACATTTTGTCTCTTTATTATTTTTTGTATGACTTTATGTTGGCAACATATTATTTAAATATGCTTTCAGGTTACATGTTTAGAAAAGGCAGAATGAAGATTACTGTAGCAAAGGTTTTCAAGATATCACAGAGTTCTATGCCCCCAGAGCCTATTTCACAAAGTTATTTAGTTGAATTGTCTGTAAGTTTTTAATAATTAATATTTTTTTACTGTAATTGAGTCACAATATTAACTGAAATTACTTATAATTAGTAACTATTGTTTAAATTCATTCAATGAAATTCAATAGCATTAAACAAATTACAAAACATGACTTTGGTAGCTGCAAAAGTTACTTAATTTTTTTACTTTAGACTACATTATAATACAGGGTGTGGTAGATAGGGTACCTACAGCTGACCATGCATACAACCCATAAGGGTATTACCAAACTAAGTTATGAAGAAGAACCTGCACATCCCATAGTAAAAATGCTTAACTTGTATACAATTGAATTTGGTTATAAAATATAGCCAATAACATCTACTCCATGAATCAAGTTATTAATTTGATGAATATTTTTATATGGAAACTACGGGATCAAATCAACAAAAAACGTTCCGTTAATTACACTATATCTTCAAAGTGTCTGCCTCTTGTAAGATTTTATTCACTATTAAATGTCAAATCATGGCAGCATAAACCATAACTTCTATGCTTTTTTTCGAAATTAAGAGCGAAATGTCAATATCATTAACAGCTGACATTTGATTGAGAGTAGGTACAAGATTCTGAATTACAGATTAAAAAAGTATACAACTTATGACGGGTCTCCTTTATATAACTTCTAATGCCACTATGCTTCTATATTTAATATGACTGAGGCTTAGACCTTCGCATGTCCCGAAAAGGACGAATACAACAACTATTACCCAATATGACTGAACTTTGATAAAACAAAAATTATTAAATATTTCCAGGTGTTAGCTCCTCAGGGTCAAGATGCTATTGGAGAAGACATGCGTGCGTTTGCAGACCAGTTGCGGCCGCTTGTCCAGCTTGATAAAATTGACTACAAACGGCTCGGCCACATGGCAGTCGCATAGCCTTTGCAACACTTAGGCTGTGTTTACACAGTAATAGACTTGTGATGTGAACACAACCTTTGTTCTGAATTGTTTTATGAAGGTAAGTAAACTGAACGCAAACTAAATCAAATTAAACTGATGTAGATAAAAATTAATGATTGTCATTTTCCTATTTCATTAAACAATGTGTAAGTACTTACTACCTATTTGACAAAGTTCATTAATAGAATGCTTTAGCAGTTATAACCACAGAGTCTGTGGCACAGACTCATGAACTCACTATTATAGCTGTAAAATGTCAGACACTGTAATAAATTATTTATAAATCTTTAATTTCTTTTATTTAAAATAAAAGTAATTTTTGAAGCTGACTCGATCAATGACCCTAAAGATTTTCTTCTTTTTATTTGTTCAGTATACGACAAACGGAGGACTCTTTTCAGAATCCTTTAGTATAATGTGTTCTTCTCCATAGTCCCTATCTTCGTATTTGTGTCCATGCACATAGGCAAAATTTCCAAAATAAACGCAGTGATCGTAGTTTACTTGTATAAATTCTGAAAATAAAAATAACATTTATGAAACAAGAAAAAGTTGAATTTACTTAGGTACTTAGTTACTTTACTATTAATATTATCATCACTATAGATCGAGTTATGCTTAAAAGACTGCTGAACAACCAGCAAATGTTCATACATGAGTGTCAGCGGTCTTTTTACGTGACGCCTACTACACAAAGTTTCTTACACCAAGGACTGGGCGTCGCCAGGATTTTTGTTAGCATCTGCTGTTTACACATGGGGTGCTTTTGACTCAACGGCACGGCGCGACGGCAACGGAACCGGCGACGGCAGCGGCACGGTAAATACATATATTTACCGTGGCTCCGGTTGGCTCGAGTCTGCGGCCAACCGTGTGCGGTGCGACGCCCCGGCGCGCCAGCGTGTCGCGCACGCATCCCTGACTCACTATGCAGCCGTATATAACCACGCTACTACTAATACTTACTATAGTCACGGTAAATACATAAAATATCTTTACCGTGCTATAGTTGTTCTATCTCACGAAGTTAGTCCGTTCGGCTATGAATGTTGTTTGGCATAGGCGTGCACATGCACATAATTGTTTTAGTGTGCGTTTACACGCTCTCGTAGGATTCTCGCGCTGTCAACGCGGCAACGATATCATCGCGCTAATATGCGTACCGAATCCCCGTAAGCGCGATTACGACAGCCCATGTGACGTCACTGAGTGCGTCATAACATCCGCCATCTTGGGCTTACGCGCCGGCCACGCTCCACAAACGCTGGGAAGCGAGCGGCAGAGTCGGCGAGCGCTAGCTCCATTTGCACTTTCTGATTAACTAGTATATTTATCTGTGTTCTCTGAATCTGAAGGGGTGTACGTGATAAGCGTTACGAAATTTATTATCTGCCTATTACCCATCTTGCACTTCCATAATGGTGTTCAGGATTTGTATTTTTATTTTTATTCTTTTTTTATATTGTATATTCGTATGAGAATCCATTATACAGTAAAGTTTAAATTATAGAACTAAAATCTCAATTTTTTACATATGACTAAATGCACGTTTATTCTTTCGTTCGTTTCGTTCAAACTAAAACTTATATGTAAAAAAATTAGGTAGTTTTGTTTGTGACAACCCTGACCCTTGACTGGTTTTCTGTGCGTAGGTATACGCAGTAGGTAACAAAGAAGTCTGACTACTGGTAGGTGGTTTATAATACTGTGGTATAGTTGTTCTATCTTAGCACATGTGCGTAATACGAGAGCGTGCAGACGTACACTAAAACAAAACAATGTGCATGTGCACACTCAAATTCATAGAAAAACGGTCTTCGTGAGATAGAAGAACTATAATGGCGGCTGTACACTCTCGCCGAGACACCACGAGACAGGCCGAGAGTGAGAGTGTACAGGGTAGATCTCAGTGCCTCGCTCTCGGCCCCGTGTCGATTTTTGCGCACGAGTCACAGGGTCTCGCTGCCTCTCGCGACGTCGAGCGAGTGCAACACTCGCGTCTCTCGACTATAAACGCATCGTTTTGGCAGATTTTTCACGGCAAAATATAGTAATCTATGCTTGAAAAAATGTGGAACATGGAAACATAACTTAATTTATTAGAAAAGTATCAAATGGAGCCAACAAATGGCAACGGCAGCAGCAAGCGCTACTTTGTCGTCCGTCTCCTCGGAGTTCACAACTGCATGATGCGAGAGTGTACAAGGTCGCTCTCGCACCCAGTACTCTCGTGCGACACATTCGGGCGAGAATAGGCAAGCACTGGCGAGAGTATACAGACGCATAAGAATATTGATTATGACCACTGAGCAAGTAATCGCCACTAACGCCATCTATAGAACTATCGAACCACCTTAGTCATGCCTACAAGGTCAACGCACACGCCACATCAGTCATCACGCACAGACTAACACCCGTATTCACAAACATTACTATAAAGTCTCACAGTGCAAAGCGTGCCAACCACCAATCACATGTAACACGTAAAACAAACGAACCAATCACAGAGCTCTATTTCATAGCAGTGCGTTCGCATAGGCAAGGGTACTTTGAGTATTGTTCTTATATACGGGTGTAACTCGACCAACTAAACCATCAAATAAATCCTCGGCTAAAGAGAGCTTTATTAAGGGTTAGTTACTAGGCTGTTTGGAATATTTTCGTAAGATTGCCTCATCAGCTTAAACATGTGCCGTTCGCAGCGTACTCGCAAAGTCTGCTTCCACCTCTACACGCTTAATTTCCTTTATGGAGGCAGGCAGACACAACACATTCGCGCGAATGTCCCTACGCTGAATCATAGAAGTCTATCACCTATCCTATCATATGCTGCCATTTTCAATCCCCTTTGTTAAGATGACCGAGGCATATATTTACCTGTACCATCCATGCAGTTGTAAAGATCCATAACACAGTGGTTGTCAAAGATAAAGGTCGCGTTAGTTCCGAAGTCAAATGCGCATATCTTCTGAAAATATGTTGGGCAAATTCCACATCTGCAAAAGGGCGTACAAATTACAACACAGTACTAAGCCACACGCACACTTACATTACCATCATGTAAAGAAAAAAAAAACCGGACAAGTGCGAGTCGTGCTCACTCCCGAGGGTTCCGTACCGTCCTACTTTAGGTATAAACAGTTCAGAAATCGAGACTCGCAGTTTTTTCAAAGCTTCTCCCAAAATTCAGTTCCCAAAACTTATAATTTTGTTTTTTATAAGTGATATTGTGGTTATACTGACGACCTCCATGGTCGACCTTTGGCTTTGTACACCGGTTTTCAAGGTTCCATCTTTGAGGTCCCGGGTTCGATCCCCGGTTGGGTCAATTTAGAAAACGAACTTTTCTCAGGTCTGGGTGTTTGTGATACCACCGTTGTGTCTAATTTCCATAACACAAGTGCTTTAGCTACTTATTACTTTGGAATCGAAGCAATATATTATGTGAAATTGTTAAATATTTATTATTTATTATATTTATTTATTATACTAACTACACAGTTCATACCTAAATTAGTTAGGTAGGAAACCTTATCAAAGTACTTAAAATTACTTAAAATGCTATTTTGTGAAATGATTTATTTTTTATACCTACCATGAGTGACACAATATTTTTTAGTAGGTACAAAGCTACGCCATCTAGCATTTGTGTCGAACTAATTTAAAAATAATTTAAGTAACAAGGGCTGTGCTTTTTTAGGTGTTATCTGTTATTTAGATAACTCTAGATGGCGCTGCGCGGTGTCATATCGATATTTTGGTAAGCATCGTGTGAAAAAAGACTTAAATTAGTAATAGTAACGAACGATGCGTTGTTTTTTGCTTGTATTGAGCTGGTAAAAAAAAATAGTCGCTTGTATTGAGCTGGTGAAAAAAATAGCTTGCTTTGCTGAGTCTTCATTCTCTAGACGGGCACACCACTGAATGTGTTTTATTTATTATTTAAAATTAATAAAACACATTGTAAAATAAACAGCTGTTACCTGTGACCGTCAGGAGCTGGATTTCTTTTGTATATAATTTCTGATCCTTCTCCATAATCGACGGCTCCATCACATACATCTGAAAACACAGCATAAGCAGAAAAAATGTAAAGACTGCAAAGCATGAGCACTATAAATTATTAGCACTAATGGGCGCCATATGTGCACAAGTCCAGGGTTGTGTCTCCGCAGCCGATTCGGTAGCCGGCGCCGGCGCCGTTTGCAAGGCGTCATTTCTAGTGCTTCGCCGGCCCACCAGTCACCATACTAACTAACCTACTAACCTAACTATTTTTTTTTATGCCGAAGAAAACGCATTTACGATCTTCCCCTCCCGCAGGTGAGCGAGAGGGGTATGTGGGACTCGCCAGCGGCAGTATCGGCTAAAAACATTGAAGTTCATGTTAACTGTATTTTGACAGATATATGTGATACATTGCTACTTTTTTGGTACATTTTTATTTGTACCAAAACAAAGTAGCAATGTATTATATACATCTGTCAAAACACAGTTAACATGAACTTCAATATTTTTAGCCGATAGAGTCCCAGGAGGGGACCACAACATTCAACGTTGCGGCTCCCTCCACGACTGCCTCCCGTGATCCCACCCAGCCGGGTGGCTCGGTGGGATCCCGGGAGGTGGGAATACCCACTAAAAACTTGTGGGATTCATCTCATTAACCTAACCTAACCTAGTGAACTCTTGACTTTTTTCATGGCGTGCGTTCTCAATCGTTTTTTTTAAATTTGGTTGTTTTTCCTCACTTTTTCGCTAAACCGGCGGCCGGAGAAAAAAATTAAAAGAGTAAAAAGTGTTTTTTTTAGCCATTTCATCTAACACAATCAATCAATTTAAGGTCCACGCATTTCAGATTTTTTTTTTCTCAAAAACCTCAGTCTTTCGCTAAATCGTCGGAGAATAAAAATGAAAACAGTAAAAAGTGTTTGCTTTTGTGCACTTTATACTTAATGCTCTAAGACTTTATACAATAGAATAAAGAAATGTTTAGTTATTAGATTTTTATATTTTTGTCAAGTCCTAAAAAATGTGCACCGCCGGCTTCCAATCACATATATTTTGGAAGCCGGCTCCGGCTGCGGAGGCACTACCCAGGCCCAGCCTGCAGGTTTGGACTGAAGGGAAGCAAAGCCTTGTGCAGCCTACCTCAAAATGCTTTCAAATTGCTAAAGTTTATGTCCTTGTCATCGTGTTATGATATGACAAGGACGGACAGTGCATTGCTATCGCTATAGAGGCTATAGATTTGAGTTAGGCGGTAGGGCCCCCCCGGTTCGGACAAATCTGACACATGGGTAGCATAAAGCCTGGTTTACATTGATCCAGTAGCTAGATCCTCTTCACTGGATCCCAACGCTGGATCAACATTGTATTAATCGTATTAATATAAACAGTTTTCAATCCAGTACAGCGTCCAGTGCCCAGCGCTGGATCGGAAATAGCCAGCCGGCTATTTTTCATTCCAATGACCTCCCCCTGTACACCGCGCAGGCAGCGCGACAGTCGCTAACTAAAAGTGGCCACTTTTCGCAATAAAACTCCATTAAACTAAACGACAGGCTAGAAAATATTGCTTAAGTGATAAAAAATACCACAAAGCTTCTTCGGAGTGCACTACAGAGAGATAGTAATTATTTAAGCACTATAATTGTTTTTTGTAACTGATACCTGTATCAAGTGAGTACGGTCACAGCAGAGGCTCTATCGGCTAAAAACATTGAAGTTCATGTTAACTGTGTTTTGACAGATGTATGTGATACATTGCTACTTCGTTTTGGCACAAATAAAAACTTGCCAAAGAAAAGTAGCAATGCATGCACAAATAAAAACTTGTCAAAAAAAGTAGCAATGCATTACATACATCTGTCAAAATACAGTTAATATGAACTTCAATGCTTTTTGTCGATACCGCCGCAGGTTCGAGTCTATGTACTCACTTGAAAGTCTACGTACCTACGTATCAGTTACATTACGTGCTATTCCTTTAAGTAAGTACAATGCGACAGTGTTTCACTGCAACTTCACTTCACTCGAGAATGTACGGTCGTCGTTTTGTTCTGTCAAGCACCCTGAAGTTGGTCACTTCTGTAGTTCATTGTTAAATTAATCGCATTGTACCCTGTTTAATGTTTTTTATTACTAACTAACTTCGGCAGAACCTAATGAGTATGCTGACTCGATATGATACACTTGGTGCCAAATACTCTCAGATTGAATATATTTTATTGAATATACTCCAGCGGCGCGGCGGTATCGGCTAAAAACATTGAAGTTCATGTTAACTGTGTTTTGACATATGTATGTAATACATTGCTACTTTTCTTTGGTAAGTTTTTATTTGTGCCAAAACGAAGTAGCAATGTATCACATGCCTGTCAAAATACAGTTAACATGAGGTGCGTTCCGTCGTTTTGGGTGTAGTTATTTGGTTAAAGTTTAACTCGTTTGAGTTGCAACCAAGCCACGGAACGATCGAGTTGTTTTTATAACCTAAAAGAACTTTAAATGTCGCTCTGGCAGCGCTCAGAGTAAAATTTCACCAAGCCATTGAACGGTCAGAGTGCGCACCCGAGCGCGCTCGAGTGCACTCGAGCGAAGCGACGGAACGCACCTTTGAACTTCAATGTTTTTAGCCGATAGAGCCCTGTCAATGTCAAAATTTGTTTCAAATTTCTATAAAATACATGAAATGCCATTTCATGTAATTCTTTAGAATTTATCTACCTTACATAAACACTATCAAAACGTTTACAACATAGAAGTCATTGTCAAACAGAAGTCAAACTCATAATTATTATTATTTATGAAAGCCAGTTAAAAGTGCAAAAAAGGGTTTTTGAAGTGTTTTCCCGGCACCGTCGCCGCGCCATAAAGTCAGAGCCAAGAAGCTTGAGGTAAGTTTTAGAAAACTTAAGGAAATATTTGGTAAATATTGGTTTTGCAGGTTTCCTGTTTTTCTGGTGCCCCTGCCGTAGTAGCGTATCAGTCTCTTTTATTAGGTATCTCGCAGTTGTTATACATGCTAAGTTGTGGTACCTACAGAATATATACATAATAAATAGGTAGTTGTTTCCATAATTGCTAGCATTAGCATAGCTTGCGGCAATAATTTGAAATTAATTTTGATAGGTAGGTATCGATTATGCATAAAGTGAAAACTTTTTTCGATCTTCGAAACTTTATTCAACTCAACTAGAGTTGCTCTGTCTGCGCAGTTTCTTTGCGTTGCGACTTGCCTGTTGCCGCAACACGCAACACAGGCAACTTATGTACCTACGATTCACACCGACCGCGCGACGCGAGTCGGGCCGCGCCGGAGCGCATTTTACAATCTGTTGAAGGAAATTTAAGCTTCCATACAGGTAGTTGGTTAACATTATTATGTTAAAAGTAAATTTGGTTAAAATTGAAAATCACGCAGCTTGGAACCCGACCGACCGGCTCCGCGTCACGTCACGCGCCAGCAGCTGGTAGGCTCCGTCCGCACGCGTCGGCACGGCAGGCACTTCGGCAGCCGGTCGGCTCCGCATACACGCACGCGTTTGCGTTGCTGTTTTAGTTGAACAGGGACTAACAGCTAACGCATCGAACTTCGGAAAGTCAGCCAGGCTTCGAATTAAAACAGATAAATAGAGCCAAAATCGGGCCAAAATGGTAAACCCTAATTTATGATGTCACACGAACATCTATATCTTCCAAATAACTACAATACAAAACTTCTTACTTTGATTTATCTGTTTTAAGTTTCAGACTTTCCGAAGTTCGGCGGGTCTGCCGAGCTTCACCTTAAAAATGATTAATCTATGTAAGGAGTTTCGTATTGTACTATTCGCCAAAGTTATTTAGAAGATATCAATGTTCGTGTGACATCATGAATTGAGGTTCGCCATTTTGGCCCGATTGGGGCTCGATTTATCTGTTTTAATTTGTAGCCCGGCAGATTGTCTGAAGTTTGATGCGTTAGCCGGTACAACCCCTGTTCTACTAGAACAGCAAAGCAAAGGAATGAAACCGGTAGATCTGGGGCCAGCCTTAACTTATTGTATTTTAAAAATCGCTAGGTAATCTCAATAATAATCGATGATCGACGAAATTTCGATACTTAATAGTCGATAACGATTAATCGTTGCCATAGTCTTAGTAATTCACCTGCTTTGCTACTGAAATACTTGTAAGTAGGTATTGGTACGTACTTACTTATTTATTCTGTGCTGAAATTGGCTGAAACACTTCATATTTAAAAAAATCAAAGATCCAATTAAAACTTACATATGAAATGGATAAAAAGCCATGCCGTAATCCGATGTTGCATGATTATTTTTGTATTCAGATACCCATACCTACCTAATAAATTGGTAAAGGGAGAGCTGCACGATTGATTGATTTTCTTATCTTGTAATTGTATTACATTGAATAAGACTTTTACTATGACTATATGACTTTGTATTTAATTATTTTCAGCTGTTAACATAGACTTTGCTCTCTCAGCGTCCAAAAGGAGTGCTGATTTAAAGATAGAAAGTTTTTAGTTTTCTTAATTTAAGTAGGTACCTCCGGAACATAGTAATTTGCAACATTCATACATCGTTGGTAGGGTACCTACCCGAATTTCCTGTCATCACAATTTGTTGTAGTGTAGCTAAAGTAAAACTTTTCTAACTATTACTAATTTCCACAATTCCACAAAAAGATAGCTTTTACGTTTAAGTTACCTACCTACGTAGGTACAAATAGTAGAAAATAATAAAGCGAATCCTTGGCGTTTTGGCAAGTGGCGAAAAACGTGGGTAGTGTGTCAGTATATCAACACCACATCGTCACGATAAGAGCGAGTGACTCATGGAGTCATGCTCATGCTTAGAGCATCTAAGTGCTCATGTCATGTCGTGAAGTCAAGTCAGCTGCGACTTAAAGGGTCGCTTTCTCTATCTCTCACAGGTACCTACCTACCCACCAACATCCATATCGATTTTAAGGTATGTTTACACCATTCACTCCCTAAACTAAAGAGTTGATTTTCGGAAAATCACGAAATACGTGTTTGTTTATTTGTTTTCAGAATTACTCCTACGAATTTTGATCTATTCTTTTCTAATACCAAAAACTAATACCAATGGTATTTGTTTATTGCCTTTATAAAATTTCTATTCCCAACGAATACCAAAAATTTGAAATTATTAAAAATTGTAAAATTTGGTATTCGTTGGGAATATACACTTTTAACGGTAATAAACAAATACCATTTGGTATTAGTTTTTGGTATTAGAAAGGAATAGATTCCAATTTTCCAATTGAAATGCCTATTTAATATAATTTTTCCATACAACATTTCAATCTCCATTTCACCCCTTTAGGCCTTTAGGGGTTGAATTTCTTTATATCCTTCTTCTTTCTTCCTTGTATAAAAAAATCAGCTTTCTAGGTCCAAGGCTTTGGGCTGGCTGGGGATTGATGAGTCAGTCAGATTTCATTTTTACATTCTCGTCATATTTGCCAATAAGCTCCATCTATTCGTCAGATATTTATATATTTACTACTAAGACAAGTAACACTGTTACAGAAAATAACTTTTCTTCGCCCTGATTGAACATCGCGTTAAAAATTGTCCAAATCTTAGTTTTATGAGTCGTCAGATTTAGCGAAGACCAACAGTTTATTCGTCAGATTTGTCTTTAAATGACGATACGGAAATGACTTGCGCTGAACATCCAATTTGTTTCTTATCTACCTAGTACATTTGACTATTATGCATTCTGTGCTAGTACCTTATCTTTATCGGTTGGTACCCTAAGTAATTATTCGCTGATCCACATCAATCTAGCCGATAATTATTACAGTATGTAATATGCACACCCCCTGAGCTGACCTCAAGGTATCGATAACCTAAGTCCTTTTATTGCTATTTTGGTTGCTGACTGCTTTTGATAAGTAAAGGTCAAATCGCACTTGACTCGTGATTATGATTGCGATTATTTCAATAATTGCGAAAAGTTAGGTATAGGTATCCATCTTGTTTGTTGCCTATATGTATGTAGTTTCTAATTTCATATATAGGTTCCAAGCTTGTTATTTATTATTCAAAGTTTCTTTTATTTTGGCGGATTTTGGGCTCTGAAAAAAATCAGAATAGGTCCAAGTAAGTATCTTTATTTTATACTAGCTTTCGCCCGCGCGTCTTGATCCGCGTGGACAGTCGGAAAATCCCTAGGGAACCTGTGACCGGTATAAAAAATATCCTATATTTTAATCCAGGCTAAAAACTATCTGTGTGCCAATCCAAATCCGTCCAGCCGTTTTTGTGTGATTAAGTTATAAACATCCAAACATAAACTTCCAAACTTTCACATTTTTAATATTACTAGGATATCCATATTCCGTTTCTGTTCGTCCCCTTTCCCGTCCCGTTCTCGTCGTGTTCCCGTTCCCGTTTCTATTCCCGTATTATTATTCCATACAAAATTTGGACTCCCACTGTGGGCCCTTAAGGGGTTGAATCATGTCCACCGTCCAGGGCCGAGTCACAATACTGTATTATAATTATTACCGTTATATGGTCATATATTAGCGGGAATATATTAATAGGTAGTTTGAAAGCAGCTGAGGATCAGTGATCAGTTGATCACGTTAACAGTCAACACGTGTTAACACGCAATGACAATCTAACGCATTCTTACGTTAGGTATACGAGGGGAGGTCAAAAAGTTCGCGGAATGAGAGGGAAGGAGATTGAAATTCTAAACCAAACTATTTTTCCTTTTCAATATATTCTCCATTAACTCTAATACATTTTTCTGATCTCTCAAATAATTTGTTTATACCATCGAAAAAAAATATTTGTCTTTGGTGTCGAAATAGGCCGAAATTGCGGACTGCAGTCGTCAAATGGTTTTCCACGCAGCTCTTTCTTCATTTTTGGAAATAAATAGTAGTAACTGGGTGCCAAGTCTGGTCTGTAGGGTGGGTGGTTCAATTGTTCGAAGCCGCATCGGTGAATGGCAGCCGTCGCAACATGGCACGTGTGAACGGGTGCATTGTCGTGCAGAAGGAGCACACCTTTTGACAGCTTTCCTCTTCTTTTTTCCTTGATGGCTACTTTTAGTCTTTCCAGTAAAGAAGCGTAGTATTGTCCCATTATAGTCACACCACGTTCTTTATTGATTTAATGATACCGTGGTTTCGCGCGCTCACTCGTCTTTGGAGCTCGGACAAACCGGTTCCTTACTGGAATCCACACCGGCGGCAGCGACACAGCGCGATAAGGGCTCTGTAGTTTCGTCGGATACGAGAGTGCATCGAGAAGCCCCCCCCACCGGCACTGTTGTTACGCCTGCTCCCGTTTTATTGAATCGCGAGTGTAAAACAAAAACATTATCTGAAATAGTGCAAAATGGACAGTGGAAAAGTGAAAAACATGATGATGAATGGATTAAAGTGCAGCGCAGACGCTTACAGAATAAGTTTGTTGGTATGACAGGAAAAGCGCCTATGGTGCCGGAAAGTAGTTTTAAGGCGGCAGAGGTAAAAATTCCATTTTACATTTATAATGTCAACAAGGACTCCTCGGTGGTAGATATAACAAATTATATAAAAAATAAAACGTGTGTAAATGTAACCCTAAAAAAGGTGAATATGAGGTACGAGAGAGAATATGTAGCTTATAAGTTCCTCATACCTAAGAACAAATTGTCCACTTTTATGGATGAGAATCTATGGCCCAGTGGTGTGTCTTTTCGTAGGTTTATCGAGTTTAATAAAACTCGTTCATAACAAGCTGAGCTACTATAGGAAAATTTTAAATATTGATATCACTTGTTGTTTAGTTTTATATAAATTATTTTGATTCTAATTTTAATTACCTATTTAATTGATTTGACAAATATATTTTATTTTTATTATTCTAATTTAGGTTACTTGTGATTATTATTTTAATATTTAATTGATTTGATTGTTTATTTTGATTTGAATATCTAATTTGAGTATTTAATTTGATAATTTTATTTCATATTCTTTCTGAGTTATTTTATTGTTTTTTGTACATTCCGACAGATAAAGACATGGCGGAACACTGTAGTAATGTTAACTCTGATATATTAACTAAGTTTATTAGTTTTAATTGCAAAAATGTGAATAGTTCACTCGAATGTGTGAGAGCGCTTTGTCAATCTAATGACATTTTAGCGTTGCAGGAAACTTGGTTGTGGCCTGATGAAATACCCATTCTAGGTGATATTGACAAGGAATTTAGCTTCCATGGTAAGTCTTCCATAGACCCAACCCAATTAATAAGAGGTCGCCCGTTTGGTGGAGTGGCCCTGTTGTGGAGAAAGAGCATGTTTAGTACGGTATCGGTGGTTGAATGTGAGAATGATAGAATAGCTGCGATCAAAATAACTTTAGCTGAACGAACCATCTTAGTGTTTAGTGTGTATATGCCGACTAACAAGGCTGATAATCTGGCTGAATTTTGTCATTGTATGGGCACAATAGCTTCAATAGTGGAAGGTTGCAACGCAGAATCAGTCTTTGTATTAGGAGATTTTAATGCCGACCCCAAGGTATTGTTTGGACAAGAATTACAAAGTTTTTGTTCTGACCAAAATTGGTATTGCGTAGACCTGATTAAACTAGGAATTGAATCTGGAACCTACACCTTTATTAGCGACGTGTATGGGACCACGAGCTGGCTGGACCATTGCCTAGTTACAGAAGCAGCTTTTCGGTCTGTTGTTAATGTTAAAGTTCTTTATGACACATATTGGTCAGATCATATTCCATTGATGATACAAGCTAATTTGGGTGAGATCAGGCCAACGGTACATACATCGTCAGACAATCACGCGAGAAATAAGGTTATATGGGGTGAGAGGGATGCATGTCAGATCGAAGCCTATAGTAAAAAATGTACGGAGGGCCTAAAAGAAATAGATTTTCCGGAAGAACTAGGCTCTTGCTGTGATAGGATGTGTGAGGATTTAGGTCATAACCAAGTCTTAGATAAGTTGTATGATAGAATTGTTAGCACGCTTAAGGGGGCTGCCGAGTTTAGCTACAACGAGGGAACCGTTAAAAAACGTTGTCGAGTTATTGCGGGATGGAATAAATTTGTTAAAGAAGCTCATGGTAATGCTAGGCAAGCCTTTCTTAATTGGGTATGGTATGGGAAACCGCGAGCAGGTAGACTATATCAAGATATGTGCGAAACGCGTAAGGTATTTAAGGCTAAATTAAAAGTGTGCCAACAGAATCAGGAACAGATAAAAATGGATATACTTGCAACTCAACATGAGGCCAAAAACTTTTTCAAATTCTGGAAACAGACAAAAAAGTTCAGCCCTAAGTCGACTGCCCCTTTGAGCGTGGATGGAGTGCATGATCCTAAACAAATAGCAGACCTATTTAAGAATCATTTCCTTGTCAAATCGCTGCTTCAGCCAACGGAAGGGAGGAGTCAAAGTGATGGGGGCGTTGTGTCCGGGGTGCCTGTACGAATAACACCTAACGACATACGATCGGTTTTAAAGGCCATGAATAGAGGAAAATCACCAGGACATGACGGCCTCAGTGTGGAGCACCTTCACTATGCTGGGCATCATTTACCAAGAGTTTTGTCCTTATTGTACACACTTTGTATAAGGCATTCATACCTACCACTTGAGCTAATGAGAACTGTGATAGTACCCATTATCAAGAATAAAACTGGAGATATATCGGATAAAAATAACTATAGGCCGATTTCATTAGCTACTGTACTTGCAAAGGTGCTTGACAGTTTGCTTGAGCGACGGCTTAGTGAGTGTGTGAAAATAAACGATGCACAGTTCGGCTTTAGACCTGGCCTATCAACGGAGAGTGCTATTCTGTCGCTGAAGCATACTGTGAAGTACTATACGCAGAGGAAAACGCCGGTGTATGCAGTCTTTCTGGACCTTTCCAAGGCGTTTGACCTGGTTAATTATGACCTACTGTGGTCAAAGCTACATGACGTATCATTGCCAGCTGAACTAATTTCAACCTTCCAGTACTGGTATGGTCATCAAATTAACCAGGTCAGATGGTCAGGGATACTATCAGACGAATATGTACTTGAGTGCGGCGTCAGGCAGGGAGGGCTCACTTCTCCTACACTATTCAATTTATACGTCAATGAGCTCATTGACGGCCTCAGAGGCACTGGAGTCGGCTGCTCGATTGATGGGCATATGCTTAACACCATTAGTTACGCCGATGATATGGTGTTGTTGAGTCCGTCAGTGCGCGCGTTGCGTAAACTGCTGGCGGTGTGTGAGAGGTATGCCACTAGGCATGGCCTGCGTTACAATGTGACCAAAAGTAATCTGATGGTTTTTCGAGCGGGAAGGAAAACACCAGCTACTGTACCGCCTATTAAACTGCTTGATACTGCCCTAAACAGAGTGACGAATTTCAAATATTTGGGGCACATTGTAACTGAGACCATGTCAGATGATCCTGACATAGAACGAGAGCGGAGAGCATTGGCAGTCCGATGCAATATGCTTGCCCGCAGGTTTGCTAAGTGTACAAGACAAGTAAAAGTAACCCTATTTAAGGCCTATTGTCAGAGTTTTTACACTTGCAACCTGTGGTGTGACTATACGCAAAAGACTGTCAATGGACTGCGTGTGCAGTATAATAATGCCTTCAGGATGCTGATGGGGCTCCCCAGATACTGCAGTGCGTCTGCCATGTTCGCAGAAGCGGGTGTGGATGATTTTCACTGCATCCTGAGGAAGCGAACAGCTTCGATTTTAAGAAGAGTTCGGGAGAGTACCAACAGCGTCCTGACAGTTGTTAAGGACAGGTCTGATTGTCAGTTGTTCAGGCACTGGATCCAACTGCATATGAATGGATCCCAAAAATATTTGAATTAATATCTATTATATAAGGATGATAGGTATTAATTCAAAAATTTCATAGTTTTAATAAGGTTATTTTATTTTATTTCAAAACTAATATAGTTATTTAAGTGTATGTATACTAACAAATGGATGCAGATCTGAAATAAAACTATAATTATTATTAATTAATTAATTATTATTATTTATAATTTTTTTGACGATTTCCGGTGTAGTGACCTCAATTGGCCGTCCGGAGCGGGGGTCGTCTTCAATGGACTCTCTTCCTTGTTTGAAAAGACCATGCCACTTGTAAACCATGGTTTTACCAGGGGCAGAGTCCCCGTAAACCGCCAACAGCTCTTGAAAAATAATCTGAGCGGATTTTCCTTGCTTGGTAAGGAACTTAATAACGGCGCGGTGCTCAATTTTTTCCATACTAGCTGACATCTTCCCGATTTTGTTGTTTAAAGGTCGATAACTCAAAAGTTAATGACCCGATTAGGTTCAAACTTGGTATATATACTCTTAATGAGGTGCTTAACTAGTGACTACCTGCACGAGTAAATCTACCCCCGCCAACCCCTCCATTCCGCGAACTTATTGACCTCCCCTCGTAGGGTTTGGTGTTCTGTGGTTTGGTCGCGTTAGACGTGTTATAAGACTTACAAGACAAGTGTGCTTCTTATTCATCCATTGTACATTTACCCCCTGACGGGCATGTCATCATTACGTGGGATATTGTAAGTCCAGTGTATTTGCACCTTAAGCGTTAAAATTTAATGTCACTAAAACGCAATAATGTCTAAAAAACTGCGCCAAACGGTGTCCCATTTTAACCTGAAGGTAAGTATTTCTGAATATTTTACCAGCTTCACTGGAATTTGTAGAGCGCCGAGCAGTGAGACTTTTTATCCAATCAAGTAAGGTACCAATCTACCTAGAGTAACATCATAACATCATGTTTGTGATCATAATGCTGCATTCGGTGGCGATAGAGCACCTGCTTGATCTGCTCCCAAGGATGTAGATAGATAAGCTGATAGGTACGAACGTACACACTTGTTGTGTTGAGAATTGTGATTATTTATGACGGCCGACAGCCACTACATACCCATCTATTGCTTATACATAGCTTACGTATAAGGTATGGATCACGATTAATCATTAAGTATGTACAGTGCGTACTCTTTATGACTGAACGGACGACGACGTGAGGCGTACCTACGCAGAATGTCGAGTTGTGTTGCGTGGTGAATATAGTTGCCAAACGTCCCGCGACGGATCAAATAAGCGTCCCGCGACGCAGGTTTGCAGGACGCCAATTGTCTCGCTATGGTAATGCTAGCCCGGTTAGACAAAAATCTCATTCTAATCAAATTACGAGTACCGCGCTCGCGCTCGTGCTCGCCCGCGCCCGCGCATAGGCAGATTTGACAGGCATTTGCCGCAATTAAGGCTACATAGTCTGCACACTAGCGCCGCCATTGAAAAAAAATAATAGTGCTTAAATAAAGACGAAATTGTGAATTATCTCTCTGTAGTGCACTCCTTAGAAACTTTGTGGTTCTTTTTATCGCTTAAACAATATTTTCTAGCCTGTCGTTTAGTTAAATGGAGTTTTATTGTTAAAAGTGGCCACTAAGTAAAGTAAAGTTTGCAAAGTAAAGTACGAAATAGATTAGGGGCCTACATTTTTTTCCGGATCGGTGCCAGCATGTAAGAAAATTGTTTGGTGGGTCAAAAAAAATATAATGTAAGAAAATTGTTTGGTGGGTCAAAAATAAAAAAAAAAATTATATTTCGGAATACTTATACACCCATAATATACTTTTTGATATATAAAAACAAAAAGTAAGTAGGTACTTGTTTATAGTTTATATTCGATGACTTTGCTGGCTAATACAGACCTCAAAAATTGTGGACCCCTAATTTGTTTCGTTCTTACCTAACTTTCGTTTTTGTTGGTTAAGCTAGTGTGTGTGAGTAGATATTATTATGTAATTATATAAAAATAATTTTGAGTAAGGTTTTCGCATACCTACTTTTTATGAATCCTAGGTTGTACCGAAATTATTGAAATCTAGAGTATCGATATTTTTGCTCAGAAGAGTAGTTAGATAGTAGTTAGTAGAGTAGTTAGTTAGTCTGCACTGCCGTCATATTATTATTGAACCGTTTATATGTTCACATATTATTGATGTCTAAGTTTGTTTAGATATTTATGATCATTTTAATGCTTTCAATATTTTGAACCATTGGCCCTGCCAATATGAACTCGATGAACTCGATTGTACCTAGTTTAGAAGTTATGTAGGTACACACGGCGGCACCTCAGACAATACATATAATGACCTTGAGCCAGCCTTACGTAATAAATATTATTTGTTATCGAACGTTTTAATGAAAATTAAGATTAAAATTTTATTAGATATGATATGTCCAACAGCATATAGTTGAAGGTGTTTTTGTGTAATTTTTCACATTTATTGTTTGTAAGGCGATATGTATCCATACAATCATGTGATGTGATACTGTCACACAAGTTTGATTAGTGTTTACAGCCTAAGCATCTGCCAGCCTGTTAATTAAATGTTGTATTAAACACATTGGCTAAATGTCATTTGGGTCTGTGATTAAATGGCGCGGCGCTGTTCAATTAAATGACTAGGCCGTTAATTCAGTGGCTGATTAAACCAGTAGGCTGCGACGTACATACTCGTAATGTACCTACACACACACACACATTACATACCATTCAAAATCATAACCCTCCTTTTTGCTTCACCGTAGTCGGGTAACAATAGAAATGCATAATAGTAATCGTAATCAGCGATTATTAAGAGCAATAATCGCAATCTTTATCGCTGAGTGATAATCGTTTCAACCTCAAGTAATTATTTCAAGAAGACAGAGGCGAGAAACAATACTGGTAGGTACTTATTTAAAATGTGATAATGGTAACACGTGGGCTGACTCGACTTGACTGAGTGGCCGGGGCGCAGCGGACGCAGGAGGGACTGCCGCCGTGCCGGCTGCGCGCGCGCAGACTCGTTGGCGCTGCGTAGCGCCAACGTTAGGCGTGCGCGGTGGCCGGTGATCGTGCCGTATTGTACACACATCAGAACATGAAGTCAAACAGTTGAACTGTGAAACCAGTACTAACTTTTATAACGTAGGGCATAACGGCGATCTCATGGTCAACATGTATAGTCTGATGTTCTGTGTACTATAACCACGGTAATAGCTATAACTTTATATTCTGTGGTGCCGTGAGTGCTTGCTCACCTTGACGTTCACCCAACAAGTAGTAGAGCCCTAGGTATCCCTACGCTATGCATACTTGCGCATTGATGCAACCGATGATTTGAAATCAATTGCCTGTTCAACCACAGAATACATTGGTTCAAAATATAAAGGTAAAAAATAAAACAGTTGACATGAGAACAAAGCACAAAGCCAATACCTAGCATTGAGTTATAATAATGTACCTAGAGAAGATGTCACAACTAGATTGCTTGCATTGCAACACGCGTTAGAGCCAGCTCGCTCGAAAAATAAATAGACGATGTTAATAAAAAAATAAGAAAAGTCTGACTGATTTACTATGGCAATTTTTTCTACTTTGTGTAGCAAAGGGAGATCTATTTAAAAATCATAAAGGGTTGCGTGTATATAAACGTATTTGGTCCAAAATAAACGCAAATGTGTATTTCTTTCACTTTATCGACGTTTAATCTAAAATAATAAATAAAATGAGAATTCTCATGAAAATGGTAGGTAAAAAATAGGCACAACAGTTTGCTATGTCCGTTCTGTAATGTTAAATCTATGTCTGTTGCACTACGTCAAACATGGTTGGACAAAACGCGTAAGTGTCGTGCAAATCGCGGCCGCGGCGTTTTCGACTTTTTGGTCGCGAGAAAACAACACTAGAAGCGATCTAGCGCTGTATGTTTGAATCATCTCATCTGAAAAGACGATGAATTATTGTCTTAGCGCTGCAGCGAACTTTAGTTTTAACTCTGGCTCCTCTAGTATACGTACTAACTACTAGAGATTATACTTCACTCAACTCCCTCCGAGTCCGACCCATCTGACTCATTACAGTCTTTGGCAAATTACTCGAAAAACTCTTCATCCGCCGAGTAAATCATGCGGCTGCCAAGGCTGGGATGAGTAACTCAATGCAGTTCGGCAAACGCAGGGCAAAGCTACTATGGCGGTATCGCTTGACATAAAATCCGCCTTTAATAACCTGATAATATCCTATATCGCCTATAATAGCTTGTTGGCCAGTTATGTTCCATCAACTGCGCAAGAAAAAGTGTCCCAATAACATTTTTGGCTTAATTCAAAGTTACGTGCAAGACCGTATTATAATTTTCGACCATGCGGACTGTCGCATCGGCAAGAAGATGACAAAAGGCTGCATCCAGGGGTCGGCATGCGGCCCTGTTCTCTGGAACATTACGTTGGACGACCTGGGGCTCTATCAGCTAAAAACATTGAAGTTCATGTTAACTGTGTTTTGACAGATGTATGTGATACATTGCTACTTCGTCTTGGCACAAATAACAAATTAACAAAGAAAAATAGCAATGTATCACATACATCTGTCAAAACACAGTTAACATGAACTTCAATGTTTTTAGCTGATACCGCCGCTGCTTGATACACCTTTACCACCTGGTTGTCATCTTCAAGCTTTTGTTCATGATGTCCTACTAAACAGATTGTCAACGAGTCACTTGAGTGCATCACTAAATGGGGTGGCTAGCATTAAACTGACTTTTGGCTCTGAGAAGACTTAAATAATCGGATTCAATCAAAATTCTGAATCAGCCAAAATCCTAATATCTGGGAAACCACCTATTTTCTCCAACGAGATAAAACTACTTGGTGTCATTATTGATAAACAGCTTCGGTTCAATTTACATGCCAGGTACATAATTGGGAAAGCAATCAGGGTGTTTAAATGATTGTGCCTCTTTACGAGCCCGGAAAATGTTAGTACCATTATACCGACAGGTTCTAAGAGCCGATGGTGACTTATGCGGCAGGAATCTGGGGACACGTGGCCAATAGGGTGGGAATACGTAAGCAACTCGAGAGTGTACAGAGGGGTGTCGCTATCAAAGCCATACGCGGCTTCCGCACTCTATCCACCACTGCTGCGATTGCGTTGGCCCAATTTGTGAGGTACATAACATGGAAACCACAAGACTTAATGGATTTTATACTGAACTCCCTCATGATATTCAATATGAGAATCGGGTGCCACCATCTGAACTTACCGCACCCAAGCGAACGAATATCACCTCGTTTTGCCATAGCTACTACACAAGTGCAAGTTGACCAAATTCAGCAAGGTACAACACACACCATCTATACCGATGGGAGTAAACAAGTGACATGACACCGTCGGTGCTGCCTTTCTGTACTACCCACCAGATGCGAATGAACCAACAGTGATAAGGAAATTCAAACTTCATGACGTTTGCAGCGTTTTTCAAGCGGAGTTAACAGCCATTCTGCAAGCCTGACAATTTATAGAGAAAAATAAACTCCCAGATACTATTATCTTCTCTAATTCCATGTCGTCTCTCCAGGTGATACAAAACCGCAGCAATACTAATCTACTAGTAGCAGAAATTCTTAACATCTTGTTAAGACACACTGGTGAAATAAGATTGACTTTGGTTGAATAAGCCACGTTGGGATTATAGGCAATGACACAGCCGACATTGCAGCTGGACAGGCTGCAAAACTTAGACGCAGCCTCACATATGATCTGTGGCCCTACCATGAGTTGATGCAAACTGCTTACGTTACCGTAAACTATCGTTTTCTCACTTTCACTCGCAATGACCGTGAGCAGTATATCCGATAGTTTACGGAAGCGTAAACAGTTAGCGTCAACTCATGGTAGGGCCACAGTTCGCCTCTGCCTATGTCAAGGGATAACTGAGGAAAAGATAACTCACCGAATGGCAATCAAGATACTCCACAGCCACGTCAGCCACGCAAGGAAGCGCCACACGCAAATGGCTTCCGTCTATTGAGGAGATAAAAATTGTGATTGCCTCTACTGGCATCTCATTCAGTTTAACCCAGATACTAACTGGACATGGGTACCACAAAGCGTGCTTACACCGTTTTAAAATAACTATACAGACGATTTTTGCGACAGTCAGAGTATCTATTAGAATCATGCCCTAAGTACCAAACACATAGATACAATCACATCATGACCTACAGAAACCTAAACGTAAATCCATTTAACATCATAGACATAACCAAAAATGAAACCTCAGCTAGGTAATTCATTCTTTAAATTCATTAATCACATAGTAGACACCCTTAAACAATTCAAAGGCACATAATAGACAAAAACACACTTCAGAGCATAAGATTTTCGATTAAATCGTAAAAACAAATTGATATAAATGTATTGTGATAAATTATATATGTATATTATAATAATACTCACCCTTGTGATCCACAACGGTCAGAAGTATCAAAAAGCTTCTTTCCTTCCTCACCTAAAACAAAATCACAATATTGCAAAATGCTACCCCAAAGAGAAACAAAATAATATTTACAAAAAAAAACTACTAGAGGGGCTATCATAACTCAATGGTTAATTATTATAATTTCAGCAGATTGTTTCCCCATTGTTATTTTTACATTAATATTGATAAAAATCCCACGACTAAGTTGTAGTAGAGTAGGTACATCATAGTTTGTTTGTGTACCTACTGCAGGTGCGCTAGCTATTGTACCTGCGTTGTCGGCGTCCGTCGGTCGTTGGTTTACTACTCATAGGTACCAACCTATGAGTAGTAAATGGGGTGAGAAATTGAGATGAACGCGACGTGTTTTTGCCATCGTCACATTAGCAATATAACATAACACTGAATAAAATATAGGTAAATATAAAGGAAGGGTATTTACCTACTAGGTACTAAATATGTAAGGTACGTTGGGTAAGAACAGATGGTACCTATTTCTTGAATTTTTGTCATGCGGGGGAATCGGGATCGGTCTTAAATATAAAAAAAATATTTTGATTGCTGTAAGAACCCAAATTACTTATTTTATTTGAATTTCCTTTGATACATTCATAACACAGAAAAAACCGGATATTTTTCTAAGTTTTAAGCCGTGTGGCTTCTAAAAGCGACTACACAGTCGTCACAGTTAAGGAAGTCCGAACTTACCCCGCTACCCGCTATGGTCCGGTCTTTACCTGGTTTTTGGAAATCAAACCGAATCTTCACCAAGGTATAACTTCGCAGCCGCTTAAATAAAATAAATTAAAAAATACTGATTTACAGTACATTTATTAACACAATACCTGTTCACTTCTTGGGTTAAATCAGTCGCATTAAAGCAGCACCGTTTAATTCTGTATCGGTTGTTGAAGTGTGAGAGTGTGTGTGACATAACAGAATGTGGCAGTGCAACTTGATCTTCAACCTTCATCGGTTCGCTGGCTGCATGTCTCCGACTGAACCTGATATAATAGGCCTTCGTGAGTGCCCTTTCAGTCCTTGCATTTTGAGATGAAGTTGATTTGAATTAGTTAGGTAAGCATAAGAATACATTATTATACATATAGGTAAAGTAAGTAGGGTGACCATACATCTAAATTTGTCTGGACTTTCGGGCTTTTGTTTGTTCTTTTAATCAAACTGATGAAAAGAAGGAAACGATCCTTTATAACTCTGCTGTTTTCCAAAAAAGTCTTTTATACGACTCATAATTAAGGTGATATTATTTCAAATTACTTTTACTGAATATCGTCTACGGACACAGGAAACCACAAGATGCGTGAAATCGCGATCTTGTGGAGTTGTGTCGACTACCGATGATACATAAAAAGGCTCGTGTCCGCTGCTGCTCGTAGGCTCGCCGAGTCGAGTCGAATCGAATCGCAGAATTAAGCCTCTCCTGTAAGTAGGTATATCATTTACTATGGAACTGCGTTATTAGCACAAAGTACGTAGCGGCAGCGGTGTTATTAGGGCCTTATCTTTTTCTTCACATTCTCTTCTTCATCAAAAAGTGTTTGAAACTAGCTTTTGACCGAGACTTAGTTCGCGTGATTAAGATAGTTGTGAATTTGTTTTGAAAGTCACGGATTACCAATATACCTAGGTATTTATCAGTAGATCTTATTTCACACATTTAAATTTTCCCATAAAAATAAAATATAAGGTGGATCACCCTGTAGCACCCTGTATAACGGGAATTTTCTAAAACCCTTTCTTAGTGCTCATCTACATCATAAAAGGTATACATCTACCCTCCAAAAATGGTGTCTCTACCTTCAGCCGTTACAAACTGGAACAACACTGTAGCACCTTGTATAACGGGAATTTTCCAAAACCCTTTCTTAGTGCTCACCTACTCCATGATGGGTTCCTTCCAAAAATTTCCTATAAAAATTCCACAAATCACACATTAAAATTTTCCTATAAAAATTCCCATACAAACTTTCATCCCCTATTTCATTTACGGGGTGATTTTTTAAAAATCCTCTCTTGGTGCTCAGCTCACCTACACTATGAAGGGTATCTATCCTCCAAAAATGGTGTCTCCACCTTCAGCCGTTAGGGCTTTACGCCTATCCCAACAGTGAATGAATCAATCAATCAATTTAGAGTTTTATATGTATAGATAAAAACACTCTATTCAAGCTGTCCATCACGAAAAACGACCTCCTTTGATGAAGAGTTGAGACTTCGATTGCGATGAATGCGATTTGTTTCTATAAATTCGATTCGTCTGAGATGGACACACAAGGAATAAATGCAACTCGACTCGCTCAACGCGCTTCGATTCGGCGCGTTTCTGCTCATATCAAGTCGACCGACGACGGACGCCAGACCAAGCAGCGCATCCGCCCAGTCGGGTCGGCGCAAGCGCAGGCGCCATCGCCACTTTCTTTGTACTCGGCGCGCACTTGTATTGTGTTGTAATTGTAAAGCTTGCTTCTCTGTGTGCAGTAACATGGAGTATTATAATTTGTATCTAAGAAACTATTCATTCCCTACTCCGTGACATAAGTTGTAGACTTTCGAACTCCAACTCCTACAGCTATCTAAAATGTCAACATACAGAAACCTCTGAGAACTCACCAGTTCTAACAGAAATTTTTAAAGTATTTTTTAAATTAATTCAAAAGTCTGTTATAGGTAGGTACCTAATTAGAATTACATGATTAATCTGAACCAGAATCATAAAAACAACATCAATAGAAATCAAATGATCAAAACAATTCTTTTGACAGATAAAGCTGTAAATTTTGTCTCGAAGTATAATAAAAAAACAAGCTAGATACCCAGTTGTTTTCGTATAGACAGACCTACATAAGTAGGTACCATATTCACAATAATTAAGTTACCTATTAGAAAGTTACTTCACCTTCCATGTTTTACGGACATCGGCCTACTTAAGTAATTCCTTATATGTTCATTAGTCATTCAGGAGAAACCTAGACCCAGTGGTAATTTATTCAGTGGATTAGACAAAGACACCTCTCCATATAAAGTGCGACCTAACTAACTTGCCAACGGAGTCACAACGGGCAACGGGCAAGCGGCGCGCGGCGCTCGGCGATAAATCATCTACGCACACGCGAGTAGATAGATATTGCAAACATGTATTAACTTAGGTATTAACTTCGCATAGATATTTATAATATAGTTACGCACACAAACACATCGCATGGTGTTGTGTGTCACTGCCACGCACGTCCAAAAAGACCTACCTACCGATTCACTCGTCAAAGCAGCGGGTGCTTATTATTTTCCTTATAGTGTTGATGATTATTGTTCATACCTTGCGGATAAATAATCGCATGACTCTGTTTCTGATATGAGACACGAACAAATAAAATAAATCGCAGGTTCTTTTTCAAGAAGAAAAGAGAGACACGATGACAGCGTTTACCGTGTCCAAAACTTCTCTGCTTCCATTTTATTTCCACATTACACAGTCATATTATTTCGTATTTGTCTTTGAATATTTTGTCATTTAAATACTTACGTAATGGGGCAGTAAGATCCATTTCTTAATTACTAATAATATTTGGTGGCGTTACTACATGTTGACTTGAGTTGAGTATCTGATCGAGCGGTTTCGTTTTCTGAGAAACGGTGGCGCGGCGCGAGCGCAACAACAAGCTCAGGAAGGGAACGCGGAGTGAGGGGGAGAGGATCTCAAGCCCATACCACATACACATAACAACCAAGCGAAGGGAAGAGAGGGGACGGGGCCTGGGCGCCGCCGCCGCGCCGCGCCGGCCCGTGGCGGCGTGGCAGACAACATGACGCTATGCGTAGGCCCATGACAAGGTAAAGGCAGCGAAGCCGCATCTATACAATGACCAGCTCAAAACAAAATGAACAATACCTACTTATATGTATGGTACGGTACCTACTTAACTTACCAATGATTAATGTTATTTAAATTTGCTAACATTATACTATACAGGTTGATAAATAAAACTTCTGAATGGCTTCATCAGTTCATAATCTATTGATCTTCGAATAATTACGTATAGAAGATAATCTTCATACAAGCGCTCTGTCAAAAGTGAACTTTCCTGACGATTAAGTACTTGTTTGCGCTCGGCGACACGCACACGTACACTTGCATAGACTAATAATTATATATAATCGGTTAAATACACTTGTAACTCCGTAGTATTGAAAACTAAGGCGTTTGGAGCTTCAGAAGAATAACTAAAGCAATTCTTCCTAGTTTGGAGCCATATTATCTGGCTCCGAAAAAGGTGCTTCAAAATGGGCGCGCGAACTTACTTTCTATTCGTAATTAATCTAAGCTATTGATATTATTATGTTTAAGTTAAAATAAATCGTTCGAAACATTTTATATAAGTACCTAAATATGACAATGTGGAACGATTGAATTGCGTCGTAACTTGTGTGCAATATCCAACTAAGTACCTAGGTGCATATTTCCACAATGACAAAATACTGATTCATTCTTTGTTCAAACTGGGTCATCTACTTTATATGGTCTTGCATTGCATTACATGTATTGATAAGAAAATACTATAATTGGTATAATATTGATTGCGTAATTAATATGAAATTTTATGCTAAGTATATAAGCTTAACAATATATTGTTAAGCAGAGTTAGAACTCGGAACAAAAAAAATATCTATTGTGCTTGTGCTACTGTTATCTAGCATCCTGCATAGTATAGTAGGTATACTAAACTAAGTAACTTGAGTCCGTATTTCAGACATTTTAATTTCTTCAATATCTTTCTTTAATGAATGATCCACGAGCCCGCCTTGTTGTCATCTGTTTAAAAAAGTCAACATCAAAAATCACGAAATCTTCTGGCTTATCACGGCTTAGGCTATCATTTTGAGATTGAGAATGACCCCTTTGCGCCACAGATAGGCGTTCATTAGGCCAAACAAAACGGTGCGGTGCACATGGCCACGGCCTGGGTGGTCTCAGTCTCAGGCGTGCCTTATTTTGGAACTTCATGTTTATTGTTGTTTAGTGTCATATAAACCATAATCATCATTAGTTTACATATTATTTTAAAAAGCAATATAAAGTTTTAATGATCGTTCAGTCAGGTTCATACTTAGCTAGCAACATTTTGTCAATATACCTACTTAAAGTTAAATTCTTGAAAAATAGGTTAAGGTGGTTTATTGAATTATCTGGAATTTAGTGTCAAGAAAACATAAATAAGTAATTAAATTAAAATACTTTTCTATAATAAAAAAACCGTCAAGAGCAAGTCGGACTCGCGCACCGAGGGTTCCGTACCATCATTCTGAAAAGTTTGCTATTTAGAGACATCCTTTTTTTTCTGTAATCTTTACATAAACTTCTATCACATTAAATAATTTCAGATTTTTCTGTAAGTATGCAAACTTCGTTGTATGTTCACGCCAGATTGATACAGATCGTGAAGTCAATCTTCGTCAGTCTCACATCTGTATTCTGTGTGTAATGGCCATCATAGAGTTTTATTGATACAGTGTAACTTAGGTGTGAAAACATTTTAACTCAATTAAATTAAAACCAAAATTCTTGCTTTTGTTCTAGTTTATGCACAATGAACCTAGAAGTAGTTTCCGACTGTTCGGTTCGTGTTGGGTGGGTAGGTACGACTGGTTTCAGACTTCCATTCTCTCTCTCATAAGCCAATTTACCACATAAGTATCCACATAATCTCTACATAAATATGAAGTAGAATAAAATTGTAAAGGACAAGACATAAGTTATCGTAAAAACTTATTAAAATATAGGTAAATAGTCAATATAAGAACAAAGTTCTGCAAAGATTAAGGGCCTGTTTCACAAGCTTCGGCTTGATATCTTCTGGTTTCATTTAAAAAAAATGGTACACACGACAGCACGTCAGGTTATACAGTTAAACTGCGAAAACAGCTTTTATTACGTAGGGCATTAAGGCGGTCTCAAGGTCAACATGTATAGTCTGAGGTCCTAGTCCTAGTGGTCTTCTTTCGCCAAATATACATATAGGTAGGTAGATAGCTATACACCGGTTTTCAAGATGTCGCCATCTCTGAGGTCCCGGGTTCGATCCCCGGTTGGGTCAATTTAGAAAATGAACTTTTCTATATTGGCTCAGGTCTGAGTGTTTGTGATATCACCGTTGTCTCTGATTTCCATAGCACAAGTGCTTAAGCCATAAGTAGCTTGATTACACTATACCTATGTTTCGACTAGGTCTCTGATGTCATTGGCAAAACTTAGAATCTGCCAAAAACATTAGTTTTTGCAGATTCTAAGTTTTAACAACCTAGGTAGGTACTATACTAGGTACTTATCTGAAAAAAAAGTCAATGATTATAAAATCAATTGGAATAAATAGTCTGGATCATTTATATAGTTACCTAAGTACAAGCTAAAAGGTTATACTCCTAGTGGATCTATCAAATTTTCTTTATTGATCAACATTTTTAACTAGTTAGCCGATATGCAGGATGCAGGTATCAATCATGAATTTGTGAAGGGTGAAAATTGTGATATGCTTATTAGCGTAGGTATCCCAGTTTTGTTTATGTTATTTATTAGTAGTAGGCAACTAGCCAGGCATTGCCTACTAATATAAATATAGTAATAACACAGAATATATAATAATATATTACAAATATTTGATTTTCCGGCGTCTCGCAATCCTCATTAAGCAAGTGCGAGCAAGTACTTTCAAAGTTAAGATGTTTCAACGCCTCGACCATGATTTTTGTGAAGAAAAACGCGTCATTTTGGCACGAAACATAATGCTATTTTAACATGCGTCATGAGCGTTCGTTGATCTTGAAATTTAGTTAAAAACTGTCCATTGTATGTAACCTACATATGTAACCTCGGACTTCATAATTGAACGTTGTATAGTCTTCTTTCTTCTTACGCATGTAGGAATTACAGCAGACAAAAACCAAGTGTGAAGCTCTACATTTATACAACTTTTTACAATTTTTCAGACTTCTGGATGTAGAGTTTATTATGTACTTATTAAAAAAACTAATAGATCCACCTAACATTAGGTAGGTACCTTACCTACCACAGAGATCTAAAAAGATATCATACACTACGTATGGTATGGTACTTACTGTCGTAGATACAAAAAAATACTGAAAGTTATGTTATGTAGGTATTGCAGTCTTTGGTGCAGACCAAGTGTTTATTTTTCGCGGTTAATTTAATAATATTAGGTTACTGTTCATACATCAAGTTATTACAAAGCGATTTCATGTGAGTAGCTGCTAATGTAATTTATGTAATACTCGTAGTTTGAACTGTTGGTTTGAAATTAGGGTTGCCAGGTCCAAAAACACAAAATCCAGACTCGGCCCTTAATTTGGCCGGACATTTTACCCTAAAAGCCGGGTGCCTTTTATTAAAAGCTTATCATAGCTTTTTTAAAGCTGGACAATTATGTTCTAAAAGCCGAATAATATTAAAAATAATTTAATATTATTCGGCTTGACATTGGCTCGGAGCGTGGCAGTCGTGTCGTGGCATTACTTTTATCTTAGCTGTTAGTAGAGAGTAGACGTAAATTGCCTGCTGTGTTTGACGTTTTTTTTAAATTAACGAACATGACAGGCAATGTACCTCCACTCTACTAATAGCTAAGATAATGTAAACCAGCCATTACGACTCATGCGGGGCAGCAACAAAAAAAGTCGGACACGGTCAAATTTGTCCGGACAAGACGTCAAAAAGCCAAACATGTCCGGGTTTAGCCGGACACCTGGCAACCCTGATTGGAATGCTATCGCTGTGCGCGGTGCGCTATCAAGTCAGGCCGATGTCAGGGGGCGCGCGATTGCGCCCCGCACCGCCTCGTTCGTGGCGCTCTTATGTTTACAGAGAACCCGTTTCAACAGCACCGACACGGCGAGTCGGCGACACTCCTCAGATCTCGCCGAACGAACGTTACCCTTATCAATTAACAGAAAAACGATAACTGTAATTAAGTGGACACAATGACTTAAAGTTTCATTGCAATAATTTTCAAGTATAGTGTAATAGCCACATTATACCCGATATAGAGTTTAGTAAGGGCTTCCATGACTTACTTAAAGCCAGCAATTGATCATACAATAGGATGATCAATGTAGCTGCAAGTATAACAGGTATATTGGATAAAAGACTGGACGTGAACGATTCGGGCTCGCATATTATAATTAGTCGATACTGATGTGAGTAATGGTGTCAGAAATAACACCCGAACGAACGTTGGCGCCAAGCGGTGTGGTGTGCGCGCTGCGCGGGCGTTGGCGGCCGGCCACCTCCGCGCGCCGCACGCACACACGCACACATTTATGCGCACACGCGCCGCGCGTCCATAATCACCCGCACGCATACGGCCCGGTGTGGTGTCGCCGCATCGTCTGTCTTGTGACTTCGGCTATTTATGAGCTACACCTACTACACTGCTGAATGTTCAGTTTATTAATTTCATCATTTCATTTCAATGTCTGTCTTTCAATTTTGCCATGGTGACTATAATAATTGCCTACACACACCATTAGAAGTTATGGCAAACGTACAGTCTGATGCAGGGCAGGTATTAGGTTAGATAATGCTCACAGTAGGTATGTCATATATGTATAGTCAAAGCATAATTATTTAGTATATTAGATTTACTTTCCTAATCCATAAATAGAGGTACTAATTGCAGTTCAAACTGTAAGTTTTTGCAGTAAAATCTTAAAATATTAAAACTAACGGTTAGGTAGGTAGGTACATTAAATACATACGACACCGACGGACGGCGGTAAATACTAATCGTATTTGATGTGCAATATGCACTCATATGGCTTCTAGAGATATTATACATCTCTATTCACCAAGAAATGCCGACATTGCACAAGCCACATCAAATAGGATATACTGAGCTGAGTTCACGCTTTTAAATTAGTTACTATTATAATTATTTTTATGTTGATGTCGTCTGCAGAAATACCGGATGGGGTTTGTGTACAGTCTTCTTGATCATTGAACATCAAAACGAGGGACGTTAGAAGTCACCGATGCGATGGGACTACAAACACCTCACGGAATTTCTGGAAGAGGCAAACAAAGACACCGACCGCAGCTAATTATTTTCTGTTTGCACTGAGGAAACAAACTCGTTCAAAGGATCCCCATCTAACTTAATAATACCCTTTTTCCCAACCTAACAGGTAGGCAAATACAACATAGCAACAAGCTTTCAAGGAGTTTTTGTTTTATGATAACTTGCTTATAGTTTAGTTTTTGTTTTATGATAAAAAGTAGCTAATCAAAATAGTTGATAAATAAGATATTATTTGTTTGAATTGAATTCCCGTTAGTAAGAAAGTCTAACAAATACAAAAATAGTAGCGCTTAGGTTCATGACTTTTTTATTTTTTCATTTTAATCCATATCCATAATGATCTTTAAAGACACAAATCCTCAAAGGAGACTTTTGTAGTCAATCGGTCCTTTTTGTTTTATGAAATGGATATGTAGTGTAGTGAGATATATTAAGAAATATAAAGTCTACCCCTGTGAATCGTGCGATAGAACTCGTCGGACACTTGTAAAGGTAGAATGGTAGAGGTGGCTAATGGGCGTAAAATAACTACCTAGGTATATGTGAAAATCTTCCAGCTGCGAGAGTAAAAAGGGTTGTGTTCAACTATGCATAAACCTTAACGGCAAATGTCCTCTTTGCGCCTGTTCCAAGAATATCCTTGACACCAGCGTGTTATGCGTACGAGAGTCGCTTTATGGACCATCTCAGGCCGTCGAGCGTCATAAATATCATGTAGCTCCACACCTAAGTGCAACCAAATGCAGACAGCACTGTAACTCACCGACTCTATAGTAATGTGTGCAAATAGGTAGGGAAGCGATGAAAATACGTACGGTACGGACACGTCCAATACACGTCAGGCTTGGCCCGGGCATACACAAAAATACTTACAGGCCCTAAAATAAAATCCTGATATTAGCGACAAGATCGTGGAAAATTACCTAACGTCTCAGCGTCGGAGCTAGGGATGAGAGCCCCAAGACTTATTTCTAGGGTCATGAGGTCGCCCCTGACAATGTTTGAATTTGCACTCCAAGACTTATTTTCTCGGAAGAGCAACTTATTTTCTAATAAATAAAACGCCTCCTTGAGGGTTGCGCCTAGGCTTGCCAACTGTCCCGATCTAATCGGGATGTTCCGATTTCAGGCCGCAGTGTCCCGCGTCCCGACCATTTTACTGGCGGGACGCTAGAGGATCATTCACACAGCTCCGGCGCGGCAACGGCACGCCACCGGCCCGTCAACGTCAAAAATATTTATAGTTACATACAAGTTGTACATACTACACTGTTCACACACATCAGTCACGTCGCCGGCCCGGCGCCGGCACGTCACCGGCAAGTCAAACGCGTGTTGCTACGGCATGGCTCAGCTCAGTGCCGCGCCGGCATGGCTAGCAGGGTTGGTAGATAAGGGGATTTTTTTGAAATTTTGGGAAAATGTTTAATGATTGGAGAAAAAAATAAACTTATTTTCAAACAAAACGTTATCCAACGAAATAAAAACAATCGTACTTGGGGAAATTTTAAATCTTCTCTTCATACAAATTAATAGAGAATGTCAGAAGAGAATTCCCGTTTAATATAATTTGTCGAATCCAAAGTAAATAAAAGTGAAGGTAGGAAAACATTATCACAGAATACATAATAGTACAAGTACATTGTCTAGTGATAATTCTAGTGAAAATAATAAAAATAGTAACTATCTTTACTTGAACTTAGTGGAAAAGGTGAATTAAGTCTAATAATAAAGTTACCAAAATATGTATTACCAAAAGCAATATAAAGCATGTTTTTAAAAGTTGAAATAAATAAATAATACTTTATTTTCATACCACAAGACCACAATGTACTCTTTCTCTACCGATTTTAGCAACCAATACTTTATTAAAACAAAAAAGTGGCAACCCTGTTTGCCGGACGTGCCGGTGCCGGACGCGCCGGTGCCGCACCGGTGTACGTTAATAGGTGTAGATAACTACTTACCTATAAAATATCAATAGATGTTTCCTACCCTACATTAAATATAAATCTGACCTACCTATGTAAGTACCTATCGCATGATTCATACAATAGTTCTTCTATCTCACGAAGACCGTTTTGCTAGCTATTAATGTTGTTAGGCGTGCACATGCACATTATAGTGTGCATACGAGAGCGAGACCGTGCAGACGCACACTAAAACAATGTGCATGTGCACGCCTACCTAACTAATGCCGGATTTACACGCTTGCTAAGCCTTGGCAAGCATCCACAAGTTCCAAGCCTCGACCAACATTGACAAACGCTTGGATGCCAGACAAACATGGCAGACGTGGACGTTGAAGTTGCGTCGGCTGCCCGCCACGGCTTCACACGGGTGGCGCCATCTTTTAGTTATATTATATTGCGATTTAAAATGACGGAAAAAAGAAACATCCTTTTTTAAAAAAGACGTAAACGTCTTTCCGTACATTTTTTTTAAATTATATTTTATACAAAAACCTTGTCCTGATAATAACAAACACAACAAATAAAAAATATCTAATTTGGTGCAGTCATTCTGGCCCCGTATCATAAACATTACCGTAGTAAATTACAACGATCGTTTGGTGTTCATCACGGTGTTCATTGCGTCGCCAATTTGAAACTAGAAAATAAACTACTCACAGACACCGCAATGTATGCGAATTACCGTAGTAAATGCCCCCGAAGTTAAGCGCATACATACATTTCGGCGATTAATTTTTACCTATACATATAACGGAATAGAGAAACATTGTATTTTTACTTCTTTCCGTACAATTTTTTGAAAATTATCTTTTATACAAGCTTTGTGCTAATAATTACAAACACAACAAAAAAAGAATTATCTAATTTGGTGCAGTCGTTCTTAAGTTATGCGCTTACATACATTTCGACGATTCATTTTTATTTATATTAAAATATAAATATAAACAAAGGAAGCGAAAAGTTCGACAGAGAAGATGGTGGGTGCTATTATAAAAAGGTTAAAATACACCCGTAACGGCGCGGCGACACACGCGCTAACGTGTGAATACGTCGCAAACGCTTACCGCAAGCTCCTTTGATCTGTGTTTAAAAACCGTCACGGGCCCGGATCGGCGACACGTATTATGCCTCATTAACACGCTTGGCAAGTGTCAACAAGCGTCCACAAACACCAAGCGTGTGGACGGGTTTTTGGCATGGCTTGCGTGAGCTTGGAAGAGCTTGTCAGTCGCCGATCCGGGCCCGTGTTGATTTTGAACACAGATCAAAGGAGCTTGCGGCAAGCGTATGCGAGTTACGCAGGCGTGTAAATGGCATCCAAGCGTTTGTCAAAGTTGGTCAAGGCTTGGAGTTTGTGAACGCACGCCAAGCTTTGGCAAGCGTGTAAATCCGGCATAACACATTCATAGCAAAACGGTCTTTGTGAGATAGAAGAACTTAGGCTGGCCCCAGACCTACCGGGAGAACAGGGGGCCGTACAGGCTAACGCATCGAACATCGGAAAGTCTGCCGGACTTCAAATTAAAAACAATGGTTTGTCAGGTTTAGCTTATTATGAGCTACTTAGATACTGAAAATCTTTTATTAGTTCATGGGCTGGAACTGACGTAGTTACATAATAATAATGAATTGTTCGAAAAATTAAATTATTGTTTATCCAAAGTTGGTCGAGACTTGTAACTTGTGGACGCTTGCCAAGGCTTGGCAAGCGTGTAAATCCGGCTTAAGATAGGTAACACTATGTGATCCTAATATTATAATGGAATCAAATCAAACTTGCATAATTTACCTATTAGACAACTTCACAAACATCGCTCTGATTACAAAGTAAGTAGGTAGGTTAGGTACCTAGCTAAAGCACTTGTGTTAATAATTATGGAAATCAGAGACAACGGTGGAACTACAAACACTCAGATCTGAGCCAATATAGGAAGATTTGGTTTCTAAATTGATCTAGCTGGGGATCGATATAATCCACGATAAAAATGGGATGAAACCTTGTCAATCTGAGACGCGTTTGTTCGCCGGCCAGCCACAGGGATATCCCTGACACGTTGTCACGCATCCGAGGTGAGGGAACTTTCGCTGCAGCAACTACAAGTAAGATAACAATAAGTAAACAGTTGATTAATTTAATTAAAATTAACCAGTTAGCCAATTTTCGTCGACAAATTTACTTTGACAAGGTTTCATCCCATTCTCATCGCGCGCGAATTACCTATATCGTAAGTATGATTTTTTTTCAAAATCTAAAATATTTATGACTAAGTGTACAGATATTAATCGCTATTATGCAACCAGTGTTCAGGATGTTCAGTCGGTTTGTGCTGCGTAGCATAAGGCTGGCCCCAGACCTACCGATTTCATTTCTTTGCTTTGCTGTTTTAGTTGAACAGGGGCTACCAGCTAACGCATCGAACTTCGGAAAGTCTGCCGGGCTTCAAATTAAAACTTTGTCATTTGGATACTTTGTCACAGTAACTTTTGTGACTTAAGCTTCAAACTGTGAGACATCTGTCAAAAAAGTTGCTTTGACCTAAAGCGTTAAAAGCGATTTGCGTTTCTGACTGTACCAATGTTAAGTTATAAAAAATTGAATATCATTATTAGCCTTATGTAATGGACTATGTCTCCCTCCATATCGTTATCGCGTCAGAAATTTATTGAAAACAATCTATTTATACTTATCTTATTATTATATTAACTCATAAAGGACATTAAATATAAAATTTTCATCGACTTTCAAATTCGTAGAAAAAGGATCGATCCACTTTAGATATTGAGATTACTGACAGGTAGAAACCGGAGGGGTCTGGGATAGCGCCACCGGCGCTAGGTACCTGTTTATAAGACAGCAGGCTGCAGGACATTGTGGCTTTAAATTAAAATTTGTAATAGTAAACAACTTTCTTTATTTATATATAATAATATCATAATAATCAATCTTCATAAATGTGGGCAAGTCCATAAAAACCCACATATAAAAATACATTCTATATCTTATACACAAAATAAGCTGTCATCTCAAAATGACGGCATCATAATGCACTATGGCGGCGTGTACATTAAGGCACGTTGATGAAGGGCTACGCCCCGGGTGGCGCCAGGCGGGCGTCGGCGACTAGATCACAGAAAGTGCGGGGCTGTGCCCCAGCGGCTCGCTCTCATCTCAGCGGTGCCGGGAAGGATGGCATGGCGGCGCACCAGCGTGGAGGGCATGTGGTAAGAGCACAACCAGCAGCGCTCTGCACTGGAACGAACGCGGACACATGAACGCCGCTGGATACTGGCAGGGATGCAACCGCGGGTCTCTTTTCTTCATGATCTTCCAAGAGATAAGGTCTGAATAGTTTAAATGGTTTTCTTGAAGGCTCTGATGTGGTATGCGAAGTGTGTAGTTGCAATATGGGGGGTGGCGTAGGTCGACGCACTGACAAATCTATAGGTTCTGCGGCAGTAGGAGATGGCACAATCGTTGGGGTTATAATTGTTGCTGGTAGTGGAGTAGGTATTTGCACTGGCGTTGGATTAACAGCTGGTGGTGGCGTTGGCAGTCGTGCACTTTCCGGGGACCCAGCTGCATATGGCGGTGGAGATGGTGCTGGCTGTGGCGCGCGCCTGAGCAACGCTGCTCTTAAAGTGGGCTCAGCCTGAAGCCACTTTTGTATTTGGCGGCGATGTATGCCAAACTTCCTGGCAGTTGCACGCTGATTACCGCGACATTGAGCGTCGCGTCGGTACGCTTCAAGAACTTGGAGCTTGAATTGTGGTGGAAAAATACGGCGAGAACCTGCACGACCCTCAGGACGGCGGTCAGAGGGCGCGGGGGCTGGGTGTGTGTGGGCAGCGGCCATTTTACTGAGAGAAACGTGTGCGCGTGGCGGCTGTCGGCGCCGAACTGACTGACTGCTTCGCTCGCTCGGTGTGGCGAGGATGTTGGCGGCGCGGCGCTGCCCACCCGACATGAGTGTGCGACGCGCGCGAGACTCGTATACGTATAAGGTCGTGTTCACTTGTTCACAAATTCAAAACTTGTGCCTTATTTGACCTTGAAACTGAACAACTGCTTTTTTCTCTATTATCTAACTTTTTTGGCCAAGTGGAAATCTTATTACAAACTGTCATTCAATCACCAAAATATATTTAAAAAAATCTAGTAGGAAAGCATAGCAGATGCTGAGACACAGCAGCTTTGTAACTGATTTCGATTTATCTTATTTGATAACATATTATATAAATAGCTAAATATTTGTCATGCTGCATGACATGATGCTAAATTCCTGACGATGCCATGTTAGAAATAAAATGAAATATAAAATTCTTAATTCAAATAAACTTAGATATTAAGTGCTTTTGAATCGTCTATATTTTCCTACAACCCATTCGAGACTTTTTTAGCTGATAAGAAGAATGGGCGCAAGAAACTTATCAGCTTTGTCAGAAATCAGAAGTAACGATATTTACAAAGAAATTAGGTATATCGTTACCAAATACCTACATTTAAAACAAATAACAACATAACAAAAAAATAATAAAAAAACAATGAAGTTATTGATAACTGAAAATTAAGATAGTTACTTATATGTTACATCCATGCATTGCAGTCTTTTAATAATCTTCTACTTTGTAATAACCTTTACTCATGAGCTTCTTTTTAACATGAATGTATTTTGAATTCATGCAAGGGCAGTTTAATTACATTTTGTGGAACTTTATTCAAAAAGGCAATTTCTTTCCCCAGAAGCCTTTTTGCAAGTCTCAAACTTGGAATGTGGTGGACATCACTTTTTTAGTAAGTAAGCTATAACGTTTTATTACATAAACTAAATTATCATAGATGTATTGGCCTGCCACTGTTATTACGCTAATTTTTTTAAACAATTCTCTTAAAGAATCTCGCGAGGTTGTAGGCGCGAACAGCTCTTTTTTGAAGCACAAAAATATTTTCAATATCAGCTACTGAACCCCACAACAACATTCCATAGGACATTACGCTGTGAAAATAACTAAAATGACCAGACCGACCACAGATGGAAGAACACAAATTATATAGGTAGTTATTGTACTAAAGTATGGATGATTTGAGTCACTAATTTGTTTTTTTTACGTAAGTGTTCTACGTTGCCTCCTTGTTTTAGCGGTAAAAATTTTTTTTTTTCAGTCCTGCAAAAATATTAATATAATTAGTACCTACTTTTGTAAAGTTTAGGAAAAAATAATAGTAAATGTACATAAAAAGTATTTATTTTTCAATCAGTATTTGTCTCAATACTCTTTAGTTTTGGCCACCAAGATTTTGTTATTTCTAAAATAATTACCTAAATAGCTGAATTTGAGCAACAAAATTGTTTTTTGTTTGTTCGTTTGAATCGGCTATGAAAATATAGTAATTTTTCGTGAGTACTTTTTAATTTTTCTATAATATAAAGTACAATTGGCTAAAATATAGTACCTACGATAAGTACTTACGATAAGTAACTACTATTATAATATAGTACTGGTGGCAGGGCTATATGTAAATACATGTATACAGAAGGCAAACTTTCAATTAAAGTCACCATCAAAATAATCAATTATTTAAAATAAACATTATTTTACCATTTATAGCTACCATGAACACTGCCTAAGTCAGTAATCTCGCCTCATTCTCGGCGTGAAAAAATGCCGCAAGTGGGAGCCGATAGCTCGTAGCGCCACCATTGCTATCTTTTTCCCCCAAATATAATATTATAAGAGTGAGTGAGACGGCGTATGAACTGCCTTGGTCGCTGCCACATCCGTTTACGAAACGAGTTTGCATGCGTTGTTGTCGTATTGTACGCGCGGGCGGCTCATGAGTCCGGGAGGGGGGCGCGAGTGGCCAAGAATGCGCACGGTACGGCAACGTAGCCGTCCGCAGCAGACAGGGTGTCGCCGGCTCGCCGCCGTAGACAGGCCGTCGCTCGGCGGCGCTAGCCCCCTCCTGCACTTGCTCACACCCGCTCTGCCTGTAGCGGACATCAACAAGTTATTTCGGCTCAAAAAGACACGAGAATAAAAGAGCATAAGAGCCACTTTAACTTTCAGCAGTTAACGCTTTTCGTTATGCATCGTAAGTTAAGCGCCATAGCCATTTCGAGGAAAGTTGTTTTTTGGACAGTGGCTCGGCCGCCTGCCGCGCCTACCTTGCGCCTGGCGACCGTGAAAACGGCGAGCCAACTTGCCTTTTAGATCTACCTATTTAATACAATGATTTTGATGATTTGATGGTCTATTTAATAAAATTAGTTAACAATTATTGCGTAATCTCTCACTCAAATATTTCACCTAGTAGAATAGAAGGTACTTACTTACCTACCTATTGAACTTTTTATGAATATCCAGGTAGACGGTAGAATCTAGGTACGTCTACACAAAACAGAAATACTTAAGTACGTAAATGGAAAAAATAGGTATAATATGGTACATACCTAACCTACTTAATGAAATGTAATATAGGTACCTATAAATAATACTATTAGGTAGGTGTATTAAGGTAGGTAAGGTAAGGTACACGCATACCTTTTTTTTGTATGCCGTAGAAAAACGCATCTACTACCTAGTAAGTAAATGGGTAAGTTTGTATATACCTATTGAAAGGTCATTCATTTATTCGTACCAACCATTTTATTCTGAATTTAAAAGTCAATATTACCATACCTACCATTACCATAAATTCAATATTTATTTACTTACGTGTCATGTCATGTCAACGGCATATCAAATTAAATACAAAACTGTAAAATGTTTCCAATTTTTATTTTTTACCTAAGTTAATATTTAAGTCTCAAACCGATTACTTATAAGTAAATTTGCCATGTTGTGGGAGCCCAGCAATAGCATGCTTCTAACTGTACATTATCTAAATCTAAAGTTCTTATCTATTCATTCTCATTTGATAAGTTATATTAATAAAAGTAATAGTGTAACAAGACCGGACGTCCTGCTAGTATAGTATAACAGACATAAGTTCTAGTACCTAAAACAGCAAAGCAAAGAAATTAAACCGGTAGGTCTGGGGCCAGCCTAACGCTGTGAAAGTCCAAATTTGTTAATCTTCATCTTAACAGCTGTAATACACTTTTAATAATAAAAAAATAGGCCTACCCCAAAGATCTCTCTCAGAAGAGAGAAGAGGTAGGTGGGTATCTTACGTTATCCATCGCACGCGTTGATCATAATAAGTAGCTGTATTATGTATTTGTTTACTCGGCAATAAAATGTACAACCTACTGGTGACGGCGGGCGTCTAGGGCTAGCTTAAGTCCAATTTTTATAGGTACTTTTTATTAAGATAAATAATATTAGAAAAAATCGACTCACCCGTAGTACCTCAGACGGGACTCGAACCCGCACCCTTGGGATTCCGGCCCAATGCACTGACCAATTATGCTACCAAGTCGCTAGTGGGAGCGGCCAAATTTTCTAGTACTTTTTACTTCTTCACATCTTAGACATCATGGACAATATGGACATTTCTGGGGTTACGAACGGAGTAAGTGTTTTTAAGTCATACTGTTGTTTGCCAACTGTTGACTGTTGGAGAAAAATATATCAAAAAGAGAACATAAATCAACTTCTTCCGTCCTAGCCGACTGCAGAAGCGCGATAGAGTTTTGGTGGTCACGGTGGGTGGTTGAAGTTTATTTAGGTGCAGTGGGTGGCTAGTATTCTCAAAAATAAAAAAAATCAGCACCTCTATGATTTATTAATTAAAACTTTGTGGAAAAAAAAAGTATTCGGTAATTGCGGGTTATTTTTCTCAATTCCGGGACCTGGGACACAGTAATATGATCTTATTCCGGCAATTCCGGGACAATCCCGTTGGGTCCCACGACCACCTGGCACCACACGAATCGCATCCCACGATCGACTTCGGTCCGATAATATTTTATTTTGCAAGTACAAGTATTCTATTTCGAAAAATTAGTCGGTGGGCTAGCTTGTGTAGAAAAATGGACGTCCTGAATTTCAAAACGAAAGCAATAGGCTTACCTACATTTTTAATGTGTTTGGTTTTATGTAAGTATTTGAAAAATGCATTTCTTATGCACGTTTATGAAACACAAAAAAGGTTACGAAAGCGTATTCAAACAAAATCCTATTTCTTTCGAAATCATAGTTTATATACCTACCTACCTACATATCCACATTGCTTAGGTATTATCCTTTCATAATAATAATAATCCCAAACGCATACGTAGATAATAAGGAAAAAATCGCATTGGCGTAAGTACCTATAGAAGCAAAATTTATACTGTAACAACCACATTAAAAAACGTTGTTCTCTAAGCAAGTAGGTAGGTGTACCACTGAGAACTGACAAGCAAGGTCAAAGTAGGTACCCAGTAATTTAATCCACCATGACATCATGGTGTTCGCAAAATATTCCATGCTAGGCAGTTTTTGCAGCGTAAGTAAGTACCTACCTAGTTGGTATACATGTAATAAATATCCATCTACCATACTACATACCTACTACTTGCGTTGTGAGGAGTTAGTAGAATCAAAAACAAATTAGGTAGGTAGGTATGTACTTAAATCTCAAAATTATAAATCATCAGTCGTTAAGAGTAAAAATAATATTGCATTGCAATGCAGCATAATATTTCAATTTGAATTTTCTATTTAGCTAATAGGTAGGTAAGTAAACGTACCTATCCATATTATGCACAGATTTATATAATATGTAAATAATTAGGTAACATTTTGTTTTTGTCTCACTAACGCCTACCTATTCTTTTTGGAGGACTCTTTGGAAGGAATTTGGATCGGAAATGTTAGAAGTATATTTGTCTATGTGTGTGTGTATCGTACAGACAAACAGCCGCCACTCGTAAAGTGATAATCAGACCCACAGACACAGACAGACACAACGACGCCGCCGCGCGCCGGCCGCCGCGCCGCGCCTGCCCCGGCTTGCTTGGGCGTCAAGATGCGGCGATACGGCTCATGGGGCCAAACCAGTGAAAAAACTTATAGCTAAACAACTGCTGTTGAAACTTAAGTCTTACGAGTAGGATGTATAAGTTTGTTTCTTCCTTTAATTTACTTATCACGCTAAACTCTTGTTAAGTTTCTAAAACAGCCTATGTGTAATAGAGTCTCTACGTGTTTCATATCTCCTATAAAATCTTACGGTACACTTTCCCTTGACTAAAGTCTTATTGGAGGATCAATGGAGTCTGAAGTGTTAAGCACACGTGTGTTAAAAATGACACCCAAATGGGGACCAGTTTGAGCTCTTCCTATCTGGAGATCGTAGCATTGATAACCGTATCAATAATGCTGGCTGCTTTCGGCCATAATGGTCCGTTCGTGGTTGGTACCAAACTGTATGCATCGTGTCGAGCGTGATGGTGTTGAATTTAAAGGTACTCCTACTTCACATAATAAGACAGTACTTTTTTAACAATTCTCGGATTAAGCAAAATAATGATAAACCTCATTTTGCCTACTCAAAAAAGTAAGGCAGGATCAGGATGACATTGACTGACATACGCAACTGGTTAAAATTAACAGATATAGGAACATAATTACGCCCTTACTAATAAGGATTGTATAGCAAAAAAAATATAAAAACTCACTCGGACTCGACACAAAACGTAGAAAATTTAGTTTCTCTATAATTCGATATCGAACAGAATAGAAGAAGAAGTTGCGTCAACGACACGACACCAATGCGATATATACCTACCTAGTGTTAGTATAGTGAGTGACTTGCGTCACCATGATACTTCTAATTTAAATTGCAATCATGCTTTTTATCATTAGAATCAATTTCTTTCGATTGTTTCAGCATAATTGTACAATATTATTACAAATAATCTCTTTCTGTGTAACTGTCATCCATCAGTCAGTCGCCATAATATATTATACTCTCAGACCAATTGGTCTGAGTTTATACTAGGTATAGATAGTGAATCATATCCGTTGTAGTATAAGGTAGGACGCCAAGTAGAAGCAAATAGTTTTATTTGGTTTAATTAAGATTCATAGCATTGTTTCTTTAGAAATCACCGGAACTGATAGCTTGGTAGTTGGACTTACCTTTATAATGCTTACACCTTAGAATAATAACGCGTTATTATTCTAAGGCTTACGTACACACTGATTAAGGAAAATACCGCTTACCGCTTGATTAATGTTGCCTTTAACACAATTTGAAATCCTGATCTGAATTAATTGATCTTGCAATTATCATGCAGAAAAACTAACTACCTACCTATGTCATAGTTCTAGTATAAAGGCGCTCTCGTTTTAAATTTTATTATTTCATAACTGCAACCCAAGATCTACTAGAATCTACAATCTACTAGAATACCGATGTTGCGGCTTTCATGTTTAAGTAAATTATATCGGTGATGCATAAAATGCTAATTATACAATAGAGGTCTGATTTGAAACTTAGAGGTGAGCGCGGCGCTACGGCGCGGCGGCGGCGGGCGCGGCGGCAGTCGCTAGACGAGCGGTCTCTGGCAACCGGTTCTGGCTGAACTGGTCATCTGCGGGCCCCGCCGGCCGCCGCCGCCGAACTCCACCTTGCCTCATTCACGAGCAATGTAGCTTTCTACCGACGAGGAAAACCGTATTCATTACATTAATTCGACGCAGATTTATTTATTTGATTATCAATTTATTTACATATTATTTGATCGACAATTCCCCCTACCTATAATTACAATTATTTTGAATCTTTTTCACGCTTTTTTGGTGTAAGGTTTGCTTAATTTCTCCTGGAATTTCAGTATCTTACCTACCGGGAATCGCAGGGAAATCATTATTTCTGTCAGTACCGGAAAATTAAATCAATTTTCCAGGAATTCAGATAACTTACTATAATATAAATAAATATTTGACAACATCACATACATTGCTCCGATTCCAAAGTAAGTAGCTAAAGCACTTGTGTTAATCAGAGACAACGGTAGTATCACAAACACCCAGACCTGAGCTAATATAGAAAAGTTCATTTTCTAAATTGACCCAACCGGGGATCGAACCCGGGACCTCGGAGATGGCGACACCTTGAAAACCGGTGTACAAAGCCACTGGACCACGGAGGTCATCAATATAAAATACATATAACATGATTTACGTGTAAGTAATCACTGTAATGGGTTAGCTATAATATTACTAAGTAATTTAAAAATTATTCATAGTATAAGGCTGGCCCCAGACCTACCGGTTCTTTGCTTTGCTGTTCTAATTGAACAGGGGCTACCGGCTAACGTATCAAACTTCGGAAAGTCTGCCGGGCTTCAAATTAAAACAGATAAATCGAGCCCCAATCGGGCCAAACTGGCGAACCCTAATTTATGATGTCACACGAACATCGATATCTTCTAAATAACTTCGGCGAATAGTAGGTATAATTCAAAACTTCTTACTTCGATTTATCTGTTTTAAGTTGAAGCCCGGCAGACTTTCCGAAGTTCGATGCGTTAGCCGGTACGGCGGCCCCCCGTTCTACTAGAACAGCAAAGCAAAGAAATGAAACCGGTAGGTCTGGGGCCAGCCTAAGAACTCTCTCCATAATCAAAATGAGAATAAAAATATATATTTTTCTACAGTAGGTACCAGAAGTATCGATAAATCGAAAATTTGACAGTGTTTTTCGGTACCTACCTGGTAGGTACTGAATGGATTATAGTAATTTTAGTGCTGGGAATTCCAAAAACAATTCCAGCACGTAGGTACCTACTGCAAACGCTACCTACGCGGCATATCAATCTGCTATCAATGATTGCATCACTGCCAAAAATAGCCTAACCCGTTAGGTACCTATCATCTACAATCAGCAGTCGCACTAATCACTAACCAGACTCTCTGTCATAACATTTCCAATGCGATGCTTGTAAGGGATAATATTATTATACTGCTTAAAAGAAAATAGATATCACCATGTGATTTTCCATACAAAAGAGCCAAGTTCTGAAAGGTATTTTGTGATAAATTAAATCTGATTTTATTTGAATTTGATATTGTTCGAAAGCTGTAATATTCGACTCGCCGACTTTACTGTATAATTTCTCCAATTCGCCGTGTGATAGATAAAAAAGAAATTGGAGTTTCATACAAAATACGGGAAATTAAAAAAAAAAAACTTATTTTTTTTTTTGAAAAATACCTTTCTGAACTTAGCTCTTTTGTATAGAAAATCATATGGTGGCTCATATTTACTTTTGAGTAGTACATATAATAGAATACCACAGGCAGACTAAAACATATCCAGAATTCTGTTACCTACACTACATAATATTTTTTTAATATCTTTTCTTTTAATGACATGGCATACCTACTTACTGCTCTCTCTATTTCTATGTACTTTGACTGACTTATATCGGTTAGTTTGGCACCCTAGACCCTACTAAACATTTTCTTGGGTTACAATAATGAATCAAAACCACTGTGACACCATTGGCGTACATCTTGTCTCGGCAACTATTTTAATAAATTGTAATGCGTCCTTTTCCACAAAGTTTCTTGGACGTCTCTTCTAAAGCATACACTACACTTGACTCTACACAGTAGCGTTATAGTATAAATAACGTAGGTAATGAGCTGTTAGTAAAAACCGGTGATGGTGAGATGAGTGTGTAACGGTAGGTATACCAACAAACGGTTGACCATTGAACGTTTCGCCAACAGAACGAAGCGATGGCTGGTTCATGCCATGCGTCATGCTCGTGAACGGGTGCTGCCAGTGGGAATGGGTCTGCTTCTGACTGCCTATCTTACGTTTATTGAATTGTATGAATTGCAATTTTAAGCCTAGACTGAATAATTACCTATTACTTTAAATTTAAAATTTAGCTTGAACCCTGTTGTGAATGATGGACTGTACGAGTATTATTGGTTAATTAAAAGACGGCTACGTAATGGAAATAGATGTGTTATAATATTATAGCAAAAAGGCAACAAAATATTACTTACTTTCAACGCACAAATTTTAATAGTTTTTTAAACTGACAAAGAAAAACGCCGACGTCAAACGTCAGAGATTTAGAAAAGGGTGTGTTATGCACACCTGTAAATTGATTCATTAAAATAATGTTATTTATTTATTAATCTATGTTAATTTAAACGATATACATATTTGTAAATATCGTTCCTTCTTATAAAGCTGATAAGTTTTTTGCGCCCATTTTTCTTGTCAGCTAAAAGGACGTCAATTCATAATGGGTGGTAGGGTAAAAGAATTGTCGCTTTAAAAATGCTTCTTTCTTATATTGTGAGCTTATTTAAATAAAGAATATTTCAATTTCATCGGTTAACCATTGAACATTTCGCCAACAGAACGGTTAGCCATTGGACGTTTCGCCAACAGAACGGTTAACCATTAGACGTTTCGCCAACAGAACGGTTACGGTTAACCATTTTGAACAGAACGCCATTCAATGGTTAACCGTTCTGTAATACAAATAAACAAATTCAAGTAGGTACCTAGATAGGTAAATACCTGCTTGATGACTCTTAAGTACCTACGTAAGACTTAATATAATAACAGGGCGCCTACGTGCTTGTCCACGCGTCTCCTCGGGCACTACGCAAACTGCACACAAGTTATTGTTCATAGGTAGTCGCAATCGCAATGTTATCGTCAACGCTTATACCTACCTTAATAATTTTATTGAATCATTACGTTATCTCTCAAAGTTTGTCTAAGATATCGATTTCTAAAGGAAGGTTGGTTCTGTGTGACACAATTTTTAGTTTTGAACAGCTCGTCTATGTAATTGAAGTCATTGGAGAAGTAGAATAAAATAACGTCTTATATTATATTGCCAGCAATAAAACACGCGTTTGAATTATCCGATCTTCCCCGAAACGTACCTAACGTAACGAAATCGTGATGGTAGCCGATCAAACTGAGGCGCCATATCGCAAGTCGCACGCAACGTTGCGCAAGAGTTAGTCGGTACGGTGCGGTGGCGATGGCGCCTAGCCAGCCGACCCAATGCCGCTCAATGCAATAATAAATCTATTTGTAGAGCTCTCTTCACAAGTGATTCACAACGCACTGCAGTTTCTATTGTAAATCCATAATTAAGGACGACTTTAATCCATTATTATATTATTAACTTATTAATACAGGGTGGAAATAAAAGACCGTAGTTGGAGAGAAAGTACCCTAAATATTGATGATGGCAAATTTTGCATGTTGAATGCTTCGATTATATCAAAGGCTGAATGAAAAGAAAGTTTTTTGACATTGTAACCGTGTTTTTGAAAAATTGCTTCAGCCGGGAATCGAATGACGGGTACAAACCGGAAAAATAATAAGTGAGTATCCTGAATTTTTATGATACTAATTGATAGGGTCTATGATAATAGGTAAGTTAAGCACAAGGATGACACATGGTACGTGGTAGGTATGACAGCGCTGTCAAAAACTGTTTATTAAATTGTAAATACCTACATAAACACAGGATAAGTATATAGGGTATAGGGAGGCGGAACCAACAGCAGTTACCCAAAGCTGACCAAAACTGGGTTTTATTGTAATATTAACCCTTCAACGCCCGGAAAATGAGACACAATAGATAGTCCTCTCGGGCGTTGATGAATTAAAAAAGCAACAACCGCATGAAATTCCATCATTCTGCTGCGATCAGCGGTTTTGATCAGATTGAAACCATATTGACGTGTGTATGTGTAATGGTCGCCATAGTCACAATATAAATACAAAGTGTTAATTTTATCTAGGTACTTTTGGGTCCTTACATAAATGACAAAGAGACTAAGTACTTACCACATGATTATTAATGTAGATTGTAGAGTCATAGCAGTCTTGCTCATGCCATCCATGATTAATGCTAGCTAACATTCCGAATCATACATTAATAGTCCTTCACTATAGGATCATAGGACGTTATCTTAGCTATTTTAATAGGAATTCAAAAAAGGTGTTACATTATTTTCCTTCAGCACTGAGGTATAATATAATTCAGTCGATATAGGTGGGTGTACTGTGCAGTGTGCTCATGTGCTGATATTATAAGTAGGTAGGCACAACATTTTTGTTGAAGAAGCAAGAAAGCACGTACGCCCGGTGTGTTGCGTCAGCCAGCGTCCACCGCTCCGGTGTGGATTATCGCGGGACCCCACATGCGGATGTAGATAACATTTCGCTTCGTTGACATCACACGAGTAAGGTTGCAGCGGATATCGTATCGTGGATGCTAACTGACTGTAATAACGTTGGATATACGTTTACAAACGTGGGAATAATTTTATATGATTCACTTTGGAAAATTTACCATTTAAGTCTACGCTTTGCTGAGTGAGGAGTAAACAACAGTACCTACTTACGTAGAGTTAATATTTTTAAATTAAAATATGAAGTGAAATGGTTAGGTAGGTAACCTACTTGAAAATGACAACATTCTATCCAGCGTGTCTCTCGTAGAAATGCTTGCTGTAGATATAGGTTTATACTTAGGGGTGTATGTGTATGTAAAGTTTACTTAACCTAGTAGTACCTACCTAGTCTACTTTACACATCAATTCTTAAGAACCTAATTCCTCATTTTCCCTCCCTGTTTTGCTAATTCATTGTATATCAGCCCGTAAAATAAAATAACTAGGTAGGTACTTACCAAAAGAGTTTCGATTGCAAAATTAGCAATCATTTGATCTTATTTAGACAAGGTCCTTTATCATCGCTCATTGATTTGATTTGATTCTGTGGTACAGTCGAGTTCATAAATATATTGGCAGGGCCAATGGTTCAAAATATTGTAAGCATTAAAAAGATCATAAATATCTAGGTACCTACCTACCTAAGTATAAAAACTTAGACATCAATATACCTATGTGAACATATAAACGGCTCAACAATATAAAATATGACGGGCGAGGGCAGTGCAGACAATAATATCTGGCTTGGCTAATCTACTCTTCTAAACAAAAATATCGATACGAGATTTCAATAATTTTGGTAGGTACAACCCAGGATTCATAAATATCTATGTACCTAGGTAGGTACCTACCTTAATGGAAGCGATGTTGCCAATTCGTAGGTATTTATAATACTGTGGTACCTATAGAACTGCACATTGAATATCATTGACTGTACATCCTATCAATCTGGCAACGTTGTCAGAGTTGTATTTGAATAGGTATACCTATTAAGTTTTAGGAAATCTTAGGCAGACTATATTTTTTCTAAACTTTTATTCAGTTGGTTTTAAAAATTACGTGTGCAGATAAGTAATATTATTGTAAGAATTTAAGAATTATTTAAGTACGTACTTTGTTCTTAATTAAATCTAACATTTTAAAAATAAAATAGTACCTACTTAGGCAAGTAGGTACCTATGCAACAAAAATGTATGTATTTATTATTATTCTAAGAATATAAAAATTCTGAAATATAAACTATTGTTTAGATTTCTTATTTTTGGCCCATTAAACAATTTTCTTAATACTGGCACTTGACTGGCACCGCGCCCGCACTGATCTGAAAGATATTGTAGGGCCCCTAACTATTTATGAACTTTTTGCACTTAATATGAACAACGGACTGCATATACAACATGTTACAATAATACCCCTAATGCCAAATATATGGTATATAGGGACCATCAAACTGATCAACTTTTACTATGGGACCAACTCTGAAATCGCGAAAAAAAAAACAGCTGTTTCATACACTTTGATATTTTCGATTTAAATATTTGTATGAAACAGCTGATTTTTTTCGCGATTTCAGAGTTGGTCCCATAGTAAAAGTTGTTCAGTTTGATGGTCCCTATACTTATGCCATATATTTTTGTAACACGTTGTATTTTGAGTCTGTGTCTGTAGTGATATTATTGACAACATATTATGCCGTCACATCATATAGAATATGGTATGATTCTAAAGCTCTGCCATCACCATGAAAATTTTTCTAAGTCTATGGCCGTCACACATACATTGTGAACAATTTTATGATAGCGCAATCAGCGCAAAGCTGTCAGCTATATCTATGAAACTTGACATTGCATAGATATTTTATAATTGGCATTTGGCAAAAAGGCATTTGTTTGGCTATAGTAAGTTTGTACCTAATCGTGTTTTACCAGGTGTAGCCAAGCCACGGCACCATGATGGTAATATTATGTATTCTGTGCCATGGTGTGAGATGTCGGTGTAGGCCGTGGTGGCCGGGTTGCGCGGGCGCGGCGCGTCTTGGTAAGCGGGAACCTGTTTGGTAGGAGCGCCGCTCGTGGGCGTCCGCCGCACCTAACTGGTAAGACTACCTACCTACGCGTACGCGCCGACCACGTCCACCATCAACCTGACTCTCGATCAATAACTTTTAGAAATATACTGACTTTATAAAACACCATCCTAATCCCTAAATCCTACTGATTTATGTGCGACATCAACATTCAAAATTTTATGAAGATGCATTATCATGTTAAAACATTGGTTTATTCCTCGTAAGATACACTTTCTTCGTAGACTTTTGAAAAAAACTATTTCAAGTTGATAGATTAGTTAGTTCAGTGTTGCCAGATCCAATTTTTAAATGTCCGTAGGGCGACGCTCAAAAGTCCGTAGAAATCCGTAGATAGTCTCTACATAAGTCCGTAGATCTACGGACATTTTTTAAAACTAAAAATAACTATTTATAGGGATTGATGGTCTTAATCGTCACTCCTTGTGCCAGTAAAGAAATCGTAAACTAAAAAAAACAGTTGGAATAAGAAGAAACAATTAACAAACCAGGGGCTCTATCGGCTAAAAACAGTGAAGTTCATGTTAACTGTGTTTTGACAGATGTATGTGATACATTGCTACTTCGTTTTGGCACAAATAAAAAACTTACCAAAGAAAATTAGCAATGTATCACATACATCTGTCAAAACACAGTTAACATGAACTTCAATGTTTTTAGACGATACCGCCGCAGATCTTTTCTTAATTTTTATTGATCATTGTCACTGTCGCCGACAGATAAGACAAACAAAGTGCAAGATTGGTGACAGACATCCAAACCAACTAATAATTCATTCCATTTTACTCTAATCAAACTAGCCTTTGGACTGGTATGATATGACAGGCAGGTTTTACAGACAAAATAACAAAAAAATATGAGAACGGAACGCAGATCTACGCCGACTATCTTTTTTTTTGGGGAATGTGTTTCGTATTACGCTTATTTTTATTTTTTTAACATACTATTGTTGTTTGGGTGAATGGAATTAAAATGGAACAAATGTCCGTAGATTTACCACGAATGTCCTTAGGTCTGGCAACACTGAGTTAGTTCTTGAGATATCCAGCTATTACTCGGAAAATCGGAAATCAACAACGAATCGAATGTTTTCGAGTAGATTTCCGACAATCGTGAATAACCCTACAGAGGTGGACAGACAATGAGTTGGCCCGCCTTCTTGTGCGGCTTATATACATATACTGTCATCCCTCATAAAGTCTGTTTCGCAATAACGATCAATAAGTCTCAGGGTCAGTCACTAAAAACAGCAGGAATTGATCTTAGTAGGTACCTATTTTATGTAGGCAAATCATCTTGAAGACATAAATTTGGTTACGTGAAACAAACAGGCGTTTTCTGAAAAAAAATAGGTGAAAATTATTAAAACTGCAATTTAATAATTATAATAGAGCCACGACATCAGCCCTTTTTTTATGTCCCCACTGCAGATTGGCTGCAAAGGCAGCCGGGAGCAACGGTTTGACGTGCCTTCGGAAGCACGGAGGAACTAGAGATAATTAATTGTTGGTCACCTTGGGAAAAGTTGCTTAACGTCCGCAATCACAGAGCCACTCGCAAAACCACTGCCGCCACCCAGCTCCTCAAGAGCTTAGAGCATTCAAGAGAGGCAGAACCACGTAATCAATGCTTATTATTTTGTAACGGCATTTCATACAAACTTTCAAGTCATAAATTTTCGAAATGAAATAACCGCTTTTTATGAAACTCCATACACATAGCAACATTTTCGAAAAATAGTGTTAAGTAGGTAAACCGATTTAAAATTTTTCATAGAAACAGAAATTTTCAATTAGGTACCTACAGCTATCTTTATCAAAATAAGACATTCCAAAAATGTTCCTTACTAATTAGACCTATGTAGGTATCCTGTAATATATACCTACGTATGAAGTTTCTTTAAAATCGGTTTATTGATTTCGAAAAATAAGGACTTCAAATTTGTATGAAATTTCGTTTGCGTTTATTCTCTTAACGAACATAATTTATTTTTAGATATAGATGATCGGTATTTTCGAGGTGGCTCTGTAACAGAGAACCTTTGGGAACGGGAGCGGAAACTAGAACGGGAAAGTACCTAAACGGTATATGAGAACGGGATATGGGATTTCTGAACTGGACCCAATTCTGAATAGGTAGGTAAGTACCTAGGTATTATAAATGTAAAAGTTTTGATGATTGATAACTCAATCGGATAAAAACGGTTGACCGGATTTTGATGAATTAATACATACCTACCTAATACTTTTGGTCCTGGTGAAAGGTCCCTACGGATTTTCCAATGTCCACGTGGACGAAGTCACGGGCGGAAGCTAGGCTAGTCTTCAACAAAATTGTATAATTTATACGCATAGCCATTATTATGACATGTTTCGCATAAGTAAGTAGGAACTGCGTTAGATAATCAATAATCACAAGCTAAACTGAAGTGAAGTTCTATAATAATTAGTTTAATAATTTCACAACTTACCAAGTATTTGAAATTAGGTAAGCCTTAGTTCGGAAAATATAACATGCAGGTACTACAAACTTACTTATAGCCAACAACCAACTTATCAAAATGTTAGGTATGTCTATGCCCTGAATGAAACAGCATTAAAAAAACTGTGAATGGCGTTGAAACGACAGAACTTATTTAAATTGAAATCACACAGCAAAATCCCCACACAATTGGAACAGGTTGTGATTTTGCCCGAAAATAGGTGGGTCCATCTGATCTGAAGGTGCGACAAAAAATAAGGTGCCAATGAAGGGACGGAAACCCATTGTTTGAATATCAATCTGATAAAAGGAATTTTGGAGAAAAAAACGAAGAAGCTAAGGGCGTATAGAAATGAGCGGCGGCGGAGGCACACAATGGATCCTTTGTGAACAGGCGCCGAACGGTCTGGCGGCGCAGGCGCAGTCGCGCGGCTCAGCGCCAAAATGTCTGGCTGGGCTGCCCGCTCGCTGAGTCGCTGTACTGCATTGCAGGCAATTGGACATGACGGCGCGCGACGCGGCCACGTCTAATCTAATAATGATATGGAGAAAAAAATATTTATTATACATAATATTATATATCGATATTAAAAAAAAAAATACCTGCGATGCGCGACTCTGAATGATTCTACTTTTCGACTAGTTCGTAACTATTAATTTGGATATTCGAATGGCAAATTAGTACTGAGTATACTAATGTTTATGTTTGAACTTAGAATGCTCTTAGTGTTCGAATAATAACTACTTATGTTACGCCCTTTGAGCCGCAAGGTATCGATAACGTAGTTCATTTAAAATTTTAAACAAACCCTAGCGTCGTCAGAAAGAGCGAGAAGTGTGTCGGAGCAAAAGTCGCTATTTATTTAAATGACTACTGTAGCGGAGCGTCGTAAATGCGATTTTACATTCTCCTTAATCTAGCATTCGTTATGTCGGAGACCATTTCATCCTGAATTGGATGCTAAATCGGATCCTACCTTCTGAATACAATTAAACTTCTCTGAATTTAGGAGCGACTGAATATCGGATCCTCAATTCAAGAAAGGTCTTATTAAGCTCTTAAGTGTCCTAAATTCGTCATATATTTCTCGGAATTCGTCCCAAAGGGGACAAAAAGATATAAGCGATTTAATTGGTCTGTAGGGGAAGGTAGAGTATACGGTAAGGAAGTGGAGGTAGGTACAGGAAAGAACTTCCTCCGGGTTGGGTGGTATTAGCCCGGGGACCGCGGTACAATCGATGTTGGTTGGAAGTTGTATATATGGTGAGTCGCTGAGTGAACTTCGTTAGCGAGATTTAGGTTTTCCATTCTGCGTGGTGCTAGTCCATACTTAATGATTGTTTCTTGATACTTGCGCCATCTAGTAACACGGTGAAGAATCTTGTTCCGTGTGTCGTGGTATGTGCGGCGTAGGTAGATACCGCTACAGGTCCATGCCAAAGCAAACCTTCATTTTGGAAGGGACAGGCTTTATACATAACAAAACACATAGCCAGGATCTGATTATTAAAACATTTAGTCTCTTTTTACGGAACCCGCAATGCCAAGAATCAAAACGAAATGAAACGCTGTTCAAAAAATATAAAGGAATGATTTGGTCCATGCCAAAATTAACCTACATCTTGGCGAGGACTTTTGAACCAGGTCACCTAGAGAAAATCTGCTTATTGGAAACGATTCGTGTACATTCGTCCCAATTCATCCTAAAGCCACAGAATTCATCCCCCCTTTGGTTTAGGAGTAATTCAGTTTTTTTTAATAAGTCACGTACAAAAGCGTAATATTAAATCGATGATTACACCATTTGCGTCGGGGGTTAAACGGTAATTACGGCAAATACATTAATTTCAAAATAATGTTTTCAATCCCTGCTTGTACGGAATTATTAATGAAAACAATGGTTGTAATTTTATTGTATTTTTTATTTTAAAGACTTATTATGCTACACCCCAAACCTCTTCAAAAGCTGTACACAATTTTGCACAAGTGAGAGCAGCTGAAAGAGGGTAATTACTTATAGAAATAACATCTTCTGAATAATCTACTTCCACTTTACCATGAGCCATAGCACCAATTATTAAAACAATGGGTTCATCTTTTGGTACTAATTCTCGAGAGTTCTGCACAACTTTCGAACTAAAAGACATAGTTATTTTCTTCACTCCAACAGGAAGATGTGAAGTCACTGGATTCTTGATTACTTTTAACAATTTCATGGGGCCATCTGATGCCCTGATAGCAAATTTGTGTAGAAGTTGTACTGTAAAGTAAAGAATAAAAATTATATCTTATTATTACATTAAATATATTTGGAATTCAAAACTTTTTTGTTACTTTTTTTAAATATCATCCATCATACAATAACAAAATTGGCATCACTATCATTGTGGTAGGTAGGTTTGATTTCGAGCTGAGGCGATTAGGGTATAGCTGATATTAGTAAAGAGTTATCTTTCGATTCATAAAAAGCATTGTATTATGAAAATTAATTTTGAATGTTTATATGTATATTGCATATTTTACTATTAACCTTTCAACGCCAGCATGGACGCCTGCATCCAGCTGTAAAATTACTATTATACTGTTCTGTCAAAGCCCGCACGAACTCCTGCCTCCAGCCTCATGCGACTGCCCGGGAAATAGAGATAAAATAACCATGGTGTGATCGCGTAGAACTAAATCATGAAGAGTTTTAGTCTTCAATTGTTAGTATTTGAATATGGCCAACGTATTCATAATTAAAACACAATTTACTGATTGAATAAATATAGTGTAATTGCGAAGTTATCGGGTATCAACGCCCGAGCCGCCGCATGCGGCTGGATAACAATGGTATATCTATTGTCTCATTTTACAGGTGTTGAAGGGTTAAATTTTAGGAACAAGGGATCAATATTAGCATAACAATGTTCTAGCACATACCAATTAATCCTGCAAATCTTTTAAATGTTCTTGGTATTCTGGTCTGTGGATTAATTTCTATAAGAACATTTTTTTCTGTATGAATATACACCTGTAGTAGACCAGCACGATTCAAGGGAGAATCCATCAACATAAGTAAAGACTGATGTGTTATATCTGGCCGACAGGAACCTGGATCTCGGTCATTTTTCCGCAGAATATTGGCATGATCATCACAATTCAACAATTCGAAGCTATTACCAGTCTGAAATAAAAAGGTTAAATAGCTTGAAGAACTAAAATATGTATAACCACCCCGAACCTGATTCTCCGACCCAGTGAACTAGTAAAATCTAATCTAAGCTATAAAATCACAATCAGCGTACCCAGAAAGTACATCACTGTGGTAGTTTAATAAAATTACCTTCACAGTTTCTAGTTGTGCATTTTCTAAGATAACAATTAGCCGTTTTTCTTGTTTCTTAATGTGCGAGGTTACTAAATGTTTTGGTACAGGATCGTACTCATTATCATCTCTTTGATCATGTTTCCTTTTCTTCCCCATTTCCTTTATTAATTATTTGATAGTGATTGATAGTGAAGGAAACTTTATTTCCCACCTCGCCCGTCGTCCACTGAGCAAGTAAGTAAAGTAACACAAAATAAATAGTTAGCACAGACAGATGAATATACTAGTTAAGTATTAATGAAATTTGTTATTGACGTTATTTATTGTAATATATAACAAGTACCAATATAACTAAATATGATTTGTATCACTAGGTACCGTTTTTACTTTCGTCCACGTGCGTGTTTACGTCTATCTTCCCACAGAATATATAACTAATCTAAAAAACCAGCCCAGTGAGTGTCAGGCCACGCGCAGAGTAGGGTTCCGTAAACCATCTTCATAAAAGCTCATCTTGGTTCAAATACATTTTGAATGCTTTAATCAAAAAGCTGTTTTCACAAACCCACAATATTTTTTAAATTGCTATCCAATGACACCCCTCACTAAGGGGTAGACAAGAAAAAAAATCACATCCCCTCCTCCGTCGCAGTATATGATATTCTCAAAACATCATAATAGCAGGACATTATAATCTCACTCATAACAGCACATTCTGTGTAGAGGAGCTAAACCGAAATATTTTTTTTCAAAATTTTACTTCATCACTTTGTCGGCGTGATTAAGAGAGCGTAGTCTGCACACTAGCGCCGCCATTGGAAAAAAAAACAGTGCTTAAATAAAGACGACGTGCAAACGATCGCATAGACCCTGAGAGGGAGTTTTTGGCGCCATTTTGTCGAGTTCGGTTTGGTGTCTATTATAATTATTTTCAAATTGATTCATAGTGGATATTGTGTCTTAAAATTGGTGCAGTTATATGGTACAAGCTTGTGTCTACGCAACTGAACAATATGTGGGATGATTGAAATAGGCGCGACCTTGGTTGTGTAAAGCTGAGACTTTTATTGAAGTGGTGGCTTCCTCGGCAGAACCAACCGAGTAAACTGTCTTGATATACTTGGTACCAAATGCTCCAAGCAGCGTTGGAATGCGATGCTCCCGCATTCTAATGAAAAATTAAACAATATCTACCACTGAACTATTTAACACTTGACACTGGCAAAAATTACTTCCAAGAAAGTAGATTGCCAAAACAAAAAAAGAAGAAGAAGACCCTCTGAAGCATAGATTAATCAGACAGAGGTGGTAAATAAGGAATCTAACTGTCACTAACTTGTTCAGTTGGTAGTCTGTGCGCTGTCATTGTCTCTCATGTCATGTTATTGTATTGCCTGTTATTTTTTAACATTTTAGATTTTTCCTAATCCTAACTTAGAAATCGAAAACAACATTTTCTTGAATCATGTAATTTATCACAAATCTAGTTAGAAGTGAAAAGAAAATTATTATAAAAACTAAAAAAATAAGTTGCTATGGCAAATGATAGAGAAGTATTACGTGAGATATGGGATGGAAAACTACCCATTTGTTTCCAGTTAGCTCAAGAAGAAATAATGGAAATTCAACAACCAGATCCCTTTTATGTAATGGTTCCAAGACTTAGCTACTTCCCACTGGTTACAGATAAGGTAATAAGTTTAATAATAATAATAATAATACAGACGTCCTGTCGAATCTTTTCTAGTACCTATATTATTTATTATTGTATTAAAGTTTAAATTAAATTTGGGTCTGAACTCCTTTAGGTAAAAGTCTCTCCCATCTCCTTCCTCATATTTCTGTCCTAGATAATAAGTAATATATGTTATGTTATTAGCATTACATAAGATATTCTGTGGAGCGCATTGTTCTAGGTATAGTCCATTAATTATCCTTACAATCATTATTGTCTTATTTAGTTAACAGTTTTTGACAGTTGTCGTACGTCTTTTAACAGCCATAGTTATATACTATCGTTATTTAAAAATATGTTGTCTTAGTTATTTGTTTCATAGGTAATCTGGGTGGATCCCACTATATCAATTGTGTATATCCATTGATGGATAATCTGGGATTGTATGTCCCACTATATCCATTGCGACTTATCTCTATCTCAATACCTACAGAAACTGAAACTGCATTCTGACCATGTTTTTAATAGATAAACCACTTTCAAGTATCTAGCCTAGTCTATTAAATTTTGGTTTTTCCCAATTTTGCTGGTGAGGCTAAATGAATATTGTTTAAGCAATAAAAAGTACCCAAAGCTTATTCGAAGTGCACTCTAGAGAGATAATTCACAATTTCATCTTTGTTTAAGCACTAGGTTTTTTTCCAATGGTGGCGCTAGTGTGAAAACAAAGCACTCTTAAGAACAGACTAGGAGGGATAATTGTCATCCCTGAAAGGTGCTAGAGAGGACTGCTGGGAATAAAGGGGATAATACAGTATGTAATTCCTGTCCTATTTTTTCCATTTGAGATTATTTGTCGTCAGTAGATAAAGTGGGACATAATTAGAAAAAATCTCTTGTCCCTCTAAATCAATTGAGTATATCCATGGATAAAGTGGATCCACCCGGTAATCTAAATGTGGAAAACCATTTGTTGTATTTTTAAAATAAATAATTATTTTAATAAAAAGTTAGGTGACGTTTGTAAATAGGAAAAGTAAGGACAAACAGATTTTTTTTTTAGTTGTATAAATTAGGTTGTATAATTTGGTTTAAAAACTGTTTTAGATGAAAAGACATTTTTTACGTTTTATATCACAAGAAAATGCAGATAGTGAAATGTGGTTGGATTACAATGGACAGCCACTTAAGTGGCATTATCCTATAGGATTCCTATATGACCTTTTCTGTGGCAATGAACTGCAACTGCCCTGGACACTGACTGTACACTTTACCAAATTTCCAGAAGATGTACTACTACATTGCCCAAATAAGTAAGTACTTACTTATTAATTTGTTAATAGCATTTCCGTAATGTATCTTTCTGATTTATAAATTAGAGAAGAGGAAATAGAGGTCATAGACTGCTTTTTTGTAGCTCCACAAGAAAGGGGCCGCCACAAGAAAGAGGTCTCCACATAAATTGTATTTATTAAAAAAATAATCTTACACAACGAAAGAGTACCTATCTAATTTTACGATTTGAAAACATACCTAGTAATTTTGATTTTAATATTATTTAGTGTCATACGACTAAATAAATAAACGATTGAAACACTTTGCAAGAAAAATATTATATAACCTATTTGAAAAATAATTAGGGGCCTCCACCCCCTTATTGTCCCGGGGCCTCCACACCTCTAAATTCGGCCCTGCAACCGATTATCCAATCTCTATTTATAAACTATGAAAATTAAAATGTTTATTCTATTTTTTGCAGAGATATAGTTGAAGCTCATTATATGTCAACAGTAAAGGAAGCTGATGTATTAAAACATCGAGGGCAGGTTATGTCAACTATGCAGAAAAAAGATCATAACCAGCTGTGGTTGGGATTACAAAATGGTATAGTTTTTTATTATTAAAATTATTTATCTAGAGTTTTTTCTTAGGAGTGCATTACTCTGTTTACCTATAATTTAAGATTTGTTTTCTATCAAAACAGTGGCATTTGAAAGATTAGAAAAAAAAATCAAATTAAGGGTGTGGTTTAACTGGTTAGCAAAATATTCATATTTTGGTAAGCACAAAAATCTATTTGGTCAGCCAAAATAGTTAGTTGGTCAGCAACTTTTGGTGAGCAATTCAGTGACCCACGTTTAATAAAATCTTGGTAAGCAAATCAGTGGTACGAATATATTGCGATTGCCATAAAGTAAGCCTTTCCTAAAATTGCCTTACGTCGTAAGGCAACTTTAGGAAAGACCGGATATGAGATGGGTGGCAATGTGGGACTGCGATAACGAAAGTTAAGCGACTTTGAATAAAAGTCGGGTTTGGGATGGGTGGTGAATAACGAAAGTTAAGAAACTTTAGGAAAGTCTGGGTATGAGATGGGTGACCGTGGGACTGCGATAACGAAAGTTAAGAAACTTTAGGAAAGTCCGGGTATGAGATGGGTGTCCATGTGGGACTGCGATAACGAATGTTAAGCAACTCTAGGAAAGGCCGGGTATGAGATGGATGACTGCAGTGACGGTACCTCCATACAAGCCCTAAAGCCCGGCTTGTCCTAACAAAATCTTATTTACACTACTAATGATTCTCAATTAATGACAACAACAAAATATTATTCACGAACGTAAATTTTCAATCATAAATAACCAAAGATTTTTTTTTTTAAAACTGATCGATAGACAAGTCATTAAGTCAACTGCATAATATAGCGTATTAATCAAACAATACTACATCTCTCTCGCACTCGTTGGCTTGCAACCGGGCTTCGCGAATTCATATATCCGCACTCTTCTCACATTAACGAAACTGGTACCCCACTACATACATACTACTGTACGTATCTATAGATTCTATGAGAAATGCACAATCCGAGCGAAAGCAGTTTACTGATTATGTAACTATTGCAATCAAGAAACTGACAGAAATCGGAGTACGACATGTATGGGTTATGGGGTATGGGCCATGCCCCATACCACACCACAACCACTTGCTTGACCGTCTCCTTATACCCCTCCTCTCCCCCCTAATCTATACTGTGTGGGATGGGCAAGTGGTTGTGGTGATGGGGAGTAGTTCTCCCATCCCGCCTAGACCGTCCCCCATACCCCATTCCCGTCCACCATCCCCCGCCTACTCCGCCGTCCCTCCCTCCTCAGTTTTCTCAATTAACCAACTTTTAAATGTTGCTGACCAATCAGATATTTTGCTCTCCAACTGATTAATAAATTGCTGACGATTTTATGATTGTTTGTAGATCAAGGTTTGCTGACCAAATATTTGTTTGCTGGCCAAATAATTAAATTACTGTTTTTTTTGCTAACCATTTAGATTACTTGCAGATCAAAAAACACTTCCCATTAACTAATACCACCATAGATCGAAACATGAATATGCTGAATTTCTTTCAGATAAGTTTGATCAATTTTGGGCAATAAACAGAAGACTTATGGAGTCACATGGTGATAATGAAGGATTCAAACATATACCCATTAGAATATATTCTGACGATGGTATATGCAATCAACGTCTAGTAAGTCCGAAGAATGTTGACGGCAGCAGAAAAAATTTACAACAAATGATTACAGAATTATATCCTGATAAAAATAATGGTGAGTTATTCGGTGACTTTGTTCGCAAAATATTATATTCACAAAATATTACATTTTGTACAATCACAGTCAAAGTGGTTTCTGCTTCACAGGAAAAGAAAAACATACCAATACTTGTAATATCAGCCGGTAGATATGCAATATTATAATACCAAAAATATAATTATTGTAGTTTCTTCTTGAATACATAAAATAAACTCTTTGCGAGTCCTGTCATTCAGAAAAAAAGAAATAATCACAAAATACATATTCTTGCGAAAAATTGTGCCCCAAATACAAATAACTGTACGTTGTAATCTACAAAGGTACATTTTTTTTAAAAGGTGTACTAATTGAGAACGTATTGTGTAGAATCGCGTTGGTTGAAAAAAAATGTTATAACAGTCATAGGGGTTGCTGGGGAGCATGACGTGATTTTATTCAATATAAGGCAAAGAGACTCAACTCAAAATTCCTAACGTTCTCAATTTGGACTAGATTTGAGATATTTTTTAGTTAACGTAAGAACTACTGATCTAAAAATTCTGAAAAAAAAGGATGAGCTTGGAACACAAAAATCTCGAAATGGTTTTCTAATTTTAGTACTTTCTGAAAATATGTTGTCCATTGTGTCACAACCAACCTTCGCGGCGCATCAACTGTTTCTCGCGGTCGCTCGTAGGGTTGCCAACTTTTTTTGCATCAAATATAGTATTTTCAACATTATTACATGTAAAAATATAGTAGATGGCAAAAAAGTTCACATAATAGTAAGTTTAAAATAATTTGTATTAAGGATTTAAGTATGAAATTGCCGTTTGTATGGATAATTTCAAAACATTTTCTTTATCAACCATGAACGCTCATATTCAAAAAATTTTATGTACAAATGTTTAAACTCTAAGTTCATTAATGACACATGTGTTAAGTGAAAAAAGTAAGATCTATAAATAGAGTCAGAAATATAATTTAATTTTTCTTTTCAGTGACCTTAAGAACACACGGAATAACCCTACCTCGAGACACACCACTACAATGGCTTTCTGAGCACATGAGTTACCCTGATAATTTTCTTCACTTGTGCTTATGCTGAATAAGAATACTTCTGTAATTACCAGCTTTATTAAGTAGATTTGAGAAGCAATTACTTAAAGTAAAAATCAGTTCATATTTTTAATATCAACATGATCGCTAAGATCAAGAAATACATTGGGCATTTTTCTTATAGGTCTTTATCTCGATATGTTTAAGTGTATGACAAAAATATCTAGATCATTTAAATGATTTCAAATGTAAACAATGGTGTCAGAATGTTTTGCTACAAAATAAATGATAGTGATAATTTTTATTTAATTTATTATTATTCAAACAGCAAAAATATAAATTAACTTATGTAAAAAAAATCTAAAATGCTTAAATTATTTAACATTCACTGGAATATTGTTTATGGCTAGTGGTATTGTATTGGTGATGGGCACTTTTCTCCGCATTTAGACCAATTTCTAAGGTCCGTTATGCGTTATGGCTAGTGGTATTAACATTGGTAAGTGCACCAACTAAACGTAAAAGAACAACGGCCACTGTCCATAGAACCTGTCAATGAGTGCTTGTATAAATCTTCTTGTTTGCAAAATGTGATCGTTGTTTATAACTGTTTAAAGGGTCTGAAGTCAAGATTTTTTATTAACGGCCAGGGAAAACTAAAAATACAAAAGTTTAATGTTAAAAATCTCTTTAACGTTTAAATTGATCATCAACGACACATTATTAATCATTGATGAAGCCAATAATCAAAGGTCACAAAGAAAAAACAAATCGAAACAAACGCACTGGCATGGCACTGAACACAACGAACAACGAAACAGCTGTCATGTCAGGGGCCCTACGGGCTAACTTTTAGAACTTCGGCGGGTCTGCCGAGCTAGAGATAAATCGAAGTAAGGAGTTTCGTATTGTACTATTCGCCGAAGTTATTTAGAAGATATGGATGTTCGTGTTCAAAACGCTAGCCGGTAGGGCCCCAGGTCAACAACATGTTTCGTTTTTGGTAGCATCTTTATGTAGTTCTGAGTTAGTCGTTCAGTTCATCATGATGAAATTATTGTATTAGGTAGTAATTCTTTACAAAACGTTGAACGTATTATAAACAATGGTAACGCTTCTTAAAATAGTAGGCATAACATTAAACTGACAACAAAAAGTGGGCAACAAACTGTTTGAGCAGCCTCTAGCCGGGAGGGTGCGTTCAATAACCTTAACTTAGTTACTATCGTAGCGGCAGGGTGCGTTCAACAACCTTAATTTGGTTCTACCTTAGGCGCCATCTCCACGAGCGAGAGAATATTTCTATATACTCTCCATGAATGCGTCTCCACACGGCAAAGAAGCGCTTACTCGTTTCTCTCGCCCGTGGCGTCAGCGCCTTAGGAAAAGAAAACACTGATATTTTTTCCTAGGTTAGCAGGCAGACATAGATAGCATGGTTTGATTTATCGACTTTCGGGCTATATTTGCCAATAGGATTTATTTCTATGCATTCTCAATAAAAAAACAGATCAATAATATAACAGCCATTGTTCTTTATACTGAACCAGTTTTTGCCTGCGATTTGTGGAATTTCGGTTCCCGTGAAAATAAAACTATGTTCTTCTCTAAGGCCACAATTATATTTGTAAGTTTTGCTAGCGTAAGTAATTTAATTCAATTCGTTTATTTGCATACATACATACTAACTTACGATGACTTTGCATTATGTAAACACTCACTTTTTATGTCTTTTCCAGCTGTCAAATAAATCTGGCCAACGGAAAAAAAACCGTTGGCTTGACTAGTCTGACCACCAATATGACCGCTGGGAAAAACCCTTTGGTGGTAAGCAACTTACAAGTGTAAAGGCGGCCCAAAGCACAAATTATTTATAAGTATCAAAATTGGTTCAGTGGTTAGGCCCAGATTAAAGGTCCCAGTATATCCTCATCAGTTCTGTAACTTGTAACTTGCAACATGCGATAAAAAAAACAATAACACTAGTATCACAACTCCTTAGAGGATAGTGAGGTCAGGTACCACTTAAATGTATAATAAAATATTGGCTTTTAGGTCGCCCTAAATCTAGCAAGTATACTTCTAAACTATGTACAATAAACATAATTCATCACAAGTGCATCATCAAACTTAAAAAAGATAAATCGATTTGATTTACATTTCTTTATATTTGACAAATTATGACAATTTCCCTGTTACTTTCGGCATTCTTTAATTTACAAAGTCACATGCCGACGACTTGAAATGGACACCAAAAAAACAGAACATTATAAATAACGGTGTCCATGCGCAGGGGCAGAGAGACACATTTTTTCCCTAAAAATAAAACCTATATAAAATTACGTAAATAAATACATAATATATATTATGACCAAAGGTTAAAGAATAAGTTCACTAGATCTTTTGTCTCATTAAAGCGTTACAAATAAGATTCATCCCCTTTTTTTTATAACGAACTGTCCCCGTATTACAACCTCTTAAAATTATTGTGGGATGCCCGAGGATATTTAGGAGGAGAACTATAATATACTGGCATGGAATTTACATACGAATTCAACGAACAATTTTAGGTTAGAATTTGAAAAAATCGAGGCGCCTGTTTTTGGTATTGAAATATATTGCATTTTTTAAACTTTGAAACGGCTCGGATATATTTTTTTTTTGGTATTTTAGTGTACGTGAAAAGATACATAATCTTGTGTAGTTCACAAATGTCATGTCATGTCAAACTTCGTATTTTTGAGTGAAACGGAACACGTTTTGTTTTTATTGAAAGGTTAGTAGACAGTTCGCGCTTATGTCTAAACACCATAGATACCACCAGAATACCAGGCAGTCAAATAATTATTAGTAACGTCAAAGAGTCCCTTTTTATTAGTGTTATTCGAAAAGTTTATGAAACAGCAAAATGAAATTTTATGAGTCCAATAAAATTAGCTAATAATATTAATAACTTTTATGAAACAAGCCTCTAGTCATGTAACAAACAGAGCAACCAGCGCGCCGAAAAATTTTTCACTGTACGGGTCGGGGCGGCGCGGGCGGCGTGGCGCACGTTTGGCCGTATACAGAAAGAAAGCTGGAAACTTATAAGCCCTTACCGGCGTTGACAGCGCTGGTCCGTTCTACACAAAGGAAGCAGGTTGAAGCAGCGGTATTGCCATACACACATGCATGAGGGTGACGGACGACGAGGGTAAGAAATTAGTGAGCGGACAAATTGTAGTATTTAAGTGTACTATCCTATATGAACGATAGTATATAGTACTCAATATGAAATTATAGTATGAATACTATAATTATAGTACATGATGCAACACAGGCGCCCAGCGCTGACCAGCGCGTGTTGAAGCTTGTCGGAACTTGTCGGCACCGTTCAGTGCTTATCGGCGCGCGTTCATATATTTTCCTGCGTGGGTTACCAGCGCTGACAAGCGCCGGTAAGCGCTTATAAGTTTCCAGCTTTCTTTCTGTATACGGCCTAAATCTGGGTGAAGTCATAATTCGATCGTAGCACCGCGCGCCGGTCACTCTATTGCGTGGATACCGAAAGGCGCGCCTTGATAATCCTGTAGCTTGAATAGCTTGATACATGGCGAAAAAGGAAACCACTACCTATCCAAATACCCTTAGTGACATTTAATTTTATACAGGCAAAGTCTGTAAAAAAAATATAATCACTTATTACAACATAGATAATAATCTGGACTCCGAGGTCGATTACTAACTGCTCACTACTCACTCATTCATTATTAAGATCACTTATAATTCGCCTCATTATTTATGTTAAAGTTCTGAATTTTGTTTAACCTTCGAAGAATATTTCTTAACCACATAAGGAATTCGTCTTGTGAATCGTTTACAACCATTGTTAGCAAATATTGGTTGATCTTCTGTTGGACCATAGGTAATCACCGACATAGCATCGCTGAAAAAAAAAGTTAGTCTTGAAATAATCGTATTTTTTACCGACTTCAAAAGGAGGGAGGTACTCAATTCAACACGTATTTTTTTTTTTTGTTTTTCGTATTTTAATAATTGTTTTTTGTTAGATTGGGTATACTTTCAATTTGGTCCCATATAAGTTTCATTGAGATCCGACGATAATCTTCGGAGATATGGGCCCTAATGTCATGGAAGTCATGAATAATTAGAACAATAATAAGTAAAATCATCTATGTAAACATTAGCTTTGTTCTAGCTGAATCAGTTGGGCCCGGCTGCATCTGCAGTCATTAATACCCTCCAATCCACATTGGGCCCCCGTTATATGAGGGGGGACTAATAATAATAAAGTTCACTATTTATTTTGTTGATAGAAGCATGGCCGGGCCGGGCCACATATACGTTGTGACACATAGATTAAAAAGAGCTTTAGTAATAATCTATTATCAAAGTTCCTAATAAGATTTATAAATAAATACCTGTTTTTGTACTGATTTTATGTGACATTATATGATTTTGTAATTAATACCTAACAAATATTTTATTGTACTGAGTTTATAAGGTTAACTGTCGACTCACCTACCGGTTCACTGTGTGCCTATAGTTGTACACAGTGAACCAATCGCCATCTTTAAAAAACCTATAACTATTATCTTGTAAGATTTAGAGTTAAAATTTGTATAAAAAACTAATATTTAACATATTTTCTTTCGTCTAATCAAAAAAGTTCTTTAATACAATCTCATAAGGTAGATTTATAAAGGTTCAAACTTTTAGTGGTTCACTGTTGGCCATGTCACCCTAACTATATTTCTGTCCACAATTAATACTTACGCCATCATTTCTTCACTAGGATGATAAATGCCGTGCGAACGGAATTCAGCAAGTGCACACATTTCCACGTGATGTTGCTCTAATGGTAGGAATGGTATGTAATGATCTATCAAATGCTGGGCGATAGCCTGTGCTTTGCTGAAGCCACCTGAAATATATATTATTATTAATTAATTAACCGTTCATATAATGTATATTACTGTGCGTCACAGTCAATCGATTCGGCATATTATCAATAATAATAATACTACATACACTATAGGTCAGGCGTTACAACCTAATTTTAATTACCCCCTAAATGATCAAGCATGGCTTGACAAGCATGTACACGTAAAATTACCACCACCACTACCATTTGAAGGCGTGGCCTACCTTTGATAGGCCACGATAATCACGTGATACCTACGTGCTTGTCAAGCATCGCTCCTAGACGATCAAAATGTGATTGACAAGCCGAAAAATTTACGTACTTGACAAGCCGATGTCGATTGCGAAAATAGCATTTATTTTGAAGTCCTACACGGTGATCATGATTCAACCAGTAAAGGGTTGAAATAGGGGTTCAAATTTTGTATGAAAAAATAATGTAAAATAGACATTTCGACTTGAAACTTCCTAGATTAGAACCTAGTGGTAAAACGGGGTTCCAGAAGTTCAACGGGCACGAGCATGGGAACGGGCTCCAATTTCTGAATATTAATAAAAGTATTTTATGTTTTAATTTCATCAATATCCAATCAGCCGTTTTTACGTGATTAGGCGGATCCTCACCAAGCGAGCAGCCCGCCGCACGTCCTGCCTCGCGCGAGGCTAGTTGACCACGGAGGTCGTCAGGATGTAGGTAGTGTGACGCCTTAACTAGTTACTATATGTAGATAGAGGCTAGTTTTTACTCTTCGGATAAAAATACTAGAGGAATACTAAATTTTGCCGATTTTGCTAAGGCGCTGTCTCCACGGGCGAGAGAATCGCGACGGGTAAGCGCTTCTTCTATCGTCGCATCGACGCGATAACATCGCCGTGTGGAGACGCATTCATAGAGTATGTAGAAATACGTGGCACGACGACACTATCGCCGCGATTTTCTCGCTCGTGGAAATGGCGCCTAATTTGCGTAATTTTATAGACATGATCTTACAGTAAAAAAAACTGTAAGTATGAAGTTTTAATGCATGATACCAATTTTTTACTAATTTAAGTATAATCCGCGCGCGATGAGAATGGGATGGATGGAACCTTGTCAAAGTGAATCGAAAATTGACTAATTAGTTAAATTTAATTTATCAACTAATTGTTTAGTTGTTATCTTACTTGAAATTACTGCAGCAATAGTTCCCTTACCTCGGATGCGTGACACCGTGTTTTTGGATATCCCTGTGGCTATACAAGGTGTTACAAAAGTACCCCTAATGCCGAATATGGTATATAGGGACCATCGAACTGAATAACTTTTACTATGGGGCCAACTCTGAAATCGCGAAAAAAAATCAGCTGTTTCATACTTTTTGATATTTTCGATTTTAATTTTTGTATGAAACAGCTGATTTTTTTTTCGCGATTTCAGAGTTGGCCCCATAGTAAAAGTTGTTCAGTTTGATGGTCCCTATATACCATATTCGGCATTAGGGGTACTTTTGTAACACCTTGTATAGTCGGCGCGGCGTACCGTGCGCGTCTGTTTGACAAGATTCCATCGCATTCTCATCGCGCGCGGATTATACACACGACCTCACGTTAGATTATACAGTTAAACTGCGAAAACAGCTTTTATTACGTAGGGCGTCAGCGCGGTCTCAAGTAAATAATTGTTCTTGATTTTTACAAACTGGGCTGGGGCGCGATTCCGTAAGTGTGATATTTATTTATAATATGCTCTTTTAAGTTTTGTTGAGAAATGGGAAGAATACTTATATTAATTAGGTACACAAACCTTGATGATAGGCAGTTCTTCTTATGATGGGTTCAAAGTTGTAAAACTCAACATCATTTCTTTTAATGCCTTGCTCATATAATTCCAGTAAGTTATCAGCTATTTCTTGCCCTCCAATATTAGATATAAATATAAAAATAACATCTCTGAAAGTAAGACATACACATAAAGTACAATTTACAAATGTACACAATCAATATACACAGGTACATTTCAATAACTATTGTATTGTAATACTAGGAATGGATGTTGATAATAAATTTATTATCCATGTGCAAGCAAAGTGACCAAAGAGCGCCGCGTAGTCTGCACACTAGCGCCGCCATTGGAAAAAAATCATAGTTTTTAAATAAAGATGAAATTGTGTATTATCCTTCTGTAGTGCACTCCAAAAAAGCTTTGTGGTATTTTTCATTGTATTAACAATATTTTCCAGCCTGTCGTTTAGTTTAAAGGAGTTTTTATGTTAAAAGTGGCCACTTTTCGTAAAAATAACTAATAAACAAAATGACTTATTTAAATAAAAATTTATATGATCGAAGTTGGCAAGGCTTAAACAATATGCTTCACATACTACGCTTAGGCGATTGGCTGCAATTTTCTCATCATGTCCACAAAAAGGGAATGATGATTAAATATTCTAGCTTACCTGTAATCCACACCATCCACAGCATGGTGATGGTCCATCATGGGCTTAATGGCATCTAATACCGATGGGCACATGTCGTGGATCTCATCAAATATGATAAGTGCCTTTGAGCACGTCTTCACAACTTCATTCACTTTCATCATGAGGTCTTTCTGATACGAAAACAAATTGCATACCTATTTTATTATGATAACATACAATATTTTGATTTGAACTTAATACATAATATTTATTAGCAGCAACTTCGTCCGTGTGGACCTTACAGAAACTTTGATCAGGATAAAAAATAGCCTATAATGTTAATCGAGGTTGCAATCTGTCTACCAACCTAATTTCATCCAAATCAATCCAGCCGTTAAGGTCTGAAGAGGTAAAAAACGAAATATTCCGATCTGTCACCCTGCTCTGTCCCCATGGGGTGACAGAACGGACAAAAAAGTTTGATCTGTCCCCTTGTTACCGATGAGGGGACAGTTCGAACTTTATTCAAACCTTAATGTTTTATCTGTCCCCCTATCGGTATTAGGGGGACAGATAAAACTTTTTTATTCCTGTTTGTCCCACATAGAATTAAATATATATAATAATTATTATTTATATTATATTATTTTATTTATGTTCTTAAAAGTAATGCAACCTGTTATTAAATAAAAAACAAAATGATTTCGGTTTATAATCACCTTTATTTATATAAGTTATAAATATTTCTTTTATTTCTCTAATAATTATCAGTCTTATTAAGATACAAATATCCATATTTGAACTTACTATTATAACATCACGAATATATCAATCAACATAAAACCTTGCCTTAAATATAAATCACAGTAGATATTGTATTGAAAATCAGCCTTCTGATTTTACTTCTTGCCTAGTTACTACAAATGAAACCGGGACTAATAAACTAAAAGTAAATATTGTAAATAGTCTCAACTTTTGCACGTGCTTCATTCATGCACTGTATTCTGCAAATAACGGCTTTAATCTTTATTCGATAAAGTTCATAATTACTTTCACTGTATTGTTGTTTACAGAAAAAGACCATGTCCTTCCGGGAACTTCATTAGTTCAAATAAACAATAGATTTTAAACCAAACAAACATATTTCAAAGTTGTTGGCAGTCGCAATGATGTGTAATACTAAGAGAACTAGTGCAAATTTATCACCTTTGGAGATGAGACGTCATAGCGAAAATATTCTTTATAATTTGGGAGAATTGCGTGTAACTAAGTGGATACGTAGTTTGCAAGTGAATTGTTGGATATTACCAATAAACTAAGTGGAAATTACAGCCAGGTGAGTTCAAATAAGTTTATACATCACGTGACTTTTTTAAATTGTTAAAAAATGGGGACAACAGATACAAAACCAATTGTCTCCAACGTCAAATAGTCGCACAAAAACAAATATTCTAAAAGACGAATACATAAGTACTTGACAAATGCAGTTTGTAGCTGGTGAAATTACTGTTGGTCATTTATTGGAGAAATTGCGATAAATATTTTAGTTAACAGTTATTTTTATTTTTTTATTTTAAATGTTTTATAATTCGTTAGACAATTGATTTCGTTTATTTACGTTTTGAGATTATTTACATTATTTACTTTTAATTTATTAGTCCAGGTTTCATTTGTAGTAACTAGGTAAGAAGTAAAATCAGAAGGCTGATTTTCAATACAATATCTACTGTGATTTATATTTAAGGCAATGTTTTATGTTGATTGATATATACGTGATGTTATAATAGTAAGTTCAAATATGGATATTTGTATCTTAATAAGACTGATAATTATTAGAGAAATAAAAGAAATATTTATAACTTATATAAATAAAGGTGACTATAAACCGAAATTATTTTGTTTTTTATTTAATAACAGGTTGCATTACTTTTAAGAACATAAATAAAAATAATATAATATAAATAATAATTATTATATATATTTAATTCTATGGGGGACAAACAGGAATAAAAAAGTTTTATCTGTCCCCCTAATACCGATAGGGGGACAGATAAAACATTAAGGTTTGAATAAAGTTCGAACTGTCCCCTCATCGGTAACAAGGGGACAGATCAAACTTTTTTGTCCGTTCTGTCACCCCATGGGGACAGAGCAGGGTGACAGATCGGAATATTTCTAAAAAACGCACAAACTTTCACATTTATAGTATTAGTAGGATGCAAAAATCTACTTTGGTATTGCAGTTAATTAAATTTTGCATTTTACCTTATTTGCATGTTAAATCTAAGAAGGATGATGGGTTTCAATATCTTTTCTCACAGGTGGTGGTACAATTGGCTTAATCTACCTTCTTATAATTGTGCATAGTTCACTAGCATGCTGGTTTTAATATAGTCAGCCTCACACGTAAGTACTTCCTCACAACAAATATAATGCCAATTCAGAAAACAGTTGCCTATCTTAATATATGCCTTTATTTCCGTTTCAACCGATATTTCTAAATTTTTTATTTATTTTATATTTATATAATTTGACGTTTTTGTTTTTATTTATTTGACACTTTAGTTTTCACTTACCATCAATAAACAAATAATGTATATTGATGGTAAGTGAAAATTATTAATAAATTAAACTTGTCTTTATTTTGTATGTAGCTGTACGTTTGACATAACAATGTGACACACTATCAATACAAAAACCAGCCAAAATAAAAATCAGTTGAAACGGAAACAACCCATTTATCTTTGGGTGACACAAAATACTTTGATTTGCATTTATGTCAATAAAAGACATTATTTACTTACTTTACTTTTCTCTAAATCTGTACAATCAAAATCTTTCTTTCCCATAAACAGTTTTACAAAACTGCTTTGCATGCCTTTTTTGTACAAAGCATCTGCTATCATGGTAGAAGCATAGTTTTTTCCTACGCCGGACCAACCATGCAAGCTGATTACCAAGGCTTTCTGGTTTCTCTTCTCTTTATTATATACAGCATCTTTATGAGCAACAAGAATATTAACCAACTCATTAACCAAAGGCTGACCAAACATTTTTTGTGAAAGAGATGTCTGCAATTCTGAAAGAAATAGAAAACAAATGGCATTTATTTTACAATTTTGATTAATTAGCATTGACATCAACCATTCATATCACAGAAATAATAGTAACTTGAACAATACCATTAGAACCATTTATTTGTAGCGTTATTAGATTATTAAGAAATTAGATAAAAATATACTTACTGTCTATATCATATGGCACATACTGTTGGTTACAACATTCCATAAAACGACAAAGAGTATTATCTTTCACAGTTCCCCAATTATACCAACCCCCGGCGAAAACAGCAGACCCAATAATGGAAACAGTAACCAACTCAGAAGAAACAAAAATTATAGCACTCGCAATAAATAATAAACTAAAACAATAATTGGACGAGAACATGTTTCTGGAAGGTAAATACGAGGTAAATACTGACTGACTGACTGAATAAAACAATGTTTTGGTTTTGTACTGTTCTAAATAAATACTATCTACCCAAATAACTAGGCTTTTCTTTTTCTTTTTGTTCAATTTTACGGATCACACCGTTTTTTACAATTTTACATCCTCTTTCTTTAAGTACTCTTTTTTTTCCACAAATTATATAGTTATTGTAGTTTCTTGTGGAAATTGATTGTGGATGGATCATTCACTTGTTCACTTCACGGCTCACGCACACTACTCACACAATACAACACAGTCAGTCACACCAGTCACCAATGTTTTGCGTGTAGTTGTTTGGTTAAAGTTTAACTCGTTTGAGTTGCAACCAAGCCACGGAACGATCAAGTTGTTTTTATAACCTAAAATAACTTTAGATGTCATTAAGTACAAAGTTTTCATTTTCTATTTCGGAATACGGATAATTTAAACATTCCTATAAACAAAATCAAATAAAATCTGTTTTTTTTTTAAAGTAGCAACCATGAACTTTTGAACACAAAAACATCAAAATACAAAATAATGTCAAATGACATTGACATTATGACGAAAGATAAAAGTCAGAGCGTTTATGCGGGCTTTGGTTCCTGCCCGCACCATACTTGTGTTCGTTGTTACAACTATGATGGAAACACTTCCAACATATGTTAATTATTTACTCCACAAATGCTATGTACAGAGAATATATACATGGAAGAGTCACATTGAAATAGGAAGGAATACGGACGAGTAAGGAAGGGATAATATTGATTTACAATAGCAAGAAAGCAACAATAAAATTCAGTGACAATAGTGTGTAAGACAGAAGTCAGAACAACCTTTCTTTTTCTCGTATTAACCATAGAGGAGTGGCGACCTCTTTGCAGACGCCACACGTTCTTCTTCTTCTTTTTTTGTTATGGCAATCTACTTTCCTCTTGGAAGTAATTTTTGCCAGTTTCAAGTGTTAAATAGTTCAGGGGCTCTATCGGCTAAAAACATTGAAGTTCATATTAACTGTGTTTTGACAGATGTATGTGGTAATGTATCATGCTCCTTCGTTTTGGCACAAATAAAAACTTACCAAAGAAAAGTAGCAATGTATCACATACATCTTTCAAAACACAGTTAACATGAACTTCAATGTTTTTAGCCGATACCGCCGCAGTGGTAGATACTGTTTAATTTTTCATTAGAATGCGGGTGCATCGCATTCCAATGCTGCTTGGAGCATTTGGCACCAAGTATATCAAGACAGTTTACTCGGTTAGTTCTGCCGAGGAAGCCACCACTTCAATAAAAGTCTCAGCTTCACACAACCAAGATCGCGCCTATTTCAATTATCCCACATAGGCGCGATCTTAAAATTATCCCACATATTGTTCAGTTGCGTAGACACTTGTACCATATAACTGCACCAATTTTAAGACACAACATCCACTATGAATCAATTTGAAAATAATTAAAATAGACACCAAACCGAACTCGACAAAATGGCGCCAAAAACTCCGTCAGAGCGTTTTTCAACGACCGATTTAGGGGTGCGTTCCGTCGCCGTCGCTTCGCTCGAGTGCACTCGAGCGCGCTCCGGTGCACACTCTGACCGTTCAGTGGCTTGGTGAAATTTTACTCAGACAGCTGTCAAGGGTGCATTCCGTCGCTTCGCTCGAGTGTATTCGAGCGCGCTCGGGTGCGCACTCTGACCGTTTAGTGGCTTGGTGAAATTTTACTTTGACAGCTGTCAGAGCGTAGTTTCACCCGTTCCGTGGCTCAGAGTGCAGCAACCAAACAACCACCTAAATCGGTCGTTGAAAAACGCTCTGAAGTTTATCTTTTGTCATAATGTCAATGTCATTTGACATTACTTTGTATTTAGATGTTATTGTGTCTAAAAGTTCATGGTTGCGCCTCAAAAAAACAGATTTTATTTGATTTTGTTTATAAGAATGTATAATTATCCGTATTCCAAAATAGAAAACGAAAACTTTGTACTTAATGACATCTAAAGTTCTTTTAGGTTATAAAAACAACTCGATCGTTCCGTGGCTTGGTTGCAACTCAAACGAGTGAAACTTTAACCAAACAACTACATCCAAAACGCAAGAACGCACACCAGCGGCGGTATCAGCTAAAAACATTGAAGTTCATGTTAACTGTGTTTTGACAGATGTATGTGATACATTGCTATTTTTCTTTGTTAAGTTGCTATTTGTGCCAAGACGAAGTAGCAATGTATCATATACATCTGTCAAAACACAGTTAACATGAACTTCAATGTTTAGAGCCTTAGGTGGTTGTTTGGTTGCTGTTGCTGCACTCTGAGCCACAGAACGGGTGAAACTACGCTCTGACAGCGCTCAGAGCTTAATGCTCTAAGTAACCGAGTAAACTGTCTTGATATACTTGGTGCCAAATGCTCCAAGCAGCATTGGAATACGATGCACCCGCATTCTAATGAAAAATGAAACAATATCAACTCAAGAACTGGCAGTATGGCTTAGACCTTCGCCTGTCCTGAAAAGGACGAATATAACTACTACTACTACTACTCGGTCGAATCGAACTGTCAAAACATAGTGTCAAAATGACTGAAGAGAAGAAAGAATAATTTAAAGCAAAAAATACTGTTTGCTTTATTATTCTTCTGATTCTGAGCTTCCCATCATGAGTTCATCGTTCAAAATAGAGTCTGGCATACAGTTGTTAGCAAGATTGACTAAAAAACATAACATTGAAAACTTTTACCCGGTCTTATTCAAAGATGGGCCTAAACAAAATGAAGTTATTGAATTATACAGTGAGAGCGACATTAACAGCTTGTTAAATGATTTAATTTGTGAAGCATTATTGCCAATATGCTTTGGCCATACAGAATTCAGTGTTTTACTATTAAATTGCAATGCTAATTTTAACTTTAACTCTCTTGTCTCCTATATGAAACAAAGGATTATTTTAACCCATTCAAAACAAAAAGATGTTGTTGTAGAGGAGGACAATGACATGAAACTAATTGAATTATTACTGGAGAAAATGCTAAGCCACATTTTAATAGCAGATATATATGACTCTACACAGCTATACACAACTATTCATAACCTTGAAAGTGTTTTTTTGGAAAATTCAAATGTAGCTTTGTTAATTGTTGATACAGTTACAGCATTTTATTGGACAGAACAATGCAACAAAATAATTAAAATGGATGCATACATTAAAAACTTACTACAAATGATTCAGAAAGCTACTAAAGGACAGAAGGTTCCAATTATTTATACAAGACCAGAACATTTTAGTTCCAGTAAGGATTCTATAGAAAATCTTGAAGCATGCAGTGAGTTACCAGTTCTTGAGAAAGTCAATTATAGAATACAAATAATTCTAACTAATGAAGACTGTATATATCAGGTTAATGTACGAACATATAAAAACTTCTATAAACAGAAACTTTATATGGATCAAGATAAAATTAATTGGATCTAATGAAAAAAATTATGAATGTGTCTAACTTTGATTTTTATGTCTACCATCTACACAGTATTAAAATTCTATGCAACTAAAACTTTTAAATGCCTTGCTTTTGAAATAAATAACTACCTATTTTAATTATCAAACAGCAGATAAAACTGTAAGTTTCACAACACACATATTATAGAAAGTCTGTGTTCTCATCACAGATAAATATAATACTATTAGTAGTAGGTAATAGTGTACATAATAGTAGAATAGAAAAATAAAACAGGGTGTATTATTAAATGTACTAATTAATGTGTTGTTACCAGACTGTGCTATAAAAAGAGGTGTAACAAGATTAAAAAGATAATTATAAAGTTAACACAAAAACTTTAATGTGACACAATTCATTTCATCTAATTGCTTTTACCTAAACATTAAAGAGCTATTTCATATAAAATATTTGAGATCCCTAAATGCGCAAAAAAAATGTCAGGAAAAATTTCACTGATGAATGAGTTTAGTTTTTCTCACAATGCAAATGAATCATTTATTTAGTGGTATGGAAGAGATATCTTTCGAAATATTAATTAATCTAGATATAGATTTTAAGCAAATGTGAATCCTTACCTCCTTACCAGTGGCGAGGGGTGAAATTATGGCGAAGGTAAGCTGTTCTACAAAAATGTTATGATCTGCATATTGGATCAGTGGGGTGTGATTTCTATAAGGTTAATCGAAGGAAATCAGCTTGAATGGACCCTTTGCCACTGCTACATACAAATACTTAGATTTTTATAAATAGTGCAGTGCATTAAGTCTTAAGATTGTAATATTTTCAATTATAATTATAATCCTTAAGATATGCAAATCTTACTTTATTTAAATGAGTATTTGAAAAAGTTAACATACTGCATTAGCTGTATAAATGAGAATTTCACTTTAATAAAATTTAAAGTCCTTACCTATAAAAACATTTAAAAATGTGTAAAGTATCCTTTTACATTTCTAATAACTAACAAATTGTTCATAGAACTGACAAAAAAATATCACAATATTAACTTTTATCTTATAAAAATAAAGCTGCAGAAAACATCTTATTGGAATATCACATCATCAAGTAAATTATAAACATAAAAAGTACAAAGCCATGACTAAAGTAATTAAGGTTTTCCCATTTACTTATAGTGTGATAGTAAGAATAACCAGATTCCTGTACTGTAAAGGATGCTTCAAACATAACTCCCAGATAAGCAAGATGAACTATAGTTATTAATGAAAATAATGTATTAGTAAATACTGCTAATAAACTGTTCTTTTTATGTTTGTGGTCACACTGCTTCACACATGGATTAGCTAAACAACACACTTCTAATGCAGATGCAACCTTAAGGCGTAAATTGTATTCCACATAAGAAAATGTACCAATACTTAAAAGAACAGCAGAAAACTGAAAATTCATACCATGTAATAAGGAAGATACTGCATAAGTTGCTAATATTGCAGTAAATTGACCATAAACTTGACATGTTTTAAAAACATAATTCTTCAACCACTGGTGCATTGGTATGTTCCAATAAATAACTACTTGAACCAAGGACCTTGGTAATTCAATAAAGAATGGTTTAGTTACCTGAAGGTCTGAATGACAATCGTTAGTCAGACCAAACCCAGCACATATCATAGATACAATTGACATGCTTGATACAAAGTAATGTGACATTCTGAAAGCTTGGGCATCACGGTATGCGACAAGCCATTTTGATGTGTCATCATTTATATACCATGGCACAATACAGTTAGATAATACTAAAAAAGACATAGCTATAATCAGATTTACTATTATAATTTTGAACCATCTTTTAGTGATAAATTTCACATCTAAGTAATTATTGTATGTGTGAAAAGATATCCAAGGTCCAAGAACACAATTTGCTGGACACATTATATAGCCCCCAAATTCCACTGGATTTAATATGCTTTTATACAAATCACGATCCAATTCGATTGCTACTGAAATAATCTTCATTGCTGCTACCATTTGTATTCCTCGTATTTGTTGCCACATTTTTGGATTCACAATGTATATTTCACTGAGTAATAGAAATGAAATTACAGCCACTAAAACAAGCAGTCCTCTCCATTTTGTTGTAAAAAATGATAATAGGATTATAAAAGTATACGACCCAACAGTTAAACCAACAGTCCACACAAAAGCTGCTCCAACACTATAATAAAGCAAAAAACTTCCTATGACCAAACTTATGCTATGCCGAACATTGTGCGGTACAGATATAGTTTGAATTATAAATCGAAGAAGTAAATTTGCTAGTATTAAATCTTTAGCGAACCGAAGACCCTCATAAATAGTTGGCTCCGCACACAGCGCTAAGTATGTCCATGTATTTATGGTATAATCTTCGTCATCATCCATTATGGTTGTTGTTTTGTAAATTGCGTATGAATAATCCCTGTCACGGCATTATATTTACACATCAAAACGCCTAATTACAGACATATTTTATTAATTAGATGATCCGACTTTTCTTCGCATCGCAGTCTGCACCCGCACTACCCGACCCGCGCATTCCACTGAGCAAGTAATCGGCCGCACGCAGTCAGTCGGCAACGGCACAAATTATATACTTAGTTAATATACGTAGGCAGGCACTAGGCAGCGGCACAATTTATATTATTTTATTCTTCTGAGTTGTGGAGGCTCTGAGTAGGTACCTAAATTGTGTGTGATGACTGATGACTGATGAGATTCTGAGCTGAGGATGAGATGAATTTTATTATTCTGAGACTGTGACATACAGGCTCCGGTCCGCATGGCGATAATATCGATTATTGCGTTAGTAATGTAACGCTCACGCGCGGTCCGCATTCAATATTGCGCTTAAATCGACACGACAGTTGGTTTGATAATGCGGACGGACCGTTCGGCTTCGTAAGCGCGGTAACATTTCATTCTAAGTTCTAACCTCAAAAACAAAATGGATTGATAGCTATAATCAAAAAAACTAAACTATTAATTTTCGTTCTCGAAAGTGACGATAGTAATGAAGAGCGTTTGATTATTGAGTCATGTGCAGTGCACTCAACGTCTTTTTTTTTCACCTTTTTACATCGGCCACCTCTTTTATAAGCTCAAAATTCATAACAAAATCTAACCAATATAAATGCTCTATCCTTTTGTTGTGAAGAGTAAAAAAAATCCTCTAAACTCGACTTGTTTGATAATCACTTGCTTGACTGACACCTTTGACAGGATGCTCGCTCACAGTGATTACGCCTTATGGCGGTATACACTTTCATTAGTGATTAGTGCGAGTGGCTCGTTTAGTGTTTAGCAAAAAACACGTTCGGACAGTCTCTGATTAGTGTTAAGTGTTTAGTGCTTAGCGAAGCACAGTGTTTAGAGCGCGTTCTATTTATTCTGCAAGTAGCTCCTTCGTCGTCCTGCCTTCATCCCTCACTTGCAACTAAACACGTCTGGACAGGACTGTTAAGTTTAGTTTATATCAATAAAGCTCGTATTCATTTTTCCTCTTATTTGTCCTTGATAAAAATAATTTAAATAAATGTCTACCAGGTGGATCAACTCTGTAACCCACAAATTTGTGGGCTATATGTTCAACATAGGGTAGAGTGGAGGGTTCTGATGTGGAGCATTCTGAATCAAAAATGGAGACACAAAAAGAGAAGCTCAGACATAAGAAAAAAAACAAAGTTGATTGATGCTCTAGAACACTGCAAAAGACTGAAATGGAAGTGGGCAGGGCATATTGCACGGATGAAGGAGGGTGGAGGACAGGTGGGCCAAAAAGATAGTGTCATGGAAGGGACCTGTCGGCAAGAGAAATAGAGGCAGACCGGCAGAGTGGCTCGATAAATAATTATAATTTTGATGATGTAAATGTTATTTTATTAAGGAAATAAAAAAGCTTAAATAATAATAATAATGTTCAACATGCTTGTTTATAATAAAATATCCCAAATACAAAAAACAGGCAAGATACGTAGCTCTGCAAACCATAGCTGCTGAAATGCATTTAGAAAATTTCGGGGTGAAGGAGGCCTATGCCAAAATAAGAATGTTACGTTCGACGTATTCAACTAAACAATGAACTAAACAGCGTTTGCTAAACAGTATAGGACATCACCTACTTATCACTATACACTAAACATTGCACTAAACACTAAGCACTTGACTAATCAAAGTGTATACCAGGCTTTACGCTCGGCGGCATGGTTGATCGGGGTCACTGTGAGCCCAAGATGGCGCTGGTAATGACGTCATGAGTGATGTCATGATAGATATTATTGTATGAAAGGCGCACCCCACACGCACTAGTAAATAATGTGATCCAACAGTATTTATCAAATTCCATGGTAGGTATTTACTGCGTGTGTAGGCTAGTGTCCTGATGGATTTCAGTATTTTCTTGATATCTGAATTCCGGAATAAAATTATTCCACGGTTTCTAGTGTTGCCAGTAATCGTTTCTCAAAAAGTACGTCCAGGCTCCTGAAATAGTACGAAAGTGCCAAACAATTCAAACCAAAAATCAAGTCTTTTGAACCAATCTACTCAAGGCAAGGCCCTGCCGCGGGGCAGGGCATTCAGGGCCGATATTATAGATTAAAATTAAAAAAAGATCTGTGATATCGGCCCTGCATGCCTACACAAAGTCCTGCCCTGCATGCAGGGCAAATGCATGCAGGACTTAGTAAAAGCATGCAGGGCCGATACTATAGATTAAAATAAAATAATAATACTCGGCAATGGCCAGAAGAACAAATGATATCGAAAAAAGTGAAGATCGGAAAACATTTGTCTAGTGTTCACTTGTTAAAAATGGGTGCAAGCGATTTTAAACCTTATTAACATTGATCTAAATAACGGTTCTTAATGAAACAGCAAAGTTAGCGAACGAGAAAATGGGGAAAGACAACCGAATTTCAAACGTCAATAAGGTCGAAAATAGCTTTTTTAACTACAGATTGCATCAGATTATAATACATTGTTTTGTACCGCAAGCGCTCTGACGTTGGTCACTTGTACAAAGTTGTACTATCTAATCGCATTGTGCCAGGATACAACAAAGGTACGATACACGCTCAAATACTACGTAAATCGTAATAAAAGGCACGATCTGGCTACATTACCACTTGATAAATAGTGAGCTTCTAGCTAGCCATGCGTGTTTATTCCATCGACGGAATGTGATCCATCATTCCATATCACACAGTTGGGTCACAGTATTTATCGTGCGTGTAGGGTTTGCCTTATCGTGCTACCTTCTATGCGGAATTGCGTTGCGGACCGCAGTCAACAGCCACAGACAGCCACAGAGGAAAACATCACCACAGACTATTAAGCAAACAAGTTATAATCACATCATTCACATCACTACGTTTTTTAATAACGACATAGTCTCATTATCTCAGCCTTCTGACTCGGATCGGACTCGAGACCAACGTACTCAAATCAAAATAAATTTGGTATTCGAGTAAGCGAGTCCAAGGCAGGAATCGAGTCTGAAGGCGGCTGTACACTCTCGGTTGACTGCACTCGTACGAGAGTGTACATGGTGGTATGGCGCTCGCTTCACCTCGTGATGTCTCGGGCTGCTCTCGAGGTGTCTCGCCTGCTCTCGCTCCCGTGGCGGTTTTTTGCACTCAAGTCAAAGGGTCTCGGCATGCCTCGTGAGGAACGCCGAGAGCATTGCTGTACACTCTCGCGTGCTTCAGTGCATGAGCAACCGAGCCGAACACACGTGTTTACCAGCAAAATGTGGAGCAATGAAACCAAACTGAATTTCATAGAAATAAATACTATATTTTTTTTATATTCTCGGCGTTTGTAACCGCAATTGAAGTGCAGACGAGAGAATAGGTGAGAATTGACGAGAGCACTCGCGCGAGAGTGTATGGCTGTACACTATCGGTCGAGTGCATTCGTACGAGAGTGTACACTATAGCGCTCGCGGATGGGCCTCTGGGAGTTTTAGGACGAGAGCTCCTCGCCAAGACTTGACGAGAGCACTCGCGCGAGAGTGTACAGCCGCATGACTGAATCAAGGTTCTTAATGCTCCTTACTCTTACTCGCTTAATGCTCTAAGCCTACTCGGCACATCCACAGACTATATAGTGATACTAGTACATCGTTAATCGCTAAGATCGCTAGTTCTGTGGTGTGCCTATTTGATTGAGTTTTTGGTTTTGGGGTGAATGAAATCGTGAATTTAACTTTTACAGTGAATTATTAATTTTATTGGATACCCTTAAATTAATATTTTTTATCGGAGAATTGTATCATGGTGTATTAATAAGTAAAAGTGCATAATGTAACACAAATATTTGCGTTGTCCGCCATAGGACTAGAAGCATTACCTGTATCACAGAATAACTAATATCTTTTCTGTGTTGATTGAATTCAGTTCGGTGTTTTATTTTTAATAATACTGTTAAAAAGTGAATGTGAGAAATGGCAAGCCCCTCGCCTCAAAGTAGTCCTATGCCACCTCCGCAGGCTCCCAGTCCCATGGGCCCACCAACTCAAAGTCCGGCGCCTCCACAATCTCCACATAGCCCGTATAATCAGCAACATCTAAATGGGCCACCCCCTCCCCATCCTCCTGGCCCCGGACAACCACCAATGCCTAATCATATGTCACCTGGACCTCCATCGCATTCAATCGCCCCGAACTCTAATGGTCCGCCTGGGGTATCCCAGCAACATCCGGGAATGCCACCGAGCGGTCATCAAATGCCTCCGCACATGGTAGGCCCTCACATGGGAGGGTCACCCAGCCATCCGATGCCGACCGGAGCTCACCCGTCAGGCCCCAACGGCCACCCAAGCATGCAAGGAAATCCCCCTCATCCTAATATGCCTGGACAAGGGCCACCTCATGGCTACATGCAGCACCAGATTGGACATATGCCATCTGGACAGGTAAACCCATTATATTTACATGCCTACAAAAATTTATTTTTCTTTATACTCATATTTTCATTATTTTCAATAATTAATGTTGTAACTAATTCACAAGTTTTTTCTTAGGCAAGAACTGAGCGTTTATTGAAGAAATCTATGCATCTTCCCCCACACAGTACTTTTAAAAAATAAGAATCAATTATTGATACAAATTTGTATTTCAAAGACTAAAATTAATTATATGAACCATATTATTAAAATCATCAGTATGATTAATGAGGTGTTGCTGTAGTATAAATTTATGCTATTAAATAAGGGCCCATAAATTTCTTTACCTATTGTCAATGTCTCCTCTAATATTGTTGTAAGTTGTTGACTCAAAGGTATTATATCCTTAGGGTGAGGGATACTTTCTTCTTTGTATTTCATGTATACTGTGTATACTATTGGTACATTTAGTTTATACTTGACCCAATCAGCACAGTTACCTGAGAAATTGTCTGAAAAACAAGTACTTATTAAGTAATTCCATTGTAGAAACTACTTTAAAAACTTGAAAGTGGTTACATATATATTTTGGAAATAGCTGGTTTTGTAAAGTCTAACCAACACTATTTACAAAATTTTCCCAAACACGGAAAAGGTCAATTAAAGTGCGTTCACAGTATAACATGTTAAGTTTGGGAAGTTATCATACAGCATTGCTTAAGAAAAGTGTGATGGAAATGGGACCAGCAATTTATAACCAAATACCTGACAAAATTAAGGAATTGAATAGTTATATGTGCCCTAAAAGAAATTGACATCTATTTTATTATTGGAAAAATGTTATTATTCTATTACAGCTTTTCTAGCTGATAAATTTTGACATCATATGTTTTATTCCATAATATTTTGCTTGTAATAAGTAGACATTTCTTATTTTATAAATACTTGTTTTAAAACAAGTAGACTTGGCGGAATTGTGCATAGACCACAGAGCAAGCCACTCATTAAGAAGAAGAAGAAGAAAACAAGTAGACAAAGAAAATCCTAGATTATATGGTTTTGATCGTTATTTTTAACATATGAGTTTCACATGAGCAGTGGAGGTAGTAATTAAATAAATATATAAAAATCAGAAATAGCTTTTATAAAAATCATAAATAGTTTACTAGTGAACAACCGCTCTTCTAAGGGGGCAGACGCCCCTCCCTGCCCGTACGTTATGGTTATAGGGTAACGAAAAACAAATTTCTTGTTTTTAGGGTTCCGTACCTCAAAAGGAAAAAACGGAACCTTTATAGGATCACTTCGTCCATCTGTCTGTCTGTCAAGACCCTTTATCTCGGGAACGCATGGAGGTATCGAGTTGAAATTAAAACCATATATTCAGGTCTACAGTCCCTTGAAACTGTGAAAAAATCAAACTTCTAAGTTGACAAAAATAAATATGGCCATTTCTGCAGCAAAACTCTTTTGACACTCTCAAGGGAATCATTTATAGGGTACTTCCCGTTGACCTAGAGCTATAAAATTTGCCTAGTAATACTGTCTTATACTTACTGCAAGTACAGGGAAAAGTCTGAAAACTAAACATTTGTAATTAAATCATAATATAGTCTTTATTTAAGTACCTACAAAGTCTGTACTTTGTAAAAACTGGTCTGCAAGTCGGACTCGCCCACTGAGTGTTCTGTAACCCTCAGTGGGCGAGTCCGACTTGCAGACCAGATTTTAATTCTTAAATTTCCTTAAAATACATGTCAAAATAAAAAATTCAAAACTCATTTATTCAGTCTAGGCTGTTACAAGCACTTGTGAATATCAAAGAAGCTACGCCATCGGTTCGTAAATTCTAAGCGCGAGACCTTGTAACAAGAAGAACCTATGAATGCTTTTTAAAAGGGACATTTAGAAATGAAGTTATCTATCTATCTATATATATAAAAGGGAAAATCACTCACTCACTGATCACGAAATCTCAGAAACTGCAAGTGCTAGGAGTCTCAAATTTTGCATGGGGGCACCTTTTAAGGCGTAGGTTCTCACTAAGACGGGATTTTGCGAAATTCAACCCCTAAAGGGGTGAAACAGGGTGGTAAAGTTTGTATGGGAGAACGCGATTCCTTGGCCCGATTGACTTGGAATTTGGCATAGACATTCTTTCACAAAATTAATTGAACACGTGTTTCGTATTTTTTAAATATTTATTACCTAACAGGGTTAAAAAGTGATAAAAAGCTACTTTTGATGTGATTGACTTCGACGTCGGAATTGAAACTTTTTTGTGCATTTGATTGATTAAATAAGAAAAATAAATATCATTTGTCATATCAACGTAGTATTACATTCTCTTTGGCCATTTCCCCTGAGAGTAGGTAGAATGCATTATCGCCATAGTCATTGAATAGTTCCTATGGCGTTATGTTGACAGTGTTGTAATTTTTTCCTTATTGCGTTGTAATAACGTGCAAAATTATTCCCTCTAATTATTAGTTTAATTTTAAAAGAATACAATATTCGGTCAAGTCGCCTATGCTATGACAATTAATAAAGCACAGGGACAAAGTTTAAGAGCGGCTGGTGTAGATCTGCGCAGTGATTGTTTCTCCCATGGCCAGCTCTAATGTAGCCTGCTCGAAAGTCAGCTCGCCGAATAGCCTTTTTATTTTGCAACCGGATAACATGACAAGAAATAAGGTAGGTATACAACATGTTATAAAAATACCCTTAATGCTGAATATGGTACATAGGGACCATCAAACTGAACAACTTTTACTATTGGGACCAACTCTCAAATCGCGAAAAAAATCAGTTTCATACATTTTGATATTTCCGATTTGAATTTTTGTATGAAACAGCTGATTTTTATTTCGCAATTTCAGAGTGGTCCCATTATCCCCACCATATTCGGGTATTTATGTAACATGTTGTATATTATAGAGAAGTGTTGGATGATCGAGATTGATAATCCTGATAATGCACAACATATTTTTATTTAGAACTAGCTGCACCCGGCATGCGTATTGCAATGCTCCGTTTTTTTAGCCAGGGATTTTCCCGGTCGTAAGCACAACAACTCACCAAAGTTTCATCATAATCGGATCAATGGTTTAGGAGTCCCGTCGTCTGTACACTTAGATCTTTTAAACTATGCATAAAAAACCGCATCAAAATCGGTCCATAAGTTTGGGAGCTAGGTTGTCTCAAACAGACATACACACACAAGTCAAACTTATAACACCCCTTGCGTATGTTGTGTACGTCGTATATACATATAGTGGTGGCCACATAATTAAGGACACAAGACGATTTTCATACAAACGAGGTAATTTTGAAGTCTTGGTTTTCCGCTAGGGATTGAACTAGCTGTGATCTGATGATGGCCATCCAGGGAGTGAATGGAGAAGATTATGATAGCAATACACACCCAACTGATCTGGTCAGCATTCTAAGAGATGTAAGCATAAGAATTTTCACTTGCACGTTTTCATACATTTCTATTTCTATACTATACTCGCGGTTTTTTTAAACAATCTCTTAAAATGCTGGTCAGATCACTTTGGTGTGTATAGAAATCTGGATCTCCTCTATTCACTCCTTGGATGGCCATCACCAGATCACCGCTCGGTCAATCCCTGGCGGAGAAGCAATGCTTAAAAGTTACTTCGTTTGTAAGAAAATTGACTAGCGTCCTTAATTTTGTAGCCACCACTATATATAGTTATCCTGTAGTATAGTCTAATAACTTCACACTCACCACATTAGTAACTACATTGTACCCGTGCGAAGCCGGGGCGGGCCACTAGTTTTAAATAAAATCAAGAAATTTTCAATACTTACAAAGGAATCGGGCAGACTGTCCATTGAAATATGTAGCATTGTGTTCTTTTTGTAGCCTTTCACAAGCTGACATAATTATATCCATCTATAAACAGAATTCTTCACTGTCCAATAAACCTAACTATAATAAATGCTATGATATCAAGCAACTGAATAAATTATAATATATTACTTATATGCAACTACAAAATATATTATATTTTTATATCATAATTCCTACATTGTTGAAGCTGTTCTACATTATTAGGTAGTTTTTAGACATAGCCAAAATAATAATGATTACCACAACTCCATGATTAATAGAATATTGCATTGTGTGAGCAAATGGTAATGTGATTAGCCTTTTACCATATCCTATTACATTGATGAATGCCATTAACTTCACAGCATGTTTATTCAAAAATATGGAGAGACCTTTTGTTTCCTCTTCAGACAATGGTTTATGTCCCATATACACTGAATTACAAATGTTCTCATGGGCTAAAAATTTAAATTAATATGTTTCAAATTGCAAAGTCTTCTTAAATCAGTTATGTTAATATTACTAACCATTTACTTACTATTAAGGATCTTTTCATAATACCAATTTCTTTCTAAATTAATACCCACAGCAAGATTATTTTCGTGGTATACTGGCCAGTCACATTTCCTTTTTGGGTAGAATTCTTTTCTATTCTTTGCCCAAAATTCATCCTGAAACATATAGGTGTCAGTAATCTACTAGGGTGAAAAACGAAAATACTGAACATACTACGAGTAGTAAAGCCTGTTTTTGCAAAACACTTTTTTTAATTAACATTCCAAAGATATTCATTACCTTTTCCATGCTGTAAACATAACCATCTGGATTCATGATTGGCACAAAATAGAAACTAAATAAGTCCAGTAATTTTTGCAGTTGTTCATCCTTTAAAAAGCTATTTAGAAGTGACAATATAATTGCTACTGACATCCAATCTTTGCCTTGTTCTCCACCCACTATGACTACAATGGGACTGTTCTTATTTTTTACTAAGGATAAAGTGAACACTTCCCTCTTTTCATAAGTCAATGCAAGAATTTGTTTCTTTAAAATCGGATATGTTTTTTGCTGTAGATTTATCCATGATATTATTGATTTCCATCGTAAAAATCCTATTATTTTTCCATCATAATTTGAAGGCAATTCATATGTATCATTTTCTTCTCTGTGAAATTTGAGAACTTAAAATTCAATAAGTCTCCTAATGAACTGGACAATATCTAATAAGCTATATGTATACAAGTTATATTTTTTTAATAACAAATGAATCATAACATAATAAGCTTATGTCTTTATATTGTGGATAGAAAAACTAGAAACTGAAGCACTATAAACTTATTTCGTCTTATTACATGCCTTGGTTTTATGTCAATACGACTGTACTCCACACCATACTCTTCTAGTGTATTTTGAAAAAAGTCAATACAACAGTCCTCGACTATTACTTGCATGGGCAAAGCTGCCTCATTTGTCACACTATTTAAAAACACGAGAGATTCATCTTCGATGTGCAATTTGTAAAGCATAGACCGCTCACGTTGATTAAAAGCATTGACTTCAAAAAATCCATAATATGTTGCTCCACATTTGATGTGCAAAATTATTATTAAAAAGAAATTAGAAAGTAATTTAAAAAGGAAAATTCTCATAATTGCATTATCATTTAACAAAACATTGATTCAATGAGGCTATGGTTTGTTGTAAATTATAAACAGGAATTATCTTCGTTTTTTAATTGTGAATGCATTTAATTTTGTTAAGTACAATGCGATTTATTTCACAATGTAAACAACAGAAGTGACCAACTTCACAGCGCTCGCGGTACAAAACGATGTATTTTAATCTGTAAAATTTACTCTTTGTCATCCATTCTCGAATGAAGTTGCCGCAAATCACTGTTTATTGTCAGTTTAATCGCATTGTATGTGTTTTACTTTTAATGGGTGGCAATTTGGTGTTTAATAATAAAACTGTCTAAAATAGGGCCTACCGATGGGTGGCGGCCCTCCACCGGGCAACGGACCCCAGGGGCCGCCCGGTGGGCCATTGCCGCTGCAAGGTCCTCCACACGGGGTCCATCCGCAAGGCATGCCGCCAACCGGGCCCGGCCACATTCCGCCGCATCACCCCATGATGCCGGGCCAGGGTCCGCCGTCACACCCGCCCGGCCCGGCGTACGGACATGTGCCCCCCGCCCCCGGCGCCCCCGCACCGCCTGCATCCCAGCCAGCCCCCGGACAGGCGCAGCCTGGCGGCGGCCCACCACACCCGCCGTCCGCTCAAACTCCACCTCACGGTCAGCCCATGCAGTCTGCTAGCTCCGCCAACGGAGCGCCGCCAGCCTCGTCTCCTATGCAAGGGTCTCTGCCCGCCCCCGGCCCCGACAATCTGAACGCCCTTCAGCGAACTATAGATTCTATGGAAGAGAAAGGGTTACAAGAAGATCCGCGATACTCCCAATTGCTTGCGCTGCGAGCGAGATCGAGCAATCCCCAAGACCCTAGCAAAGGTCTCTTCTCAAATAATCAACTATGTCAATTGAGGTGAGTTCGTGTCCTATGTGATCACTTAACCTCATCAGCCTCCTGCCCTTATCGCAGTGTTTGGGGGTTGGTGCAGCACCATGTTTAGTTCTCCAATACATCTTTATTGTATAGTCTGTTTATCCCTACTTGTCCTATTTGGTAAACGATCTTCACCCAACTCTTTATTGAAATAATCATTTGTAAAATACAAAAAATGGTTTTCCACACATACATTATGAAAGAAATTGTTAATTTATTAATGACAATTGATATAAGTTGTTTATTACAACTTATTTTTAAATAACGATTTCAATTTAAAAGTCGTATGGCAACTGTCAAAAACTGTTTACTAGATAGGACAAGTAGGGATAAACAGACTATACTTACTAATTTATCACTTTTATTATTTCGAATCATTTGATTTCAGAGCTCAAATATCAGCCTACCGAAATCTTGCACGAAACCAGCCTATATCGCAACAGATGGCCATGATGGCAGCCGGGAAACGCACCAGTGATACACCGCCAGAATGTCCTACACCCCCAGCGCAGCCTCCTTATGGAGAAGGACAGGGCGCGCCGCCGACGTCCGGCGCCGGTGCCGGGCCGGCCGGCGGTAAGGCCGGCGGAGGCGTCGCCGGAGACGCGGCACGCGGCGGTGGTGGGGCACCGCCCACGCCTCTACCTATGACGGGCCAAATGGCACCACCGACGCAACCCACACCACCACTTGTCAACCCGGTAAATATATATAGCGGTGGTCACATCATTACGACACCAGTCGATTTTTATACAAACGAGGTAACTTTGAATCCTTCGTTCTTCGCCAAGGATTAACCGAGCCGTGATCTAATGATGGCATCCAGGGAGTCGTCCCCCCCTCTAACTTTTAAACTAAGAGAATAAAAATTAAAAAATATATATGCTGTAGATCTTGGTTGGTTTGAACGAAATATATTTAGCAGTTTCAGAGCTAGAGCACATTTTCCAAAACCGCAAATATAACTTTGTCATTTCTCACTATGAAAAATAAAGTTATTATTGCAGACGAAAAATTAAAGTAGCATTTTGGGTAGGTGTAGGTAATGAGTAGTCAAGTGAATACCTAATTTAATATATTAGGTACTTGCAACACTTTTATTCTTACTTCTGTTCCACATTTTTTAAAGTACGTAATCAATCATCGAGTTTGTACGGAACCCTCGGTGGGCGAGTACGACTCACACTTGTCCGGTTTTTTAAACATATCCTTTCAAGAATGCTGATCAGATCAGTTTTATGTCTTTAGCGATCTGGATCTCCTCCATCTACTTCCTGAATGGCCATTATCAGATCACGGCTCAGTCAATCCTTGGATTATCTCGTTTCAATGGTTTGTATGAAAATCGTTTGGTGTCCTTTATGTGGCCAGTATATATTTTTAGTATACTTTCGAGTATAATTTACAACGATCTTAAACTTAAAAGCTTATTTCCTATTGGTAAGTCGGGTTTTAACTAACTGAATCTAACAGAAATGTCAATTCAATGGTTATTATTGACCAAGCGAGCGCTTTTGCTTCGGCTTGGGCAAAAATGCTTTCGTATGTCCGTCTGGCTGTCCATTTGTTCTCATCTACAGGTCGCATTTCTTAACCGATTGTCGTGAAATTTTGTGAGCAGGTTCGATAATTAGATAGTTTTTTTCTGTAGAGCCAGATTTTCGAAATTGTTTGAAAAAAAAACACATTTCAGCAGTTTTGAAAAAAGTTCACAAAAAAATGTCACAAACGCTCACAGAGTCACTAATATTTTATGCAATTCTTTAATAGTTATTCCTTTTCTTCTTTCTACACAGCCGATGGGTGTAGCCCCTCCGATACGGGGAACCGGACCCTTGCGGCCGCCCGGGCCGGGTGCCACTGGAATGCCTAACCAACAACAGGTAATTGTTATTAGAAACAACCTTACTTCCTTACTAATATTATAAATGCGAAAGTCCGTTTGTTTGTTTGCTACGCCTTCACGTCTTAACTACTGAACCGATCATCATGAAATTTTGCATACACGTTGTCAGGGGTACAGAAAAAGACATAGGGTACCTTTAATCCCGAAAAAAATAATTGTTCCCGAGGGATAGCAAAAAACTTTCCACACAGACGAAGACGCGGGCGGTCGCTAGTATGTTATAAACTGGGATATTTTTTGCCTCAGTTCTTTAAAGGTTTCACACCATTTGCTCAAAGAAAGTTGTGCATTTTTTTAGTCATCCATAGTTTTGTCATCTTGTATTTCTTTCAGCCTGGGGTACCGATGCCAGGAGCGAAACAGAACCGTGTTACTAGTATACCGAAGCCAGTTGGCATTGATCCACTGCAACTATTGAATGAGAGAGAAAATAGGTAATGTATATTCCGAGCTACTAGCGGTAATATGTGGCAGGCAAATTCTATAATTCGCCCGTTTACAAACGGCATCGTCAGTTTATAAAATAAAATATTTTACCTAATAATATAATTTTTGCTAATATCATAAACATTTTAGGATTGCTGCACGAATTGCCCACCGTATCGAAGTTCTTTCTAATCTACCGGCGAATATAGCCGATGACTTAAGATTACAAGCTCAAATAGAACTAAGAGCACTCCGTGTGCTTAATTTCCAAAAACAATTGCGTGCCGAGGTAAGTTTGTCGCAAATTTTCTCATTTTTATCGTAAATCTACTTTATGAATTCTGTAATTTACAATTTATTTCTTACTTTGATTGTTATTTATGTCGTGGACGATTCGTTAAACTGAGCCGATCGAGATCTGCCTGGGCAGATCATGATGCTGATATTTCATGATTTGACCGAATTTTTCATGATATGCAAATCAAAAGCAGATTGACTTACGTGCGTTGAATTTGCGTGACTTGCCTAATAAAAGCTACATCTCGATGTGGCCAAGTGACTAGTTAGCCAAATAGACAAAGTTGCTCTATTAAAACTGGCCAACTTTATATACAAGGTATTACAAAAGTACCCCTAATGCCGAATATGGTAGCTAGGGACCATCATACTGAACAACTTTTACTATGGGACCAACTCTGAAATCGCGAAAAAAAAATCAGCTGTTTCATACATTTTGATATTTTTAACCGACTTCAAAAAAAGGAGGAGGTTCTATGTTCGTCTGTTTATTTGTTTTTTTTTTTTTTTTTTTTTTTTTTTTTTATGTATGTCCACCGATTACTCGAGAACGGCTGAACCGATTGACATGATTCAAACGCCACTTTATCAGGTTTGTTCCCCAGGTGGTCCCATTTTTTGAAAATTTTAAATCGGTTCAGTAGTTTTTGAGTAATCCTGAAAATACTGTAATTTTTTAGGTAACTTTTTCACGAGTTTTAACGGATCTTCAGACATAACTTCTTTGTTTATAAACCGATTTAGATGATTCTTGTTTCGTTAGAAAGGGGATACTTTAAGGATGTTTTCATTCAAATTTCCTTCACATTGGACCTTGGACTTCGAAGATACACAAGAGAACTCTTCAAAATCAAATATGACAGTGTATTAGTGATTACTCTACGGTATTGAAAGGTTTCGCATCAGCCATTTTTATTGTCACTACTGGGGCTGGGATACAAGCCTTACTTATGGGCTGATGAATAGGATGGACCATAACCCACCGCGCGGGCCCAATGCGGATTGGTGGGTGTTAATGTGCAAATGTAGCTGGAACTAACGGCTTAACGTGTCTTCTGAAGCACGGAGGAGCTCGAGATAATACACTTTGGTCACCTACCCCATGTCTGACCCTTGCTAAATTTAACAGTGCGAAAAGTGGATATTGAGTTACTAGGCGTATTATACCATTGAAAAGTGTGAAATATGAATAAAATATATTTATATCATCGCTAACATTTACTTATACATACCTACCACAAAAAAGTTAAAAATAAAAAAACTTTTAAAAATTAAAAAGAAAAACCTCCTTCAAAAAAACCTTAAAAAAATTGCTGTAAAAAAACAGCTTCAAAAAACGGCAGCTCTAAAAAGCAAGAAATAATATTCAAATCTGCATAATTACTATTCAAGTACCTACGCATATCTGATTTTAAAAAAACGTCTAATGAAGTCGGGTGGGGCTTTAAGAATTAAAAAATCAAATTGAGAAAGAGAAACCACAATAAATGTTATTATGATTAAAAAAGGAAAATATCTTTAGCCCCACCCGACTTCAAAAGACGTTTTTTTAAAATCAGATATGCGTAGGTACTTGAATAGTAATTATGCAGATTTGAATATTATTTCTTGCTTTTTAGAGCTGCCGTTTTTTGAAGCTGTTTTTTTACAGCAATTTTTTTAAGGTTTTTTTGAAGGAGGTTTTTCTTTTTCATAATTAATTTTTGTATGAAACAGCCGATTTTTTTTTCGCGATTTCAAAGTTGGTCCCATAGTAAAAGTTGTTCAGTTTGATGGTACCTATCTACCATATTCGGCATTAGGGGTACTTTTGTAACACCTTGTATATAAAGTTGGCCAGTTTTAATAGAGCAACTTTGTCTATTTGGCCAACTAGTCACTTGGCCACATCGAGATGTAGCTTTTATTATGCAAGTCACGCAAATTCAACGCACGTAAGTCAATCTGCTTTTGATTTGCCCAAGCATAGTTAGTCAGGCAAATCGTCAAACGTTAAGCTTTGAATAATATGGCGGGTATTAATCCGGTAAATCAAGAAATGCCGGCGTATCGTGATGTGCTCAGGCAGATCTCGATCGGCCCAGTTCAACGATTGGCCTACGACATTTATATCATTATATAGATATTGGGACAAGTGCGCCGAGATACAACTCTTGAGACAGCGGTAAATATCAAGGCCTACAAACGCACCAAGCGTCAAGGACTGCGAGAAGCGCGCGCCACGGAGAAGCTGGAGAAGCAGCAGAAACTTGAGGCCGAGAGGAAGCGCCGCCAGAAACACCAGGAATTCCTACAAACCGTCTTACAACATGGTAACATTTAACATTGTAACATAATAAGTAAAGTTCGAATATTCGGATGCATATTTACCTAAAGGTCAGATGTTGGGTATTATGAACAGCACTTTTTTATCGAAAAAAATCCAAGGATTTTGAAAATATTCAAGGGTTCCGGTACTAACCAATTTTAGTATTCCGTGAGATGTAATAAATAAACCCGATTTGACACAAATTCCAGTTGGCCTGTTACAAACGTAATTGGTTGCTTTTCGCTACTTTTTTTGTCAGTGATTTTTGAAGAAGCAAACACAAACTTATTACGTTATAACAAGGCCTATTAAACCTAATGGGATTTTAAAAACATATTTTAAGAATTTTAAAGAAGCCGCTTCCATAATATGTTAGCAACAATTGACTTTAGGTAAATATGCATCCGATTATCTGATCTCTAATAATAAGGCTACAAAAATATTAAACTTGTCTGTTTTTTGCAGCCAAGGATTTCAAAGAGTATCATCGAAACAATTTAGCAAAGTTATCGCGTATGAACAAATCCATAATGAACTATCATGCGAACGCCGAACGCGAACAAAAGAAGGAACAGGAGCGTATAGAGAAGGAGCGTATGAGACGGTTAGTTGACGATTATCTGTGTCTCTTTTTAACCGACGGTATGCGGCCTAAAAAAAATGATTGAGAATGTGCAAGCAGCGCTCTTTCATTTGATACCCCATATGCCCTAGTAGCCTCACTTCGATTTTTTAAGACTCCCTTTCAGTAATTATTTCTCTTATTTGCAAATAGTTGGGCAAACGTCATCTAAAACTATTTCAAATTGATAGCAATAGTAGTTCCCGAAATATCCAGCTGTGACAGACAGACAGACTGAGTAGCACCATAAGGGTTCCTTATTACCATTTTGGTACGGAACCCAAAAATGCCCTAATATAACTGATGACGTCACACGCAAGTAAATGGCTTCATTTCGTCGACTTATCGCAATACGTGCTTTTAGGTTTTGGGTGTTTTATTAGTTCTTTAAGTTATTTCAGAAGCAATCTTCTGATAATTTTGGTAAATTTTTAGTCTTTTGGAATTCGTTGGCACAGAAAAAATTATGTTTATTACAATGTTTACTTGTTTGTGACGTCACTCAAGTCACTCGTCCAGCGCCATAGATAGCAAAACCGTTTTTTGCACGGTTTTGAAATTTTAAACTTTAACATTGATTTTTCCTGAAATATCAATGTGGTGTGATGTTATTATGTAATAAAGAATAATATAAAATGATTTTCTCGAATCAGTCAAATAGCCTATTATCTAGTTTTCATTTTTCTTTACTAAATAATATGTAATCCGTAGCTTGATGGCGGAAGATGAAGAAGGTTACCGCAAACTTATCGATCAGAAGAAAGACAAGCGGCTGGCGTTCCTGCTGTCTCAGACAGACGAGTACATCGCGAGCCTCACGGAGATGGTCAAGCAACACAAGCAGGAACAGCGCAAAAAGCAACAGGAAGAGGAACGCAGGAAGAGGGTAACTTATTCAACCTTTATAACAGAGGGCCGAGACAAGTGACAAACGCTTGGCTTTACGATTATTCGAAGAAGTGACATGAGGTGTATGAAATTGGCATTTGAAAATGCCGTGATTGTCTATGGTCAGCGACATCTTACGTCAATAACTTACTAATTTCTGTTCTGTTCAAATTGTAGAAAGCTACTTGGGTATAGGGCCAGCACATTATACTCGCGTAGATATAGATTTAGGACAATGAGAAGATCCGCAGAGTTTACGTGTAGAAAATAGGTTTATTCTGGCGTGCTACAATAAAAAATAAAACCGGCCAAATGCGAGTCGGATTCGCGCACGAAAAGTTCCGTAAATATCATGTTTGTTGTATGGGAGCCCCCCTTGAATATTTGTTTAATTTTAATTTAACTATTTATTTTTAAAGTGAATATATAACTAAATATTCTGTGAATATTTCAAGCGTCTACCTGTTGCCGTTATCTATATCTAGCAAAAAAATCACGTTTATTGTATGGGAGCTCCTTTAAAAACATATTTATTCTGTTTTTTAGTACTTGTTGTTATAGCGGCAACAGAAAAACATCATCTTTGAAAATTTCAACTGTTACTATCACGGTTCATGAGATACAGCCTGTTGACAGATGGACAGACAGACAGACAGACGGATGGACAGCGGGGTCTTAGTAATAGGGTACCGTTTTACCCTTTGGGTACGGAACCTTGAAAATTAATATCTGTGCAGAAATCAAGAAAGAGGAAACTCCTGGAAGGTGGTGAGATCGACGCGTTGGATGACAGTTCCCAGACGTCCGACTCGCGCGTCAGCGTGATGGACCCCAAAACCGGCGAGGTACATCCTGAACCTTCTTATGGACTTGGTCGAAATTCTTATCCACTCAGCCCCACTCAAATGGCCAACATTCTATATGTTTGATCGATACGCTTTCTATAACAAATTAAATATGATCAATAGACGATTAAATCACATGTCTCAACAATCACAGTCTTTGGTGTACTGTATGGAATTCACAAGCTTACGGCACCTAATTTTATAGTTTACTGCCTATTTTAAAGCTTTACTAGTAAGTGTAGCGTTCAAACGCATAGAATGTTGGGAATTTGAGTAGGGGGGCTGTTATCTATTGCGGCAACAAAGTACACACGACAGCACGTCAGGTTATACAGTTTAACTGCGAAAACAGCTTTTATTACTCAGGCGGTCTCAAGGTCAACATGTATAGTCTGAGGTGCCGTCTTGTGTACAATAATATCACCTTAAAATCACAATTTATTACAGATATTGAAAGGTGAAGAGGCGCCTTTACTCTCTCAACTGAAAGATTGGATGGAGACACATCCTGGTTGGGAAGTCTTATCAGATTCTGAAGACTCGGGCGATGACAGCCAAGATGACGATGGTAATAATTTCTTATCGTATCTGATTATTAAGGATTTAATTCAGTTTGTAGAAATAATATGATGTAGAAATACTTTTGTGGATACAAGAACCACGTGGCGAGTTCGTAAAATGACAGTAGATAATTCTATACAATCAATTTGGCGGGGTATGACAGTAGTAGTAATAGCTTATTTTAAAATAGTTACAATATCCATATGAAACCGATATTTATGAAAAGTTGCTATAACAATATAATTATTGCTAAAATTTTGCATGCTCTCACACAACGTCATAAAACGTAGTTTCACTTTTCAAACCTTTCAATACCCCTTGAAGAGTCCACGAAGGTGTTAATTTGTGGCATCATACTTGTATTCCTTATAGAACGAAGGGGAAGAAAAGAGAAGAGCAAAGAAGAAAGAGAACGGGAGAAAACTGAGGAGGAGAAGGCGCGCGAAATGATCAAGAAGGCCAAGGTTGAGGACGACGAGTACAAGACGGAAGAACAGACCTATTATAGGTATTCAGACCGATTTAATACTCTTTAGAAAATCACATTCTTTTCACTACATCATTATGTTGTTATTCTCCTTTTCTGTATCTTATAAATGTAAAATTTGTATTATCACAGCATCGCCCACACGGTCCATGAATCTGTCACAGAACAATCCAGCATTCTGGTTAACGGAAACCTTAAAGAGTACCAAATAAAGGTATTTATAATGCATTTTAATTGTAGTACTAAACGTTTAAATACATTAATATTCACCGACACTATTTCTTACACTATTAATTCTTCTAATGCTGAATCCACATCGCACTGTCGCGAAGCTTTCCATTGTCGTGTTGTACAATTAGAAACTGAGAGTCAAGTAAATAGAGTTTAATTTCACTTAAAAATAAATTAAAGGGATTTAATAAATATAAACTCTTAAGTTTCTAATTGTACAACGCGACAACGAAAAGCTTCGCGACAGCGCGATAATGTGGCTTCAGCATAACACAATAATGATGTGATAATTTTATACAGGGTCTGGAATGGCTGGTATCATTGTTCAATAATAATCTCAATGGTATTCTGGCCGATGAGATGGGTCTCGGCAAAACAATCCAGACGATCGCGTTGGTGACCTACCTCATGGAGAAGAAGAAAGTCAATGGACCTTTCCTCATTATTGTTCCTCTAAGGTGAGCTTATAATAACGAACAAATCAATAAAATTTAGAGAGCAATCAATTCAATCAATGAGAACATTCTAATGTAAAGTTTTTTTTTATCTCTTTGCACTATGCCTGATAATTAAGTTAGTAAAAAAATATTAAAAAAAAAGAAATCGTGACACTGAGTAAATCATGTTCACGCCCCAAAGTTTAGTTTGCAGCGCAGCGGCGCACGGCAGTGTGTTTGCGCTCACAAACGTAGTTTGTAGACTCTTCCTGCCGCTCTGAGTCCGGATATTTGAATATATATGTCAATTGATTGATATTCATTTCGGCCAGTATGAAGATGTAAGTAATAATGGTACTCGGTAATCTACTCGACTCATCTGCGCGATAGCGGTGGGGGGCCGTCACCCTGCCCCGCATCTCACTACTCACCTCATCGTCTCCCACTAGTAGTACCTAATCGTTACGCTACGTTAATACCGTGTGTACTGTGGTGTGTTCAGTACGCTGTCCAACTGGGTGCTGGAGTTCGAGAAGTGGGCGCCGACGGTGGTGGTGGTGTCGTACAAGGGCTCGCCGGCGTCGCGCCGCCTCGTGCAGACGCAGATGCGCTCCACCAAGTTCAACGTGCTCCTCACCACCTACGAGTACGTCATCAAGGACAAGGCTGTGCTCGCCAAGGTACCTACGCTATTAAGTCGCGTCTCCTGCGACTGTTTTTTTTAAACATTACACAAAAACATTGGGGCGTGGCTATACACATTTTTGTATTCATTCACAATGTTTTTGTTTTCCGCGGCCGACGGAAAACATTCCCCGCGCGGAGTAGAGAGGGAAGGGTTTGTTTCATTTCTTGACAACTACCGAACGCGCATAACCTTTCTATAGTCTGTGACAATTTTTTCTAACTTAAGTGCTAGTGCAAGCTTGCTAAAATATAATTAATTAATGCGATGGGAATGGAATAAAGAGACAGTGCTTTATTTTTTAAACCTTATTCGGGAGAGACCCGATATTTGGTTTGTGTTATTATTATTATTATTATTTTCAGGAGACGGTTTGTGTATGAAAATAAATGTTTTGTTTCATGTTTATTTTCCTCTGCAGGGGACGGTTTGTGTATGAAAACAACTGTTATTGTTTCATGTTTTTTTTGTGAAATGTTTCGAAAAAACACAAGCAGGAGACTCGCTTTACACTTACTCGACGATTGGTCAAAACGTATTTAGTATATCTGGAAAGATTTTTCAATTGAATGTCGAGGTAATTCCTAACATTGATGAAATAACGCTGGCTCGCAGCGTAAGAGTGGGATATACTAGAAGAAATCCGACGATGCCACTAGTGACTCGGTAGCTCAGCGATAAGACCATTCGACCGGACATCCAAAGGTCGCGGATTCGATTCCCGTCCGAGAAAATGATCTGGTGCGAGTCGTTTTTTTAGTATATTATTGAGTTTTATATAAAAATAGCACTCTCTCATCTCAAATAAAAAAAATCTAAAAGTATTTATTTAACGATTTTTCAATGCAGTTCCTCACGTTTAACAATGATTTACGAATAATCAGGTAAATTAAGGGAAAGTTATTAGAAAGCATTTGACACTGCGGAGTTGTACTTTTTGTCACTAATGCCTAAACCGCATTCTTTCACCGTTATAGTTTCTGAATAAAATATCAATTGAAAATAAATAAGTCCAAAAAAATTATAATGGTACCAAAAATCCTCATCGCAATATTACATCGTATTATGTCTGAAATGGATAACCGCATGTTCTACATTCTCCTTATGGATGAGACCAAAACTGCACACAATAATAAAATAATCAATAAACGAACGGATCGGTCGCAGGTGCAATGGAAATACATGATAATCGACGAAGGTCACCGCATGAAGAACCACCACTGCAAGTTGACGCAAGTGCTGAACACGCACTACGTGGCGCCGCACCGGCTGCTGCTGACGGGCACGCCGCTGCAGAACAAGCTGCCCGAGCTGTGGGCGCTGCTCAACTTCCTGCTGCCCTCCATATTCAAAAGCTGCTCCACCTTCGAGCAGTGGTTCAACGCGCCGTTCGCCACCACCGGAGAGAAGGTACTATATAAAATTATCTTTCACACAAAAAAAAACTAAACCAGAATCGGTTCATCCGTTTGGGAGCTACGATACCACAGACAGATACACAGATAAACCCATACACAGACACGTTAAACATATAACACCCCTCTTTTTGCGTCGGGGGTTAAAAACGCAGCGTTCTAAACGCCGCTACAGAACAAACTGCCCGAGTTGTGGACGCCGCTCGACATCCTGCTGCCATCCATCTTTAAAAGCTGCTCCACCTTCGAGCAGTAGTTCAATGCGCCCTTCGCCACTAGCGAAGAAGAGGTACTATATCTATATAATGCAGGTTCTAAACACACACTACAGGCACGCCCTGTAGAACGAGTTTACTGAATTGTGGGCACTGCTTAACTTCTTGCTGCCCTCCATTTTTAATTCGGAGAGAAGGTACTATACATCGTGTTACAAAAATACCCCTAATGCCGAATATGGTATATAAGGACCATCAAACTGAACAACTTTTACTATGGGACCAACTCTGAAATCGCGAAAAAAAAACAGCTGTTCCATACATTTTGATATTTTCGATTTTAATTTTTGTATGAAACAGCTGATTTATTTTTTTAAACAGCGATTTCAGAGTTGGTCCCATAGTAAAAGTGGTTCAGTTTGATGGTCCCTATATACCATATTCGGCATTAAGGGTACTTTTGTAACATGTTGTCATGGATCAAACAAGCAAGCAGAACAAACTGCCGGAGTTGTGGGCGCTGTTCAACTTCCTGCTGCCCTCTACTTCTGTTCTACTTTTGAACAGTGCTACACTCGACGTAATGCTCTGGATGTTCTTCAACAATGTAGCCACTTTCAATTCAAACAGGTGGAGTTGAACGAAGAAGAAACGATCCTGATCATCCGTCGTCTGCACAAGGTGCTGCGTCCGTTCCTGCTGCGGCGGCTGAAGAAGGAAGTGGAAAGCCAGCTGCCCGACAAGGTGGAGTACATCATCAAGTGCGACATGAGCGGGCTGCAGCGAGTGCTGTACAAGTGAGTCGTACTATTATACTTATAGAGGGTAAACCATGATCCAAGGAAACAAGGTCTGGCATTCCGGGACTAACACAGGCTTACGTCACAATCCAGTTGCGCGACTTTATAGTAACTAGCAAAGAATGAAGGATATTTTTCTGTCATACTTATAATAATGCATTTTAATTGTGATTTATTTCTCTTAGCAGATGAAATACTTCAATTAAAGATGAATGAGCGTTATTTTCAATACAGATAGCGGAGATGACGTAAGCTTGATTCGATCACGTCACTTCATCTGTTTCGGAGTGCTATACCTGGTGCAGTATATTATTGTACCATGGGGCAAACAATACTCCTAAATGATATTTTTAACAGATAAAGAAAAAGTTTGACTACGTTTGGATGTCACGTTTGACGTTTCGCCGAGGTCGTCATGCACTAGGGCTGGTTAAGCTCAGGTTTCCAGTTGCGTATATGTTATTATAACTTTATAAGTGCTGCTTGAACCCAATATTGACTGTAGCAATATCTCGCTTCCAGACACATGCAGTCTAAAGGCGTGCTGCTGACGGACGGCTCGGAGAAGGGCAACAAAGGCAAGGGCGGGGCGAAGGCGCTCATGAACACGATCGTGCAGCTGCGCAAGCTCTGCAACCACCCCTTCATGTTCCACCACATCGAGGAGAAGTTCTGCGACCACGTCGGCGGCGGCGGCGGCGTGGTCCAAGGGTGAGTGCGCCTGTGCCCGTATTATGAGTTTGTACAGTTACGTTTACTATACTCGGGTGACTGTAGTAATGTATGCAGTTGGCCACAGCGCCTCTGGCGATAGCTGTATAAGAAATATTTTGGTTTTAGAAGTAAGCTGTTAAAAGTGACTTCATTTGAGGATTCTTCGTTGATCGACATGTGTTGTGATTCTTTCAGAGAATAGAACTAAAAGCTTCATTTACAGGTAACCTAAAGAACGCAACACGGTAAAATGGCACTTGTAGTGTCCGTACATTAGGCTCCTTTCACATACGCTAATTTTGAGTACACAACATACCATTTCATTTGCAGGCCAGATCTATACAGGGTGTCCGGGAAGTTTGAGTTACTCGACCGCATTCTGCCCAAACTCAAGCAGACGGGACACAGGGTGCTAGTGTTCTGTCAGATGACGCAGTGCATGACAATCATGGAGGATTATCTATCATGGAGAGGTTTCCAATACTTGAGGTAAGGCTATTTCGCTTGTAATAAACCTTATGCAGGTTTTGTCATGTGCAGTAGCACTTGTAGGAACAAAACCGTCTTTTACACAGTCATTCTTGTTTCAAGATATATGGCGCGTCCGTTTTATAGCTACTATTCTATTTTTTTTATTCCCGCTATAATTCCTCCTACATGAATTGACGGCGCGCGACGTTCAAAATTTCTTTTCGCTATTAATTGTTGAGAAATATACTTAAAAGTTAAATATAACTTTGAAGTATTTTTTATACCAGAAATAATGTATATGTTATTGATTTATCCGAAAATTATACCAATAATGTCATAGTAGCTTGTTTGTATCTTGTAGATTTTTTTCCGATGCCCGGCGGGGGTTTTCGAGTAAGGCCCCCTCCACCGCAGGGAGGGACTGGTAACTGGGCTAAATCAACTTGGTTTTGCCTAATGAATGTTACTAGCTATTAACTAACAAAATCAACGTGCCATTACAGTTCAGTACTACCGTTTTAAATGTATGTTTATTTTGTTAGGTTGGACGGTATGACGAAGGCGGAGGACCGCGGCGAGCTGCTGAAGAAGTTCAACGACGTGGACTCTGACTACTTCATGTTCCTGCTGTCGACGCGCGCGGGCGGGCTCGGCCTCAACCTGCAGAGCGCCGACACTGTCATCATATTCGACTCCGACTGGAACCCGCACCAGGTAGCTACAGAGCGATGCTAATCGACCACGTGGATTCTGCCTACTTGAAAGTAATTTGTTTACTTTCCATTGTTAAAATGTACTCTATGGCGATCGATGACTCGGCGATTAGCCTGCTGGAGTGCACCCAATGACAATCAATCAATGCATTTTTCATGGTATTAAAAATTAAAGTACTTTTAAATATGTATTAAATGTTTCGCAGTGTCCGTTTGTTATAATTCTCAAATCGTATATTAAAATATACAAATTTAGGAACATTTCATATGTTTGTTGCTTTTGGGGCGCTGTAGAGCAATCTCCTTTACTGTCATCCTGCCATTCTACCCAACGTCCAGTTAAAAATATCGTTAAAGCCACGACAAATAGTTTATATTATAAATAAACTGATTAGTGTTTGTATCTGTTATTAGGATATTTAAAACAAACTGTGTTTCGTGGCAGGATCTGCAAGCGCAAGATCGCGCGCATCGCATCGGGCAGCGCAACGAGGTGCGCGTGCTGCGGCTCATGACCGTCAACTCGGTCGAGGAGCGCATCCTCGCCGCCGCCAGGTGCGTGACCAACACAACACATCATTGGGATTATACCACAGAATACATAATAGTACAAGTACAGAACGGACACCGCAAGATCATTTAAATAAATAGCGACCTCCGACACGATAATTCCTCTCTATAGAAGAATATAATAGAAGTTGCCTCTCTTTCTATCGCATACTCTCATCTCTTCTGGCGAGACTTTAGGCTTGTCTTCTTTTAAATGAACTGCGTACGCAACATATCATAAAAGGAAAGCGATTGTACGCACGATAAAATGTTGGAACATTTTTTAAAGTACTTATAGCTAAATTGCGGAGTCCACCTGGCCTGATTGTACTCTGTTTATCCTTACTTGTCTTATTTGGTAAACAATCTTCACCCAACTCTTTACAATGCGATTTAATTGACAATAGACAGTGATCCGCTCACCTCCACCTCACTCGAGAATATATAGCAAAGAGTAAATTTGCCAGATTATAATTACGTCGTTTTGTAACACAAGCGCTCTGAAGTTAGCCACTTCAGTTGTACATTGTTAAATTAATCGCATTGTTGAAAAAATCAATTATTAAATACAACAAATGGTTTTACTAAATAGGACAAGTAAGGATAAACAGACTATACATCATCACATTGTACACATACACATTGGTTCATGCGCTCGTTCTTCTTGTAAGCTAAAAGACGTCCTGAGTGGGTGCTAGGGAAAAATCTGGACGATTTAAAAGTACTTCGTAGTGAGTCAGTTTTAATGAAAAAACATCATTTCATTTTCACTTCACACTTTCAATACATTTCAGTCCTTATATAGTTCATCTTGCAACTTTGCGACAGGTACAAATTAAACATGGACGAGAAAGTTATTCAAGCTGGTATGTTCGACCAAAAATCGACGGGTTCCGAGCGGCAACAGTTCTTACAGAGCATTCTGCATCAAGATGGAGATGACGAAGAGGTATTTATTACAGAAATATTCCACGTGCATAAAAATAATTATAACTATATGACTTGCATTGTTTTCCTAATTTGCAATATTTTACAGGAAGAAAATGAAGTACCCGATGACGACCTGATAAACGAAATGATAGCGCGGTCAGAGGAGGAATTGGAGATTTTCAAGAAGATCGATCAAGAGCGCAAGAAGACGGAGACGCAGTCGCGACTCATCGAGGAGTCCGAACTGCCCGACTGGCTTGTGAAGCATGAGGACGAGGTTGTGTGCAATAAGGTAAGGAATCTATCAATTTGGGTGGTAGCAATAAAAACTGGAAGATTTAAAAGTACTTATATGTAACTCTATTTAAATAAAATATTTTCAATTTGGTTTGGGCTGGTATAACATATTTAATAACAGGTTGAAATTACAACTCAATTAAACTTACTGATGCCAAATGTTTCTTTACCATTATAGCACTGTTTTCTCACTTTCAGTTTCATATTTGGTTACCCCACAACACTTGGATTGTCAATCTTTTTTGTATTTATTGTCTCACATTTCCATGTTCTAAATAAATAGTAAATATCTGATAGTTTTGTTACCTGGTCCCGTAGCGTAATGGCTTTCTACATAATATTAAGATGTCGTTAACTACTACCTAAGCGCTGTGAAATGTAAATTACATATACTAAACTGCAATTCTATTATATTTAAATTGTCGTTATGTCAGTTGGCTCGCGGGACTGTATTGTGCGTACAAATTATCGTACTTAGAAGTAATCATGAGTTATGATGCAAAAGGGTCAAGGCTGGAGCTACTTGGAAGAGGACGAGACGCTGGGGCGCGGGTCGCGGCAGCGCAAGGAGGTGGACTACACCGACTCGCTCACCGAGAAGGAGTGGCTCAAGGCCATCGACGAGGAGTTCGAGGACGAGGAGGAGGAGGACGACGATGACGAGATGCTCGACAAGAAGAGGAAGAAGGGACGCAAGCGACGGTATGTAGCTAATATGTTAAAAATGATTGGGATTAGTAACATTATAAATTAGAGTTCGTTCCCAGTTGTCGGGTGTAGGGCCCGGATTTTAAATGGATGTTACAGTGGCAGAGCATTTTATATGAAGCTATTCACACTTGTCACGTGTTTTGCTAGTCCTCGTCAACCGTAAAAAAATCGTGTCGGATCTCGCTCGCTTATGAGTAAATATGACGCTGTTCACATTTGTCGGATGTCCACTACACTATTCCGCCCCTAAATCTTGTACTTTGGTAGCTCACTGATATTCGAGCCAATAGATCGTTGAATGTAGTTGGCATCCTAAAATAATTAACAACTTAATTTGGCCACTTCTCAATTCTGTTATTAACCGATCGTGTGTGGTATCGGACTTTCTTGAGGTTAGATAATGAGAATATTACGAATCATTTGTGTATATTTTACGAAAAATAATTCAACCGCATCGTATCTCGTTCTGGAGGAGCCCAACTTAGTATGTTTTGAAAATATTTTTTGGATTAATTTAAAACAAGAGGCTGAAATGTAATGATGTGGTATATTTTTAGAATCGTCCCAAAAAACCCTTTCATTTGGTATCACACACAATAGGTTTTAGAACAAAATCCGTTTTTGGCAGGGCAGTGGCAGTGTTTTTAATATTTTGTAAATTTATTTATTAGCATTTAGCTGAGCTGAGAACAAAACGATTTTATACCACAATACAAGTAGATCTGTTAATGGCATCGTTATTATTTTCCGTGATATGTGTTTGTTCATACTCTTAACTAAACTATTCTCTTTTTTAAACAGTCGTAATCAAGATGAATCGGATGATGAAGAGATCCCGAGTTCGTCGAATAAGAAGAGCAAAACAGAAATCAATCTTATGAAGAAACGCTTAAAAAATATAATGAAAAAAGTGATCGATTATACAGATAAGTAAGTGACTATAATAGACTTTATAATCACACTGTGATACTCGCGCTTCCTACCTAGTCACCGTTCATATTTTACCTTACAGGGGTGGACGCGTATTATCAGAACCATTTATGAAACTGCCGTCTAGGCGAGAACTGCCTGATTACTACGATGTTATAAAGAAGCCTTTGGATATCAAAAAGATTATGAACAGAATCGAGGATTGCAAGGTATGAGTTTTCCTTACGTAGATCTTTAGATTTTAAACCCATCATAGGATATATGCTAATAGTTATTTACATGTGTTACAGTACAACGATATCTCAGATCTAGAACGCGATTTCTTCACACTTTGTGCCAACGCGCAGACGTATAATGAAGAGGCATCTTTAATTTACGAGGACTCTGTGCGCCTGCGCAACGTATTCATAGAAATACGTCGACGATACGAAAGCGGGCAAAATTCGGATGAGTCTGACGAAAACGAAAAAGGTATTTTTTTTACCGGAATTGTATATGCTAAATGCTTGAATGTTTTGACGATGACATGGATAGTAATCATTTATTAAAAATCATGATTTCTCTCATTACAGAAGAAGAAGATTCAGATGGCGAGTCGAATAGATCAGTTAAAATGAAAATAAAATTAAAAGGTAAAAGCAAGGGAACGCCCGGAAGAAAGCGCAAGCAACGCAAATATATATCCGATGACGAAGACTATGACTTGGACTGAACCAGCCAAACAGGATCTTTATATTTGTGAAGTTTTATTACTTGAAAACACTCTCATTTAGTATTTTGTAAGTCAAAATGAATTTGTTCTGTCTCTGATGGATAATTATTGCAAAATGATCTTAAAATTTAACTTAAATTAATGGAGGCGGATATAGTTTTAGTGGTATAATTAAATGTAGCGAAATATGACATGTGAGTATTATTAAATATCAAACTTGTATGGTATGAATTTAATGAATTAGTTTTATTTTAAACCAATTTTTGCGCTACCAATTTTAATTCTAATATTTAACATCCTTATTCATTGCATGAATTTGAAATTTATAATAAATTTTTATGAGTCTGACATGATAAAATTAAAAGTTTTTTGAAATTCATTCTATTTTAGAAATAGATGACATAATATTACCTTATTTGATTGCATTTTAAGGACACATTTAAATCAGGGTCATATTCAGTGATGTAATTTCGGTTAGGTATGTATTTAACTTCGATACTGTAGATGTAATAAGATAAATAAGCTGATGTTCAGTGAGCTGCACATTGTGAGCCTAATTTGAATGTACCCTCAGTTATGTGTCTGATCTATTCTTATTGACAGTGTTTACTTATAATTAATGTACTTCAGTATGTAATAAAAATGATCCATTTATTGAGAATCTTTAATTTCAGTGATTTGAGCACTTTGAACTTAAAACCTCCTTTCTTACCAACCTTGTATCAATAGTTATTTTATAGTTTATATTCATATAATTGTATTTACTGTAAAACTTGAAAGTTACAAAGTTTTTCCCAAAGGAAGAGAGAAAAGGGTAGAGAATGCTATTATTTTTTATTTTAATTTGACAACATCACATACATTCAAAAGTAAGTAGCTAAAGCACTTGTGTTATGGAAATCAGAGACAACGGTGGTATCACAAATACCCAGACCGGCCAGACCTGAACCAATATAGAAAAGTTCGTTTTCTAAATTGACCCAACCTTAGAGATGGCGACACCTTGAAAACCGGTATATAAAGCCACTCGACTACGGAGGTCGTCATGTATTAGCATCAAGTTGGCTTTTTGTACCAATTTTTATATTGTATGAAAACAAAATTTCACACAGCAGGCACTTTTATTTCCGTTTTTAGACTTTTTATATCTCCCCATTTATATACAACACCATGTACAGTCAACATATGCTTATTGAGGCTTGGACTATAAGAAAAACGTTGAGAACATGTTGGGCAAGAAAAGGGCTTTTCACGTGTATGTACTCTTTGGTGACGCCGAGCTTCACCCTGGGTGAAAAATGTAACTTCACAAAACTTACATTTGTAAGTCTTATCTCCAGTATGTCTGCAAAAAAAAAGGGAAATATTAACTAAATAATGTTTTAATTCCTATTTTGGCATGCAAAGTCTCTAATTGTAGGTTTAGATGAAGACTATATTCAGCCGCCTAAAAAAGGCACCGTATAAACACTTTCGGTGCTATTTTTTCGCGGCATGCCAGAGCTGCCACGGAATAGAACACGCGCCTATTTTTTGGCGCCAGTGAACTCCGCCCGCTCTTGCTGCCCGTACCGTCGGCTGTGGCGGCATGCTAATGACTGGTACTGAAAAAGGCACCGTATAAACGACTAGTGTCGGTTTGCTAGTCACTGGCGGCGAAAATTAAGGCGGCTCTGAAACTGAAAATAGTCAGTGTCTAAATGGTCTGAAGATGTGCTGTACGGTAGACACTGGCGCTAGCGCCGTAATTTAGGCGTCCCAAATAGTCTCCGTCCAAACCTACCTTCAGTCCACGAAAGGGTGAAATAAACACAACTTTTTGGAATTCTTATTCTTTATCTATCTTTGATGGCAAATTTTGGCGTACAGAAAAGGTATTTTATATACACCTTGCGCAGTGGATTATGAGTGCTCAGCAGTGTGGAGAGGGAATGAGCAGTAGTAATTTTTAATAACAAATTACTATTGTGCATACCCCTTCTACATTTGCCGAGGGCTCATAATCCACCGCACGAAGTATACTTATCTATATTCACTTCACTCACCGTTTCAGATGTAAAATTAAACTTTTCTTCTCATGAGTTCTGTAGCCACACAAGTGGCATTCCAATTTCTTTTCAATGTTATGCTTTTGCTTGTGGTGAATCAGTTCAGATGAAGTTACAAATGTATTGCCACAGTCTTCACAGCTGTAGTTGCGGACATTATAATGTCGTTGCATATGATCCTGTAATGACTGTTTGGTTTTTAATCCTTTGTGACAAATACTGCATTCAAATTTTCCACTTTCATGAACAACAAAATGCCTTTTAAGGGTATAAGCATGCTTGAATTGTTTACCACATTTAGTACAAGTGAAATATTTTACATCACTGTGTGTTTTTACATGGGCTGCCAAGCCTGAAGACTGTGTAAAACTTTTCCCACAGTGACAGTGATATGGACGTTCTCCATTATGTGTTCTCATATGATTCACCAGAGTCTGGCTATGAGGAGTGGAGTAAGAGCATTTTGTGCAGTGGTACTTGCGATCAACACCAAATCCAGTTACTTTACCAATATGCTTCCTTTTTTGATGCAAAGAAACAATGTGTTTCAATAGGGATGTTTTAGATTTAAGCATTTTACCACAACTGTGACATATAAAATTTTCAGGGGCATCATTCAAGTATACATTTGCGTCCGAATGATGTGAATTAGTTTCATATATGAAATCGTTTTCTGGTGTTCCTTGGTTTTTAGAATATTTGTCTAGACTATGACATAAAACAGCAAACCTTTCATTGAATGTTTGGCAATTAATTCTAAAAGTATTTGCTGCATTTAATGCATTAACACAATTTGAGCAAATCACGCAAGGTAAATTGCTCTCAAACTGGAGTTTAATATGGAAACAAACATAAACATTTTCCAGTACAGATTTACACTCTTGTTTATCAGCAAATAAATCGAAAGCTTCTCTCGTTTCAGATAAACATATTCGACAAATACCTTTCAAATTCATTTCATCCAATAAACTCTATCAGCTATATCGTAAAACACAACCACAGACAGATAAATATCATGAATAAATAAATACAATAATTAAATAACACACACATTACAAGTTACAATACAAACAAGCTTGGATCATGCAGGGTTGCCAGATGAGAATTTATATTCTTTCCCAAATTTTAATTTATTTTCTCCAAAATGTACTATATTCCGAAAGATTTACACAAAAGCCCAAAAAAAGTGCTTGTTGTTCAATTGATATGCCTTGATTTCGTTTAATTAACATAATTTGTTTTGACGAGGTGATCTTTTTTCATTCACACAATTTATTTGTTTACACAAAACTCAATGTGATTTCCCAAAATAAGTATATGTATTATTCTTCTCCAAACATTCCATTTCTCCAAGAGCAAAATTTTTACCCAGAATTGCGAGAAAAATACCCAACCTGGCAACCCTGAACATGTCAATACTAGTGTTGTCAAACTATCGACAGTATTTCTATCGATTTTTTTTCATCTGAAAAATAACGTACTACCGATAACTCAAAACGTACAATACTATTGCTGCTAGTAAATAAAAATACTATCGATGGTTTGGCAACAATATCACTAACTAGACTATTGTAGTGCAAGCAGACTATTAGGCTGTTTCAATTTGAAGCCCGTCAGACTTTCCGAAGTTCGAAGCGTTAGCTGGTAGCCCCTGTTGAACTAGAACAGCAAAGCAAAGAAATGAAACCGGTAGGTCTGTTGCCAGCCTTATGTATTCTGTTGATGACGACTCGCTGGCTCGATATCGATACTTTTAAAAATACCAATAATCATTATTTTCGACATCCCTAGTTATTATTGATTAACTATTTAAATATCCCATTAATAAGAAAGGCAACGTCAAATGTCCATACAGCTTAACCTTTTGAGCGCCAAAGTTGTCTATACTTGACCAGCACGTGCGAGCCCGGTGCGCCAACGACATCTATAGTTGACAAAAAACCCAGCTTACAAAAATTATAATAATAATAATTTATCGACTCTTGGCAGCACTATATTTTTTGTAGGTATTTTTGTTTATTTTATGCTCTGGCGTGCAGGACACAGGAATGCGTTTATGGCGTGGCGCCCAAAAGGTTATAACTTATTCAAATTGAGAGCTAATCCCAGTCAGGGTACTCTCGTGATCTAATCAAGAATTTGTTTACTCAAATGAGTTTAAAACGCCAAATTCCACCTCCTATAAGGATTCTATAAATAATACATTTTGGAGACGAAAGTTTCCTTTGTAATAAAAACGTCAAAAAGAAAAAAATATCCAAAATCAAAGTGAAAGTGAATCCAATCAGGATTGGATTTTTCGACTGTACAGGCGAACAAAGGCGCCGACGGATGCTGGTCTATAATAAAAGATTTGTATCTATGAAAGGGCTTTATTTCCTTTTCATCATTATCCTCTAAGCTTCTGCTTGAGCTTGCAGTCTCTTGATGAAGGATGCCTTCTTCTGTTTGATTCTGTTCTTTCTCTCAGCCAGAGTCAGCTTGCGTTTGTTCCAGCGTTTCTGCTTAGCAGGATCTTTCTTGTCTTCTTTCTTCTTATATGATGGGTCAGCACGAATTGATTCATGAGCTTTTTTGTACAGGCTCTCAATCTGTAAACAAAGAAGTTGCATTTTATGAATGCCTTTAACAATTCAATTTGGAATAAATATAATAGAGAACATTTCTTTAAGAGGCGCGGAATAAGAGCGAAATGTCAACATTGGTAAGAGAGAGCAAAATGGTAAAAATTAAATTTCATGATATTCTCTCCTGCTTTCCACAATTACATTGGGAATTATAGGATTTTTAAAGAAACATGAATAAAAGTAAATTTTTGTTAAAAATCAGTTTTTCAAAATAAATAGGTAATCATTTTACATATATAATTTTTACCATTTTGTGCTTTCAACATTTTGCTCTTACCAAAGTGACCATTCCACACCTAAAGGAGTTCAACAATGACAATTATTACAACAAAAGACTGACCTTATTAAGCAGTTCTAATATAATAAAACTATGTACATAATCAAGCTTACTATGCTATCACTTTTATTATTATATCAGGATTCTCGTAAAAGGTCGGACTATAATTTAAATTACAATATAATTTTTAAGTTTTGTTTTTAAAACTGTTGCACCAAAATGAATACTTAGACCCACAATAGAACCAAAGTTATTTATCAATTAATGATTGCAGCTAATTTAGTCCGAATTCGACACTGTGCTTTTAATGAATTAAAGAACAGTAATTTGCTCGGACGTTTTAAAACTACAAAACTTACAGAGTCTGCATTCACTCCGAGTTTCACGTATTTTCCAAACTGTCTTTTAAATGAGTCTTCATCTTCTTGTTCAAGGTTTCTCATATATTCAGCAACATGTAATCCAAATATATGTGATCTGAAACGAAAAGATAACTGTTTAAAAAAAAATTGAAAGCTTTTATATTTATCAATCAATAGATTTGTTTTAAAATGTCAGCAAAATCGGTTTATAAGATTCAATACTGAATCTTTATCACAACCAAAAATTTTGTATCTGTATTATATTTGCTCTCATAGGGCTGTCTGTAATACAGTTTTTTCTGTATTTCAGTGGATGAATGGAGCAATGAGATTTATAATAAAACAGTTAATGTACTTATAATATTGAGTAATTAAATTCAAGATGTTTACCTGTGGACTTCTGCGTTGAATTTCTTGGCTTCTGCATCATAACCTGGGAACCTTTTAATAGAGTGTGGTACATTTAAGCCACCGTCGACGGCACCTTTCATGGCACCAAATACACGTGCTCCTGTAGTTGTCCGTGCAAGTCCAACATCAAGGTAACACCTAAGAGAAAATTCAAGTTTGAAACAACACAAGTATGTATAGTAGTCAAGAAAGTATTTTATAAAAATAGCATTGTGAATGCTTAAATCTCAAATTTAAAAAGTTATATAGCTTGCTCATCTTAATTAACTGTTTAAAAATATCTGGAAAGATGTTCAGTTGAATGTCCCTTCTACATTGGTGAGATGGCGCTGGCTTGCAGAGTAAGAGTTGATATACTAGAAGAAATTCGACGTTCCCACTAGTGACTCGGTAGCTCAGCGGTCAGAGCATTGGACCAGATATCCAAAGGTCGCGGGTTCGATTCCCGTCCGAGAACATGATCTGGTGCGAGTCCTATTTTTTCTAGAACCTGACTCTCCGACCCTAGTATATTATTTAGTATTAAACTCCCATAATTTTTACAGCATATATTATAGAATTGTAGATATATTATTTTTATAAAAAAATTAAATTGCTTTGTGACAAATGAACAAACCTTTACCACCAGATTCACCAAACTACTTGCGAAGGAAATTAGGAATAATATAAACAATACCTGAATGCTCCAGGGCCATTGTCAACTGGTTCAACATTGAATTCATCCCCAGTCACTTCGGTAGCACCGGCGTATAAGGAATCAAGGCCTAGCCTCTGTAGCAGTCTTCTTGCCAGCAGGAGACCAGTACAATATGCAGCAGCATAATTTGTAAGGCCAACCTGAAACATTCACAGACACATGAAAAAACTGAAATATATTTTTTTTCTAATATCTCAACATCTACACCTCAGTAGAGAACATAAAGCAACATGATTTAATGCGTTTGTACGACGCTTTCAGACCGCCCGTTCTTTATCATCATTGAGTAATTATTTCATGATAGGTTACTGTCTGTTACATACAAAAATATTTGAAACTCACCTTGATACCATAACGTGGTAGTTCATGCGAGTAAGCTGCACAAACAATGTGATCTCCCTCAATACGCGAATAAGCAACTTGGCAGGTCACATCCTTGTTAGATAGACGTACAATGAGACGGTACTTGGGAGTATTGTACTTATTCTTGTCCTAGAAGCAAATTTATGGTCGTAGTTAGGTTAGTTCCTTTAATAGTCTGTTTACAATAACACTACTAAGACTAATAGGTTGTGGCCTATCTGATTTAAATCACTGAGTACAAACCTGAACAATCAGGCGTTTCCGCGCATAGTAATCGGTTTTACCCTCACGACGCCTCTTAAACTTTACTTGGTACCTCTTAAAGTACTGCTTGTTCTTCACAACTTTGACGAAGCCCTGAAGTAAGAGAATTACAACAATGAAAATGAGATAACATTAGTCTGTTGATTGCACTTATTAACAGGTGTTCAGAGACACGGTAAAATCATAAATAGTGCGGCGGACAACCAAATCAATAAATACAATAGTCGTAAAACACGATACTGTATGTCAATTTAGGAGTCCTAGGCACCATCAGCTGACGCGCATGTGTCGGCAAATCATCATCTATAGCATAAAATAGTACTTAATATGAAACAATCAACATACGGCGATATTTTAATCTTTGCATTCTGCTTAATAGTAACCTTATCATAAAATAAATTTATAAATAAATCTCACTCGAGTAATGTTTTAGTGGTAAAATCTACGTAAATCAATGACCGACTGATTGATGGATACGAACACGGACCATCGCATCATATCTTAAATCTCCGTATATTTTCATAATCACCGTTATTGAACTTTTTAATTCCACAATATTATAATTTTATGGTTACCAGGAAGACTAATAGGGATTTATTTTATTGAAAACTCACCATTTTTTGTGTATTTTATTATAAACGTAGAGTTACCTCTGTCGTGAACAGTAGGTACCCACCGGAAAAAGAAGGTTGCACAGACTAGATTACGGAAAGTAAGTTGACGTATGGTGCGTAAATGACTGACAACAAAGATTAGCCAACCAGGGGCCCTACCGGCTAATTTTTCGAACTTCGGTGGGTCTGCCGAGCTTCAACTTAAAAGAGATAAATCGAAGTAAGGAGCTGTTTCGTATTGTACTATTCACCGAAGTTGTTTAGAAGATATCGATGTTCATGTGACTTCATGAATTGGGGTTCGCCATTTTGACTTGGCCCGATTGAGGCTCGATTTATCTGTTTTAATTTGAAGCCCGGCAGACTTTCCAAAGTTTGCCGGTAGGGCCCCAAGCCAATATGGCGAACCTCAATTCATGCAGCGGTATCGGCTAAAAACATTGCAGTTCACGTTAACTGTGTTTTGACAGATGTATGTTATACATTGCTACTTTTCTTTGCTAAGTTTTTATTTGTGCCAAAACGAAGTAGCAATGTATAACATACATCTGTCAAAACACAGTTAACATGAACTTCAATGTTTTTAGCCGATAGAGCCCCAGGGGGTCAAGCCAAAGTAACATTATCAAATCTTCGTTATCGCTTCGCTTTTGAAACATGGGATTAACATAAGGTTTTGTTATTAATCGAAATTTAAAACGTCAAATCCATACATTTTCCGAAGCGAAGCGACAGCGAAAATTTGTAAATGTGACATTGGCTACGAGCTCTGTCTCGGCTCTGTGTTGCCAACTCCATGTTTAGAGCATAATGCTCAAGACTCCTTGTTAATGGTGGCCACAAGTGGCCACACACGCAATGGCATACTGACAGCTGACAGCGTTTTTGTTCGGAAATACTGACAGGTTTATCAACACACAAATGACTATGACTATCAATACGTTTCATAATTTGCTATACCTACAGCGACAAAAAGATGCACTGATAGCCATTCAGAAAGCTCTAAGCTTGTAATACGGTTAATCTTCACAGGTAAACCCTTTAAACCTGTCAGGTGTTTCATTGCGTGTATGGCCACATAATTTTTATTAAGAGGACAGTTATTTAGACTTGGCAACAATATAACTAAAAATGACAACCTTCGCTATGGCTTCCTCCTATTCATATCCTGAATTATTTTTGGCGGGTTTTATATTTACATTGCCTTTTTTATACGAAAAAAGTAATTTATTCCGATACTATTTAAAGTTTTTTCTCTATTACGCTTACGTCTTAATTACCTGCACTGTTTTATTGCCTGTTGTTCTATTATATCCAAGGGACGTTACGAACTTAATGTAAGTATTGATTATTTTCTATATTCGTCGGAATCTATTTTACGAAACTACTTTAAATACTTATTAGTTGTCGAGTTATTAAAATAATTTTTCTTCAGTGTTGCTTCAAAATTTTGCCGATACGCATCTTATATAGTTGGTATAGAATGGGAACTTCGGGGAATGGAAAATTGGGATACTGAGCAATGCTATATTGTGATATCCAATCACCAAAGTTCTTTAGATATTTTAGGTAAGTGTAGTAAAATATTTATGTTATAGTTAATCCATTAACTAAAATACTTATTATGGAAACAATCACAATCTTAATTTTTTAGGAATGTTTGAGATGTGGCCACGAATGAAAAGATGCACAGTTGTCGCAAAAAGGCCTCTAATGTATGCTGGTGCCTTTGGGTTTGGCGCGTGGCTCACGGGACTTGTGTTTATAGATCGTCTTAAAACTGATAGAGCACGACTTCTTATGAGAGAAGCTACTGAAAAAGTAATTAGTGAAAAGGTAACTTTTTATTCAGTTATTAGAACATTATAGAGCTACCTATTGTAAATGTTTTTTTAAGTAGAACTTCTCTTTATTGCATTAACAAAACAAAATAACAAAGCAACAATTAGATGGGTACCTACTTAATTGTAAGATTTGAATTGTATTTTAGCCACAATTTTGGTGAACGAAAATAATTTTGCATTGCTATGAATTTAATTTACAAAGCATGGTCATGACCAATCTAATGCGCTATGGTCACACTTCTCAATCCAATCCAAGTCAGGGCCATAAAAATCATATTATAGTAAAGGTAGGGTTGCAGTTCGATCCGTATGCAGTCACAACGCAACCGAAAGTGTCGCAACGCAAAGCAACCGCAAGTGTCCCCGTGTCGTCGTCGCCGGATAGTCGAGCTTCTATAACATTAGACAGAAAGCTTTGGCGCTATAATAGTAGCCACTTTAAAAATATTTTTTTTATATGTCTTATGTAGACATATAAAAAAATATTTTGTGTACCTAGACTAGACCTAATTTTGTCAAAGCCCATTCAAGGTCCACCCAACTCCCATGTAGTAATACCTAAACCTTTGCAAATGGGCGAAAGCTCGATAGTCTAGTAGGTGCGGTACAGTGTCGGTCTCTAAAGTAGCTGAAGACTTTAGTACTTACCTATTTTGTCACACAAAAAAAGGTTTGGCTGAAGGAACTGCTTTAGATGTCTTGTCTATTCTTCAGTAGGTACCTAAAGAGACTACCAATTGAAACCTGCATGCTGCTTGTGTTATCAAACACATCTTTGTTATGTATTCTTCATCTCGGCGGATGACTATTTTATACGTACTTCTGTTTATTTTTAGACTAAATTGTGGATTTTCCCAGAAGGTGCAAGATATAATAAAGGGAGCATACAACCATTTAAAAAGGGCGCGTTTTATTTAGCAATAGATGCCCAAATACCAATTATGCCCGTTGTATTTAGTCAGTATTATTTCCTGGACAGAGAGACCAAGATTTTTGAAACAGGTAGTTATAGTAGTTCATTAAGTAGACACCTAAATGAGAGTTTAAAAGTAATGCTCTATAAACTCGCATAAGTACATTTTAATTTCTCATTTCAGGAAAGGTCGTGATTACTACTTTGCCCCCTATACCTACGAAGGGTATGACTCGTAATGATCTAGACACCCTTTCAGAAGTGACGCGACAGCGAATGATCGAAGTTTTTAACCATAGCTCAAGAGATTTAGTTGTACAAAACAAAATAGTCATTTAAGAGTATTTTGTCTTCTACTTCTATTATTGTTGAAATTATTTCAAAATTATTTTTTTAAACTGGCTAGTCATAATTGTATCCCATGTTATTATTTTTTAATCTTAATTTGACAAACAAAGTGAATAACCTAGTCAAACGATTGTTGGAGGCAAATTGACAAAAACGTCCAAGGTGGTAAAGATATCTGATAAAGCTTAACGCATTATTATGTTCGGGATACTTAGGGGATTTAATAGTCTTTAGACATTACAAAGCGGTTAACGCAAAACTAAAAAATAAGCTGGCGGCCGAATAACACCACGGCCGCGACGGCGGCGGCGGCGGCGGCGTAGGGCGGCGTTAGTCAATGGAGGTTAAGGCTCCTAGCCCTCAAGTGGCGCCCTCATCTTAATTTATTGGTCGCTATCACAGAATATATAATAGTAACTAGGTACTAACGTGTCGCTACTCGCTAAGTATACACCTTTAATTTTTAAGTGTATCTAAAAAGGAAATGGGGACATCAGACCACGTTACTGAATATGTATGTGCAGTTAAAAGTAAAAAATTAGTTTTTTAAAATATCGGGAAAACAATTTGATTACTCTGCAAACTCACAAAGATAGCAAAACGCGTGGGTAGACGCATTTATTATTTATATGATTTACGTAAACAAGATAGTCTCTTTTGATTATGTGCGTGTGAGTCTATGAATGAGCTCTAAATCCAGAAATTAGTAAAATTTTGGAACACAATCAAACCTCAATATCTTGACTAATGATTAAATATCGAAACATTTAGCTGCACATACTTGATTAGAAAAGGGAAGAGATACACGCCGATCCATTACTTTTATAGATATACTTACTTAAAAATTGTGTGTTTAATGTATCGAAAATTCATATGCACTGCACAGATTGAAGCCAAAATTATAGTTTATTTACAAACAATAACCTCAGTAAAATATAGTCCGTTGTAGTAGTAGTAGGCAAAAGTGCCAAATGTGGCCACTTTTTGCTCTTTTGCCTACTACTACTACTACACTACACTATATTTTACTTAGGTTAATGTTTGTAAATTAACTTAAGTATCAATCTGTGCATGTGAATTTTCTATACATTATGATAACGTAGGTATAATTAGCGAGTAAATTTAATAATAATAATAATAACAAAGACTTTATTGCATATGACAGAAAAATTATACAAAGAGAAGAAACAAGATAACATACAATAGGCGGCCTTATTGCTACATAGCAATTTCTTCCAGGCATCCTTAGGCGAAATAAAAATAAGATAATTAAAAATGATAATAGGAATAGGGGAATAGGTGCACTTTAAAGGACAATGTGTCTTATTTTCCGAGTTGAAGGGTTAAATTGGGATTATTTATTTTAAGTATAATAAGTATGTAAATAAACAAATAAAACAAAGCGACTTACGAATTACGCGATGAGCAAACGACGATTAAAAATTACTCGCAGTGAACCTATTAAATCTTTAAATATAATGCATAATATTTTGTGAACTAAGCTATTTAAACAAACTAAAATATGTATCTCAAGCTGTGTTAGTTGTGAATGCTGATTCAGAGCTATATGACACATCCCGTGGCGAATGATGAAATTGTATTAGCCGCGAAAGTCAAGTCAGTTTGTGTAAGAAGTATCACATATTACGAAACGAAATAGGTTTGCAATTTATAGAGCAACGAAATCCTTCTAGTTAAAGTGTGCCATGATGCGCCTGGCAGCTGTTGAGCGGGTGTGAGTGGTTGGGCAACAAAGGGTTTGTAAAAGCAATTATTGAAGGTGTGCAAATTATAGAGCTCTGGATTTGGTATGGTATTATAGCTTATAAATTACACACCTTCAACTGGTATGCCAGGCGCCTGGATCTATTAATAATTATAGTATGGCACACTAACTAGAGGGATTTCTTGATCTATATATTGCAAACCTATTTCCGTAGTTAGCTCTTAGTCCACTAGATGTTGATCTGAGCTTGAAACCTTTTTAAAAATGTAAAAATATCTTGCATATCCCAGTATCTATTTTGCCAAGACTTTTTACTGTCTTCAGTGAGTGGAAAATATTCAAAGATTGTGATCAATTCATGACGTGTATTGGAGTTTTGTTTGTCAATAAAGAACCAAATAAAAACTATGATTGCTAAGGCAAGCTTTATAATTTATTATTTCAATATAAGTACCTACTTAATATTATTCATCCCAATTATCTCCCCAACCATCCTTCTCATCTAATGCATCATCTGGAACAAAGTCTAATTTACTGCTTACATTTTGTAACGGTTCAGAGAGTGAAATGTTTACAACTGATGGTTTTTCAATTATGGGTGTCATATCTGCAAAAAAGTCAAATTCATCTGCAGATTTTTTTAAATTATCCATTTTTTGATTCTTTATATCAAGTTCTGAGATATCTACTATGTTCTTCTTTGCCTTAAATGCTGCTTTTTGTAGTAATATTGTTCTGTTTATAGAATCCACTTTTGGATCAGGCATAACATCAATATTTTCCAAGTTAATATCTTGAATCTTACTTGGAATATGTGACTCTATAGTATCAGAGTCCTTCATAACTTCTGGTTCCAGTAAAGTTAATTTGCGGTTATTATTATCCCAGTCACTCCAATCATCTTCACTATCACCCTTTGATATTTTTTCATTAGTTGAATTATTTTCATTTTCAACTGACTCGCCCCCAACAGGAGTAGGTCTTTCATCCAATGATATTGATTTCTCATAGGGAATGCATAAAATATCATTATGGTTGAATATTTTTTCTGAACATGGCAAATTTTGCAAAGACTTTGGGATGGAATAGATATGTTGTTCCCGAGGTTTTTCTGGAGTCGACTTTAAATTTGGCCTTCCATCAGTAAATAACTTAGATCTTTTACCACCTATAACAGTATCAGCTCCCAATATTGGTACAAGTGCACTTAAACAGTTTAATGTTGACGCCACCAAGTTGTCATCAACATCTTTGATACCCACAAGCAACTGAAAAAAAAAGGTTTTGACACAAACACTTAATGATTACATGAGCATTATATTAAAGTGACTTAAAAATGATTTACTTCTGGTAAAATATGTTGAGAAAGCTCTTCATGTGAAAAGACATGAACAAATTTTGAGAAGTGATTCAAAAGTAACATTCTTATTTGACTATCTCTGACTCCAAATAACTGAAGTAATCTGGGTTTCACATGCTCTTTAAATATACTTGAACTGAAGAATCCTGAATTCTCTCCATTTTGAGGTGATCTTTCTGTAATGAAGATATTTTATTTAAATTTGTCATTCCTGTCATCTTCCTGTCTTTCATTATTTAATTAATTAATTACACAATAATTTGGGTCTTTACCATTTTTTGGTTTCAGAATAAAGGGTATTACATCCTTTCTGGCAGTTTGATCCAACAATGTTAGCCTAGACAACAGCAATCCACCAAGTTGCTTGGCAACAGTTTCTTCATCATAACATTTTAAAGTGATTAAAATGTTGGAGAAAAATTGACATCTCTCTTCTTCATTTTTTAGAGGTAGAAAATTGAGGAATTTATAGATTGAAATAAATTCATGACTAAAAAAATCATGCTGTAGAACCTCTGACAATTTGGGCCTGTTTTCTGGATTAGGATTTTGTAGTGAATTTATGCAATACTTTTTGAATTCCTTAAGATGGGGAACTTCATCTGTAACATATAGTATATTATATAAAATAACTGATATCATTTAAAGAATAAGTCCATACTTCAATGCATAGGTTCAAACATATATGACATGTAATTACCATCTTGATGGCCTTTAAAAACATCTTCAACAAACACACCAAAGGCATATTGATCAACCCTTGCGGTCAATTCATTTGAATCTTCATTTACATCAACTGCCTTATCATATCTACAAATGAAAACTTATTTTAAAATTGAGGATAATAAAATATGTATTTTCTCTTTCAAAAAATAATAACCTGTGTATTCTTGATTGTTTTAAGAATGCTGCAGTAAGTTCACTGAAAGAACATAGATATTGTAAGCCACCAAGCTTCCACTGTCCATCTCCTGTCACATATATGGCCGAAACACTGATATTGTTGTGGGACATACCTGCCTGTAATATTATAAACTTCATAATCATACAAGACTTTTATTAAGTAGTTCTATAAAAGTAAACAGTCACCTGTTCATGTAAAAAAACTAATGCTCTCAAAATGTTATTTAGCCCTATGCATATTTGCAATGGTGTTTGAGATTTCAAAACTTGTGCTAGTGGTAGAACATATTCTGTTGCCAAATGAAGAGTTGATCTTTGCTGCCAGGCTGATATATAACGAACAATACATGGATGACGAAACTTCAGCAGATTCTAAAAGAGAAAGAGTAATAAGAATAGAAACTTCAGTAGATTCTAACAGTAAAAGAGAATGAGTAAGTAGTTTAAGAAAAAATAATCAGTTTTTGACAGTTGTCATGCGTCTTTTAAACTAAAACCATTATTTAAAAATTATTATTTCTTACTTAATCAATTTTTAAATAAGTATTAATATATACTGTATAATTGTATATATAATAATATGGAATAAATTTTTCGTATTTTATAAATAATGAGTGATTTGATGAACAAATCAATAAAGAGTTTTGTGAACATTGTTTACCTTATAGGGTTGAAGTATAGCAAAGGGTGTGTAAGGCGTCGTTTTTGGAGCTTCGGCGGCCGCTGCCGCGGCACACTCGCTCCGCTCGCACGTTTTTAGTCTTCCTAACTTTATGAACACTTTAGACTATTTTCATGGCGTGCATTCTCAATCGTTTTTTTTATTTGGTTGTTTTTTCTCATTTTTACGCTAAACCAGTGGTCAGAGAAAAAAAATAAAAGAGTAGGTAACAAGTTTTAGTTCACTTTATACAAAAGAATATAGAAATGTTTAGTTATTAGATTTTTATAAACAATTTTCTAAATCCAAAACGCCTTGCACACCCTTTGGTACTCCCAACCCGAATAGGACAAGACAAGTAAGGATAAACGGACTTATATTTCTATATTTAAACTTACATTTGAAAACTTTTCCAGAGGTGTTGCAATTGCCCATAAAGGGCCCAAAGCTATTTCACCTTTAAATACTGATACAGAACCATCACTTTTTAAACTAAAATACCTACAACTATCTTTGATGGTAGCTTGATATTGGGTCCAAAATTCTGTTATTTCTACAGCTTTTTCCTCTATCTCTAAGCCACTTAATTGAGAACCTTCGTTTCCCATAATGCACTGTTATCATGAACAATGAAAAGATAAAGTAACTCCTTCTATCCTTATCAGTTGATGATTAGTGTGGATCACTCATATGTCATTTGAATACTTTGCATTTATCTAGGTCAGGTCAGTACCTTCTTCTTACTTCAGTAAGTAGTGTAGAAAGTACTAAACGCCCTTAGAAGAGGAAAGAGAATAAAATTGGTCAAGTGATAATAACAAACGACTCAGCGGAAATAGGTACATGGAAAAGCATACACACAACACAAAGGAATCACTTCCTAACTCAGTACAAAAACCAAAACGTGGGCCGTATTTGCTGTTCACATCAAGAATACTAGTTTAACTCAGAATTCTGCCTAGTGGCAGAACAGAATGGCTAACTTTAGTAAGTTAGCTATTTATTTTCAGTTTTAAGCTCTTTACTTCTTCCTCCCAACCAACGTCAAACATAATCAAATCAGCACAGATGAGATGAATATAATATATATACGTGTCAGTGTCAGTCACAGACTTCTTCTTCTTCTTCTTTTTTGTTATGGCAATCTACTTTCCTCTTGGAAGTAATTTTTGCCAGTGTCAAGTGTTAAATAGTTCAGTGGTAGATATTGTTTAATTTTCATTAGAAAGCGGGTGCATCGCATTCCAATGCTGCTTGGAGCATTTGGCACCAAGTATATCAAGACAGTTTACTCGGTTAGTTCTGCCGAGGAAGCCACCACTTCAATAAAAGTCTCAGCTTCACACAACCAAGATCGCGCCTATTTCAATTATCCCACATATTGTTCAGTTGCGTAGACACTTGTACCATATAACTGCACCAATTTCAAGACACAATATCCATTATGAATCAATTTAATAATTAAAATAGACACCAAACCGAACTCGACAAAATGGCGCCAAAAAAACCAGTCACAGACTTATGTATGGTATATATAAGCTACGTACGACACTGTCGCTCGAACATTATTGGTACGTTGCCGCGATAAAAGTTCGTGGGTTTGTGTTCAATCTTAGAGCATTAATGCTCTAAGTGTTCATCAAACGAGGAACGTGCACCTCAGACGGACAAACGGAGTGGTTACATTACATTCTCTTTGATACTGACGAATGCTACCCACACACTATCACGATAACGCGACATTCGCGCTGTCAAGAGCACGACCACCTTAAGTAGTGCGAGGCCACACGAAGTTCAACTAGTGGTGCGAACACGTCACGTCACGACAAGTCTACATATTAGCGGTCTTAACAATGAGCCAAAAAAATTATTTCTCTATGGTTTTACTACTCTGTGCCTTGGGCAATTTTAGGATTTTTTTTAAAAAAATGGGCAATAAGGGCGGAAAAATCTTGGAACCGGTAAAATAAGGGAAATTTTGGAAAAATATAATAACGTTAGGTTACATAAATGAACAAACTAAATGTTATTTCTTTAGTGAAACAAAATAATATTGACAATACTTTATCATATGGATAGCTATTATAATGAGTTCAGAAAGTATATAATACGTAATATAGCATGTAATATAGTAAATAAATCGACATCAAGTAAAATAAAAGAATCGCATTTTTCCAGTAAGAAATCATACCTATTTTACTCCACTCATAGAACTCGTATAGCACAGCGGTTCGCGTCACGCCATCCGTTCGTGTCGTTCCGGTTCACAATTAACTTCACGTTGGAGTTGTCAAAGGATGCTAATGGCAAAATTTCTTTAAAGGACGAGTTTTCCTAAAATTAAGGTAGTTCTAGGTGCAATGGGTGTCAAGGTACGTACACACGACAGCACGTTAGGTTATACAGTTAAACTGCGAAAACAGCTTTTATTACGTGGCATAAAGGCGGTCTCAAGGTCAACATGTATAGTCTGAGGTGCCATCGTGTGTACAACAGATTCCCCTACACGTCGTTGTTTTAACGATTATGGGAAATTTTATGTCAGAAAGGGCAATTTTAAGAACTTGCGTGGGCAAAAGTTTTGATCGGGTCGGGTCCGGGGGGTCTGGCAACACCAATAACTGTCTGTGCCCCACCGATACGAATGAACGAAACGTCAAAGTCAATTTTAAATTTATTATTCTATTTCGTTCTTCGATCTATGATCGAAAAAAATAATTTTATTGAAAGAAATGGCATCAACCCTCATTAAAAAAGCTATTTCAGCCAATCCTCACGGTTTTCGAACCATTGCAGGTGTATTTTGTAATGCTGCAAGAAATCGTAAGATACATTTTTAGTCTTTTGTGGGTACAAACAGTACAGTGTATTTTGTTAGTGTTACGTCATTTCGAATATTTCAGATTGGAACTACCAATATAAACCGGGTCCTTATCCTAAAACACTGGAAGAACGAGAGGCTGCTGCGAAAAGATATGGAATGACGATTGAAGAATATCAACCATATCCAGAAGATATGGGTTACGGTGACTATCCTAAGCTGCCTGACATCGGTGCAGATTCAAGGGATCCCTACTATCCCTATGATTGTCCTGAATTAAAAAGGAACTTCAATGAGCCTGTGAGATGATTTCTAAATACATTGTTACATAAACCTCTCTGACTCAACTGTTTCTTTTTGACATAATTTCTTTTAACACTTTGGCATATCTCGGTAAATATTTATTTTTCTTTTATAGATTCATGCCAGTGCTGAGATCTTTGGTGAGGATCGTTATGATCCTAGCATGAGACCAAGGTTTTCTTTGGCACACCAATGGACCTGGTTCTTCGGTGTTGTTGGTGGATCAATTGCATTGTACCTTTACTTGGAGGATTACAAATTTGGCAGACCTGTAGCATGCAAGCAGTATCCTGGATGTGGCACTCATTATTCATTTTCAACTAAACATTAATTGTGTTTATTAAATTGTGTAAAATATAGAATTTAGAAAGCTAATGTTGTTTAATTTATACAGTAAAATAAATAATCATGAATAAATAATCATGAGTTGATGCAAACTGTTTATGCTACTGTAAACTATTGTTTTCTCTTTCACTCGCATTGACTGTGAGCAATATATCCGACTTCAAAAAAGACCGACTTCAAAAAAGGAGTTTCTATGTTCGTCTGTTTATAAGTTCTTTTTTTTATCCATTAAAAATCAATTGTATTACTAGAACTTGCACAAAAATAACTGAAATCAAAGAAACTTAATTACAGTAGTTATGCATGATCAGTGTTATCTGAGGGTCTATAAAAAGTCAAGATTGTAAATCATGTCTCAAAAGACACTAGCTATGGAGATCTTGTCACCATTTGTGATTTTGTTAAAATCGCTCGAAATTGATAATTTTGGTTTTTAGTTTTTGTATGAAACAGCTGTTTTTTTTTTCGCGATTTCAGAGTTGGTCCCATAGTAAAAGTTGATCAGTTTGATGGTATTTTCGCCAAAAAAATACTAGCAATTGATATAAAGTATAATTGCAACTAATACTTGACTAAAAAAGGCCTTTTAACACAACTGCCCAAAAAACAGAGTGTAATGTGTTCAGAGTTCATGTATGTTTGTGGGTATGTGTGAATCTTATTCCACCATAATTTCTAAATGCCCAGATGTATGGTATGGTTAGAATCCTTACAACATCCCGAGCGACACTGGTTATTTTAAAAAAAATGAAAATCAATGGCGACTGTAGGACGACACCACTTTCAAATGTGAAAACAATTTTTTTCTCAAGTGTCATTGCAGTCGGGGAACCTCTTTGATTAAAAGTTGTTATTTACTTACTTTTTAGTTCTTTTGGCAGGGCAGTCGTGTTTTTTTTAAATTATATTTCACTTGTTGTAAAAGGGTGTGTAAACCAACTCCTTGGATCTTGCCCATCATCCAAATTTTCACATTAATGGAGTGTCTAGATCAGAAACTATTGGGAAAGTTGTAGAAAATATAAGCTTTCATTTGGTAGAACACTTTCCTCTACGACACACAGTTTTGGAGATGTCAGTGAAAAACCCAAAAGTGGGAACTTAAAGCCCCTCGCTCCACTTGGGCTCACCTTAAAGTACCTATGTTCACACCCTAAGCAAGTTTCTGAAAAAATTGCAAATGTATCTGCTCCCTAACTCTACACCCTCTTTTGAGCCATTTGTTGAGTGCACTTAGTAAAGTATTTTTAAGGAAATGTATTGAAACGAAAATAATTGTTATTTAAGTAAATAAGTATGACTTTATTTATAAATACTTGTGAAATATTCATCTTCTAAATCGTATAGATCTGCAGCAATGTCATCTCGAAGAGACATTAATTTTTGATCACATTCTTGTTGTTTAGTTCTGAACAACTTAGAATTTTGTGTAATAGCTTCATTAACAGACGGAAAGTCGTTCAATATCAAATATTGCTTTATATCTGATACCAATTTCATTAAAGATTCACCAGCTCGAACTGAAATAAAGGTAGGAAATTTTAAATAAATGGAAATATTCCAGGTTTCTTAATGAAATCTGAGAGGATTAGATCTCTTACCAATATTAGCTGCTCTTACTTGCATTTCAAATGTATCTTGTTCTATTTGGGTCATTCTATTTAATTGTGATTCACTTTCACCTCTTTCTCCTTTAGCAAGTTTTATAATCTCTGAGAACAGACAAAAAATCTTAGGCAGTAAGAACTTTCAGCAATTACATTTTTATGGAAAGTACAAAATCAAGTGGCAGAACGCAGAAATTCTATTTTTATTGCTTACCTTCGAAGTTTTCAAGCATACTTTTAATGTCTTCTTTTAATCGCGTTGTGTAGGATTTTAGGAGAGCTTCTTTATTTTGAGGTAAATTCCTATGCATTTTCCCGAACAAACGTAGGTACAACAAAATCCAGTCAAATCGTAAACAAACAAACTCAACTACAAGCCATTCATTTCATTTGTTTATTTTAATGTACCTATTTATATTATGTATTTGGTTTAATTTAATGTATCGATTGCTATTGGTAGCGACCAAATACAAGGCGACTTCAACAGACTAATTAAATGGCTAACGGGCAAGCGGCGGCGGTCGGTTAAAAACATTGAAGTTAATGTTAACTGTGTTATGACAGATGTATATGATACATTGCTATTTTTCTTTGGTAAGTTTTTATTTGGGCCAAAACGAAGTAGCAATGTATCATATACATCTGTCAAAACACAGTTAACATTACTTCAATGTTTTTAGCCGATAGCCCAATTCGTGACAGTCAGTCAGACAGAGTCAGATGGTCATGTCATCTACCATCAGTGTTGCCAACTGGGATATTTTTAAAGAGACGTTGTAAGATTGTACACACACTACAGCACATCAGGTTATACAGTTGAACTACGAAAACCGCTTTTATTCCGTAGGGCATAAAGGCGGTCTCAAGGTCAACATGTATAGTCTGAGGTGCCGCGTTGTGTACTCTCGGTCGAGTGCACCAGCACGAGTGTAGATGGTGGCGCTCGCCTCGCCTCGTGATGTCTCGCCTACTCTCGCTCATGTGACGGTTTTTTGAGCCCGAGTTAAAGGGTCTCCTCGGCATGCCTCGCGAGGAACGCCGAGAGCATTGCTGTACACTCTCGCGTGCTTCAGTCAGTGCACAACGAGAAACCGAGCCGAACACACGTGTTTACCTACCAGCAAAATGTGGAACAATGAAAATGAATTGAATTTCATAGAAATAATTAGGCTTTTGTTAGGTATTCCACAAATTATTTTATAGTTATTGTACTAAAGAGGTATTCTTTAGAGGGGCTGGGACTCAGAAGCAGGGTGACCATCTCAAAAATGGCGAATCTGCCCGACACTAGCAAACATCTGCCAAACCCACTGACCGGAAAAATTTTTTTGGTGGCCAAACCACTCTAGAGAATGCCACAATTGCCACATACAAAAACAATATAGATTTATCACTTTGAACTGTCATAAGCTTAGAGCATTAAGGTCTAAGGCTTAGGGCCACTTTTACGAAACACTAAACATGTTTAAGAAATATGTTTAAGCTATGTCAAATACATTTAAGGAATCAGAGTCTTTCACCACGTACTGAACTGTCAAAGTTAAATACATTGTGAAACAGGGCCTTAGAATCTGTGGAGGAAGCATAGCCGCCTGCTGCGCCTTGACTTCACGTAGATTAGACTGATCCTCGCCCGTGCCTGCCGCGACGCCCCTTAAATTGTGTCATTGCGTCACATTTGTTAAAGAAGTTTCTGCGGCGGTATCAGCTAAAAACATTGAAGTTCATGTTAACTGTGTTTTGACAGATGTATGTGATACATTGCTATTTTTCTTTGTTAAGTAGTTATTTGTGCCAAGACGAAGTAGCAATGTATCACATACATCTGTCAAAATACAGTTAACATGAACTTCAATGTTTTTAGCTGATAGAGCCCCAGCGGCGGTATCGGCTAAAAACATTGAAGTTCATGTTAACTGTGTTTTGACAGATGTATATGATACGTTGCTACTTCGTTTTGGCACAAATAAAAATTTACCAAAGAAAAATAGCAATGTATCACATACATCTGTCAAAACACAGTTGACATGAACTTCAATGTTTTTAGCCGATACCGCCGCAGGTCTATTTCTATTCTGATTCCACTCCACATCATAAGCATCCAATGACCAGCGAAGCGACTGTGCTAAGGAATTTGGGACGTATAGGAAAGAAAAGTATTATTTTGTAGGTTTTTATTTAAATAACACTTTTTATTATTTTTGTGATGCAGATCGTTTTAAAAATCTCGCATATTCTTTAAGACGCAAGGCATTGATATTGATGAAACCAGAGCTATCTTCGGGTGAGAACCCTCCTGAGATATCCATAGAGACTAATTCTTGATTGTACAAACTCATTGGACTTTTTCTTGCTAGGATTGTAACTGTAAATAGAATAGTAATTGTTATTATAAACCAAGAATTTTAGAACATGATTATAAGGTTCTTGTCATAAACCCACTCGGTAAGTTCAGTCAGTACGCTTGCACGAACATCAATCCTGAAAAAAAACGCGCGTCAAAAAACTCGATAAGAGATAAGAGTAATTTTGTATTTGAAATTGTACAGCGCCATCTACCGTCGTAATGCGAGCTATGATTTTCCCATACACTTAGGGTCAGTTCAGACAGAACGAAAAAATGCCCGAGCAATTTTATCATCCCGTATTACAATCATCTAGAATTCTAGAAAATGCGCGAGACCACTGTTACGGTACGTAGATATTCATAGAATTTTCTGCTTTAAATGATTGTAATACGGAATGATGAAATTGCTCGGGCATATTTTCGTTGTCTCAACTGACCCTTACGCCCGTTTTTTGTCGTTCGTTAGACGTGTGCTAATGGTACTGATGGTATATAATCGTTTCATTTATATCCTACTTCTATTATATAAACAGAATGACGTGAATGAGGATTTCCATACATAAATGTGTATGCTAATTTCGAGATTTTTTAATACATATCCTTATATCTAAATAAAGTGGTACTATAAAAGTTTTAGTACCACTTTATTTAATTTCTACTCTTTGTGACCAACATAGAAGAGTAGGTAACTATGTTCCTTGCTGACCAATAAGCTGCTGTAACACCGTTTTCATAGTAGGTAACAAACACAAGTGAAAAAGGTGAGACATGCCCAGGATGACCTAGTCGTGTTTCGGTGTGATCTCCGGTGTTATCTACACGCGCGCTTAGACCGCGTTATATTCCGTATCATGGGCAGGATGCTTAGAGTGGTTCTCAATTAGTTTTTTCTATGTATCCGTCCAAGAAAGACCTCAAACTCGCGTACGTCTTATAGCAGAAATGATAAATTAAAAATGAAATCATGTAGGTAGATGAGATTTCTGGGCGTACCTCTTGATGTAACTTCGCGTACCTCTGGGGGTACGCGTACCACTCATTGGGAAACACTGCTCTAAGGCAGGATGCAGCACGGACGGAAAGCTCATTCGGAGCGCAATAAATGTATAAAGTAAGCAAGTACAAAGTTACCATTTCCTTTGAATATCTGCAGTGTAACAGTGCCATTTACTAAATCTTGAGATTGTTCCAGACATTTACGTGTAAAGTTTGCTTCAGGAGAAAACCAAAATCCATTGTACACAAAATCGGCCATTTTATCTTGTAGATACTTCTTGATCCTGTAAGATTTTTTAATACTTATTGAATAAACTAAAGCTATTTGCGATTGGTAGCAAAACTACACATTTATTATTTTTTGATTTAAGGTAATAGGTAGGTACGTACCTATTATGTATAGGTATACAACATTTTACAAAAATACCCCTAATGCCGAAAATGGTACATAGGGACTATCAAACTGATCAACTTTTATTTTACTATGGGACCAACTCTGAAATCGCGAAAAAAATCAGCTGTTTCATACAAAAGTTAAAATCGAAAATATCAAAATGTATGAAACAGTTTTTTTTTCGCGATTTCAGAGTTGGTCCCATAGTAAAATAAAAGTTGATCAGTTTGATGGTCCCTATTACCATATTCGGCATTAGGGGTATTTTGCAACACGTTTGTATATGTAATATGTATACCATGAGAAATAGTAATGGCCAATTACGCCACAGCACCCTTTGTCTTTGGCAGTTAAACTTGAACAGCTTCAAAAGTTACTAAGTTTATTTGTAGAAATATTCAAAGGTTAATGATGCAGTGGTGCGCAGTGACTATGTTTTAAGCTATCGATGAAATATATTTCGCCATTGGATTCGATTCGGAGCTCTGTGCATCAAGTTTTTATGGCATAACGAATGAATATAGTTATATAGAAATTTCATACCGTAAGACTTCTCTATCAAGGGCATACGTTTCCAGATCGAGATGGGCCGCATGTAGTATAGTTCCTGCTGGAGTTTCATATAGTCCCCTTGACTGAAATAAACATGGTTTCAATTATGGAATCGAAACTAATTCCGTTAAGTAGGTACATCGGTTCAGTATTTAATGTTCATCTAAAGTTACCTTTAAACCTAAGAAACGGTTTTCGACTATGTCTATCCGCCCAACACCATGTTGACCACCCAACTTGTTCAGTGTTTCCACCATGGCTACCACATCGGTGATGACAAGGGCTTTTTCTTGGCCACTCGGAATTTGCACCCAAGTCGGTAGCCCTATAAATTCATGATTAAAAAGTTTAAACCATCGCCAAAGACGAAGAGTATAGCATGTTCAAAGCCCCTTCAAAACACAGTTATGACTGTTATGATATGAGTAAAGTGAACATATATCGTGAAACAAACATTTTTGTTATACTTAGGGCCTGTTTCACAATGTAAAGGTAATACTAAATAATATACTAGAAAAAATAGGACTCGCACCAGATCATGTTTTCGGACGGGAATCGAACCCGCGACCTTTGGATATCCGGTCCAATGCTCTGACCGCTGAGCTAACGAGTCACTCGGTATTATATAAAAATAGCATTGTGAATGCTTAAATCTCAAAATTTCAAATAATGTAAAGGTAAGTTCTGAGCAGCTTACTTGACAGATTATTTGACATATTTTTCATATCACAACTGTCAAATTATCTGTCAGGTAAGATCTGTCAGGTAAGCTACTCGGAACTTACTTTTATATTGTGAAACAGGGCCTTAATCTCACCTTTTTCAAAATTGATATCAATAACAGAATGATAGTCTTCCGTTTGCTGGAGGTCACGTGTCATCTTGTAGATGTTTGCAGGAGGAATTACAGCAGGATCTTCGAGCACTCCTGACTCGTAACTGTTTGGAAATTATTTGATATGGATTAATCTCGAATACCTCGAACGTAGAGCGGCGAAGTTATTTGATAAGTATGATGATTAGATCTTTGATTATTAATCAAAGGATTAATTAATTAGATGCGGTATCCACTCTTACACACACCTTATGTGCATAATATTTTCATCAGTGGACCACGGAGCTTTTGGTGTAGCTGATACTGGAATGTTTTCTTTTTTCGCGTATTCAATTAAATCACTTCTTCCTTGAAATCTCTCGAAGAACTCTGGCAATCGCCAAGGCGCAATAATCTGAAATGATTTTGAATGCTACAAGGACCCGCAATTAGACAGAATAGAGTTTATAGTTATTAGCTTAATTAAGTTTGTACCTTGCCTTCTGGCCATAATGAGTATACACTCAACTCAAACCGGACTTGGTCATTTCCTTTGCCTGTAGCACCGTGCGAAATGTATCTGTAAAAGAAAGGTGCTGGATGGATCATTCTCGTTGGGGTTTGTTTTTCCTTAACAGCTCTACCACAGAATACATAATAGTACAAGTACAGAAGGGACACTCCGCAAGATTAGTTAAATAAATAGCGACTCTTTCTCCGACACAATAAAGCGCAATTCAGGTCGCACAGCGCTCCTTTCCATACAGTTATATTCACCTAGAAGTTGCCTCTCTTTCTATCGCGTACTCGCATCTCTCGTCACTGGTCTGCCTCTACTTACTTAGCATCCAATTTTTTTGCAGCATTCACGATTCCGACGGTAATGCAGGGTCGGGCCAATGATGTGCCCAAATAATAACGACTTTCGTAGACCAAGCCCATTTGGATACCAGCCAGCATATAATTCTTGATGAACTCCTCGCGAAGGTCTTCAACAATCACCTGAAAACATTGAAATAATCAAATATGTTTTGAGGTAGTACCTTGTTTACGTATGTTTCTTAAAAAAACGAAAAGATTGGATTTATTTCTAAACCTCTTTTGCTCCAATGGACCGTGCTTTTTGCTTGGCCTTTTCAAAATCTTCATCTTGACCAATATCCGCCATATAACAAACCACGTCATAGTTTTTCTGGATCAACCTTAAACAGGGATTAAGATTAGCCTACAAGAAGTCTTGGTCTTACATAATTTAAGATAATGCTTTATTTTATTATGGATGAATACCAAATTAGGCGACACTACTAGCCCTTATAAAATACACTTCTCCCAAATTCCAAGGTACGTGTCTATTGCGCAACATGTGGCAAAACGTCGTAAAATTGTGTTTATTAATATTTAAACGTACAGCTTGTGATACGTTAAGTAATAGGACTTCGGTATTAGTACTAACATATTGTAGCTATTTTAAAATTAATTAACATTCGCCTCGGAATTACTATAGTACACTACAGATTTAATAGGAAAAAATACCATTTTAAAATACAGCTCGTATCTAAACCACCCGAGTAAGCGAGTATTACAAGATCTCGAGCCATGGTCAAGACAAGATGCCAGATGTGAAATCACAAATCGACTGAGAACATAGTTCAAATGTTTCGTTTATATTATTGTTGGCAAGATAAACGGGTCACGTAAGTAAATAACGATGATTGACCTAATATGGATAGGAGATAAAGGGCATCACATGACAAGTTTGACCCAAAGATGCAATAAAAATAGTTAAACAACAAATCAATGGTTAAATAATTTAATGAGACTTTTCAACAGTTCAAATACTGATAATTAAATGTGTTATGTTATGTAATACAATAATTTAATGATGTTCCCTACAATAATTGCACAAACGGTTATACATATATGTATAGCACACGTATATCGTCAATACTAACTCTCCTCAGAAACCACTATTTGTTTTACAACAAATGATAAATGAATGTTTGTTTTTTGTATTACTCGTACTTACATTTATCACAAAAACTAAACAATATATTCGATTAAAACACAAGCTTCTACTTAGCTATTAAGACACACCATAAAAAGTAATTAAGATATAGTAGGTAGTTATATGTATTTTATTTCAAATAAATAATTTTATTATTTTATTTATTATGAAATATTATTTCCAAACTACAAGATTTTCAAATAGAAATAGTCTAACATTGTGAATTACATTCTAATTAACGTTTATAAGGCAAAAACTAGCCATTTTCCACGCAAAGCTATATTTTGCATGACAAATTGAATGCAAAACGCGTCTGACCTCGTGTTAGCCACTGTCGATTCTGAAGAAAGTGGTATAAAAGTACGATCGACAACTCATGTGCTTTACGACTTTGCAGAATAATTCGTGTGCGCGCGTATCGCCCCTGCACGAACTAAACGTGTGTTAGTGACGGCGCGGCGTGCAAGCGATTTTAACCTTAATAGTTGCAAAGCGGAAGTGTTGTCGATAGTAGCTCCAAAGAAAAAAACAATATGGTTTCCCAACATAAAAATAATATGCTTGGTATATTATGACACCAAAAAAATTTTTCACAGTCACTGTTTTCACATGTATTTTGTTAGGTTGTTCTATAGATCTTTGATAATGTTACTGGTAAGTGTTAATCATTAGATTCTTAAATGACTGGGAAATAGATTTAGAATAGTTCATAGTAATCGGAATGTAAAGATGTCTAAAATACTTTGTCTCACATACAAACAAAATTAGATAAGTTACATTAAAGAGTTAATAATACTAGCGATTTGTAAACTACGATTAAATAATATTTCATCATGTAGCTAGTGTTTAGTCATCATTATTGAAACGAAGTCGTTGGGGCCCCTTAGACCGCAGCGGTGCGCGAACAGTTAAAATTTAATATAAACATAGTTCACGTAAGCCTTGTTTCGTTAAGATCTATAATTTGGCGTTAAATTATGATGAAATGGAAGCAAATATGTTTATAGCTATAACACACGAGTAAGATATCTAGAAGAAAGATTTCAGATAAGTATCTCTTAACATTTGGTTGTTTTGTTCTTCAATACAATGATACAATCATCATTTTGCGCTCTCACTGTAGACGTAACTATCAGGTTACAAATAATTAGTTACAACTTATAATGATAACAACTTATAATGATAACTTATAAAAAAAACAAATCTTAAAACTAAGCTCGAAACTTTGCAATTGTCTAACAGCACATAAATCTAATATTATACAACAAAAATATATACATATCTAAAATAATTTATTAACAATTTTTCAAGTAAACAAATACAACATTAAACCAACAAACCATTTGTCATTAAAATATCCACAAAAACCATTTGTTATGGTGTAAAATTCCTACACCATAGGGCGAGATACTTAATATATTAATCAACCAGTAAGTATAATTCAATGGAAAATGTAAATGTAGTACGGACTGTAATACTATTCGCACTTATGTTTATACACTGATACTCATTTTAGTACTTACATAACAAACAGTTAACTATTGGCTACTAAGATTGAAGTTCAAAAGACATCGAATGAGACTTTTAGGCAGTGAGAGAGCTCAAGTCCGAGAGGAAGGTGTCGGGGGTGAGGATGTGCGAAGAGCCGATGATCACTTCCCAGTTCTTGGCCGCAGCCGTCACCTCGTAGGCGCACCGGATCTCCGAGAAACACACGCCTGCATGCATGGACCAACAATATATTATCAATCAGATAAATAAATTATTTGAACTCTCAACCAACGAGTTAAGGTTCAAAATCAAATGGAGAAATTCAACAGTGAAACGCGTTATATAGCGATTTATCACTTTTGTCAAAAGACGGATTTTGACAGTTGAGTGTCGATAAAACGCTATATATTACATCCTGTTTCCATGCTATAGGGGCTGGTGTCTTTTTATCATAAGTCATTAATATGTATTGTTCCATACTAGCGGGAAGGTCTTTTACTTGGTACAACTGGACAATCAAAAACAACTTACCTCCAACGAGGAACACGATGAGGCGTGGGACGTTTTTGATAGTTTGTTGCGCTTTGTCTTTATGCCAATGACCATATCGGACACTGCAACAACGGAATGATCGTTCATAAATATACTACAGCTATTATTTTAAGCTCTTTTTAATTAAAAGTTGTGCTTCGTTACCTGGTCGGCGCTTGGTATCCCGAAGTCTGAGCGCGTCCAGCGAGGAACGGGAAATGTCTTTGATCCAGTTTGTCTTCAATCGCATCCTCCATAATATCCTAAAAAAATCAAATTAAATAGGATTAAAACGAGTTAAAGTTATATGCAAAAAAGAGGTTATCTAATTTACCTTTATCACAGGTGTCCATCGTGACATTTGGTATGTCTGCTCAGTGATTCTCTCTTTTCTGGGAACTTGATACTGCTTTTTCCGATTACCCTGCAATTTTAAAGAAATATAAATTACTACATATATAAATTACTACTTATATTATCTGTGCTATTGATAAAAGAAGAGTTTAGATGTTGCTTTTTGTTAAAGGGATCAGAACAAAGAGACGGCATTAGTACTTCGGCCGATCGTGGTTTGTGGTTGTTGGATGCATTCATACAACTTAATTGTAAACAAAGGAGGAGTTCAACGTCGCAGTGGTTTAGCGCCTGGCCATGCGATCGCGGAGGTTAAGCAACTTTCGCAAGGGTCGGTCATGGGATGGGTGACCAAAATTTATCATCAATGAGCTCCTCCGTATTTCGGAAGGCACGTTATGCCGTTGGTCTCAGCTGCATTTTCCATTGACCACGCAGACGTAGTCGCGGACGGTCGCTAGTTCTATATAAAAAATAGCATTGTGCATGCAAAAAAAACATTTACTAAGGCTCCAAAGACAAATAATGAGTATAGTTACGTCAACGACGACGTTGAGTCCAAGGTTGGCGAGGTTGAGCAGCGCCTGCTTGTCGGAGGGCTCGAGCTGCGCGTGCGTCACCAACTTGTTGAGGTTCTCCTCCGAAATGCCGTTCTTGGACATTATGTACAGAGCGATTATGCGCATCTTGTTGAAGTTCACTACAGCCTGTCAAAAAAACGTTACACTATGTAGTGGAAATTTATTTTCTTGGCCATTTGATATCTTTAAAATGGAGTTAAACACGAGTTATAGGTAAGACCGTTGAGTATGTTGTCCTTATCGTAGATGAGAAGGCAACACAAATATATTGAGGATTCAAATTCTGTGCATTCATTAACAATTTTTTTATTTGTATGTTGGAACACTGAAGGGTGTTGACATTTTATGAAAAGCATTGTTATCCCTATTACGATTAGGACAACTTACAAGTTACTTCTATGAGCACATAATAAATCAAAAATATTTTTATTTTTACGAACTGAGATTTCATAAAACCTCCAAAATATACAAACTGAACTACTATGTGCGCACCAAATACCTGGTCAAGGAGGACTGGCACGATGCTTCGCATGTGATCCTTAATCTTTTCGCCCTCGGCATCAGTTCCCATTGCAAGGTCCTAGAATAAATTGTAAACAACAATAAGTAATTGCGGTAGAATCTTCCATGTGTCTCGGCACCCACGTGACCCATAAAAACATTAACTATACTGGCAACAAAGTTTAAATCAAGTGCAAATATAAAGCTAGCTTGAGAATAAAATTCAGAGTTACAGAAATAAAGAAACTAAATTGTGGTCCATACCAATTCCTTCAGGTTCAAAAGGTACATTACCAATTATGTACACTTCCTAAAAAGTACCTTTCCCGTAATGAATTTTTTCCAAAATGTATATTCTTAGAACAGATAGAGTAACTTATTGGATACATTTTAAATATGTATAAAATAAAACAAAATCATGTGATCAATTGGTTTAGTCGACAAATGCCAGATTCTAGTAGATATGGAGAAAAACCTATGTCTCCAAAGTACAAGTAGATATGGAGAAGGTTAACTTCTATAATTACCTGTTCAACCTTACAAAGTTTGTCAACATATCCTTGGTAGGCTTTCATGCAGTCCTCAGCAAGACGCAGATGTGTTGCATACTTTGACAGCTCTTTCTGATATTGAGGCATTTTCTTTATCATTTGGGAGAGATCTCTCATGGATTGTTTGTCTCCTAAAACAAATGAAATTTCAAACATGAACATTCAATTAAAATATAGTGTATGAATCAAACTCGATCATCGTTATTGTCCTACCTCCTCCCATCCTTTTTGAATCTGTAAACTTTTTCAGATTTTTGGTGACTGAAGTCGAAACAACGGCAATGTGCTGATGTCGGAGCTCCACCCAGAGTTCATCATTTTCGTCTAAGAGCACCTCTTTTAACTGCTGACCTGGAGCTGCTTCGTACCTGTAGTCAAATAAGACTTTACAGTCACATTTGTAGTGTAAGTAAATGTCGAGGATGATATGAGAAAAAAGATATTTTGTTCCAAAAAAAAGAGTGCAACCATCATTATCCGAACATAATTTTTATATAGTTTTATACAAGAAAAAAAGGGAGTAAATGTTAATGATATTTATACAATAATAAATAATATACTAGAAAAAATCGACTCGCACCAGAACATATTCTTAAACGGGAATTGAAAACGCGACCTTTGGATATCCGGTCCAATGCTCTTACCGCTGAGCTACCGACTCACTAGTGGCATCGTCAAACTTTCTTCATTCATAGTATATTAACATCTTACTTGTAGACATCATTTTCGATGGGCAGTAAGTCGTATGCCATAGCTTGGAGAGTCAGTTCATGCAGAAGAGGCGACACGCAGTCAAAGCCACGATCTATCACAAGCAGCTGGGAGCGCGCTTTTTCCGGACCCTCGCCCATGGTCGGTTCATCGGCCTGTTGAATAATAACATTATTTATAGCGTCCTTAATGTAACTATAATCTCAATTTTTAATATCTAGCTAATTAAGCTTCTTGAATAAAACTTTTACCTTGTAAGCATCAAGCTTTTGCTGGATAAGTTGAGCCAGTTCAACATTGCGCTCCCAATCACTGAAATACATAATTTTATTTTAAAACCATTTTATAGTTTATTCGCGTTAAGAAAATAGTGAGTCATCAATGTCCGCCGGCCTAGCCACGCCCCCTGACAAATCAGGTCACCAAAAATTAGCAAGTCAACTTCAGAGTGACCAGCTGAGGGCAGACAATTGTACTCTCTAGAAAAAAATTTTTACTCTACTGTTGCAACTTTACTGTGCAGTTGCACTGATGACTCACTATTGTCTTATTGTGAAACTATAATACAAAGCGACTTAACCGTAACACTAACAAAATATAAAATACCTTCGGTATCGCACAGAAGGGTATTCTCCAAGTGTAGCGCATAATGTAGCTATCTGTTCCGCAATGCGCTCCATGTTAGCATTGCGCGTTTGCGCTAAGGCAGGATTGTACATGCATTGAAAGGTCTCAGGGGAGTCCAAGGAGAATACCTAAAGGAGAAAATATTTACTTTTAAAAGGAAGGATTGTCATAATTATTAAACCTTCATAAGTTTAATAATTTCATAATTAACAGAGGACTAGACCAAATACTTAAGTTTGATTATAGTCACCTGGCATTCATAAGGTAAAAATGCAATGTTGATTTCCTTTAAGGTTTTTATTTTCCTTGCAGCTGAAGATTTGCATAACTCATTGAACAATTCCTCAGGACACACTAACGCAGCGTGCAAACAAATTTTCAAGACATAAGTATTCACACATAACAACATAAAATAAAACAAACCTGTTGCTCATATGGTATGAAAGCTATGTTGATTTCCTTTAATGTTTTGATATGCTTAGATATTCGATTCTGTGATAATTTATCAAAAAGCACATCAGGACAAGCTGCAAATTAAAGTAAAAAAAAACAAAATAAAGAATGGCAACTGAAAATAGTTATTAACATCAAGCACAACAATTATGAATTAATAATACAATTTTTTTATGAAATTAAATCTAACTTACAAGAACATCATTATTTTTCATCATATGATTAAGCATCCAAAGAAAGTCAACTTTCTCAAAATTCAATAAAATATGCAATAATTTACAACTTTACATGCTACAAACCTTCTGTAAAGAATACATGAGCCGCTTTGTACATAATACGGTTGCCCACAGAGAAGTCGTTAATCAATGCATGGACTGATTTTTCACAAGGTGTGATAAGATAAATACCGTCCATTGTACATAATGGTTCTCTCTTCTTATGAATGTCTTCTACCACTGAATAGATAAAATAAGTAAGGGGTCATTAACTTTTTCAAACATTTTTGTCTATTTTATTAACACTTTTTATAATTATTTTTAAGATTTTAGGTATGGATATTAAGTTGCTAAAAATAAACTTACAAGTGATGCCTTCTGCTGAAATGTCATGCATCTTGCAACATGCTGACACCATCCTCATAGATAGTTGGTCGACAATAAGGATTCTCCATTCTATGCGTTGAGACTCCTTTCCTTTAGGTCCGCGGTAGCGGATGACCTCATTCATAATCTCTGAAATGGATTATGGTGAATGATTACATTTTGTACAACAGTTACAAGTAGTACAGTGTCAGTAGTTTGGGATAGATAGGGGGTTTAAATGTTTACATAAAATAAATGAAAACAATAGACTTCATCCATTCATCCATAGGTTGGCGTATATACAAGACTTCACGATTTCAATGTCGTTTGTGACGTTAATCAGTTCCTCAATCCTCACCCCACTAGCACAGATGACATAAGAAAATCAATAAATAACGTTAGTCATCACAAACTTGTTTTATATGTCATCACAATCTTATTTCAAATCACAATTAAATTGGATTTCCTTATTTGGTTACTATAATGATAAATTTATTGACTTCATAACTTTCTAAGGGTTCGTAGTGGATTTCATCACTTTGTTTACATCAATCATTAGAGCTAGTAATAAATGAGAAAAGGGAGCGATTATGTACTTCAATGTGGATTTTTAACATTCGCGGTACAAACGTTGACTATAAATATAAGCTCTTTAAAGTCAAATACTGAATAACTCAGACAATAACTCTTTATTAGTCACCGATAAGAGATCATCGATAGGCGTATTGAAATTTCAGTGAAATAAACACCCTGGCAGATATAAAAGTTTTTGTAATAAGAAAATATATAGTAGCCATATAATATCAATGGATTTTAATGCAGGAGAAGCGCAATTTAATACGAAATACAATTTTATATTACTTACTTTGTCCAACAAGAGCTTTCAGAGCCATCTTGAAGCATAAACTAATCCACAGACTAGAGAACACTAGCTATAGCTAGCTAGAGACATCTGAGATATATTTTTTTTTAATAATTTATTCATGACTTGGATACAGAGTCCTTCAGTCGCATACATTTTAGACTTAGAGCATTAAGAATTTTAGAATTGAGATATTTTGTTTGACAACAGTGTTACCAGTCAGTAGTCACTCAGAAGAATAAAATAACTATTAAATATTCTTCTGAGGTTTGTTCTTCCACCGTCTATTTAAAATTATATTGATCTTTGCTGCAATACAAACTAAATGGAGAGTAGTGGTTTTAGGGTTTTAATCGAAACAAAAGAGTTTTCCTAACTTATAATAATATTGTGTATGTACCTACCTACATTTCTTTAGTAACTCTGAATTAAGTTTGATACATCAGCGTTTTTTTTTCTTTGATGATTTAAAAAAAATAAAAATAAAACGCTGATGTATTTTATGATCTTATTCTTCTGAGATTTGATCATTCGGAGAGTTTGGTGGGGTTCTCATCTAGTTCTCAACTAGACTTTTAGAACTCGTGGAATCCTCTTCATATTGGTCTCATAAACAAGTACCATGTCTTATTGTTAGTTTTAGTAAGTTTTGCTCTTTTCAAGCTCCAACACATAGATCATCATTTCTTCCAATTTTCTCACAAAATTACGAATCATAAATTGTTTTACCTAATATTATCATCAATTTAGATTTTCATAAAAATTATTGCAATCTAAAGTATAATTTTAATTTTCTTTTAGCTGATGAATGTCATGACATCATCATATCTATTGTGATGCTTCAAAGCTCGATTATAATAGCCATGTTGGCGTTGGAATTTTTCATAAACAGTACCAAATTGTTCAAAAAGTAAAACTCCCACCCGAATCTTCAGTATTTACTGGCGAATGTTACGGTATTTTTAAATCATTAGAGTACGTGTTACTTTTTAATTTAAAAAAAAGCTATTATCTTCCCTGACTCCAAGAGTGCTCTTGAAGCTTTACAAAAATTCCCCTTTAAAAGTAATCTAAGCCACCAAATCATTATAGACTGCCGTTGTTTACTTCATAAATGTTCATTGGAAGGTTATGATATATCGTTTGTATGGGTGCCTAGTCACAGCAATGTTGCAGGTAATGAAAAAGCTGACCAACTATCGAAAGAAGCAATCAATTCTGGAGACCTGTTTCCTTATAAAAATTATTGCTATGATCTATGTGCCCAAGCAGGCGTTTCACTCAGAGACTCATGGGAATCCCAATGGCAGATTAGTAGTCAATTTAAAGGTAGCTTTTATAAACTCATTCAACCTAATATTCCTAATAAGCCATGGTTTAGCAGAATGAAGCTTGGTAAAGTTCCATCCACAATTATTATAAGAATGAGACTAGGTCATACGTGCACCCCTGTTAATCTGGCAAGATTACGGATTGTGCAGGATCCTACATGCGTGTGTGGCACTGGAGTGGGAGAAGTTAACCATATTTTCTTTTCGTGCCCACTTTATGATCTCACTTCCTTTTATGAATCCCTTATATCCCTCAGAATTCCTCTTCCTACCAATATTTTAAGTCTTTTATGTACCAACGATAGTAATATATATAAATGTATATCTGATTTTATAATTTCCAATAATATAAGAATTTGAGTTTATCTCCGTATCATTTTATTTATATTTATTTATTATCATGAATCCTCTCCACTATCCAAATCTCCAAATTCCGTTTTGTCATCCTTTTATTTTATAATGTTTCCCTACCTTTTGTTATAGCTAATACCCAAACCGGGTGGAGCCAAAAAAAAAAAAAAAAAATCATTTGGACTTCTCTATGGTTAGGTTATTAGAAAGCGCGCTTTATTAGAAAAAACTTTTGAATGTTTATTTTCTGTCTCTCAATATTAATTCCTGATATTTAATATAATAATTGTAGTTGACCACGTTTTTCATTATGTGATGTGGTCTATAAAAATAAAATTTATTTATATAAAACATCAAGGTACTATTGATAAAGTACCTAACCTAACAATAAAATTGTGTGCGCGCGCATGCTCAGAACTGATTCAAAATGAATGATAAGGAGGCGGGTCAATAAGGATAGACAGAGACAAAATATACTGCGATTTCTTTCGGTGCCTTCCAGCCAGCCACAGAGCAGTCAATGTTGTGAAATAGAATAGAAAGAAATAGCAATTCAGTTTTATAAACATTGGCGAGAGGTATGGAAGTGTGTTGAGTTAGTGATTTTGTGCTCATTCACGTGCGTGTAGTCGTGTATAGATCTATTTTAATGTAAGTATATGTCCAATACTATCTTGGATCCAAAACAAATTATCTATAAAATAAGTATTTTTTATGATCACATTGTTTTCTCATTCTACCACCAAATCAGTAAATATTTTTGTATTTTTTTAAATTTTACTACTGATAAAACCACAGAATATAAAAGAACAATTTATTCGATAAAAATACCTTTTTAAAATTGCATTTAGGAACGTGAACCTGTGACCCTCTATCATGAAAAAGAAACATTATTTAGAACAGAATTAACTTCTATTATAAATAAATTAAAGGTTATTTAATTATTGGATTAAGTACAGTCAACGGCACCAGGGGATGGATGTGATACATTGCTACTTTTCTTTGGTAAGTTTTTATTTGTGCCAAAACGAAGTAGCAATGTATCACATACATCTGTCAAAGCATAGTTTACATTAAATTCATTGTACCGTATTTTGTATATTTATTCCGTATGTATTAAGAGTTGTTTTCGTAGTTCAACTGTTAAACTTACAGTGTTGTCGTGCGTACTTTAATGATTAATACAATATGAATAAAGTAGCTAAATTTTGAAAGGTATAAATTTTTAATATCTCACCTTATCTAAGTATGTAAGTGTTTTGATGAATCAATAGACCTCTTATTCCTTTACTGCTAAAATTTAAGGAAAAAAATAAATAAATCGCTAATTCACTGAAAAATAAATACAAACAAAAGTTCATGTTAGAATTTAATGCGGACGAATTAAAAAATTGTTAAGTTCTGTTTTCAATTTTATTGTTATCCAATATAATCAGATTGCATCACCATTTATTTACAATGATTAACATAGTTGTCTTTTTATCGGCAGCTGGTGAAAGTGAGGTGCGGCGGATAACCGTAGCCGCAGCCGTGGCCGCTGAGATTCGCACGGCTCGGCTGTTCAGTGTTCACTGGTGACCGTGGTTGCACCTGCTGTGATATGTTCAGTGGCAATGTGTATTGACTGACACCACACCGTGAAACTTGTTTCAGTGTGTTGATGAGTTGTGATTGTGAAAGATGAGACGCGACGAGTTATTGGTGATACCTTACCCCTGCCGGGCAGAAGGATGGCTGGAAAGATGCGGTAAGTTTTTAAGATATAAAAAACACAAGCTACAGCGGAGCGCTTCTTTCTATGTTTACATGAATGCATTTTGCTATTTTTACGCCGTTACATTGGCGAGTTATTTGGGGCGGTTTACGTAAGTGCTCAATCAGTGAAATGTATGTGCAGTGCAAGCATTGAATAAAGGTCAAATTCTTCGTCATTCGGTCACTTAAGTAAATTCTTAATTAGCAGCGCAATGACTTTTATTACTGTAATGTTGTGCTGAAACAGTAAGTAGTATGTTTGATTGAAGGTAAATTATAAACCGCATTTAAACAATTAATTTGGTATTTTCTTAACCTTTTTCACAGTTGAGTAAAAAAAAATAGTTCTTATCTTAGGTCAGTAACATACATGATGTCGATTTATATTTAATGTTGTCGACATGTTGTTCAAATAATTAAATTTTATTTAGGTATTTAAAACATGTATTTACATGTATTATTTTAACATAGGTAAATACACCTATAAATAACACGTAATTTACTAAGGTAAAATTGACCTCGTATGTTTATAAACATTAAGCTAATAAAAGATAAATAATATTAGAAAAAATACTAGAAAAAATCGACTCACCCGTAGCACCTCAGACGGGTCTAATATTATTTATCTTAACATAAAAATAGCATTGTAAATGCGAAAAATCTAAATTTAATAATTAAGCCAATAAAGTTAGATTGAGCGTAGTTTAGAGGAGCGTAGGCCAGTGTTCACTATATCGAAGGACAAGACGTCTAGTCCAATTCAAACTTAGTCATGATTTCTTGATAAATGTCTTTGTAGAAAGAATTGATTCTGATTTATGGCCTAAATGGCTTGATTATGTCTATTAGTCGAATTGCACAGTAATGTGGAACAACAATCGCCTGCTCCAGTGTCTCCAGTAGGTTATTCACGATTGTCAGAAATCTACTCGAAAGTATTCGAATACGTTGCCTCCGATAGATTAGAAAACTGCTATTTATAAATACATTCGACTGGCATTCGATTCACTTTCCGAAGGGAAAGCGCAATGCATTTATAAAGTTTGGTAGGATAAGGTAGAAAATAAGATTTATATCGGAAGACTTTCCGATTCGATTCGGAAAGTTGATTTAGTAACCCCCCAGTACAACAATTGTAAATACATATTGCTTGACGGCCTACTGGCGCCAGCGCCGACGACGGCGACGACGACCGTGGTCCACTAGACTGTTAATTGTTTAGGTCTTAATTGAACTAGATGGGCTCAACGCCGTTTGTCAGCTGGTTTCTTAATCTTAATTTTTTTTATAACCATCTTGGTATTCATTTAGGAAAGTTTTTCTTATTTCGTAGCGCTCTAAATATTTTCAGCGGTTAAGTCTCTTTATTTTCAGGCGTGCTTTTTGTATTAATTTAATATTATAAATTATAAATTTGACAACATCACATACATTGCTCCGATTCCAAAGTAAGTAGCTAAAGCACTTGTGTTATGGAAATCAGAGACAACGGTGGTATCACAAACACCCAAACCTGAGCCAATATAGAAATTTAGTTTTTCTAAATTGACCCAACCGGGGATGAACCCGGGACCTCGAAGATGGCGACACCTTGAAAACCGGTGTACAAAGCCACTCGACCACGGAGGTCGTCAATATTACGTAAGATCTGTAAATATATCCATATAGCTAATGCTCAGGTATAGCCTAGACTAGATTAGACAAAGAGTTTAAAAAGGCTTATTGAATTACAGATACGTCAATGTGCACAATTGACGATTAACTTTTATGAGCTCCCTTCACGAATTGATTCTATACATTTGGCTGAATTGTTCGTTTCATATACTTTAAAACTTGAGACAGTTTAATAAGGGAACATCGATAGCTAGCATAGGTAGGCCTATATTACTCTTAAGTATACTTAACTGCATGTTTAATAGATGAAATCATACATTGTCGGCATCAAAAAATGCTTCAGAATGATTACATTTTTTATTTTCGATAAAGTTTTATTAATATTCTCTTGCTACTTGCTACTAAACGCAAAATATTACATCAAGACTATTTAAATATTGCTCTTCACAATTAATAACTCACATTTTCAACCGTTTGTTCTTGGCTGCGGGGAAACAAAGATACGATTACATGTAAAGGGGCAAATGTTTGTGTGGCGATCATGATGAGAGTTTTTAAACATAGTTGGCTATACAGGTATCGACCGACTTAGGTATTCCGTATTTGTAGTGATATCTTTATTCTCATTATTCAGTATTTGCAAAAAAACCTGTTGTTTGCATCAAAAGTTTGTAAAAAAACTGTTGTTTGCATCAAAAGATATTGTAAATAGCACAACACTAAGTAATTTCTCAAAGTTATATTTACACAGGCCTCTTAATGTTTTTACAAAATTTTGTAGTAGGTACGATAAAAATTGACATTGTAATAAATTATTACCTACCTACCTAGTCTTAAAAGGATGAATGTAATCTAACCGAAAGTTTTTTATTAATTATTTTATTTGAATTTCACTATCGTATACACCTCTAATTTCGCGCGGACAGTTCATTATCCTAATAAATTACAATGTAAAGGTAACTACTGAATATTTTCTGTTAATGTTATGGTGACAAATCAGTCGGTAAAAGAGCATCATTTGCTTAATATGCCCTAGTTGCAGTGAAAATTGTACGGCCTCTATAGGCAGAGTGTCGGTTTGTCAGGTTGGTGAATCGAACGCTTTCTAGTTTCTTGGTAAACGTCGTTAGGTTTTTTTTATACTATTTACTAGTGAACCGGCAAACGTTGTTTTGCTATATTAAAAAATAGGGGTTGGTGGTAGAAGGGCGAAAATTTAGGGTTGTATGTATTTTTAATGCCGAATCATAAAAAAATAAAAAAATATTTTTTTTTTCAAAATATAAAAATATATTTTTTTTGGGGTGGACCACCCTTATCACTTAGGGGTATGAAAATAGTTTACGTTCTATTTTCAGATCTACTGAATATACACACAAAATTTCATAAGAAACGGTCAAGCCGTTTTGAAGGAGTTTTGTTACAAACACTGGACACGAGAATTTTATATAATTTTAGATTTAGTCTGGCTTTTTCTTTTATTCCCGCGAAAACATTAAATTCACAAAAATCTCGTAAACGCAATACGATCGACTAATCAAACGTGATAGGTATCACAGAAGTCTCAAAACTATGAATTACTTATTTCTTAATAAGCACATAAATAAAATACTTAAACTTACCACTGGAAGTCTTTAAAGCTGAATTGAGTGAAAAAATTAAATAAGAAAGTGCTTAGTAACAAATAATAAATAAATACAAAGAAATTAAGTGGTAGTATAACAAATAAAGAGATGTTAAGAATATCAATAAAAATTTACATTGACAAAATAATTTATCGTATTTAATTTTGGAATTTTTTCGCACTCAAACTGGTTACAATTTTACAATTATGGGATTTTTTGGAATTATGTTATTTTAAGATAAATAATATTAGAAAAAATACTAGTAAAAATCGACTCACCAGTAGCACCTCAGACGGGATTATTTATCTTAATTGACGACCACCGTGGTCGAGTGGCTTCGTACACCGGTTTTCAAGGTGTCGCCATCTCTGAGGTCCTGGGTTCGATCCCCGGTTGGGTCAATTTAGAAAACGAACTTTTCTATATTGGCTCAGGTCTGGGTGTTTGTGATACCACCGTTGTTTCTGATTTCCATAACACAAGTGCTTTAGCTAATTACTTTGGAATCGGACCAATGTATGTGATGGTGACAAAAAAAATAGCATTGTTAATGCGAAAAATCTAAATTTAATAATTATGTTATTTATTTGGATAACTTCTAAACTCGTCGCAGCGATACACAGGACAATGTATATTAATCTATTGTCCTTAAAGCTTGGTAAGTATGTAATAAAGGTATGTTTATCCAGCTGATCATTATTGCAAGTATTCTTTCTTCATTAGAAATCATAACATTAACATCAAGCAATTACTCTGATAGCATTTACGTAACTGTGAGTGGCATTGCGTGTATGCAGTGTGAAATGGAACAAAAACTATTGAACTACATTCCGATTGGAAAACAATTAGATAATGGGTACCTACTGTATCATGTATACATCTTCATTTATCAAGTAAAACTGATAACATGCAGTTTTTTTTACTGGCTGTAACTGAAATAGGTTCCCGATATAGAAATCTGTGGTATTTACGGGTTTTTATTTTTAAACCTATTTCAGTCACCATGTCTATCACTAATATAGGAAATTAGTGAGAGACATTATTGCGATGGTACTAGTAAAAAAATATCTGAATCGTTTTAGACATTGTGTTGTGCATATAATAAAATATGTATATTAGGGTCTTTGTTCGTCGCACACAAACACCTACGCAGTCGCTGAAAGCCAGCGCCGATCTTAAATTAGACCTAACCCATGAAGGCTTTTAGATAGTTCATTTTGACCAACGTCCTTAGCAGGCCTCATGTGGCACTTTTACATTCACACTTTATTTAGAAGAACCTAAGGGGAGCTCTAAACCTCATTTAGTATTTTTAATTTTTTTATTGTTTAGTGCAAACGGGTATCTTATTGAGCTAAAAGTCCCAATATGATAAAAGTATAGAGATACTTTAGGGACCCTACTCGTGTTACAAATATTAGATAGAATTTAGTTGTTGGGCCCCAATATTATAAAATATAGAGATATTTTAGGGACCCGTGTTACAAATATTAGATAGAATTTAGTTGATGGGCCCCAATATGATAAAATATACAGGTACTTTAGGGACCGGTGTTACAAATATTAGATAGAATTTAGTTGATGGCGTATTTTTATAGCATTATCTATAATTCTGCAGTCGATATCTACCTTATTTATTTCAAATCTCTAGTCTCAAAAAAACAACATATTACATAGAAGAACATAGAAGTGTACATTATTTACTTACATTGTGATGCTACGGTTCGTAGTAAGGTCGTCGTAGCAACGCTTACTTATCAAAGTTTTCTATCACCGGTTCACAATTATTGTTGTAGTCATTGGCTATAATAATAAGGCTATAATACAGAAAGCTAATCCAACGCAGTATTTAGAGAAGAAATCGGTTATATACATATGCTACATATGCAAGCAGTACTTAATATGCTAAATGTAGAGTCAACGTGAAGCAGCAGGTGACACGCGCAAGAGAGATCGTGGATGCCTTTGATTGACTGTCACTTAATAAAACATGTTTTAGGTACCTACTTAACTGTATAATATAATAATAAAAAAAATAATAAAAATACTTTATTGTTATCTTACACAAAGTAAATACAGGAGATTATCATAACCTAGAGTTAAACAATATTTTGAGTAATCTATGTGAGAGACTGGTATCTGTACTAGTAGTACTGTATTACAGATTACCAGACTCTTCACCACTTAAGTGTAGGTCTAACTATATATAATGATTACCAATAATTTTGTGGTAAAACACTTCTACGAATACTTACTTAAATAATGTGAAATTTTATAACATAAAGTTTAAAAAGCTTCCTTAATAGTTTTTATTTAAACGTAGAATACGCGTACTAGGACTTTGTTGGTTTGCCAGGATATTTGTTTGTTTATTTGTTTATTTGATTGAAAAACCAACAGCATCAATAATACTATAAGCTACAATATGTTAAACAGAAAGCCAATTACAGGTTTTCACTTATAGCAATAAATTAATACAATAGAGGTGTGAACAATATGTATGTTACAGAGTAATTAATTATGAAATTGTTAACACTAAACTCGCGATATTCGAAAAACTTACGGGATAGACACTGCTTAGTCTTAGACACACCATACTTGTGAATAGATCCAAGTTTTGTTCATTGCACGCCTTATTCACCAGTCTACTCGCTCGCAATACATACGTATTCTGTCTATAGTTAGTCGATGCGGATGGTATAGATATTGGCGGATTAAACCTTAGACACGCTGGTGGTATTCTAAGTGAAAATTTACATAATAGATCAGGACAGTCGATTTCATTATTGAAGACTTTTGTCAGAAAAATACAGTCGGAAATATCGCGCCTCATTTTTAGTGAATATTACGAGAATTTTAATTTTTAAAATCGCAGGAGGAACAGGAAAGGATTTTGTGGTTTGGGATTGGGTACAATGTGGTGGCAGAATATGCTAAAGCGATAATAAACAATCGTGAATGCGCGTGACGTGAAAAGCTCCGTTAGTTCACTGGAGACGTCAGCGCGTGGCTCGCCTGCGAATGACATTCGGTAGAAAGTAAACTCTCGTCAACAGACTGACTTCTTCAACCGGACACAATCTGGGAACCATTGTTTATTCTCTTTAAATGACATTTGAAACAGTTTTGAGACTTTCTAGTACCTACCGAAAATTCCACGCCATAACAATTAACTATAACATTTTTATTTTATCATTCCGTTTATCGCGATTCACACGCTTTGTAATAATTCGACTAATGAGCTATTCTAGTAAGTAATTAAATGAACATTACATCTCTTTGTTTGAACTATAATATTATCATAATTGTTTCAAGAGTTAGCTGAATTTGGAGACACAACCGTTAACAAATAACTTTCCTTAAAATGATATAAAAGAGTTTTGATTGTGATAAAAATATTGGCTATTTGATGTATCTCAGACTGGTATTTTTTTCGACAAGTTAGTAAGCAAATAGGGAGTGGACATGGGGAGAGTGGCAAAAATCTAATGAACGCGTCGTTACGTAGGGTCTGTAAGATACTCCTGGGTAATTATTCGCCTCCCAGGGCGACACTAAAGGGGCGATTGGACAGATATCGTAAATCAAGTTAACTGCCCACTTGACATTTTAATTAGGACATCAGACTCGTATTGAAATCTCTACACACTACGTATAGATTTTTGATCAAGCGTGATAGAGCTAACAATAGATTAACGGTTGGAAGTAAAAAAGGAAGCAACGTAGAAGAAAAAGTTATCTTAAAAAAAATCATGTCTCTGTGGAAAAGTTTGTTGTCCGATCACGCATTGCTGTTACTTCTAAACACTATGTGAGTCATTTGGGCAGCCACTATCAAAGGCACTTTAGTCACGCCCAAACGACTGTGCATCTGTACACACACCCAGAACTTGCAACACTTGTTACAGTTAGCTATTGCGTAAACGAGCTATTTTTCTAAATAGAACTCAATCTGTGTAAACATAATGTCTTTTCGCCTTTTTAATTCCTTGTTTGGACACGGTGTACTTCAGAATTTTTGTTATGGTACGCATACAACAAATATTTTAGAATGCTTCCGTATTTTTATATCAATTTTTTCGGATCGATTCAATGATTCTTTTGGCATGTAAGAATATAAGTTTCGAGTAGTTTCGACACAAAAATCTTTCTCCAAAGTACATACATCTTAAAATATGAATCAACTTTTGTAGTCAAATATTTATTACACATACTGCAAAATTTTATAAAATCAAAAGTGCAATACTTACGAATGTTTATGCTGCAAGCGAGAACAAATCTCGACTCGAGCATGGGTCTTCGTCTTTCGGACACTGCGTGCTTTTTAGGGCTATGCATAGAATTAAATAAACCTACACTTAAATCATTGAATTGAACAGTGAATGCAAACGGCAAGGATATTTATATAATATTGCAATAGATAAAAAATAGAATAATACTATACTTAAAACTAACATGTTGCACCACTACAGTATATGGTCTCGCAACTAAGATTATTGCTTTTTACACTACAAGGTATTTGCCTCGAAGGTGTTATTTCCAGCGATGAAGCATTGAGGCCTATCATTCAATTAGAAGTTTAGAGAGGTCATGGAGGCACATCCCACGGCCGAATAATCGAAGAAACTGGATCGAATTTTTGACCAACGCCAACGTGATTAAAGAAAACAAAAATAATTGATTGTATAATAATTATACTTTCTGCTACGATCGAAAATTAAGACAATGTGCATCCCAATACTCTGATAATTATAACTCTAGCCATTGATCTACAGTACCTGTTGCAATATTGAATTGATTTTATAACTTAAAAAAAAAAAACATTTGTATCTCGTCGTATGTAACTCTTAACTTAAATTAGCTTGCAATAAATTTAATTGCCATCAGAAGTATGTGATATAACATGGGCAGTATCTTTTTAACTTAGGTCAAGTGATCATAATTCAAAAGAACCTGAACTGGCGTTGGGTGCGGTTTTAACTTTCACTACTTCACTTCACACGATGCAGTAACTACTTTTATTATATCTACTTACTTACGTGTTTTGCTATTTTGACGCAAGATTGATACATAAGTTATTATAATATAACAATTCATAGCTTTAGTTTAAGTAGGTTAGGCTTTAAGTTTGGTATGATTAGGGTAACTATTTATTCTACTAATTATTATTATAATAAAAAAATAATGATAGTAGTTCACTCAGCCACGTATAAACAGCTGTTACTTTATTATTATTTTAAATAGCTTTACACTGAAAAAAATTAAACTCGTTTCTAATACTACTGCCGTGAAACGAGCTGATTATGTATATAAATGAATGCGTATGCAAATGTTATTTTTTAATAATTAATTATTAAATTCATTCATTTGTTTTAGTTTTCACGTTTTCAAAATGAACATGAAAGCCGAAGTAAGAAATGAAGATAGAGATTTTCATACCTACAGAACGAAATTATTATTCCTTGTACGTACTAGCTCAATACTTATATATATTTTTATACTATAGGTAAGTATTATATTATAATGCACTAATTGGAAATAAATAGCTTAGTTTATCACAACATATAGGTTAGTACCATTGTACTTACATCATTATGTATGTTAAGTTAAGTATTACAGATTCGACAAGGATTGTCCTAAGTTAGAAAGTATTTGGACTCAGCGTGATTATTTAATTCGTTGTAAAATTGATATTTAATCGATTAGACATCGTTTCGCAATCGCAACCGACAGAAATAACTACGAGGAACACCAGTCCGTTGTCACACATTAAAGAATACAAGTCCGGTGCCAAGACAAACATCTCTTCTGCAAGCAAACAATTTAATGATGTTATTTCAACATCTTCTTGGTGAGGGCTTTCTATCTAAAGCGTATCTGGGAGACTCAAATGAGAAGATGCCTTATAATCGAAGACTTAATTTACATAGTTTTGGAGATTCACAAGGCATGCTTAAGGTTAAGGCATACATAAAAGTGTATTACGCCACAATGCAGCAGCAGCACTATATTAACGAAGATTATAAGGTGTGATAACGATGTTTGGTTGGACTTTACGAGATAAACGTCTATCTCGTATAATGAACAAATCGGTACCGGGTTAATTTTCATCCAAAACTTTACTTTACGAAATTATCAGGTGTTTGTTAGAAAATAAGAGCAAATGAAAGGCAGAAGCGATGGAGCGAATCTTGTTGCGGCTGCTGGAGCGCGTTGATCTCATATTACTATGAGAATATTACTGAAATTTAAACTCTTCTAGCGCACGACGACGACGGTCCGTTGAACCTGTTGCATTTGGATGAAGCAATCATTTATCTTATCACGATAAAAAATGTTGGGATAAAACGCTGAAAAATCAATAATTTCTAGTGTAGTACGTAAATACTTTCTTCGCATTTAACACTAAGAAGTGATTATGTTTAAACAAGATCTTAATACTTATTCCAAGTCATGCCTTACAAACATGCAAATACTATGACAATAGTATGCAAATGAATTCAGTAGGTAGGTAGCACCTATATGAGCATGATGTCACGAAAGCTTTCGCAACAGCGAGAGTTCGGAGAGGCGGCAGTCCTTTGCATAAATTGTTGACTACGGCTTCTTTCACTTTTCGCCCTCCGACCCTCTATGCGTCGTGATGTAGGGAGGGCACCGATCGTGCTACAGGAAGCGCACCCTCGTCGTCATGACAACGCCTTCCCGCGAATATATTGACAGACTCTGCTCCAGACGGACGGGGTGCGAATTGCAACATCCCCTACGTAGGCCTGTGCAGTGCACTCCGCGCGTGCGTGCCATTATATGTATTTGTAAGATTTAATGCCCCACAATGACTACGTGTTCATTACAGATAAGCAGTCATTGCCTTTACTTAATCTCCACTGGGGTCCTCTAAAGCGGTTATTTTGCGCTGCTTATGTTTAGAAACGCAATTAATGCTGTCATCAAAAATGCAACTCATGATTTAATGTTTTATATTATAAGTTTTACTATCTTAAAGATCATAATCGTGACTGAGTAAGCATGAAGTGCTATAAAGTACCGCGAAAACAGGTACATTACTATAATGACCGCGCCCCGACAGCATTCTAAACACGCACGTCAAATAAATCTTCAGAGGAGCTCAGGGTTAAGTAGGTAACGACGAACAGAGAATTCGATATGATCAAAGAAATTAACGGGTGAATTTTTATTACGGAACCATTTCTCATAAAGACCCGGAGCGCGGTCGGGTTACTTCCTTCTTGCTTATTCTTGTTGCACGTGTGCGAAGGTATAAAAATACTAAAATAGGTGGCTTTTTATACAATTTTATTGTTCTTATTATATTCCATATTTTTATGAAAGTTTCATTACTATCATTTCTTTTGGTTAAAATAATTCATAATATACTTATATAATTATTACTTTATTATGGGTATGATTTTATCAATTACCTAATAAATGCATTTTCAGTGACCTAATAAATAATATTTGTTCCTAAAATAGTAGATCTGTCACTTAAATTAAATCACCAAATAATATAAAAACGCTTACCTAAATAATAATTAAGAATTACTTGGAAATAATATCAATCATCAAATAATTATATTGGGTTTCTAAATAATAAAAGTGTCAATAAAACTGAATCACGAAACAATTAAAAATGTTTACCTAAAAAATATATTTGATCATTGAAAAATAATATTAATTTATTACATAATTCAAAAATTAATCATATTTAAAAAAAATATATTTAGCTTCGCTCGCTCCGCTGCGAGTGGTCTAAACACTAACCTAACCTAACCTAACCTAACCTAACCTACCTAGTGCATTTAAAGTTTTTCTTTGTAGCTAAACTGGTTTATCCTATCGGGCTTAGGACAAACTAGTTTGGTCTAGGCTTTATCTGTTAATCCTATCGCGTTTAGGAAGATCTAGTTTAGCCTAGGCAAAACTAGTTTCGCAAGCAAGCGGTCAAGCTGATAGGTGAATTTTTATAGCCCGCCAATTTGACTCCGCCCCTACTTAGGAATTTTTCTATTAATTAAGTGACACATCTATTATTTTGATGATTGAACGATTTATAGGGTTATAGATTTGCTATTTTAGGTACAAATATATTATTGCTGCCAGGGACTTACTTTTTAGAGGACAGATCTTATATTTAGGCTATAGAAAAAAGTGATCAAACTATAATTTAAGAGACATATTTACATTAATTAATACGGTGATTTATACTTAGAGACAGTTTTGATAAATATGATGACTAATATATTTCTTGGGGATAGATATTATAATTAGGGTATTGCAGATTAGCGACACATCTAAACTTAGGTGACAGAAAATATTGTTCCCCTTTATTATCCGTAACGTAAATAACATAGATGTTGCTTTTTGGTTTTACAAAACCTAGCGGTAAGAAAATTCAAATAAAAATTTAAACTAAAGCTGCCGTACTACATCTAAGTATAAGTAAGATGATATGATTGATTTTAATTTAATATCTTTAAATTTGATGCGAATGGAGTGAGTAATTAAGGCTAGGCCCGAAATTTAGAGCAACACGGAAATGCTTTTTGCTTTTAACTTGGGCAAATTTAAATTTACGGCCTGGTTTATTTTGAGCGTAATATAGAAAACAGATTCAGCATGATTAGGTACGATGAAAAAGTCTAATTATTGACTCATGTATGTGTTTCGCGTGTTCTACCATTTTATAAACGTAGGCAATTTAAAGTTGTTTTCAATGCCTGAAAGTTTCCTGAAATTCATATGTGCATGACACAATCAGTATTCAAACTAGGTATATAAACAAAGTAAAGGGCTTGCTTATTCGTATGGACATGCCCGGGTGTACCAGTTCTATAAAGCCACTTTACCAGTTAATATAGTTTTTCTAGTGTCCAGAAGGCCTTGGCACCGATATTAAAATGAGGCTCAAAGTCGCAAAGCACTTTGTAAACAAACCCTGCGAGACGACGGTTTGTGGGCTCTGCCGAATATGGCGTGAGGTGTGGGCGGCCTCCACAATATTACAACCACGATAATAACAGGTCACGATATGTGTTATTAAATTGTATTATTATCTTTTGTACTTAGTTGTGTTTAGTTTCAATTCTGATACATGTGCAGTTTAAAGCTTTTTTCCATGAGAATCCCGGAGTTCGTTAGCGAGCGACGCATTAAAAAGCCGCAATGTAATGAAAATAGAATATTGATCGTAGTTCCTTTTAGCCTATTTATTGATAGTCTGTTTTTTGTGTAATAATAAAAGGTTTACTAAGGTTTCCCCTGCCGCATTCGGTTTCGGTTAAGTGCGGTTAAATTATTTGGACAGTCGATTTGATTCTATGCAATCTATTGGTTTGTATTTACATTCTTCATTCGTAACTTTCATCTTCAAAAGTCTTCGTAAATAGTTAGGTGGGTACAATGAAGTAAAAAGTTTATGTTCATAGTACTTAACTACCTACCTAGTAAGAATTTAATTTAATTTCGTGCTAGGTCAACATTTGCAATTTTACTGCGTCAAAGAAAATTTATCTCTCAACTCTGGTGGACAGCGGAAGATATGTAAGTAAAGTACCTATTAAAATATATTTTATTGGACATCTAATAACGATGCCACTTATTTATGTTGGCTGCATATAAATTAATTAACACCATATTTTACGACACACTGTTTATTGAGATAGCATATTTATGGTCAACTATTTTTAACCTTAGACTGTAGAAGGAAGCTGGGCTGTTAGAAAAATACTCGTCCGTTACAAAATAACTTTATAGAAGAAATATTGCCAAAAAAGATTTGTATAAATATGCAGGGTTATTTGTAAAACACCAACAACCTCGCAGAAGTAGATTACTAACATCATAAAAAACACGTTTGTTCTAAGACTTTCCGAAAGAGACAAAAACATATTGATTTTTCATACAAAACTCGATAAGCTGTTCGGATATTAATTTGTCCAAAAGTCGTATTTTTGTCTTTTCTCGAAAAAGTCGTAGAACAAACGTGGTTGTTTATGATGTTAGTAATCTACTCCTGCGAGGTTGTTGGTGTTTTACAAATAACCCTGTATATTGCAATTATACCAAAATAAACATGACTCAAGATGATAAGGGACGTCTATGTAATGTAGTTAGGACAAATTGTTAATGTGAAGTTAGATATAGTATACACATCACATACTTACAAATTCACATGACATCAGAGTGGTTGCACGCTAGGTTGAATAGAGGCATGATTATTTTGTATAATCAAAATCCTTTCGTGTGACGTGACGCCCACAACACTGGAGGACTTCGCTTGCACACCCCACGTTATTCTATACATAATATTGTATGCCACATTTTCTGCAGGGTCTAACAAAATGTCGTTCATAATTTCATGTCAAATTTTAACGAAATTAACGGATTATTGTCCAATACTTAAACTATAGCATTACAAAAAACGAGCGAGGCAAGTTAAACTAGTGGCTCCGTGAGCTGTAGACATCTCGTTAAAAAGTAGCTCAAATTGTATGTTGTTTAAAAACAAATAAACAGTTATAAATTCTGTCACAACCTTATTATTTTCAAATTTCGAATATTGGCCAGAAATGTTTTGATTGATGTTGAACTATGAACTTTTAAGTCTTCTAGAATAAAAAACAAAATTTGCTTTACACCCTAACAAAAAAGGTTTGTGTTATTTTTGAACATTTTTCGAAACGGCTGAAATATGATTTTTTACATATCTCCACTATTTTAAAAAAAATAGAAAAACTGAATCGACCAAAAAATTCTATAAAATTATAGAACCTGTCACAAAATTTCACGAGAATCAGTTGAGAAATGACCTGTAGAGGAGAACAAACGGTGGGCACCGGAAGGACATACGAAAGCATTTTTGTCAAGCTGAACCAGAGACGCTTCGCGCTCGCTCGGTCAATTAGCAAGACAATACACCTCTAGTAAAGTGTACGAGGAAATGTAGAGTCGCTTGCTTGTTCTTTTCAACTAATTTTAGACATTTTCGTTAGTGTACATAGCACTGGCTTAAATGTTAACAAGTTCTTCAAAAATCTTTGTTTATGGAACTCTCAGAAATATCTAGAATCAACCGTTCAAGTAATGTAAACATCAGCGTAATATTATTACATATTTTTGCCTTATTTCGTTGGCTGATTCAGCCTGGTTTCTATAACTATGTACGGAATATTCATTGAACACCTTTCGGTTCAACGGACCGTGTGTATGAAATTTGGAAGCGTTGACGCCGAGTGGCTTACCCAGGGCTCAGTCACGATGTGCAAATATTGCTAACGGTATCGGGCGGTAGGATGTGAGCATGCTGGGTGAGGCGAGGCCGAGGCCTGAGGAAGGACATGGCCCGCTTTGAGCCGATACCGGCATGCGGCACCGGACGCGCGAGACACCACCGATGCACACAGCACCAGTGACCTCATCGTGACAACTTTGCATACTAAACACTAACAATTGTGCACACATGAAATATGAAATCGTGCATAAACATGACTGTATTGTATACTAGCAATATTGAATTTTTGTTTGAACCCGGATCCATATTTTTCCTCATTTTCACACATAGGTACCTAGAAAATATTAAATGCCTCCTTACTACTGCAACCTTAGTAAGTTTGTTAACTGCATATAATTATTTAGTCTTTACAATAAATTGGATTACTCAGCTTATATTATTTGAAGTGTAGGTAGGTACCTATATTTAATTACGATAAAAACACGTAGGTACTTTTTACTTTTGCAAGTGTAAGCGTAACGTCATTGTCCTATTTTATTTTATACTCGTACATAATAGCTAAACTGTCATACACTTTATACTATTAATTTTTTAAACCACTTACACTAGATTTTTTCTTTCTATAAACAAACTAGCTTCTGCCCGCGACTTCGCCCGCGTGAATATTAGAGAAACTCCTAAGGGAACCTTGAACCAGGATAAATAGTATTCTATGTTTTAATTTCATTAAAATCCGACCAGCCGGTTTTTACGTGATTAGGCAGGATTTAGATGAAATTAAAACATAGAACCCCTACGAAGTTTGAGTCGAAATGTTTGTTTTATATATTTTTTCATTAAATTTGAACCCCTATTTCGCTCCTTTAAGGGTTGAATCATATTCACCGTGTTGGACTTCAAAATAAATGTCATTTTTGCAATCAACATCCCATAAAACCAGAATAACGGCATCCATATCGAATTTTAGATTAATTCATAGGATTGAAATTTCAACAATACCAATATACGTTGCGTTAGTTTCTAACCATGAGCCTAAATAACAAAAATAGTGATTTTTACTTCGAAAATGAAAGATTTTCTATACCCAACTTCATCCACCTTTCACCCCTTCCGGCCTTCGTTGGTCCATGGCCTAAACACAAAATTTGAAGATCGTAGCTTTGAGGCTAAGGGACTTTTATACAAACTTTCTTAACTCTTAGGGATGCAATTTCCAAAAATCTTTCCTTAGTGGATGCTTATACTGTATAAGGTATCTGTGCGCATTTTCTCTAGGTCCAGCAGTTTGGACTGTGCGTTGATATATCACCCAGTCAGTCAGTCAGTTTACAATTTTCTATATTAAGATTAATATTCTAATAATAGAATATAAAGGAAATCTCTTTGGAAGTTTAGTAAATCTCGATTTTGGAAGCGCGTCGACATCATTATGCTAGTAATGAATCACCTATATTACTGACGCGCGAGACGACAAACACGGCTAACGAATTTGACTTTTCATATTTAATTTTTAATCGTATAAGGCAAGCAAGTTATACTAAAATATTATTATTGACGTTTAACCCCGAGACAAGTTCTCGACAAGTATTTTAAATATTCAACTGAGATCATAATCCGACACGGTGCAAATTAATTGAAATACGAGAGGCTCTTGACTTGACACACATTAGTGGTAGTCACTCTGTCTGAATCACTACACGCCAAACTTGTTATCATCTTGATTTTAAAGTTCATTTCACCACGAAATCTGTAATTTTAAACATAATATTGTTTAAAAGCGTATCAAGCCGACAGACAATTTTATTATTTATTAAATAATACTTACTTTAATATTGTAAGTAAAGTGATAATTGTTGCTGTTTTTGTTTTGTTCACTCATAATACAATTTTCCATGTCTGTGATTCAGGGCCGAATTTAGAGGTGTGGAGGCCCCGGGACAATAAGGGGGTGGAGGCCCCTAATTATTTTTCAAATAGGTTATATAATATTTTTCTTGCAAAGTGTTTCAATCGTTTATTTATTTAGTCGTATGACACTAAATAATATTAAAATCAAAATTACTAGGTATGTTTTCAAATCGTAAAATTAGATAGGTACTCTTTCGTTGTGTAAGATTATTTTTTTAATAAATACAATTTATGTGGAGACCTCTTTCTTGTGGCGGCCCCTTTCTTGTGGAGGCCCCGGGCAGTTGCCCCGGTTGCCCTCCCTTAAATCCGGCCCTGCTGTGATTCCAAATGCGTAATGCTTTTGTAACTACAGAAGCATTACGCCATCTAGCGTCGAGTAGAGGAACTTTTTCAACGTTACCGTGCTGCTCAGCGCCAAGGCGGAGAACGGTCTACACTTTTTATTCATACAATATAGATGGCGCTTTTAGGTTCTGCTATCGGACGCCAGATGGCATCCAAAGCACTAAAAATAATTATGAACAACTAGCTTCCGCCCGTGACTTCGCCCGCGTGGATATTCGGAAAAGCCCTAGAAAACCTATTCTATATTATTTGTATAAAAAATATACTGTTTAATCCAGGCTATAAACTATCTGTGTGCCAAATTTCAAATCCGTCCAGCCGTTTATGCGTAACAAACATCTAAACATCCAAACGTCAAAACATCCCAACTTTCACATTTATAATATTAGTAGGACCTGTAGAGCAATCCGCAAAAATATTTGTTTGGATTGTGTTTACCTATGTATCCACCACTATCCACTGATTGCTTTGCGAGGCTATTGAAAAATCGAATATTTAAAAAATGTTAGTAAAAAAAATAGAGCCATGTAGAGTCAGTAATTATTTAAATTGTTCGGTTTAAAAATCCTTAAGAAAAGCAATTCTAAAAACCTGGCCTTAAAATACTCGTTTATTAAATAGGTATAATAAATTAAGCATAATTTTAATAAGTTTAAAAAATGGTACCTATAATGATGAACATGCTTCACTTTATATTTAATCTTATGTAAAAGTCTAAATAGTTTTTTAACCAGTTTGCTAAGTGATGCATCCTTTTTTATGATTTTAAAGCATCTGCCCAGCACATGTGGTAAAATGACTAATTACTGGCACTACACAACAGTAGGTACCTACTACTTCAGTTGCAAATCCAACTTTTTTGGAAACGCAATAACGTAATAGTGTTGGAAGTTCTTCGCACGTTCTCAAAACCGCAAGGTGTCGACTCTACGAACGACGAAAATCCGTAATGTTATCAAAACTTTAGTGTGGGTATATCGTTCCAAAACTCGTTTGCATACGGGTTCATTCAAAATTGCGGAAATAATCAGAATTTTCGACTTACGCGCATCGATAGTAGACCTCCTGAGTTACTGGTAATATGCTTTTTAAAAAGACATCCTTCGCAATTTCGAGTTCAGCGACATGTTTTGGATGGAGTCTGGTGGCCATGTGGGTGTCATTGTTCGTTAATTGCTGTTAGCTGTGCAGCAGTCGCGTCTTGAAGCGTGGTGACTTATGACACCCACTATGCTGGGACAACGGTTATAGCAATTTGATAGTATGAATAAGAATGTGTTTTTATTGAGAATTCGACATGATAGATAGCGACTGATTGGGTTTCACGAGTAGTTGGGGGTTTTGTTTTCTTGATCAAAAAAAAGTACTAAAAACTAGTTGCTCTGTGAGCTGTAGACCTCGCGAAATGAATAAAATGGCTGAAATATGTTTTTTACGTTCTCGACCCCCATATCCTTAAAAGGGGACTCCGGTAGCTTATGTACCTGATGTAAATATTTTGAACAGTTCATTATAGTTATAAAAAAAAGAAAAAACTGAAATGACTAAAAACTGACTAAAGTCGGTTGCGAAATGCGACCTGTAGAGGAGAACAGCCAAAAATACCGAAAAAATTGCAATATCTTATATTTGATGACGATAAAAAAATAATAATCGTTAATTTCTTTTTAAATCAGAATATATAGAGTATGTGTATGTTTTGAGAACTGTTTGGGGTGTATTCGATATTCAATGCATAGGTTGTGCAACCTACCTATTTATAATCTTCGTATTTACCATTACCATATTTATTTACAAAGTTTAAATGCCTAACCTATGCAGTTCAAAACGTAGAACTGAGACTAAGTATATTTGAGACATGGAACTAAAATAGATAGGTAACGTAAACTAAATATATTTGCCAAGTGTAAAGTTCAATATTGACGGTGCTGGTTATACTGGCCAACCATCTGCCGGGCAGGAGACGAAGACAAATAAAAACTTCCCGTGAGAAATCCTGCCCCCAACACTGATGTTATAGTTTTAACTACACAAAACCTCTTTACTCAGAAGTCTCTGGGTTTAATGTCATGAAAAATCAGTTTTTAAAGTAGTTTACCCTATGATAAAAAGATAAATACTAGTGGCTTCGTAGAGCTGTATAGACCTCGCGTTTGTGACATTTTTGAACATTTTTAGAAATGGCTGGAATATTATTATTTCTCATATCTCCGCTATTTCACGAGAATCGGTTAAGAAATTCGACCTGTAGAGGAGAACAAACGGACAGACGGACATACGAATGCATTTTTGCCCAAGCTAAAACGTTTCACGCTCGTTCTGTCATTTCTCTCCGATGCTATAGTAGTAGCTAAAGCACTTGCGTTATGGCTATCGGAGATACTGACGGTACCACTAACACCCAGAATCTAGCCCATATAAAAGCTAGTTTTCTACTTTGACCTGACCGGGCATCGAACCCGGGATCTCGGAGAATCGTATTAATAGACCATGGCCCATGTTAGACATTACAAATTGCAAAAATGTAAAATCCAGTAATATTTAGGTCAATTAGATGACTATATAATAATAACATAGGTTGTAAGTTATATATTAAATAAACGAAATGTTGTTAAGATTTTATGTTATCCCATGCTGATATCTGAAACCACCTTTATTCGCATTCTTATGCTTAGCCTTATTTTCAAGAGCGTATAATGCGTTAATAGTTATTTATGCAACTGTAGCATAATGAGGGGTATTCTTCGCCTCGTGTGATAATAGTATCACATGAGTGTTTTAATACCTAATTATGAACAGTTCCACACACAACTTTATCTACACCCATGATATGAATCCTCTGTTAAAAGGTTTAGAAACAGTAACTTATTGCCAGCATCATAATAATTGTCATAATAATATCCGGACGAGTATGGTAATGGGCGAGGGCGCGGAGCCGCCACCATCCCGTGTCATAATATCATCCAAACGAGTGTTAAAATGTTGTACTGAATTTCATAATGCAACCCCGGCATGATTGATGAAAATCCAAAATACTAACCTAATTCAAAATAAATGCCAATTAGATTTTTTCATACAAAACAGTAAATCGCATTAATTTTTATTTAGTTTGGTATTTTTGGATTTTTTATTTAATAGATCCCTAGAAAAATATTGTCTTAGTCCGAATAACATCACAAGAAGAGTTAATTGTGCTCAAATTTCATATCATTTTGGTATACGTTTGTGTAGTAGTTCACTGTTTGCCGGCTTTTGAAAAGCCTGCTTAAAAGTCATACAAAATTATTGGCATAAAATAAAAATATTTCAAAACGTACAACCTTGCCAAACTGTAATTGTGTAGTGCTTTGCCGCATTGCCATAACGTGTTATATGTCTATAATGGGCTACATATGAGACCTCTGACTTTCAATTAAACTCTGTTAAGCAATTTACTAAAATATTCTTACACAATTATTATACTTACGACAATTGTACGTTTCATTTAATATTTTTCTTAATTTATTCTTACGCACTTAAGTTACGAAATATCGCAATCTTGTTGCTGTTATTTGTTATTGCTTTTAATGTAGAGACGCAATGTTCTTTTGGTAGATATTTTTATCCTCTTAATTTTTGTGAGAATCGGCATTAACTATTGAGTTAACTTTCCATGATATAGTTTTTAACTGTTGATAAAATCAGTATTTGGAATTTTAACAAAGTAGAAAAGGGGGAAATATTATTTATGCATGGCATAAATACAAACTTGACTGATTTAGGACTAAAGAGACTAGGTAACAGATGAAAGATAAGATCAATTAGTAGTAAAACCCGCATCTCAACGTCCAACGTAATTCGAGAAGGATCATTTCTTAGATTCCCGTTTATCGCCGATAACCCATTTAAGTCTGTCGATTCTATAACCAAACTCGAACCTCACTTCGAATCTCACTTCACTGCGCGGGAATTTTAAATTAAGATAATGATAGGCTGCTTTTTTAATCACAAAATACTTTAGATAGCTACGGTAGCTATTTAAAACCTTTTGCACTCGGTAAAGTAGCTTATATTAAGTTAATTTTCAATAATAAATTCACGCAAAGTAAAGTGAGGTTCGAAGTGAGATGCCAGTTTGGTTACAGAATCGCTCCCAAGTTGTTGGAAAACATCTTCAATCACTATTTGGAAATAGTGCGACATATATAATTGATACTGTGAAATCTCAATAGAGTTAATATTTTTTTAAATAAAATTAAGGAAACGGGGTATTGCTTTTTATAAAAAATCTCGTAGGACTCTCGTAGACTACGACAGCGACAGACGGTCTACCGTCGCTGTCGTATATAGTCTTGATAATATTTTATATATTTTCTTTTATTTAACGAATAAATTGCCTACTTGTCATTGTCTCGTGATTTAATTATGTTATTGGACTGCTAAGAAATGCTTTCACAGTAAAGTACGACTGAATGAAAATGAACAAACGGCGAAAAATCAAATGGAAATAAATAAACGGCGATAGCATCGTTCTAGCTTATTTAAAGCTCAACTTTTTATTGTACTCGTATATATTTAACAAAAATAAGATTCACTGGCAACACGCAATCGTATATTCATTCAGCATACTTATTCGAATGCAAATATCCAAACCAAACCGGTCCTATCTGTTGACTAGTACGCAACGATAACGTTCTCAAATAGGAGCAGTTTGTGAGCCTATTTAAAGGCAAGCTTTATGAATATATCCGTATTTAAAGTGATATGCACATACTTAGCAGATGTGCTACGCTAATGTTTTTAATTCAAAGAATAAAAACGTTACTGCCGGTAACGATTTTTATGGCAATAATCTCCTGACTAACACATAGTAGTAATGCTCTAACTATTGGATAAAATTATTTTTGTTAGTATTTGTTTAACTTGGGTGCGTTTCGGTTGCCATAAAACAGTTAACCTAATTTCAATGTCGCTAACGTTGACTTTTTCTAATTTTCTAATCTAATTTTTATTTGGCATAAAAATAAATGATATAATTTTTATATAAAATGTGACATTTAAATAAATGTGACGTTTTTATAAAATGTACTTAATATCATCTGATAATTAGATCAAATTATTTTTATATCACATGTATTTGGGTGAAGTGAAATTATATTAACCGTATGTTATATTATTTGATCGGTAAGTCAAATGAAATCATATGAAATGTTATTATAATTCATCTTATCGTTAGTGCATGTTGTAGGTCATACATTACACACCCGTTTTTCATCAAAAGTCGAAAACTATGCGGCCTATGTGCAAGTAGCACTCTTTCATATGATATCTCACTTCGAATTTTTAAGACCCCCTTTTGTAAATGTAATTCGTTTATAGAGTTAACATGGAACGATTCTATTATTATCATTATAACGTTACCAATAGAATCGGTTATTGTGTTAAATCACTCCCTTTCGGTAGGGGTTCTAGTTGAAAAAATAAAATAAAAAAGGGATGATAACAACGTAGCTTAATCATTGTTAAAATGTACCCGTTGCATCTTCTATTGTGTAGCGTATTTGCTTGCAGTTTACAGCTGGACCTTTGTCATTTCTATGCGAGGTCTCATGAATAATGGAGCATTTGTGACATTAAAGATGTGGTGTGGTGTCCCTCATAGTGCTAACGGTCCAAGATAGCGTGTGGCGTGTGGCAACTGGCAACTGACAACCAGCTGCGAACAGATGAGCGGCGTATATGCCGGTAATGCCGCGGTGCGAGTGCGGCACTCAACGCTACGACCCGCGGTCGGTCCCCTCGCACCAGTCGGCTTCAACGCGACCCGGCATGCGCACCTCTGCCTGGCGCGCAATCGAAACGAACCGAAACACATTCGAATGTAACTGTCATCTCGGAGTTGACAAATCGAAAGAAAAGTTACGCGAACTGTGGGTGTCAAGTTCAGTGTTAGTACAAAGCTTTGAAAGCTTCTATTGTTTGTTTACAGTGTTCACTGTGGCCGGTGTCCGATAACATCGTTATTAACTTGTTGATCGATTAATTATAAGTTTATTTGTGAAGGGTTTGTGCTTAGGGTGCGGTTACGGTATCAAAAGCTACAGTATGGTTCGGTCTAGCTCTTTTATTTTCATAACATTTATGTTGGATAAAATAAGGAACAAATTCACCCTTTAAACTAGAAACTTTTGTATTGCTAGAAAGTTAAGTATAAAACGGATAAATTAATGAAAGTTAGACATGATTTTTAAGTTTATTATGCATTGGCACTTTTATTGCCTTTAAAGTACCTTTTATGCCCTAACAAAGAACGAAACCAAAACAGGATTATTTATCCATTATGCAACCAGCCAGACCCACATTCCTGTTAGTTTTTAATATTCCAATGAACTCTCAACTTCAACCCCAACTTTCAAAAATAAATCAACAAAATGTAAACAAGTTTCTTTTTGATTTTTGGTAAAGTTTTGTAATTCCATAACTGTGTTCATAATTGGCTTTTGATTTCTTTTTAATGACTATGGATATTGGTAACCACAATAGTATCTAATGGGTTTACATTATTAATTAAGGTCGTAGTTGTTTGGGCTACTCTGGTTCACCGACTTGAGGTAAGCAAGATGGTAATGGACTTCATGCTAGGAATACAGCCGATAATGTAGCGCCATAAAATATCGATCACCGTTGCTAGGAGCGAGACCAACACCAACAATAAACCTGGTTTATAATCCTCAATACCGACGACTCTCACCGCCATGCGCCATCGACACTAACCACTCCAAAACTCTTGGGACAATTTCTAACCGCATATTAAAGCCAGCTCTCTTTAATAATATAATTATTATAAATGTATACCATATCTGTTTTGATTTGAAGCTTGAAATGCTATAGTTTTACTACTGGGCCTGTTTCGCAGGTTGAGTTCCAATTCACTGACTTACATGTGAAAAACATATTTTTTCCATTCTTACTTTAAGTTAGTGCAATGCAAACTAGTATCTGTGAAATAGGCCCTTATTACTAGATATATAATTATTATAATATTTAAGTTAAGCTGGTTAACAAAATTACATCACTCTTATATTGGTTGTAATACATCCATTAAAAAAAATCGGTCGCCAAGCTATAGATGTGGCATGGCTAGTGATTCATCGTGAACGGTCCATACTGGACTCGTGAATTTGTAAACAGTCGCTCTAGCAATTTAGTAATCTGTGGCTCTAGTAAGTTTGTTGGTATTTAAACGTTATTCCTATGTATTGTTTTACATTGGTCGGTTTGGATACAACTATTCTGTAACAGCAATATAATAGACGTAGATGCTGCAGTCCTTTAGGTAAAAAAAGTGAACATTCTTACAAAAGTGATAAGATAAATATTAATAAATGTATCAGCCAGATTATGACGATTTTTGCGTATCTATGAGCCCTATTTAGTTTCATATTTTTTACGGTCTTGTTCATTTTAATAGTTTTCTAGTAAAGCCAAAGAAGTTGCTCGTTAAATGAAGTTACTGCAACCTCTCGTACAAGCTTTGAGTTAGAGGCTTTGCTGTGAAACGCATGTCGATATAATAGAGTTGGTTAGTTTCGTTCGTTGACCGTGATTCCATAGAGGTTTTTGTGGTAGCACATTGGATTGTGGCACGTGCCTACTGCCCGTTAAATTATAGGCTTGTTTTCAGCTCCCAATTGTAAATGTGAGGCACAAGTTGCTGTTTGTACCAGTGGGCAAGCGTCAAAAAGTAAGAGAGGGAGGGTAAAAAACATTTACTAAAGTCGAGACCTCTAGAAATTTTGAACTTCTCCTTAAATAAAATTTAAATGTCAGTGTTCTGATAAGACATAACAAAAAATCGTTAAAAGCTATCTTTATGTAAATGTTTTCTTTACGAAGGCAGAAGTGTAACTAATAAACTTTTACAATTTTGGCCCAAAAAAAAAGGTATTGTAATTTTTTATTAAAATGTGGATTATAATGCTGACTATTTAAGCGGTCATGAACCCGCAACTGCCATTATGAAGCCGCTATAACAATTTCAAAGTACTTACAAAATTGCGTTTCCTATCCACGACTCCCAGACATTGACCTTTCATTCACTTCACTATCACGTTTATCATCTCAAAGGAAAAACTTGGCAACACAGTGGAGTATGTAAATTACCAAAATAGGAAGCATAGTCGTACAAAACAAACTCGCAAACTATTTTTTTCATACAACTGTGAGATAAATTATATGTTATATTGTTGTAGCAGAATGACGTAGAAAAATGAGATGATATTTATACCATTTACATTTTTTATAATGCGCATTTGAGGTTGCTACAACACATCTATTTGATTGCTACAACAGTATCGAATCTGTACAACTGGGTTACCGTGACAAAAAAGTTAAGAAGATTACATGTCAATTTGGCGGTTATTTGTAATTTCAATTAAAGTGGTGAGATGAGGCCAAGAATTTAGAGTAATTCGGATGTAACGGGCGTAGAGTAGTCGTGATACCGTAACGTCCGTAACATACTGTGGCTGAACCTGTTGGCATCAAGCCTGAGCGGGCGCTCGAACTGTGGGATACGCGTATAATAATTATGTAAAATTATGGATCAGTAATTAACCATGTTACGTAAACTATTACAAAAGAACATACACCGTGTTTTACTGCGAGTTCGAATAAATAACCAAAGTTTTAGTTTAAATATTTACTTTTATTTAGTAACGAAGTTGACCCACATCAATGTTATTTGTATCGCTTATGGCGGCTTTGCATTCAGCATGTGCAAATAATGTGAAATACAGTAAAACCACATTACGCACATGTGATATACAATTTTTTGAGTTAATTTCGCAAGGATTTACTGTGATAAAATAACTTGTATGTTCTAAACATTTCTTAAATTTAGCATAGCCTCATTATTTATTTATTCAGTTGCGGATGTCTGCCACAGTGAAACTGGTCAGGTCCGTAAACGTAATTAACAGTGACTGCGAGACGTATTTGCATTGTAGCACATTGGATAAGCTCGTGCGTGATGAGGCTGGATACTCATAAAGCAGTGTAGTGATGGTGGTTTACGATGCCGGATTGGCGATACAACGTGCTTTCCACCAGCGAGGCGTACATCAACGCCGAGGGTCTGTCCGGGGACCCACTAGCAGCTAGCTATCCTCGCCGCGCTGACCGCACGCGTCCACACCACACATGTCCTTACACCACCATCTTCGGCAGCCGCTCAAATCACTCTTCATACAGACTGCCTGCTATTCAAAATGACTCCACTGACCCATACACCGATGCGTACTCTGTCGATCGGTCCTCGAACCTCACGGACACTTCCAGCTTTGCTCGGTACGAAGACTGCCGAGCGCATGTAGATGAAATTTCTCCGGAGGAAAGCTTTTCCACCGAGAAAGTTGACGATAATGTGACGCTACAAGTTCAAAAAGTGCCATACACCTCCGGTGTTTTCTTTATATCTACTACAAACGATAACTATCAAAATGAAGTGCCAAATAGTAATTTATTCCTGGTGGAAGGATCAGAGTCAGATGCGCTATCATCGTGCACGTGTGATAGCTTTGAGCGTTGCGAGTTTGATTGTAGAGATTTCGAGCCTTTTTCCGATACTTGCTGCTGCGATCCTCTCAGTGATGGGGTTTGCAGTAGAAGTCCAAAGGATGTGGATTCTCCAGAAAATTTTGGTGATAAAATGGCGGAGGAAGATGGTATATCGGCACGGAGTGACATGGAAGGGCTGGACCTTGCTCTGTTTGAGCCAGCACAAGTGGAATCCAACGAATACGCGACGGATTCTTCTGAACAGAACACTGTGTCCGTAGCAGCAGCTCTATGTGGAATCCTTTATTCAATACCGGATAATAGTGGCGGTAAGTGCATTTAGACATTATTTATGCAGTTAAGCGCAGGCATCCCGGAATAGATGCCGAGATAACGTTCAATTATAGTGATTAGGAGCACAGTGAACTGCTCTGGCGCGGCTACGCCGGCCGTCCACCGTCGTGTGGCCTGCGTCAATCGCAATCGTATCCGATACGAACAACGGTGTACAGGGGAATTACAGTCACATCAATCACCAACAGTCATTGTCATCCTCGTAAGAAATACTGGCGAGCATAGCGCTCATGATAACCACTATAAATGTTTCTAATCATATTACCTATCAAGTTTACTGTTCTTAGTATTAATTCCTATTGTATTTTTATACTATTTTCAAAAGTAAAATATTGCTAAGAGATTTACAGCAATATACTGTCATTTTATGGGTGTCAGTGTACAGTATACGATTAACAAATATCAAAAAGTCGCAGAAGCCGTCAACGGAGCCGGTATAAGTTGGTAGCACCACTAATTTGTACCGTTACGACTCGCAAGTTTCTAATTACCGACGAAAGATAGAGGCCGATTGTTGGCTTACATGCAAATCCGATGTAGCAGGCAACGATGGCAACAGGCATATCTTTGTTTTAAATACCTACTTCAAACCAAGATGACTAAGGTTTATTTATTTTCAAAGGACTAAAAATGAAAAATAAAACTTTTTGAATTAAAAATATTGATGCCTAAATTGAGTTCTATATCCAGGAAAAATTGCGTAGTTAAAAGCCAATAAGGTTAATTCCTTTTGTTATGAGTTCTATATAAGTTATTTGGTAATAGTTTTCTTTTGAACCAATACTCATACACACAGCTCGAGCTCAAATAAAGATTGTTTATAAAACAAACGCAGCGTGTTCTTGTAAAGAATTAAAGCGACATTACATTGCAAAAGGTACTTGTACTGGCCCTTTGTTAAAAAAAGAGTTACGAGTTGGCTTGGCCGGCCGACAATGCAAACATAATATTTTACACGCTCCTTGAGAAAGTTACAGGGTCAGGCGACTTTACGACTTCTTGTCGCTTATGGTTCACTATTTTTGCTATGCTGTGGTTTTTAAACTACTCCCACAGAATAGGTAATAGTACACTCCTCTCTAATAGCTAAAATGGTAAGCTTTATCTGTCAATCTTCATGTTATCTGTATTATGACATACTATTTAATTGGATTCAATTAAATCGTGGAAATTCTCGCTTATTTGATAATCCTGACGAGCATTTGCTGTTTTCTTAAGTTTTATTAAGGTTTCCTTACTACGTGTTAACTTTAAATAAATGAATGAAAGAGGTATAATGATTATGAAATTAAGAAACCAGTATAGAGAGAGAGGTGTAATAATTTTAGTATTTATTTTATCACATTGTCAAAAAATATATCGGCGTAGAAAAACAAGTAAAATATATTTAAGTACTTTTAATAATTTCTACACAGAATAGAAATATAATTAACGTAATTAATTCAATGCAATTGTGATCAGAGTTGCAGCTGCGTATGTAAATTGGACAGTGTAAAATCTTTTATCATGTATAGAGGTATAACCTCGAATGCCCTTTCTCGTTTCTTGCGACGAAACCAGAGTCAATAATCTTGTTGGACCTGATCAGGATACGACTGGAATACAGGGTGCACATGCGCATCCTTTAGCCGCACTTGGGTGATTCTTCAAACGCGTCATATCCATGGGTGGGTTTTAGATTAAGATTCCCAGTAAAATTTTTGAAAACTCGAACTTTTTAGGAGACAAAAAATAAAGTTTGCTATAGACAGTGCTCAAACAAACAACTCAGATTTGACAAGTTTGAAGAATCACCCACTTATGTGATGCAACCTGCTTATACTTTCCAATGAGCCTGCTTTTCCTGTGGCCTGGCAGGAAGACGTTGCGTGTTGAATTAGCACTTGTCTATGCAACAGTCGTTTTACTGCCTATCAGAATAGTTCACATATCTTGCGGAACAATTGATGAATATAAATTCTGATTGGCAATATTGACATGATTAACTACTAACTATAAAATATCAGCATTTATGCGTCTATTAAAGTGGATATGTATCTGCTTGAAGTAGCGATTTAAGAATAAAACAAGTAATGCACAAAGTATGGTTAGATGGAAGTACAAAGTAATAAGGTCAAAGGCGCATACAGTGTAAGAGTACAGCCTAGACCACAGCTTGCTAAGAAAAAAGTTAAGACAGTTACTCACTAGTGCAGCAATTTCACGTAATGATGAGTAATTTCTGTGGGAAACGCAGACAATACGGACGCGGAATTGAGTTTACGGTTTTATAATTTATGTCATGATAATATTATGACATACCTAGGGTTCAAACTAATACATTGTTATTGAATCGAGAAAAAAAATGTTATACGATCTCAGTAATTTTATATAATATGTATATAATATTCGACTATTATCTTGTATGACAAGATTGATTGCACATGGTGTTTAAATATTTCTAAAAATAATAACTATGAGCACATAAAATAAAAACACAAGTTTAATTTTATGAGTAAAAGGTTCACTCATTCAATTCGAAATTAGATTTTTAGAATCCTACTTTATTAATGAGTGAGACCTACTGTCAAAGCCTTTAATAGAAATCGCAAGCGCAGCCATGGGCATTATTTCCATTGTGTGCTTATTACTCCATCTAAAGCGTTGTTGAATTACGAAATGTGATATATGATCAAGACTAATTTGATCAATATTTTATTTCGGCGCAATCGTTTGACCTTCTCTGTGCATCACCACATTTGGATTGTGTGATATAAAATATTTATTTTTTAATGGACGGCAAGGCTGTTTTTATTTAGAGTATGGCATTGTGAAGTAAGTTTACCGCTAACTGAGACCGGTGTCCGCAGGTGGTTCCGCGGTGTGGTCACCGTTGTCGCCCAGTTCCACTCTTTACATCGAGTGTAGTGTTACCTACTTTTCTACTAAAAATAGGTCTCGAGTCGGTTTCAGTATTTAATAAATAGCAAACAATGCAGTTATTCTCTTTGTTCATGGCCATGTTCGTAGAAGGCGTCTACGAGTAAAAAAAAATTAAAAAAAATTCGTAGCAAATCTCGTAGCAATGTGGGTAACCTAAATTAATAAGATTTGAGTTACATTTTTGTATGACAATTTATGAATTCGAGCGAAATCATATTGGTTGAAAATACAAAGTACACTTTTAGTGGTTTGACTGAAATAATTTCCACCAAAATCCCAGTGAAACAACCAATAAGTAATTGCACAGCATTTCCATTACGACACGTATCGCAAAGTGAATTTGTTTGTAGTTTGTGTTTTCATGAATTACTGTTTGCAAATAGTTCACTTACACCGAGAAGGTCTTTGCAGATAGCTTGTTATCTGTTGCAGCTAGCGTGGGAACACAACGTATAGAAACGTCAGTTTTGGTTTCTGTTTTGACTGAAATGAGTGATAACTATAAAGTTGTTTTGAAATCATCTAGCTTATTTCTTACCATACTATTCGGTTATACTTTTGGCTCCGGTCAGTACGTATACTAATACGCAAATGCCATTAATTGTTTTATCATGACTATAATGACATTAACTCACTCTACTCTAATCGTAAATAAAAATCCCGTGCATCTCAAGTAACTTTCCTTGCACTGAGTGCTATTGTTTCTATTACACTAAATAAAAAAGAAAAATAAAATGGAAATATTTTATTCGCGAGAGGAAGCGATACGAATTCAGTTTTTATAACTGTATTTTAGCGTTTCCTTTGCGGTAAAATGATATTTTTAATTACAAACTACTAGAAACTAAATAAGCTTGTTGTTTTTAATACACATTCTCATTTTTATGGTACTTGTGATGAACGTTCGCATTTGTAACACGCTCCTACTTTTATATTCAAATTGTTTAGTTCTTTAGAATAATTACGAGGTTTCAAGAGTTTGACGAAACAGGGGAATGCATAATTATGTTAACAAGTGAACGTAAAAAGCTCAGCAATTTTGCATCTAGTGTCGACACAGCTCTTCGTAGTTATCATGGGTGCACTAAGTAAACAACATTGCGTACCTGAGACACCGAGTGGCTTCAAATGTCAACGGGCACCTGATGGTAGGGAACGGGTAAGTAATTAAAACTATATGAAACATGCTGCCTGCAGTAGTGGATATGTATATGAAATAGGAAGGTCATGATGAAACTTACCTTTTTTGGTAGCCAGATAAAAAACCTTTAATAAAAGGAAAATATACTTTGATGATTTGGCTGAATGAGATATGAATATTATCACTGAAAAATCAAGTCCTAAAGGTAAAGCGGACTGAACAAGTTTAAGGTGCTGCTGCGCACGCGCCGGTCACCTGTACGGCCACCACCCGACCAACCCGCTTGTCCACAAGTGACGTCATCACCACATTAATGAAAGCTAAGTCGCGCGAGATCGATTTAATAAAAGTCAAGGTTAATGCAACGTTCACTTTAATAATTTTTTTTCTGTAACTTACAATTTGTGTGATCTATTAGTTTACAACGTGATCCGTATTCAATACGATACCTATAGCTTAATTAATGAAAAGCATACAAACAAACAAAATCTTTTGAAGAAACGTAATTAAACGAATATAATTTAGCTTGACTAAAGAATTTTAAAGATTTTTTGAAGACTTCGGAATTAGATTTTTAAGATTCGTTTCATTCAATGATGTGCATATAAACCACCAGGTATTTATTTGGGCCCTGAAACATTACTTCCTTGAGTTTAATAGAAACTAATTATCGACATCATTGCCCGAAAATCAAGATTCTGATCAGTATCACTAATTGTCAGTATGGTGTAGCTTTTTATTCAAACGAATAAAAAGTCATGTGGTTGACACCTACACAAGAAAACCAGATAGCTGTCGATACCTATCAAGTGTTTGATGTTGTCACATATGAAGCACGTACTCGTATTCTTATTGAGTGTTAAGTTACAATATTTACATTGACAAAGAAATAAACATAATAAACGGCTCTAACAATAAGTAAGCTTTTTGACAACGTTCAGGTAAGTAGACGTTCAGAGAAGGGGATGTTCTGTGAAATAGACCTAATGAACCCTGGTAGCTATAAGACCTAATAGACCTAATGAACCGACTGGACATTCCGGTAATAGGATCTAAACATCGTGCCTAAAGGAAATTAATTAGAATGCTTAAAATTATTTGGTGATATTAATGTTATAATTAATATAGAGTTACTAAACCAAACATTGCTTGGTGAGCTCTACCATAAGAATAGGTAGGTGACAATTAAAATTCTTGAAGTACTGAATATAAAACAGAGGTACGTGCGTACAATCAGATAATTTCATCTAGTATTTTAAAAAGCATGCTACTGTTACATAAAACAATGTGATAAAATAATTCATCGCTTTACTACATATTATAAAACAATATAACAAAATATACAATAAAACAAAGTCCTGCGTTGCGTCTGTCTGTCTGTTCGCGATAAACTCAAAAACTACTGCACGGATTTTCATAGAGTTTTCACCAATATATAGAGTGATTTATGAGGAAAGTTCAGGTATATAATTTATCAAGGTTTTGTGTAAATTGGTTGAAATATAACGATAATTAGGAAACCTATGGTGTTGAATTCCACACTTTACCGAAGCGAAGCGAGGGCGGGTCGCTAGTACATTATATTCTGAGTTCTGACGCTGAAGTATTTGTGGTGATGTGATGGTTGCATTCGTCTTGTTACCATTTCTGTCTGTGCTCGTTTTGTTTTGGTAGGGCTTGTTCTAATATTATTTTCTTTGCTACTTGGCTATTTCTGTCGCTATAATAACAAGTTAAGTATTGTTATGTTTGGGTTAAAGGTTACATGGTTCTTTATTCTTTAGTTGGTCAGGATTTCAGTTAAACTGTGCTTCCACCTACAGCCTGAGTTAGCTGCTGTTCTTTAAGGCAACATAATTCAAAATAAAATCATGATTAGTATGTGTTTCTCTTCGATCATTATAATTATAGTGTATATCATCTTCTCTTTTAGTGAGTGTTGATTTATTAATACTTTGTGTTCTGTTTATATCGTGACAACAAAGTACTTTAATAGGCATAGACAAGAAAATTTCAAAACTCGTAAATGTCAAAACGTCTCAATTTTAAGTATGATCGTAAACATAAATAAGCTGACACATAGTTCAAATAAAACAACCATGATGTTTGTACTTTAGTATTTAAACAGATATTCGTTTGGGTAAGATACAAAATTAAATTCTTCGGTTGATAAATAATTTTAACATTTTACGCATACGCCCTAATTAATAAAGATTGTGTTTCAGATGTATAGTTACACAGTGTTTTGTCCCTTTCTTTTTAATGTAAAACCTAAATAGTTTGACAGAGAGTAACCATTGTGTAACTAAACATCTGCTATACAATCTTTATTAGTAAGGGGGATAGTGTTTATTAAAGTATGTAACTTTTATTATAATTTGTCGCATGCTCCTTTTAGGGATGACTAGTGTTTCTAGCTTCTTAATGTTAGTACGATCATTGTCGGTTATAATTTATAATACGCTGTAAGTAAATTTTGTACACATCTTGTAACGTTACGAACGAGAGTAGATAGAAGTGAAACTAACTTAAAACTATAGGGAGAGAGAGCGAGAGAGGGAGGAGGAAGGACGCGTCTTCTGGGAAGTCTTAAAATTATAACCTCACCTTTTAATGTAATATGAAATTTGCATGAAATTAAATAAAAATATACGAGAGATGGTTAAAACTAAATACATAATAGAAATCACCGTGAATCGGTGATTATATAGGTGAACACTTATTTATAAAGAATTAAGAAAGTTATAATCAAAAATATTCATTCTCTAGAAAACTTAAACTAATTAAAACTAATAGTTAAACTACGAATTCTGGAGCGACTGCCAGCACGCTACAATGTTTAACTTTGAACTGCTTGAATGTCTATTTATCAATGATATTATGTATGTACTACCTTTTAGTAATAAAGTTTAAAGTTAATGAAATACCTAGATAAACTGCAAGGTGTCCGAGGAAGGTACATATTTTTTCTTAAAATCCGGCTGGGATATTGTAAAACTTTTAAAAGAATATAAATATTAGGCACAGCGCAACCCCACAATGTCGCTTTGAACAAACCCATAAAATTCATACTTGGTTGCCCAATAAAGATCTTAAACCATTCAAAGTTAGTTATGTATCGTGTAAGTCGTGACTTGTCATGAACTATATCTCATTATTTCTTGTGTACAATCGCCAGGAGGGAGCGATTCATTCAGTCTATTCATAGCCTTATAATTGATTTCTTTTGGATAAAGATTGTATGTGCACTCTTATAGAAGAATTTAATAAGGATTGGTAGGCACGTAGGCACGGTGTTTAAATTCTATAGCCTTACAAAACTTGTTAAAAATTAAATTAATTAAATTAAAACCGTTAAAATAAGCTTCCCTCCCAACTGATAAAACTCAAGACGATGAACCTAAGCCAACTTATCACTATTTCAACTAATTACATAATCATATACAACAAGAGATGTTGATTGTTGACGGAAACTAATTACTTTCATACACTGACTTTTAGTATCTCCTATTAAAGATATACGTAATTTTAACAAGTCTCTACAATTTACGCTTCAAATATTACGTATGTGATTTATTATATTGCGTTACTTGCGTTCATAAGTATGTGCTTGTCATGCGAATGTGATGATAGGTACATTCATTATTTGTGTGGCTTGAGGAAGACAGGTGTCGATTCATGGAAGCTCTCGAGGTGCGCAAACAAATTGGTTTCCGGAGTGCGAGAACATCATCAATAGAGAAAGTTGTCGCCTTCTGTACTACCTATCGTTTCCATTATATATTACATAGTACCTTCTATCTAGTATGTTCATATGAATGTGAGTGTCGGATATGTGATTGTGTGATATGTGCGAGGTACGACATTGCCATATTTACGCACATACTCGATCATTTGATACCACTAATGGCTCAGTGAGCTGTAGGTAATTTTTAAAAACACAATTTAATTCAAAAAGAAACGCCATGTAACAATGATTACACTGCTACGAGGTGAATACATATATTCAAAGAATTTAGAAAGTTATTGCCAAACATGTCTATTCTCTAGAAAACTTAAACTAATTAAAACTAGCTAAACGCTAAAAATTTAAGAGCGATAGGCAGCACGGTACAAAAGGTACAGCGTTTGTAATTTATAAGAAATAAAATAAAATAATGGAAATGGAAAATCTCGAGCGCGTTGATGTTTTTGATTACAACAATAGTGTTGAATATAAGTAAATGAAAAAGTATGATAGAATCTAATTTCCTATTTAATTGGGCTTCTTTTTAAGTTTATGTTATTCAATTACAGATGATATAATATGCAGATAGTACATAGTAATAGGTAATGATGCGAGGTCGCGCGGCTTCCGCCGGCTGACAATAGGTGCATGTTATATTGTTATCTAACGTCTCTGTTACATGAAGTGTGCGTTATTGTGGGAACTGTATTAATTCTTCACTTGTTATCCCATACAATTATAAACTCACTACTGGGTTATTATTTACTCGGTAATAAGAACGCTTCATCGACTACTTTTACTCTCATGCGTTAGTGAAAAAAACAATTAGTGTTTTTAAAAACGCCGTAATATTGTTTTAGTATCAATTAAAGTTTCTTTTTAATAAAATAATGGGCACATACCGATGTTCAACTATTTTTGATGATGTTGCTCATTCTCACTAATATTGACTTTGATTGGTGTGCATGTGTGCATGCATAGTCAAAACTACTTTTATTTTGTCATTATCTTATATCGATCGTGTTAGCAAACGTTCTATATTCATACAATGCTAAATAATATACTAGAAAAATTTCAACTAGCACCAGATCAATATTCTCAGGGGGTATTGGAAATGCTAAAAACTCAATTTTATAAAAACGTTCTATGTGTTAATTCAATTAAGGACTTTATTTTAAAATTAGAACCTTAAAAATTAGAAGAAGAATTTAAAACTAACCGTAGCCCTTATTGGTTGACTCATGATGATGTAGTTTTGTTTTGTGCTGATTTTCATCACACTTTATCTTTAATTTGAGTTAAGCAATGGAAATTAAATAGTTTTATCAATAGATTAATAGATTAAGATAAATAATACCTATTAGAAAAAATACTAGAAAAAATCTACTCACCCGTAGCACCTCAGACGGGACTCGAACCCGCACCCTTGGGATTCCTTGGCATTGTGAATGCGAAAAATCAAAAATTTAATAATTATATAGCTGTTTCATCTTTATCGATTGTCAAAACATCTGGAAAGATGTTTCTTTCGAATGTGGGGGTATTTCCTTACATTGATGAAATTGCGCTGGCTTGCAGCGAAGAAGGTTAAAGTACTAGAAAATTTCGCCGCTCCCACTAGCGACTCGGTAGCATAATTGGTCAGTGCATTGGGCCGGAATCCCAAGGGTGCGGGTTCGAGTCCCGTCTGAGGTGCTACGGGTGAGTCGATTTTTTCTAGTATTTTTTCTAATAGGTATTATTTATCTTAATATAAAAATAGCATTGTGAATGCGAAAAATCAAAAATTTAATAGATTAATAGATGTTATTAAAATTGATTTATTCATAGAGCGAATTTTATACCTATATCGTGCCAGTGTACTTTCTCCTTGTCATCGCTGCGCTGTTCAGGATCCTTAGCGGGTCATACGCCCACGCAAGTTGGAAATGTTGCGTCAATATTGATTCTGGAGCGGTGAAATACGAATCAGAGGTGCCAAACTAAGTTGAATGTACTAAACTTTACAAATAAAAAAATAAAAAAAACTCTGATGTTGATATCTAATCTATCGCATAATTTCGATTGTCCTAAAGTCACTTGGCATAACTCGATTAGCATAATAATCACAAAGCATACCTTTGATACGCATAAACATTATATATTGTTGTTAACATAATAATTTAAAAAGCATAATAGTATAAAGCATAACTTAATGTTAACAAAAGTTTATGTGTATAGTGTATTTGAAGTCGTGATTCGCTTTGGTAAATTTGGGCTTTAATACTTATGTTTTTTGGGTTTGTACTATTTAATTAATATGCCAGTAAAAATGATGCTTTTTGATAGTTATGCTTATTGCATATATGTCAATATCATTATGTTAAACAAAATTCGGCCTTATGAACTAAGCGTTATTATGTTATGCCAAATAATGATTATACCCTTAAACAGTATGCGTTTTAAGTTTAGGACAAAAAAGTTATGAATTTCATTAGGATCACATTAAATGCAACACTAGTCACTCACGAAAAAAAAAATTACCGTGTAAATACACAATTTATTAAAAATTCAAGCTGAGGGTCCCCTCGCAAAATATCAATTGTTATCAATTTATAAATACACAAACTTAGTGACAAATAATTTATTGTGTTTTTTCTAGACGTAAAACAAAACTACGGCCGTTTTTAGCTTTTTTCACCACCAAAACTGCAATAAATTATTTGTCACTGAGTTCGTGTGTTTATAAATAACAATTGATTTGTGTGGGGACTCTTTAATAAATTGTATATTTACACGGTAATTATTTTTTTGCGAGAGTGGCGCTCGTGTTGCATATAATGTTGCCTTGGGTAACCAATCTATCTATATTGTCATTCATTAAAGCATTGCAACACTACGCAACATTATACGCGTAAAACGTGTTGTTGCGTGATATATAGCGCGTCAAATGTTGATTAGTGAAAAGCATTTGACTTGATTTCATTTCGGTCGAGTGTAAGAGAGAATACTTTAAGAATCAGTAACTAAACTGCGGATGTTTATACAATAAAGAAATAAAAGCTTTTAAGAATGAATATCATCTAAGATTCTAAGTGGATGATTTGTATTCACGGCACGGGTACGTCGCCATGACGCCGCCTGTGCAAGCGCACACAATTTAACTTAGTATAAAAAGAGACCTTTCAAAATATTTCATTTTTACGGGCTAGTACCAAATTCCTTTTTAAATATCGTGTGTTCTTGTTAAATAGAATTATCTGATTCAGTTCAATAGTATCTATCATAAAGAAAAATAAAAATGCCATTCACGGATTTTGAAAGATTATTTAAAATTTATTGGCGATTGAAAATAATTTACATATTTATGTGATTTTTTTATTTAATGATTTATATTTTAGCTGTTCGCATCTAGCTTGGTGGCATCCCTATTATGTTATTGTGTTCAACTGCCTACACCAAGTGTCAGATGATCTGTCAAAACGTTCACATTTCCCAGCTGAGATTGCTGAGAACGAACACAAGATTTGTCGCCTACGCACCAATCTGGGCGACGGGAAGCTTATATTGCCTTAATATACGTGTGTGATTGAGTTATAAAGTTAAGTTTAGTCTGTCATATATTATGTTGCTCATGTTTAACTATTGACTCCTACCTTTTTAACACAACACAACAATAGAATATCTATTGCGTGTCATTTTTCGGGCCTTGAAGGGTTAAAAGTACATAGGTATAAAATTGAGACCAGTTTCAGAGCTTCAATAACTGACAGACCTACGAATCAACAGTCCATGATGTCTCGCCATGTAATCATTACATAGTAAGAATGAGACTTTATTCTAATAGCGTGGAAATGGCAGTACTCTCCCACGGTCTAAGTGAATTAGATTACTAAATACTGACTGATAGATAAATGTTAGAATAGACAGGTGCGTTAGAGACCTTATTTATTTAAATGCAGGGAGCTACGCGAATGAGTAATATGTAGTAATTGCATTATAAATACAGAACGAGCCCTTCTCGGGCGGCGTCCAAGTAACCTTTACGTTTACTTCTTGACGTAGAAATATTTTTTATAGTTGCTCAAAAGGTCAACAATGTTATTAATTCACCCTTGGTTTCTAATTAAAGCCTAAGGTTATTAGAAGAATAGGCTACACACATAATAACAATTCGCACGTTGTATATAAGCAGCATTGAATAATCGTAAAATATAAAATTTAAGGTAACTCTTAGTTCCACACATTTGCTTTATGAAAAACTATGAAAGTGGTATTATCTCCATTATTTATAATAACTTCTATTAGAAAAATAGTCGATACCAATGCATATGGCTACATGCTTGTCGAATCTCGATTCAATTTCTTGACTTAATTCACACAACAATTTGTATAGTATACTTGCAATCACGAATTACTTGAGAATGTTAAACAATATTTAATGGGTTGAAAGATTACATTCAAGAAATAACTAATCCAATTCAAGTAAGCTAAGTGAGTGAGAAGTTAGTTCTGTTTTCAGAATATTAGTGAAACTTAGATCGAGTGATGATAATTTTAATTAATCTATAGGTTGTACTTTCAAGGTGTCCTGTTAAATTTTTATCTACCTACTAACATAATATCTTAATGACAAATCAGCTGGTTAGTTTAGCTTATTATAAATAGTCTGTTGTTGTAATAAAACATTTGTAGCGTAGAAAATAATTTTGAGATAAAAATATTTTTTTGTTATTTTACTGTAAGTATCATCTACTAAGGTGAACTGATAAATATAAATCATGAGCTGTCGTGAACTATTCATAAACAGAGATTTCCACAGAAATAAGACTAGTAAAATGATGATTGAAGAAATTAGCCATTGGAAAACACTGTGCATTTTATCTGATTACAAAATGAGTGAATTGGAAGTAAAGTTCGTTTATCATCGACTCATCTGGGACTGGGAATCGAACACAGATCAGTTATCATTCTTATCTTACTGTAAGGATAGTTAATTTGTAGGCTGTGATTAGCTGATAATAAATGTTTACTCTGTAAGTAGGTAAGCCTTTTTAGAATATATATGATTATTTGAAAAGTAAATTAAGAAAGAAGGCTTGCGATGTAGTTTTTGACAGAGTCAATTTGGACCGGCATCGAGTATACTATATCTATGGCATCGAGCCAGGTCATGCGAGATCAATAGGGAATATTTTAATATGAAATACAATAAATTCAGTTTTATCCTATCTTAGGTTTAATTTAATAGGGAGACCTAATAAAGGTCTCCACAGTACTATACTACATTCGTGTAAGCAATCTTGATATGTCGCTTTATCTTGGAAATGTAATTAAAAAAATAAAAATCATGTTTTAACTAAATAATTTCAAATTATTTTAGATAATTTCGACGTTTATTGATGTTGAAATAAAATTGCACATAGGTATTTTAATTAATATTTTGTAATGAAAGACATGTAAAGATTATAACAACTTTGACATTTAAATATCTCGTTGAAACGAACACGGTATAACTATTATCAGCATTCAGTATAGTATTACCGCATAGAGTTGCTTCGGCGCATGCTCGATTCCCAAGTTCATTGTTCATTGTAATGTGCGGGTTGCGCAGTCGCTCGTCGCGTCCGTCGCCCACACCGCGCGCGCAGAGATCTCTACTAATCTGAAGCTATTTCCAACGTGCTTTTGAACATAAGAGTCTACCGATTTCAAAGGAAAAGATTTGCGTTGCTATAAAAGACTAGTTTAATAACGGTTTAACTCGTTTCGTTTTACTACCGATTAGAATTTTACATCTTTTATATACGACTTTAAAATTTAAAAGATGCAATATCCAATGTTAGACATGGTACTTTCTTTAAAAGCAAAAATAAAAATAAAAACTAGAACAAAAATTTGATTAGATTAGGTACCTATGTTACAGAATGCTACAAAAACCGTTACTAGGATTTATATTTCATTAGTGATTTCGAATTTAAGACTCGTTTTAAGGAGTGCCATTCGTTAACATGGAACTGTTATTTATTTCTACTTTGACATTGAACACTTTGGCTTACTAAAAACAAATGCCAGTTTCCAAAATCAAGTATGAGAGGTATATATTAATACTGAGGAATGTTTGAAAGTTTAAAAATAATAGGTTATTATGCTTTTATGCAGCTCTTAGCCATATCTTAGAACAACGTGAGCGTGCGTGACCGCCTCGGATAGTGACTTCAATTGCCCGCGGCTATTTTCGAAACACGACGCCCTTACAACGCGGCTTGAACTCATTTACTAACAACATTAAAAAATGTTCAGTCATTCTCTAAAATTGTGAAACCATAAAAAGCCGCAGAATGTTACTTAGATTACATCGTTTAAAAATGATTGTAATAGCGGAACTGTTAAGTAGATACTTTAAACACAATATTTTCATGCGGCAAAATTTTTGTTGTTTTCCTAGAATCACCTAGAATAACTTACTTGGGCAAAATGTAGATAGCGAAATGAGCTGAAAAACTTAGTTCTATTTACGAATACCTATAATAGACAGAAGAGCTCGGTGGCGCAGTGGTTTAGCACCTGGCCCTGCGATTGCGGAGGTTAAGCAACTTTCGCAAGGGGTAGTCATGGGATGGGTGACCAAAATTTATTATCTCGAGTTCCTCCGTGCTTTTCAAGGCACGTTCCGTTGATCCCGGTTGCATTTGCAGTCGTTAACACCCACCAATCTGCATTGGGCCTGCGTGGTGGGTCATGGCCCATCCTCCTTATTCACCCATGAGGAAGGCATGTTCCCCAGCAGTGGGGACATTAAAAAATGGCTAGTGTCGACCTATAATAACAGCAGTCTACAAAAATATTTCCATACAACTACCGTTGAATGTTTTGGAAAGATAGTAAGCATTTTGAATAAAGTTAAGTGAATAATTATAATAATAATAAGAGTCATAATACGTTTATTTTTCGTACAAAATTATTATCAATGATATATAGGTTTTTCTTTCACAGTAAAGTTAAATAAGAAAATTTATGCTATGAAGAAAGAGACTTAAAAATCTGCTTACGGTTTGTAGATGGATATTGGGATATTACTGTTTTGAAATGGTGTTACATGTTACATGTTTGCTGACTCTACGTGAGTCTCTGTTTAATAGATTAAATGGAACGCATTAATCCAAGTAGTGGCGTGCATGGCCGGCTTTTATTAGCTGAATAAGTGCTACAATTATGTCATTGTCCTGTGCTTTACTAAACTTTGTACTTTGGACGAATGTACGTGATAATGTGACGGAGAAAATATAAATAGTAATTCATTGATACATTTTAAAACGCGTAATACACATGGTATAGAGAAACATAGATATAATAAATCAAATTGAATGTTTGTATGTTTTGCCTCGATGCATCCCTAAATTGATCCGATTGTGATGAAACTTAAGTGAGTTGTTCAGCGAAAGCCTTGGAAGATTTTTGGTCCAAAAAATTATTTTAAATATGTTTGCATGTCCCCCATGCGTTCCTAAAATATTTATATACGAACGCGGCATTGCAGCGTATGCCAAGTAATATGATAATAATAAAAAAATCAGTAAGTAAAATGTGACAAAAGTAGATGCAGAAAATGGCCGATTGATAAAACGAAAATTGAAAAATTTAAAGTTTTCATGAAAAGTCACTTTGTTTAAAAATAGAAATCTTTTAATTTAAAGTGATACAAACTTTTGATTCTAGACTAAAATCAAAAGTTCGTACCTATATCACCTAAAATGAAAAGTCGTGAGTGAGATTCAGCCCATTGAGTATCAAACTGCCAGGTCATCATGATTTTCATTATGGAAACTGTGCCAAGGGCACTTAAAGTTTGCTCGATTAATTAACTGATCGGATTTATAACTATCTACGCTGTCGCCTGATCGCCTCAAAGATAATACCGCGTGGGATGCACAGTAATAGTATTAACGGATAATAATATGTCAGTCAAACAAAATGTTTACATTACGTACATGCATATAAGATCTACTCAATCAGACAATCACAGAATTGAATAGGCACCGAGTAATGTGTACTTAAATATTAAGTAGGGTACCTTTCACTCCTTATAGACGTAACATATTAGGATGCGTTGGTTTTGTTAAAAATAATTACACCGTTGCATAAGAAAAATTGGTGTGAAGATACCGCTACGTTTAAGGTTAATGGTGTGCTAATTGTATCGGTTGATATTACTATAGTACACTATTGCATGATGATACTATGTGCGGTGGATCCAAATGCCAATACAGCTATGATGGAAAGCTCTACTAGTTTGCATTGAAATATATTGGGTGAATTTACGGTTATTTCAATCATCTATTAGTAATGATCTCCTTTATAAGAAACTCCAAATTATGAAAACTAAACCATTGACATGTGTTCGTTTATCGTTATTGAGTTATACGAGTATCTAAAGAGTTACAATACTTTACATATTGAAAAAAATATTAAAACAAGCTCTATTGGTGCCTAGTCTATAAGTTTCAAGTTCTATTATTTGAGGATACTCTGGAAAGCTATTTCTTTTTTTTCTCGTTGATAATTATGTTTTTTGACTTGTTACAGAGGGCGCTGCGAGTGCAGTAGGCGGCGCTGCTCTGGGTGTGCCACCGGCTTGGGAACCGTTCTACTGTGTACTGCAGCAGGACCGCCGGACCCTCACCGCCTACACCAGCGAGGAACTAGCTGTAAGTATCTACTAAAAAGGATTTATATCACTAAAAAAAATATTCCAGAATTGTTATTGTTGCGACAGCTAATAATATATCTATTGCATTACCTGTTTTATTAGCATTCAAGAAGATCGACAAGCATGCACCGTTTTCAGTAGCTTACTTATTGGAACCGCAAGCAATAAACAGCGAAACAGTTTTACTTCTTTTCTTTCTGAACTATGTATATTTATAATGATTATGAACATATGAGGCATTTAAAAGAATGGTACTACGAGACACTGCAAAACATTTGCCAGCTTATAAAATATGTATGATCCATTTCCTATTTCATTGCGATTATTAAAATTTTCATCACATCGATCCGTATTACGGTCCGTAACTAATAGAAGAATAACTTAAGCAGCTATTTCTTCAATTGAAATCAGACCTACTAAAACCGGACGTACCATTACTAAAGCATTCAATAGAGCGTAACTATTATTTTGGAATGTTGTGGTTGTTATCAGTACAGTTGTAGAAACGTATTTTTTTATTCAAAGAATAATATTGCGTACCACATTCGTGAACAGTCTGTGGTGCGGAAAAGGCATCAAGAACATAATCATATGGACTTGAACTTAACAAAGTTAATGGTATAACTTTATCAATTTGGGTAAAAAGTTTGTACGGTGGTAAAATATCGATTTTGAAACTGTATAGTAAATAAGTAATTTTACATTGTTTTTGGAATACCAAAATTACAGAATTTCTTTTTCGGTTCCACTTTCCTAACCTAAGTAAACTAAAAAAAGAATGAACTCATATTTGTTCACACTTTTTTGATGCGGAAACACTTAATTCGAGTGATTCAGTTCAAATCATTGCGAGGCTTTTTCTGGTTAGTAATTTCAAGTAGGTAGAATTTTCGTGACTTGCAAAAAATGTTTGTATCCGTTTAGAGATTTCGATAAATAATAAAAGTTTTAAACTATAAAGAGACAAGAATTGATACTTCATCAAATAAATAAATAAAAAAATTTGTATTTGCAGAATTTATTACATTTTGGACATTGTGTATTCTAGTCTCATTCATAGAGAAATTAATTTATTATATCTTGCTATCCTATTTAGTACTTTCCATTGGTATGACGGAACCTAAAATATATTAGTTCGTGTGTCTCGTTTTAAACTTTGATCTCGCATGTTTTGCTCGTCGCGTGCTCCCAACTTGGTTTCCACGGCGCAGGAGACTAATTCTGGACCATTATACAAATATGCCTGTAGGGTTAACATCGAGAGATTAAGTTACATTGCCCAGATTGGATTGAGGAAACGTGTAAATAGTGAGGCAGGCAGAATGAGATCTGAGAAACGTTAATTATGGCCCATAAAAAAAAGCTTTTAAAACTTGAAAAAAAAATCAGAAATGTCAAGCAGTTTTCGTAAAGGTTATAATAACAAAGGTTATTGTTATCCTTGGTGCACGAAATTGTATCGTAATCTTTGCTACACGCTACGGCCCTAATTATAGTGCCAGTGAAAGTGGTTTCAGTATGTCGAGCGTATAGCGAGCGCGTGCGTCCACGCAGCTCCACATAGTTCGACGTTTTGACTCTGATTATCATCATTAGTATGATTACTTGAATTAGATTAAGTTACGTCACGTGCCGTAACTTGCGAGAAAATTGCGAAAGATCATAGATACATAACAAACGTATTGAAGGAAACTGTAAAAGTATATGGATGGATTATGCATAAGTACCGTTGCCGTTTGTAATTATGTACATCATTCTGAAACAACCATGTTTGAGTACTGTAGCTAATTGATGTCAATTAATGTTTCACAAAATTGTTTCTCGTCTTAATGTGTTGAAATAAGTTGTACTATTTCTTGAAAATAGGATATAAGTTGTTGTTTCAGTACATTTGCTACTGAATTACGAACATGCATTTTCTTCTCAACAACTGATATATAAGCATCAAATTGGCGTCAAACAGAGCAGATAGTGTTGCAGTACAAGTAACAAAAGGGCAAAGCGTGGGTGTACGCGTTAGGCTAGCCCTTCGCATTAATCAAAATATGTGCTGCGCTGCGTTTGCGCAACTCGTATCTTCGCGCATAATGAAGACGAATGCGCGGCTGTAGGCCAGCAGTAGTTTGCATTGCAATACTATTTTCTTGATTACATACTCGTTATATTTTAAATTATAATGATGTCGTCAAAGTAAAGTATAAAGTAATACAGCTGTTTTTGGAGATTAAAAGTAATATTTAGATATATTTTTAGTAATAATGAAGCATTGGCTCTAAGGCGGTCAAGGCGAGTAAATTATTTATTTATTGTTTGTAAATCTATTTAATTATAATATTATACATAAGCTTCTTAGCAATTCAGTCGAAAGCTCACTGCGTTCTCGAGCGCGCATGACAAGTAGCAATGAAGTTTCATTAAAACAAATTGGTGAGTAAAAATACATCCTACGTTACACCGCTAATCAGTGGCAGGATGTCTTTTATGAACAATGAGAGCGGAAAGAACCGTGTTCCGCTTCTCACGAAGATGGGCGACGTTTTTAGCTCCCTGTTATTACCTGATTGATTGCGCGGATGACGAGTATGAATCTATTAAGAGCTGGCTTAAGAAACAACTGCAAGGCAAGAGTTGGGAGTTATGGTAATCCTCGTATTATGTGATATTTTATAACACGGAAACGTTTACTGTCATGTATTAATGCGTTTGAAAATTTATAGGTATGTAATGTAGTTACAGATTTTCCTTCTCTCTTGAAGAAATTATCGATTTAATTCTAATCATAACTTTTTATTTTTTCACGCAACTGGACAGTCCTTCCCTGGATTCTATGTGGATAAGAAGGTAAGATAGTCTGTGTGTTTGGTTTTTGTGGCTTAGATATTTGATTAGTTGTGATTCAGTCAAAAGTAAATTATCAATTCATAAGAATAATTCACACTATTATTTCATTACTATGATTCATTCATTTCTTTTTACTCATATTCATTTATCAGTCATTTTTAATGTACCCATAATGTTATTATCCTTAGCTGAGATACGGATCTTTCCTATGGATGGATTTGTTAATTTTGTGATTAACATATTACTACTAAATGAAAGGTTAATAGCCTGAACTTAAAAAAAAATATAAGCCGAATTAATATAAAAGATATAACACAAGCTCCCCGCACCAAAAATGATATTGGCTTTGGCTTTATGACTCACCAAAAAATAATAACATCACACTGAATTATGTTGCCACTGAAAATAGCAATAGCTACAAGACTGCTCATTCTGAGAATCGGAACATGTGGTTGGGGTCATGTAAACGTCATTTCAGGTGATGTCATGGCAAAGGACACGGGCGCGTCGGACCGTGTCCGCACAAAATGTAGAGTCTATGTGGTGTCGGATTTGAAGTGATGTTTATGGTGGTGATTTAGTTTTTTCTGGCCGCTTCTGTCTTTTTTACCAAGTACTGGTATATAAGAATATAATAGTCATCGATTTGTTACCACGATTTAGTTTAGTAACATTATTAAAACACAACTTTATAGGTAATTTGTAAATTACTAACTTTTGGCGACGACTTTTTTTAGCGCGGATTGAGCGGTATTTTGTTTCTGGTAGGAATTGCATTCTTCTCCAAGGCCCACTAAATTAATTTTAGGCGTGAAAACGTAACAAAAAGTCTGTTAGATAGAGTTACACACCTGTATTCAAGAACAATAGGTACTCAAATGGCCCTTGCCTATGCGATCGCACTGCGTTGAAATAAAGCTCTCTGATTGGTTCGTTTATCTTACGTATTACGTGTGATAGTCGTAGTTGGGATGCTGTGCTTCCGCGGGTACTGTGAGACCTCAAGCAATGTTAGTAAATACTAGTTTTAGTATGTCAAAAAACTTATGAAACGGAGCTAAAAATATTTTTACTGGCAACACGTGGATGTTGCATACAAAAGTAGTCAAGTGTTGCCATTCAATAATACTAATGACAAAGAAAGTGGCTCCCCCATTACTTTCATGAGTTTTTTGACAGACCTTTCGCATTTATTATAATAATAATTCTAGTATACAATACTATTTACAGAAAAATATTGTTACGATTTTAAAGTTTTTTTTTATCTTACACATAATAATTATCTGAATAATTTCTTGTTACAAAAGAGCTATGCGCTGTTGGAAAACAAAAACAATATCAGCAAGCTCAAAATTGGAGTAGGCCATTAGGGTATATCATAATAATGGTTTTAAAGTTCATTTCATACGGCATACGTATAAAAACCGAGCGTACGTAATTGATATTTCTGTTGCTGTCGGAATTTATTTATGACTTCGCTCTCGTGCTCCGAAATTGCTTGATAATGATAGGCTCTATCTCATAATTATGATTATAGGACTTTTAATTTTATATAACCAATCTTGTGGACATAAAAATATTTCATAACGATAAATATTATTTTAGTAGCGTAGTCCCGCCTAAGATCTTGGTATTAGTCTATTTTTAAAACTGGTTTATAAATTATTATTAGTTTATGATAATTGTTAGAAGTTATTAAAATAAGTTTTATAGAAATAAGCAGTAGCCCACAGTCGTAGTCATTATAGGGTTTCTTGGACATGCGGTGGTAATTGGATGTGTGGTTATAGTTAGCTAAATAAATAATATTCCTAACTCGGTTTTGAAAATGGGTTCTTTAATAAAGCTAGAATGATTTTATACTATGCACTTCGGTTTCTGCGATACATCGGTTAGTTAGGGCATTTCTGGCCAATCGTCAACAATTTTTAAGTCGGTTTCCATAAGTCCATATCTTGTTTTTCAATTTCGTTATAATAATTATGCAATACTGTCATAGACTTGTGTAATTAATAAGAAACAAGTTCCGTAATTAATGAGTTCCATCCAGACAACTAGGTTTAAGGTTTGGTAACTATAAATCAAAACGGTCAGTAACTATCAGCTCTAACATTACAGCATTGTATTGTCTGTTTACAATTACATCATTTCCCGTTATCGTTAGGTAATAAGGATGCAGCTTTACATGATTTACGGCATCGATCAATATCCTTTAGAAACATAAACAAAGTGTTGATTAGCAGGCCTATTAGAGGTAAAACTCTGCACACAGACTTAAGGGAAATGTAATTATTATCGGCAGAATCAAGAGAAATGATTGAACATATACAAATATATATAACTTATATAAAGGTAATCTAGATACTCAAAGCTCTATCTCTACTGTATCCTTAGAGTGAGGGTATATATAACACTATCCAGCCTTGAGTTAAACAGGCTACATTAAAAAAACGCTTAGGCGGAATGGGTAAAGGTTATATTAACTTAAGCAAAGAATAATGTTAATTTAATACATTCTCGGCAAAATGAGACAAATTATTTCTTAGCTTAAACTGAGACTTGAAAAATATTTCACTGTTTTGTAGTCATAATACACCACAATAATAAATACAGCAAAATATACAATCTCTGAACATTTTTACCACAATTTGCATTTATCTTGGATATGCATATGTTTGATTGCATAAACTGAGTTTAACAATATGCAAATTTATGTTTTGATGTGACTGCTTGAAAACTAAAATTCAATGTGTAGGAAGGGCGTGTCCCAAAGAATATGATTAGAATTTACGTAAGAAGTTTATGCTTCTATTTCCGGTTTATATAATATAGCTGTTGGTAAATTTAAATACACTGATGATAACGAAAATGGAGCATTTTAATTTTACCACGTCGTTTGTATAGCTTACTTGATTTATGTACCTATGTCCCCTAGATGAAGCAGAGTGCATCCACAGTGGCCCTCCATCGCGTTCGGTCTTGAACTTCGCGTTTCACTTACTGAAATCATTTCAATTCCTTTCGCCTCATCAGCTGCAGTACGAGTACTTTGCTAGTTTTGCTTGGGGTAGCCACGCTTGCGCTTTCTTTGGGAATACCAATCAAGAGCGAGTTTTTTATGTTAAAAAGCAATAATAAAAGCTTTTAAAAGAATTGAATAATGTTACGTCCATAATAAAAACAACAAAATGTATTTAACATCATAGTGCTGTCTCTATCTAAGCTCCATAAATAATAACAAAGATAAGACATGGCTACACAACGTGCGACATGAAGCATTAGGTCATCAGATGCACACGTGCATTTTACTGAAGAGCCCAATATAGTCATTGACTTACAAGTTGACTTTGAATTATAGAACTCTACCGCATCTTAGATTCTCGAGATTTGTAGCGAACAAAATTAAATGTCTCAATAGGTCTTACGTTTATCTAAGTGTTTCTATAAAGCAAATAAGTTTTCAATTAAATATTAACTATAGCCGTATTTGAATGATTACGTATGTGACTGTTTTATGATGTGATTTGTGAAGGTGTGCGAAGATATAAAAAAACCGAGGTGTTAGTAAACTATAATACCCTAAACTATATTACATTTCATTAATACAGTGTACGTATTATGTAGAAAAAAAAAACTTCTTTAGAACTTTGAACTTATTTTCACTAATTGCAGTCAGTCCCTTGCTGCTAGATAGAAATTGTGTTTATTGGCCTTATTTTCGGGGCTCGTGTGTTATTGTTTAAACCCTTTTTGGGTGATTTATTCAATAGACCGGTCACTTTGAGCCAATTTAATGAGTTCACGGCTCTGTGGCTCGAATGTGCTTGAAAAAGCGTGTAGAGCTCACCAGTTTCACTTAATTATAGGGGTTTGGTTTAATATGATTCGGTGCCTAGTTTAATGAATCTAAAAAGCTTGTTCCCTTTAACAAAGTAGCAGTTAAACAAGCATAAGACATAAATGTTAGTGGTGGTCCTTGAACGATTCGATTTATTGCGTGCATGAAAAGCACATAATTTATTAAAACGATACTGCGCAGACTTGCTGTGCATGCATGTGTTTTTTGTTCAAATTGTTAATGTTTAAAATAGTTGGTAGTAAGCTTTTATGTGTTACGAACAAAAGCATTGGCTTAAAAACTTATTTGAAGGTTTTGTCCAGTTTATCACTAAATAATAAACACTTCTTGAAATCTTTTATTTCATGACAGTGAAGTTCCAGATGTTGCACAAATATCTGTGCGATGACAATAAAAATTAAAACAGCTGTCCTCAATAGCTTCTGAGGGTGTTAAACTAGGCTGAATGATGTCATGGGAAGAGTTATGTGTTAACAATTTTATGAATATGAATTGAGTGCTAGAAAATTGACATCAATTTATTAACTTGTATAAATGGCCTTTTAGTGATACGATTATAAGGAATGACTCTGTGAGCTGTAGACATCACTTTAATATATCACCGCCGATTTGAAAAATTTAGAAAAACTGAATCGACAAAAGAATTATATATTATCGAACCTGCTCATAAATTTCATCATTTCGAGAATCGGTAGAGAAATGCGACCTGTAGAGGAGAACAGAGGGATATACAAAAGCATTTTTGCCTAAGCTGAAGCAGAGACGTTTTGCTCGCGCTTATCGCGCTTGCTTGGTCAACTAACCTTAAATAGGTTCAAGTCGATCAAGATTTCTTGTCCCTTGATTCTTTTCGAGCTAGACTACAAAAAAACGCCGTTTTTAACAATTGAAATAATTACACTCGAAATGGCAAAATAAATGAATAAAGTGATTAAACGACAAATAAATCGCATTATATTTAATCAACTTGCGTTTTCATTGGTATGTTGTTTATAGGGGAATTAATCATTGCTTACCTCAACTCATTAGTTGCCTATTTATTTGTGGATTAATCTATTCCTCAATTAAAAATAAATTATTAAAGTCATAAATAAGGTGTAATTATTGGTAACATTTATTAATTAGTTAGTAGTGACAATTTTTATGCTAAGATGGTGCTCTTTATTTTAAAATTGAAATTGCGTGGTTTAGTTTTTAACGCAACTCCTGATAAACAAATGAAAATTATATCATTAGAGTAAGACTTTAAGTATCGTAGCATAGTATTAATTCTTGATACCTCCATAAATTTTGTAATCAAACCTGTCAAGTTTGAGTCCCGAGTATAATTGAAGCTTTCTCGGTGCTATTTATAGCTACTGTTGCAGTTCTTTGTTCTCAAAGCGGCTTAATTGGGCCACATTCGTTATTGTGGGACTGTTGTTGCATAGAGATGTGTAAAAATAGAAGTTCACATAATAACGAAGTTCTTTTGCATACTTCTTTAGTGTCAGATTTTAATATCATTCTGTAAGGTAGAGTACTTTCTGAGGAGTTTCTTGATGTTTCCGGTATGATATAAACCAACACAAAGTTTTTAGTTCGAACTATATATGTTGACCTTGAGACCGCTTTTTTGCCCTACGTAATAAAAGCTGTTTTCGCAGTTTAACTGTATAACCTGACATGCTGTCGTGTGTACATGCTCGTATTTTGTTTAATTCTCGGAGTTAAATCGAAAGTTAACGTTCATTGATAACTTTTTAGTTTCCTATGTTACAAATTATAGTAAAAATACAATGTTATCTATGATATGTTAAATACTAATTTTTTTGTAACTTTTATTTTTATATTCCATTTTTTTTAAGTGGATGAAGAAACAGAAAGAGCATAAGTTTGTGTTTTCATTATTTTAAATAGGTAGATAAGTTAGATTGTCTGCTCTACAATTAAGATGTGTCTGTTTCTGATTAATTTTACAGATATGAACAGCTGTGGACAAGATGTGGACTTGCAAATGTCCATACATTATTAGAAATTACATTTCGTAACAAAATGCTTGTAAAATTTACATTCTGATACTTATTCGCTTTGTTATTACAACTAAATGGGTACGAATGTATAATAATTATAGTTTGTAGAAAGTGTATGTGAATTCATTGTGCTAGCACTTAGAATAGTCATTTAAAACGAATTGCTTTTGTTGATCTTTTGTTGAATGTTAAGATAACTGCACTGCAAAGTCATAAAATCATTTATTCAATAGGCGAGTGAAATGTCCTAGAGTATTTTCTTGCAACTTTGTCTTATTATTGTTCTTGTCCAAAGTATAGAATGTGGCTAGCAATGTTTATGGAATTTCTTACAATTATTATTTTGAAAGGGATGTTGCCACACAGTAATCAGGGCGCATTAGAGAGGAGCTGCAAGGACGACATCAGAGACTGGTATCAAATGACAACTCGATTCGCAGCGTCACGCTCCAGCTATGACTGCTGTACGCGTCTCGTGATTGGTTACCATTTCTTAGTACTTCATTAATTGAAGTATCACTAGAGTGGTTTCACTATTTCCGTAGAGCTCAAATTTTATATAAGCGTACAACTCTGCTGAGTACTTTTTTTTTTTTTTCCTACGAGGACCAGAAAATACCATATTATTGGCATCAATGAGGAATTGATTTTCTGTTATTTCATACAGACCCATTTTCAGTTCTGTTCTAGCTTTGTAGAACTAATGAGTGAAGCTTTTCTATAATTAAAATTGTCTAAAGTGTAGGCATAATTATTATTATTTTTATTTACTTCTACAATGTAAATGCAGAACGCGATAGAGACAATTACAATTATTACGAGTATAGTATTGTTATTATTGTTAAATAACATTAACACAAAATGAAGTCTCATAAGTTTTAAACTGTTCCATTTGTTTTCTAGTAATAAGAAAATATAAGAAAAAAACGTACAGTCACGTCTATATATATGCAAACAGCTTAGAACTATGGCACTCTAAAAGCTATTTACTACTTTTTTGATCAGAAATCAATGACAAATGACAACTAAAAAAAGTGACAAAGGTCTAAACTTTATACATATTTTTAGACGTGACTGTACAATAACAGGCAACTAGTGCCAGCGGAATTCCGTTTACTGCCATTCATCTTGGAATGTACACAGCATGGTTGTGTAGAACAATGTCGGCAATTTAAAGCAAACCGTGTTTCCGTAACTATATCAAAGGAAAATTACAAGTAATGTTCTTATAATTGTTAAGTTGAGACGACCCCTTTTCAATACTCAATCCATTGATGATGTGAAAATTAAAAAGAAAAACCTCCTTCAAAAAACCTTAAAAAAATTGCTATAAAAAAAATATTCAAATCTGCATAATTATTATTCAAGTACATACCTACGCATATCTGATATTAAAAAACGTCTTATGAAGTCGGGGAACCGATTTAAAATTTTCAAAAAATGGGACCAACTTGGGAGCAAACCTGATAAAGTGGCGTTTAAATCATGTCAATCAGTTCAGCCGTTTTCGAGTAATCGGTAGACATACATAAAAAAAAACAAATAAACAGACGAACATAGAACCTCCTCCTTTTTTGAAGTCGGTTAAAAATAATTGTTTACCTTTAAAATCATGCCTGGTTTCGCGAATATTGCCTCACACTTGACTACTATGTTAAATACGCATTTAAGAGATTTTATTCTAGTCTACAGTTATTCTAGTCTGAGAATGAAAACGAGAGCAAAAGATTCAAAAATATTTTCAAAAAAAGCCTTTAACTCTACGTTTTAGCGGCTGAAGCACAACGGCAATGAAAAGTGCTTTTACCTGTATGTACACACGACGGCACCTCAGACGTAATAAAAGTTGTTTTCGCAGTTTAGCTGTATAACCTGACGTGCTGTCGTGTGTACCTATATGATGTTCTTTACTCGTTGGGTGCGGCAAAGCATTCTGGTGTTATACAAGTCGATATAGGTGAGAATAGGGTTTTTTATGGCGCGATACTGTACATATTAGTCATGTAGGATGGCTCGATTTATTATGCTTATTATTCAATAAACTATACTACAAATATTTTAAGTGTTATTTAGTGTTTCAGAACCTCTAAATATTTTAGTTGTAAACCTATACCATCTGCTTCAATGCGTTCAGACGAAAGAAATAAAAACTGTGTATTAGTATTATATCGTAATTTTACACAACTGCCCAAAAAACAGAGCCCAAAGTTAAATAACAATTGTAATTGCAATCGGGGGACCTATTTGATTAATAATTGTTCCACAAAATGGTCCCCCGACTGCAATGACACTTGTTATTTAACTGTTTAGTTCGTTTTTGGCAGGGCAGTTGTGTTTTTAATATATTTTTTTTACAAAATCGTATCAGGTCCCTTCATATTGAATTACCGAGTTGATTAGACTGGAAATGAAATCTCGTTGGAACTCTATCGTCGGTCTCTACTAATTAATTCCAATTTAGAGTAACGCATTTGGTAAGCTAAAGAATTCGGAACGTTACGATTATACAAGGCCTCGCTGATCCGGCGGGCGCAGTTCCCACGGAACCGGCCCTGGATTGTAATACGTCGCTGTTTTTGTTTCAATGCTGCGTATGTAACTAGTGTAATACTGGCCTACACCGCACCGCTCTGGTCAAATCGTTCACATTATTCATAAGTGGTTGTTCTTCTTAGTCTACGCCTATATAAAGCTCTTCTTCGTTTTTTTAGGGTTTCGTAGTCAAATCAACAAGGAACCCATGTCCGTCTGTCCGTTCGCGGCTTTGCTCAGTAGTAGGCAGGTACTAGAAAGCTGTAATTTAGCATGAAAGTGTATATTAATTACGCCAAAAAAGTATTAGAATAGAATTGAATATTTTAGAATTTTTTTTTTCATGTAAAAAGGGGATGAAAAATGTTTTATAGGTGTTACAAAATATTATAACTTTGTGAAAACTACTTTTTGATTCAGGGATCCGTTTGCGAAATATTAAGTTTAAAAGTGCAAAATTTTGTTAGAGTCAAGTGTCCCCCGTCCCCTACCAGGTAAACGGTTACTTTTGAAAACGTGAAAAAATTTAGGACAGAAGTACATAATTATATTGAAGTTAAAAGGAATACTATCACCGAAAGGTCGGCTTTACAAGTTATCGAGTAATAGTCGATCAATTAACTGCCGAACCCTATACTGCGCGTGTCTCGCTCGACATGCACTTGGCCGGTTCTTTCTATTAATACGTAAGGCTCACAGGCTACAGATTAAATAATACTTAGGTTCTAGGGTTCTAGCTTTAGGAAAATTATTTAAAATTATCAACAGGTAGCTCTCTTTTATAATGAAATTTCAATAGATAATAATTAGTTCAATTCGAAATGTATTTTTTATTACTTTTCTGCAAGTTATAGCTCCTAATCTCTAGTGTCTTTTTCAGCTTGTATGTACCATGCCAGCTAAGTTACCATCTTAAAAAGAGCTTGCAATTCTGTTGAAGAAAAAGTTCCAACCAAAAATCATCTTATCGTAACGGTTATAGCTTATACAAACAAAATTAGATAGATCGGTATACAAATACGTGTGTATACAAATGTCACAGACATTGTTATCAGCGAGCAGCTGCTACTGAATGCGGGCGTTCATCAGGCCCGCGTGGTCTGATTGAAACCGACACTTCACAACAATGCATGTGGATTTCACTGCTCCAATAAATTGCTGTCGAATGGTTGACATATCACATGCTAGATCTATAGAAGTAGCCAAATGTTTTTTTTGTGACCAAATTGTTATTGTACTATTTGTACCTAAATGAAGAGCTTTGAGAGCGCTGGTGGTTCAATTATTTTTAATTACGCTATCAAACTGCTATAGTGATGTTATCAGAGATCCAATAGCTCTACCATGAGTTTATGCAAACTGTTTCCGCTACCTTAAACTATCGGATATACTGCTCACAGTCAATGCGAGTGAGAGAGCAAACGATAGTCTACGGTAGCGAAAACAGCTTGCATCAACCCATGATAAGATTGATAGTGCAAAGCTCTTCATGAGTAGCAAAAATATTGTATTTAATGGTTGTAAAGAAAAGGTGTTTCCGAAATACGTATACTACACGTGTCACATATACTGTGCTGGGCCAGTATTATTAATAACAAGAGGTAGAGCTAAATATAATTTTAAATTTCTTCTTTTCCAGATTTCTAATAACAATGGAGAATATGCGTCAAGGAGTCTACCTCGAGTACGGCTAGATGCTGGGTCTAATGTAAACGCTGGCGTGAGACTGAGGTGCTGGGCTGCACCACCCTCCATCACAGAGGAGGAAATAGAGGATGACATCGAGGAAGATGCTGTATCATTACGAGCAATGCCTGCACAAGGTATGGATTTAAAACATTTTTTTAAATAGTAATGTTAGTATCTCTGAACTCTTATTATAAATAAAAATGAATCCCCGAAATGTGTGTAAGCGCATAACTTCAGAACGACTGCATCATTGAATAATTCTTTTTTGTTGTGTTTGTTATTATCAGGACAAAATTTGTATAAAAGATAATTTTCAAAAATTTTAACGAAAAGACGTAAAAAACAATTTTTGTCATTTTAAATCGCAATATAACTAATAGATGGCGCCACCCTTGCGAAGCTGAGGTGGGCAGCCAGCTATTTATAAACAAAACGACTACAAGTTTTCAATATTAAATAGATAATAGCGCCATCTAGTGGCGAGTAGAAAAAGCACTAAGTCTGAAAGCGCCGCCGCGAATATGAAATGATCACTAGATGGCATTACCTGTTTGTTGCTAATGTAGGGTCGAGTCGTCGTGTTCCATAGATGGCAGTACTTGTTTACGAAAAGGAAATACCTGGTTTTTGTATTGTTTAGCAAGAATTTTTAATTTTAGTTTTAAACGTTTCTAGAATAAAATAAAAAAATAATACGCCTGTGATTCCAGTTTCTATTACAGTTTCTTTATTAACTGAGTGAGAATAAAGTTGAAAATAAGCGGAAATTATTGAAACGAGACGTTCAATACTCTTTTATTCTTAATTCACGTTTCTTAATTGTAATCTTATTCCAATTATGTTAATCTCTTTTAAATGATGTACGAACAATACCAATAAATGTTGGTAAACTATTTAGGAGATTCATTGACCGAGCGAGCACGAAGCGTCTCTGTTTCAGTTTTGGCAAAAATGCTGTCGTATATCCGTCCGGGGCTGTCCGTTTATTCTCCTCTACTCAACTGATTCTCATGAAATTTTATGAGCGTTCGTTAATTATTTACTTATTTTTTTTTGTAGATTCAGTTTACCGATTTTTTTCTAAATGGCGGAGATATGTAAATGCGAGGTCTACAGCTCACTGAGCCACTAGTTACTAAATGTAACGTGGTAACACTTAACATGTACAAGCTGACTGCCAACTGCCAAGCCTACAGCGGCGGTATCAGCTAAAAACATTGAAGTTCATGTTAACTGTGTTTTGACAGATGTATGTGATACATTGCTATTTTTCTTTGTTAAGTAGTTATTTGTGCCAAGACGAAGTAGCAATGTAACACATACATCTGTCAAAACACAGTTAACATGAACTTCAATGTTTTTAGCTGATAGAGCCCCAGAGGTCGCCGAGCGTGACGCGCCGCGCACCCACCCGGCACCAATTGATTGCATCGACTTTCACGCCCTTGCATACTTGTTACTCCTCTTATTGCACCCGACATTAGAGATCATTAGCCTTTCCTAACCATAGAAGATTCCTGACTTTTGCGCTACTTTATTTCAATATCTCTGGATGACTTTGATTACTAACATTCGAAATAGAGCTGTAACTGTTGCAGTTTACTGTGTTATATATAATGACATTGAGTTCATAAAACTTCGTAACGTAGTACTGAAAGACTTGTTTATTATATTTTGCATTCTAAAGTAATTTTAGATAGTTTTCCTTGACGTACTTACGTAGAATTTTCATAAAATCAGTAGTTAGAAAATACTACAAAATAAATAATTTCTTTAGTTTTCTTTTATTAAACACTGAACATTCAAAGCAATACCTAATTTATGTCGCTGGGTTAATAAAACCACAGTATTATATTAGCTTTACTAAATATTAGACTGTGGTAAAACGTCATCGAATTCACTTTCCAAAATCGTTTAACTCAGTATTTTCCTCGATTTTTCAATGCAAGTGTACACTTTATAATTATTAGTTATCGAGTACCGCCACCATGCCAGTTGCAAAGGATTTTTTTTATTATTTTTATAATTACATACTTGAAGGGTTTTCCACTATTGAGTTTTCACTAATGATTTTTTGTAATTTTCATAAAAATGAGGATACATTCATCAATGACTCATTTTCAAATGAAGCGTCGCCATTGCATTGCAATTAGACACGCGCCCGTTCGAGCCTTTCGCCCGGGCTGCGCTATCCTTCTAAACTGGGCACAATTAGGGCCGGTCGTTTTAATTGACGGACCCGACAGTCCGAGTGTCTACTTTGGATTGCACGAAGTCCGTATTCGTAGTTTCGTGTCTTTCCTATTCCCCAACCCCTTTGCCGACGGGGTCTTCCGCAAGGCCGTCTTCAACCTATTTGAGGCCCTGGGCACATTAAGATAAGGGGGCCCCTATGATCTTGACTTTAGCTAGTGAGGAAGTAGTATTTGTAGTCAATAATTAATGTTTAAGTTTTTGAAATACCTAAATAAGTTTTACATGTTTTTTGGTAATAAGCATCCGTTATCGTTTAGCGATCTGGCAGGAACTAGGGATCGCGGGGCCCTGGGCATGTGCTCAGAGTGCCCAGTGGGAAAGATGGGCCTGGTCTTCCGAAGCGCAAATATTTGGCTTTATAGTACTATAGGTACTAGTTATACTTACGGAATTTAGATCTTGATAGTGGTTTTGAAAAACTCGTCTTTTGAGTTCGGACTTCGGTTAACGGACACGCATTCGAGTATTAACGTAGACAGGCCCTCAGACACGAAATATTTAGTGATTCACGGCTCTGTCAGCTCTGGGGTAATACTGACGGACATAATGTTTGAGACATAATGCATCATGGACGCCTATCTAAGATGGGGGTTTTCACATTAAAACAAAGCTGATGAACTGACTAATCAACGTATAACCTATGAAATTGTAGTTTTGTATGGAGCTTATTTTAAAGAAGTTGCATTTTTGAAACTTTAATACACTAATGTTTAAACACTAAGATAACGTGGCATACGTTACTTAGGTTAAGACAAAAAAATAAGTTTTGACTAAGTTAAAACAAATAAAGTGGTCATCTGCTCATCATCTGGTCTGATCTGGTCATCACAAGAGGAGTATTTTTTAAGGGATTTTTTAATGTTTAGATAACTATAAGTAATTTGTTTTTTTTTCTATTGATAAGTTGTCTATGATGGTCATTATTTGAAATAATGAGGTTCTATATTTGTGAGAAAAAAATCTTCAATTTCATGGGTAAAGACCCAAGTATTTATTAATAACTTGTTACATAAGGAATCTGTGGTATTGGTATGTCTGTGTAGTGAATCTTTACACTTCACACATTTAGGGCTTACAGTAAAAATGCCTTCCATGGCCATTTATTTGAGGAAGGTGCCTATGAAGTCCATGAGATAATTCAATCGCTGCCATGAAATAAGGAGCGTTTTGTACGTGACCGGGCAGATTGAAAGATTGCATGCAATCGTCTGATGCAATCGCAATGACATCCGATTTCAATTGGTTCACGCCTCTCCGACGCTGATCCAGAACTTTTGGTTCCAATCGAATCGCTGTGGGAATGTTAATAGACAAATAAATGACATCGTTATTCAGCAACTTACTGGCAGCCAGTTCCCCGACGATGATCATCTTTTTTATGGAAATTCAACAGAAGCTTATCAGAATCATTAAACATTACCAATAGAGCTGTAATAATACAACATCGATATTTCTGATTCTAAATTCAGCCCAGTATCGGGAGGAATATAAAATTATTTTAGAGAATTTACTGGACAACCACAAAATATGAAAAAATAAACATTTTTTTTTCTTAAACCCGTCTTTCATCGTGACGAGCTTTTTCTCTTTCAAAACAGGCTAACGATTGACGATTTCAAAATAGCGGTTTCTCTGTCGCTCCTGTCGAAAGCGCATTTCTAATTTGGTACCCTGTTTTAGTTTCTTTATTTTGTTGTTTCCAGCTCGTTCCGTCATATTTCTGTGGTTAAAATCAGGTAGGAAACGTGTAACGTGCGCTGTCACAAGCGCATGCCTATTCTTAGAAGCGGACAACCAGAGTTGTAGCAATATTAATGAATGCAAGGGATTATACTTAAGTTTAGTACGTATAAGATACTCAAAGATATTATTCTCCCTTAAGGTCTCCAATATTTTTTTTTAATAGTAAATAAGACAAGATTTACTCCTAAATATACAATTTACAAATAATACGACTCCTCCAGTGCATCCCCACGAGGCATGGTGCCGAGAAGGCTGGCAACATTTCCTCTTTGAATGGCTTTGCTCTAAGTTGATTGGCGAGGCTCAACCTCTGAGCGAAGAAGTTGCCAGCCCTGCGGTCACCGGTGACCTCGCAGAGACGTCTGGAAAGTTCCTTTATAAAGGATTTGGCTTCTGGAACCCAAAAATCATAATGTTATGAGATTTCAATAAAATGTTCCTACATGCTCAATAAATGTGTGTGACCAGACCAAGATGATTGTAAAAATGTCTTGCCGTCTCTAATAAAGATGTCGCAATGCCTCTCGTATATAGTCCATATTGTCAGGATAGTTCCGTGAACAATCACAATGACATGCAAATTATCTCAATTACTCTTAGCTGCTTAGAAGCAGTGACGAGACACAAAGGGCCATTCACGTTGCATTGTGTGGACTGTGATGTGTCCGGGCGGTTTATGCTTGTGGTAATAAAAATACAAAGTCGAGACACACCTATTCCGGCGGGGGCAGTTAGGGACATGATGCAGTTACATTATTCAACCATTATTTTTGTTCTTATACAAACTTCTGTTACAATAGCACTTAAAAGTATAACTTATTTCACTGGCTCAGCGACCCAAAGTGGATCTTGGCCTTTGACACCAAAGTACAACATAAAAAGTCAAATCATATTGTTTTATTTGTAAGGACGGCCTGCCAGTTTTCTCGTTTGATAGAATACAATAATACATTACAGCACTCTAGCTCATTGCAGTCGTGGATAACATAAGCTAAAATAGGAATAGTAACTGAGATAGAGGGCTGAAACTATATATGTATTTATTAGCGACAGGAAGGATAATACTAATACAAATTAACAGTCAGAGGCGTTGAACCTGCCATAGATATATTAAAGGCACCGGCCTCTACTTGCACACTAACAATTCTACAACCCATTATGTCGACATTTTGGTTTTTCACTTGAATGACTTCATTGCGTATTCAGTTTTGTAAAAGAAAATTTAAGCAAACTTGCGAAATGAGCCATTTCTGCAGATTTCCCCTGCAATTGTGCCAGTAATGGTTAGTATTTCGTTTGTTTTGATCCGAATCTAATGGTTTTAAAACTTAAACAAAATGTGATAAAGGAATTAACTCTATTATTCGCAAATTTACCTAAACATGATTATAAAAAGTGATAGTAATTACACTGGAGCGATGACTTTAAGAAAAATAAATAATTTTCTTTTGCCTAAATCTAGTATGACATTATTTGGTTCAGGACCTTATTCTATGGCAATAAAACTTTACAATAGTCTACCAAATTATATTAGGGAAATCGAGAACTATAATAGTTTTGTAAAATGACTAAATAATTATTTAATTGATAAATAAACTTAACGAATTTTATAAGCCTATGCAATAAAGTAGCTAATTTAATATTAAAAAAAAAGTAATTTCTAGTGTTATGTTATTTTTAATAATGTTATGTTTTTGTTTCATTTTTTTGCCGTTAGGTGTTTTTAAGATATCGAACATTTTAAATAAGACTGAATTTAATTTTAATTTTAATTTAAGTAACAATATTGTTATGTCCTTACAGGGCTCATGTGTATGCACCAAAATAATTTTAAGATCCTTAATGTTACCACATGAAATGCAATAAATATATTCATTCATTCTAATTCCAAAAATACTTTTAATGTGAGAGGTGAAATTAACTCTAATTTGATCGTTTGAATATACCTTATTATTTAGGTGGTCCCTTTACCATGGTCCATGGTCCATGTAAATTGCAAGTCAATTTTTGATATAAATTAAAAAATCTGTCGCACCCTGAAGGGGTGTTTAATTAATTTGATGTTCACTAATTAACCTTTAATGTGTTTTTTTAAATAAAATACTTTTTACGCATTACAGCGCGTATATTATTCATTCAGGTGTTATTTTAGAATTATTTAGTTTGGATTTATTAGTTTTTTGGATTGTAAAATTGGTTTTAGAAGTGAATATTTAATGTTTTTTGCAAATACTTATTTATACATGTAAGCATAAAATAGATACAAACACTAACTGCTTCTCTATCTATTCAATTAAAATTTAGAACACAGCTTTTAAACACTAAATTCACTGTTTATTTACTATTTTTCAAAGCACAAAATTGTTACTATGTGAAAATTTCCTTAGGTTATGTCAAAGCAAAAATCAATACATTTTATTATTAAATAAAAGACAATCGCTGAATTAAAAACACAATTGAAAGCAATGAGGTTTTATGTTATGGTTCAATTATCGGAAAATATTACAAACCAAACACTAACGCACAAAGTGATGAATGAATAATAATAATAAGAATTGTAAAGTTAACATCGTTCTTTCTATTACTTTTCATCAGTGTTTATTCAGAGGGCGATGCCTTTGATTTGTCCGACATAAAACTTCGTGGTCGTGACTCATAAGAGGACTAATAGGGAACTTAGGTGTCGACGTTACACACCGCCTTGTTCCAGCTAACACCGACTGACTGCCCTGAATATTAATCGGCAAAAGCCTAAGCAGGCTTCCTCAAACTTAACAATTGAGTTTATTTTTTTATATTGTATGTTTCTTGGAAATTACAATGCTTTTACTTGTCTTCTATTGAGTCTCATAAGTCTACGCTTCGCGTAATTAATAATTGAGTTCAACCATGTTTATAATTTATGTTTGTTTCTTGGAAATTACAATACATTTTAGTCGTCTTCTATTGTCTCATGAGCTCACTGAAATCATACATGCGGTTGGTTTGTGTATCGCGGCAAAACAGGACAGTGACGTATAAAGTTCGAAGAATTAAATATGAAATTTCCACCTTGTAACGCACAACTTACAATGACAATTTCTTTATAATCATTTTTACTTAGTACTGATGGTTAGTAGCTCTCTTTAATAAGTTGCTTATTAATGTTTCCTTCGTGTTATTAATTGGATTTTCCTAAACTTTCTATTCTCGAGTGTCTTTTTAGAAAAAGGAAGTTAACACACTTAAAATTTTTTCCTCGGGCATTTTCTCTAGTTTCTCTCGACTCGTTATAAATGAGGTGACATTCTGTACGCAATTAAGGAGACTCAGGTGCCTTATAAGGCACACTCGCCCGTCTGAGTGGCGATGGCGGTATTGAACTTTTTGAAATGTGTCTATCTTATTGGCACGCTACCGAGAACTGCCGATTATATTGGGCAGTGAGTTCCAGGAACTGTAAACTGACTTAATTTGACATGGTTCTCGTCAGCACGCCTGTTTATAATAGATACAAAAATATAAAATTATATTCGCTAGTTGCATAACTTTGAAAAAATAAGGTAACACTAAGTATTACAAACTTCAGTCCTGACTATTATAAAAAACCTATGAAGAATAAATAAAAGCACATACTAACATGGTGTGATTCCTGCTAAAGAAGTTACCTACATATAAAAGGTCGTATTTTTTCTAGTATATTATTTAGTATTTGTCTAAAAATAGCATTGAGAAAGCTAAAGTTTCAATTTTTTTAAAATTATGTAGCTGTTTCATCTTAATCAATTGTCAAAATATCTGAAAAGATATTTCAATTGAATGTCGAAGTAATTCTTTACATTGATGAAATAACGCTGGCTTGCAGCGTAACAGTGGGATATACTAGAAGAAATTCGACGGTGCCACTAGTGACTTGGTAGCTTAGCGGTAAGAGCATGGACCGGATATCCGAAGGTTGCGGGTTCGACTCCCGTCCGAGAATATGATCTGGTGCGAGTCTGATTTTATGCTAGTATATTATTTAGTATTGTATAAAAATAGCATTATGAATGCTAAAATCTCAAATTTTTTAAAAAAGTTTTAAGGGTTGTTTTTACATGCAAAAATATAAATTAATAAAAATTGCTTTTTAAATGCAAACATCAACGAAACTAAGCTACGAGGGAAAAGCGTTACCTCAATAGTACCACTATAAGCAAACACAAGGCATCAGCGAGGACAACAAACAAGTAAAGCCTTTTCTACGGCTGATTCATCGCGTATCAAGAGTCGATGTGTATGCACTTCCAGTCGATAAGCGACGGGCGTCGCCGGCTGCGGTGATACCCTACCTCCACTATGCCTATTGTCTCTACATTCATTAGGGCTGGCATTTTAAAGCACATGAAGCAAATTAAGTACCATTAGTAGTTAAAGTTTTTTCTATTTTAAAATGATTAATACCGAAAAAAATTTTGCATACTTGACACAAGTGTCTGAACTTCCTGAACAAAATAAATATATCAAACTACCTACTCGTATGGTATTGGTTCATTTCAATATATTTTAAAGTTTGAGTACTAATGTGTACACAGATGTAGCACAAGTTAAAATTTTTACTGACAAATTTTTAAATATAAGTGCTAACCTTGCTGTTGTTATCTTCCGATTGTTGTAGTACAGATAACATAATACTTGGCTTTCTGCAATCAGTTTTTCCATCTAAAGAGAGAGATAGAACAGAGATAGAGTAAGCTAGCTATCTTTAAATCTTAAGATTGGCATCTTTTAACAAATTACTATTAAGAGTTATCAACTTGACTTTTACGTAATAAAATAATAACTTGATGCATTGTCAGAGAAATCAGCTGATTTCTCCCATAGACAGCTGAGTATCAGTAGTCCAACAAGCAAGCGTTACGAGATAAGATCACTAACAATTTCACCGAGACGCAATAGCAACAATAAAGTCATTGTGAGCATTACATAGATATCGTGCACATATTTCCTGCTCGAATGTTAATTTTTTAATAGGCGGAAAATTACATACATTAAGTTAGAGTGTGACGCCCCTACTTTTCTCTGACTCAATGGCACTAGCAGACGGTCGAGCCGCGCCAGTGTGCTGCTCGCTTCCGAACCGCGAGTCGCGACATATCCGTTGCACACGCTTAGTGAGATTTTCGAATTTCGAACATTCGAAGTCGAATACTGAGTTCAAATCGGATTTGAGTTTACACTCACCTTGCTTTTGCGTGAAAAAGTATAAGTGAAGTGTTGAAACTTTTTAGTGATATGCCAGTGATTGTTGTGATTTGATCAGCTGTTTTGGAATTGTTTGAACGCATAAGGTTTTTATTGGTGCATTGTATGCTTATGTTTACTTTCCGGTGCTATGATAGCATGAATGATAATAATGCATAACGCAATACGTTGATATTATGTATCGTGTAAGGCAGCTCCTGAAGCGTATTTAATGTTATTAAATTGATGAGTCCTATTCGATAAAAATATACTAGTAACGTTCATTATTACACGTGAGATGCTGAATTCTCAAAACATACAAGGACACCGGACAATGCAACAAAAAATCTTTGTGAAGTACCTTTGACTCAAGATAAATTCAGGCATTGGTGTTTTTCTTTTGGTTTTTCTTTTGGACACAGTTTTCATTCGCTTGGCAGATTTTTATTAGTGTTTGTGGCCTTTCTTTTTCTTAATATGTAAATGAGATTTCATAGGGTATTTGAAACAAATTAACATTATTTCATATTATCTATACATCATACATTATTGCAAAGTATGTGTAATAATATCAAATATGTAACAATAGTAAATAACCTTTCATCAAAACATTTGCTTCGAATATCCTCCACATGTAGGTACTCGTTTCTTTGAGTTTGTAAGACATATGTTCACAATACATCCTTGAATATGAATATGAAGAATGGCTAGTGTTCAAGTGACTAATTCTTGGCATTATTTATGTCAAGTATAAAATATTCAAATAAAATCACTGTATCTCATGAATCTTTGTAATCGTAAGTGGTTCACCTTGACTGTGAACAATAAAAATGATAATTCCTAACAATTATGCTACTTTGAGAACTTACTCAGAACAAATGTTAGTTTTGTGAAAAAGTAATTATTCGAAACAACTTATCAAATTAAGTGGTGTTTATAAATTAGTGAAATGATCGGTTAATCTACGATTTGCAACTATAATGAAATAAATGTAAAAATATTCATAATTATCTGTGATTTTTAGCATATATTATACATTTCACGGTTTATGCAACATAGACTTTCTCACAATATCTTTATGCGATTTGGTCATATTGCATAAAGTTACCGTTTCGTGCCAAACTCGATCAAATCTCGTAATCTGTTACCATCAAATAACCACTTCCTGATATTCGAGTTAAAGGTTAGAAAGTTATCTCGTTAAAAGTTATTTGCGTGGTGAATAAATAATTGCAAAAACGTTAATATCTTTCTGAATGCCTATAAAAATCACTTTAACAATATAAGACTTGGCATAATTAAGACAGTGTATTTCACTGGACATTGATGAATAATGGACTTGTATAAAAATAAAGTGTTCAAAGAATATACAGGAAGTTGAGCTAAGCTGCTTATCAATTAACACCCGTTTGCACTAAACTGAAGAATCGCCTAAGTCTTTTCCTAACTACAATTCGACCAAGATAAATAGGCGCATGAAAGCTACATGACAGCTAAGTTAATGACAGCGTTTTAATTTGGCCAAGTTGTAGTTAGGAAAAAACTTAGGCGATGCTTTAGTTTAGTACAAACGGGCATAAATGTTCTTGATGCCCACGCGGATAACCAAACGTCAACAAGGTTATGTTTAGTCTTGCGAATGTAATAAACTGAAATAATTGAATAAAAAACCTATGTCAAAACGCGTGCGTGTGGTGTGAGGGCCACTTCGTTGAAAATCAATAAAAGAATACTGATGATTTAGTGTGCATTATAAAAGAAATGTGATACTTGGAATCGATTTGTGAAAGTCATCTTCACCGAGTTATTAGTTGAAGAGCCGACTCTTTCTCACATGAGGGCCCGCCTGTAGCGAATAAACTATTAACATTACAGTAATAGTCTTAACGTCAAAGTCTAAGTTAATCCCGAACAAAAATTGTGGAAGTAAGATATTATCGCAAAACGCTTTCCTTTTTTGTATAATCTTAGTTCAAAACGGGCCCTCTATCCTCACACTTATAATTACATTACTTTGATATAAACACCAAATCTTTTGTTAGAGATGTTCACTAAAACTATATCTTAATGTGACTATTTTTTTAATTTTGTTTGGAATTGCTTGAAAGACATTCATTTACTCGAACATTTAAGCAGATTTTTCAGATTTTAGAACATACACTTAGCTCGTTTCCACAAATCTATCTATGTTTTTCGCCGCGCCCTGTTCTTATGTCTCTTAAGTAAGAATAAAATGAAAAAGATATACTTATCTGCTATATTAAACAACGAATAGTTTTTATTACCCAAGTTAAATAAATATATTTATTATCCTCAAGGTCTTACTTGATATTAGTGTTATGATGTGATGTAGAGATTACGTAACACCACTCTCTTAATCAGAAATTCTTATCTGTTCCGGGGACATTATGTGAACCTGTCAAACCACATTAATATAAAGCCGAGAAACTACGTCTCAGCGAAAGTTATAGCTATTTGTGTGTGTTTTTTTACGTAACGGAAAATGCAGTTTTTCTTCGATTACATAAAGAGATAAATGGGTTGCCTCATAAGTGTTTAAAAGCAGATTGGCAGATTATCCATAATTAGAACATAATATTGTGAAAAGAGAAACATTATATAGCTTACTCCCGCTTTAGTAAGCTACATAACATTTCTATATTTTTGCGGGAGTAAGCTACATAATATTTCTCTTTCCACAATGGTTTGGGACTTCCGCCAAGTAATGCCTGATTCAATCAAATAGAACATAATAGTTCAGAAAACATTGAAGATATTTAAAATTTGATGCTTAGGTATTTTTAGATATAAAGTCAGTATAAAAAGATGTCACTGCTCAGTACCTAACAGTTACATAGGTTCCCTTTAGTTGTAGTTTAAACGCTTTCGTTCTTGTTTAATTAAACATAAGCCCCGTGAATAATGAAGCGCATTATTGGGAAGGGTCGTAGCCTTCTACCGACAGAATGCAAGCTTGCATCTCAATTTACTACAAAGGGGTATGTAGGGTTGTCTTTATCTATTAATATTTACGCTTCAGTACAATTACTAACGAAACATCGGGCGATTTAGTCAGGTCTGTAGATGCATTATCAAGGTGTCAAACACCTGTGATTTTTAGCCGACTTCAAAAAAAGGAGGAGGTTCGGGATCTTTTTTTTAGGTATGTTACTCGATTACTCGAAGACGGCTGAATCGATTTGAATTAAATTCTTCACGACTGTTATTTATAATTGATTGATATACGCCACTTACTTGCCGTCCTGTAAGTATTATGATTGATTAAGTATTGTCTTTTGACATGTCTCGCATAAGAAAAACAATTCACGAACTTGTTCAATTGTTCATCTCTCTTTAGAGATGGTTATATTTTAAAGTTTATTTTTTTTGCTTTCAATATAGCACAAATAAGAAAGCACACCAGTTTTAAGTCTAATCTCATTTAGAAGAGATTTTATTAGAAAGGTAAAAATGAAAATGAAAAATATTTATTGCAACAATCACAATTTACAGATAAATATAGCGCTGACTTCTGAAATAAGTAAACTTGTGTATCAGAAGTCAGTTCCTTCCTAAATTGACAATTTTTATTGGAATTGTTTTTAATATAGGTATCTGTAAAAACTTAATAGTTACAGCCCTGTCAAACTAGGTACGTAATTATTTTCAGCTCTAACACTGCTGTGTTAGGGCTGCTGCCCTTGCTTAAGTCATAATTCATTAGGCTTTGCCAACCTCTGTCACAAAACAATTGTAGATCAGAAACTCTACTACCAATATGCTGCTTGATAACGCTTTAAATTGGAATACCTTATTCCCTACTTATGTAAATTTTGGAGTACAGTTACTGACTTATCAAGTAGTCATGTAGTAACGTAGTAGGCAGTACGACGCGTCAAACAGAGGGGAAGACCTGAATCCGTTTAAATGCTATAGTTATTTATGCTTAGGTGACAAGCGGAACAGATTTAATTAGAGGCTTTATTTCCATTCCGATAAATATACGCTGTTTTATGAATTTTGACCGAGCCAACGCGATGCGTCTCTGTTTCAGCTTGGGCAAAAATGCTTTCGTATGTCAGTCTGTTTTCCTATGCAGGTCGTATTTCTCAATTTTATAAGAAGCGTTGATAATTATGTAGAATTTTATTGTCGATTCAGTTTTTAGATTAAAAAAACCTATTTCAGCCATTTCGAAAAATGTTCAAAAATGTCATAAACCCGAGGTCTACAGCTCACAGTGCGCACTTGTAGTAGAAAAGTCAAATAATTCTTAAAAATTAAAGTTTTACATCGTAATCAACATACAAACTATTAAAAGTATAATAGCTTTATTGATTTTTTAAAGGCGTAGATGTGTTTTAGTTTCCTTTGATATACCTATATCACTGAATCTAATGTTTCGAACAGCAGGAGTTTGTTTGAATTTGTATTTAGAAATTTATATCAGCCGGTACTTATGACAGATCAAGAGTTATTATCATAGAAGAGTGAATAGCGTCTAGCGTTGTTCATTGATAATCAAATTATAGTGATCGTGCTAAGCAGTCCAGATAACGATGCCAAGGATATCGATTGTCTGTCACACTATGGGCCCGTTTTGTGGTTCACCACGAGTATAGACTTAGAAAAGTCTTACACCGATTTCGACGTCCCCGTAAGTTCACTAATACGAATCACTTAAAAACGAATGCACGCTACCACGAAAAACTTGACGCCGAAGCCATGCGATCTCGAATAATCAAACTTCTAATTCACCAATACGAATCACATAACAACGAATGCACGCTACCACGAAAAACTTATTACCGAAGCTACGCGACCTCGACTAATCAAACTTCTGACGAGAAACATCAATAAATTTTAAGGGCTCCATAGAGATACATTTTTTGAGATAGTATTTATTTATTATAAGGTATAAATAAGCCATTACATAACATGTTTTGAATGAGAAGACCAGGGGTAACCATGTATGGTTTGTTTGGACAACTGCATAAGGCACTACGGCAACGACAGTCACATATTTTCTATTCCAAATAAGGTTGCAGCCAATTGAAATGTTCCTAAACTTAGTGGTATTTCTACTATGTTTAGAAGTTTGATGTGTGGCACACATTTGACTTATCACTGTCAGGTTCAACATTTTGTACATACCCTTGTAATCTTAAAGCATGTCATGAATCACCTTAATTCAACCTTGATAGTATTTACTGAGATAGTAAAATGTATTTACCAGTTGATTGAATGTTTTGAGGGCTTGGACAACACGCTCGGTGTTATCAATAGTAAAATAAAACATATTTTTTAAAACTCAGTTTGTTAATTACTATTATCTTTTTATGACAAATAATGTAATATAATCGATTTTTTCTATACTTTATTATAAGTATTTTGATGATTTGAAAATTCCGAGTCAATTTAATTTGCCAAATAGCTTACTATTAGAAGGGAAAACCTCATCACGCTTACTTGTGTCGTTAGAGATGAACTTGTACATACCTTGCGGTCTCCCATAGATTGGTTTGAATTACAAATGGATGCCTCTCTAATGAGACTTATAATATTTATGGAGCGATCTGTAAGCATGTGGCGTGTTTTGCTGAGCTCGATGTTACGTCTCTCGCGAAGTCTCGAGCACGTGCGCCGCAAGCCGATACGCATGGGAGGCGAAGACAACGCTCGCTATTATTATTTGATTACAACCGATGTTACTGTATACTGTGGTTAGATGTACAACCAGCTTTGTCTAATGATGGGGTACGCTGCAAATGAATTAGACAGGTATCACTAAGAGCCAATCGGTGAAAGGGAAACTTGAATTTTCTTCAATATAGACACGTTGTAATTTGTATGGTTGACGTAAGACGGGGCGATTAATGAAACTGGTTATTATCAAAGCATAATAAATATTATTTGTACTATCGATTTTTAACAGTGTAACAATTCAAAACATCATATTAAATTGAAATCAATTTAAATAAAGAGCGCGGTTTCCGTTTGCACATTCACAATAGTTGTTAACAAAGTCTTCTTCGATAATATCATTTTAAAAATACAAATGATACAAACTAGTATTGTTTTCAATACGTTAAATACGTATGATTATCGAACTAGTTTGGTGTTTATAGGTGTGTCACTGTGATATCATTTATGATGTAAATAGCCGAGAGGTGATGATGAGGAATATTCATTGTTCGAATGAGTCGACGAGGAAACATGTGGGAAATGTACAATTAGATATATTAATTATTCCTTAAACATTTGTGCCTTTGTTTAAACTTTAAAACTAAATAAATATTCGAGTCTCATAACTATCACATTAGTCCAAAATATTATAAGTATATCACATACAACCATGACTCATCATCAGTCTGTGCTGTACTGTTCGAAATAAGCCTTTCCCAGGCATATAACACATGGAGAAATCAAGATGTCTCGGCTGGCAATTAACTTACCATTTCTACCATATCATACGAGATTAATATGCCTTTGGGGGTTCCTTTAAGGTAACCAAACTACAAGTTTGCTATAAGTTCCAACATTAGATTGGATGAATTATTTTCATCGATTGTAATATTATAGTTGTTAAAACTTTATGTTTTAGAGATAAAAACCAACTGCCGATAGGAAACATGACACCATGAAGTTTACAATGTAAACAGGAGAACTGGCAGAGTGCCACCTGATTGCGATTAGGTAGGACAGAGGCATGGCTTCAATACATGAGTAACGCAAGGTTACTGCGGAGGACAAGCTTGTTATAACAATTAACGAGGCTATTATACTGGAATTATGTTCAACACGACAGTATTATCCTGTGTCGTAATAATATTAGTATAAATGAACACTATTAAATTGCGTTGCTTCAGCTAATCGGTTTATTCAAGTACAGCTTGGATTGATACTTAATTGTTGTTTATGGATAATGTAATGACACTTGACCTTCATTGTCACTCTTAACATAAAAAAGTCTTGTTGTTTTTTCAGTGATTAACAAATCTTGATTAACCTTTGATTTGTTGTGTCACTGAAAAATCCTTTATTGTCTTGTTATATCAACTTGTTAAAATTACTTACATACTACAATTTACACGAACACACACACACACACACACACACACACACAGACACACACACACACAGACACACACACACACACACAAAAGTAAACTACCTATACTATTAATTCAACATACTTAGGTGATCCGCGGGGAGGACCTGGTGACCTGAAATTGATGTTATTTTTATTATACCTACCTTGTATCTAATGGTATACTGTACCAATTTGTGTGTGATGAAATAAATATCTTTTATTTATTTATTATTTTATCGCCGAGACAGATAAATTATTTTCGGCTGAAGGCTAGTTTATTCGGTCAGTATTTAAAATATGTTAGGTACTTATTTTATATACTGACCGAAAAAAAAACCAAAATACAAAAATAAAACAAAAAAATACGGGTCGAATTGATTACCTCCCTCCTTTTTAAGTCGGTAAAAATAGTTTTGTGTACAATGGAAAAACAGGATGTCTTCGCCATCATTATAAAAGCACACGTGCCGGCAAATCTGGCATGTATGAAACAATACGTTTCTCTGTAAATCTATTTTGAGTTGCTGCTATGACTGAATCCATCGAATTAGACGTAAAGTTCAATTTAAATGGACTGACCACATTTTATTGCAGAAGATCGAACATATAATTATAGTACCGGTAAACTGGGGTGATTAGATTGCGTGGTGAATAACAACAGCGACATTTTAGACAAAAAAATATATAATTAAAATAACTAAATAAATGAATTAAAATGATTTATAGAAAAACGGTTCATTTTGCTTTTGATTTTTCCTATCGAAAATATCGCTGTTGTTATTCACCACGCAAGTTGCTAATCACCCCAGTTTACGGTGCCTTAAAAGAAATTGTTATTAAGCTCTTAAGAGTCGTACAATTGTACTAATGATGGAAGTTCACATTCACATTATGCGAAATTCTATTAACTCATTGTCATTTTTTATTTTGCATGAAATATTGGTGGTGTTATCGTAAATCTGTGGGATCCTTCTTTGACCCGTAATTATTCAACATAAAGCTTAGTAATTTGATCGTTCTGTACGTGGGTTGATAGACTAACAAACACCTCAGTGTGTTGCGCGGGCGCAGAGATGAGTAATATTCCTGCATAGTAATTCACGTCAGTTGGTCCGTTATTATTAGTTACTCCAAAGAGATTTATGTATAAGTATGTAAGTATTCTCATTATTTATTGTGTGTATTTAATGGAATGTTCTGATCCAATAATTGCCTATTATTATTGTAGTGCAATATAATCTAGTCAACAATATCAAAGTAGAGATAAAACACTCTACCTACTTATCTCACTTCAACAAGCTGGAAGTCGTAATATCACGAGTAATATCAAGTTACAAAATAAATAAAATTCATAGTTTATTGGTTGACTTTTAAAATACACAAGATATGTTTTCGAAATAAAAAGGTATGAAAAAGAAAAAATATTTGAAATAATAACTTCACAATCGATAACCTTCTTAAAATAAAAAAGCTTTTTTTATTTCAAACTCTTACTTCTACTGTTTGAGAGAAACAGCAAATTTAAAAGTGTGGTACTAAGTTTTGTCGGCCAGTGTATATTTATCCTAAATTAGATTATAACGATATATATCTTCTTTTACACAGCTAAGCATAGCTGTGTGATCCGATGCTCGTTCACTTCCCCTATCCATTGAAACGCAATTACTGAAAAATGTTAACAATTTTCCCATTGTCATTTGTCGTAATACAATCAACTATTGTATATGAAAAAAAAACTTCGTTATTAGAAAATATTATATTTCACAACCTATTCATTGTTTTATTGCAATTTTAATAAAAAACTTTCATTTTTTTTAAATTATTTTGAATATATTTAATCTTTCAACTTGTTGGATGTAGTCTCTATAGTTTTAAAAAAGACTCATTTCATTCAATGGGTTCGAAATTTCTAGGTCCTTACCTATGAAATTGACGTTTAGTATAGAGAATTTTCAACAAATTGCATTTTCCATACTAGCATTTCCATAATTTATTTGTGTTTATTACAATCCCTCCTATGAAATTGACGTTTTGTATAGAGAATTTTCAACAAAATGCATTTTCCATACTAGCATTTCCATAATAATATTTGTGTTTATTACAATCCCTCAATCAATATTAGCACAATATTTATTGGAAAACTCCTTTTAAGTGTTGTAAAAACGCTTGTGTCAGAAACCGTAAATGCTATTGTAACATAACTTTTATGTACAAATGTTTGTACATTAAGCTAACTTAGGCAACATAACTTAAGCGAATAAAATAAGTTTCCGCTAAGTTACAACTGATAAAGTGGTCATTTTCGCTAACAAAAACAGGAGCATATTCAAGGTATTTTTTTAATGCTAATAATATTAATTAATTTTATGTAATATCAGTTGCTGGAACTGATAATTTTTTTACATCACAGAAGTTGTGCGGTTCTCTGTGTGTGACAAAAAAAACACCTATTTCATAGGTAAGGACCCAATATTTTCGTCTGTTTTTACAGCTTAGTTAAAAAAGTTGCAATTACTACGTAAAACGAGTCACAGTATTTCCCGTTGACGTACTCTACTGTCATTAAAAATAAAGTAGGTCAGTAGAACTATTGCTGATAATTCATTTACAAATGTACGGAAAATGTTTAACGCGAAATCAAAACTTCCCTTACCTATATTCCACCCACCAATCCACCCACCCATCACCCACTAATCCGCATTGAGCCCGCGTGGTGGGTTATGGCCCTTCCTCCTTATCAACCCATAAGGAGGATGGGCTTGTGACGGCAGTGGGGACATCAAAAATGGCTGTTGGTCTACTTCCTATACCTACATTAAAATTTGTTACAATTTTTTTCTTGTAATCTTTAAATTCCATTAGAAATGTCGATAAACATTGATGTGCAGATAAAATTATTTGATATTTTAACAAACTTACATGTAATATTCCCCTCCATAAATTGCTATTGTATGCAAACATAAGTCAATGACGTGATTCGCCACATTCGGCTCTACTAACACAATGGCAACAAGAGAAGCCATTTGTGGTAATGGTATATAATATTATTTAAGGAACTCTGTCTACTCTACAATGAAGTACCTACATAATTATTGTCTAGAAAAAAAAATAGAATCGCAAACGGGAAAAGGTTCCAAGCATCCTTTTGATTTAATATTTCTTATAGAGTTTTAACTAGGTGTGTCATATTTTTATATAACGCTGATGACAGGTTTCGTGTTTAAATTTCTCAATTATAATTAATTCAGTAGAATTCAAATGGTCCGTAAAGCTTTACTGAATTTGTTTGTCACTCCAAATGTAATACTTAAATCTGTCGTTAAACCAGATTAGTGGCAAATGACGTTGAAACTTAACGCTAGATAATTAGTTGAGCCGTCACGTAAAGTTACGGTGACAGTTAATTGCATGATCTATCTTTTACAGTCAATTAATATTAGTAAACACTGCTTTTGGAAACCGTAAATTTTAATTGGCTTTAAATGTTTGTATTAAAACTATGTGCATATTAAAACAAACTATGTGTAGGTGAGCTATGTCCTTGAAACTGGAATAATTAATGTAGTTACAATAAAATGTTAAGTACATTATGTTATATATGTTTATAATAGAATTAATTCATTATTATTATACTTGTATGTATTATTCTATCAATCGATCGGTCCATCTACTGAAACCTCAGTCAAACAAACAGTATTTATTTAAAATCTAATCGATATCTTTACTAACTTTCACGTTTTTATGAAGATGGTTCCTATTATGAAGGGAGATTCAACTAACATAGGTATTCTATTGGTTCTCCTTTACATGCTGAGTTAAGTATTGCTTTCTATTACTCCCTTCTATATAAAACCTTCGTGGGCGCGTCAATAAACATTCCTTTATATTGCTGTACCTTTTATTCTAGTATTTGCAAGTTCATATTGGGTTATATGCCGCGGCCGATTACATAGAGATATTTAATTAAACACAATTTGATTATTCCCATTCTTTTCATTTCGTAGCACTTTCGATAGGAACACCGAACTATACTTTTTTTGAGAACAATGCAAATAATACTCAGATGATATCAAATTATATTTTTTGCCTTCAGTCATAAGTTTAGGTCACGATAACGACGTTAAACTGATTATTTTAAGTGTTGCTTAAATACAGTTCCCATCTTTGTTTCGCCATAATCACATGCAAACTGAAAATGTTTATTGTTTGCTCAATCTTTGAATAAAGGAAATTAATTACATTTTCTGTGAACGTTTCGGTCGAACTCTAAAAGCTCGTTTACTGAGAATTAAAAGATTAAAGCTAGTTGCAGACTGTGAAGTTTTTTTATCGCATCTGATTTAATTAGCGTCTTGAAGCCAAATCACGCTAATTATGAACGATAAAACCAAAACCGTTACGTTGTCATTTAGCTTATATTTACCTTAAAAATCTTTGGTTTAGCTTCAGAATTCTCATTTAAATTGCCCAAGATGGGCACCCTAGGCTCCTTAGGCATAGCTTTCAACAATTTTAACAAAAATAAAGTGAGTAATTTTCTGTAAACGAAACTGAAACGGATTTAGTTTTGGTTTTGTCGTTGAAAATTAGCGCGATTGGGCCCCTGTATGCCGTTGTTGGCTAATGTCCAGGGTCTGTTGAAGACATTAAAACTCTAACCTCCTTCGTTAATTTCAAGATTATTATGTTCATACACATAGAACAAAGAAAAAATTCTTTCACACGTCCACGTTTATAGCTCCTGCAGATAATCGAAAATGAATGAGAAACGCAATCGTGATTCGTAATTTTGTACTAAATATGAATTTTTCTAACATTAGTTTTGCCTATCAATTAACATTATCTTTATTTTATAACGACAGTTTCACAATCATGAAACATCTGAATCAATGAATCAACATTTTGGGACAATGTATGGAACTAAGTCACAGTTACGTTTTTTAGATTTCAAACGTTGTTTATAAAGTATTGTTTATATATTGGTGTATTTTTCAAGAACTTTACTACTTCTCATTCAGAATACATACATACTAAAACCTGCGAGTTATTGTTGTAATGTAAGTGTCACGGACAGTTATGTGCTTCGATACCGTGGCATACCTCATAGAACGTGACGCGTACTCGTCCTCACTCAAATGTAACTAAACCGTAATTTATAACCGATATGGGTGTATGCCTTACTTCGATAACTCAAAGAGGAATAGAAAGTAGTCTCCACTGTCGATATTTAGACGAGTTAAGTAAATTATATTTTAATATTTTCTACTCGAATTTACAGAATGTATTTATTTATTTACATGAGTTAAAATTGTGATATCATATTTTGGACATCTCAAAATTTAGTTGACCGAGCGAGCGCGAACGCGAAGCGCGTCCGTTTCAGCTTGGGCAAAAATGATTTTGTATGTATTGTCTGTCTGTCTGGCTGCCCGGCTGTTCTCCCCTACAGCTTGCATTTCTAAACCTATTCCCATGAAATTTTGAGACAAAGATTTTATTGTCGTTTCAACTTTTTGAAACTTTTCTAAAAAAATAGATATAGGTATATAAATATGGCCACAAACACCACATTCGCTTTGGGAGTTGGACTTCATTGCTGTAAGTGATAGCGTGAGATAGAGGGCAGCGCCCCTATAGTCTTCAATGAGTGTCATTAGATTCTATTGCAACGACACTTGGTGATTTATCTGCTTACTATTGACACGTTTCTGTTTGAGCTTTGACCCTACACCAATAAAAACTTCATACTTAAATAAACAAAAATATCAATTATTGCAGTTATTTGTGAAAGTTTTAAAAACATATTGTTTGAAAAAGTTTAAAAAATTATGTGAATGAGTCTCCAAAGAGAAAAAAAAACTAAATTCAAGATGTGGAAGGCGTTAATGCACCGGAAAAGAAAATATAGTGAAGTGATGCCTTGCGATCGCGAGTCATACGCCGCCCTAGCGGCGATGCAAGGTGGCAGTGCAGCAACTTTACCGCCATCTCTCGACGCGCTTCGAGCATGTGAGTATTTTCTACTCGACGCTAGATGGCATTAATGCTAGCAGTTGCATTGCGAAGTTTATTGTTTCCTATTACTGACATTTTTTTGTTGCACAACAACAAAATGCTGTTGTCTTTAATAATAACACTTATTATATGAATAACTATTGTCACTTTGCCTAAGAGTAGCTTATACTTCACTGTTTTCACACAAACAAGATCGAGCTTGTGGAACAAAAAAAAGATAACCTCTTGCCTCTAGTTTCTGGAACTTTTTTTTAAACCGTCAAATATAAACCTCTGCCGATGATTCTAAAGTGTTGTTCAACACCGATTGAACCCAAAAAAGATGGATACTGAAGGTCAGAAACCAAACAAAAGTATTTATGGTCATGCCTTAGATTTCAATTGTGGGAAAATTATGATTCATGCTATTGTGTTTATTTATACCGGCAACAAAAGTGCATGCCCTCTAAATAAGGCTAATCTCAACAATATTTCTGCGGAACGTACCTCGTGACCTTTTCACAAAGCCCCGCCCGGCAGTGGGCAATGGGCAACGTCGCCTCAATGTCAGGAAAATCGTGATCTTAATTTACGATATCTCTGTTTATTCAAATAAGCACGATCTTATCTTGATCATGATCGAGATAAAGTTATGGGAACTATCACCCTATTGTTTTAAATAAAAAATAACGTAGGTAACTTATCATGTTTATGCAGTGCTTATGCCACTAACTTCAGTAGGTATTGTGTACATTAATAGTTTACTAAAGATAATTAAGTGTTAGCAGGTAATTAAGCAATTAATGAAAGGTTGATTATTGTGTTCAATAGAAAATTTTCTAAAAGATGAATTTAAATGTTTTTGTAATTTTATCACAATTATATATTTTTGTAATTTCTTGTCTGCTTTTGGAAATTATGCGTCACGTACTGGCATGAATTTAGTTCCGCTACTGCCCGCTAGAGAGTATGGGCCCTAGATTACCATGTGATTATGCACCGATATTTCATGACGGGCTCGTTTCATCCCATATCTCTATTTTACAGTAAGATGTCATAATTATAAGTTTAGTTATATATATTTTATAATTATTATTAATTTAATCATTATAAATTTAATTTAGGTAGCTTCAAATCGTTTGCATAAAAGTACAATGGGCTTTGTTGCAGTTATTGCTCATAAGGACACCACTTGGCATTCCCGTGAAGTAACTCTTTATTTGTTGTAAGACAATGAGCCAAAAGAAACGTCTGACAGGTATCCATCAGCAAGACAATATGGCTCCCACGACACAGTTTCCATGCGTTTACGTAAATCCACTAATTGCCGTATGGCTCCCTCCAACAAAGAATATTTCCTCACTTTAAAGTCATAAAAATGCGCACTCACTAAAAATACCGTAAAATTGTACCTATTTCATGATGTCATTATGAATATTTGGATTTCACTCACTAAGGTTTGATCCAAATGCAACTATTGTTCTACATTTTGTAACTCATAATCACAAATTACTGTTTTAATTTGTAGGTCAATGAAGTATAATGAAAACTATGACTTTTGGTTGCTAAACATCACAATATGTTCCATATGTGTATGGTACTTAAATTTTTAGTGTGTTCATTATAATATTATAACTGATTTTCATAAGTCATAAAAACATTTTGATGGATAGTTTATACTTTTTTTGAGTTATCGTCAGTTATTTAGACAAAATATTTTAGTTTAACGTACTTACTATAATTATATTTTATGTAATTTTTTTATCAGTCAATTTAACTTCAAGGTAACTTCCCTTATTATAAAAAAGCTCTTGTTTTCTTTTTGGACCATTAGATACTCGGCAGAGGAGATGTGTAAGTTGATTATTTTGTTTTCGATAACTTTGTGTCCCTAACCCCCTAGCTGGCATGACCACCTAAACACGATATGATATAGCCATTTATCACGTTTAACTGTCAACAAACAATGGATTTTGACAGTTGAGTGTCGATAAAACGAGAGTTTAAAAAGTGACTTGTAATGTGTAATATGTAGAGATTCCAAAAATACAAGTCACGCACATACATATAAAACAATATGTATTCAGTCGAGTGGGTATGGCTTACAGGTTTGACCTAGTTGTGTGCCATCGGCTTGGCCGCAGCCGTCGCTCCTGCGGGACGCCGTGCAAACAGTCCACCTAATTGTTAAACTTTTTGTGTTTTGTTATAAAACACCCTGGCATTTAATGGACGAAGCGCTGTTTGAAATATGCATACAATATTTTCACCCTTTTAGGGAGCCAGAACGCGTTTCAACTTCAAAGTGGTGTTGTGTTTTATTTATAGAATCTCAGGGTCTTGTTCAGTAAGTTAGATGTTTAACAATTGAAAATGTTGGCAATCGGAAGCATAACTTAATTTACGTTATGTACGACACAGGCTTGGTTAAATGCCAAACAAATGTTTTTCTGTCTCAAGGTCTACCCTGAAACAATTGTCTTTTTCCTCTTCGAGTTAAATGAGAGATTACAACCAGAGAATCGAAGTGTCACCATTTCGTCACGAAGTGTTTGGTCCGTGGAGCGTGTCAGTGACAATGACTCTGGCTGGACATCAAAGCATTCGTCTTTGGGAGACACTTCAGCTCTTTCATCTTTTAGGGTCAAGGCATGTTGCGCTTTGTCACTTTGCAGCGTTTCTGTCAAAGCTGACAATTCTAAGGCTGGAAATGTGACCTGTGTTTTTAAACTATAACAGAGGCCGACGGACGTCGAACGAACAATATGCCTAGATATAATTATATGAATTTTATTGTATACGTATTTATATTACATAATGTTTTATTCGTAAAGAGTTAAAACTAGTTTTATTTCCAGTTAAATATTTGTTTAAATAGAAGTATTTTTTTTAAATGCTATGTCCTTGGGAGGAGACAAATTAATTAGACAGTTTCTTAACGCTGTAACCATATCTCTACATATTAGTTGAGAAGTTAAAGATTCACAGTACTTTTAGGCTTTATATTTTTCATTATGTACTCTCAAGGTACCTATACAAAGTACAGGTTTCCCTAAGATTAGAACACAAGCAACCGCGACCTTGGTAAGAAACTAGTACTTATTGCAGATCTGGAGGAGAGAGCGTGCCTTTGCAAAAAACTAGTTACGCGCGGAAGGCGATCATTACTGAATTCCCATACTTTTTACTGAGTGATGTGCAGAAGCAGTCTCGACCACATTTTCCTGCGCCATAAGAAGCTCTGCGGGCCATCACTTAAATTATAATTAAGTATGTAAAGACGAAGTACTACAACTACATTGTAGCCACTTTAGGAACTTGATGTTGCCTGAATCGCACGTGTTGATATTTGAGGTTTTTACTTGGTTTTTGAAAATGTTTTTATTAAAGTCACTTCATTTTCGTGACAAAATGCGGCAGAAGAGTGTAAATACATGCTGTAGAATAATTTAAAAAGTTAAAAAACCTTAGTTCCACAAATAATACCGAATCACACATTGTGTTTTTGCTTTGTTATAAATAGTAGTAAGTTAGTGTAATAACATTAACCCTTATCACACGTAAAGTTTTGAGTTCCCACGACATCGGCCTCGTGCGATTTTGAGTGATTACTACAGGCGTTAACTAAGGCCGATGGAACAATGATTCAGCAGGCCGCTCGTTAGTGACTCACCTCATTGTGGGCCGGTTGCTCTGCGTATTTACTTTTATTATCCCTTATTGAGCTTTTTCAATTGTATTTACTGTAAATAATGTTTGTTTTTTGTTTTGTTACAGGTAAGTTACGGTTTACTAACAGGTTGTTTGTGAATAGTATGATTTTTGGGTATGTATAATTTGAAATAAGCATGAACAAAATGGCGCAACGAACAAGTGGTTATTCCTAGGGAGTTATTCCCGGTACCGAGAAAAATATAAATCGACTAGGGTCTAGATTCTGAAAGTACAAATGTGTAATTTTTAAAGTACGTGCTTTATTTAATTGAATGCTATAATTAGCATACATAAAGAAAGTGTTAAGTACAACAAATTGGTCACGCTCTCTAAGGTTTCCTTGTATTATGTGCAAATTCACTTTTCGTCTTAATTCGTGGGCGCGATTTATCACATTTCTCGTTCCAAAGAGATGTTATCTTAATATCACTGTTTTCCGCTGTTTTGCTCTGTTACCCTCGCGCCCGGCAAAGATGCTACACACATTTTGATAGTTCGCGCGAGAAGAATACTGATACTTATCACCACATTTACCGAAAACTATGAGACATTTCGTGATTTGCATTAATACATTAAAAAAAATAAAGTGTAAAGACAAGTATGAGTTCATAGGATTCCAAAAAGTGGAATGATGTTGAGTAGAAAATGAAAATAAAAGTAACTTCTATACTATAGAGTAAGATAGTTACAGCGATGAGTTAAACCTTGATTAAGTATAATGAAACAATTATTTATAGTCAAACTCAAAAGCATCACCACTGTGTTATTTTCCGTAACATAATTATAAACTTAAACACCTCAGACTGGCCTTTGTAATTACCAGTTGATTATTGCAAAAGAGGTAAATTAATATCATTTTATTTTATGCTATTTTCGTACTAGTAGAAAAGAAATAAATATTACATGACAATGCGTCAATTCAAGGCTTAAAAATGAATGTACTACTACACTGGCCTTCAAAACTTAGTACCATACTTTTAAAATTGTAATAACTTTTAAAATACACAAGATATATTTTCGAAATAAAAAATACTTAAAAAAAGATTTTTTTTTAAAACAACTTCACAATCGATAACCTACTTAAAAAAAAACCTTTTTTATTTCAAAACCCTAACTTCTATTGTTTAAGAGAAATTACAATTTTAAAACTGTGGTACTAAGTTTTGAAGGCCAGTGTATTTGAGGGCATTTCTTAATGTCATAAGAATACGTACACTTTTTAAAGAAGTGAAAATAGGATGTAACAATACTTGCAATATAATATTTAAAACTTTAACAAATTGTAAGCTGTGATTGCTTACATTACAACTACCTGTCGGTCAAAGCGCGATTCTTAATTCCCAGTATAAGCTTTTTATTTTATTAAGCCATATGGGCTTTAAAAGGATTCGTCAGATGATTTGTGGTGAACGGATACAAGCTGCACCGAAACGTCGCTTCCGTCGCGTTCGTCGACGATTCGGCCGGGTCCAGTTTGTTTACTGAGCTATTTTTATTCCACTGGGACAAGTCGTCTTCTTTAGCTTACAGTTGCAACACTGATCAACAATAAACAATTTTCAAATCAAGGTGATTTTATACGTTTTTAAATTGATTGTTGTTTCTAACATGCGGAGTTTGAGAAAATAAGGTAACTTTGTTTTCCCATAACTATTAGTTATACAGCACTGATACAATAATTTATGGAAACAAATCTATCTAAAAAAGGAAAAATAATAATTAAATAAAAATTTCATTATGTTAAGATCTTTCGTAGCATTTTCGTAGCGGAGTCGTACTTGTTTATCGTAGTATAGAAGTACCGACATAATTTGATTAGAAGTTGGATGGTTTTTCAGATTTTAGCATTTACAATGTGGATTTTTTCCAGTATATTATTTAGTATTGTATAAAAATAAGATGTTTCATATAACTGATGTTCCAATAGGTATTAAAATTTGTACCTATAGATTCGTGCACGCAATATTTTAATTTTAATGAGTAGTCCGCTATTAATTTCGCGTTCCAAAGTAACTTGAATTCTAAAGAATGATTGTTTCAATGACTCTTGATTTCCTCGTGAAATATTTAAGTCGCTAGTAACTAAAATAACTTATATCACTAGTTAGCGTTACGTCTTTTGTTTCTATTGCTATAATAAATATTATGGTTGAGGAGGACTCAATAGATTTTGATTGTGTCATTCTCCTGTTTGGTGCTGTTACAGTGGTTAGTAGACTAATCAATCTGATAAAAGCAAGACGTTATAGTATTGAACTATTAGATTGTGTTGCATAAATAAAAAAAATAATCACTTTATTTCAGACAGTGTCCATAAGTGCATAATAATAAAATCAATAAATATAAAAATTACCGATAACCGTTATGATTGGTAAGATTATTTTTTATTTATTGAACACGATGGATTTTTTTATTTTCCTCTAAGATAGGTATGTTTTTTCCTTTTATAGTTATTGGTCGAACAGTTGTTTCACTAAAAGATCAGCATTGTTATGTTAATATTAAAGCATCAATGTAAGTGCTATTTCAGCAATGTAGGGCGTCAAAGCGCGGTGCTTGTCCCAATTCGTATGCGTGGAAAAGCATCTGCATTGCCGCTTACTGCGGATGTTATATTTTTGACGCATCTTTTAAATAATCAGGTCACACTTATTGAAAGTACAATAAGGTGCTTAGTCTAAGCAGCTTAGGGTTGACATTGTTCTTCTCTGTAATTTGCCCTAAGCAGGTTAAATAGATGTCTCTACATCTTTTCATGTTTCATTCAAGTCATAATTTCAAATTTATTAGTCAAACATGTTTACTTGGATGCTCATCAGATGTCAGATCATAATTCTGAGCTCAAATTACGTACATACGTACCTAGAGGAATGTCACATAATAACCCGAGCCCTGCTAGTACTTCGTAACATATGAATCTTATCTTTAACCCCACCTCCACGTACTGGTTGAGACACAGATTCATCTTTAACTCATTTTGTGCATACGATCTCGGAAAACCGACACCGAACTTTTACTTTGTTTAGATATACCTATGTATGTTAATTATAGACTGAACAGCTCTGTTTATACATTTGTTCCGCTCACTACGATAAATCACCATGTATAAACAGTTAGGTGCTTTCTATACACCTCCCTTCTCATTTATTGAGACGGCGCTATTTTCACGCGTTCATTTGTTATGCACAAAGAAAACTATTTACATTTTTCAAGCAACTCTGTATAATTAAGTCATTTAAATTAATAACGGCCCTGCTTTCGTATCGTAATGTGCAGCTATCATGTTGCTCGATGGTTTATTGCATCAGATATATACGCTACTGTTGAAACCGAGTGCCATCATTATTTTAATGTTAATACGTGGTAATACCTTGTCCGCCGCTTGGTCGTAGTAAAAATGGAAATTTGCTGTCGAATTATCACGTACGCGCACGCGCGCCCTCATTTCAGTTATCGTATTCATGTCAGTTTGTACAAGTGAGTTACAAACATTCATTCAAGTCTTATTTTCTTATTGAGAAATTAATGTGCAGTCGATAAATTATTTTGCAATAGTACAGTACAAACTGTATTTATTTAATCTTCAATTACGTAATATAAATAAAAGTATCCTCAATATTTCGGTGATAGCATAATGTAGCATTACCTTGCTCGATATGATAATGCTTATCGCTGGCACCACGTTTTTTCTATGAAAGCGTTGTTACATTACAACATGGAGGGCGCACGGCGATCGCGCGTCCGTACATAAACAGTCGACGGCTGTCAACAGAGCGGGTCGCGCGCGTGTACCGTTTATGTCCCAGCCCCAGCTGTGTTGGTCCACTGTGTGACAATGCACAGGAACTTCGCGCGCTGCTCACAGAGACCCTGAACACTGTGCTTGTTTCGTGATACATTATGCTGTGTCAAGTGTTACTTGTGTTTGGTTTAGTGCCCGCTCTTTGAGGTGTGAATTTTAATCGTTGGAACCAACTGTCTTTGTTGTTACAGGAAAAATACTGAAAATATAGCACATCATTTTAGTAAATTGTTGTCACCATATCGTTTTCATTTTCAACAGTTTTGTATGTAACTTATCGTTTTCATAAACAAGTTTGAAACAAGTTGCGTAAAGCGTTACGAAAGCTTGATCTTTTCAGGAGAACTTTCGATTCGAGACGAAATTTTTAAATGTCATGTACTGTGAGGTCAATGTGTTGACAGTGGCCCTGCGATCCACTGTCCCGTTATTAATCAAATATAAAATCATATTGATTGGCTGTAGGCTCACCGCATCACACGTCGCTGGTTCGACGCCGTGTAAGGGATCCTAAATATAGATGCCCAGAGTGTGTCATTTGCGCAGATCAGTCACACTCTGGTGCCCCTCTCAGTTGGATATTGCATTACTTTTATTGTGTTAGAGACTAAGAAGCTTAATAAAGAACCATCATAGATTAAAGGTTTAAACTAATCGTTGAGTTAAATTGTTAAAAGAATTATGTTCGCAGTTGAAAATTCTGTCAGCGTGACTGAACCTGGTATTTCGCGGTTCGCTAGCTATCAATGAAAAGAGCGTTTAGATACACACGAATGAGTTTAGTGCCCATTGAACGGTCTACAGTAGTTGTCATGTCCAATGATAAATCATGATTATTGTACGTACAAAACATCTCCAGCAGTTACTCTCATTTTCGTCACTATTTTGTTCAATATCAAGCTATTACTATGTTGAAAGCGTAAACGGAGACAAAAAATTGGTATAAATATTTAGCGTAAATTCAGGCTGTTTGTCAGCTCTAGCAGATATTGCATTTCAAGCGTTATAATAAGGATGAAGCATCTGTTAAAGCTGGGTGGCGGGTAAATCTCACATATGTCGCGGCATCTTGCAGGCTCGCCCGCATCTCACTACCTGCGCCGGCGCATTGTTGTCCCAGTCCCGCGGGACAATGGAGACCTGCTTACCCGGTTTTGTTCTAATAGAAACAATTACACTTACATTTTATCTTCAAGTACTCAGCCGCACTTGACTAGACCAGCAATTTCAAGTTATTGCGAGTTTAAAGCTACCTGTTTGACTGATTTATCTGATCGTGGATTTAATCGTGTCTTACTTTGTAGAAGTTTTATGTGCCAGTTAGCTGTAGCTAATGTTTAGTTTAAACTTGGTTACATGTTAGCAATAATTACTAGTTCTTTAGCATGCATTCCACAATATTTCGGGTTTTTATAAACAAATCGCAAAGTTGATATATCAACTCGAGTTGTCATGCAGTTGCAGAGGTTGCAAACATTGCCGGAATATTAAACTGTTTGCATTATGGCACAGGTAAACGTTCTATAATAGGTCGTTGGGCTCCTCTATTTGTCAACCAGGCCACGTCTCTTCGTGCTGCATCACACCTTGAATTTATAAAAATTGTTTGATGCCCTTTTTTTCTTTGGAATTTTAAACACTCCTTGTTATAGATACGGTTTCTCCGTAAACTGTGTATAACAACGCTTGTTTTTTGTAAGATACATGTTTTTGAGGGTTATACATATTAAAAAAAGCTTTATTTCTGTAATCATTTTACAAAAAAAAATGTGATACTTGTGGTGGGAGTTTTTGATCATTGGTATAACGTTTTATATAGGTACCCAGATATCTTTTTACACATATTTTGTAATATCAGACATACAGTTAGACAATATGTTTACATGTTAATGAGACAAAGTTCCTAGATGTTGTGAACTTTTTATGTCATACAACAACAGGGAAGCGGTGAACGACATAGAGTGGTGACAGATAAGTGCGTGGTTATCGTCTTGAATTCCCCTAAACCGATAACGCGCCGTGAGAACACGCATCGTAGGGATAATCCTGGATTTTTGGGGAGCATTTAGGTGATATACGCGCGTAACTCAAGTTGATCACGGTAAAAGCTTTCGTTAGTCGAGACTTCGATAAGTTCGTTTTCGCTCTCAAGTGTCGTTTGTCTTTACTTTCAAGAGCTGTACTTGCAGGCAGCACTTGCTTATTGGATTACATTTTTGGTTTGAAGTTACGCAAACACACTTCTTTTCGTTATTATATCGATTGCTGGTTCTGTTCTGTCTGTAATATCGAAGGAGCTGTGAAGACATAAGAAAAAAGCGTATTAGGCTTTTTATTTGGCTTTTCTGATGTATGTGTGAGCGCGTCGCGACATATTTAGTAATATAGGTAGCACTATATTTGAAAATGAATTGATAACATCACTTCAAGGGCTCTGATCTCAGATAAGTAAATAAAAGACTTGTGTTAACACATAACATAACTTGTGTATCACACGAGACAGCGTAGAGAGCTTAATGAAATTTTTAATCGAACCTAAACCTTGGAGATGAAGAAAACCACTTGGTCATGAAGGTTGTAATTGATTCTAACGATTGTAATAACTATTTGTTATTCAGAAACTGCATAGGCTACTTTGTTTCACCAGTTTTACAACCTTTATAATTCTATGGGTTACAACGGTACTACAGTGACAAATTTCGCGAGGGCCTGTCACCGGCTAAGTGGTCGGCATCATCGGCCATTCCCCTTAAAGTTCCGGTATCCATCATTATATGATGGATGACAGTATTCTCTAGCATCAACTTTGATTATTTGTTCCTCCAAATGCGGTTGATGAGCTCGATGGTGCAGTGTGTTAGCGCATTCGCCCTGCGATTGTGGTTTTCACAAAAGTCAGTCTTAATTTATTATCTCGAGCTCCGAGCATCGTAAGGTACATTAAAAGATTTTGGTTACGGCTGCATCTGCAATTCTGCAATCGTTAGAAATCATCAATCCTCATTGGGTCCAAGTGGTGGGTGTGCCCTGTCTTCTTTATCCACTCATAAGAAAGGCTGTGCTCGCCGAGAAAATACCAAGGTCTTTTAAAACAAAAGACATACGTGTATTTGTTAATTAATTTGTTCCTATAAGCGTTTGAGCAATGTATGGAACAATTTTGCCAGGAGCATCCAACGGCTGGATGATTGACAGTAGCCGCGGTCATTCCCCCGCGGTTCCGGTTTCCCTGGCCGGATATTGGCATGCAGTCACGGCTTGATGGCGGTAGTACATGAATATTTTTCTACTAATGTATTGTTAGTTAGCAATTTGCCATTATACGTTCTAAACATACGTCGGATTCACCGATACAGTAATTATATAAAAGATTTTTGTTGTGTGGTACAGGCTGGAAAATTGGTTAGTTGGTGGTAGTTCAGTATAATATGTAATTAGATTTATCGCATGCCAATCAAAAGAATTAAAAAAACAAATAAACATCTCAATATTTATGTGGTTCAAATCAATTGCAGCTAACTGTTATTAATACATTACTTTTATAGAAAAAGTAAATACACATTGGTAGTTAGAAAATAATTGTATTTCTCTCCGCAAGTGAACTTGAAAAGGGGACTGGGAAATTGTTCAAGTAAACATTTTCAAACGATTCAAATGCCTATAATAGTTATTAAAAAAGCGAAAGAAAAAACTCACAATATAAGTTTTACTTCAGTATATTTTTTAAATAAAATCGTGAGACCAGTTTAGCTGCAAAGCAATGAATAATCGCGTTTGCTATCACTGATAACTTTCCCACTTCAATATTGATATTGATTTTTGATAGAGCTGCCTTTCCAAGAGAGTTATTCACAAAGAACTGAAACTTTTGTAGAGTTTTTGTGACTTTATTTCAGTTGTAACAACATTAAATTTATAAATGTTCAGTAGTAACACTAAGGTCCAGTTTCACAGATTTCAGATTACCTATCTTCTAGTTTAATTTTTAAATGGAACAGAATTTGTATGACATTATCTGACAATACATTTACCAGAAACTTAACCAAAACCTGTGAAATTGGCTCTTAGGATCCAAAACAAAAAAATAAAATAAAAAACAAGCTATAAAATAAACAGTTGAATAAATTAACCAAGACCTTGACCAGTAAAGAGATTTTTGGACAGACAATGATAGACACCAGACCTGCCCTTAGCTCGAGCCAACGATGAGACTTAACTTGAAAGGGGAAAGTAACGTAGGCAGGTTGCATTCACTTTCCAATTTCAAAGTCTTCTATGAACTCAATGCTTTATGGTCGGTAGAATATTTACGGAATACTAAATAAACTTATATTATTTTATTTGTAAAGTTTCAACATTCCAAGGCGTTATTCTTTAACAGTAAATGTGTGGTGTAACGCAATTAACATTTCTAATAAAATACATACATTATAAGCAACCGTTTTAACGTAAACAAAAGGATCGTGGTGTTGAGCAAATAGGAAATATTTCAGGCAAGAAATCGTGCAATGTCTTTAACTAATTTCGCTCAGAGCTCTAGTAATAGTCACGATTTGTGTATAGCAGTGTTTGAAATGAGACTGATTCTCTAAAACTATCTTTACGACAAAGTTGCATAAACTTTAGCATTGTAACGCCTCCGTAAACTTTCACCGTTTACAAGTACCTACTCTATAGCTTTCATTCGCGGCTACGTTTTACCTTGTTATACTACAAACACATGGATATGTGCATCTTTACAGTTATGTTTCTTTGTTGTTGAACGGTAATGCTGTTTGCAACCACTTTCCCGACACAGAGATTTTATTTTTGTAAATGCTTCAATTTTGTAAATGCTTCAATTTTCTAAGAGTTCCGCAATTTTTCAGTTGTTCTTTTGCCACAAGCGTTAAAAAATAACTTTATTAAAAAAACATCATTTCCAAGTTTCAAGCTTTGTGGAGGAAGCCAACTTTATTATCGATGGTAATCGAAACGTGACGCACACAGCACATATCGGTTGTCGGATCAATTGTGCCGGCAATGGCGGCAGATTCGGAAGCGAGCATGTTCTGGCCGGTGTCCAAACACACGGTTTATAGCTGACACTGTTCTCTTTGCCTTACCCCCAAATAGTTTAACTAGAAGTTTAGTTTACTGCTTTTATCTGCTCTCGTAAGCGGGAACAGGACGCGGAAACTGTGAAACCATAGAAATAGTACACGATAATACTCCACTGGCATCGTTTCATCATTCGCTGGCAAGTTCCGCATTCGAGTTGGGAAACTTTGCTTTACTTAGCCTTAAGGGGTGTTGACTAAAAATGGATATGCATTAACCAGTAGGTAACTTTCTTCTTGCTTGAATAATATTGACTATCGATACCAGTCGGGTTAGCTTAATTATACATACAATTGAATGCTTCGTCTAATGTGTTATAGAACGATGTTTTTCTTGTAGATAATAGTTAGTTACCGTGTACGTTAGCAAACTAAGTATATTGTAATTTCATATTGATATATTCAAATGAAGGAGCGGTAATGAAATTTCTAAAACATAATAACACTAATATATAGTAATAACACTTAATTATTTCTTTTTGTTCTTTGGTGATCTTTTAAGTTGTTCTCTAGCAATGAGTGCAATAGTCATATATTTTTGCCGCTAAATAGATTCAACTTACATCTCCTGTATCATGTTAACATAGTAGCATAATTCATACCAGTAATGTATGTCAGCGTACAGGGACAGCCGAGTGCACACGAGGCGCTGCTCTAGATGACTGCGTGCTTAATCTTTTCCATTGAGCATTTGTAAAGCCATACTTAAGCGTAATCTTTACAAATTACTTGCGATTCATAATGTAGCTCATTCACTGGCTTCAGTATGTATGTTTTATTTTTTTCTACAGAATGTCTGTCTGAAGATTAATAAGTGTCATGTTTTGTGGAATGTAAGAAGCAAGTAAAAATATCATACTTTGGTTTTTTCAAATCCCCCCACAAATGATAAACTGAATTCTTTCCTGCTTCAACGGATAAGTTGAAGCAGGAAAGATTTCAGTCATGAAAACTGTTGGTCAACATTGTAAAATTTCCTATAACATATTAGGCGATGCATGTGTAAAATCTTTTGCTACGATTTCTATACGTTTTTTATTGAAATAGTACACTTTTTAAGAAAAAACTCGTTTTTCTTTATACGTAAAAATTTTTACTTTTCGTGTAATTTTGTTCATATTTTAATTTATCAACGCCCGAGCGGCGGCCAGATAACAAAGGAGTATCAAAATAAGTAATATAAAAATGACGCATTATTAAAAGGTGATTCTTATTGCAGTGTAAAATGTTTTTTATAGACTTACTATGAGCATGTTCAGTTACTTCTACTGCTGCTTGTTCAAAACGACATTAAATTATTATGTTAAGAAGTCATTATATCATAATGTCGTTGCTTAGAAACTAATAAGGAAATTCGTTTACCGTATAGCTTTTTATGAATATAATTTCAAAGTAATTAACCCTCGCATCTGCATCAGTTTCACTTGCCGTTGAGTATAATTACGCATGCAGTTATTCGTTGTTTCCACTTAGGCCGAAGCACGCACGGGCACTTGCATTCTATTGGCACAGTTCTCCCAACGAAAGTTCGTTACTTATTCCACTTTTTGCGCTTTCCTTGCCACTAACCGCTTCGATGATCCATTGCTCCAATAAACTGATTGATTCGGCAATTGATATGTTGCTGTAACGTATTAGATTGCCCGGATTGCATGGTAAATCGACTTTATGCCGTTGATCATGCGTTAAATTGTCTTATGTACCCAATTTCTTCCACATTCACCCACGTGAATAACAGTGCTTTGATTGTCTTTGTGCGGCCAACACATTCAATGGTTACAGTCATAGTCATAACTCATTATCGCTGCATTTGTTTGATGTGTATTAGTCGGAACAGAATCAATGTTTGTATCTCCTTATTAGTTGGAGATATAAACTTGGAATTGGTTGTTCACGGTTAATTACTTGCGAAGCACAGTTGCATATTACTGCTATTTCTTGTTTACTCGGAGTGCTTAAAATGAAACGTTAATATGATGAAAACTTATTGATTGGATGATCGAAGATAGGTGCGCTTGCTGTGGAAAATGGATATGTTAATCTTTTGTTTACGTTGTTCTCTTTGAATGTAGAAGGGATTCAAACTGTTTTAGAGTGTGTTGCGCAAACGCGGCTCAACGTGCCAAGTTCAGTCGCCCACTGCCGCCTAAGCGGCTCCTACGCAACTTCGATTAGCCCAACCAGCTTCTGTACTTTTTGCTATAAAGTTATCCGCTAACTCAATGTAATCGAGTCCTATATCGACTTCATTATCATAATCTACACTCTTTAGTCTGAATTATTTGCAATAAGGGAATAACGTTAAACAATTAAAATCGATTTGAAAATGGTCATCTCAAGACTCTTACTAAACCAGTAGTGATGATGAATACGATTATTACTAGTGTAAGCTAGCCGCGAGCTGTCTCAAGGTCGACGTCTTTCAACTTATTTGAATGACTTGACGATGTATTAACAATTATTTAATATTGGGTGTAAAAGTATTTTTAGTTACTCTGAAAGTTTGTACATATTGAATGAGCACTCTTGTCACCTTCAGTAATGCTGACACCTGTTTCACTTTGATACAAACAATATTTACTTCTTCAATTCCTAATCAATTTTGATAAAGTACAGACTATAAGTAAAATGTTATTTTTTATGTTATTTAGAGACTTACTTGAGCAAATGAAAACATAACATCCTCATTTTAATCACACTATATTTTTGCACGAACAATCTGAAATGAAGTTCCTGTTAGAAGCTGAAAATGACGTTATAAGCCCAATTCCTCTTTGGAATGAAAATTGTAAGGATCCCCATAAATAAGATTCTACATTCCAATCCTTCTGTTTGCCATCTTCAGCTAGCGGGCTTAAAATAATTACACAAGTGTGTAGAGTCGCTATCGCTACAAGCTAAGCTACCCTCTTGAGTTCGTTGCGCCCGAGTTTCCCTCCCACCACGATAATCGTGATGTGTTACGTGATATACTGATAATGAACGACAACATTAACAAGTTTTGAGGACTTGATTTTATGATTGGCCGATTACGAGACAACTGATCGTTTCACTTTCACTTTCTTGATTATGAAGTGGATTTAAAATATTCTCACAGCTAAATCTACAGTTAATATTTTCTTTGGTTGATTTAGTTTTTATTTGTTAGCAGTTTGCGTACCAGGTTTATCGCTTCGATCTAGTTTTTGCTCGTTTATCTCTTTCGTTCGATGTTTTCTCTCCTTCACCGGGAATGTTCACAGAGGCGAGAAGTGACGGCGACCTATCTGCGCCATGTTGATCATTGGAACGCGTTCGAAATTCAAACTGTGAATAGTAAATAAACGGTTCGTCATGGAGGGCGCAGGCGTGCGCGTGCGCTCTTGCGGTGCGTCTCAGTCTTAGTACGTCAGTATCTCTGAATGGAGACAGTCATGCGGCTTCACTGTGTAACGCTCAATGAGTAGTGCTAGCACGAAAGTGGATACGCCTCTGTGTAAAAAGGGAATGTAGTGATAAACAAAAAGTGTTTAACTGAGGATACGATGTTGTGTAGTGTTTGCGGTTTGCCGGTTTGAGCTGTGTTGGTATTTCGTGTCATTCTATTTTTGTTATGATGTTGAACCAAAAGACATCTGTTATTGAAGTATTATTAGACCAAGTGTAAATTAATTAGAAACTGAATCATTTGGTTATTATCGAAGTTCTGGGTAATAAAGACTCAATTTAAATTAAACACTAAACAAGATTTTTGTATTTTAAGTGACCAAAGATAGTCCTTTAGTTTTATATGAAATACCTACCTAGTTTTTGTTGAAATCATTTATGCCAGATTAATGAACGCCCCATCTAGTAATTCAGTACAATTAATGGGTACCTCATTTCTATTTAATTATTGGTCCATACTAAAAACCATCGTATTTTTTCCGTTAATAATGGCTTTATAGTTTCTTTTCCAAGTAATGAGTGAGGCTAATAACTCTTCTCATGAGCTCACCACTTGAGCTGCATCGCTCTACTTGCCCCAATGGCCGTATCCGTCGCAAATCGCCCGCTTCCTTCAACCGTCTTCGCTGGTTCGCCATTATGAACAGATGATTTATACCTGTCCTGTCATTAGTTGCCATGTCAACGATTGTCGCGGCCGGATGCGCTTTATTTGCTTTCGTTTATATCTAGATATCTTCATTGAACTGTGGTTAAGCACCAAAAGCTGCTAACTGCTTAGGCACGAGTTATGTTCTTCAGTCGACGTAAATAGTTCTGGATTGAACATTGGAGACATGAACTCATAATTTTCCAATGATGAGTATAGTGTTATTTTCTATAGTTCTACAATCGATCGCTGGAAAATCTTACTTAAACACTTGATCAGTCGAGTCAAATGTGGGTCATAGTTCTACTTAGTACCATTTATATTTTTTGAAATATTGCTCTATTGTTATTTAGGTCTGACTATCAGATTTCTAGATCTAGTTCTTGATTCCACAATCGTTGAAACGTCGTCGCATGCTAGGTGTTTGCGAGTGGCACGTCGCACGCAGGACGCGAACTCCACTGCTTTATCTTGGGAAACATTTGACTTGAGCCGGAAAGTGTTGGGCCACTGCCAGAAACACGCACGTTTCCATTACCCGACGTATCATGCAAACTTTGTTTAATAAATTACTAATTATGAATATTTATATCGTTTAAAATTGTGTCGAGTTTGCATTTTGAAATACGATGCTTTTATGTAATACGAAAGAACTTTTTGAGTACTAAATTTAAATTTATACTCAATATAATGGAACTATTGGTATTGGTATTATTGTTGGTATTGGTAGTGAATATATGTATAAGTAAAGTAGTACAAAATCACGTAAACAAGAATCAGAACAATGTGCTAAATCTTTCTCATTGTTTGCCATATTTTTCTTTGTATTAAACCATACGTTTGTTTATCGGACCGCTTTGCTACCATTGTTTGCCACAAGCTAAATGAAAATACGCTAGTGCTATTATTACAATAAAATATAGTGGTGATTAACAGACTCGTTCCGGGTGGTCTGCCACCTTGAGACGGCCTTCGAAACAATGGAAATTGCTGGGCTGGTCAATTTGTTGTTGCTCGGGAGCTAGGCAACCACACCATGTGCAATCTTCATAATGCCGACACATGCTATTGGTTTTTTGAAAAACAAAATAAAAGAATAATGCGCTAGCTTCAAAAGATTATTTAACTGACGTTTTTAGCAATTTGAGACAGCTACGTAATTTTTAATTAGCATTTCAACTTTAACATGTCTTTTGTTTTTCTGTTTGATGAGTCGATTGACAGTACCGGAACAATACTTAAGTTCACAAGATGATTCCGCAATTTCTCGAGGAGCGATTCACGCGGATTCTCCCACAAACTTTCCATTGGAACAATGCATCGTTGCTGGTTTTCACTCTTTTTGTCAACAACAAAGTGCAATCCGTCGTTAATAAGATTCTAATGCTCTCGTAAGATCGTCTTCCTTGAGGTTTTACTTATGTTTCTCGGATTCATTGCACAAAAAGAAATCCCACAGTACCAGGTACCTACCTTAATTAGCAACCGCGACTGTCGTTTGTCACCTCGATAGAATTGCAATCAGTGTCAACCATTTTTTTTAAATTATTCTGCGAACTCAACTCTAGTAAGCACTGTCGGAAAGCAATAATTTATTGCCCCTTTTCTTCTGTACTTGTTTGTGTTATTTTTTTTCCTGAGTTACAGTGTATTCAACTATTTGTGATGTCAATATTATGATTGCAACATTGGTAGATGAGGTGTGGTTTTGAGAGAAATAACAAACAATGAGCTAACGCATAAACGGAAAAAAATGAATAAGTATACAGTGCATAAAACTGTAAAGTTACAGTCTTTTAATTGAGATATCTAAGAAATAAAAAAACTTTAGGTTAAATTATGTGATTCGATTCGGTTATTTTTGAACATAGCGGTCAGGGCTACGGTACTTAAGTAACTTTGTGTTGCGCTGTTAATTAAAAATTGCGTTTGTGTTTTTAGTAAAAAAGGCATTTGAACTTAATGCGCAAACCATGAAAAGAGACAAGATAGAGATATAAAATAAATAGATGGGCCGTAAATACAGCGATTGAGAAAACAATATCGGTCTTTGATATAATATAAAGTAATCAATCCAAGCGCTCTGAGATCTTGTTTTGTACAATACATAACTGCGTAATAAACCACATAATACTCCAGGCAACTTACTGAATTAATAATTGTAAAGTTGTAAACACTCTACATATACTACCTCCGTTTAGAAGTACCTCAAAAGTACTTTTTAAATAAAATAGACTTTAAAAAAGGAGGAGGTTATCTAGTTCGTCTGTATGTTTGTTGTGTGTGTATGTTTACCGATTACTCGAAATTGAAATGATTTAAACGTTCTTTCATTAGGTTTTCTCCCAAGTTGGTCCCATTTTTTTAAATTTGGAAATCGGTTCAGTAGTTTTCAAGTAATCCTAAAAAAATAATTTCTTTTCTGTTACTATTACACTGATGTGATTATGGTTTCGGATATAACTTATCTGATATCTCATATTGATATTAAAAAAAATGTCTAATGAAGTCGGGGTTTTAAGAATTAAAAAAATATAAAGTAAAACAACGATAAAAGTTTATATAATAAACGGAAAATATCTTTTGGCTCCACCCGACTTCAAAAGAGGTTTTTAATGTCAGATATATTATGTACCTATTAGTAATTATGCAGATTTTGAATATTATTTCATGCTTTTTAGAGCTGTTTATTTTTAAAGCAGTTTTTGTTAGTTTTTTGAAGGAGGTTTTTTTAAGACTTTTTTCTTTTATAAATATGTGTATATTATTGATAGCTTACTTCTGTTGTACAAGTTGTATAAATGGTGTTAATTCACTAAAAAATTAACGTATTTGTGGAACAATAATGAAAAATGTGCAAAGTTTTGTTTACAAACATTCTTACCGTATTTGGCTGGAGTATATGTACACAGTCTTGAAATAAGTTTTACGCAGTCACACTCAAGTAAGTCATGAGTCGTAGAGCGTCTGAATAGATGCACGGTACCTACTGTAAGAGTTGCTTTTGTTCATAAGCCATTCATTACCCGAATGTCTTCGTGAGCCCTATTCTTCACGAGTGCAATGAACTGTCGATTGTGGTTCCCACCTCTTGTAACGAGTTTTACGAGTTGTCGTTGAGTTTTTGGTACTACTGAATGCTGCAATCGCTCATTTTAAATGGACGTCAACGTTTTTGGGGATCGCGAAAATCGTTCGTTCGTTTATGAAAATCGATAATTTTTTAAACAGAGATTATTACATGTTTTTTGTTTTTTTTGGTTGGTTTACGCTTGGTCATATTACTAAGAATTTGATTAATCAGATGCAATATGTCATAATATTGAAGAAACATCTGCACGATACTAAGATTAGTTGGTTCCGACACATAATAAGCATTCATAATATGTTATTTCTTTGTAGATTACTGGCACGATACATCTTCAAATCTTGCGATAAAACGTTGTCCCTGATAACACTAGATAACGAATATGTGAAACAAATGAAACAGTGTTATTGAAAGCGCTACCACGTGCGGTTGCATCAGTGATTACAAAAATACACAGTCTCGAAAAGTGAAAAACCGTATTGTTCTGTGTCCGACGGAAAAGTGTATGTAATCATGTGTGAATGAGAAACCAGTGTGAGTCGTTATTACCAGTAAAAAGGTTTAAATTGTGCAGTGCGTGAGGACATGTGTGAGGATGAGCACAGAGCGACGCCTCTCTCGGAGTTTCCACTCCTGCTTGAAGGGCTCGTCGACGGAAGAGGCGGCCGACGAGGAGGAGACCTGCTACCACTCGCTGGGGGGCAGACACTCGTTGAACCGACAGCCTCAGGTCTATGTTGAAGACCTGTCTAATATCTCCCTAGCGGACTTCGAAACGACCCAGGACGAGAATAATGGTTTGTATCATAATCAAAATTTAGTGATGAACTTATCAGATTTAATTATCCTTGCGTTGTTTCGACTCGAGGGTCGAATACTATTTAATTTGTAAGGAATTTTAGTTAAACAATTCGAAGGTGAGTTATACAAAGGAATAATGTAGTTTATGAAGTAGTTTACTGCGTGTTTGTTAGTATTTGACGCACGTAAAAAATATAACAAAAGCACTTAATTTGTAAAGAAAATTCATTAATTTTCTATTAGCTTCAGAGAAAATAAGATATTATGATATAATTTGGCATAATTTTCTCGTAGACTATTTATTACAAAATCAACGAGTACTTACGTACGAGTACATATTGCAAAAAGATGTAATTTGAATTATCTGCCTCTTTTTTAAATGGAAAATATTTTCTATTAGCGACCCATGAAACGCTGTTTTGCAGTTATTAAAATATGAAACGCGTGCTTATGAAGTAGCTACCAAATTGAATGTCTCATTTTACTGATAAGTTGATTTGATACTTATGCATGAGTTGATAAACCATAATAAGTAATGTATGTACTTAGAATGACACCATTTAAATACAAAATAATTACATTGTGGGTGTATTGGTTATTATAAATACTCGTTTATAAGTCGTGTAGGTGTTTACATTTATATGTTAGTTTTGAACTTAGCATTTCCTACAACGTATATTTTATTTGTTTCAAACTATATATTTCTTGTCAATAGATTTCAATGATTTATAATAATAAATATATTCTTGAAATATGTGATGTAAAGTAACGCTAGCAAAATTACACTGAATGAGCGCACATCAAGCAAGAGTACCAAAGCGTCATATAAATGCTCACGTCTATTTTGCAGATGTTGCGGCTTTATGTAGAAAATATGAGGAAGGTATTAGAAACATGTATTAAAAGAGTTTCAAACCACTGTCGATAACTGTTGCTGATACGTATTTGCGACCGCAGTATGCTCCGTTAAGACATTTTCCAAGAGGTCTTTCAACGCTGTAACTTAGGTTTTTATTCTTATGGAAATAAGAGCTAACATTTTGTTTATTGTCATTCACACAGCATATGTGTGACGTTCTGCATAACTTCATCTGGTTGTCGTTATTGTTGTGTAACACTTGCCGACGTACCTATGGCTTCTGTGTTCAGTTACGTGGGTTAAGTAACTGTTATACCATTTGGCACGTATGCACATACAGTGCCTTAGACGGTAGGGAATCAAGTTTACTGTAAATTTAAATTAGTAGCAGTTTGTAGCGGTCCATGTGACAAGAAACTAAACAATTTGTCATAAAGTGTTGCCAGTTTTCAATCAGACTGATTATGTCAAACTTAAAAAGGTTTAAAACTCTAACATTAAGAATAATAACTAACAAAGACACATATTAACTCGATTCAAAATTGTTAAAGAAATAGCCAAGAATATTGAAATAATCACAATAATTAAAACAAATTATTAATGTAATGGGTTTCGAATAAGTAATCTGTTGTATTAATTTGAAATAATTTTAAGAGGCGGAATAAAATTAAGATGGTTATTTTTTAGTGAGTGGTGTTGATATCCTTGACTTGATCTTGACATTGATTCACATGTTCGAGTATGTAAGTACCTACATACATTCGTGACTCACCGGTTAAGTGCCTACATAATGCGTCTTCTTTGTCGGTATGCTTTATAATTTAATTCTGACGTACATGCATACGTAGTTTTCTTAATACCTAGTTTTAGCAAACGCAACTAGTTTCAGCGCAAGGTTTTAATTTAAAGACTGCATTCAATTAAGAATATACCTAGAAAAATTACATGAAATTAGTTTTATTTGCTCAGTGATATTCTATTTGCTTTTTATAGCAAGGTCTTCACCATAATATAAAAATGACTAGATTTGCGCCGAGAATACTATATTATGTATACCCAAAAATTCCGGAATGCGCGATAGTTGAAACATTTTGGTAGCAGCAGTAGCAGTTTACTAAACATAACTTTTGTTTTGTAATCATTGTAAGGATGACGTATATGCAGATTAAAGGACTAAGAAGTGATGAATACTCCATTGACTCGACCATGTTTTTTTTTTTTAACAAATGGACTCGGACAAAATGTCAAAAAGATTTTAGCTGTTCATCGTTACCGGCACCCCATCACACGCGCGTCTTCAATTTTCTTTGTACATAAACGTAAGACTAAACTGTACATGTTTACGTTACAATCACATCCAGAATCAAACGTTTTGGTGCGTGTCGGCTCACCTGCGCCTGCGCCGGCCAGGCGCGCGCGCATCCACCGCGTCCGCTTCCTGTGTTCCTGACTCATTTCCACCCTTTTTTGGTCTGTCGTTTGCTTTTAATTCCACGTGTTATAAACTAAACACATGATAAAAACAACTGAAACTGCTCGATTTTGACTAAAATCTAGTTAGAATGTGATTACTAAAAACAGAAACAAAAGAAAATTGTTTTGTAATATTATTGTTAATTAGTATTGTCACATTCAGAATGTTGTGTCGCCGGTTTAAATATAAGTAGTTACAAGAGGTACAGTTTTAATGCAGGTAATCTGTAATTGTTAACTAAAAATAGTACGGCGATAAATCAGAAGCATAAAAATTTAAAAGTATGCACGGAAAATGTATTAATTTTTTTGTTTATATGTATGCCAACATGTATACGCTGACTAAAACCGATTTTTTTAAATTGCCTTACACTTTTAACCTCCAGTATTTTATATAAGTTGCACTATTTGAATTTAAATAAGATGTGGTTGCAAAAAACATAACATTAAATGGTTGGCAAAATACCATACATTTATACCGTATTTCGAACAAATGCAATACAGAATATAAATAGATTGTCTGTATGGAATGCACATACATAAAATTTAATAATTGGTAACATTATTGTTAATTTATTACAGACCATCGCATAAAATCTAATTGGCTAAACAACCATGATTACTTTACAGTAGATAGGTACCTAATTACTAATATTATCAAGGCCGGGCAGTTTGCTGGCAAGTTTTTATGCTGTGCTGTGTTGAGCGGAAACCGTTTGCCCACACATACCACAGAACCCTTTATACGTGCCTGGCAAAGCTTTTATAAACCTAGCTTTTGTTCAGAGGGCGCTGAGGTCGACGACAGGAAGTCAGAACACGTGCTAATTGAAACAACAAATAGCCGAATTTACCTTCTCACCGTTTTTATGGCATTTCTTGTCGAGTTATGTGATGATTGCTTTCGGCTACCTGTTAAATTGTAACGCACACACACAGCCTTAAGATGAATGTGATGTGACATATTTTTTGTAGACGGTATAGCTTTTAAAGTTGACTGTTACGTCATAGATGGATAGCAAACTTCCTGTGCTTATTATTTTGTGGTTCCGGTTGAAAACGTGGTATAAATACGAAGAAGGGAAAATATTAAATATCACAAGTACTATAATGTCTTATTAACCAAAATTAGTGAGAGATTTCACAGATATTATGTAAGTACTTATTTCTAGTACCTGTAAGTCGCTGTATTCACAGCGCGTACATTCACTACACTAATATCGACTCTTTAACAGCGTCCATGTTCATAAGAATTTTAAGTGTAATAATGTATAAATTATGCAATGAACTCCGTAATATAATTGGTATTACTTTTGATCGCCAGCATTGTTAGGAACATACAATTCACTCGTGATATAGTATCTGATAACTCCATCATGAGTAAACTTTATGTTAGTCAGCCAATAAGTCGACTCGGATCGGGTCCCACCAATTGACGACGAGACTTATCTCTCAGAATCGTGCGTTTGTAATTATGGAGCAAATTGTGTCAATTAAAACGTTCGTTCAGGACCGTCCGTTGTTGTTCATGAGATCATTCGTGACCTCATCGAAATATCGCCATCAGTATTCTTGCATGTTTACCGCAATATTAGCATCTAATTAGGTGTGTTGCATATTGTCTTCTCAAGGCTTCTTTTTGCGTAAAACAGCTCTATATTTCATCAGCAATATTTAAGCTTTTAAAGTTGTTTTCAAGTAGCATTTTATTATTTTATGAAATATTAGCCTTAACAAGGGTAATAACAAGAAAATAAGATTATTCTGTTAAAGTTAAGAGTTTGAAATTGTTGAGAAGATTGGTTTTTCCTTACATTCTTACTTACTGTACATACGTTACTCTAAACTCTTACCTTAATGTTTAAAGTGCCGTGACGACTTTATTGAGTTTTGTAAACAAACTTCTATGCAACAGAATATGTATGCAGTTTACAATAAATATTTCGACGGAAATGGATGATTTACGTTAAACAACATTTGCACTTAATCACTTTTCCATTGTTTGTATATTTTCATAAACATTTCAGATTCCTATATTTATTTATTTATAAATATGCACAAACAGTGCATGCATTAACACATTAAAGGAAAAAAAACATATTAGGTACAGGTTTTAATGTATTCGCCCTTAAAGGTGACACGACATTCATATTGTAGGATATACAGGTGTAATGCTACATCCCACGTAATTTCAGTTCCTGTTTTTGTACCCCCGGTACGGTTTTTGCGTGAATAATTCGATCATTGCACTTTGGCTGGGCGTTGTTCTATTTTTGCACAATTCAACGTATTCCTGGCGGCAGCGAGGTCTTGAAATAGTATTTGGGCTAATGTTTATCTTTCATTCATGAAAATTAAATGTTTTTGTGGCTTCCTCATTTTTTGCCAATAGTTAGTTTTCTATTTGAAGTTTCAAAACCATGACATTCTTCATAATATATTCATAAACACCAGATTATTGGTCCTTTGTTTTATCAGCACAAACAAACAATTTATTTGTATCGCTGTTTGCATAGGCAAACCTACTTAAAAATCTTAAAATCCAGGTAAGTGACGTGCCGATGAATGCTCATATTCAAAGACCTGCAATTTTTATCTAATAAAATTACTTAAATTCGTATTTCAAAATTCATTTTGTAACATTTGTTTTATATACATTTTTTTTTTTAATTTTGAGATTTATGCATTTGCAATGCTATTTTATATAATACCAAATAATATACTAGAAAAAATACTCGGTAGTAGTATGGAGACTCGGTAGCTCAGCGGTCAGAACATTGGACCGGATATCCAAAGGTCGCGGGTTCGATTCCCGTCCGAGAACATGATCTGGTGCGAGTCGTATTTTTTCTAGTATATTATTTGGTATTATATAATATACAATAATTTTTAAATAATTAAAAAAATAGTTGTGTTGAAAGATGCTTCCGTTCAAGCATCGAATCGACATCGACAACAGCCATTTTTAATGTCCCCACTGCTGGGGCACAGGCCTTCCTTATGGGCGGATAAGGAGGACAGGCCATAACCCACCACACAGGCCCAATGAGGATTGGTGGGTGTTAACGACTGCAACTGCAGCCGGGACCAACTTCTTAACGTGCCTTCCGAAGCACGGAGGAACTCGAAATAATAAATGTTTGATCACCCTTCCCATGACCGACCCTTGCGAAAGTTGTTTAACCTCAGCAATCGCAGGGCCAGGCTCTAAACCACTGCGCTACCGAGCGCCTCCTTAATACCTTGCCTTTATTACAAATTTGATATAGATACGTTTAAACGTTTGATTGTGTGAGTACAATTGATTTATATTCTTATGTTTACACGTACACGGAATGCCAAGTTTAACAGTGATCATGTGTTTCGCTTGTTATCGGTTGTGAAATGTATGTCGAACGCAGGAAGTGATAGTTAGTATGGTAATTGCAACATTTCGCGATTATGATGTATAACATGTGGGTTAAATTTGTAAATTTGAAATAGTACTACAAAATCAATAGGTTTTGGGTTATGTTGATAAGTATTTGTTTACTTAGATGAGTTTTCAAAATAAAATAATACTATACAACATATAATAAGTCGTCCACGTTACTTTTATTTGGCATGGATATGCGATCTTTTAGTTATTTTTGCTAAACTAATATCTTAGTTAAGTTTTTTTATTTCAAATTAAATATGACGTTTATAACACGATGGGCTCAATTTCTTTACGTGTTTCATAGAGAGAAAAAAGTAGAGCTGGTTAAATACATAGTAAAAAATAAGAACCAACCTTTGATACTTTTTATTGTAACATAAAAAAACGGGGCTTAATATAAGATTGGAACTAATCATACATCATCTTTTGTTTCAGGTAAGACACGAAATTCACAAAATAATAATTATACTTCTGTTGCTCTACAAAATACAGGTAACGCCATCTATCGAACTATACCGTAAGCTCGTTTTCGCTACTCGCCGCTAGGTGGCGAAGAAGTGTAGTTGTGTTTCCTTCGAACTTTTTATATCGCGTTGACTTTACATTATTTTGCGTTTTCAGAATTTATTTATTTATTATAAAAAGTAATCTACGCAATTTTTTCTGCATTGAAGAATCTTTAATCCTGCAGGAGTGTTAATCTTTACTAATATTATTAATGCAAAAGTAAGTTTGTTTGTTACGCCTTCACGTCTTAACTACTGAACCGATCGTCATAAAATTTTGCATACACACTGTCGGGGGTACAGAAAAGGACATTCTTTCATCGCGAAAAAGGTATTGTTCCCGAGGGATATCAAAAACCTTTCCACACAGACGAAGTCGCGGGCGGCCGCTAGTTCCTTATAAAAAACAACAGGATATACTTACAAGCATGTCTTATTGAACCAAGCAAAAATAACTAAATATTCATTAATAGGTTTCTTTTCGTTAAAAATAATTGAGATCTTGCTTTTACTGATAGATATTTTTATTATCCCTTTTAAAGTTTTAAAAATTTTGAAGAGCTACTGCAAATCTTTAACATTTGAATTACTATATACTACATTTAGTTATTTTTCACGCTTAATATAAGTAAGCAGATGTTTGAGCATTGTTAAAATTAACAAGTTAAGTTATTGGTAAGTTATAAGATTTGTTAACATAATAACAATATTTCGATCAATTAGTTAACGTGCTTTCAACTTGAGGACTTCCGTTGCCACAACAATACCAAGAGAAACAAGTTTAGTAGGTTCATGACCGATCGAATCCCGCGCAATGCCTTTCGTATCGTGATTTATTCATAACAAGCAATATATTTATTTATCTTTAAACCTCACCCTTAACTTAACGGAATAAAACTCAAAACTCTATTTCATTTATTTGTACCCATACTTGCCCGCGGCAAGCAAAAACTGGCTGCCAAAGGAAGCAATGTTTAAACCGCAATAACGAGAACCCTTACCATGAGAAATGATCAGCAATTTTAAAGGAGATCGTAGTTCATTTAATACTGGCGTAGTTAAGAGGTATCTTATGAGCTTGGAGCTTGTGCTTTTTAAGTTGGAATCTATAGAGCCTCTTTTTAAAGATCTTCTAACTAAATAATGAAATGTCCAATGAAATACAGAGATTTGTCAAATTTATGGGCCCATTTACAAAAATATACTTCAAGTTTTTTTAATGGTTATTGGTAATCAATGCGAGACATAAAAAATTAAGAATTTGGAAACATTCGTAAGAGCCAAAAATATTTGTCTGTAGTATTCAGTCTGTAGTAGTAGGCTTTTCAAGCTTCGGAACTTTGGAAGAAAACTGGTTTGGACTACTCTACTGAGAGGTAGTCAAGGCTGGTAGAGCTTTAATCGTATCGTGGTTTATGTTATCGGAATGGATGAATGGTTAAAGTATAGTTTTAAAGCTTAAAAAGCTATTATGTTGAATAATTCTATAATTAGTAAAATTACTTAAAATTTTCAGTTGGTTGAACATAAAAACGAAAACGACGGTAATTAGACTGGGTATAGAGCAGATAGATATTCTATAATGTATTAGCAATATTAACAAGTTAATTTTCGATTTAACGCCAATTTCGTCTCAATTTTTCTATGTCAAGAAAGTTGCATAGGATGATTATTTTTATAACAGTTATCTGTCTATCTATAACTAAAGATTTTATGAAAATGTCAATGTCAGTAAGCAAGTAGAAGTAAATAATTAAAACGACTCTACATTAAGAATACCCTTAACTGGGACATGAGCTCTAGGTCTACGAAGTTGGACCCGGTCTTGCCCCGACCACGGCCGAGGCGCGCCGGAAATTGCCGAGGGCACCAAACATGGCGCCGCGGCCACGCTTGGTGCTTGTCAACAATGTCTCTCCGACCGTCTAAGTGAGCGTGCGTCACCTCAGCGCAAAGTTCCGCTAAGAACTAACCCGCGCAAAAAGTGCACAATTGTGAAATACTGTGGCAGTGAAATTATATTGAAAGTGCAACCAGGAATTTGTGACAGTGATTTCTTTACAGTTTAAGATTTTTTCTTAACTTCATAGTCTAGATTGTGAGTCTAGATTAGATTATTGACTCATAATTCTTCTACAAGAAAGAAAATATGAGAGTGGTTTGATTGTACGTACAGATTGCATATTTGTATTTGTTATATGCGCTTTATATTGTATTTTAATAACATTCAGAAAAGTAAATGTTGGAATGTCCTCAATGCTTGAATATAATGTTAAAAAAAGTTTATCTAAAGTATAATGGTGGTGCGTTAGGTGCGTCTTTATCAAATTCTTATATGAATCTGGTAGAGACATGAATAACAAAAGATAAGATTTAAAAGAAATCGTAATTTCAATTACTTTCCATGTAGTAGTAGTTTTATGTACACACGACGGCACCTCAGACTATACATGTTGACCTTGAGACCGCCTTTATGCCCTACGTAATAAAAGCTGTTTTCGTAGTTTAACTGTATAACCTGACGTGCTGCCGTCCGTACATCGTCTAGCGTTTATCGAAAGACGCAACAATTTTTTTCATGTAATGCAAGTGTTCCTTAGAGAACCAAAATACAAACAAACACTAATCAGACGAATCCAAGATTTAACTCTAAGATTTACAAAAGAAATCAATAATAATTTGTAAAATAATTGTACTTACTGCTTATTATCAAACCTGATATTAGACATTTTACCACGTATACTTTCACCGGTACAAGTGCAGCCGGTCGTAGGCGTAAACTCATTTGCATACTCGGAGCCGATGCATTTCCTCCCTTTGAGCCTTCGACATTTCTTTATTTTTTATAGCTCACACAAAATCGGTCAAGTGTGAGTACTCACACGCTTCGACGCTACAGATTTCCGTAGCATTTTCCTAGTTTGTTTATATCCATACAAAAAGAAAAAGAAACTAAAAGGCTATCCAGCCTTTTCCTAGATTTTTCATTGCATAATGTTGCATTGCATGGATAATATAATTGGAGTGCCTTATTGTGAGACAGATGAAAATTACTATCTAATATCAAAACGTGCCCTATAAAAGGTGTCGTTTAAGTCTTTTCAAAGTGAGATAGTTAAAATTTTCATGAAGTTTTTGAGGTAGCTCAGCAGGCGGTTATCTCTATTACAATGCATTTAACACGGACGTGTTAAAACCAATGCAACCCCAAATGGCATGGTGCATGCACGTGCCAGTCCGGACTTGTTGCATAAAAACCACCCCTCAAGATTTGTAGCCCATTGTCATGGAAACAACGCTTCATATTACTACAGCAGACACGTTTACTTATATTCCGGAAGATTTCAAGCTGTAGGGAAGAAGAGCTATGAATCTGTTCCAAAGAAAATAAAGGAACGATAACATGATACTTCCTCAAAGATATCGCTTTGTCCATCTTGATGTAACAGACAGACGGTTCTAGCAACGTCATAAGTTATTCCAGCGTACTAATATCTATGGAAGTATAATTTGCAAACAAAATATATCATAAAAAAATGTCACCACGGGGCTAAAAAAATTACAACTCGCACAGCATTTGAAAGCTAACGTCTATCAGCGGTGACAGACGTTCACGTTATTTACAATAATTGCAGTTTGTATTTAAGAGAAAAGAGAGTTGTTATTAAATTACGTCCTGTGTAGTCAAATGGTGTAAAAAACGCAAAGAAGGCGAAAAGATGCAGAGATAAATATTAAAAATATATTTATACCTTATAAATATTTTAGCTCCGCCCACGTAGTTGTCATTTTTGTGTGTTGCCATTTATTGAACGGAATGCTTGTTCCATAGACTTTAGTTCGCTGGGTTATTCGATGTTTAATACTCTCATGGATGCTAGAAAGTACTTATTTTCAATCCCAAAGTCATAATGTCTGATGAAGAATTTTATAGCCCACTTCATTGGAGCTTTAAAGCAAATTTTACAGATTTTGCAATAAAAATAAATAATAGTGTTTCTGACATATAAACAAAGTCTAAGAATTAATGATCACATAATTTCGCCAACCTAAATAAATAAAACCGTCAAAGTAATATAAGGCCGCATCATAGACGGTAGATAGCTCTATGCGTGCTTATGTCTAGATACATGAGATGCCGCAGGAATATCGAAACTCAGCCGACGGTGACACCCCAGGAATTCGTAAGAGGTTTGCGTCACCCTCGCCGATATCAACGCTCTTCGGGATTCAAAGCACCAGCCATAGGAAAGTGGCAATCTGATACCTACTTTGTTTAACATTACTTTGGTTTAATCTGCCTAATGTTTACGTAATGGATGTATGCAAATGAAAACCGTGATTTCCAGTTCTGATACAAAGTTAAATCAGTTGTTTTCTTGTGTTTTGTTATAAGTAGTGTATCAGACGGGAATTGAATTGAATGGGAGTCTGTCTTTTGAAAATCCGTTCTTACGTATTGCTTCCGCGTCGCAGTCAAGTAGCGTTAATCTTCTTATCAACTTTCCAGCTTCGCTCGATCCTGAAGGTTCTATATAATGTCGCTTTTCGCTTTAGACTCTCTTATTATTTATTCGCATTCAACGACCATGAAGTATTTCGGCATTGTTACAGGATTATTTTATTAGAAACTTAATTAATTTACAGAAAGTTTCGCCTGAAAATAGCTAATAGAATTTCTTGATGAAGGATGCCATTATGAAATATATAACGAAAATTACCGTTTTAATATTAATATCATTCAAATAGTATGTCAAGGTTTAGGTTACATTTGAAATGCCGTATGACTAAATAAAAAACTTGTAGGCGGGATGTAATCCTGTTTACCTATTCGCCCACGCTCAATTTGTCGACTTTCTAAGCCCCCATGTGTGTTGGGGACGAAAATTGTGGTTGTATACTTTAAAAAGTTATATTGGAGTGAGTCACCAGCGTTATCCCGGGTCTGGGTCACATTCCAGGCCGCGCTTGCCCGCCGGACCGTCAAACCGGACCGCTGCGAGGCGGAGTCTCGCGTCGCGATCTTTTTTTTTACGTAATAGAGTATCGATCAATTTAAAGTTCATGAGACAAATAGTTAAACTTTTTCCACCATCAAGAACACGATCATCAAAAATTTTTACTAAGAAGGTTCTAAAGTTATACATACATAATACAAAAACGAATATCCCTTTTTGAAACGTTATTTGTAAAATTATGCTCCACGTCCCGGTCGCTGAGGGAACGAACGTTTTTGTCGGCCATCTGTCGGTCTGCAGGTGTCTCTTTACATATAAAGCAGGTGATTTCAATTCGCCTTTTACTCGCTTCTTGGTTTTTTTAGCTTCATGAATGAGATTGCGCGGTTTCCGTATGTATGATGACTTCCTTTCTCAGTTCTGATTTAACCACTTTTGGTTGTAATGATAGGTAATACTTTTCTCATGTCTCTGTCTATCATTACTGCTTTACACACACACATAACACAGAGCTCTCCCTTTCCTTTAATCTTCAATGTAAATGCTATTATTTTAAATTCTTACAAATGTGCCTATATTTAATGAAAGTCATAATTCGTCCAACTCTATCAGTTGACCTACTCGGCAATTTTAATAATATATTGACTAAGGATTTCCCAGAAATTTATGTTTGCTGCAAAGACCTTACAATTATTAAATCTAAGCTTACTGCCATTGTTTGTTTATTCAATAATAAGGACAAAAGGCAAGTAATACTTCACGGTATATTATACTTAATACTTTTTGAATTTAATTTCGTATCAATTTAGGTAAAAACTTGAAAAGTGTCATTTCCGTTTTATAAAAAAAATATCTAAATTGGAATTACATTTTATAACATGTGGCGTCCCATGTTTCTTGTTTGCTTGTAGTACCCAATTGGGAAATCAGTGTTCGTCAGTGCATTTAACGTGTAAAGTATTGCCTATTGTCTCTAGTTTATGGTCTATTTGGTACAATCACTTGTGACCATTGATGGTAAAATATTGATTCCGATTAGACCCACGTAAAATTTAAAATAAACAATACAAAATTGAGTTTATTCCGTCATGCTGCATTTGTTCTTCTGCGTAGTTTTTTGATTAGTTAATTTAATATTATAAACTTTCCGTGAAGTCATAGAAATTAGATAATTTAAACTTGTTGAGCCAGTCAGACGTGACTGATTATTCATCAGTTATACATTTATGTTTTATTTTATTTAGTACGCTATTTTTTAACGGTGACTTTTTCGCTTCTCCTAGAACTATCGTAGAAAGGAGTGTATTGTAAGTGCATCTTTTAGCGGAAATATTCTTCCATATTTAGTTAAATATATGTCTAGCTCTGAGAGAGTGCAAAGAACAACTCAAAAATGTCCATTGCAGGGTGACGAATGATATGGATGGAACATTTGACAGGAAATCGGGTTATCTCTATGGCAGCTAAATTGCCTTAGTTTCCTGTCACTGTTTACAGAATCATTTATTCGATTTATCTGTAACCGTTAGTTATTGCGCTTAATTTTATTAAAACTCTATGCAGACTGCGTTGACCTATTTATAGATAATTGAATGAAAATTGCTAATAAAAAATTAAGTACCAACTTAATCAATTTTATAATGTTCAATTCTTAATTGACCGAGCGAGCGCGAAGCGCGAGCGAAGCGTTTCTGCTGCAGCTTGGGCAAAAATGCTTTCGTATGTCCTTCCGGCTGTCCGTCTGTTCTCCTCTACAGGGCGCATTTCTCAACCGATTCTCGTGAAATTTTGTGAGCAGGTTCGATAATTTATATATAATTATTTAGTCAAGCTAGTTTTTCGAAATTAAAAAAAATCTCCTATTTCGAAAAATGCTTAAAATTAAAAGCGTTACCTAGCTTTGAATAGATAAAGTAAAAGAATACTTAACAAACAACACATATACATAGTACTGCTTTTGAAAATTATTTTTTAAACAACATAAAATTTGAGCTACATTTTAACGCACAGAAGCGAGGTATACAGCTCACTGAGCCACTAGTTTTAGTTGTTCAAAAGTTCTATGCCCTCATTAAGCTCGCTGGGAAGTTAACAATATGAATCATCCGATCTCACCATGCGAATATCTCAAATATGAACGCAATACATTGGCAGCTGTTGATTCATCGCGACTCGTTCCGAAGCAAACCATACTCAAAACTGATTAAAGTTACTCGGAAACTTAGGTCAGCTACTCATTTTTTGCCTGCATTCTACAAGTTCGGCACTCGTTTATTTATTTATTTAATAAGGTATACTTACAGCTAAACATACACAACATTTTATTTATTTTTGCTTATTACATAAGGGCATATATGTAAGCCACTTACAAGTATACACAGCATTCTTGAAATGTAAACAAAATAAATAAAATATATAATGAATAAACATATATGAGAAACTATATGGGAAACTAAAACAAATTAATATTGCAAACTACATTACGTTTAGGAATTATGAGACTACCTATTGAATTGACCAAAATAAAATATTTGTAAAATAATTTATTTGTGTAGGTGGTTAAGAGGAGCATTGTAGCTCGTTTACAATAACACACCCGTTGGTTATTAGTTTTTTTTTTTAATTTAAATAATACAGTTTCAATAACCTTATTTTTAATGTTTATTTACCTTATTACCCTTTTAAAATCAGGCTAACGTATTTATTTATTATCTGTGTCATTATCCATAATTATTTATCTCTCTTAGCTAAAGTAGATAATTTCACAATGATAATAATTATAAATGTAATACGTCTGTAATTATAGCATCAATTAATTAGTTTATTTCATCAAATGTCAATCTTAATTAATGGGTGCAGCTCTCACAATGAAGTTCCAACATAAGTGATTACTTACGTAAGCTAGAAAATATTAAGGATCTACTATAAAAATAAAGCGGCATTGATCTGTTATTTGGCTGACAGATACCACAGACTAATAAGTGAAAAAGTACAGCAGATTATGAATCACAGATTAAAATATTTTTAAATTCAGCACAAAAGGCTTTCCTTTTATTTGATGATGTATGCTGTCTATTATTTAGATAAAATCAACATTATATTATTCACGATATTGACCTTTCAGTAGCTAACTGTCTATTTAAATCAGTAGCAACGTAGGCTCCATTGGAGCTCGTTCGTGACCTTGCATGGTGAACGTAGCTTGGTCCCAGTACTAGAGCCTCGTCACGACTTGTGCTAAAAGTTGCTTCTATATTTGAGGTACTTACAAATGTTTCAATGTACTCCGCAATCTGAGCATTGCCTCATTTGGTGAAACCTTTTTGGTCCCTTTGAATGTTTTCGCAATCACAACAATTGTTTGTTTCGTTCTGACCGTTCTACTTTTCTTTTTACGAATTTCAACACATTTTGAAGGTTCATTTACATAATTAAACGGAAGAAATTAATACTATTTTATAGACATTAAATATGTAAATCTCGAAAAGAACTTCTTCCAGAACCATAAATAATGATATTATCATCAGAAAAACAAATAGTATAGGTATCATATTTATAACTTTGTAACGTTAACACAATACAATTAATGAAATGAAAATCAACATTATTGACATGAAACGTAAACGCTATAGTCAGTATAGTTAAACTTCTTTGTTCCGCGTAGCGTAGAAAATTGCTGTTGCACAACACTCGCTCGCTCGACCCCTAAAACGAGTTTGGTCAGCGTTCGTAGGCCTTTGTTTGCATCATTCCAAATTCGTTCCCGTTTGTCACCTTTGAACTTTACTGTTACTTCTTCAAAATCTCTTTCATCTCGAAAGTTGAGATGTACAATTTAGGGATTCCTAAAGTTGGCATGTCTAACAAAATTACTTTGAACGAATCGCTCATTCTAAACCCTACTTGACAGTTGACTCTGAATTCGTTTCAATTGAAATTATTAAATTCAAGGCCCAAACATTCTACATTGTATAATCTTAAGTATTGTAATGTCCATTGCTGTTAGTAGGTACGTTTTTGGGTACTGCATCTGGGTCTGTACCTTAATAGTCACGCTCTCGGCCCCGTTTCATTCGCTTGTTGTTTGCCGGCTTGCGGTGTATAACTAAGAGCTTTTATCTTGACCTCGACGCCTGCCCTATATCCCGCGGGATTGATGACACATTTACTACTATTGCACTACTAAGGGCAATTTCATCTTATATTTAAAGCTTCTTAAATATAACCAGTACAAAAAGTAACTAGCTTTGAAGCAGCAGCTTTGATATATCTAACCATTGAAACTGTATTATCGTGCTCGTTTATCTTTTCAATAACCCTGCGTGAGTATGTGTCGAGATTTATTACGGGTCGAACGAACTGGCCGCCCGACGCGGAAACGCTTAACGGAACATTTTTTGCTGTCAATCTCTATGGGGTTTGTGAGTTAACCGGCTTTTTACTTTAAGCAAACTAATTAACGCAGATATCGGAAGTCTGTTCTAAATAACTTATGGCTACTTTTTGAAGATTTCAAAAAGCTAATTTACCGCTACTGAATTTGTTCATTGTGTTACTCACTGAAATTATTTTGACGTTCGGAAATATATAAAACCGTCTAGATGTATTTTGAGTACAAAACGTGATTAAATTTGATCAAGATGAAGGTTCTGGGTTAACGGTATTTCGTTAGATGTTTGCCGTATTTAAAATATACATACATACGTGCGGTTCCTTTTATTTGTCGTGAAAGTTAAAGCATAATGTCACTTTACAAATGCATACATATGTATAAAACCTTTATTGAAAACAGTACCTACCTACTGCTAGAGTCGGAGTGGTCAGAACTACCATTATATAAGTATACTAGGACGTCTTGACTTGACTGACTGATGGGATCTAGAACAACCTTTTAAACGAGCTCTACCTTATAATCAAGATTAAAATGGAGCGAAGAAAATCTACTAAATAGTGATTAATTACGCGAGAGTAGATTAACTACTGTATCCTTGAGAGAGTTTAGCAAATAGTGATAGTATAAGTTTTTGAGTACATTTAGGTACCTCATTATGCTAAAGTTATTCGAAAAGTACTAACGCTGGAGAAAGTAATCTCCACGAAGAAAGCCCTATAAGTCTAGATGGTTGACAGATGACAGGTTTCTAATTAAGAGTGCTGCGAACTATAAATTGTGTTCCAAACGTGAGAGAATTTCCTTGTTCAATTAACCGCGAACATTTGGGTCTGACATATTGACAGATTTGATCTCTTTGATCGGGATCACTTGATTGATAGTACTGAATACTCTGCCACGCACTACTATTTTTTTTATATAAGAACACAAATGATGATTTGTATTTAGTATGTACTTACTTGTTGATATATGGAATAGCTGTAATGGTTGATGAGTAGGATTAACAGTTACGTGTGTGGCTTATTATGCTGACCTCTTTTAAAAAAGCGTAGTGAATTGGAAAGATAATATCGATCATTCATCCTTATGATCGACAGACAAAATTATCATGGTTGCGTCGGCTTCTTTGTAACCTACGGGGTCCGGCCGACAAACCTGTATCTGTCTCTAGGAATCTCGCATCTCGTTGAGCCGGCTCCAAGGAAGTCTTAAGAACAACCGTAGACGCCACTTTGTGCGAGTATATAGCTCTGAACATTTTTGCTTTCTCTTTATATCTATTTTTCTTATGAGGAATTTACGTTTTGTTTGATAGTAAATCTGAATAATACTTCTCTTAATTCTCTAAATACTTAAGGGAAAAATGGAAAAACAGTATTTTTTTAAACTCCATTTGTATTGCATTGCTTATCGATCATTTGATAATCTCTAAAACTTAGAACATTTGTACCAATTACAACAGAATCCTTATAATTTTAATGAAGTAACCGAGTACTTTCTTATCCAAACCTGTTAATGACATCCGATTACCATAATCGTTAAGTAATTGGTCCTGGACTTTGTTAAATGGAGGACCAATTGTATTTTTTGTCTCAATCAAAGTTGTTCATTTGTTACACGGTAAATTCACAAATAATATTCAATGGAATACGTTTTGCGGTACATACTAAGATGTTATTTATTAAAATAAACAAAAAATAGCTTTAAAATAGAGTTCCGCTAAAAACAATAATAGCCAAATAAAAAAGTTCAAACATAAAATGCAAATTGATTGCATGCGTAGACATCATAAAGATTTTATTGAATGACTCTATATACCTACAACTTCTGTGTAATTGCTTCTAAAAGCAACGCATACTGTTATGTGGACTGGTAGCTAAGTAAATACATAGGTGCTTAAGTTATGTTTTAAATTAATATATTTTCACATGAATTAACTAATATTTTTTCTAGTTTATAATTTTAGTCACGTAACGTGCACGAAGAGAATGATAATTTCTCATCTGATATCTACCCGTCGCATGCGGTAGAAAAAGAAATTAATCAAGACTATTCAAACAAAAATATTGTTACGTGTAAGCAAATATTATATTATGCTAGAGTTGCGGTTTCATAGAACTCGACCTGAACTAAAGCGTGTGGTTGGAAAAACTTGCGAAAGTTATAAGAACTACTACAACTTCTACAATTTTTGAACACGGGACAGTTACCTTCTACCTAATCTTTTGTGAAGTATCGAAAAAGATAACTAAATATTTCAGTGTGCGTTCCACTTATATTTTGAATTTCTAAACCGATGTTTTATTGTAGCGTATCATTAAAACATTGAGAAAAGTTATATGATATTATGTAAGTTTTCAATAAGTACCAATGTGTAACATTAATACACCCGCGAATGATACCAGCACTTAAATATGTCTTTAAGTGCAAAGTGATCAATCTCACTCAATGGATTATATAACAAAAAAGTAAAAGCTTCGTTAAGCCACTGATTTTTTGGAATTAATAGCAAAAAGGAACTGATTTTTAAATTCTTACTTCTGCCTGATGATTGTGTATATACCTACTGTGTTCTTTAGAACACACAAAAATACACAATCACTCTGTAAACAGAGTGATAGTTCTTTGTTTACTTAATTAATAATATTGACTTGGTATATTTATATTTCTCTATAGTGAGCACCCTCTGAAAATAAAAAATAAGTCATTTAGCAAAAGGTCTGAAACATAAATGATTGCTATTTACTATTAAATAGATTATAGATCAAATATTTGAGAAGATTTGTATTTCAACTTAAGTCGCGCTTCTTATTTCCAAGCTTTTTGTACTGAGGTAGAAAAGTTTCGATATTTTAGATGATGTAATTTTTTTTATTAAAAAGGTGAAAAGAAAGAGTTATTATAACATGTGATAAAATATTGTTTGACCATCAGCCATTTTTAATGTCCCCACTGCTGGGGCACAGACCTCCCTTATGGGTGGATAAGGAGAATGGGCCATGACCCACCACGCAGGCCCAATGCTGATTGGTGGGTGCTAACGACTGCAAATACAGCTGTGATCAACGGCTTAACGTGCCTTCCGAAGCACGGAGGATCTCTAGATAATAAAGTTTTGGCCACCCATCCCATGACCGACCCTTGCGAAAGTTGCTTAATCTCCGCAATCGCTGGGCTAGGCGCTATACAACTGCGCCATCGTGCTCCTCTTAATATTTAAATATTGTTTACCTATTAACAAATTATAATTAATCAATACAAACAGGTTTACATAAATAATCGTAAAATGCTTATCATTTACCTGTTTACTAACCAGATGAAATATAATTAATTACCTACAATTCATTGTACCTATTTCTGTATTAGCTAATGGAAATATGAATACTGTCTCTTTAATTATAATTTAATGGCTCATTTGAGGTAGAGAGTAAGTAAAATTACTTATGTCTGTTTAATATTTAGATTTTAGTTTTTGTCTCCATGGGCACATTAAAAATACCTGTTCCTATATCTTGACCAAATTACCATAGACTAAGTAAAGGCTGTTAATCATTAGGTCTGTACTTTATTAGAATGAATATCGTGACTGGTCTAAAATAATATATTTGAGATTTTCACAACGCATGTATACATTTATAACAATTTTACAAGACATAGTAAGGCAGAGAAGAAACGTACATACGCTACGTACAGACGTTTATTATTCCATCTAGCAGCCGGGCAGCAAATTACCCAGATAATTTCTCAGAGGATAATTCGCGGAGCCGCGTGAGAAAAATAACTCAAGACCCGTACGCGGTCCATATCCAGTCTTCTTATTTTTATGTCGGTTATTCCACACATTTGGTGTTACTAAAGGACTTATTCAAGCGCATTCATAAATTCCGTTAAGACAGCTGCAAAATTATTCAAACTGTTTCACTTAAGAAATAATTATTTTCTACAGATTACTATCTTATCTCTTATAGATATGGTGAAATATCTTTATCAGAAACTAATAGACAATCGATTGACTAAACTACATGTAGTCTATCTTTGATGTGTTCTTTGGAAAATATCTTATATGTTGTAATCTATTTCTTTATATAATTACCAACAACGATAATTTTTTTTAGGATTGATATAATTCTAACATATCAGTGATTTTACATCTTCCCCTCCATGCCGTTTTATAATATAATCGGAGTGTGTTACAATTACTGGTGCAAATTTATTTTGACGCATCCAATTTAATTTCTGAATGCGTAAATGTTTTTGTAAAATACAACTTCGTCCTCGACAGTCTCGCAATAAGTTAGGAGAGGCAGGGACAATAGCAGAAAGTCGCCGCCTCCGAGCGCACGCTGCCTTGAATCATGATTGCGCAGCTTAGTCACGCCACAAGGCACCAGTAGCGCTCGCGCACTGCTCATGTTTCCATTCCACACGTTTTGTTTTTATATGCTAACTCAGCGTATAGCTTATTTTTAGCATCCTAAGCTTAAACTGGACATGTGTTATTAAAAATACAAATAATACGATTTGAATGAAATCAGATTAACCCAAGGCGAACTCGAAATACCCATAAATCTACTTTATTCAACATTGTTGAGATTGTATATTGAAATATGATAATATCATAATCTTATTGCAAGGCAATATATAGATAGAGGACCGTCTCGTTTCCTTTTGAACCCTTTGAAATAACATAGCACAAGTTATTTATTAACTTGAGTTATCTTGGAAGATCAAGTTTATTTGTTTAGATTCGATCGTTCGTTCGGATGGATGGCGAATCTGAGAAATCCGTAACTTCTAGTACTATTATTAAGTTCTCTGAATTTTAAGCGCTTAAATCACTAAATAAAAAAATCAATAAAAAATATACAATAATTTACTCACAGGAAGTTTATACATTTTCGCTACTGCTATTGCTATTTAGTTCCTTTGATTTTTTTTCATTTTGTTCCTAGGAATTGTCTCATAGTTTCAAAATACTCCTTTGAACTAGTGTCACCAATGTTTTCATTTATTGTCGTGTTGTCGTCTCCAGGTTGTATACATTTTTAACATAAAACAGTAAAGTTGTATCAAAATGTTTACACGTCACATGTCAAACAATGGGCGCGCGTTTCTGATAACGTTTGTTCCCCAGGCCCCGCGCGGCCGTCGCTGTCGATTATATGTCAAGATCTCGTGTGCTCCTCACTCCTGCCAGTATCACGACATCCGGTGCTTTATTTCGCATTTCTCTGAACGAGGTACAACGAACTTCAGTCAAGCTCCGCTTAGTCCAGAATTGGCCTGCCTGGAAGAAAATGTGCGCTGTGTTTGTTAGCGATTTTAAACTATTAACGTTACATTTGGGTACTTATTGTATTTATAAATCCATATCAAAAGTGTAGACAGACCTACCTATTCTTATTATTCATTAAAATTATTAATTGTAGCATGCTCAATAGTGCTCCTGTTCGTATGAAATTTTCGTGGTGCAATAAGAACGGGGGGAATCACAAGAATAAACCCTTAACATAAATATTTATAGGACATTTTCCTGTTCCAAGTTCTTATGTGGAATCGTCCCTTGAATAAGTATATTAAGGCAGCACACCTCTTTTGGTTAACAGTTTAACGACGAAATTCACGAAACATAGTACGACCGTTAATTAAATTAACTGATTCATTGGACGACGGCTAATTGCGCACACCCGCCTATGTGGCGACCTAGGGTGTCTCTAAATATATTCGCACGAACACCACTCCTTGTTTATGCAAACACATGCTGTCGCTTTTGATGTTTGTGTACTTTGTTATAACTGCCTCACGAGTTCACGACAGGCAGTAATTGAATTTTCTTCCTTTTCGGTAGTTTGAGTATATAATATTATGTGCTTCATTTCTACAACTGGGTTTTCTCTGAAGAATCATGGTTCTCTGATAAATCTAGTAAAGTTATATAACTGTACTAGTTATAATATGAAGTATTCATGTAAAGTTAGCATTATGTATTCTGGCTTCTATTCATCGATTCGTTTCACAGCATGATTGGTTGCTACAATCTTATCGCTTCATGATAAAATAAAACCACTCTATGCAGGTAGACCTACTTACTTGCATTACGATCAATATTTTCTGTAGAACAAAAGCTATCAATTAAGGAAAGTTATGGTTATGTTATGTATATTCCAACAGTATTAAAATGAGGACATTCCAACAAAGCACTAGCAATATTGCGGCTTGTACTTTCCAATCATAATTGTATTACTTTAATAAAAGCTCAGTGCGTAATTAATGACCTAATTTACGGTTTAATCAACAGTTGCAAGGTGTGAAATGAACTCTCGGAGGGAGGACGCAGGAAATAGCTCAAAGTGAAACGAATAGCTGCAATGAGGCGGCGAGAGTTAGCGAAGGCCAGAAGGCCATAACGCGGCGTGCATCCGCCCGTCCGCCGTCGCCGCCATGTCGAGCGCTCTGACCACCGACTCGCCCACCGGCGGTGACCAGCCCCGCCGGCGCTCCGTCTTTTATGTGCCATTATTCGAAAGTTTCGACAACTATTTACCCCTCACTGCGGAAGAAAAAGAAGCGCTCATATCTGGACTAAATATCGACGATGTCCCATCTAAACCTAAAAGACATAACATATCTGAAAGTGGTTTGCAAGTTCCGTTGCGTGGTGATTCCTCATTTACGGAAAGTGAGAGTGATGTCAGCGTCTTCAGTCCGATTGAAAGGCGATTACGTCGACCTTTGTCTTCGACAGTGAGTTCCAACGAAGCCCTGACGAGAATAGGCCAACGCGATTTGATGAGTCCTCGCCTGGTTGCCGAAAGTAACATAATGAGGCCTACGAGACCACGGTTAAGATGTACTACATCATGTGAACCTCGATATGATAGAATATTTTCTCCTATAGGGGGATCGATCTCAACTAACAAACTTAACAGTTCAACTTCCAATATTGGAAGAAGTAGAATGCCATCTAAGAATGTAGTGCAAAATTCAAATTTATCTTTGATACCTGATTCACCTAAATTATTGTCACCTGGCAAGGAAAAATCAAAAACGTTGCCACAAAATCTCACTGTGCCATCGCCTATTAGAGGCAGCAGTAGCTCTACGTCTATCTTTAGAACGCCTAGAATAACAGTTACTCCAGATAGTCCTAGCAAAAGTGCGAGTAAAATGTCCGGGTTGAATTTCATTCGACGTTCCCGCAGCACCAAACTGTCCAGAAGTAATTCTCTGTTGAGGAGTATAACTGCGAGACATATTGAGGAAGGCTTACAAGAGAAGGCTGCAGTAGTAGCAGACCTCCCTGAAAACTACGACAAATTCGTGGATGAAAATGGTGGAGAAATGGAGGTGATCGGCGCTCTGATCAAGAAACACGAAGCGCAGGTGGCCAGCAGTCCGCTGAGTATCCGGCGGGGATACTTAGACGTTGACGATGATGTCGCCGTTCATTCTGGTAAGGAGATTTAGGAATTACTTTTTACCAACATGCATTGTTCTACATCAGAAAATAGCCCTTAAACCAAAGCATCTGTCTCTTACTTTTTAATTAATAACATCATTCTTGTTCGTTACCCTTCTTCTGAATACTCATGTGAACAAATTAAATCCAATGTATAGCTTTAGGTGTAGCGAACCAAAATTAGCTTTGGGTCGCTTATATAACAAAGAAGTCCTTTCAAATATCCAGTTCAATTGTGACTTCGATAAGTTATTAATATCAGATTCTTACTTTGAAAATATCTTCGTCTCGCAAAGCGGTGTTCCTAATGCCAGTGAGTCGACATTTTCGAGGCACATTATCTTCAGCTATTCATATCGTTAGACAATGCTCACTAATTACACGGATGGAAGTAAACGTTTAACTGGGTCCCCTAACAAACAGAATGTCATGCCTTCGAGTGTTATTACGAAAACTGGATGTCATCTTACCTTGAATATGAATTCACGTGTAGTAAAGCAAAAACGAATACATAAAATTATGGGAAGATTCTAGAGCTCGCGTTACTATAACTAATAATTAAAGCAAATATTTACATTGTTGTTGTTTTCCTTAAAACACAATTTATTAAAGTAGTTAAGGAAGCTCTGTAACAGGACTATTGTTTACTTCAATTTCTTCTATCAGTGCTATATAACAGTTGATGTTATTATGAAGGTAAGTTGTTGCGATTGGTTTATCGACCGAGCGAGCGCGAAGCGCGAGCGAAGCGTTTCTGCTTTGCTTGGGCAAAAATTTCTGTCTGTGTGTTCTCCTCTACAGGACGCATTTCTCAACCAATTCTCGTGAAATTTTGTGAGCAGGTTCAAAAAATATAAAGGTTTTTTTTCTAAACCAGTTTTTCGAAATCTTTCAAAATAAAAATTAATGTTTGGACAATTTCACGCAGTTCTATATAGCCCCAAACTAAGCAAAACCTGTAATATGGGTGCTTTTAACATATACTTATTATACATAGTAACACCCAGACCCATCACAGAAATCTAATTCACCAAAATTGCGGGAATATTGTTTTTAGACCTAGTCTTATAAGTCGAGGAATAATACTATATTATGATACAAGTGAGCCATATTGCTCATTGCACACACGAGGCTGTGAGGGCGTAATTCAGCCGAATGTGTTGTTAAAGAGGGGGAAAAGGAGAAAGGCTCAAAGTAACGTAGTAAAGAAATTATATTAATAATAATAAAAACAAACCATACAGCAAACAGAAAACCGAAGCGATGACAGATAGATGACAGATCGAAAAAGCAAGAATCAAAACACAAACTATATACAATTAGTAGATTATGCAATAAGGGCTTAAAGTAGTGTATTGTGTCCCGGGCGCTATTATTGAACCCCGAGTACGAGGGATTCTATGGTTAACTCCCGAGCGGAGCGAGGGAGTTAAGGCTAGAATCCTGAGTATGAGGTGTTCAAGATCGCCCATGACAAATACACATTTAAGCCCGCGATGCATACTCTACTTTTTATACTTTCTGCGAGGCAATTGAAACCAATGACTGTTATAAAGAAAGTACTTAAGTAATTATTTAAAGTTAGAATAATAAAATATGAAAAATTAAGAATATTTATTGAAAATTAAAAGTTATGTTAGAATTACACCAGTTGTGCAACGACAAAGTTACATTCTTTGGTACATTTATAGTTGGGTTAGAGTTTATGTTTTTGTCGTCTATTCTGTAGTGGTCAGTTCGACATTCAAATAAATCCTTCTTGGTGCGCGGGTGAAAATGAATTTCGTAAAAAGTTTTCATGATAACATACAGCCTAACTCAGAATAAGATCTCATTGCACCTAAACTTTTTTGAAACCAACATCGATCAAGCACGACTACAAAGGTTGCATTCCAAATTCAAATCACTTTATTCCCCATGGGAAAAATGACTTACTTTAGGAAAGGTTTGCATGTCACATAATATGCCATTGACGAGCAGGTAGTATAAAAAATATATTTACAAACCCGGCCTGATGGCCAGTTCGTAACATGTGTCAGTAATGAGCAGAGCTCACGAGTTTCATACGTCGTTTTTCAACACATTTGCGAAAAAAAACAAAATAATTTACCACACAGTGACAAATACGATAAAAACAAAATATGAAAATTATGGGAAAAGGCGCGCAATGTTTTTTACGCGCCCAAAGCAAGAAAGTTATAATTTTTAGTGATAAACGTCAAATATTTTAAAATTTTATAACAAATTATTGTGAATTATGAATAATTTGATAATAATAAATGTTTGTTTGTCTTAATTGAGGTTGTACACATTTATTTATTCCAAAAATGTATATAGATTTACTAAAAAATAGAACTGTATTGCCCGGTTAAATTCCTCTGTTTACTCGCATATAACTTGCTAAGTACTAATTTAACTTTCTAGAGATAATTCTATTACTCACTTGTGTAATGGATTACGCACGTGTGTATTATAGCTTGGTTTATGGGCCTAAAAGCGATGTAATAAGGCTCACTTTAAGAGCAAGTGTGTTGAAAAGTATCTTTTATAAAAATAAATAAGATATAAGATATGCCGTTTGTGCATTACATATTCAGGTTGTGTGTGATGTGACCTGACATGAAGCTTTCTTTACAAATGTTTCTACAGGGCTTTAAAAAATTTGCTGTTGGTTATTTTTTGTATGCCAAAGAATTAATGGAGCACAATAATATTATCGCTAGTTAGTACTTCATACTTCCTCGTTATCGTATTGTTATCAAGTAACACGATTATGGTCGGTCGTTTGTAAAATTGGTTGAAACAAAGTACCAAACGCTTTATGAAATTGCTAGTCATGAGAATTGTAGTTGCAACATCAGTGAGTCAGTCAGTTCACTTTCAAGTTTACTAGGTTATATTTAATACCTAACTAGCGCTAGTTTATTTTAATCAAATTACAAAACTCGTAAAGACCTATAACCTACGCGTAAATTAAAAAAAAGTAATGCGTGGAGATAAAATCAATAATTCATTCTGTTGGGCAACGATCAATAAAAATAATCGCTTAATTAAAAAACATTCACTTGTTATGTTTGTTTGATCTAGGTAGCGTCTTGTATACAATGTACGTACGTTTATGTCAATAACTCGAGTCAGCCATAACTTTGTACCGATAACAACGAGTAATAACGGTAATGGTTTTGGAAGAACATCTGCTCTACGTTCACACGATGAAGCCAAGGCGTCGACTTGTCGGTGCATTGTTTTAGCTGCGCGATGCGCTTTGTCTTTCGCCGATACTTTACTATTGTGGCAACATGTGCACTACAGCTAACCTACTACGCCTCCATTATATTGATTTCAATTAAAGTATCCGTCACTGCATTTTCCAAACGGCAGACAATATTCGCGTTATTCTGGCAGTATCACAAAAAGATGGCAAATCTAAAGTTGTAAGTAAATTGAATTCTTCGATTCCAAAGTAAGTAGCTAAAGCACTTGTGTTATAGAAATCAGAGACAACGGTATCACAAACACCCAGACTTGAGCCAATATAGAAAAGTTCGTTTTCTAAATTAACCCAACCGGGGATCGAACTCAGAGATGGCGACACCTTGAAAACCGGTGTACAAAGCCACTCGCCCACGGAGGTCATCAAATTGATGGTTAAAGCCTCTTCCGCTGGCTTCAAAATAAGTTGCAATTTGAAACAATGGTATTTACAAGTGTAACAAATGATACCAAACACGACCTATTTGTATCATTATTAAACAATAAGTGATAAATCCTACCAAAAAATACTGCACCAAAATACCGCCGCGTGGCGCAAATGATTTTTTTTTGACAAATTTATTAATATAGTTTGTATGGGAAAGTTTGTTTATATATTCTAGATAAACGGGGCTGTTAAAAAAAAAGTTTTTATGAAGCATAATCTCGTGGTTTATTTGTTGGCATAGATATTGCTAGATGATTTTTTTTCTTACTTTCTTGTTTTACACTGAACTTTTTTTTTATGAACGAGTAAAAATGTTGTTCCGGAAATGAATTCCTCGTCCATTGACAGAATACGAAAACGATACCAAACACGACCTATTTGCTAAGCTTAGAGTGCAGCGTAGTAGAAGTGGCTTTCCTCCCACTCCTGCCTACCTCCATTGTGCTGCCACGTGGGTACAGGGCTAAATCATTAAGATGACCACCAGGTATGCCTGTGTCAAGCAACTTCCATTATTGACGATTTGCAAGGTCGATGCCACTAAATACTGCACTACTACAAGCTATAGCGACAAATGATCAGTAGGTGTACACTTAAGTTTTTTCTACTGCGTCAGTTATTTCTCTCTTAGGTATGATTCTTAACTAAAAAGGTATTTATTAAGATTATAGGTTTTTAACGCTTCCATATAACATTATTGTCATGGTTGAAAATCGAGTGTCCAACACGTAAAGTTTTTTCTTTTTGGGGTATATTGGGCCTCTGGTGGTTTACACAAGTATTCAGAGAGATTATGGTGTTGGCTATGTAGTTTATTGTTTTATTCTATTTTTTGCGATAAGGAAAACTCGTAAAGACCTACCAAGGGTCACTTGTCCTTTATTTATTCCGCGCCAAAGTTTTGATATCGTCGAACGCACGCGCAGCGGTCACGGGCGGCGTGCGCGCAACTTCCGCCGGAAACCACGCCATACACGCGGGCTAATATATTCAATACGTTTATATAGGTGGCCGATATGTTGACAATGTGTGCAATATGATACGCTGTTATTGAGCCGTACATTTCCCGCAAGGTTACTTCTAAATCAGAGCCAATTGAGAAACCGTTACATTAGCTCTAAGTTGTCATGAAAAGAGGCAATTGTTATGTATTATTATTCTGTTACATTAAAATCACATTAAGAAATGAAAATAACCAAGTTGACCTTTGAATAAAAAGGCAAGAAAATTGAAAAACTATTTACTTAGCAAAATGTAGTTTAGCTCCTACATCAATTACTTTTGAATCACAATACACCGGCAGCCGAAAATATAATAACAAATTTAGTGTAAACAAAATTCACGGTCGAGTTAAAGCTAGGTCACTAAATTATTTTATGAAAGGAAGTGTTATAAATTAAACCCACACACCTAATTATGATTTATAAGGCGGCGGGCGTTACCTGTATTTGTGTGTTTTTGAAAGAGTTTTGTCTTCTGGCTTGTAACCTCTTGTATACGTTTTGAAACAGAAGAATATCAACATTATTGTTTTTTTACAGACACATCATATGAGAAGGCGTGTCGCCGTGGCTCGGCGCCGAGCACGCCTGTGCCTGGTGCTCAGGCGCAGCACAGTCCCTCGAGGCTCGCGTCCTTCTTCTTCTCGAAACGTTCCTTCAGGAGCAACCCTCTTAAAAGGACCAAGTCTGCTACGAAGCTGGAGAGGGAACGAGCACTCGCTGCTGTACCCTCGACACATCCACCGTCACACGCCCTACGAACATCAAGGTAACACGATGAATTTAAAAACCATTTAATGAATTATGTCTGCGAATGCTTCTTTGAGACTATATCACTCCCCTTTTTATATGGGTTATAATTGTTTTCCATATACGAGTATATTTACTCACATAACTTTTTAATTTGCTTCTGGATCCCGGAATAAGATAGTTATAACCCAGTTCGAAACTCAGTTCAAGTTAAAACCTTAGCAAAATTGAAAACATGACAAAATGTGATACTAGACTCAGCATAATGCAAAGTGTTTCCGTTAGGAACTTCCACGAATACGAAGTGTTACATACCATTGTAAATGGAGTAGCCAAGCATAAAAATCAATTGGTTAATAAAATAGAGTAGAAATAAACCTAATCATGTTAAAGAGCATTTGTTGTTGAGTTTTAAGAGATAACATTCTGAGTATGAAGTCCACGTCTAGATGTTCACGCGTTCAAAATTGTGAGCAACAGTAGTAGTTATTAAGCTATGAAACTTTAATATATTCTCGATATCTGCAGGAAGTTGATTATGATGTCGTATAGACCAAATGCGCTCGTAAACTGCTGTTAATTAATTTCATAACGTAGGCAGATAACTAGGTAATGAAAATATTTTCTACAGTTTCTTTTGAGACGTCCGTCAGTGAGAGATATATGCCGTAGTCTTGTCAAATTTTACCACCATTTTTCATGGATATACAACATGTTACAAAAATACCCCTAATGCCGAATATGGTATACAGGGACCATCAAACTGAACAACTTTTACTATGGGACCAAATCTGAAATCGCGAAAAAAACATCAGCTGTTTCATACATTTTGATATTTTCGATTTTAATTTTTGTATGAAACAGCTGATTTTTTTTCGCGATTTCATAGTTGGTCCCATAGTAAAAGTTGATCAGTTTGATGGTCCCTATATACCATATTCGGCATTAGGGGTATTTTTGTAACACCTTGTATTTAGTGCATTTAGTTGAATACATGCATGTTTTGTAATAATATCAAAATAAATGTTACTTGCGGAAAAAGATACTGAACATTATTCATTTTATTTTAACGAAAAATTTATTAACGTAACTGTTCTTAGAACACGTTGAAACTTATCGTAAGTACCAAACAGTCATAGTTAAAAATTTAAAGCTCTAAGTCCAATCGTAATTCCTGCAGTTTACGACTTTAAGTACGTATAAAGTAAAAATATGGGTATGGGAACAATATCACCTGTGGAGGAGCGATATGCCGTGACTGCGCGGCGTTAGTGTAGTTGTCGTAATAATGTTAGGAGCGTCGCCCCGCCCCGTCTGCCTGGCTCTATAATTACTTCCCTGACACGAAACAACTTTATTGAGGACTAGGTAATTTGTTGTGAATTAACTTGGCGTGCGATCTTCGGGACTCGCAACAAGGGCGGTAAAGCTTCTTAAGCTTTGAGACCGACATTTAGATGCTTGTTCCTCCTCAACATTTGTGCAAATGATGTTATGTTTAATTATGTAGTATTATGTTTGTTCCAGATCTCATGAAAGTCTGTTATCAGCACACTCACCTGCTGTTTCCACGATGGATCTAGGACCGCCTAATCAAGTAAGAAAAATATCAACGTTACATCATACTTACACATAGTTATTATTTGTTCTAGCCCGGTGGTAGCCCCTTGAATTAGATGGATTTAAAATAACACTTATATTTTTACTAACTTGGTGTCGTGCCGTCAACGACTGTTAATATAGGGACGACAGGACGACTTTTGATTTGACAGTCTAATGGCCGAATACTCAAACAATACTCAACTTTGAGGGGCGCTCACACATCATGCTGTCTTTGTCATATCTTTGACATTTGATGCGACAGAACGATGATTGAGAGCCTCTCAAAGTTGAGTGACGTTTTAGTATTCGGCCATAAGACATATATATAAATGGCTGATTGCACATAAAGATTTGAAGTAAATTCTCACTAAACTCTCCAAAACCTACCTTCCCATATCGTTATAGCATTTTACTTATTCCCAGGTGGAGATCCGCGCCCTCCACTCGTCGGTGCTAGGCCGGCCGCACTGCTTCGCGCTCAGCGCGGAGAACCGCGCGCCTCGTTACTTCGCCTGTGCCTCGAGGAAGGAGCGGGACCGGTGGATTTACAGGTTATTATCAGATATTACATTGTTGCCAGGTCTAGTTAGGTACAGTTTGAAGGCGAGTTATTTACATTCTGATCCCTTACACCGATTCATCGGTACAGTCAGGAGAATGTAAAAACAAAACTCAAAAACTCAACTTAAAGTAATTTATTCAGGCTGTCACAAACACTTGTGAATGTCATAGAAGCTACGCCATCGGTTCGCAAACCCTAAGTGCAAGACCATGTAACGAGAAGAACCATCAAGAAACTCGCCAGGGCTGCATTTTTCTCCATGTATATTTGATACAGAGTCGTCAAATTGAAAAATTACCTCAGCATTTAAATATGCATCACAATCATTAACAATAGTTTATATACTCGTACAATGGGTTGGTATTGAAATTAAATAACTATAGGACCGGATACTGACAATAACTTTGATGTTATAAAACGTGACGACATTACAATCCCTTACTACTACCACATCGTCTTAGGACCACGTACCAACAATAAAAGCTTAAAATTGATTCTTTTTATTGACTTATCTAATTAAACATTATGTTTTCCAGCTTGCGGCAAGCGGCGCGGCCGGATGAAATGCGCACGCGCCGGTGCGAGCGATCTGTGAAACTTTGGCTGCTCGAGGCAAAATCTATCCCACCCAAGAAGAGATACTACTGCGAAATATTGCTCGACGATACCCTCTATGCAAGGTGAGTCTAGTACACTTATATATTTCACAATAATCTCTACATGCTAGTTGACAAGGGTTGAACAAAGTTGTTACTAAAGCAAGGTTATGATTTGAAGCCTGCTGGTCCTGCTTGAAAACATCACCGTTGAAGCTTTAAGCTCAAGACTTACCATAAAATGCCAATTGTTTCTATTGTTATTCGAAAATTACTATGGGACCCAATCCTCAGTTGACATTTGACATACAGAGAGGAAGAATATGTATCTCAAATGTTGCAATATTTGTTTCAGATCGTCGTCTAAGTTGAAGACGGAGCTATGTTTCTGGGGCGAGGTGTACGAGTTCAGCGGGCTGCCGGCCACGCGCGTCATACACGTCAACGTGTACAGGGAGCCGGAGAGGCGCTCGCGCAAGAGAGACAAGCACGCCCTCGTCGGTTAGTTCGTGCTTATTATCATCATCATCTCCACCCCTTACCCTCATTTATTTGGTGTCGCAATATGTTCTTCTGTTTTTATTCTTTCTTGTCAACCGTCATCTCATGTACTATACCTTTTCGCACATAATCGATCCATCTTTAGGCGCTCATCCCAAGCGCTTCATCTTCTTTCTGTAGTATTCCTTTGTGACAAGGTATATGTAAACTTAAATGTTAAACTGTATTATCTTCCAAAATGAACTGGCATTAAATCTACAATAAATAAGTCAGTCGTTGTAGTTAGGGTGTGACGGTATTGCTATCATATAATGCCGTCAATTTCATCGTATTCTTTTTGTTTTTATCTACCATTAGCACAAGTTCTTTTACAATATTTTAATAATCAATATTACTTATTTAGATAAATAGAAACAATAGAAATTACTTAGATCATTTAATACTCAATATTAGGACTCATTCATTACACCGTATCTACAACCAAACTATACATAGATTTGAGAGCTTTTGTACTAAAACAATCCACGTTGATCGTACCAAAACAGGCACAGTGCGTATCCCGGTCGACGACGTATCGTCGCGATACCTCAACGAGCGGTGGTACCCGTTGTCGGAGGGCGACAAGCCGCAGTCGCCGGGCGGGCGCGCGCCGCCGCCGCCCGCGCCCGCGCTCCGCATCAAGTGCCGCTACCAGAGCGTCGACGTGCTGCCTCTAGACAACTACGCGAGGTTCCTCGACTACTTGAAGAGGAACTACAGGCGGCTCTGCGAGTACTTGGAACCTGTTATAGGTAAGTCTTCCCTAATGCCTGCCACATACGTACTATCACAAATACGAACACACAAGTTTGTTCATAATCTTATATTATTATAATTATAAGTTGAATAGAATGAATTTTTCAAGCGTACGCTAATGTTTTCTAAAGAGGGAACGCTTGAGCGAGCACTAGAGCGATCGAAAGGTGATATATAATGCCCAATACCATACTACTCCTAAGGGTTAGATGGAAATAGAAAAGTCGTATTTTGGGAAAACTTTATGCGATGCCGCCGTTGCCTTGGAAAACGATCAGAGTGAATGTAATCACTACGTTAAAATGATTGACTTAAATTTGCACTATTGTATTCTGTGCTTTCATACGGATATTTATTTATTGATTTCAGGAGTGAAAGCTAAAGAAGACATCGGCTGCGCTCTAGTTCTGTGCATGGCGGGCGCGGGGCTAGCGCCGCGGTACTTGGCGGACGTGGTAGCGCTCGACGTGCGGCGCACGGGCGACCACTCGCTCACCTTCCGCGGCAACTCGCTCGCCACCAAGAGCATGGAGGCGTACCTCAAGCTCGTCGGCGACCAGTATCTGCAGGTATGTTAGCTCAAATATCTAAGCCCTAAAACAAGTAATGGAGCAATCTGAACAGATGAATCGGAAACCTGATAAATCAAAATAACATTCCTCGTCTTTTAGTCACTTCAATTGTTATTCCTTCAATATCAATGAAATACTTATTCAATATTAGCACTTGGCAAAAAGAATGTATGGTTTAAACACTCTTTTAATGATAGTTGATAATGATAGAAAAATGAAACTTTTTGATAAATGTAAAAAACTGATATATTGATATAAAAAACGTCTTAAGATTAGAATGATATGAGAGTGCGCGACGGCTATGATATTCGAACACGAGTTAATGAATGACCTAAATTGACGCATGTGGCGTAAATATGCTGATGTGACAAACTGTACGGCGCTTGCCCGTACAGTCGGATTTGCAAAAGGTCTGATTCTCATTTCACCGGAGGACAATCGAAAAGAAAAGCTTTTTGAATAAACAGGCGTGGATGTCTTCGAAATTATTTTCCACTGTATCGAATGAAATATGTATCGTATTGTGAACAGGACACGCTAGGGTCGGCGGTGTGCGCGGCGGCGGGCGCGGGCGCGGCGGACTGCGAGGTGGACCCGCAGCGCGCGGGCGGCGGCGCGGCGCTGCGGCGCCAGCAGGCGGCCCTCAGGGACGCCGTGTCGCTCGCCTGGAGGGCCATCGCTGCCTCCGCGCCAGCCTTCCCGCCCCCACTGCGGGACTGCTTTGCCACCTTCCGCGAAAGGTAATTAACCTTTTAGCTAATTATCTGTATTGGACATTTGAGACGTCAAGTGACGATGACGAAATGTCGATTTTAGGTAATAGAAACTTCGTTACTAATTTGTTATCACGATGACTGCCGAGCCGATACGTCTCCGTTTTTCAGTTTTCATCGACGATAACTGTTCCATACTAAAATGTTATTTTGATCTACAGGTTAACATCGATGGGGCGAGAGGATATCTCCGACAACTTAATCAGTGCCTCGATATTCCTTCGCTTTTTGTGTCCCGCTATACTGTCGCCGAGTCTTTTTGGAATCACTCATGGTAAGTGTTGTTTTAGTACCTGCACTACTTGTCAGATTGACTGGAGTTGTTTTTAAAGACATCCGACTATATTTCATTAAATTTGTTTCTATATAGAGTACCCGAACGAGCGCGCCGCTCGCAACTTGACGTTGGTGGCGAAGACGCTGCAGACGCTAGCCAACTTTACGAGGTTCCAAGGCAAAGAGGCCTTCATGGAGTTCCTGAATGATTTCCTCGAGCAAGAAGCACCCAACATGAAAGGGTTCTTGAGGACTATTTCGGTAAGAAAGGAACCTTGTGTGTATACAGGGTGGATTTTTGAGACAGTACATTGGGCAGGTACCTACCTTAACCGTTATAGTTACAGGAAAACCTTCATAGAGGACCATCCATAACGTTTTAAGATATTCTGAACTGCATTCACAGATTTTGGAATAAGTTTACTGTCAGCAAAAAAAGTGCTAAAATATAAAAAAGAAAATAGCCAATTGATGCTATTTCCCCTATGAACCTTTTTCTGTAACTATAACAGCTGTAAAAGCTAGCCCCTGCCCTTAATGTACCGTCTCAAAAATCCATACTGGGGTAGACATTATAAAGATTTTTACTGAAATCGTTGCCGCACTTTAAAAATGTTACATATCGTTAGAAGATACTCGGACATAAAAGAAAATTGCAATCTGTTATTTCTTTATTTACAGACGCGTCCTCAAAACGAGCAGCAAACCCAGCTCAATTACCAGCAACAACAGCAGCAGCAACAAGATGGCAGCAACCGCAACTCGAGCGCGTCTCAAACGTCCGCTACAAGTTCGGACAGTTCTCGTGAAGCGGTGGAACCGGATCCTGACTGGGCGCCTCACGTGGACCTCGGCAAACAGCTGGCAACATTACACGCATTGCTAGTTGATAGCCTACCCAAGCTGCCTGCCGCCAGGATACAGGTAATGATAGCCATAACTACTCATAAAAGTCCACGGTAACACACTACTCTAGGAGGCTGTTGATATATCTCCACGCTTGGCAGGTCAGTTAGAGATAACATTGCTCGACCGCTTTCATTGGAAAACGCTGCTGGCCATTTTCTGGTCCTTGGAGTTGTTAAATGTACATTTTAAGTAGTCAGTCGACCTTTCCATATACCGAAGAGTGATGATCTGCTGTTATTCCACTTTACTAGACGCCACGTAGTCTCAGGTAATGATACTCCTTGCTTACTATGTAGCATTAGTAGAATAGAACCCGACCCAGATTGGGCGACACTTGTGGACCTTGACAAACAGCCGGCAACACTGCACGCGTCGCTGGTCGACAACTTGCCAAGCTCCGCGCCGTCAGGATATAGGTAAATGTCCTTACTAATTCTTCTAGCGTACCTTCGCTCATTCTTTGGGGTTTGTTTGGATGGATTTAAATCCAACGGATGGAGTAATGGACGTAGTGATAGTAAAAGAAATGCACACATTCACATAAATATAATCAATTAGAACTTTGTCGTACTTACTCGGTGCTATTTAAAATAACAACGTTAACAGTTGGTCAACTCAAAATGTCATAAGCATAAGGCGCACCTTATAAAACTTAACAAAACCGTTCTTCTTGTCAGTTAAAATAGTCTGGTGGTAGAAAAATATAGACGATTCAAAAGTGCTTAATTACTAAGTTGATTTGAATAAAGTTATTTTTTACTTTGACCTTGACTTTGAAACGATTTTACTATAAAAAACTTGATACAAGTAGTAGCCATTGAACAACCACTTTCATTGTTTTTAAAACTAATGTTTACTTTATTTTTGTTTTCAGGAGTTGGATCCCTTGACTGACATTTTAGATGAACTGAGTAAGAGGTTGGTCAGCAACGACTATGGACCAATGCCGCAACATTCTGATAATATCTTTAGGTTGGTTCTTGATAATATTATAATAAAATAATATTTTCTCGTATAATATTTCTTAAAAAGAAAGTTGTTAAAAACTGTTTTATTATCATTTTAGGTTCAACGACCCAACTTGTAATACAGCAACAAAGCAAAATAATTCCGAACCATCAGCGAACGGGTTGAATAGTAATTTCGCACACAGTTCACCTATAATGAATAAAAATGGGGTCCAATTCAATATCAGTCCCTCAAAATCAAATGCCGAAGAATCTAAGTACAAAGCTTACGCCGGTGTTGCGAAATCACCGAGTTTTAATTTACGTTCCGCTACACTTCCGCGGAATGGATATGGGTCAAATCCTGTGAACCCAAACGTTAACCCGGACAGATATAGTTCACAGTATAACAACCAAGAACATTGTGTCAATCTCAAAGTGGTCCAGATAGGTTTTGGTTCTGACCAATATCAAAAAGGAATCAGTAATGGAGTCAACGAAAACCTAGAACGAAGATTTCAAGATAGGTACAAACCCAACAATTATAACCAACAAAATCATTATCATAATAACTCAAATTATAACAGCACAGAAAGATCACCAAGCAGCGACAGCATTAACCATAATTACAGTTCGAATGACATGCAGAACATTATGAAAGAAACTGCTACGTTAGAAGAGCTATCAGACCTACTGAAATACGCTGACGATTCTGATATAGTTGACGACAAACTTATAATGAACAAAAAGAATTTAGTCCAATCGAAATCTGCGAATAACAATATAAGTAACGGAAACAAAATCAACTACACAAACAACGGTTCAAATGTCTCAATCAGTGGTTTATCTAACATCGCCAGTTCTGGGTACCAAAGTATTGCTACATACAGCCAAAGTTCTAGTCCCATCGAAAACACAACCCATCATCATCAGCCATACGAAAACGGTGGCCAGCCGATGAGCCGTTACTCTCAGCTAAATTACCAAAAACAGAGGGATAAGCAGTATTATGACAACAAAAACGAAAAATTTTATCCAAAGAGCCCAGTGCAGCAGAAAATCGATTATGATATTCAGAAGTATGGAATCCAAAACTTTACAACAGCAGAAAATACACAGACAAATACAAATGTAAATTCTAAAGTAGTTCCATTAGTATTCACAAATCCAGTTTACAACATGGAAGACAATCGTCCACCTCAGGAGAAGAAGAAGAATAACAATGAAAATAGAAATTCAAAGCGTTGCCCTTGTGGCTCATCCAGTTCATCCATAGATGAGGAGGGTTTGAGTACAGACAACGTTGAGACGAATTCTGAAGAGGGTTCCACTAACTTCAACGACGACTCTAGAAATTATGACCATCAAAATCGTAATAATACCCACCGAAAACTTACCAGAGATAATTGTAATTATGAGGATGTGTATCAGATGAGTAACCATAGTAATTCACCGAGAATACGGGACGACGAATCCTCTAGCAACTCGCCAAGTTTGAGAAAAAGTAGCAAGACGCGAATGCCTAGAACGAATCCTATGCTCTCGTATTCTACCAACCAAAATCAGCTCAATCTAAAGCATTTTGGTCAACGAGGAGAATCACTGTACGAAAGCAAGCCTCATCACATTTCGACCGATTCTGGTTACGCTATGGGCAGGTCTGACTCTAACGTAGAAGAAGTGAACAAAGAAATGTACAGACTACAAATTTCTCGGAGTCAGAAAGCATTGTTCAATATGGAGAACGCCAAGGCTTCACCGGAAAAATACAGCATAACGGAAAGTTCTATTCCGGAGACGAATTATCCACTAGATAGAACGTTTTCTGGGGCGAAGATTTCTAGCAGTAGAGTGAACGAAGATTTAGAAAGGCACCAAGAGTATTATGGTGTGCGGGAAAAGCGGGAGTCTCCTCAGGGCATTTTTAATAGGGAGTCACAGCCCAGTGAAGCAAGTGAAAGGGCTCCTCCGGTGCGAAATGAACGTGAGACTACTGCGAGAGATAAGCTTCAGAGGCGATTGAGCTTGGAATCTGCGAGGGAGCTCACTGATAGTTCTGATGAGGTGGAAGATACACTGTACAGCACAACTGGCAGAAGGCGAACTTCTAAACATCACAGGACAATTGAGCAGGTCAGTATCTTCTAATACACTTGCTCTTGAATATGCTATAATATGACAATTAATTTATCTTCTCCATATCCTTAAACTATGATCAAGAGGTTTAAAATTTGTTTTTTCTTTTACAGTATGAACGAGAAATCGAGAGGCTAAAGTGTTCAGTAGAATTATTACGTGGTCGGCTACCAGCGGAGCCTGGTCAGGACCACACCGATGCCAAAATGAAGGCTATCATTTCAAGGTATTTACTTTTCTAATTTTTCGGTAGTAAGTGCCATAGGCCAAGCCTATCATTAATTAGATAACCACATTCTTGTTCTGATAATCATGTTCTTTGAGATCTGTACCAATACCCACTTCTTACTTACAGATTAATCTGCGTGGAAGAAGAGTTACGGCGCGAGCAGCGCAAGATGGCCGCCGCCCTCTCCCACAAGCAGCGGGTAATAGAAGCGCAGGAGCATCGCATAGCGGCGCTAGACGAGGCCAACACTCGGCTGCTGTCGGCTCTGGTTCACTTACAACAGCGAGCCCCCGCGCCCGCCGCTGCCCCCGCTCACTCGCAACATTCGCACCAAGAACTGCAGATTTGAAGCCTTTGGAACGAAAGAGGTTGGAAACTGATGACTTGAGGCCTGTAACTCGTATTGAAGTATCATTTGAAAGTGTATAGGTACACACACCCATATAAGAGAAAGACTAATTCCCAAATCATTACACACATAAGCAGTCAGTATTCGATTCTGCTCTTCATAGATACGTCGTTAAGGCCAGTCCTTCTCAAATCACAGAGCACAGTACATACAATAATCGAGTGAACGTGAAATGTTAGAAACTGAAAAAATTTAAGTGCCCTTTAAAGATGCTGGATTTTAATATGCAGAAACATTGAACAAATTAAACATTCATACAATTAATATAGCGTCTATTATAGCTGCTTGTCCATCCTTTACTAAACATCACTTTAAACAAAAATGACAGTTTGTTGCAATAAACAAACCATTGGACATGAAAAGACAAATTAATCAAAGAATTGCAGGTCTCAATACCTAATTACCTTCAGGAGAAGTTTACTAGATTAAGAAAAACGTTTTCAGAGGAAACAAATCTGATCTATCTTATTATGTATTTTGAGTGCAGCAATTATGTGCTTAAAATTGAGTTGTATAGAGTACCTAAGTTTTAGCGCTCTCTTACAAAAAATACTATTGTTACGTCTAGAGCACAAACTTTTATTCGGCTACTTTTAACGAAATCCCTACTCGACTTTATTAATTTTCATAATATTTCATTATAAAATGCACAATACTGTAACTAAGGATGATGATTGAATAGAGACTTTTAAATAATTATTGCATTTCAATGTGTATCTCTAATTGCAATATTACAATTATTTTATTAAGTAAATATAATAACTATATTGATGTTCTTAAACAGATGTATTTAAATCAGTTTGTTCGTTTTGCCATTTATCTTTAACTTGTTATATTTGTTTCCGTAGTTTTAATGGAGATGATGACATGTAACAGTTTTAAATCAGTATTCTTGGTTTTATGTTTGCTACACGTTTTCTGTAATGATACCAAAGACGATTGAATATCCCTTAGTGCGGTTGTAGTGGACTACATAGCTACAACTACCACTAGAGTTGTACTAAAATAAAACGTTAGATTTTATAATTAATAACTAAGACTTGTATAATATTACTATAAGGCCCTATGTGTAAGTGAAAATGTGGTACGAAATGAAATTTTATTTTTAATACCTGTGGAGTATTATCCTGATTTAACCGTAATTGTAAAGACATTATACTACATCTAAATTAACAAGCTAAATTGAAATTGATATAAATGTTGACTATCACAAATCACAACAAATTCGGTACAGACGTATATCAGTGGATCTAATTTTAAGCCATACATAAATATTATGTAAATATACCCGATTAGGTACCTATATTTTGTTATTCTTATCACATTAAATTATGGATTACGTATTGGTGAGTTTTATTTTAGTTCATTTCTAATAGAAGAAATGGGTTGGGTAAAGCAAGAGATGGTCGGAAGTGAAACCAAATAGAAAGCTTTAAGAAAAGGTATCTAATAGGAAGTCTTTTAAAAAATAGTCTAATTTAAATGACCTCACGTTTTATTAGAATAAAAAATAAACATTTCACAAGGATATTCTGAATCACTCTGGTGGTTCTATACCGTCTGGGATGCAACAGTACCGTTTCTTGGCCATCATCATTTTGCGCTCTGTAGTTTCTTTACAATTGTACGGATGCATGAGTAGCAGATCTTCGACGCGACCAAACAAATACGAAAAATATATTTCTCTGAATTTTTTATCAGGAAATTCAGCCTGAAACATCGTCGCCCACATCAAGTTATTAATTTTTGCCAATGATCTGTATAAGTCTATTTTGTACTGATGAATAAACTTCCTGAATTTCTCATTTAAGTTTTGCTTGTGAAACCAGGTTGTATGTCCACTATAAGTAGGATCTTTAAACGGTGATACATGTCCAAAACCTTGCATCGCCATCGTCGTGAGTATTTGCCAGTACATAGTGCTCTTCCGTAAAAACTCATTCTTTTGTTGGCTATTGAATGGACCATGAATTCGTCGTCGCATCCATTCTTTTAATTCTGGCACTTGGTGAACATCTGGCAGACGTGCTGCAACATTTACTTTTCTCATAAATCGCAACGCGCATCTTAAATAGTCCTCAGCCTTAGGTTTCTGACCCAAACAAGAGGCGGAATCTCGTTTTTTCTTCTTTTTGTCTTTCTTTTTAGCTGTACCGTCATCAACGCGCAACAAGCTGTCAGTGTCCCAAATTCTTTTAAATTCCTTATCGACATGGAGGGATTTAGGATCTATATTATATATATTGTCATAATTAAACTTGCAAGGGTAATGTTTCGTAGGTTTCTGGAAAAATGGCAACTCTTCAGGAGAAAAAGAACCTTGATTGCCAAAATCGTAGAAATGTTTGCAGTAGCATTTGCTACTTTTGACGTATTCAAGTACTTTGGAATGCCATTGCTTTACGCAGTCACAAGGATCTGGTTTTGGCGGCGGTGGCAGCGCGCGAATACCACAGTGGATATTTATATATTCACCGTCTAGGTACCTATAGCCTCCATGTATTAGGTCACCCATTGGAGCTAAAATAGTCACGCATCCGAGAACAAACACAGTTTTACCTTGTATTGTGTAAACACCGTTTATAACATACTGAGCATTCAATAAGCCTGTTTTAGGGGCTTTGAGCTTCCTTTTCCTCGTGGACTTCTTGTGTCTAGTGACGCAAATACCATATGTCTTTTTCACTTCCGTAACTGTGACCTTATCCCCTTTTACCCGCCGTTGACTACTACGTTCGACTGCTTTTACTGAAATGTCAGCGGAATATGGTTCAATGGTTAGTATGCCAGCAAGTTTTTCACAGTAAGATATTGGTATTCTCTTTTTGGGAGGCGGTGGTGGTGGAGGTGGCGGTGGCGGTTTTGGTATGGGCGGCGGTTCCTCTATCGGTTCGTTCAGTGCCTCTAAGTTCGGCAATGGCGCGGGTTTCGATGCTTTAGGTCGAGGAGGAACATACAATACTGCAATCATCTTCTGCAAATACGGAGACTTAAGAGGTCGTTCCGGCTTTGGTTTCGGTTTTGGTGGTGGAGGCTTCTCTGGCTGATCTGGACTAAACCTCTGCTTAAGTAGCTCGATCAAGTTATTTAATCCCAGATATAGAATAGCAGACAATATGAGCTTAGCATTCAAATCATAATGATTACGTTTTCCATCGATGGTATGACCGTACATCATGGCAAACAGTTCGGCTAGCATAACTTTTGGATCATCTCTGCCTAAGTACAAGCAGTTCATAAGGTCGACGCTGTTTGGTCGTGGACATAAGCCTAGACGGCTCATCACTTTGGCTGAGCGAATAGGCCTTCCTTCTAGCAAATCTTGATAGATCGAGAACTCTAGTGTATCCAGAGATTCCCTTTGTGGTACGCTCAGTGCATGGTACCATGTAGGACCGATACTTCTATGCATTTTGTCCAACACACATTTGTGGAATTTCTTACGATATGCCTTTAATTCTTCCATGAACACTTGTCTCTCGCGCATCTTGCCGGAGTATACGATCTGCATGCGCTGCAGATTGCGCTCCTCGTGGCTCGTCTCCGGGCCATACTTTTGCCCCATGTCACACATTTAGGAACGAAAAAACTCGTGTGATTTTTGAAGTAACAGGGAAAAAGACACAATGTACTTATTAGTACACCGATTAATACTGCAATTTAGAAAAAAAATGTTTGACAAAGTCCTTAGTCGTATTAGAAAATGTCAATTTTATTTTTTTACATTTTTGAAGTAAAACTATTTTCTAGACAGCTATTTTTTTTAAAGTTCTTTTCACATACTTTACAAAGAGGTCTTATTCTTATAGGCTCTCAAATAATTTTTCACTTAAGTGCCCGTTCACACAGAGATCGTTTTACAGGTCCGTTTTATCTGTTACGTTTTTATTCCGCTATGGCGTTCACACACAACACAGTATATCGGATCCAGTAAAAATACCGAACCGTTTTACAGGTCCGTTTTATCGGATAGGCACCTATAGTCTGCTTCAGGGAATTCGGGGAACCGGGTGACATGGGTTCCGGTTAGAGAGACTGATCACCCATCCGTCTTCGTTGGCGTCCACCCTCAAAAAAGATAATAGTCTGTTTCAATCCAATATTTCGTGGATGTAAATAAATATGGCGTAAAGTAACCATTTTCAGTTTGTAAAAACATTAAAGACTAATTAGTGATGTGCGATGATTGATTTCGCTCTGATTTAACTCTTTTGAATGGAACTGATTAAAATAAGTAAAGTAATGAATCATAATAAATTTAACTGTAGGTAGGCAGTCCATTTAGGCGCTGTCTCCATGGGCGAGAGAATCGTGACGAGTAACCGCTTGTTCTATCGTCACATCGCCGTGTGGAAACACATTCATAGAGAGTATATAGAAACACGTGGCACGACGATAATATCGCCGCGATTCTGTCGCTCTTGGAGATGGCGCCTTATTTTAAAAAAAAGTACTAAAAAGAAAAAAAACAAGTGTCATTACAGACGGGGGACTGTTCTGTGGATCAATTTTTAATCTAAAAGGTCCCCCGACTGCAATGACTCTTGTTTTTTTATTTTTATTTAGTACGTTTTTTAGCAGGGCAGGCCGGCAATCGTAGTTTTTAATATTTTTGATTATTATTATTTTTTCACATTTTTGTAAAAAAGTATATACTTTTATTACACTACTGGCCAAATATTTAACCATTCTTATAAAAAGGAACTAATTGTTACCTCACTGGTTTTCAAAGACGAGACATAGATTGATATAAGTTGATTAGTTGACATCTGACATCGATTGCAAAAACAATTTTATATATAATGAATAATGGTGGTTTATTAACCGTAAAAGTGTTAAGCGAAGGACAAACCAACGCGTTCAGTTTGCACGCGCGTCCGCGTCGGCGATCAAATACTGCAATAGCGTTTGTAGAGACATGTACGTACAAACATGTGTATCCAGCGGCTATGTTAACAAAATTGAAAAAAAATAGTACCGCTGTGTGCCTGTCATGCACATATTTACTGTTCAGAGTTGGTTTGTTTACATCCAGGGAAAATTGGGTTGAAACTGACTATACCTTATTATTCGGCGATGGTGTATGTAATTGTACGAGCGTGATCATACACAACACAGTATATCGGATCCTTATGTGTACTGTATCCATAGCATCGGAGACGATAAAGCGGTCCCCTAAATGCGATGTGAACATCAAGTCCAGCCGCGACGGATCCGTTAAAAAAGGTCCGGACCTACTGTGTGAACGCACGGCAATTCTTATATTAAAATAATTATAGATGTTATATGGTATCAACTTGTCCAAACAAAACGTGTAGCTAACTGTTCATAATAATTCAATTATTATTATAGCGAAGTTTGTCCAAAAGGAATGCTTTTGTCTATAGAAGCATGGTAAAAAAATGTCGTGTTCAAAATAAGAAGCTATACTGAATAATTGAAACAATAGTTAAGTTTTCTTTTACGGGTGTATTTCTCCTGTAAATCTAAGAGCAAGACGTGTGCTGCCATCTGTTGTCGAGTAGCTGGTTTTAACAAAAGTAAAGGTAGGTAGCCCCCACAGAACAAAGAATAAGTGGTATCTCTATTACTTGCATCTTGTATCCTACATAATATTATTGAGCAGCGTTTCAATAGAGGAAAAATTAAAAAAAAAAATTGGTACAATTACTCTCTTCTTTTTATGCTTTTTATTTGTGTTTATTTACAAAATATTCAAGATTCAAAAAAATAAGTTAACAATTTTTATCGTTCTCATTCGGTTCTTAAAATATTTATAATAATTACCCAGTTTCATTTGTATTTTAAACCAATAAATCTAATGTACCTAACTATTATAATATAAATTGCCTCAATTATTATTTGAATAGTAGAGATTCGGTTTTTGCTGTCAAAAACCATATAAAAATTAAATGTAAACTATCAGTATAATAGATTCCCTAAACAGAAACACTCCTTTAAAGTTCGCTGTTCGTTAGTTTATCGATCATTCTCGGGCAACCTCGGCCCGCCGATCAGCTGGCGAAACTCGGCCGGTCGTAGACCTAAGGCAAAAAGGTGAACGCCTCACGTGAATTAATCCTTCCCTCATTCATACGCACCAGAATCCATCTTAATAGATTATGGACAACTCTTCCGGGCAACAGGACTTGGTAAAATGCTAATTAGATAGAGATGAATGAAAGCTTGCGTCTAACGGAAGATGGCAAAAAACTCCGTACTTATATTTCCATTTTTTTCAATTCCCTCGAAAAGTCAAACATCAAATCTTGTAAATATTTCTCAATCCTATGGTGATATTTAAAAGCAAGAAAATGAACCTTTACCATTGTTTATAATGTATTTATTGATCGAGCGAGCGCGAAACGCGAGCGAAACGTTTCCGTTTCAGCTTGGGCAAAAATGCTTTCGTAGGTCTGTCTGACTGTCCGGCTTTCCGGCTGTCCGTCTGTTTTCATCTACAGGTCGCATAAAACCGATTCTCGTGTTTTGTAAGCAAGTTCTATAATTATATAGGTTTTTTTTCGATTCAGATTTTCGAAATTTTTTTGAAATGGCGGAGATATGCGGTGATAAAATCATATTTCAGCCATTTCGAAAAATGATCAAAAATGTCACAAACGCGTTGTTTACAGCTCCACAGAGCCACTAGTTAATATTATTTATGACTAAAATGTCAAACATCATTTGTGGGAATAAGAGAAAAAAAACCTATAACCATCCCATAATATCACGTTGATAGTTATGAAAATGGTTGTGACATAATATAAAATAAAAAGCCTTATTATTCCTTTGAAAACGTATGAGTAAAGAAAAATAATCAGATACCACTTCAAAGTTTAATAATAAATCCATATGTAATTCTGATTAAACAGCAGATAAATTAATTCTATTGGTTAAATTCTATTTATTCTATTAACAATAAAAATAAAGAATGTGTTAACATAACGTGTGTACTAAATGGTGTGATTCATATTCATATCAGAGTTCAAGCAGTGTCAACGGCAAGGCGGTGCGCTCTGAAACATTGCGCATTCCTTCGTCGTGTGATTCATTCATTCAATTATATCACTAATTCATTAAGGTGCAATTTGAAGCCTAATTTGTGGCTTTCCGTTTTCACGTAGGTACATCTTCTCCTGTGTGAAAATGCGACCAAAAGTTTTTTAAGGATGCATAGATAATGAAAATTTAAGATCACATTATTAGGCCGTAAGCGTCAGCCATTTTGGAAATGAAGAAAAATAACCAAAAACAGCATAGCGATACGTTGCGGTACTATTGACTTCTTTTTAAACATTAATACGCATCACAACTTTCAGTTACTCTGGCAGATTTTAATCATAAACTAAAATATATTTTAAATTATTTCCAGATTTAATGATTACCCTCATGCAAACAGCCATGATCATAGGTGATACGTGACTCCTGTTTTTTTTTTCAAAATGTAGCCCAACTCAATACACCGAGGGTATTTTTTTGTTTTTTTTTAATATCGCATTTAGTTTTCGAGATATACAAGAATTTGAGGCAAATATCTGGAAAAAGTAGTTTTTTTTCAGAATAGAATAGAATATTATCATTTATTTGCATTTGATTACGGTACACAGTAGATCTTATAGTATTTAAAAAAGATCTATCTATTCAACCATTGACAATAGCATGCAAACGTTATCTTAAATTAAAATTAACAATATTTTATTAATCTAGTATATTATTTAGTATTGTAAAATTAACAAGTAAGATATGTACGTACCTACTTATTTTTTTTTCTTTTTAACATTTCACATTGCAGATGTCGAATACAGTTTATATATATTTATAACTCATAATAATAGTCAGATTATTATATCAGTGTCACTTATAGGCTACTTCGGAGTGGTTACATTCTCTTTAGGCTACTTTTTATCCCACGGCTGCTAAAAAAACTGCAGTGCAGGCGGAAAGCTAGTAAAATAATATGTCAATGTCAATTTTCCACTTTCCTAAATCCTCATCAACTAACCGGCAAGCAAAGGCGTGGCCTCCATTTTGAAAATTATGAATTATATGTTATGTCAAGCAAGCAAGTACAATAAAATTAATACAAGAGAATCTCAGCATCTTGTAGCCCTTGTCAATATACACCTTTTGAGACCTTAACCAACATAGCTCTAAAACTCAGGGCACCAGGGCGATGTCACACTCTGAATGAAATTGGGGCTATACGATCGAAGGGCTATACTGAAACGATCGAAAAATCTTTTTCAATGTTAAAAGTAAATAACAGAAAGGTGAGCGAGCCCCCTATCTAATTATCCCACCGCTGTAGTACAATACTTTGAACATGTCGAACAAGCATGTTCGCTTGTCTTTTATTTACTTGCGCAGCAACTTTCAAGCATTTGCATCAATTTGCTAACGTGAGATGCGTATCAGACAGAGCTGAGTTGAGTCGAGCGGTGCTCATGAGCGTTCACTTTCCACGTGGTAGGAAGTAACCGTACACTTTCACTCCATTCAAGATCAGCGTTCCACTGCGCCTGCGGCTCGGCGGCCATTGTCTGTTGATGTGCTGCAATTTTGTTTGCCGCTTACTGGATGGGAAGGTCTTTGTTTCGTTTACGTTTCCGTTTACTTTTACAGTCAAATATTTGTCGTGAGTGTGACTTAGCAGCCGTAAGCTGGTTCACAGACTATTGTAGTAATCATTGTTTTGATTATTGTTTCATATGAAATTCATTATATGATACTTAATAAAATAGTGTAATAATATACGTAATGTGTTTAATTAGAAACATAATCGTAGATCATTACTTATAAGTGTTTAATAAGATAAATTTCAGGAACTAAGTACGGCACTCCAAATTACTTAATTATAAATAGTATCAGATTGCAAAATAGCGTTAATTACTTTTCTAGTATATTATTTTTATTTCGAACATTGAGAAAATTAGTCACTTTTGTAAATGTTACAGCAAAATGTACTTATTTATCAGATTTTCAACAGAAAGCATATTTAAAAAAATGGCTTGCGATAAGTTACAGTAAAATTATCTAAAGGTTAGATAAGTTCAAAAAGTTACCTGTGAACCTATGTGTGTGTGCGTCGCAATAGTGAACTAAAGAAAGTTGTAGATAATCTCAAATGAAAGTCTTGGAGTGACTAGACGTACCTGAAAGTGCATCTTGGACACTGCTTCGAGATTGTGAATCATTTTGTCCTTAATTAATTTCAAGTACCAAGCAGAAAACATTTTCTTTGTTCATCTTGAAATACTTTTTGTTGCGTTTCAATCACAATTCACATTCCATAACATCGATGAAAAACAACACTCTCTAATTCAATCTGTACCCCTAGCACGATTACTTATCGAGAAAAATAACGCGCGTAAAAGTACTCGGTAGAATATTCTCTATGGGAAATATCATTTCACTTTTCGGCGATAGATGGCGCTGTACAAATTTCCCATACAAAATGACACTATCGAATGTTTTTACGTGCGTTATTTTTTCGATAGCTGTTCGTGCTTAGGGTATACTGATTGAATTAAAACAAAAACATCATTAATTTACTTAAAAACATCAAGATTTTCTTCATCAATTCCTTTTCAACTGCTGTAGCAAACAAATAAAGGTGACCGACCATTGAATAAATTGTTTTCAATATCGTACTAGTCATACTGAAAGGTCGATAGACCGAAGAGTTCGTGAGACTCCTCGTCATAAAGTCTGGTGTTCATTTATTTATGAGTCAATGTTTCGTAACAATTGCGTATAAATTCAAACGCGGGTAGGAACTTCATTGAAAGTACCGAGTTCATAGGCGCACGTTTTGATTACCCTTTCAAATGCAATTCATATTTGAGTGCCCATTGACTTTCAAAGATTGAGACACCTTCAGGTCCAGGCCTGCAGTTTCAGCGGCATTGCTCGGGGTCATTGACCGGGCCCTTATCGTGTGCGCGTGTGTGAGTGCACGTGTCGGCGCGAGCGCATGGGTGCACGTATATACGCGACTAAGATGTGCATTATTATGCAACAGATTCTTCATTATTTTTTGTTTTCCCTACTCATCTTATGTGTTAGCGAACCTATTCCGATAAGTAAAAACGACACCACACCTGCCTCAATAATGGCTGAAACCATAATATTTATTGCAAGTAGTAACCGCCATTCATAATAGATTTTTTAAATTTATCTCATGGTCAACTTTGCATTAAAACAGTGATATCTAGTACAATTCTAAATAAATAACCATTCTATATACATATAATGATAAAGTAAACATTGCCTACTCCTTAACAAGAGCAACTAACATCTCAGTTGTACAGTAAAATATATTGTTTCTCTTCCTTATTTGTATTCCCGCTAGTTGGCATAGTAAGTAATCAAAGTAGAAAGTTGGATGGAAACAACCACGATGCGACTGTAAAAGCGATCCTAATTAATTGAAAGTGCTTTATCTCCCGACTGAAAAGTAAACTAATCGGGACAGCCACTGGAAAACAAAGCCGAAGGATTTTACGAAACCAAACTCGGTGGCGACATGTCAAGTAGGTTTACTTAATCCGATGGTATCATATGGCAGACAGGTGCTATTTCTCAATCCATCTCGGATCCGGGAGCTAGGAGCATGACAAGACCGTATCCTTTGACAAATAGTCCCTCGAAGGGAAGAGAACGATGCCCAAATATTGGGTGAACAACCTCTTAATGCTCGCCGGCGACACTTTATTTTTACCGACCGTTCGAGTGTCTACGCTTGAACTTTGTATATCAATAGGCAAGTTTATTAAAATTACTAAAAATTCGTATATAGATCTGGCCACCCACGCACTGTTTGTGCTATAGAAATAGCATTGTCAGTACATTCAACGGAATATATTTGGGAAGATAAGCATACGTGTTGGCCAGGCTTTCGTGTTCTATTTATTTTTACGAAATGTGATTGTTATTTGTTTTTTATCGCATGAATAGTTTCTGCGAAACCCATGTCTATCGTCGGACAGAACAATTGAATATTTATACCAAAACGTTATCGCTATCACATTCTAATTATAGCGGGCCGAGGACCGCAGTTGCTCGAGTCAAGGGTACGTTCACTCCTCCCCAAGTTCAAAGGTCACGCAGTTCATGGCTGAAACTGAAATATTCGGAACGGAAACTAGAAGATTATTTTCTTTGTATGCGAATTTTACTATACTAAGTATACATCGATAAATATCATACATAGAAATTAGTAGGGGCATGCAGAATTCTACAAATTCTTTTTCTTCAAGAATTGAAAAAATACATACTTACCTTAATTTTTCCTATCTTTATTGTTGTTCATATTATAAAAGAAATGATAACAACAGATGAACCGAAATAATACTAGATGTTGTATCACGGTTGTTAAATGAAGACGGCACTTTATATTAATTACCAAATAATTTTCTTGCTAAGAGAGAAAATCACAACGAAATGCAATATAGCATTTGATGATTTTTCCGCGTATTGTTTCGTAGCGATGTGGGTGTGGTTCGCGTTTCACACGCTGCGTGTGTGTGCGTGCAGGATCACGTTACAGCTGAAACGCGGGGCGCCTGCCGAAAAGTGCGGTCGACGACCCGGTCAGGAGCGCGGCCGTGTAGCGCGCCCGAGCGAACTGCGTCCGCTGTCTGAGCAGTACGAAATTTAACGTTTATTTTCATTACCATTTATCTGTATGTTGAATGTACTAATGTCTCTGTGAGTGTATACGTAATAATTAATGTTTATTATTACGTTTCACCAAAGGACACAACGTGAAATTCGTGTTGAGGCTCTCTTAAAAACACCTATGACGCGTTGCGGTAATCACAGAAAGACCACAAAGCGAATTTCGCGTCGTGGTCATCATACCAAACGACCACGATGCGTTGTAAAATTGAAGAAAAGCCATGAAGCATTCTGAGCACTAGTTGGTGCAACCAAAACGCGACGGACATGTAATTGTAGTTATGTACTGAAATTATATTAGAACTAGCAAATAGCAACGCGCTAATCGCTATGCGGATCCCTGTTCTGACAGCTGAACTGCTAAAGTTTTAGAAGGTTCGTTGACATTTTTATGTAATTTTATAGGGTTCCGTAGTAAAACAAGGAACCCTTATAATATCGTTCGATTCCATCTATTTTTTTCTTGCGTCATCCCTATCATCATCTTAGCGTCTAAAATATACTTCTGTATTTTAGCGTAACAAAACATTATATATTTTATTATTTCCTCTCTCCTTTATGTAAAGTTGATATTAAAAAACTTTTACATAAAACATAAAAATCTGAAATTTCAATGAAAATTATAACAGGCACCGAGACAAATGAAGTTTGTAAAATAAAGGTACCTCCTTTTTTAAGTCCGTTTAAGACTACAAGTAAGTGGGTACAGGTAGATAGGTGATTCCACGTTGGATGTTACTACAGTTTATACTATTTGGAAAATATTTATTGAAAAATCCTGAGTTGGAGCAGAGACTACGGAGCCCTATTCTCTAGGCGTAGCCCGACACGCATTGGCCAGTATTTATTACGTTTTCGCTGTAAACCTAGCTAAAAACTAAAATACAAAACTCTAAAATTGAAGCAAATAATGTATAAATTGAGAGCAATACTACTTTACAAGTGTGCATTAATGTCTGCATTGACGTTGTCAATCAATACCTCTTTCCGGGTTACTTACAAAGTGGTATTGTTCGAAACAAAACAAACAACGCTAACGGAAACCCCGCTCAAGTACGAGTATCAAGATAGCGCGTCCGTTGTACACGGCCCGGTGATATATTTGGTGACATTGAACCGAGTCCATTGCCAACGACCTCTCCTCGGGGAAGCTCGGTTTGCGTAATCGTTCCTGCGCTGACGACTCGTCACCAAACACGCGTACTACCGATCGCATCGCGACGCAATGCATACAGTGTACACGCTCTATAAGTAATTTTTGACCTCATCTGAATACGAGTCCGCTTTTGTTATTCTTTTTGTCGTTAAAATATGACGTCTTGTGAAGCTATCACTACTTCGATGGAGGAAGGAAATTATAGAGCATAGTTTGGTTTTCAGTATTAATAAACCTGAAATAGTTTATTCTGAATGAGTACTTCCATTCGTTCCTCATATTACATTAAAATAGTACAATTTTGTCTAAGTATGTACTCAACTCAAGTAGTTTCATTAAATTTTATAAATATCCAAGAAAAGTTTAGGAACCATTGACTTATTTATGTATTTCTTGCGTATTTGAATTCAAAATCATAATTTATTGACGTCATTGTACTCCAACAAAATTTTGATTATAAAATATATTCACGATATTCACGTAAAAATAAATAAATTTAATATTCTCACTAAGTAACGCGCAAAGCAAAAAACGGATAGAATTACATTATTAAGAATATAACCATCCTTGACTCAGGAAAAACTGCTAATATTCGTCACGCCATCTCCTACCATCTTTAGCTCTTCCATCTTCGTTTATACAAATTCGTGTGTAATGTAACGTAAAAGATAATTTTACAATGAATACACAGTAAAATTTTAAATTATATAGTTTAGTTTTATCTAAATATCGGATCGGAATAATGGAAATTAGTTGCTTTATAATCAAATAGGTAAAATCGGCATCTCTTGGGTGTGTGTGGGTGAATAAATTTTGATAAGCCTTGAGAACAGTTGCGATATTACAAATGTACGATGATCTATTGAGTTTTAAATTTAAATAAGGCTGATTCAAAGTACTTCCGTTGGCACTTCAGAATTCCTAAAGAATGCTAAGAGCTTAGTGACTGTATTTCTTTAATTAAAAATAAGTTATCATCCGTGTGGGATATTGTCCTTGTGTCCTTGTCCGAAGCCGAAACTGTGAACAAAATCTTCAAAAACAAAACAACTGTGTTTATACGTAAGTATAAATTAACGGGATATCTATTAGGATTAGGCAATGCACCCGTTAAGACGGGCCAGGCGGGCTTTTAATGATCGCAGTTGTTCACAGTGCAGTCCGCCTGAGGTCATTTTCAAGCATCAACTGCAGCCGTGTTGTCAAGGTCCCGCACTTGTCTAGGGTACTTTCACTCTCACCGACCACTGCTGCACCGCGGTCCCTACGATTGCGATGCTTGCAATCGAATCGGAATTTAGCAGGTCATTCTTCGCATTGGATCTATGGGTGGGTTCCAGGCTTAAACTGCATGTCTACGAAAAATACCGAATTGGAATTTTATGTAGCCAAACATTATTATTATTGCCTGAATTATAACGTGGTATAACCCCTACATAAATTGTATTATAATGCTACTTATAAGATTTTGTATAGGACTTCATCAGATTGCATGCTAGATCACGAATTCCTTGTTGTAATATGAACATGTTACCAGTTGGTGTCCCTAAAAACAAAATAAATAAAGTCATTCTTCGGACGCGTTAAATCTAGGGGCAGGTTTCAGGTTCAAATGCTGCCTTTTTTTGTCTACGGAAAAGAATTGAGTTGAAAGCTATAAAAGAGTAAGTTGTGAGGCGTTGAACTTAACAAAACAATTAAACTCTTTCGGGTATAAAACATAATAATTTAAGTTAAAACTTAATCAAATAGTTTGCACAATATTTTGCAAGTTAAAATTTCAATATTCATTCGTTTGTACCGCTCTTTGCACTAAAATACGCTTATTTTAGAGATAAGTTTTTTATAAAGGACGCACAGATGCAAGTAGTGATAATAATATCTTTCGGGAAGCTTAAAAGAACAAATTTTATTTGACACAGGGAGAAACACAGGCAAAAATTAAGCGTTTGTATAATTTTGGTCATGTATAATGAGATTTGAATGTTTCGAAAGTAATAATGGGAATAAAAAAAATGTATAATATTTTTTTTGTAAATTTTGAGATTTAAGCATTCACAATGCTATTTTTATATAATACTAAATAATATACTAGAAAAAATAGGACTCGCAGCAGATCATGTTCTCGGACGGGGAAAATAATATACCTAGTACTAAATTATTTTTATCCCATTATGAAAACCAAGGTGATCTGTCAGGGCTTCGGGTTCGGCGTTCCCCGTAGCATGTGTGTTCCCGGTCGCGTGAGGAGTGCGGCGTGTTGCGGGTCTGGCTCCCGGCGGAAGGGTCCCGCAGGAATCCATGCGGGGTGGTGCGGCACTGGGCCGGTCAGTCACCGCTCTGCCGGCGCGCCGCGCGCTCGCTGTCTCCGCGCCGATCGCGCCTATTGTTTGACTCCTATGCCTCTCTGACGCCTTGGTATATCGAACGAATCAGTGTATGAACTATCTTTTTCAGTATTCAGACAGTGTTGCTAACTGGTGACCGTTTATGTGTGCGATAGTGGAGAGTGAGATACAGGAAGGGATTGTTTTAGCAAGGGATTTTTCCGGAGATACCCCGTATACCAGCGTTCTGCTGATAATTCCAGGTGCTTTAAATATGAATTCTTAGTAAATAGAAGTTCTTCAACTCCATCACGTGCCTCCTATGCTACCTACCTGCTACTTTGAAAGCTAGACTGGAAAGAATTTGGATGCAAATAGCAAGAAACCTTACCTTCTCTTTCCCAGCTCGGGAAAAGAAGACGTAAAAATTAACAAGGAAATTGTACTTACGCCTGCATTTTAACTACTTAATGATTATTATATAAAATGCATTAATATTGGAAATGAAACTGCTTTAGTTATTCTAATTGAAATAAGTTTTAAGCTATTTTGATGTAATTAAAAAAAACAGATCAAGTGACAATAATTTTACCCTTGTAGGGTTTATGGCTCGAAGACAGCGCATTCAGTCTACAGTTATGAAAGTTAAGCAACTTTTGCAAAGGCTGTTAATCAGATGGGTGGCTAACTACAGAACTAATTGAAGGCACGTTAAGCCGTTAGCTCTCGCTGCTTAGCATGATCGTTATAGAACTTAGGTTATGGTTATATCACCCAGACGTTTCCGGAATAAATTAAATAGGGGATTAATTTGGACGAGTTGTCACCTAATCTCACGGACTTTTTTCGAGTTTTCGCTTATATCTTCAAAATCATGCGCTTCTCGAGAAAAATGTTTATAAAAAAGTAGTAGAACATTAAATTTCCGTATTTTTTTGGTATGGAACATTATTTTTTAAACAAATACTTGCCGCAATACAGTAGTTCAAAATACTTATATAGAACGAAGGAGATAATTTCTTTGGGTCTTTTCTGTCTTCTGTCTTCTTTTTGTCTTTTCTTTCTGTAAATGCCGCCCAAGAAAAACCGGACAAGTGCGAGTTGGACTCGCCCACCAAGGGCTCCGCCGTACGGACTCAATGATTGACTACGTACTTTAAATAAACACCATATTTTTTATGATTTAATTACAAATGCATAGTTTTCCGATTTTTCCTTGTACTTGTTGTATAAGAAGATATTACTTGCCAAATTTTATAGCTCTAGGTCAACAGAAAGTATATTAAATTTTGATTCCCTTAAGAGTGTCGAAAAATGCTATTTTTGCGCATAAACGGCCGTTTCTTTTTTTCGCGATAACTTAGAAGTTTGATTTTTTCACAGCTTCAAGGGGCAGTAGACTTGAGTATATGGTTTTAATTTAAATTTGATAACTTCTCGCGTTCCCGAGATAAAGGGTCTTGACAAACAGACCTATCCTATAAATCCTATAAGTGATCCTATAAGGGTTCCGTTTTTCCTTTTGAGGTACGGAACCCAAAAAATGGTGCGTATAGTTAGAACAAGCCATGTGGAGTAATAGTTAATATTTCACAAAAGTTGTAGGAATGCTCTGAGCCAAATTATTCAACCTTGAAGATTCGTAATTTTCATACATTAATAATATATTGAATTCTGAAAATGCTGAGAAACATAAAATAATGATAGATATTGTAACTACCTGTTTTAATTTTCGTATTATTTGTAGTATCACTGAAAAACAACACCTGGTATGTGTTCTGCAAATAAATTTAGCAAAATCAGAAAAAATACTGATGTAAGTGCTTATTAATACAGGGTGAGCAATACAGATTAGTCAGCGTGGGAAAACCTGAAAGTAGCTTACTCAGGTGAAGAAAAGCGTTCAAGAAGAAAAACAACCATAAATAACTTTCAAAACTATAACCGCATCAATTAATTTAATATTAATGATAAATGATTGAAGTCTTAACTGGAAATAGTACTTTTTAACCTAGAATTTTAAAAAAGTCCCCCAGAGATACTATTGTCTGCTAGCTGTTGCATATTCTATAGAGTAAGTAAAATAAGCGATATTCCGATTAAGTCTATTGGTAAACGAAAATACCAGTAATGTAAAAAAGTCAAATTAAGTTTGAAAATAAATATTATAAATAAATATTTGACAAAATCACATTATATTAATTTTAATTATATATTATTTTTTTGACACAGTTAATGATTTTGATACAATTGTCAAACACAGTTAATATATTTCTTATACAAATAAAATAAAAAGTTAATTTGCCAACTGAATTATTATATTATATATAACAAGTGGATTCATCAGTAGCTAGGTTAACTTAAAAGCCTGTGTTGTCCTTGTCTTAGTAATTTCTTGTTATTTTCTGTTCTCATTCCCAGTTGAAGAATAACAGTACTGAACGAAAATTGTAAAATAATATTGAAATGGTTCTCCATTTTAAGGGCTACTATCAAAACTAAAAACCTTTGTAACAATGTTTTTATGTAGGTTTCTAGATGTGATGACCGAACTAAATTGCAAGTTTCTTAATAGGAAAATCTATTTGGTAGATCTATTTACTAATTATTTTTATTAATTGATTACTAATTATTCTTATTTATTGAACGAGCGAGTGCGAATCGCGAGCAAAGCGTCTTTGCTTCAGCTTGGGCAAAAATGCTTTTATGTCTGTCCCTCTGCCAAGGTGTTCGTTTGTTATCGTATACAGGTCGCATTTCTATAGTTATATAGATTTTTTTGATTTAGTTTTTCTAAATTTAAAAAAATAGCGGATATATGAGGAAAGCCATATATCAGCCATTTCGAAAAATGTTCAAAAATGGTCACAAAAACGCGAGGTCTACTATATAGCTCTACAGAGCCACTAGTTTATTAATTCTTTCTTTGTTAGTAAAGTCGGCAGTTTTTGTTCTCTGCCACAAGTAGGTATATCTTTCCAAGATTTGATGGACCTGTCTATCTACATTAATTTCAGTAGTCGTATATGTTAACAACTTAAATCTGTTGTAGGTACTATTAATATAGCTCCAAACTGGAGCTGCTCTCGATAGTGGTGTTCTTAGCAAACGTAATTGGTCTGTCTTCACCGAGCCGCTTCAACTTTCAATTCAACTTGCGTTATACGCAAGCAATATTGCCTCCAAACCGTGCTCTTTCCCTTTCATCTTTATGCCATATACATTTAGCGTTTTTTTAAGAAGATAGAAAATGCGCTATTCAGTGCAATGAGGCATACCTCTGTTAAAAGCGACCGTGTCAAGACACCTCAACATCATGTTTTTTCTTGATTGAACAATTCATTTAAAAATACGATCACGTCTTGATAAATTAAAAAATGTTTTACTTTCAAAGAAGAATCTAATTTAATGAGCAGTGTAATTTGTCGGAAGCATCTGTCAGCCGCATCCGATATATTATGAACTTAAACTGTCCTAAAATCATGAGAAGGATATCGCTCAGACACTTTCATTTATTAATAAAAAATACATTCAGACTCACTATAAATATTAGTAGTGCATTACAAAACTGATTAGACTATATTTGGTGGTATGTTTGGTTAGGTATTGACCTAATTTATAATTCAATCCATCGACATAATTTGAATAAGCTTGAGAAATATGATATACCACACTTATTCTACGAGGTGTCTTCTCGTAGCATAGCTTTTCTCGTAGCATCGCTTTGGAGGTACAAAACTTTAAGGAATTGATTCGTAGGTTAAGGAAAAGTTCAAATAACTGAATGACGAATAATTTGTTAGAAATTCTATTCCATTTCTTTTATCAGAACCCGTAGCACGAACAGCTATCGAAAAAAGTAATTTTGTATTTGTACAGCGCTATCTGTTGCCGAAAAGCGAATATTATATTTCCCATTGGGAACTACTCTATCGAGTACTTTTACGCGCGTTTTTTCTCTCGATAGCTGTTCCTGCTAAGGGTACGTGCTATCTGAAACCTATGGAAGTGGCCCTAAATATAGAAGATATTTTTTATGTAAAGAAAACGATTATAAAAAGATTAAGAAAATGTACTTACCATGACTTAATTAATAATTGTGATTACTTTATATTTTTACAGATCACAGATCACATCACCTTCATTGTTATACCATCGAGATGAAGGAAAAAGGCTGAAGGGTACACAGGTAGTCTACAAATAACAATGTAAGTAATAAAAATTATTAAAAGTAGTAAACTAGTAATTTTGATCATTTGCACAGATTGCGGTAATACCATAAATAAATGAAAACGTATACTAAATATACAGGTCAACACAAAAACTAAGTCTCTCCCTTCGCCGCTAATATTGTATTACGATTAATGTCTTAGTTCCAACATCAGAATCAGCATAATTAGCGACTCGGTAGCATAATTGGTCAGTGCATTGGGCCGGAATCCCAAGGGTGCGGGTTCGAGTCCCGTCTGAGGTACTACGGGTGAGTCGATTTTTTCTAGTATTTTTTCTAATATTATTTATTTAAAAAAAAAAAATAGCATTGTGAATGCGAAAAATCTAAATTTAATAATCAGAATCAATCTCAAAACAAATACGCTAGGCAAGTTGAATTAATCCTTACTAAAGTGCCTGTCGGTCTGTTACGCTATCACGCCTAAACTACTGCACCGATTTTGATTAAAGGTACAGAGATACAGTAGAGCTCGAGAGAGGATATAGGTTACCTTTTATTGAATTATAGAATATACAAGGTGTTACAAAAGTACCCCTAATGCCGAATATGGTAGATAGGGACCATCAAACTGAACAACTTTTACTAAGGGACCAACTCTGAAATCGCGAAAAAAAAATCAGCTGTTTCATACATTTTGATATTTTCGTAATAAATTTTTGTATGAAACAGCTGTTTTTTTTTACTTTTGTACTTTTGTAACACCTTGTATAATTGCAAAGGAGCGTCCGCTCTTCTAATAAAACTTCGATTATTGATTTGCACAATTAAAAAGAGTTTATTCTATTACTACTTTATTTGAATATAGATATTATTTTGACTTTGATTTTGACACGTGGAAATAGCATGCAAATAAGCAAATTGCAAAAGAATAATTAGCAAAAAATCTCTTACTTTAAAGATGACTACCGATTCCACAATTAGAAAATGATGATAAGCAAAACGTGTAGAGAGTGTTGGCACCACAGCTTTGAAAGGCGTTTCCTCTCGGCCGTTACCCGACATACAGAGTACAGTCTACTCTTAGAAGAGTAGGTAGTGGGAATTTCATCACCTTATGACGTAAGAGGATTTTTGTACCTGCGTCACAAAAGACGTTATATTTCCAGCTCCTGTCTAATGGCGAGCTTTTCTTTTAATTATTCTTCGTTTGTTTATGGAACATTTGACAAAAAGCTTCCCTAAAACAACATGCGCATTTATTTGTAAGCGCGTTTATTATTAAAATGTAAAGATTCTAATAAGACGAGAACTAAGTTTAGTACAAAATTAAACCCTCACTGACCGCGCGAGCGAAGCGTCTCCGTTTTAGCTTGGCCAAAAATGCTTTCGCATGTCTATCTGTCCGGCTGTCCGGCTGTTCTCCTCTACAGGTAAATTTCAGCAGTTTCGAAAAATGTTTAAAAATGTCATAGACGCCTGGTCTACAGCTCACAGAGCCACTTGTTAGTTTAATTATTCAAATATAGAACACAATCCTTATAATAGCCAGTTATTAGGCAATTGATCCTTAAGTAACAAAGTCCCTAGTTTCAGAAATTAGTTGAGCCATAAATGTGTTTTAAACAAAATTATTCCGCGAAGCTACCAGTAGTTATTCTACTTAAACCATGGTGTGTGTGCATGGTATATTAGACCTATTGGTTTTAATGTTAGGACGCATAATCGTGTGTAGCGTGACTCCGCGGTTCATTGTTGCGGGAATAATGCACTGACGGTAGTGGTTTACGAGGTCTTTCACCGGCCACTCTATATAGGTCAGTTAGATTAGCGACGCTCCCCGCTGCAACTACTCGCAACGTGCTGCAATGGGTAGGCACTAATTTATCTCCCGCTTGTGAAGATGGTGACAGCCCTTCTTAACAATCTAATTATTGACCAATTCTGATGGTCCTAAAATACCCAAGCGCGTCGCTGAATGGTTGAAATATGTTCAAATGAAACATCATAACAAAATAACATAATTATTATTTTCAATACATCTATATTCTTTCTTATATTTATTTATTTCATTCAGTACTTAATAGCATTAAAGCAGAAATAGTAGGTTAATGATTTCCTTGGGCGGTAAAATCTAAGGTCCAGCATGGCCTTAATACTAAGACCATTGTTTCTATTTCTTATCGCAGTATTATTGTACCGCATATGTACATATTAATTTACGATTTTCACGTCCCACATCTTGAACTATAATTTTCCTTGCTTCACGATACTTTATGTTGCATTCCGCGTGTGACGCCAGTACGCTTATCAAAACTCATTTCAACAAATCAGCATCTAAAGTAAAGTGAAATTTAATTCTTTGAACATACGCAAACATACGTTTCTTGAGGATGATTATTAAGCAACCTTATATTACTAAAACAAACGCAATACTATTTAACCTGGACAATACTGCTTCTCACTACCATTTATCAAGCTTCAGTACAAACAGAGCCAGAATGATACCGCTTTACAACAGGCTTTAGATCAGAATCCCATTTAATTTAAAGCGGTTGTTTCGTTACGGAGAAATCCCTTGCCATTTGCCGGAATAGTGGGAACGTTCGTAGGCCAGACTGTGTTCGGCCCAGTTCCGGGGGTCGGCGCCCGAACGTGAACTCTGCACTCCGTTCCATCTCTGCCCTCCTAGTACTTTTTCATCACTCATTTTCCTTAGGACGTTGACGTTTTTGCTGAGAAAGCTTTGCCACTACGTACAGTATTTGTTGTACCTTGTGTATAAATTGAAAAATGACTTAGTATTTCAAGTCTTCCCTTGATTGTAAAGTAATTTATTTTGAATTGAAAAACTGCTATATTTTGATAATATAGAGGTAAAGTATTTGTACCAATGATGTCAAAAATTATTATTGGAGTTTATGGCGCTCTTATGAGAACGGCGGTTTGTCTATCAATGGCAATTCCCTCCATATAGCTGTGCTTATTGATTTCCCGAAATTGAGCTGCCAAGTGATAGATGCTTTCAGGCGCGGTATATCGGACCGCACAAGTCTGCCCCTTGAGGTCAATGTCCGCGGTGGTATATAGGTCAACTGAAGGCGCCTCCTCGTCTGTATTATGTCAGCCTGGTAGATCCATACTGAACAGAAATTCACCTAACGACTAAGGAACTCGTTCGAAAATCAGGAATAATTTTTTGCCGTGTCGTTCTTTGTGTAGGTATCACGAACTTGGTATTCAAATATTGTTCATCAGAACCGGCCGCTTCGTAATAATGAATTATTTATAAAGTGACCGGAAGGGGTTAAATTGAACTAGCTGAATATACGCCTTTTGCAATAACAATCAATACTTGATTAGAAAGTTACCGTTTTTATTAACTTACAATAAAATGGGTTTGTTTGCAATTTCTCTTATTCGGAGAGGTAATAGAAATAACCCCATAGTAGCCCTAATTCAAATGCTTAGCAGCTGCCTCGCATCATGAGGCAGCGATACTTAACCTCGTTTGTTGGTTAACTGCATTATAAGCCGACTAGATTAAAGAGTCACCTATTTGTTTTGTCTAGCTCGCCGCTGGATGCAGCGCAGTCGGGTAGGGTTATAGCTGCATAGTGGTCGGCTGCTGCGCTCGGGCAAAAGGGAAAGTGTGTGGAGCTTCCTGCTCGTACGCGGAAGCGCTTGAAACTAATACGTAACTCTATTTCGCGCCAATCGCTGCGTTTGCAACATCGCTGATGTGATAAACATTGCCAGTGTTAGTCTTCAAGAACGGCATTAGCGGAAACTTACTCGTAGATTAGTAATCAATTACCCATGTCTGATAGATGCTAAACCAGGCGATACCAGATATGTATTCAGTGCGTAATTTACTACGGAAACTGAATTTTGCACAAGCTAATGAACAAAACGTGTTGTTAGTTTAAATATCGAATCTTATTATAAATTGAAATAAAATAAAAATAAGTCTACCTACTGAATGTTGAGTTCTGTACCCTTAGCACGAACAGCTATCGAAAAAAATAACGCGCGTAAAAACATTCGATAGAGTATTTTGTATGGGAAATTTGTACAGTGCCATCTACCGTCGAAAAGCGAAATGATATTTTCCATAGATAAATCTCTATCGAGTAATTTTACGCTCGTTTTTTTCTCGATAGATGCTCGTGCTAAGGGTACTTACGTAACCCTTTGACCCCTTTCCACCCAGTTTCCCAAGCCTATGTTCTCGTTACACGTACTAGCGTATCATTGGCCGGGGTCGACGCCTCTGTCGACCATGTACCATGATTTTACTTTCGTTGGGAACAAGACGTCACGCATCACGCTCTTCGGAGCGGAAACAACAACCGCTGCACATCATTGTCAATTGATTGATGACTTAGCAATCTTCTTTTAGTGTTTGGAACGAGGAAAACTGAAGAATTGTCAAAAATTACAAGCCAAATAAATTGGTTTAGGATTTCTAAAACACACGTATTCCGTAATTTTAAAATGAGACACCGATTTATCTTTCAAAAGAAGCAATTGAATAGTCGTTGTTTAGCGATTACGAAAATTTATGGTCAACAATGAGTTTAGACTACAATAATGGTCATAATCACAATTCATACGTCACGAATTTAACATTTTGCTGATGTGCCTTGAGTGTGAGAGCTATTATTTATATGTAGATTAAGAACGTGTCGTAATTTCCACTATTCTACAATGCCTTACGCATCAACTTTGTACGCAGAGTTATTTTAGAATTTTCAAAAATGTGATAATAATAAGATACCATATGTTCAAACAAGTAGTTTTGATTGGAATATTTTAGAACTATTTTAGAGTCCCGCTAAAAATTTTAATATTATTTACGAGTTAATAAATGGACGCGAGTTCATCCGTACCTCAAATGAAAGCATTGCCGTTATCAACGCAGTTGATGAACGAGATGCGAATAATAGAGACATCAAGTTATAATTAACAAAGGAAAAACAACAGGAGTTTTACACTCGCAGTGAACATGGCAACACAATGCGCTCAGTGCTGGGTGCAGGCAACCGCGCTGCCTTCCGTGTTTGCGCTGCACTTTCACCAATGCACTCCGCACAGCATTTCGTTGAAGGAAATCTAAACAGCACTGCGGTCGTTTTCACTTGATCTTGACTAAAGAGATGCAGGCCGATATTTTGCAAGATTTAATTGCATCTGCGAGGAAATTGAGCCGGTTGAATATAAATTGTTGCATTAGTCGCAGATTAGAGATGCCCGTCTTTGACTTTACGAGGTGTCTGAGATAACAATAATGTTCTTAATAGATATTGCTTCGATATTTACAAGCAATCGTAATTTATGTGCTTGGGGTCTATTTTCTAGCCTTTTGTTCTCATTTTGTTATAAATTCGACAGCTTCTGTTATTCCGTTCAAAAACAATCGCTTTTTGTTAAACAAAATTTCATAATCTACGCGTAATTCCTTAGACGCGTCAGTTGACAGTATTAAAATAATAGTACATCATCTGGAGTGAATAACAACTTGGGGACCTGTTTGACAACAAATTTCGAGGAAAAAATTACAAACATTCAAAATGACCTTTTTATGTTTAAAAAAAAATTCTATAAACCTGCATAAGGGGTTCGTTTTGAATGTTTGTAATTTTATTCTCTGGAAAATGTTGGAGTTGATTTTTACCCTAGCTTCTGTCACATCTACAGAATCATCCAAATAATAAACAATAAAGCCTGGCAAATAGCCATTGTCCTTTCCTAGCTTGCAGCAGTACTATTACGTATTCTATGCCCACAATAGTGTCCCAACAGCGACAAGATAGATCAGCCCTCATTTACCTCTATCGCGGCGGGATAAAAGGATTCCCTCTAAGCCCGGGTACTGACTCTGAAGCGGGGACGCTTAGCGGAGCTCGTTACTTGGAAATGCATTGCGTGCTTAGCCTTCGAGCTGTGCGCTGCTCATTTGTGATAGTCTATACTCTTTTAAATGGAATAAAATGCCACTTTCTCTCTCATGTTAAATGGTTGATTCTTACACTGATAAACTTAATTCTATTTCCGACTCCAGTGCCACTGTAAAAGTTGTATTGTATTAAATATCTTGAAAATTTATCTGAAAAGCTCTAAATGTTTTAGAGGTACGAGGGGAGGTCAAAAAGTTCGCGGAATGAGAGGGAAGGAGATTGAAATTCTAAACCAAACTATTTTTCCTTTTCAATATATTCTCCATTAACTCTAATACATTTTTCTGATCTCTCAAATAATTTGTTTATACCATCGAAAAAAAATATTTGTCTTTGGTGTCGAAATAGGCCGAAATTGCGGACTGCAGTCGTCAAATGGTTTTCCACGCAGCTCTTTCTTCATTTTTGGAAATAAATAGTAGTCACTGGGTGCCAAGTCTGGTCTGTAGGGTGGGTGGTTCAATTGTTCGAAGCCGCATCGGTGAATGGCAGCCGTCGCAACATGGCACGTGTGAACGGGTGCATTGTCGTGCAGAAGGAGCACACCTTTTGACAGCTTTCCTCTTCTTTTTTCCTTGATGGCTACTTTTAGTCTTTCCAGTAAAGAAGCGTAGTATTGTCCCATTATAGTCACACCACGTTCTTTATAATTTTTTTGACGATTTCCGGTGTAGTGACCTCAATTGGCCGTCCGGAGCGGGGGTCGTCTTCAATGGACTCTCTTCCTTGTTTGAAAAGACCATGCCACTTGTAAACCATGGTTTTACCAGGGGCAGAGTCCCCGTAAACCGCCAACAGCTCTTGAAAAATAATCTGAGCGGATTTTTCTTGCTTGGTAAGGAACTTAATAACGGCGCGGTGCTCAATTTTTTCCATACTGGCTGACATCTTCCCGATTTTGTTGTTTAAAGGTCGATAACTCAAAAGTTAATGACCCGATTAGGTTCAAACTTGGTATATATACTCTTAATGAGGTGCTTAACTAGTGACTACCTGCACGAGTAAATCTACCCCCGCCAACCCCTCCATTCCGCGAACTTATTGACCTCCCCTCGTAAGACTTTCAAACGTATTTCTTAGTTAGTCATTAAAAGGACTATAAACACTAAGTCTACTTACATTAATTAGCGATACCTACCTTCAACAGTAGTTATATGAAGAGCGATACGACGACATCTAACAATATATACGACGTTAGATTTTGATCACGTGTGTCTTTTTAAGTGAGTGTTTTAAAAATAATAAGTAAACATTTTCCCCATGTATTGGAGAAAAAAACGACAAAAATAATTAGACCTTCTCATATTACGTAACACACACAGCACGTTCAACTGTTGTATGGGATTCACAATTAAAGTTTAACTGTGTATTTGTCGTAGGATAATCGTATAAACTGAATCTTTGCAAAAATCCTAGGTCGATTGTGAACCAGATAATTAGAATGTTAGATAGATTTTCGCGATTGGATATAATCTAGGAATCGATTTCGACATCTTCAGTCTGATTGGTCAGGACTCTTCTTATAGGACTATAGGACTAATTAGAGCGTTCGTCAGTCTATAATGTTGACGTCAGTCAATCAGCGCGCGCAAAGTGATGTTCTTCACTATTTGCATTTTTTTAAGATACGCTGGATTTTTGTAAAAATACTAAACATTACTTGGGCAATTGCAAAAATCTGTCTCAGATTCTAATTATCCGGTTTTTTGCAATCATTATTAGATTTTTTGCAAAGATGCGGTTTTTACGAATATCCTACGACATATACATTTACGGATGCATCCACGGGTTTTGTGACTTTCGAGCATCAAACATCTTGCAAGAGACGAAAATTGCTCTGCTGTGTCTCCGAAGTATTCGAAATAATATCCGAAGTATTGACGTGACGAGAAGTGACGTAATCATAAGCTTTTCACAATAATGTTAAAAACAAGATTCCAAAGAGTTACCGAGCACACGCCAACGAGATGTAAATGTGACGTCATCAAAAGCTTCTTAAGATGTCAAATAAATTTTACAATGTCACCTAGGTCAAGTCACTGAGCACCTCGGAGGAAATACCGATTACCCTGAATTACCCAATTGCTGCGTAAAAAAAACAGCTATCGAGATCAAAAACGCGCGTATAAGTACTCGATAGAGTAATCCTCTATGGTAAATCTCATTTCGCTTTTCGGCGGTAGATACCGCTCTACAAATTTCCCATACAAAATAACTCTAAGTTATTTTTTTTGATAGCTGTTCGTGCTAAGAGTACGGGAGTTTCTAACAACATGTCAAATTGTAACCAAAGAGACACCAACCAAGATTACCCCCGGAAGAGATAGCAATAACTATAATGGCAAAATTGTAACGTAGATGTTTGTTAAGTCATCAAATAATCCTTTAATATCATCTATATAAAAAAAATATCAGTTAAACCAAGACATGGTCAAGATACCAAAGAGTCACAATGCACCTACTCAGAAGAAATACCGATGACTCTGAACCAAGGAGCTTACTGCTTAACAGAGATCAAATCAAATCTTCTTACAATACTAGGTATGTCGGTTTTTTTCGTCGTCATTTTGTCGAGTTCAGTTCGGTGGCTATTTTAATTATTTGCAAATTGATTCATAGTGGATATTGTGTCTTGAAATTGGTGTAATTTTGTGTGTGACAAGTGTCTACGCAACTGAACAATATGTGGAATCATTGAAATAGGCGCGATTTCGGTCGTGTGAAGCTGAGACTTTAGTGGTGACTATCTCAGCAGAACTTACCGAGTAAACTGACTTGATATACTAGGTGCCAAATGCTTCAAAAAGCATCGGAATGCGATGCCCTTCTAATGCAAGCCGAATCAATATCACTGTACCCTATCCAACACTTGAAACTGGCAAAAGTATTCCCTGAAGAGAAGTGAATTGCCAAAACAAAAATAATAAGGAGAATGGTATGTCAAAAAACTATTACCAAAGAGTCACCGGTCACACCTTCTCCGGAAGAAATACCGATGACCCTGAATGGCCATCATGTTGCGTAGGTGCTCGCGGCGTGACGTCACGGGAGCGCCGGCCGCTGGGTCATCGCCTCGGCCAGGTGCGTTCACACCACTTCCACTGTTATCCTGCCGTTACTTCCTGGAGATGGGAAGGGTTTTCGCGGTTTTTGTTACGCAATTCCGATTTGGTGCATCTCTAAAAATGAAAGTATTTGATAGTATAATGACGAGTCTATCAAATATAAACTTATTAGAACCAACTTTAATGTCAGTGCGCTTAAAAAGCAATTGTCGATATGCGGAAATTAACGAATTAATTTTGTAACTTTAGGACAATATTTTTGCAGTGCTACAAATCTTCTTAGGTCTAAATAAACGGAACTAATTATGACTTTACATTGACTTTGAAATGTTTGAAAACTAACAAACCTTGTTAAGTGGATGTTGGCAACATTAATTTACATTTAATAACAAGATGCAAGGAAAATAAGTGAGCAAAAAGCAGGGGCGAATATTGTTACGCAAATGGGCAATACTTACCTGCATATTTGTTTATATTAATTGCTTACATTGAACAGACAGCAAATTTAAATAACTTTATCGGAGTATGTGGATGCTTTAGTAAAAAACAATCTTATGTACTTACTTATAAATAAAAGAAAACTTTTCCTTGGTTTAACACCATTACTTCTATCAATATACCGCTAGTGTATTTTCCGGATTTGAAAATATATTCAGGCATTTACGTCATATTAGAATTTCAGAAGCAGAAAATCTCCAATTCATAACAAAGTACTGACGTCGTCGATCAAAAACGGTAATTGATTTGAATAATAGTATGGAAAACAGTGCGGCGCCCCGCGATGTCCGCCAGAGCGGGACGGCACTACGTCTGTGAGCTCCGCGCAGCTGTGCTAAGGACGGTCGTTGGCCCCGCGATCGTCCGCGAGTGAACTCTCCAGCCGAATTGTGTGCGTTTATTTATCGTCCGTACTTACTTCCACGCTTCGCGGTGTGTCGGTAAACTCGGAATCTCCGCTGTGCTCCATTAGTGCTCCATTGATGCAGTTTTAACGGATGCAGGCGGCACCGACTCACAGGTAATCCATTTGACACCTTCACACGATCGTCTTGTGTTTATGTTTATGTTTAGTTACGTCGCTGACATACCACACAGCGCACTACATAACAACAATGTTAGTTTGGCACTACCAGTGACAATTCATCGGATGTAAGAAAGTTGTATTTGACAAAATATTAATAATGTAATTAGAATTCATTCAACATTCTAAGAGTTGATATATTTAATTGAAAATAATATTAAAAAAAACTTTATAAATGTAAAGTAAACCATATAAATCATTAAAAAGGATTTATTTTATTGATTGGGCTTCTTTTACATTTGCAAAAACTGGTTTATTTTGTAAAAACACAAGTAAGAACAAGAACAAATAGGGTGAATGACATATTTTAATACCATCATCGCACGTGTTTCCAAATCGTTGTGATAAGGCACTTTTTGATTTGGTCCTTCGATAATAATATAAAAGTCATTGAACGTAACTTTAAGCATGCGTTTATCGCACACGACCCCTTGCAAACATCCATTATCACTATTAGCATTAACCATTCAATCAATATGATGATATTGATATTCTGTATAGTTTCAAATCCATTTCGAAGTAAAAAATAATAATGTAAGCTTTTGATAGTATTATTTTTCTTTCACAATTTTGTTTTCGTATTTGTTTTGTTTTCGTGAGTTACTGCTTTCTACCACAGTAGGTATCTATATGTTTTGAAAAAAAAACTAATATATATACTGTGTTTCTACTTCTCTATATGAGTAACAAAGCTGCATATCGATGACATTTACTAGTCATTCACATCACTCAGGCCGTCACAGCTGAAGGTCAACGACCGGACTTTGTTTAAATAAATTATAGGTACTTATAGTTATTTGGTTAGATACCGCGTTACGTAGGCGATGAGATGACATCAGGATAACGAACAAACTAAAGTATATCTTTTCCCAACTTTTGTTATTCTTCGCTTTAAGAATTCGTTATTCACATCTAAGGAATGATTCGATTCAATTTTAAATAATACTCTTCCTGGTTGTTTGAAAGCAATATGTTTTAGAATTGTCAATAAGCATGAACAATTTCATAAAAAAAAAATCCTAACATAACTATTGGTAGATCAAATATTTGAGAACTTTAAAACAAACCTTCACACAGCTCTATCTCTCATTACTAGATCGCTCAATGTAGAAAAAAAATGAACCGAAATATTTCAGGTTTTTTAGACGCAGAATAATAAAATGTAGGAAATTTTTATTTCGCACAAACCTGTTAATTTTTATTCCATTCCATTTCCATCCCGGAATAATTCGCTTACGCTTAGCGCAAGAATTCGCATGATAGAGAACTTCGCTAAGTTGAGTCCTACCTCCAGATACAGAGGCACTTGAAGAAGAGAAGAAGAATATTTGACCTGACCCAGACTCATGTTTTAAATGTCTAACAACTACGTAGACTCGTATCACACGATTTCCGGGATTTCTCTTCATGACCGGTTTTTTATATACCGTGTTAATTAATTGAAAAGTAGCTGTTTTTCACTGAAGTTTGATATTCTTCCCAGTGTTCGCAACAAATTAAACATTACGCTTCGTTATTTTCCCATTAGCGTGTAAATAATGTAATACTTAGCTCCTTTATCAGTGCGTGTTGCTTGTTGCGCCGGCCCAAGTCATTGTCACGTAGCGTTGTGTACACGGCGACCATTCCCAATGTTTACTGCTCTTATCATAACATGCTAAATCTGGACGTCCACTGCCAGCTATGATACTACTACTTATGTATGTATAAAGGAGTAAATGATTTGTTTTACGCATATAAGTACAGCGTGTTTTTACTAGCGTTAATTAGCTTTCTGTTTCAATTATCATTCATGTTCATGGAAGAATGGGAATAAAGAAATTACAATGATGATTGATCTTTTAATATGTATCTCTTAAAATTAATCCGATATTCTACTTATTGCTTCAAGTAACAGACTTCTGTTATACTAACGCTTAGTAAGTAACAACTTTTTTAATATTTTGATAATTATTTTGACAAAGAATAGAATAATATTTATTTTTTGTAATTTTTTTTTAATGATTACAATTTGCAACGAAAATCATATCTTCGTATAGCTCACCCAATCCATCGCTTGTATTGTACACAAGTGCACGAGTGGGTTCAAGTTCGGACGAGCGACAATGAACTTGGCCGTGACTCATGCATGCCAGCCATCAGTGTTACGAAACCATAAACACCGCGTATCTGCGAATGCAACCGCATGCAACGAGACGCCATTGTCCACCTTGTTACCAGGGCTGCCTGCCAAAATAAATAAGGAGTTACATCGTTGCATTATGACAATTTATACTTGATTGAATATTGTACTAAAATTAGTGATGCGCATTGGAAGTTTATGCCAAAAACATTAAAATTGTTACTGCAAACTTGAGTTTTTGTTTGTCGAAATTTTTCACTAACTACCGCAACCAAAACTATATTACGAGTATATTATTTTAATCAGTATACAGTTGAATTAGTATTTATAAGAACCAACTAAATACATTAGTGCAATGGCAATTGCCTAAGTTTTCATTAAAATCACTTAAGTATGGAATATCATTAATATCTACAATTTTCAAAGTGATAGTGGGACTAGCCAGACTTAAAAAATATTCGCACTCCCTATAGCAGCCATTACATAGTCAATCCAGATCGTGATCCGATCAAGATCCATTGATCGCATTCAGTGAGATAGACTGTGTATCGTGTTCGCGATCTGTCAATCTCATACAACCACTAGCCAAAGTAACATTTGCAAATCTTCGTTATCGTTTCGCTTTGAATCATGTATGGGATTGAAAACGTCAAATCCTTACATGTATCGAAGCGAAGTGATAGCGTTTGTAAATGTTCTTTGGCTAGGGGGGCTGGATCAAAATCACTGATCACAGTCAACGGATCTTGATCGGATCACGATCTGGAGTGACTGTGCTATGGCTGCCTATAGCTCTACCATAGTTCGACTGCTCTATATGGGGTTGCAATTGCAAGCCCTGCTTTAAAGCTGCGCGACGCACAAACGTTATCGCATTGGTTGGTACACAATATTATGACTATTCTATTAATAAAGTGACGGTTAAGTTACGACTTGCATACAAATAGTACACGTCTTTTATTGACAAGTACTATCAGTTCCTATTATGCAACGACTGTAATTTCATTAAGGGTAGCGACTTTTCAGTAAAAACAATACTCTTTTCAATACTGTCGCAGAATGTGCATGTGATTAAATATGTCTAGGTACTCTTATGTCGTAGATATGAAGAATACTACTAAAAGAATACTTAAATCTAATCAATTATAGAAGGATATTCGTTCATTGTTTATGTCCCTACCAAATGCTTCGATCAACTTCCCTACAAGTACGTCGATTTATATTCTGTTAATTCAGTTATTAAGTTGTTAATTTATATTCTGTGGTAGAACTCTGCGTTATAAAAAGAGGTCGAACTGCCCTCGACAGATATCAATAGATAATGATTATTAATAACATCCGCATGTCAAATACTTACAACACAATTACATTGAATAAATAATAATATTATGCCGTCAAAATTTTTGCGATATAAAGGTGAACGACCCACAAGAATGTACGAGGTATCTTCAGGCATAACAACGCTAAGCTGTGCCGATTACCGACTGTCTGTGACGCGAACAACACAAGTATAATCACGATCGGGGTGTTTACAAAACACCGAAGAGCAAGTGTGTAATGACGCTTGGTAGTTCCTCTATTGACAACTTGCAACGACTTTTAATAATACTGTGTACTTTATTAAGAAAAAAATTATTGAGAAAAATCACCTATTCAAACTAGACATGGGACGAGTATGGTTTGGATTCGGTACCCAGCGGATACGGCACCTTTTTAGAATCCGGCCGGGTAATGGGTATTGATGCTGGGTAGTTCACTAAAGGAAAAATAAGGACTAATACTAATTGAGAAAGCATTTACTGAGCAAGAAAAAATCAATATCAAGAAAATTACAATAGTTTGTATAATTTATTTAATATTTTTAATTTATTACTGGCAAATTATAATGTAAGAACACGTGAGTCACGAACAGTGACTCGGTAGCTCAGCGATCAGAGCATTGGACCGGTTATCCAAAGGTCGCGGGTTCGATTCCCGTCCGAGAACATGATCTGGTGCGAGTCGTATTTTTTCTAGTATATTATTTAGTATTATGTAAGAACACCAGTTTTTTAGCACGATTGACATCAAGCAGACTTCTTTTCTTCTCGTTAATTATTAATCCTGCTTCAGAAAATAGGCGTTCGCTGTAAACAGAACTTGCAGGTGTAGATAAATATTTAACCACAACTTTTCGTAATATATCGGATAATGTCCTTTTTAGAAGCCCGCCATATGTAGGGATTTGTATCTATAGCGGGTACCCGGCCGGGTACCCGAAGTTGGCCATGCCGGGTACTCGGTTGCCGGGTATCCGGCAAAATCATTCCGTCCCATGTCTAATTCAAACATTGGTGTGTTTAAATTGAAATTCAAACATACTCGTACTTTAAAAGGGTTATTAAAGATAAAGTAAAAAAGTATATCTCAATAAATAGTTTCTCGTCTTTGTCGTGATAATGAATTTCATTTTCATCAGAAATTAAACCTTTATAGACATCGAAGAGAGAAAACAAGCTCGTTAGGACAGTACTGTCGACAATTACCTGTTGCTAGACCGCCGCATAGGTGGCCCTGACATTGGACACTAAGTGACATCATTTGGTTGGTCCCATTCTGTCAAGGTTCCTAGTAAAAGGTACCGCTACAGCATGAACTAGGGTTCGAATAATAATGAAAGACGCACACTGGATACAAAAAATATATATACGGTTTAGTCAAAATGTGGCTTTGTTGTCGTCATTTTATAAATAACAAAAACTTCCCTTCAGATGTTTATTTTTTTTATATGTCTGATTTTCTTTTTCATCTATTCTTGTGTCAGGCACGTCCTATTTAAGTTTCAAGTCTTTACCCGTAATTTTAAATTCAACCAAACTAAAAGTACTTTTGATTACACGTTGTTTTATTATTTTAAAGGCTAAATAAATTGTATAATTAAGTACATAATAGTTATTACATTTAAACCGACATTAAGTATAATTGTTTGTATTCACATTTATGCCGATATTGACATACGTCCAATATTTGTTTTATAAACAGATTTATCAAAACAATCTGTTGGAGCGGTTTTAATGAATTTTGTGTAGACATTTTGTTACGATTTCTGCATCGTTCGTGCGGGAAAGTCTGACAATCAACCTATTAGTATTTATCTCTCGTCTTAACTGTGCGCTTTCAAGAAGTTATGCGCCCATTGGATCATAACTTGTGCATTTGAATGCAGCCTGTCGCCTCGTGTCGCCGGCCCGTTACCGTCATGTCGAGATTGTCATCGTGCTTGCGCTAAAAATATTCAAGTTTGCCAAGGTTATGAGGACCTTTTGCTCTTTGAAAATATGCTTACTTAATTTAGAGTGTAGATTTTCAAGTACACACGACAGCACGTCAGGTTATACAGTTAACCTGCAACAACAGCTTTTATTACGTAGGGCATAAAGTCGGTCTCAAGGTCAACATGTATAGTCTGAGGTGCCGTCTTGTGTACCTACGCAGCTAATACTGAAAGTTTATTACAATAAAAACTTAAAAAACCCATAATTATTTACAAATACATTACGGCTGTGGTACAAACTAAGTTGCTTCCTTACAAGTATGATCAGATGACTTACCAATTAGATTATTAGACTACTATGATGCATGACTTACACTAGAATAACGAATTTTTAAAATTAAACTAAACAAAAAAAAAAATTTCCGAGATTTTATTCTACCACTTTTTTTGCGTAATTAATATACACATTCATGCTAAATTACAGATTTCTAGTACTTAGGGCCTCTAAGCTAAGCCGCGGACGGACGGATGGACGGATGAAAGGACGGACAGTCGGACATGGCGAAACTATAAGGGTTTCTTGTTGACTTGACTACGGAACTCTAAAAAGAGCAAACTCGCAAGGAAGGCCCGAAAAAGGTCGTCCTGCGGCGGAGATTGCCGACGACTCCCGAAGGAATGACAAGGAGCTTTCCTTGGAACGCGGAAAACGTCTCGCACATGTTGAAAATACGAGTGGTCATTGACCCCGAGAGAACACAGCTGGTGGAAGTGGCGGTAATCTCGTGATGCGCCTATTTGTAATCGCGTGCTGAGCTTCTGTGTTTATATATCTCGTGACTAACATTGTTTACTTGGGGGCTTGAAACGTCTACCACTGCCGATTCACTTTTTCAGATGATTACTTCAGTTATAAATTATTTTGTCATGATTATTTCGACATATCTGCTTATTATAGTCGTAGACATTAACGAGGATGTCATAATTATTTTAATTCGAATGTTGGAAATGCGAACAAAAATGTTTATATGGAATTGTCATAGTGTACGTTGTTACCATTTTTTCTAATGAAGAGCATTTATTTAGCTATAACAACGAGTTTTCTGACTTTAAAGTAACATTATTGCTATTTTAGAAACCAATGCAGTAAAAATAGTTGCACTCAGATTTCTGAACAGAAAAGTGGTAAGCCGGAACCGTTAAATGATTCCAATCAATTCACAGGCTCTTTTTTTGTGAAATCCGCATTAAATTCTGCTACAAATTAATTACACTCGTCAGCTCCATAAGAAGAGCTATGTTTTTCATTACGATTCAGAGCGGTAACCTGGCTGCCTAACTTTTCCTTAATTTTAAACTTTTCGAAAAGTAAATACTAAAGTGATAGCCAGATTTTATATATTTGACAGTTAATAGGTAATAAACTTTCGTTTAATATGTATTTTTGTACTGTGCGTGAGTAACGTAGAGAAAAACCAAAAAGTCAAGAGCTTAATAAGCAATTGATTTGAAATCAAAGATAAGTAAAGATAAAATCTTTGAATGTCTGCTTCAGGAACAGCTAAGCCGTGCAGCGGTTAAATTGCTTTAGACATCAGAGATTGGTGCTTATATTTTATTAATCATTTTTTAACCCTTATTTATTCTAGTCGCCTGTGTAGTGCACTTTCTAAATGATTATTTTATATAAAGGGAAACCGAAATTAAATAATAGTAATAAAATTATTACGGCACTGACTTTCTTTCACGTAACTTACCGATTTTTAATTTGATTCAGTAAATTGACACTAAGAACTGTCAGATTTATATGAGCAATGGCGTCATTCTCATAGATATTATATAATAATAACAATAAAAAAAAATTTCTCCAACAATCTACAATGAAGTCTTTTATTCTAAGATTACAACTAAACAACTATTAACTCAAAAGATCTGACGGTTCTAAGTGTCAAATTACTGACTGGAATTAAAAATCATACTTTAATTTGTTCGCTTAATAATGCACTACGATATTTTTTTAAATTTTTCAGTAGAAAGTCAAGCAAAGGTTAACAAACATTGAAAAAATTCAATAAAATATTTAAGGATCAATATAACAATTATTTATTTAGTTGTTATTTACCTGCCGCCCCCCCCCCCCCCCCTCAAATGGCCAACATTCTATACGTTTGAACGCTACGCTCAGATGTCAATCTGAAAATAAAATTTAACAGGAAAATTAGTGATTCGAAACCAGCAGTGAATCACCAAACACCTCCGGGAAAATATTTATTGGTCTTTAATGGCAGTTACTGTTGCGTCGCTTTTAAAATCAACGGACGTAAGCAGTCTTGACATGTTCTTTTGAAATGGACGTAGAAATTCACCAAAAAGTTTCTTTTTTATTTTTTACCAACAAAATTACGTTTCTTTTAAAGAAGGTTTTTGGTATATTAGAGGGGATAAGATCACTCGATGTTATCGCAAAATTACTTCCCCACCACGGGGTTGATTCCCCACGTTCGCTGCAATAGAATCAACGTCTAATTACGTTGTAGATCGCAATCTTGTCAATGTAATATTATATTTGCTATTTATCAAAGGTAACAGTCGAACATGTTGTCTTATTAATTTACAAAAGTTAGTTAAACTCTATTTTATATATTATCATAATAACCATAATATATTTAATAAAAAAAGAGTGTCGCCAACAATACAATACATTTTTCCCGAAGTACTTTGTGTGCGAAATCGGAAAAGGTAGTTTTATTTTAAGATTTCTGCTAAAACGTAGCTTTAATGAAGTAAAATTTTATCTTAAGTTTATCTTAAGTTAAAAGCAAGTCAATCATGCTAACATTAATTTTTAAAACTTACTCCACAAAAAGAATATCCACTGTTAAAACATATTTCAAAATAAACCTGTTTAAAAAAATGCATGACTGCGCTTCACATGTTCAGTTAGTCATTTGTTAAATTTGTTTATGTGTGGCCCACAATTTCATTAATTAATAAATAAGTCATTGGACCATTTCACACTTTTTCATTTTTATTTAGGCCAATTTTGTTTTTAAACAATTTCAAAATAAAGTTTTTCTCTAATATTTTAGACAAAGGCTAAAAAAAAAAGTTGATAAACGAGACGTTAACTTGAAAGCTTAAGTTGAAAAAGTTAACTGGTTACTTCTCAATAAAAGAAGTTTCCGTTAAAAATAATCAATAATGAATTTAGGTTTTCTTTGAAAGCTAGACGTAAAGAGCAGTCGTCTTTTGTTTTGTGTCTGAGCTGCTAGTGCTTGAAGGCAAATACTGAAGTTTGTGAAAGTACTCCCTGCTTGTTACTGAATGTGCGGAGTTCTAAATTCAAATGTCTGCAGCCACTCTGCAGCACAGATCTTTTTTTGTTTTTAACCAGCTTGTAATCCGGTGTATGCTTCATGCCTAATTCGCTTTGAATTTGGAATGATTTGTCATCAGGCGAGATTAGCATTAACTCGCGTGAAGCCCGCACGCACGACCATTCATTCTCATTCATTCATTATAGTTGTTTTTATTTTATTGGGCGTAATTGAATCAATCTTGATAATCGGAGCTTAAAGTTTACGTGAATGACTTAAAAGCGTATGTACTCTCATATCGCATTAAATTATAATAAAAGCAGAATGTAAATATAAGAAGTATTTGGAGGACGTCTGTCGAGCTTATAACAGTTTTCGGAAGTATCCCAATAGTGCACTGGAAAGCGGAAGCATAGTTGGATTGGAGGTCATTGAACCGCGCGCTGAGTCAATGTCAGCGGCGGCAAGGCGTGGGTCCAAGATTCGGTAAGAACAAGGGTGCGTTCGGCACGGGGTAGCAGGGTGCAACAGTCGCGGGGTAACGACCGGGCCGGGGTCGACGCCCGGCGCCACGCGGCCGAGCGACCGAGCCATCCGATTGATCGGAGCGAGACGGCTATATAAGTACCCTAACGATTTAACTACCCCCGATCTTAATGGGGGATATAACACTTTGTTAGGTAACAAATAAGGTATGATTCGGTTTGCTCATCGGTTGATCGTGGAGGCTTTCCGGATTCGGTATCTGTAGGTGGGTCTGTATACGTTAGCTTTAAGGGAAGTAGTTTTGCTCAAAATATTGATTTTTCCGCGGGCCTCGCGGCCGCATGGGCGTGCGTGTGTGCGCGCCGCGCGCGTGTGCGTGCGACTCTATTTTGGGTAGAGCACGTGGTCGTAGTTGTTGCTTGTTGACATGCGTTTTTATTTTTATGGCGGCTCCGCACAGGATCAGTTAATTACGTCATCTTATTGTTTGTTATCGCATTATCTGCTGTTGCATTTCCTGGTATTTCATAGAATGTATAAAAAAGGACTTTGATCATAAATAAAGGGTTTTTTTATTGATGTGAATAATCACAGATTACATAAAATTCTGTTTTAAAGGCAAATGGCTTTATTTGTTTTCTAAAGATTTTGTTAATTTGGCCTATATATCAAAATCCTTTCCATAATAAAATCTTCGCTAATACTGGGCACAATATCTATTGTTATGTAATGTCAACGCAACGTTCAGTTCAGACGTCGTTTTAGAGGTTCACTGGACAGAAGACGGCTCGCAATACATAAATGTATGCTATCCACAAGTTCTTTCCATCTCGGATTATTATACGCGTTTATATGTGGGAATACTGGGAATATGTGTGCTTGTTCACACAGGGCCGGTTTAAGAAGCGCACACTGCCGTAAAACGTTACCCTTGATTTTGCCAGCTCAAGGTCTCTACCCTCTGTGCTCACTCGCTCGCACCCCCGCTTTTCCGAATACGTCTATGCTCCTCTATAAAGCGGACAATGCCGAAATTCGCCGACCAGGAGCCAGGGTCGACGACCGCTACCGACATACGTATTGGTAAATAAACATTGCTATAGCTATAGGTTATGTAATGAAAATCCATGCGGTTCTGTGTTTTGATTTGTGTTAGGTGCGCTGAGGTGATAATAGAAATTAAAGTCTGAAGATTATCCAATAGAATAGATAAGTTCATTGAATTTTCTCTGATATTATTTTTCTATGTTGCACCAATAATCAATTAATAGGCACCTAAACCTATCTCCGAAAAAAATATGTAGTGATTGTAACAAACATAAAATACGGAACTCTACAATGAACCATTTGTTACTATCAAATTATGTAGGTGCTTAATTTGAAATTAAAAAATAAAATCTCCAATTTTAATACAAATACAATTTCAAACTATTCTTGCTGTTCAGACTGTAAAAAAAAAAATTACTGCACATTAACAAAATGTACCTAGAATACCAAATAATATACTAGAAAAAAGTTTTTACATAAAAATAGCATTGTGACTGCTAAAACCTCAAAATTTAAAAAATGTACCTAGAAGTTTGACTGGCTTTGAAATAACTGTTCTCAATGGTCAGACTAAGTAGTCTGGATATCAATATTACGGTTGGCCTCAAAAGTATCTACGTTTCAGTGCGAACTTGCACCAGCAATGATTGCGTTAATATAGTAGGGTGGCATGGCATTTGTAGATGCCTTATAGTTAGTGCGACAAGTTACTGAAGTATTCAGCTACTTCTGAGACCGACTGTACCTGATATAATAATAGTTGATGCAAAATTCAGAATAGAAATAAAATTGGCAACCACATCATTTCATTTCAACGAATACGTGGAAGTTTGTCTAAATGCTTCACTAACTTTATCTCGAGCTGTGTCTTACAGGGAGGGAAGGGGGTTGGACAGATTAACTGGGCACTTATAGTTCCTTTGTCTCGCCTCGGAGCGACCTTCAGAGTCCCTCGAGGCTACGGGGCAAATACAGCTTGAAGAAAGCAATTTTCCCGATATTGCTATTGCAGCGATTGCAAGATTTGCAAGTGTTAACTTCAGAGTTTCTATTTACCATTCCGTCAAATCAGGTTTTTGATGGAGATTAGTTATATTCTATATTTTTTCAATTTAACTAAAACGGTTGTATTTATTACTTGAATAGTACTTCTTATATGTCTATACATTTTATAGTATACAACATGTTACAAAAATACCCCTAATGCCGAATATGGTAGATAGGGACCATCAAACTGAATAACTTTTACTATGAGACCGACTCTGAAATCGCGAAAAGTCAGCTGTTTCATACATTTTGATATTTTCGTAATTATTTTTTGTATGAAACAGTTGATTTTGTTATTTTATAACACGTTGTATACAGTCTTATATGTCTATACAAAATCTTGCTTTATTATAACCACCTATCAAACTTCAGCGAAATCCTAAAAATGAGTTAAAGATTAGACCGTAAAGAGTGAAAGGTAAAATCATAAGTAAGTTTGGCAAGCTTAAGTATTTCTTGATTGTTGGTTCAAAACATCAAACACTTGAAAAAACCTATTTTTTTACGGAAAGTCATAGACCACACGTAAAGTGCGAACTCTAAAACTTAGTTCCGCTACTGCCTGTACTATTATATATTCTGTTCATAATTAAATATATCCAACTGTCAAAGCAGTTTTACTTTTATCGCTTTAGTACTAACGCTACCATCACACGTTGTGCAAGAACCAGGTAATGAATATAGTAGTTACCGGTATGAATCTCTTGAGGATGTTACGAACTCACGGAATCAAGTATGACTAAGTTCTTAGTCAGTTAAAGTTACATACGGATGTTAGAACGTTAGGTAAGTTTGAATTACTATAAGTTTTGATTTGTATTACTAAGAGTTTGAATAAATATATGTAACTGAAAGCTTACTCTCTGAATAAGCAAAATTATATTTATTTTGTTGTTTTTGTGATTTTATTGTAAGGAATATTTAAAACAGTAAAATAATAACAATATTTCTTTCTCTAGAAAAATGTTTTCATTCAGTTGAATAATACTTACCGAATAAGAAATAGTGTTCATGTTTAACACATTTATGACATTATAGTAATAACTGCTTTACATTTTACATTAAAAAAAATTAACATGCTAGGAAGTATTATAAAACTCGTTTTAACAACAAAAAAATAAACACATTATTCGCACGCTGCCCATTGTAAAGCCGTCACAGTCACAGTTGCACTGACAGATCTATTCTGCTTTCAACAACAAAAACTCATTAGTGAGCAAAACAAACTACCTATATTCCCTGAGCGTTTGATTACGTGTCGGTCTGAGGGTGGTCCCGACCTACCCCACCCCGGGACCTACGCCAACCTGCACCGATGCACATATCCAGACATCTAGACATCTAGGTACCTATACATACTAGTCTCGTCGCACACTAATAAAGCTTCCCTTGTGTTAGTGACATTGCACCCGAACTATACGAATCTATGTTCGTCGGGCGGGAGGGATGCACCAATTTGCTTGCTAATGAGGGGTTGAAGACACTTTTATATGTTCGTGTCTGAAAAGATATAATGGCCTAAGTTGGACCTTAAGAATTGAAGTAATGTCTGCAATTGGAGATGTTTATTTGGCGTGTCTGCAACAGTAGTTTTTTTAAATGTGATTGATATCTGCCAGCATATTTGATGACCATATGACCAGACATTGTTTTGTTGATAATATCCCTTGTTGAGATATTTTTTATTTATTTATTTAGGAAACAAGGAGATTACTTACACATAGCACTTTATTCGGTTCTTTAAGTATTTGTACAGTAAACACTGTTATCCTCAAATATATAATAGATCGCTTAAATTGGTAAAAAATAAAAAACCGTTGTCATCTGTTCTGTTATAAAATCCTCATTAAACTGATAAAACCCGTCCAATTCCAAGAATTGCATTTTGCATGTAATGTATATTTTTACTTATATACATATTTGAAAAACGCACTCACACTTCTAGAATCAATGTGTACGCGGACCTACCCCAACGATCCGTATGCAATGCATTCAGACGCAGTAGGTCTGCATAATCACCAACACTAAGTAAAAAGCCTGTGTTCCAGACAGAAGGGCCGCTCCGGCCGTATTTAACAACACTACCGTCATTTGTTTTAATATTTAATATTTATTTTAATATTTTGACAATATCACATACATTGCTCCGATTCCAAAGTAAGTAGCTAAAGCACTTGTGTTATAGAAATCAGAGACAACGGTGGTATCACAAACACCCAGACCTGAGCCAATATAGAAAAGTTCGTTTTCTAAATTAACCCAACCGGGGATCGAACCCGAGACCTCAAGAGATGGCGACACCTTGAAAACCGGTGTACAGAGCCAGTGGACCACCGGAGGTCGTCAAAACCGTCATCGTTTTGTTACGCTAGGAACTCTTTGGTAATGCTATAGTGTGACATGACATTGCCTGTCGAAATGTCTATGTGCGCGGAAAAACGTGATTTGTTCCGAACGGTTATTCTGCCTACTTTATATGTTCTTCTAGAACCAACGTGTGCAACGTACTCGGATGCAGTCGGTCTGCATATGCACTAACACAGTCGTAGTTGTTGTTTACTCGAAGTACAATTATTCTGTCGAGGTATTGGGTGACACCTCAATAATAAGTGCCGATGTAAAACCATTTGCTATTTCAACACAAATAAATTTCGACAGAGATTTATGAATTTGATAATATGTAAACAAAGTTCTTTTATTAATAAAGTGTATATGTATGTATTTAAAAATATATAGTAGTAGTAGCTGTTAAAACTTCTAAATTACTCTTTCCAAAGTAAACATAGAAACTTTTTTCTATACATAAGAATTATTATTACATACAAAAAACTTTAAGCTGGGATTCTTGGACTGCACAAATTCACAATAGACAAAACTGTCTACGCCGTAGCAAGTTTTCTACGAGAATCAAATTATATGAAAGTTGTTAGTTAGACAATTTATTTACATGTTCTGCATTTACTAAAAAATGTTAATCCATTTTGATGCTTATATATGATATATAATTTATTTATTTATATTAATTACAGTTTTTGAAACACTAGCACTCAGTTTTTGTTCTTAATTAAAAATATTATTATTAAGTCATATTTAATAAAATCAATATTTTCAGTTTTTATAAAGTTTATTGATTATTATGGATACTAAACGGAGTGGTTACATTCTTACTTTGGATACCATGATATGATAAATCCATGGTTTCAATTTAATCTCGAAGAGCGCCCTCCGTCGGTGAGTAGCGGTAGCTGAGTTTCAGACGGCATCCGTCAGAGAGCGCTGCTAGCGGCATAGGTTTTCTTCTAACATCATTTCAAAACATAGTTATTTATTGAAATAATAATGGTAAAATAAGAGTTTATTTTTGTTTCGATCCATATCAAATTATATGAATGTATGCTTTCAGAAGTGTTTCTAGAAATAAAGGCATTTATGGTTCAGAGTTATTAATTACTTGAGCTAGGAGGTGTGGCAATGTTTAACGGCAGTATTTTATTGACAGAAATAGTATCAGTTTACTCAATAATCTTTTAATACCTCGAAACGCCATTTTACTAAATAACTGTCAAATAAATTAGTACATTGCACAAAAGCTGAACATTCTAAGAAGTATCTATGCTAGGATAGCGACGCAGGCTTGCCGAACGATGACTAATTATTTTTGGGCTCCGTGCCAGTTCAAAATCTGAATATAGGGCAACTGACTCCATACAATTTCCAAAGGTTAAACTGCTACAGATTTTATTATTGAGTTGATGTCGGCGAAGCGAGACGGTGACGCATTATGACGAAGTGCTGATGATGTCCACATTATTACGCGTAATGTCTCGAAAAAGATCAACTTCATGGTCATTATTGCAGTGAAATAAATTCACGAAAGTTCAATCGCATTTCTACACTATAGATAGTAGTAGGAGTAAAACTTAATCTATCGATTTTTGTGTTTCCTTGATATATTGAGATGAATCCAATATGATGGTGTCATGTGATTTGATCATTATTTTCAGCACCTGACATATTCGCATAGCTTGGTGTTTCGGAATCCCCAGCGTGTGGTAACTCGAGACCAATTTGTCAAGATAGCCCATTTATTTCTAAAGGAAGCGTATGTCCATACGACAGCTTTCAAAGAGGCTAAGCAAACACTTTACTTGTAAGATTATCTGGAACGGAGAGGTTGACTTTTCAGGAGATAAAAATCGGTAGGTACCTCTATGCACCTTGTTTCGAAAGATTTTTACGTAACAACAAAAAAAATATAAGTAACTACAATCATTTTTACAAATAGAAAGAAACGGCTTGTTTGTCAAATAACTTAAAAGTTCTATACTCTACCATTTGTAGTACTACCCAAAATAAGTTAAATTAAATAGTTTTTATTTCAGATAATTACAGCCATAATATGTGTTAAAATAAAGCTGTAACGATAATTATTATTACAACTCTTTATAATATTTTATAAATAATTTGTGCGCAATACGCGTGTATGACTATAGCACGTTAATTTTGGCCTATATTATTGAGGTTACTCAAGTTCACGCGCAGTTCTAGGACAGTCTGTCGCAAGTTTGGGCTGCTTATCGGTGTTATTATCAAGATTCTCCATATCAAGTGCGGCTTGTATAGCCGACCACATGAAATACACCACCACACTGCACCTTTATTGTCTTGCAAATAAAGTACACATTTACATGTGAACTATGCACAAATCCTTATCGATGACAACTAACCTCCTTAACGAATATTGGCCTAGACAGCGCTTTTCCTGCAATAACAAAGCTGCTGATATTGTGTTATGATATGACTTATTAGTCTGTTATTCAATTAGTAATCAGTTTAACATAATTGGGACAACTGACTGATTGTTTTGTTTTCATTGAATCTTAGTATTATCGTTTTTGTTTTTTATCAATCATCAATTTAATAGTTACTTTTGCGTGACTTTTTCAATACGTACAAAAGTAGGCACCTGCTTTGTGTGTTTACTTTATAAGTTTATATAAAGTATTTGGCGAGGAATAAACAATCCAAACCCGAGTTATGAGGGTTCAAAAAACGACGAAGCGCTTCGAGAAAAGGTAGGTAGTGCTCTTGCGCTTCACTTGGTCGTCGTGCCCCCAGATTGACATTACAGATTTTATGAATATGAAATGAAGCATCTTCAACAGGTATAGATGATTGAAGATCTTCAAGTACAAATATCAGCAGCAAACTATCATGTACCTTCTTTCAGGCATTATTATCCAAGGTAAATTAGCATAAAGTACTTACTAAGATACTGTATTGTTATTTCCATGTGATATTTTCTTTTTGTTAGTGGCCAACCCTAGGCCACGTAATAGAAATAGAAAAGTTGCGAGTGTGTGCGTCGACTGCACCGATGTTGTTGTGTGCAATAAATACTTTGTGTATCCCTCTCTTTCCTTCTCGACATTTCACTGATAGTGGTGGCCTTGTCTAGTCGCATCTAATGCTGGCGTTAGTCCGTTCACACGCCCTGTGCTCGATGTTTCAGTTACTTGCCTAGACATTAATTGGTTTGGTTAGGTTTCTTAAACTCTACATAAGAGAACCTACTGCTACAGATAAACGTGTTTCAGTTATTTAATAGCGAAACATTTGTAGTCACTTTTTGCTCTTTCTATTTAAAAAATAATAACATTCAATATGTTTTTTTTTACATACACAAAAATGTAACATAGGGATTAGAACAATATATAAATAAGACTACGATAAGCAGGAACTGTATTTCAGGTCATATGGGTAAAATACAAGTTCTTAAAAATTCGTCATACAAATCGGCAATTTCAGAGGTAAGCACCTGATATAACCGTTTTTCTTACTTTAGTCATAACTAATGACGCTTTATTTTAGCACCATGGATATTTTCATCCATTTTTATAATGACGGTAGAACAGTTTTGGCTAAACAAATGAAGCACGCCACAAAAATCGTAAAGCAAACACGCATTTATTAAAACGATCTTTATAGGTTACGCTGTATGTGTGTCAGTCAGAAAATTTGTGTATCCAGATGTTTCGGCATAAAAGACTTTACGGTCACAGGCGAGGTACCCGAGGCAAACGGAAACAAATAATATACATATGTGTACAAATATATAGGCAGTTTATTCGATTTTAATTAGTATTTCTTTTGTTTCAGGTGAGTCTTTTGTTAGAACTTTGAACTCAAACACAAATACGTTCGAAATAAATATATTGGTAAGATTTTTACTATTTCATTTGTTGAATACGTTATTTAAAATTTATATTTGTAAAAAAGTTATTTGCTTTTTAAGTTTATTTGCTTTGGAAATATATGTATAAAGAAGTGCATTGATAATAGTAATAAACTTTAAAAGTTTAACTGAGGGCAAAAAATACAGTAAAATTCTCGTAGTGTCTACGACCGATCGTAGCGTTTCGTAGCAATTTCAAGTTTTTAAACGTATTGAGACCGATCAATTTTAAATTATTTTTTGTTTAGCTTTTATTATATTATGTTAAGATAGCGTTAATTTATGATTTTATGAAAACGTTATATTGTTACGCATCAACTAAACAATAATTCTTATTTCCTTATTTTCTGTAACATTCACCTTAGCTATTACATTATAGCGTCTAGCCACGCAAGTTTAACCGACATTGTTTTTATAAATTAAAAACAAACTAAACTTCTTCCTATGATAGTTTTACGTAACTCATATGTGTAAGCAGTTGCTTGACACAATAAAATATTATAAGTACATTCTAATTTAGAAGCTATTCAACTAAATCACGAATCGATTTCTTTCCTCTTATAAAGCTAAATGAAAAGCGCTTATATTTAAGTGTTCATCGACCTCTTCAATTATCTCCTATTATGTTCATTCGAAAGCCCCAAATAAGTGTCTTTCTACAATCGATAGTGTTAGCCTTTCAAGCCGACTCGCTCAAGTGGACTTGCCCACCAAACGCGCCTAATGGCCCTGTAGCGAGTGTTGACTGAGCCGGAGTGATGACCGGTATGTAGGTTACGCCGCGAACAGCTCCCCGCCCCATGCGCCGCGACGCAACTACCTAGCCGTGCACTTTTCCACAAATGTCAAATGGAACGCTCCAACGCCGGAAAAACCGAAACAAGTGAAGGCACTTGTTTTGTTTAAAGAAATGTCAAACTTTACGCTGATATACGGTTACATATAGATGAATAGTATTTGCTAAACCTCGATTTTGGTTGGGGGTGATGTAAAAATAGTTGAAGATTAGCTCTTTAAAAATACAATTGATTTTGACAGTTTAGTGTCGATAGTCACTATGAAATTCATAACATCATATTTGGTTGAAATCCAAATCAGATATCATGAAATCTTTATACAACAGGTGGCACCACCGGCATTAAACGAACAGGAGAAAAATAATAACTTCAGAGGGATTATGACGCGCTATCAAAATCCACTTTCCCTATCGTTTTAATCCATAGAAGATTTTGATCTATGAAAGAGTTTTGCTGCACTAAAATAATGATCAAATCATAGAACAGCTTCAAGTGAGTAGCAACAATGAAAGTAATTGAAATAAACGCGTAGTCGCAACATGCTCCATCTATTATTGGCCTTTGGGCATAGTACATAAATGAGGACAGTGTAAAATGTTCTAGAGCTAGCGCGCAGTCCAAGCACTCATACAGATGTTGTCAAAACCAAAATAAACTGTCGGATTTTCTATGATCGCTGCGTGAGTTTTCGGCAAACGTCATTGAGTGTGAATGTACTCTGCCAAATATTTTTATTGTGTCACAGGCCTTTATAATTATATTAATCAGGCACTTCTGGTCACTGGGACAAGTTCGCTACACAAACTCATAATAAAAATCGTACAAGTTCGAGCTCTAGACCGTGGCCCGAATGTTCTAAATATTTGTGAAAAATTTAGAAGCTTTGACCGTGGATTTTGTCTTCATATTAACGCATTTATCATGATATGATAAAACAAAAATAATGTTTCTAAGATTTTTTAAAACTTGTATGTATAAATGAAACTCTGTAATAAAGGAAAACGTATTGAATTACATATGGTTTAGGGTTGTATTTTATTTTATTGTTAGCAACTTTCTTTAAAAATAACCGTAAAACTAAAGATAAACGAGTGACCATCAAATTAGGAGATCGACAACCGACCGTGACTCTATTTACACTGTCTTACTGCCACAAAATACGAAGGATTTTGCGATAACGTGACCTAGATAGTGAAATATACTATACGCGGAACGGTTGTTTTAGATTCGTAAGACTTAAAATAAAAATAAAAATAAAAATAATGACTATGAGGGTTTAAAAGGTAAGTGTTGTCAAGGTAAGAATCTAGGCATGGGTAGGGACGTACTACAAACAATAAGTGCAAAATACGTTTGGGTACCTATCAGTTTTAGGACTAAGATTGCAGTTATATTACTATGAGTTTTTGCTGGAAAATTAGGTACTTTTTTCTAGGGTTCGATTAGTGAAAAATAATGAATTTTACTGAATATTTACCTGTAACCTAACCTGAAACGTTCAAACAATTTACAAAACGTGGTGCAATGATCTCTCTTCATTACTATAAATTACCAGTGCGAAGTGAAAACAAAGAGTCACTTTCTAAAGTGCAGGCGAAATGGTCGTGCGCTGGATGGACCGGCCATAGATCATCTGAGAGCTGAGAGCATAACATAAATGAATGCGGATGTGGCGTAACAGTTGCGGGGCACTATTTATGAGTGCTTGACTTATCACTTTAAAATATCAATGACAAATTGGCATAGCCTTTGCCAAATGAACCCCACCAAATAGATTTTTTAATATGATATTAAATAGTGAAATATTTTTTTTTGGTTTCTTTAGTATTTTTGTCATTAGATTGCATTGCTGACGTTAATCAAAGGGGAATAATCAATTTCTTGTGAATGTAAGTTAGACATACATTTTATAGAGTACGTATGTGAGGTTTACTCTTTTAGATATTAACACAGACAATAAGTCTGAAAGTTTCTTAGTAATGCTATTGTAGGTATACAATTTAACTTAAATTTGTCAGTTTTGCATTCATACGAAGACATAGGTACATTGTTAATGAGCTTTCACGCTCAGAAGTGAGAGATGTCAGGTCAAATATTTTCTATTAGAATTAATGAAGCTTTCAACAAAAGATACCGATCTAATTCAATCAATAATAGTTTAAGCGACTACATAAATTTTAAACTGGTTTTCGCCAGAGTTCAACATATATTTTTATCAAACGAAATGTTCACCAGTAAGTTATTTTCGTCGACACACATTCACCAGGAAGTGGATTTGATATTTAAGTCCTTCTCGAGTGACATAGATCTTGATTCTTGAACCTCTGTTCTGAGAACTAATTTTTTCTTTGGCATCATGTGTCTGGACTCATAAACTGTGTGGTGCAAGCGAGACAAACTTCGGCGTACGCAATCATAGGGAGCGAAAGCGGATAATTTTCTTAAGAAATACTGAAAAGTGCCAAGGCTAGGTGTATGTAGGTAGGTGTATATACTTCACCATAATTTCTTTTTAGAACTATTTATTAAGTTTCACCTGTCCGGTGTTTGTTTGTCTGCAATCAAATCTTGTCGTCCACGGCCTAGCTCAGAAGCCCTTAGTTCAGAACTTTGTCACTTTTATGATACTAAATTGTTGTAGTTTTTCATTTGTCATTGATTTCTAGTTAAAAAAGTAATAGCTTTTAGAGTGTCAAAGTTCTAACTATAATTTGGCATGAATGTGTATTATTAATCACGCCAAAATATGGTAGAATAATATTTTGATAAATAAATATTTTTTCCCTTACTTGTAAAGTGGGAATGAATTTTTTTTCGTCAATCTCATGACGTGAGTTGTCGAATGATAGGTCTTTTAAAACATTGTAGGTTTGTGAAGACCAATTTTCTGACTGATTCAGGGATCCGTTATTGTTGTTTCATTTTAACAGCAAGAGAGAGAAACGTGCTTTTGTTTGAAAACTTTTTGACATAAGTAGGTACACAAAGATTTAGTACTGGCATGAAAATATATGTATCGTAAGTTGATAAGTATACAACGGCTTATTTCTAATCAGAACACCATTATTTTTAACTTTTTAGTAATTTTTTACTACTTAACGTGTTTAACTTTTTTGTTCTTTTTTTACTAACGTGTAAGTAATAAAAGCTTGTTTTTTAAAAAGATTTTTAACCAATATTTTTTTTATTTGCTTTAGCAGATAGGTAAAAGAAACCGTATATCGCATACGTTATCATGGTATTTTTAAACACTGAAAAAACTTTTAAATCTTAGTTAAAATACAGGACACGTATTTGATTGTACTAAGTAAATTATAATTTATGTAATTAGTACAATTTGTTTTAACTTTTTATAATTAATTTTTAAATTATTTTATAAATAAAAGGCAATAGTTGTCCTTCATGTTTGCTGTGCCCTGGCAGGGCGTTACTTGTATAACCTTCATCGCTTACCCTGTATCGCTTCGGCGTCGCCGCATCGCTTCGTTCGTAGCTTGGACCGAGCACCGGCGGCCGATGTCGGCGGCCGGCCTAGTTTCGCATTTGGAATAGACGCCGCCCCCGCCCGCGCCCTCACAAGCCAACTCGTTAAAGGACACATGCATACACTCGTGCGCACGTGAAACTCTGGGTTTTATTAATATATGTTCAATACACATTATGAATTGCTCGTTATTACCTTTTAGCTTCTTATTTAAAGTAAACACTCATGTTACTGATAACAGGACTAATCACTTCTTTTAATTGGCCTTAGCACAATGAATAAAAAAAATCGTATACCACATACACATGTCGGGCATCATAGTATAGTTTTTTCAAATAGTAAGTTATTGTTACATTTCTTTTTTTTTAATAGTCAATTACCTACATTATAGATGTCGCTCCCGCCCTCACAAGTCACAAGCCAGCTCGTTAAATGACGCATCGTGCGCAAGTCAAACTCAGGATATATTTATACATTTCAATCTTCTTCTTTTTCTTCTTCAGCCTTAAGTCACTCCAGTACCCGTAGCATAGAATAAATAATAGTACTGACGTACCTGTAGCACGAACAGCTATCGAGAAAAAAACGCGCGTAAAATTACTCGATATAGGAATTGTCTATGACAAATTTAATTTCGCTTTTCAGTGAAAGATTAGCGCTGTCCGTCCACGCGCTTACAAATTTTCCATACAAAACTACACCATTGATTAATTTTACGCGCGTTTTTTTTTCTCGATAAATGTTCATGCTAAGGGTACAGCACCTGCGCTCACTTGTCAATTATACAGATTTTATTTTGTCGATTCAGTTATACGAAATTTAAAAAAATGGCGGAGATATCGAGAAAGTAATATTTCAGCCATTTCCAAAAATGTTCAAATATGTCACTAATGTGAGCACAACTCACAGAGCCACTAGTTTTAGAACCTGCTTACAAAATTTTACGAGAATCAGTCGAAAAATGCGACCTGTAGAAGAGAACAACAGGACAGCCGGACATACAAAACCATTATTGCCAATATGGAAACGGAGACGCTTCGCTCGCGCTTCACACTCGCTCGGTTAACATACAAGTAAAAAGATCAAGAGAGAACCATAAACCAGAGGACAGCCGGACATACGAAATCATTTTTGCCAAAATGGAAACGGAGACGCTAAAAATATCGATATAAATTGGACTAGCAACCTTGCAGATGCACTGCAATTTTAACCTTGCAGTTAGTGATAAACCAATTTATAATCTTAGATTAAAGAACCAAAAGACAGATGATAAGGTGCCGTTCGATGCAATTTTTGCGAACAGTCTTGATCCTTTTTATTTTTTATTTTATGGTCAATTTTGCATTTTAATTAAAATATTTCAGTAATCAAAAAAAATATTTTTTAACCCTGCTTACCTAAGAACACTTGGGCTGCCAAGACAATTCTAACGATATCTTAATTACAGTAATCAATTCAGCCGTTTGAAAGATATGAGGTAATAAAGAATATTACATACAAACACACAAACATACAAGATACGCGCGAAAAACGTAACCCTTTCTTTGCAGTCAGGTAATAAAAAAGTCGACCAAATCGACAAAAAAAAGAAAAATCCTAACTTTATTATTCTTGTGAAAATGCGAAAGTAAGTTTGTTTGTTTTCACGTCTTAACTTCTCAACCGATCATCATGCATACACGTTGTCAGGGGCGCAGAAAAGGCCATAGGGTACCATTTAGAAATAAAGTAAGTATTACTGTTCCCGAGGGATAGATACTGTCTACACGGATAAAGTCGCGAGCGGCCGCATAGTATTTGGGTTTGATTGCGTAACTACATAAGCATAATTTTACAATATTTAAAAATACCATCCGAGTTTTTTTAGCATTCATTAATGATTAACCAATAAGGCATCAATGGACCGTTTTCACGGTAAATACTTCACCATCACTTCAATCAAATATATTTTTAAGTCGAGTACGAGTATTTTTTGAAGTCCTAATCTTTTTATTTTTTATTCTTTAATAAACCGTTATCATTATTGCGTTAATAATACGCTGAACAAACAAAAAAGAGGAAATCACGGTCCTTATTGGCGCCGGCAATTAAGCTGTAGCAAACATGCAAAGAAGCAGTATTTCCCTTAATCAATCAAAAATGTACACCAATTTAATCAAAAGCATTTTCTTCTAAAAATCCTGAATATATACAAAATTTTCCACAGCCCAAAGAAAATTACAGGGGTATACGTGACCAGAACATCTCAAACTGACCCGATTTAACCCAGATACCATCTTAAATTACGACGGATCAATACACTGTGTGACCCGTAAAAAGCCATCTGTAGGGTGTACAGAAGTCCCTTACTCGTGTAACGCGTGAACTTCGACCTGAGTTTTGGAGGTCATTAACATTTGGGTGGTTGGGCCACGGAACTAGGTCGGTGCGGCCGGCGCTGCAGCGTTGTCATGGCGACGACGCCGACGCCGACGACGCCGAGCGACGCGCCCAAAAACATGGCGGCTCCTCTGTTTAGATAATTTGAGGTTATTTTTGGAATCGTAATCATATTAACTTCGCCAAATTTCATTCTTCTTTAGGACTGTTTATCACACTGCACTTAATTTAAATGATGCGCTGCGTTTTGTTTCACTAGAAAAGAAACACAGCAATGAAAAAGCCATTAAACAAAACGCAGCAATGAAAAAGCCATGAGTAGGTGGTAGGTGGCCGGCCACTATCATTAGGTTGGATGGGTATATTGGTAAGCTATTTTTGCTCTCTGCAAGCCCCTTCCCTTAGGTAACCCTAAACGAGGGTTCGTTAGTTAACCAACTTTTTGTGAGCAAAGAGTTCAAAACCGCCAGCGGATTGTAACAAAACAGCCAAATGCGTCTGCTCAAACTGTAGAGTCAAGCCAATTCATATTTTAAATAATATTCAAAGCTTTATCATTGATTTGAGTAGTACCTAATCTATTTATTAATTATCAGTATCATTACCTGACAGTTAAAACAGTAACTATTTATACATAACTTTTTTAAAATTGCTTTTAAAATCTAGAACATGCATCCTGCAAGTAATATAGCATAGTATAATAATTCATTTTCTTCCAACTCATTAGTATTTAACTTAGTAATATAACATAATACATACTAGATAGTGTAAAACAAATCAAATGTTGCGTTTCTTTTAAACTCAGAAATTAAATGGAAAAGGGGAAACATATTACTGAACTCCATTGAATGAATTTTTCACACTCATAGTAAAGCAGAAAAAGTAATTTCCGCAGCTTCCTACTCGTACCACACGCATACACACGAAACGATAACGCTTGCGTCATCATTGGTAGCTAGAAGGGACCTGAAAATAGGTCAAAGGGGGGCCGAACCACTGTCACTGCCATATTGTACGCGCTGCAAAGTATATCTATGTCTTGTACGCAAAATATACCGAATGTATTATCTATAGATGGCGATCCGCGTTTCGTGACTTAAATTTCCTGGCACGGCGGGTATCGATTAATTCTCAAATATTTTGCAACTTTTGTCATACTAAAGGCATAAAATTAATATTGAATGAAAAAAAATAATGAATTATGTTCAAAACTAGATAATATACCAGAAAAATTCCACTCGTCACCAGGATTGTCTCAAGCGGGAATTAAACCCGACAGCGACCCTTTTATGTTCAAAAAACGACGTAGGACGCATTAAAAATATTATTATTTGAGAGAATATACTCATATTAAAGAGAGACCTATTTGCAAAGAAGAGACCTATGCACACAAGTGGGCGTTATGAGTCTAACGTTCAAGTTAGTGTGCATATACGCACCTTTGATTCATTACATAATACTTTAATTACTAAACTTGTTAGTGATATAACCTTAACCCCTACTACTGCATTATCCGGTCATTCAGAAGGATATTTCTAATAATATCTTTATTATATTGTTTTGCCTTCAACGTTACTGACGACTTCTACATTTGCTGAGCAATTGTAATACACTGGCCTTTAAAAATTAGTACCACACTTTAAAATTGTAATAACTTTTAAAATACACAAGATATGTTTTCGAAATAATAAGGACTTTAAAAAAGTTTTTTTTAAATAATAACTTCACAATCGATAACCTGCTTGAATTCAAAACTCTACATTTATTGCTTAAGAGAAATTGCAATTTCAAAAGTGTGGTACTAAGTTTTGAAGGCAGTGGATTTTAATAATTATAAAATTCTAAATTGATCGATTGATTGGTTCATTCATTATTGGTATAGATGTAGAGCCCTAACGGCTGAAGGTAGAGACACCATTTTTGTAGGGTAGATACCTTTCATGATTTAGTAGAGCACTAAGAAAGGATTTTGGAAAATTCCCGTTTTACAGGTTGTTCCAGTTTTGTTCCAATAATTTAAATGTGTGAAATAAGGACCTAGGTAGGTATATTGAATCCGTGACTTTCAAAATAAATGCATCTTAATCACGCGAACGAAGTCGCGGGCAAAAGCTAGTACTTTATAACAAGAAACTTTAAAATACTCTACTATAATTTCCATAATCCAAACTCTCTGCATTTTTATCAGTACCCCTAGCACGAACATCTATAGAGAAAAAAACGCGCGTAAAATAATTGGATAGGGTAATTTTGTATGGAAAATTTGTACATCGCTATTTATTCTAACGCGAAATTAAATTTCCATTAGAGAATTATTCTATTGAGTATTTCTACGCGCGTTTTTGCTTGCACAATGGCATTGCGCTATATATTTTTTTGCATTGCCATGGTTTTTTTTTAATTAATACTATTAAATGGAATATTATTTAGGTATATACCTAAATAATATAATTTGAATATAAATAATTTTATCTTTATTGTAACAAACTCATTCAGATACGAAATACTGCTTATTAAACTTACAACTCAAATGAACTAAAAATAAATCGATGTGGGAATAAACTTTCTGAATAAGATTTGGCCTTAATCGCTTCGCTATCCCACTAAGCTAGCATGTGTCTGAATCCCAATAATAGCTACACATTTTAATATCAGACGAATTCATAATAAGCTTGGCATTGACGTGTCTTCTTTTTATTGTTAACTAGCGCCTGCCCGCGACTTTCTCTGCGTGGACAGTTATCTGTCTAACCCCTGTGAACAGAACATTTTTCTAGGGTTGAATGGTATCCAATGTCCTTCTCCGTACCTCTGACAACGTGTATGCAAAATTTCATGATGATCGGTTGAGTAGTTCAGATGTGAAGGGGCGTGACAAACAAACAAAACTAGTAAGAATAAAGATAAGAAAGTAAACATAGAGGAAGGATTAATATTTGATTTGTTGTGCTTCTGATCGAACTTTATTTTACATTAAATAGAATGGCGTGACCAATTTACTGCTGTGTGGCCGTTTGACCTTTTGACACTCCTTTTCCTTTTGACACTCCTTGATATTTACTCTTCATTAAATTTACGATATATTGTTAAGTTTAATAGAAGATAATAAATAAAGTGTTAAAATCAAGAACTTAATGCAAAAGCCACAGCATAATAAAAATTACTTCGACTCCATAGGATTTATGGAAAACTTCTTTCATTGCTAGGAAAACTAACAAACTACAATGGCTTATAAACGAGAATCAAACAAAGTACTCACTACAACCGTAAACCATTATTTGATACAGTCAAAAATTCTTAGGGCCCCTGACATTGGGTAGCGACCTCAACGCGCCTTTTGGCAGTTGCCTTGGCATTGCAGAGTCGCAAGTGCGCTTGAAATTTGAAGTAATTGTCGGCACCAGTAATGGGCTCGACGGCCTTTACCTTCGCGAGAACGAGATCCTGTGCCAAAATACGTTTTGGTGATGCTGACACGAAACCGTCATTCACTACCTCCCAATGTCTTAGTGGATCCATCACCTGATGTATTCGGGTAGATTTTGCGTTAATCTGTTTTAGAGCATCTTCACAGGTTCGGTGTTTGTATTAATTAAAATTCCGTCCTTATTTATTAATGAAATTCAGAATAGTTAATCAGTGGCCGGAACCTGTTTAACAAGCCCTTGACAATAAATGTTTTACAATTGGTTTAATACAATTTTTTGTATTGTACTATTCGCATAAATAGTCACAGACTTACCTGTATATTTGACTGCCTTTTTCAATTTAAATACTACATTCAGATGTAATGTAGACATAATAAAAAAAGCAAAATGAAGATGTCTTTATATAGCTTCTCATTCCATCTAGCGAACACAATATTTTTTTCAAATTCAAAGGTAGGTAAACTTTAAGTCTCCATCTCATAAGATTGGGTAGCCGTCATTAATTTTAAAACCCACCCCAAGGAATTAACGATTCAAAATGGTGCTAACGGCGGCGGATGCACCGGCGGGCAGGCGGCGCGGCGGCGCTTGCGCGACGGCCCAGTTACCAGCCCGAGGTCGCGGGTTCGTTCCCCGATCCGTATTGATCCGTAGTCAAGGCCGGAAGTAGGACTACGGTGCAGTGGACATCGATGGAGATGATAATACCGCCCTTAATTAATACCGGATTGTCTTATTTTTTTTACCAAGTCTGTCGAAATTAGTTTTTATACCTGATAAATATAACTTTTTAGTGTGGCAGTGCTCTTTTTCAGCTGGGAAGACATAATTAAAAGCCTAATTTAGCCTATTATAATAAAATTAATAACGAAAATGGAACAGAAAAGTTTCAAATTTTATTTACTGCAAAGGACAAGTAATTTCGCCTGTCGGACCCCACATGGTTATTTCTCTGAAAAGAGCAATGAAAAACTTTATTGGTACATCACATCTACTGGTCTCACGAACAACCATCTCCGTTCACACTGACTGGAGTCATAATCCAGTTACACTTGACATTGACATAAAATCGCTGTAACCTAGAAGAAAAATTGCATAGATTCTGCTTTGAATGCAGTGGTTTTTATATGAGTACTTTGAAAATTATGTATGGAAACTTATTAACTGCCAATAATTATTATTTTCAGCTATTTTATTCAAAGATGTGCCAATCATATGAAAGTTTGGATCCCCACATAAAATTTAGATTATACTTATTCAGGTTGCAAAAGTAAAAAACTTTAATTACAGTTGATTTAGCCATATTTAGTTTTAATTCTAGCATATCAGTGCAACCACAGATAAAATTAATTACCTACAGAACCAGAGCTATAATGTTGCAAAAACACAAAATGTAGGCGAATGAATCGAGTACAATGGCGTCGGTAAAACATCGCGCATAGATACGCTATCGGGCGGGGGTGTTATCGACGCGGTGTATGTAGGCGCTAGGTGGGTCAAAGACGTTCGTTCACCCGGTGCAACCCGCACGTGCTGGCCTCGCACCCTCCATACCTCGCCATGGGCCGGCCTTCCCCTTTTAAAGCTTCCCATTGTAATACCCTGTTTGCGGGAACAAACAAGAAACTTCTAGCAGTTTCGTTAGGTAAAGCAAATAAAGCTATTTTTACCTATGCAAAATGAACGCAGAAATAAGTTCTATTATTTCTCAACTCTCACAAGTACAAATTAATACAATGATCATAAATTATAAATATAACTTTACACCATAATGGCGGTAATTGTGTATTTAATTTATTTTGTTTATTATTTTCATACCTATATAAAGTAGTTCTAAAATATTGTAGTAACTACTGTCTATTGATAATTAGTGCGTCATTTAACATTTCTGTAGCTCATGAGGAAAAGAGTGATAGCAACTGGCTGATACAGTAAAAGGTGGGTCAATGCCGTTCTTTCACACGAAGTGTAGCACTATCGTAACGTATTTTATGTCATCGGCATTATATGATAAAGTACAATATTATAAGAAGGTAAAATTATTTGGGTCTGTGCTGTAGGTAATTGTAATATACAGATAAATTAGCACACAAAAAATAAAGCATTAACAAATATTTCATTAGATATAAAATTAATAAAAATATATACAGTATTTTACGCGTATTTACTAGGTGACATTGTCAATCGATTAAATTCGTATTTGGTCCGGGTCCGTTACGTCTCTGTTTCTTTCTATTCAGGCCTATGAAAGCCTATGATCGAGCAGTAGGATCATTATAATAATGGCAGATGATGGTTGTCAATTGTTATATTTAAAGGCGTAAACAGACCTCCGTATTATTCCATGTTCTGCCTTGGTAGGCAGGTGCCTACGAGAAGAAAATGTTTCCTTTATAGAAAGGCCTGGTTCTAAGGCAACTTCGTCTGCGTAGACAGTTATTTATCTATTCAGAAAGGTACCCTTCTTCTTCTTTTTAACAATACGGATGGTTTCCGCAACTCGACGTCTATTGCGCCTAAATTTGCATGTTTTACCCTCTCGAATTTTAGAGATCCCAGTTGTTCTATTCTTTACGCTGTTTTAGCTGCCTCCTGTTGAATGTGGAGATGCAATGGTGTAATGTAAGGTTTAGCATTAACTCTAGAGCCGCTGTGGGAGCTGTGCTCATGCATCACGTGAGGGCGCAACAGGCCTGACGTTGTAGTCTTTGTAGCTTTTTAGCTCCGTGGTGGTGGGCGGCTTTTGGCCAGCATACTACAGATCCATAGCCTACCAGGGGTTTTATGATCATGTTGTATAGCCAAAGAAATAATTCGTGTACTCGACCCCAGCGTTTGCCAAGCATCTTTCGACACTGCCGTAGAATGACGCTGGTGAACTGTGTTTTGTACTCCATGTGGCTGTTCCAGTTTAGTTTGCTGTCTAGGATTATGCCTAGGTACTTTACCTCGTTAGAGAGTTGTAGTGTAGTTCATCAGCATCGGCAGACGGAAATCGCCTACCAGGGGCTTGTTCGTGATCATTACCTTAGTGGGGTTGACGGTCAGGTCGTGTTTTCGACACCACTCCTTAACCTTTTTCAGTGCTGCTTGCATGATGTCACAGTACGCTGGCTTGGTTACCTATAGTTAGTATGGTAATGTCCTATGGTAAAGAAGTAGTTAGAGTTGAGGTGGATATCAGGTGGGATTACACCACCTCCTCACCACTACTACGTCCTCTGACACCTGTACATTTCTATTGCGTAGCATGTTCACGATGAAAAGTACCCTATAGATGTCTTACTTTCGCGTTTAAGGATAGATATTATCTGTCCAATGACATTAATGTAATCTTGGCCTTCTTAATAATATTAATAATCATATCCTAAATGTAACTGATATTCGAAAAATTCCCCTGCCAATCTATATAAGGCTACATATAAAAAGACCTTCGATCAACTTTCAGACTGAAGAACAGGTTCGATAATGGCATCAATATGGCTTCTTAAATCGCAATCAAACAAACTGACAATGTAAGTAGCAACTTAACAAAGATTCATTAACTTTTTACTTTATGAGGGAGTTTTAAAATATAGCTACGTATATTTACAGTTTGCAAGGGTTGCGTTTATCGTTGCTGCCAAGGATGGGTGTTGCATCTCGCTCTAGCAACGATCCCTAAAGGTGGGTCAGTGACGTTCTTTCACCCGCTGCAACCCGCGCACGATGGCCTTGCATTCCTCCCTCTCCTCACCGCAAGCTGTGACTGGCAATTACGTACTATTTCATAGAATAACTATTCAGGGATATAAAGTTCAGATTGAGTACCATGGACGTATAGCAGTTTGATTGCGCAGCGGCGGCCGTACGGCAGTTATGTGGTAACCATTATGTAGCGGCTAGAACATTATTTTCCCATATCCAGCCGGATTTGGAGGGATGGACATCCTCCGTGTTCCGAATCCCAAGATAAGCGAGTGGTGCCATCCCATATGCTGATGGTTGCGGCAGCCTTTACCAATACTCAGCCAATAAGGTAAAAATTTACTGTTGGCAGAAAACAGAAAAACATTTAACAGGTTATTAGTAGGGATGCCTCGACGCACCTTTTTGCCGATACGATACCGATACCGATGCTCTTATAAAAATATCGTCGATACCGATACCGATAAACTTATTGAATTAAAAAAAGGTAAAATAAATAAAATACAAGTCAGGTTATTTTTTTTATTAATATTAAAAGAACAAATAATAGGGTAAGCTGGATAAAACCGTTTAAAACTATAGACAGGTTATGAATTAGTTAATAGTTTTGGAAATAGACGAGACAACACGCGCGTTTACATTACTTTTTTAAATCGCGAAATTTTAAAAGTATCGTTGAATCGGCCATAAAAATATCACCGATGTCGATATATCGGAAAATCCGAAGTATCGCCGATATATCGTTATTGGTATCGGTATGGGTATCGGTATTGGATGGATACCTAGTTATTAGATTATATTTTTTATATAATAGAGTCTCATTTGGCATAATAATCGTCCACTGTCGATTTGTTTTATCATTTCAAATATTTGATTCTACCAACAGTTGTAAAAGATCTACCGCAAGTGTAGTTTTTCTGATACATTCTCATTTGCCACGTATTTGAGACATTCCAGTAGGATACAAAAATTTGCTTCAGTTTGCTATATCTGGAACACACTTTGCATATGGACAAACATGAAATGCGTTAAAAATTCTTTTTTTTTAAATACCTTGTTGTTATTTCTTCAAAATACAAAAATATGAAATTGCCTTTTGTCTAATAAAAGGAGTTGTTTTCGTGTGAGCCTTCTACAGTTTAATCTTTTTACCACGTACATAGATGTTACAAATAATTATTTGTTTGAATGTAGTGTTACAATAATTTGAGATAATATTATGTTATTTTATATACACGATGCATTCTACCACAATATGTTTAGCTAGTTATTGGTGTTACATTTATCAAAAGTTATTCCATAACAACAAGCTAACTGACAGTTATGTTTAAAGAAATATTCAAATAGAAAAAAAAACAATCGATTCACTCCATCGCAGCTATATCGATAGATGGGTCAATAGCGTTCGTTCACACACTTCGATAATCTCTTAATAATAGATTATCTTTAATACCTACTGCAACTGAGTGTAAATAGATTATAACAATATTGAATGTAAAATGGGTCTTATTCGTACTATCCGAGGCCTATTATTTGACAGATTATAACACGGTATCACGTGACATCATTTTTCTTTCAAGTATAACCGTGTTTATTATTAATTAAACGCAGATTCATTTAAAAATTACGTACTTTTTAGGGTTCCGTAGTCAACAAGGAACCCTTATAGTTTAGCCATGCCCGTCTGCCTGTCTGTCCCTCCCCAGCCTAGCTCACGGACTCTTAGTTCTAGAATGCTGTAATTTGGCATGGATATGCATATTAATCACGCCGACAAAGTGGTAAAGTAAAATTTTGACAAATCTATTATTTAGATTACCTCCCTTTTACGGTAGTTGTTTATATAAATGGCGAAGTTAAAAGGAAAACTGTCACAGCTAAGTAGGTTTAACAAGTTTACGAGTATCAGTCGACCAACTTATAAAATGTACTTGGCGCAGTACAAATTCCTCATTGGGAACTACTTAGATAACGTTGTCAGGTGTGTGAAACCGGTAGTATCTACATTTGATTATATGAACCATGGGCTACGGAACCCTACATTGTGCGTGGCCCGACATGCACTTGGCTGGTTTTTCTCCAAAGAAAAGACTTAAACGTCGTACTACAGCTTTTTATAATTTCAATTAAAGATATGTGTGAAAATATGTAATTAGTTTCAGTGGATTGAAATTAATTAATAGAAAAATATCATAGAATTAGTAGCAGCATTTGGTATGGAAACTAGAAACTATGACGATACAATCCTTGGATTCAAGAAAAACATCTACAATAAGACTTGATGGACTTTCTACATTAGAGTTGGCACTTTAGATGTATAATGTAAAGCTAGCCACTGACGAGACGTCCATTTGCAGACGTCCAAATGGAAATACTTCAAATTGGAAGTACGTCCAGATTTAATCAATGGGGCATCTCGTTGACTATACTTCGATAAATTAAATCTGGACGTATTTCCATTTGGAAATACTCCATTCACGTCAATGGTTAGCTTTAGATGTCAATAAGTTACAATTACAAAAATCATTAATATAATGATTTCTCCCAATCAAAAAAAAATTGCCATATTTTTGTTGAGATGGCTGAAAGTAATCAAACATTCTATAAATTTTTTGCGGTAGTTTCCTATTAAAAATATTAAACTGATTTTGTTTTTCCAATTTTGTTTTTTATTGTTTGTTATATTACTTATATAATTCACGGCCTTTGCGTACGTGACACTCGACACTTCTCCGACGGAAAATATCTTACTGCGTCTCAAAAAAAGTAGAGTAAATAAGTATTGTTTACTCCCGAAATTTGTTTCCGATCTCCCGAACCTGTTATCGCTTTACAAACAATTATCAGGTTTAAACCGATGCTCTATTGATCCGTAGTCTGACGTATGCAGTTTCCACGCACGTAACTGTCTATAGTGGTTGTTTCAATGCCATATTCCCGGAGATGTCTATATTTATCAGTTGGTAGGAGGGGAGCGCTGCGCAGGTACTAGGTAGGTCAATGACGTTCGTTCACCCTACGCTGAAACTAGGGCGCGTACATAGCACCCTTGCCTCGCTATGTGCCTGCACTTTACTCCCTTATGTAGCCTGAGCACTTCATACTTGAATGGGTTGTCGCCCCACTCCTTACCAGGATGAAGGGTAGTGGGCAAGAGTAGTTATAATATGGCGCTTTTATTTTCACACATGAAAAAGCCACTGAAAGCTCCTAAATCAAAAGAGTTTTAGGGGACCAACTTTTACATTTTGACCAAAAACTGGATGTGAATTTGGCAAAAAAAATCAGTTAAACAATGTAAATATTTAATGAAACAAGTTTCTTTATTGTTTGTATTGAGATAGGTCTAAGTTGACGAGTTAGTCATTACAAAATCTACATTTTTGTACAGCTACTTGCTACTTGTATAAGTTTCTACGGATTTAAACCATTGCCAGGGTCTGATTTCTGTAAACTTGTTTAGTAATAATATTTTCCTTGCCGCTTACTATTTATTATCTTTGTAGACTATTAGAGTTGCAATAACAGATAATATTTACTTGACCTTGAATAATCAGCTTTGAATGTAAATACAATTCATTTAATCAGTCGTTAACGTTTGTTTCCAATAAATATTAACTAGGCAAGTTGAGTAATTTCACATGACACAATACCATCGTTTTTTAAACTGTTACGTAATCATAACAAGATTACGACACATTTACACAAAAGTTGAATGAAAGTATGTCTTTAAATTTGAAACTATAAAACAAACAGTTTAGCTAGTTATTTATAGAAATGTTTTTAATTTTCAAAGGGTAGTGTTTATTTGCAAGTAAGAGCATGAAAAAATTGAAGTTACACCTGTGAAAGATACTAAAAACCTCGGCTGTCATGCGATATCATTGCGTACTAAGAGTGCGTACCGTACCCACTTAGGTTAGCGAACCTCGTGCTCCGCAAACCTTTGTTGCAGGTTCGCGGAGCTCAATGTGGACGCTATTGCGAACTTCTACTTGCTCCCCCTCTGTGTTCGTTCGCATCGGATCGCAAAATGCGGAGCGCGCACCGAGGTTCGCACACGTACACACTATGGGGCGAATCTACGTTGTTTCTTACTTCCTGCGTCATTGTCGTTTACTCGAAAAACTTTAAAAATCCAATGCATCGCAATAAATAAGTTAAAAATATGCTAATTAATATGATTTATTACCGTACTCTAACGTAAATGATGGCAAATTCCGTTGTGATGCATTGGATTTTTAAAGATTTTCGAGTGAACGACAATGACGAAGGAAGTAAGAAACAACAAAACAACGTAGATTCAGCCTATGGCGCACTGTTGCAGGTTCGCAGAGTGTGAAGTTTCGCGAACCTAAGTGAGTACACACCCCTAACGAGTAACGTGAACGAAGTTTTAACTCCCAATAAGCTTAATTCTTCAACCCAAAACAAATGCTTCGAGAATCCAAATTCGATTATTAGTCAAAATTAAAATACGGCTGAAGTTTTCGATCGATTGCATTAAGTGCATTGCGAGTACCAAATAGTGCTGGAGCCTTCGTTTATGTACTTGTAAAAGTAGATAGAATGTCTAAGTCAGCCAGGCCAGTAAGAGCCAAGGCTAGGTTGAGGCACGTCTACGATAGATTATGAACACCACCTCGCTATAAAGAAGGTTGATAATGCCCTGATACAGGGCTTCAATGACGTTCGTTGACTCGAGCGTTTGATGCCGGTGTAGCGCTGTTTTCCTTCTCCGTTTACATGCATTGATATTAAAAACTATAGAACTGTTGTTTTCGTTACAAGTTAGATTATATTAACTATATTAGGTAGTTTTTAGTAACACTTCATGAATGTAAATATAACTCAGACACAATGTCTAATGTTTTGAAGATTTAAGAATTTGTTCAATAATTTATAGCCTTGCTAATATAGTTATATAATTATAAATAATTCAATAATTTCTAAGCCATAGTAGTAATTATGAAGTTACAGGTATATCACGCTTATTTTTTTAATCTGTTTCAAATATTGTACAATGCAATTAAATTGACAATAGACAATGATCCGCTGCAACTTCACTTGAGAATGTATAGCAAAGAGAAAATTTTAAAGATTTTCATATTTTATAAAATACGTCATTTTGGACCGCAAACGCTCTAAAGTTGGTCACTTCTCTTGAACATTGTTAAATTGATTGCATTGTAATTCAAAACTTTTTGATGATAAAAATAAGGTACATATACATCACACGTCTAATTTGTCGCGTTGCATGCAGCACCAACATGTTAGAGCCCCCTCGCGCTCCACCTAGGGACTAATTGTGCGAAACGTCATAGGTCTGGTTAGGTTGGTCAGTAGAACGTGAGGTGGCTTGGAGCTCGTGACCCAATTTCGCAGCTGCTGGTTTCAGCAGCGGCGAGGGGCACCGCGGGTGGCGCGGCGCGGGCGGGGCGCGTGTCAATGCCGTTCGTTGACTCGGAGCAGCATCGACGCGGCCTCCGCCTTACATAACCACCGACAATGAGCGCTCGCCGAATGCGTGCGATGTACCACTATCCGGCTACCTACTATTGGTAGTATGTGTACTCGAAAATTCGTTAGTTTTTGTGCTACTGTGGTGACGTGAAAGGCGGTATCATCTTGGTTGACAACGGTGGATTGCGTAGAAATATTTTCTGAAAATTTCAGCTCTACGTACATACTCCTAAAATATATTTAAAATTCATTATATTAAACGTCTGTGAATTTTTTCAATCTAGTCCAATTTAATGTTTCAATAGTTACGACAGTTGCTAGTGGAAACAATTTGAAACAAAGCCCCGTTTTTAAATATTATATTATTTTATTGGCTCAACGAAGGGATATAAACTTGAATGAAAAGAATATCGAGAGTCGCTTCCAAAGGTTTACAGGATCGGAGGGCGGGCGGAAAGTGAAAGAGCAAAGATGCGCGGGCGACAGGCATGCGCGCCGCGGGGCGCGGGCCGGGCGACGCCGCGCGGCGCGCTTAGCCAGTGCACCGCGACGCAGCCTCACGCAAACAAAACTTTAGTAACTAACCTACTTCCGTGCGGGCGCCAACCGACAAGCGCGCGACTCCCGCTCCGCTAAACGCTCGCTCCGTAACCAGAGTGACACGCTCTTCTTATGACTCGTTTCAGTGACGAACTGTTCTATGAAAACGACTGAATAACGCCGCCTCCCGGCGACATCTCGCATGGACGCTAACACGATAAGAGTGGCGTCGCAGGGGCCTTTGAACAGAATGTTTTATGGTGAGATCAAGATGTGTACGTCTTGTACGGCTTTTTATTGACTGTATTTTATTTTCACATTGGCATGCACTTCGCAGTCTCGTCGTTTCATTCATTCTTTTATTATTAGACGGCCATGCACACACCGCACGTTTGAACAAGAGTTTTGAACCAATAATTGTATTACACTTATCTATTAGAACAGTTTAACTATTATTACATATCAATAATACGTAAAGCTAACGCTTTAATGCAGTTATTATTCACAATTACAAGTTTGATGCAATAGAAGCACAGGCTGGTTTGGATGTAATCATGTAATGTAATCAGATAACTCATTCTTCATACTTGGTTAAACCGAAGTTTTCAGTTATTTTCAAAGTTTATTGCGTTATAAAAACAAGAATGTATTAAGTTTATGTTGCCTTTATAATTTAACTTTATTTACTTCATTGTGTTGTTAGCTTCTATAATTAAATGTTTAGTTTGTTGTAGTGTGATGATACCGATGTCCTAATGAAAAAATACATGTTTTATGAAATTTCAGAATAATAATCTTGTTAAGAATAGCAAAAATTACTGGTCTAGCCGCCCGCCATGTTGTATTTTATCTAGTCGATATAAAGTGTCGCCCTCTGGCGACTTCTGTACCAATCACGCAATGCAAATTACATATTATTCGCATACTCTGCTTCAAACTTCAATCGATTATTCTCTAAGTATACCAAAATAAACCCAAAAAGATTCAGCACAATTTTCATTACATTTTCTTGCCAGTAAACAGTTTTATCTATCAGATATCGCCATTATATTTCATCTAATTTATTCAAGACTACTAGTGCTTATAGTTATGACAAAACTGAATATTACAAACAAACAACACAATATTTTTGACAGTAGCGGCATTATAAAAGTCGCATCGCCGCGGCCGTCATCGCAAGAACCACTTGTTTGATTCCAAAGAAAAGATTTTAACGTCGTTTCCGGGCTCTCTGAACATCATACCATATACAGAGGTCTTTCGGATTTTTTCGTAGTTTCTCAAACATTATTTTAATTTCTATTTGTTTTATTAATTTCTTATTAAAGTATTAACTAGTACCTATACTTCATGAAAAGTACAGTCATGAAAAGTCTTAATAGCTTTTGTAATTTCTACAAAAAATCTTTTATAAATTAATATTAGCAGGATATTATTTACTATACAACATGTTACAAAAATACCCCTAATACCGAATATGGTATATAGGGACCATCAAATTGATCAACTTTTACTATGGGACCAACTCTGAAATCGCGAAAAAAAAAATTTGCTGTTTCATACAAAAATTAAAATCGAAAATATCAAAATGTATGAAACAGCTGATTTTTTTTCGCGATTTCAGAGGTTGGTCCCATAGTAAATGTTGTTCAGTTTGATGGTCCCTATATACCATATTCGGCATTAGGGGTATTTTTGTAACATGTTGTATAATTCTGAAACCTTTTTTAAAATAGTTATTGTAATATTTTTTTTTTAATTTTGCTCGGTGCCCGGTAAATGTATTTACCGGGCACCGAACATACCTGCTCAAAAATAGTGTTGTTCTACTAAACATCCAAGCCACGTGTTGCCCAATATGAAAATATTTTTAAGCAGCTTCTGGATCGGTGATCTCACACTTATATTTAAGGTGGAAACGAAGTAATGATAACCATGCAATGACGTATAAAGCACCTTATTAAACGTAATGGTATTTAACCGTAATTAAGAAGAGGATTTTATATAGAACCTGTTGTTTTCATGCTATAAATAGTTTACACAATAAAACCTTTTCCTTAAGTCAATACTATGGCTTTTTATCTTTTGAAAGTAAATCGTAAAATTAAATTCGATGATCGCTTCACATAAGAACAGTGTTACAAAAGGAAAAAATACTGAAAAACATCGGCTTTAGTATAAAGACAGAAAAACACATGGTATCCCAGAATTTGACTTTAAATGATAATATAAATCCGCAGCATAGGTACCTACTTTAATTAAAGTATTGTCTCTTCAAGACTAAACATATCTAAATCCACAAAAAAAACACTAAAAAGTGAGATGTTTATATTAGGTAGTCAGAAAAGTTCACGGCCTTTTTGTACTAAAAATTATAAAGATAGCTAGGAACATCTTTATCATCAAAATTACAAGAACTTATTCTGCTGAAACATTTTTTTGCGGTTGTATTCGACAAAGCATCTTCTCTTTAAACATTACAAACCATTTTTTGAGCACTAACAGCATTCATTATTTTTCGTAAGGGTCTGAACACTTATCGAAAAAAAAATGCAAAATGTGTCTAAAAAAAATTACTAAAAATATCAAAAAGCAAGACAACTATCAATGTTTTAATTTTACCGCTATTACCAGAAAGTCTGCTGTTAAACAATATATTACATTCCCGCCTAAGTTTAGTATTGCCAGAAATATAACACGTAAAATTCATGGATCAAAAAGGCCGCGAACTTTTCCGACCTTTTATTAATGCCGTCTCTACGACAATCCTTAACTGATGTAGCTCTTTGTTTTTACTTTTAACATGGTTAATCGATTATTTTAATCAATTTTAGTTGGTACATTACGAGTATGTACTATCTATACAAGGTGTTACAAAAGTACCCCTAATGCCGAATATGGTAGATAGGGACCATCAAACTGAACAACTTTTACTATGGGACCAACTTTGAAATAAAAATCAGCTGTTTCATACATTTTGATAATTTCGTAATTAACTTTTGTATGAAACAGCTGATTTTTTTTCGCGATTTCAGAGTTGGTTTCATAGTAAAAGTTGTTCAGTTTGATGGTCCCTATCTACCATATTCGGCATTAGGGGTACTTTTGTAACACCTTGTATACAGTCTATAAAATTCGTTAACTCGATATTGTGATGAGTTGTATTCATTTTAGAAGCGCTCTGTTTCTGCGAATACCTGCTTTGAGTGTGTGTGTACGTGATGATTGAAGAGCTGTCCTCGTACTCAGTTTAAAATTAGGGTTCCATACAATTTGGTGATACTCGTAATTCGGTTATCAAATCAGTCATCACATAATTTGTGTGTCAGCACAAATCGTCAATTTAATTCCTAATAATGTAGGTTTTGTATTTCGAAGTTTGAGAATGTCACCTTGTAATTGGTAATTCATAAAATCGAAATTTACATGAAAACAATAAATATTTTGTATTAGTAAATTTCTACGATTTACGTCTTGTTACAGCAGCTTTATTTCAACAACTTGCTGTCAATTAAGTCATTACAATGTCAATGTCACAACAATGTTTTCTTACTTACTACTACGCCATTCGGTAACAAAAAAATTTAAATACTTACTAGAATTAATTTATACAAGTATTTACATGTATTGTTGCCAATAATAATTAAACAATATTAATACCTACCTGTCTAAAATCAAAGCAACGTAGGTTGCATATCAACAAGGTATGTAACCTCAACCAAGTGCAAATATCATTCCTTTTAAAATAAAACGAATCATCAATAATTGTTTGTGGTAACGCTCTAAGCACTCATTTTTCACTCACTAAAATGCATGTTTTTAAGTTTCTAAGGGCTGATTTTTCAATGGCTAGTAAAAATTTACTCGCTAGATAACGTATTAAACCGCCAAATTTAAAATTTTTGTCATTCGCTTGTCAGTCAAATGTTTTGAATGCCATTTATTTTATTTGATTAATAATTTCACTGACTGATATCTGTTATCTTTGGATTGAAAAATCAGCCCTAAATCAATAATATACCGTTTTTGTTCATTTATTTATTTAAGACACTGGGCTAATTTTTCAATGCCTAGATAAAATTTATTCATATGATAACGTATTATACTGCCAACATAAAATGTTAGTTAATTGTTTGTCTGTAAAATTTTTTGAATGACGTTTATTTTATTTTGTTGATAATTTAACCGACTGATATCTGTTATCTGAGTATTGAAAAATCAGCCCTAAAAGATTAAAGAACAGAATACAATAAGACTTACCCTAGTGTCATAATCGGCGGTCTTATCGCCAATAGCGATTTTTACCGCAAGTTGTGTGTTTTTCGCAGTATCATTGATGTACAGTACGAACAAATCAGCTACGGAACTTCAATCACCCAATTTGCGCGCACTTGACCATCGTTTTTGATGAAAACTCGCACACTTGCGCACCAAAACTAGGTCGGTTCAGTGACCCATATGTTTATCTGACGCGAGGAGCGCCAGGCACCATAGCTAGCTTATCGTGTTCGACTTTCAAGTTTGGGTTATCAGCTGCAACCTGTCTCTTGCACTATGCTCGATTATCATGTCGTCATAACTAAATTCAAAATTATAACCTTTTGGTAAGTATATTTACACAAACGAATAAGAGAATGGTTAGCTTTAAAGGAGTAGATATCTCAGAAGGTTAGCTTTCTAGGGTTTTCCCACTTGCGGTTTTAGTGAATGTAGCAGGTAGTAAAGTCGAGTAAAGCCAGTATAAAGATTTACTCAATGTGAGTATTACTTACGTACTTAAAATACTTAAACACCTAAGTACTTTTCGTTTGAGAATCTAACAACAATAAATATCAAGAAACATCTACATTTTAAACAAAACAATATTTTTTATTGGATTTTTTTATGACAGCCTTCAAACTTACTATGATTCCCATTCAGCCGGTTGATAATTGAAATATTTGCCGTATCTAAATGTATTTTAAATCTTCCTGATTCACGAAGTCCTGGATATTTAGGATTACCGGAACTCGCGCCACACGCGAAGTATGCGAAGTCATTATCCTTATTTTTGACTCAATCTTTCAAACTTGTTATTCATAGCTATATTTAATTTTGGTATAATAACGTGACTAAATTTTTTTACAATGACACTTGGGTATTTATTTAAAATCTTACTGTACAAAATTATTAATTCATCCATTTGTTATTTTGAAATTAACAGAGTTACGATTCATTTTAGATTTTTTTTTTAAATTCTTTTCTCTTAACTCTCTAGTCTTGAATACAGTCGTAAACTGCAAAAAATGCAGTTAATACACCAAAATGGCATCACTAACTCAAATGGCAACTTTCTATATCCGAAACCGCAAGATAGTTCTACACGATAAGCGTCTGTTTGACAAATGCGTGCCACGCCATAAATGGTGGCAAACGATTTTGAACTGTATACGTTCCCGTTAAGGTTTCACACGTCAATCTATTTTGAAACGCCATGACAGTTGAAGGACAGTGAAAGTGGAGGGAAAGGATGTGCAATGTGATATAGAGACACGCTGTAATTGTTCGAAGCTGATATGTATTTAGTGCGCACACGATAGTGTTTCGTAGTTCATAGTTCCAGTGGTTCCACTATTGTTTTGCTCATAATATTTTTTAAAGGCTATGTGGGCATTTGCTCTATCAACAGGCACACATAGAAAATTCGAACAAGATATTAATTTTCATACTTAAAATTAAAAGCACCTAATAAAACTATCTTACTTAGTTATTTACTTATAATATCATTTAGTGAATTCAATTTTTGTGGAATGTTTCACGATCGAAATAAATCCCCTACAATCATATCCCGATAAGTATCTCAAATGCAATTACATAGACTGAAATTATTTCGTATATTGCTCAAAAATCAAGTTAATCTTAACTTTGCATATCTATCGTACCTCAATCTAGGGATTATTTGCTGGTAAGTTCTAGTCAACGGTGTATAATTACTTTGGAATCGATGTGTTGAGAAATCTTGTTCGGCACCAGCGAATTATATGCTCGACCACAATGTTCAGTAGCATCGAGACTCAGCAATAATTATTATACTCATAGTAACCTAAGCCGGTTGCCTTCAAACACTTGAAGCTACTATCGCCCTTCATTTTCGTTAGCGCCGTCCATACTTTACCTTTGTAAAGGTGAACGTCAATCCAGCTAAATTCATCATTCACTAAGCCTATCTCATTCACACCCACGGTTTCGCGTTGCGAGTGAGCGGGATGTGTTAGATTCTATATTGTTATTAGAAGTTTAACACGCATCGAGCCTAAGGTCGCTTGGACAAAACGTCTATGCGTCAACGAACGCTTGCAAGGTGACGCATTGTGACTAGGAATGTATGAACGTAGTGGCTTTACCATCTATTCTATGCGCTTTGGACGTCAACATGTTGAAAAATTCATCTACCCGTATCTCAGTGTTTGTGGAGCTTATAAAATAAACTACAATTTGAATTTTAAATTGTTACTAAATTAAACTACAATTTGATCATTTCCTTTTGATGTCATATTATTATGTCAATTCACATTTTCCAAAACCATTTGTGCCGTAACAAATCCAATAAAATTATTAGATCACGAGTTAACTGTTGCAAGAATTTAATTGTTAGGTATAGTACACCGATAATATATGTGTTACAAATAACAATACATCGGACACAAAATATTAAGCATGATCATTATGCTCGACAAAAACCATATTTGTTATAACACTACTGATGATTTTTTTGCTGCATTATCCTGCAAATTGAATCGTAATCCACAGCGTTAACGGCGCAATCACATACTGCTTGACAAGGTCGTCCTTTAAAAGTAATGAAGCTTTTCAGGTGGAACTAAATATATACCACTTTGATATTATCATCATAGTTAGTCACCATCGGGCTAGAGGCGGTTTCAAATTAGGGTCAATGATGATAAGGCCGTAAAAACATCATTGCCGCGCAGCGCACATAGGTTTGTTGTGGGAGTCGAGAATGGCTGCAGGTTTATTGAGTATTATATTCGGTTTCTTAGTTTAGTAAATAATACATGTAGTTACATCAATAACTGACACTGATATTTAATGACAATGTTGCATAGCTATGACTTAACCTTTAAGTACCGACGTGTGGTCTGACAGACACTGACAGAAAATTCTAGTTACATGTGTTAACGAAGATGTATCCCCATACGCTTTTCTCTATCCCTCGGGTGATCGTCGTGATCCCTCGTGATTCCGGTATGTTTTGAATTTTATGAGATCGTGAAATGTCTGTCAGACACTCGTCTGTACTTATGTAACTATTTTGGTTACGACTTTTTCAGATTAAATCGTTTTTCTCTTTTATTTTCAGTCAGTTATAAAAAAGGATTCCGGCGGTAGATGGCGCTGTACAAATTTCCCATACAAAATTACTCTATCGAATATTTTTACGCGCGTTATTTTTTCGGTAGCTGTCCGTGCTTCAGGAAAAAAGGGTCGAAAGATGAAGAAACAATACCTGAAGAGAAAAAAATCCAACGAGGCCAATAGATCGCGATTTTATTTTGACTAAAATCCAAACCCCATTTTTTGATGCCTTGTGATTTTCAAGAAAACGGTTGATTTTTATTTTTCACTAGTTATTTTCCTTTGAGAAAAAATTGTTGGCAAGAGTAGTTATTTAATTGATAAATATTAATCACTAGTGGCCCGCCCCGGCTTCGCACGGGTGCAATGTAGTTACTAATGTGGTGAGTGTGAAGTAATTAGACTATACTACAGGATAACTATATATAGTGGTGGCCACAAAATTAAGGACGCTAGTCGATTTTCTTACAAACGAAGTAACTTTTAAGCATTGCTTCACCGCCAGGGATTGACCGAGCGGGATCTGGTGATGGCCATCCAAGGAGTGAATAGTGGAGATCCAGATTTCTATACACACCAAAGTGATCTGACCAGCATTTTAAGAGATGTAAAAATATGTTTAAAAAAACCGCGAATATAGTATAGAAATGTATGAAAACTTGCAACTGAAAATTCCTATGCTTACATCTCTTAGAATGCTGACCAGATCAGTTGGGTGTGTATTGCTATCTTAATCTTCTCCATTCACTCCCTGGATGGCCATCATCAGATCACAGCTAGTTCAATCCCTAGCGGAAAACCAAGACTTCAAAATTACCTCGTTTGTATGAAAATCGACTTGTGTCCTTCATTATGTGGCCACCACTATATGTATATACGACGTACACAACATACGCAAGGGGTGTTATAAGTTTGACTTGTGTGTGTCTATCTGTCTGAGACAACCTAGCTCCCAAACTTATGGACCGATTTTGATGCGGTTTTTTAGGCATAGTTTAAAAGATCTAAGTGTACAGCGATAACGGGACTCCTAAACCATTGATCCGATTATGATGAAACTTTGGTGAGTTGTCCTGCTTACGACCGGGAAAGTCCCTGGCTAAAAAAACGGAGCATTGCAATACGCATGCCGAGTGCAGCTAGTTCTAAATAAAAATATGTTGTGCATTATCAGGATTATCAATCTCGATCATCCAACACTTCTCTATAATATACAACATGTTAAAAAAATACCCCTAATGCCGAATACGGTATATAGGGACTATCAAACTGAACAACTTTTACTTTGGGACCAACTCTGAAATCGCGAAATAAAAATCAGCTGTTTCATACAAAAATTCAAATCGAAAATATCAAAATGTATGAAACAGCTGATTTTTTTCGCGATTTGAGAGTTGGTCCCAATAGTAAAAGTTGTTCAGTTTGATGGTCCCTATATACCATATTCAGCATTAAGGGTATTTTTGTAACATGTTGTATACCTACCACATTTCTTGTCATGTTATCCGGTTGCAAAATAAAAAGGCTATTCGGCGAGCTGACTTTCGAGCAGGCTACATTAGAGCTGGCCATGGGAGAAACAATCACTGCGCAGATCTACACCAGCCGCTCTTAAACTTTGTCCCTGTGCTTTATTAATTGTCATAGCATAGGCGACTTGATCGAATATTGTATTCTTTTAAAATTAAACTGATAATTAGATGGAATAATTTTGCACCTTATTACAACGCAATAAGGAAAAAATGACAGCACTGTCAACATAACGCCATAGGTACTATTCAATGCCTATGGCGATAATGCATTCTACCTATTCTCAGGGGAAATGACCAAAGAGAATGTAATACTACGTTGAAATGACAAATGATATTTATTTTTCTTATTTAATCAATCAAATGCACAAAAAAGTTTCAATTCCGACGTCGAAGTCAATCACAGCAAAAGTAGCTTTTTATCACTTTTTAATCCTGTTAGGTAATAAATATTTAAAAAATACGAAACACGTGTTCAATTAATTTTGTGAAAGAATGTCAATGCCAAATTCCAAGTCAATCGGGCCAAGGAATCGCGTTTTCCCATACAAACTTTACCACCCTGTTTCTCCCCTTTAGGGGTTGAATTTCGCAAAATCCCGTCTTAGTGAGCACCTACGCCTTAAAAGGAGCCCCCATGCAAAATTTGAGACTCCTAGCACTTGCAGTTTCTGAGATTTCGTGATCAGTGAGTGAGTGAGTGAGTGAGTGATTTTCCCTTTTATATATATTGGCAAGAGTAGTTATTTAATTGATAAATATTAATCATTAAGACAAAAGTTATTTTTTCTCCCAATAATTTGACTCTTTAATATTAATATGTGGTCTAACAGACCTCACGTCTGTACTTATGTAACTAAAGAATAGCGCGTCGATACCCAAAGGTTAAGCAAAATCTGAAAAATCATATGAATAAATTCAAATATTTTACTTCATCGTCCGTTATTTTAGAGATAAGCAAATCTTAAAACTGAAATAAAAAAGTAAGTTCGAATTTTTGCTTTCGTTAATAATAAAATTAAATGTATTTTCTACCCGAAACAGTAATTAGTAAAGTCAAGTAAATATTAAAGTAGTAATTTTGTACAAAACATATGAACAACATATAAATAAATACATCATAATAAATAGGATATTATTAATCGGGCGACTAAAAAATACTGGCGAGTGTTAATCGCTTAAATAAATACTAAACCGAGCAGCGGTTAATTATGTTTGCCACCAAATAACTTAACGGGCGAAAAATTTTGAATTATAAAAAAAAAAATGAGCAGCTATATGTAGGAAATAAATAAACTAAGTTAACAGTGAAAATTCTAAATGAGTGACAAAAAATACTGAGTGGGCGACTATTATACAATAAGGTAAGGTTAGATAAAAAAATAGCACTTTTCGAAGTGTGCTGTAAAGTTATGACTTAAATCGAAATTTGTTTGTATTTTAAAGTCGCCCATTTTCAATATTTGTAGTCGTCCTCAGTCTGTCACCCACTTAGTATTTCAGTACGCTTTATTCAGTTTTCTTTTACCTTAAATTGTAATTTTCTATCGCTTAAATAGTACCAATAATAAACCCCTATTCAAACAAGTAAGGCCTGTGCCAAAGCAGTGAGTCTGGGGATTTTAAAAATGGTTGATGTACAATAATAAATGCATTGTTACACTCACAAATAAAAGAATTGCCTATTGTCTAATGTAACTAGCTAAAAAGCTAGTGGGAGAAGAATATGTGTATAGCTACACACTAAAACTTTAATCAACGTGACCGATATTAAGTATTTGTTTTCCTATAGTCGTGACTTGACTATATTAACGTAGTTCAGGGTTGGCTGTACACATATTCAATGTCAATTCATCATTATGAAGCATTCATGATAAATGCATACATGGGCACCCTTTTTAACCGTTTAAAAAACCGCTTAAAGATTTAATTTTTTCACTAAAACAAGAGACGTTATCAAAAAGTCCATCACTATATTAAAAATATCATGTTTATCTCACTAGCGATGCTGTTAACATTCATTGTGATGATAGGTGTCTACTTTTTACAACACTAATGAATGCTAAAATCTCAAAAAGTTACTTTTTATTTATGCTGTGTCACAAAGTGTACTACAATCGAAGTAGGCAAATGTAATTTTTTTTTTACTTTTTCTCAAAGAACAACTTATTGTAAACTATACTCTATATTATACTTTTTTTATAAAAGCATGCAACAACTAACTTCTTAAAACTCCTGTGTGTTTTCCTTAAGACGTTAATTGAAAATATTATATGACTTTGTTTATTTTTCTACATTCAGATGTTTTCCGTTGCGAGTCGAGTTCCGTGTTATAACACGGAATCATAATCTTTAAGTGGCATCAAATCAAAGGTGAACGATCTTGAAACAAAATCAAATCGAAGGCTGTCCCATAGAAAGTGAATTCAAATATACAGCCTGACCTTTCAAACTAGTGATGCGCTCAGTTACGCAATGTAATCTATAACGCTGACTAACAAAAACACACACAAACTTGATCACACTTAAAGAAGTGAATCGTGTTGTATGTTTGTGTGAGTGCACATTCATGTAAGCAACTTATCGTCCGACATCGAAAGAGAAAGTTGGTAAGGTCTCAATGGTGCCTGACCGGTGTTGGAATAGTGCAGCTTATACAAGTGATTTCGATAAAAAAAATATGAAATCAAAACATTAATTAACTCGCACCGTTAAGCGAAAAAAAACAATAATTAATTGTCTCCTTCTTTTTATTCTGACACACAAACATTTCATTTCCTTATTTATTTTTATTTTATTTTATTTCTTTATTTTGGACAAGAGACGGTCGTTCACAAAACTTGTTGTATTGTACAATAATATAAAGAATAACCTTGAGGGCCAACAAATATATTTCTGAATAGTATCAGTTCGGATCACCCAGAAATTTTTTGCCACAGATTTTTCGCCCAAGCTTTTTGTATAAAATAATCAAGCAAAATAAAGTCTGTACTATAAAAACATTTGTAACAAATTATTCACTGTTCCATAAAGGTTGAAGAAGAAGACAAACTCATAAGTTTTCATTAACAAGACAATGATCAATGTTAATATTTGTTCATGTAAATTATACAAAACAAAACTATCGATACTATGCTACAAAGAACGCACATCACTAACGCTGGTGCCGCGAAGCCTTCCTACGGGAAGTGCCGTTACGAACACCGCTGCTACGTCTGCGCTCGCACCGGTGCATTATGTTTTATGTTCAACACGTGCATAGTAGACAAAACACTCTCGTTTTTAAAGTGGCTGGCTGTAAACAAAACACGATTGCTTTCGTTTGGGCTCTAAGATTTATTTGCTAATAGGTATATTTGTTTTTTTTTTTAATTCGATGCTGTTAATATTTTATAATATATAGATGAGAATCTATATATTATGAAATCAATTTTAATCATGACTTCTGTCATACTTGCAGTTGAATTAATTTCAATAAGTAAAATACAATAAAATTCGAATCTTTTTTTTTCATTTTTTTTCTGTTTTCGTAAGGTATTCTTAATAACAGTTTTCAGAAATCCAGATTTAAATAACAACTATTAAACATATAAAAATATCCCGCAAAAACAATGTAACATAATAATCATGTCATCTATTGGCCAAAGCGAGAAAATCTTGAATCGTCTTCGGACGCAGGTTTTTCCTACGAATAATGCCGTTACCGCCTACAACCGATACCGTTGGCTTGTCTATCGCGCCGCCCAGCCTGCGCGTGAGAAACCTAGACCCATTACTCTCGCTTTCGATACGACTGTTTTTATCTCGCTCTGGTTTCAGACGCGACTTCAAACGCCTTTCTTTTGTTTGGAGACAATTAACTTTCTTACCGTTTGCTAATATTTCGCCTTTTGTGTTTTACATAATAAAGAGCGGCCTATTAATCATTCGATAAGCTCAGTAGAAAGTTAATCGATTGTTGTGTCCGCTGTGTCATTGAACTTAAAATGAGATTCAAAATACTTAAAAATATTCGATAAAATATTTTTTTATTTTATTGGTTATTTGTTTTTTTATCTTAAGTAATAAATACCTAAATATTCTAAATTTGCAATAAAGCAACATGGAAATAATAACAAGGGGAAAATCGTAAAAGTACTTACATGAAAACTTTGCACCATAACTTTTGATAATTTTCTTACTTAATCATTATTCTTAATCATGCATATTAAATTGAATATTGCAATAAAAGTGAATGTGTTTATCGCAAGTAGGACTAAATTACGTAACAATTAGCACCTTTTACAACACACTGAGTAAAGAGATTGCTGTAAGTTTCTATGCGAAACACTATAACAAACATGTTTCTTAAAACACTGAAGTTCGCATATTAGTGTCAGAAATAAGTATAAGGAAAGGAAAATATGGCACAGTAAATAACAAAATAGTGTATGTTTTACGAATAATAAGGTTTAAGTCTTAGATCTGACAACTTTCAGCCACTTTCAATTGGTTGTGGACTATCAATTTAGTACAATGTCAGCTCAATTAAACTTTGCTCGAAATACACTTTCCTTTTTTAATAAACAATAGTTAGCTATTGTTTATTAAAAAAGAAGAAGAAAATCTTTTGTGGTAAGGCCATTTATTTTTAAGATTCGATTTTTATTTTTATTTTTCAGTTTAGTGTAGACTGTTGAGGCATGGTCTCTTCGCCTTAAATATTCAGCGAAAAGGGAAGTACTTCCGCCGAGCTAGGTGTCTGTGCTCTGGGACCGCGGTCCCACTGTTTGATGTTGGAATTTGTGTTTATGAAAGATTCGATATCGTGAGTCAGGTCTCCATACATTTTGCCTTGATGTTAGCTTGACGTAGTGCGACGTCACGTCTGAGTAATGTTTACATATTGTACTTTTTCGCTGATCCTGCATTTCTTCGTCATTCGTCGATTTGCTTATGTAGCGGTATGATTTCGCCGCTACATAGACCAGCCTCTATAAATAATCTGCTTTAAATTATTATTTATAGCTGACAAGGTGTTATTATTGTAACTCTTCCGTCACAAGGCACCGCAAAACCCTCCCAGAACAGGTATCCGAAAACTTCACAAACCTTGACCACGGAACGCTGACATTAAAGCGCCTTTCACACGCCTCAGGTGGACGTTGTATAACTCACTTTCCATTTCTTTGCTTCACGTAGCTTGTTACGGCGCCATAAGGCTCTTGTATTTTACTTTCGTTCGGAAAAGAATAGAATTATAATATCGTTATTTCCCCTCTTTGTGGTAAATGAAGCTTTGTATGCGGCGTTTTGTTCACGCTAATCAGGATTCATGTAGAATTTAAGAAAAACTTACAATTAAATGTTTATTTAAGCTTTGAAACATCGATTGGAAACGTTGAGATTAACGCTTTTAAAGTCATTAAATTTTGCAATTATGTAGAGTTGGTAGGCGTTAGGAAAATAGGATGATTATTTCACTTGTCACATTTTCATAGTGGATTAATTAGTTCCATAAGCTTTATGCTAAGTTACGAAAATAAATATAGAGAGATATTAATAGTTTAATATGTATAATCGTAGTTTGCCCCTAATAACGAGAGATAATGATACTCAATTACATTATAATGAAAGAACCTTCTGACAACATAACAGCATACTGCTAAGTTACGTAAAATCATCGTCGACACTTACAAAAGCCAAATTTAAAGATCACTATCATTGAATTTTGTTACAAAAAGCGGCTTAGCAGAGATTTTGGAATCTGTTATAGGTTGAAAGTTACAGTGAATTTTACCTTTTAAGCATAAAGGACAGATAATTAAATAAAAACTTTATACAATGTTGGACAAATAATTGCAGAAATCATTAAACAACTCTTTGCAATCAGGTACCTACATAAAAAATTTTTGGGTCTCAAATAAATTTTGTTAATGGTCGATTTTAAATGCAGTGCAATTACAAGTAATAATAAAAAAGACTATAATATTGTTCCACGTACTAGTTTTATCCACTACAGACTAAAACTGGCCTTGAGCTGTTGAAGACAGCAACCTGAAAATGTAAGCAATACCCAAGCCTACTAGTTCTCTCTTTTTAAACACCCGTCTATAGCACGTACAACATACTCTTATATCAGCGCTATCTATAGTTCGACCGGTTAAATGAGTCCTCGCCCGCGAGGCACAGGGGCGCGGGGGCACCAGATTTAATCTATTAAGTTAAACTATTCCATCTCTCAAATAGGCATCATTATGACAACAATAGTGTGTGAGACTGTGAGTCTATAACAACATCCTCTTATCAACAAAGTTTCATTTTCGCCACTGTGCTCCGCGGGCGAGGACTCATTTAACCGGCCCACCAGCCATATTATTCTCGCTGTCTTCTTGCGAAACTCACGGACTTAGCGAGTTAAGGTCGCGAATGTGTGGCAATTTTCCCATTTCGAAGATGCAAAACCTTGACCTAGGAATAAAATTCCGTTTCGTCACAGCACACCGGCCGTACCCGATGCGTATTGCAATTCGTTGGTGCCACGTTTTATAATACGGTAAACAAGTATGAGTAATCAGTTTAAAATATCTCTTTCACTTTCTCGTTGGCGTTTGACGGTTTTTGTATTAGTCACGGAATGAACCCTAATTATTGTGCTGCTGAATCGCCCGTCAGGTTAATGTTAAAAATTAATAAAAAATTATGTGTCATTTCCTTCCCGTGAACTGCATTTTCTCAGGATTGTAACCAGTAATTTTATTCGGAATCCTTTTTTTGAATCTTTACTGCTAACCACCATGTTTCTGAGTAAATGGAACATAACATGAGATACTCCTCAGTCCTATTGACATTTAACGAATCCCACCAAAAACATAAAAAAACCAACCACCGAACGCGTTCGTGGTGTAGTTCAACTATTGAAAATTCATGTAACGTTGCCAAAAAATAGCTTTAATAAGGCAACCGTTAATTCGCTTCACACGCCGCTAGATGTCGGGCGCAGCACACGGCGCAGTCACGTCGAGCTTGCGCGTGCGCTCTTGCGCCACACCGCACCGTGGCTTTACGCAACGCGGCCGTTCACCCCGGAAGGCATTTTCCTCGTGGTTTCTTTAGCAGTGTGTTACTGTGGCAGTCGCGTGAGCCGCTCGCGTGTTTAATAAGCTCCCACTACCCTCTCTGCCGGACCCGAACCGCTTAAACCGCAGACCTAATTTTCTTATCGCATGAGACATATGCACTTACTGGCTTTTAAAGAAAACTCTTAGGAACCAACTAATGCTCCGCACTCAGGCGAGGTACACATACGTCCTACATGCCGACAATGCAAGTAACGTAATTGCGATGACGACGCTTGCGCTATCTTCATTTTTGTACTTTTGTGATGCTGCAGATAGCGTGAGATGTGCAACGGTTAAATTAGCGGACTCATGCATGTTGCAATCAAATCAAATAACGCAAGAGCGCCATTACTGTTTTGTTTATTTACATGTTGACGGCTTATTGTATCCGATTTGAATAGTAGGAATTAACAAGTGAAAATCGAACTTCATATTTTTAACAAAAACATTTGACAGTCCGAACATTCCAGATTTTTTGCAAAGAACCTTTCAGAACAAATATTTATCAAATAGTAATGTTATCGCTTTATAAATCTGTTGAAGGGCATCATTAGGGCGCGTTTATCGCGATATTTCCTTACTACTTTATTTGTCAGCGAGCTCACACGTACTCTTTGGCTCACACTGGCGCGTCATCGGGCTTGCCTGACTGACCGACTTAGCGTTCATAAAAGAGCTAACTCGATTACTTAACGCATTTAGGTATGACAGCGAGTTAAATTAATGTTTTGCAGAGAGCTTCCCACAGAAAAAAGTAATGACAAAAATACATAATATATTCTCTAACCTAACCTGATGTAATAAAACGTAATTACTTAGATGATTTGAACAAATAGTTAGAACGTCAAGATTTGTAGTAGAATATATTTTAAGTGTTGCTACTTCTGTCGACATGTTTTTTCATACCATGCTTGAAAAAGTAACTCGTGGTCGCAGGCGGACAAGGCAAGGGTGGCTAATACGGCTGTCCAAGCATCAGTAGTTTTCCCATCTGATTTCCATTTGGCTCCATTATATTTGGTCAATTTGATTAGAAGATATTCTTGTAATATACTTTATTTTAATTCTCCTGAAATCATTAAATTCATCACCTTATTGCTCCAAAGAATATAATAGGCAACAACATCCATGAACTATATTTATTCTACAAAACAATTTCTTGAAAGTGAACACCCACTTAATATTGCAATTCCAACCCTCGTCAGAAAAACGCACGCAGTGCAATGCACCCACTACGCGTGTAACATCCCTCTACATTGTAGAGTGTAGAACTGTATATTCTACAAGATAGAAATAAACTTTTCTGTTACTTTTGAAAGTCCATAAAGTGTACACAAGCCTTTTTTCCTGCAACTAATACTTTTTAATATACTTGTAATTTTTTGGCTCGTCGGTTGTTCATTCAATTAATGAGATAGCCAATCAGTTAGTTTCAGCGTCATTGCACCACCCTATATGACAACCCTATTCACGCAGTCCTACCTCAATAACAAACAACTTCGACAATGTATTACCAAACACTAGCAGTCAATTGTTCCATTACTTGAAGAAATATAAACATACATGCACACGATTTAGTTCTCAAAATCAGTGTTGCGTCACCCATGACATTGCCGATGCCATGCGGTTATGTAAGGATGCAATGCCCGACTCACCCTCTTTTGAAATCGCACATACTTATACAGTATCCGCGATTCACTTAAGGGAAAGGTATTTTCTTTATTATCAAAAATAATCAATATATCCATCAATCAAGATCCGTTCCGTTTATTAAAACTGATTTTAGCTCATTAAAACGCATCTCATATCATATTAAACTAAAAAAACTATTCAATTACAAACATCCGTTTCAATAAACGGATCCGTTCCGTCAAACATCCGTTTTAATAAACGGATCCGTTCCGTCAAACATCCGTTTTAATAAACGGATCCGTTCCGTCAAACATCCGTTTTAATAAATCTGAATTGTTTAGAATCACGTAAAACACATAAATAATCACGTAAAACGTATGTTCTTTTAGCATTGTGAAAATAATAAAAAATTATAAGCTTCGCCTTAAATCTTTAAAGTTAGAATTCTCCATTCTATAAATAGACCTTATTTACTAAAGTACTATGAGAGAAATAACACGAGTAGGTAGAGTATAGATCATAATTATATCTTATATGCAGAACAAACGACACCTACACTCACTAGAAAGTGTATACAGAACATAATATTTCAATGGGTTGCAAGTCTTTCTTGAAATAATAATATTATGATATTTGTTTCAAATTGATATCACGAATGCCTTGCCGAGTAAGGTTTTGATACAACAATAACTGCAGGTCGTGGTTATGAAATTTCAGACGAGGTCATTTTTAACTGTACTTTTGCGAAAAAAAATAGGTACAGTAAATCACTTGTTTGTTATATTACTTCAAAGCAAAGTCGAAGCTATACAACAAGGACAGTAAACAGTATTGTCTCAAATCCGGTTTAATATTCTAGAAAAGTTATAAAAGCCTTCGTCGGAATTGGAAATATGTTGAAAGTAGTTTTCTTCAACAAAGAAGATAATAAATACTTAATACAAGTTTCAGTCCCGTCTTTCATAAAGCATTTAATGAAAAGTTTCACTCGAATAATAAACAATTTCTCACAATCTTTATTTGGCTATTACAAAGACGGTTCGTTAAAGTGAAATGGCTACATAATAGCTTTTACTCTCTCCGCAAACTCTGTAAAACAGGCAAATAGTCGGCAAGTGTTCAGTTTGCCAAATAAATTAATAAAACCACACCTATTACGAGCAAGTCGGATGCACAAAAGCGTTGGCGGTTTCGCAAACAGTCACTTGTACCGCTCAAAGCTCTGAGATATTGCCAAATTCAAATCGAAAAGCGATTGAAGATGATCGCAAGCTAGCATTGTTCGCCGTTACTCAACCATCTGAAGTGCTAATACTCGTAAATTAAAACATCTCTTTAATAAAGCTGTCCCAAATAAACAAGGGTAAAGACCTTTTACGTAACTCGGTTACGTCGGCCGGTGAGAGGCAATGTCAGCCATTGCAATCGCTATTATTATGACAAGTGAGCACTATTCGAATAACACACTATGTGGTGCGTTAGATTGCATGGCGCCCTTGTTACTGGTTGTTTACAACCCTGTTGCTAAAATGAAACTATATTTTGCCTGCGAGGTCTGTTTATTCCACACTCCACGCTTGGTGTTATAAGAATATGATGTCGTCAAAGGTATCAGTCCAAAAATATAAGTAATATAACTGGGTATATATTGGTATGCCTAATTTTTTTATCCTAATTGTCTCTGGCACACAAATTATTGGACTAATTTTTTTTTCGCACATTTTCCATATGACCTAAAATGGCTTGCCCTATTTTCACTTCGCCTAAAATTTTATCGTCATATCGCCGTATCGCTTCCCAAATTCATCATTAAGCATAACCATTCATAATCCCTAATGTTTGCAAGTCCTAAATTACGATTCGCATAATAGTGTAACGCCTAATCATTTTTTCGCCGTATTTTCGCTTTCCAAATTCATCATTAGGTATTCATCATTGATCATGATAATGATTATGAATCATAACCATTCATAATCATTATCATGATTAATATAAATACAAATAATTATTTTAGAAACATTTATTTCATAATTATGGCATTAAAATTAAACAATGTTGAATTTATTGTACATTAATAATTAAAAATAAATAATAATCAGAGTAACCTGTCGTTGTCTTTTTATCTGCCTACTTTAATATTTTTCTTACACTCAAGAATGTAATCATGCAAGCATGCATATGCGTGCAAGCATGGATACATGGAAGCATGCATGCATACAGACATGCATGACTTTAGGCAAGTCAAAGGACACCCAATATAACTCGATATATCACTCCTTATTTTATAAAATTAAATAAAAGGTCTAAACACTTAAAAGGAATATTATCCTGTGTAAAAGTGGTAATTTAAATTATGTTAATGGTGTGATTAACTAAAAAACACGATCACTTATATTTGTCAGGTTTGTCTACACAACTTTCAAGATTACGTAAGCGGAAATAAAAACATCTGCTTGTTAGCATTGTTCTATTTCTCTAATCATCTTGTGGCAATCATAAACGCCAGTTTCGGTTTAATCTGTTATTGGCGCTCCTTTTGTTCTTTGATATTTACACTCTCCAATTACTCTCTTGAGCAAATTGAGTTTAAAGAGAACCAATTCTCAGCACAATTCAAAATGTGGAGGTCGATCTTAATCTAAGCATTCAATTTGTAACAGTTTCAAAACATTTAGTTACAGAATTAAGATGTTTACACTGCGATAGTGTCATATCGTACAAAGCTTCCAAAAGTGACATAGTAATCTGTGTATTTTTCTTTTGCCGGTCACTGTTCAGTGATCATGTTTATGCAAAATCACTTTTCCTTATCAAGATCAAGTTAAAAAAATAATATATTAATCTAAACGAACTAATTAGTGATCGCATAAAAAATAACTGGACTAAGTAACATGTTTTGAACTTATGACCTCATGTCTGAATTGTTTCTCGCTTATTACTCGGGACGTTTCACAACACTGGCAATGCATTATCAAGGTTCTTCTAACGTCTTTGGTTTAAATTCGTCTTTTGTTTCGCTTGTGTTATGTGCCTAAAAAGGTCAATGAACAGCCTCGACGTTTCTACAACCGCATTTTGCATTCGAAAAAGGAATTAAACGCTAATCCATGTTAATTTATATAAAAGTTTATTACATGCTAATAAGGTTTGAACTACTCTGTAGTTTTACTGTGCAGAAGGCGTTCGGTTTTGCCGGTTCAACTATTATGTGCATCAAAATGTTTGTCGTAAGTTATGCCATTATGTTTATGTAATATAAACTCAATATGCAAGTGGTTAAGGGCGATATTTGTGGTGACTGCCTGTATTGGTTCATTCGCCTAGTGTTTGGCAACTCGTTTGGCAGTGACGGCCAAAATGTTAGTTTGTTTATCGTCCGCGCGCGTTCTTGACAGCGAAAAAGTGAAAACGGCGTGGTGGTTGTGAAATCTGGCGGCGAGGCCTCGGCGATGGTGCGCCTGCTCCGTACCGCGCGTTATGTAATAGGAAATGTGCTGTGGTGCACATTCTGATGAATACGCTGCTATTTTTTGCGCTAGGCACTAATCAAACCGAATCAGTTGACGGCACGTAACACTGTTCAGGATTAAGGGTCAACAAACTTGAATTCACACAAGTAGCATTTTATGTAATTGAAATTGCATATGTGAAGATTCGTTACGTCATGTGTATATTATGAACGCAAAGAAACTTTTGTAGACCGACCACGTCCAAAGTGTATGGGTTCGCTTTGAATCAATTTCACCAATTGTTAGTATTGTACGCCAAATTTCATTATGACAATGGCATTGCGTATGTCATTGACATCAAACTATTGTTCATTGTTAATTACTTGCTGACAATTGCACAGTGTATTGAACTTACCTAAAAATGTTCTATGAAGTCAAGTAACTGCAGTATGTAGATAACGTTTCAGTACGTTTCGTTTCCTGTAACCTTAAATTCTGTGAAACAACGAAACAGTTGTTTTAGAATCAGTAAAGTAATATTATCTCACGTTAAGTTAATTACCAGTTGGTATTTTATTTTATTCGCATCAGACAAATAATTGTGTATTAAGATTTCTAAACGTCACAGGAAGTAGAGGCATGCCATGATTGACGTATTCAGATCAGATAAGTCGAGCTTTTATAGAAGAATGATTCTATGAAATCTGGATGGATATGACATGCTTCTGATGCCACAAAGACTTGATGAATGGAGTCGTTAAGTTAGATATTACAACGACACATCCTATAAATTTTAATATAGAATTAAGATTAATAACCGGAAATCTATTGTTATGAGTTCATGAGCAAAAACAAAAAAAATATCTCAAATAAAACCAAAAGTTTTAATTTTTTTTTTATCCTTACTCCTTTAATATACATGCTGTATTTTTATTCACTCTTCAAATTTCAAGGATGTGTTCAGTCCATGAAACTAAACAACTTTCTTTTAAGAAACATAGAGTGAAAAAAATTTACCATCCATACAACTCAAAGAGATCACGTGATCAGTTTAGTAAGATATGACCAAAATTTTGTGACGTATTTCAACACAAGTTTCTTAGAGGAATATGTACAGTTTCATGGACTGAACACATTCTTAAAATTTGGAGAGTGAATAAAAGTATACCCTGTATAATATTTGAAATGCGATAGTAAGTTTGTTTGTTTATTTAATGCACGGTTAAATTGTTATTATGCAAAAACGAACCAATATTCTTAACTCGAAAAAAGGCCTAAAAAATGACAATAGATTAAAAACACTGTCTCTGTCATTGTCATTGTGTCTAGTCTGTGGTTCTGTAACGTTTTGTTTCCCGTTGTCTGTTGAGTTTTTCTAAAATCGAAATTTCAAAACTTATCGTGTCTTTAACTTTATTGGTGATACTGTACTTAGACGTGGCCCAGACAGTCTGAGTCTGGGCCAGACTCCATTTTGGGCCATCTCTATAATATTATTTTTTATTCGAGTGATAATTACCTATAATTTTTTTCGGCATATAATGAATATAATTACAGCTCTGTATTATTTATAAGTAAGTAGTTCTAAATCGTTCAACTGTTTAACAATTGAATAAGGAAATGGCACATTACTGTAAACTAATTAGGCTCGACGATCGCTTTGTTTTTTTGTAATGAGTGCGCGAGGTCGTTGACACCTTTTATCGTGCATTTACCAAAAGTAAATCTGTCACCAGGCTGGTGCGACTAGACAACAAAATAAACACTGGAAATTATTATCTAACTACCTCATACCAATCTTCAAGATAAAAAATGACGGGTCATGTAATGCAAAAGTTTCTCAAGAAGTTGTATTTTCTCAATATTTATTTATTTAATAAAAACAATACTTTACTGCCAACTGAACTATTACTAAAAAGAAAACAATAAACAGAGAGATAGCACACAAGACGCACCCTAAAAGCTAAATAGCAATGTCTTCCGGGCAAATCTTGAGGAGAAAGGTAATATGAGGACAAGGAAAAAGAAAAAAACTAAATAGATAGTAGTATAGTTCTCACAACTATATATTTACCACACCACTCTACAATAATATCAATTGAAAATTTCAAGAGATTGAAAAGAAAAAGATATTTGAAAAAACAAAAAATAAGCGCCTCAAATGTATTCGCTGCGAAAGCGCAAAGGTCGTGACTGAAAAACTGAGCTGCAATTTATATTTCATACTTTCTACTGTCGTTTTATAACGTTACCTTCAATATTATCGTAAGAACGCCAATTTTCACATTAAACAAAGGAAGAGTGAACCGCAGCAGTGAAATGCATCTATAAAGTAAAAAAAACAACTGAATATCGTTTATCTGTATAATTATGTCGGCAGTTATCGAACATTGAACGGTTCGATCAAAACACATTTGACAGATTGCGCAAGATAATCGGATGAGTGAGGCAGGTCATCAACCGCACATCCAGGCCTGATCGTGTGAAATAAGCCGGATTTATCTGTACAATGAAATATTTTCGATATGGCCCAATAGGCAAGGCAACTGAAAAACGGTGTGGCACTATAGGGTTGCTATTTTAAGTAAATAGTAATAATATTTATTCGCTAGAAAACTCCAAGCATACAAACAATGGACAAGTGCGTATGTGCGTTACTAATATACATATTTACGTTTCCATAGTTTTGTAACCTTCAGAGGTTAAGTCTATTTGTAACTAAGAACATTCAATATCTAAACGTGTCATTCTAAAACTAGTAGAGACAACCCTGAAGTATGGGAACTGTCTCCACACTCATACACAATGTATTGCGAAATCTTTTGTGTACATTTTGATAGATTCCAACAAAGAACAGTGTTTACCCAGATAACGTGTACCTCTTTCCATAACTTGATATTTTATTTTGACCTTTATATTTAAAGCTCTAGAGAAGTGTAGCATAAGAATGCCACATTTTTTGCCGGGAAAATGGGTCAAACACTTGTTGGTTTCTACAAACTTGCTGATAACATCAGTCCAAGATATTCCCAAACATACTTCATGTGATTATAAGTTTTTACTGTGTAATATTTTAAGTTTTTCAACACTAACAATAAACATAATTAATATGTAATACTTTTTCAAATCACTAATTTACCAAACTTTTGAAAATAGTTTATCAGATGTGGGTTTTTAACTTTAACCATAAATGTGGAGACTATCCTTAAGATAGGACAAAGAGACTAAAAGTATTTATGGCCATCCATACTACATTTCAGCAGTTTAAAAACAAATATTTATCAAGGAATTATGTATCAAATTTTGCATGGACTTCCTGTTTTTTCCCCGAATGAGGTTACGAGGCGGCTCGCTTTCACCCATTCTTCAGGCTATCCATAGACGGTTGCGTCAATATTTCGAGAGGCGTGTTTTGTTCAGGAGAATAGTTAACCCAGTTTCGGTCGCTCCTGGCTAAATATACCGGATACCTGCGCGCACGTTGGCCCGCACGCCCGCTCTGATGACTGCCATTGACTGGCCTAATTGCTGATGATCAACACGTCAACTTTTGACAGCTCGTTCCACGTAAAATTCGAATTTTAAATAATTTAAACAAAAAGTTGTTTATTGTACAGACTAAATTATATTTAGAGCTCGCGAGCGCTTTTCCAATGACTCTCATCGATTGTCCTAATTGCCGACGTTTATTGAACGTTCAACATCTTGTTTAAGAATGACTAATGTATTTTTACTCACGAAAGTAGTTCACATCGGAAATTTTCATTCATTTTTCTAACGACTATGCCAATGTGATATGCTTGCGTGTGTACACAATACATATGCGTGACACGCATATGCGTGTATTCTACAACTTCTACACTCATCTTACGTAAAAAGAAAATTCTGATCAGAAATAATTTTAAAAACTTCTTATGGATCTAAATATAAACTTCTTAGTTTAATGTTTAAGTATATTCACACATTCCTTCCTTGAAAATAGTTGTCGTTTATTACACATTGAATTTATTAAAACAACAACAGAATGCTAGGTACTAAATTTATTTGTCAACTTATTATTTTCCTAACTTTCTTTCACCAGTCTTCTGAAAGCGCCAAAAGAAAGTCAATTTGATAGCATTCAATTTTCGGTTCCAACAAGCTAGCAACCTATCCATGCGTTATTTGTGAAAGTCTTATTAGCGAACTATTTTGTTCCGACCATTGTTCGTCGGACAATGATTCATAGGCTTAATCTAGATACTTATGAATAGCCAATGCGAATGAACTCTGTTTTAATGTAATCCAAAGCCGAACTGTGCCGTCGGCCGGCCTAACCTTTGACAAAAACGCACCTTAACTGGAGTACGGTTTGGAACCATTTAAATTCATTAGTAGTTAACGCCTCGAATGGGCTATGAGTAAAAGCTTAACAATGTATTTTTCTATGTTTACATACCGAATATTTTACTTACATTCATACGTATTTCTTCGATCATTCGTTATATATGATATTGGGGTCTCTTTGACTAACCTTTTCATCAACCGTTCAATTAACTAATATTTGGGTTGAAAGTCATATTAATCTTGTATCTTGTACCTGTAGCATGGCATTGCTGGATCGCAAAGTATCTGATTTTTTTTTCTTTTGAAGTTCTATTGGGCCCATTTTGGTTTCAGATGGCCCTATCTCGTTAATGGTCTAAGAAATGAGCAGTTAAATAAAGAGCAGGCGGGAACAGTTTAAAACGGTCATTGTGCGGTCATGAAGAACCGCGCGTGCGCGCTCGGCTGACCTACTTATGCGTTGGCGACTCGCCGTCAGACCACACACGCCACGCCAAGCTAGGTACACCCATCGCTGTTACTGCAACTAACCTAGCACTGAAACATTACTACCGAGTGCTGACTAACGAAATCCCTTTCGGCAGTTCATCGACCTCGCTATCGAAATCCGCACACTCACACGCGTGTCCTCCAACAAACGGCAGATAAAAAAAAGAAACAAAAAATGTCCCGCGTAACGGTGAATGAGTAACAGAGAGAGATAACTATATTTCGGCAGTATACTCGCCAATCGTAAGGTCGGCTACGAAAAACACTGACGCAATTTTTACAGCGAACGTAATTGAGCACCGACGGCGTCGACGGTGTGTGCGTGAGCACCGAGAGCGACGCCCGCGTCTGCCGAAACGGAGGCGGAATATTTAGGTGAAAGTGTTTCGAATTTCGACATGACGACATTCGCGCGCAGTCGTTATCGTGATTTTGCCGAATCTAGAGGTTCGGAAAGCGCGCAGAGAACGACGCGACTGCGACACGCGCCCGCGCAACTATCGTGTTCTCGTTCTGCAGGATGTGCATTGGACTGAATGCTGATGGTGTTAAAGTGTTAGCGTTAAAAAACTATGCTGAGAGTTGGTGTGTCTAAAATTTTTCGGAGACGTAAATTGAAACGTTGAGGTGTGTACTTGAGCCGTGTGTCCGAGTGATGTGCAAGGAGCTGAAGGGCTAGACAAGCTGTCGGCCTGCGACAAGCTGGGGCCCGACGAGGCGCACGACGACGCCGCCGCGCACGCTCGACAACTGCAGACGATGACTTCCACCATGGGTAAATACTCGTACAAACTATTATACCACTACTATTATACTATCTACTCTGAAAAACAAAACAAGAAATTACAAACAATATGTGAAAAACTTTAATATTACTTATACAAAATGACCCAACATTTATATTTCCTATTCAAATAAAAGTAAATAAAAAAGGAACATATTGTGGGAAGATTTTCATAAAAATCGTAGACATGTTCATGTATAACATGCTACGATTCAAATAGTGCTACGAGGCAATTTTTGCCTAAAGTAAATAATTATTTTTTTAGTTGCTTTAATACGCGATATTATATTGGACTTTATATCGTATCAGTGATATCAGTTGACCTTTAGTATAGAAATTACCATTTTATGTTATATACCTAATATAGTTACTATAAAAAAACCCTACCTGAGAAGCTGGTGACGGTCGTCGTTTTTTTTCTATGACATTTTTCTAGTGTATTAATTAATATAATATATCAATAGCATTGGGAATGCAAAAATTCCAAAAATGAGTAGTAAATAATTGTCAAAAACTGATAAAAAATACTGTACCTAATTTAAATATCGATCTTTACAATTAAAGTTGACTTCATCCTTTCAGTTTATTATAAATGCTGTGTCTATGCATTTCTTTAACATCGGACGAAGCCTTTCGTAGACGCGCTACGAAGTTGCTACGACGCCTAAAGAAACGCGTAGCACGCAAACTGTGTGAATTTTGCTGTGTTCGTTTCATGTATTTGTAACATCCAAACTATTTAAATTTTAGAGAGTATTCTAAAATTTCTATTTTTTTTTCAAAATGCGCAACCTACTTTTTCATGGGTTTTGTATTTCGGACTTAGTTTATCTATTACGAAGTGATGTTATTATAATCATAGCATGAGATCGCTCTTGGACCATTATATATGCAAATATTCGACTAGTTTAGTAACAATGCAAAACTTCAAATGTTTCAAAACAAAGAGCGGCTTCCCAGGTAACCGTGACATTCCCAAATCGTCTCGTGGATCAAGATCGTGACTACGTAACCACACCGCTTCAGCGGACACTTTTACTTTCGTTAAGTCGAGTGCACACTCAGCAACTTTAGCGCGAAGATAAATAATAAAAAACTCTGACAAAGTTTTCTCGTAATCAAGTTGTCGCTATTGTTGGTATACCTATCTTATTTCATTGTCTGTTTCTCTTTTATGTAACATTTATTTTAGTGATATCTTCTTTAATAAAATGCCGTTGATATTTTTTTAAAGTTTAAGTAGTATTGCAGGATCTTTTTGTAAACTTATTTTTTTTTTTCTATTACACCATCAAACTTAATATGCTACTTATGAGAAAATAGTAAAATTGAATTTTAGAAGGATAGTCTACCAACTTTTGTAGAAAAAGGCTTAGATAAATGTTATTACGCATCCCTTAACCGCAGCGTAGGTGAACAGGCGATTCTTATTTGGGACTCACTGGAGGCTGCCTGTCTACTTGGAAGCGTACGTTACTTTTATGAATGCGATATTTTAGCCAAGGAAACTGCTGCCATCCTGAAACAAAATCAGCTGTTTTTTGTATATTTTTAACTCCAACCATGCAGTCTCAATTAAATTTAATCAATATAATATTTACTATTTTTATATCTAGGTTAGTTAAGTAAAAATGTTCAACATCAGCCATTTTTAATGTCCCCACTGCTGGGGCACAGGCCTTCCTTATGGGTGGATAAGAAGGATGGGCCATAATCCACCACGCGGGCCCAATGTGGATTGGTGGGTGTTAACGACTGCAAATGCAGCCGGGACCAACGGCTTAAAGTGCCTTCTGAAGCACGGAGGATCTCGAGATAATGCATTTTTGGTCACCCATCCCATGACCGACCCTTGCGAAAGTGGCTTTACCTCCGCAATCTCAGGGCCAGGCGCTAAACCACTGCGCCACCGAGCACCTCCAGTTACGTATTAAAATTCTTCAATGACGACTATAGCGAGTATCTTACTCTATTTTACTTTTAACCTTTGATCAAAATAATAAACTTACATTGTTTTAAATAAAAGAGGTTTGATCGAATATACCGGGCTCTATTCTTTAATACATTGTTCTTCCATTACCTTTTGTTTATAGTTCAATCTATAGCCGTGCCCGAGGTCAATGCTCCCGCAATAATGCTGTTGCCGAAATAAGTTTTTTACGCTTACTTTCCAATACGGTGAAAGCGAAAAGGTACCGAATGTCACTAGTTCCTTTCAAAGCATTGTAGTGGGAGGATGTTAGTGTCGGCTAAAAATGATAATAGGCGTGTAAGCCGCCATTAGAAAACATATTGTTGGCAGTTTTGAATATCTACGACAGTAATTATGCTGCTGTTACTGAACCTAAATGGGTACCGCATGCGATTACCCTGGTTACTTAGAAAACTTTGTACTTATGCTTCGAAAAGAAAAGTTGTCAAATGATTTTTTTAAGTATTTTTCCGTCACAGTAGTTCTACTTTTTCTTTTTCAGTAAAAAGGGAAAGCACTCGTGTCTTGTTTTGAAAAAAAGGAACTTCATCTTAATTACCTGTAGGTATTTTTTTTTATAACTTCAGATATTCTTTAGTAAATAGCAAATAAACAAATATATTTCATTATTGTTCAAGTATTTCTGCATTATAAATCTGTTACGCTTATTTAAGAAACCGTCTCAACATAACACGGAAGCTTCACCCGCAGACAAACCATTCTACCCATCTGTCAAGTTAATCGCCAAATCTCGAAATTGATACAGCAATATCTCGTCTCACCGATCAGGAGCAGAACAGGAAGTGGTTAGATCGGAAGTGTCTGTTTAAAAATGGAACGTTTTAAAGTTGTGCACGCGCACGTGAATGTCAAGGCACCGTGGAGGCCCCAGCCTCAGGGCCGAAAGAACACGACCAGTCTGGTCGTGATGAAACCACAAATTAAGTAACGCTTGTCTAAGATACGGTCAATAAAAATAATAATGAACTTACTTTGATACGCTGAATTAGAAAAAAGTATTGGTACATGAAGAGGTCAAGTTTATGGTGTATGATCAAGGTATTTTGATTGAACACATTGAGGAGTTTAAGGTCTGGAACACATAGGTACATTGGATACTTCACTTTTTGGTACTTCTGGCGCATATCTGACCGGCCAAAATTAATAATAAATCCACTGATATGGATAGGCCTGATCCAGATTAATTGCTAGGCATAGGCATCGCCTATTCAACTGTCGAACATTCTTTATTAATATCAAACGTTGCACAGCAACTAATCAGGGGCCCAATTTTTAAAAGGCGGCAAACGCTCTTTTTCTATCGCAACTTACCTGACCCACACATAAACCACTCAAACTTACCTGACCCTGTGACGACGTTGTTGTTGTTGACTATGTAGTCGACGGCGTAATCTATGTAACAATATGTAATAACACTTAGCTGCTTTGGCCATCGGGTTAGATATGTTTATATTGTCACTATTCTACACTGACAACCACTGCTCATTTTCATTGGACAGCCATGCTGTTGAAATAGGAAAGAGCGCTCGCCGCCTTTTCAAAATAGGGCCCCAGATCAAGCCCATCCCAATCTGTGGATTGATTCATCTTAGACAATTGCTTTTAAAGTCCATTGAAGTCCATTCAATCTGTCGGTCTGTCCGTCCGCGGCTTAGCTTAGAGACCCTTAGCACTAGAAAGCTGTAGTTTGGCATCAATAAGTATATTAATTACGCCAAAGTAGTGGTAGAATAAAATATTGAAAATAGTTATTTGTTATACTAGAGACCAAAGTCAGTTTGTGCTGCGAGTGCTGACTTTAAATCATCAACTAGCGTAGTAGTCTAGAATTGTTCTAAGATTATAATGTAGACTATAGAGCCCAATGAGGTTTCAAGGCACGAGACATAACAAAAATTTGGTCCCGTGTTAAACATACAACTTTTCACCTTCACCCGCGAGAAAAGTATAGTATTTTCACGTGACTTTTCTGGTAAAAACCTCAATTATTCAGCATTAGCAACGTGTTCTCTTAACTCTTTTGGAGTAAGACAACTATCTTCAACGCTGGACGCACTATTTTTTTGTAATATGTCACAAAAATAGTTCGATCAAACCTATGCTGAACAAAATTGATACAAAGAGTAAAGTAGATTCCCGTCGTTTTTGTCATAGATCTCATAGTGAGGGTTGTCGTTGCGTAGGTCTTAGAGGTCTTTGAAAATATTGTAGGTTTGTATAGACCGCTTTTCGATTCCGGAATTTGTTTACGAAATATTAAGCTTTAAAGTGCAAAATTTTGTTAGAGTCAAGAACGGTTGCTTTTGAATACGTTAAAAAGGAACTGTAGTACATACAATAAGGTTAAAAGGAAAACTATCACTGCTAGGTACTTACAAGTTAACGAGTAATTACCGATCAACTTACAAAAACATATTTATATGAGAAATTCCATTCAATAGTTAGGCATTATGTGTACTTAGTTATATTCGTTAAGTTTAGTTATGTAAATCAGGGAATAATTATTTTTCATAATGTTCAAAAATATATCATAGTTGAGATGTTATTTGATGCAGGATTACTGCACAATTTATAAATAAGATATTTTATATTCTGCGTGCGTTGAGATCTTCTCCACTGCAGGAACGATTAATAAACGTTTGCAAAACTTTTTGTGGCTGTTTCGAAATCGGGGCCTGATGCAACAATTCGAGGTCGGGCCAAAAATCTCGGATGGCCTTTAGATACAAGGATCAGGTCAATAAACTGTCGCATTATTGTTTCACTTTATTCAATTCAAAAGTTTCGAACCTATCAGTATTTTGTACCACGAAAAACTGATAAAGATTAATGTTTGCTTCTGTTTTTAATCGTCAGATGGTGCAGTTCACATAGCTTTTCCAGTTCGTGTGTTTGCCATATTTGGCCCATAACCATGCAAGTGGGATGGATATATTATTATATTTTGCAATATTTGCACTAACAAGGCAAATATAGAAAATACACGTTACAAAATACAACAGTACACAAACATTCGCGTTGCGAATTTGGCGGAGGCGCTACGCTTATGTGCCACTACACTGTGCGTGCTACTATTTAGGTGCAGAGTAAACAAAACCTTCTGTGAATTAAGTAGGTGTCATTAACGAATGCAATAAAAGTGTCCTTTTTCTATTAAAGAAAATATGGTAGATTTCGAATAAACTTATATGCAATTAGTACTGAAATCCGGAAACAAAAGAAGTTGAGTGACAAATAACTAACGTCGTATGTATAATTAATATTGATTGTTAGAAACACTTGAGCCGTTAAGCCGTTGACATAAGATTGTTATTTGCATTTACGTGCGTAATATGTAGTTGGCGCCGTCCAAATTGGGCAGGGACGGCCTCGCATACGACACTGACATTGTGTCCGGACGGAACCACTGCGCACTTCCTACATTAATAACAAATTATCTATGCATTTAAGAGCTTTTTGTAATGGCTTAAGAATAGACAACAAGACGTTGCAAAGATTTTTATTACGGTTTTGGGTTTTTTTAATAATTTTTCGGTGATCACAATGTGCAAGATCGCGCATGGTCTTAGTACAGTTATATAATATAATATACCTAATGACTCAATGACCATAAGAATCAGTGAGGGTGTTTTACCCTCGAGACGAGATCGAGTATGAGTTCGGGGGGCTGATTACGTAACTCTGTTGCTGACAATTCTCGATCGAAATCAATTGAAACCGCAGTTACATTGCTGCTTTAAGTAGGGTAGTTGTCACATTGGTTCTTACTAAAGCAGCAATGTAACTGCGATTTCTGTCAGAGTTGATTGCAATAAAGTTACATAATCAGGGGGCCAATCCCATAAAACTGATTAAAACAGTACAATGGAAACCATGACAACAGTTTCCAAAGTACCAAATATTTTGAAATGACAATACGTACTTACTTTTATTTCAAAAGACACCATTCTTTCCTTAATTTTGTTTATCTTGTCATAGTAAATTTTGATGTAAGTGAGTGAGTTTATGAAATACAATTTCTTTAATTATATTATTTAATTTCATGAGCTAACAAAAATAATTACACGTATCTCAAATCGCCGCAGTTTGGTAAAGATTTTGCGCTTGCTTGTATAGCACAAGCAATAATTTTCTTACAATTTTTAAATAAATTGGCACTATTTTTATATGGACGCAACTTCATGGAATATTTTGCATCATGCAATCAACCGGTCATTGGCGCAGAATCTGATTTAGGCAACCGACCTCGCCAGCGACACTGACATTGCATCCGGAACCTCTACTTCCTGTATTGGAACCAACTTTGGTGGAACTCGTCTCCCTCAATGTAATAAGAGAACTTTATACCATTTTATAATGGTCGAATGTCATTAAAGATTTTCGAAACTGAGAGTGGTATTGAACATGTAGGTGGAAGGGAAATATTTAAAAAAATCGATTTTAATATAGTTATTTTTTAAGAATATATGAATAAATTGCATTTACAGTTAATAAATATTAATAAGTTTGACATTATGATTGATGACTTCTGTTTTTGTAATATGCGACATTATTATTATAAAAACATAATACCTATACATTAAATTAAATCCCATTCACTTATTATTATGAAAGATCTATCTCTAAAATCTATCTTCATTTCATCTAATGTGATAGAATAAATACAAGTAGAAATTCTTTTTTTATTCGACCACACTTTCGATCTTGTATTAAATTTTGTAAGTCAATCCTATCGACAATACAATAGACATTTCACAGCCCTAAAACGGGTCATATAGGTGGCCCTGATTGAGGCCCTCACACACGACTACTTCCGCACGCAATGTCGCATCGCAATACATGTGTGCTAACCACTGTCTCCTTTGTCCCTTAATTTGTCAGTCACTGTCCGATTTTGACACGCGTGAGTAGAATTCACGCTTCTGTAACCAGGATAACTAATTTTCTAACCATGTTATTGACTGAGCGAGCGCGAAGCGTCTCTGTTTCAGCTTGGACAAAATGTTTTCGTATGTCTGTCCGGCTGTCCAGCTGTCCGTTTGTTCCCCTCTACGGGTCACATTTCTCATCCGGTTCTCGTGAAAATTTATGAGCAGGTTCTATAATTAAATATATATTTTTTACGATTCAGTTTTTCGAAATTATTCAAAATTGCGGAGATATGGGGAAAATTATATTTCAGCTATTTCGAAAATGTTTAAAATGTCACAAACAAGAGGTTACAGCTCTACAGAGCCACTAGTATACTCTTTGAAACAATATTGACCGAGCGAGTGCGAAGCGCCTCTGCTTCATCTTGGGCAAAAATGCTTTCGTACGTCTGTCCGGCTGTCCGTTTGTTCTCTACAGGTTGCATTTCTCAATCGATTCTCGTGAAATTTTTTGTGAGCATGTTTTATAATTATTTAAAAAATAATTGTCGAATTTTTCGATATGAGAAAAATAATATTTCAGCCATTTCGAAAAATGTCACAAAAACCTGAGGTCTACAGAGCCACTAGTTGAGATATATAGATTAAATTGATTGATCCTATTTGCCAACAAGCTGTTATGTGCTGTCTGTATGTGAGATTATTTATTGTTTTAAGAACAAGCAGCAAGATACGACTGCTTGCCTCTATAAGCTCAGCAGAAATAGATATTTCAATAATGCAGTATCGAATCTAGACTCTACAAAGACACTATAAAGTCAGGATCATGTTCTCTGACATCTATCTGATCTATCTGACAGCCCTTAAAACAAATAAAAACGATTACGGATAAAATAAGTTTTAAGACCACGACCAAGACCAGAAAATACATCGTGCCTCGTCTTAATGGACATTTGTTTATTCATACATGCGGAAGTTTATTAGGCAACAAGGACTCCTAAAAGTTTGCGAGACGATTCCGACCACGAAGAGTTTATTGGCTCAATGTAAATGCCATTATCAAGGTCTTTGACACAGTCTGGCTTATTTTAGACACTCGTTTGTTTATCTGTGTTGACAAAACAACATTTAAGATCGGTTCGAATCAGCTCAGTTTATTTTTGGTAAGGTGTCGTTCACACGAAGCTATTTAATGATAAGATTGCTTAATTAAATGCAAATTGTCACAAATTGTTAATAAAGATTTTTATTGCACACGCGTAATAAATAACAATATTGCAAATTACATGACTTTTCCATTAAATTCACAAAAAATACAAAATGTTTCACATTTTAAAATATGAACTATTTGATAAAGTTTCTTTTTATTGCTTTTTACGCGCACAATATTGGTCATTAACACTTACGTAAAAGTATACTTGACGCATTCCGCCATATAACACCGTGATGTGATAGTAAACGCCGTACGTAGCTGTGGAGTGACGTCAACATGAATCAAATCCTTATCAGTTAGTGGTGTAAAACGTTGCACAATCAAATCCTGCGTCCACCATACGTTCTTTTTATAACTTCGATCGTAAATTCTGCATTATAGCAATCGATGACGTCGGAAATCAAGTTGATGCGTTTTTTAAGTTCTGTTATATCCGTCATCGATTGAAGTACCTACATATTTGGAGACGTGCGTGAACAAATATATCGTATAGAGCTGGAAATTAAAATTGTTTGAAATCTCAGAACTTAAATCAGTTTTATTAGTTTCAATCTAAAATGTTTTCTTACCCCGCTCTATGTAAACACAAAGTTCAAGAACCCGCGATATACGATTACGCTGTATGAATGATCCTACCTACATCGGTCATATTGACGGAAACACGTCACTGACCGGTGCGTGGCGTGACGTATGTCGTTATTTATAAGTACACAAGTAATGAGACCATTTATACTCAACATACAATGTATGGGTTTACTATCCGTGTATTGATCGACAATACAAGCTCAAGTAATGGTTAGACATTTGTCTTTTGACACCAACACGAGAAAGCTTTTTGAATAGAGGAAAACTTAATTCCTCAATCCCCACTGAAGGAGCTGCACCCATCTATTGAATATTTTTTCTGAACGTCCTAGGTCATTTAATATATTTTGTTAAACTTTTCCCCTCAGCTTTCAATAAAAATACACCTATTTGTAAAGTTGTTTAATAAACTCCATATTTGCACACAAATAACGCATTCGTGATATCACCTGCACGGATATTCTCCGAAGAACTCAAAGAGAAAGTTTTGGCTTTAACAAGCGAATGAAATCATACGTAAGTTCAAAAAGTACTTATCGCCTGACATCTGCCGTATTCAAAAGAGTGACTGAAGAGTATGCACGAAAACGACTTTCGTATAATTTGGTGTCAGGCAATATTTTCAGCATCTTTAAATTAAAAATAACTGATTATTAAGATATTTAAGTTTTTTACTGATATCAAACTCAAGTCCGACCGTTATCGCATCAGTCAATAAACAAGATGCGTCACGCGGCTAGCCGCTTTTTCCATTTTCATATGCAACAGCTTGAGATCGTAAGCACTTAACCGCTACAAAAAATCATATTAAAATGAAGTCGCGCGGTTGGTCACCCCCGCGGTCGACCGCTACTGCGTAAGAGAGCTATGTATTCACACGTACTCGTAAGATGCACGCACAACATACTGCGACGCTGACGTACTCACCGAAATGCAAATTTTATTAACTCCCTTATCAGTACTATAAATCAGTACGTAGTTTATTGAAAAATGCAGAAAGATTCATATAATAGAGAGACGCAAGCCCGTCGTAGTAGTACGCTCAATACCATGAACTGCGCTGACATTGAAATAACAAGCGTGACTACTATAGTAAGAAAAAAATATTCTGATCATGTACAGAGAATATCCAATAATTTCTGGACCGTTTTACGTGAAACGCCCTGAGATGACACCAGGATATCGTAAGTTCCATTCAAACCACGTATTTTTTACCCATTAGAATAATAATAATATCACTAGAAGTAAGTAACTATACAGGGTGTCCGAAAACTTTGCCACACGGAGGGAATGTACCTTAAATATTGAAGGTAGGAAATTTTACTAAAAAAGACTTCATTTTGATTTTAAAAATATTTGGAACTGCATTCAAAGATTTTTTTTAAATCGCCTGCCTTGACCAGGAATCAAACCCACCATAATAATATATAAAAAAACAATCTTGTATTTTTACGATTCCGATCGAAAGGGTTACTCATTGGGATTATTTTTTCTTAAATAACACAGCAAGGAAGACCATGAAAGTTTTAAATTTTAATTTTAACGTATTGTATCGTATGTGATTTTCAGAATTCCGTAGTCAAGTCAACAACAAGAAACCCTTATAGTTTCACTATGCCCGTCTGTCCGTTCGTCCACAGCTTTGTTGATAGGCCCTAAGTACTAGAAATCTATAATTTAGCATGAATGTGTATATTAATTACGCCCAAAAAGTGGTAGAATAAATCTCGAAAAAAAAATTTCTTTATCTCCCCTATGTAAAGTGGCGATGATACATTTTTTCTAATCAATCTCATAGTGTGGAATGGCATTAAATAAGTCTTACAAAAATTTTATAAAATACTAAATAATATACTAGAAAAAATACGACTCGCACCAGATCATGTTCTCGGACGGGAATCGAACCCGCGACCTTTGGATATCCGGTCCAATGCTCTGACCGCTGAGTAAAAAAACTCGGTAGCTCAGCGGTCAGAGCATTGGACCGGATAGTATATTATTTAGTATTATATAAAAATAGCATTGTGAATGCTAAAATCTCAATTATAAGTTTGCAAAAACCACTTATTGATTCAGGGATTCGTTTGCGAAATCTTTAGCTTTAAAATGCAAAATTTTGTTAAAATCAAGTGTCGTCGTTATTATTTTGTGACTATGGGCAATATCAACGTCACCTTTTCTAAATAGTATACTTTTACCCCCACTAACTTTTTCTTAATGATATTAAAAGTAAAGTTTGAATAGTCTAACATCGTCATAGTAAAAATACAAGGTCAGACTATCATTAAACGAAATGTTATTTATATCAACAACGGTCATGAACTTCACGCAAGTAAACAAACCTTGATGTCAACTATTTTTAAAATTATAAGTTTTTAATGACTCCACCAAACAAAACATTATTATTAATTACTTACCAGTGTTCACTAGCTTAAACCTACTTCTTTTAACTTTTGTTTCATCTAACACTTTATTTTTTACCACAATATGAAATAGCCTACCGAGGTAACCTGTTAGACATAATTTGTATTTAAATTCTCAAAACACGCCTGCAAAAATTTAAATATGAAAACCATATACCATGTTTAGTGACCTGCAATATTACTACGAAAATTCATATTTCTCGTGCGATTAAAAAATGGAACAAACACTTTCAATGAAATACAGCGACCAAGGAGGTTTGTGAATCATCATCAATATTCAAAATTAGAACTGGCTTTGTAAATTGAATGTTCCGACGCTCACGTAAGTTGAAGTAACATCTTAATGATTTGGACCGGGGCGGCATAAAATTACGTCACACGTGTAAGTAAAAAAAAACATTTTGGTACCGTAAACTGGGGAAATAACAACAATATTTTGGAGTTTTTGGCGCCATTTTGTCGAGTTCGGTTTGGTGTCTATTTTAATTATTTTCAAATTGATTCATAGTGGATATTGTGTCTTAAAATTGGTGCAGTTATATGGTACAAGTGTCTACGCAACAGAACAATATGTGGGATAATTGAAATAGGCGCGATCTTGGTTGTGTGAAGCTGAGACTTTTATTGAAGTGGTGGCTTCCTCGGCAGAACTAACCGAGTCTTGATATACTTGGTGCCAAATGCTCCAAGCAGCATTGGAATACGATGCACCTGCATTCTAATGAAAAATTAAACAATATCTACCACTGAACTATTTAACACTTGACACTGGCAAAAATTACTTCCAAGAGGAAAGTAGATTGCCATAACAAAAAAAGAAGAAGAAGAACAACAATATTTTGGATTCAACGGTTCATATTTTTGTCAATTTGTGTTGTTAAAAGTAAAGTTACTTTACGGAGACACATCCCCCCCCACGTCCCCCCCTGCCTGACGGTTTTTTGTGTACTGTGGAGATTCCGTCACAGTACATATTATAAGCAAATCTAATTATCAGGATTTTTCTATTGTTTTGATACTTACATATATTTTAATAAACCTTTCTGTACTACAAGTTTATTTCTAAAAGTTGTTATTTTATTGCCCGTCTGCCCTTTTGCCCCTCCCAGAGCAAAAACCTGAATTCGCCCTAGATTACTACCTACTTTATTAAGGTACTGTCTATACATATTACCTATTAAGGTACTGTCTTTCCTAAACCGCAATCAAGAGGGATATTTTAAGCACAATTAAATAATTCAATATATTTTCTTTGCCCACAGGAATAATGACACTCAGCCGCGGCCCGTGTGACCTGGACAACATGAGTCTGTTCCAAGACCTCAAGCTCAAGAGGCGGAAAGTTGACTCCAGATGTAGTAGTGATGGTGAGTGAAAGTTACTTTATGTCCCTAATCCCTTATAATCTATAGAAAGTCCTGCAAGTTGGGAAAGCGTGGTTGATTTGGAACTATAGACTCCAAAGCCATAGACACGCATTAAGATGAACTGAACTTGAAATAGACAAAAACCAAAGGGTGCAGAAACGTCAAACGGAATTGTATTGGCTACTTGTCCACGTAGTTTTAAGATACATTTATATGTGTCATAGCATTCGAATCGAAGGAGATTTAGCACTGATTTTTCGGTAACGAGGATGCTGTAAGATTATGAGCTTGATGTTCAACGCCGAAACGCAACGGTTACCAGATAAGAGTCAATCATTTTAAATAACACCTACCCCCTGCCTTCCCAAAATAAATGAAATGTATGCTTAGCATAATCGAAAATGTTGTTTAGATATACGAGTAATTTTCCGTTTGATTATGTTTGATGTCTTATCTTAAAGCATTATTATTCGTAAAAGTTCGTAAACAAAGATTTTTAGTTATGACTGGTATAAACTTATTGTTCATTTATTATTTATTAGTAAGACAAGTAGTGTTTATTGCTAAACAACATACGTTAGAGATTTCAAAGTCAGTTGTGGTTTATGGGCGGCTAGTTAAAGTTTATTGTCATTCGTTGAGGAATGCCGGAGGCGTTGGGAACCCGCTCACGAAGCACTGTCGCTTTCGACAGCGAATTATTCTTCGTCATTGTAGTTTCAATTTCATTGGGATGCTTATAGGTTTGCTTATTTTAATAGCTTTTAGAAAATTAATTTCCACTGAGTCAGTGAATCAGTTACTTTGCCAAGGAAACAGTTACAGTACATTTCGGCAACTAAATATTACGTACTTTTTTTTCTTACTTCGATTGAAGCTTAATTATTTTTATGGTATCTTGTTAACGTTTTATAATGTAATTATTACAAATGATGCCGTAAAGTAAGCTCCCAGAACAAAATAAATTGATCATTAAACTTGTTCCCTACTACAAAGTTTGTAAGAGACACAATCCTAGTAGTTTCCATAACGAGTTTCGAGATAAACAAAAAAATAAAAAATAAATTATGCAATACATTTAAAACAGTATTTGATAACCGAAGTCATCGGCCGAAAGTTAAATAACGAAATCGGCAATAACACAGCGTGAGAAAGCAGCAACTGGTTGAGAGAACAACATCGGAAACTTTCACTCCGCATTTCGGTGCAGATAAATAATGCGCCTAAAATAACACCGCCGAGACGGCTGACAAATCCTACTACGATGTTATAATGAGTAATAAGTTGTTTTCGAAGATATATTGAATTACAGACAAGGCGATAACGACTGGGACGATACGTGGTCATTCACCGTATTATCCATTTTTAATTTATAAATATTACTTAAAAAATATCAATAATAGTAAAATGTGGAAAAATTTACTTATTATACATAGGTTTTGATGCAAATATACTTTATCAGTTTTATGATAAACGTAAAACATTGCCGTGTAAAAAACAAAATGAACGAAAAGTTGAAATAATATTCGAACACGTTAAAAAGTCGTTCGAAATTACGCAACGATGACGCAGCGTGAAGTCACGATGATAAAGAAAGTTTACGTAAATCCGACGAGAGGTGAAAGTAATAAATAGTGCTGTAATTATTGCGATTCCGGCCTTATGAATAACTCATGAGCGCGAGAGATGCTCTGTAACATGCGGAACGCTCGTGGGCCTGTCACAGTGGGGACGATTCTCTTTTATCATTACAGGAATGTAAATGAACTGACAAAACTTTTGAATGCACTTAAAATGAAAAGGTTAAAACCTTTCTGTAAAACGTGACACAAACAAAGTAGCTTATACAAACCTCGTGAGTGAAATATGTAAGTATAGGAAATAGATATCGTTTTGTGTATTACGTCTTTTGCAGACTTGTAAATTGACAAATTTATAATTTTACAATATTATCTACTGACCCCCTTACTAATAAAGTTTGTATAGCAGATGTAAAGTTACACAGTGTTTTGTCCCTTTCTTTTTAATGTCCAACTTAAATAGTTTGACAGAGAGTAACCATTGTGCAACTATTCATCTGCTGTACAATCTTTATTAGTAAGAGGGTGATAGTATTGGACTTTAGTAAGTAAAGGAATAACGGCAATTGCAAAAATATAACAATCAGTTCTATAATACTAAATAATATACTAGAAAAAAATAGGACTCGCACCAGATCATGTTCTCGGACGGGAATCGAACCCGCGACCTTTGGATATCCGGTCCAATGCTCTGGTGGTCAATTCCGTCTACATTGGTGAGATGGCGCTGGCTTGCAGCGTAAGATTTAATATACTAGAATAAATTCGACGTTCCCACTAGTGACTCGGTAGCTCAGCGGCCAGAGCATTGGACCGGATATACAAAGGTCGCGGGTTCGATTCCCGTCCGAGAACATGATCTGGTGCGAGTCCTATTTTTTCTAGTATATTATTTAGTATTATATAAAAATAGCATTGTGAATGCTTAAATCTTAAAATTTAAAAAATCAGTTCTAATCTAAAAATAGCAGGCATGTCTAAATTGATCTCACGCATTTGGTTTCGGATGGATCCCGATTGCGGGTTTGCGCGGTGGCGTGGTCACGCGTGTGACGCCGCGTGACGCGGGACCCGTCGTCAGAGTGACGCGCCCCTTTCGTCACTGGTTTTTATCTTTACCTTTAATACTACGTGATAGACTGCGATTTGTAAATGCAAAAGCTGTGTATCGTACAGGAACCTAATCCTTGTTTTGAATCCTCACATAGTTTCTTTTATGGAACAGGGTGGCGCTGCACTACTATCGGTGTAAAATTATTCGTTTGAATTTCCATTGGTTTTTGTACAATAGATTAAGCGCCACACCACTTCTCTTCAATGGCAAATGTTTTAAAAATGCTATATTAAGATCAGTAGGAGAAAACATACGGTCTAAAACAAATATTAGTTGATAAGAAATTACATTTAGAAAATCAGAATTTCCATTAACAAGGTGTGCGCTGCGATGATATTATTATATTAACTATTCAGATTATTTTGTAGCAATTACGATAGTATCACAAGATAATAGACATTCAAGTGCATCAGGTTAGCAATAAAATCTATAAACGAATAATAATAATATTGTAAAATTATAATTGCACAAAATAGATTTAAACTTGTTTTTTTGTTCGTCACTGCATGTGTTAACAAGAGGTCAACGGTTTGTATTTAATCTTTGTCAGCAAATTTTTTCAAGTTTACAATCCATAAATTTTTAATTTTCGTGTTTTATTCTATTAAGTTCTAAGATTTTGATAAAATGCATAACGTAAACCAAGTGCTTATCTCATCATTTTATTGACCAATAGTCCAATAACACCAATAATATATATAAATACATTACATATAAAAAAATAAAAAAATATTTCCAAAGTAAGTAGCTAAAGCACTTGTGTTATGGAAATCATAAACAACGGTGGTATCACAAACACCCAGACCTGAGCCAATATAGAAAAGTTCATTTTCTAAATTGACCCAACCGGGGATCGAACCCGGAACCACAGAGATTGCGACACCTTGAAAACCGGTGTACAAAGCCACTCGACCACGGAGGTCGTCATCAAATTAATTAATTAATTACACAAGGTAGTATTGACCTAACGTGATATTGTAATGTAAAAGGGCCGGGCCTGACGATACGTGGCGCCACTGCGACCACGGGGCGGGGGTGTGATGTGACCTATTTTCCGCCGGGTTGCTGACCGAACGCGACCTTCGAGCTTGCAACGATCGACTAAAAGATTGCAATCGACCGCCCCAAAATAGAAGAGTTGCACATTGCGTAATCCATTTTATTGTTGTCTGTCTATGGCTCGAGGCTTTTTATGCAAATCGCTTTTTATTAACAGACTTGCTGATTTTAAGATATGAAGCAATCTTTTGTACCGTAACGTAATTCAAGTATCGTGTGACATATTATTGTAGTTAATTCACTTTCCTAGTTCTTCGGTGTCTAGTTACTGACATAACAAAACGATCAAATGGGACATTCAACTAGGCGACCGAGCCTACCTAGAACTTATTGCATCACGTGGCTAGAAAGATCGGTCCCCACCAATGATGTGGCAAAGGACGCGGAGTGAAATAGAGATCGTCCTCGAAGCGAGAGCGGTGCACGCGTTGCACTAGTCATTGTGCGGTTGCATTTCGCACGCACGGCCGCCTGAGTGACCTAATAGTGGCTGGAGGGAGGGACCGGGAAGCACCGCGCGGGGAGCGGAGCGCGGCTGCCGCTCGTGCGGTAGGTCGGGCTCACTGCGCGCGCCCGCCGCCCGCCGTCGCGCCGCCGCCTCTGGAAAACTTTCTTCGCGACTTTTCCTCGCGTAAACAAAACGCGAAAATTCGTTCACGGGCGCCCTTCACGCTCCCTACCGTAAAGACGCCACCGATAACGTCAGTAAATTCTAAACATTTAGTTCAAAAGCTTGCAAACGAATAGTGATTATTAATTGGCACTAATTTTCCGAAAATACTGTACTGACAATGTTATTGTGTTTCAATATTAACCGGAGAGACATGTGAGATTGTAAAGTCTACGCCTATGGATTTAGTAATAAAAAGTCGGTAAAGTTTTTGATTAATTAAGTGCCTGTGATATAATTGTGCTTCGAATGTGTTTCTCTTTATAACTACCAAAGATTGACTACCAAAGATTAATTTTCATTTTTAAATACTACAATCCGGAAAGTCCATTGATATTTAGGTTATAGATTAAATTATTTGGCATTTATATAGTGCCTGTTAAAAATAAGTTCAGTGACATTTGTTTATGTAACTGAAGTAGATACATAACTGTGTGTGACGTAGCGCCCTTTGTGGTGTCGGTGTGCAGGCGCACGCTTCCGGGCGCCGCCGCATCTGCGCACGCGGCGCTTTCACTTTCACCTCGCTCGTTGCGCCGCATCTCGCGTTCGCCCACACCGACCCGTAACCACGCTTCCTACATTTTCCATTTCTATTCCGGATCATTACATAAACTGAAAGCTTATTACATTATTGCAGTTTAGTTGTAGACAAAAAAGTTGTGTTTATATAGTGATTAAAAGGAGAAACGGCACTCGCCATTGAAAAAATGCTTATCTTCCATACGATTGAATTTAGTTTTAAAATAAAGGCAATATTTTTTGCTACATTGATCAAATTCTGTCTTACTTTTATCACATGGAGAAAAAAAGTGATTTCATTATGAATATTTATTAATATGTAAACACCACGGAAACAACGAGTCATTGAAAAACGTTCCGTTATCCACATTCAATTTTTAAAGGGCAGAAAAATCACTATGACATTTTAAAACGTGGCTGCACAAAACATAATAATTTTCCTTTTTCGAAATTTAGAAAACGAAATGTCAATTTGACTTCTGATTTGACATTGATCTGTCATTTGGTTGACAGATACCACTGACTAATAAGTGAAAAAGTACAGCGGACTATGAATCACAGATAAAAAAATAAAAAAACATGCAACTTTAGCATAAAAAACTGGGTCTCCTTTCCTAAATCTTTCAATGATTTAATACATGACTTTAGAACTGTCGTGGCACTTGCATAGTGACGCAACCGGCTAATCTAGTCGGCGGCGTCGGGAAGTGCAGTGTCGCGTCCCCGCGTCGCGCCCCGCGTGTTCTAACTACGATTATGCCGCTCGGTCGTTGACATTTCACCTAGTTTCTGATTTCTCTTGCACACAGTGCAGGGTGCTCTTTTTCATGGTAGTTAATGTGTATTATTTTATTGATTATATTTTTTGTACCCGTAGGCGAGTCAGCTGCCGATACCAGCACGTCATCGCCGGACCCGGGTCCGCCGTCGCCGCGCATGGCCGACGCGGGGTGCAGCACGCCGCCGCACCCGCCACCCATGTTTGACGGCGGCGGCTCACCTTCGCCATCTCCCGCCTGCCACCCCACCGTCATCCGATCTGCGCCACCCTACTCCTGCATCAAGTTTGAAGGAACGTCAGCGCCGATTAAAACGGAAAGTCCCTCGATGAACAAACATGATTCGAGCGTGCCTTCCCAGCTATCTTCCGTTAAGTTAGAAGGAACGCCACCAGAATTACCTCAGCCTTACAGGCCACGAGCGGTGGCCCCACCACCTTCTAGTTCGCACTCACCTCTTGTACCAGCGCCTTGGCCCTCCGCCGCCTGTATAAATGGCGTAAAACCGGAATTAATAGGCGGTAATTTCCCTCCACAACCGCTGGAACCCAAAGGAGGAGCGCGAGGACCAGCACAATGGCGAGGAGCGCCGGCAGTCATAATGGGCGAATCAGGTGGTGTTCGAACAATGTTCTGGACTCTACCTGCTTCCTCCGCTACTGGTGAACCGGCAGCAAGTGCATCACATACGCCGACGCCTCCAACGCCAGACCCTGCGACGTGTACGGAAGAATCAGCAGCAAGATTACTGCTTAACCTCGGTGGGGACTTGAGGCGACCACGAGGTCCACCTTTAAATATGGAGCTACTTTGGGCAGGTGACGTGTCACAGTTACCTGCGCACCAACAACTTCATGCATTAAATTTAAGTCCTACTGCCAGTAGCATGTCGGGTTCCTCTCCGGTGGCAGGGGCAAGTTCGCTGACTCTACCTAGGCCAGAGCTGCGGACTTACGCGCCAGAGACTGAGCGCGATGAGGACGAACAACCTATGATTTGTATGATATGTGAAGACAAAGCGACGGGACTGCATTATGGTATTATCACGTGTGAAGGTTGCAAGGGTTTCTTTAAAAGGACTGTACAGAACCGGCGCGTTTACACGTGTGTCGCTGACGGTGGCTGTGAAATCACAAAAGCGCAAAGAAATAGATGCCAATATTGCAGATTTAAAAAGTGTATTGAACAGGGAATGGTTTTACAAGGTGAATTTATTATCTAATATTTTTTTATAATTTAAAAGCTTAAACCCAAAGGTACTATATTGAAACAAAAATCTGTTATTTTTAACTTCATCTTAATCGTTATCAAGTGAATATCTCCTTAATTATATTTTTTGTTATCCAGCCGTTCGTGAAGATCGAATGCCCGGTGGTCGAAACAGCGGTGCCGTCTACAATCTATACAAAGTTAAATATAAGAAACACAAAAAAGCAAATAAGGCAGCGACGACGACGAGTCGAGCATCGCCACCAGAAAAACCTAAAGACCCTTTACCGCCTCTCCCACCGCACCTCGTCAATGGAACCATACTTAAGACTGCACTCACCAATCCTAGCGGGGTAAGAAAATTTCATCTTTGGTTTAAATTTACATAATAGTGTTAAGATAAGTCGAATTTTAACAAAAGGATGGTTTGCAGGTGGAACATTTAAGAGCACGGCTTGAAAGCGCGGTGTCATCATCGCGGGATCGTGCTATACCTCTCGAGCGAGCATTGCACATGATCCGAGCGTTGATAGACTGCGACGCGATGGAGGACATTGCCACTGTCCGGCATTTACCAGACCTACTACATGATACATCAGAAATAGGCGACAAACTGTGCAAGATTGGCGACTCTATAGTCCACAAGATGGTCGCCTGGACGAAGAAATTACCGTTCATCATTGAAATACCTATGGAAATCCACTCAAAGTTATTAATGGAGAAGTGGCACGAGATCTCAGTACTGACGACGGCGGCGTACCAAGCTATGCATGGGAAGCATGCGCACGCGCCGCCTTCTTCGGACCAAGAACATGATTTTATGCAAGAGGTAAGTTTTCCCTTTTTTTAAAGTTATCATCTTGAAGTGTATTGTGGTTGTGCGCGATAAATCCTAGATCGTGTAAGTAGTTGGTCGGGGCAGGTCACACTCGTAGACTTCCGCCACATGCGCCGGAGTGCAGTTACGTGAGCTGCATTGGTTGCGCAACTGCCGTAGAAAGTCGTCAGCTCAGACTAGCTGCATTCGGTCGCGGGCACACTACCTGCATAACCTGCACAATTTGAATCGTAAAATATAGAATGTCAAGCATTTCTAGTACGGCAACATTGCATAGAAATTACTTCATAACACTATTTACTACATAATGTTTTGCAACAATCGTATACTACAAAGAAAATGTTTTTCCATTAAACTAATATACTTAACATCTACATTTAGGTTTTAATCAAATGCTTATGCCGCAGTACTATTTGCATAACTAATATAAAACTTAGCAATTTTACTAGTAATTGTTTCATTTATGATTTTAAGTACCTACTACGATATAAAATCATATTACACTTTACCCCGAAGATAACAAGAAAGTCCATTTTTCATGTCCATTTACATTAGGTTTTACTGGCATTAGATATATAAGATATCGGTATTAGTGAATATAATTACGAATATTGGTCGGATTTTATAAAACTAAGCTACGATGCTCGCGATGCGCGGTGCTGTAACAGTCGGTAGTTGCAGAATGCAATTTCATTGTCTAGAGCATTTCCTCCACTTATATGTATACATGATTACGTAAAAAAATTGTACCTTTATGTACTACGTAACATCTTCTGAGCCAATAAGAGTTATTAAAAATCGTTATAATAATAAACTGGGCAAAGACCAATCATATCTCACTTTTTAGAATGTCGTAAACAATTATTATTCTCCATTAATAATATCCAGCGGATTTAAACTTTATTAATATTTCTAGTCAATTTCAAAATGTGTAAATATTTAGAAAGCTCTATAAATTAAAGATTTATGGGCATTTTGAATTGTCAACTGTAATATATATTTCCAGTTAAACTGTCTAGATTAACAAACTTACGTAGTTATCCATAACTCGAAAGAGTTAATAACAGCTCTACAAGCATGGTCTAACGCGCGCATGAATTATTATTGACACGCAAGTTCCAATAAGAGGGAAATTTATTGAACACGTCGTAATGTTCGCACGGTTCCGTAGCACTATACATATAGTGATCTGACGAATGGCAAGCTTGATCTACCAATAGGAACGAGGCAAACAGATATTGTTCTCAAAATTCGTCCACTCTTGAGCATGACTCACCAAAATATTTTTGGCGAAAGTATGTGGATGGATGGAGTGGATACGGAGGAAAAAAAATATTTTCGTTAAAGGAGATCTTGATTTTCTTGATGCTGGGGTCAATTATTAATTATAGTAAATGATTAGTTATATACATATATATATATCCCTATTGATTGAATGTATTTATTTAGCTTTCTGTACATTCTGAGTTAGCTTTCTTTGAAAAAATCAAAGATAAAAATAGATCAGTACCTGGAAATATTAAACGTTTAGTATTAATAGAAATATTTGTAAATACCGTTACATTTCTGTTAAAGCTGATAAGTATCTTGCGCCCGTTCTTCTTATGAGTAAAAAAACGGGTGGTAGGAAAATATAGACGATTCAAAGGAACGTTTGGTAGAAAAATATAGACGATTTTTTTGAATAAAGAAATTTTGACTCTTGACTCTTGAATAAACTTCTATCAAATGTAGAAAAAACTTTGTACACGAATAGGAGGAAATAAATTGGCAGCTCTTTATTATATATAATTTTAGTTGAGATTAAATTTTAGCGTCTAGAAATAAAAAAATTGCGTAGACGATTCATAATTAGTTCCTGAGGAACATAGTATCGAAATTCTTAGTGTGAGAAGTTTGCAAATAAATATATTTAATTTGTCACTTTTTGTTATAGGTGAACGCAAATCTGCGGACGTTACAAAACTGCTTAACATCGCTGATGGGGAGGCCCATTACACTGGAACAGCTGCGACTGGACGTCGGTCTGGTGGTGGAGAAGATGACGCAGATCACCTGCGTGTTCCGGCGCATCCAGCTCAGGATGGAGGAGTACGTCTGTCTCAAGGTCTACATACTGTTAAACCAAGGTAAGAACAAGATCTTCTAAATTGTTTAGCACTTTATTTTACGAATTAAATCGAAAAAAGTACTTAATGTACTACATACAATATTTTTTTAACAAGTTAGTAGCTCAGTTGGTCAGAATATTCACCCGGAATGCGAAAGATCGTGGGTTCGATTCCCATGTCAGTACAAGTAAGAGATGAGTTGTTTTTTCCTTGTATAAAGTTTAACTTGTATAGCGTTGTTGGCACACTTTGCAGCGTAGGTATACACGTCTTCATCATTATTTGTTTTGCTTTGACACAACAAAACAGACTTCTGGCACCTTCTACTAACTACCATGCTAGATTTTGCACAAAATATTTTACTTATATGACAAGTATATTTATGATATTACACACCTATAAAAAGATATTCAATGATAATGGAGAAGGCAAATGGGTCTGCTAAATAACTTGAAACTTTATGACAAACTAGCTAAATGTCCAGGAATACACCTATTTTTGTTTCATTTAAATCTAGCGAGTAGTTTTCAAGTTATAAGGGTTTCAAGGAAATGCCTAGCGTATTGAATATGTGCTTTATTACGTACGACGTAAGCTTGATCGCTCGCGTTATGACGTCATAACCCTAGTCAAAATATCAGTTTTCTAAACTATATAACTTTTATGTATTAAGAGATATCGCAAAAATCTCTTTACAGTACCATATGCTATTGGATAAGTCACTAGAGTCGATGGTGTTCTCGATTTTGCAAAATGAAATCTTAGGTAAAGCTTTAGTGAAATGGTTTTTTTACTATAAAAAATAAAGTACGTATTATTAGCATGCTTCAAGTTTGATAAATGAAAATGCTTTCAATATAATTGTACCGAAAATAACAATAAAAACAGCTGGTGTTTAAGAGCGCGTAATCTGCACACTAGCGCTGCCATTGGAAAAAAAATCATAGTGCTTAAATAAAGACGGAATTGTTAATTATCTCTCTGTAGTGCACTCCGAAGAAAGTTTGTGGTACTTTATATTGCTTAAACAATAATTTATAGCCTGTCGTTTAGTTTCGCAATTAGCAATAAAAGAAAAAAAAATATTGTTTAAACGATAGAAAGCACCACTAAGCTTCTTCGGAGTGCACTAGAGATCATTCACAATTTCGTTTTTATTTAAGAACTATGATATTTTTTTCCAATGGCGGCGTTAGTGTGATAGAAAGCACTACTAAGCTTCTTCGGATTGCACTAGAGATAATTCATAATTTAGTTTCTATTTAAGCACTATGATTTTTTCCAATGGCGGCGCTAGTGTGCAGACTATGCGCTCTTAAATAATAAATTGACGTCACAGCCAAATTTGGAAGATTCGTTTTTTTAAATGGTGTTAATTGATAGTGGATAACCTTTCACGCAGGCTATTAGGCCGGTCGCAATTGAGGCTATGTAAATATTGAAATGGTATCGTTTCCGTAATGAATGTAAAACATTTAACCAATTCACTTTTATGTGCTGAACTGAGCATCTCTAGAGCCAGTATCTTAAATAACACGTTTCTACATTATTTAGCATTTATTTTAATAAAGAAGCAGTGAAACCGTAAGCTATGAAAATTAAGTATCGATAACTATATTAAAGTATTTTTTTGTAAAATAAACTTTTGTAAAATAACTCTATTTAAATTTTGAGATTTAAGCATTCACAATGCTATTTTATATAATACCAAATAATATACTAGAAAAAATACGACTCGCACCAGATCATGTTCTCGGACGGGAATCGAACCCGCGACCTTTGGATATCCGGTCCAATGCTCTGACCGCTGAGCTACCGAGTCACTAGTGGGAACGTCGAATTTCTCCTAGTATATCAACTCTTACGCTGCAAGCCAGCGCCATCTCACCATTGTACAAGGAATTACCTTGACATCAACTGAATACCTTTCCAGATATTTTTAAACAATTGATTAAGATGAGAAAGCTATATAACTTTTTAAATTTTGAGATTTAAGCATTCACAATGCTATTTTATATAATACCAAATAATATACTAGAAAAAATACGACTCGCACCAGATCATTTAAAAAGTTATATAGCTTTCTCATCTTAATCAATTGTTTAAAAATATCTGGAAAGGTATTCAGTTGATGTCAAGGTAATTCCTTGTACAATGGTGAGATGGCGCTGGCTTGCAGCGTAAGAGTTGATATACTAGGAGAAATTCGACGTTCCCACTAGTGACTCGGTAGCTCAGCGGTCAGAGCATTGGACCGGATATCCAAAGGTCGCGGGTTCGATTCCCGTCCGAGAACATGATCTGGTGCGAGTCGTATTTTTTCTAGTATATTATTTGGTAAAATAACTCTACTCAATATATCTCGTAAACAAATAGAAACCTAAGTTTCAATTCTCTCGTTGTCGGAACATTTCAATTTCGCTTTTTACTTTAAAGGTCGCCGGTTTGATTCCTGCACCGTAGCCAATATCTGTTGATGCAACAGTTATTTGTTTCGGGTCTGGGCGTTTGTGATAGACACTAATTTGACGGATTGTTTAAATTTAGATTTCTATAAGTTAAGGTCGCTGGTTCAATTCCCGGCTCTGCAATCATTTTTCAATTAATTAAATATTTGGTTGGCTAGCATTGTAGTCAGTTAAAAAAATATTTTTCCTGATCAAATTGTTCAAAAATCGAAAGAACACTGATTCGGTATGGTTTTTTAAAACGTATTAAAATACGTTCAGTTTAAAAACTCTTGTCGAATTCCGATTATAAAGTTAAATAAATTATAATGACTGTTTGTAACTTGAATACGCTACAGTGCTAAAAATGCTTTACTGCAAACCAATGCACTTTCCAACACCCTCCAATATAGGTTTTATGGAGTCCCGGTTCCTTGAACATGTCAACGTACCGGCTATAAAAGGATTAGGGGTACATCAGCCATTCATGTAGGTCAGTTACGTAACCCAGGCAGGCATCCTACGCGTGACGTACCTACTTGCTCAGATGGCCTTTCCGAGACTGCGGTCGCAGTACTGTACGTCGCTAGAGCAAAACTGCAAAGAGAATGTAAATCAATATCTTTTATTTTCTAATCATGACTCAAGAGTTTTTTTTTTAAATATGTTCATATACATCGATATACAAGCGATGATGCATTGTAATTGGCGAAGATTATATTCGTGGAGGAGGAAAAAGATACTTACTAGTTTTACCGATGGATCTATCACAAAAAAACATAAGTGTATTTGATTTGATTCAAAATTCAAAACTCATTTATTCAGTCTAGGCTGTTACAAACACTTGTGAATGTCAGAAGCTACGCCATCGGTTCGAAAACCCTAAGCGGGAGACCTTGCAACGAGAAGAACCGGCAAGATAAAATCTCAAATTCACATTCATACAAGTAAAAATAAATAAATTGATGGTGCAACACTAGTTTAAACTAATAATAAGGACGAGTACTTACTTTAAGAAGTCTACTACTCATAATATAACGTCTTGATCGAAGACTCACAAGTGCGAGTGCGAAGTGTCTTAAATATTATTATGATTTATGTTACATTTAACCCAGTTGCAGCCGGCGAGAGTCCACTCGTTGCGAAATCGATTACTTCGGGACATCGGGACTCGTTGATAACAATTTCACTTTATGACGCTAGAACTCAATCAATTGGGCAGTTCGCTTGAATTCTACTAGATGTTGGTGATGTAATTTTGTACACTAACATTATAAACAATGCAAAAGTTCTAAATCTCGAAACAACTTTTCAAAAGTTCTTTCACCAATTTATCTACATGTCTACATTAATGAACTGAGTGAGGCTATATTTTACCGACATTTCCACAGCGAAGTAAAATTCAATGCAGATGAAGTCGCGGGCTGAAGCTAGTACCGAATACCAGACTTTGTAACTTTTCATTTTCCATTAGATTAGAGTAATGAATAAGAAAAAATCTAGCACACTGAGAATATAGAAGGTCTGGTGGATGTCGCAGCGACAATTTTATAAAAGTAGTTTGCCTTACCTATTTATCATAATTGGAGTACCTACCTATTTCAGGGTAAATTTTCGTCTTTACAATATGTTATTCAATAGAACAATTCTAAATACCTTAAGCTGTTTTAACTTTTATTATCAGACACGTCCTAGTATTAAGGAAACTATGACATCCTGCGTTATCGCCCCTAACTGGGTCGACGCGTTCGCCATCTTTGAAAATAGTTTTCACTGTTTATTACATGGTTTATCTAACTATACGAGTATATAAGGACTTTCATATACTTCCATATATTTAGAAATTCTAGTTTATATGCTTTAAATGGTAAATAATGGAAAAGTTAACGAAATGTTATTTATATACAACGTGTTACAAAAGTACCCCTAATGCGAATATGGTGGATAGGGACCATCAAACTGAACAACTTTTACTAAGGGACCAACTCTGAAATCGCGAAAAAAAATCAGCTGTTTTATACAATTTGATATTTTCGGAATTATTTTTTGTATGAAACAGCTGTTTTTTTTTTCGCGACTTCAATGTTGGTCCTATAGTAAAAGTTGTTCAGTTTGATGGTCCCTATACACCATATTCGGCATTAGGGGTACTTTTGTAACACGTTGTATATAATGTTAATATATCTTTTATATAAATAAAAATGAATAGCCGGAATGTATGTAAGTAACGACTGCACCAAATTAGATAATTATTTTTTATTCTGTTTTTTATTATCAAGACAAGGTTTGTCTAAAAGAAAATTTTCTAAAATTTGTACGGAAAGAGATAAAACATTTTTTTCTCTTCCGTAATTTAAAATTGCAATATAACTAATAGATGGCACCACCCGTGCGAAGCCAGGGCGGGCAGCTAGTAATAAGATGTTTGTAAATATAAGTATAATAAGGCTACAAATATATCAACAATTCGAATCAAAAACATTTCTACATTCTAAAAAAAATTAACTTCTATCATACGCTACGAAATTAACATAGCTGTATGTTAAGGTTTTTAAAATAGAAAAGCTTTTAAACACTTCTAAGACTTCCGTGCGTACAGTTCATAAGAAATAAAACACTTTTTCCGGATTACAGCGCGTATATTATTAATTAATTCAGGTGTTATTGTAGAATTATTTAGTCTGAATTTATTGGTTTTTGAATTCCCGACGTTTCGACACCTTTCCAGGGGCCGTGGTCACGGGAGGACTAAAGCGAAAAATCTACTCATATTTTTATGAAATTACCCGCTCGGAACGTTAAGAAATGCATTCAAGTTCTTATTATGCAAAAATATATTAAAATGTAGTTGCATCCAATTAAATATTTTATATGTTTAAAAACATAATGCCAACAAAACGTAAACATTGTAGGTAGCTAGTGTCCTGATTGCAATTATCATATCTTAACCTTGAAATCCTGATTATAGCATTAACGTGGTGTCAGTCATCAAATAAGTCTTATAAAACTATACACGCACACTCATAAAAAGTGATGATTACTGAAATGAACATTCAGGTTCCACTCGCACCTGAATGTTCATTTAAGAAATTAAACTTACCCTGGAATACTAAAATACGCAATTAACTTTAATAATCATTTGTATACAGACAGATGCCTTGAACGGAATGCAATAAATAATAGAGACTAATTACTGAAGTCAATAATTAATTATCTAGTTTTTGTATATTTATTACAAAATTATATCTCTCTTTTTGAAATTCAGTAGATTGGTGTGAAGTCTGGTCATATGGGTAACAATATTGAAAGATAGTAGAGTATCTAAAACGGTACTAACCATGTGCGCCGGTGAAATGGAAAGCGTTTGCGCAACCATTCCGTCGGCTCCTGTGCGCGTACGCATGTGTGCAGGTAACTGCTTATGTACACACTCGAATTTCCATGGCTGTGCTAACATTGGGTAATTGGAATTCAAGCTTATTAGGTGCGTATATGTATGTTTCAATCAATTTGCTATTGGTGATTAAAAGTATTTTCCTATAGCAATTCAAAACCGCTTAAGAACTGTTTTTTCAAAATAAAAAATTGAATGTGCGTGTCATGGTGTGAATGATCAACAACAATAGTATAACGTCCAATGAACATGAATAATGAGAAGCTAGTTGCGTCAGTTGTAACGGGACAACATTTCACTCTCGGAGCGGAAAGCGCAACGCGGAAGGCGAAACTTTCTCTTTTGCGCAGCGCTGTTGGCCGCAGCGGAAAAATACAGATAGCAGACTCAGCTTTATTTACTATATTTACGTAATATTTGATTCAGTGGCAGTGAAACCCCATTACTTAATCAAAAGAAATTATTCTAATGAAAAAAACATAAATCGCAATGCAACATCCCTGAAAAATACTCGTCTATTTAAAAGATGCTGCATAACAGCGCACATAACCGACTGCGCGTACAATATCGTGGAAAATCGCGCGCGTGTGAAAGAGATGGCAATAGCGAGCGAGGAGGACGCGAGCGCTCGAGCGGAGGTCAACGGCTAGCCGCGGTCGTTGCCCCGCTATCGGAGTGACCTACTGAGCGCGTGACGTCACCGCCGTACCGCACGTCTCTTGGCATTGGCTAACTACCACCGCCTTGCAGCGCCATCTAGGGACGAGTAGTTGAATCAATGATCGTCATCCATCCATCATCCAATCACTTGCACACATTCGTTTTTTATTTACGGTAAGCCGGTAAATCTTCGGTAAGTATAAGTGGTCAACAAACGATGTACTAGGTACTTATTCCAATTCATAATAATATAATTAATAAAATAACAAAGTAGGTAAGTACTTCAGTATTTATTGCATATAAAAAAAATATCAGCAAAGCCAATTTGTAAAGAGTGTCGAATAAAAATGAGTAGTAAAGAACGCACGCCGAGTGATTTTAAAAATAGGGCCCTAGATTCGAATTACTTCATGATACCTACCACAGATTATGCTTTCTTTCTGATGTTGAAATCGAATGAATTTCAGTGTACGGCAGGCTCTATGATATAAATAATTATGTAGATCGTGTCATATACTCTACAAAATCTCTATTTTTATATTATTATAATTTAACAATCAAAAGTAAAAAAGGCTTTTACTTTTCTTCTCTTGAATATTCTCAACTACAAACTTACAGGGGGACACGACTTGCACAGTAATTATGATACCATGCATGATATACATAAATAAAGACACTCCTTTTCTACAGCAAAATAATGCCCATATAATGCATCAAACTTGCCTTAACTATCTATTGACTAATGAATGTATTAAAAACCCTTGGGCATTTTCTAGCGGCATCTTCGTACAAAGTTTTTCGTACTTGCTAAATCCATATTAGCATGCTGTTGACGTATAATGATCCCTTTTTAATTACATGGGAACAAACCTTTTTTCTTTTAACATTGGTAGTTGTTCTTTTGTTTGTAAATTCATTGTTTATCTTCCTTTATTCACAGAGGTGGAACTGGAGGGTATCCAGGACCGATACGTGCAAGTACTGCGGAGCTACCTCGAGCACGCCGCGCCGCACCACCCCGGCCGCTTGCAGGAACTCTTCGCCAGGATACCTGAAGTAAGAAATATTTAAAGCCATAAGGAATCTAGGCTTCCTCACACTATTGGTGTCCATAAGACATAATTATGGTGAATCTTGGAAACGAAACGAAACGCAGATCAAGCATTTTGAAATAATTAATTTCGCATTTTGTTAAACTCTTTATACATTCACACCACGCCCTTTATACATTAGCCCCCTTACTAATAAAGATTGTATAGCAGTTAGCAAATGTATAGTTATACAATGGTTACTCTCTGTCGAACTATTTCAGTTTGACATTAAAAAGAAAGGGACAAAGCACTGTGATTCTATAGATCTGCTATACAATATTTATTAATAAGGGCGTAACAGTACAAAATATAACGCTAGCATTGTCGTGAGCATAGTTCTAACATTTGACATTACCCACTTTCATTTCTATTACTGTCCATTGCGACAGGACTATTGCCCTAATAAAGCTGATAGCGAAAGGCCCTAGAAAGTCCTTATCAGTGAAACTAACGTTCAAAGCTAAATGTAACTAATGTTCTATTGCCGTACAACAAGCGAACTAGTTTACAATAGAAAGTGCTGAAAATCAATGCTCATTTTCACCTCGCTTTACAGATCCAAGCTGCGGCGAACCTCCTACTCGAAAGTAAAATGTTCTACGTACCGTTTGTGCTGAACTCGGCCGAGATAAGATAGTACATGGCGCATCAGGGTGTCTAGTTCTCGATGTACGAGCGACTGGCCCCGCGCCCCCGCTGCACCCTCGTCTTATGATTACCGCACACCGCTGTGTTCACCAGTCCAGCACAAGAGTTCGTACAAATGTTCCTACACTCGGCCCCCGACAATAAAGTCCCAGAGTTGACAATAACGATTCGGAAAACTCAAATGTTACGGAACAAATGACTGAGTTTACTATGTTGGAGGCGTATGAATGTTTTGAAAAGGAGAACAAAACTGAGGAAGTAACGAGGACCTCGGTGCAACTCTGAACGACGTCAACGTGGCTCCAAAGTGCGAGAGCGTCTTTCTACGCCTTTGATTGAGCGCCGCGACGGCCGTGACGAGTTCGAGTGCAAAGACAGTGCGGTACACTGACGTATACTTGTTGAGTCGATGTGTGAATTGGTTTATTGTTTAGTAGAGGAATTAAAACGTCCCAATCGACAGACTGATTTATTATAAAATACCTAGTGATTAAGTACCAGGGACATGAATGCGTGTTTTATACATGGTAGTGTATACTAATTAGTGTTAAATAGAATAAAATATATAATTATGTTACTATTTAAATTAATTGTCAGTCGGAAAATAGCATAATATATAAAATATAATTATTTCTGTAAATATAGACTGTAGTTTACAAAATAAACGATGTTTTTAGACAGAATTGTTTCTTGTAAATGAAATATTGCTGTTTTAGTTTGCATTTTATATCGTGTAGGTCCAGTAGATTAAATCCCGAGTGTGTAATATTGAGAACTTTTAATTTAATTTTATATGACTTGTTCGTATGTAAGTAGCACTAAGTCCTACCTACTCGTGTGTTTACCAAGACTGCTGTATACAACTACTGATTTATACACTAATTTAGAGTGGTCTCGCTCAGTTCTCATAGTCACAACTTATGCATTTTTATTGCCAATACTTCGCATAACACTTTTGCATGTTATTACTACGTTTCTGTTTAAACCACTTCTCATTCTGGTCTAAGTAAGTTTAAGTAGCCGAGTAAGTAACTGCGGTACAGCGTGTGCTATGGTTTCCTGTGTGCGATCCTGCGTTGTTCTACCGAAGAGGTTCTCGTTGTAGGTGCTTCGATTATACTTATACTTTGCTTCCTTCGATGTGTTCAAACTTTTATGCTCAATCTATCGTTGTTTTTGACGATTCATTATCACTTTTAAAATTAACTTTTTGTAAAATCATCGTTCTTATTATTCGCAAATCAAATTCGCTTAAGTTTCGTAGTAATGCGGGTTACTAAAAATGCGTTATTCATCACAACAAATAACATAAAAACCGTTTTTTTTTCCAAAAACTAAGAACATCATTATTTTATAATCACTCACAACTTTTTAAGTATTTTATATACATATAGTCGAAATAACAAACAATAAAATTAAAACTGATACTTACTCACAACAAAAATATCAACCATCAAATCATCAGTAATCGTTCTAACTAATTTTAATAATACTTAATTCAATTCAATTCACTTTCATAAAAGCTGGACATACACCCTTTTCTGTATCATCCACAATATCATCCCCCATTGCCTTAGAACGTTTCATCGTCATTATCTTGCACAATAATTTACATGTTGTAAACCTACACACCATCTAACATACTGTACGTAAAATATTTCATTAATATAGCTAATCGACATTAAACCATTATCATAGTCCACATTTCTTCTTTCATTTATAAAAATGAACATGGCATCAAAACGTATACTAAGTCATATTAGACATAAATACTTACTTAAAATTATTAAAAAAAAAAACACTCATCTTAATTACCTTAAGTGATAATAGACTTTCCAATCTTAAAACTGTCAGTAATCACTGCCTCGACTTTTTGAAGTTATTTGGCGTTATCGTTGTTAACACAGTTATGGTCGTTAATAATAAATTGTAATAAACGTTCCATCAACGGTGAACAGTTACCACTAGTTATAGGAGGCTATGTTTGCCTTGTTAAAATTAAGTTATTACAACCAAAAAGTTCGTTGTAAGGACTTAGGTTCTAGGTAATTAAACGGTGTATGCCTTAGCATTGTCGATTTCGATGTAAACATACATTTGATAGAGATAACCTGTGTGTTCGTTAGAAAACTTAAACGTTTTATTTTATTTAGGAAAAAAATAGGGTTGTACAATGTACAACTCCTATGTTTTAATGTAACCCTAATTCCGTTGGAAGTATTAAACTGTTTTTTAAATATTTCGAACGTCTCCAGTCCAGGCCAGTTATGAAAATAGTAATAATTAAAGAAACTTGGTGAAAACAAAACAAATTAGAAATTCGCTTAGATGTAGTAGTCAGTGCTTACAATTACACGAGTAAGTATAACCTTCCCTTTATTCATAAACGTTGTTAAAAAGGGTTTTAAAAACCATTACTGTCCTTCTTGTAGATATAACTTAACTTTTTTTATAATTGTACATTTACATCAACATTTTTGACTAAAGGGTTGACAATTTTAGATATCCTGTTACCTGAATGAGCGACACACGTCCGTTCCTCTTCGTGTTACCATTAATTAAGTGTTAGCAATTATTAATGTGTTTGTAAATTATAAGTAATTAGTTTGAATACAACCAGTTACGATACTGCCATCAAATGCCTAAATAGTTTGTCAGTTAATTTTGTTATACTTTACGTACGTTTAGTTAAGTTAATAATGTTGGTGAAATTATTAGTTAATTTGTGATGGGAAACAGTGATAGCGCAACGTGACGCGGCGTGCACGCAGTGCGTCTCGCGTTACCTCTTCTGCAACGGTCTCACCCGTGATCCTTCACCATCTTAGCGTCGGTGAACACTTTACGACAATTCGATATCGATAACTATATTTATTTATTCGTTTTTTTATCTAACTTAATTGTAATGAATTAGTTTGTAAATACACCATCAGAACGACGGTGGTAAATCTAAAGTCTGAGGTAAAGATGCCTTTATAGATTTTTAAACATGTAATGACGGAAATCATAAATAAATAACTATAATCGCAAATCGTGCATCGTTCTACTAATATGTAAATGCTAATGTAAGTAATATTGACACTTATTTTGTTAGTAGCTTAGTGTTAAGGCGATTCTAACGGCAGTGTATCAAATGGGATTTAGATTTGTAAGGATGTTATTGGCGTTGTACAAACGATAGTATTGTTAGTAATTAAACTATCAATTGGCGCATTACTGGCGAGTACCTAATTAGAATAGTACTTGAGAAGCCCAAAGAGGCTATACATTGATATAACGTGTAAATAAAATTATACTTCACGTGTAATATGGCCACCCGCTTTTCGTTGCTCTTCTAAATTCGTTTGCAGAATGGAGTAGGCTTATTCGCCTTTTAACTTAAACAGTATACAACTTTTGTACTTTATACATAACAAAAATGGCACCGACTGAAAGAGGACATGGCAACTTTCGATCATTTGCTTCTGCTAACTGTTTTGTTATAATGTAAGCGATCGTTGGTCTCGTGGGAGTGAACGATCTCGGCTTGACCGACGCTCAGCAATCTTGCGAATACTTGGTTCCATCAATACTTCTCAGAAATGCTGTAAAGTTAGACAAATCCCTACTGATTCCATGAGATATTAAAACACGAACCACTTTAACCAACCATTACTTTAATTCAAAACTTTCTTGAGATTAAAACGAAATTAAGTACCTAAGTATAATTATATTTCCGAAAAATCTAAATAACATTAACAACACAAGTTGCTCAGCGTTCGGTTATTAATATAAACTGCGAAAATATTTTGACTGATATTAATAAATAAACCTAATAATGTTAATATATTATTACCTATAAGTGTGTAAAAAAACTTAATGCATTTCACAGTTTGTTTACAGTCCATAAGAAAATAATACGTCTAAGATATCGTGACGAAATATTTTTCACATTCATAGAGTAAGGTTTGTTGTGTATAAAAATAGCGTTTCATTGTATTTCGGGTAAAAGAGGGTTGAAATGTGTACATTAGACATTGTAATAAAATAGTTATAAAATTAAAAGTGTGTAATGCCGTAAAAGAATATATATTTGGAAATGTTGACGAGTGTTTGTTCTATGTAATTACATGTCACAGATGGATATTTGAACTCTAAGTACATTTATTAGATATCTATTCTACAAGTTATTCTTCATATTTTATTCAGAATGCAGTCTGTCAGGTTTTCTTAAAGTTATACAACAAACACGTTTCGCTTATCGTGTTAATTTTCATGTTAAATTAAATATTATTTATCTTTAATTAAGTGAATGCCTATTTTAATCACTGCAAAATACTATAAACTTACGATGTTATCTATTATTGTGCCCCAAAAAGTATTTAAGGGAGAAAACAATTGAATTAGAAAATGTCGGAGGTGATAAACAGATTTGCTTTCTCGAAACAAAATCAGCCCCTCTACCCACGACGAGAATTGACGGGATCGACATCACATCAGGATCGAATAAACGTCAAAAATCTGTTATTTTGGTACATAGAAAACGGTTTTCATACCGTTTTCTCAATATTCTCGATCGCGTCGGGAGTAGAGTAACCTCCAAATTATCAAGACCATATTATAACTTGCGCACTTAAATAAAATAGTAAAGAGTTCTGTATGGTTGAGTGTGCTGTAATCACGTATTTAGTTGGGCTCGCTCAATACCAAGACTTATCGCTTTCAGATCTAGAATATACATTATCTAAGTATTATCATAACTTTAGGACTCTATGTTTACATATAGAGAATCACATTAGTTGCTGACTGCAGTACTGTTTTCGAAGGATTAAAGGCTGTTTTAATCGACCAAGTAAGAGGATATTCTGCGGGAAAAATAAGACTGTCACTAAGCCATTTTGCATTGTCATCTCTTGCGCTTTAAAATAATACAAAATGACATTTTGATAGGCCTAGCATAAGCTGGCCCGCATTGTATAGTACAGTGGCTGTTTGTACAGGATTTTAACTCGTTTGTGGTGCGCCGCGTGTTAGTCAATGGAATATATGCATACGGTTTGCCAAGAGAAGTTACCTACAGTTGTGTTTAGTTAGCGATGCATAACGTGTTTGTACTTTAATTTGTTTTTTAGTTGTACTCTTGGAAATCAATGGTTAATAATTTAAGAAAATAAAATGTATGTGAAATATTTTATTCGTTTTCTTTTATCACCTTACGTAAAGGATTGTAATAATAATAATATTATTATTATTAGTAACTTACTGACACAAACACGAAGTACCTAGTTATACCCAGGTTTCCTAATAAAATCTGATAAACAAATAATTACTTACCTATGTCTCTGAAAACAAGCCCATTTTGCATTTCATTTGTATTCCATTACCTATTCAACGTGTTACAAAATAACCCCTAATTCCGTTATGTAGGGAAAAAACCAGCTGTTTCATACATTTTGATATTTTCGATTTTAGTTTTTGTATGAAACAGCAGATTTTTTTTTTCGCGATTTCAGAATTGGTCCCATAGTAAAAGTTGATCAGTTTGATGGTCCCTATCTACCATATTCGGCATTAGGGGTATTTTTGTAACATGTTGTATAGAATACTATCCCCGCAAATTGCTAATGCGCAGGAACCTTGTCATTGCCATTCGTAACTAAAAATGACCTGTAACAAGAATGTAATTAAATAAATTAATTATTATTTTCAATAAGACAGGGTCTACGTATATAAAAAATTAACAATTGTTTTTCCTTTTTGAGGTTATAAAAATGGCCGCCAGGCACATTAGCAATTTGCGGGGATAGACGATAGTTATATAGGTACTTTAAATACGTCGCACACTTTACAACACAAGGTTAAGCGTCATTTTCGATTCAAATATGATTCAAATCGAGGCGAAAATGTGTTGAACTTTTGGCGCCATTTTTAATGACTCGGAGTTGTTTCTTTTTTTATATATATTTTGTCATCAAACAAAATGTATAATTATAATTTTATTAACAAACAATAGTATAGAAAAGACCTACAGTGCCCAAAAGCTATTTTTTACAAAACATTGTGTCTAAAGGTTGACAAACTTTTATTTATTCTTTTAACCCACTAAGTTACTTAGGTACTTATTAAAAATACTGAGAAGCGTTAAAGAATGTAACATTCTTTTTATAGTACAACAATCAAAGTAGGTACCAACAAACAAAACTCAAATACGTAGTAGTAGTAATTACATAACTTTGTCAGACAATATATTTAGGTACCTACCTAATGTAGTGTAGGTATTATCTAATTTATTTTGCCACATTCCTTTGGATTTTATTTTGTTTTCTGTTCCTGTTCAGTTGGCAATCTAAAAATTTTCAAAAAGTGGCTCAAAATAAAGTAGTGTCATGGCACTATCGATAGTACCGGTACCGGTAGAGTAGTGTAAAGTATATTAAGTTTATGGTAGTGTCAGAGGCAAAAAATTAAAGAATTACGAATACGGTATATCTATCCGTTAGAGTGTAAAATGAAGACAGTATAGTATGGACATAGATTTCTTTACCTTTCATATAATAGGATAATTTAAAAACAAACAAACTTTTTGCTCAGTGTTCTTGTCTATGAATATCTGTAGGGCAAATTTAAATGTACGTACGTACCTACCTATACATATACTGTTCTAATAATATAGTTTTAAAGTTACTGTCTTTAAAAATATCTTTGTACCTTTATTCTAAGCTTTGTACTATGTTTTGTTAATTCTGTATGTTTTGTTTAGGTACCTGCTTACCTATTGAAAACTAACGAATTTGAGAATTTTGATTTTTTGACATAAGGATGAATGACTTTTCTTCCATTCACATAATTGACGTTTTTGGCTTGAAATTTTGCTAGCTTGAATATTTTATTGTTTGACTTTATTTTTGGATTGACTACTACCGAATTATGACATTTATTCACGGACTAATAAAAACTAATGAATTCAAAAACTCTACCTATGAAAAAAGATATAACTAATGACGAGGCAGTATGGTCTAAGACCTTAGCCTGTTCTTCGGAACGAATAAAAAAGAATGTCTATGAATTTCTTCTGTCACTGTCATAGAGTCTATGACAATGACAGAAATCACTGCAGTCAAGCAGCGTTGCCAGAATGTTACAAAAGTAACATTTTACGTTACTTTTGACCCTCTCATGTTACCTCCATGTTACACGACTCAATATGTTACTTTGTGTTACTTTTTAGAATTTCCAGCAAACAAAACTTAAGCATGCGTAAGTGAGTCGAATGGTGACTAGCAGCGAATGATTACAATCGATTTTAAAATTTTCAATGCATAAACAAAATCATTAGGTACCTACAGGTTAATTATAATGATTTTTTGACCAAACCATCATCACCGCAAGGCCCGGAGCGCGCGGCGCGCTACGTACGCCGCGACTAGGTTTTTACACGAATGTATAAAAACAAAAATATAGCCATCTTTCAAACACAAGCCACCTATTTAGAATTTTAATATAAAAAACTAACTGAAATATTTTAAAACTGATACTAATTAGTTAATTAGTGGATAGGGGCCCACATCAGGCATTTTTCAGCATAGCTAGTCGATTATTCGATCAAAAATTATTACGATTTTTTCGATGTTTTACAAATAGGACAGGAGACTTTTTTTTGTTTTTATGTAATAAAATACCATATTATAGTATTGTGTCGTTTTCGACAATAAACAAGGAAGGTAATGTTACTTTTCTCGTGAAAATGTTACTTTTTGAGCTGTCTCATGTTATATTTGACTATCTGCCACTGGCAACACTGCAGTCAAGTGCTGTCAAAAAAACCTTAGCCGAACGCCACGGGCCTCGCCACATGTAAAGGCAGAATATTTTAACAAATTTCCTTAATATTTTCCCATTAGCTCTCAAAAATGGTAAGTAAAATTACAAATTCTTGTGTATATTTTAGTTTTCCGTTATTTCCCATCGATACATGACACTTACATTGTTACACATTACAAAATCATGAGAGTCTGTTTAATAATCATCTTTGCAGAAACCTCTTATGCTGCAAGGGCACGAGCGTGCCATAACCCAAATCAAGTATAACAGGGAAGGAGATTTACTGTTTTCTGCAGCCAAGGACTCAAAACCTAACGTGTGGTGGTCACTAAATGGAGAGCGTCTTGGTACTTTCAATGGCCACGGAGGAGTGGTATGGTGTCTTGATGTGGACTGGCAAACCATCAACCTGATCACTGGAGGAGGTGACAGTTCTTGCAGGTAATATTAAGTTTCAAAGTTATCAAATTGTGTCTTGTAAATTGTAAACCAACAGAATTTTAGGTTGTTAAACTTCAAGAAGTGGACTAACAAGCATATTTCTTTTTTGTAACTTGTTGAAAATTAGTTATAAGACACCATGCATATAAGAGCTAAAATAAGAATTTCAAAAGTAAAAAAGGTAAGGACATTGCAATATTTATCATTGGTTTACAGATTGTGGGACTTGGAAACTGGTAAAAACATAGCAACAGTTAAGACAAACTCCTCGGTGAGAACATGCAACTTCAGCTTCAGTGCGTACCAAGCAGCCTATACTACAGACAAAGCTATGGGACACCCCTGTGAGGTAATAGCTGGTATTTTTTATTATAATGATAAAAACCTTTATCTTACATTCATACAATATATTTAATATTATATGAATGTAAGATAAAGGTTTACATGCATTTTTTAACATTCATTTTCCACATTATTTAATTAAAACTGTACTGTTCACTCTGTTTTACTCCCGTCTGTTTGGCTTTTGTAGACAAAGGCCTCCCCCAACTCTTTCCATCTCTCTGTCTTTAGCTATTGTTGTCCTTGCTCCACCTGTTAATATTTTGAAATCATACTTAATTTGTAGACCAGTTTGTGGTGAACTACTCAATAACTCTTTGCTAATATTGTTTTTACTTCTAAATTTACAGGTCTCCATTATTGACACAAGAACTATTGATGAGTCAATCTCAACACAGTCTCCGATCTTGAAGTGGGAGATCACAGATTCTAAAGTCACCTCCATGGTCTGGGGCACTCTTGATGAAACTATTATTACTGGTCATGAAGCTGGAGACCTTATCCAGTGGGATTTGAGGGTAAGTCAAAAAAGGTCTTCTTACAAATGTGTCTCCTTCCACACTAAATCCTTAACTTATCAAAACAATACCTTAAAAAATATATTAAACACAAATTGTTTTAAAACATGGTTCTTAATTGCTTGTTTTCCTATGATAAATATTTGAACCCATCTAAATTTCTATATAGAACAAGAAACATTATGCTAAGGGTTGTTAATTATATATTTTTATAGACTGGCAAGAAAGTTCATTCCATCAAAGAGCACACTCACCAGATCAATGACATGCAACTGTCACGAGATGGGACCATGTTCATCACTGCATCAAAGGACCAAACTGCCAAACTATTTGACACCAGCTCTTTGGAACTTCTTAAAGAGTACAAAACAGAGCGTCCCGTTAACTCTGCAGCTCTCAGCCCTATTTTAGACCATGTAGTTTTGGGTGGTGGTCAAGACGCTATGGAAGTGACTACAACTTCAACCAGGCAGGGCAAGTTTGATGCTCGTTTCTTCCATTTAGTATTTGAAGAAGAATTTGGTCGGGTCAAAGGACATTTTGGTCCAATCAACAGTTTACAATTCCACCCTGATGGCAGAAGCTATGCATCTGGTGGTGAAGATGGCTATGTACGAGTCCAGAGCTTTGATCAGTCCTACTTTGACTATACATTCGACTACAACAGGGATTGATATCCTAAAAGAATATCTGTATTTGTAACTTTAATCTTTGTAACATGTACATGTTGGTGCAAGAGTGACTTGTAAATAAGAAATGTAAACAATAATACTATCACATTCTTTACTTTAATGAAAAAAAATTTGTACATTTCCTGGCTAATAATACTACTTATGACTAACGCCTGCATTTAAGAACAATACTCAAACGACCCTTGCCTATGTGAACACTCTGTGTTGAAGTAGAGCTCTACGATTGATTCATGTTTTACGTGTTGTGTAATTGGTAGTTGGTAAGCTGTGCGTCAGCAGCCACTGTGAGACCTCATAGTAATGGTTGTAAATACGGGTGTAAATCATGCTTGCACCAACAATGGCATTTCTAATAAAATATAAAAATCAACAAATGTTTTTTATTATTATACAATTTCTCATCAGAGACTTGTAGAAGTGGTTTAATAGCCAGAAGATGTTCTAGTTGTTTCAGTGTGTTCTCCTGTCCATATTGAGATTGACATGCATACCTATGAACTGTGTTTCGTAAATAGTATAGATAAAAGTCTCATAATTAATTTCCTAACAAAATCAATTTGGATAGAGGTTCAATCTTTCCCTACTCATTTACTATTTTTCCATTAATGAGTGAAATTTTTCATGTCATTATTAAAACTTCCATATATTAATAAAACAACAATTATTTGCAACAATTTAGTGTATAAAATATCTAATTAATTTCATTACATACACTTGGGAATACTTTTCGTCTTTCAGTTTGTTCAACTATCACTTTTTCTTACATAATTCAGAGGAAATAAGGAGTGGTGTGCTGTGGAGGAACCTCCCGCTCGCTGTCTGGGACAGCTTGGAATAATTTAGCATTTCTGTCATTCACAGTTTTGAATTCCAGTATAGAAGCAACGTTACCACAGCGGTAGCAATAATTGGGCGCCGACCAAACTGTCACCAACCGCTTGTCGAACATGTATTTATAACCTGAAACACGAAAAAAAATATCTTACATATTTTTTTCTATCTTTAATTGTTCTATTTATTTGTAGTCAGGGCCGGATTTAAGGGAGGGCAAGCGGGGCAACTGCCCGGGGCCTCCACAACAGAGAGGCCTCCACATAAATAGTATTTATAAAAAAAGAATCTTACACAACGAAAGAGTACCTACCTAATATTACGATTTGAAAACATACCTAGTAATTTTGATTTTAACATTATTTATTACTAGCGGTGTGTGTCATTTGAAACACTTTGCAAGAAAAATATTATAAAACCTATTTGAAAAATAATTAGGGGCCTCCACTCCCCTGCTGTCCCGGAGCCTCCACATCTCTAAATCCGGCCCTGTTTGTAGTGAGTATTATGTAGAGCTACTATAGTTAAATCAGTAGAAATGTTGTTCTTGTCAGTAGTAAGGACTTTAATACCTCAGAATAAATAAATATATATTAGACAACATCACATACCTACATACATAGATTTCAAAGTAAGTAGCACTTGTATTATGGAAATCAGAGTAGAACGGTAGTATCTTACACCCAGCTCCCCTAGCATGACCACCAAACACGAATTTTTATACGACACTCAGACCAAAACAATTGATTACAGAATCTATTGTCTTTTAACAATTTAGTGATAAATCAAATCGATCGCGTGGCTCGATCATATCGAGTTTCGGTGGTAATGCTAGGGGGGCAGGCAGACCTCTTATCTTAATTTACAAAGAAGTCTTTCCCTATCAAAAAAATTTAGTTACCTTCATTTACAAGTTGATGTGCACGACATATTAGTGTTAAATTATTGTACTCCATGAACAATTCTGTTACAAAGCTGCCAAACAACCAACCTGCACCACGAGGGCTAACTGACCTGTAAAAGTTAAACAGCTTACATAAGTTTCATATGCATAATCAAATTAACAAACATCAGTGTACCAAAACTTTGAAATACTTGATCACTTATTTCTATATGAGTGAGTTATTCAAGCTGAATTATTAGGGACCTGTACCCTGTACCAAAACTGATCTATTATAAAATAAAGGACATCCTTACCACATCTTAAGATCAGCAGGATCGGACCAGAGTAAATCACAGAAGGCTCCTTTATGAGGGATTTGCTGATTTCTATCTATACAGCGAATTTGATCTAACATTGAAATCTCAGGAGAAAGACCACCATGCACACACAAAACTGTTTCATCAATGAGCTGAAATAGAGATATTAATTCATACCATTCCCCCTCTAAAAAGCTTCTTTTATTCTTCATTATTTTGGTGGTTGAATTTGGAACGAAATTCAACCTCCATCTCAATGTTATACAACCATCTTGCACAAAAAATACTCAATACAAACTCGTCGTGCAAAGAATACTCAACATACAAACTCTTTTTGTGCAAATAATATTTTCGCTTAAATCTTTCTTTTTCTCATAGTCATGGTATAAAGTATATTATGCAACTCTTGCGTAAAACGGATTTATATCGAGAGCCATGAATCACTCACGTTGCTCAGGATTCTAACACTTGAATCGGGAGTGATTCAATCGTTAGAATCCTTTACTTGCTTGTGATTCATCTATAGCCCTTGCTTTAAATCCATCTTTTATTCACTAATTACATAAACTATTATACCATTCCCCCTCTAAAAAGCCTATCTTGTTCACTGAAAACAGTATCTGTCTGAGGCAACATAACTCCCAAAAAAATGGACTGATTTTGAAATGGTTTTTTTTTATTAGAGAAACTAATATAATGTTTCACATTTTTTGTAGTTGCATATTTTGTTTGTTTGCAAAATATTACTATAGAATTAAATTACATTATTCTTTAGGTAATTTAAATTATTTAATTTGAACCAGAATCATAAAAACAACTTCAATAATTAATGATCAAAACAATTTTAGATTTGTCATATAAAGCTGTTATTTTTGTCTCTGTAATAAAAAACAGACTTTAGTATTGTCTTAGTAATTTTGTGCACCAAATAATTTCCTTACCGCTGCAACAGTCAGTAGGTCAAACACTCTACAACAGTCTTTCCATGCATTTGCGTTTCCATATTTGTTTAGGCATTCATCATAAAAACCATATACTTTTGTGATTTGACAAGTTTCATGGTTTCCTCTTAATAGGACGATTCTAAAAGAGAAATTGATTTAGGAACACAGGAAAAGATGTTATCTTACTAAATATGTATTCAAAATGATGTGATTATAAATAAATGTAATCTTCTCAAGTAAGCAAGTTTATTGATTCTTGATCTTTACAAAAGCTTCACAATTACACTCTTCAGTCGAGTATTATTGATTCTTCTTACCTGTCTGGATACCTAGCTTTTAGTGCCATAAGCAGGGTTAATGTTTCTAAACTGTAATAACCACGATCTACATAGTCTCCCATGAAAATGTATTTTGTATGTGGCACTTGACCGCCTATGTGGAATAGTTCTTCTAAATCATAGAACTGTAACCAAATTATTTAAATAAGCTGTTGTTTAAACATGGATACGATAGGGCTTAGACATGGATTTTTTAACGTTAAGTTTAAACTTATTTGGTAATTACCTGACCATGTATGTCTCCACAAACCGTGACAGGGGTCTGAACCGGTTGCACATTAGGTTCCTCTAGTAGCAAATCACAAACGATGTTACAAAGCTCTCGTAAATCATCTTCAGGTAAGTATTTGCACCTTTTTGCAATTTCAATCCACTTATCCACGTCACTCATTTTATAACGATATGCTTAGCTTACTAAAGGTCTTCTATTTTTTAATACACTCCACCCTCACCCTCTGCCTCTTTTACAACTATTTACGCAAATTGCTACAAAAAGCAACAAATTACTACAATGTGAAGAACCGAAAGATCGTAAATTCGTAAACACACGTACCTATATTCATTCGATTCAATTCAGTGACAATGACAATGACATAGATATGACAATGACAGTGACAAAGTCAAAAACTGAAGGATGGCAATAGTTTTTGTTGTTTTTAAACTCTCACTATGATAAAAGAAAGGAGTCATATTCATATAGCCAAATCAACAATAATGTTATTTCTTTTGCATTAGAATACGGATTTGTTAGCGTGTTTGGCGCCAAGTTCACTAGCAGCCTACCATCGTAGAATATTGGTACACCACTACTCTAAAATTTGTTCACTATTTTAGGCCAATATTGTTAACAGTTATTGTTTTGTGCGATAGCTTTGCTTTTTTAACAAGGCATTGCCAGACAAAGACAAAACTACCGAAAAAAACGTCCGATTATCAAGAGGCCATAAGTACGGAGGTAGCGCCCTTCGATTGCTTTTAAGTTCAAATCAATGTAGCGCGCGAGAGATCTACAGAAATAAAAACACTTATGATGACAACTATTGTATTATCACAGTATAAATAATTTCATTTTCTAAGTTTTTACGCTGGTATTAGGATGAATATATGGACGGTGCATGCACCGTAACTTATTGAGCAATTTTTCGGTATTGTACAGCCTGTCTAGTGTGATATACACCTACTCCCTTACTAATAAAGATTGTATAGTAGATGTATAAATAAATTACAGTGTTTTGTCCCTTTCTTTTAAATGTCAAACTTAAATAGTTTGACAAAGTCACCACTGTGTAACGGTTACCTAATGGAACGCATAACTGTTTTTGTCCTAAACATGAAACGCATGCAAACCATTAGATGGCATAATCATCATTTGGCATAATATTTTAATGCACAATTACATAACGCATAATATTATAAGGCCGAATTTTGTAAAGCACAAATATTGAATGGCATATACGCAAAAAGCATAAATATCAAAAGGCATAATTTTTCATTGGCATATTGTTTAAAAAGCATAATTATCAAAATGCATAAATTTATTACGCATAAGTAATAAAATGCATAATTTCTTTAGGCATATTTTGGCAACTCATAAATCTTTAAAGAATAATCTGAAATAATATTATGAGTTATTCTTAGTTTTCAAATTAATATTGCTGACCTCCAAAGCTCCGTAGGTGCCTGGGGGAACCCGCGCGACAGCACCGCGGGTGCCTGGAGGAACCCAAGAGGTCGCAGGCAATATTTTGCCTTATTATACTATGGCTTGGATTTGAATGCAATGTTTTGCGACTTTAGACGTTATGAAATTTCCTTTCAAATCAAATCAAATAGTTTATTGCATTCAAACAATCAAACGAATATATACAAGGTGTTACAAAAGTACCCCTAATGCCGAATATGGTAGATAGGGACCATCAAACTGAACCACTTTTACTATGGGACCAACTCTGAAATCGCGAAAAAAAAATCAGCTGTTTCATACAAAAATTAAAATCGAAAATATGAAAATGTATGAAACAGCTGGTTTTTTTTTCGCGATTTCAGAGTTGGTCCCATAGTAAAAGTTGTTCAGTGTGATGGTCCCTATCTACCATATTCGGCATTAGGGGTACTTTTGTAACACCTTGTATAATTCACTTCGTTACCATCCCAAACCCTAAGGTACACAACGCATGCATAAGCGGCACAAGACGCATCACAAAAGCCATGCAGTTCCACCTTAGTAGTTGAATTCGAAATAAAAAGCCATGCAGTTCAACCTTAGTAGTTGAATTCGAAATAAAAAGCCAACGTGGAAACTGAATGGTTTGTGCATTTCTAAAGTTTTCAAGGTAAGTTAACCATTCAGCTTTCAACTCTTGGGTCAACTCACTGTCCCAATCTAAGCCAGTCATATATTAAAATTCATACGGTTCAACATTTCGTCGTTTTAATTATACATTATTGTCTTTCCAATGATGTATAAACCATTCATATTGAGTGAATGGAATGGTTGCTTTTGGCGATCGAATCCGGCGAGATTCTTCGCTCAGTGACAGTGTTTCGTTCACATTCCGCGCTGTTGGTGTTTACTTACACGTAAATACTTGATAAACTATTTGATAAAGTGGTTTTGTGCTGTGTAATTGCTTGAATTTCCAATAAACCGTAAGTATTCTATGTAATCTTATGTTTACTAAGTGATTTTGTTCTGTCTTTGTAAATTTATGTGTCATCAAAAATTTGCAACGATTTTTTTCTGACAAAAAACGGAACAAAAGAAAAATTATTTTGATCTAGATTACTTCGAAAGGAGACTGGGTTGATTATAAAAGGAGCATAAATACAAAGTAAAACTATTTTAGTTTTCGTAGTTGGAATATTTAAGCGTAATTCTCTGATATCGAATCGAAATTTCAGATTTATGACCCATTTACCTGTAATTTGACACCATATTGCCGCCATTTTAGTTCATTGAGAAACTGCCTAGGGAGGGAAAGTATCGAAATTTTATGTCGATAATGTCGATAAATTTATTTAATTTGATAACTTTAAAAGAAGGAGGGGTTTCTCAATTTGACTCATTTTACATCTTATGTTACTCGATATCTCCTTGAATTGTCAACCAATTTTCAAAATTATTTTTTCATTCGAAAAGGTATACGCTCGAGATGGTTCTTTTTTAGTGGTTTTTTAGTCATAAAAATATTTGATAAAATGTAAAGTAATCAAAGTAATCTTTATAAATATACACATAATTTATGGATTTGATTGATTTGAACTTTTACAGATGTCAAGATCTTGGAACGAAATGGAGAACGCGCCGTCGGCCTTTTATGACTTCCTCAACCAGAGCGACGACGACGTGGATGCATCTGATGCGGAGGAAGAGGTTTGGAAAATATACTCTTATAAAAAAATATATTTCTGTATTATAATTCATAGTAATAGTAATATTATTTATTTATATTTTACAGGAAAATAATAGTTTTCAGGATAGGATGTACTCAGATTTTTTCAGGTAAACTCAAAGTTATTACAGGTATGCACAACTGCAACATGACAAATGTTGGCTTGGCGTTTGGTGTCTTATGTTTTTGTTGGCTTGGTGTTAGGTGTTTTGTGTTATTGTTGTGACGGTGATTGATTTGCGGTGATGATGATCCCCTTGTTCCTTGGAGATAACTATGCTGCCGTCGTATCAGAGAACACAGTAACTTTGAAAAAGTCGTTTCGAGAAAAACGTGCGAAAAGTTTTTTGGAAACTATGTTCGATTGTGACAAATTTATGAAAGTTAGCAAACTAACTAGAATGTAGAGTGATTAAAAATAACGTTGCGCTAAAATGTGTATTTTTATTTTTTATGTATCTTTATGATATTTCGTGTTAAATGCATAACTGTGTTCTTGTTGGTAAAAAGAAATAAGAAAAATTAGTTGTACTAGACTAAATGACAGTAACTGACATAGTTACTGTGTACTAGCTAAGATTTACTAAATACTGTGATTAAGTTAAGTAAAGAAGCTGCTAAATTCTTTACTTCATCACAGTAACTGTTAATATACTGTTTTTTAATCTAATTTACTTAACAAAATTTAGTTGACTGTGAATCTAGTAAGTCAAGTTGCTGTATTTTAAGTTAAAACGACAAAAGCTAGCGATGGTTGGTCTAATCCAGTATTTTACAATACTGTGTTATAGACTAAACTTTGCAAGTTTTTGTACTAAAAAGGATATAATTTTCTTTAGTAAAATGAATTGAAAAAACATGAATATGGTCCAGGTAAATAAAACAAATAATTACTAATTATATTTTACTGGTAAAACAGCTAAACTAAACAAATCAGTCTCAAATCAAATGCCTTTCTAGGCTTTTACATTAAATAATAATCTTCTAAAAGTCTTACTGTGGATGAAGTCAAAAGAGTTATAAGTGGAATGAAGAATGGAAAAGCCGTGGGGCCAGACGGAATACCAGTAGAAGTATGGAAGCTATTAAAAGGTGATGGATGGGAGTGGTTAGCTTTATTCTTCAATAAATTGATGCATGAAGAAGCTATTCCCGATGAATGGTGTAGCAGCTCTCTGGTACCCATCTTTAAAAATAAGGGGGATGTGCTTGAGTGCAACAACTATCGAGGAATAAAGCTAATGTCACATAGTATGAAAGTGTGGGAGAAAGTAATTGAGCGACGGCTGAGAGAAGAGACTGAAAAGACAAAACCAGTTTGGGTTCATGCCTGGTCGAGGAACAACAGATGCCATTTTCGCAATTCGGCAATTGTGCGAAAAATACAGACGTGCGCATAAGAACTTGCACATGGTTTTTGTGGACCTTGAAAAGGCATACGATCGGGTACCCCGTGAAATTCTATGGTGGGCTTTAAAAAAGAAAGGTGTGCCTGGAAAGTACGTGGAGTTGATCCGAGTTATGTATAGTAGGTGCAGTACCCATGTCCGGACTTCAGTTGGCACAACCAATAACTTTGACGTGGCGGTAGGCTTACATCAGGGGTCGGCTTTGAGTCCATACCTCTTTCTCATAGTAATGGACGCTCTTACGTCTGACCTACAGGAAGAGGCCCCCTGGTGTATGCTATTCGCGGATGACATTGTGCTAGTTGCGGAGAATGGTCAAGAGGTCCAGAGCAGATTGGAAGGATGGCGGCAAAGACTAGAGAGTGTTGGGCTGAAAATAAGCAGAAAAAAAACAGAGTACATGTTTTGTGATTTCGGCGGTCTCTCTGGTCTTATGCCTATAACTCTAGCCGGGATGCCTTTACCAGTCTGCTCCAGTTTTCGGTATCTTGGATCTTTCGTGCAAGGAGATGGGGAGATTGACCGCGACATTATGAATCGGATCAGCGCAGGATGGATGAAATGGCGACAGGTTACGGGAGTTACATGTGACCCGCGGATGCCTCTTAAGTTAAAAGGCAAAATTTATAAGTCCGTAATAAGGCCAGTAGTTATGTATGGATCAGAATGTTGGGCTATGAAGAAGATGGATGAAAGAAAATTACATGTAGCAGAGATGAAAATGCTGAGGTGGATGTGTGGTGTGACGCGAATGGATAAAATTAGGAATGAGTATGTGAGAGGAAGTTTGAAAGTAGCACCAGTGATAGAAAAGTTGAAAGGGAATCGTCTGGCTTGGTATGGGCATGTTATGAGAAGGGATGAAAGGCATGTTACTAGAAGAGTAATGAATATGGATGTTGAGGGTTGGAAAGTAAGAGGAAGACCGCAAAAAAGATGGATGGATTGTGTGAGGAATGATATGAATGTAAAGGGAGTGGATGAGGAGATGACGAGTGACAGAAAGGAATGGAAGAGAATGACACACTGCACCGACCCCAAATAAATTGGGATAAGGGTAGGGGGATGATGATGATGATTTATACATACAAAATTGTAAATCGCATACATTTTTATTTGTATTTGTATTTATATATTATGTTTAGTATTTTGGATTTTTTATTTAATAGAAACCTAGACAAATACTGTCTTAATATGAATAACATCACAAGAGTTAATACTTAGTTAAAACCCAGTAAATATTGTTTCCGCGCTCGAAAGGTCTAGGTAAAAAAACAGTAAGTAGTTAAATACTGTTATTTTGTTAAAGAACTTAAATAATCGATTGCCAGCATAATTCTCTTATAACACAGTATCTTAGATACTGTATTGTTGCTAGGTGATATATTATAATCTTGAAATCTTGAGCTAATCTATAACACAGTATTTAGAAAAAATGCTGTGTTTTATACTAGCAAGAGCGTTTTACTGTGTTCTTATCTAAAGTGTATTTCTTACGGTATTTATTGTTTGTTACCATTATCACAGTAACCTCTTACTTACTGTTTTCAAATTATGTAATACCTACATGCTGTGTTTTGTTTTAATAATTGGTGTTAGTTCGTAAAAGTTACTGTGTTTTTAGTAACCGTATCTCTGGAACCATAAGTGCTAAAAATAAAACAAAAATTTTGCCGGGTAGAGCTCTTGCTCATTATTACAGTAATACAATAAAAGTGAAAACACAGTAAGTAAAGATACTGTGTTCTCTGATACGACGGCAGTATGGTCAGATAACTGGTTATCTGTGAAGATTTTTTTTTCTCAGAGATAGCCAGTTATCTCCAAGGATTCGTTTTGCCTCGCAGATAACTGATTTTTTTAACAGTTATCTGCGAAGAAAATCTGTTCCTAGGAGATATCCAGTTATCTCCAAGGAATGGATTTTCGTTATAGATAACTGTTAAAAAAAACAGTTATCTGCGGCCTATTCCTTAATGCATCAAGATACAAATTACTAGCGGATTTCTCTTTACATCTTCTTTTATAAGAAAGAGACTTTCCTTTGCAGTTTGTAACTTGTTGCTTCGTGATATGGGCCACTAAGGAAGTTTCAACTGCCCTACTTAGTATTTTTAAATACATACATACATTTAAAATAAAACGCAATTGTACAAATAAACGCATTTTATTTACAACTTAAAGACAATAAATGAAAAGGATGATGATCAAAAATGTAAGGAACTTGGTACCCCGGCCAATAAACTTAATATATATATCATTAGAAAGGTTTTGTTAAGTAGATTAAAGATTTCTAAGGCGCTTGACTTGATTTGCTGTCCGATTCGAGTTATTTAGTGTTAAACATTTTTGTGTTTTTTTTTGTCATAGATATTGTCTATGTCTAAAAATATCATATTTTTAATATTGTATGTTATATATTATTTACATATATATAATTTTTATCATATTATTCTAGTATACACATTATATAAAATATGATAATGTAGTATTACACAATGGTTATACTCTCTGTCCAACTATTTAAGTTTGACATTAAAAAGAAAGGGACAAAACACTGTGAAATTTACATCTGTTATACAATCTTTATTAGTAAGGGGGTTAATCTAAGGTAAAAATGTAGAAAACTGCTAAAGAAGGTACTTGTTTTTTCTATAGGATCAGTAATGTTCATATCCTGATATCTTCGAACGGACAATGATTTGAGTCTGATCGTCATAATAAAGTTATTAGCGAGGGCAAGACCTATTCAATGTCCCTATAGTCATTGCTATTGGTTCGGGTACCAAAACTGATCATCCTCCTTTAACTATTCATGTCATAAAACTTAAATTTGAATACGCATATGGGCATATTTTTTCCAAGCAATGCCCAACGGTGATTTGCTTTTGCAGCAACTGTAAGATTGCTTTTGCAATACGTGCATGTCGCTCCAAGTCTTCTAACTTTTTTTTGTTGCCGTGAAATTTTTGTTACGATGAGATTTGGATATTCCATAATATTTAGTGTCGTTTCTTAAAACATTCAATAAATGAGGCAAGGTGGGTTTACTACGCCCTATAAATCGGTTCAATCGCGAGTTCCAACCTTCCAATTTGTTAGTGGTGCGATTTGGTTCATTGTAACAACACCATATATCTCGAAACCCACGTCGGTTCAACCAGTAGTTGCGCATGTACACATTAAACTCGCGTGCAAATTCGTTTTCTGGACTTTCAGCCAAGATATATGTCCATCCGTCGTCAATATATATTTTAGGGAAAAGGGCAAGGCCTGAACAGAGGCTCATGTGGCGTCTATTAATATTCGATCTCATTCCACCTAATGATTTTGCTTTTCTTCGTAGACTTGACGAAAAATGATAAAAGCAACCTTTTACTTTGATGCTAGGAAACACTTTTAAAATTGCATCCCTTGACGATACTTCAAAGTCCATCGTAATTTTTTCCGGGTTCCAAAGTGGGATTTGTGATTTTATGATTTGAAATAATATCTTGTAACTATACTCCTTTTTCGTTGTCATAAGAGCATAGGCAAGTGGAATAATATTCGGATACTCGGGATCATTTCGAATATTGCCAAATAAGACATATAATTGCAGAAATGGCTTGCAACAGCTTTTAAAAGTTCCATCCGCATAAAAATGCTTTAACGTTGCCATGTACGCTCTTGCCTCTTCGGATGCAAATACTGATATTCGATTGAAATCGTACATTAGAGAAGTCTGCTAACAGGAACTTGTGATGCACAGGTGGTACCACCACGTCAACGGGATTTTCACACACACTTTTCGGTATGTTAAGTGCATTGTTTCTTGCGTTGTATAACCCTGTTTTTACTGCTGGAAATTGTGGTATCTGCTCTACTAAATGCACTCCTTGATCTTGTAAACGACAAACTGTGTCAAAGTATTGTTTCGGAATAGGTATTAAATCTGTAGTTACTCGTGTACGCAATAAGTCTATTTCTTTTCTTACCAAATTTTTATTCGAATTTGATACGCAATTTTCGTGTTGATGCTTTTTAACGACATCTTTTTCTTGTGATAAGGTTATACTACCACTACACTTCTTATTACGACACTCCCAAAATTGTTGACCATTTTGGCAATCCTTTCGCTTGTGATACTGATAACCGTAGCTGAGTAAAACGTAGTCTCCTTTCCCAGAAGAAACGAATTCCACTGGTGTCGGAGTACTTTCAGTCATATTTCAATAATTGTGGACACTTTATGCTCAAGAAATTATGATTTGTGATACAGAAAATAAGGAATGAAGAGCACTTGATACTCAATTGTTTGCAATACGTCATTTAGATTTCAAATTTGAACTGACAAACGTGAAAAACAAGATAATGCCACTTCAATCAAAGCAATACGCCAAAAAACCGGCCAAATGCTTGTCGGACCACGCACAACGAAGGGTTCCGTGCCCACTACTACTACACTATGACACATGTTATATCAGAAAGGTCGTATTACAACAGAAATCTTGCGGCACTTACGTCCTTTTCAATACGGAAAGCTGTTTTCCAGCAATAACCCGAAAACCCCTAAGCCGATCATATGCTAAATCATTTTCGTCGAAAGTATTTAATAAGCACTGTCCACAATTTTTTTCATTTTTTTACTACTTTCGTATTCGAAATGAAAAGAAGAGTATTGATCTCGGATGAAAGACACTCATTTTAGCACACGGTTAGCAATCTAATTAACTGTTATTTGTATGTTTGTGTTTGTATAAAGTATTTAAAAAATACTAAGTATGGCAGTTAAAATTTCCTTATAGATAACTGATTTTTTTAACAGTTATCTATAACGAAAATCCATTCCTTGGAGATAACTGGCTATCTCCTAGGAACAGATTTTCTTCGCAGATAACTGTTAAAAAAATCAGTTATCTGCGAGGCAAAACGAATCCTTGGAGATAACTGGCTATCTCTGCGGAAAAAAAATCTTCACAGATAACCAGTTACCTGACCATAGTTATCTCCAAGGAACAAGGGCGATGATCATATACATATACAACGATTATCTTACGTACATGGTGTTTTTCCAGACCTTGTTTATGTTTGGCGGGGAAGAGGACGAGCATGAGAGCGATGTCGAGGATAGGGGGAACGAGGAAAGGCTCGAGACGGAAGAAAGGTAAACTGCCAAGATCGTAAATAACTAAATATACTACTTTCTTTTTGTCTTTTGTTTCTGTTAGTTCATGTATTTGTCGTGTTTAAGTCTTAATAATAATAATAATTATTATTGTTGTATCTTGGCTGGAAATTCGCGGGTCGAAGCCCGGTCCTTTTGCCAAGCTTGCGTGAGGACATGGGTCCAGCACGTAGAGGCCTTTTGAGACTGTTTTAGTATAAAGTGAAATGTGTGATGCGCATGCCGGGATCCGCTCCCCACTACTATTATTATTATTATATACTAACACTACTAATATTTTTATTTTCTAGTGCCCTGGTGGGCACTAGAAAATGAACATAATAAACTACATATGACACCAGTCATAATTTCTACAATTTATGACGAAGCTGGTGAGGTAGTTTACGAACGATCCCCGACGGATGTTTGGATAATCTTATACAATATTATAATCCCTTATATTATAATATATCCTCTTTACTTGTTTATAGAAAAGCTTCTCGACCCCCGTCTCTTAAGTCTCCGCTCTCCTCACCTCGCATACCTAGTGGGGTTATTTCACCCATCATGTAAGTGTCAGTTGGTTATTTTATTTTACACAAAAATCTTATATTCAAATCATCATTTTGTAAATATATATGGTTGTTTCAGAATTGCTTCTCCTACTGGCTCCCGTCGCTCGCCGTCACCGGTACCCTCCGACGACTCGCCGATTGCGTACGTTTATTTTGATTTACACAAAAATGTTTGCAATATCTACTGAATATTTATATAAATATACAAGGTGTTACAAAAATACCCCTAATGCCGAATATAGTATATAGGGACCATCAAACTGAACAACTTTTACTATGGGGCCAACTCTGAAATCGCAAAAAAAAAAAATATCTGTTTCATACATTTTGATATTTTCGTTTTTAATTTTTGTATGCTTATTTTTAGCGAGCAAGTGGTGGTACTCGTAGGGCGTGGCAGACTCGGTCGAGGGAGCGGCTGCACCCGGGGCAGACGAGGCGGCCGGGGGGGTGGTCGTGCGGGTCGCGATGTCGGTGCAGCTGAACCAGCTCCACCCGCCTGGAAGCGCGGTGACATAATCACCGAGATCTATGTCACCGATTCCGATGTACCGGGGGAGCTGCGTGAGCAACTACTGTGCATCGCAGAGAACCGCCTGGTCCGGCGCAGGAGTAGACGTGTCCCGGATGCGAAGGATGGCACCGACGCGGCTTTGGGTGACCCGGCTCAAGGCGACGAGGCTCTTTTTGTTGGGGACGAGGGCGCTGTTCATTTTCAATGGCGCCCTATGGACACCTTTGCTTCTCAAAGGGAGTCATTTGTTCCCCAACAAATAGGGCCCACTACCGCCCATGACACCGCCCTTGGGGCTTTTAGTCAGTTTTGGGGCAGCGATATTTTAGACCATATCGTTGCCCAAACCAACCTCTACGCCTCAACAAAAAGTTGGACAGACTGGTATGCCACCAATACCCACGAAATATTAATATTATTCTCATTCTGGATGATGCTTGGCATTATTAAAATGCCAAGCATCAAATCATGCTTTTCAACCAACTTTTTGCTTGCTACAAATTGCTTTTCGTTAATGTTTAGCCGTAAAAGGTATGAGCGCTTGTGCTCTGCCTTACATTTCAATGATAACGCCCTTCGAACCGCCAATTCCTCCGTCCTTTTCCCGATCGAGCCTATCCTTACCCACCTCAATGCCAAGTTTCAGTCGGCATATATACCACGCCAGGAGGTAAGTATTGACGAGAGTTTGACCTTGTGGAAAGGCAACCTTTCTTTCCGGCAATACATAAAGTCCAAAGCGGCCAAGTTCGGAATCAAAACATTCGAACTCTGCGAGTCCGCAACTGGCTACCTTTGGTCTTTTTTTGTATATACAGGAAAGAAATCCACACGTGACCCAACTCTGCCATCAACGCTACTAAAAAGCACGGCGACTGTGATTTCCCTCATTCGCCCCCTGCTCAACAAAGGCTACACTCTTTTCATGGACAACTGGTTCAACAGTCCGCTGTTGACCAGATTCTTGAAGAGGAACAAAACCGATGTGGTAGGTACATTGCGACAAAATTGCCAGCATTTACCTCCATTGCTCACGCACTGCAAATTGGAACCCGGTCAATTTGCAGCACGGCATTCGGGAGATATGACGGTAATGGCCTACTATGATAAGAAGAAAATTACACTTCTTTCTACTTATCATGGTACGGCGATTGCCCAGCCTCCACCGAAACCCTTCCGGAGTACTCCCTGGAAGCCACAGTTAGTTCTTGACTACAACAAGAACATGGGGGGCATTGATTTAAAGGACGGCATGCTAGAGGCCTATCTTTTAGAGCGAAAGAGGTGTTGTAAATGGACAATGAAGCTCTTCAAGCGCCTTCTTAACTGCTCCATCTTGAATGCACGCATTTGTCTCCAGGCTGCGACTGGCATGCACAGACATCACATTATTTTCCGCCTCGAGCTAGTGGAACAGATATTAAAAGAACATTTGAACCTTGTTCCAAGACCCCGTCAGGCAGCTCATCAGCCAGATGTTCCTGGTTTTTTGCGGTTTACGACTAACCGTCATTGGCCGTCAATGGTGGGAAAGCGCAATGCAAGTGGTAGAGTCATGCGCCGCAAATGCGCAGTGTGCAGCAGGCAGACCTCGCACGAATGTAATCTGTGTGACATTGGTCTCTGCGTAGAGCAGTGCTTCGGTGCACACCACACTAGACCCTAACCCCTTGTAGCGGCGCTTGTTGCAAAGCACTTGTGCTATGGAAATCAGACACCTAGCTCCGCGGAAGACAACTGTGATAGCTTAAGCATTTGTGTTATGGAAATCAGAAACAACGGTGGTAGCTAAAGCACTTGTGTTATGGAAATTAGGCACCTAGCTCGGCGGTAGTGCTTCCCTTTCCGATAAATCAAAACCCCATGTTCTCGTTGTGGCTAAAGCACTTGTGTTATGGAAATCAGAGACATCGGTGTAGCTAAAGCATTTGTGTTATGGAAATCAGAGACAACGTTGGTAGCTAAAGCACTTGTGTTATGGAAATCAGAGGCAACCCTGGCGTGGTAGTTGAAGCATTTGTGTTATGGAAATTAGAGGCAACGGTGGTAGTAAGCGATGCACGATTTTGAATGATACTGTAACGTTGTCGTTGCAATGCAACCTCCTTCACGTTTTAACCTTCTTTATAAAATAAAATACGAAACTTCTACCTTTGTTCTGAAAACCAATGATTCGAACGTGATGTTCGCTGTCATTATATTTCTTTTGATTTCTCTACGTCAGTCCTACAAAATTCCCTAAAGAAAACTATCGTGTTTCGGCGTTTCGAAAGTTCACCGTAACAATACTAACTGAATTCGTCGATTATTACAATCATTTCAATTACCACAATAATGTATTACTAATAAGTAACTGGTGCTGCCAGTGGGAACGGGTGCTGCCAGTCTGTTTCTGCCTACCTATCTTAACGTTTATTGAATTGTATGAATTGCATTTTTTTTCGTAACAGCCTAAGCAGAATAATGAATTAAAAGTTTCTTGCGCCCATTTTTCTTGTCAACTGACAACTACCACCTATTATGTCGTCTTTTAACTAAAAGACGACATAATGGGCAACTGCCTAAGACTTTGTCCAGATAGGGCGAATTCGCCGCGATTTGATACGCGATTTTGGTTACACTGCTTTTAATATTGCACACGTTGCTGACGTCGCTGGTCCTAAGCGAACATTGTATAGCGAAACGCGTCTAATACGCGCGTAGCTCTGGACAGGGTTTAAGTATGTCATGCTCTCTTTAATCATTTCTGCGGTGGTGTCGTGTGAGGCGGGTCGTTACGTTCCCTCAATGGTTGAGCGAAGCGATGGCTGGTTCATGCGTCATGCTCATGAACGGGTGCTGCCAGTGGGAATGGGTCTGCTTCTACCTACCTATCTATCTTAACGTTTATTGAATTGTATAATTGTTCTGTATAAACTGAATAGTGAATTAAATTTTGAATTTAGCTTGAACCCTGTAAATTGATTCATTAAGAAATTAGCTAATTAAATAATGTTATTTATCTATTAATCTAATGTCTGGAAACGATATATATATATGTAAATTTGTAAATATCGTTCCTTCTGATAAAGCTGATTAAAATACGTCATAGGGTGGTAGGGTAAAAGAATTGACGATTTAAAAATGCTTGTAATGTGAGCTTATTTGAATAAAGAATTTTTTAATTTCAATTTCAATAAAAGATTTTTGCGCCCATTTTTCTTGTCAACTGACAACAACTACCACCCATTATGTCGTCTTTTAATTAAAAGATGACATAATGGGCATAATAGACGACATAAAAGAATTGACGATTTAAAAATCTTATTTAATTAAACAATTTTTCAATTTTAATTTCACTTTGTTTTTTTTACCCCTTCATTTTGGTTATTTTCGTGTCACCGGAAAATTGTAAGAACAGTAATTCACAAAAAATCTCGTGGTATTACAATTTATCGAAAAACAACCGTTATATCGAAAATAAATTGCGATAAATTGTAAATTCACAATGTGCTGATAGATTTTGGTATATCTTGATAAAATAAAGGTTATCATGATTTTATGGTGACATAATAGTAATGCAAACATAATAGCAATATAAACATACTTTCCATGATAGATCTCTATATTCGTACATTATCAACAATTCGCATGTTGAAAATTTGGTAATATTTTTATCGACATCATGAAGTAACCACCCCATCTCTAGTGATCTCATACAAAATTTTACTTTATTTTGAATCTATTTTCTTCTGTTTTTTGTATGAAAGGGTGGTAGAAATACATCAAAAACCGAAATAAGACATCTTCACAATAATATTCACCATATAATAGATACCGAAATATACGCTGTAAGTAGAAATAGGTCGTTGAACCATGTACCTAGTTGTTTCCGACCCTTTAGACCGTTTTTGAGTAATTACTAGAAAAATATACATTATTTTTATATTTCTTTTACAGTTATTTGAAACTAATAAACCTAATGTTGATTTGTCACATTTTTAGCTAAAAATATTCATGTGAAATAAAGAAATTAGGTTTCAAAGACTAAATTTTTATCAATAAACTCGAAAAAAATTTCACTGAAAGTGAGTCTCATATTGAGCTAAATTGATTTTTATCTATGAAAAAGGCTGAAGAAAGTATGCAAGATCGTTTTATTGTTTATTTATTGATAATCTGTAGTTTTTTTTTCATAATCTGTGAAGCTGTTTTGATAAAAAAATAAGATTTCTAATTTCGACGCATCAATAATATTCTGTGGCGTTTTATTCCCGAGTATATTATTCATTGGTGACAGTTTGCCAGTATCTTTTGTTTCTTTCTAAAGAGCTTATTAGACCTTCCTGAATTCTGGATCCGTTATTCAGAGTCCGATTTAGCATCCGTTATTCAGCCGCCAGAGCTTGCTGATTACACCCTCCTTGATTCAGCGTCCTTAATAGAGATGGGTGAATTAATTAAATATATATCGTATCGATATTATTTTAAATATATCGAAACATATTAATATGTAAAAATAACAAAATATCGATGTATTGATATATCGAGAAAAAAATATAAACGATATACAAGGTGTTACAAAAATACCCCTAATGCCGACTATGGTATATAGGGACCATCAAACTGAACAACTTTTACTATGGGACCAACTCTGAAATCGCGAAAAAAAAATCAGCTGTTTCATACAAAACTTAAAATCGAAAATATCAAAATGTATGAAACAGCTGATTTTTTTTTCGCGATTTCAGAGTTGGTCCCATAGTAAAAGTTGTTCAATTTGATGGTCCCTATATACCATATTCGGCATTAGGGGTATTTTTGTAACACCTAGTATACTATAGTTATATTAAAAAAAAACTATATTTTGATATTTTTTACAAGGCAACTAAACACATGCAGCCTACTTATGTTAAAAAACATTGTTTTTGGTCGGATACAAGACATGATAAGATCTTAAAAATATCGAATTTGATACGGTTTTCATGTGTGGAAATATCGATATATTGAGAAAAAAAATATCGATCTAATGATAATTATACAACGTGTTACAAAAGTACCCCTAATGCCGAATATGGTAGATAGGGACCATCAAACTGAACAACTTTTACTAATGGACCAACTCTGAAATCGCGAAAAAAAAATCAGCTGTTTCATACATTTTGATATTTTCGTAATTAATTTTTGTATGAAACAGCTGTTTTTTTTTCGCGATTTCAAAGTTGGTCCCATAGTAAAAGTTGTTCAGTTTGATGGTCCCTATCTATCATATTCGGCATTAGGGGTACTTTTGTAACACCTTGTATAGAGAAAAAAATATCAACGATAATATCAAATTTAAAAAAATAAATGTACCTAACGATATTTTTTACTAGCGATGCACGACTCCGAATTATTCTACTTTTCGACTAATTCTTAACTACTGATTTGGATATTCGAATGGCAATTTAGTACCTAGTATACTAATGTCTATGTTCGAATAATAACTACTAATTGCTAAGTAATATAAATGTCAAATGTACGTAGATCCCAACCAAGCCGGAGTCGACCCGCCCCCAGATTATTTAACTGTTGCAATCAAGAAACTGACAGAAATCGCAGTTACATTGTTGCTTTAAGTAACATAGTTGTCAAATTTATTTTTACTAAAGCAGCAATGCAACTGCGATTTCTGTCAGTTTCAATCAAAAGTTTTTAGCGACGAGTTACATAATCAGGAGGCCGAATGTATCGACTGGGTGTTCGTTTGTTCTCAACTCGAGTCGAATAAAATGGAACTGCGTTGCAGCCATGGATTTTTGACAATAATGACATTTTGATGTTCACTATTTGTTCACCACTAGCGACACCGCCATTCTACAGATAAAGCGAGTATTCCGATATTTAAAGTCCCCATAAATTGCGAGTAACGCAGCGTGTAATCACCAACTTTCAAAATTAAATTTGTAGTTTATATCATTCTGATGTTATTTTATTCCATTTTTGGGTTTATATTACAATACAATACTTACATCTGTTTTTAGTATAATAGGTCAACTTGGCAACCCTTAACCCATAATTTAGAGACTTGTATTCTATGCAGACATTTATAGTAGAGCCGCAAAGTATCGATAAACGCAGTCCATTTAAACAAACCCTAACGTCGTCAGAAAGAGAGAGAAGAGACGTCGTAGGAACTGTAGCGGTGTCCGATCTGAATTGCGCTTTATTGTGTCGGAGTAAAGTCGCTATTTATTTAAATGACTACTGTGGCGGAGCGTCCTAAATGCGATTACACTGTCCTTAATGTAGCATCCGTTCTGCCGAAGAACATTTCATCCTGAATTAAGGATGCTAGGTAGGATCCTACCTTCCTGACTGCAATTAAACTTCTCTGAAATTAGGAGCGGCTGAATAACGGATCCGGAATTCAGGAAGGTTTAATAAGCTCTTAAAGCAGAGTTATCCCAGACTGATAAAAAAACAGAGAGAGCATTAGTAAACGAACAAATGAATAGGAACGTTTTTTCTAAACCAACTCAGTAGAGAGCGAGCCGCGTGAAGTGCGCAGGTGCTTGACAGATGTCGCGGCTGTGTAACTTGGTGCGTCAGAGGTTAAAATATCATCAGGCACATAAACTGAGGGTACTGTGCAACAATTTTTTTTTTTAAATTTATTATTATAAAGTAAGCATGCATGCAATATACAACATGCAAGCGAGCATGCATGCAAGCAAGGATGCATGCAAGCAAGCATGCAACATGCAGTTTGACGCTCGTTGCTCGTGGTCACATGTCTACCTAACCTAAACCAACCTAAACCTAACGTACTACAATTTTTTATTTATAGCGGAGGCCTCAAATTAGTAGGTACCTATTAAAATTAGTTATGCTTTTTTTACTTGTATATTATGCTTAAAAACTTTAGTACTTATGCAAATAAGGCATTACAAATTATGCCTTTCAAAAATTATGCTTCATGACAATATGCCATTCGATATTAAGAATTTTAACCATTATGCTGATATATTATGCTTTTTAAAAGTTATGCAATTTAATGTTTATGCATTTTAAAATTATGCCTTTCAAAATATGCTTAATGACAATATGCCATTCGATATTAGGAATTCTAATTATTATGCTTTTTAAAAATTATGCAATACAATGTTTATGCATTTAAAAATTTATGCTAAATGAATAGTATGCTTTGTGATTATTATGCCAATCGAGTTATGCCAAGTGACTTTAGGACAAATGAAAGTATGCGATGCGAAAGGTCCCCTTGTGTAACTTATGCATTTGCTATACAATCTTTATTAGTAAGGAACTAGTATATTTATCTGTGGTATATACATAGAAGTTCTTCTGAGCATAGAAGTCTGGCTGAACTGGGTTGATTAACAACTTGCTTGGTGAATAACAACTGCGACATTTTCGATAGAAAAAATAAATGATCTAAATTACTTTATTAGCTTTATAGAAAAAAATGGTTTTATGAATAGGCCCAAGCAGTTCATTTTGAATATTCAATATTTTTTTCCATCGAAAATGTCGCTGTTGTTATTATTCACTACGCAAGTTGCTAATCAACCCAGTTTACGGTACCGGGTCAATGGTGATAAAAGATTCTTTACGAGGACAAACATTTAATAGTATTGTACAAAGCATTTGAATACTCATAGTTACTAAAACTGGGAGTCATATACGGAAAACAAAGGGTCGATAAAGAATCAAATGTCTCGAAGAAATAAAATAAATTAAATAAATAAAATTAAATCGGTTCGGTTCCCGGATACGGCAAGCAGTTCTTTTTTCAATCACTTATTTTTTTCATAACTTTTTGTTTTATCTTTTTAGTAATCGCACGCTGGGCTACCACGACAGGGAAATCATATTTAATAAATTCCATACTTAAAGTCAAATTAAGGTTTATAATGAATTGCAGGTTTATTTTAGGTAACAGATAGAAGTTAACATTCTTCAATATTTATGTAAAAAGAACAAAAAAAATATTCACCTTCTCCCATACGTATTTATGTGAAAGTTGACCAAATATGAAAAGGACCATGTCTTAGCTAAACGCAAAGTTACATTCAAGGGTTTCTGAAAATTCACTTGCCGTATCTGGTAACCGAACCAACATCGTTTTGCATCATTGTCCGTTTAATTAATTAATTTAATTCAATTTCTTCCAGACATTTGATTCTTTATCGACCCTTTATTTCCGTATATACAATAGATAGTACTCTGTGCCTGTAAGGACCCTTAGTAAGACAAATTATAGCCATTTCTTTATAGACAAAGAGTTTATTAATAAGAAAACAAACATGCAAGTACATTTTTGAAATGTTATTACATTTTGTTATAACGGTGCCCTTGATATGCTGCTGTGACTGGGTTAAACATAATTATTATGACTAACAACTAAATGCTAAAGCGTTCAGTTTTTGAATAGACTTCAACTGCATGGGACGGATTGATTCAAAACTTCCAATGAAAAAATGCACCAGCTTGTTGTTAATTTCAACTACAAAACTAATAAATAACACAAAATAATAATAAAAATTGGTAGTTCCTTGATCAATTTAACAACAGAGTGTTTTCAACTTACATTAACAGTTAATACTATTCTACATTACCTAGGAAGTTCCTATAATAGTCTAAACTCTGATGTTTATGCATTCCTTTCATAATGATGTGCGAGATGGAAACTCAGCCACTAACAGTTTTGAATATCACTAAGTTAAAGTTGCCAAGGCATCACCAAATCACAGAACGCTATTTAATAGTTACAGCAAGTGACATACCATAAAGAAAAATCATGGAATAAACTTTATGATAAATCACCAAATCATAATGTGCAATAGAAAGCATAACCAAAAATAATTCTTGTATCGGTAAAATTAATACCTACTAACAGAATTATATATCTTAATGTATGATTAACGAAACAACAACAGTAAAAAGCATGTTAACATTTCAAATTCTATTGCATCCTAAGATTTGAAAATTTTAACATTTTCAGTTTATAAAAAATACTTAAACTCGAGAGAGTACCAAGTGATCACAGTTCTGAAAGTCCGTTCTTATCAGTACAAAAGTAACCAATATTCTGCAACGGATACACTTATTTCTACTACACACAGTATGAATCTGATTCATGCCCATTTGACTACACAATATCTTTTTTTTTGTATATTCAATCATTATTGTTCCACAATAATACATCACTCGCACTCATTATTGTTGCATATTTGACATGAGCATGTATCATGATTTTTTATATTTAATTAAATATGAGAGGTATCCTATTTTATTATTATTACTTGCTACTTCGATAAAATTGTTTACCAGCCAGTACTCTTAATAAAATTACAAATGCTTAATCACTTTGGCAAATAGAAAAGTTCATTACGCACAACCTCCCGCTAGACTAACCGTGGTAGTCAAAACAGTAATAAATAAAATTTGAAACACAACAACTCGTGAGTACTGGCTAACAAACATTATGGAAGTTATTTTATGACATTCGGCTTATGAATACGTTCTTTTATGTGGTTCAAATAAAAGAAATATCCCCCTATTGTCACGACACAAGTCGCCTCAATTAATTTACTGCAATTTGTTTAAACGCAAAGGTGAGTGAGCGCCAGGTGCCAAATTTTTGAATAACCAAAAAGACCCTGATAAATCGTTTTAAACTACTAGTAATAAGCTTAAAATTACATAAAGATACACACTTCATACTTAATTCAACTAAAATAAGGAGCACGGAACAAGATTTACTATCAAAACACGAGATACAATGTACGAAAAACTCGATTTCAATAATATATTAGAAAAATATCGACTCGTCACCAGAATTGTCTCATTTTCAAGAAACTAATTTTAAAGTTACCAGTATGCGAATCTATAATTAAAGTTTTCCATGTGGCTATTAACTATTTTAAACTCTTGAGTACTAAAGAAATGCCATAAAAAATATGAGAAATGTAAAAAGTATATGCATTTTTAAGTGTTCTGTTTTAGTAGAGGTTATAATGAAAAAGAAATACATACCTAACACACTACAAGCATTACTTTTTTAACTAATCGAGTAACCTACACACGACATTTAATGAAAATAATACCTACCGTGTTTTCGGTCACAAACGTTCGTTTACTTTTTAACTACGTCACATGACATTCACATACATTAAAGATTCTAAAATTCCTTGAATGTAAGCGCAACATGTGTACCGACCGACACCTTACAAAAATTGTACGTATATAAAGTATGTAGAAAAACAATCAATTCGCATATTCTAATGGTATTTATTAAACATAAGCAGAGATCCGGGGGTCAAATTTAAGCAGGACATTAAGACGTCCTATTAAGCAATATCTTAACCTATTAAATACCCTAAAACCGTTTATTTTCAATGTCAAGATCTTGGTCACATCCGAATAAAAAAAACTTAATTTTATATCAGTGTGATTTCTCATAACAGGGTCCGGAACACATTGCGGCTATTAAAATATGAAACATTTAAATACTGAAATTAAATTTCGTTTCGATCATATAGTTAAGCAAGATCCGATCCACAGCCAAGGAACATAACATAGTTGAATGACAAGTTTCTTAAATAAATCGCATACGGAAGATGTGACGAGAGAGATCGTGTAAGTGGATTCTGAAATAACGAAGTTAAAAATAACAAAAATATCTAATCATTCTTTAAATATTTAAGACTTGAGCGACAAATCATTTAGGGATCCAGACAATAAATACATCAATGCCAATCCAACATGTTTAACATAGACCTCAATTTCATACTCATGTGTATTCACACAACTGGTTTTTTCACACAAACAAGCACGACTAAGTTTCTGCAGTTTATTGTCTGAATAAGATTTGAAGTTAGTTTTTTATATGTTATTGCTTAGCATACTGTCCGGTATCCCTTAGGCTGTGAATCGAGTCTTAAAATTGACATCTATAGTTAAGGGTACAGAGCAAGTGATATGTGTTCACTTGAATTTTCCGAGTGCGAACGCGTCGATGACTTTGGGCACGTGTTCATCAATGCCCACGATGTCCAGAACCCCCTCATGAGAGCCGTCGGTGGTGCCCACGCGATGAGAAGCCAGCGACATCACGATTAACCTGTAAACAATTGATTTATACAGATTGAAATCGAATTGGCCGTCTTTGATTTCGTTTACTATTAGTAACAAAGTCATTAGATAGATTAGATACCGTTTTCAGTCAAAACGGTATCTACTTCAACAATGTATTTTTAAAAAACATGATAGAAGTGTTTGCTTGTTTTCTGTAGCGGTGCAGGATGCTCGCGATTGTTCTGTTCCAGCTATAAACTACTTACTTGGCGTTCGGCAGCTTCACCTGCTGCCTGTAGCGTTGCAGCGCCCGCACGCGGCAGTGGTCCGGTATTCCCTCCTCAGCCGCGCTTGTTCTGTTCCAGCTATAAACTACTTACTTGGCGTTCGGCAGCTTCACCTGCTGCCTGTAGCGTTGCAGCGCCCGCACGGGGCAGTGGTCCGGTATTCCCTCCTCAGCCGCGCTTGTTCTGTTCCAGCTATAAACTACTTACTTGGCGTTCGGCAGCTTCACCTGCTGCCTGTAGCGTTGCAGCGCCCGCACGGGGCAGTGGTCCGGTATTCCCTCCTCAGCCGCGCTTGTTCTGTTCCAGCTATAAACTACTTACTTGGCGTTCGGCAGCTTCACCTGCTGCCTGTAGCGTTGCAGCGCCCGCACGGGGCAGTGGTCCGGTATTCCCTCCTCAGCCGCGCTTGTTCTGTTCCAGCTATAAACTACTTACTTGGCGTTCGGCAGCTTCACCTGCTGCCTGTAGCGTTGCAGCGCCCGCACGGGGCAGTGGTCCGGTATTCCCTCCTCAGCCGCGCTTGTTCTGTTCCAGCTATAAACTACTTACTTGGCGTTCGGCAGCTTCACCTGCTGCCTGTAGCGTTGCAGCGCCCGCACGGGGCAGTGGTCCGGTATTCCCTCCTCAGCCGCGCTTGTTCTGTTCCAGCTATAAACTACTTACTTGGCGTTCGGCAGCTTCACCTGCTGCCTGTAGCGTTGCAGCGCCCGCACGGGGCAGTGGTCCGGTATTCCCTCCTCAGCCGCGCTTGTTCTGTTCCAGCTATAAACTACTTACTTGGCGTTCGGCAGCTTCACCTGCTGCCTGTAGCGTTGCAGCGCCCGCACGGGGCAGTGGTCCGGTATTCCCTCCTCAGCCGCGCTTGTTCTGTTCCAGCTATAAACTACTTACTTGGCGTTCGGCAGCTTCACCTGCTGCCTGTAGCGTTGCAGCGCCCGCACGGGGCAGTGGTCCGGTATTCCCTCCTCAGCCGCGCTTGTTCTGTTCCAGCTATAAACTACTTACTTGGCGTTCGGCAGCTTCACCTGCTGCCTGTAGCGTTGCAGCGCCCGCACGGGGCAGTGGTCCGGTATTCCCTCCTCAGCCGCGCCTGTTCTGTTCCAGCTATAAACTACTTACTTGGCGTTCGGCAGCTTCACCTGCTGCCTGTAGCGTTGCAGCGCCCGCACGGGGCAGTGGTCCGGTATTCCCTCCTCAGCCGCGCCTGTTCTGTTCCAGCTATAAACTACTTACTTGGCGTTCGGCAGCTTCACCTGCTGCCTGTAGCGTTGCAGCGCCCGCACGGGGCAGTGGTCCGGTATTCCCTCCTCAGTGGGCGGCGCGCCGTACCGGCCGCCCGGCCCGCGCCCGCCGCGCTTGGTCTGCTCCAGCTCCATGAAGCGAGTACTGCGGTCTACCATGTTAATAAATACGTCCACTTTTTGGTTGTTCTTGGTGGCCCACTCTATTGGCGCGTCGAGTTGCACGCGGCCGAGATTAGCTTTCTGAAAAGGTTTTTGAAGTTTGTAGGCGGAAAAGCATTTGGATAATCATTTTTAAATATATTCAACCTACATACGAATTTAAAATTTAATTTACCCTCAAATACAATAACTTACCCTCAAAACAAACTCAGCTTCCTCAATGTTACTGAAGTTGCGTTCAATAGAAACAACTTGGATGCCCTCCTCCGTGAACACTGCTATTTTCACGTTCTTCTCGCGCTTTAGGATTTGCATTGCCAGAATAATAGCTGCAACCAAACCAGAAGCCTTTAAGCATGCAAATTGATTGAAATAATTTTTTTGTTATTTATTTATTTAAAGCCTTATTCGAACTCTACAAAATCGAAGTGTACAAAGAAGTGTAGCAGATAGATTTTTAACGCACCAGCATGTCCGGGAGTGACATTTCTGTTATAGAAGCACTCGGCGTACAGATGTTTCTTGCTCTTCTTCTCAGCGTCTGCGTCGCCGCCGCCCGTTTGAGGCGGTTTCGTTGTAGCGTTGGCTTTCTTGCCTTTCTTCGGCACTACGTAGGTCTTACAGAAGTGACGACCTGTGTTGTAAATCTTTACTATAATGTTAACTATGATGATTGATGACCCAAGACAATTTGTCCTGATAAAAAGCCTGTATGTGATTTTTCTATATTCTGTACTGTACGTTTAGAAAGAGGAATCAGAATGCATGCAAAAATCTTAAGTCACCTAGCTTGTGCAATTGAATCTAGATATTATAAGAAATAAGATTCAGGCCTTAACTTAATCTATAATGAGTTTACTGTTAGGCAAAATTAACTTAAAAAGTTTATTTTTCAAATATCAAAATAATCTTTTGAATTGCAAAGCATATAATTTAGGTAAGTACTTTTTATTTAAAGATTTTTTTAGGAATTTTGAAGCAGATCTTTACAAGCATGGAACAATAATATACTGCATATACAACGTGTTACAAAAGTACCCCTAATGCCGAATATGGTATATAGAGACCATCAAACTGAACAACTTTTACTATGGGACCAACTTGGAAATCGCGAAACTAAAATCAGCTGTTTCATACAATTTGATATTTTCGTAATTAATTTTGTATACAAGGTGTTACAAAAGTACCCCTAATGCCGAATATGGTAGATAGGGACCATGAAACTGAACAACTTTTACTATGGGACCAACTTTGAAATCGCGAAAAAAAAAACAGCTATTTCATACATTTTGATACTTTCGATTTTAATTTTTGTATGAAACAGCTGATTTTTTTTTCGCGATTTCAGAGTTGGTCCCATAATAAAAGTTGATCAGTTTGATGGTCCCTATATACCATATTCGGCATTAGGGGTATTTTTGTAACACCTTGTATAATAGTACAACGTACAGAAGTCCATTTGCGCGAGGACAATCAAATAATAAGTTACTCTCGCTGCACGGGAATAAAGTACAATTTCAAATGCACAGCGCTGCGTGCCTATTATTTGTATGCATCTTTTCTTTCTGTCGCGTTAGCCGTGTAACTCTGCCTCAAACGCTACGCTAATATAAAAGTTTAAACGCGGAGTCACCCTCCCGGCCAGGTATAGCATTCCGAGACAGAGAAAGCCATGTGGGTAACACTAGTTTAAGTCATTTCCGCTATCGCTATTGAAAATTACGTTCATTCATCTTTAACTTGAACTTTTTTGTTTGCTAAGTAAAACAAATCACAACTATTACAAATTTTGTAATGATGAGAGAAAAAATATCCTTAATTCTTTGCTTGTTACTATAAAGTCGCGCAACTGGATAGTGACGCAAGCAAAGTGCTACACCCGGAATGCCAGACCTTGTTTTCTTGGACTATGCTTACAAGTATGATACCTTTAAACATGTGGTGTCTCATATCCAAGGTGATCATGTAGCGCACTTTGGTAGGCGGCGTCAGCAGCCACGTCTGGTCGATGAGCTTGTTCAGCGCTGCGATCACAGCGGGGTTGGGGGGTTGGTCGATGCCTGATATAGTGAAGTTTGTATTAAATCCTCGCAACTCACTCACACCGAAAAAAACTCTGAACAAATCGCGGTTTTCCGTGCACATATAGTCTGAAGGTCAACATGTATAATGTATAGTCTGAGGGGTAGTCGTATGTACATGTACATTGAGGGGAGAAAACCCTATTACACAGGTGACGTTTTTGAGTTTTTATATAAAATGAGTATAGAAAAATATAAAAAACTCGCACTTGATCGTTTTTTGACATTTCATTAATTACCTCTTATTTACTTGCAGGGTTCTTAAGAGCGCATAGCCAGCACACTAGCGCCGCCATTAGAAAAAAAACATATTGCTTGAATAAAGACGAAATTGCGAATTATCTCCCTGTAGTGCACTCCGAAGAAGCTTTGTGGTACTTCTTATCGCTTTAACAATATTTTCTAGCCTGTCGTTTAGTTAAATGGAGTTTTTTTTACAAAAAGTGGTCAATTTTAGCACTGTTTTTTTTCAATGGAGGCGCTAGTGTACTGTCTACGCGTTCTTAAGGGGGTCGACAAAAACTTATTTTTTGGGTTTGACGCAGCGTTTCTGAGATATAATTGCATTTTAGTATTGTATTTTTTCTTTCCAAATTAGGTTACAGTACTATACTTAGTATAGTAGGTAGTACTCGCATTGTTCGAGCACTTTACAAGCTTTGGTCTATAATGTCATTATTAATGACTGCACTACTGGCCACGTTATGATGGCCTCAAGCTAAGCTTAACTACACTCTCGGCCTTCAAGCTCGGTCATCGTTGCAGCCCTTGCTGTCTGCACTATAAATCTTTATTCCAGCTTGTCCATCAAGGGATGGAATACTTGATGATGTGATGGTCTGGACCTGCGCTAAGCTCCGCTCTCGGCCATCATCATCGCTGCCAGCAACGCAGTAATTATAGACCGCGGCAGTAATGTACTATTGATGTACTGTAATAACTCTCTAAGTTTCTAAATTGAAAAATGTTGAGTTACCCCAGTGCTTGACTTCCTTGGGGTGCCTTCTGGTGACAATCCACTCCCAGAGTCCGGTGGTAGAGTTGAACATCTGGCGCGCGCGGCGACGCTGCTCCTTCTCGGCGGCTACTTTAGCTTTCTCGTGCTTTAGAGGCCTATCGAATAAGATAAATGGAAGAGTACACGACAAGAAGAGGCCCATCAACATTTTCAATCAGTTTGAACTAACAATTGCATTTTATGGTATTTGACGAGGTCTTTCAAATAACATATTAAAAATAAACTAAAGGGGATCTATTTCTCGTTTAATCATCAAAGTAAAGCTATTTTCTAAAACTTTGCCAATTGTTGTTGAGACCCTTCTTTTCATGTACCCTTACACAGCAGTACTGGGCAAGTTCAAAATGCAAAAACATAGAGGTGTTTTTTAAAGAACAAGTTGTATTTGACTGCTTTACATATTGTAGTTTGTGACCAAAGGTCATGCATGTGTTATTAGACAAAGCAAAAATATTCACAGCTAAAGAAGAATATTACCTGCTCTTCTTCTTATAGTTGCAGAGAGTAATGTAGACCGCGAGAGGAGTAACTTTAGACTTTTTGATGATATCCTGATTGTTCAGTAAGGATACGAGAATAGCAGTAGTGGTAGAGTCACTTGTAAGGAAACCCATGTTGTGGATGCGTTGAATATGGTGCAGGAGCTCTTCTAGACTGAACTGCGGCATGATGACATTCCACACCTAAAAACAATTGGAATTAATATGGTGTGAAATAATTAATCTGATCAATAGTCTATTTAACTGTACCAAAACTTAAGATAAACTATTAGATCTGCTCAATTTAATTTTCGAGTCGATCCTCTAAACTGATTGTACATTAAAATGTCCACTAAACTGTATTGTAACTTTACATGCTAATATTGTTAGTGTGTGTGCCACATTTTTTCCTCATCTTGCAAAAGCGAAAAAGATAGCGAGTGTTACTGCGCGCGTACTATATCATAAAAATCCATACTAACAGATGCGGATCAAATCTTATACTTCCTCCATTCAATTAAAGCATATATACATACATCTTGAGAGGTGAGCAGATGTCCAGGCACATGGTCAAGAGTGAAGTGATTTTCAGATGCTATGGTTGCTGCAGCGACAGGGTCTTCACAGTGGCGTAAGTCTTCAACCTTCTGAATATAATCAAACACCTCTTTGGTTTCAGGCTTATCTCCTAAAAGCTGTTTGGCCCGTTTTAAGCCAAAGATTGCATACTTGATTACAGCATCTCGTGCTGTAATGGAATCCAAAGTTAGTAGCATTGAAACATTTTAACAATTACTGATATCATTTGAGATAAAAATTACCATAGTCGTTCGCATTAATTTTTAAATGAGATTTTCGGATAAGGGTCTTGTGTGAGCGACCATGGCGTGCCTTCACTCTACTCATTTCTTTGGCTAACTCCATGGGTTCTTTTTGAGTGTACCACTCCTTCACATGTTTGCACCATCCACGGCCATTTCCTTAAAGAAAAACCACATATTAACTAAAATATTTTGAAGTGCTCAGAGCAATTAAAATATAAAATTAAGTTTGTAACAATACATGACACATACATAATGATAATATTACTATTATCAATATGTATGTGTCGCAGCCAACTGGTTTAACCAGCCACTCAATTAACAGCCAAGTCACTTAATACATACGGCTTGGCTTACAGAGCACCAGGAGACAGAAAAGGTACAATCAGCTCATATCATAATTATTAAGATATACCTGTTTTTAACAGCCGTGTAAACTTGTTGAACAACATCATCTGTTCTGGAGTACGGCATACTTCAGCCGCTGCCTTGTAAGTTGCCTCTTTTACTGGAGGGGATCCCAATAACAAGCATTTGCACAAAGCAAATGCCAAAGTCTCAAAACGTGTGTACCATCCATCTTTGTAAGCCTGAAGACACATTTATATAAGAATTTGATGTTTTAGACTGAGAAGCAAAATAAATGGGTCAGAGAATCAGGTTAGGGGGGCGTTTAGACACCAAATTGGCACTGAAATAATTAAAAAAACCTACCTTCAATATAATGTCCACTACTTCAACATTCTTCATCCCATTCGCCAGGGCTTCATTGAGAGCTGTCAATCTATCCACTTCAAAATATTTATGAGAAGTCCAGCAGCCTGGGAAATACCTGGGAACTTCATTGCCAGTGTGTAGGTACCGTGTCAATCTATTTCGTACACTGGGATCAAGCTTTGGAGCTGGCTCAGTCATTTCCGGCAAAGGTTTTGCTCGCCGATTTTAGTATCTGGCGTCGCAAAATACCAACCCGCAAGTTGAGCAGTACTTTCATCCAGTCCGGTGCTACAAATTCGTCGATGACAGATACTGCAAATAGTACAAGCAAAGGTAAAGGCACTGCACGAGAAAGCCATTTTTTTGTCAGTATTCGAGCGAAACATGTGCTACAATAAAATTGAGGATGTGGCTAGAAAAAATGGACAATGGAGGCCAAATTTACAGCATACCCAGAGCGACCAAATACTTTCTACGTGACCTAGTTAGTTAGGCCGCCATTATACATTAAAAAAGGAATAAGCAATGGATATAAAACAATAATGAATTAGTTGTGAAAGAAATAAATTTTTACCACATTTTACCTTGTTTTATCGTTCCTCAAAACTGAAAACTTGTTGTAGTTTGACAGCTAAGAGACAGACAGACAATGCAACATTTGCAACGAACGGCATTAAGACCACAGAGCAGAGGAGATGAATTTTTAATGGTATCTCCGCACATGGCTATTTGGGGCTCAGAAACTGAGATTTGGGGTGCATTCCGATTCAGACTAAAATCAATTTCAGCGCTGGGGCTCTATCGGCTAAAACATTGAAGTTGAAAGATGTATATGATACATTGCTACTTTAGTTGGCACAAATTTGTGCCAAAACGAAGTAGCAATGTATCACATACACCTGTCAAAACACAGTTAACATGAACTTCAAATTCGGAACGCTCGTGATCTCTTGGGCCACATAAGGGCTTGTACACAAAACTGCGATGTGACGTCGCATCGCAAAAACCTGCGAGCTCGTACGACGCATCGCAAGAACTTGCGAATTCAGTCGTATTGCGCATTCCTGCGATGTTACGTGTGACTACGATGACGTGGAAGGCACCTTTGCCGCACGAAATTGCATCGCAGCAATTTCGTATTGCAATTTTCGGTGTTGCGAATTCCTATCGCGTCGCATCGCAGTTTTGTGTACAAGTCCTAACCTTAAATTCCGACCTTTTTATTTTATATTGTGTTCTTACAATGGATAATATCTGCCGCTATTACTTCCATGGTATGCGGCACGAATTATCAATGGGAATTATCAATAAAATACCATCGTTTCTCGAAAGGCAAAAAAATATGAGTTTTGCGATCCCTGCAACTTAAATTACTGGTAATACCAACTAACCAGAAAGATCATAGATGAATATACTTGCCTAGTAGTATGCATGAATATACTTTCTCAGAAAAATTTCTTCTAATTATACTTTATACAAGGCAAGGCGCCTAGTATATTCATCTGTGCACATAGCAATCAAGGGTGCCAACAAAGGGGTTTTCCCCTTAGATTTAGGGGGAGAACATGTAGTTTGGGATTTTTTAGGGGCCTGATATTTTTAGGCGTAATTATTTTAGGGGTATAAAAAATAAGCTGCTTAATAGACTTTCACTTGAAAGGCTGCAAAGCATCATGATGATCCGCTTCTCTCCGTGACGCAATGGTGGCACTTGCGTAACATTTTCTCCAACAAAAAATGTTAAGCCTATTAATAATGTGAATGTATGTACGATTTTAAAATTTAAACTTTATCAGAGTTCGTAAGAGACGAGACCATAGCTCTGTCTGAAAAAAATAAATTTTATTATAAATAAAAAGTATTTTGAATAAATATACAAGGTGTTACAAAAGTACCCCTAATGCCGAATATGGTAGATAGGGACCATCAAACTGAACAACTTTTACTATGGGACCAACTCTGAAATCGCGAAAAAAAAATCAGCTGTTTCATACATTTTGTTTTATTTTCGATTTTAATTTTTGTATGAAACAGCTGATTTTTTTTTCGCGATTTCAGAGTTGGTCCCATAGTAAAAGTTGTTCAGTATGATGATCCCTATCTACCATATTCGGCATTAGGGGTACTTTTGTAACACCTTGTATATTGTTTTTTTTTGGGGGGTTTTACAATTAATTTTGGCGATTATTCGATCAAGAATTATTACGATTTTTTTCGATGTTAACAAATGTGACAGGAAACTTATTTAGTTTTTGTGTAATAAAATGCCATATTATAGTATTGTGTTGTTTTCCACAATAAGTAGGAATGTTACTTTTCTCGTGAAAATGTTACTTTTTGAGCTGTCTCATGCTATATTTGACTATCTGCCACTGGCAGCACTGGTCGCAGCACAGAAAACCAAACCGAACCAACCAATCGAGAAGTCCGAGAACAAAAGGAAATTGAACTTGTACTATTAAGTTAATGACTTGTACTGTCATGTTGTCAAAAGGGCAAGAACCCAGGGCCACAGCACTTGTTTGTCGAGTAAGTTGTCGAGTGAATGAATTGAATAATACAATCAGCGTTGCCAGAATGTTACAAAAGTAACATTTTACGTTACTTTTGAACCTTTCATGTTACCTCCATGTTACACGACTCAATATGTTACTTTATGTTACTTTTTAGATTTTCCAGCAAACAAAAAAATATTTTCATTTTCATTCGGCATTCAAGATTTTTTTGTTCGTTATCTTCTTAGAATAATAACTATATTCTAAGGTCATTTTGGCGCACTTGATTTTGTGGACTGACATATTCACTCACTCGCCTGTATTTCTTAATTTTCCATCCCGCTTACTTAAGCACAAGTGAGGCGAGTGGTGACTAGCAGCGAATGATTACAATCGATTTTAAAATTTTAAATGCATAAACAAAATCATTAGGTACAGATTGATTGTAATGATTTTTTGACCAAACCGTCATCACCGCAGGGCCCGGAGCGCGCGGCGCGCTACGCACGCCGCAACTAGACTTTTACACGAATGGGTACAAACAAAGATGTAGCCATCTTTCAAACACAACCCATCTATGTAGAATTTTAATATAAAAAAAATAACTAAAATGTTTTTTAAGACTGTTACTAATTAGTTTACTAGTGGATAGGGGTCCACATCAGGCATTTTTCAGAGCATCGCCAGTCGATTATTCGATCAACAATTATTACGATTTTTTTCGATGTTTAACAAATGTGACAGGAAACTTATTTTAGTTTTGTGTAATAAAATGCCATATTATAGTATTGTGTCGTTTTTCACAATAAGTAGGTAATGTTACTTTCTCATGAAAATGTTACTTTTTGAGCTGTCTCATGTTATATTTGACTATCTGCCACTGGCAACACTGAATACAATACAATACGAGACAACATAACATAACTAACTATGTAGGTATATTAATTTGTGTTGAATAAATAACTTGTTTACAAAAGTCTGTGGAATAAATATTTAAATCTTAACAAACAAAGAATAAAGTAATAATGCTATTCTCTTTGTAGTGCTTATAATCTAGTAAAATATTATGTCAATGTTAGTAATATAAAACAGAAATACAGAAAGAATACCTACGAACACGCTTACATCTCTTATTTTACAAAGCTTACAAAGCTACATGAGTTTGGATCTAGAAGAAGTGAACGAAACTCAACAACTAATGCAAAATGAAGTTGAAGAAGAAGACCAGAAGGTATCTCAAGCGGCGACATCTCCTGTCACTAGCAATAAAATGTCGAGTGAGGCTGCAAGTCTTAGTTCGAAGAACCCTGGACAGCTACCTACTAGTACCGGACATAATAGTCTGAATGATTCAACAAAGGTTTCATATGTAAATGAAAAACGTCTTCATCGTGAGGTGATGCGTTCTAATTACAACAACAGACCGAAGCATATTCCAAAGGAAGCACCAGATGTGAAACACATGGAAAAAGCTTTATTAGAGTTACTTGATGATTTTCATACTGGCAAGTTAAGTGCTTTCAGTTCGGGATGCAGTATGGAGCAAATGATAAACATAAGAGATCAGCAAGAGCATTTAGCAAGGCTTCATTTTCGACTCTGTGCTGATGTAGAGAAACCTATGGATGATAACTTTGATAGTACTGCTTCAAGGGATAAAATGGCTCAGCTTGTGCAAAGTTTGGAGCAACTTTCTACATCTATTGAACATCTTCATTCAGATGAAACTGTCAGTATTAGTAGTGAAGATAAAACAAATAGACAGAATACTTAAAACATAGAATAATTTATATTATGTATAATTGATTATCTGTAATCATTATGTGGAATTAAATTATGTAATAATATCATGTTAGCATCTTTCAATCATTAAGCCAGTCAAATGGTTCCGTCACTTTATTTGTGATTGAAGTCAAGGTAAATTTACTGATACTTTTAACCTTATTGTCAGAATCATGAAAATAATACAACTTCAACTTCTGAAAATAATCAGCATTGACTTTTTTCTATCTGTTATTGCACAAATTATATGCTTACGCTAAAGGCTCAAAATAAGTTTATCTACAACCCTGATTTTTTAGGAGTCCCCAAAAGCATCCAAAAGGTGTAAAATGAAATAGAATTTAAAAAAGAAAATAATTATTTTGCATTTATAAGAATTATGGTTTGTAAAACAATAATGTTGAATTTCTAAAGTACAATTTTTTCATATTTATTTTAAAATATATGCAAAGTAACATATTTAAGACTTAATTAACAGGTGGGAAATGCAATTTAAGCAAAAAATCAACCTGAAGCACTCTGGCTAGGTACATAACATACACCATCTTTTTTGTGTTTTTTAAGTTTTGCTTTTAATTATAAAATATAACAAAATGATTAAAAATTAAATAACGCTACAATTCTTAATAATAATTGGATACATATCAAAATTGGACACTTTCAAAATACAATTAAAATTTTAAATCACACATTTTACCCCAGGTCTTTTGACTTTTATTTGATGTAAGTACCTAGTTCAATGTTATGGTGATCAAGTTAAAAAAATGTACCCTTTTTATTAATAAATATTAACAATTGGTAGTTAGCTACTAATTTTCTTCACAAATTTAGTTAAAATTACCTAAATAACCAACTGAACTTTAAAAAATAGTTTCAATAACATTTTTTACATTATACATACACTTATTTCAATAGATCACAGACAATTGAAAGTTTAAATTAACATAGATAGGTAACAAAATTATATTGCTCAAATATTAGTCTTTATGGTGTACTTTTTACAAAAATAGTGGATGAAAACCTACACCTTTTAATACTTTTCTGCAAGTAGGACATCTTTTACCACTACTTTTGACAGCCGCACTTATGCACTTCATACAAAATATATGTCCACAGATCGTTGATGCAACTGGATTTGTGGCCAGGCTATCCATACAAATTGGACAGTCTCCAAGAGCTTTTGATGTCTGTGGCGCTTGACTTTCGGTTTGTAACAGTGGCGGTGGGGGAGGTGTCACTACTTGAGGTTGAATGTTTCTTGTGTTTTTCTTATTTTTCTTCTTACTACCACTATTATGATTCCTTGTCAGATCACTCATAGACTTAAGAAATGATAAAATGCACATTGTGTTTGCTGGGTGATTGTGGGAGTTACAGGATAAAAATTGCTGTTCACCTTGTGATAAAGCACTATATGACTGACCATCATTATTATGATTTAGATGAAAGAAGTTCCTAACTACATTTTCTATGTTATCTTCATTTTGTGATACATTATGAACTGGGGGATAGTTAGGTCTTAGCATAGTGGATATATATTCAACAGATGTTGTGTTATGTGAGGGTGTGCTGGACGGCAACTCTACAGGGGATCCTTGTCTTGGGCTACTAGGCATGTACTCAATATCTGAAATATCATGCACATAGTTTGACTCTGTAGGTATTCCACTTGGCATATTCAGTGAGTGGTTTGTATGTAAAGTATTTCGTTCAGTATTATTGATTATGGTACCATGTTGTTCACCAATGACATGTTCAACATTATCAGCAACCGTACTTGTATCTTTTTCTGTACTTTCTGATGGATTATCTATATTGTTTGCTTGTGGTTCCACAAAAGTTACAGAGTTAAGATCATTTGATTTGCAGTACTTTTGAATTATAGCATTGCTCTCTGCAATCACATCATCAACATCTATTACTTCAGTAAGATCATTGTGACTTGGTACACTAAAATCTAAAGAACTGTAATAGTCTTCAACTATAATTGGAGAATCATCAATTTTAGAAGGTTTTTTTTCAACTATTTCTATACAATAGTCATTGTCTACACTAAGCGGCTCATTTTCAGTTAATCTATAATTATTAAGCATGTGAGGAGGACTGTCATCTATTACAATTAATGACGTATCAGGCATAGATTCAATCTTTTTAGATCCTATCTCATTATCCATTACAACGGTGTTCAGGGGTTGATTGATAATTTCTAAATCATTTTCCTTTTCTTCAAAAGGTAATTGCTCTACAATCAAACTTTGATTGAAGCGGATATCATTTTTATGGATAATTTCACTATCTTTGGATGTACTAGGCAATGGAGAGAATGACCGTAGCTGAACAGAATTGTTAGGGGTGTAATATTCATAGGCTACAGTTTTATTACTATCTGAGCTTCCATCGCTTTCACATTCCTTCAAACGTGCAGCAATTTCATCACTTTTAGCATTAAAAATGGACTTTGAAATGTTTGGTACTTTTGACTTTTTCGCTCTTGGTTTTGAGCAATCATCATCATCACTGTTGACATTGTTAGGGTCAATACCATAATCATCACCTTTACAGAAATTAGTTGTTGGTTTGCTTGGCACATACGCTCTTTCTTTGCAACCTACAATGTAAGGAAGATCAGGCTTTTTTCTCTTTCTTTGGGGAATCACTGGGGGTCGGGGCACTTCATCAAGGAGAATAGTTGCATCAGATAAATTAGATATAAAGTCTAACATTTTGTCTGCAATTGTTTTAATAGTACTGGGTGATTTTAGCTTATCTTCTGATATTGGAGTTTTCTTTGGTGTGGAGCAACCAACTGGGTTTGTGTTGAATGAAGTTGTATTTGTGCTATTATTTACCTTACATTCTTCAGCATCATCATCAGAATCGTCAAACATTTTTTCGAGATCAGCTAACGACGGCATTGGTTTACCATTGCCACAGATCCGTTGATCGTTATTGTTGTTGTTTACATGTTTTCTGGGCCTGCCAAAACTTCTGTTGGTTTTCATCTTTCGAGCCAGTTGCTTTGATACCGCGATACCATCGTCATTGATAATTCTAGGACTTGGACGTTGTTGTTGGTTTTGCCTAGGTGCTGTTGCTTTATTATTATCAGATTTTCGCCGCCTTTTTGCTTTCATCTTTAACTTTTCTTTATCTTTAGGCATTATGTACTAAGTTGCAGTGTTCGGTTGTTCGTCACGTGTTTTGTGTTAAAAAAAAATTCAGCTAGAAATTAGATGAGTTCTATTTAATTAAATACAACTTTCAAAACTGGTAAATAAATTCTGCGATAAAAAAAGAGAAATTCCGCAAACAACGCTTTTTTTTACTTTGATTTGACTTGACTGACAGCTGGCGGACTTGATAAGTTGACATTGACAGCTTACTTAACTGACTTCTTGTAACAGTTCTGCGATTTTTAGATAGGCAAAGGAATCTAGTTTATATTTTTTTAGATTTTATTTAGGAAGTGACTCCGTTGCCGGTAACACCCACAGCACAGACTAATAAGTGACCCGCATCGCAAATGCAAACCGAAACAATTAAAGGTCGCTTTATATGTAACGGAAAAATCCCCAGACGGGACGGACACGGGACGTTTTCATGACATCGTTGCATATAAAAATATAGTAACTATATTTAAGCGACGAGAGGGGCGCGGGCACGGGGCGTGAACGGGTTTGTGTAAGTTAATGACAGACATTGCGATAGCAAAACGATACCAAACACATACCAATACCAAACATCATGGTACAAAATCATAGTGCTGTGACAAAGAGAACGAATGAATGATCAAATTAATAAATAATTACCTATTATTTTGATCTGATCAGCACACAAATATCAATGATAATTTTTTATAATTAATGTGTAAAATTGTAGGTATTGATTGACTTTTTACAAAATTTATACATAAGTAGTTTGAAGACACTGTTTTCGTCTGTTTGTTTGCGTCTCCGCTAACTTTTCTACACCATGGTTTGGAATTTGATAAGGTTTTAATCATCATTTAGAGAATTTGTACCGAAAGGTTTTGTAAGTATAATAAATACAACATGCATAATATAATAGAGAAAAACCGAGAATTTTTCAAAAATGTGTTCCTTATGATGTCGTAAAAAACTGAGCTTACCTTGCTAACGCTGGCTCAACCTTACAAGATAGATCAAAATAATGTATAACTGAATCATTGTTTATATTTAAAAGGTCTAAAGAAAATTCTGTGATGGTACATGTCTATCTGCCAAGGATAGCACACAGTGACCATTTTTATCTTTTAGGTATATTCACGTCCTATGTATGAAAAATATGACTGTATACACTTTAGAACTCTGTCATTTTGTTGTAGTTGCCATTTGTCATTGATTTCTGTTCAAAAAAGTAATAGTTTTTAGATTGACAAAGTTCTAAGCTGTATACATACATATTTATAGACGTGACTGTACATATTACTAACAAAATATGGGTTATTTACAAACTGACACGTATACCGAAGCTCTCCAAAGACATCTACGCAATGATATTACTGTATAAAAAATAAAAAACCCCGACACAAAGAAGCTAACTAAAAGTTAAAAATAATTAAGTATCATCATATCATCAAGTCACAAATACTATGAAAAAATCGTAGACGTCGGGGGACCGCTAAGTTAATGGATTTACATTACATGTAAGCTCGTCACATGTTAGGTATACAGTTAGGTATTAGCTAAACATGTGACGAGCTTACATATAAATCCATTAAAAGCACGTAGTCTGCATACTAGCGCCGCCATTGGGAAAAAATAATAGTGCTAAAATAAAGACGAAATTGTGAATTATCTTTCTGAATCTGTAGTGCGAAGAAGCTTTGTGATACACTACAGAGAGATAATTCACAATTTCGTCTTTATTTCAGGACAATTTTTTTCCAATGGCGGCGCTAGTGTGCAGACTATATGTGCTCTTAACTCAGCGGCACACACAGATCCTCATTCGAATGTAACACTTTCTTCTTTACTCTCGCTCTCATCAAGACGACCGATTCCAAAATTAAAAAAATGAGACCAACTTAATCAAATCTTTCCCATGGGAACAATCAACCAACTTTGATGTACCTAATAACGTTTAAATTATTTCAATCGGTTCAGCGGGTTCAGCCATCGAGCACATACATGGAAAAAAAGAATATAAGAAACGAATAGCTTAATTTTTAAACCTTTAAAATTTTTAAGTCGGTTGAAAAAGAAAATACAGAGAACTCGTTCTACTATTTATTGAGTCACGAAAACGCCAGTAAGCGCTATGAAAGATTTGTTTTATATTAGAAATAAAACACTTTTTACGGATTACAGCGCGTATATTATTAATTCAGGTGTTGTTTTGGAATTATTTAGTTTGTATTTATTGGTTTTTTAGAATTCCCGACGTTTCGACACCTTTCCAGGGGCCGTGGTCACGGGAGGACTAAAGCGTGTGTGTGAACATGCATCAAAGGGACCCAACCATTACATTAGATTTGATAAACCACAAATACTCGCTAAAGAACAAAGATTTATTCCCAGAATGCTACGCGAGGCTATTGAAATTAACAAACATCCAAATTTCAATAGAGATGATGGTTGGAGAGTACCACCAGCTTGGGACCCCATAATCCATCAACTAAAATCTCATCCCAAATCACACACTGCAGGATCTAAAGATATAGTTAGTTCGTTTTGTAGATAGGGATCAAAAGGGAGGTCGACACAACCTCTCTGAGTTTTCTTCCGCCAGTTCTTTCTCTCAGAGGCCTCCCAATTTGTGAACTGGTAGTAGATTCAGTAGCTAGATCTTGTTTTCTAATTAACTTTATTCAATTTTAATTCAGTAATAATTATTAAAATCAGAACGCAGCTATATAATAATTTAATAAACTTGAATACATTTTTATAAAATTTCGAGCGGGTAATTTCATAAAAATATGAGCAGCCTTTTTGCTTTAGTCCTTCCGTGACCACGGCCCCTGGAAAGGTGTCGAAACGTCGGGAATTCTATAAAAACAATAAATACAAACTAAATAATTCCAAAACAACACCTGAATTAATAAAATACGCGCTGTAATCCGTAAAAAGTGTTTTATTTCTAATGAACTGTACGCGCGAAAGTCTTAGAAGTGTATATTGTTTTATATTATTTAACTTAAGAGTTAAGACTAGTACTAAACTAAAACATAATCAATTTTCAGTGACCACAGAAGTGAATAATACATTAAATAAGCACATTGCCACGCTTGCTGTAGAAATACCATCGATATTATGTAAATTGTACCTAGAGGTCAGCGTTTCCGAAGGCAATTTATTATGAGCCGGTGACAGAGCACGCACATGTTCGAGCCACAAAAATAATTTACAGTCCTTTTGTTAGGGCTGTCACTTGGTATGTTCTTGATAATGATCCTTACCACAAAATCGCTAAGTACGTAATTTTGTGTCCTTTTGAAACTATATATTTGCAACAGAGGTAATTCGACAGCTACACTAGCCTATAACGAACTTTGCATTTGAATGTTGTATGAGTTTGGGATTGATATAATTTTTCACTTCCCATCGATTTTAAAAACGTCAAGCCCACAGGCATGTACCTACTTGTTTCGAAGCTGTTAGGTTGTTTTAAATGCGGGGAGATGACCATAATGACCATTTTGTACATTCTTTGTTTAGCTGTCGTAAGTGTGTGCTACTAGGGCGTATATTATGATACCCCATAATGAAAGAGCGCTGCTTGCACATTCTCATTTTTTTTTTAGTTTGTATAGTTTGGTATCGACTTTTGATGAAAAATATAAAAAAGAAAATACCGTTCCCCCCCTTATCTCCGAAGTTTGCATAGAGAAAAATCTGAAATTATTTTATGTGATAGAAGTTTATGTAAAGATTACAGGAAAAATAAAACGATGTCTCTAAATAGTAAACTTTCTCAGAATGATGGTACGGAACCCTCGGTGCGCGGTATTTCGGTAGTAACTACATTGATGATTTGGTCGTATTATAACCTCTTTTAAAAACCGTTTTAGATGATTATTTATATGTTGGAAAAGCGATACCTTTTCATTTAATTGGCATTACACCTTGGACTTTAAAGTTACAAAATGGAACTCTTCAAAATCAAACCTACCTACCTTTATTGTACTAAACGACTTACTTTAAATTATAAAAAACCTTACTTTAGATATTGACTCAGAAAGTCGTAAATCTCTCTCACAGGCAGGACTAACAAAGATAGGCTAACTTTCCTATAAAATATGCATCTTTTGTCTCAAGCTGAGAATGGTCAAATACATTTTATAAAAAGAAAGGTATTATTTTGTCTTAGTTATGTTGTAAAATTTTCAAATTCAAAGAATTTAAAGTTATCATTATTATTGACCGAGCGAGAGCGAAACGTCTCTGCTTTCGTATGTCCGTCCGGCAGTCCGATTGTTCTCTCAACCGATTCTCGTGAAATCTTATGAGCGGGTTCTATAATTGTGTGGCTTTTTTGGGGAGTCAGATTTTCTAAATTTAAAAAAATGGCGGAGATATATGGAACAGTTATAAAAAATTGTCTACGCGATGTCTACAGCTCTACAGAGCCACTAGTTCTATGGTAGTAAACAGTGTAAGTAACTAAATCAAGTTTAGCTTTCAGAAGCATAACTAGGCCCATGCGCTTTAGTTTCAAGGTCGGAACAAGAAATTGTACCCATTTTTTTGTTCTTTATTTTCGAATGAAATTAGAATGTCGCGTCTTGTGGTGTTAAAAGTTTGATGACGACCGACGTATAAGTCGATACTGGCATGAAGTGGCTTACATAAGCGAGGACACACTGCTTCAGCTGTAGATGAGCGTAGGTACTTCTCAACGCACGGCTTCGGTCAGTCGCAATCTCGCTCGCTAACCGTGTGAGCGTACGTCGCGTTCCGAAACGCGCAATCGAGCGCATTACCATTCCGACAAATCAAAAGATAAAGCGGTAAAGCTTTTAAAAATACTAATAATAAATGAAAATACAACATTAACGTCCTAAACTAACGTATAAAGATATAAATGCCCTTTAAACAACATAGTTGGAAAAGTTTTGAATATTGCATGAACCGCGAAAGCTATCATGTGAAATGTTTTCAATGACAAAGTTTTTAGAATGCGGGCTACAAGCGGAAATACATGATAAAATTTTATTTGAATTCGAATAGAAAAAGAATCAGTTTGAAGCGAATGTTTGGTATCGATTTTGTCTTCTTTTTATGGGGGTCGTTGAATAATTGAAGATTCGTTCTTGTTGAAGTTATGAACAAGAAATGTTTCCGGTGTGAGGTAAGACCTCGTAATTTTTTTATAGCCATGAATAAATTATTTTTGTTTCTTTTTTAGTATCGTTATTAAACTTAATATAATTATAGTTATGATAATAACCAAACATTAATTTTAATTAAAATGTATTTGTTTCTAACCTAACACTTGTAATGGTATTATTTTGCATTATGTCTTTTATATTATGATCTTCTGTTGCCAAAACAAAAACGTAACAGTTGTCGAGATAAAGTTGTTACATAATATGGATACACTTCTGCTTATTGCAAGGCTCTATTAACTTATACAGTCATAGCTTTACATAATTGAATAAAGCTTAGTTTGTTCTGTTAACTATGTTATAACGGTTTAAGGTCTCCAGTAATATATTCTTTCTTTATTAAATAAACATCCGGTCAAGGCTATTCCCACGAGAAGGTAATATTACCACTTAGGTTCTTTGTATTCTTTGTTACCCAGTATTTTACATGAGGTATTTATTGTATTAAAGACCCAAGAACTAAATGAGATTCAGTCAGGCTATAGTTTGATGGAGATATCTCATTAATGATATTGCAACGTAATATTTTTTGTTTATTTAGTATTATAATACAAAGAAAATTTGAATATTATGACAAGGGTCTTCTTATGACCGAAAGATAAAATATGATCGGGTTGCAAGACATGTTTATATTATTTGTTAAGCGGGGATGACGGCGGCGCGCGGCGGTACAAAATGATAGCTTATCTGTTTTGGACATATCAGTAGTATAACCCATAGACTAGAACATAGAATAAAGATTGTATAGCCGATGTATTAGTTACACAGTGTTTTGTCCCTTTCTTTTCAATGTCAAACTTAAATAGTTTGACACCTTAGGTATGACTCAATACTAAAACTTTGACGTTTTCTTATATTTTATGTACTATTAGGTACTTAAAAGGTAAGGTAATAATATTAAGTTTATGGTTTTCGTATCGAAGAAAGTATATAGTAGATTTTTATTTTAATATAGACCAAACATCTAAATGAGATTCAGACAGACTATAGTTCGATGAAGATATCTCATCAATGATGTTGCAACGTAATATTTTTTATTTATTTAGTAAAATAATACCGAAGAAAGTTTATAAGTTATCTATATTTATAGTTTTGTTCAACACAATAATAATAAATAAAACATTTACTAGTAAATTTTTAAGCATGATAACGATTTTTTGTCCCAAAAGTATATATGTGATAGTAAGTTAACCATACAGCGAAAAATAATAAATAAAATTCTTATTTTTTTTTCTTCAAAAATATTTTGTTTCGTTTTTAGTACATCATGCACTACAGGAACAAATAATTATGTAGATGATATGAGAATAAGATAAGATCTCAAGTTAACTAAATAACAAAATAATTGTGAAATAACGTAAAACACTCTTTTGTTTATTCTGAACATCAAAGGACATTATATTCCCTTCGAAAGCCGGATTTTTTTAGTATTTATCCCTCAGTTGCCAGAACTTCAAAATGGCGATGCAACATGCAACGCGATTTTAGCTATTTTCATTTATAATTATAAAATCGATCGTAATATTTAATATTTAGACCAAAATACTAAGTCATTATGAATACTAGGATATCACAAAGTCTAGACATATAATATATACGAGGTGTTTACAGAACAACTTTTACGACCAACTCTGAAATCGCGAAAAAAAACAGCTGTTTCATACAAAGATTAATAATAACGAAAACATCAAATTGTTTATGAAACAGCCATTTTCTTTTCGCGATTTCAGAGTTAGTCCTAGTCGGCATTGCAGGTTGTTTTGTAACACCCTGTATAAGTCATAAAATATTATTTATACATAATTAACAAAATATATTTTTTATCATGCACTAATAGAAAAAAAAAATAAAACGTAAGGTCTTCTCTTAAAAAAACTATAATATTTACGTTATAACGTACCAACGCGCGTGAAAAGCACGTTGAACATCACTTTGAGCGTCTTTTTATAATATTGACGTTGCGCGTGATAAAATGAGAAGGCTATATCTCTGGCTCATTCCTTAATTTGATGTTCTTATACAGTTAAAACAGGAAAATATACCGACTTTGAAACATTTAAATAAACTCCAAAATCGCGTACTGTGACTTGATCTCATAGTAGACGCTTGGCAATCAGTACCTATACCATACAAATAAAAATGAAATATAGTGCACAAGCACAAGGTACCATTTTTGGTATAATACAAAGTAATCGATTTTTTATGGAAATGCAAATAAAATCAGTAAACTCAAGCATTATACTGTCTAAATGAAGGACTGACCTTTCATTTTAAAAAATGTTCAACGAAATGTAAACAAGATTTTTATGACTTTCAGCGGATTGAAAATCTACGAAGTCTGGTACACAAATTATATAGTTATTGTACTAAAGTATGCCGCCAAACGTCATTTGACACTGATATAATAAATGACAAAGTTAAACGGCTGTCATTATCTTTAATTTTTTTAATTGGATATGTTATGAGACAAAAGACACATTGGACATTTTGCCAATAACGAATTTCAAAACTGTACAGATTAAAAAGTGAAAAAAAATAAAATAAAATCGTATTCCAAAAAAAGAGTTTGAAAAGGTTTTGTTCTACCTACGTCGTTTTGCCGTATTTGCTTAAACGCTCATAGCTAGCTTAATATGCAAATATTCAATATTTAAGTAAAACCTTTTGAGACCTTTCACGCCTTTCAATAAAAGAGAATCATCACATAGACGCGCGATCAACTGCCTATTTACCTTAACAGCTACGAGTACGTGCTACGAATTCGTAGTCGCTACGGGATCGTAGATGTTCTGTTATGCGTACCGTCTAGTAGTACCTATGTAGTTCAGTGGACGGCGGCAACGTAAAAGTAATTTGGATGTATGACCCTTTTAGTACACTCTCCGGTCTTTTTTATTGGTTCTTCCAAGTGTGATGCTTTCGGGTTACGTGACTAGACCACACCATCTGCTATGTCATGTCAATGGCATCGTGACTAAAATCATCAAAAAGTTTGTCATATTTTACGATCGTTTTACTTTCATAACTTGAGAGTGTTGCAAAGAGTATTCTCTCTATCTTGTGTAACTTTTGAAACCAATCTTGAATGGACGTGCCACAAACTTCTATTAAATTCTCATGGTCTTAGACATAAGTTATGGTATACAAGTTAAGAGAAAGTTGGAATGGAATTTAAAGTCTTTCTATGTTTGATCATAAACAGTTTATTTAAAACGAGGTAAGTATATAATCCAAGTCGTTATTATTGAGGTAAATAAACCACAGAAGTATTCCTAATACAAAATGTTCAAAACTTTTCCAAGGGTTGTAATGATTATATTTTATTACTTTTTAAACAAAAACTTATATGGGATCAAATTGAAAGTATACCCAATCGAAAAAAAAACAATTATTAAAATCGGCACACCAACGCCAGAGTAATCGGTATAGGGTAAGCTTTACCTATCTTGGCACACCCGCAGTGATTGGCACTTTAACATTTAAACGCAGATATTAATAATTGTAATGGTAAAATCGTACTAATCTGTTATTTTCTTTAATCTGGCATTACTACACTTCAAAACTTTTATAATAGATATTTCTTCCGGATTCTAATGGCAACACAGTATTAAGAAATAAGAACGCGCGAGAAACTTCTTGTTTTTTCTAGCTAATTTTAACGGATCCAATAAGGAAGAGTTATGGAAAAAAATATTGTTTTTTATTATTTTGACTTTCTTAGAGGTGCGAAATACCTTAATTATTATTATTATAAATTATATTACAGTTTTCAATAATATTTCTTCCAGTTTTGTTAACACAACTTCAATTTACAATGTGCCAACCATTGATTAAATAGCTTGTACTAAAGTGTAGTTCTTTAGCAACCGTGCCAATCATTAGATTTTAAAATATTTTTTTTTGAATAATGTTTTTACTCACAAATTATTTAGATTTTAAAATATTTTCATAATACACTTGAAAAAACATTTGCGCTACAGTACTTGCAATTATTGGCACTATACTTTAGGTGGTACTATTCATACATTTTCGTGTTTGCATTATCACAGTATAAACAATTTTTTTCCCTACAGTAGGCTGACGGAGACATCTAGTCAGGCCAATCGTGCGGGGCGTGAGGGGGGAGAAGCGAGTGGCACGAGCCCCAGCTGCATACTCTGCCATTATAAGAAAACAGCAACACAATGTTAAAAATATTAAAAAAATCCAAGATGGCGGCCAACTTTTTTGTTTGTGGGTCGATTTCGATGAAACTCGGTTTTTGGTACTATTTTGACAAGAAAACAACAATGCAATATTAAAAAATTCAAGATGGCGGCCAACTTTTTTGTTTGTGGGCCGATTTCGATAAAACTCGGTTTTTGGTTCTATTTTGACAAGAAAACAACAATGCAATATTAAAAATATTGAAAAATCCAATATGGCGGGCAACTTTTTTGTTTGTGGGCCGATTTCGATGAAACTCGGTTTTTGGTACTATTTTGACAAGAAAACAACAATGCAATATTAAAAATATTAAAAAAATTCAAGATGGCGGCCAACTTTTTTGATTGTGGGCTGATTTCGATAAAACTCGGTTTGGGGCACTATTTTGACAAGAAAACAGCAACGCAATGTTAAAAATATGAAAAATCCAAGATGGCGGCCAACTTTTTTGTTTGCAGGCTGATTTCGATGAAACTCGGTTTTTGGTACTATTTTGACAAGAAAACAACAATGCAATATTAAAAAATTCAAGATGGCGGCCAACTTTTTTGTTTGTGGGCCGATTTCAATAAAACTCGGTTTTTGGTTCTATTTTGACAAGAAAACAAGTTTTTTGTTGTTCAAGTCTAGTTTTATTGAAATCGGTTCATAAAACAAAAAATTTGGCCGCCATCTTTGTTTTTTTAATATTTTTAATATTGCATTGTTGTTTTCTTGTCAAAATAGTACCAAAAACCTAGTTTCATCGAAATCGGCCCACAATCAAAAAAGTTGGCCGCCATCTTGGATTTTTTAATATTTTTGATATTGCATTGTTGTTTTCTTGTCAAAATAGTACCAAAAACCGAGTTTCATCGAAATTGGACCACAAACAAAAAAGTTGGCCGCCATCTTGGATTTCTTATATTTTTAACATTGCGTTACTGTTTTCTTGTCATAATAGTAACAAGAACCGAGTTTCATTGAAATCCACCCTCCCTAAGTCTTTTCTCCCTCCCTCCCTACCTAGTTCTCTCCCTCCCTCTTTAAGTCCGTCCCTCCCTCTCTCACCTTCATTCTTTCTTTCTAACTTTAAAACTTAAGTTTTGGAGAAACAACGTCACCCTATCTCATACTAAAAAATGAGTGCCAATCACTAGTAGGCTTGTGCCACTGATTGTACTTGGAGTGCCAATGACTATAGTTTTCGATGTTTTTAGATGTTTTTTTTTTTTTTCATAAAAAACGTTTCTTTTTCATATTTTTTTCGTTGTTATTGTAATAAATAAACCCTAAAGATTTTTTTAAAAGTCGTAAATTACGCCTATATATCTTACTGATAAAATAATCAACAAAATAAGGAGAGATTTCGCTTAGGGTGCCAATGACTCTATAGTTTACCCTACATACAAAAAAAAAAAATACGTGTCGAATTGAGTACCTGGGATCCTTTTGAAGTCGGTAAAAATTTCAAATTCAGAGTGATCAAAGAAATAAAAATAACTTTTTGTCTGAGCTATTCTATAGTTCGAAATCATAAAGCAGTTTTTATACGTATATGTAGTGTTTTTGTTATTTTTAGGTTCTGTGTGTGAACACTATTTATTGAAACTCAAATAGAAATGTAATGAGAGTGTGTGAGTGAAATGGAGAGAAGGATCGACGAGAGCAGACTAAGAGCACCGACTCCTCAAGAGCCAGGTAACGAAATAACTACATATTATTTGGATTTTGCATTTCAAATGTTACTTTTATTAGCAACATCTTAGTCTAGAACAAACGACTAGTCTCTAAATAGTAGTACTAAGTTGTTTATCTAGTATAAAATTTAGCTTAATAAATATTTTCTGAATAAACAAAGTATAAATCTACACACAGAGTAATATCAATTTACCAATTAATTATGAATGGTATTTAATGAACTGTGTAAGTATAATAATTATTTTAGGATGAAAAAGGTAACACGGACTCTAATTTTATTTACGGTTATTATGAAAGCTGAATTAAACTGAAACAGATGTTAATTTTCTAAAATTGAAGTTAGTTAGTTCCATTAAGTGAATATACAGTATTTTCATCAAAAAACATCTGCCAAACTGCACAGTACGGAACGGATAAGTATATTTAGCATGTATTTTTATTGATTTTCTATTATATCGTATAATTTTTGTTTTCTAAATGTATTTATTGAATATAATATTTACATTATTAATATTTTTATCATGTACTTTTAGTGAACTTTTATTAAATTTACTACTACGGGCAAAATTACAGATAATGTTTTTATAGTATGATTTTTAGAGATAACAGCTTTCAGTAAATTCGGAGGTAGCTCATTATGTAGTGTCGGTACAAGTCATCGCCTCATACGTTTACTAAAGTAGTTTTTGACTTCCACTACTAAAGTAGAAAATTGGTGCTACCTCTTTCTTTTCCATAGTATTAGTATAAGAAGACACGATACTTAATGAAGCATTAAACTTAATTGACGTTTCTGAGTATCTACAGGAGTTGGTACTATATATTTTCTTTTTTTACATTGAGGTGTTGGGTAGCTAGGTATATTCTCTTTCCCTTTTATGCTCTTTTTTATTAAATTGTCCTTAAATTAACTTCATTTTGGTCTTTTTATCAACAGGTATAATTTAATTTTATACATTTTTTCATTGTCATTTTTACACGTATTTTTTATGTTTTTAATAATCTTATTTGTAACGCCTTAATCTCGTTTAAATAGGCTGAGAACGTTAGGCCATAACTTCCCAGTCAATAATTGGTTGCCTCTGCAAGCGCAGGTATAACATAAGTAATATTCCTCGGTTCGTTATGAATTTTAAATATTATAGTTTACCTAAAACACTATTTTACATATTTGTTTTAATGTAGTTTCCATGAGAGATTATTATCCATAGTCAAGCCTAGATATTTATAGGATTTGACTTGTTCTATGTGTTTGCATCCGCAATCTATTCTGTCATTTCTATGTAAACAGTCGTAAGTATGTCCTCTGATGTAAATTTCTGTTGTTTTTGTTTATTATACGGCGAGGATATTAAAATGCATTTGATTTCATTTACATTAATGATTATACCGTTATCATGCGCCCATTTAACAGTATTGTCCAGATCTGTTTGCAATACTTCTTGTATATGTTTTGGGACTTAAGCACTATTAATTAAGCAGGTATAATCTGCAGACATATAAGTTTTACTTGATTTTATTACCTTATTCATACCATTAACATGGATAATGTACTCTACAAGCCCAAATACTGATTCAGTAGGAACTCCATATTTAATATTACCTTCATCACTTCTAGTTCCACTTATGCAGACTTCTGCTGTTCTATTTTTTAAATAGCTTCGGAACCAGGCATTTGTGGGTCCCCTTATCCCACACTCTTCCATGGACTGCAACTAGCCATCGTGAACTGCAACAAGAAATCGTGATCCAGCGTGTCAAACGCTATTTCGAGGTCAATGAATGTAACCATAACTCCATGTCCAATATTTATTTATATGTAGATTACGAAATATGTGTGCGGCTCTTTTACTTTAGCGATAATTACTTCTTCATAATAGGTAATGCTCTATCAAGGTGATAAACATTTTAGAACTTAAGAAACTGCTTCAAAGTACTAAAGAAACAGTCCTTAAAGTTTGTATTTGGCCCCAAGCAATGTACGTGACTTTAATCACTCTCTTGAATTGAGTTGGAAAACTCAAATCACATTACGAATCAGGGTTCTTTTCAAAGAAATTGTTAGGGCAACCACAAACCGCGTTATTTCAACTATAAAAAAAAATATCTATAAAAAATATATTTGCACCTAGAAAAATAAAGATAAAAGTAGAGGGAGAAGCGTAAAATTAAAATGTAAAATTTCATTGTTGTCTTTGTAAAGACCAACTCATATTTTGTCTAATCGAAATATTTTTTCAGTAATAAAAAAAATAATTTAATATGCTTATTCATCTTTGTTGTGGTGCTACTAATTAATGGTTGGTTTATGTATTAGTGGCCTATTTGCGGCGCCTATGAATGTTCGTCTTCTTTAACTGGAGGTCTATTCACAATCAAGATAAAACAAAATACGTTATAAAAAGAGTTTTAATTTAAGGCGATAAGTTGAAAAGTACTTTAATGAAAGAAGACCGAGGGTCCCGAGACGCTGAGAACCGACAATCAGACGGTGAAGATGGCACAGGTTTTGTCGCTGAAATTCCAACAAAGGTATTCCTAATTAATTATGAGAACAAAGGCTTTAGACTGTGGTGTACAGATAAATTGTCAGTCATCCACAGGATCAGTTAAAGAGCTTATCCGGTAGTTGAATAAACGTTTTGGAATCATGACGCCTACCTACTTGAACATACGTGACAGACGGAAGAGTATTGTATAAACCTGTTTAATCATATAAATAGGTAAGATAAATAATATTAGAAAAAATACTAGAAAAAATCGACTCACCCGTAGCACCTCAGACGGGACTCGAACCCGCACCCTTGGGATTCCGGCCCAATGCACTGACCAATTATGCTACCGAGTCGCTAACATAATGCGAGGTGCCGAAAAATCTAAATTTATGCAAGCTATCACAGTATAAAGTACCTAGGCAAAAACTATCGGAAAACAATTTATACCTAAGTTAGGTACAGTCACGTCTATAAATATGTATACAGTTTAGAACTTTGTCACACTAAGAGCTATTACTTTTTTGAACAGATATCAATGACATATGACAACGACAACCAAGTGACAAAGTTCTAAACTGTATACATATTTTTAGACGTGACTGTACCACATTATAATAAATAATTACTTGTGTAGCGGAATTAATATTTTGTATACGTAGATGCGGGTGTCAGTTTCACATTCTTTGAATTTTTTGAATTTCAATTGTTTTAATATCACTATCAGTTCAATCTCGATCTTTTTACAGTGTTCAAATTTAATATTTTTTCTACTCAAACAACCTCGGTGTACCATGGTCACTTCTTCTGGTCGTTATTTCGGAGTATGACGTCAGAACTCCAGAAGCGAGAGGATGATATTAATGTCCCCTTAATTGAAAGCGGCTCACTTGAGTGGCTTCCTCTCATTTTTACTTACGAGTTACAGAACGTGCCCCGAAAGTTTCCGATATCAGCTATCAACGTATGTATCGTATACGCAACGATTATTAAAGAAACATTACCTTTCTTGGCAATTGGTTAAATGGGTCATTGAGTAAAGACCAAAGCGTGAATAGACCGCGAATGGAGCAATATTTTATAGGTGTTCTTAGACCATAATGCAACATAGTCTTACCTAAGGTTAATATTATTACTAATAATAAATGAAGTAGATTACTCATTTATTTTGTTATATTTTACAAATCACACAAATATTCAGATAAGCGATAATGACATTTACTTTAAAAAACTTGTAAAAGAGTGATTTTTCTTAAAAGCTAAATTCAAGTATACTCATATAATGATACGCTTAAAGTCTTACGTTACGGCAAGCTTTACGAAGACATGATAGGGTTTAGATGTTGCACGAACATTTAATACGACATCGTTTACATAATTTAACAATATCGTATCGCTAAAGCAAGAACATTTACAGCTATTACTTTTCACACAATAATGTTTTAGTATCAACACTATTTATATGAGTGACATAGGGTGAAAATAAAACACCCGACCATAACTATGAAACTATCGTAGTTTTTCTACATAGCGACGCACTGTGGAATGTCCGAATACATTAAGTTACACATTGGACTTCAATCCTTAATGTCTCAAATATATAAAATATCTATATATTCTTAAAAAGGACTTATACCGTTTTGTTCAGTTTTTAAATTTCCTTATTTTGGTATTATTTTTGTACATTTCGTAATGTAAATTGCTGAAATTTGTAATACTTTCAAATAGTTTGTACTATATTAACTTTAAAGTATACTTAATTATTATTTTTTGTGATTTATACAATCTCAGAAAAAAAACCTAAGTATTTTATAAAATATTTCTTTATTTCATTATTCACAAAGCACTGGCTTTAAAGTATACGTGTGTAGACTCTCTTGCACATTCTGTGTAAAACTAAAAATATATAACAAAAACATAGTGTCCGACCCAATGTATGAGGACGTTCCACTAAGGGTTGCCACCTTTTTTTTTTGGACTAATAAAGTACATTGGTTGCTAAAGGTAGAAAAAAAGTACATTGTACGGAAATAAAGTTTTTTTACCTTTAGAAACATACTTTTTATTACTTTTAGCAATATTTAATAAATTTTGGGCTCAGTACAAATGCGACCCGTTCCGTTTTACACAAAATTACAATAAACTATTAATTGTTTATAAAATGTATCCTAAAGAAATAGCAAGCCATGTGAAATAAAGTATTTTCACGTACTTTATTTTCCTCATAAAGTATAGAGGACCATTACCACGAAATAAAGTATATACTTTATTATAAAGTACGGGTGGCAACCCTAGTTCCACTGTGCGACGTGTCGATAAAGTACGAATGACGAATTAGTTCCCGTGTTACAACACAGATATCGCTACGACCATTGAACTAGCTAGTAAATCAAAAATATATTCATTAGATGTCAAAAAACAAAACACGAATGAAAGGCGGAAACATTTTTGGCAGTCATACAAGCAAAATTAAAGTCGTAATTTAAAATGTTGTTATGGCAAGTACAGCATGTAAAGTATACACACACATATACACCTGGTGCAACGACTATTATTTGATAAATCCTTCACGAAATTGAGTTTTTCTAATGTGTATATATTAAAATCAAATACTGCTTAAAGAGGAAAAGAAACAGCCATCAGCGAAGAAGAGAAACACATGGCGCACTTCCCCCGTTTCAGATATCACAAATCTTTCATATTTTAATTTTTTTTCCATACAAAATTTATATAAAAGTACGTCATTTGAGGAGTGTCTGTGTAATAAGTAGTTATTATTTATATTCATACCGTCAAAGGCTGATTTGATATAGTTAAAGTAATTAAGCAATATACTCCATTGCTTAAACAGCTACTATAATTGCAAGTTCTATAACTTTACTAAACATTTTTGAATAAAAATAAAGTATGTTTCACTTGACCCATGACGTTAGCTTTATTACTAACGCTGCTATTAATTTATTAGTTCAAGGGTCATGATTTACGTGGTCCCTCGGATTTAACTATGGACTTGGGTTAATAGATATGGTTACAGGTTATGATAATAGCCTTATTACTATTGAATAATATTATGCTTGGAAATACGATAAAAAACAAGCAAAGAGTATGTTTATTAGGAATAAACTTAACATATTATAAGTTAAATCTATTCTTAAAACGCCAGTAAAAAGCACTTACAATATGATAAATAAAAACAGGATCTAAATAGGTAGGTATATACAAATTACGGAACTCTATAACGCCAGATGTTGGTTTAACTATAACTTTTCAGGATCAAGAACTTGGTTTCCAACTTCCCAGCTAAAAGTTGGTGCTGAGTTGAGTATAAGCATATCGATTGAGAAATAAGTTGCTACGTTGAAAGTTTCCGATGTCAATTGAACGCAGTTTGAAAAGCGGCAAACGCACCCATCCATTTTCATCCAGTCAAGATCCATTTTGTCACTCGGTTGGGAATGGATTTGTATTGGAATATCCTATTGCTAAACTGAAGTGTTTTCAACGAAATAAGTTTTATCGCTTTTCAAGTGAACGTCATGGACTTCTATGTTTCTATGCAATTTATAAGAGGAAAAACCACATCTCAGTAACAACTGCAAACTACATAAAACTGTGAACAATATACCTATTTATACTAGTGGCTAAATAGGTATATTGTACCTATTTATACTAGTGGCTAAATAGGTATACCTCACGTTTGTGACATATTTGATCATCATTTTTCGAAATTGCTGAAATATAATTTTCCGCCATTTTGAAAAATTTCGAAAAAACATTGTCCTAAGACTAATTAAATAATTTGTTCTTTGTAGTTGCATGATGATCAAAAGGGGTTCACTAACATTTGTTTAAAGTTCTGCCAGCTTTAAAGAGCTTTCTGTTTTTACTTATAAATGATATGTCGACTGACTTTTATTAAAATGTTATTCATCGTAACCGTAACACAATCACTGAATGAAACGGGCTGGATGAAACATAATTATTGGCACCAATTGAAGAGCGTGAATTGTAATGATTGTAAACGTAAACCCAAACTACGTCGCCGTTGACACTGTTAGCGGCCGTTGAGGTAAAATCCTTTGTACCGGCAGTTTACCGACAGAAATGCGAACAGTTTTCAAATGAATCGAGCTTGGACACTCTTTGATGTCACGAATTCACATAATGAGTTCGAAGCGTTCGGAAATTTGTTTAGTGCGAGGGCGTCCCATTTAATTAAATCATGAATTCTGAAATTGTTTGCTTTTGTGGCTAATAAATTATAACCTCTTTGTAACTAAGTTACTCGCTTATTGTTTGGGTGAATTTACTTGATTTACTTATATACGAATATTTTACTTATAAGTACTTATAACTTCTCCCGTATAATGCTCGAAACGCTCGAAAGATTTCTAATTCCAAGTGTACAGTGTACAATTTGCCCATTTGGCATATGTTTACATCCTTACTAATATTATAAATGCGAAAGTCCGTTTGTTTGTTTGTTTGTTACGCCTTCATGTGTTAACTACTGAACCGATCATCATGTAATTTTGCATACACGTTGTCAGGGGCACAGAGAAGGACATTTAATTCCGAAAAAAAAAAAATTGTTCCCGAGGAATAGCAAAAAATCTTTCCACGCAGACGAAGTCGCGGGCGGTCGCTAGTTAACTATAACAGTATGGAGTTCAGCTTGAATTTATTTAGGATTGATGATGTCGTGGATTTTAATCGAATATGGTTGCTTAATTGGTGATTTATAATATTAGTATAAATAAGGATAAGGGTTAATGGAGATGTGAAAATCTTACTATCGTAATATTATACATGTGAAAGTTTGGATGTTTAGATGTTTGTTACTCAATCACGCAAAAACAGCTGAACGGATTTAGTTTTTTTGTGATCTTATAAGTAGATACAATATTTTAACACTAGCTTCCACCCGTTACTTCGTCTGCGTGGACATTCGGAAAATCCCAGGGAACCTTCAACCCGGATAAAAAGTATCCTATGTTTTAATTCAGGTTATAAACTATCTGTGTTTTTTGACGACCTGAGTGGTGCAGTGGTCAACATGCTGGAATAACACGCTAGAGGTCCCTGGTTCAATTCCCGGCCGGGCAGTTTAAATGATGAATTTTAATTTCTGTGACGGGTTTTGGTGTTACTATGTATAATAAGTACCTATATATTTGAAAGTAGGCATATAGGTAGTACTCAGTTGACTAGCACCCATATTTACAAGCTTTGCTTAGTTTGGGGCTAGATGGCGATGTGTGAAATTTTCAGAGAAATATTTTTTATTTTATTATATTATATTTGAGGGGCTTACACCTAACGTTACAAAGTAGATAAATAAAATATACTATTAGAAGCCAATTACAAGCCTCCACAGATAACAGTGAATATAACTTTTATTAACGCTAACTTAATAATTAAACAGCTGATTGTAATCTACATTAAAGTAAACACTAAGCACTTAGTGCCTGTTTCACAATAAATGAATAGGGACTGACTATTGCTTAAGTTAAAAAAAGGAACAAATTTTATATAAAATACTCGTCGAGTATATTGATTGATTTAACTTAATCGGACTTTGTGGAACAGGCTTCAAATCTACTAAAAGCTCTATTAACAGCTGACAAACTATCACAAAATAGGTCAAGAGCAAGAATGTCCCACTTATTAATACTGTTAAACAAATTACAAGAACTTAACTAACGCACTGTACATTCTGTGGTGTACAGTGCGGAAGAATGGAGTGTGGAGTAGATTTCTTGAACGACAGTGGCGAAATGGTACATTTAATTTTAATTAAGAGACGAGTTCAGAGTTCAGAGCTAACTTCATTAAATAACCGAGATATATATGTGTGCAATGATTGCCAAATTTCATCAAAATCCGTTCAACCGTTTTTGCGTGATTAAGTAACAAGCATCCAAACATCTAAACGTTCACGTTATAATATTAGTAGAATTAAAAGCTTAAATGGGCAATTGCTCTTATAGTTTATAGGCAGGTACTTTAGCTTCGAAGTTTGAATTTGGCATCTAATAGCTAGCACTAATTATTTTTCAAAATAATTAGACCAACGATCTGGTGAAAGCCGCGGAAACCCGCTGGATGAAGGGCAGCACAGAATATCGTTGTGGAAATCCTTGGTGGAGGTCGTGTATTGAAAATTTTTCTTTGTTCTGTGGATATGACGATGATGATGTTTAAAAAGTGATTAATGTTGGCAATATTGAAGACAGAGAGTAGGTAGCGTTTAGTTGTGAGTTACAAAATTAATTCCAAAATATTGTTTTGTAAATTAGTGACAGTTAGTGACAGAACTAATATTCCCACTATACCATGTTCAATTATCAATTTGCTCATTCGTCCTTCACTAACAATGATTTCTCTAGGGATATAAGCACTATAAGTATTTGTCAAACATGAATACAATTTTGATGTAATAGTCAACTCTATGCGTAATTAAATTATGCGTAGACGCCAATGAGTAAAGTAGAGTCATCTAAAGACCTAGAATAACAATGTATTGAAATAAAACACTTTTTACAAATACTAATGCGCTTTCATGAAATCTATAAATTGTGTTTGGGTTCATTAAAAGTATTATACAAGGTGTTACAAAATACCCCTAATGCCGAATATGGTATAATGGGACCATCAAACTGAACAACTTTTTTTTTTCGCGATTTCAGAGTTGTTCCCATAGTAAAAGTGGTTCAGTTTGATGGTCCCTATATACTCGTACCATACTCGGCATTAGGGGTATTTTTGTAACACCTTGTATAATAGGTACGTGTGAGAGTCATAGAAATGAAAATGATAACAATGTTATAGAAATGAAAATGATAACAATGTCATAGAAATGAAAATGATAACAAAGGTAGGTATAGATGATCGAAGAATTTATGTAATGTTTAAAGTCATTATTTAAAACTACACCTTTCTGTGTTCTTTGGATATAACAATGTAATCCGTATTTTAAAGTAACTGAGCTACTTTTGTGTATACCAGGATTTTAATATTTAATATTATCATCCCTAATATTTCCAGGGAAAGCTCCGGAAGCCCATCTCATCTTTAATTTTTTAACAGGAGAGGGGTTAAATTTTAATTTACGAGATTATATTTTTTGGGATTTTGTATTAATAATGTTTAAATGAAATTAATGAAAATAAGTCCGGTCATGATAGGATTTTTATGTTTAACATAAATACGTATTTTAAAGAAACACAAAATTCAATGATCTAATGTATTATGTAGGTAAGTATATTGTTTACAGTTACAGTTGTTGTTAAAGATTTTGTAACATATTAATCGTATTTAACTAAGGGCCTAATCGTGCAAATTCTGAACGATAAAACCAAAACCGTTACGTTGTCATTTAGGTTAGGTTACTACTATAGTACATTAACTATATAATTTGTGTACATTACTATATAATTTGTAGGTTATACCTATTAACCTAAAAATCTTTGGTTTTTCTTTAGAATTCTCATTTAAATTGTAGGCTCCCTAAGCATAGCTTTCAACCCTTTTGTAGTGAGTATTTTATAAAGAGGTTCGTACCCTCAAAGTTTCAAGTAGGCATGTTGTTTTATATACTCCACATTTATGATTATAAACCTCATTCGTTACAAGAAGTTTCCATATCATGTGAAGAAGAGATTGATGGCACAGAATAAATAATAGTTGATGGCGTTAAATCCTCCATGTGGCGTGGCTGTAAGGGAAAATAGTGAATTGCAAAAAACTCTTTAGGTTTTCCTTTTTATTTATTTTTAAAAGTTTATGATGTCCCGATTTGATTAATTAAAAGAGTTATACTACGTTAAGGACTATCAAGAGAACGTTCTTTTACTAGAAGTCATGGTTTGTATTCATTTGTTCTAAATATAATAAATAATCATTTCTTAAATGTTTACGTTTAAGAAATGATTATTTATTATATTAAGGATTCGCATAAATTTGTTTCAAGCTGCATTGAATTTAACTTGAATCTCAAAAGTAACCTTGGAAAGACACTTAAAACATAACAACAGCAGCTTTTCCGCTTATACTTTTGTTGCGGACCGTACATCGAAACGCGATAAAGTTGAGATAGCCTTGACGTGGGTGAAGAATGCCTCTTTTCCACCACAGGAAATTTACACGAGCTATATAATATACGAACCAACTAAAAGATGGCTAAATATACGTGGCACAAACAAACCTTGTTTATGCCACGAATAAAGATAGTCACATGCGTCGCTTTTTTGTTAAAAGAAAATTAAGTTAAATTTTATAGACAAAAAAATGGACCAAAAGATCGCATCAACAACAAACCTTGTTAACCTGGGCCATATTTATAATAACGTGACAATTTGGTTTACGTTGCAGGTTGCAGTGTAGCTATGAGTAATTTATTCTATTTCCAAATTGTCATGACAAGTGACAAATTGCCACCAGCCGCCACATTACTTGCCAAGACGAATCGAATGAGTCCAAACTCGATGGGATTGCATGGTTTAATTACTGAGTCTCTGTGGCTTTCTTCCAGCTTCATCATCAGATCAGCTCAATGACACCATAAAATAGCATTGTCTTTCGGTTTTGTTGACCTTTGTTTAAAGTTTCAAGTCTTTGACTTATCAGGAATGAAACTTCGATTATAACTTCGACAATAAATAGATAAGTCCTTGTAGGTATATACCACCGCATTAAAGGACAAACAAGATGTTTCACATATTATCTCGTTGTGAAGTAAATAAATTCTGTTTCACATTTGTCCACTCCCCTTACTTCCGCATATTTAAGTTCAAACATAACTCTCATAAAGCGGTGAATATTATAATAATAAAAATATGTTGACTTAGTATACACTTTATTTCCTGTTCATGAAAGTTTACATCTGTCAAAAGGTAAAATATGAATGAACTCGACTATACCAGTGCCTCCACAAACAAGTGAATGTGTCATGAGTCATGACACAAGGCTTCAGCATCTCTTGAGAGGAGGCGTGGGTTGCGCGAGGCGAGCGCATGTCATCCCGTCGTTAGAGAATGCCCTTTATCGCGCCGGAAGCTTGCGGGATGTAAACTATGCATGTCTAATGCGACCCATGTTAATATGGCGGCAAAAGCTTTGTTCGCTGTACGAACTAGCTACGATAAAATTTTATGTGGCATGAGATTTTTAACAAAAAACTGGCCGAGTAATTTCCAAACAAAATGATTAGATTCGAGTAATTTTACGCGCGTTATTTTTCTCGATAGCTGTTCGTGCTAAGGGTACAGATTGCCAAGGTCGATAACAACTCGATCTCGCCTATAGTTTTCGATAATGCTACCATGCCCCTGTGCCCTGGTGTTAAAAACCCTGGCCTTCACATTTTTTCCACGCTTAGTTGGACAACGCAAATTGCCGAGGTAAGTCAAGCAGTTACATATTCTCTTCGCTTCTTGAATCGCTTTAGAAATTTCCTCCCTCTTCGTATTAAGGTCACTCTCGTAACCTCTCATAATCTTCCACTCACCGATTATGCTGATGTCTGTTATCCGGACTTGAATGAGGATCCTCTTAATAAGCTGGACCGCCTTTTAAATAATGCTATCCGTTTTATTTTCTGCCTTGTCAAGTTCGACCACTTTTCTTCGTACCGGTTCAATGGCTTCCTATCCGTCAGCGCAGACAGCAAAGGCTACTCTGCACGCTCTACTCTTTTCTTAATAATCCCCAATTCCCCATACTCCATACTTGAAATGCAAGTTTCAGTATATTTGCGACTCTCACAATCGTCAACTTCGATCTAATAACTCTCTTTCTCTCTTTATTCCCCTTCATTCGGCTACATGTCCGATTCTTTCACACTACCTACAAGCTCTGCGTCTCTGGAATAGTTTCCCTGAATCTATCAGAAGTTCTCCCAGAAAATTCTCCTTTAAAAATAAAGTTTTTTTAAAAGAGAACGTTTAAAGAAACGTCTTTTGAAGTCGGGTGGGACCAAAGGATATCCTTTTTTTAATTTATAAAAACTTATAACGTGGTTTCGCATTCTGAATTATATTTATTAATATTATTATCCCCACCCTACTTCATAAGATGTTTTTTTAAATATCAGATATGCATAGGTAGGTACTTAAATAGTAATTATGCAGATTTGAATATTGTTTCTCGCTTTTGAGAGAGCTGTTTATTTTGAAAGCTGTTTTTAGAGCTGTTTTTTTAAGGTTATTAGGGTTCCAAAATGGTAAAAAGGAACCCTTGTGGTGCGACTCAGTGTGCTGTCTGTCACAGCTGGATATCTCGAGAACTACTAATACTATCAACTTGAAATTTGGAATAGTTTTAGATGACGTTTGCCCAACTATTTTGCAAATGAGAGAGAAATAAAAATATTTATATTTTTTTGCAACAGGGACCGAAAAGGGGATTTAAAAATTGGAAGTGTCTCTTCTAAAATTATAAAAAAAATATACTTTACTTGGTAATAGGGCAGGACACACAATTGATGCAAATATGAAGACTGTAATTTCAACGGTTTAGCTGCTAGAGCTTTATGACAGACGACGGACGGACAGTCAGACATAGCACTCCGTTTGGCCCCTTCGGGTACGGAACCCTAAAAAGGATTTACGTTTAAAATAGAGCGGTCCTAGTGTTCCACATATTTGCCGCAAATAAAAAATATCAACATCAATAAATCTGCCCCGTTTTTTGCAGTTCGCAGCAATAACTTATAGCTATTCAAATTGCGTAGCTGGCAATGGGCAAGTTTCAAAAATAAACATTGGGGAAAAGGTTCCAACTAGCGGTGGTGTCTGATGGTGAAATATTGAATTTATTCTAAACATTGTTATTTATTAGAAAAATCAAGTCTGCTTTAGTATTATTTAAATAATGTAACCTCTACAGAATAGATATAAATAATACGTACCTCTACATTGTAAATAGTTTAAAGCCAATCTGTTCGTATGTTTTTATTCTTGTTTTTATTCTTATAAGTTCGCACGACAGCACATCACATCACATGACAGTCAACAGATACAGTCTAATTTGCCGTCGTCTGTACATAGAGGTACTTGCACAAAGTGCATGTCACAATTTTCCGAGAATATAGTAGCTGGTATCTGGAACTCCCTTGTCATCTCCTGTTACTGCGATAAAAATGTATTTCAGCTTTTTACCGAAAGAGCTTTCTCTCCGCTCTATTCAAAAAGATAGTGGAGACAAATTTTACTCGTCGATAAAGCCAAGGTTGAATCTAGTAAAGACTAACTGCTTTTAAAAAAGTTGAGTACCTACATTATCCTTACTTACTATTTATTTTTTGCAATAATTTCTGTTTGTGGCCCACACACTAAAAGGTTATTTTTATTTGTAGGTACAATTTTATTACAAGAATTTTTAAATTGATAATATAAGGTTAAGATAATGCAGATATATTTCATTCAAAAAAACCGGCCAAGTGCGTGTCGGGCCAAGCGCAGTATAGGGTTTCGTAATAACCTCAGACCATATCCTCCGTAACGCTATAACTAAGTATATTTTTTGACTATACTTTACATTTTTTTACCCCAATTTACCCCACTTTACAAGTAATGTAGGAGAGGCACACAAAATACATGTTCATGCCAAATTACAGCACTCTATTGCTAGGGGCCTCTGAGCTAGGCCACGGACTGACAGACGGACATGGCGAAACTATAAGGGTTCCTTGTTGTCTTGACTACCCTAAAAAAAAAGATATTAACCACTTCCAACACCAAATTGATCCGACATCATGTATCCTATATGGATATTTAAATAGGTAGCTATTGCGCAGTTCTAATAGTGTGTGGGACAGTCGAGTTCGTTTCCCATGCCGACACAATTATACACATTTATAGCTGACAGTACCGCTCTAGCGGGCGAATGTGTTTCCGACACTTCCGGCTATTTGAGAGGATATCTCCCAACAAGTTGAAATAAAATAAGGATATAAAACGATTTTTCTACGTAAGTATATTCTACAATAAATAATATTCTACTATTACATAATATCAATAAGTGCATGGAATGGCTTATAAGTATTTAATATCTTTCTCCTTATTCTTAAAGTGATTGGAAAATAAAGAAATAAATTCATGTTATTTTTTCTGTTAATATTAGAAAAGAGAAATAAAAACCTTTTGAATGCAAAAAACTTATACTAGTTAGGGCATGTAGAGTTAAAAGCTTGGCTCTACATGAGATCTGATAACTTTTTGACAGTGCGAGCCATATGGTCTTGTCTTGGCAACATTTTACATGAAATTTTTTTTGGTGGGATTTCACTCCTTTTTGTAAGTTGCTTAAGATTGTTTTTTTTCTTTTGTTGAGATGTATTTCTTGCATCAGAGGTGCCTTTTTTCATAGCCTTTTATTTTAACAAGGAGTTCCTATATCTATTTTCAGACATTTGCGGAAGTCTCATACAAATTTTCATCCCCTACTTTAAGGCGTTGGGGGTAAAAGTTCCAATTTTTTGTTGTTTGTGTACTAATACTAGCTTACATACCTACCAAATTTCAGCTTTCTAGGACTTAAGGAAATACCCTAAGAATTTAGATGATCATCAGTCAGTCAGTGAAGAATTCGGGGTTTTTAGATATCAATAAAATCTTAAGTATGAGAGCTATGCAATTGAAACTTTATATGTTTAATAAGTCTACTATCGACAATATCCCAAGAATTTTGTTTATCTGGTATAATCCAAACCAAAGTTATGAAGGTTCAAATAACAACAAAGTACTTCGAAAAAAAGGTAGGTAGTGCTTTGCGCTTCGCTTGGTCGTCTTAGCGCGGGCACTGCCGTGCCCCCAGATACCTACCTAAATCCAGAAATGACAATGACTTTTTTTAAATTATAAATGTACCTTTTCTGGCAGAAGTATGACTGAAATTATACAGCAACTACGAAATTGCCTGTTGCGAATATCGAATGGCGAATAAAATAAATACGGGACAATTAAACACTGTTCGGTGGTCGAGATCGTTCTGCGAATGATTTGCATTTAAAGTGGTGTAATTTGGGTCAGCGGGAACAGACCGCTAGTTTGTGCCTCTCTTCTGGACAGATAATCTTAAAATGGGAAATTCAGGGTCAATTAATTTTATGGTCGCTTTATAGTCGGTGGACATACATAAAAAAACAAATAAACAGACGAACATAGAGCCTTCTCCTTTTTTGAACTCGGTTAAAATATAATATGATGAGGTTAAAGGCATTGCCGGCTTTTAGAAAGCAGTTTACTTGAACTTTGACCAGGACATTGCAGTAGTAGCACGATATAATAATAGAGACATAGAGATGGAACCATTAAGAGTCACTTTGACAATTCGGAGTATGCTCCAGATAACTTACCTGGTAGATAATTTTATACAAATTCTGTTACATTTTGTGTTACATTTGTCGGTTGAAAGACTGTAGGTGAAATATTACAGTATTATGATCGACGTTATTTCATAAATACGACATTCGAACGAAGTGATAGAGAAATTTTTACTATCACAAACCTCATTCGTTGATATCCTACCTTCTGAATAACTAGGAAACTTAGGCATAGTCATTTCGTGCTCGGCAAAAAGTATATACTTAGCTTATATACATAAAACTTGGCCGGTGTGCGAGTCGGACTCATGCACGAAGGGTTCCGGCAAAAAAATCATGCCTGTTGTATGGGAGCCCCCTTAAATATTCCTTTTTTTTTAAAGTGAATATATAACAAAATATTGTAAATATCTCAAGCGTCTAACTGTTGCCGTTATCAATATCGAGCAAAAACGAGCAAAAAAACACGTAAGTTGCATGGGAGCCCCCTTAAATATTTATTTTATTCTGTTTTTAGTATTTGTTGTTATAGCGGCAACAGAAATACATCATCTGTGAAAATTCCAACTGTCTAACTAACACGGTTCATGAGATACAGCCTGGTGACAGACAGACAGACGGACAGCGGAGTCTTAGTAATAGGGTCCCATTTTGCCCTTTGGGTACGGAACCCTAAAAATGGCTTATGTGCATACATTTGTTGTGTAATCTGCGTATTGAGTTCAGAATGATATATGTATGCTGAAGCAAAACACTGAAAACTATTTCAAGCTAGGTATTTTTTTGCTCTCCACCACGTACTTAAGCATGGAATGTTAAACTTATCAAAAAATACGTGAAGAATAACATTACCTCACTGTTATAAAACAAATAAAAAAAGTATTGCGTTAGCCTGGTATTATTTTCACAGACTATAAACTTTATTTAGGAGTCGTTCATGTATGAAACTTTTTGCATCACATAAACTTGAAGGATCATTTTTGTTTCATGAAGACAAGGTTCTGTAACCAAACTCGCATCTCACTTCGAACCTCACTTCACTTCGCGTGAATTAGAAATTAGCTAAATATAAACTACATTACCGATTAAAGGTTTTAGGTAGCTACCGTAGCTATCTAAAATCTTTTGTGATTAAAAAAACAGCCTATCACTTTTTCACATTTATGAATGAAATTTCCGCGCAGTGAAGTGAGATTCGAAGTGAGGTTCGAGTTCGGTTATCGACAGGGAGGGCGTGGGTTCGTTCACTTTATATTGCGATTCTTTACAAAACATTACCACGTTATTTGTAAGATAAGACCGAGTACCGTCGTAGTAATAAGCTACAGTCTACCGCAGGGTAGATTTTTTCATTTAACTTTCTTTGTAAAACAAGAACTTTATTAATATAAATTACGGCGAAACAAAATAAGTCTCAAAAGGTAGGAGCATAGTATTTTTATACAGTAAGAAATATAATAGTGGTCTGATCTTGTTTGGTTTGCAGTGCTTATTTAAAAAAAACGACCGGAATTAATTGCGATGCACACGTTAAAATTCGGTGTTTCAATTTCTGTGCATTAATTTAGGTCATTCACAGTAAGCACGGAAATGCAAGAGGCAATAAAAAAAAACAAAAAATATGCATTTTAATATGTTGCTCTTGATTTACAGCAAACTGGAAGTATGAATTTCTAAATTGAGTTACGGAATATTTTTAACTAGCAGCCGCGCGCAACTTCGTCCGCATGGACCCTAGAGAAACTTTGATCAGGATAAAAGGTAGCCTTTAAGTATACCAACCAAATTTCATCCAAATTCGTCCAGCTGTTTAAGCGTGTAGAGGTAACAAACACACACACAAACTTTTGCATTAATTTTAGTATTAGTAGGATTAATAATGGGTTAATTTATGAGAATGCCTAGTACGAGTCCTAAGTCCTAAGTAATATTTTTTATTTGCTTTTAAGGTAATATATAATTAAAACTAGTGGCTCTATGAGCTGTAGACATCGCTTTGTGACATTTTTGATCATTTTTCGAAATGACTGAAATACGAATTACTGTCAAACCATAGACTTAGAAAAATTTTCGCTGTCAAACACTGTCTACAAATCATCGTAAAAGCTTTTGGATTTTGTTCAATCTGACGTGGTTCTGACGTCAGAATGGCGGCCCACTTTAAAAATAGGAATAAGTTAAAACACGTTTAGGTACTAACGTTTTAAGTAAAGGTATTGAAAGGTAATGATGATTACGTAAGTCTGAGTAGAGGCTAATGAAAAGAAAAAAAATAGAAAGAAAAAGTGTTTTCATTACTTCAATGCTAAAGCTTAAATTGGAACAGTAGGTAGGTACTAATGTTGATTTATAATATAAAATAATAAAAAATATTATAACTTTTTTAGGGATTCGTGTCATTTGGAATTGAAATGAGAGATGAAAAAATAATCCTTTTGGAAGAAATTAAAATCAGAGGATAAATAATGCACTACTTGTTTGTATGAATTAAAAAGTCTTCGAATGAAGTTGTTCTTTATCCGAATTACACGAGGACAGTTTTTTGAAGCCAGAATGCCAAGCTAGTTTCAGTAAGCCAGTAACTCTGGCTTCATTCATTTAAACAGAACTGGTTTCATTTTCTAGGCTAGTAAGCGAAAGAGCCAGCATGTTTTAAATCTGGACAGAAAGAGAGCAAGCATGTTCCAAGCCAGGACGGAAAGCCAGGGCAGTACTGGCTTGCTGGCTTACTAAAAATGTCTTGGCATTCTGGCTTCAAAAAACTATCCTCGTGTAATTCGGATAGAGAACAACTTAATTCCAATACTTTGTAATTCATGGTTACATACAAACAAGCAGTGCATTATTTATGTTCTGATTTTAATTTCTTCCAAAAGGAATAATTGGGAAAATCTAGCTTCATGTAAATCGGACATTATGAGGTGTTTACTATGACTAACAGGTACATTTATATTTATCGATAGTTTAGGTTTGTAATTTAGTACTAAATAATATACTAGAAAAAATAGATCATGTTTTCGGACGGGAATCGAACCCGCGACCTTTGTATATCCGGTCCAATGCTCTGACAGCTGAGCTACCGAGTCACTAGTGGGAACGTCGAATTTCTTCTAGTAGGTATATCAACTCATACGCTGCAAGCCAGCGCCATCTCACCAATGTACAAGGAATTACCTCGACATTCAACTGAACATCTTTCCAGATATTTTTAAACAATTGATTAAGATGAGAAAGCTCTATAATTTTTTATAATTTTTGAGATTTTAGCATTCACAATGCTATTTTTAAATAATACTAAATAATATACTAGAAAAAATAGGACTCGCACCAGATCATGTTCTCGGACGGGAATCGATTTGTAATTTAGGTCTCTTGCTATGCACAGAGTGTGCATAGTTTTTAATAACTATAATATATCATTGTCTTATCTTGAATCTTCTTCTTTCTTCTCTCTATTCTTGAATTAAATCTTTAATACAGCGACCGCATTGCGTGAGCTTTCTGATATTTCTTGAATATACCAGTCAATATTGCTTTTACTTTATTCGGAAATGAACACCGGTTAGCGAGTGATTCGTACTTCTCCGCCTTCGATTCTTATAATATTACTGCTGAAGATTAAAATGCTTTACATTCCTTTTGATTGCTGTTGGTTTTATTTGTAGAAATTTTATTCGCTTAACGTTGCCGAAGAACTTTGGAGTAAGTACCTATCTGGAAATTGAGTTTTGTTTTTATATTTTCATTTACGATTGGTACTTAAAGAGGGTTGATGAAGTCCGTGCTATTGCGTTTAAGTTAATTTATTAAACAATCCTTTTGGGCTTAAACTTTCTATGTGCTTTACCTATGTCAAAAATTTCCCTAATCGAATAAAAACATTTATAAATTTAAAAGCAGTTCGGGACAACAAATTACAAACTAATGGGATTCCCTTTTGTTTGGTAAACGAAATCGGGATTATCCCACGCTGCCTATCAGAAAACCTCTTTTGAAAAGCGTTTAAACTCGTATATGAAACGTGTAATATGGCAAGAACCGTATCGCGCCTTACATTTTGGATACGTGCTCTCAGCGAGCACTTTTAGCGCATTAATTGGTCCTAACCCACCGGCGCTGTCCTAACTAATTTACATGCAAATTGAAACAGCGGGTCAATATTAGCGGACTCGATTTCACTCGCGTAGCCGAATAACTCGATAAACGGGAAGCTTAGACACTGAATCGAGCCTACTGTTGCATAAAATTGCTAGTCTTCGGTGTCAGAGAAGAAATAAAATTGACAATTTAAATAAAAATATTTTTTATCTTTATGTTCCTACTTAGATGGTATTGATAAACAATGGTAAATGTAATTTTATAAATTTGAGATAAGTGAAATTTATCATTTTTTTTAATTCAAATGACACACGACGAATAGGAGAAACTATACAGTCAATTTGACAGTAAAGTCGTTAAGTTAACTATTTCAGCTTTCAAACAATATCAAATTCAAATAAAATCATAGGGTGGCCCCTATTTTCTTTTGAGCAGTATATTAAGATGTAATTTCAAAGGCAACTGGATCGTTATTTTCTGCGAAGACTAAGGACATGTCGTAAATGCCGTAAAGGTATAAGGTTTTTACTAAGATCAAATTTTGTCGCAGATTAACAACATATTATGCACAAAATAATATTCCCTGGATAATGTAGGTCCCAAACCTTATTTATAACATTGGTTTGTCCCTACATATTGAATTGGGAGACATATTTCCATATTCAATATGAATACTTACAGCATATTCTATTGGTACGGTGAAGATTGCTCGGTAACTCGATGTATCGGGCTCAATAGAAGTATGTCAATCTGAATGATAGAATCAGCACAGAACTATGCGAAAGATGTTTCATAACATGCTCTCTTGAGACTCCTCGTGGTTATTGTCAGTTGTGTTGATCTGTATATTTTGACTGTTTGGTATATTATATACTGGTCTATTATTATTGACTTTGGTCTCTTGTTTAACTAATAACTATTTTAACAGCGTAAATTCTACATGGAACTAATAAAGTTAATTTAATACATGATTGCTCGCCTGTCTCTGATGATTGATTTTTCAAACAGTTAAGTTTGAAGCGTGAATCCATGAAAATTGAAAAGGAAGTCGCGGCAGCTTTCCAATTTTCATAGTGTATTCACATCACACCTTGATTAAAATTTTATTTGTAAGTAGGAAGGTAATTTAAATAAAATTGCAATTTCTTTGAAAAAATAAGTTGCTTTGATTGGTCTCTTCTTGTCGCTTTTCAGTACAAGATATCCCATCCTCACCTATGGTTTTTCAAAACCACGTGTGTATCTTCTGTTTCTTAAGTGCTTGTAATCAATAACTAGTATTTTTTAATAAAATACTTACTCAAGGTAAGCAAGCAACCATTAGTAAATACTTTGTTTTTGACTTTTTGTTAATAGCGGCTATTTAGCCACGTTTTGCCACGTTTATGCCAACTATGACCTTGATGTAACTGACTCGATGTACGAGCGGTGCCACTAACTCACAATGTAACAATTAGGTGTTCATTTTACTTTTAATCTTGCACCATTACATTGTTTATTCAACAGTTCAGCTAAGCTAAGTCTTAGATGTATATCTTTGACTTAACTGACTCAGGTTAACTATTCAGTGTAGTTAAGCCATGGAACAATGGCCGGCCACTCGATAACTTCGGAATAATTTATGAACGAGTAATGGAACTTGTAACGCTATTTCCTTTTTCTAGAAGATAAGACGGGAGATTTAGGAGTGTGTGTCGTTAATGACGTATTTAGCTTTCGGGAAAATATTGCCTTAGTTTGTAGAAGTCAGAGTAATGAGAAAAAGAAATGTAGGTACTTAAGAAAAACTTGGATTTCGGTGCATAGGTATACTACGTTACCTCTATAAAATTATTAGAATTTTATAAAATTAGGGGCTTACTATTCGACCTTTTCCTAAATAAATTATGTACAAAAGAGGAAAAAACAGGATGATTTAGGAAACTGAACATCAGTGTTAGAAAACCTACATCTTATATTAATTCAATCCGAGGGATTTTAGAACAATATTTAGGTATAGTTTGTTTGTACTTGACTTATTTGGTAAACAATCTTCACCCAACTCTTTATGAAATATTCATTTTTAAAAGATAACAAATCGTTTCCCACACACGGATTACAAATAAAGTTGATATTTATTAATGACAATTTAATTTAATAGGACAATATATTTTTTAAGACGACTAAAGTTTAAAAGACGCATGACAACTGTCAAAAACTGTTTACTAAATAAGACAAGTAAGAATATACAGACTATATTTACTTTACTTGAGTCATTAGCTGTATCAAGTTCTTAATCTGGTTGTCATTCATTAAAAGTAGGTAGGAAAAAGTATTATTTTTATTAATAATTCGCAGTTATTAGCAAAAGGGCTATACTAGTCAAACAAAAAAACATCGAGAACCAAACTGAAACGAGAATTCCATTAGCCGTCAGGGTGTCGTGCCCTGTCCTAGGTATACATATACATATGTATAACTACTTATCTCGTTGAAGAGCAATCAGTCGGCTTACAAAAAAAGAAGCTTTTACATCCTCCAGTCCCTCCATATTATGGAGTTGGTGTGAAAAAAGGTGTCGACCTGTAATAAATGACGAAATGAGAGTGGCTTGAATAAATATAATAAACCTATGAAAACCTATAAAATAAAAAACCTATGAAATTACAATTTTGTGTTACTTACTTAATAATAATATATATCAGTATTCTGTCTTCATACAAATGGTCGAAACGCGATCCATACCTATCCTACGCGCCTCGGATCTCGGTATACTCTCGGTATACTACAGTCGCGAACGCACCGCAGTAACAAACGAAAGGAAACAAAATTCAAGTACCTACTTACTATGGTAAAATGCAATTATAAACTATATTGTGCTATTTATAAAAAAATATTTAATTCACATTTTCTTAAATCGCAAAAGGGATGATACTTAAGTTAAAGACAACTTATTAATAAAATTAAAGGTTTTTTTTCTATTTCGCTAATTTGTAACCAAAATATCATAGTTTGCTTGCTAATTATACTAAAATTAAAATTATAATTTTACTTGTTTTTAACTTCTTTCTATGCAACCTATTACCTATGTTTTATAAACCTATTTTATTGCATTAAAAATAGATTTTAATAGGTCAGAAACTCAATTAGGTACCTAGATGTAATGAAAATATTGTAGGCGGGTAGCCCTATCGTGTGCTGACTCCTATAGGTAATGGACAGGGCCGAGTCACAATACTGTATAGTCATTATTACCGTGCCATCGCGTTTGGGCTCGTTTTTAAAACGGACTAAAAAGTATAAAATAATTTCTCCCGTAATAAAATTATAACCCTATACAGAAGTTTTAAACCTACAAAAGTTGGGCGCATGCAAAAGACAATTGTTAATAAATCTCACAAAATGCACCCCACGTTTTTAGGTATAATATTTCTGTATATAGGGTTATAAATCTTTAAGGGAGAAAATATTTTATACTTTTTAGTCCGTTGTAAAAACATGTTTTTTAAAAAACATAAGTTATTTTTTCAGTAAATTATTTTTATTCATAAGTTAATTATGTTGAATTATCTCAATAATAAATTAGAAAGACATGTATGATTTGCTTATCTTTAATGGATTTTTCTTTAAAAAATGTAATTTTTATTCTAAGTCCCTATCGCGACATTTTGCGAAAGCGACATTCTGCGAAAGGGGTATTATGAGAAAGCGACATTTTACGACTGGTAGACATTCTGCGAATAAGCCTTCGATGGCTTGACATACTCAACACCGGCACCTCAGACGGGACGGGTGAGTCGATTTTTTTTAATATTTTTGAGGAATTGTTAAAAGTACCAGCATATTAATGAACTTGACTGTATATCATTTATCTTAATATAAAAATATAATTGTGAAAGGGAAACATCTAAAATGTAGTAATAAATTGTCTGTTTTTGGAAGTAGAACCTCCTACTTCAAGCGGCAGAATTACATCAGTTTATGAAGCAATAAAATAAAGCCTTAATCAAAATTTCAGCATCAGTGGTCGGACTTGGAGCCGACTTGGTAACATTGAAAGCTAAGGCTTTTAAGGTTTGAATATTTTAAATTGTGCGATGAGATTGGAGTCAGCAGCGGTACACTTGAATATCTTTGGCTATGGATAATTTTTCAAGTTTTTGTAAATTCTAATATATTAGAATATACAGGGTACCTATACCCTGAAAGTATTTAACACGATATTTGTATCTATAGGATGATATAAGGACAAAACATCTGGATTTCCATTTAGAATTATTCATAATTTTTGTTATGAAAATAGTGATAAACGACGAAAACGTGAGATATGATTGTCACGATTTCAAATGTGATATTTTTATAAAAATACTGTCCATTATGTTGTAAATGGCTCCGAGAGAACCCATCACGCCTCGGGTCCAGGTACGTTTTACATATTTATCCCTTTTTCCTTTCCGAGGAATTTATCATGTGACAGGAAACAATGCCTTTTATGGTAACTCAAAGGTACATGGGAAAAGAATGTGAAAGAGCGGTGTAATTTTCAAGTAGGTAGTTTAGCATCCTTCATATCCTGTCAGTATAGCAGCTTACAGGATCACAAAAATCTGAAAGAATATTTATCGTAAATTCACAATTCAAGTATCGGAGTACATCTTTTTCAATGAGTTTTTTATTTAGTAATATATTTAATTAATAATAATCTATATAAATAAAAATGAATCGCCGAAATGTATGTAAGCGCATAACTTCAAAACGACTGCACCAAATTGGATAATTATTTTTTCGCTGGTTATTAACAGGGCAATGTTTGTTTAAAAGAAAATTTAAAAAAAAATGTACGGAGAGACGTAGAATTTTTTTTTTCTCTTTTACGTCATTTTAAATGGCAATTTAACTAATAGATGGCGCCACCTGTGAGAAGCCAGGGCGAGGAGCTAGTTGTATATATATAATTCTTAATCCTATAGTTTAGCGATCCTTACTAATATTATAAATGCGAAAGTCCGTTTGTTTGTTTGTCACGTCTTAACTACTGAACCGATCATCATGAAAAAAAGAAGGACATAAGGTACATTTCATCCCGAAAAAAATAATTGTTCCCGAGGGATAACAAAAATCTTTCCACGCAGACGAAGTCACGGGCGGTCTTAACCTATACAACAAGTGACAACTGTTTTGGGTAGGACTACGAGGATAAAATTAACTGTGGTCCCACCGGTGCGAGAAAATGGTAGAGACATAGATAAAACACAATTAAAATAAATGATTCTAGGAATAAGTACCATGTTTAAACCATATTTTTTATGCTATTGTTTGCAGTAAACATTGATTCATTGTTTTTTTGCATTCAATTTATTCTGAATAGTATGAGTGATTATTAAAGGTGGAACAGTTATTTGCTGTTGTATCTGGATGCAATTTTTAATTTCCCCTGAGGAATAGGGAGAGTTCCGGTTTTCTTTTGTTATTGCTTTTGCTGCCTTGGAATGAGGTTATTACTCGTATTTTCATGTTACAAGAAATACATCTTTTCCGTTTGAGAAATCTTCTTGCTTGAAGCTTTTGTTAGATTGTTTTTCGAATTCTGATAGTCTTTTCATTTATACGAATCATCAATATACGAATATGTATGAAAACTGTACCTACTTTGATTTCACAGAGCAAGTAACAAGTCTCTAAGCTTACTTATTTATTACTCTCATAATGATATAGTAGGTACTAATAATGTTAATGTCAGTTTATTTTAAAATGTATCGCATTTGCATTGCAGTTATGAAACTAGACTAATGGCACTAATGGGTTGCGTAGGTTTTTTTCTATTGGAAAGAATTGTGTTTGACTATAAGTGAAACAAAAAAGCTATTGCACAATGGGTAGCTTTGTTTGCACCACACAAAGTGAAGGTACTCGCGGGCGCGGGGAACGTGAAAAATTCGAGTTTCACAACGAACAAATGAAAACGACGATTAAAATTGTAATAGTAGGCCACAAACAAAAAGAGGGATTCATAATAAGAATGGGCCACAGTGTTCTCGAATGAGTTTGCTGTGTGGCAGTCGGGGTGTGGGCGGCGTTTTGCTCAAGCCACCGGAAAACCGACTCGACATGTTAAGTATATTTGCTCCAGTTGTGACCTAGTATTCAGGTGTATAATCATGATCAGTAACGCATTTAATTGAAAATGAAGCGTTTATTAAACTTCACGATATTGCAAAGTGAAAAGTGAGTGTGCCCGTGGTGTAGTAACAATTTTGCGGCAGCGACCAATAGCAAATTATTTACGTAAAAAATTGTCATATAATGTAGAACAGAGGTTAATATTATTACCCTCTGTTCCACAATATTTGATAATATTGTTTAAATTAATGCCTTGCCTTTGAAAAGTCCGGGCAAGTGCGAGTCGGACTCGCCTACCGAGGGTTCTGTACAAATTCAATGATTGATTACGTACTTTATATAAAGACTAAATTCTTATGATTTAATTACAAATGCATAGTTTTCAGACTTTTCCTTGTTCTTGTAGTATATTCAAAATTCAAAACTAATTTATTGAGTCTAGCTGTTAGAAGCACTTGTGAATGTCAAAGAAGCTACGCCATCGGTTCGCAAACTCTAAGCGGGAGACCTTGTAACGAAAAGAATCGGCAAGAAACTCGTTAAGGGCTGCTTTTTTCTCCCTGTATATTTTATACAGAGTCGTCAAAAATTTAAAAAATATTTATCAAAGACGTATTTCTTCTAGGTATTTATATTACCAGAAACGTATTTAAAAAAAAAAGTAATTATAAAACGAGTTCTTTAATATTTTCATACCAAATATTTAATTTATTTTGTTTAATTATTCACGTGAGGTAGTGAGAGATAGTATGATTATGAAGTTAATGGTAGAAATATGACATAATAATGGGTAGTTATACATATAAGTATAATGTTCACAATGCTCTCCAAAATTAAAATAAATTATTACCAGTTGGCTCACTAGTCTCATCTTGAATAGGTTGAAAAATTATAGCTAATTAACTTTCTCGAATAAGTTATATAATTTTTTGGTCAAAATCTTGGGCGTATGCATAAAGACCATGTGCAATACATTTCGAGAGCTTGAATGGTGAGCGTGATTTTTCATTGCAATTTTTCTTTTACCAGAAGGAGCCATTGACATCTTATTTGAGTTATTCATCGACCATTCACGCAGTAACAATGCAAGAATTTATGACGAAAAAAATAAATCAGATTTCGATGTCGGAAAATTTAATTTGCGGCCGTTCGCACTTAAGGATGTTGTTTTCGCTTTATCTTCGGATTTCAAATGACGAATTTTTATTTAAATTGATTTTAGTTGCTTATTTTATTTGAATATACCTCAATATACCTCAAGTATATTAAATTTCAACGTCACCATTAAAGTACCGTAAACGAGCTGTAAGTTTGTTTATTTTGCATGAGTTTATGTAGAGTGTAAAAGTAAATTTCAAATAAATGAGTTCTAAATTTTTAATCTTAAAGTTCTTTCTAGATTTACAGCTATTTTGTTTTTCCTTACCCAGAAAATTAAAGTATTGTACCTTAGTTTAGGTATACGTAGCAGGCAACTTTCTATGTTTACAGATAATTAAATTTTCTCGTACCTTTATATGAAAGGGATTGACACAATGTCCTCCTAATGAAAGCGTTAAATTAACCCAGTTTGTTAATGGAACCAAAATGTGATGCCTAATTAGACTAAAATGTTTTCAATGTCGCTCATAAATACGAACTGTGAGAGTTAACTTTATAATTAGTATGAACTTGAAAGACGATAATTACTGGATTTTAAAGCAGGACATCATTGCAACAAAAAATAAATACTAATTTTAAATTGATAAATATTAATTTTCAATTGATTTAAGTCAAGATCTTGTACTAATTGAATCTATCAAAGTCGAACCGAGAACTCGTAAAAGTTTCATGCTTTTAAATCATACAGACACCCGTATTCACATTACGAGGTCTGCGGACGCACAGCGTCTCAACTACCAATCAAACGTAATACGTGAAACAAACGAAACAATCACAGAGCTCTATTCCAAAGCAGTGCGTTCGCGTAGTCAAGGGTCTTTTGAGTATTATTCTTAAATACGGGTGAGGATCCTTTTACCGAGATAGGAGACGCTGTGAAAATTTCCATAAAAGTACTAGATAGAACTAGATTTGATTTCGATAGACTTTACTGCTGGACAATGATAATCTAGACCTAGCATAGAGCTCTACTATAGGTCTTGATTATCATTCTTCAACTAAACACCAATTCACTTTTTAAATTATTAGCCTACTTCGTCTTATAAAAAGTAATATTATTATTATTAAATAAAATACACTGGCCTTCAAAACTTAGTACCACACTTATTACAATATTTTGTCCTAGCGAGATTCGAGAATATGATGTTATGTGATTTGGATATATTATACGGTACGACCGTGCTAAAGAGACAGGTGAAAAATGATCTGTATTTTTTCCTCGTTTGATGTGCATAGATACTGTTATACATTTCTTCAATTGATTTTAGACCTAAACATGATGGATATTAAATTTAAAATGAATTCGGGATTGCATATTTTGTAGAACCCTGAAGTGCTGATGACTGCATACAGTCATGAGCACTGAAATGCATACCTGTAGAACCATATCGCCCAGCCTGTATCAAACACCAACAAGTAGAGGCAGAGAGATGGATGTCGTTATTGCATGAGGTTTTGTGGGATATTGATTGCGAAAATTGCATTTATTTTGAGGTCCAACGTGCTAGACATGATTCAACCCCTAAAGAGCCCAAAATTGGGGTCCAAATTTTATATGGAATACACGAGAACGGAAACAGGAACGAAAGTGGGTACGGGAACGAGGCGAGAACGGGGACAAACTGAAACGGAATATGGATATCCTACTGATATTATTAGTGTGAAAGTTTGAATGTTTGTTATTCAATCACGCAAAACGACGGATTTGAAATGGCACACAGATAGTTTTACTTTTTATCCCGGTCAATGGTTCCCTAGGAATTTTCCGAATGTCCACGCGGACGAAGTCGCGGACGAAAGCTAGTTATTCATAAAAGTGTGTACTACCTCCATAATAGCCTTAAGAGGCGGTATCATTACCATAAAGAAGGCGTTACAAAGTTATGAGAGTTATCTTTTGTTTACCATTTGCATAAATGTAGAATGGCTCTCGACATTTACTTAGTCAATTTAATGTAGAAACAAAGATGGTGTAGCAATAAAGTGTTAAAGAGTAGAATCAATAAACTTAGCGCGCATCAAAATATTCAGAAAAGTTACAATGAAAATTTGATACAAAGTCCGTTTATGTCTCAAAAGTATGGAATTTAAAAGCGTTTTTTTTAAAGCTAGCTTTAATACTTGAATAAAATATTACATTTATATTTTTTTTAAAACTAAAGTAGAAAACAAATCGCCCGACTCTCTTTTTTATCCGACTTCAAAAAAAGGAGAAGATATAACATACAATCGAATTGAGATTTTTATCGTTGCTTGTTCGCGCGTATCTTCGACATTTATGAACCGATTTTGATAATTATTGTTTTGTTTTATTGAGTTTTTTGCGAGACCCCTTTTTATATCACTTTTTTTTAAATCGGATCAGTAGTTTTCAGAATATCCTGAAAATACTATGATTTTGGGTTAACTACCTTGATGACTTCTTTATTTGTGAACCGAATTAAATGATTATTTTTTTGTTAGAAAAGGGATTCCTTTAAGTGTAGTCCTTTTAATTTCATTGGCAGGACCTTGGACTTCGAAGATACCTAAGGGAACTCCTCAAAGACAAATAGGATTATGTACAGTGATTGAGATATTGGTAAGTTTATGACAATCTAAAACAACCGAACTATAGTCTGCGACGTTCTGGACTAGGCGTCTTGGACTACGAAGGCATAACGGAACTCCTTAAAAACAAACAGTGTGAATTTGCAAATTGAGTTATAGGCATTGTGTACCATTGAAAATATATAAATATACAAAATATTTACACATTTACATACCACAAAAAAGTTTAAAAAAAAAAAGCTATAAAAAAAGAGAACCCTCTTCTTTTTTTCTTTGAAAAAAAAAGCTCTTACTCTACAAACTTTTACAGCCTCTCCAAGTATTCAATTTCCAAAATATCGAGTTCAAAGCGTGAAAACTCTCTCTTGTTATCATGATACTGCGAAGATAATAACGTTTTGTAACTTTCGGTTGAATTTACTAAAATTATACGGCCATAAAATGTATACTGATAGTCGTTTATGAAATTGTTGCATAACTCATTATGCAACAATTTCATAAACGACTGGGTAATAAAATATAAGTGTGTGTTTAAAAACCGAGCCGTAGGCGAGGCTTTTAATAGTATCATACGAGTGTTTTAATACCTAGTTTTCTGTAGTTTCATAGACTACTTTATCTAAGTCTCTCATACAATTGAGATTGAACATACCAAATAAAAGACCAATGTAAAAAAGATCGAATTTGCTGGAAATACCTTGATTATGAGTCATTTTCGTCGCTGCATCCTAAATATCGGTCGTAGTCAAATTTTCTTCACGTTCACAGCTACCGGACATTTTTAAGCAAGAATAAAAAAACTCTACGAGAATCAGTATGTATGTTATGTACAACAAAAAGTAAAATTGAAATCAAAACTTTTTTGTGACTTAAAAATTGAGCGCGTGGCGCGCCCCACAGACCATAGATACTACTAAGGAGTAATGTACTAAATACATGGTCCCTGTATAGTAATGATAAAAAAGTTATTTTATAACATTAAAATAACTTTTATCAATAAATCACTCACTCACTATTATCCATGAGATAAAAGTAACATTACACATTACCGTCGCATTGAGGAGATTATTCCTTTTGTAGAGCGGGCTCCAGGCAAAAAACTGCCATTAAAATCGTTTTATCTGCGAAGTGTTCATGCGATTTTAATGGATAAAACGGTATAGATTATCTATACTTATCCATACTAATATAAATTAGAAAGTGACTCTGTCTGTCTGTTACTTTTTCACGCTTTAATTACTGAACCCGTTTTGATGAATTTTAATGTAATATAATAAAGATTGGGGAAAAGGTGTTAAAAGTTCGTTTGGGAACCTGGAAAAACTAGAGGTTCCTTTATGGGGAAACGCATAACCTTGTTTAATAAAGTTCCACAACAAGTGATTGGTCTGAATTTAAAAATCATGTCAAAAAGACGCTCATGGGTAAAGGTTATTATAAAGTAGACGATTATCTGAAATGCGTGGAAATGATGTAACACAATAACTTGCTAGTAAGTACTTTGTTGCTTATAACCTGTTGTATGTATTGCATTTGGAAACGATATATTTAAGTTTGTAAATATCGTTACTTGTTTCTGTTAAAGCTGATAAGTTTCTTGCACCTGTTCCAGAGTTTTTTAACTGACAAGAAGAAAAATATAGACAATTCAAAAGCGCTTCATTACAAAGTTTATTTGAATGAAGCAATTTTTTACTTTACTTACTTTAAAAAGTCCACTCGCCCGAAGTCGCTGGCGGCCGCTAGTTTTTATATAAATCTACCAAGTTAAAGAATGTTTAAAATTGCACTATTTCAATATCTTAGTATTTTCGCTAAAAGTGCTAAGGGTAGAACAGAGCTTCAGTTTGATTATCCGCTTTAACTTTAGTTTTTATTTTGCACTCATATCTATAGCTGCTTTTGTCCTACTGTTCTAGTGAGTAAATGGAACTAAAAGAACAACCTATATCAACCCGACTCGCATTTCAGCCCGTTTCAGAAGCTTTGCATCGTTAGATGCTTAGGTTTTAGTCGTGGTCTAAATGTGACTCTTTTATTTACCGTTGTAACCCCTGGCGGGTTATCTAAAGGACATAAACATCATTTTCATATTTTTTTGTGAAAACGTATAATATGAATAATAAGGTAATTTTTTTAAAGACAAGTAATGAAAATCAGATTTTTTTTATTGCTGACAGGTAGTTGGCCGTCATGATTATAATTCGAAATAAACAACCGAAGCATCTTTAACATTATATAATATAATATGAGAGACTGTGTGTGAGAAAAAATCGGCAATTTCATACTATAGCCCCTATTAAATAGGTAATATAATTTACTTTACCAATAGCAATAAAGGTTTCCATCGTGAAGTTTACAAACGTGATATTGAAATTCTCACACCATATTAATATCACGAGTCGAGTTTGAACGTTATTACAAGTGCTTTTGAGCTGATTAGGTATCTATTTGCTAAATATCATATAAGTCTTTGGCTCCTAGCTTGGGAGATGAATCAAACAATATGTCGGTGACCATACTCCGCCTGATATTTTTGTTTAGGTTAACATTTTATATAAAAAACATAAGAATCGGCTTTCGATGACTGTAATCCATCTAACATTAAAATCTTTGACACTTTATTCATCAAGTAAAGGAGAGCTAATATGATATAGTAGGTTGAAAAAATGAGGTTCTAGGTCGCTTTTCATTTAAGTCATGTCGGAAATGGGCATTAAGTACGATGTCTTGAACACAAATATACAAGGTGTTACAAAAGTACCCCTAATGCCGAATATGTTAGATAGGGACCATTAAACTGAACAACATTTACTATTGGACCAACTATGAAATCGCGAAAAAGAAATCAGCTGTTTCATACAAAAATTAAAATCGAAAATATCAAAATGTATGAAACAGCTGGTTTTTTTTTTCGCGATTTCAGAGTTGGTCTCATAGTAAAAGTTGTTCAGTTTGATGGTCCCTATCTACCATATTCGGCATTAGGGGTACTTTTGTAACACCTTGTATAAGATGACAAGCGCGCAAATGGTGGTGGTAGAAATTGTGACGACATAAAGACGGCGGTACAAAGAATTTTTATTTTATTGTTGAAGCATACCATGTTGGTTGCCAAATTAAAGAGCTTTGTGAGTAGATTAGAAGTTTAAACATACTTTAATATTGTCTCTACTTGGACTAACAATTTCACATTCAGAGTTGATTTTGAACAGATTGAAAATAACTGAATGGATTTTTGTCACAAAGTCAAGATTTTTGTCAGCTATTCTAGTGTTTGATCATCAGCTATTCTAGTATCTAAAAGTATTATTTAAAAAGAAGACAAGTCCATCAATTCGAATAACATATAATTACCAGTGAAATTTCTAACACTTTTATGTATTTGTGAACTCTGAACATAATGCAAAGAACAATGGCAGATCCCCATATATGATTTTAGCTGAGTTAAATTGTGTACCACAATGTGTAGTGACAATCAAGCAAGTCGTAATCTCAGTGTACATTTGTTACATCATCCCAAAGGACAAACAGCTATTCCTCTATGTCAAAATGAACCCAATTCGCTTTATCCCGGTTCATTCGGAGTAATGAATAATGCATTCGTACTAGTATTAAGTATACGAAGCCCGTTCCAAATGTCCGTGACATGCATTAACTTCGTCTGTTATATGTAACACCTTTTTATTAGCGACTCATCTTAATTTTAACAAGTTTTTACATAATGAACTTTATAATGTTACTTTAAGATACTAAATTTCCATTAAACCCCGCTTCTCGAGGATTTGATTTCTGATTCGTTTTACTTAGTTATAGTTATGAAAAAATTGTAAGTACGAAGGTGTCTTTCGTCTGTCAATCGTACGTCAGCAGCAATATAGCAGAACACTACTTAATTAACTATTCCACGTACGATTCATAAAATAGGATTGCATCACATGATAAATAACACAGCCTACTAGGTTGCATGCAGCTTACTGAACAAGCGATGTAGTTGCTGTACCAAAGTATCTACTAAACTGTTCAGCTACTTCTGAGGATGATGAGCTTAATTGCTGCTATAAAAGTTAATTATGCTCTCAATTTCAAGAATGGCTCAAGTGCTACACATTACCTAGTCGTACCTGTGCACTCTGCAGTAACGAGATTTGAACAAGATCTCATTCTGGCGTCGAGCCACGTCGAGCCAATTCATGTTACTATCACATTCGAATGGTATAATTTGTATTTTCATACTTGCTTAGGGAAGCTATTTTAGCGAGTGGTTTTCACTTTATTACTTTTGTATTAAACTAGTCAGCCTAAATACAAAATTTGAAGATCCTAACTTCAAAACTGACGGACTTTCATACAAACTTTCATTACTTATTTTACCCCCTTAGGGGTGGAATTTCCAAAAATCCTTTGTTAGTGGATGCCTACACTATACGTATATGGTATCTATGTGCAAAATTTCTAGTTTCTAGGTTCAGCGGTTTGGGCTGTGCGTTGATATCTCAGTCGACTGACTAAACTGACTTAAGTCCTGACCAGGACTTAATTTGTGACGTCACAAGTCTCCTTTCATATTTAATATGTTTTATCTATTATCTCAATATTGAATATCTCAATATTGAAAAACTATTTTCATACATTGAAATTAAACGCTTATGCTTAAAATTTTTATGATTTTATTTCTCAAAATTCGACTTATGGAAACTTTCTTATTGTACCACATGAAGTTGCCGCGATGCTAATACATGGCATCAGGTGGAGTTGGTATAAAGTTTTCTTACCTTCGTGATCAAACTTTGGAACAATGCTTCGCACTTTGCGGGCACCATGCGGTTAGGGATCAAGAGGTATGACATCATAGTCAACTTTGTATCTTTTAGACTGTTATTTTATTGCAGTACTCATCCATAAGTATTTTTTATGGATATGACACGTTGTCACTACATCTGCATCCGGTTTTGATAAAAATGAAATGCTCCTAAAATGAAAAATGATGTGCTGTATTTACATTGACATTGACACCGTGACATTGTTTTATATCAATGTATGATGTCGTATTTTTATTTTCATACATATACATCCATAACGAAGCCCGCTCACTAAATACTTAATACTTAAAATACATTATAGCAGTTAAAAAGGTGGCACAGTCAAAAACGTACAATTTGACAATTTGAGGGTCCTGTAAGTAAAACCGGATAAGTGCGAGTCGGACTCGCCCACCGAGGCTTCCGAACAAACTCGATGATTGATTACGTACTTTAAATAAATACTATATCGTTTATGATTTAATTTCAAATTTATAGTTTTCATACTTTTCTCTGTACTTGTAGTAAAAGACGATATTACTTACCAAATTTCATAGTTTTAAGTCCACGGAGAATTTTGATATAAATTTTGATTCTCTTGAGAATGTCAAAATATGCGTTTTAGCGACATAAACGGCCGTATCCTTTTTAGGGGAATTTAGAAGTTTAGTTTTTTAATAGCTTCAGGGAAGATCTTGACAGACAAACAGACGGTCAACAAAGTGATCCTATAAGGGATCCGTATTTTTCTTTTGAGGTACAAAACCCTAAAAAAGAGAGGGAGTAGGAAGACATGAAATAGTATACACTATTTATGAAATATAATTACAATCACACAATTTATGAAAGATAGGCCGTGTAGTTTTCACCACGATCCCGAATAATTTGGTGCCATAAAAAACCTTTTCAGTAAAAATTATCATGTTTTAGTATTTGTTCGTTTTATGTGGTTTCTAATAGTGAGGCTATACGATTTCCGAGGCTTATCTGCGGTCAGACACCGCACCCTCAAGGCATTTAGATGTTTTATTACGGGAGGCATATGCACGGGCTTGCTTTTGTTTCTTTAAACCTTTCACAAATAAAATGGATATGTATTGATAATCATAAGAAACCATTAAATAACACGCAAGTTTTATTGTACCCAAATTAAATTTATTTCAATAAATAACACGCGCAAAGAAAAATGTTCATTAAACATTTGTTAAAACCGAATGCAAAAATAAACTTGGATGTCTTTACCTTACCTTTTTAAAAGATTATAAGTACAAGAGTCTTCACACGCATTACTTTCTGACTTGGAAGCAAGTTTTTGCAATACCACAGATAACATAATACGCAATACCAAATAAATAACATAAAATATCGAGCATTCCACTTTCACTATACAAAGACTATACTAGATATAGATTTTTTATATAAATATTTTTCCATTTCCCAATGTTTTTTCAATAAATAACGATTGAAGAAATTTGAAATTCACCAACAGTTTTTGACAAAAAGCATTTTGTGAAATGATTCAATCCCTGCTTGCACCACACGCACTTTTTTTCATTATAGTTTTATAATGATGTCCATAGGAAAATAAATTATATATCGAGTAAAATTAATAAGCAGATTTGTTACCGATGGATGCACAATAATAAATGTATCCTTGGTTATGTAACCAAGTTTTTGTGAGGCATTTTTTGTTTTCCTCGGTAAATCAGTACAAGTTAAAGTCGTAAATCTCTCCTGATATTTGTGTGGATAAAAACGGTCCCATTGTTGTGAACACAGAGAGAAGTCAGCTTTTTCTTTATTAGAAAATTTGCGAGATTGAGCTCGGTGAACTTGGGAAGGTCCACGACCTTTTCTTTGCGATTTATCAGCTGTTAGAAACAACACTGAAAAAGTATAAATCCTACTTCTATCAAATTATCCTCGCGAGTATCATTAAATAGTAAAGTTTTATAATTTATGTGATGCGAATGTAATAGCTGGATAATTCTATTCTTATTTTTTTTATATAGCGTTGACAACTGAAGCCTATCTTGTCTTCAACTATCACCACAACACATTATTGTTTTGGCGAGTGCATACACAATAATTATCATTGGCTAATATTTAAAGTTATGAAACTACACACAACGTCTTTCTAGACATTCTTTCACAAAATTAATTGAACACGTGTTTCGTATTTTTTAAATATTTATCCCCTAACAGAGTTAAAAAGTGATAGAAAGCTACTTTTGGGGTGATTGACTTCGACGTCGGAATTGAAACTTCTTTGTACATTTGATTGATTAATTAAGAAAAATAAATATCATTTGTCATCTCAACGTAGTATTACATTCTCTTTAGTCATTTCCCAGTGCTGTCATTTTTTCCTTATTGCGTTGTAATAAGTTGCAAATTTAAGTTGATTTTCGTTGAATGATAACCAGATGGAAATAATTCCTAGGATAGAAGTTGAAGATGAGAGGGGCGTAGTGACATACGGGGTGGAGACGACAACACGACAATAAATAAAAAAAATAGTGACATTAGTTCATAGGAGTATTTTGAAACTAAGTAGGCATCGAATAACTCCTGGGAACGAAAAAATATTTTCAAACAAACTAAATCAAATAGCACCAAAATTAATTGTAAGTACTAAAAACAATAACTGAAAAATATTTCCTTTGACTAAAATATTGGATATTTTTTATGCAGACTTGGAGCGTTATTACGTATAATTTATTGCCGTCTCCAGGGCCCTATTTAAATAACATTGACAATTTGTCACTTGTCATGAAAATTTTATATCCATTGCATCAAGCAATTTGAAAATAAAACAAACTACTTATAGCTACACTGCAAAGTAAACCAAATTACCGTTATTAAATAGGGCCCAGATTCTATAAATTGTAGGTGATACGAAGTTCACAGGGTCCACTAGTAAGTTATAAAATGGTCCCAGCCATACAAAATATATGAGTATTTTATTTCAAAATGGCTACATTTGTAGTGTTCAAACGCATTTACTAGTGTAAATCAAGCCTAAACTAAATACACCCGTGAGATTCCTGATCACGCTGCCCAAAAATCAAAATGTCTACAAAGCAAAATGCCTAAAATTCATGTCTGAAGAGCAAAATGTCTACTCAGTAAATTGCCTAAAACGCAGAATGACTAAGCAGTAGTTTGCCTAAGGATTAAAAAGGTCTAAATTGCCATTATATATATTTTACATATATTTTGAAAAAACTAGTATATATGTCACTGTAAAGGCCCTTATATTGTTAAATCTTAGGTTTTACTTGAAAATCTTAGGATTTACCAGAGTTTGGGGTTTTATAGTAACATTATACACCTTTAATTTTTAAGTAGGTATATCTAAAGCTATACCTTTATAGTGTTATTGTACGATGGCAAAACAGATGCGCATAGAGTATGCATGGGCATGTAAAATGTAATGGTAAATTATAATATCAATGTTCACTTCATTGTATCAATAAAATACCTATTATACCTAATATTATCGATTTAAAATTTTGAAATAGTAAACAATAGAACAACCATTTATTAACAACAGTTATTAACAATTGAACGACAAACAGTTTTATAGCAAATTATTCCCCTCAACAAGTAAACGTACTATTCTGTTTTTATGTAAACAAATGCTACAGAGAATATTTGTTACAAAACTCGTCTTACCTCATGAAACCATGCACTATGTCGTACCTCGAGGCATAATAAAATCAGGTCTGCCCACGAAGACAATGTTTAACATACACCGGTAATTATCCACGAAGAAATGTTTTGTCGAACTAAGATAAGGCTGGCAGGGTTAACGATTAATGGAGGTCTGAAAGGAAAATCAGGGTTCACTTCACCCCTCTAACAGGCCGTGTAAAATGAATAGCGGATATTTAGCTGTTAGCTTTGGCGTCTGGAAACACCGTTTATAAATAATGAGGAAGACAAACAAGCTTAGTTTTGTTATGTAACCCTTGAAATTCGGATCCATCAAGTTTCAGTATTTCTGAAAATAAGTGAAAAAAATTAGGTTAGAGTGTTTAGCAAATAATCAACATTTGGTCCAAACAGTGGACTCTTGAACAAAACTTTTATTTCTTTAAATAAATTGGCATGTAATCTCTAGTTATCGATAAATTGTCTTCTTACAGTGATTGTGCAAAACAGTTGAATCTGTGAAACTTTTCTAGAAACACGGCAGATACGTGAGTCACAACAGCGTCGTAAAATAAAGGCAGCATAAAAGTTTAACTTGTTGGTTGCTTTTAAAGCTCTCTAGCAATCACGAGAGACGGGCATAGACGGCTAAAAGTTATTATCTCTGAAGGATACCTATTTTATTACGAACCTCTGCAGCTTATCTTTGCAGTCTGTTTACTTTTATGAATAAGGATGTTTTGCGGCATCTTCCTTTTTTAAAATTCACGGTAGCTGCGCTAAAATATGCAAGACATAAGCTCGTTAGGTTGGGTTGAATTTGCAAACCGTGTTTAGCTTAGTGAAGCTTACTCAAACCTGTTGTAGTGGAACTTACATAAGATAGTATAAGGCAGTATGTGAGTTCAACCATTTGTCTGTTCTCATGACACTTTAATACTTATTTATTCATGCTGTAATTTTACTTTAGCATCTAACCACTGCAAAATGTATATCACTATGTATACACTTTGATACGTTTTTCGATCTTACTCACTATATGAATCAATTTGATCACTGTGATACTTAACATCCGAATGTTTAGTTTAATAAATAAATAATAAATAAATATTTGACAACATCACATACATTGATCCGATTCCAAAGTAAGTAGCTAAAGCACTTGTGTTATGGAAATCAAAGACAACGGTGGTATCACAAACACCCAAACCTGAGCCAATATAGAAAAGTTCGTTTTCTAAATTGACTTAACCGGGGATCGAACCCGGGACCTCAGAGATGGCGACACCTTGAAAACCGGTGTACAAAGCCACTCCACTACGGACCATACGAAATTTTACTTAACTCGTAGATTGCCTTAATCATATTTATTTCTCTATCATTTTATTCATTGGTGAATTTTATTCGATTTCGTATTTACGAGTAGCTCTTATTCCAATACTCATTATTAGTTATTTTACTCGCGCCAACGATTTATTTAATCGAAACAATGGAATTTCATTACTCGTATCAAAACAAAGTCCAGGGTTTTATTATGATGAGGGTAATAAATAAAGCATTGTTTTTGTAACAAAGGTTTTTATTTAATTGTGTAATATAGTTTGTTATTATTTTTGAAATTAATTAAAAACTTACATGTAGCGTGTAATGTGTTTTGTAACGCTAAATACTAATAAATAAGTATGACGTAAGTTCTTGTGTCTTATTTAGCAGTTGCGATTATTTAGCATACTACTACTAGTACAACTTATTTTGATGATAAAAGAAGTTTGTCAAGAAATGCAATAAGTTTGATTGGTATATGAATGTTAATATGCTAGAACTTAATCAATCACAATTATTACCAATATCGTCTGATTGCTATATGTAACTTGATAGTTACGAAAACCCTGTAGTTGGTATGTACGTACGTAGGAGTTTGGATCGAAATATTAATTCTGAGCCGAAATGCAAGTCTAATCCTGCAATCCCATTTACATTGTATATAGGTATAGGTACTCGTATTCTGGAGGCGAGCCCACTTAATACTCGTACCACCCCCGAGCGGCGTATAATTTCCGAGAGCCGATCACTTTTTTCTTCCACCTTTGGTGTGAATATTTAAATAACAGATAAAGTTAAGGTATCTACTTATTTCAAGTTAATTTTCTTCTACACACATTCCACAGATTACAACTCTTATTTCAGTTACGATGTAAATTCATTCCTATTTTTAAATGGCGAGCTTAGTTAATGGGCAGTAGCGTTTTCCTATGAAAACTGTAATCTCAACTCAACAAAGAGATTTTTATTATTATTAGCAACATCATCCCACGTGAGAGGAGGGCAGTTGGGCATTGATGATCATAGTATAATGACCAAGAACTTTATAATCATATTCTAGAGTCTTCTAAATTCTTGATAACGACTATAAAGATAGACGCATTGAAACCGCCATACTCTCTGGTTAATCTATGGAAAACATGTCGGACGTGAACGTTTTACGATATAATTATCAAATATTTAACAGCATTAACATGCACGCTCCTCTTATTCAAATTATTATAAATAACCTTTTAAATAATAATAACATGAACTCGAGAACACAAAGGCCTTATTTTGTGGCACAACTCGTGAGTAAGGTGCTACGTTTGTATAGAGTTTGTATACAAGGTGTTACAAAAATACCCCTAATGCCGAATATGGTATGTAGGGACCATCAAACTGAACAACTTTTACTATGGGGCCAACTCTGAAACCGCGAAAAAAAAATCAGCTGTTTCATAAATTTTGATAATTTTGATTTTAATTTTTGTATGAAACAGCTGATTTTTTATCCGCGATTTTAGAGTTGGTCCCATAGTAAAAGTTGATCAGTTTGATGGTCCCTATATACCATATTCGGCATTAGGGGTATTTTTGTAACACATTGTATAGGTAAGTTACTAGGCTGAGAAATATTTTTCGATGAATTATTTTACGTCTGCAAAAGTTAACAACGAGGTTTATAAAGTTTTTATCGTGTGACATGTTTTAAACAGATCGTTAAGCTCTTCTGTAACATAACGTTACGTTGCGAGTTTAGGGGCATTAGCAAAGCTTTCATGTAGTCATTAGTAAAAGATTAATTTCTGTTTTTATGAGCCTTTTATATACATACAAACCTACTGCTAGGTTTTGTGAGATAGTGTGAGCAAATGTGTAACTTATTTCTAATATTAAATAAATAAATAATAACCGGCCAAGTGCGAGTCGGACTCGCGCACGAAGGATTCCGTAAAAATCACGTTTGTTTTATGGGAGTCCCCCTTAAATATTTGTTTTATTTTAATTTAATTATTTTTAAAGTGAATATATAACTTAATATGCTGTGAATGTTTCAAGCATATACCTGTTGCCGTTATCAATATCGAGTAAAAAGGGCAAAATAAAATCACGTTTGTTGTATAGGAGCCTCGGTGCGCGAATCCGACTCGCTCTTGCCCTTTTTTTAATATCATAATTTAAAAAAGTCTGTTCAAACATTTTGTTATCTTTATACTTTTTGCTTTCGCTCGAATTTCGGGCTCTGTATGACATTTGAATTAGCAAATATTTTCGCAAAGCGTATTTCGTTACTGCGCCAGAACCCTCATTAACTGTCATTTGCCCGAATAAAAGAACCTACAATAAACGGTTATATGTATATTACGGACCCTTCCTTTAACAACAAGCGTTCGTTTCGAGTAACGACAGTATTGTGGAACGAGGATAAATGATATCAAATGTCTGTGATACGAATAAATTTGCCCTTGGATGTTGGAAATTAAAATTTATCGATGTTGTTGAAGCGTTTTTATGCGGAGGGTTATCCTTCATGTCTTACTTGTTGATTTATTTGAGGGAAACTGTCTGATTCAATGAATTGCTGTATTTATATTTTGTGTATATAATAGAATTATAGAATGCACAGTGCAGATAACACTCTGGCATGAGTTTCTTTTCATTAAATAAAATATATAAGTGGTGACATTGGGCAGATAGATAGTATAACTAACATAATATTATAGTAACTGGTCTAGGGTTGACATCGTTAATTAAGCCAATTTTCCTATACCTCTATGCCTCTACTCTGACTGACTGACTTTAATATAGTTATAGAACTATATTAAAGTCAATGTTTAAGTTATTAATTTTATTCGTATGTAATAAGTTGGAGATTGCTTCTACGATCATCTTTTATATCTTTATTTTTCTATCGAAATTGAATCATAAAACCTTATTGTGTGGATCCAAAGTATGTAATTCTCGTGGCAATACCAGATAATATGTCATGAGAGTGGTCCAATTTCATCTTTAGAGTCTTTATGTTCCCAAGAGGAATATAAAGCCGACTAAAGTCTAAATTATATTTTGGTTGGTAATAATAGTAGCACTTCAAACATGAGAAGCCTAATTAAGACGCCGGCGAACAGTTAGCTTCCCATACAAACGTAATACCAAAATGATATGCAATTTGAGCATAATTAACCCTTCTTGTGATGTTATTCGGATTGAGACAGTATTTTTCAAGGTTTCTATTAAATAAAAAATCCAAAATACTAAACCAAATAAAAATTTATGCGATTTACAGTTTTGTATGGAAAAAAATTGGCATTTATTTTGAATTGGGTTAGTATTTTGGAATTTTTATTTAATAGAAACCTAGACATATACTGTCTTAATCCGAATAACATCACAAGAACAGTTAATTATGCTCAAATTGCATATCATTTTGGTTTTACGTTTGTATGGGAAGCTCACTGTTCGCCGGACTCTTAGGGTCAGCTCACACCGAAACGCGATGCGTCGCGACGCTGCGCGTACATTTTAATAGAGCGACTCAAAATTTGACTTTATTTACTACACGAAAAGATATACATTTCGCCCCTTGGCGAATTGACTCATCGCGTCGCGTCGCGTCTCGGTGTGAACTGACCCTTAACCAATTAACCAAACAACCCGTAGTACGAAACAACTAGCAGTAAGGTCCCATGAGGAGCCCTGACTATAGCTGAATACAGTAACAAAATACCGGCTGACGAAGTGAAGGGTTTTTGTAAACTCTCCACTTAAGTAAACTCCTCACATTTTGAAAAGTTCCATACATTGAAAGTAATTTCGCCAACCACAGGGTGGTTAAAAAATTTACGGTAGTTGGAGGAAAAGTACCCAAAATATTGATGATGGAAAATGTTGTTGAAAGAAAACATTCCTTTATTTATATAAAACTGTATTTAAAGATTTTTGATAAATAGCTTAGAAATCAGACGGGCTAAAATGAAGAACCTATTTTTAGTTCAAAAAAATGTTTTTAAATTTTGAGATTTTAAAATTCACAATGCTATTTGTATATTATTTAGTATAAAAAAAATATTGTACTTTTTATCGTATTGTATCTTTCTTGGATCAGCAGTGCAATTCTCTTTTACATCATCGTTGAAAACAACGTTGCGCCAACGAATGTAACATCCTTAAGATCGTCCATGTGGACATCGATGTTTAATTTGGTATTCTCTAAGCGCTCGTTCAGACATGCGGGAATCGTGCGTTTACGAATCGCGCGGTTTGAAACCGCAAAATTGTGATGCTATTCAGACACCGCGGTTAGTATGCGATTTTCGTGCGGGTATAGCGTCAGTTTGAAAATGGAGGTCGACGAAGAAGTGTGTGTGTGCTGTGGTTGCTCCTTAAAAAAAAGAAAAGAAAAAGGCGGTATTGGGTGCATCCAATATTAAGTGACCGACTAGTACATGGTCAGTTCGTAACGTTATATCCCAATTTAAGAATGTATGATAACAAATTTTTTGACTATTTGAGAATGTCAATAAAATCTTTTGATGAACTAATTGAACTGATCAGGCAAGATATTTCAAGCTCTGAAACGCATTTGAGGCCAAGCGTGTCACCGGAAGAGAAACTCGTAATAACTCTAAGGTAAGATTTATTGTTGTTCTTCAAAATCAGCATAAATATTCTCTATAACAGTAGACGACTGAGAGCCAGAACTAAATTGCGATGGTGACGGTGACGGTGACGGAATAACAGGAGGAGATGATCCAGATGTAGTAAAATATCCTTGCGGGCTTGTATTATGTCCTTGCCAATACATAGGTGTGATCTGCTGAGCATTGTAGCGAACAGGGGGTGGTAAGATTTGTCCTTTTTGTATCACTTGAAGTAATTCAATTTTAGTTGCTAAGCGCCTATTTTCGGGTACTTTTTTGAGTTCCTTGTATAACGACAAGCAAAAGAGTTTGTCGTCATCTTGTTTGGTAATACTATTTTCTTGAAGTTCATCCTGAAAAACTTTTCGTGACTCGATGCTTTTTTCTATTAAAACAGCTATTTTTTCTTCTGGCACTTGTGTTTTCTTACGTTTAGGGGGACGTACTTCAGTGGCTTCGGTTGCATTGGCGTTTAGTTGACTTGTCTCCTCAGTTTGCCTTTCATTCTGTTCTTCAATATTAGTTGTAGTGTCTTTGTTACTTACACTATTCTGCAGGAAAGAAAGTCTTGAAAAGTACATATATCGGGCTCCTTTACGAGCACCTGAACCAGAAGGAGTTGTTTTTTCTTTTTTGTATTCTTTATTGTAGCAGTCTCGTATGTTTTTCCATTTTTTTTGGAGTTGTGTACCTAAAAATAATAATATTATTAATAATTTTCTTGTTTCAGATATCTTGGTACGGGTTGTTCATTTGGAGAACTTAGCTACAATTATCGCCTAGGAAAATCGACGATTACAGGAATTGTCCGCGAAGTATGTAAATCATTGTGGAATAAGTTGGTAAACATAGTCATGCCCGAAGCGACTGAAGATACCTGGAAGACAATAGCACGAGATTTTGAGAGATATGCAAATTTCCCAAATTGCATTGGTGCTATAGACGGCAAGCATATCCGAGTTATAAAGCCTGTTGATTCGGGATCTTTGTATCATAACTATAAACATTTCTTTTCCATAGTCCTCTTAGCACTTTGCGACGCCAACTATTGCTTTACTTATGTTGATATTGGGGCTTATGGCAAAAGCAGTGATTCTGCTATATTTAAAAATTCGTTATTTTATAAACGACTAACAGAAAAATCATTAAACATACCAATACCTAAACCCATATCTAATGTAGACCCAACACCAATGCCTTATGTTATAGTTGGAGATGAAGCCTTCGGCTTAGCGGAAAATTTAATGCGTCCATATTCAGGCAAATGTTTACCATATGAAAAAAGGATTTTTAACTATAGGTTATCGAGAGCCCGACGTAACATTGAGTGCACTTTTGGTATTTTGGCAAACAAATGGCGCATCTTTCATAGGCCTATAAATGTAAATATAGATTTTGCCGAAGACATAATAAAGGCCTGTTGTATTCTACATAACTATGTGCGGACAAGAGATGGCCTAAAATTTAAAGATACTTTATATACAGCACCAATGACTAATCTCAATACCTTGCATGCGGGAAGAGGGACACCGTCATCTTTGAATATCAGAGATAAATTCGCTCATTACTTTGTGAACGATGGGCGTGTTCCATGGCAAGACACAAAAATATAGCTACAACTAACATACCGTACCTACTTGTAATGTTTAGGTACATAACTAAATGTAAACAAACAAAATAAGGTAATAACGTTGTGACCTACATTTGAAAAATGTTCGAAATGTATGCATAAAACAGCCGAAGTTTGTTTATATTTAGTTAAGTACCTAAAGTATACGGAGAGTATAATATACTAGCGCTTCGTAATAATAATTGTAATAGCTAATAATTCTGTCAGTTCATTTTTGGTGAATAAACCTACTTACTTAAAATATTCTTTTTTTCCAATGTGTCTTCACAATCTCCAAATATCTCCACCAACTCTTGCCAAGCTCGGTTCTTGCTTATTTTATTCGAATAATCATCGCACTGAATATCCCATATTGCAGGTCTCTTCTCCACCTCATCAATAAATAGTTCAGTGTCGAAACGATCCATGGCGAACTCACGAGCTAACCGCGCGGTAGCAGCAATGCAACTGAACGCGAAGTAAAGACTCCATAGTAATAGAAACGCGCGGGAGTAGCGCGATTCTATTTTCTGGCGGTTGGGTTGCGGGAACCGCGCGGTTTGATTAACCGCGCGGGTATGTCTGAACGATTACTCACTAACTCATACAAATAAGACCCGCGCGATTTCCATGCGATTCTGAAATCGCGCGGTTCCCGCCGTGTCTGAACTAGCGCTAAGTGTTCATAGTTCGTCGGCGATCTCTCGGATATGAGAACGCATCGATGTCGGTTAGGATGCCATTAGAGACGGAAAAGTAATAAAATTACAATCAGTATAAATCTCGACTTGAGAATTTAAGCTTATTTCGTATTTAGTTAAGTATAAGTTTGATATTATAGTAACTAATGGATTATAAAAGTATTATACATGCCTAAAATAACATTAACAATGCATTAATTCATTGGTTTTTACAATGTGTTGGCAGAATGCTAGAAACCTTTGCCTTTTACTTTGTGATTTGAAAAATTCACTTGAATTAATTATTGACATTTGTCATTTACAAAAAATGTTGAGAAAGGTCACTAAAAAAGGGCAAAAACCTTAAAAACAATAAATTACAGCGACGCGAATGCTAAAACAAGACAACTGACCAAGGACAATGCAAATGGTGACCATGTGGTGTAAAGGATTCGTTACTTGGAATGTGTTTTTCTATCAAACTGGATTTGGAATTTGGAGAACATCGTCAGGAGCAGCGAAGGTGGCTGGCCACTGGGCACGCCCTCACGGCTAGTCATCCCCAATCACCAGCAGAGCGTGGACAAGTAGATAACACATTTAGTATGTAGCACCTTGTTTACGAATTGATTGAATCACTATTGGGGTAAGTATTTATTAGCTTTAAGTTTGACAGTTCACGTTGTTGTTGTAGTCGTCGATGCGGGGTGAAGGTTCGTTGATGTTTGCTTAGAGAATACCAATCTCATACACTTAAAAATGGTAGTTCCAATTCGCACCGCCATCATCGTTGTAGCGCTACTGTTGATGAGTGCGAAGATAAGGCTTAGCGAATACCAAATAGCCGACTTGCCGATATTTCAACGATGAAATCAAGGTTGTAAAGATGTTTACTCTTAGAGAATTGCATAGCTGCTTTTAATTTTAGATACTATGTTATTATGAAGAAATTGACCCATTGAACCTATTGATTCATAAAAGTACAGGGTTATTTTTTTGGTTTTTATCCGTTCGATCCGGTTCGTCCCGGCTGAAGCGATTTATCAAAAATCTTTGAATATTCCTTTCAGCAAAATTTCCCATCATCAATATATAGGATACTTTCCCTCCAGCTGCCGTCTTTTTTTCCACCCTGTTTAGTTGAAAATGTTCCATAGGGATTAGAATGACATTCATATTTTAATATTTTTATGAACACAAAGCAGGAATATGTTTTTAAATCAAATCTTATTAGGTAAGAGAAACGGGAAGTCAAACCGACAGCGGGTGTGTTGAAACACAGCGCGTTGCGTTGCGTAGCGTGACGGCAAACGATGTTGTAATGTATGAAATGCTATGGTATGGTATATGTCACACCCAAGAACTTTAAATTCATTTAATTTTGACGTCATTCACAAGACCTTGACTGATTCCTGTTTTACGAAATTGGGCTTATTTAGAATAAATAAAATAAAATCGAATGGCGGCGCTAGTTGGCTCATGTCAGCCTCTTAAGTTCTTGGTCACACCGAACGTGCTACTTAAAACGTAGTGATTACTTGCTCAGTGGTGGTACTGATGCGCGGCATTCGGTGTGTATGACATATACTGACATTAGTTTTGCGCTGTGCTGTATCCGGTTTGACGACTTTACTGCACATGTAAATGCACATGTAAAGGAAACGATTCAAAAAACGTGATTTTGTCAATAATAATAACTCTTCACGCGGTTAGACAAGCGAGTTCTTGTTGATATAGATTTTTCCAAAATGTTTTCCTGTTTTGTGGATTTTCTTTGTTTATCTTTCAATTCAGTGTCCTATTTAATTAATGTGACAATTTGTCACCTGTCATTCATATCCATTGCGTCAACCAATAAGAAAATAGAACAAACTACTCATAGCTACACCGCAATGTAAATCTAATTGTCATGACAATTGACAAATCGTCACGTTATTAAATAGGGCCCAGGTATTATTGATAACATTCGCTATATTTTTGTACTTAGATCGAACTAGCAACGTAGGTATACCTAAAATGTGTAAGCTTAATCGCACTACATAAAATTTATAAACATTGAAAAATATTTTAAATTTTACGCAAAATTGCCATTCCGTGCAGTAGTTTCATATTGCGGAAGCTCCGATTATGTTGCGGAGTCATGTCCATAAATTTTGTTAGTGAACTCTATGTAAAATTGCTTTTTCAGAGTTTATTATTATGTATAGGTACGTAGTCGTTCGAATTTACGGCCATCATATGCTGTCTGGTGAACTCTTCAATTTCTTTCCATTTTGTAAGTTGTTTAACATTTTGTTATTACAAATTTTGTTAATGCTTTTCTAGTAATTAGAAAAGGACGTTTTTTGGCTTTACTCTTAGTAAATTTCATGTAGTAACTTTAGTAGTTTTAAGCTTTAGTCAACCCAAATATCTTAAATAAATAAATTCTTCTTTCTTTTTCTTCTTTTAATTTATTTATTTGATAGCAAAGATTTTGATGTTATGGACAGCTAATAAGAAACTGTTAAAAATTACTCAACCACAGGCGTTATTTGACCTCTAAAAAAGTAATGAATTTGTTAAACCAATTTTACTCAAAATCTTCACATAGACACCTATTAATAATATTCTAATCCTTTAGGATTAAAGCATCAAACGTAAGCATTAAAAGCCATCAAATTAATTATTATATAAAAAAAAAAATCCACGATGTCAGCAATTTTTCAGAAAAGCTATTATAACTAGCCTTAACTAGGTACTCTAAAATAGAGTAACAACTTCAGCCTTCTTAGTTATATGGTTGCATTGCAAACAATTAATTACTTTTGTATCATTGGTTGCAATTACAACAAAATCTATACTTTTTGCTAACATAAAAAGTTGTTAGTATTTTGTGTTCGCAATTTGTTAGCAAACAAACAGTAGGGTCTAGGGAAATACATAATGTGGTAATGAATTCTGTAATTGTTGTTGTTAGTATTCAGTAGTAGTTGGCCGACACAGTTTGTTCGAGTTCTGCTCGTAATGGACCGTAAATATAACTTTGTCTCGTCACAGTCCCTGAACTATTAAATGATAACAAAATTATGACCATAAGATATTTTCAGCTTGTGTCCGTATGTTCAAATGTCCGGCTGTTCTTCTCTACATTTTGTGAGCAGGTTCAATAACTATATGGAATTTTATTGTCGATTTAGTTTTTCGAAATTTTTCAAAATGGTGGAGATTAAGGGGTTGAAAACGTAAAAAATCTATTTCAGCGATTTCAAAAAATAATCAAAAATGTCACAAAACTTTTTGTTACTTACCCTTATTAAGATGTGTAAGGGTTCGGGAGTGTGAGGAGGTGGAAAAAAAACACACACAACAAATTACCCCTTGTAATTTGTTGTGTGTGTTTTTTTCCACCTCCTTTCATTTCAGCTTTTTGTTTTAAGGTGCGCGATGAACATTTATTCAGTTTAAGCTATTCAAAGACAGACTCGCGAGGTCTACAACTCACAAAGCCACTAGTTAAATGGAGAAGAAGAGCTCAATGGCGGTGTGGGTTTATATGTTCGCATTCGATTTCGAAAATTCAACAACTTTCGCAAGGGTTGGTCAAAGGGTGGGTGACCAAAACTTAATATCTCGAACTCGCTCGTGCATCGAATTGATCCCGGTTGCATTTACAGTCGACTGCACCATTCACACTCACCAATTACGCAATGGGTCCGCGTGGCGGGCTATGACCCATTCTCTTCACCCAACCTACAGGTCTTCCGCCTGTACCCCAGCAGAAGGGACATAAAAAATGCCTGATGTGCAATGAATTGGAAACTTTACTATTTAAGTCATAAAGTCGGGAATTGTCGGGCTATCGATCGGTGTCACCGCCAGATGGAACACACGGATAATTCACGGTGAGCCGCGAAGGGTCACCAATTCATAATGTATCCTCATTTTGTTGCAAAACCGTAGGAAATATATCTTACTTACTTATGTAAGATTTATGATTTAAAAGTGTCGGTTTTGTGGTTGAGAAATGAAAAGTACGTCAATTGACTAGCGTAGTTTGACCGTTGGAAACAAGATGGCGCGGCGGTATCGGCTAAAAACATTGAAGTTCATGTTAACTGTGTTTAATACATACATTGCTACTTTTCTTTGGTGAGTTTTTACTTGTGCCGAAACAAAGTAGCAATGTATCACATACATCTGTCAAAACACAGTTAACATGAACTTCAATGTTTTTAGCCGATAGAGCCCCGGGTAGGGGCATTCTTGATAGGAGTCGTGGCGTTCTTGGCCTTTCACTCGGACAAAGCAGACCATAGACTTTAGAAAAATTTTCGCTGCGCTATTTCTATGGAGCAGACGCACAGACCCGATTATTTTTTTGTAGTTAAAAATATATGGATGTCAGTGGGCAGACGTATACTGATGGCTTGTAAGTTATTCTGAATTGATTTATTCGAAATTTACAGTAATTTACACATCATTACTGTATTGCGCATTAAAGTTATGGCAAAGCTGTTATTGATAAGAAACACCCATTAAACGATTATATTATGCAGCCGGAGTTTCACTCCACTTATCTTATTGTCTTACGTACTTTTCATTTGAATTTTGGTGACATTGAGAGCCAGTTTTGAATTCATAAATTGAACTTATTACTCAAGCAAACAAAGTAGCATTTGATTAATGCTCAGCTCAACTTTCAAAGTCCGGCTATGACAAATCCATGTAAGTATTAATTTTAATATTCAAAAGTTATAATGCTATGCTTAAAAAAAATAAAATTAGAGTACGTCAGTACTATTATTAATTGAACTGAACTGAAATGAATGAAGGCCGTTAATTGAGTGGCTGATTTAACCAGTTAGCTGCAACATTTATACCAAATGACCAAACATCGAGTGAACTGTTTACATCGTGAGCATTTCAATGTTTTCACTCCTAGGGCGCAGGTCCATAGAATGTACCGACCACAATACGGATTGGTTGGAAATGCAAATGTAGGCGGAACAAAAAAAAATATAATACAGTATTGGTCACCGATTGATTCGATAACCGAAAACAGCGATAGTTGCTTTTTCAACCGCTGCAATCGTAGGCCGAAGCACTAAACTTAATTAAAATAACTTGTGTCAGTTTTGCATGAAATGGCTCATGTTAGCAGGAGCAAAAGTTCCTTATCATCAGTTATAAGGACCATGTCAACTTTTCCACCGTCCAATATTCAAATTACGATGCTGAATTCATACCCAACTGGTTCAAGGTTTACTAAGCTTAAAATATGAAATTCGATTACGTTAGAATTGGCAACAGGCGTATAGCCGGGACAGGGATCTAAGGGATTGTCTATTACATAAAAAGAACCGTGATAATCGGACGACGTTTATAAGGTTCAAAATCAAGTAAATTGAACGACAAAAACTGCCCGGCCATCGCAATCTTTTTTTTTAAATATTTTTAGATAGTAGTAAGAGCTAACACCACATTGCCACAGAATTAATAAAGTACTGACGGAACATTACATATAAATATTGTAGCGCACCCATTATGGTTTTTTCGGGTCGTAAACTATTCATTCAATCAATTGTAGTTCCTCTTCGTTCTTTGTTCAGATGTTTTATGGTAGGTAGATAAAACAATTTCCAAAAGTTGTTTGTACGCTCAATCATAAACCGGCATAAACAACGGCATAAACTTGAAAAGTAATAAGAAAAAGAAAATTATTTGTTTCATGTTTCTATGAGAATTCTTTTATTTACGTTCGTATTTTATGCATTCTTTCATTTATAGGTTTGATAAAAAAGTAAAGTGTATATCATTTATTCATTTAATACTAACTTCTAGCAATATAACAAGAAGTTTATTTCAACTTCACAAGAAGCACGTGTCATCGTCAGAGCCAGCCATGACGTGTATCTGGAAACTCATCAGAAGCACTTGTTCCAGGGCCGTCGTCATCTTGGGAGCAATTTGTGCGCGAGTCATTAGTGCAAGCCGCGTGGCCGGTGGCACTCGTGGCGCCCCCTCGACGCGCACTCACCGTTGATCACCAGTGAGTACGCACATTACGATTGTTTTATTCGTCTTGCGTCACAGCATGCTGTTAAAAAGTTAGAGATTATAATACTTATGAATGACTGTCATTACACTGGGATTTATCAGAATCATTGATATATATTTGATTATGTCCCGCACACTATTATTGATCATCAGTGAAAACGCACTGCCTCAGAAGTGTTACGGTTTTATCGTCTATATTCATGATAATGACTCTATGGATAAGTCATACAAATCTTAAATTCAATTTTTAAAGAGAGAAAGCCGGATTTATGATGAAGTTGTGTGCACAGAACATGTGTGTATGTAGCGAATTTTTTTTATTTTATTTGAGATTTTAGCATAATATCATAATGCAATTTTTATGCAATACTAAATAATATAATAGAAAAAATTCAAAAGACAATTCTGGTGCCGTCAAATTTTTTATAGTTTATTATTTAGTATTGTATACATATATATCATCTGCTGCAGTTAAAATTCCTATGAATTCAACTCAACAATATCTAATATCTAAGTAAACTCCAAAAACAAGGAAGGCAGCAATTATATTCTGCCTATTTTGATAAACGCTGCCTAAAGCTCTCGCTCTTCTTTGAGATTAATTAAAATTTTCTTGTTGAAGATCTGCTGTTTAGAAATGTATTATTGGTCGCAGAAACTTTTAATTATGTGTCCAAGTTTGGTGGTGTCATTTCCTAGAGAAGATCGCTTCTCTAGGAAACAACACCGACAAACGCCGGGATCGGACCTTTCTATATTTTAATGAAATGTTCGAATATTTGAGTTAAGTATTTGTTGTATTGTCTGTGTCAAGAATTTTGAATATGATTATAAAGTTCTTGGTCTGTGTAAATTCTAAACGGGTGTACAAAGAATAAAGAAGTTTAGTCAAACAAAGGCAGCCAGTTGTCAGTCACTAGTTGAAATTCAACTTCAACCACCAATCACGCCACCAATTGAATCGGAACTTCTGTGATAAACGGAAGAGGCCAGTCACAAAAAAAAAAAAATCAATATAAATCTGTGAAATCCAAAACTTCGGGTTTTGCCTACTGCATGTTGACTTGGAATAGATTAGTAAAAAAAACATTTGTTTACTCCTCTTTGTTAGTTTAAAATCTATTTCAAATAATATTAGTGTCTTTAAAAGTAAAAATATTTAGTCAAATTAATAGAAACACAAAAGACCAGGGGTCCTATTTTTGAAAGGCCACGAGCGCTCTTTACTATACTTACTCATTTTCATTTTAGCTTTATTGTGACAACTGACAACTGCACTCGAAAATCTCATGTAGTCAATGGCGTGACCTATGTAATAACACTTAGTTCCAGTTTTAGCCATCGGCTTAGATAAGTTTGTGTCACTACACTACACTGCCAACTCACTCAAGTAAAAAGCGCTCGCCACCTTTTGAAAATAGGGCTCCAGATATTGACGTCTTAAACAAATCTCAAACATCGAAGGGAAACATTAAAAGATAGGAAATACCTGAATGTCCTGACAGTTTGGATTCATGTCACTATGCTATGTAGGAAAAGTATGCACTAGTCAATTTGTGTTTTAACAGATTTGAGTGTTTGACACATTATGTAGTAGTAACTTTAAGCTCTAGGTGAATATCAAATGTAGTCAAATTATGTTCAGACACCAACTTAAACTGCTGAAAGTCATGGTATGATACTTACAAATCCGGGATATCTTAAATTTGTTTTAAGATATCTTGGGTTAATGTTGTTAACGTAGAGTTAACCCCGGAACTTCCAATATAAAAGAGCAAATGCAAGATTTAATTAAGGTGATTCACTTAAACCGATAGCGTTTCAGTATTTCCCTTATTCATGGGTACATGCAATTTTAGTGCGAACCGCATACGTAATCGTAAAGATGATTCAATAACTAATTTAAAAATATGATTTCTGTAATTCTGTTAATGTAATCTGAATTTAAACCATTCAAAATTTTGAAATTATTTTCTTACAATTATCCAGCTTTTTGTATTTATGTAATGTAGAGTGAGCAACAGTTCCATTAAAATGAAGTTCAAACTCGTTGCAATCTTTTATGATCAGTGAGACTGCGATTTGATTGTCAGGCAATCATTAAGTAGTGTACCCATGTATTGCCACGGGACAGCACGGAAATTACGCATCTGACACTTTCATTGCCAGTGCATAATGTAGGGTAGGTTTCATCTTTTTCTCATTTCTCTCAATGGTATTTAGAAAATCGGAACAGACTGCAATTTGGAATTTTAAATGTTTTTTGTATATTTCTTATGTACGCACAACAGCACGGTAAGTTAAACAGTTGAACTACGAAAACAGCTTTTATTACGTACGGCATAATGACTGTCTCAAGGTCAACATGTATAGTCTGACGTGCCGCTGACTGTACGTATGTGCTTAATTTTTTTCTATATTACATAATCTACCTGAAAAGAAACAAATTTCAAAACTAGACCACTCAGAACGTTTGCTATTTCAAAGTATTGCTATAGTAGGAGACAATTTGGTTAAAAAGCGATCTTTATCATGAATGATCTGATAACCCAGACGCATTGGTCTTTAATAAACAACAGTTAGATTATAATATAGCTATTAAGTCACTTTTCATATATGTATGTGACAATGACAACGATACTTGAGTGCCGACTGAACTAAACCCTGTAAAGTATTTCAACCTATTGTAATAGCGTTGTCATATTTTTCACAATTTAAATTTCATTCCTGTGCTGTGTAACATAAAAACTTTTCTTATTACCTAGAATAGTCCTTAGAACATTTAGATAATTATTTCATAAAATGTAGACAAATATTTATTTCAAAAATAAATAATAAAGCTCCTAGAAGCAAGGCTTCAATATAGTCATTTGTTTGGATATTTATTTAAAAACACGAATATTATGTCAAATAATAAAATAATTTATTAGTTAAAACAATTTTTTTGTAAAAGACTTAATGATACGCCTCCGAAAATTATATTTACTGCACATTGTATAACATGAAATTATTTATGGGTGGAGCGAGCGTTACGAAATTTTACAGAACAAAACAAAATTAAATTTATCTTAAAATGGAAAGAAAAGCTTTCATATTTTATTCGTTACGCCCACGTTTAAATTATTATTATTTTTAATAAGGAAACATTTCAGAGCCATTTTTCACGACCTTTGTCTAAATTGAAAACTGCTTTTATTGAAAAACGCTTTGTCATTATAGCTAGGGCATGAGCTAAGGCTCAGGTGGAACTCATCAATCACCAATAGGTAAGTCACATCTTTATTCATTTTGTCATCTAGTAAGCGGGTCTCCAAAAAGTCATTGTAGGACCACAAAAGAGACAGCATTAAACTTTGTTAGATAATTTTTTTCAATAGTAAGAAAAATCCCATAAAGAATCATAGTATATGGTAATATTATTAACTTACAAAAAATGACGAGTTTTTGAAGTCAACGAGTATCTCTTTTTTAATACCTTTGTCTTTTTCTAAAAAAAAGCCATTTTCGTGAGTATTTTACGGGAAGTGAATGGAGCCTCATGAAGTGGTTAAGAATAACAGAGTTGGTTGAGAACCACTTTCTCTATCCTTAAGTGCAATGTAAAATATAATTTTAGGAATAAAAATTCAATGTATTATTCAGATAACAAAAACATAAATTCATAAAAGTTTATATTTAGCTTATTATCTACGTACAAATGTTTTAATTTAATTCAATATTCAATGGTTTTATTACTCGTGCGTATAAGAATTTGTTGACTCGTATGAAATTTTTTCTTTTAATATTTAATAAATGAAAGCAAATTAAAAATAACAGTTTCTTTTCAAGAATACTGTAAAAAATTGCTCATAACTATTTCTATCAAGCTTTTCGTCGTAAAATGGCGTCACACAACAACACAAAATGATTGATGAGAAGTGTAAAACGATGTAAAGAATAGAGATTAAGGATTGTTGCGCCGTACATTACCACATTGTGTTCGATAGGTGGTCTGGATAATGATGGCTAATCAATCATGTATAAAGTTGATATTGTTGTAAACAATTTTGTTTCAGCTTTACGATTGAATGTTTGTGCTTCGTGACAATATGGAGAATTATAGCTGTAATACGTATTTTGAAGTACAGTCTTATATGTACAGCTGTACTAACGGCTCTCTGTATTTTTTTATTTTGTTTGCCAGTATTAAGAAATATTTTAACAGGCTAATAAAGGATAACTACTGAGCTAAGCATTTTATAAAAAAATGAGATAATAATAATAATGAGGTAATTTTTGCACCTAAGATGCTGTTGCTGCTGATGTAAAAATATTTTGAATTATAAAGTTTCATTTACAATTACTTCAAAATATAGTTTAAGTTTAAATCACGTTTAAACTGCTAATAGCGAATCCAGATAGATTCCATTTACTTAAAGATGGAAGTCAAGTACCGAAACTTCATTGTATTGTATTAAGCAAGGATTTAGCAACTTACTATTTTTACAGCATTTGTAAATTAAATTGACTTTCTATGACATTGTATTTTATGAAGTTATCTGTGAATTGTAATAAGGCTTTTAGTGGCCATTATCTGGAACTACTGATAAGTGTTTGGTGAGGCCAAAAAGATAATTTATTTAGCTTACTCTTTCTAGAGCACAAAAATGATTCCATTCATTTTATATTTATTTTCACTCGCTATACATGCTCGTAATGTTCGTCTTTATGTTGTATATAGGCTACATAAAATCGCTTTTCATGCTCTAGTGCATAAAGAAAAATCTTCGTCTAAGTCTCAGATTCTAAGATAAAGGTCGTCAGGTAAACAGCCACACACGCAATTAAACTTCGTTAAATAAACTTGGTTACCATTTTATTCAGTTTCTTCATTTTTATACATAATCCATGTTATAATACTAAATTAATAAAACTAGGCAATATTAATAAGTTTTCTAAGAAATAAGTATTTCAAGAGCATTATGGACTACGATCTATGCTAAGTCATTGTGCTGCCACTGCCACGTATAAAAAAAAGAAAAAAGTATATCGGCGGTTAGTCCATATTTTTTTCTTTGTGTTGCAATTTGAAATTGTTTTACAATATTTACGTTTAATTTCCTCACAATCGAAGTAAAAAGCATAGTATAACTCGTATATAAAACCCATTTTATGCACTTGTTGTACAATCTACTATTTTAATGGGGGAATGGTATAAAGAAACGTATACTCCTGCTGAAGAATTTATCGTACTCCAATCGGTAGGAACTTTTATTTATCATTTCGAATCGAAGCCAACAATGTATCAGACAAAGGAAAAGTTAATATCAATGGTTGTTTGTCAACAAACAAAGTAAAGAAAGGCTGGTGTTATTATATTCGTCTGGGACAAAAAATAAAGAATGGAAGTACGAGTAAAATGGGGTTATGGTGACAATAGCCTTCAAGCGGCGCTTACTTTACTTAAATTTATTGCTCACTAAGTACATAATGTACCGAAGATTCACATGCACAGATTGAAGCTATGGTTCTAGTTTATTTACAAATAATAACCTCAGTAAATATAGTTTGTTGTAGTAGTAGTCAAAAGAGCAAACTTTAGGCACTTTTACCTGCTACTTACTTTTTATCAGCTAAAAAAGTCTGGAATGGGTGGTTGAAAAATATTAGACGATTCAAAAGTGCTTAATTAATAAGTTTATTTGAATAAAAAAAAAATGATTTTGACTTTGACTACTACTACAACAAAGTATATTTTACTGAGGTTATTGTTTTTTCTAAACTATAGAACCTTAGCATCAATCTGTGCATGAGAATTTTCGATACATTATGTACTTAGTGAGCAATAAATTAAATTAAGATGAGGGCGCCACTTTGCGGGCTATAGGGCCCTTGAGACTGATTTGTTCTAATTTATTTAAACTCATCGAAGTTGAATCGGTCTATCGATTGGAATCATAATATGACGGTGACATCTTTTGTATCTTTTTGAGTTTGGAGAAACAAAGGTGTGTCCGAAGTTATTTATTACGAATTGTGACATTCGTGATTCGCTGCACCTGAAATGAAAATATCAATAGGTTAGGTACACGAAATTTTTTATTGATTGATTTTTTTAATAGATGAGAAAGAGTTCGTTAATAGAGCATTAAGCATTATAATTGAGTCTGTTGAATGTATTCGTTGAGACTGTACTCATACACGAATCGTTTTGCCAAAAGGAAAATTAAATATTCATTATTCATATCAAAACACAACTGTTTTTCAATGAAAGGGAATGTTGATATGGGTAAGGCAGTGGCGCAATATCATTCATGTACTGTCTATGAAGTATGAGAGGAAACTGACTGACATTAATGTAAGTATTTAGCTCTTTATAAATACCTTGTTGTTATCTTTCCCTGTGGATCAGTTAAATGGGCATCGACTTTTTCCTATGAAAACGGTCTAGAAACTACGACCTCTAACCTTCGCTCTCGGGAGAGGTCTACACGGCAACATCGTCCCTCGGTAGAGGGTTATGTCCTTCAGTGAACTTTATGATTATAATGAACTGTGATGAAAATGTTGAAATATGTTTGTTAACAAGCTTAATTTTAATATTGTCAGAAGAAAATCTACATCGTGATTTTGATAAAGATTTTTTAACAGGATTTAACAAACACTTTAATAATACTTGTACTGTTTGAAATCAGATTGTCAAGTATTTTACATGTTCTTGAATGCTTCTACAAATTATTCTATCGTGATACATTTTTCATTAGGTATATTTCAAGTCTCGTTTTTAGAAAATCAACTGTGTAATAAATTACGTCGTAGGTATTTGTAAAACAACATTTTACCGAAAAATTAATTATACTGGTCGCGTTTGTAATACTTCTTCGTTTAAAAAAACTAGATGGAAATGCTAAAAGCTGTCTGACATTGTTTTTTTTGTGTGGGAGCATCTACAGTAATTATTTATATTTGAGAAATGTCAGCATTTCTTTTCATATCTTTGAATGTTTCAAAATATAAATTAAATGTTTGTACAAAATATTTTTCTTACAGTTAGGAGAAGTAATTAATGTTTAGTCTATTAACGTGCAAAAAGGTAATTCTGTCCGGTTTTGGAGAACCTTTTTTTTATTAAAACCTCAAATGGATGTTGCTTTCTAAATTCATCTCTTTTCAATACAACTTTATTATATTAGGTCCTTACCTATAAAATTACGTTTTGTATGTAGAATTTTTAACAAATTATATTTTCCAATGACCGTTAGTCACACCGGTGTGGTCAATTTGTGTGACTACGGGTCGGTTGGGGCATTTTCATAATTTATTTAACAACCGTGAATGCTATTGTAACAGAACATATTACTAATGTTTGAACATTAAGCTAACTTATGCAACATAATTTAAACGAAAAAAATAAGAATTGGCTAAGTTACAACGGATAAAGTGGTCATTTTCGCTAACAAAAAAAGGATTTTTTTAAATACTATGGAAACAAAATAAATAGACTTTAATGATGCTGATAGTTGACGACTACAGTCATAATATGATGTAATGTCCAGCAAGCAACTTATAAATAATTTAAATCACAGAAGTTACGAAGTTCTCTGTGTGTGAGAAAAAAACACAAATTTCATAGATAAGGATCTAATATTAAACGTTGCTATAAAGTTCCCTTTATATTCTCGAAGTGTTAAATTAAATTGAAAGATATTGCGAAAGGCATCGCTACTTGACAGCTAGCTCCGTGTTCACAAGTGTGTGCCAGGCGCTTTGCTCAGCCATTTCTCAGTGAATGTAATAAAGTTGTTATAATTTTGTCAGATTAACATTATTTCCTTACCATTCTAATAACATTTTATTTATTTTAGAATATACCTACGCATTTCTAATAAGAACTAGAGGTCCACCAAACAAAATTAACCCAATAACAAATCGTATCAACTATATAACTTGGTGATAGTGCAGTAAACGAATAATTCTGGAAGGAAAAGTCGAAAGCAGAAACTTTGACTTAGGAACTTAGTTTAGTTAGACTAGTTAGGAGATAAACATACTATAAGTCCTGTCCTATAAAGTCTTAAATTCAAATCATAATCTTATAATTATTAAATTTAGATTTTTCGCATTCACAATGCTATTTTTATATTAAGAGAAATAATATTAGAAAAAATACTAGAAAAAATCGACTCACCCGTAGCACCTGAGACTGGACTCGCACCTTTGGGATTCCGGCCCAATGCACTGACCAATTCGAGCGACTCGGTAGCATAATTGGTCAGTGCATTGGGCCGGAATCCCAAGGGTGCGTTTCCAGTCTGAGGTGCTACGGGTGAGTCGATATTTTCTAGTATTTTTTCTAATATTATTTATCTTATCATAATCTTTTAATTATGACTCCTAAAGATACTATACTCCTTATTACTGGGTACATGAACGCTTTGAACATTTCGAAACAAGGTTCTAATAAAAGCAGCCGCACTTCTGTTAAAAGTTTAGTTGAATTATTAAAACACGTTGCGGTCTGGCCGGGTGCGGTGAGATGCTTTACATAATTAATAAACCACAATATCCTTCGAAGGTTCTCCCAAAGCTATATTTTTAGGGCAACTTGGGAACTGGAGGTGAACAAATTACAACTAAGCTTCTCCAAGTTCAAGTGTTTGTCTTTTATTAGTGTTCTTAACTTTAACAAAATATTATTATTTCGGTGGGTAAAGTAAGCAAGACAATATTTTTGTTAGATTTATGAACTGAAAAGTTTGCAACTAATATTAAAAATATAAAATAATAATAATTTATATTAAATACTAAGATTGATTTCTACATATTTGTTTTTTTTATTTGATCTAGTATTTCCCAAACGACGTTTCGGAAAAAAGTGTTTTCCGACGTTTTAGACAAATTAAATAAAAACCAAACAAATACCTAAATTAAATAATATTAGAAAAAATACTAGAAAAAATTTACTCGCCCGTAGCACCTCAGACGGGTCCGTCCGGTTTTTTCTAGTATTTTTTCTAATATTATTTATCTTAATATAAAAATAGCATTGTGAATGCATAAAAATAATAAATACCTACAACCCCTACAACCAATTATATAGTACAAATGACGTACCAATGACATGACAATGACTAAATTTATTAAGAATCTTATTTAGATATTCTTATTCAAGTTTTCAGCATCTTAAAGAGTTGCTTTTGTTGTTTCTACACAAACATGTTTACTTGTGGAATGGAATAAATTGCGACGTCTCGGGTTTTTTTCTCCTACATTTGGTATTATCGGATTGTAGATAAAATAAATTACCTTTTTAGCAGATTCATACGACACCTACTCGTATTCTTTAATGATTAGGTACAGAGCGTGTAGATATTACTCAAGTAATGGAAAAAATAAAGAGCTTACCTTATATAATTTAGGTGGGTACATAATGTCTGTATACAGTTTTTGCATTTATGAATTATTTAGTACTAATTTAGCATTTTATTTCTAGAAATAAGAAGGCTTTGGAAAAAGAGCTGGTGCGAACGGAAATACTAATTAATAAACAAACAATTCAGATAAATAAATCGTGTAGACGCTATTTTGCAAAGCGAATATCTTATCTTTTTCAAAGTGACTTGGTATTCAGAGTGGATCTGGCACCGGTGTTGTACTGAACATGGCAAATTACAAAATTCCGTAATTACTAAGGCACGAACGTCTCAAATTCACAATGGTGACATGTCGTGGAGGGAGGGTTTAGTATCTATATTTCTACGTATTCAAGATTAGATACTATTCAAAGGCCCTCTTTCGTGTTTCGTATCAAAGTCGGTAAACATAAACACATCAAAATAAAACAGTGTAAGAAACCTTCATCATTTTTTTTTTATTTATTATAATAATTATACAGCAACTGCCAAGCAACAGCAAAGGCAGTTGCCTTTATTTTACTTCTATGTGAGACAATTCTGGTGACGAGACGAATTTTTTCTAGTATATTATTTAGTATTGTATAAGAATAGCATTGTGAATGCTGAAATCTTAAATTTAAAAATATTATTTTCTTAGAAACCAACTTCTCAATTAAGCAAGCAATTAATTAAGCTTCGTTAGGTACTTATTTAGCTTCATAATTTAATATTCATTTCAGTGTTGACTGTCGCCCAAGACAAAACTAATATTATTTAATGGTTTCTCAGCCACGAGCTTCATTCAAGATGCCAGTTTCCGTTTGAAAAGCAAACATACCATTCGCGTATTTCCTGTCTCCATTATATTTACGGCACTGGCATGCTATAAAATAACCACTGCCATGCTATAAAATAACGCAAATGGGATACGCAGTACAATATTTATCCCGAGGATGAAGCTATTTGGAATTTTCGTGTACATTTTACGTTAGAGGTACATTTTTACATAATGAGGTGCTACTCTTGAAAAGTAGTTTAATTCTAAGATTGATATTTTTAATAAAGTAACGTTAATTATTTTGTACGACGTGTACAAGTGCATGCGGAAGTTTTTATTGATGAACTTTGTTTTACTGTTAACTCCATTCACTGCAACAAATCGAATATTTCATTGAAAAACTGCAAGTTCTATTTCCACTGATGGATGGATAAAATATACTGGACAGCAATTATGACAAAAAAAAACTGATCCACCCATTTGTTTCTAAACAAATAGAATCGTTTGCATTCAACATAAAAGATCCAATCGTTCTATTTGATAGTGTCGCGTTGCTTAAATACCTACAACAGAGGCACGTGTGCCCGGATTTGGAAATTCCAATTGAGTAGGGATTATAGCCGTCACAGAATTTGATCACTCTGAATCTACTCATGCATAATGTAAATTATCGTTAAGTATGACAAAATAACAAACGCTATTTCACCAACTACTGAAAGTATAAGTAGTTTTAAAATGAAGTAGATAATACTAAATAATAAGACTTTAATTGATGATGAAATTAAAAAATATTTTCGTCCAATGACACAATAATTAAATTATCAGCTGGCAATTTTATTAACTACCTTTGTTTTGGAATTTATTCGCACATTTTCCAATGATTTTCATCAAAGGCCGCCACTAACATGCTTTTGAAAATACCCTTACGTCCTTTGAATTCTTGCTTATATTTATAAGAGGCAATAAAGATTATCCCGAATGAAGCGTAATGAAAGTTTTCTATCCGATTACTTTTCGTGAAATCACCGCAAAAGAGATGAACCATTTCAAGCAGAAAATCGGTTTCTGAACAAACTTCAAGTATTTTCTTTATCCGTCCGTTATCATGGATAAATTAAAAGTTTACCGTTGACAAGCTTTGTTGTGGTTCTTTACGAAATCACTTTAGAAATTTAAGCAGCTGGTAAAAAAGCGTGCGATAGCTGTTACGTGATGTGCGCTAATCGTGATTGATCGTGATCTTTGATGCTGCTTTGGCTGCAAGTTTCATTAAAAAAAATTATGAAATTGTTTTGAAATGGATTGTTTTAACTAAATTCTATACCGCTATCGTGACAATTCTTATTACATTAATTTGACCATCAGTCATTTAATGTCCCCACTGCTGGAGCATAGGCTTGGGTTGATAAGGAGGAGGGGCTATGACCCACCACGCGAGCCCAATCAGGACTAGTGGGTGCTAACGACTGCAAATGCAGCCGGGACCAACGGCTTTACGTGCCTTCCGAAGCACGGAGGAGCTCGAGATAATAAATGTTTGGTCACCCATCCCATGACCGACCCTTGCGAAAGTTGCTTAACCTCCGCAATCGATGAGCCAGGCGCTATACCACTGCGCCACTGAGCTCCTCAATATTAATTTATTAATAAAAATTGTATGTAGAACTCTAAGAGCAATAGTAGATCCAAGAAAAAAAAGCTTTGATATTTCTTCGCTTCGGGCATAAATAAGTTCGCTGTCTTTTCGCAAAACGTAACAAAGTTTTTTTGTGCTAATGACGAGTACATTCGGAAGTAGACGAATATCGCAGTGTTTATGTTCGTTCAAGTTTTTCGAAGAGCTTGTCAAGTAGTTCTTAGCAATAAATGGCTACCCCGAAGTTTGTTACTTGTAAAATAAATAAAAATAAATAACTTTGACAAAGTTAAGTAACATCAAAAACACATCATTCGACTTACTAACTTCTAACGACTCTTCAAAATGTTTTCAAAGAATAACAACACTTTGACATAAAAGAGCAATAAAAGAAAAAAGTCGATTCGCGTTAATAAGACTAATTTTAACGAAATTTTCATAGTTGAGTAGTTTGTCGTCGAGTTTGTCTTCAAAATCGGATTTTACTCTTTAGACTTATTTTTATTATAAAAGAGAGTGGACTTCAAACTACGTAAAAAGTTTTAAAAGATTTCTTAATTGTAGAAAATTGATTAGGTACTATTATGACCGTTTGCACTTATTTAAGAATCGCCTAAGTCTTTTCCTAACTACAACTTGACCAAATTAAAACGGTGTCATTAACTTAGCTGTCATGCAGCTATCATGCGCCTATTTATCTTGGTCGAGTTGTAGTTAGGAAAAGACTTAGACGATTCTTAAGTTTAGTGCAAACGGGTGTTAAACTTTGCACATTACACCAACTCAATGCCGATTCCATTACAGACTCGCATTGAAATAAACTTCAAAGCTTTATACCGCTTTGCGTATACCAACGATAGAGTTTTTAACATTTACTTGATACAAGTGTACGATGCATGGTTATTTACACCTCGTACAACCATAAAACGTTGAAAATTTCACTGTAATGCACTCTAAATAAAGCACACATTTCAGGCGTCTAAATATTTAGCCGTCGAGTTGCTTCCAAGACAAACCCTAGCAAACAAAGCCTCGGGCAGCGGCTCCCACTTTATAATTTAAACTTTTTGTGTTCGTTCAGAAGGTCTTCAATCAAGCACGAATTTTGCTTCTTTCCAATTACATTGGATCTGTAAACAGAGTGAATCTAATCAACTTCATTTGTACCGGGCAAACTTAATTTCAGCAAACGGAAGGTTCTGAGAACCCATTATATAAACCATTATATGAAAAAAAATATTTTTTTAAACGTATGCTATGGCGGTTGTTGGTGATACATAAGGATTCGGCAATTATTTTTTTTATAATTATTTTAAGCAAAAGTTTTGTACGATAAAACTTATTTTTGAAGGAAATACAATCTTACCTAAAGTGATGTTAAGAACACTAATATGAAGCAGATTCAAATTAATATTCATAAAAAAAAATATCCTTTAAAATACGCACCCGATAAGTTTGTGTTTGTGAAAAAGCAATTACGAGTACGTGAGTCTAAATATCTCCTAACAAATTTTAAAACATTTGAATCATACCCACAGGACATTTAAAGTTTTACTAACTGCTAAAAATGTTGACTTATAGTTATAAATTATGCCACGGTCGCATTTCCTGCGGCTGCTCTGCCCCGGGGACAGTTCAGGCGGTACGTGTGCAGAACGCAAAAATCAGCCGATTTTAAACGGTTGTGTGTCTAGAATTTTAGCTTTCTCCATGCATTGGAACGACGAGCACGCCCCGAACTTTCATTTAGTTGTCCAACTTTAAAGTGAACGATGAAACAAATTTTATTACATCGATTAAGTTTGCATTTTGTAGTTATTCAAATAAAAAAACAATCTGCTATACATACCTACTTTATATTATAGTTATAGCAATATATTTTGCAAACTTTTAATTTTGTTGCTTCAATAGCGTAAACATCAACTTAGTCAGATCATATCGTAGTATATGTGTGCTACGACTGGTAGTCAGCATCATAGTCGTTGACGAGCGCTACGTCACACTACACTACGCTACGACCCTCCACAAGAGTCGTAGCGCTGTTGTAGTGCTAGCTATCTAACTACTCGTAATTATCGTCTCGGTGTTTCAGAACGTTTCGGTGATCATTATCATTGTAATTTCGGTGGAAACGAAACATGACATTCAAGTATAAGTATTTTTTAGGAGCTCACGTGTATATACTTACTTCTATAAAATGGAAATAACGGAGCGAATACAAAATACATATAAAACTCTTAAATGTACGTTTACTCAAATAGGCTCAAAGTGTTCCCTCCGACAACGAATAAAAATGATTCATATTGCGGTTTTTAAAACAATTTCCATTGTGTGCCAGCAGGTTTAATTGTAACGTCATTAACACATTTAATAACGAAACGCAAACAGCGGTCTCACTCTCCCGTTGATGAATTCTTCTGGGGGCCCCTCATAAATAAACCAAATGGTACTGCGGCGATACGTTACGTAAAAACAAATAAACAGATGAACTGAATCATTCATACGTTCGGTTTCACCTCACTACGCCATGTAAAAATACAGGCTCGTACGTTTGAGTTTTATTCAGATGATTCATGCATAAATACGTGATTATTGAAGGTTATTTATTGAGTACCAACTTGAAAACATGAAGTTCACTTGTTAATTTGAATGAATGTAAACGGTGTAAGTATTTTTATACTTTTACCATACGAATACACTTTCCATAGCTTTCCAGCTATGATATTTACAAGTTTTATTCAAAATTTATTTTGCATTCGTGTATTCACATTTCTTGTTTTTAACACGAATCTAATTTAACCCGACATTTAGTAACTGAATTTATTTTATTATTGAAACTTTCTTCCTTTTTTGTTTATTTTACCGAAAGGAAATCAACTAAATAAAACATCTGACAAGGAAAACGACGAGGTAAATTGATTTGATTCATTTTGACAAGCAAAAACATAGACCTAATAATATTTCTCTGCATATTTTCAATACTTTACCTAGACGGATACTAATAAAGTGATATGAATAACTAAAATTAAATAAATATTCAACGTTTATTTATATTTAATTTTCCAATCATTTCAATTAAGTAACTTATTAAATATCAAAAATTTCACAAGGTATAAATCTGTTATCTGCCTAATTATTTTCTTAAAAATTGATGAGTTTTACATTTAATTTTTTCCAAGCTTCCAATTTCTGCCGTTATAAAGCCAACCAAATAGATTAATTTACAGGATTTTAAATTATTAATTTCGTTGGTGAAAATTCCATCACGTAAATGATGAATAAGTAGGGTGGTACAGTCAACAGCAAAAGTGCTCATGATAGATCAAATATAAAAATGTTAATTAGTATTTTTGATTCTATGATATTTACGTACATTGTATTCTGCGTGTACATTTCGATTTTTGCAAACTAATATTCGTCATCGGAAACTATCGCTGTATCTCTTTTTCTCGCATCAACTGGTTAACCGTCATCAGCAGTACGTGAAATAGTTTTAGACATCGTTAAAAGGTACACTACATACTGACTTTGATCATAGTTACATAGCTGCTTTTGCTGACCCCCTTGTACTAGTATTTCATCTATCTACCTTTTTTTAATGTACATGTCCATCAACTCCGTGCTTCGAAAGGCACGTTAAGCCGTTGGTCTCGGCTGCATTTGCAGTGTTAACACCCACCAATCCGCATTGGGCCCGCGTGGTTATGTCCCATCCTCCTTATCTACCCATAAGGAAGGCCTGTGCCCCAGCGTGTGTTAGTGGGGACATTAAAAACAGCTGACATCACATCCACTTGATTTCTACTGAGAGTTCTTCGAACACTACATAGCTCGAAGTTAATTCACTTTCTCACTTTTGTTATTGACCGTACCTACAAGAGCAGGAAGTGAGGATAGCAGCCCCAGAGTGGACTTAATTAACTAAAGAATACCTACGCATCAATTAGGGACGGCTTCATTTTGGGGCTATTAGCCCAATTTTGTGGATCGTCTTTCATATTGGTTTTGTCGGATTGCCGGAGGTATTACAATTGCCTTTTATCGAACAGGCAATCTCGGTTTTCGAATAATGTTGGTTTTGCACGGGTTGATTTTCCGGGCTAGCTAGGCGATTTTAGTCGACAAGGGCTTTTATCGACAACCGCTTGTAAAATCGAATCGCCACCTCATTGAAATTAGGTTTGCAATTTGATTTTACAAATGAATTTCGATAAAAAGCCCTATTCAACTAAATTCGCTTAGCAAATCGACCCATAACTTGTATAGGTACACTACATTTATGTAGAGCAAAACCTTTTATTTATGAAAGTATTAATGTTGTTTTAATTCCAGTCCAAAGGGATTCTTGTTTCAAAGAAAACATTGTTGTTTTAGTTTTCTTTGGGAGGTAATTGATCAGTTGATTTAAAAATTCTATCGATTGATTTACTACTCTACGCCATGTCGATAAATTACAATATTATATTTTATGACCGTATACAACGTGTTACAAAAGTACCCCTAATGCCGAATATGGTAGATAGGGACCATTAAACTGATCAACTTTTACTATGGGACCAACTTTGAAATCGCGATAAAAAAATCAGCTGTTTCATACATTTTATCAAAATGATTTTTCGATTTTAATTTTTGTATGAAACAGCTGTTTTTTTTGCGATTTCAGAGTTGGTCCCATAGTAAACGTTGATCAGTTTGATGGTCCCCATATACCATATTCGGCATTAGGGGTTTTTTGTAGCATACATACATCAAAAAACACATTCATAGCAAAACGGCCTAACACATTCATAGCAAAACGGTCTTCGTGAGATAGAAGAACTATAATAACAAACACAACAAAAAAAATTAAGTATTTAATTTGGTGTAGTCGTTCTGAAGTTATGCGCTTACATACATTTCAGCGATTTATTTTTATTTGTATAGATTTTGAGTTGTTAAAATAGTTATTTTACCTCTCTTATTTATTTTAATAACTTCAAATAAACAACTCAAGCATTTACCATGTTCCATTTCAGGCTACAAATATAGTCAAAAAAAATATGAAATATCAATATAATATAAATAAATATAAAAAATCAAATATCTCTTCATCGTCACTAATATGGTATAGATTTTGAAAATATGTGAAGGATCCTACTAATATTATAAATGCGAAAATTTACATTAAATTAATCGTAGAATTAGTTATTAAACATAATAAATCAAGCATGAACAATATGAGGAGAACAATTAAACGGTATGAAATATGAGGCACTTTTGCTAATTTATTCAACAACGTTTTCTTACTTCCCATTGCGTGCTCCATTACTCAAAGAGAAATTTTAAGTTAGCTGCTAATTTTCTTTAAACGAAACACGTTTACAATAGTAATTTCATATTCAGGATAATGAAAAGAAAGATGACCGACGAAACCACCGGCACCGTAAAAATTATAATACGAGTATAATTAATAAGTTTGAAAACTCACATTCGATCCAGACTTCCAAAGACTTTCTATGTTATATACTCGATCGTTTATGTTATTGTAAGATCAATCTGAAAAAAGTAGTAAGTATTATTTTAATATATAAAAAATAATCAAAACTAAAAATCGAACAGGCAATATCATACGGACGCATTTCTGTGACCTTATAATCTACGTTTACGAGAAAAGTTTATATTGCGTATTTGGTATAAAAGAGACTTGAAACATACCTCGTGTGTTGTTATCTTCAAACTTTCTTTCTTTCTTATTTTAAGATTTTATTTTACGTTGAGAACATACCTACAGTTGTTAACAAAGCTTTCTCTTTCCAACAGGCCGTTAACGTAATTCTTTGAGCAAACTAAATGTGGCCAAAACAAATAGAATAAAATTTTGCGAGCTTTCCTCGAGTACGGTCGTCCAAGTTTTATTGGTCTTTCTAATGAGTTACACAAGAACAGATGCTAATACACGTTCTAGGCAAACTAAGTGTTACTAGTGGCTCTGTGAGCTGTAGACCTCGAGTTTGTGACATTTTTGAACATTTTTCAAAATGGCTGAAATATGTATTTTGAAGAAAATTTCGAATAACTGAATCGACAAATAATTAAATATAATTATTGAATCTGCTCACAAAAATTCACAAGAATCGGTTGAGAAATTCGATCTGTAAAGGAGAACGTCTGTTCTCTGCGTCGCATTTCCCACTGTGTATGCTTTCGTATGTCCGTCTGAACAGCCGGACATACGAAAGCAGTTTTACCCAAGCTGAAACGGAGATGCATCGCTCGCGCTTCGCGCTCGCTTGGTCAAAAAAGACTTTGCAAATTACTAGTTTTGCAAGTTATCTAGGCTTAGAAATTCGTTGTAAGCCAAAAGTCTAAAACTATGCGGCCTAAAAAATAAATGTTTGAGAATGTGCAAGTAGCGCTCTTTCATATGATACCCCATAGTACCCTCACTTCGAATTTTTAAGACCCCCTTTCAATCCCTGTTGCAATAAATAAACTCTCTCATTTGCAATACAGTTGGGCAAACGTCATCTAAAAGTGAGTGTGACCTTAACATAAATTTGAATTACCAAGTGAAAAGGCAAACTTAAAAAAAATAGACTAATAAGTTATCCAGTTAAGAATAAGGTGCGTTATCTTGCACAATCGTTAAGTCGTTTTAAGGTATCTTCTAAGCTTTTCACCGCTATGGATTTTCAAATATTTCCTAACAATAAAACGAACAGTCCGATCGCCTTTTAATTGTTTTAATTAAAGTCTTCTTACAAAACGTTTCACAGACGTTAAAGTTTAACTTCGAGGAATTAGTTTGTGATTTTCTTTATCTTTCTTTCTCGGCTTCGAGAACAATCCATTCTGCCGTCCGTGGCAATCCTGGAGTAATTACTACATACATTGCGGTACATTACGGCCAGACCAGCGTCAGGTGGGTTCACGTATCGCCAATTACACTTTGCGGGAAGCATCTGAAGCGGGTTCAGAGTTTTAAGTACTTGGGCCACTGGGTCACAGAGGACTCTGATGATAATTTGGACATCGAGAGGGAGCGTAGGTCGCTGGCTGTTCGCTGCAATATGTTGGCTCGCAGATTTGCACGGTGTACCAGGTCAGTCAAAGTAACGCTTTTTAAAGCATACTGCCAATCTTTTTATACGTGCAGTCTGTGGGTTACCAACACGCGGCGGGCATTCAGCGATCTAAGAGTCCAATACAATAATGCCTTGAGGGTGCTGTTGGGGCTGCCATGGCGATGCAGTGCCTCCAACATGTTTGCAGAAGCTCATGTTGACGGCTTCCATGCGATAGTGAGGAAACGGTGCGCCTCCGCGCTGACTCGGTTGCGTGGCAGCAATAACAGCATCCTTAAAGTATTTGTTGACAGATGGGACATGCCTCTGTTGCAAAGATGGGTTCATGCTCACACCGTGACAAATACGATGCTTTAATATTAATGTAATATTTTAATTGAATTTAATTTGGTTTGATTTGGTTTAATTTAATTTAATTTGATTTAATTTGATTTAATATTATAGATTCTACTGAATTGTATTAATTGAAGTAATTTACTAACACTAGTCTTAAGATATTGTTACTAACATTTTTATGGGCCTTGCCTGAAATAAATGATTTGAATTGAATTGAATTGAATTACAGTTGTTTGTTCCCGCTGTTTACACTGCAAAACGTAATGGGTATGGATTTATTTAAACACTTGTAACACGAGTCTATTATGTAAGACAAGTGGTTTTAGGCTTCTGGTTTTGAATGGTTTGGGGTCATATTCCAACAACAATAACTTTCGAAATATGCAACACGCTCTGTGTGATTTTTATGTCATTTTGTAGGTATTATTCTTATGTATATTATAGGTAGAATAATGCAATGCCGCAATGCACATGAATGTCCTAGTATTTGAGATATGTCAGAGAAACTAAAAATACCACACGAATTTCGGATTAAAATTTACTTTAGTAATTTTTTATGACGTATTAAAGTTGAAAGTTTACACATTTTTTTCCTTGATTTTTTTGTAACTGTAGGACTTTTAGATCCTGAGAAATTAATATTTTTCGGCAGGGCTCAAAATCAAAATAAAAAGTCAAATTTAAAATGGCAGCCATTCCAACACCACACATGTTGGGGTCCATCCCTGTGGGTGTTTTTGTTGATAAAATAAGGTGTATTTCATGCCTTTAAATTATCGCTAGTACAAGACCAAAGACACTGTATAATGTAGTATATAATGAGGGTTGTCATTTTATTGTTTGTCCTCCTGTCACTAACGAGTACCTACTTGTACAATTTTGTAGTTCTATTTGCCCAAAACCTGTCAGTTATACACGTGTGTGACCTACCTACATCAAAACACGATAGCAGGTAAACTTTGAGATCTAATTTTGTACTCTTAATCCTTCATTATGAACTAGTGTTCCAACTGAGCCGACAAATAACCAGAAACTATATCAAATTATAATTACTTGTGCCGTTGTAATTATAATTACGTATGCAAATTTTAATTAATCTGTATCTAGTTTCGTGTGAAGGTGCAATAATATGGACACGGCTCTGGCTGACACGGTAGTATTAAGGCCATTGTCATTATAGTATGATTAATTAATTTGGGCAATGATATCATGCGTGATACTGATGTGATGACCGACGCTTTAGAATTAGTGCGGACATTAAACTTACGTAATGGACTCAACGGGTCAGCTCTTTGTGTGATGTGAAATGTTGTCACCCTCTTCACTGTCTTCTAAATACATTATAGTACATAAGTAATAATGTGTATGATACATATGTTTTCTGATAAACAAACAAACTTAAACGTAAGGAACCTGAAATCAAATGAAACTATTTTCAACTGCTAATTTGTGTTCGAAAAATCGAAATACTATTAGAATTGCCAACCAGATTGACCCCAATTGATGTGATATGAAGTACGTGGAATAACACCTTGACTTACTTTTTTATATAGTAGGGGGAATGCATTTGCGCATTCTGGAGGAATGTGGGACTCGGGGGCACTACCCACTAAACCCCCTACTACACTACATCCTGCACTAACACACAAGACCTACGGAATCGCGGAATACGGTGACACGCACCATGTGGTCCTGGTGATGACGCACTAATTAATTTCACCCTTACTTTATTCCGATCCTTTTCAGACTACGGAAAGTCCGGAACTCTCGTTCACTTTATTTACTTAGTACGTTAGCTCCTTTCTGATTCTTTATGAACAAGGAATGAAGATTCATGGTTAATGTTCTTATCCCAGAGTAGGTGTGTATGAACTATAAAATATCCTTAAAGTATACAGGGTGGATTTTTGAGACGGGACAGTAAGGGCAGCAGTTACAGAAAAACGTTTCTAAGAGACAATCCATAACTTTCTACAATATTCTGAACTGCGTTCACAGATTTTGAAAAAAAAAATACAGTCAGCAAAAAAAATATAAATACCAAAAAAATTGTATAGGTACCTATCGAGTCTATTCCACGTGGGGATTAAAAGACTCTATGGGACCATTTATGATATGAGTAGGTACTAGAAATCGACAAAAACTTTTCTCATATATTCGGTAAGATTCTATATTGGCCAAGTAGGACTGGCTGAAAAAAGTAAGTAAAAGAAATTCATATTCAAACGATTTAATATTTTTTTTTTAGTTCTAATGTTGTAGAAGATTTGCCTGCGTGTGTGAAGCCGGTATTCTAGTTGTTGTAATTGTAGTTTCTGTACTCAAACAAGTCTGAAATGGCCCCATAGAGATTTTGATCCCAACATAAAATAAGTTCGATAGGCACATTCTTTTTGTGATTTTAGCTTTTTTTCTGACTGTTACTTTTTTTCAAAATCTCTGAATGCAGATATTTTATATCTAAAAATAAATGTTGTATACTAAATTATAACTTATAACTTATGCAAGTGACCACAGTCCTTTCTCATTACATCACTTTCTACATAAGTCACAATAGTCTAAGCTCGTGTGAACATAACAGTAATTGTTTACTAACACTATCTTTCATGAAAACATACTGACTAAGCACTTGTAGTACTAAGCATCAGTCGCTAAGCTGGTGTAAATATGACGTAATTTATATCCTAGTATGATACTAGGTATCAATAATAGTACACGACAAAAAGAAGAGCATCGATCACTGCCGCCTTCGTAAGAAACGTTAATACCGCACAAAACCAAGAAGTACACACTAGTTGAACCTCTATCAAAGTATTACGCCCTTCGTGGGTTTGACAGATGATTCGGGCACTTCATCTTGATCCTAGCGTAGCTAATCAACTGTCATTCTATATCGATTGCGGGGTGGATATAAAACGAAGTGATTATTTCCTCTGTGGATGAGTATAGACACATTACAGGCTATACCGTCATGGTATCGCGATATAAGAAGAAATTAAAAAAAAATGAACTTAAATAAACGTTCATTTACGTTTATTTAAGTTTCATATAACCATCTTTTGTTAATCTTTGTGTTCGTTTCCATACTGTAGGCAAAAACTTATAACAACTTATAACCTCTTTTTGCGTCGGGGGTTAAAAATGCAAACGGTGTGCCCACAAAAATGTATATTAGAAGGAAATGAAGTAGAGTAATTCTTCACATTCAGTGGTGCGGCAGGAATGAAAATTCCTGTTCGTGCCACCAGAGAAAAAGTTTGCAGATGCTTTGTGTACAACTTGCCAATAGTCATTTCGACGACTGCAATGCAAATTAATGTTACTTACAGCATTTGCACCTATTTGATGTATGTCTGACGTCCTCCTTGGTCGTACACCGGTTTTCAAGGTGTCGCCATCTCTGAGGTCCCGGGTTCGATCCTCGGTTGGGTCAATTTAGAAAACGAACTTTTCTATATTGGCTCAGGTCTGGGTGTTTGTGATACCACCGTTGTCTCTGACTTCCATAACACAAGTGCTTTAGCTACTAACTTTGCAATTGGAGCAATGTATGTGATGGTGTCAAATTTATTATTATTAATTTATTTCCGTACTAAACTAGAATCTTATAAAATACTTTAACAATTACTAAAATCCAAGATTATGAAACCAATGGGGTAGAGGTATATCTCATAAATATTTATTGACTAATACTATTAGTAAGTACTTACTTCATCCTCGTGAAATTCCACTAGAGGTGAAAATTTTCGATAGGTAATTCTTCCTTGCCGGATGTCGTGACGATCTCATTGCAACAGTCTGATCCGTCCAGTAGTTTGAGATGAATCTGTCAGTGAGTGAGTCAGCGCAAATTATTTGGTTTAGTATTATATTATATCTCTACAAAATTGTAAATAAAATCTGTGATGTCAATACGCAACACATAGCAACTAACTTCTTTATATGTATAAGCCAATGGAGAAAACTTATAAATATTTGAAAGGTTGAGGAGGTAAACAAGATAGCTATGAATAAATTGTCTGGGATACGATATTACAACGCTAAGGATCCCGCATTATGGACTAACAAGGTTATTGACCTTTATGTTTTTCGAGTTAGCAAAAGCAACAACTTTGTAAATATTTCTATAAAGCCATTCGATAGGTACTACTTAGGTACTTCTAACATAATCTTAATTCAAATGCTTACGTCATGTTTTATTTTCTAAAGTATATTTTTTGATAATTTTAATGCTTTAGTAACTACCTAGTTAGAAAATATTATGCTTCGATGAATTCGGTATTATTTAATGCTCTAAGTTATTTACTAGTTCTCACATTCACATTTTACCTAGTACTTTTAGGTACCGACCTAATACAAAAAAAATACCGTCGACTTGGTAACCTCCTCCTTTTATTGAAGTCGGTTAATAAATGAATCGGCCTACTCCGGTATTATGTCAGCAACACACGCCTGCACAAAATTAAGAAGATAGGCAGGAAATGTTCAATAGCGCGTGAAAATTGCCGTTTCAAGAGGCATTCAAAGATAATGCAAGCTCTGAAACCGTTCTGAAATTTTATTGCTGTTTTCTTTTAAGCTGTAATAGTTGAATTTCTGCCATGATATTGAACTGTATCGTATTGATGGTGATTGTTAAAGTTACGGATGAAAAAAAATGACTTCGCTTCGCGACATGTATTAAAAAAAGTTTTTTTTTAACATGTTGTGGTTGTGGCAGGTGGTTTCTAAGGAATAATAACCATTCTGCTGGTTACTCCCGTACTATTGTTACGATGAAGTTATTTTAATTTTGAAGAATTTTTTCACGCGTAAAAAAAATCTAAAGCTTTTTCCAATAGGTAGGAAAAGATGGAAACAAACAAGATCAAATATTAAAGGCAACATAGTAACATGTAGTCGGAGGCATAGAATTTAATGTAAAGTAAAATCATTCATAATGTCACGCTATACATGCCTCCAACTGCATGTACTATGTTGAATTTAATATTTGATCTTGTTTCCATCTTTTCAGTTGACTTGTCTTGAGATGCGTGCGGGTTTTTTTTATAAGAAGCTTAAAAATAAAAGCAACAAAGAAATTGCTCGAACATTTTATTCTTCAGTCCCATGCCCGGGTTTATAGCGAATAGAAATAACTGAATTGAATTCAAGCATTTATTTTTCCCACTAACGTCTTCCAAAACATTCAAATTGTTTACTACAAAAAAATACATAAAAAAAAATTAGAAAATATACCGTCGACTTGATAACCTCCTCCTTTTTCTGAAGTCGGTTAAAAATAATACCACAAGTTATATAACATACGCTTGTAAAAAAAATCTGTTGAGTTTTAAGTAAATACTTAAATATTAACTAATTTGTCCCTTCTAATATGAAAGAGAACGGATGTAGATTTTCAATGGAATCAGCATAGTTCATAGAAATTTTGAAATATGTCAACTTCAATTTCAAAACTGATAACTAAAATGTTACATAGTGTTGCACCAAACACTTTATATTCAGACATTGTATTCAATATCTATATTAGATATGGTACAGAAACAATAGTAGTTTAAATCTAGGTTTTTAGGCAAGCATTAATATTCGTCATTATATTCATGATGAACTTATTAACGCTCCGCTGAAACGTTTGTTTTGCCTGGGTTATGCCACGTTATACCGTGTCGATGGGAACCAGGCAGATGACTTTATTGTTCTAACTACATATACAGTGGCGATCACATAATTAAAGATACCAGTAAATTTTCACACAAATGAGGTAACTTTGAAGCCTTGGTTCTCCGCCAAGGCTTGATCTAGCTGTGGTCTGATGATGGCGATCCAGGGAATGAATGGAGGAGATTCAGATCGCTTTACACACCCAACTGATCTAATCAGCATTCTAAGAGTTTATTGGTGTTTTACAAATAACCCCGTATAAATTCAGGCAAACTCAATACTTCCCCGGAAAAAAACACAAACAAAATGTTTCCTAATTGTCTTCTTCGCTCTGGGAAATGCAGCGCGATTCACAGACAGAGGTAGATTGGTCATACATAGGTACCTAGCACAGAGAAAACAAACATTTCTCATAGTTTATCCCTGTGTTGTTAATGTTATCTGTGGTCATACCCACAGGTAGGGGAACAAAATGAAACTCGGGGCAAAAGGGCAAAGAGATTTATCTGCGATTAGTACACACTCTCGTGACCTATCGTTATTGGATTGCCGCCCCAATCTGTCCTCCAACTATCTCTCACAGATAACTATCTTGTTCATACGTTTTTTTTCTTGTTTGTTTACTAATTCATTAGATTGCAACAAGTAGATATAGAATAAATTGATTAGAGATAAATAAACCTAAAAAAGACGTTCAAACGATCATTATACAACACTTTATGCGAATACAAATACGTTATAAAATAAATTGCTGATAAATTGTCTGTGGCTCAAATCGATTCATGCAGCCAAACATATTTTTCGTAGAATAATTATTCAGTTATTTATTACTTAATCTAATGTACCTAGATCATTAAGTTTCTATATGCCTTCGCTTGTGAGAAAGCTTAGAGCCTCTAAGTGCGAAAGCAACTACATATAAGCAAACTCAACTACTTACATAGTTACAATAAATAAAAGCGAATCGCTTCGCATCCGCTCATGCTTCTAGACAAGATTCAGCGTTGTAGCTAGGAGCTGCAAGGGAGGCAGCTATGCCAGGAGCACAACCCTCAGCGGGGCGCACTTTGCTGACTCATAGATATAAATTAGGCTTATAGCCTATAGACTTATGTCTTGTGGCACAAAATTCAAATCTTGCCAGGGGCGCACATTATCCTAGAAATGTCTTGGGGCGCAAAATTCAAATCTTGCCAGGGGCGCTCATGACTAGCTCCGACGCTGACTAGACTTTACAGAAGTTCAGTGAAAATCTAAAGTGGCTACATTCGCGCTGTACACCAGCGCGAATGTAGCCACTTTAGATTTTCAGCGATTCACAGCTCGTTTAGCGACTAATTTGGGCTTTATGTGTCTCCTCCACAGCCACATAAAGCCTGGAACCGATGAGTCTTGTCGGGTAAACGAGCACGCGAGAAAGTTCACGGTTTACACACATAGGCAATATTTTTAGCTTAGTATAGCTTTTAATTGACGAAATAAATAAGAGTATGATCCTATATATTCCACATAGGTGGTAAGTATAATGCCTCTACTGAGATTCAAACAGGAAACTTTGAAATATAAGCTAGCACTTAGTGGGTTATCTACCTATGTTCATAATTCAATAAATTAATAGACCCAGCTGTGGCAAAATATATAATATTTTGACATGACATAGACAGATTTTCTCATACCTAATGGGATTCTGGAAAACCCCGAGTTGTATAAGTTGGAAAACTCTTTGACACACTTCACGCAAAGTCGGTGAAGTTTTCCTGGTTTGGATAATACCTCGAAACTTTCTAATCCGTTTAGCAGGCTAAGGGGGTAATTCTCAATCTCCAACAACGTAACAACGAGGTTATACCTAAGTAGATATATTTTTACCCGCATATTTGTAATTAAGGATCAAATGAATCAAGTTCCTATGAAATAAGGAAGGGAAAGCAGATTCGTACGTAGTATTTTAACTTGTAATAGGTTCCTTTATGAAATAGGTAAAAGTATCTAAGACTAATTAAAATGAATACCCTAAGTTTTACTTATTTTCACGGGTTAATTACAATCATTGCATTGAGCTATTATTAAAACTAATTATTTACGATTATAGGTATTATTAGAACCCACTCAGAGGATGCTTTACCCAACTACCTACCTACAATAATCGAAAATTTGTCTTCTAGTTTCGGGACGCTACTACTGCTACAGTCAATAGGTAGTAAAGAAGCTGAACATAAAAAAATCAGCAACACAACTTCCTCGCTTATACATGCGATACCCAGTACAATGCATCATCTGGCTGGATACTACAAGACAATAATATGCCGCTTCGGCTCACGGCACTCAATCACCACTGAAAGCAGACGTATACCTACCGTATACACAATAGATGAATACTTGACACGCGAGCGAAGGGTTGAAAAAGGTCGAAAAAAAGATATTTGCGCGCAATTAGCGCTTTCTAGCAGGCTTATTTGAGACTGAGAACTAGAGAGAGATAATAGTATAAAGCAAAATTTTCTATGTAAAAATCTTTTAAAGAAATAAGCTTTTACTACTTACACTTTAGTACCTAATTAAAAAAAGAACTAAAAAGTTAAACATAATTTTATTCCGATTAGAAATAAGAAACATAAATACGATACATAATACATTTTCCATGCATACCCGTACCTACTAAATATTTGTGTACTTATGTATGCTCTAAGTGTATGACAGTCACAAGTTTTCGAAACAAAGGCCCTTTTCTCAGCTGGATGGTCATCGATTTAAAAGTTACCTTTAAGAAAACAAAATTGTTAATGCCAATAGTAAAAGCAAGGTGAAATATTGCTATTAACTTTGTTGTAGATATGGGAAGGATGATTAGGAATATTTTTCCGCACCAAGAGAAATTGATTTAAGTAGGTACTTACTTAGGTACCTAGGTACTCACCGGTTTTGCAGGCCACTCGTCAACCAAACTTGTAGGCTTATCTGCATCGATTTAAGCTTTGTTCAACCAGGCATAGCTACCTAAATTTAATTGGCATTCATGATATTGATATAAATTTAATAACAAATGATTTATCTTTTACAGGATTCTAAAAAATTACGAGCTCAAATTAATGTTCACGATTGAATTGTGGTCAGCACTTTACACAGTGTCTGTTCAATTCGTAAATACCTACCTACATAAACTGAAGTGCTATACTATGTTGAAGCTAAATTTTGATAAAATTTCGTTATTTTCAGTGTATCAGTACAAAAGCGGACAAAGGTGAGTCTGGTTTGAAAACGTAGTGAATGCAACTTTAGATGTCACATGTGCTTTATAGTATGATGTAGGAGGCTGCCCTAGACGATTAAAGCACGAACACGCTTAATGATCTTACTAATAACATGAGTTTAAGCTTAAAACAGTTATGCAGTGTATTGTCAACGTAAATGTTATTATTTGACCGAACAACAAAACGCTATCATATTCCTTGCTCACACGCGGACAGTAATAATTGATTTAAGTCATTTAATGTGATAACCTACATTGCATGCCTAATAAATCAACATAAAATGAGTTTCAGGGAAAAAAATATTTACAGTCATTACATCGAATACCTATTTTTTTTTATTGAAAAACTATATCAACTACAAATAACGTAACAAAGGTTACGTTATTTGTAGTTGGTATAGTTTTTGAGAAATTAGCTTGTTAATACTTACCTCTGTTAATTGTACCTGTGCCCAGTCTCCCTACCTACCTCACAAGCTCAAACTCCATTTTTTTGGGACTTTTCAAACTGTTTTTCTCTCGTAACACTAAATGCATATTGACACTAATTCCTATATTGGTTTATAGTAGGCACTAGAGCCGGGAGCGGGCCGTGTTCAGTGTTCCAAGTCAGTGGTTCTTTACTTCATCAGTCGCTGCGGGGACTCCATCGCGAGGACAACTGGCGGGCGCTTCATCTAGTTATTTGTGAATCTAATTGGACTATAAAGGATTGTACGAATCCTTGGACCGCGAAGTAGTGAGCTCTTATCATTGATTTTGTTGTGAAGTGTCAAGAAAAACAAAAGCTTTGGAATACAGTTATATTAAAGTGCTGAGAACGAAAAATATACAATATTTTCAACCCTTAAAAATATTATATTGGTTGTGTATGAACAAACTTACTGAGACCACAAAAAATAGGTTAACAAATTAAAATAGTCCGAAAATAGATAGAGAGTACTTTGTGTAGGTACTCTGTTAAGCTAAGAATAACTTTACTTACTAATTTGTTTCATCAGAATCTAAATCACCTATTTTATAGTACCATAATGTACAGATAACAAATATTTACAAGTTATGCAGACTCATATCATATCATAAGTGTACAATTACATTTTGTTACTGGTATTGTAAATTAATATTTTTGATTTATTTGATGATAATACAAAAAAAGTACAGTTAAAATCAACATTTCACATGTAGGAAATTTATATTTAATTAATTCTCTAACCTAACTTCATTTGATTATAAATAAATAATGATAATAGGAATTTAAGATTTTCCTAATGTGGAATATTATCTTATACATAAAATTTGTTTACTTAAATACACTATTTTGGCTGTCTGATTGGAACAATTCTTTCTGAAGGCAGTAATCTTACAACACAATCAGTGCAGTAATCCGTGCCAGTGTTGTCGGTCCACCTCGCTCCGAGGAAACCAGTATTTTGGCATCCAACGCACATGGTTTTGGTTTGATAAACTGGAGCCGTTTCGTCCAGCAATCTTTGCTCTTTCGCAGCTTTTAATAAATCCAGCATATATTGATTACTGTTCCCTGCTTCTGGAATTGCAGCATTCTCATTGTGATCACTACTGTCATATAGATCATCCATTTTTACCGGCACATGTAGTTGAGGAAAGAAAGTTGACTTTTTATAGAAATTAGACCTCTTGTCTCGAGCTACACCTTTGGGTGCCCTACCTGGTATAGGTAAACCGGCCTTTGCTAACTTTGCAAAATATTTTTGTATTCTACTCATAACTTGTATGGGTGTTCTAGTGCCAAGATCTCGGGCTATCTTCTTATATCTTCTTGCTTCAATTGGCTCTTCTGGATATATTTCTAGCAGTTCTTCTAAACGTTTCTGTTCTTCACATGACCACAGCTGGTTGAATGTCTCAGGTTTGCTATCAGTGAACTTTCTGCCTCTCACTTTGAGATTGTTGTCCAATTCATTTTTATTTGACTTTATATCATCATTGTCCAGAGACGTATCAATCCCATACTGACTCCAATCAATATTTGGCATCTCTGCCACTGTTTGTCTAGGAGGAAAGTTTACATTACCTGATTTCAAATCATTAATAAATTGCAAAGGGTTTTCCAAAGCTTTGTTTTGTGCGTCAGCTATTTCTTCAATACTCTTTAATGCATCAACCTTCTGGGCTTCTAATTTTACTATGTACTTTAGCAGGTCACAATAATCTTTGTTTCCACGCAAAGCTAAATGATCCGTTTCAAATGCAAATTCACCGTCAGATTCATGAATTTCCGTTTCAAAGATTTCAATTTTCTCCATTTCAGAAGCTGTAAATAAAAAAATATCAATATTACCTACAATGGAAAGGAGGCTACACTCAAATTTGTAATAGATTAATATAAAGTGTTTTAATCATGTCGAGTGTTAAAATACAAAACAGTCCGAAAAGATTAAGTGTTAAACTCAAAAATAAATTGAATAATGTGCAACATAAAAAATGCAAACCTGAACACAGAAGTACTTCTCTAGAGGGATGGACAAGCCGGTAAGTAATAATATATATTATCTAGCATTAATAGATAAACGCATTTTCTTATATAAAATATAATATAATACTTTCTACGCTCAGTAGTTCCCAGACAAAAGAAAGATTAAGAAAACAACGCAACACTCAAAACACAACCGACACACACAAATAAAGTGTCACAACAAACAAGTCGTCATGACATGACATTGACAGGTGTCAATAATATAAAAAATGTCAAATATGCGTTCGTTCGAAAATTAAGACGAATTTAATCATATTTTTTTTATTTTAGAAATGACTTAAAATGCTTAAAATAGTTTCTAAAGATGATTCAAATTGGCCAGAAAGAGTAGAAATTAAATAAATGAGGAACTATATTTTTTATTACTTAATACAGTTAGTGTTGCCAAATTATTCACGATTCTGACGTCAAGCTGTAATATTATTTAACTCACATCAGTTTCTGCTAATATTACTAATAAATGAAATATTATTTAGAAACATTAATTTATGCGGCTGACTGATAACCAAAAACTTGAGCAAATCAGTTTCTGAACGCACGAAGACAGTTGAGTAGCGCCATCTAGTAAACTCTGCTGGAACTATAGCAAAGCGCTGCCGTATAGTTGTAGAGCGCCATCTGTTAGTGCTGCGCGGTAGTTTTATACTCTTTTTTTATTATTATTTGCGTTCTCCTGAGATGGCGCTGACACTGACTCGCGGTTTGTTAAAACCAAGAACTCTAAAATATGAATTTGAAGTTCTTGGTTTTAAACCATAGAGTACACTGTAACCAGTCGAGTTCATTTATATATTGTCAGGGCCTTAATGCTCTGAGGGCAGGGCCAATGGTTCAAAATAAATAATCATAAATATCTATACAAAGTTAGACTATGTGCCGGCAGTGCACATTTTTCAGTAGGTATCGTAAGAAACCCTGTTTCCCTTTTTATTCCAGAATCCTATAGATTTAGCTGTTTAAATTACTTACTTGAGTAAAATTCCCAGGTGTATGCGACTTATAGTATATAAGAAAAAAAGTTGAAGATAGGTTTTTTTAATCCGGAAAAACTGAAAAAATGTTCTTCTAAAACTAAGCTACATATTTAAGTTTCACTTACCATATTTCCTATGCCTCCTTCAAACGCCCACATTTTAATAGTTGGATGAAACTGTAAAAGTTCATACAAATCAATTATTTTTCTTATTTTCGTTTTTTTCCCCTAGAATACGCAGTACTAGGCGGAGACACAGTGTAAAGTCTTCTATCCGATATAAAAAATGGACGCCTAATTCCATGGATAATCCTTAGTCACACCGGGATAATTCGTCCCGATCCATAGTCGCACCAACACATCCTTGACCCAATTTGCTTCTTCAACCAGTGTTGTAGGAACTTACAGCTACAATATACCAACATGTTACAAAAATACCCCTAATGCCGAATATGGTACATAGGGACCAACAAACTGAACAACTTTTACTATGGGACCAACTCTGAAATCGCGAAACCAAAAAAAAGCTGTTTCATACATTTTGATATTTTCGTAATTAATTTTTGTATGAAACAGCTGATTTTTTTTTCACGTTGTATTATGGTACACACAGAAAATATTTAGCTCACAAAAAGTCAAATATAGTAATAATCAAAATAAAGAAATACTAGAAAAAAAATACTAGTATTTATTTATCTTAATATAAAAATTGCATTGTGAAATGCAAAAACATCTAAAATTTATTAATCAAATATAATTTCTTAACTCGATTACAAGTTTGGGCACGAGCTGTCAGAATCACACGAGAAGGGTTCGACGATTTCAATTTTCAGTCGAAGGGGCTTGCCTTCAGAATATTCAAATCCTTATAAGTCTGTTTATCATTGCTTGACTTATCTAGTTAACAGTTTTTGACAGTTGTCATAAGAAATTTTATATATAATTTGTGATACTTATGTTACAAAAATACTCGCCCTACACCGGGCCTCTGTAAGATCTATCAACGACGTCTTTGTTACTCGTATTATAATGATTCTCTGCGTAGAGTAGTTTGTTTACTTTGTTGGACAATGCGACATAGAGCTTTGTATGTGTACCTCTGCAGAGAAATAACTTTTATTTTAATTATTGTAGTGAGACTTGGTACTGAATAAGTTTTTAATATTAAGAATGAGTTACTCTGTTTGTAACGCACAAGCGGAGAGCACGCCACGCTTAAACTTTGTGAATACAAGATTGTACACACGACAGCACGTCAGGTTATACAGTTAAAATGCGAAAACAGCTTTTATTACGTAGGCCATAAAGGCGGTCTCAAGGTCAACATGTATAGTCTGAGGTGCCGTCGTGTGTACCTAACTAAGTGTATCGAAGTGCCTAAGTGAGATTTCTTAGTAGGTAAGCCACCCGCCCCACCTTCTGTTACAGATAGCTCTCTTTGATTATTGTCCAGTAGTTGAAGTGGCTTAGCGGAAGAAGCTAAGTTGGAACTTGGAACGAAGCCAACATTCTGAGCGCTCGCCGTTATACCTGAACTAGCAACTTTTAAATTAGACTTACACTTTCGTATGTTTTGATTTAAAAGTTAGAAGCTTCTTAATTTTAAAAGTCCTATTCCCATTTGCACTAAACTTAACTACAACTTGACCAAATTAAAACGGTGTCATGAACTTAGCTGTCATGCGCCTAATTATATTGGTCAAATTGTACTTAGTTAGGAAAAATCCGGCGATTCTAAGTTTATTGTAAATAGGTGTAAATTATCTTAGTACTTCAGTACTTAATACTTATCTCTACGAATTCCTGAGTTAAAGGGTCTTGAAAGACAGACAGAGACAATCAATTTATTCTTTAAGCATTCTTTGAGGTTTAGTACCTACATAAGAAACCTAAAAATTCATAGACGACCAAAAAAATGAGAATCCATTACCTTTTATTACGTAATTGTTTTATCGTAGCAACTCGCAACAGCATTATTTCAAAATAGGGCTCCATAAACAATCACGTCACTCCCTGCCGCACAATTAGCAGTATTACTGTGCTATTAGCGCAGCCCACGCATGTTAATTGGCCTCAAGCTAATTAGATATGAATCTCGGGCTATGTTACGCTACTAAGGTTATATAGCATAGGTACTCGTGTGTTGTTTAAGAATTTGAAATAACCATGAATTCTTTGAAGTCTCTTTGACGCCTTGTTTGTCTTCGGATCGGAGTAACTTTGATTTATTAAAAAAAAATGCATTATGCTATGCGTATACTGCCGTGGAATATCCAATCGGGTTGATAAGTTTGACTTCTTTCTCCTAACTACTAGCCCAACCAACCACACGCTTGCCAAAACTTGGCAAGCGTTCACAAGCTCCAAGCCTCGACCAACTTTGGCAAACGCTTTGATGCCATTTACACTCCTGCGCAAGTCGCATGCGCTTGCCGCAAGCTTCTTTGATCTGTGTTCGAAAAAGAACCAAGGCCCGGAACGGCGACAAGATCTTCCAAGCTCTCGCATGCCACGCCAAACATGCTTGGTACTTGTGAACGCTTGTCGAGACTTGCCAAGCGTGTAAATGAGGCATCAGAATCTATACCTTTGGCAAGCATCAGCCAATAATAATTAAATATGAGTTGATGCTAACAAACTTTTTCGTTTATCGAACGGAATATCTCCAAAAGAATGAAAATAGTAATTGCAAATGAAAACTTTATCCTTAAAAAAATCATTTTCATATTTGCATGGTTACCTTACGTCACCAAGTTATCAATGGAATTACTTCCTGGTACAACAAAGAAACAGATACGTTAGTTTATGTCCTTCCTTACATAACAATCTAAGTGTTTTCGTGGAAAGTCTCATGTTACACTATGTCATCACTTAAGAATGCGTGGTAATATTACAATAACATGAACAATGAACATGTGCCTACGTAACTTCACATTTGTATCAATACACAGTATTAGCACAATTAGTAGTAAAATTGTTTGTATTTTTACAATGACCAATGGTTTTAAATTTCACTGGGTTGTATGCGGTATAATATATGATATTATACTAGTATTTATGATATTATTAGCTTTAATATAAACATTCACTCCAGTTTTTTAAATTACGGTGTCATTGTCATTATCAGCAGCCAATTTGACTAGATTCTGAAAAAATAGTTGTTGAAATAATGGCCTTTAGACATATTAATAGAGTTTTCTTTGTAAAGTTCTATTAACTTTCAGCTTTCTTAACACAAAAAGGTGTTGCCATCTCTGAGGTCCCGGGTTCGATCCCCGGTTGGATCAATTTAGAAAACGAACTTTTCTATATTGGCTCAGGTCTGGGTGTTTGTGATACCACCGTTGTCTCTGATTTCCATAACACAAGTGCTTTAGCTATGATTTCCAAACTTTGGAATCGGAGCAATGTATGTGATGTTGTCAAATATTTATATTTATTTATTTATTTAAAAATGATTTTAATTTTTTCTAAAAAGCTGAAAATGTTGCGATATTCTACAGCAAACAATAATTCAAACTGACGAAAGCGTTAAATTTCATCAAACAGAGAACAGTTACAAATACATGGGAAAAAGCGCTTGTTCAAAAAAATTTACCCTACCAACACTAACCCAATACAAGGTGTTATAAAAATACTCCTAATGCCGAATATTGTATATAGGGACCATCAAACTGATTAACTTTTACTATGGGACCAACTCTGAAATCGGTAAAATAAAATCAGCTGTTTCATACATTTTGATATTTTCGTAATTATTTTTTGTATGAAACAGCTGATTTTCTTTCGCGATTTCAGATTGGTCCCATAGTAAAAGTTGATCAGTTTGATGGTCCCTATATACCATATTCGGCATTAGGAGTACTTTTGTAACACGTTGTATAACACAATATTTAATTTATGGTACAAGTCTCACTAAAAGTGTTCCAATTCAAGTTTATTTTTTAATAGCTCTGCTGTTCCTGCCTGCAAGAATGGTCCTTGTCTGAACAGCGGGTTGCATGCTCAATTGGACTTGATGCCGTACCAGACTTTGGCTGGCTGCCAGAAATCAAATTAACAAAGTAACAGTCGCCTATGTATGCGATGCATACATGACTTTTGTTAAATTGTAAAATCCTACTGGAAAAACGCATTCTCGACATTATTTTGTTGGAAATAGTCTCTGAAAAAAACCAGATAATTATACTGCAATCATGAAACTGTTTTTTTTCAGAATTACGAGTAGTTAAATTTATAACCGACCTTTTATTTTGAAAGCGGATGCTGCACTTCGACTGCAACATTCATTTGGGTTGCGGAAGACACATAATTTCCTGGCTGTCGCGAATTCGCAGCAGCTTTCCTATGTTCGGCTATTGATTATTTGACGTGACAACCTGAGTGGTGCAGTGGTCATCAACATGCCGGTCTACCACGCAAGAGATCCCGGGTTCTATATCCGGCTGGGCAGAAATTATTGAAATGATTTATCTTAATTTCTATGACGGTTCTGGGGTTGCTATGTATAATATGTATATACTTAAAAAGTACATAGGTAGTATATCAGTTGTCTTGCACCCATAATAATATTTATTACAAGCTTTGCTTAGTTTGGAGCTAGATGGCACTGTGTGAAATTGTCCAAGCATTTATATTATTATTATCATTACCTAAACACTTACATTGTAAATTGATTTTTTAACTTTGAAACGAATCAATTAAGTGTTTTTTTTTATTTATATTCATTATTTATTTAACCTCGTTATGACTGCTCGTGCTTATGTAATAGTAGATTATGCAACAAGGGCTTAAAGTAGTGGATTATGTCCCGGGCGCTGTATTGATTCCTTTTACTCGGGGTTCAAGATCGCCCAAAACAATTACATATTTAAGCCCGCGATGCATACTCTACTTTTTATAATTTCTGCGAGGCAATGGAAACCAATGACTGATATAAAGAAAGAAAGAATAAAGCCTAACTCAGAATAAAATCTCATTGCACCTAAACATTTTTGAAACCAACCTTGATTAAGCACGACTACATGGGTAGCATTCCAAATTCAAATCACATTATTTCCCATAGGAAAAAATGATATTCAGTACAATATTATGACCCGGCTAGACCGTGGGGCTGTAATGACTTACTTTAGGAAAGGTTTGCATGACACATAATATGCCATTGACGAGCAGGTAGGATAAAAAGGCTTTTTTATGTTTTATTTACTAATCTTTCCATTTATTAAATTTCATGTAGTGCAATTTGATTAAAAAATATTCTGACCTATAATAATAATAATTCCGGAGTCAAACAGTGCGTGTTTTAGATTTTACGCATACATTCATAAAATAATGTAGGGGTAACTCGCCCTAATGTTGGCCTCTCCCCCAATTTATTAGCCCCAAACTTAACATCATAAATTAATAAGATTGTTTTCTTTATTTAGGATTTTGTACAGTTTGAGTATGTATTTTTGTTAAAACTTTGCAATTTAAACTATTATATTTTAATTTATTGCCAGGCAAATAATTGGTATGGAAACAAAACTTAATTCTAGTTTATTGGACTACGGCCAATAACAAGGATACTTTCATTATTATTATTTTTTCAATAGGAATCTTATTTTAAGAGTTAGTGCTGCCCTTCCGCCCTTGCGTAACAAAGCACAAAAACCCATACGAGCCTTCGCAGTTTCGGCTTTCTGGTCCCCTGCTTCAGCGGTTCCCAAACTTTTTTCACCGCGGCACCTTTATTGTGCTAAAAAAATCGCAGCACACTTAGTCTTAAAGTGGTTTGACTACTTAGGAAAACAAGAAAACACAATGCAGTATAATGCTCATTCACCACTAATGCGAAGAATGCAACTGTTTTTATAAATTTTTCATTATTTCCTTTAAGTTTATAGAAGGTTATGTCAATGTTACCTTTAAATCACTTGATGCTGTAAGTTTGCTCCTGTATCTGTTTTTTTATGTAAGCGTTAATACGTTAAAAATGCAGATTTTTTTGTAAAAATTAAGGAATGTGTCGGCACCGCTTGCATACGCTGACGGCACCCTTATTTATTTTTATGTCATATTTTTGTATCACGCGTGAACTGTCAAACCCATAAATAAAAAACAAAACAGGTTCCATTTCATTAAAAAATACGAAGTATTGATATTTTGTTATACAAGGTTGTTCATTTCACGTCCATTAAAATAACAATAAAAATAAAAGTACGCAATTCCGTGCCGCGAGTGTGGTGTCATTTAAAAGGCCTATCAAAGGATTTTCTCGAATGCCCTTGCTAACGAAGTTGCGGGCGGTAGCTAGTAACATTATAATTATATTAAATTAAAGACTGATTATAGCATTAATCTAATTTATTTAAGGAGATTACAATAAGGCCGAGTTCTCAAGATGTTCCTTTGTATATTTTTTACTTAATTTAAACTACCTAATTTCTTAACAACTTGCTTTATTTTCCTCTCAACCTACATGGGTACCTACTTAGCTTAACGTCAGCAAATATTTTGGCATACAATATCTAGGTCTTCAAAGCATCCAGACATTAAGCTCATTAATATTGGTAGGCCAATAATTGGCGCAGTACATGCCAATAATAGGTCAAAAGGGGCCAATAAATGGCCTATTGGACTATGGTCTATTTTGATAAAGACGAGTGTAATGGCTTAAAACGACTGAAAATACTGGAAAATTGTTTTGCATGTAATTCTCACAATATAGTTATTTATCTGAACGGATAAATGTAGGAAATATTTAACATTTGAGGAGCTTTTTTGGAACGTATTGCTTGAGGGGCCAATAATTGGATTGTTTACCTTATTTCCTGTTGTACTTAAGTAACCGATTACGGATTTTTTTATTTATTAATTAAAATGTAAAGCTGCCTGCTAAAAATTTACCCTGGAAGATAAACCTAGACATTTATTTTAACGGGGATCGACACGCCTTCTCCTCGTTTTTTTTGCCAAAAAGGTCATGGAGTTTGAATATTAAGGCGTTTAATAAGACGGTTAATGGCTCAAGGTCGACGGGCCGATTATCGCAGCGATAACAGCCGATGGAAACGGAGCATCACTCTTAATGGCCAGGTTGAGAAAATGCCTTTTTTACGTGGAAATAGCTATAAAAAAATACCAACCTCCTTTTTTAAAGGAAATATTTGATTCGTTCATTATATTATGTACTCTGTGCCATGGTTTGTGGTAACTTTTTGTTACGAATTTTGAACCACTCGTAAAAACTGTAACCGTTTATCAAATGGGTTTGTACCTAGTGAAACATTTTTTTCAACTGTTCTGTAAGTTTATACAACAAACGTAACAAAAGGTTTTGCAAATTTTACAAAACATGTATTCAGGTTACGGTTGTTTTCAGTAGACCACATAAGTAACCTTATTTTACTAAGTGTACACTAAGTCACTGAATCTTTTCGTATAACTTTAATGTACTGTAAGCAATAAAAGCAAGAGCGAGCTACGTTCACATTAACCCGGCGTCATGGGGGTTGTGTCACAATTACCCGCCATTTTTTGGTTTTCCTACAATTTAAAAGCTAAACATCTTACATTGCTGTTTCTCATTAGCTGGATTTGTAGAATTTCTTTACACATTTTGTCAAGCAATTAGTCGGGCAATAACTGCGCTACGTGCTACAGTTCATCAAAGTTCAAAAAGGTAAATTTGACCCAACGTAACATTTTGCGCTATGGTGAAAATGTCGCCATATGTATGTACTTTTTTCATTTTTGTTGGAAGCACACTTTCTGTGATCGATTTGTTTAAATTTTCTACAAACAAAATACAATAAAAAATGGCTGGAGAAAAAGCTGTGTCGACTGCCTCAAAGCCCCAGATGCGGGGACTTCTCAACGCCGCCATCAAGAGGAACCTGATCGTAGCCATCGTCCTCTCTGGAATCTCCGGTGTAGCTTTCCAGCAGTTAGTCGGTTCTGAGCGGAAGAAGCGTTACGCTGAGTTCTACAGGACCTATGATGCTGATAAGGAGTTTGAGGAAATGAAGAAGAAGGGTCTTTTCCAATCATGCTGAATGTAGACGATCATAGTGTAGTATTATCATGTTGCTGTGAATAAGTTAATATAACTCAATAACTTTTTTATTTACGCAAATATTAGATTTTAGTTTTTTTTCATAGATATAATGAGTTAAGTTCCTATAAAGTGCCATTATAAACATAAATTGATACATTCTAAATGAGATTAGGGTTTAGGGTGATTTTTAGACCCTTTTAAACATATGTATTTACACAGAACAAATTCTCTATTTTTTTGAGTTAATAATTAAGTAGAACGATATGCAAACAATTTTTTTTAAACAATTTTGAAATACTTATGAAATATTTTAAAAAGAGTATTCGGGTAATAATGACCCATCCCCGACGTCCGTGTACTTATTTTGAACCCCCATGACACCGGGTTAAAAATAAACTTTTGGCAACTGCAACTGTGCAGTGCGTCGACCCGACCCGCATTCGGTTTATCTAGTGTGTCATCTTTTGTTGTTGCAAAACATTACATACTACCTACGTATAGGTAATATACGAAGTCGTACTATTTTAAAACAGTAAAAGTATTTTTTTTAAGTTTTGAAAATGTGAAAACTGATAAGTGTTAGAAATGTAAAAGCTATTAAATGCAATGAAACAGTCATCAACAAACTCGAAAATTATAACAGAATTTCGAGTATATGTTACATTGTTTTAAGTCTACCCTTCTGGAACGCAGTATCTGAAAATAATACAGAGTAGTTTTTAGGGTTCCGTATCGAAAGGGTAAAACGAGCCCCTATTACTAAGACTCCGCTGTCCGTCTGTCTGTCTGTCCGTCTGTTACCAGGCTGTATCTCATGAACCGTGATAGACAGTTGAAATTTTCACAGATGATGTATTTCTGTTGCCGCTATAACAACAAATACCTACTAAAAACAGAGTAGAATAAATATTTAAGGGGGCTCCCATACAACAAACGTGATTTTTTTTGCTCGTTTTTACTCAATATTGATAACGGCAAAAGGTAGACGCTTGAAATGTTCACACAATATTAAGTTATTACTAACTTTAAAAATAAATAATTAAATTAAAATAAAACAAATATTTAAGGGAGGCTCCCATACAACAAACGTGATTTTTTTGCTCGTTTTTACTCGATATTGATAACGGCAAAAGGTAGACGCTTGAAATGTTCACACAATATTAAGTTTATTAACTTTAAAAATAAATAATAAATTATAATAAAACAAATATTTAAGGGAGGCTCCCATACAACAGACATGATTTTTTTTTTGCCGTTTTTATAAATAATGGTACGGAACCCTTCGTGCGCGAGTCCGACTCGCACTTAGCCGGTTTTTACATTTTCACAAGCTGGAATCACGTTCCTGAGTTTCTTATTAGATTTTTATGTGTATTAAATATTGATAGTTGATGGTATAAAATGCCAGCGATCGAGGGTAGAGCACGTAATTCATTTGCAATAGTTTGCTGGAATCCCAGCAATATTTGCTTCAAATAAATGAAATTGCCAGAGAGCTAAGTTTCTTTTGCGTTTGCAAAGTGTTCTATTATTAGACAGGTCGTCAGAATTTATCTGCACAATATTACAATTAGTCATCATTCATCAACTGTTTTACATTAGTTATTTATTAAATAACAATTAGATTTTACAAGTATCTATGGTCCTGATTAACTTCTAATACGGAAATAGTTTTTTTTGCTATTATTATGTACGAAAAAGTAGGTATGAAGTAAGCCTTCACGAGTTTACATCATTATTTAAGTTATTTTTATTCATAACTGAATTATTAATATAGGTAATTTATTATGAATACAATGCGATTCAATTGAAAATAGACAGTGATCCGTGGCAACTTCACTCGATAATGAATGGTGGTGTGCACAGATCTTAACAGATTAAAATACATCGTTTTGTACCGCAAGCGCTCTGAAGTTGCCGCAAATCACATTCTATTGTCAATTTAATCGCATTGTACAAACTTTAATAAAACTTTTACCAATGAATTTTATATTAAATAACCTAGATCCGGTGACCTGCGACGCGCGACGGAATCCCGTTATGACCACTGCAGCGCTAAACGGCGCAAGATAGTGGGACTTCACTCCGGGTATCAACATTCACTTAACTTCGTCACTTCGATGACGGAAACTTTTCCGAGTGTAAGGCCAAGTAAGGCGGTCGCCTCGCGCATATGCGCCGTAATACAGGGTAGCAGTGGTAAGGCTCTGCTCGCTCAGTCACGTAGCAGCGGCCGCCGGCGATGCGTCTCGACCGCCTACCACGAGACCGATCGGCGGGAAACAAAAACAAACAACTTCCATGAACACACCTCACTCGCTTAATCATCGTCTACGCCATTAGATTGCGTCCTAACCTTATCTAAGCCTGTCAAAAGACGTCGACTGGGTACAGCAGGCCTAGGTCGCGTGATGTAACGAGTTTGCCCCCGTTTATTAATGTGATTGTTCCCCGGTGTAACCGTATTGCCGGGTATGCCCAACGTGATAAGTAGCGTTTAACTTCGCGGAGTGAGTCTTTAGTGACATTTATTTTCCTTGCAGTTTACTAACAGGATTAAAATGTATTTTAGTCCGTCCCTTAGAACTTTGAGATTAAATTAGACGAACAAGTTTAATTTTAGCTGAACTTTTAAGCCCTATTTACTTTTAGAGACTTATAAATAGGCCAAAGCATGATCCAGTCATAGTGGGGTGCTTGAAATAGTTTTAGACGTTTAAGCTTGGAATGTTGAAGAGTGTGAGATCGTAAGCGATAGCGCGGATGGTGTGCGATGGTGGCGCCATGCTGTGCCTGGAGTCGCTGATGGCGCGGTGGCGCGACCGCGGCGAACGCGACAGGGAGAGGGAGCGACGGGCGCGCTCGCGCAGCCTTTGTTCCTCAGCAGCGGACGGCAGCTTGCTGCAGCTGTTGCACAGGAGGGCTAGCAGTGCTATGTGAGTAATTCACTCGTCTTTCGTTTCATAGATGTCTTCAGCATTTGTTGCGTCGAGAAAACCTCTAGTCGTACCACAACAAATTCTGCTGATTTTCAATACCATACAAATAAAAATCAATAAAACTAAAAAAAACGTTTGATGTATATCTTTGTTGATTTTGCTGTAACTAAAAGATCGGTCGATCGATTTTGGCTTAGTGGTGAATATTAATCAAATGTTGTTATCACCAAACTAGACAAACAAACTTTTATTCAATTATTTGAATAGATACCACAACTAATTACAAAAAGAGAACGCATTTTTTTTAATTTTGTTATACAAAAAACGGCCAAAGTCAAACGAAAACAAATAAGTAATTCGAAATTTTAATTTTCATTCGATTTCTTTAGTCGCTATAAAGCACCTGGTATTAATTGGAATACCGCAAGGAGGGCGCCGTCGTCGTCGCTCCAAATAAGATTTAATTGCTATCCTTAATTACCAATTTTAAGGGAACTATATTTAAATATAAGTTTGTTTATTGGAAACACAACAGCTACACGATTACGTATTAAATTAAGAAATCTACTAACACACGTTAATAATAAAATAAGTTTAAAAACTAAACCCCTACTACGGAAAAATCGCGCTCTAAAAAGTACGAAACAAGAACATATTCTAGTCCAAAATTCAATAAAAAGTATATAGCCGTTCGTGTCGTGCATGTACACGGGTACACATAGGACAAAACTGGCATGCGACTGCGGTTATCTTTTTTATTGAATTTTGGTCTAGAATATTTTCTTGTTTCGTACTTTTTGGAAAGCGATTTTTCCGTTAGTTGGGTTTTAGTTTTTAAACTTCTTTTTTATTTTAAATAATTTGGGGTTGAAAATCGGACGAATGCAAGCAAAGTCGCGAGCAAAAACTAACACTGTAGATAATTTTTTGAGAAGTGCTTATTAAGCCCTTTCATTTGATACCCAACACGGCATCATTAGGGAATATTTTTTTAGTTCACTACTTTAAGTCCTATAGAGGGCGCCGAATTCAATTTAATGTAACGTCACATAGCTTATAACCAGCGGACAATCGAGACGCCTTTAAAAATACCTCATTTGTCAAATTATGATAAGTAGTCTAGAAGTAATCAGAGAACATATGAACATTCGTACATACATACATACATACCCTCATACATACCGGTCAAAATCATAACCCTCCATTTTACATCGCCGTAGTCGGGTAAAAATATAGGTAGGAACTTAGTTTCTAAATCACTGTTTGTTTTTATCATAAGATTACAATATTTCAGTTCAATAATTCTGGAGGTCAGATTTCTAACATTACCTTATCGGGCAGCAAAGTTATCTTGACACCCTGAAAAAGTTAGTAGACATTAATAATGACCACGCAATTTTGCTTTCAAAGACTCTTTGAAGATGTACCAAATACTGCAGAATGACAAAATGTCGGTGACAGATTTCCTCTATTATTTTTCGTAAGGAAACGCCGTCTGCATAATTCATTATAAGTTCATGATAACATTTTTGAGGAAAAAACTGGAGTCTCGAGAGCAAAAAATAAATAATCATAAGTCGTTAAGGCTTAACGATGGGACTATAACACGAACAAATTGTGAAAATCATTCTTAGAATTCTTAAAAAAACAAAGCATTTTTGAAACGTGGTCGTAGTTAAATGTCTACTAAACTAAACGTTTCCAAAATATTTTCTTCTCTTTTCTGCACAAAACCACGCTATTAATTCTGGGCAAAAACTGAAAATCAGTGCTTTGCTTTATAAAATTACTAAGTTTTTGCGTTTTTTCCGTCAATGCGGCACATAGTTTAGTTTATTATTATTTTTTCTTTATAATGTTGTCATTTATCACCTGTGTACTGTGTGTGATGGAAATAAACAATGTATCTATCTATCTAACCATCAATCGTAAAGATACTCGTAGATTCGATTTTAAATTAATTTTGGTAAAACTATAACTTATTGACAGTTCCGAAAGCATTCTATCATAGTTTTCAAACTTTTGTTTGATATGTGTAGTAGTTAGTACTTCTCCATTCAACTACAGACCCCAGGAGAATAAACGTTGGTCACTGTAATTGCATAATAAAGTCAGTCAAAAGTTTCCGTCAGGAATGCGTAACTGTTCGACTGGCCTACTTTGTAATAGAAAATTGGGTCGTTGGAGGGATAGACTATAAGATGCAATGACCTGATATCTTCCCAAATTGGACTCACACGATGTGCGAATACCACACGGATGTTGGAATGTTTTGTGCCGAATTTAATTTCCTGTTATTCAGATTGTCTTTATCAGAAATCCGTACAAAAATGCACATCTTTTATGATTTCAGACAATTACGAGTATATAATCCAAGTTACGTAAACCCTTTTTTAAATGTTTATAAAAAATTGATGCAATAATAAGATGGTCCAACAGTCGTAGTGTTTTATTGAGTCTACTTACTATGTTTTTTTATATTGTGAAAAGAGAAATATATGTAGCTTACTCCCGCAAAAATATATGCAGGATGCACCGCCCGCCCGCCCACAAAAAAATGCACATGCACACCACAAAAATATCAGTGCACAATACTTGCATTTAGCATGACAGCGACACACCTTGCACCTTCACCAATTAGACTACTCTACACGTGTTTAGATCGTGCGTGAACCAACACCGAATGCATTCGGTGTTGGTTCACGCACGATCTAACTCCTGAGGATGCTCCGGGTTGGGGCGAAACACGTGTAGAGTAGTCTAATTGGTGAAGGTGCAAGGTGTGTCGCTGTCATGCTAAATGCAAGTATTGTGCACTGATATTTTTGTGGTGTGCATGTGCATTTTTTTGTGGGCGGGCGGGCGGTGCATCCTGCATATATTTTTGCGGGAGTAAGCTACATATATTTCTCTTTTCACAATGGTTTGGGACTTCCGCCAAGTAATGCCTGATTCAATCAAATATGTTTTTTTATAAACGGGATAAACATATATCCACACTGCTAGTTAGAAAGTCGGCTATTGATCGCAAACCGACTGTTTTGTTACAAGAAGTCGTTTAAACAAGTTCGCTGAGTAACTACTTACGTTGAATCACTATTTTTTAAGCAACCTTGAACCTCGGAAATTTGAAAACAAACATTTTCGGTTGTATTATTCATAGTATCGAACAAACTTAATTGGTAAGCTGATAATGTGGTCGGAGCATTCATTCTCACACTTATCACTAACGTCTACGATAATAAATTTTATGGTATCGTTGACTTAACGGGTAATTAAAAATCACGAGTGACCTTCACTAAGTTGGGGCCATTTGCGACTAGAACTAGGTTTACTGTTCACCTGCCCCACTCTAGGCGATTAATACCGAAGGCGACTTGGGTGGTAGCGAGCGTCACCTTGTCATCGTGACCCTGTTTATGACAGTACGATAAAAAGACATTTAACAAATGAAATAGATGAATATAGTACTGTCACTAGAAAAAAGTAAATAAAACACTTTTAACGGATACTAGCACGGTTTTAGAAAGTACTTTGGTGTTTAGTTGGTTTTTAGTTTTGATTTTCCCGTAAGAAAGAATAATAAAACCTCGAGTGTTTTACGCAATGTCTGTACGCGTGTATACGTTAGAAGTGAATATAAGAAAGAAAGAAACATATTTTATTGATAACAACAACACAAACAAAAACATGAACACTTAAAAAACAGAACAAAAGAAAAAAAAAGCCTAGATAAAGTTATATTATATACAGGTGCTTAAAGATTACGGGTGAGGCCAACGGGTAGCTGTCCCAGCTGTGCTTTTGCGGCATTACGCAGAATGCTGCAGAAACGCTGGTTTTCAAACAGCTCCCTGGACGATGTGGTGAGGTGACACAATAGAAATAAGGAAGCAGGTTAAATAAACATAAATACTTTAGACTAAATAAATAAAAGAAAAAAAAAGTTTGTGGTGCTGACTATCAAAGTGTTAAATGTCCATTGTCTTTTGACAGTCAAACGTGATAAATCGCTATATCATATCGTGTTTCGGTGGTCATGCTAGGGGCAGGCTCATATCATAATCTGTATTATTGTGATTATTAACTGTTACGAACTGGCAATCAGGCCGGGTTTGTAAATATCTTATTGTTTATTGTTTGTGTTTGGATCTTTGCTCTTTTTCGATCTGTCATCTGTCTTCGCTTCGGTTTTCTGTTTCCTGTATGGTTTGTATATTTTATTATTATTAATATAATTGCTTTACTACCTTACTTTGAGCCTTTCTCCTTTTCCCCCTCTTTAACAGTAACAATATTTGACTTATATTGTTGTTTCTTTGGAAATATGTTTCAGGTTCAACAGAATAAACTGAATATTTGAATGAATTGAGTTAGAATAGATAGAACTTATTACTCTAACGAATTGTCTTGTAGCAATTTCGTGAACGCGCATTTTAATTAGTCGTATAAGGCAGATATAAAGAAAATGAATATTACGAACTGAATGAAAAACATTGGGCAGTCTAATAACTTAGGTTTAAAATTCAAGAAATACTCGGTACAACTTGATAATAATTTTAGGTAACATCACCACAGATTATGATGGAGTTAATTGAACTAAGTTGTATGAAATCATCACCATGTTTTTATTAATGGTACTACGGTCAGTGCTGTGTGGAAACTTATTTTATTTTTCTTTATCAGACCACTCGTATTGACCTTGAGTAACAACTTACATGACCACGGCCCTGAACAAAGAAATTTCGGGTTACTCAAACGAAGAAAATTCTGCAAGCTCAGCGCTTTCTGTTTTATCGGCCACGCTCCAAATCTGAATTCTTCTTTCCAATAATTGCTTACTTTTGAATCTTAATTAAAAAAATATACCTCATTGAGCATTTTAAACTCCCGTAATGAAGTAGGTATAGAGAAAAACATCTTAATAAATACTTGTTATCGAAAATTAGAATCAAAACTGTACAGATGTCTGTAAAATTATTAAATGCCGAAAAGTCTATGTTTTAAATTAAACTTATTAATAGAACTTAACAATAAATGTAGAAAAATATTGTACACTTAATAACCTGTTTTCGGTATCATACAAATAAACATCTTTGCAAGAACCAAATTACTAACGCAAACAATTTCACAGCCGTTCTCAAAACTTGGAATGCTTACATATAAATGTGAGGAACTTAATTAGAAACTCAAATATATTTACTAAAGTAATTATAATGGTGTACATAACATGAATGAAACTCGCAGAATAACGAAAAATATTTCTTTAGTCACTTGACTGGTTGTTAACTGCTTACATTACAGCACAGAGTAAGGCCAAAGGCTATGAATAAGTGTATAAAAACCAGTATTTATTCTATGTATTGGTAAATACGTTATGACGTGAAAAATTAAACTGATGCATGATTTTCGGCTCGGTTTTTAATGGTATCACACGAGTCTTCTTATACCTAGTTATGTTACATATGTTTCATACACTACTTTATCTACTCTTAAACTACTAAATTAAAGATCAATGTTAAAAAAGAGAGAGAGACTTTGCTGGTAATACCTTGGTTATGAGTCATTTCCGTCGCTGCATCTTAAATATCGGGTGGAGACCAAAGACTTCTATGTGTATACTACACGTGGAGTCAAATTTTCTTAACATAAACTGCTATCAGACAATTTAAAGCAAGAATAAAAAAATCCTACAAAATTCAGTAGGTACAACAAAAAATAAAATTGAAATGATTAAATAGGTTCAGAACTTTTTGCTAACGGTACTTGACTGTTTAACTGTCATTTTCGATTTACTTTAACAAGGTCTCATCCCATTCTAATCGCGCGCGGATTATACCTACATGATGGATACCGTAGTGCGTAGCAACTTCGTAGCGTCTACGCTACGAGGTCGTAGCATTGAAGAATATCAACAATTTTTAAATTTTACCTTACAGTACACTTTTAAAAACATAAAATACTTTCGAAAACAATATTTTATGGGTTCAATCAAGCTTTGAAAGATTTGGTATGTACACACGACGGCACATCAGACTATACATGTTGACCTTGAGACCGCCTTTATGTCCTATGTAATAGAAGCTATTTTCCCAGTTTAACTGTATAACCTGTCGTGTTGTCGTAGGTACATACATAATAAAATTGTACCTAATAGTCCATTTTAAATAAGAAGTCCTTTTTTTGGGACAAAGTAAAATATTTCCTTAGATAAGTAACGGAATAGAGTCCAGTATTGATTTACAGCAATTTTCTAATGCAATCTGACTTGTCAGTACCTATCCATTTTGTTAAATTAAGTTCTTTAGGTACTTACATTGCTTACCTACATTTTAAAACACTAAGTAGGTATGTACCTTAGTAATAATAAAAGAAGGATCATAAGATTTATGACAAAAACCAATTTATTTATTAAGCTACCTCCTTACTTTTGCATTTTTAATCTCGCATCTCAGCGGCGGCGCGCGGAGCGGCAGGCGGCGATTAAGAAATAGTATACAGGGTGTACCGAAACTTTGCCACACGAAGGGAAAGTATCTTAAATATTAAAGTTAGGAAATTTTACTAAAAGAAGACTTCATTTTGATTTGAAAAATAACTGGAACTTTATTCAAAGATTTTTGAAAGTCACCTGTCTTAACCAGGAATCGAACCCACCAAATGTGAAAAAAAAACAATATTTTTTTTTACGATAAATAAATAGATAGATAAACCATTTATTTGCATCACAGATACACATGCACATGAACAAAATAAAAGGAAAAAAAACAAATCAATACAATATACCAAAGATGTGTGGCACAGCGATGCAAACAGGCAAAGCTCAGCGTGTATCTTTGCCCCGAAAGAGCAAAACGCTGGTTTTCAGCAGCTGTCACCTGTAGAAAGACGCAAGAACGCATTAACAAAATGCAGTCAGTGCCATAATAATACGAAATTAAAATAAATCCAGTAATAATAATACCGATGGAAAGAATTACTCATCAGCATTATTTTCTCTTGAGTAACACAGCTGACATCATAAAAGAAAGACAAGAAATTATCGTTACTTCAAAACTACTCGTTTGATTTAAATGAAACAAAAACAGATGTATTTCTAGACATTTAGGGCTACACGCTCAGTTTCAAGTGTATTTACGGACCTAGTGACATTCTTCATTTTTATAATCAAACTTGTATTATTATTTCTTTGCTTTCACATTTTTTGCGAGAATTATCTCTCTTTTGTTTATTTCAAATAGAATGCTAAGTTACCAAGCGTTATTTTAAATTCGTAAAACAGATATGCCTCAGCAATTTAGCAACAAACGAAGAGCGATGTGCGCACAATTGAAAATAAAATTTATTATGCCTGATAACCGAAATTCGTATATTGCTTTCTGTTCCTATATTACACATAGGGAGCTAAAATTATTATCTCGTCTCGACTATGAACACATTTAAATTATTTGAACATAAACACACATTACACTTAATTATGTTTTGATCGTTACTTATTTAAAAAACTTGTCATTAGCAAAACTGGCAGAAAAATCTACTCGCATCTCCTTTTCTAAAAATTATTATAAATTATAAAATAGTCAAAGCCAGGCTACTTATTAGAAAATTAATGGCAACTCCCTAATAAAGTTCATTTCTGTAAAAATAATAATTAACAGAAACTCGATTTGTGCTTCAACAACTTTAACTATAACGGTAGTTTTACATTAAATTGGATTTTCTTAGAGATGTAATACGTGTCTATACGTGGGCTTACCCAAATAGCCATTGATCAGGCTCCGGCGCACGTTTCCGTGGTTATTGCCCAATCAAACAGATGGAACCCACAAAATGGACGTGTTTACTTTTAATCTAAGGCTGTAGTCGATATCCCTATTAAAGACTCTTCTACAAATACTTAGACAGAAGAAAAATCTCAAAAGCTTTCTCATTCAGATGTTAAACGTATCGTGCTCAGCAGGGTGAAATTAGTCTAAAAAACTCACTGTTACATTCCATGCCGTTCACATCGAAAAATTTAAAAATGATTTTAAGTTTTTTAGTATTTGCATAGAATTTGTGAACAATATTTTTAATAACGACTATTTGTAAAGCACGTCATGTTAGTTATATGATCGAAGCGCCATCGCAACGAACATTTTTTTTAAAGTTGGCTGTCACGGTACGCTCAATAAAACATTTTGATTTAAAACTTGTTATTCTAATAAGACTGAGGAAATGTTTTCAGTGCGTTCTTCTATAGATACCAGTTTACCTGAAAAGATCCTAATTGAAGTACATAAGTACAAAATTACACTGATATCGGGAGTACATTATTAGTTCCTTTGGCATTTTTCTTAACGTAGTTTATAATAATTATACCTACGAGTATATTCTAAATATTTTCACGGTGGCCAGCCATTCGTAAATCATTCTCATTAATACCTATATTATATTACAGTGTAGAAGATCACGTCTTTGAACGGTCTCAGCCCCAAAACCAGTGAAGTGCGTTGGAATGGAAATTACAGATCTAATAATAAGCAAGGTACATAAATACTTAACTTAAAAAAATGTAGATGAAAAATAGTATCAGCACTGTAAAAGAAGTATCGTTAAAGAGAAAAAAATGTTACTTTGTTCTGTGATTAAAGTTTATGTTAGCGTCAGCGCCCACGAGCAACTTTTTGTAGCTGCGATTATCGCGACGTTAGTCACGGCGTTAATCGCGGCGTTTTTTGTCACTGGCTAAGTAAACCCTTTGTCACTCTTGTCAGTGTCATTTCGCGGGCGATTAGTCGCTGAGCTTCTTTTTGTAGCTCCTGGGTGTTTACGTATTGAACTCTGTATGTTCTATTCTCGGCGACAAAAAATCGCTCAGCGATTAATCGCTCGGAGGAGGGAAGCCTTTTGTTTCTCTTTGATTTGTAGCTTGTTTCTATTTATATTGATACTAGCTTTCGCCCGCGACTTCGTTGACCGGGATAAAAAGTAAAAAGTATCTATGTACAAAATTTTAAGTCTCTAGGTCTAGTGGTGGGCGTTGATCTGTCAGTCATCCCTTCATTAGTATTAATTATATAATTATATATTAATTATATAATTATATAAGTAATTTTGATGTATGATCCTCAACAAAAAATAAACTAAGTGATCTTTAAGATTATAAAACGATTTGAAACTGAGGTGAAATAATGATTTTATTTAATTAACTGTAATTTTTTCACTAAAAATTAAATCAGTGTAACTTCTTAATTTTGCATTTTGAAGTATGAAAAGGCTCACGAATTTTCAAATAAAAATACTCATTTAAAACATCGATTTGAAAGTATGATGATATCAATCAATTCCAATATAACGTGATCTACGAACAATATTCTAAAGTGACACTTGACTGCTTTATTCAAATAAATGCCGAAGGCCTATCTTCATTCAGCTTTGATTAAATCAAATTGGTTATCTCTAGATAATAGTTAATCAATCTATTCGACCGGACCGGTAATTGCTACCGGCTATCGCTTCAATTAAAAATCTCGTATTCACGTATTGATAGTTAACCTTTATATTAACTTTACATCTTTAAAAGTAAAAATGAATCGCCGAAATATATGTAAGAGCATAACTTCTGGACAAATTTAGATAATTCTTATTTTGTTGTGTTTGTTATTATCAGGACAAGGTTTGTATAAAAAATGCGTCAAAGAATTGTACGGAAACACGTAAAAAAAATATCGTTTCCGTTATTTGAAATCACAATATAAATAAAAAATGGCGCCATCCGTGCCAAGCCGGAGCGGGCAGCTGTTTTATAAAATTAATCCAGGATACATCATAACTGCCTACTATAGCTACTAGTATTAAGAGGCACAATATGGAAGAGATAATAAATCAATGTAACCCAAAGTTTATGCAATGGCCGCTATTTAACGTTATATATTTTTTTTATAACTTAAAAAAAAGAATATTTTAAAAAGACTAAAATACCTACACTGAAAATGATGTTGAATTGTATTTTTTATTATTTTCTTTTAATCTGAAGAAGTACAGAACTTGTTGAATCAAAATAGAAAAGCAGTAACTTGCCTACTTAAATTTTAATACGAGAAAACGATCAAAATATCTTACGCTGTGTACGCGCGAATGTTAGCACGATTTATTACGTCAACGAGGCGAGAGACACGTCCACAAAATATTAATACTGCGATACAATCAGCAAACATCTGCCGTTCCTGGTCGGGACGACGTAATAATGTAATCATTTATAGGCTGCCACTTGAACAATACATGATCTATATAATGCGAATTGGCTTCCTCCTACCATTAATTTACGTATTTATATGTTATGATATGAGATAACTAATATTACAGTCATTCAGTCAGTCACTCATGGATTATTGATCAAAAACGCACAAATCTGGTTGACAAAGCGCAATAATTATTCGGAATAACAGATAACATTGTGAGTACTTCAGGCTACCAATACCATTTATATAAAAGCCATATGTTTGATATTATTTACTAAGCACATCACGTCTTAATTAAATATTAACGTAGATTATATGAGTACTTCAAGAAAAAATCGACTTTTCAGACGGCAAGTATTGAATAAATTTAAAATTGTCTGAATTGTAAGGGTGGGTAGGTACCCACGTAGGTTCGAGAACCTCGTGCTCCGCGAACCTGCAACATGCTCAATATTGACGCTATCGCAAACTTCTACTTGCCCCCCTTATTGTGTTTATAAATAATGTTCATATAAATTAGTTTTGAAGTTTAGAATTCGAATTTTAGAGAGTAGAAAAAGACACTGTTTGTTACAACAACAAAAAAAAACAATTAAATAATTAAAAACTTTTCCAGTCGAATGTACCAATTGGGGTCGGTCCCACTATTCCCATTGAGAATCACCATTAATGGTAATAGTGGCACGGGTGGGTTTTTGCTGATCAAGGATTAAAGTGAGCTTAAGAGTGCATAAAGATGCATCAGTGGATTTTTACAATGAATTTTAGTGGATCTAGGGTTCTTGGTTGTGATTACTTGATAAATGAATTACAATTATTTTAGTAGCTACTCTTTTTTGTTTTATTTTAGTGAACGGTGAAGTGAACTTTTAGTGATGAATTTGATATTTAGTACTGTCTCTTGAATTTACAACGATGTCTATATAGTAAAGCAAGCTGTCATCGAGAATATTAAAGATGTTTTTGTCCAAAAATAGAGCCTTAACTAAATTATCCGAAGTTTCTTAATTAATTTGTATACAAGCAACGTCATCGTCCAAAAAACGGGATAATTAAATCACGCCTCGCGGAGCACGCGTCGGGAATAAAAACGAATGGATTTGCCAACTAACTTGACCAATATTATAATAACATTACTAACACTTTATTAGCGACACAGGAGACGTATATTGGCAACAAGGTTGGACGGAAGTACATGATATTTAATTAAACTATTTACGACGTTTTGTTGTACCCCCTCATATTGCTAGCCGAATGTTATTTAGAAATCGTAGCAGCAAAAGTGTTCCAGGTTTTCTTCGAAATTGACGAAATAAAAAATATAAGCAATAACAGCGATATATGATCTCATTTTCAGCGACTTTTTATTGCCACACTATTAAATATTTCCTTTCCATATTTAACAATATAACGACATGGCTGAAAACAAATAAAATCTCAATATTATTAATTTCGGCGTAGACAACAGCTTAAAATTATTCAAAGTGATACATGAACTGAATCTAAAACTGAAAAGATTTAACAATATCTAAATTGAATAGAATCAAGACTTTTTCTACAAGTTTTTTTAATTTTTTAACAATGACTAACTTAGCGCATAGTTCAATCAAACAAGATTTCTTTTCGCAAGTCATGTCAAAGGCTTAGGAACTTTTCTCTAAGATTGATCACGGCCGTTCGTTTTGAGGTCGACTTTCCCTGCCCTCATTTTATGCCCTTGGAAGTATATGTATACTTTAAAGCTGAAGCGGACAGGCAGTTAGTCAACAATCCATAACGCTTGGGCTTCTTGAATGATATCAGTCAGTCTAGACACGCAATTTACTGGGAGTCTAGATTGTAAAGACCTGGAGACATAGTTCACCCTTATAGTCTAAACATCAAACATCTTACATAAAAACAGCTTTCACAACATTCATAGTATAGGTATTTAATCGCCTTAATTTGGTGTTATAGGGTTACTAAGACTCCGCTGTCCGTCAGTCTGTCTGTCTGTCTGTCCGTCTGTCACCAGGCTGTATCTCATGAACCGTTATAGTTAGACAGTTGAAATTTTCACAGATGATGTATTTCTGTTACCGCTATAACCACAAATAACTAAAAAACAGAATAAAATAAATATTTACGGGGCTCCCATACAACAAACGTGCTTTTTTTTTTTGCTCGTTTTTGCTTGGTATTGATAACGGCAACAGGTAGACGCTTCAAATATTCACAGAAAATTTCAAGCGTCACTATAAATAAAAATAATTAATTAAATTAAAACTCAACAAATATATAAGGGGGACTACCACACAACAGACATGTTTCTTTTTGCCGTTTTTATAGATAATGCTTCGGTACCCTTCGTGCGCGAGACCGACTCGCACTTGGCCGGTTTTTTGTTAATGGGAATGGGAAATACTAGTTTAAATCTTTTTGACAGACGTCAATATTTACTGATTTAGCAATTGTGACTTGACTAAAACTCGAGTAGTTTATACCCTAAATAAACAAAGAGTGATGTAGATAAAGATTAAAATTACACAAACCCTTCTTCGAACTCATAATACATTCACATCATTCGAGCAGCTTCAGTAAACCGAACCGAATTCAGGTGTCCCTGAAGAGTACCAAACGGGGAACATTTGAGGTTACATTTCTACCCGCCGAGTTCACTAGGGACAATGCAAATAGTCTTATACGGCCAAACAGACTGTGTGGAGGAAATAACCTGTCACAATGTGAACCCTTTGTTCGTAAACATTGCAAAATATGTGTGTTACCGTTTTAAGTTTGGGCTCACTCCATTTACAGGATTATGTTATTTATATTTTTTCCATTCATCTAACTACGCTGAGTTTTTCGTAAAGTTGTTCTGTGATATTCTGCTGTTTGTGAAATCCAATGAGGTCCCACTCATTGGATTTATTATTTGAACAACTAACTCTTTCTCGCAATCTTTGAAGTCAGACATTATGCTTTATTCGATTAAACAACCTTCTTCGTATCCTAAATTCTAAATTGATAAAATAAAGGGTTATTAATAAAATTTGCAAAGTCTTGATTCACATAAGAAAAGCCATCAATCATGTTAATAAAGATTCTGGTTAGGTAAGTAAACACAGTGCAACCCTCCTCCCTAGTAAAATCATTAATAAATTCCCAAATACCAATTTACTTTCAATATTGTAGGTAACTTCCTACTCTTATCATGAAGGTACCATAACTACTATAATCCGCCTGCAACTAACGCAACTAACTACGACACTTGGACCTCCATACTTTTTTTTTTATAATTTGCCATACCATTTGCTTGCTTGTCTTTTGTTGTAGCCCCATTCGTTCTTTTGTTTTCTATGTACGGCGAGTGAATAATAATTTTAGGATATGCCAGACAACACTGGTGGAATTTAGGGCTAATTCTAGCTTTTAAAAAATCAAGATTAGAAAGTTGGTGCAATAAGCCCTTAAAGATTACATGAGTTTAATATTGAATGGTAAGTAAATACGAGAGATAAAAAATATATTACGAATTCCTCGAAGAAATTAGTCATATAGCTACAAAGACGAATAAAATATTCCGAAAAGCCTGAATAGACATCAATTACTCATGATATGTGTGCTGTGCTAGTATCTCTTTAATTTTTCCGTCAGCCTTGTAATTTATCGTGACTCTCATACAGAAAAGGGTACGGTTGGTTCCGCTTGTTACTAGTCTTGCAAAATCACGTCCTAACACAACACAAATGTGGCGTAATGACGTCCAAGTGAGTTAGCACTTTGTTAGGGCGTGTGTCATAACGACACAATGTTTTCGATAAAAGTGTTCAGGGTTGTCACGGAAGAGTTAATGATCCGTCACAAAGAGCTCAGATAGCTTCCACACAACGAAAATAATTTTAAAAATCTTTTACATTTTCCTCTTTTCTTTAGATATCTATTCTATATACTCTGTACTTTGTGATGCTGTGATGTGACTAAACAAGAAAAAGGTAAACAAAGAGAGAGTGCACTGGAAGAACAAAGAAAGGAAGACAAAATACTAACGTACTTACTTACTAAGGAATAGTACGAGGGGTGGAAATTGATTGTAAATAAAATCATTTGAAGTGGAAAAGTAAGGAGAAGAGATAGATAGAATCATTGTTGTATAGGTATTTAACGACAAACAATTTATTTGTACTTTGAAAAAAAAACGAAATAGTTTTTCTCGCTAAAGGAGAATGTGCAATATAAATTTTTGTTACTCAGAAAAATTGGGTCAGTGCAGCCTGTCCAATTATAACAAAAAACGTTTCAATTTTACACAGTCGTACGTCAGCCAAACCAAATAGATGATAGCATAATTATTCAAGTTTCAAATTACCAGAAGCATCCTTGATCGAGGACGAATATACGCGGTCGACGGCAATTTGACGCCGCCCGCCCGCTTTGCCGCCGTTTCCCGCCAAAATGATAAATATGGCGACCCAGTTACCAGTGACAGCCCTGTACAATATGTGATGCTCAAGTGGGATATGATTAATAACTTTGGCACATCGAATATCAGTTACATCGTCTTTGATTTGTGGAAAGTTATTCGATATTTTCGGCACCGTTATAGATTTTTCAATCCAATTGAGGGATTAGTAATTCACCCCGCTTGGATTCTTACGTGTTTTATAGAAAGAAAGAAAGTTTTATCGATACAGAACGATGACTGATATATCACCTTCTATAGCGTTTCCAGAATGTGGTTGGTTGATGCTACACAATACACACCGTTTCATTACGGTGACGCACTTTTAAATCTCATTTGCAATTGTTCAAGGGATTTTTTTTTCTACATTCACCTGAAAACCTGAAAAAAAAGTAATATATGCCGTGAAATATACTCATAAAACAACAAACACGTTCCAAACCACAGACTACATCAGTATTTAGGACTTGAGTCTACGTCTCCATCCTAAATTGGATTTACTGCCCATAGTCACGCATCGTTCTATTAATCTATATGTCCCATGCCACGTCCTCTGTTTGCCGACCAAATAGAACTATCATATTTTTATACGATATACCTTTACGCCGGAAATTAAGAGGGCAAGCCTCTCCTCTCTATATAATAACTGTCAATAACTACAGCTATCTTATTTTGCGGATATTTGTCGTTATTAAAAACTTAACAATATATATTCAATACCTCACAACAAGTGGATAATAATACACGAAACAAACATACTCTTGTAAATAGATATAATTTTTTTTCAATTCGTCTTCAACTCCACAACAAAGTAAAATCACTATCACTTTTTTTTATTTGCCAAATAAGCCAGTAACTTTACCATACCACACATAGCGTATAGTTATAAAACTGAACAATTTTTCTGACATAAATTCTACTCTTGCGGACTAGAACTAGGGCACCGCAAATCTAAAAACTTCAATCAATTCCAGAGGCACACGTGTAGGTTAACTTCTAACAGGTTCAAGCTCGACTGAAAAACTAGCAATATAACCCGTATTATAAAAGCATAGAGTCTAATAGGAAAAGCACTGAAAGTTTCCTTCTTGATATAAGCATGCAGATTATATTTTGCTTTGCATTGAGTTTGGGTAAATAACATATAGTTCCATTTATTACGCAGATCAAGTCTTACACACCAAAATCCTATCCATATTTAAATAGGTATCTTACACATTTTTGACTAAGCGAGCGCGAAACGCGAGCGAAGCGTCTTTGTTTCAGCTTGTTTGGGCAAAAATGCTTTCATATGTCTGTCCGTCTATTCTACTCTACAGGTCGCATTTCTCAACCAATTCTCGTGAAATTTTGTGAGGTTCGATAATTTTTTTTTTTTTTTCGTGCCAGTCTTTCGAGAATTTTTAAAATAAAAAATAATAATTGACACAGCGCCATCTAGCTCCAAACTAGGCAAAGTTTGTAATATGCATATTGCACTCATGGGTGCTTTTAATATGTACATACATACTTATTATACATAGTAACACCACTTAGACTGTGCTAACACCCAGACCCGTAACAGAAATTAAAATTAATCAAAATGGCGGAGATATAATGTTAAAGCGAGCAGCTCTACGAGCCAATAGTGTTATTTTATTTTACATTGATTTTATTGTAATATTGAATAGTGTTTTCGTAAATTTTCTTTATTATTTTGCGGGTGGAATCTTTTCTAGTATATTATTTAGTATTGTATTAAAATAGCATTGTAAATGCTAAAATCTCAAAGAATGTGTTTATATGTGAAACAGTTAAGAAGAAATTAAATTATATAAATATATAAATTTGTCTTAACCGTCCCAACACTAATTGTTTATTGGTAGAATAATAAAAGTTAGAACCTTTACAAACAAAACAAAAGAAACAAGACTTAGGTATAAGACAACAACAGAAGGATTTCCACGAAGAACGAACAATCGAATTGTACACACATCCGAGTACAGCAAGCCTCTGTAGTAAGTAGTTGAAAATTTTAGTACTTTGTTACACCATCTATAAGTTTTTTCCAGTAAGTTACGACCCTACTATATGAACATTATGAACGCAGAAATTGGCCTGACACGGAACCTACCTACTAAAGTGTTCAGCTACTTTTGAGGCCGTACGTAGAAACAATAGAAAAAGCTGGCCGAAACGCATAATAGACGTTGTTTTTACTGTCATCCATATTCATCAGCCGTAACGGCTCGAGTTAATTAACTTTTAGTGTGGAACTTTAAGTTTTATCCACTTATTCTTAACGTTAAGCTGGAATGGAATGACATGAGTGAGAAAATCAATGCGCAGTAAATTGTTTAAACAGACTTCGTTTAACTTTGCAAAAAACATTCATCAGACCGTTTCGTAAGGAACTTTGTGTTTTCGGTATTCGAACTGTTAATATTAGTTGACTTTTGTTATTACCCTTAGCACTTAGAATTCGTATCGAACTCAAATTATGTCGAAAGTTTTGTATTTTGTACAGCGCCCGTACAACATACAGTCATTTATGCTAGATCGAAAGCGAATGTCATTCGATAGTTTTTCGTGCTGCGGTAACTGTTTTAAAATTCAAATTGGTTCGTAAACTCAATTTGTTACCTTAAGCTGCAATCGCCCGATTGTATGTCGGAGATTGATTTCTCTTCTCATAGGAGCTTCCACGGTGGGTTACCGAATATCAAGCTATCAAAGCTCTACCGACGAGTGGACGAAAGTTAACTTGCCTGATTGTATAATGAAAGGTTACATTCGACGATGGTTTGAATAATACTTAGAACAGGATTTGAGAGTTAGTTCAAGGAATAACTTCTATTCACTCCAAAGATATTACAATGTAATATTGTACAGTCACGTCTATAAATATGTATACAGTTTAGAACGTTGTCATTCTAAGAGCTATTACTTTTTTGAACAAAAATCAATGACAAATGGCAACTACAACAAAGTGACTAAGTTCTAAACTGTATACATATTTTTAGACGTGACTGTACGTACATACTCTCGAAAATGTGAACATATGAATTTTAGTTTTGTGACTCGGTAGCTCAGTTTGAAGAGCATTAAATCGGACTTCCAAAGGTCGCGGGTTCGATTCCCGCCTGTGAAAATGATCTGGTGACGAGTCGAATTTTTTCTTGTATATTATTTAATATTATTTTGTATAAACCTCTTAAGATTATGTTTGCTTTCAAAATAAGTATTTCATTCATGCTTACGCTTACGAATGAAAAAGTGCTTCCTTGATTAAAACAATCAGATGTAAAACTAGTATTGTTTCATAAAAAAGAAAATTGTACCTGCATAAATATTGACCCAGTAGTGATTAGTCATAATAAATACTGATAATGAACACGTCTTACTGGCAACTGCTAACTGCTCTAATAGAAAAAAGATCTGCTAGATGTTCTTATATTAGCTAATATTTATAAATGTGGAAGTTAGTGCAAAGATAAATTGGATCACTAGGAAGGACATAGACTACCTATTATCGCGAAAATTAACATGAAATGGAGTGAAGTAGAGGATTAAATCTCTTATGGAGACCTAGAAACAAAGTCGTGGGCAGACGCTAGTAGTTTATTAGCTTTGCCACAAAACAAGGGGGTGAGGAATATTTTTCTCTGTTCTGTGAGTCTCGCATTCACGAGGCACACATTTTAGCAGCCATCGTCCTTTCAAGTAGGTTGCGCGACTAAAAGGTGCCCTCAGTCTCCCCAGACGTCGCTGGAGCGTGTTCTTGAGACATGAAAACCAATTTGTATATTGAATTTAAGAATTTATAAGGAACCTAATTAAACTTGTGATATTAGAGACAAATATTAAGCTTGGTAAGTTTTTAAGACAATTTGATAAAGCACAAATGTTGGTATACCTAATAAAGTGCCATAACTTTTTACTAAAGGCATAATACGACTATACATTTCATACTGAAATGAAAAACGACAACGAGTTTCTACCCAGCTCCAAATTAATATAAAAAAACCAAAGTTCCCGCTCATTAAGCTGACCTTAATTTTTGTTTTTTACCAATCATTCTTTAATTAGCAAGCAAACAATTGAAAGAAGATCTCTGACATAGGTGTAATCAAATACTCTGAACAATTAACACAGACAATTAATCAAAACTGCAGTGGCGAGGGGTGAAATTATGGCGAAGGTAAACCGTTCTACAAAAATATTATGATCTGCATAGTGGATTGGAGGGGTGGGATTTCTTAAAGGTAAGCCAATGGGAATCGACTTGTATGGACCCTTCGCCACTGCAACACAGACAATTAAGACCCTTTGCCACTGCAACACAGACAATTAACAGTTTGAGTTCTCGTCGTCAGAAACGTACGTTGTTACACCCTTTGTGCGCTAGGAGCTCCCAAACAAGCGCCATGCAAATGTTTCCGATAAATACCTTTCGTCCTTTTGTGAAACGAGGGAAATAATTTTCCGACTGTCACAAAGGACTTTTGTTTCTGGTACAGGAAAATGATAGACATTATTCGTATTTTGAATCGCGTGCACATTTAATAACGTATTTTTGTTATATAAATAAAAAAAATGTACCAAGATAGACTTTTATCGTTATTTTGCTATAACCATAGAATTCGTCGCTGGCAATCAAGGTTTTCCTCGACACTTTTATCAAGTGCTTGTAGAGCATACCTAAGCGTGATGCTCTATGTATACTCTACCTACAAGCACCTACCATGCATAGTTTGCCATTTGCTGTTTTGCAATGAACACTAAATAAGTAAACAAACAAAATATACGTATAGGTAGGTAAATTTAGTTTGTTTATCGCGTTCGAGAAACAATCTGGTTATAAAACCTTGCATAACTAAGTGATGCATCATGGGACGTTCTCTTTATCCAGTTATCATTTAAATCACGCACTTTGTCTATATACTTAGGCACAATTGAAAATATTGAGACTACTTTTTTCGTAGAAACCGACCTGTCACGTGTAAAGAAAACAATTTAACTATTAGTTTTTTTATACAATACTAAATATTATACTAGATGAGCTACCGAGTCACTAGCGGCAACGTCGAATTTCTTCCAGTATATCCCACTCATGCTGCAATTCAAGCCAGCGTTATTTCATCAACATGAGGAATTACCTCGACATCTAATTGAAATATCTTTCCACATATTTTGACAATTGATTAAGATACAGCTATATAATTTTTTATTTTTTTTATTTTTTTTTCTAGTATATTTTTAGTATTGTATAAAAATCTCAAATTCGATGAATATTATTTTTTTGTTAGATCTTGGTATAAGCATGGTTACGCTACGGGACTTCTTATTCTCATATAGCTTCCAAAATGATAAACCAATTTTAAGTTTTTGTTTAGCAACGCTGATATATCTTTAAAACTATTGAAGTAAAATATTTTCCATTCCATTTCTAGCTCTTGTCGTAGTTCTATTTATGACAAAACAACGTAAAAAGCAACAAATGGGCAATCAGCCGTAAGTCTCATTTTACCGTCCCTTGGACCACTTGACGAAATACAGGCTCGTAAATATGGCCAGATCACTGGTGTACCAATAAAAATAAGGCATGCGATAAATTGAATTATGATACCATCGACAAGTCGTGACCTCTGAGGTAAGGTAACGTTATAAGCAATATTTCGAGAACCTTCTATGAGATATGTGAATTTGATTTATGGAAATGGTTATTCCGATCTTTGATTAAATCAAAGATTCCGATGTGCGAACTGAATCGTTCTGTTATATTATTTTACCCTTTGCTGTTTAAGATGATTTTTGAGATCGTGAAACGGTGCTAGTTTGTCCTTAAAATTACCACCTTTGTCTGTAATTAGAATCACAATATTTTTAATGATAAAACATTTTTTTACTTGCTTTATTTCTTGCATGAAGTCAAAAGTCGTGTTTCTTTGTATCCTTATTCAGTAATTTACTTACATTATGTGACGTCCGACATTAAAATCACAAGTTTGAATTATAGAGTACGTATATTTCGGAATGAATCCTAGTGAACTAGTTACATAATCGTATGTAAAAGGAGCCTTGCGATCGATCGTTGGCTTGCGATTTCACACTAGCGATACGTGTTTCTATCGAAACGATGGATCGTAACGACAGATCGCATCATAAATGGGTCCTTGGGAATTTTAATTTAATAACTACCTTTATAACAGTTTGGAATCGAAATACACTGTTATTCCTGTACTCTTGTCCCTGATCCTTAGAACTCAGTGTTTTAGACCTTGTCCAGAAAGGGCGACTTCGCCTGTTACACTGCTGTTAATATTGCACACGTTGCTGATAAACTTTAAAGAATTATTTAGGTGGAAAACTTGACGTTTTAGATCGTAATATTATTTACAATATCTAAATTGCAAATAAACATAGTATCATTTCCTTTTCATCAAAGTTAATGAGGTCCAATTTTCATGAATTTACCATGCCTTCAATGAAACTTGATCATCAACAAAAACATCAGTACCAAGTTATTAAGTGATAGTGAAACAATAGATAGATTGCTTACTTTGTACTTAAGTGGCAGCCAAATTCAGAGCTATTAAAAATGTTATCGCTAAGTCATAAAATAGTCGGGCGGGAGCGACTTTATATTAGATGCAATTAAAAACGTAGGCAGAGAGAATAAACTAATTTCGAAGGTTAGGTTGGCAACTATGTAAAATATTAATCATTGAAATCAAATAGGTAACTTAATTTGTAATATCATCAACTGTGATAGATAGCCACAGTGTGATGACAAAGATGGAAGCTAACTTCTTCTTAGGGTCTTAACTTCTGGCTAGAAATGTCAGGAAATGCAAGATTTTAATAAAATCAATAAATAAATATTTGACAACATCACATACATTGCTCCGATTCCAAAGTAAGTAGCTAAAGCACTTGTGTTATGGAAATCAGAGACATCATCTTCAGATACATTCATCATCAGAGACAATCGGATATTAAATATCCGTAAATTGTGTTTTATCTTATTTCAATGTATTGTGTTTTATTTCAATGTATAGTATAGAACGCGCGGAAATGATAAAAAAAATCCCTTCTAAGGGTTTGTCCAGACAGAAAGCGATCACGCATACGGGCGTTTGTTTCGGTTTGTGATATAAAGTGATACAATGTCACGAACAACGCAGAAAGCTAACACGAACGCGTGGCACTTTCTGACTGGACAAACCTTGAGAAAATAATAAAGTTGTGAATATCAAATACCTTTTTTACTGAAACAGAAATCTTCGTCCTACGAACGGGATGGTACTAAATGGAGACCGTTATTTTAATGTAACTAGGACATAAATTGTAAAGTTTTACTCAAAGGCTGTTTACGAATATTTCGCAGCCGGCAATTGATGTTTATTACGACCTAATAGCTAAATGACTGTTACTGAGTCTGCGATAATGGTAATTTGGAACTCTCGGGATAACCCTTGGGGAAATCATCCCAAATATATATAAATAGTGCCTTGGTTAGGGGAAAATAAGATTACATTCTTCATTAATATAAGTAAATTGATAAAATATTGTTTATGGTGGTACCATTATAACTACGTATACATAGATTTTAAAATTATAAAACCAATATTTCACAAACGATACTTGTTTTGTTACTGAATAAAGTTTTATTCAACTCAAATTCATCCAATATTCGTTTCAAAGGAAGATCATTGACCGAGCGAGCGCGTAGCGTCTCCGTTTCAGCTTGGGCAAAAATGTTTTCGTGTCCTTCCGGAGTCTGCATGTCCGTTTGTTCTCCTCTACAGGTCGCATTTCTCAACCGATTCACGTGAAATTTTGTGAGCAGAGAATATTTTTGTCGATTCAGTTTTTTCTGATTTATAAAACGGTGACGATATATGTAAAAGCCTAATTTCATATACACTTCTAAGACTTTCGCGCGTTCAGTTCATTAGAAATAAAACACTTTTTACGGATTACAGCGCGTATATTATTAATTCAGGTGTTGTTTTAGAATTATTTAGTTTGTATTTATAAAATAAAAAAATAAAATTTTCGATCATTATTACTGAGAAAATCAGAACGCAGCTATAAAATAATTTAATAAACTTGAATACATTTTTATAAAATTTTCGAGCGGGTAATTTCATAAAAATATGAGCAGCCTTTTTGCTTTAGTCCTCCCGTGACCACGGCCCCTGGAAAGGTGTCGAAACGTCGGGAATTCTAAAAAACCAATAAATACAAACTAAATAATTCTAAAACAACACCTGAATTAATAATATACGCGCTGTAATCCGTAAAAGTGTTTTATTTCTAATGAGCCTAATTTCAGCCGTTTTGAAAATGTTCAAAAATAACACAAACCTTTTTTGTTAGCGGTGCAAAGCAAATTTTGTTTTTTATTTCTAAAAGACTGAAAAGTTCATACTTCAAAAAACAAGAACTTTATAATCATAGAGACTTCTTAAATTCTTGTTCCAAATCAATCAAAACATTTCTGGCCAATATTCGAAATTTGAAAATAATAATGCGCAGCGAAAATTTTTCTAAGTCTATGGTTGTGACAGAACCTATGACTGCATATATTATTTATTTGTTTTTAAACAACATTACAATTTGAGCTACTTTTTAACGCGAGGTCGTACTAGTCTAAAAAGTCAACCGTCCGTCTTTAGCTTTTTCATAAATATTCTTATACATTGGTGTTGAAATAATACTCGTACAGGGGCCGGATAAAGAATATATCGCACTTACTTCTGAGACAGAGTTTTTCATTTTCCTCTGAGTATAAAATGTTGTATTCGACGTTGTACGGGTGAGTTAGTTGCCTCTTTAAGATTGGATGAAATCACAGAACAAAGAAAAAAAATCAGACTGACGTAACGTAGAATAATTGTGACCAAATATAAAATGAAACACGAGCGAGAATTTAAGTAACAGCTTTATTCACGTCAGTACTATACTAATTCTGTGACTTAGCATCATTTGGAAGAATAAGGATAAAATTGTTCATTGTTATAATAATATTGTGCTATTGTTTCATAATGACTTATTGTCGAAGACTGGAGAATCATTTATACTCCTTATTTATCAAACTATGTGCGATGCGACGCAATTACGAGAACGTGATGAATTCAATATTTTTATTATAAGTACAGATGACGGACAGCACATCAGACTATACTAGTGGCTCAGTGAGCAGTAGATCTAGGCTCGCTCAAAATGTAAGTTGTTTTAAAAAAATCGAAAATCTGGCTCGACAAAAAAAATATTTTTATCAAACCAGCTCACAAAATTTCACTAGAATAGAGAACAGAAGAAAGATACGAAAGAACCTTTGCCCAAGCCCCTTTCGCTCGGTCAACAAAAATTGAGGTTCTTTATGCCCTACGTTTAAAAAGTTATTTTTGCAGTTCGAATGTTTAACTCGATGAGCTGTTCAAAGAGTATGTACATTGTGCATACTCTTTGAACGAATAAAAACTTAATGCACATCCGTAACTTTAACCGCCTCTATAGTGGTTTGGATACCGGAGTCAAGAGACACATTTACGCTCGGACCACAACAAATATTAATAATAATATTATACAACATGTTACAAAAACACCCTTAATGCCGAATATGGTATACAACGTGTTACATATATTTATGTAACACGTTGTATAATAATAATAATAATAAAAAGCATTTATTTCTCTCTTCACAAGAAACAGCTGCAAATGTTGCTTTGGCACATAGAGGTATGATGCCGTTGCATGTTGCATCAATAGTTAATGGTTATGGCTAGATACCTATTATACTTGACATCGATAGTTTTAGCACTTTGCTTAGATACTGTGATCTTAGAATTTTGACATGTTTGAGTTACAAGTCTAAGTTATTTATAATCACTGCAAAATAAAACTAAAAAAATGTACTGGTTATATTTGTTTATTCGTTGGGATGTTTCTGACAGAAACGTTTAATCTGCTGGGCCACAGGCAATATTTTTTTGTGGCGGGGCTGTGTATTAAATTAAATCTTTGTATTGGCTTTGTACAGACGGGTTCTATAATATATACGCACATTTGAGAGTTCATCAACCTTTATGATAAATGTCAAAAGTGCCAACATATTAATGAACTCGACTGTACCTGAAAAGTACGCTTAAAAATAATATTGAGTTTTCTCTGAAAAGTGCACTTTATGTAACAAAATTGAATACTGTCTTAAATTCCAAAAAATAATAATTACGGATATCGTCTTAAACTCTGAAGTACAATATATTACGGCTTGCACGTCATCATCGCCATCTTTATTATTTTCTTACCTCCAATTTAGTTTAAGCCTTAATGTGTGAGTGATGGCAAGTAGGTGCAGTGCTGTGTACTGTAGGTACGAACTTATTTTTTTTTACTTGTGTTTCATTTTAAACTTATTTTTATTTACTCAGAATAATTCTTCTTATTATTATTTAAACATACATAGTATCAACGAGTCGTTTTTTTTTTGAATTTATTATTTAGTATTATGTGGTATCTACATTATTATAATTGGTTGAATTTTATTTCACTCTTCGAGAATTCAGTCGGACAACCGCCTGTCTTATGTTTACCGCAGTTTGGAAACAACAAAACAAACTCGATCAGCTCTATGCGCCCTCACTAAGGTATAATATAGAGAAACATAATTATGATCTGGACAGCTGAAGCGGCCGGAGAACTATTACGTAATTGAATCCATCCAGAATTTTAGCGGGAATGAAATTGAAATACTGAATTTTAAATCTTTATAATATAGGATAACCTATATTTATAATATAGGTACGGAATAACGGTCTCTACTTCAGAAACATTAATTTAAAAGAAAATTATTAAAGAAAAATTGCTTATCGAACAGAAATGGTAATGATTGATTTCCATCTGCTCAAATTACCATACCTTACCTTTTTAAATAAAGCTATATGAGCCACGTCAAATGTCAAAAGTTCTGCCTTTTTCTAGAAAGCAATCAAGAGATTCAAGAGTTCGATAAATTCCGTTCCTTTAAGAGGAAAGGGTAATTCACGTTGGGTAATCAGTTTACCGACAGATGTAGGCTAGGTATGTATTCGGAAGCCAGTCATAAAACGCAGCTTGAACCCTTAGTGGCTACTATAAAAAGTGAACATCGAAAATAGACCGACTTTCGTCCGTTTTTGATAGAAATTATAAGCTCAAGAATATGGCCCACAATAAACAAAACTAATAATTAGTTTTGTTCCACTTTCTCTGCAGTTGTACAGCAGAATTAATGAGACTTTTTTTCTCATTAGTAATAAATAATTATAATAAATTCGGGACAACTCACAACAATTATTTAGTCCCAAGCTAAGCAGAGCTTGTACTATGGGTACTAAAATACATAAATAAGTATATAAACAACCATGAATCTGGAACAAATGCTTGTGCTCATCACACTAACATCTGTCCTTTTACCAGGATTAAAACCCGGGACTTTTGGCGCAGAAGGTAGGATCGCTACCGTTGCGCCATGTGGCCGTCAATTAGTGCTACCACAAAGTACTAAACCGTAGCACTAATGAGAAAAAGTCTCATTAGTTCTACGGTAGAAAAAAATAAAAATAAAAAAGAACTGCCCAGCCCAGTAGAGCAAGTGGGAACAAAAATGAACATCGTCCGATCATCGCGATTTCTTTTTCGTAGTATAGGCCTTCTGATTTTATGGGCGTATTCTTTTTTGAGCGAAACAAGTGGAGTCTATTGCCTACTGATCTCTTCAATAAGACTTTTATCTTTACCTACAGCTACGAACGGTCGCTTTTTAGGCTACAGTCAATTTATTTGTCTTGAAAATTGGGTTTTGTCTTTGAACGTCAGATAATATACAAAATGAAAAATAGGTATAAGCAAAATCTCAAAACTAAGGAATACGTTTTCATTGTTATTGGAATTATTAATAATCAATTATAATCAAAAGAAATAACTAACTCAAGTTATGTACTGTTCATGCGCAATACTGTGGTCAGTACAGGGTCAGTAGCACTACGGGTTATATTTATAAACTAACCTAAACTGTCAAACTCGAATCTTAATAAGTTCAAAATTAATAAAGAATGTCGTGGTGAACCAGAGGTGCTTCCGACTGTACCTTCTTACGCAAAGTGCCTGTTTCACAATCTATGATTAGCCACTAACTTTTGGTTTAGTTTAAAATGGAACAGAATTTATTTGAAATTACTCGTCAAGTATTTGAACTTAATAGGACTTTGTGAAACAGGCTCGTAGTAAAATAAATATACTCAAACTTAACTTCCTTTCAGTACACTGCTCCGTATCCTGACGTTTACTTAATATACAACGTGTATAACTAATGCCGAATATGGTATATAGGAACCATCAAACTGAACAACTTTTACTATGGGACCAACTCTAAAATCGCGTATAAAAATCAGCTGTTTCATACAAAAATTAAAATCGAAAATATCAAAATGTATGAAATAGCTGTTTTTTTCGCGATTTCAGAGTTGGTCAATTGATTAGTTTGATGGTCTCTAATGGTGGTGGATGGTACCATATTCGGCATTAGGGGCATTTTTGTAATATGTTGTATAAATGTACTAAATAAAGAAAATGAAGCTATAACCTCCACATGCACACATAGACTGATTTAAGTCTAACACTCTTGCGGTGTAAGTAGAATTTTGCAGTAAATGGATTTCTTTGAAATCAAATCAAAACTCATTTATTCAGTCTAGGCTGTTACAAGCACTTGTGAATGTCAAAGAAGCTACGCCATCGGTTCGCAAACCCTAAGCGGAAGACCTTGTAACTTGTTCAGCATTATGTATTCTGTGGTTTTGACGCATCTTGTTCTATAAAAAATACATAAAGCAATACAAAGAAAATCTTTCTCGAGTGGTTACGAATCATGCAGCCATACACTTTAATTACATACAATTAAAATAAGACGTATGCCCAAAAAAGCGCTTTTACATCGCCAGGAGGCAAATTAGAAAAAATAAAACAAAGTAATCAGCAATTTTGTTCAAAAATAGTGTTTTTCATGAATGCTTATTATGTGAGTTTCTATTTTTATAGAGGTAAATTGGTATTCAATAACAAATTAAATTAATAAAACATCAAGTTTCGAGCATAAAGGAGCCATTTATACCAAAGAATTCAATTAAAAATCACATTACGTCATGCCTGACTCGAATACTAAAGCGAGAATGAATTTTCCGATGAAAAACAATTTTCTCGCCATTATAAACAGTGGCATAGTAATATTTCTTTCAGGAATAAAAGAAAGGTCAGCGTGATATAAGATTTCTGGCAAAGATAACCGCCCACAATCCTAACACAATCTCCACCTGTCCGCCGTGTTCACGCGGCCATATAAGGGTGGGCACACACTACTGGGTCAAGGAAGGCCAACGAACGTCATTCCCTCTCTTTCTACTTCCTGCGTACTAATAATATTATAAAACTGAAAGTTTGTATGTTTATTATTCAATCACGCCAAAACGGCTGGACAGATTTGGATGAAATTTGGCACACGGATAGTTTCGGCAGGGATTGAAACATAAGACAGGTACTTCGTATACCGGTCAAAGGTTCTCTAAGAATTTTTCGAATGTCCACGCGGACGAAGTCACGGGCGGAAGCTAGTTTTTTTTATATGTGAGACTTTCGCTGACGCTCGTTGGCCCAGTGTGTTCCCAGCTCGCTACACGCGATTTGGAGATACGTATCTCGTGACAATCACTGTGATTTTCCGAGTCACGGTACGTATCTCGCGGGGAATCACTGTGATTTTCTAGCTTGCTAGTATTTATGTCTGTGGAATTTACGATCCACATAAAGATTCGCAGATATTAGGATAGACGGCGCGGCTTTGTTGGAATTGATAGTGAAGTATGTGCTTACAAAAACATCTCTTTTCTTTCTGTACTTTGCTCTTTTCTCTTTTCCTCTGATTTTGCTCTTTTCCTCTGATTTTAATTACCATCTTATATTCCGTCTTAAATATCATTTTATTAAATACAAGAAGATCCTAACACATTTGATATAACTGACCGAGCAAGCGCGAAGCGTCTCAGCTTCAGCTTGGGCAAAAATTCTTTCGTATGTCCGGCTGTTCTCCTCTACAGTAGCCCTACCATGAGTTGATGCAAACTGTTTACGTTACCGTAAACTATCGTTTTCTCTCTTTCACTCGCTTTGACTGTGAGCAGTATATCCGACAGTTAACGGTAGCGTAAACTGTTTGCATCAACCCATGGTATGGCCACAGGTCGCATTTCTCAACCGATTCTCGTGAAGTTTTGTGAGCAAGTTTAATAATTATATAATATTTTTGCATCGAGACAAAATTTCGGAATTTGTCAAAAAAATCACCCTTTTCAAAATAATAAAAATAAAAGAAGAACTACAAAACTCTTAGTACTGCTTTTAAAAAACCTCGTGGTGACATCTGTTAGATACATTTTTAAACAACATACAATTTGAGCTACTTTTTAACTCACAAACGCGAAGTGGTCTAAAGCTCACTGGGCCACATGTCTACATATATGTACTTGCGTGGATTAAAAAAACCTTTTCTTTTCATACAAACCGTGTCCAGAAATTACGAACACGCAACAAAAAAACAGCCAAATCGGTTGAGATGTTTTGACGCTCCAACGTAGATTTTTATTGCTATAGATTTCAAACTAAACTCTTTGATGATTTTTTTTTACATGACAGAAGATAATATTCTAATTTTAAAACTCCATCCTGCTTTTGTTTGAGATGGCTCATAATTAATTTATATTATATACCTACCTATATCAATATATATTTAATTTATTCAAGTAACAAGGACTCATTTTATGTCAGTGAAACTTAATCTATGTTAGTAAGTATACTTATTTAATAATTTTATTTATACCTAATTAAGTCACCGCTGAGCCATTCATATTGACGAAATCATTTTTTAAGAGTCCGGCGTACAATGAGTTTCCCATACAAATGATTAGCAATTCAAGCATTATTTATATTTCTTGTGATGTTATTCCGATTAAGACAGTATTTGTCTAAGGTTCTATTAAATATAAAATAAAAAATACCAAACCAAATAAAACTAATGCGATTTAAAGTTATTACAAAAAAACTAGCTTTCATTTTGAATTGGGTTAGTATTTTGGATTTTTTATTGAATAGAACACTAGACAAATACTGTCTGAATCCGAAAGACATCGAAAGAAGAGTTAATTATGCTCTTTCAAATCATTTTGGTATTACGTTTGTATGGGAAGCTTACTGTTCGCCGGACCCTTAAGCTCTCAAGTCCAACTCATGTAAGTAGGTTGGTTACTCAAAGGTCTCAGAAATCCTACAAAAGTAGCAACATGACCCAACTAAGTAGAACAAATTAAACGAGTGCCTCGCCTAACTTCAAATTCCTCGCTTTTTGATGTTTTAAGAGGAAATAGAATACACAGAAAATTAAAATTTATTACAATTCTTACGGCCTAAACTTTACATAATATATTTCGTGTTATTTTCTCAAATTCTGTATAAGTTCCAATCAAATTAACAGTAGTTAATTTGATGGAGATACCTAAATAGATAGATATAAATTCTGTTCCACTTTTAATTAAATATCCGTTATACTAGGTATAACGCAAAAATAAAGTTCTGCAATAATTCACATCGTTGAATTCGTTTTAAAAGGAATAAAAAACATGATTCTAGAAAAAATAATATAGTAGACAATCTAGTCTATAAGAAAGACGAGAATATTCTAGACACTAAAATATTCACGTTTGTCTTAATTTAAATCCCATCACAATAATATCGTTACACAAAATATCACAGTTAACTCTTGCTGAAGTAATGCGAACGGGTACTTGTCACGAAACAGGTGGCGATGACATCGACAAACAATGTTTACGATACAATACCCCCAGGTAGGTAGGTCAGCGGATAATTTAGAACAATAGTGTGTGCTACAAAAAGAATAACATGCGTTATTCATAATTAATAGTAGAGATAGTTTATTAGTTTATAAGAACAGCAATTAGCTACTGCCGTTATCAGGATGCTCACTTTTAATAACTGCGCAGTTATTAAGTGAGTGAGCGCAGTCTGCGCTATTCACTGGTGCAAAATTATTTAGAAAACTATAAGACTATACTTGTATCTATGCCATGTAGTGCCGATAAGATGCCAGTGATACTAACAAACATCATCGCAGAAAGGTCCACGTAGTAGCTTTTGCATTTTCTGTGACTCCCAACAATACAACATACTATAAATCTCAAGCGAAATAAACGGGAAACTCTTTCATCTGCAACTTTGAAGAAGAAATATCCAGGTGCATTGAGGTATACTTGAAAATATCCAATAACTGAAAATGCTGTCGTCAATTTTATAACCAAAAGATGTTTTCCGGGTAAATCTTGCTTTAGGGAAAGAATAAAAATTTATTTATTGACAAACTGTGATTGTTTTTACCTATTCCGCACATTGTAGGCCACAGGTCCATTTTATATTTGTTTTAGTCCGATTTTTATACTCTTTAGTTCATTTAAAAACGTGTTTAAAAATAATATATTTAAATAATATTATTTAACACCAATCTTCGCTGAAATCAAGTTTGTTTGGAATTACTTTAATAGTTAGTATAAAATAATGTGTTAAAATAAATTTAAATTAATACATAATAAGAAATATAAAACATGTCAAGATTCTTACCTCTAAGAGGCAAGTAGAGCAAAAAAATTCAAATCAAATAAAATCTATTTCGTAGATATGATTAGTGTTACCAAATGGGATCGACTCATTACTTGTTCCCACTCACATGCGGGTCTCCGTACGAGACAGTGTCTATTTAAACATTCATGACGCACAGTCGAATTTACATGCTGCATGTATTTGCATGAGTGAAGTGGGGCATCGCGCTAATAAACGTCGTGCAGGCTGAAACCTGAAACTTCGCTGTGAAATATGTATGATATCTACTTGGTAGGTAACTGTAACTGGAATGGAACTTTTCTGATGAGTGAGTAGGTACGGACGCCTGCTTATACAAGGTGTTACAAAAATACCCCAAATGCCGAATATGGTATATAGAGACCATCAAACTGAACAACTTTTACTATGGGGCCAACTCTGAAATCGCGAAAAAAAATCAGCTGTTTCATACATTTTGATATTAACGATTTTAATTTTTGTATGAAACAGCTGATTTTTTTTTCGCGATTTCAAAGTTGGTCCCATAGTAAAAGTTGATCAGTTTGATGGTCCCTATATACCATATTCGGCATTAGGGGTATTTTTGTAACACCTTGTATATTTATAACATAAAATATCTAATGTTGATAAGAAATAATACCCTACCGATGAAACCTTGAACTAGCAAAAAGTATTATCAGAATATTTTTTTCAAGGTCAATGAAGTACAATTCCTGAAAATGCAGGGGTGATTTATTTTCGCATTATTTCGCACGGTGGCGAGCTATAGTTTTTGAAACAAACAGTAACAACAACTGTAGTTATTTTTTGTCGTATTTGTTATTATCAAGACAAGGTTTGAGATTTTGAGGTTCAAGGACACCGGAAGCCTGCCGCACGCGCGAAACCTCCACACTAATCGCGCTGCCTCGCGAGGCAGGTACGTCCACACCAAGCTTACTGCCTCGCGAGGCAGGTACGTCCACACCAAACTGCCTTGCGAGGCAGGTACGTCCACACCAAGCTTACTGCCTCGCGAGGCAGGTACGTCCACACCAAGCTTACTGCCTCGCGTGGCAGGTACGTCCACACCAAGCTTACTGCCTAGCGAGGCAGGTACGTCCACACCAAGCTTACTGCCTCGCGAGGCAGGTACGTCCACACCAAGCTTACTGCCTCGCGAGGCAGGACGATAAAACAGAGAATACCTTTTAGCCTAGTCAAAGGTTGACTAAGGATTTTCTCAAATGCGCACGTGGACGAAGTCGCGGGTGGAAGCTAGTCATACATAAAACAAAGAGATTTCTCAAAGATTAATTAAGTTTTAAATTAAAAACACAGCAAATACAAAAAACTAAACGATACCTACAATATTGTCAAATACCTATCTGAATAGTTTATTTTCTAAAATAATATAGCAAAATTAATAAAATTGAGTCTAGGACAATTTTATATTATTGAAAATGTAATTTAATTACTTATTTCCATAAGTAGGTAGGGTATTCGATAGCGTGCTTGCGCAATAATCTACTCTGTACCTACGTCGTATTCTTTAATTTTTTTCCATAACATCATGTAGTAAGTATACCAAACAAACTTGTACCTTACATTTCCCGTTTTAGTGTCGAAATGTACAGAAACCCTATTTATGGCTTATTATTCCTTATGATATGGTGTTTAAAAATCTATATTTTTTCATTCCATCAACATCCATGCTCATGTCACAGCTTTTGGTTTTCTCATGTTAATACTTCTTCAAAGTCGACACATTTACAACAAAATTGGTCATTTGAATGTGGGTTTGTACCTTTACAAAGACATTATAATATTTCAATAGAATAATATAACTCTGAGAGAAGGAGAGTTGTAAAGTTAACATATCTTCGACTGACGAAAAAATAATAAGACTGGATTTTTAAGAGCTATTGTAAAGCTGTGCCTGCTTAGTGTAGGTACTTACACAAAATATTTTCTTAATAATGATATGCGTCATCATAATTAGCTGAATTCATTAATACCGTGTCACATAAATCATCATCCATTTATTAAGACTAAACTTCTTGGCATTTGTAACTATTAGTCATTAGTTTTTCAGAAAAAAGTTAAAGTTATTTTGTAAGAGTTTGAGAAGGAATAAGGAACACCCGAACACATTTTCTGGCGAGCTTTCAATTAGATATTTTTTTATATTTTTGGATAGGTGTTATTTCCATGGCAATGACTAAAAATTGAAAAATGAGAAGCCCAACAGAAAAATATCCATTTGACCGCAAACATTAAATTTCGTAACGTTAAGTAGCTAAGTAAAAAACAAATTTCGTTGGGGAATGAAGGCGAAGTAGAAATAACAATTTAAAATTACAATTCAAAGGCGCAGTCAAAGCGTCCAACAACCAATAATAAGCTTTTTGAAATCGGGAACGAGGTCAGATGATAACGGGATTAATTTAAAATGTTTTCCGATTTTGTTGCGATTCGACATTTCAGTAGCATTTTCGAGGAGAGATTGTTAAATTCCTAACACTAAAAAAATACTGTTGCTTGCAAAAATTATTTATGAAAAGCGTTCAGAGAGATATCATAAATATACATTATTATTTCATAAACTATCACAATTTTCGATGATGTTTTGGCCAAATAAATATTGAACAAGTGAACACGATTTCATTCAGTTCGTCGAGTCTAGACAAACTAAACTATCTTATTAGGAATAAAATTTCATTAAGATAAATAATATTAGTAAATACTAGAAAAAATCGACTCACCCGTAGCACCTCAGACGGGACTCGAACATAATATAATTGGTCAGTGCATTGGCCCGGAATCCCAATGGGGGGTTCCAGTCCCGTCTGAGGTGCTATGGGTGAGTTGATTTTTTCTACATTGTGAATGCGAAAAATCTAAATTTAATAAAGTTTCGTGTGAATATTTCCAGAAAATCGTTGAAAAGTGATATGAATTGATTGTTTTAACTCCTCGACGAACAATATTGGCTTCTAGAGGGCAGCAGCTACGTTGTTTGTCAACTGCTCCAGGCAAGTTTAAATTGTCCTTAACTCGATATGAGGCCACTCAGACTTGGAGGGAGTAGCTATTTGCGACAAAGCGTATGGTACATACTAGTATAGAGGTAGTTACTCGATTTGTACCAAATGATAAATAGGGACCTTCTTTATCAAAGATAAAAAGACCTTGAAATACATAACAGACGAGATGAATTATGATTTTCTTAGTTCTTTTATTTTATGATTAAAAAACACATAACATAATTAACAATACTTTTTTATCCAACTCTTTAAAGAAGAGCTACCTTTTCCAAATTCTAATAACTTTAAAAAAAGAACACCAATACTTTTAACAATCCAACTATAAAGCTTTCAAAAGAAAATCTTATCAAGAGTTGTAAAATTCAAAATGTCACAAGACAATGGGCGGACGAGGCTTTTACCAGCAGACATTGACATAAATTCCTTAGTTGAGTCTTTGTTCTCTGAATTTTATACACCACTGATCTTAATGGATACCCGCCTATACGATTAACTTTGTGTGATAGTACCTTAGCTTCACACATAACGGACAAATACAATAAGGAGACTATTAAGTAAAAATTATTTAGATTTTTTTATTGTTTTTATTGTTGTTACTACTATCAAATTATTAACACTATCAAGTTGCCGAATAAACTCGGAAGCTTACTGGTATGAACTAGTATCACATTGGTATCACTGCCCGCGTATTGCATTTACTTCATGGTGAAAAGATCGAGTCTGTTTGCAAAATTTACATAATTTGTCTCCACATGGTGGAATTCAATTTCGTTCCCAGTCCAGCCTCTACGATATGCAAATTAAATGTTCAAATTCAGATCTCACAGCAGACAAAACTACGACTGTTCCTACATCCATATCTTTACAAACTTTGTTCGCAACTTCGAATCACTTGACTTCTAATATCGGAAGTTTTACGTAGTCCATAGATAAGATATTTCATGAATGCCCAAAGTTCCATCTTTACTTAATACATTGTGGTTTGTTCCCTACAGGGTTGTTGTCTTTTTGACCCATAATATATTAAGTAGGCACTGATAAAGTATTCTAGTACAATTTCGAAAAACAATTAGGTATATGTGGTTTCAAATATATTTCTTATGATACAATTAATATAGTCATACAGAGAAAAGCAGACTTCTTGATGTAGATGTCGGCTCAATGGCTATACCTCGCTCCTGGGTTTAAAACTTTAAGTTATGATTCAAACATCCATAGTGTATGGAGAGTCAACACAGTCTCGTTGCACATTCCAATGTTCACGTAAATAAGTTTGAGAGAGCATCTTGCCCCCGTCAGCGTCCGTACGTATACGGCGCGGTGCACTCGCGACTGGTGTGTACTGTAAGGATGGTTAGTTTATAGTCTGTGGTCAATTAATAATACATGTTTACTCTGAGTGTATGTAAGGCTTTTTGGAATAGAGAGATTATAAAGTAAATTAAGAAAGAAAGCTTCTTACGTTGTAGTGTTTTGACGCATTCTGATTTGGAACGGCACCGCGCCAGGTCACTCGAGATCAATAGGGAATATTTTAAAAGATAAAGTAAAAATAAAAACAATAAATTCAATTTTAAAATTGTCTTCTAACCTATCTTCTTTTAAATTTAAATAAAGTTCTCCACAGTATCGAAGAAGTATACTATATTGACATTAGAAAACGCGTTGTGCCGTTTTATTCGAAGACGTTGTAAGTACTGCTTACTTAATTATTCAATGACAATACAATACAAACCACTTACCCGACTCACAGCGATTTTCTGCTTTTAAACTCATTCATTCTCAGTATACAACATTCACTAACAACTTTCTCTAATTTCTCGATACCCAGTTGCTAGGACCCTACCCTCTTCTGTATACTCGTTTTAAAGATAGGATTATTCAATAGCACGTCGTAAGCATCGGGCGTTTGATTGATATAGGTTCATATCCCTCGGTGGAACTAAACGTGAGAATTAATTAACTAGCTATATGAGAGGTATATGTCTTGCACTTATACAACATGTTACTAAAATACGGGTTAATGATGAATATGGTATATAGGGACCATCAAACTGAACAACTTTTACTATGGGACCAACTCTTAAATCGCGACAAAAAAATCAGCTGTTCATACATTTTGATATTTTCGATTTTAATTTTTGTATGAAACAGCTGATTTTTTTTTCGCGACTTCAGAGTTGGTCCCATCGTAAAAGTTGATCGGTTTCATGGTCCCTATATACCATATTCGGCATTAGGGGTATTTTTGTAACATGTTGTATAATAGAAATATTTTCTTAAGTTCACTTCGTTGTTTCTTCGTCGTTTCTTGTCACCAGCTTCTTATATCAGGTGGTAATTAAAACCACAGCCTTTTAAAATCCAGTCCGATAGTCTTCTTATTAAGCTACCTAGTTACTAGTAAATTCGTCTAAATTTTCTATCATTTTTTACATTTTCGCTGTAACATGCCAGAGTTATAACATCAATGCGAAGAAGTCTCGACACTTAAAAAACTGTTTCGTCAACTTAAATGCAAGCTGTCGAACTTTCTAGCTTTCATAAAAAAATGTTTTGAGAATTAACTTCACCACACACAGGAAGATATTACCTACCTACGTGGTAGGTACCACGCACGCTAAATTGTCAAGTCAAAGTCTAAAAAGCCTTATTCAGTCCCCAGAGGGGCTTAACGATGGTCCTCGCTACGGCGGGGTCAGCAGTGCACCGATCCAGAAGTGAGTCGCAAACAAGAAATCCTTAATTGAATACACTGGGGAGCCCTTCGCGAAGAGTGGAATTGGCACAGTCTTTTATATTTTGTCAATAACATACAGAACTGATCGCCCGACTGATTCTACCAAAATCATCGACAGTAGCATGAAAAATAATTAATGTTCCGCTTTATGCGACCTTTTATAATGTAACTATTGCTAGTCCTACTAATAAATAATAAAATACAACTTTTGGAAAACTTTTGGGCTACACTAACAACTCTTTCACATAGAAACCGCACTAAAAAAATACTTTCAATTTACTTTATTCTTTATGATGATTTTGCGGCGGTAATATGTTCAATGATGATTGATAATGAACGTACATTACTACTGCAAGCCCTGTAAGGCTCATAGCAATACATTTAAGTTTTACGCGCGACATATAATTTTCATTTCGAGAGTACGTTTCGCCGACCATAATGAATGATACAATTTCCTTTAAAGCTTAATAGGTATTGTAATAAAGAGGGAACAGCGAAAGGCTATTAAAGATCGTTGCTCGCTCCATTGAGTGCGTTTATGCCTGCTGCGCGCTATGATCCTTAAATGTTTGATCCTACGCAGTTTGTAATAAATGTAAGACATTTATAGTATACTGCTTCGTTGACATATTTGAACGGTAGTATGTCAACGAGTTATTTGTATAACTTTTTATACTTGAAATGTATCTACTACTACCTGTAATGGACTTTGAGGATCTGCATGATAATAATGATAATTAAATGATCTTTATGATACAATTATAAAAATCTACTACTAGTACTATTAGTATGTAATACTAGTAAGTACTAGTAATACTAATATAGAAAGGAGTTCCATACTCCTTTCTATATTAGTATTACTAGTGGTGGTGAAATAAAAAAGGTTAGATGTTGGACTGCATTACATGGTTATATCAAATATCTTTGCGGATTTATCATGGTAATGAATAAAACAATTTACAACCTAGTCATATAATTGAATATTATAATATTATGACAAGGTTGTAAATTTTTTAAGTACTAGTAATACTAATATAGAAAGGAGTTCCATACTCCTTTCTATATTAGTATTACTAGTGGTGGTGAAATAAAAAAGGTTAGATGTTAGACTGCATTACATGGTTATATCAAATATCTTTGCGGATTTATCATGGTAATGAATAAAACAATTTACAACCTAGTCATATAATTGAATATTATAATATTATGACAAGGTTGTAAATTTTTTAAGTACTAGTAATACTAATATAGAAAGGAGTTCCATACTCCTTTCTATATTAGTATTACTAGTGGTGGTGAAATAAAAAATGTTAGATGTTGGACTGCATTACATGGTTATATCAAATATCTTTGCGGATTTATCATGGTAATGAATAAAACAATTTACAACCTAGTCATATAATTGAATATTATAATATTATGACAAGGTTGTAAATTTTTTAAGTACTAGTAATACTAATATAGAAAGGAGTTCCATACTCCTTTCTATATTAGTATTACTAGTACTTACTAGTATTACATACTAATAGTACTAGTAGTAGATTTTTATAATTGTATCATAAAGATCATTTAATTATCATTATTATCATACAGATCCTCAAAGTCCATTACAGGTAGTAGTAGATACATATTTGGCCATAATGCGCTTAGCGAATTGTGGAATTAAAATCGCGGTGTGTTTTGGTCCGTTTTCATCGGATATTATCTATTCCTCACAGGTCTACGCAGTATTATCTATTATTTTCAGTTATTCGTCGCCTTTTAAGACTCTTGTACTATTTCGGTAATAACCGGCATAACTATTCGGAAATATTTTATTTTATTTGGTGTATTGCTTGAAGTTCTATACGATAAATAGCTCTCTTCTTCTTCTTCTTAATGAGTGGCTTGCTCTGTGGTCTATGCACAATTCCGCCAATGGACTTTATGGGACTTTTTTTTTTATTATTTTTTTTTAAAGTCACCCTAAGCAGATTTACCTAGAATAAAAATATCACATCTAAATAGCTCTCAATCCTTACTTATATTGCTGGTAAACGTCAGGGCAAACGTATCGCGTCCAATTTTCCAATAATATAGAGAGCACTGGCCGGCCTCTAGGGTGTCGTTGAAATATCGCTTACGCGGGCGGTGGCTACTCGGCGGCGGCGCGCGGCGGTCGGATTCAATGTGGACGCCATTCGAGCCGACGAGTAACTTTTTTTGAGTGTCAGAAGAGGCAAAGGTCCTTCTTTGTCCGCGTGGAGAGCGCTGCTTGAAATTTTGGTATTTGACCTTGCTTTTAGTAACAAGCTGTTGATAGGAAAAGTTCAGGTAGGTATGTATATTAAATACCGTATCCACCATATACCGTACGGAAATAGAAAATGTTGGATGTTGGACTGCATTACATGGTTACATCAAATATCTTTGCTGATTTATCATGGTAATGAATAAAACAATTTACAACCTAGTCATATAATTGAATATTATAATATTATGACAAGGTTGTAATTTTTTTAAGTTTATGATACTGAACTTCATAATCTCTAGGAATTATTCCAAAATGATAAGTAACGACTTTGATATATGCAGGGATCAAAATACCGTTAAAAATTATAACGATACCAAAAAATATAGTAATTAGTTACGGTAAGTAACGTTATTTTACTGTAATATTACGTTAAATAACGATATTTTTATGAAATATTAGTTAGTTACCGAGTAACGTTAAATATGGCCAGAATACCGTTATTTGAAAGTAACGTTTTAAATCCTTGGATATAAGTGAGCATTTCATATAAAATTTAATTAATTCCTGCAATCAAGTAAAAAGTCTTAAATAAATTCAGATCGTAGGATATTTGAATTTCAGATGGTGTAGGTGTAGAGGGTCAAACGGGCATTATCAGGCGTTTCCCAATCAAATTAGGCTCCTATCTGAGCACTTTTACTAACCGAACGACTATTGGAAAAGATTTGAATAAATCAAGCAAGAATTAATACACTCAAGTTCGGTTGTAAAAACGTAGAATCAGAATCAGAGTTTGATTTAGGTACTTATAATTTAACAAAGATATTTCTGCGATTTGCGAGTGATTAGGTAACACCAGCTTTACCTAGGTGTTCTATTAAATACCAAATGCGCAGCCGGTAATGTGAGTAAAAGACGAAAGCAGGGAAGTTGCACGTTAATTTCATTATGGTTTTACTGTAGTGATAGAAAGGAACTGTCTATTTAGCGACGCGCTATTTATCCTGCTTTTGTGTCTGCCTCCTAACCAACTAAGACCAAATTTTATTTGACAACAATACATACATTGCTCCGATTCCAAAGTAAGTAGCTAAAGCACTTGTGATCCGGAAATCAGAGACAACGGTGGTATCACAAACACCCAGACCCGAGCCAATGTAGAAAAGTTCGTTTTCTAAATTGACCCAACCGGGGATCGAACTCGGGACCTCAGAGATGGCGACACCTTGAAAAACGGTGTACAAAGCCACTCGACGGAGGTCGTCAAATTCCACTTAATTTACGCTATGCCAGTGGACCAGCAGGTATTCTATACAATCCCTAGGAATTTTATACATTACTCAGTTAAAATATTAAATGGATAACAACATTCATAGTATTTGATACATTGCCTGGACGCCCCAGATGTTGTATATACGTACGCAGATTGCCGGTAACATTATGCATATTTTGTCTTATAGAATTTTAAACGATCTCGGTATAATATTGAAGAAGAATTAATTGTGCAAACAAACTTAACTTTTGTTACATGGATTGTTTATGTTACACTAACTGGTTCAACCTTAACTAATTTCTAACTAAGAGTGAACTTTCCGATAGTTAGCAATAGAGAGTAAACCACAACTATGTATCTAAAGTTTGTTAGTAAACTACAGGAACAAACGATTGATCGCTTTCACAAAATTATTCGCAATAACTCGCAACGTTTGCCTTTTAATTAAACTAAGATTATCCGCGCAGAATATTTATACCTTACTAACTACTATATTTTAAACGATGGAAAATTAAATTTTATTGTCATGATTATACCTATCATATGTTTCGACGCTTATGACGATTATACAAATCAATAGAGCATTGTTTAGAACTACAAATAGTCATTATAATATTTCCTATCAATCAAAGTAGTCATAAAGTGATTCACTATTAAGCTATGAAATATGAAATATTTGATGTGAACTTGACATAGTTCACATCAAATATTTAAACGATATACTTCCCGAGCATTGGAATCTCAGCTTGAGCTAAACTTGTAAAATAAGCTTCGGTCATATATTATTATGATCTGTTTTGTTTTTGTACTTTTTTTTAGTTCGATCTCGAAAGATTTTCGGGTTAAATGAAGATCATAGTTTCAAGGGTTTCAGTTACTCTAGTCATAATGACGACCTCCGTGGTCGAGTAGCTTTGTACACCGGTTTTCAAGGTGTCGCCATCTCTGAGGTCCCGGGTTCGATCCCCGGTTGGGTCAATTTAGAAAACGAACTTTTCTATATTGGCTCAGGTCTGGGTGTTTGTGATACCACCGTTGTCTCTGATTTCCATAACACAAGTGCTTTAGCTACTTACTTTGGAATCGCAGCAATGTATGTGATGTTATCAAATATTTATTTATTATTTATTATAATGGACATTCAGAATTCGCGTCGTGTCGTACCACAAAAGTCGTAGTAATTGTAACGCAACTATTAATTAACATTTAATATGTCACTATTACTATTGAACCCTTTCCAACGCAAGTAGGGTACTGCCATTAGCACCGATACTTATATATCGATTTGGTAAGTGTTTTGTTTCGTTTAAACTTGCGCAACTCTAAGGCGACATTATCAACACTAGCGCCACTCCCGCAAAATAATAATTAATGTGTTACACAATTTACAATTTACTAAATGCCAAACTGATGGTCCCCTGGCAAAATATCAATGGTTATTTATAAACACACAAACTAACAATTAGTTGTTTGCAGTTTCGGTAGTAAAAAAAGCTAAAAACGTCCATCGTTTTGTTTTTAGTCGAGAAAAACCACAATAAGTTATCACAATATTATACTACTGAATAAAATAGCCTGAGCCATAATTTTAGCCATTTTATTAAATTTAGATATTTCGCATTCACAATGCTATTTTTATATTAAGATAAATAATATTAGAAAAAATACTAGAAAAAATCGACTCACCCGTAGTCCCGTCTGAGGTGCTACAGGTGAGTCGATTTTTTCTAGTATTTTTTCTAATATTATTTAGCCATTTTTCTTACAAAAAGCTTTTTGTCTTTACAAAATCATATTGATTATTGTCACTATATTATTTCTAAAGTAGGTACGGCGCGGTCCTCTGAAGAAACTGAACACTTTGGTACATTATGCTTGGGGCTACACATAGCGTAAAAATTATTAGCGTCAAGCCTTATATTATTTATTGCGTGTGTCATTAAGATGCAACACTCGCTACCCTAACCATACGAAATCGAATTTCTAGCAAACTAAGGGCGCGTACGCACCGACAGGTGGCTTGCTTAGCGCCTAGAGATAATAATTTGTGTTTAGTAGCCTAGCGGGGCGCCGAGCGCCCAGTGCGAATGTTCGTGAACGTTCCTTTTACTTCGATACATTAAGTTTAAATACATAATTTTTTCAGTATAAAGTATGAAGAAATTATGCAGTTAAGGCTCCTATATACCTCAAGTGGCGCCCTCATTTTAATTAAATTTATTGCTCGCTAAGTACATAATGTATCGAAAATTCACATGTACAGATTGAAGCTAAGATTCTATAGTTTATTTACAAACAATAACCTCTGTAAAATTTTGTTCGTTGTAGTAGTAGTTCGCAAAAGTGCTAAAAGTGGCCACGAGCAATAAATTTAATTAAAATGAGGGCGCCACTTGAGGTATATAGGGGCCTTAACATACGTCTAATTTTGTTGCTTGATTGCATTAGCAAGCTTGAATGCTGATCTAACCTTTGCAAGCATTTGTTTGGTTTCGAATGTAGAGATTACAAGCAAAGGTTAGTTTATGTAGGTAAGTAAATGCTAGTTCGCTGGTATGTGTCCATTGGCATTTTTAATGTAATTATATGGGTTAAGTTCTTTTTTAACACGTTTTTATTTGTTTGCTTTCTCGTTTATTTGTTTCTTTGTTTGTCCACAAATTTTGCACACGATATAATCGTTTGCTCGCTTTTCGATAAGCTAGAGACTTGAAACCTTGAACATATGTCAGAACTCTTGAAGACAATGTAATATTATGGTATCATGGAGCTGATCTGATGATGGAGCCGGAAAAAGGCCACATGAAACTCTGCAATAAAACCGTACAACCGCATCGAGTTAAGACTCGTCAGATTCGTCTTGACAAGAACTTTGATGGGAGACGAGGTCCGGGTCTGCCGGAAGAAGGCCACAGAAACTTTGTAAAAAAGCTATACAACCCCATCGAGTTTGGGCTCGTTGGATTCGTTTTGACGTGTTCTCTACTGGGAAATAGTTTTCAGGGTCTGATGATGGAAACGGAAGAAGGCCACAGGAACTGTAAAAAAACCATGCAACCCTATCAAGTTTGAGCTCGTCGGATTCGTCTTGACGAGTATTCTGTCGGGAAATAGTGTCCAGGCTCTGATGGTGGAGCCGGAAGAAGGCCACATGAGCTCTGTAATAAAACTATGCAATCATATTGAGTTTGGACTCGTTTGATTAGTCTTGACGAGTTCTTTACTGGGAAATAGTTTCCAGGGTCTGCTGGTTTATCGTCCTCTAACTGGATTATTTACCTGCTTCCTGGTGGTCATACTAGTTTGTTATACCATGCGCAGATTCAATACGTAGATTAACACCCAAGTTCGTAAATTTATGCATATATTTCTAGAAAAATCACAAATGAGTATCGACCATAAAGTTTTTTTTTTAATTATACAATCTAATAAATATTTTTTCTTTGTCCACAGTTCTTCAGCAAGTGAGCTAATATCAAGGCGAGGCGTCTTCTCTCGCCGGCAGTATGGCTCCGTGGAGCAGGTAAACTTAAAGTTTAAATAAATATATCGCAGTAGTTCAACAACTAATTGACACAACTTCTATCACATAAAATAATTTCAGATTTTTCAAACGTCATCTAAAACTATTCCAAATTTCAAGTTCTCGAGATATTCAGCTGTGACAGACAGACAGACTGAGTCGTACCATAAGGGTTCCTTTTTACCATTTTGGTACGGAACCCTAAAAACAAATACCGTACAGTCGTCACCACCATACCACAGATTAGATTAATAGTGCCAAAACCATCCTAAAGTCTGTTTCCGTCCCGTTCGAGTCCCGTCCCGTCAAGAAAAAAGTGTAAGAAACGCGCTTTAATTTAATTTGTGACGTCACAAGTCTGTGATGTCACAAATTCCATAAAATTTTGTATGAAAAATGCAAGTCATTAAAACTTTGAACTGCTATATCTTCATCGTTTTTTGTTGTATTTTTAATGTTATATGCATATAATTATTTAAAAAAAATACAATTTCTAAAAATATCAGAATTTTTCCTTATTAAAATAATGTTGTAATGTCGGAAATACGTACTCGTATTTACTTACATAGAAATGATTAACATTACTAAAGATACGTTTTATTTTATTGAAATAAAGATATTTATTTCATAAAATAGTAACAAACTGATTGTCAAAACTCTCTTTATTGCCTTTTTTATTTCCATATCCAGTTTTCGTATAATGGTAGCGTCCCGTACCATATTCAAGGCATGGATCCTCTCTGCTTCATTAATTTATGTTATAATTGGGACAATTCAACTTTTACGTTGAAAACTGAAAGCTATATTTTACCGCACAAAGAGGTTTCAATTAAAATATGAAGTGTTTCACCGAAATGTAGGTACAAACAAAATAATGAGCTTTTCGTTTCATAACCTCTCTCGAAATACATAAAATAACTTACGTAATATTTGTTCTCTGCTCTTCCTTTTCAAAGGAAAATTTATCTGTTGATTTACATAAGTATCTACATACTTACGTAAAACAAATATTTGTTGTACGTAACAAACCTAAAGCACCCACGCCCTGAAATATTCAAATAATGTTACGCCAACTGTTTTTCAACCGTTGTCATCGGTTCAAAAGAGGTATCATAATCCGACTACTTCGTAAATAATATCCCGTGGAATATTAAAAATAATATTGGCTTTCTTTAACAACATACAGCTTGTATCGACTTGTAAAAACCCTCTCAAAAATAAATTCCCTGAATTGAAGTTCTCGTGTATCCTAGGGTATTATTATCTATCACAAAAAGAAAAACTCCATATACCTAAGGACCGGCCACTCGCAGCAGCCTGTCGAATCTGTAACTGAACTCGAACCTCACTTGGAATCTCATTTCAATGCGCGGGAATTTTAAATCATAAATGGGCAAATGATAAGCGGTTTTTTAATCACAAAAGATTTTAGATAGCTATAAGCTACCTAAAACCTTTTGCAATCGGTAAACTTGCTTGTTGAATACATATAGAGCTAATTTCTAATAACAAATTCACGCGAAGTGAAGTGAGGGTCGAAGTGAGATGCGATGTTCGTTAGAATCAACAGGCTGCGCACTACGAAAGTTACGTAGCGCGCTGAATCCGTGCGGGCGATGCTACACGCCCCGGCGGCGGCGCCGACTGACTTCGTGCTATAAGTGCTACGCGATTATGGCATTTATGATGCAAGGAAAAGGTGGACATTTGAATATTTTTTCTTTATTGATAACTGCTGAAAATCACTTAATTTCCATGCTGTGGATAGTCACAAGCACTAAACGGACGTGAAATGGGTACAAAATGAATGCGCGACTTAAGTAAATCCTCTCTTCCTCGAAAGTATTGCGTAAGTAAACCCGTTAACAACACACTTTGACTTAACTGCAACTTTGAAAGTGACTTAGCGCTACATGCAGTAGACAAATAAAAGCTGGACGATTCACTAGAAAAACTCATTAGTTAACTTAGGAGAGCGTAAATACCATTAATATAAATAAGCCGAAGTCTACGTACTCTGCCCATCATAGGAGCACCATCTCTGTTTAAACTTATTGCTGGGAAACGATTTAATTGTATTATATAGTATTGATACAATTGTATTTGATCCTTATGTATTTTAAACATATTTGTCCCTAGCCCTAGCAGGTCACATTAATAATTCATGAAAGACTGAGCAATCTATATGAACTTTATATATACCTACATATATCATGTTTCTCATACATACATAATTAACTATTTATTATAATTTAGTCAAAGTAAAATACTATGTTGTTTAGTTTACAGTAGTTTGTTGAACATATGTAGAGGTAAGGTACTTTTGTTATTGTTGTTGAGAGTCCCCAAAACTAGAATACAAATTATTTCAAGCCGAGCTAGTGAATTGTTAACCACGAGAAACAGCCTAAAGCCGAAATTGCTTAATAGTCAATTAGTAGATAAGAGACAAACGAATGTTTCTCATGACATTCGTTGTTACTATTAGTCAAATTTAAAAAATAATAAGAAATAACTAATAGTGTTCGATAAAATGAAAATCAATGTAGGTACATATTAGCTTAGGCTCTTTCCAACATTCAAATCCCTTGATTTAAAACGGGGAACTCTCGTAAATATATTGCCGTCGCCGTAATAGCGCTGCCGCTTTACAAATTTAATTAAAACTGTTCTAAAATAAATAGTTTTTTTTCGACTCGACTTATATATAAAAAAATCTATTTCTACCATAAGATCAGGTTAAGTTGAATAAACTTACGTTCATCTTAATTTAACAAAGTGTATCTTTAGATTCCTGGACGCCGTTGATAGGTCATTGAAAGAGGTCCCCCAGGAGTATTCCGACCTTTCTGTGAGACGTAGGTCAGGCTTGGCCCTGACATGGTATTAGGTGAAGGGATAAGGCCCCGATCACGACATTTAAATGTTCCGTTTTACTTTTAGGTGCTCCCACACAGCAGTTATATAAAGTTAGAGCATGTTGTATAACATTTGTTGTCTTACTGTTTATAACAAGTTGTAAAAAAAGTTATAAATTGTTAGTGATGTTATACAACTTTACGTTAAACAATGTTATACAACTTCACGTTAAACAATGTTATACAACTAATTACAACATGATATAACAAATTATAACTTTTGTTGTACACCATCCGAGCGTCAGCGGGACTTAGCGGAAGGGCGGAGAGAGGAGGTTGCTCGCGTTCTTCGTTTTCAGTGTACCTACTTTGTAATCTACACAGCTATAGCCAGTTTATCGATGCAGCGGTGAAGCTTCCTCGAAAGGCAGACCCAAACTGATGGTTACAGAATGTTATACGGTGTTATACAGCGAGTTAACCTGTATGGGAGCGTTTATAACATATAACATTGTCTAACATGTTAAAGCAAAATGTTACACACTGTTTATAATGTTATCGTGTAACATAATGTTTTATAACGTTATATAACTGCTGTATGGGAGCACCCTTTAAATAAACACACATTAATTTTTATTTTAAAAGCGGTGCGGTGCGGATGTATAGGGTAGGAACTGAGGCGAAGGGAAAGGATGAGTCGTTGTGTTACCTATGAATGACCTTAAGGTGGGTTCTGACTTGTAAGCCCCTAAGGTCGGCCGCTAACAGCGTTAGCGCACAATGCTTATTATAGAAATGTACTGTTGTGGTCTCTTTCAAACGCTGATGTCGACGTATGAAATGTATAGGAATGTTTACGCTGGCGTCAGACATCGCGTATAGCTTAAAATAGGAGACCAAGGCCTAACATTTTGACGTGTCAGAACACCGTGTCTTTATGGACCCACCCTTATGCGTATCTTTTTTGCAATTACTTTATTTATTGGTGTCAAATGAAATAACTTTTTAACCTATACCTATTTCGAGAAGGAATTAGGTTTCGCAGCCCGAAAATCCCTACCTTACTTGATTTGTATTCTTGTGGCAAAACCTTTCGGTGAAATACAACAATGTATCACATATGAATGCACACATTCGCACCATATTTTGGTTGTTGATATTCATATCCGATACAAGCTGAAAGGAATATTGCCTGATCTATAGTATTATATATAGATAAAGTATTGTCAGCATCGAAAGTAGCTAAATATTTTTGGACCATATCGCACTAATTATTGCATTCATAAAGTAGAGTTACTGTACAAAGGTTTCAGTTAATATGGAAAAATAATAAAGTGTTTTGTTAATTTTGTTAGTTTTGACGCTGAGCGTACCAGTGGTTCTTTTAATTTAAACTGAGCCAATTTCACCATTGATTTTAAACGGGTTTAAGGCTGTCACTGTCAAAAAAAATAGAAAAATAGTTACAAAAATTGCAATTTATTAAATTAAATAAAGATAAACCTTGTGAAATCTTGTATAAATTTTACCAATTAGCTAGTGAAATCAATTTGAAATAACAAGAGATCAAACTCGACGTTTAAACTAGATGGGATTTTAACTAAACGGGATTATTTGACATTGTGAAATTGCTATACACCGTTATCGGGCGTGTATTTTGCGAGCAGCGACTCTCTAGAGATGTGGTAAAATCGCTTAATTATTTTATTAAGATATCGAGAAAAAATTCATATGCAGTGTTAAACTTAAATTAACCTTTATCCACTGACATACGTCTGAGAAATGTACGCACACTTAAAAAACAATAATATTTTTGCATCGTGCACGAATTTGTCCTTTCCTGTACCTTCCTAGACTACAGTGATGAGCACACAGAGAGGGTACTCACCTTGGAGAGGCCAAGGTTCCACTCGGATGGTCAGTGTGCCTCTTATAGGTAAATCTACACTTCATGACGTCCGTGAGACGTAGCGTCAGTGTTAATGTAAGTTTTTATATTATTGTTTTAATTTTGTTTTTGTATAAATGACTTCTAATAAACGCCTTTTGATTTCAAGATATTAGACTATAAAAAAACCAGACAAGTGCGAGATAGACTCTCCCACCGAGGGTTCTAATTTTCAATTTTTTCACAACACTAATAGTGTCTATGAGTTTCAGAAACCTATCTCCCTTACTAATAAAGATTGTATAGCAGATGTATAGTTACTATTTAGGTTGGACATTAAAAAGAAAGGGACAAAACACTGTGTAACTATACATCTGTTATACAATCTTTATTAGTAAGGGGGTATAATTGTTTACCAAAAAGACTCTCCTAAATAAATGGCCTACATATTTAAAAGAAAAAAAGTACTTATACCTACGTTTTAAAATAAAGTTTTTACTTTATGTTATAAGGCTCTTAGCCTTATTATACGTTATGCGAATATTGCCTTGCCTTAGACGCTTTAAGGGAGAATGGCTTTAGTTAGATAACGCAAACCGTTCCAAGTTTGTAGCTTCCATTCCATGACAAGGCAACTATAATCCGATAATTACTTTAGGGTTACAACTTAAGTCTCAACTTTAACTCAACTATTCTTATCAAATGTATCTGGTTATCACGTATTACGTTATATTTAGGTATATGTTAACATTAGGAATAGTAAATATTGTTGTGACATTAATGCGAATTTTACCGTCTTGCACAGTTTTATGAAATTACATTTGCAACTTTATAATTATTCCAAGTTATTTAGTATAGTTATTGGTATTGCAGCAACGGCAACATGATAAGAGACTGACATGGTGAAAAAAAAAATAAAAAAAAGACGACTGGACTGCCCTGCATGCCAAAACGAACTAAAAATTTAAATAACAAGGTGTCAACTGTCATTGCAATCGGGGGCCCATTCTGTGGAACAATTTTTAATCGAAGAGGTCCCCGACTGCAATAACACTCGTTATTTAACTTTTTTGATCGTTTTTTTGTTGGATAATTTTATAGTTATTTATTTTTATTTTATACTTACATTTTAATGACAAATTAAGTATATAGTTTCGGAATGTGCTCATCAAGGCCTTTAATTTGATTCCCATATTGTAATAATTGAAGAAAATTTTTTTTTTACATTTCAAAATGGCCTAGTCTACATATTGAATCTATAGCCAGTGAAAGTTGGAGTGATGTAAAGATTCTAACGATACCTCACACATTCAAATAGGTTCAGGCATTTGGGAGTTACGGTGGAATAAAGAAACTTACATACATACAAACATACAAGAACCCTGAACACAATACACTCTTCTTTTATTGGGCAGTCATGTAATAAAATTAAATATAAAACTATTCAGTCGTCCTTTTTCACAGAATTTTAATAAAATCGTGTTAACGAGGTTTTCTTAATTTTATCTCTAGTCAAGTTTTAATTAAGTTCGTAAAAATAGACAAGGTAAAAATAATATTTTTGCTCCAACTACATAAAGATGAGAACATAAGTACGTTATTAATTGTTCAATTTAGTAATTGAAAATTGAAAATATCTTTATTCAAATAAGCTCACATAATAGGCATTTTTAAATCGTCAATTTTTTTTAGCTGACAATAAAAATGGACGCAAAAAACTTATCAGCTTTATCAGAAGGTACGATATTTACAAATATGTATATCGTTTCCAGACATTACATTGATACATGTTACAATTAACATAGATTCATAAATAAATAACATTAGGAAGTCCAATAACTCAATTTCGCATTTATAATTATAGTAAAGGATGTAATTTAGGATGTCCATGCCTCAATATACGAATACAATCGGCTACTGATTAAATATCGACCATCAGTCATTTTTAATGTCCCCACTGCTGGGGCACAGGCCTTCCCTATGGGTGAATAAAGAGGATGTGCCATAACCCACCTCGCGGGCCTAATGCAGAATGGTAGGCGTTACGACTGCAAATGCAGCCGGAACTAACAGCTTAACGTGCCTTCCGAAGCACGGAGGAGCTCGAGATAATAAATGTTTGGTCACCCAACCCATGACCAACCCTTGCGAAAGTTGCTTAACCTGCGCAATCGCTTGGCTTTGGCTTTGGCTTCGGAGTCGAAGCTGAGTGAAATAATCTGGGTAGTATAATCGAGGCCATAAGTCCGGCTAATCCGCTCACCTTTATTATAGGAGATTGTCAGAAACGCCGACGTGAATTGCGGTAATGAAGAAAACTATTGTTGCAATTTATGTCATGTAGGAGTACCCATTTTCTTTTACAGCTGTGGCTGTGGTATTTGTACGACCCAGTGAATTTCCTCAACCAAATACTGACTTATCAGATTTAAGTAGGTACTGGTTCTCAGTGCTCAATGATTAAAACACAGAACAGCGAATTTTTGTGGTCTTACTTAATGCTGACTAGTTTGGCAAACGCAATATGTCTATTATAATACCTAGATGTGTTTATTTTATAGTAGAGAAGATAAAAGCTATGTTTGAAGATAAATAAATTTGACGACTTCCGTGGTCGAGTGGCTTTGTACACCGGTTTTCAAGGTGTCGCCATCTCTGAGGTCCCGGGTTCGATCCCCGGTTGGGTCAATTTAGAAAACGATTTTTTCTATATTTGCTCAGGTCTGGGTGTTTGTGATACCTCCGTTGTCTCTGATTTCCATAACACAAGTGCTTTAGCTACTTACTTTGGAATCGGAGCAATGTATGTGATGTTGTCAAATATTTATTTATTTATTTAAATATTAAATAATGAGGTTATACGAAAAACGCAACTTTTATATAATTTACATCTTGATGAAGACATTAGATTGAGATTGAAATAGTGTTTTCACAGAAGAAGTGAGGCGTAACCACAGAACAGAGAATTTTGTAACTCTTTTCTCTGTTCTGTGTGTTTTCATACAGTTGCAATTTACCCTTTGACAACACGGGTTGGAATTTCTCAGTATTTTCCTATTTAAAAGGTTATAATGTTAAAAGAGCTAGAACGTCTTCGAATAAATAAAATGAGTATTTTTATTGGAAAGGAGTGAAAAACTTTGAAGATGGGGTGTGGCGGGCTTGTAAGCAAATTGGTTGGAAAACTTTCGATTTACCTGTTACGGGAGGCAAATGGAGAAATTCTTTCCCGAATTGATATAAATTTTTGTATGTCACTAGGTATTTATTTCGCTTATTTTTCGATTATTAAATCTCCTGAAATTGTAAGGATCCGAAACTTTGTTTACTACCCATAAGTTGAACACTTGAACAGTCCGTTATTTTATGATGCTCCTAATGAATGAGTTTATGAGTCTATCAAAACAGACATTATTATAAGTAGTAACCTCTCGAATAGTATAAAGCCCCTGATTCCTGTTAACTGGGCGGTAATAATCTATCTTACTTTATAGATCATTCGCCACTGCGCAACAATAAATAAACTTATGGATCATAAAGTGTTCTCTCATACGTTTGTGAATAAAGCTGGAAATGTGAGGCATATTTTTTAATATCGATGACTTCATTTAATAAACCTCTACTCCAACAGAGCTAAGAAAAAATATTTTTTTGTTCTCAGTGAAATAATTTACTGGAATATTTGTTCCCCTCCCCCAAATCTAACGACCAATTTTATTAACATTAGTCGCAAATATTGACGGGTATAAGACTGCAATGATACACTTATAATTTGTACTCAAGCTGAAGCAAAATGCATGCTGCCTTGATCTCTTAGTTAAACGCTTGTTTCTCATTAATGTTTGTGTCGTGAAACCATAACTAACTTATGCAATTAGAAGTTAGTTTTCACTAACATTCACATTCGTAGAACAAGTTACTACTAAATAAAATAGCGAGAAATCTAATTGAGTTAAAATCCATAATCTACTTCCGCACACACTGTTAGAACCTCTTAAAGTTTTCGTTTCAGTTATTGCAGGTGCATTTTTTTTGTAATAAGTGAAAGTATTCCTTTTAAATAAGTAATCCATTCATATAGATATAACACACACGTAATAACATGAGTAACAAAAATCAACGATATTCTATATTGGGTGCATTCCAGCAGAATAAGTCTGCTAAGTCTTCAATCACCAAAGAATCCATTTTAACACCGCAAAGTAATTTTAATAATGTTTAATTTTATTTTAACTTTGTTACTAACAAAAAATAGTCCTTGTTACTTGATAGGTATATAATAAAGAATAATAATTACTTTCCATGATCAAAATGGTGATCGATGACTCAGCGATTAGTCTGCTTCGAAGGCACTCATCTCATTATGTTTTTCTAATGGAATGCGCACCATTTTTAGAGAATTACAAATAAGTTTAGAACATTAGATTTCAAATTTTTATTTTTGCTTAAAAATTTCTCATAGCAATGAGTGTGAAGAAAATTTAACTCTGCCCGATATTTTACAAGTGGCGGGCGACGGAAATGACTTATAATCTTGGTAATACCTACACTACAGTCTTTTTTCCATTGATATTTAATTTAGTAGGTTCAATCGCAATGAGAGAAGATAAAGTAGTTATCTTGGCATTATGCGACAGTTTCATAAACTACTATTCTTTTTAATCAATAAACTTCAAACTTGTATTTTAAAAAGCACGCCTGTTCCATCGGTGAATAGCAATAGCAAGTCAATGCTTTATCTCGTAGAGAGCTGCACTTACTTAATGATTTTAGTCAAAAAACAGTTGTAATAAATGTCAAATTTTGAACCTATAATAGGTTTTTATAACCTCACAAAGTATTAACGTTAACTCTTAAATATTTACTGAATTGTAAACGTCGAGATAACCTCAGAGGGCCTATTACAAAAAAGAACCGCGATAATCGGACGTTCGATTCCCTTGATGTACGGAAAGAGAACCATTATGGTATTTGTGCTTGATTAAAGTTTTTGGCATATTAATGGCACTGTTACGTCATTATAGTACGACTATCTTGACTTGATAGATATCAAGATATTGCAGTCACAAAAACGGTATTCAAGCACAAATCCCATTACTGATCTCTTTCTGCAAAGTGTCACGGAGTGGGACGAACATCGGCCGATTGTCGAAATTACTTTTAAGTAATAGGGGTTCGGCTTCGTATGCTCACCGCGACTCGAGGTAAAGATATTCAATTAAAATCCCGTCACTCACATGTCTACTAGGTAAACGTAAAATCTCTAATTGGGATTTAGGCTATCTGTATCATAAAATTAGGTTTGTAATCTGTTTCGAACCAAATTACGGCATAATCTTCAAGCAATAATTATTTTAATGAATGCATGTTATAAAAAACACCGAACTTTTACAATCTTCCTAGATATATAACAGTATTCCTAAAAAGTTTAGTAAAATCATGATATTTTATCTTGATAGTAAAATTTCAAAAATCAGTTTTTTTTCCTTACAATACAATTAAGACATGTTCAATTTGTGAGTCCATGGTGGTCTTGCGTCGTTTATACAGCCACATCTAAGTTTTACAGAATCCTGCCTAGTACCAGTTTTCCATAGTATCAGGTAAATAACATTTCTATCGCATAACAGATTTATGATTCACGAAAGAAACATTACGAGGGTCTATCTACGATACATTCTCTCGACCGACCGTATAACATGTACGCAAACATATTTATGAAGAAGATACGCTATATCCTGAATAGATCGCCGCTGAAGTGGCCTGAAGTTTGATACGCGACCTATCTTCGGAAAAATATTGTTTGAATTATCGCAATATTACGAATTCAACGACTCGGTCAAATTATTTTGTTACTTGATGGTTGTTCGGGTGAAAGAAAGTTGACTTATTTTAATGAATAGTAGCGCGGAAATCAGAAGTGTATAAGAAAATAAATTTATATCTTAACGATGAAATAAGTATATAAAACCTCAAGTTATAAATAAATAAAGACTGTCATTTTAATGATAATAAAATCAGTAGGTACTTAAGTAACCAAGATAGAGATATATCAAATCTTCACTGAACCAAAACTATGTGATACAAAGTAAAGCTTTACTTTAGCTTGTGCGTGTTTCTTACTGTTTTATGTAGATCTATCTATCAAATTGAGATTTTTTTGCATTTACAATGCTATTTTTCTAATATATTATTTTATCTTAGTAAGACCATCTACTAGATAGTTTCCGACAAAAAATATAATATCGGATTCATTATCTCTCTACAGTATACCAATAATTATATCATAAGGCCATTAACTTAGCTAACTCAAACAGGCCGTTCCAACCCTTACGTTGACTTTTGACGGAATTCGAAACAAATGTAGCTTGTTCTGCCCAACTCATGAAAGTAAAGCAGTTTTTAATTATTTTACATACAAATTGGTATAAAGTATATATTAAACAATACGTTGATAACAATTTTATAAAAGAAGTCCTATATCAATTTGTGAAAGACTATCATAATGAGAATAAAACATCACTACCTACTCTACATTATTATTAGTTATGTGTACAAGTTATAAAATTCATATTTATTTGTAAAATAATGTTCAAGATTTTGTTGCTTTTCCGCCGCAAAATGCTTAAGGAAGTTTACTAAGTCCAAATTAGTGTTCTAAAGAAGTAAATTCGAGCTTAAACTTTTATCAAGGAGTAACTTTGGTACTCAATATTTTAGTTTCAGAAAATAAACATTAAATCCCTTTTCCAATTAGATTAGCTGAACAACCCGTAATTTTAGTAACTAACTTAATTAAAATTTAACTAACACTTACCTAATATTAGTAAAGTAAAAAATGATTACTGAAAGATTTTTTGTATAAAAATCATTTAATAAAATATTCCACAGAACAGTCCCCCGACTGCAATTACACTTAACTTTTTAATTCGTTTTTGGCAGTCGTGGTTTGGCTATCGTGTTTATTTTAAAATTTGTGATTTTAGCATTAACAATGCTATTTTTATATAATACTAAATAATATAGTAGAAGTAATACGACTCGCACCAGATCATGTTCTCGGACGGGCTAGTGGCTCGGTAGCTCAGCGGTCAGAGCATTGGACCGGATATCCAAAGGTCGCGGGTTCCCGTCCGAGAATATGATCTGGTGCGAGTCGTATTTTTTCTAGTATATTATTTAGTATAATATTCTAATTTCAAACATTTAGTAACAAATTATATAGTCTATGTGTCATAGAGGCCTTTTATTTATTACCCATATTGTAATAATTAAAGAAAATAAATGTTTTTAATTTCAAAATGGCGTCTTGCAGCCGACATTTTGACTTTTCACAAAAAAAAATATTGCTGGGGCCACTCGGAGTGATGTTTCTAGCGATACCTGATACATTCAAATCCGATCAGGCATTTAGAAGTTATGGTGGAATAAAGAAACTCGCATGCATACATACATACATGAACCCTGAACACATAAACTCTTCCTTTTGTGGACAGTCGATAAAACAAAACTTTATACATGTTTAAGACACCATAAGCATAGGAGGGTAAACAAAAACCTTCTGCGAAGACAAGTTATCATCTATCAATCTATTTACATTCAGTTTAGTTGGTTTGTGTACAAACATACTTTCTGTTAATTGGCTAGACATTAGTTATATTGTAAGAGAAACATCAAAAAAGGCCTTTTATCTGAAAGTAGGTACATCTACATTGTTCCTAATATTGTATTTTCGGGATGCAAAATATTTTGTTTCGTAGTCTATACATGTTGTTTGGCTTACTAGTTAGCTTGTCCGGTGGTGTAACATATATGAATAATGATGAGAACCTCCGCCAGCTGCTCTCGTTTGTTTTAGACAAAACTTAATGAAAGTAAATGAACTTACGACTTTACAAGTTTCTCGACAAGTTCAAAAAAACAAAAAATTGACACTGCTAATAATGTGATTTTTATGCGATGCAAATAAAAATATGCACGATATTTGACACCATCCTATCTAACCTACTTCACTTTAGTCACTTTTATACATAATTGTACTGTAATATAACTAGTCCTTTGAAGGAAATTCACCAATTCTGGTTTCCGTCAAATATAAGTTTTTCCCCTAAAACTCACCGCTTCTATATTATTTTGTTACCGACTTCAAAAGGAGGGAAGTACTTTTTTTTTGTATATCAATACCATCATTATGATTAAAGTCCAAAAGTGTAACTAATTCAAACCGTTTTTAGTAATTGGGGGCCTTTGAGCCATTAAGTCCGAGCCGTATAAAATTCAATTTAGGTATATTAAATAGTACTTCCAAATGAATAATATGCCGTCCCCAGCTGCCAGACAATGGCTCTGAACGCGGGATACAACGGGTGCACCAGACAGACGTCCATGATTGATGACTATTTTCAGACTATTTCGAATGCTGTGTCAACAGCCTGGATACTGAATAATTAGTTTCAATAACCGCAATAACTGTATTATCAACCACAGATGTTCTGTGATATCATTCAGGAACGATAAATCTGAACTATCGTTTTTTGAGTTTTAAGCATTCACAATGCTATTTTTATACAACACTAAATAATATACTAGAAAAAATACGACTCGCACCAGATCATATTCTCGGATGGGAATCGAACCCGCAACCTTTGGAAATCCGGTCCAATGCTCTTACCGCTGAGGTACCGAGTCACTCGAGTTTGAATCGGTAGCGAGTCGTATTTTTACTAGTATATTATTTAGTACTGAACTATCATTCTTTGGTTACTGATTTTACGCTTTGATTGACTTTATAAGCAATTTAGACGAATTTATTTAGAACCTAACAAAGACAACCTGACTATTGACTTGCTTTATTTGAGGCTAATACGATTGATAATTAATAAAGTCTCCGTAAACTGTAACCTTTAATCCTAGCTTAGTTATAGCACAAAATTAAAAATAGGTTATATTTGAAGTAAAGTTTAATCAGAAAAAGGCTACGGGATAAGATCTTTCTGAATATTAAAAATTTTCACGAAAATGTTTATTCAAAATTGATTCGAGAATTTTATCCTTATCACGTTTCCCAGCGATTTAGGTTCGTTATTCATTTTCTGCCAATATTTTTATCGGTTTCTGGCAGCACGCCACGATTTGATGCAATTTCCTTCTTTTGATGGATCCTTTTCCAGTTAGACTGGACGTATCATGTGACGCTATATATTACTAGCTTCTAGCTTAGAGAACCTTAACCAGGATAGAAAACATCGCGAGCAGCCTTGTGAGAAGCCCGCCGCGCGCCGCAAACGTCCTGCCTCGGGAGACAGCGCGCTTGATCCCGATCCGCCTATCACGTAAAAATGGCTAATCGTATTTTGATGAAATTAAAACAAATAATGCTTTCCTGCTTAAGGTTATCTAAGGATTTTCTCAAAAGTCCACGCGGACGAAGCCGTGGGCGAAAGCTAGTTTAAATAGAGGTACCTATACCGGCTAAAATATTAGAAGATACAAATGTTATAGATTTTGTTTATTCTGTGGTACCTATAACATTGAAAACATTATTATTTTGTCGGCAGCTGTCAGCGAGCGTCGACGCCAGCGGCGCCGTGGACGCGGTGGCACGCCGGTACCGCCTCGAAAACGGCAATTCTCTGGGTGAGAAAGACGAGGTGAGGATTAAACTATTTTAAGGCTGTTGACCCATAACCCTACTTCAACCAGATTTCAGTTTAAGTATTACTCAAAAACTAGTGGCTCTGTGAGCTGTATATATATCATACACATATCTCCACCATTTTGAAAATTTTTGAAAAACTAAATCGAAAAATAATATTATATAATATAGAACCTGCTTACAAAATTTCACGAGAATTAGTTGAAAATACGAAAGCATTTTTGCCCAAGCTGAAACAGAAACGCTTCTTTTGCGCTTCGTGCTCGCTTAGTCAATAACATAGAAATATTATTATTAGGGTCAATAAGGTGTTATTTTTACATCTAAAAACAGTTGAAGTTATTTCCATGGAAGATTCAATTACAAAGTAATCTGAAACCTCATATTTTTCAGTCACGCCGCGCTCGTGCCACTAATGGTAGCCATAAAATCCTATCAACTAAAAGCCGAAAGCAGATATAAGTCTGTTTATTACTTGTCTTATTTAGTAAACAGTTTTTGACTGTCAACGTCTTTTAATTTTTAATCGTTATTAATAAATAATTAAATAAATTGTCATTAAAATTATCAACTTCTTTCGTAACTGTGTGTGGAAAACAAATTGTTGTATTTTGAAAATTTATATTAAAATACAGATTTGGGTGAAGATTGTTTACCAAATGAGACAAGTATAAGAATAAACAGACTTTTACGTGCGGCACTGCTACATTTGTAGCGGCATCTTGTAGCACGCTGGCACGTAGCAAACACTGGGAGCGTCAACTAGCGAAACATTTGTGAAGGGCATAGTCCCTTCAGCCGTTTTCGAAACCAAATTTCGAAACCAGTATCGAGAGAAGAATTAAACTTCTGTTTTGGCAACCAGTTCCGAAATAATTATTTTTATTATTCTCTCGAAACTGGTTGCTGAAAAAGAAAAATATTTCTGTTTTCGAAATTATATAGTCGACATTGTCGAAATTGCTAACGTACTTTGTCACAAGTCACAATAAAGGCTTGTTATGTTAAAACCCAAATATGAACGCAACAATGATTGGCGCGACTTGGTTTTACAGTGTTCATCTACTCTTTCAAGGCCGTTTGTTAGATAGCTCAGTCCGACGCAGGTTATTTTGAAATTGCCCAGATTAACCTCCATACGTGTAAAAACGAGAAGCTTGACAAAACTTTTTAATTATTCCTCCTCTGCTATGACTTCTCTTTGATGGACTTAAACCCTTTTTTAGGGTTCCATAGTCAAGTCAACTAGGAACCCTTATAGTTTTGCCATGTCCGTCTGTCTGCGGCTTAGCTCAGAGGCCCTTAGTGCTAGAAAGCTGTCATTTAGCATGTATGTATATGTGTATTAATAACACCGAAAAAGTGGTAGAATAAAACACACATGGATATGGCAAAACTATAAAGGTTCCTTGTTGACTTGACTACGGAACCCTAAAAAGAGATGGAGCCAAAAAAAAGGTCTACTCCTGAGACAAGATTCTGAAAATGAAAGAAAAGAAAAGAACAGATATAATGAAGACCTAACCTAGGTATTCTACGACATGCCAAAGTAGCTGTTGAACATCATCACCATGACGATCAGTCGCACGACGCGACGTCCACGCAGGTATAAGCCTCCCCCAAGAACCTCAACGACGACGATTGGTCCTGCACTGCCTGAACACCCTCAGATACATTAACAATATGAAAATAATTGCGTAAAATATACCTAAGTATGATCTGGTGTGAGTCGTATTTTTTCTTGTATATTATTTTATTTAGTATTATATACCTAAGTATATCTTTTTTATTCAGCTTTAAATAGAACAGCCGAACAGCGGTTTGTAATGTTTATGCATGCCTAATTTCGTTCGGAGTAAAGTTTTCTGATGTCGTCAGCTGTTGCCGAAGCAAACTCCTCTAATTGAAAGCCTTTTTAATAAAGTGAAATCAGCAGTTATCTGGGAGATATGACTCGTTTTTATCAAATTTGGGCAATTTAGAGGGACTTTGGCGTGTCCTTTGATACACTTCTTTACGTAAAAAAGACAAAACGTCTCATTATTATTTTTTTCATAAAATCACGGCAGAATAGAGCAGCGTAGTTTATGAGAAATACCTTACGTCTGCTCGTTTTGTTCAATAAAATTCGTACAGAAGAGAAATAAGTAAAACTTAATATAAGCTAGTTAAGCCTAAACGATTTTCAGAAACCGAATAATTCTATTTTAGCTATTGCTCCGTTAAAATAAGTTTTATCTTTATCATGTGTCAAAAGAGTAAAAGAAACAAAACACTTTGTAAGCCTCCTTTAACTTGTTTTTATGAATAAGGCGGAAAGGTAAGACCACTAAGGGCTGATTTTTCAATGCCCAGGTAAAATTTATCCGTTTGATAACGTAATATACCACCAAATAAAATATTTGTCATTCGTTTGTCTGTCAAATTTGTTGCATGACTTTTATTTAATTTGGTTATAATTTAACTGACTGATATGTTTTATCTGAGGATTGAAAAATCAGATCAATTCACTTTTTTGCAATGAATATTATTAACTTGTTGAATTTTTTAGCTGCAGACTCTTGCTACCAGCACATTCACCAGTTGTTCGCCAGATAATTATTAAATTATATTTTTTCGTTTTTCAATATTTATACAAAATTGCTTAAGTTATTATAAGTCACACGTGGAAAATACCTATCTCAAAATACTGCTACGACTGAAAACAAATAAGTTGCAAATAGCTGTGCAATTCTAGAAGCGTAATTTTACGTTAGTTTACAAAAAAATATCTGTTCTGCGGCATTACCTATCTACGTCAGACAGTGCCACATGAAATTAATTTGATACAGTCAGAGAATTTCTTTTCAAATAAATTGCAAAATAACACCCCTAGACGCTAATAGACTATTTTTTTGAATAATAAATCCCGTTGATGGGCAAAAACAAAACACAATTTAGGTCTAGGGTTGCCACTATGCTGTTTATCATGAAAAGAAAAAGATTTTTATTTTTAAAGTGGCGGTTTTCCGGTTTTATAATAATTTTCCGGGGTTGTATGCATGGTGGGTACCATGCTTACAACCCCGGAAACTTAAAGCCGAATATTTACCATATTCGGCTAAGGGTTTTACGTTGTGTAATTTAAAGTTCTAAAATAAGAATGTTTGTTTACAGCTGTTCGGCCCACCCAGCGCTCCTGTCTTGGAAAATCCGGAATTTCAAACAAGATGGTACTTCAAATACTTCCTCGGGAAAAGTAAGTAATTTTATTTGCGAAATGCTGTGAATTAATTTCATTGTTTTATTTTCAAAACCAAATCCCAAAATCAGTACTGCGATTACGATATGTTAGTCGTAACATGTTAGGTATAGTGTAATCAATCCCTAATGTGCCCGCGTCGGCATCGTCGTGGGGTATGCCCGCCTAGCATGACCACCGAAACACGATATGTATCGCGTGATATAGCGTTTTATCGATAAGTATACAACGGCTTATTTCTAATCGGAATAAAATTATTTTTAAGTTTTTAGTAAATTGAATCTTCTAAATTTGGTGCTCTAAAGCTTAATATTTCGCAAAAATATCCCTGTATCAAAAAGTGGTATTCACAAGCCCACAATGTTTTTAAAAGACCTATCCAACAACGAAATGTGATTGACGGGAAAAAAATTGTCATAATCACTTTACATGTATTTTAATTAATAATAAATTACAGTACAAATATGTCGCAGCCAACTGTTTAAATCAATTAACGGCCTAGTCACTTAATTGAATAGCATCATTTAATCAGCGGCTTAAATGAAATTTAGCCAATGCGTCTAATACAACATATAATTAACGGGCTGAGAGATGCTTGGGCCGTAAAAACACAAATAACAATCATAATTAAATTTATACAATATCATTATAGATCACGTACTTAATAAAAATAAATTGCGAAAAATTGTACAAGAACATGATTGTGGTGATAAAAATATTTACACTATTTTTATCATCACACACTTCCATTAAACTATATTCTTGTGTAAACGTATTAAAATCTCGTTAAATCTTGAGAAACACCAGAAATATCACTGCTGTCTACGTTCAATTAGATGGCTGCATTATCATTTAGGCCGTTGTTTGAACGGCGCCGTTAAATGAAAAGGCTAGTCCGTTAATTAAGCGGCTGATTAAGCTAGCTGGCTGCGACACATACACTAAAAACAATATTTTCAAAATTTTATTCTACCACTTTTTCGGCGTAAATAAATACACACATTCATGCCAAATTACAGTTTACTAGTACTAACCAAAGGCCCTGAGCTAGGACGCGGACGGACAAGATTTGATTACATACAAACAAACAAACACACGTGATAGGTCAAACTAAATAAAGTTTGTCAAAGAAAATGTCATTTTTAGTGGGAAATTTTTGCTAGTGCCTAAGTGAACCTTCGAATGAGTTACAGTCAACGAATGGCTCAAAAGAGAATGCGCGAGTTTTGTTATAAGCCGCTCGCGCACTCTACAACCCCTTTAATGCCTGGACTAATTGGCTAGTTTGTGAAATAATGATGCCTTGCGTGACCGTTAACTCATATACTCCTATTAGTATTTAATCTTTTGTTCACTTTCAACAACCAACCACTCATTACTACTTATAGTTTTAACTTACCTACTGCTTGAAAATGACTACTATTATTTGTTTTTACCTTTTTGTAATTATAAAATAAAAGTTTATAAAAGTGGATTTGCTGTAACTACAACTTATTTGAGTGCCTAAGAAACTTCAACTTTCTTATTCTTTATACCTTCTTTATTTTACTAAGTTGGGAAAAAACTGCCTCACGAAACCCACATTTCTCCACTCACCATAAGACTGTTCTGACTTTGACAAATTGAACTAATCAACTTTGGGCCTAAATTCCAGTAGGTATACAACCACATAACGAAGGACTCCAATAAGCCTACATCCAGTATAAAAATGTTATAGTAGAAAAAGGCACATTTTGATAGAAATATAACCTTCAGTTATTTTTTGCTTTGTTATAGAAAATGCTTTGCATATTATCCCATTTACTAATAAAGATTGTATAGCAGATGTATAGTTACACAATGGTCACTCTCTGTCAAACTATTTAAGATACATAAAAGAAAGAAACAAAACACTGTGTACATCTGCTATACAATCTTTATAAGTAAGGGCGTATGTATTTATTTACATAATATGCAAAGCATGCATGCAAGCAGTAGTCGAGTGGCTTTGTACGCCGGTTTTCAAGGTGTCGCTATCTCTGAGGTCCCGGGTTCGATCCCCGGTTGGGTCAATTTAGAAAACGATCTTTTCTATATTGGCTCAGGTCTGGGTATTTGTGATACCACCGTTTTCTCTGATTTCCATAACACAAGTGCTTTAGCTACTTACTTTGGAATCGGAGCAATGTATGTGATGTTCTTAAATATTAATATTTATTTGCAGGATAGGTACACATAAATAATATAATATACTGTGTAAACATTGTCTAGACTTTGTTGTTTATCAGCGCCAAAATTTTAATATCTTACAGAGAATAACAATCAAATACTAGGTAGGTATGTAATAATAATTGTTAGTTAAATAATACTAACATAGATAACCTTTTTCTGGCTACTGAATACATTAACGCTCGAACGGTATTTTTTATGGAATCCTAATTTATTAATTAGACACAGTAACAAAATGCAAATCGTAATTTTCTGTCTTAAACTTAATGTTTTTTTCTTTTAATTAAGCAAAAATAACTTTAAATAACTGTATTCTCTCTGTTTTCTCAGACCATGTAGATAGGTACTTTATTATGATAATAACTTGATTGTGCTTATAAAAATAAATTAATATTACTCGATACAGTCAAATCTCGTACTTTCCAATTACCAACTCATTGAGAAAAAAACTTTCATTATTACGTTGACAGAGTAAGGATTAAGAAATCTCTTTGTCGCTTAACTTAAAAGCTGCCAGCAGCCAACACGGAAAAACTGTCCTGGAAACAATTTTATTGAAACTAACATTTCCGTCGCAACGCAACTAAACCAATTAACAAACCGTGCAAAGCTTAACAAAGTTTCGACATGTAATTATTTCCAGTTGTGAATTCGTATTAAATCGAGATCCCGACTCAAATAACTATATTTTGCCATTTAAACGATACTTCACGGTTTCATGCATTTCAACATGAAAAGCGATCGTATTTGCATTTTAAATGTGGCATTTACTCTTTGCTTGTTGTTCCAATATTCCATATTCATGTGTGAAATTAAATAAACGCTGCTTTTTATTTTATTAGGGTTCCGTACCTCAAAAGGAAAAAACGGAACCCTTATATAGGATCACTTTGTTGTCCGTCTGTCTGTTTGTCTGTCCGTCTGTCTGTCAATCTCGGGAACGGGTAGAGTTAACGAGTTAAAATTAAAACCATATACCTACTCATGTCTACAGTCCCTTGAAACTGTGAAAAAATAAAACTTTTAAGTTAAGTAACGTAAAACAAGATATGGCCGTTAATGCCGCAAAAACGCATATTTCGACACTCTCAAGGGTATCAAAATTTATAAGGTACTTTCCGTTAACCTAGAACTATATAATTTGGCTTGTAATCGTTTTGTACTAAAAGTACAGGGAAAAATCTGAAAACTATACATCTATAATGAAATCATATAGAATTAATATAGTACAAATAAAAAATCGCTCGAAAAAGTTATGCTACTGTAATTAAACAATCTGATACATATCTGAATTCGTGGAGCTCAATACTCTGATACATATCTGAATTCGTGGAGCTCAGTTCGGGTACCCGGGTTCGGGCGCATAAATGCTGGCGATGGCAGCAAGTTTAAATGAACGAAGTCAAGTTCGTCACGAATTCAACTGGCTTAGAGCTTGTTAGGTACTATGAAGTTCCGAATTTATTGGCTCTGCCAGTGTAAACTAGCCCTCGGCTACCAGAAACAGTTTTACCCATTAATTTTTCAGAATACGGAAAATACCCTATTATAATCGCGCTACAATTCTGCCCCGTAAATTAAAGTTATATAATGTAATTAGATAGCAGACAGACATGTTGCCTCTTTACCTCACATTTTCTATAAAACTTTAAGGCGCTATTGTTCTGAAACGTATCGACTTCTAAAGAACCGCTGAAAGCCAGTTAAAGTCAGTTAAATTATCATATTTTAGGAAAACAGTTCACGAGAAGGAAAATTCATACTTCATTCAACATAGGTAAAAAGAGAATTCCACGCAGAATAAAAAACCTTCTTTATTCTGTGAATGTAATGATACCTACGTTCATTAAAATCCGCTTTCGCGGATATGGATGGTATCCATCCATAATACCATTTGATGACGATAATGCACAAATATCAACAATGACACTGCAAAAAGTAATTGTTTGAACAATCATAATGTTGTAGAGCAAATTTTGTTTAACCCTTCAGCGTCCGGAAAATGAGACACAATAGATATTCCATTGTTATCCGGCTGCATGTGTCCTCGTTGGGGTTGGAATGATTCTATGTATGATATGATAGAAAATAAACCAATTTCACTCAAATACAAAAAATACCTGACCTCCCTTAAAAAGTAAAATCTCATCCACAGGAAAACAAATTCTTATTCAAAAATTTCAACTATACTTTCAATAATTAATGTATCTATATAACGTTTTCTTTTGTTTTGCTCCATCACTTCGTCAATTAGAAATCTTGTATCCACAACAAAATAAATAAGTTATAGTATTATTAAGTTTCACATGCATGCTAATACGTATATACTCTCCCTCTTTTAAGTCATAATTAAATAAATGTAATAAGCTTAGCAGTTTTTTGTTCCAAATTATTATCTTAAATCTAAATAACACCACTACAGCCCCTATGGTAAATAACACACTGTATACTCAATTGTGAAGATTTGATAATAGCATAGTATTTACTTATAAATTCTATAAGTAGGTACAAAAAGATGTTATTTGTCTGCAAATCTTCCATAAAATAAATAAATAAATAGTCTGTAGTTGGCGACACAATAGACTGTGTGACCATGTGACTTACCATTACAAACTTATCTATCTAGTTATATTTCTTCGAAAATGATCTGCCTCTTTCACTTCATATTTTTATAGAAACTTTTTACTTTATGTCCAAATACCTACTCGTACCTATTTGAATTATTGGTGCGAAAAGTACAAATGAGCAAAATTACTATTATTATCTGTGCGCCCCGCCGCCAGCAAGATTTTGGTACATTTTATTTAACCTTGTTAGCAAAATTTAATATTTCTTTTAGCTTTATAGTTGCAATGCAAATTAATTATTATCTCATCTTTTGTGCCATTACCGAACCATTAAACCGCAGCATGGCATTTATAAATGTAATGATATTAAAAATAAAACAACGTCTTTTGAAGTCGGGTGGGGCTAAAGATATTTTTCTTTTTTAATTATAATAACATTTATCGTGGTTTCTCTTTCTCAATTTGATTTTTTAATTCTTAAAGCCCCACCCGACTTCATAAGACGTTTTTTTATTTTTAATATCAGATATGCGTAGGTGTACTTGAATAGTAATAATGCAGATTTGAATATTATTTCTTGCTTTATAGAGCTGCTGTTTTTTGAAGCTGTTTTTATAGCAACTTTTTTAAGGTTTTTTGAAGGAGGTTTTTCTTTTTAATTTTTAAAAGTTTTTATTTCTAACTTTTTTGTGGTAGGTATGTATAAGTAAATGTAAGCCATGATATAAATATATTTTATTCATATTTCACACATTTCAATGGTATAATACGCCTAGTAACTCAATATTCACTTTTCGCACTGTTAATTTTAGCAAAGGGTCAGACATGGGGTAGGTGACCAAAGTGTATTATCTCGAGCTACTCCGTGCTACAGAACACACGTTAAGCAGTTAGTTCCAGCTACATTTGCACATTAACACCCACCAATCCGCATTGGGCCCGCGCGGTGGGTTATGGTCCATCCTATTCATCAGCCCATAAGTAAGGCTTGTATCCCAGCCCCAGTAGTGACAATAAAAATTGTTGATGCGAAACCTTTCAATACCGTAGAGTAATCACTAATACACTATCATATTTGATTTTGAAGAGTTCTCTTGTGTATCTTCGAAGTCCAAAGTCCAATGTGAAGGAAATTTGAATGAAAACATCCTTAAATTATCCCCTTTCTAACGAAACAAGAATCATCTAAATCGGTTAATAAACAAAGAAGTTATGTCTGAAGATCCGTTAAAACTCGTGCAAAAGTTACCTAAAAAATTACAGTATTTTCAGGATTACTCAAAAACTACTGAACCGATTTAAAATTTTCAAAAAATGGGACCAACTGGAGAGCAAACCTGATAAAGTGGCGTTTGAATCATGTCAATCGGTTCAGCCGTTTTCGAGTAATCGGTGGACATACATTAAAAAAAAAAAAAAAAAAACAAATAAACAGTCGAACATAGAACCTCCTCCTTTTTTTGAAGTCGGTTAAAAACGAATACGATTGACAGCATTTCGACAAATATGTAGGTACCTAAACAGCTGGTTGGCTACTGGCTAGATTTTGTTGTAGTAATTTTCCTTATGAGGAGCTCGGTAGCGCAGTGGTTTAGCGCCTGGCCCAGCGATTGCGGAGGTTAAGCAACTTTCGCAAAGGTCGGTCATGGGATGGGTTACCAAAAATTTACTATCTCGATTAGCTCTGTGCTTCGGAAGGCACGTTAAACCGTTGGTCCCGGCTGCATTTGCAGTCGTTAACACCCACCAATCCGCATTGGGTTATGACCTATCCTCCTTATCCACCCATAAAGAAGGCCTGTGCCCCAGCAGTGGGGACATTCAAAATGGCTGATGGTCAATGTTCTTTAAAAACTGTCACCAAAATCATATCATAAGTTTTCTTAATACAACAAGAAACATTACTGCCTGTTCCTAACGACCACTTAATACACTAGAATTTCGACCAATGAGTTCACGTAATCGGCAATTAAATAGATTTATTTTCTTACTCATTGTATTATTCAAGGTTAATAGCGGAATAAGAACGAGGAAGGAAATAAATATAGAGCAAATTAAATTAAACTTGTAATTAAAGTTTTTAGGCCGATCACTATACCATGCGTTTTGTTAACTACTCGATGATTCAGAAAGGTTAAGGGGCTATTCTTAAACCGCTCCTATTATGTTCCTAATATATTAACCGTCACTCAAACCAAATAAGCCCTGTGAAGTTCACGATTGCCGCCTTTAAAGGTCACCCTTGTCAATGTCAGCAACATCCCTTATATGAATATATATATTCTTCAGTTTCACTATAAACTTGTACGTACCGTAATCACACTATACAACGTGTTACAAAAATATCGCGATTTCAGGTTCGGTCCCATTGTAAAAGTTATTCAGTTTTATGGTCCCTACCTACCATATTCGGCATTAGGGGTTATTTTGTAACACGTTGTATATGCGACGTCGACCATAGGCCATCTTTCAATTTTTATTTAAGAGTAAGTTCTTATATATTTTTAAACATTATGCGTCTTGTGGTAGGCACAGACTACAGATTAGTGTTGCCACCCGTACTCTAAAATAGAGTATTGTCCTCTATTTCGCGTTACGCTAAAATACTCAATTTACGTAACTCTTGTCTTTAAAAGTCAAATATTTGTTAAAAGTTGCGAAAAGGAAAAATAAGTAAAAAACTAATATTTATTCTTTTTTGCTTTTGATGCTGTAACTTTTATTTGCTAAAACTGGCACAGAGACAGCATCAATTAAATATTGAAACAGGTTAAATTTTATTTCACTCCAATATTAGTATACCAAATTAGTACCTAAATGCCATCGAAAACAACATTAATTAAATAGAACATGTTTTTTATCAGGCAACATGAAACTACGTAAAAGACTACGCATCCCTTTTTAATTAGGTACGTATAACTTAATAAGAAGCAGATACAATTAGAAACCTTCACAACGACTTTAGATAGAAAAGCAATTTAGTTGACTTGACAACAATTAGCTTTCTCAGTAAAGCTAGGTCCCAGAACTCGAGTCGGAGTTTAATGACGACATGACGTATACGTACCTATTACTTAGTTCGTGCCAAACTTAATGAATTTCAAGTTGGAAGTCTCTTCACTTGGAACTCGCACGCAGTTAAACGGTTGGTTGTTGCCAACTTCGAGAACTAGATCTTAGGAATCCACGGTACGATAGATGTCGAGATTGTAAACTTTAGCAACATGTATGTAGCTTTGAAACTACGCCAATAATCGAAAGAGCAATATTGCAATATTCTCACAAAATCTTACGTTTTTTTTGAGATGTTGCCGCAAAACTTTACCTGATGCCACATCGTTTAACATACTCGTAGTTTGTGTGTTAGATACAGTATCCTGGATAAAGCAATAATGTTTGTGATATGGCCTATTTTAACGAACCTGAAATATAAAGACTAAATTTTTAAATATTAATTCGTGATTCGACATTTATCGATCATCATCATTATCATATCAGCCGCACGACACCCACTGCTGGGTATAGGCCTCCCCCAAGGATCTCCACAACGATCGTTCCTGCGCTGTCCGCATCCAGTGGCTTCCCGTGACCTTCACCAGATCGTCGGCCCACCTTGTCGGGGTCCTACCCACGGAGTGTCGTCCGGTACGAGGTCGCCATTCCAGAGCCTTTCCGCTCCAACGATCATCAGTTGTTCTCGCTTTGTGTCCCGCCCACTGGCACTTCAGTTGAGCAATCCTTCGAGCGATGTTGGTTATTTTAGTTCTCCTACGGATCTCCTCATTTCTGATTGGATCACGCAGTGAACACCGAGCATTGCGCTGGGTGACCTTGAGCTTTCTTATGAGATATGAGACCCATAGTTAGCGACCACGTTTCAATGCCGTAAGTCATCACTGGCAACACACACTGGGTCAGACTTTCGTCTTGCGACACTGAGCTAAGTTGGACGCGACAATTTTTCGAAGCTTGGAGTTGGATTCGACGATAGATCTCTTTCTCCTAGTTGGACTTGCCTAACTGTCCTAGGTATACGTAATGGTCAACAACTTCGAGGGTAGTGTTCCCAACATGAGCTGGAGTGGGTACAACATGAGCATTTGACTTGATTTTCGTCTTATCCATGTTCTGTTTGTCTGTTTACAGAAAGTTAATTAATTTAATGTAGACTACTAAATGGAACCAAAAGATTTATAAAATGCGAAATTATGATACCCAAAATGAAGTTAATCTTAACTCACTAAAAACGAATTCAAATTTTAAAAAACTTCCATGCCATTAAAATAGCAACAGTTGCTATAAAATGCCGAAAGGTCTCTAAAACCTTTTGTATTTCATTGGAATTCGATAACAACAAAATGTTGTTACGACACTATTGACAGCAATGTCGATAAGATCCCAACTGTTGTCAACAGTTTAATAGGCCAATATACTACATTTATCGATTCAGTATATTCCGACATGTGTTTCCATGCAGTTAATGTAAAGTTATGTCTTTTATAGCTCGTATTTATCGTGACATATTAGCACAGAATAGACATTAGTCAGACATGAAACTTCATTGTCATACAAAATTTATTTAATGTTTGGTGATGTGTTTTGTCAGATCTTTGAAGCCTATATTTCAATACCATACAAGTAAACGTTAAAAAGATGCAAAAACACAGTAAACAAACTCGAAACTTCACTTTGATTTGAACTTCTTCCCATTTGGTATTCTACTTGATGATTTTACAACGATTTTAATCTTTGTTAATTTGAAGAATCTGTCAATTCGGTATATTCCCAAGTATTTTTTATTTTGCTCCACATTCTTTACTGAATTAAAATATGTAACAAAAACTGACGCAATGGCGTAGTCTTTTCGTTTCCAATAGATAGAGAATTCGATTAGGGAAAGAAACAGGCTCTTTTTCTGACAAAAACACATCCGACGAAAACACACCCGACAAAACCAGTCGCTTTCGCATTATCGAAAATAAGGAGCCGATTATCTGAATAGGAAATTGATATTGTATAACCACCCAATATTTAAGGCGCAGGTTATGCGCACAAATCTTATATATAGTTATTAGGTATATAATGTTATAAACCATGCTATTTTTATGCCTAAACTAGGAGGTATTGGTATTGTATTTTATAAGAGCGCGTAAACCTAGAGTTTGGTACTGAAATAATATTTGTCTAAGTGCTTATAAAATGCTGAACCTACGATCCACTACTAATATTATAGTTAAGAATTTACCTATCATCTTACCTCTAACCGCTGGAACTCAAATTGAAATTGTAACCACGAGCTTAAACAACCTAAGTTCAAAGCTTACAATCTTTTTTATAATTCCATATTATACCTACATGCTTCCATGTAAAATATATAGTTATAAAGAATGTCATGACCACTAAACCTTATCTTAGGCCCTGCAAACGGTAACAAATTAGGATATTAGTTTTAGTTTTAAGTTTTAGACTCTTGGAATGAACTAAGCCTTAATTCTCGTCTCGGGACCGCGAGAACGATGACACTCTCAGAATTGTTGGTCCCGCATTGATTTTTATTCTTGTAATCTCGTCTGCCTTATTTACGATTCCCTTCGGATTTTCCTGACTATAAAATTTTACGCTCCTAATCGGGAAAGAGACATTGTTACCCCGTAAAGTCTTAACACTTTGAAATTATCAAGTCCTTAGCTAATCACAATTGAGACTAAAATAAAAAAAATGTTCACTAAAGGCACATTCATAACCAAATCAACGTCTGAATCTCGTTTAAGAGTAAATGCTGACAGACGTCTCCCCACAAGTACTTTTTGTTTGGTATGGAGAAGAGGATTTACACCTTGCATTATTTTCCAAAATTAGATGAATAAAACACATTAATATGTTAACGTTCTTTAGCTGCAAACCTACTTTAAACCACGGACCTGAAAAAAAAGGACGTAATACCACACTAAAAAGAAGTGAAGCATGCAAGGTCCTACAATTTCGTTTGTTATACATGACCTACACTCACACATATACACCTGGAAAGAAAAGACCATTAAATTCTTTTTAATGTGATATTACGTCCGTCTTTTTTTCAGGTCCGTGCTTTAAACTTCATTTAAGCGTTTATTTTCAGTGCATCAAAATTACATTGGAGTGGACGGAGCACGAGAGCCTTATTTGCTGAGCGTGGTACAGGAAGGTGGAGCAGGGCTTTTACGAGCTATACTCTTCAATAAAATGGTCAGTATTTGTGAAACAAAGGTGCTATGAAAGTATTTGGACACTGACTAATTGGTTCCAATACCAATAATATTGTTGTTACACATTCACATCTAGTTTGTTTCAAAATATTTTTGTACTCGTACTATACTTCCGTGGTCGAGTGGCTTTGAACACCGGTTTTCAAGGTGTCGCCATCTCTGAGGTCCCGGGTTCAAACCCCGGTTGGGTTAATATAGAAAAAACGAACTTTTCTATATTGGCCCAGGTCTGGGTGTTTGTGATACCACCGTTGTCTCTGATTTCCATAACACAAGTGCATCAGCAACTTACTTTGGAAGCGAAGCAATGTATGTGATGTTGTCAAAATGTTTATATTTACTTTTAAAACTTCCACCATAAAGTCCAAACTTTATCCGAAGAATATTCGTTGTCAGTACAACGAACCTGAATTTTTACAGACCAATATTTTTATGAATGATTTAATTTACAGGGTGCTCACAAGATATACTTGCCACCAAGCGCATGGAGTAGCGGCGGTGGCCAGGCGCCCTCCAGGCCCACTGTGAAACAGATCCTCGCGCAGTTTCCAGCTATGGAGAGGGTCGACAAGGTTCCTAGGGAGGTGAGTATCTTGACTTACTGACTTAATATCCTATGACCCCTAGATGGGGCAGAGGAAAGACGTCCACAGTGAACCTTCGCGTTCGGTCCTAAGCTTATCGCGTTTCACTTTGCTCCAAGTCATCCCGATGCCTTTCGAAAGTTTAAAAGTGTATATACATACTAGGATTTTTTTAAAGAACCGATTTGTACGATTATACAATGATATATACAACGTGATATTTAAAATGGAAACAAAAACTAACTAGGTGTAATATAATATTTATTAGAATCGTTGACAGCCTTACAAAAGGTGTCTAAATCTCAGCTAGAATTTTATTATAAACTACATCCCAAGTTATATATAAATATAAGACTATTAAAGTTGACACATTAAGCTAAAGCGTAAGTCGTGTAAACATAATAAAACTTGCTTAAGGCAGCGTAAATAAAATTAAAGAATATAAATAACTATGGTCGCCAAAGTGCGCGACGGTAAAATGGTTCAAGCGCCATTCCGAGACCGGCGCGCGGCGAGTAAACACAATGAATGGTGTAAACAAACATCATTATGGAAGCAATTTTTATATTCATAAATCGAATATGATTATTATCGATGGTTGTTTGTGCCTCTTCTGTATAAAGAAAATATATACCGCTCAAAACAAAATAGTGGCCACTCTATAGTTTTCCATACAAACGAGCTAATTTCTGAAAGGTTTTTTTAATATAAATTCAATCTGATTTTATATCGAAAGCTGTAATAGTCAACTTGCGGACTTTACTGTCGAATTTACTGTATAATTTTTCAACTGTATAAATCAAGATTTCAATCTTTGTATATCACTTTTTATTTTTTTATTCTCTGTTTTGTTAGATCACATGTGCAGAACTTCAAAAGGATATTCTTTTGCTGGAAGAGCAAGAAGGTTCTGTGAACTTCAAAATAGGCGTAATGCTAATGAAACCGGCACAGAAGACGGACGATGAAATGCTCTCCAATGGTAGGTATACAATGTCATTCCTTTACATTTTCTTCGATATAGTACCCTTAGCACGAGAAACTTTCGAAATAAAATCATTATTGTATTGGAAGTTTCAGTTCTCTTTCCAGTGGTGCTGTAACTAAATAAAACTATATAAAATTACTCGATACTAAAAGTAATTTCGTGCTAGGGCCTTTTAAATAAAATTCATAGATATTTGTAAAGATTTTTCCTAAACTCAATCAAAATTAACCAGGATAAAGTTGTCAGAACTCAAAAAATGGCTAACGTTTAACCCAATTGATTTTCAATACCTCAAATAGCCACCTAAAAATAGCTTGTAGTTTCCGAATGACTCTCTAGAGAACCGTTTAATGTCCATCCATTGCACCCGAGAACACATAAATATATTTTTATGAGCGGTCATCAAAGTGCCGGAATCTTTCAGAGAAAGGCGACGAGAAATGGGAGCGATTTATTTCACTTTTGGGCGACAAAATTCGATTACGAGGATGGAACCGGTTCCGCGGAGGACTCGACGTCAAAGGTAACACTTAAGTTAGTTCTACAAACGGACACCTGTCCTCTGTATCAGACAAGTAAAAGCTCGTATCACTGGCAAACAGATTTCGTTTCAATGTACATATTTTAATTTAAAGATTATTTGCCTTAGATTGTGGTTTGAGGATTTGTTCATCACTCTGGAAATCTGTATAATGCATAAGCTGAAGACTATAAAGTTGAATTTAAATGTATACCTAACGTAAATAATGTTTAATTAAAAGTCAGTTACAAAAATCAATTTTTGCTATCTTTAGTTATATTTAACTTTTCTTAACTAGTCATTATTATCTGTTTGCATTATTACATCACAAAGAATCTTAAACTGTGGCAAAGATTTAAAGATAGCTAAGTCTAAGGCAAGTCGAGTTTATCTTTGTTAGAGTTGGAGCTAAGCCTTGCTTTATTGTATTTCTGCGCTGCTGAGACAGTCAACATTGCCATAAACTTTAGAAAATGTGACATTTGTTATTGCTTATTTACTGAAAGCCGTGAGAAACCGCGAAGTGGTGAAATTCTTAACTTTCTTGAAAACAACCTTACGTAACCAATCGATCTGGTGAAAACCGGCTATTACGAATATTTGACTACAATAGATTTATTTTTGAAATCGGACCGAAATTGTTAGTTAAATAAAAAGGTGTAACTTTTCCAGAACACCAGATCAAGTAACATTTGACTAAAGACACTATAAGTTGATTTATTTAACTAGATAATAGACAAATTTAACATTAGAAATTGTACACAAATTATAGATAAACACAGCATTGTTAAACTAATATAATTATAGAAACAGGTAACCACAACCCCTAGCTTACATAAGGTTGTATATTCTCATCCAATATCAAGTATTGCGGTATCGGTCAAGCTATTGTTGCGCGTACAATGCTCGATAACAGCGTCCCTTTGCAGGTGACATGACGGGCAGCCATTCCATCTACACGATGCACCAAGGGCACGAGATTATGTTCCACGTCTCCACTATGTTGCCATTCTCTAAAGACAATAAGCAGCAGGTAGGTCAATATGCTAATTGGAAACTAAACTTATATTCATTTTTGGTTGTATTTTTCCTAATACCGTCTGTATAAACAATATAGTTTTATCTATCTACTAGCTTCTGCCTGCGACTTCGTCCGCGTTGATATTCGAGAAAATCCTTAGGGAACCTTTAACCAGGATAAATAGTACCTATTCTGTGTTTTAATTTCATCAAAATGCGATCAGCTATTCCCCATCCCCGGTGCCCGTCGCCGTCCCCATCCCCGTATAACCTATATAATATATAAATTTAGTGATTTTTACTTCGAAAATGAGTGGTTTTCTATATACAACTCCATCCCTCTTTTCACTCCTTCGGGGTGGAATTATCAAAAACGCTCAGATATGTATATATTAATTTTTAATCGTCAGCCCAATCACAAAATGTGAAGATCTTAGCTACGAAACCGAGGAACTCTCATTCAAACTTTCATCCCCTTCAAGCCTTTTAATTACAATAAACGGTAGCCTATATGTCCTTTCTCAAGCTCTACTTTATCTCTGTATCAAAATTTCATCAAAATCGGTGCTGTAGTTTACGCGTAAAACAGATAGACAGACAGAGTTACTTTCGCAATTAAGTATGGTGTATTTATATAAAAGATTGTTGTAAAGTAAAGCTGTATCTAAATAATGTTACACTAATAATCATCTGGAAACTCAATTGATTGAACTTTTCTAGGAGTAGATTGCTACTATGTATGTGCACTATGAAAGCTGTCAATATTTATTTAAAAGTGAAGAAGATTTATTTCTTTCGTAACGCCAATATCATAAAAATCATATCAAAAATATGATTCCTCAAAATAATTTTGCAAAGAAACTCTTTTTCTTATCTTTGATAAGATAAGAAAAAATGTGCAGGCAAGCGACAAAAAATACATCCCTTTATTGAAAACCGCTTCTACCAACGGGCTTAAAGACGTTATCAACACAACCTGGGATCCCTAACCCATTCAGTCGTAATTCAAAATCCAATGGATAAACCCCGCAAGGTCCTTTTACTAAATAAATCAAGCCTACCAAGATATAGGGCGAAGTGTCTTGAGCTCACTCTATCCAATTGTAATCTCTTGAAGGTCGGATTTGTGAAGACCAACTTGTACCTCTGACAATCTGGGTCTTACTGGGCCGTGCTTTGGTCCTCTTTAATCTCGTCCACGATGTAAATTCTTATTTCGGAAATTATTCAATTTGAACACCGTGTTCGTAAAATACAAACAAACGTTCATGGTAAATACGATAACGTCTGTAGCAGATGCTACGGTTACGTAAATAATAGTATTCTTTGCTATGGTGCTACGGCGCTACGACGTAGCAGAAGCTATTTCGTAAAATTAACGATGATTTTTGTTTTCTTGATATAATAATGTATTGTTATCTTGAAAATAATTTATATTGTGCATTCCACTTAGCATAAATGTTAACTAAGAGTAATACAAAGACAATTGCATTCTCATGTCATCGTTTGTAGTATTGAGGGTCTTCTTCAGACATTTTTCTCTAGTCAGTGCAAATTGTTGCCGCCGGTTTCCCAACCTAGATATATTTTATATCCAATACTGTTTCTTCATTTAATTTTATATTTTAATATGGAAAATGTAAAGTTCATAATCTTTTACTTTGTGTTAACATGATGAGCTTCTTTTTCTACAATAATAATTCATTGTAAGGAAAAAAATCTGCTATCAATTATTGCATGAATAACTACATAAAGGGGAGTAGAATCTACGATTGATATAAAAATAATATTCTCCAACAATCCAGCTTCAATGACACAGATAAGTTCAAATTAAACTAGACAGATAATTTGTCCTGATTCATTTTATTTAATACCCATTAGATAGATACCTGTTAAATAGGCTAAGTTGCCCTAAACGTAAATTGCAATACAATATTGAATAGACATTTATAAAGTATTAAAATGTGCACTTTCACGTTTTCCTGAATAGCTGTTAATGATTTATCAACGTGTTTGTTCAGCTCGAGAGGAAGCGGCACATCGGCAACGACATCGTTAACATAGTGTTCACGGAGGACTCCGTGCATAACACCTTCAACCCGCAGTGCGTCAAAAGTCACTTTACACGTATCCTTTACAAACGAGGCGACAACACACAGAAGGTATATTTGCAAAATCAAATGATGATAGAGATTAGAAAGAAGTACCCTTTTTAAAGGTCAGGATTCATTTGGAAGGTAAATATAATATGGCAACATCAGATTATAATATCTACTTATTTATATGCGGATATGAAAGAATATTGACTAAATCGCAATCTAGTTACATGGACGAAATAAGGTATTTTTGATAATAAAAGAAAGGTATGTAATACAAACATTTTAACATTTGTTTTTTAATACAAATTCTGAAATAACGTAATCAAATACTACCAACATAAGAATAAATATTGTTTCAACCTTTAAAAATTGATGGTTGAAATTATTTACTCTATTCGTTTGTGGTCCATACAAGTTTACATTATAGCTTTTACTTATTCAATAAATATGTATTAATACTTACGACTCTAGCGGGTTGTCATTAAACTTAAAATAAATAATAAAAGGTTATAACATTTTATATTTTAAAGGCTTTGTCACTATATTTTAAAGGCTTCGCCTACACAGTACTCTTACTAATCTTAATTTGCCAACAATCCTTTGGAATAGCCATAAAACAGAAATATAGTTTTTTTCCATACACTATGTCACAGCAAAAACAACCTTTTAACAAAAGTAATCCAACTCAGCCCGCGAGGCCTGCGTGTTATATTACTGTCTGAACAAAAGGCTTTGATTTAGCAAGCCTATTTTAGTAGAGGTGACCTTAGCACGTAATAATCGACATTGCCCAAAAATTACGAGTGTTATTCAGTGTGTTTAGTTACGTACGATCATAGAATTATTTATACTCTACGGGAGTATAATAAGTTTATGGGTACGATAGCTAGGTAAATTATAGAATCAATACGTTGTTACAAAAGTTAACAGAATTCCATGCGCGCTGTTTATTGAGATAATACAGTTTCATGAATCCATTTTTAAAATAAATACTACGATGTTAAGTGGAAATAAATATTGCTAACTCTCTTTTGGAGAACCTAAAACATAATATAGGTATCTAAAATAATTTCTCAAGTAAGTAAGTAATTAATTTTATACTATAAAGTACACCTTTTCATTAAAGTACATTTTGTCTCTTCCTACTCGTCGGTTGTCGGACAATTTTTTTTACCAAACTGTTCATTGATTGATATGAAATCTTTATGAACGTGACTCGTCATCGGCTTTAAGAATAAATATTTTGTACAATACTAAATAATGACGCGTATTCGGAAGTCCGGTCCAATGCTCGGACCGGGTTCGTTTCGATTCTGGTGACCAGTCGAATTTTTCTAGTATATTATTTAGTATTGTAAAAAATAGCATCGTGAATGCTAAAATCTCAAGTTATTATTTCGGCTACATAAATCTATATCTGCGTTTATATTAGAGTAAATGAATAAAATAGGTTTTGGATACAGGAAGATTTAATGATAAATGTTCACTTGTTTAGTAGGCGCAGTTATTTTCTTAAGCACCATAACAGACATATTTGCTGTGGTGTCTGAAGTGGAAGGTGAGGGTTATAGGCTGAGCGTGTATAGCGACGACACCGTGCCTCCCTTCGGTCCGTCTTTGCCGTGTCCACCGGTCTTCAACGATCCGCAGCTATTCAGGGAATTCTTACTGGTAAGTGAAACAGCCAAAAACTCTCTTAATGCACCCTTTTTACGGTACCGTAGTCGAGACAACTTTTTTAGTGTTGGATCTCCCCACCATGTAAAGTGGGGATGTTTTTTTTTTCTAGTCAATCTCATAGTGTGAGGTGTCGTTGGATAGGTCTTTTGAAAAAATGTAGGTTTGTTAAGACCACCTTTCGATTCAAGGATCCATTTGCGAAATATTAAGTTTTGAAGTGCAAAATTCCGTTAGAGCCAAATTTAACAGATTTATTTTATTAAATAGGTATTATACTTAATTGTAGTCGTAAGTAGTGTAAAACAGGGAGTACATATCCTAAGTTATAAGTAAGTTATAGCCATATGGTATGTATGAGATTGCTACGGAACCCATGCTGCGCGTGGCCCGACACGCACTTGGCCGGGTTTTTTTTCTCCCTTTTTGTCCACCCTAAGGTCCAAGTAATAATCATTTTTTAGCAATAAACATTTAATCGTTCTTTCTACTTATTAAAATGTAATTTATTTTTATGTAGGTATATGGCCTATCCAAAAGTATTTCTAACCGACTTTAAAAAAGGAGGAGGTTCTATGTTCGTCTATTTATTTCGTTTTTTTTTATTATTAACAGGTGAAGTTAATGAATGGTGAGAAGGCAGCGTTCCAGACTCCGACGTTCGCGCTGAAGCGACAGCGTACACTGGACACACTCATCCGAGACATCTACACCGAGCACTGCTCTGATCATAAGGTGGTGAGTCTCATACTAATTAGAAATATCTGCCTTTAGCAAAATCAATACTTACACGATCTACTCTACTTACTTTTAAAAGAGATATTGGTTGTCTAACGTTTTGACTACTGAAGAATGTCTTTACTAAAAATATACTCTTTTTAAGTATACTTCAATGCTTTTGTGTTATTACCATTACCAAGTGTGTACTTACTCTGTGTGTCAAAGAAGTCCTACGGAATTTTATTGGAACTAAAAATTAAATTTTCGATGTCTAATTGCTATTGGTACGAAGCTTTTTAATTCTATCTATTATCAAATTTCTGCTCTGTACTTTATCAAAAACCTATTCTTAATGAAACGGTCCTTTTGACTGTGTTAGCCAATGCTGTCGCGGCGCGCGTTGTCGGACGTGTGGTCGGGCGGCGCGGGGGCCGGGGGCGCAGGCGCGGTGCGCACCGAGCGGTTCCTGCACGTGGGGCAGGCCCTTAAACTGGACGCGGTGCTGAGAGGTGACGCGCCTACCAGCCTCGTTTCTACAGGTCAGTTACTCATAAGGATTAACTTTTTTTCTTTTAGTTTTCGCTAACCACATTCATCATCATCATCATCATTACTGCTCTTTATACTCCACTGCAGGACGCAGGCCTCTGCCGTAGGAAAATGTTACGGGTAATTTACGAACGGCAGCACAGGTGGTTTTCGCCATATTGGTGAATTTAATTGAAAATCTTCATAATAACTGTGGCATATCTTTCTGAAGGGTCGGGTGGTTCCCGACGAGCCCCATGGGAGGGACGGGTGTGGCGGTCCGCTCCGCTGCCTGCGACGCCGGTGTGTGCAGAGCAGATGACCGAGGGCAGGCTCCTGCTGTCTACTACATCCAACACTTACATTTTAGAAGGTATGAAATCTTATTGAAAATGTGCTGATTTAAATATAAATATTACTAATGACTTATGATAGCTAAGTGACTTAACATTTATCCCGATGGATCCGCGTAGCACTGCGTCGTGTTTCTCTGACGAAGACTTGTCCTTGCATAATGTAGAGTAATGTTAAACTGTACTTATAATAGGGATTCTTCTTTTTGTTCTAAATAAACAGAAACCATTCAAGAGTATAATTTTGTTGCTTTTCTGTATTATTGATTTCTGAAAATATAACGTTGATTAATGTTAAAAGCTACGTAGGGCACTTATATTGTTTAGAAAGTGGCACAACGCGGGTGGTGTTACGGTGGGAGGGGTGCGTGCGCGCAGCGCGCGTGAGCGAGCGCGCGGGGCTGTTCCGAGTAGGAGCGCGTGCGCTAGGCGGAGGCTCTACTACCGGGGGCGCGGGCGGCGCCGGCCTCTACGCGTTACCTATACAGGTAGGCTATACCTTGGCGTCCCAAGGCATAGAATTTCACGTTTTTCTTCTATCTTTACGAGAGTAACGAATATATTGAACTTAAATTATACAGCTTTCTGAATCACAACTTATATCCCAATCGGAAATAAGAGAGTTTTCCCTTTATTCGCAACGAGTCATCCTCGTCTTGAAGGTACGCCCTACAAGACGAAAGTGCAACTTGTAGGGCTGTACCACGTAGCAATATTCGTTGCAGTCATAATTAATTGTTAGTAATACTCAATGATATTAATCTATAGGAGCTGTGTGCAGGCGCATGGGCAATGAGACCACTACAAGACTGCAAGCACGCGCGACTGCCACGAACCAAAACTGCACATTATTTCGATATACTAGAATCCGGTATGTTCAATATTGCCTATGGAAAGATGAAGAATAGAGATATCATAAAGACGGCAAAAAAGGAAAGTTGTTATATTCATGCCCTTATTTTGTTTAACCAGGAGAAAGCGGCAAAACAACGCTTGCTATAGCCATTGGTAGAAGAGTTATGCTTATGATTGAAGAATCCAAGACTGATAGTGAAATGGGATTCGAATACACACATATCAAGGTACGTGTCCGCAACATCAATTTGACTATTTTTGTAAAAAAAATAGAGTCGATTTTCATAAATACCAAATTCATTCTTGTGTAAATGGTTTCAGGATATACAATTAAGTGAATCTCCTATTCTAATAAAGTTGATGGACGGCGAAGTCGGAATAATGGTGGTTGGATATAAACACCATTGGGAAATGTTAGAATCTAGTACAGGACAAGTAAGTTCAATAAAATTACAACTCAAAATTATTCATATTATCAAATCTTATGACGACTTTTCCGCTAAGCGTGTGAAATGTTCGCATCAAACTGATTTTATTATTTTATAGTATAGTACTATTACCTACCTATACCAAGAACTGGGGCTCTACCGCGTAACTATATTGATATGAAGTTCATGTAAATGTTGACACTTAAATTCCCTATTTTTATAGCTTTTTGTTTGATTTGTGTGTTTTTTGCAAAGAAACCGGTCTCGTTATTACGGACGTCGTTAATGAACAAAAAAACATTCATGAAAAGAAAAAACATAAAAATTGGGACTCAAAATGTCAACATTTACATGAACTTGTTAAGTAGTGTTACAAGTGCAACCAGTGATCCGCATCATATGGAACTTGTCTGTGCACGGAACACAAAATCAGTTCGATTTGTTTGATGCTATGCGGTCGTTGAGAATGATGCCGATTAGTAGACGGGACGCATATTTTATGATGGTTCAAGTATGCATTATAAGATAAAATAGATAGGCTGTATTTAAGCAGTATATTATACTTAAGGTTCAATTCCAGTCTATAAAACGAGCAGAGAACTCTGAAGACAGTGGCCCGCGACGCGGAACTTTAGTCAATGCTCTTCGAATCGGCGACGAGAGGGATGGACAAATAGTGCTATGTTATAATCGTAAGTATACAGATTTCTAGGTACAAATCGAAGGTGAACATTATTGTACAAACTGCATTTGAATTTCAGACACGTGTCACTTTGAAAGGTTAACGACCAAGGGATTAGAAAGCGACGTTGAATATGATTTCCATTGGACGACGGTACCCGCTGCCGTAGGTAAGGCTGCTATAAAAGCATTTCATCATTGAATCAAGCTCTATTAAAAACCGTACTGGGAACTAATTCTACTAACCCGAGTTTGCCTGTTCCAGTTTGCGCATTTCCGTACATAATGGCGTTTGCTGAAGACTTGTTGGAGATCAGACTCGTTGCAAATGGATCCCTGGTGCACGCCGCCTGCATCCCGGGCCTGAAGCTTCTTTGTGGCCGGAGGGTACGTGTACTACAGCTATTTTTTTTTGAGACTATTGGAAATAATAGGCGTAATTACTTACTTACTATGTTGTCTGTCGGGACTTTTGAGTTAGTTACAGGTTGAGTGTCGATCGCTGGACTAGACTGGACAATGTTAACCGCGGGCATTATTATATTACAGTCATTTGTTTACCCGAATTCAAATGCATGGGGAATTTAAAGTTAACCATTCATTGTAATAATCATCCACTTAATTAAAGCAATACATTGATTGAGCAAGCTATCGTTGTAATTCAACATTGGTTTCTACTAAAACTCTTAGTCCCTCTACTCAAAGTCACATTACTAAAGCAATAGTGAACTAAACATTTTCGCTAACTGTCAAATCATATATCTTTCTAAACTAAAACGATGTTCGTTATCGTTTTACCGAGTTAGGCTAAGGGGGCAGTATTGCATTTCTTGATGGAATGTATACTTTGTGGTCGTAGGATATATTCTACGTGGCGTGCGCACCCGAGTACGTGCCGCTGAGCCGCGAGCTGGACCCGAACTTCTTGCACGAGTACGAGCTGGCGCGTCACGGGAGCGTTAGCAAGGCGGCGCCGGCGCCCTACTCGCTCGACGAGGACGACAACGACAACAGGTACGACCTGTACACTTACCACGAAAAACTTTCGAGCGAATCGAATTTGTATCGAGCACTAATGTCAAATATTTTTGTATTGAAAATGTTTAAATTTATACAGCGCCACCTACTTTTGTAAAGAGAACTAAAAAACTAAGATTTTCAATGCAGAAAATGGACATTATCACTCGATACTAAAGTTTTTGTGCTAAGGGGCCACGGTACAGGACGACCAACGCGACGGCGCGGCGCGACGAGCGAATTCCTCATAAAAAGTCGTTCTGTTGCGTGGCCAGACCGGTAAATACAGCATAGATCCCCTTCTCGAAAAACCTGTATAAACCATGGAGGAACAGTTGAACGAATAGACTCCAGTATTTTACTTAACCAAGAAACAATAACAAATTGTCAATTATGTGTTAACAGAGGTGAGGGCTGTGTCCCGAATAACCGCACTCCTGAGAACAACTCAGAGTCAAGCCGAAGCAGTTCCATATCGTCCGAACAGGACAACATGCGGCCGCCGCTACAGCGTATGGCGCCTATATCGCCTCCCAGCTCGCCCCAAGGTACCAAAACTAACATTTCACAGTTTCCACCAATAAGAATGTTAAAAATCATTAGAATAGGTAAATGAAATAAAAATTGGCCAGCGCTTCCCATGGGCTCTTGGATTTAAAACTGTTATTCTATAGAAGACTCCAAAGAGAACTGAATTAAAGTTCAAACTTAGTTAGAATTAATCCGAAGTGGACCCTTAACACTAAATTCTCAAAACGCCACTTTATAACCGCGCCCTGATTTTAACTCGGATAAAGCAAGCGCCAGCGACAGGGTCAGTTTCAGCTACAAATATACTCGCGACGCTTACACTGTGGCAGTAACTGATATGTACATCCAAACCAGGGCCCTGGGTGGGTCACACTTATGGAAATAAAATATTTTCTGACGTCTGTTGAGAATCCATCAAATGCAGATTTGATGGGCTTCAACGTTTTACAATCTTCGTAAATGTAATATTTAGTGAATTATCAAAAAAAGAACAACTTACATATATATTTAATAATATGCTTATTTCACTTAAATGAATTTATTTAGCTAGAAGTCATTCATCCCAAAATAAATTAGGTGAAGAAATATGAGGGACAAGGCAAATACCGCGGGCACACTTCTTTTTTAACCTTTTCGCCGCCAAGTATAGCAAAAAAAAATCTATTGTCCCACGCCACGCCACTAAAACAATAAAAACAGGTTCCAAAAAATAGTGATGTCCAGTGATTACAATCGACAACCCCTTTTTTACCTTTTCCTACCCATATTCTATGAATTTTCTTGCATTTATTTAAATCCAATTATTAGATTCCGTAAATCATAACAATTCACAGCAATAACTGTGTGTTTAAATTAACATTCAACCAAAATATCAAGTAAACAGTAAATAATTGTGATTGAAAATGGAACGTCCCTAGTTAAGCTTCCCGTCGCCTCGGCGGACGTGAGCTGCCGTCGTTGGCGTACAGGGACCATACTTTATATAAGCCGCGTGCTTTAACAATAGTGATGTTCCTCTAATACATCGACATAATTTTAATAATTATAACATTCTTTTGTAGGTACTTTATTTTCTCTCCTCGTGACATGTAATTGCGTGATGATTAATTAAATACATTACAAAGATAGCCTTTATAGCGCTTTCAATATTAGATAGAAATTTTATTTTGATTCTACTTAATTTTTTATTCAATATCATTGCATCGTATACTTAAATTGAAGGAAAATCTGTTGACTTATTCCTAAATATTTTCGTAAGTAATATTAAGAACAGTTTTGTTGGTACCTATTTTATAAAAAGTGAAAGTATTTTAGTGTATTGATAGATGCCGCGACGTACCCATTGTTGTTTTATGGTCAGCCTAAAAAATCTTGCAGCTGTTTTAAAAACAATGGGCAGTCATAAAAATATTTCGGCCAAATTATCTATTTTCTTTCGCAATAATTGATCAAAGTACGCCGTGCCTCGGTGCCAGCGTATTGTTCTTTCTAATCCTTCTTTAGAATTTCTTGGACCTGCATAAAACAATAGGCGCAAAGGTCTAAAGCCATTTAAGCCAAATATTGACCGATATTTTTTATATTTTAATGTTGGTACACATGTATGATTTAGGTGCCAACTTATTAATAGATGTGAATGTGAAATGGGTATATATTTTAATTTTACTAAAAAAACATATCTTCTCGTTCTTTGAACGGCTTTATTAAGGGATATTATTCCGATGTTCTATTTCTTTTAGAATAGTGCGAGGTATTTAATACATATATAAAAAAATGTAAACTATTTTTTATTACTGTTTATCTTCCTATTGTTACGCTACCTTACCTGCAGAGGTCACCAGTGTCACCACTGATAAGAAAGACAATGCCTGACAGTCCAGCGGCTTACTTAAAATTTTTGCAACACTACTGTATTTTACAGTCTTATCAAATGCCGCGGTAAAAACACCAAAATGGTAATAACTTTACTGCATTAAAAAAAATAAACATTATACAAATATAATATCGATGTATGTACAGTGACAGCACTTATTATTTAGAAGCGATGAGCGTGACGTCACAGCGCGACGTGAAATTACGACGTTGGCGACCGGGTACAGGTCAACAGGCAAAAACATAGTGCTGGGAAAACTTAATCGGCGAGTGTAGACTTTTGCAAATTAAAACCAAATATTTTTGTTTCGTTACAGAGAATTTACTAAGTGATAGTCCATGTTACATTGTAATGTATCCATAAACATTTTTATTTCATATTTTCGACGTAATTATCAGACCAAATGCTAATTGATAAATAAACTTTGACCTTTTAATAAACACATTAGCACAACACTACCTGTGACGTCGCTGTCGGCAGCTCCCGACGCTGGCGCCGAGGACATTCGGACTGTATTGCTTGGTTACGGCCAATTATTTTTAAATAGATTTTGCAATATATATGCAATAATTTCTAGTGTTTTTGGTGAAAATATATTAGTAAGGCTGAATACTTCATGTTGTGACAAAAATTAAATTTGCATCTAATTTGGGCGACGTCATATGCCGACGTTGGCGTGCGGGACACTTTTTTTTTATGACGTCATATGCCGACGTTGGCGGTGAAAAGGTTAAATTGCTCATGTGATACATTGCTACTTCGTTTTAGCACAAATAAAAACGTACGTTAAGAAAAATAGCAATATATCATCCATCTGTTAAATCAGAGCGATTACGATAGCAATATAAATTAGCCGATAGAGCCCCAGGGCTTTAATTGGCATATGTTCCTCATGCTAATGTATGATACCGCAGTGCTACCAGAGAACAGTGGGCGCTGCGTGCGCATCTACAGGATCCCACAGAGCAACCTCAGCGCCGGCGCATACCAGCGGCAGTCGGTGTCGGCCGACCAAGTGGTCACTTCCTACTTCTCCGACAGGTATACCACAACTCCTTCCTAAATGTGGCTGTTCATTACAAGACTGCCCAAAACTGTTTGTATGTTGGTATGTGAGTTTCTTTATTCCTCTTCTAAATGTCTTAACGAATTTGGTGAATGAATGTATGGGGTATCGTTAGAATCCTCACCCGAGTGACACTGGCTATATTTTATTAGAAAAAAACAATATGAACAACAATATAAAAATTAAAATCGAAAATATCAAAATGTATGAAACAGCTGATTTTTTTTTCGCGATTTCAGAGTTGGTCCCACAGTAAAAGTTGTTCAGTTTGATGGTCCCTATATACCATATTCGGCATTAGGGGTACTTTTGTAACACCTTGTATATATTTTTCTTTAATTATTACATTCGAAAAGACCTTGATGAGCACATTCCAAAATAAATTAAAAAAATATTAAAAACACGACTGCCCTGCCAAACACGAACTAAAAAGTTAAATAATAAGTGTCATTGCAGACGGGGAACCGTTTTGTAGAACAATTTTTAATCAAAGAGGTCTGCCAACTGCAATGACATTTGTTATTTAAGTTTTTAGTTCATTTTTGACAGGGCGGTCGTTATTTTTATTTTTTTATTTTTTTGGAATGTACTCATGAAGGTCTTTTCGATTGTAATAATTTACTTAACTTACGATATTCACTAACGATTTCAAACTAAACCTCATTATTATGTCAAATTATAGACCAAACAGTATCAGACAGAGGCTAGCAGAACTAAGGTTGGACAGCAAATCGAGGGGCGGAGGTGAAGACGAAACTCTATAAGGCGGCCATTACCATAATTAAGTATCGAATACGGAACCAGGTGCACAATTTTAAGTAATTTATATTATACAATTTGCTATTATATGTGACATGTTACATTTTTGGGGTACAAGTTTTAGGTTGGATAGTGTTTCAAGTAGAATGTTCTTGTAGATAGTAGATGTTAGAACGGTATGATTGAAAGAGTTGTGATACATGGGCGATGATGAGTAGAGAAAAATATAACTGTTTAACAATATAATTGACTAAATTAGTTGTGTAGGTATGATGTAGTTTTTTTGATTTCGCTGAGAATGGAATTCATAAGAATGAAAGAATTTTACTAGTTACTTAGCGGATAAAATGTTAGGAAAGTGACAAGAAATGTACATAATATTACATTATTCGTTTTAAGTTAGTATCTACCTAAATAATATAACTAAAATATATAACCAATGAACGTTTAGTTGGTTTAGTATCAGTCGATTGAATTGCAGTGCACAAAATTTGTATGCTCAAATCATTGATAAACTGTATAATAAAGTTTTGAATTAATATTGATCTAATTATCAAGTGTAGATTGGATTGTTGTTTGTTTCAATATCATCTGTTATTGGGGTCAAATCTGACATACTTTCTCTAAAACGCAAGTTAAGTAATGCACAATGGTCTTTCTTATTTAGATATTAAAAATTGATAATAGGCAGGTGTACCTACTCAAACATTCAATTAAACTTTTGATTAAAAAAAGTTAAGCTTTCTCTGTATGTAACGTCCCAAACGATCCGGCATTCACCTGTGCTGTAATGTAACGACCCAAGAATCGCTTTGAAGCATTACGTTACAGCGCTCGGTTATTCTCGGTAAGGGACTCCTTTAGGATTCTTTAAAATTGTATAGACTTAGTTCTTCAGCTATATACCATCTCATTGCTTCCTTTATGGAAGAAATGAGAGGCAGTGTACTTAAATTTAGATAGTAATGACCTAATAAGGCTCTATGTTACTTAGTAACTTTAATGCACGTCTTAAAAATAACAAAAATATTATACAGACTGGCCCTATTTAATAAACGTGACAATTTGTTACCAGTCATGACAGGTGACAAATTATCACGAGTATTTTATAGGGCCTAGATATACTTTAGAGTAGGTACATCATCAGAATATACGTAATATTTAAAAGTAACAATTATCTACCTAGTCTAGTCAAAGCAAAGATGCGTCATGTAAGACATAAAGTGATGTATAATAGTTCTTTTAAGAGAGATTATATCATAAACGTCTTGAATGTCTACGCGACAACAGAAAAGAAGTGCCATCCAAACATTTGGTTACCTTTCTAGATTTTAATATTATAAAACTGTAATATTTTGCGATGCAAGAGAATTGAAATCTTATTTAAGTGTTAATACAGTCTTATCTTCAATGTACATAAAAAAGCATAATTATATTAGTATTAAAATTAAACTATTGAATGTTACTCTATTAATTAGTTCAGAGATATTACATTTTTAAGAATTATTTGTCGTAGATTAGTAAGATGGCAATGTTTCAGTGCTGTATTTATAATGGAAAGTGTAAATTTACCAAAGATGAAAAGAACCAAACTGATAGTTTAAGATTATCTAGGTTAGTCGATGGTTTTAAGTACCCCCTGTGTGTACTTCAACCTATTATAATATAAAGTATAACACAGCCAGTCGTTAGTGTTCAGTATAATTGTTAATTTTATAGTACATTATCTCATATTGGTGTTTTAAAAATAATATTAAGGAATCAAATGTTAAAAAAAATCTATGAATCAACTGAACACTTCGGTTCGCTTTGTAAAAAAGTTATTGATAAAAAAATATTGTTTGGTGATTGCAAAGAAGAATAGGAAGTACAATTAATTAAAAGTGAAGATTCTCAAAAATACCTCCAGAATAAGATGTGCACTATATTAAATAAATTTTATTTACAAATAAAGTTTAACATAAAATAAATATTATATTTATTGAGATGATGGTTACATAAATAGGCCTACCATCTAGTTAACCATTTGCATAAATTATGTGATAATATACCTAAACCAAATTAAAGAGAATACATACAAATATACATATTTAAAAAAGACAAATATATGTACATACACATACATGTGTAATTACGATTAAAAAGTATAATAAGTATTATAAAGACGGCAGATCCAAAAACAGAAATATAGAAAATAGAATGTTATACTCTGTTATTTTCTCTGAGGTTTAAATAAATGTCTGTTCAATTTTTTGTCTTTTATTTGTATAATATACAATGTAAATATAGATTTAAGATAAGAGCGATCACGCACTATCGACTAGAAACATTACCAAAACATAAGGTGAACCCTATTATTCTAAGGGTGAACCAAACAACTGAATGGTTGTAGTATTTCTTGTCATAAACATTTGTTTTCTAAAAATTCGCTTGTACGAACCCGCGTCATGTCGCAAAATCGGCACCGTATCTGAGTAACAGAGTCGACAGTGCGTAAGAGATAAGCCGATTTCCACACGGTGACCCATGCGACACTAAGGTGCAGAACATCCGTCAACGATGCGACTTGCGTGTGTAGTGCTACTTGCGACTTTATATAACGCGATGCTATAATCGTATAGGTGCGTGTCGCTGCGATTTGCGTCAGCGTATGAGAACAGCCATAATAGCTATTTAATTACCTAAGCATTAAGAGCGGTATTTACTATAAAAACTTTGGTTGTTGTTTTAATGCTGTGATGTCCAAGAATCTTGGCATTTCAATTGTTCTTCCACCTAAAACAAGAGTAAAAAAGGACAGGTGAATTGAAATAAGTGAATTGAGTTTTTTCTCAACTAGTCAGTCCTTTATTTGCAATGAGTCAGCCACAGTGTCTGGTTGAGAAAAAAAAACGCAACGAGTAACAGAGTGACTCAATGCTAATTTTTATTCTCATATAGTAACACTGGTTTGTGTACAGTGTAACACATTCAGGAAAAAAATGCATTGGGTAACAGTGTGACTCAAAGCTAATTTTTATTCTCATATAGTAACTGGTTCGTGAATAGTGTGACACATTCGGGAAAAAATGCTACAAGTCACACTGTTACTCATTGCGATTTTTTTTCTCAACCAGTCACAGTGTGACACTATTCAGTGTGACTTGTTGCAAATAAAGGTAATTTATGGGTGGTATACCTTGTAAAATTTGATGTCTCTCCATGTAATTTCTGGTGGCAAAAGACATGTCGATAGGCATTGTGGGCTTAGGTACTGCCACTTGATAGGAGGGCGAAGGAGCAGCACTTTTCAAATACTTAGCAGCTAGCTGGTTCATTTTCAAGCTGGTGTCAGTGGAAGCCATATAAATATGTGGCTGTTGTATACCCAGTGGATCATCACCAAATTTTACTCTGTAACAGGAATAAATAAATTAACATATAGGTGACATTTGACTGCAATAGGCCAGGAGAAATCTAGTCCAACCTTAGTGGTTGGTCAAAATAAAAAATTATGTTACCTTTTAGTTACACTAACATTGGTCTTGTCAACTTGCATTTGAACACATTGTTTTCTTGTATTCCTATACATAGCACTAGCCGATGATGGCATATCTGAGTCTTGTAACACACCATTTACATGTGTCTGAAATAAAAAGTTTGTATCAATTTAGTCTGCTACAAAAAGTATCCCATTAGGAGAATAGGACTGATTCATACCATTACTTTATTGTAGTATGTCCATCCAACATTGGATTGGTCGTCGCTGCAGGAATCTGAACTGAAATAAAATATTAATAAAAAAAAATATGTCAACAAATCAGTAGGCAATCACTAGATCTGAGTGGTGCAGTGGTCAACATTCCGATTTACTACACAAGAGGTCCCGGATTTTGATTCCCGGCTGGACAGAAATTTAAATGAAGAATTTTAATTTCTGTGACGGGTCTGGGTGTTGCCACGTATAATATATTTAAAAAGTACATAAGTATTATATCAGTTGTCTAGCAACCATCTCATATTACAACCTTTGCTCAGTTTGGAGCTTGATTATGCTGTGTGAAATTGTCCAAATGTTTATTATTATTATTATAAAGTGAAATTAAGAACTTACTCGCTGTAATCTCGCACATCAAGATATAAGCTCTGTTCTGGTGAAATGAGTGGGGTGATAGCATTATCTACTTGAACATTATAGAGACTGAGTTCGTTGAATGTTTTATCATCATTGATATTTTCAATTTGAGTCATCTGGCCATCAGAACCAACCTCTTGCCCATCTGAATCACGCTGGTTTAATACTTGTACAGATGCTGCTTTTCCAAGTGGTGTTATACCATCCAAAAAGTTTAAATTACCTTGCTGACTTTTTGATACTACTTCTTTTATACTTATATGAGATCTGTTACATTGAATGTGTCCACTTTCATTAGTTTGAGTAACTATTTCCTTATTGATTACAGTTGAGGTAGTTACCATTTCAAAGCTGGTCATAACGCCTATCGATATTTTGTGTTGCTCACTAGCAACAGTTTCAAGAGCTACCTGCTGTGTATTACAGTTTTGTATAGGTGTTGTAATATTCTTATTACTACTGGCAGACATAAACTTATCTACTTTCTCTTGAAGAAGTAGAAGTTGTTCATTTTGAAGTTTAATAATTTTGAAGAGGTCTGCAACTGTAGGTTCTCTTTTCTCCTTAACATTATTTTGTCTTTCTATCTCTAAACCATCATTTCCATTATTTTGTTCATCTCTCTTCTTCAGCCAAGTTCTTTTGTCAACAGTTTCAGGGGAACTGTGTTCTTTTATGCAATGGCAGATCACTGGCTGTGGTTTAACATGAGCAAATTTCTTACATTGACAACTATTATGTTGTGCTAGCATTACATGTTCACATTGACACTTCACATTACATAAATGGTTCATACTTTGTACCTGACTTTTACAATTATTTACAATTTCACTTGGTGTGAATGGTGCCTTCTGTAATATTTTAATACAATGATGGCATTGACATTCATCAGGGACTGCAGGTTGACTTTGTGACAACTGTATAACTTTATTATTTGGAATGTTTTCTAGTGTCAATCTTGTCATCTCTGCTTGTTTTGCTAGAGAAACATTTTCTTTATTTAAACCTAACCTACTTAATTGGTCTTGCAATGGTGGAACATTTTGAAAATTTAAATCCTTTAAATTATCTCGTCTTATAAAGAAATTATTATTTCTAATATCATTTCCAACTCCATTGAAAGATTTTATGTTCTCAACTGATGATAATACTCTGGGAGGTGAATTTGTTGGTCTAACATAGGGACTGCTTCTGCAAATCTCTTGTCCACTGCTAGTGAAAACCTGCTTGGTATGAAAAATTGGTTTTCTAGGCTCTTGAGAGGAACCATCCAACATACTCAAATCTAGATCATTGGAAGGTAAATAACGTGGATCACGTGCTTCTTTTATTACAGTCTTATTAACCACAGGGTACGGCGAGTTATTACTACTTTCATATCTTTGTACTGGATCAGGATTATATGACAGCAATTTAGGAATTCCATCATAAATATCAGATCGATGATTTACAATTTGTCTATCAATAAATGGTCTCGGTGAATGACATTCTAAATCATCCATTCTCTTGCTGAAAACTTGAATAGGAGACTCAAACCTCACTTTCTTCATGGAGTGGTTAATTTAGTAAAATAAACATTCAAAGTTTAACCTCTTGACTTGAAGCTATGTTGAACTTTAATGCACTTTAATTTGTCACGAACCTGTATAAAATCATATATTATTCAACTACAACTTTTATGGTGATGAATGGCTGTTATTAATCTATGTATAAAATCAACAAAATCAAAACCAAAACCAATCAAAGTCAAACCCAAGCAAGTCCCAAACAAAACCGAGAACCAACATAAAAAAATCAAACGACAGAAGTTTGACATTTTTGACAGTTACCCGCGTCACTAATGAGCAAAGTAGGTACCTACCTAGGTAATCATTTTGCGGCCCGGGGCTCTATCGGCTAAAAACATTGAAGTTCATGTTAACTGTGTTTTGACAGATGCATTTAATACATTGCTACTTCATCTTGGCACAAATAAAAACTTACCAAATAAAAATAGCAATGTATTACATACATCTGTCAAAACACAGTTAACATGAACTTCAATGTTTTTAGCCGATACCGCCGCCGGTCCGCCTCGCTGCGGCCCGACATAAAGTGCGCGAAGCTTTTAATAGTCTGTGGTGTGGAGCAAAGAGTACAGTGTGAAGGGTGCATTTCTATGGAAGGGAGAGAGGTTTGATTTATTTTTGAACTTACTTACATTCTCTTTGGATTTGAGATTGAGATTGAGGTTAGGTTATATTTAAGTCAAAAATCAAATCAAACAAAAAATAAATAGGTGACAACTTTATTACAGTACCTAATTATTTAATTTTGGTGACACTATAAATATTTATCTACACAATAACGTCTATAATTTAAACATGAATAAACATTTTATGAAAATAAGTTCTCCTTTGATTAGTTTTATACGACAAAAAGGATACAAAGCTCCTGGTGGAATAAAATATCCTGGAGGAATAATATATTACCCAAGGTAAACGTACGACCTACTCCATACTAAACTGTACTGTACTAAAGAGTATTGCTCAAGATGTTTCTCTGGTTTCGTCAGTGGGTTTCAAAAAGCATCTAAGCAATAGCTTTAGATGAACTTATTGAAATGTTTTGGTTATACTAATAATATATTTATTGATTGACTCAATAACAACTACAACAAAGTGACAAGTATGTGTAAACAAACAGTAACATATTTTTAGATGTGACTGTATGATGTATGAGAAGCATCTGGGAATAATATTTTTTCTATTTAGAAGCTGTTTCCAATGTTCTGTTCTGGTTGCCTGATAGCAAGCCTTAGTGATTACTACTATGGCCCTTTATATCATTTGTTAGTCCCATGGTTTCAGACAAAGCTCTAGTGTCTTTGTGCCTACAAATGTAATCCTACTATGTATAATGATATTATTTTCTTTCCTTCGAAGGCATCCAGATCACAAGGAACCAGAATATACACCTTCAAAGCTATTTAGAGTGGAAAGAATAAAATCAACAAGGCACTTTCCTTATTGGCAAAAGAAAATATTAGACGAGTTTAAAATCCATGAAGATGTAAGATTATTTATTTTGAACCAACCATTTGTTCAGAATTTTGCTCAATGCTTCGTCTTTGTTCCTTTATTTTAATTGTTTTACCTGATCTCTTATAGGGTAGAGTTGCTGTTGTAAAAAACATACCGGAGAATAATATGAGACTGTGGAAAGTAAAGCATCTAATAAAAGTTACTCCAATCACATTTCCATATGGTGAACCTACTGAAGCTGATATAAATTACACTATATTGAAAGAAAATGGCCAATGTATAGTGAAGAAAAGTTTGGAGCCCCAAATAAAACAAGTGGAAGCCCTGGAAGCTTTTCATAGCAATGATAAAAAAATGGATTCTACAACAATCAAAAAAGATTCAAGGCACAAGTGGAATACTCCTTTTAGTGGAGGTTTTTAGTATGTTTTGCGAACATTCATAGAAATAATAAACTTGATGCAGAGAGTCAACATCATTTCATCATTGCCTCTAATTTAAGTCACCTTTAAAGAAAAAAATGCAGCCAAACACAGCATACAAACAGAAAAACAACTATTATCCAAATTGTTATCTTTATTAAATCATAAATATGCATAAACTAACACTATTCACACAAGTGATGAAGATCAATGTTAATAATCATCATTGTTTGGCTTTTTCCTTTTAAACATTAAATAGTTAAAATATTCAGGAGTCTTGAAATAGTTTTCTAAAATTATAGCATGTTTATTTCCTACAGAAAATCTTGCATCTCCCCATGTTACTACTATAGTTGGTTTCAACTTCTTGAAGTCTTTAAGGTGGAATTTGTGTTTCTTGATTTGATTGTACATGTGACCCCCATAAACTGCCAAGTAGTTGTCACCATCCTGGTACAAACGTAGTACATATTTAGATAGCAATATTTTTACAGCTACATGAAACATAACAAAAGCCCCAAAGTACACAAGGCATTCTACAGCACTGTTAGCAATTACTAAGTCTTCTCCAATAATAACAGGGTCATTCATTGTCGATTTATCAAATTCAAATGCAGCATAATATAGTCCTGCAAGGCCTATAGTTGTGGTAGAAAATGTTAAATATACTGATAGGTAGTTCAGCCATTTCTCCATAGGGGCTTTATAAATTAATTCCCAATGTTTAGGGACGTCGTCCTTTATTTTCCATCGCTCTTCAGCTTCCAAAAACTTTACAGGGTGCCTTGAGACATAATTTACACAGGATATTTTTATAATATTTGGTCGAAGTATTGTTTTAGTCAAATGTAGAAAATTCATGTTTTCTTCCGACACTAAGACGTCATCACCTTCAACACTTAATTAATATCTTTATTAGAATTAAAAACAAACAAACAAAGCTAGGCTCAATCTTCCTATTCAAAAACATAATCACAGACGTAATAGAGAACTATACTAGAACATAATAATTATGATATTTGAATGAAAAAATAAGTATGGTTATTTTTTCACAGACTAAACTAACTAGTGACGCAGGGTTAGCACAACTCAACAATTGCGCGATCGTTGCCCTTAAGTCGCGTCTCCTGCAACTGTTTTTTGAAAAACATTACACTAAGCACAGTAACATCGAAACATTGGGGCGTGGCTATACACATTTTTGTATGCTTAAACAATGTTTTTGTTTTCCGCAGCTTGCGCTTTCATTTTCGCTGTCACATGCCTTGCCGCATGCGTCTTTGTAGTCGTCAAAATCGCAAAATAGACTATTATGCTTAATGCTCTAAGCTATTATGTGTGTGATGACAGAGAACATTAATCGCATGTTATTAAATTTAGAATTTTCGCATACACAATGCTATTTTTATATTAAGATAAATAATATTAGAAGAAATACCAGAAAAAATCGACTCACCCTTAGCACCCGTAGTCCCGTCTGAGGTGCTACGGGTGAGTCGTTTTTTTCTAGTATTTCTTCTAATATTATTTATCTTAATTAATCGCATGTGTCAGCGTATGCGCCAACCAACGCATAAGTTGTTTCGTCTTGCGCTTTCCACTTCGCTGTCGCATGCGTCAGCGCATGTCATAGTAGTCTTCACACTGACCTCCAATATTTCACTACAAAAAATTTTTTCAGGTCAGTGAGTCTTCAAGATTACAAAATAGACTTATTTAGAGTGTGATACAGACCAAGGGAATGGAAATGACAGTCGCATGCATCAACGCATAAGTTGTTTCGTCTTGCGCTTTCCTCCTCGCTGTCGCATGTCGTATGCGTCATTGGAACTAACGCATACCTTGCCACATGCGTCAGTAAATGCGTCATTGTAGAGATCACAAAATAAACATTATCCTTTTATATATTTCGTCATTTTTTATAAAGAAATAGGCCATTTTGCAATGATAAACATCAAATATTTGTTAATATTCTTTATGTCGCGTGTTAAAACCAAGAGTTTGCTGTCTATGTCACCTCATGTAAGTTGTGCTAGCCGTGCAGCTTGTAATCAAAATGGAAAGCGGTTAAAAAATATGGAAGAATAACAAAAACACGAACTTTTAATGTTAAGTTTAAAAAAACTTTTTATTTTCTGTTTAAATCTGATACTAAGTTCTTACGGAAAATGAGACACAATAGATATTCCATTGTTATCCCGCCGCATTCGGCTATTACTGTTAAATTAGAATGCTCTGCTTACTCACATATAACTTGCAGTAAGATAAGTACTAATTTTTACGCACGTGTTGTGCTATAGCTCGGTACCTATATGGCCTTAAAGGCGATGTAATAAAGCTCACTTTACGAGCAAGTGTGTTGAAAACTTGAAAAAAGATTTATTCAATTTATAAAAATCTACATATTGGAGCGCGCGAGCACTAACGTTACGAATAGGGGAGTGTTAGGTCGTGATTAGTAAAACTCGCCTTCACGTGAACACATTGCAAATGTGGAGCCTAGTTTGCGCCAAAGTGTTTCCAGAAAAAATCGGGAAACTAGTCGCGAACGCAGCGCGGAGCCGCGATTTGGTTTAGTTATGTTTCGCGGCTGCGCGCATTATTCGCGCGTGAGTGTAGAGCGCCCTTTAAAGGTCATTTTAAAGAAATATTAAAAACCAAAATAAAGTTTAAAAAATCATATTTAACAATAAATAAAGTTTTTAACGTGGGTAAAACAATATGATAGTGAAAAAAATAAGAAATATTTCTTACTTTAAAAGAATATTGAAAATGAAATAATTGCATCTTGATACTTTCTAAGAACTTCATATAAAAAGTACAGTAAACTGGGGTGATTCGCAACTTGCGTGGTGAGGTGAATAACAAAAACACATTTTCAATGGAAAAAATAACAAAAATTCAAAATGTATCGCTTAGGCCTGTCCATAGAACATTTGTTATTGAAAAACTAATGACTAACTAATATTGATTTTTTTTTTATCGAAAATGTCGCTGTTACGCAAGTTGCTAATCACCCCATCAGTTTACCGGTATCTACATTACTCAATAATATTAAAATAATATACAGATAGTCATTATACAAATTCGGTTTACATTTACACTTTCCTTTCACTCTTATTGACAGGCTCATGCCTAGACCAATTCTTATACAGTGTGTCCCTCATTGATTTACTACTAGCCGTAGATACAACGTGTCATACAAAAACAAGCCGAGAATTTGTCACCATCTTAACTATACAATCCTACATAACTGTATATCGATGTATTACAACCCGTCTAATACGCTAGACATCTGGCCGTTATACTATCTATAGCGGCGCGTAGTGCTTTGTAATTCATCCGGATTATACGGCTCGGACTCGGTGACCATCGGCTCCTTTTCGGCTCCATTCGGAATAGGCTGACGAACAAGAAAACAATGGAGTAGGTTTGTTCCTAAAAGATTCATAATTTTTTTTTTTATTGTGATTTGTTTGTTCAGACATTTTTATTGTTAATCAAGGAAGGAACGTATTATTAACTCGTAAGTTAGCCTAAAGAGTTTTTGACATATTTTTATTATTTTAAGTATTCGAACGATACCTAACATTTTACAGTCGGTGTACTAAATCGATACGAAAAAAAAATTGTGTCACCCTATTAAAATATACATTTATATTCAACAATTTTTTGTATTTCGTTAATAAAAGACCGATTCAATCAAAAAATTTATTGATTCTACATACATACATACATATTATCACGTCTTTATCTCTAACGGGGTAGACAGACAGCTTATTGTTGGGCGGAAGTTGGAAAACGAAATCAAAATATTGATTCTAGAGGTAGGTATTTATTATTAATTATAAAAGTAAATAAGAAGTCTACGTAAACTATATTACAATTTTTATAAGGAAAATTTGTTATTTTATTCTTACTGGCCACATGCAGGTGTCAGGGTCACATTTGGACATCAAACAAAACATTCAGAGCAGTTATGAAATAAAAGTTGGGTTATGTTGTATGACAGTTTAATTTAAAAAATTCTTAGTTACGTACCGTGAAAAAGGTTCAATTTGTTGTATTTTTGTCTCTTTGAATTATCTTTCTTTTCCTGGTTTTCTTTTTTGCAAATATAATGTAAACGGACATCTACATATTTTTCTATAATTACTTTTGTTAAATCATACATATGATTAAACTGTTCTTTATTGTGAGCATCAGTACGTGTAAATAAATTAATGTCAACTAGCGATCTCAAGACTTTGTTGGTAATAAATGCTTTGTTGTACTGCCTTAAAATAGTTTTGCCACCACTTGCGTTTATTAATTCCCTAACACACTTTTCCGTTTCACAACAAATCAAGAATACGTCATCAGAAGCAAAACATAATCCTCCCATATCCTTAATATCTACTAACTTATGAAACCATTTCTTTTCAGTGGCAAGTAAATGGTTTTTACAATCATCACAGTGCAATTTTTTTAATAAATGATAAACTACAAAACCCGAAATATACCCAATTATTTGCTTAGTAACTTCATTCACTCCTTCCAACGATTTCGACAAATGGTCACAGTTATTTATATATTTTTCTTCCATCTCTTCTTGAAGTACTCGCTTTTCAATAAATATCATAGCTATGTTTTCTTCGTTTTCTTCTTCTTCTTCATGTCTGTAACTAATTGAGCTGTTGTTAATTCTTTGCGTTGTTTTGATGGTGCCATTCAAAATCGGAATATTTTCTAGTGGTAAGCAGTTTCCGGAAAATTTTGAACTTAGTTCCATGTGCGATAAAATCTTTTTGTAGGCCGATTTGAATTGTCTGGCATTCGGATTATTATTATGACCACCTTGACTTCTAATTTTACCAAAAAAAATCTCAATGTGGTCTTGACTAAATTTATACATAGTTAAATAAGTCATTATGTTGGTTTCAATCAAAGTGGTATATAAATGCTGCAGACTGTTCATACAAATGATTAGCCCAATTATTCCAGTATTCAATCTGCCTTTGTGTAACGGGACCTGCTCACTACGGTATTCAACTCGAGAACTTTTTTTAGTTTTTAACATTTCTTTTGTTGTTAAAGATAAGAGATAGCTTGTAGCACTTTTACAAAATGAAATCACTTCTTTATTATTTTCCTGATTCATGGGCTTTTTGAATCCAAAAGAATTAAAATTCCTTGAGTTTAATATATCAAACAAGTAGTTAATCAGTTTTATGAACCGAACAGTGGCATCGGACTTTGAAAATGTATCTATTTGCAATTCCTTGGAGCAGAACTCGATGGCATTTGCAACGCTTTTGCTAAGCAACTGTGAGGCTAGTTTTACCTTCATTATTTCGTTTCTGAAGTTGATATGACGCGGAGTTAGCTTGTTGGCCAAGTGCAGGTTGTTATCGTCTTGTAAATTATGCAGGCTTACTATATGGTTCCATTTGATGATGTTATTCGTGTCATCATATATTTCCTTTTTTGACTCCAATGTGTTTCTAACTAACTTGACCATGTGACAAGCATCTAACAAAACAGCAACTTCGTAATCAGCGCAAGGATGCTTGAAGGTAGTCTTCATGTCTGCATGATTATCGAGTTTGCATCCAAGGACTTTCATACAGTTTATATTAGTTTTGCAACCATCGAATGTTAAAGAGGCTACTTTGACTCCAACATCGTGACATTTTTTTAAAGCAATTTCAATCAGATTAGCTTTCATCTCCCCAGTCAGACTCTGAACAAAAAAATATGCAATTGGTAATGTCCAAGACTGATCTAACGAAACTAGCAGGAATACGTAAACTTGGGTTGCTTTATCATCAGACTCCTTGAATCCAATGCCCATATCCACTAGACCTTCATATTTGGTCCCTGTCCAAATTTTTTGCTGTCGGATGGCCATTTCATCAGCTGTTAAAGAGCACAAAAGCGGTGAAGAAGGTGATTTTGACACTTTATCTGCAAGTCTTGAAAACGCTTCTGATGTAAATCCTGGTTCAGCGTCTATACTTTCGTACCATCTGTACAGTGTATGAGGATGTGGCAGAGTTTTCTTAAATTTCCCACGTAAGTATTTGTAGGCTGACGGAGAGTAAAAATGTAATGTCAAAGCAAATTTTCGGAGGGTTGGCGGAAATTTGGAAAACGGAGTTTTTCTTCTAGAAAATAGTACTTTCATTATATCTTCATCACTTTCTACACCTTTAGATAACTCGTCATCTAAAGCTTCATCAACAAATCGTCTTTTCTTTAAGTCTTGTATTACTTCCTTAAGAGTCGCATACTTTTCCTTCAATCTATTATTTTGCCTTTTTAAGTTTTTTACTAGTTTCGTCTTAAACTGTAGCTTTCTGTGAGTATCTCGCAACTTTTTCTTAAGAAATGTTGTTTTCGGTGTGTTGAAAAGGGAGCTCATTGCTGATGAAGTGGGACTCTCCATTGTCTATAATGAAAGAAATTTTACTTAATAACAAAACATGAATTCCAATATAAAAATTGAGCTATATACGAAGTGAAACTAATAACGCAAAACCTCTCAGTGATTGAGACCTTTATAATCAACAACTTACATTAAACAAATCATCATATTTAAAGCATAATTCTTCAAAAATTAACAAAGATATATGTCGGTAACGTTTTCTATTTCCTTACACAATCCAAATACATAGGAAATTAAAACATACGTCTATAAGTGCTGAAGGTTGTATGAAATCCGATATATCGTTATCTTTACTCGTGCTTGGTTCCATCTGTACGTCTTCACATGTAGATGGGCATGAACCAAACTGAAAAAAAAATCATTTGATTATATGTCGGTAACATTTGCGTTATTCCATTACACTGAAAATATAAAGAATTGAAACATACGTCTTTAAGTGCTGAAGGTTTTATAGAATCCGATATATTGTTATCTGTACTCGTGCTTGGTTGCATCTGTATGTCTTCATTTGTACTCGTAGATGGGCATGAACTAAACTGAAGAGAAAAATATTGAGTTTATTTATTTTTATCTCATTTTTTTTTATTAAATAAAACTATTTTTTTATTTATTTAATGTTATAAAATTTATTGTTAGTAGGTACTCACGTTTAATACTGGAACAGCTGTTTTCTTCTTCATTTTCATCCCGTTAGCACAATAATATATATCGGTAGCTACAAAGTGATCCGAACAGATGACATTTGAATCATTCGGCTTAAAAAATTCATCGCCTCTTTCGATTGCCACAAGTTTCCTCCATTTCTCCCTTTGTATCGGATTACGTGGAAACCTAAAATTATTCAGTGACTATTTAAAAAACACATATTATTTACATAAAACAATTCCGCAGTTCATTTCAATTACTTACAGTAGTTAATATTAATAGATTAAAAAATAAAAATAAAATGAGTATGGCGACTCCATATCTTTCAACACGGAAGTGTTCATTGCATCAGCGCAAGTCTCTGTCGCACGCATTGCCAGTTTGATGCGTTAGAGAAAGATGGCTGCGGGTGCCATTGTTTAAGAGAAAATATAATGTTCATAATAAAAACAATTACTTTAGCGGTTTTTACTGCGAAATATAGAAAGTTTTCAGTACGATAAGATGCACAGTGCATGTACTTACTTGAAATACGACACACCGTCCTTTTTCCTTTGTTTTAAGCTATTGTTTTTGCACGTTTTTATCGCACACTTCACCATATTGAAGACGACAACACGGCGTCGCGGCTTATCGTACACTGGGGGAAAGGAGTGCACGCGTTGCTATTTGTGCACTACTTTTCCGTCCCATTTTTTGAGCGCAAATGTTGTATCTACGGCTAGTAGTAAATCAATGGTGTCCCTCGATAAAGTGCAACCATTAAAGGGGTGGGGGTGAAGCTAGATAAGATAAGCTAGCTCATAAAATTAGCGAAAAAAATTTATTACAGATCACTGAAAACAACAGTTATAGAAAATTCATTTTTTTACAAAAAGAACACACTGTATAACGTAAAATCCGTCTGCACGTTTATTACCCACGACAAACGATTGATTGGCGGCGAGGCGATATATTAAAGTTAGGACTATAATAAACACCCTATTAATGTAATACAGTTTAATATTGTACACTGGGCAACGAAAGTCGTTTGTCATAGCAAGAAATGAAGTACCGCTGAAGCTAAAAAAATCACTGGTGAACACTGGAATGAATAGTTGCTCAGTTGCTGTAACTTTTTCGATACACCACTGTGATCAGTGGCGGATTTACCAGCAGGCTGAGTAGGCTTGAGCCTAGGGCGGCAGATTTTTGGGGCGGCAAATTTGGGGACCGATTTTTTTTTTTCTACCAGATATCAAAAAGATTTCTGGACGACGGTTTTCTGTATTCTGTTTTCTGATGTTTTACAGAAAGAAGTCTGCAACAAATTTTGCCGACGACTTTCCCTTCTCACTTATCATTTGTCATTGTACGTTCCGTGAATCCATTTAGCAATCTTCCATATTCTAGAGTAAAACAGCTAGTAGATTTTTCGTGATATGATAACAAAAATTGACAAAAATTGACAAATTTAACATGACAATTTGACAATTGTGGAGGCAAGGGCGGCAAAAGCTTTACAGCCTATACCTTGAAAATTTGTAAATCCGCCAAAATCCGTGCAAATCCATTATCGTTACAAATTAACGACGTGTTAACGAACTTCCTTAATGAAATACTCATTCATTACTAGTGCATCATTCAAGGCGCCGCGCCCGCTCTCCAATCGACTGGACTGAATATAATTTCACAAATTCAATAAAACTGGCCGTCACCGCCACAGTCGATCGAGTCGTCAATTACGTTTTTTTTACAAGCATAAGAAAATCGCTTCTTAAAAGACATTTAAGCATAGTCTGTACCAACGTTTAGTTGTGATATAAATAATATTGCTTAATGATTCAATAATTACGCAGCCTTCAATATTGCACACAGTTACTGTTATATTTATTTAGCAATCATTTGAAGGTATTTCCTAGTAAGTAATATTTTGATAGATGTTTGGCATACAGGCTCTTTATCTTATTAATTATTTAATAATTTATTAAAGGTACATACATTCGTTTGTGAGATTAGAATCTATAGATTCCAAACTATAGTGTGGCAATTGAGACCAATCATAATATACAAACATTAACATAAACACAATTTAGTAAAAAATATTGTAAATATGGAATATTTATAACATATTAATAACTAATAACCATAAAATAGTAACACATTTGCACACTTACATTAACCTAATCAGTATAATAGATAATACTTTTGCTATCATTATTTTATACACATACATAGTATAGTAGAAAAATAATAATTTATAACAATAATAATTAGGCTGGCTAAGGGGACCATCTTAAAAAATATTACTCACTAATTACAGGATTTGTTATAATGAACTAGTTTCTAAATAAAGTACAGTATTAACTATTAATTGAATTAGTAGAAGCGAATTTTCGGTGAATTATGAACACATGACGGAAAATCAGACTATACATGTTGACCTTGACACCGTCTCTTTATACCCTACGTAATAAAAGCTGTTTTCGCAACTAACTAGATGTGCTGTCGTATGTACTTATCGGCATTAATTGTTAAAAAATTAACGAATCATATTTTTCAGGAAAGGGGCGCAACGTAGCATCGTTGTGCTGAGTATGATTCGCCTTTAATATCTCTTTATGTCTGTGAATATTGTGTTAGTTATTTGCCATTGGTCTTAGTTGTTTTTTGTAAGTACTATTATAATATTGAGGGTCCATGCCTAAGAAGGGTGTTGGTTTATCATCAATTCAATTATACACGGCAGACTATTGGATTGGTAACATTAATTGTTAATTAATTAACAATTTTATTTAGAAAGTCAAAATATTGTTTTCATGGCACTAAAAGCTTTTTCACATATCCCATCAAACATGATTATTTTTAGCTGCAATTATTTAATACGTGGTAAAGGTGCGTGACTTTGACCACAATGTATACAATTTTTACCTAAATGGGAAAATTTAGCAGGAAATTGTGTATCTAAGTTTGAGCCAATGTCCCCTGCAGTCAGAGGTACCTCTTAAAGCTAGTCATTATAAATTAAAATTATGTTATTTATTGGATTTAACAGATGCTGAATCACTAACCACTTTACTCTTAACTTTAGTCTCACTGATTTCCTGTTTTTCTTCTACTTTCGAAAATAAGTACTGAGTGAAGGAATCGTCTTTTGGTAACTCTCTTTCCATCAAAGTTACCTCTTTCTTAAAACTTGGTGGGTCATTGTTAATATTGCTTGTGTTATGAAGAATATTAGATAGGTTGGAGTCAGGTGAAACTTTACCAGCCTTTTTAATATTGTTTATACTTCTCTGGTCAAATGCCGGCTCATGTGTCGCTGACTTGGAGTCATTATCAACTCTTTTCCTTAAGCTTTCTGGAAGTGTTTCCGATTTCAATTTGACTAGCGTGGTATTTACGACTGAACAATCGATTTGCATTAAAGTAACATGATCAGTCAATGAAGAATCTGTAATGAAAAAATACGCACGATTTGAGTATGTTATCAGTATTATTTAAATGTGAAAGGAAATATAGCTTAGTAGTAACACTCACCATTGCCTGTTCTGGCAGGTAAAATTAAAGCCATTCTCGGTGGCCTTGTAACATTGTGTGACACAGCAGGTAATAATAAATGTTCACCTTTTCCGACACCCACTACATAAAAGGTATCGTCTCTCCGGTGCAGAGCTTGAAGTAAATCACTCCATTCACTCAAATCGTCCATACGAAAATCATTTACAGACTTTCTTCTTGACTTATGGTAAAGGCTTTCATAGTCTGTCACAGCATTATCATCAAAATCTATTTCTCTACTCCGTCTTAGTCTGCGATGACGAGCTTTTTCCCTGACAGTTCTACCTTGAGCTTTAGGACCAATAAAGTCTAAGAGATTATTATCTAAATTTAACTTGTTGAACAGCTTGTAGGTTTCAAGTAAATCACCTATAACAAACAACATCCAAATCACACTTAAGTGTATGTGTACTAAAACAAATTAATTATAGGGTTACACAATGCATTTGTATAATTTACTTCATTTATAATTTAATAATAGTATGAAGAACTCTTTTACATTATGTCACCTTTTACTACCTATGTCAAAAAGTGTGAATAATTAAATATTACCATGAATTTTTTCCTCATTCAAATAAACTCGTTTTTTTCTAGGAGTATCATAAGTCCAATTCAAGGTTTTGCCACCGCCAATCCAATGATTAAGTTCTCTTGCAATCCTAATACTTTCAGTATGATTTACGTCAGCAAAGTTATGAGCTGAAGTCAAATTTTGACAATCTACTCCATATGTGGTGTTTTCAAGTGAATTTGCATCTAAAAACAAAAGACCAATATATTTATTTTATCTCTTACAATATTACAACTCGGTATTAGGTTTACAGTAGTTAGGTAATTTTAATAAAAGACCTACCAGGTGATAAATTATTATCGCTATTGTCTTCAGTCCACAATAAATGCCTTGTGTTCTGATGTGGCATGGACGGCCCCACAAATGGTTTTGAATTCCACCTGATTACACAAATAAATTAATTAATTTACACAAGCTGTTACATAAATTGTCAATTTCATTATTAACATACCCTAATACATTCCAATTCATTGAGACCATGAATACCATGGCAAAAATTAATGCTATGTTTTTCTTGGGGATGAGTATTGATGCATCCATTCTCGGTATCTGGAATAATTTGAATAAAACTAATTTTTGTAGGAAATGAATAATTTCAATCAACCTTTAAATAAAATCATTTAGACTAACCTTCCGACTTCTGCCATTATTTTCGAGCCGATCCCGTAATAATTTATTCTCGAGTCGCAGCTTTGCAATTTCTTGATGTGCCTCAAGCAATTGCTGCTCTAAAGCAGTCACGTATTCTTTCTTCTTTTGTCTTGATTGACAAGCTGATTCACTAATGAAAAGGGAAAGTAATGTTATTTTCAAGATAAACTAAATAATAAAAAAAACTTGAGTATAGAAAAAATAGTTTACCGATTTTTTATCATTCTTTGTTGTTTCTTGATAGCCTTAATTTCAGCATCACTCAGATGGGATAGATCTATCATAGGTGGACTGTCAGGCATTTCTACTTCTGTCTTTGGTGACAAAATATTCTGTACTACAGCAGGAGAATGTGCATTGTTATGAGTTAATATTGGCTTAGGACTGAGTACTACATTTTTAGTGGGAGAAACCTGCAAAAATATTTCCAGTGTCAAAGATAAAAGGTTTTATTATAAGTAACATAAGTAAAAAGTCACAAATTGGTTTAACTTATGATGGTAGATTGAAATATGTAGAAGGATAAATAATCTTCTAATGAATGTGATCTTTAATCAGCACCGAAACTTTTAAGCAACACTCAATCATTTCAAGGTATGCCATGATTAAAGCAGCAATGCTTTAATAACCCATGCTAGGAAAATCATGACTGCTTATTATGTTTCTTGAAATTAAGTGATAATAAATGTTTACTCAATATTATGCTCAATTCAATTACATGTATTACCCACCCCAATTTGCCAACTACTGCTGTTGTTAACACCATTGTGATTGGACTGTGGCAAAGGTGATATGGCAATTTTTCCTCCTATCGTTCTTTCTGCAGGTATAACAATTGTAGGTGGTTTTGCTTTCACTAACAGATTTGTAGACCTTTTCAATATGCTTGGGATTTTCTTTTGCTCCACTACTACTTTTATTTGATTCTTAACAATGTTGTAACTATCTTCCTTCTTTAAATTGTTGTTTGTTATGAAATTCTCATTTACCACCTTGAAATAAGAATTTTGAAGACTGTTGCTTTCTGAAATGTGCAAATAAATATTAATGCACAAAGCTTTATTTAGCTTACTGAAAAAGTTAAACTGTCATTATATTTACCATTTTGCAGTTTATTACATGACACTTTAACAAATGTTTTTGGAACATCACTATTAACACCCTGCAAATAATATACAAATAGAAATATATAATTATTATTTTGAATTGATATGATGCATAACGTAAAAGTTTATAATAGTTTAAAGTAAATATTATAATTAAGATAATTATTTAAAAAAATGTTCTTCATAAAACATACCTTTATAACTCCATTCTCTATAGCCATTACAGGACCTGTCATTTCAGGAGTTGTAGTTGGTTTTGGAATATCATCTGAAAATACCCAAGTTACTTACTATAAGTTACCTAAGTTAGACAAGTTGAAAAGGAACTTTATTAATAAACAAATCAGCATTTAGGTCTAATTTTGGAGAGAAAATACTCCTGCTGGTCATAAGAGAAATAGTGAGGTTTGAATATTAATGTACCTACCTTTTTTTATAGTTTTTTGTAGGAATAACTCTACATCCTCTGGTCTTAAGTTACTTGATGGCTCATCTTCCATAAGAGACATCCAATCAAATGGAGATTGGGATGACTGACGCACTGATGTGCTGCTTGAACTGCTGAAGATAATGTAGATTATAAATACAGTCGAAATAACAGAAAAGCCAATACAATATATCATAGAAGTTAAGAAATCAGTAATAGGTATTTACTTTTTAGAGTCATCTTCACTTCCAGAATCTGAATTACTGCTCTCAGTAGGAGACGACTTGTCACTAAGAATTGGAGATATTGGTGGCACCAAAATTGGAGCTGCATCAGCTAAGATTTCACTTGGTGTAGCATCATCTGTGACTAATAGTGATGACCACTTAAAATCATTTGTGAATTCACTTAAAAAATCATCTCCTGTAACAAATAAAAACTTTTGAAAAACTTGTTGGCTTATGTAGCTATTAGAAAACCTTGAAATTTATACAATCATGTTTTAATCAGTAGTTATGGGAATCAAAATTAAATACCAAGTATCTACATACCTACCTTTTTACAAATGTAATGACTATTTATTGAAACAGAAAGTGTATCCAAATTCCAAGGATACAAAGGGGTCAACAACACAATAATATTAATTGAGTCTGGCGGTGTACGTAGCGCATCGAGCACATTGTTTATTAAAATCTGCCGGATGAAGATAGATATAGAAGCCTCAAAAGTATCATACCGTATAAGTAATCCTTATTTTCTAATAAAATATCTGCGTCCATAGTGCTTTGCATTTGATTTCATTAAGATAATCACAGTAAAATTCTAAATTATTGTTTTTTTTAGATTTCATTACAACTTTACGACAAAGCCGTGGTCGTCGCTCGTCCGCAAACTTAGAGCAAACGACAACAACTTTTTTTTTAATAGTTTGTATGACTTGGATACAGCAGAGTGAACAGAGACCTTCAATACAAACGAAACGCCATTAAATTCATTGGGTGCATTCCGATTCAGGCTAAAATCAATTTCAGCGCCGACAGCGATGACAAGTGTACCGTCAGATATCGCGCTTATGAAAGTTGGGACCTGTCAACGACTAATCAATTAATTTTAAATTTTCATTTTTGCATTTGAGGTGAGTTTTGATAGGACGCTCATAGTGATATCCACAAAGTACTTTTTTTAATATTGTTTGGAGCACGGGCGGCGGCGTAAGCGCAAGCTGGCGGATGTTATGACGCTATCAGTGACGTCACACCGGGCTGTTGTTATCGCGCTTACGGTAATGATTCGGTACGCAAATCAGCGCGATGATATCGCTGACAGTGCGAATCGGAATGCACCTATTATTTAACTCTTTGCGCCATTCCATTTCACCAAAATGAATCTTGGGTTGGCATTGATGTTAATCCCGCGCAGGACGCGAAAAGCGATTCGCTTGCGCCAGTTGCAACAGCTAACTTGTATGGACGTGTTCACATTGGTGCGAATAGTCACGCATGCTCCAGAGAAATATATGCGGGATGGTGCCTGAATTTTCGAAATGCCGTTGAACATAGAATTATTTAAAAAAAAGTAAAAGATAACAAGTTTTAATACGACCTCAACCACGAAGATTATAAAATAATCCCCAATAATAAAATTCTCTCTAAATTCTATCCGTTGAGTACTCAGCTCGTGGACCCATTCTTTTTTTCCTCACATCTTGAGATTCTTCTTCATGCTAACAACAACAAAACCTCAACTTCGATATCAAATTCACGTCCTGCGCGGGATTTGCCTCAGTTTGAAGCTTAATACTTTTACGCGTGAAACGAAACGGTATAATTTTTGACGTTTGGTTGATTGATTTGACATATTTTGTTTGGATTTCGTTCGATTCGATTGATCTTGTTGAAATGTTCTTCAATTGTATTTTATTTTCGCAATAACTTTTAAAAGTAGAGTGGAAATTATGTTAATCAGAACTTTTCGTTCTGAGTAGTTTTATACTTGCTTGATTATCGATCATAACTTACAATAATGCTATGAATGAGTGTTGAAATTGCCGGTTGCGAAAATGTCTGTCCCTGATGATCAAGACGAATTCATATTTCGTCCACAACAACATTTAGATACAAAATGGCTTAACCCTGACTTACAAAATGCTTTACATGATCCAGAGGCGCTATGCACGTTGTTCAATAGCTTACTTCAAGATCGAGAGATATATTTTGATGCCACAAATGGTCTCGTCAATTCTGCAGGAGTAACAGCAAAAGTAGGGGAAAGTGGCAAATTTTACTGTGGCCTTAGGGTAAGATTTATACTTCTGGTTTCAAATAATATTGTTGAAGGAAATTATGTACTTTGACTAGATAAAATACTTTTTAGAATCAAATCTTAAACATTATTAAATTAAAATTTTATGTAACATCAAAGTATATTTTTTTGTCAAGATATTAACCTGTACTTGCTGTGATGGATTATGTGGACCGCATTCTGGCTGTGCTTGTGCACCATGCACTGCACTGTCAGCAGAGGAGGAAATGCGGAATGCTATTCTCTCAAAAATGGTTGCACCACCATCCTCAGTACAAGTGATAGATGATCTGAAGTGGAAGTTAGATCCAGGTATGTATTTTTTTCTAAAAATAACATTACATAGTGTCATAACAGTGTATGAACTTGATGAAGAAAGCGTGACAGTTCCGATTATTATGTATTATAAAGATGTAAAGGATTACTCAAACAACTGTTTTTGTTACTGAAGTAACTTGAACCAAATAATTTTAAATAATTGCTGGTCTAAGTTGAAAATGGTCTTTTCTACTAGTCCTTGTCTTACGTAAACGTTGAAAAGTATTAGTTATTTAGAATATTGTAACTGAGTCCGAGAGTAAAGTTCTGATTGGAAATCAGTCATTCAATACTGTCTGTACTTTCAATTCTGTTTTATTAACAAAACTGCTAAAATTTCAAAATCATTTAAAATAATAGTAGTTTATGAAACTGATGCATAATGAGGGGTATTAAAACATGAGTGTTTTTTTTTTAAAGCACGGCACTGCCATCTTCTTGGATTTGTCCTGTATCGTAATGAGAAAAAAGTTATTTTATGACATTGTTTAGTTAGCGAATGAATGTTATAAAATAACTTTAAAATTTTTTTGGTATTGCATGTATAAATGTCAATATAAATTCGTTTTGAAATTCATAATTAGAATTTTAGGATATGAGAGTAGATAAAAATAGTCATGTACACAGGAACTTGGAAATATGGGCCCAGTATATATCAATTAAGGGCAATGTGTGAAATTCAGGTATGGTACACAATACACAATACCATGGGATTGCTTATAATACCTAGGGCAGGGATGGCAAACCTATAAGTATCAACATGCCATTTTTCTAAAGAAATGTTTAGTGAGGTCATAGACATGCAATCAAATAATTATGACTTTGTGATTATTGGGAAAATAATAATGATAAATACAGTAATAAAGTCGTCACCGCACCCAAAGATTCCGTAGCGTAGGGATCACTCGCGTCATGTTTGCTCATTATTTAATACCTACTTCACACTTTTTTTTCATAGTGCATAATGAATTTTGTGATTGGTGACGTGCCCAAAATGTTGTGTCCACACTTTTTTTCATAGTGCATAATGAATTTTGTGATTGGTGACGTGCCCAAAATATTGTGTCGCATGCCATTCCTGACCTAGGGATTGTATACAATGCCTGGGTCGTCCAGGTAATGTATGAAATAATAACCAATAGTAGTCAACTTCAAATAAAATGTAATTTTCAGGACCAGAATGTCTGCAAAACCTCATGGAATCTCTGCTTTGGGAACAACGTGTAAGAGCTATCAACACAGCTCTTAGTTGTCCTTTCATCTCGCAAATCCGTCGCTTGATAGTTTTATGCAATAGACACCTTGTAGCAGTTATTAGGTATCATATTTTGATTATCAGCTTTGTTATCCAAATATTAGTAGTATACTTTCCTTTTTATCATAGTATGTTATATGCCAATGTAATAGTATTATCTGATATTTATTAATCTATTTCAAGGCTGGCCCAATAGATTTTGCAGGTGGGCAAAATGTTTTTAGGGGTTCTTCAGTGCGTCACGAATGACCTACACGGATGTCCGCGACAAACGGTAAAATGTACTAGGCTTCTACAGAGCGTTCAGTGCAACGCGGATGGTCCGTCTTGCGGGGAGCTCCGCGCGCATTCCGTCCTAATGTAGTTCTTCAGTGCTCGACGGACGGTCCACATAAAGCGTCCGTCGCGGACATCCGCGTGGGTCAGCCGCACCGCACTGAATAAACCCTTGGCTTAGACTGTGGCGGCGCCGGGCCACAACTTTTAGGCCTCCGCCGTGAAACAATACCAGGGAAACTGCAGTAGTTCCGACATGACTTGTCTGTTGCTTGTACGAAAAGCGAAATAGCACCGATACAGCCTGTTCTAACGCATAGATTTAAATATAATGCTGTCTCTTTCACTCGCAATGCTCCGACCCACGGACCTGAAAAAAAGACGGACGTAATATCACACTAAAAAGAAGTGAAGCATGCAAGTTCTACAATTTCGTATGTTGTACAATGACCTACACTCACACAAATACACCGGTCTTTTCTTTCCAGGTGTATTTGTGTGAGTGCAGGTCATGTACAACAAACGAAATTGTAGGACCTTGCATGCTTCACTTCTTTTTAGTGTGGTATTACGTCCGTCGTTGTTTCAGGTCCGTGCTCGGACCGTTGTTCGCCGCGAAAATAATGACGGGAAACAGCTACCTAGATGTAATCGGGAGCCCGAGCTGATCAGCGGAATCGCTCTTTCACGTAAAAGAGACAGCATCATAGTTAAATCTTGGCGTTAGAACAGGTTGTTTCGCTTTGTTGTGCAACGGAAAAGTTAAGGCGGAACTACTGCAGTTTTGCTGGTATTGTTTCGCGGCGGTGGGGAGTTAAGTCGGGCTGGTCCACATGCCTGGGTTTGGCCGGCCTTGGTCTATTTGATCTTATTCTTGGTTCGTATCAATTCTAAAGTACTTAATAGTTTTAGACAGAATCATACTACTATCTTGCAGTTTCAGTTATCATTTATTATCATTGAAATTAAACATAGTCATATTTATTTTACAAAATAATGTAAAAATGTTCTTCATATCTACAAGCTTTTTTTTACTTATCACCAGAGACCAGTGTCATAATAAAGAAGAAAAAAGAATTAAACTGGATAAAAAGCCTCCACACACAGTTAGTAACAGAACTTTGAGTAATGTTGTTAATACTTTGAACAAGACAGTTGAACTTACAACCGAAAGCCAAGATGATGTAGAAGAACAAACAGATGATTCTGAGAAGTATGGGTCTTTGTTATAAACATGGAATAATAATATCACAGAAAATTATTACAAAAAGTTAGAAATATTATATTTTTGTATATATTTGCAGCTCCTTTGGATTAGCGCGCGTAGGTGCCCGAGCCGCGCTGCGTTTAGCGTTGTCTTTAGTAAGGCGGGCATGGCGATGCGGTGAAGATGCAGACGTTTGTTCCGCGCTGTTACGGGACGCTTTGGACGCAGTACGCGCGCTGCCAGACGCGGCGCTGTTTGCAGGCGCTACGGCGGCCCAACAAGCGCCTCGATCCCAGAAGATATGGGCTGAAGTTGTGGATAGCGCTGCAAAATTCCTCCACCAAGTTGTAGCTGGGTAAGTTTACTTCTCTATACTTTAACCAATGTAACTATCCTACAACTGAAAGGAGTTTTGAATTCGAAAACAGGGTTTCTTATGGAACTTTTATTGCTCCTTTAGGGAAGTGGGATGCAATGTGCCACTTGGAGATTGGCGCACGTCTCTCTGCGTGTGGGTTGAGTTGTGTGCGCGGCGCGCAGAGTTGCCTACTCTGTTGAAAGCCGCAGATGTTTTAGTCACTTTGCCACCTCGACAAAAAAGGCAACCGGATAATAGGTAAACATGAACAGCTCATAATAACATTAATTATTTGAAAACAAAGAAGACTATTCCTATTACCTGGAGTATTGCATTATATCTTTGTTTCAGAATCACCCTAGAAGAATGTACTGCACCTCTAGGACCTTTTCTAAGGCGAATGGCTAAAGTCACTGCACCTAATCCAATAATTAACAATGAGCCGAGCACTGAACCTAATCCTACAGAAATATATTTAAAGTAAGTGCTATAGATATGTATATACCATTGTTTCCAAAAGATAGAGCAGGGGTAAAATTTTAAAAGTTCTTCGTATTTATGTAGCGATACCTTAGCTAATAAATAATAATTTTAGGGATCTGAGTATACCTAGTGGTGATGGATTGATGGAAGTAAGGAAAGCAGGTATTGCTTTATTATGTCACCTGGATAGACTTGGTGCTCCGCTATTACCTCCTTTGAAAGGTTTTGTCACTGTAAGTTTATGATTTTTATTGCCTTTTGTGAACTTAATATTGTCATTTTCTTTATATTTACAAATTACTGTATAATAGCTATTGCATTAAAGGAAATATTCAAAATATTATTTCAATTTAAAGTGTACAGAGTCAGCGCAAGAAGTTATATCAGTTGGCACAGGGCCACTTCAATTAGGTGCACTTAGAATCCAGCAGATTGCATGTGCAGAAAAACTAGCACTATTACTTACTCAAGATGGAGCTGTTTATACTCTACCTTACGATACAATGACGCCACAACTTGTTCCTGGTAAGTATTTGCTCAATGTCCTTATGTCGTGATTTCAATGAACATGATAATGTAGAACTGATAAGACTAGCAATTCGTAATAGAAATCCTCGTATAATATTATAACTTTCTCAAGAAATTACTTGACCAATTGTTCGAAATCATTCGACGATCATTCGGCTGGCGTCGAGGGCTCTTTACTACTAATTTTCATTCAAAAGTGTTACACATGTTAGCTTCTTTTGCTTTTTTTGAGTGATACGGTAAAATTAAATGTAGACATTATTTTAATGATAGTTTTTTTTAGGATTAGAAAACAAAACAATAACGCAAGTGGCCTGTCACTCGATCGGTCGGCATTATCTGTGCTGTTCGTCGTGTGGCGGCGTTTGGTCGTGGGGTGCGGGTGAGGACGGGCGGCTGGGACACGGCGACACGGCGCCCAGAGATGCGCCCGCCGCCATTCACCACCTCGCGCACCACGAGGTGCTCAAGGTGGCCGCGGGGGTCGCCTGCAGGTTGGTGTATACCTAACCGCGAGGGGGGCCGGGAAACCGGGCCGCCGCCGGGTCTAATGAGGCGACTCCCACAGGGGACCCTCAGGGCCAACCGGCGACGCGAGGGCAAGTGCCGGAGTTTTTAGTGGGTATCTCCTCTTCTCCCGGAATCCCACCGAGCCACTCGGCTGGGTGGGATCACGGGAAGGGAGCCGCAACGTTGAATGTTGCGGTGCCCTGGTGAGTCCCGCATACCCCCTTCTTGCTCACCTGTGGGAGGGGAAGCGTGTAAATGTGTTTACTTCGGCACAAAAAAAAAGGTTGGTGTATACCGTCAGCTCACTCGGTCGCCCCCCGCCATCTGTGTGGTCGCGGGGCGACACGGCTTTAATAGCTTATAACTCGAAAACGTGACGTTTTAGGAGATTATGTCGTTTACAATTCTTGTTCGTATTGGTACCAGCTATCGATTTACACAGGTTCCAGGCGTGGCCGCTATTTTGAAAAAAAAAAACAAAATGGTGGACAGTAGGCATGCCACGCTTCATACTAAAATAATCAAAGTTCTTTAATTAAATTTGTAATTTAATTGTTTTAATTATCAATAAATAATTAAGTTGTCCGATTGGTTTCTGACCGATTAGACCGAATATTTGAATAAAGTCTGGTCAGATTCTAATTGAAGCTCGATTCGAGTTTAATTTGTGACTGATGGATTTTGATAAGAAACGACGATACTGTACATAGATGTTTCTTAACATCTGAAAATTAGAACTAATTTAGTCTAACATTTACATCAACAGTGCTGTCATAACATCGAGAGGCGCTCTGTACACATGGGGTAGAGGCACGCAAGGTCGCCTTGGTCACGGCACTATCGAGAACTGCTTAACGCCGCAACCAGTCTCTTTCAACGCTCACAATATTGAAAGAATCATCGATATTGCGCTTGGTAAGATTTTATTAATTTCCTTACTTCCTTATTTTGTTGATTGATACATTTGATAATTTAACAAACAATATATCCAAACCCTTCTTAGCTAAAATCGTTGGCTGAGTTCTCCTTCATTTAAAGCTGGCGAAGTTGTCAGTTTCATAGAGTTTATTTTAAATCTGACAACATTTGAAAAGAAGATGACCTTTTAGGGTTGGGTAAGTAACCCCAACGGTTGTTTTCTAGGTTGGGGTGAAAGTCAGACATTATGCTGTACATGGGAAGGCGCAGTACAAGTGTTTGGTGACAGTGAAGGTGGTGCCCCACGGACTTTGACGTCTCTCTCCGTACTGCGAATTACGCGCTTATTCACTGGCGAACATTGGCACGCAGCGCTCACTGATGGGTACAAATACTACACTTATTTAACATTTGGTTACAAAATATTTTTTATTGTAATCAAGTGTCACAAATTCTGCTTCTTCAAACTCGTCTCGAAGATCCATATTTCTGATTAAGTTCTGTATTTCTGTTCCAATGATTTTCTCGTTTCTTTCTGACCTGCTTTCAATTGTGCTTCACTTGCACCATTTTATTACAGAGGTCAAGTATATACTTGGGGTAAAGGCGACGGTTACCGCCTCGGTCATGGGAATGCCGATACCATAAAGAATCCTAAAGCTGTTGAAGCCTTTCAAGGTAAACGATATATTTCCTTACAACTTCTTTTTATTTAAAATAGTTTTAATAACATACTTTTTGGTTCGTTTAAGGTTTGAGAATAATAGATGTATCTTTGGGAGCATCTCACGGAATAGCGTTGACGTCTGAAGGAGCGTTGTATGCTTGGGGCACGCACGAAAGAGCTCAAATATCTAACCCGGCGCCACAACTGCTGCAAGTACTAAATCCATCATTCAAGGCGAATGGTATGATAAATATAAATAATTTGTTTAAAACATAATAGTGATTGAATGAATGATACATAAGTGATGTGTGTTTTATGCAGGTGTCACTTGTGGACCTACTCAAATAATTGTTTGGAGTGAAGAAAGTCCTAGAGACTTACCCTCTTCTATGCCATTCGTTATTGATCTATCAGATAATACATTCAAGTAAGTCTTGTGATATTTTTTATTTCAACTTTAATGTAGCTTTAACTATTATTCTTTTCACGGCTTATTTTTCTAGGTTCCTAGAGAGACTACTGAGAATAGTAGTTGAACAAAGTACTTCTGCGTCTTTGAAAGAGAATGAATCTCTGGCGATTTCCTGTCTGAACCTTCTTAGGTTGCAAGTAAGTAACGGCTATAGAAAATGCATAAGTTTTAACTTGGTAATTAAAAAAGAATGTTTTATGAACAACATTTTAAATCTTTTGTTCATAATTTCCAACTACAGATTCTTCGTAAATCGGGCAATGACGAAATTAATTCCTTTTTTCTTAAACTGTAAATAATAAGTAAGAGATATTTGTATCTATCGTCAATCCTTATTTCAGCTCCATAAGTATTAGATAAGGTTGACATTTAAATATAATTTAAATAGATCAAGAGTTATGCTGCTCAGCTCAGTGTAAGCTGACCATGTATGCCTTGATCAAGCATCTTTTTCTTATCAATACGGGCGGTTTCCACAACTCGACGTCTGTTGCGCCTAAAAAATCTTGATCAAGCATTTATCTTCTTAGGTTCACGCGTGGCAATGCTCTCATGGCGGCGAAGTAGATCTGTCAGATACGGAAGGTCGTTCGTGGTGCGCGGGCGTGCACTCTGCCTTAGTCGCGTTGGTTGAAGGGCGCGCGGGGCCTGCAGCGGCGACTGCAGCGAGGCGCGCGCTGGCTGCTGCCTGGCCACTACTATTACCCACGCCGCAGATCAGGGCGCAGCATCTTATAGCGCTGCTGCCGCAAGGTACAGGATTTGGCGTGCGGTGACTCGCAGTATCGGGCGTGCACTCAGCATTAGTCGCGCTGGCGGAGGGACGAGCGAGGTCCGTAGCGGCGACCGCGGCAAGGCGAGCGCTGGCCACGCCGCAGAACAGGGCGCAACATCTTATAGCGATGCACACTGCATTAGCGTTGTTGATGGATGGGCATGCGGGGCCCGCAGCGGCGAACACATTTTCTTGTTTGTCTGTCTTTAAATAAAATAGTCGAAAGCTTATAATAAACCGGTTAAGTGAGATCATTTTATTGAGGGTTTGTTTGATATACAATCATTTCGATATTTGTAGGTTCAGTCCCAGCGAGCACGGGCGCTCGTTTCATGACGGAGTTGCTTGTGTGGTCACTACTGGGTGGAGGAGGATTAAGAGATGCGTTACGAAATGCTTTACAAGCGCACTCGATCGATTCATACAACCATTTACAGCTTGATGTGTAAGTATCTTAGAGACCAAAAGCGACCCTCCCTTTCTTTTATCTCTTATTCACTCTTTCGTTGCACGTTGCGCCCAAAAACCATTGTATATGCTAATTTTGCTTTATAATTTATGAATTTTTTTTAGGGATTATGATCAAATAGATATCGTGACGGGACAACGTAGCACTCAAACTACTAGTGGAGATGTCCCTGAACCTGTGAGAGGTAGGAAACATATTTATTGGCGTATTTACTTTGTAAAGAATATAAATTAAAAATCGTGTTTGTTTTAAAAAATTCAAGTTCCTTGAAGGTTCTTTGTTTGTCTATAAAGTGATTTTATGAATTGGTTCTAGGATGCACTGAAGAATATCAAATTAACAATGCCGTAATATCAGACAAGGGTGCCTCAGTACCCTTAATGCATTTGGTTTGTATTTCTAACATTCGAGTTATGTTTCAATCGGGAATATTTACAAATAATGATAAACTTTGATGTTTTAGGTGAAACATCTTATACGTAACACAAGTTGCCAAACGCAAATGCACATAAATGGGATAATAAGCGGAGACACTAGTAAAACAGACGACCCAAAAGGCCATGACACCATCAGCCCCAGTTGTGATTTACTCATTCGATTTCAAAGGTAACTATATACTAGCTCTGTTAACTGTAGACCTCGCGTTTGTGACAATTTTGAACATTTTAAGAATGTTCACTAAATATATAAATCAAGGAACTTGTGTGCCAATTTTCGTAAAAATCGGTTGAAAAATCCGACTTGTAGGCGAGAACAGACGGACAAAGGCATTTTTTCGAAACTGAGACGCTTCGCTCGCTCGGTCGATGATTTTACGTTTTTTCAAACCAGTTAAACTGGTTTAGTTCTTGAAGATAGTCGGAAACACAGTTTTGGATTTCCACTATTTAAGACCACAGCCAAGCAATATTTAGTGCAGTCGGCGGTTTACGCCATAGCAGGGTAAATAACCTTTGTGTTCAATGTTAGACGACTTTAAACTATATGAACATCATTTTACAGGTTATTATTCTGTGAAGCGATGTGGACTCGTGGTGGCCGCAGTACTCGCGGCGGTGTGAGAGCCCTAATGACGCAATACACCGTTCTTCTAGCGGATCATGTACAGTCCACCCTTAGTGCATTCTGTCGGTCTGTCCGTAAAGCTGATGATACGCAGTTAGTGGCGTTATGTGACGTTATTGCTTCTGATATTGTTGGTAAGACATACTTTTATATCATTATTAGTCATTATTAGCTACTATAGCTTATAGTAGCTAATAATGACTAATGTCAGGAGGGAGATAAAGAGAGCTTTTTTTTATTCACAACGGGTTAGCGCTTGGCCTTCACCTCATCTGATGTTAAGTGATGATAAGGCCGAAGGTGGAAGCGCACTACACCCGGAATCCTCACCACTGAGGAACTGGCTATCTTACCTCTAACTGCCGGAACACAACAATTTTTAAAGACTTGGTAAGATGGTGGTGGCTAGTCAGGCGGACTTGAGGACTTGGACTTGCCCTACCACTAACCAAACCGAGTACAAATGTACCCCCTTCATGGGAATCGAACCCGGGACCCCTGCGTCTTACACGTGTGGGCGAACCACTAGACCACAGAGGCGTTTGAAACTTTAAGACTTTCTCTAAACTGATTCATCGTCAAGTGCTACTACAAACTATGCCGGTGACGTTATCTGCAGGTTTTACGTTCGGCAAAACTCTAATGCTCTTACTAATAAATATTGTATAGCAGATGTATAGTTACACAATGGTTGTCGCGGAAGTAAAACGGTTCACCGCCTTTTCAAGATATTTAATGTCGCAATGCAATTTTATACGCACACATAACAATATAATTTCATTTAGGTACGAACAGTCAGGAACAAACAACCGTTGCTTAGAAACTTACAGAATACAGAACAAAGCCAATGGCCACAGCCCAATTAACCATCACAATGGTTACTCTCATTCAAACTATTTAAGTTTGACTTTAAAAAGAAAAGGACAAAACACTGTAACTATTTACCCGCTATACAACTCTTATTAGTAAGGGGGTAAGCATAAATATGACGCTAGCATGCAAAACCACGGCAAAAGAACATTCTTCTTGTCAGCTAAAAAAGTCTCGAATGGGTGGTAGGAAAATATAGACAGCTCAAAGGCACTAAATATCTAAGTTTATTTGAATAAATATTTTTTTATTTTCATCAATAACCACTTTCCATACAAGTGTTGACCTGTCAAATAGCTTATTTAAAAGTGGATAATAAAATTATATTTGCATAGTCACTATGACCATAGAACACTAGTATTTATTGAATTTTAAGTAAGCAATTTATAAATAACAATAAAAATGCAATTTTATGAGCTATATTTCTTTTCAATACCCAATAATAGATAAAATCAACATTTTGATAAGTCAGAAATGGGCAACTTTCTTTTGTTAATAAAATGCCAAACTGAACTCTATCTCTATTGAATGTCTACGTTTCACTTGAAGGTCGCGTAGTGAGTGAGTTATGCGCATGGGTAGTGTCGTGTGCGGCTAGAAGTGCTTGTGCACTATCGGAATGTGGGCCAGCGCTGGTGAAGATAGCGCGCGCTTGCGATGAAGCGGCGCGAGTGCTGCCCTCTGCGGCGCGACTTGACGCTGACCTGCTTGGGTGGCCCGGGCTAATATCGAGACGGCATCAGCTGAACAACAGTGTTATACGCAAGTTAGTACTTTGGACTACTAAAGTTGTTGTAATTATAGTGTAAACAGGAGTAAAATTATTGGTTATTATGATTTTCCTTTGGGGTAATTGATAGTTGTGAAAATTGTATTTCAATTGTTACAATGGTGGTCATCCTACTTCCTACTAATATAAGAAATGTTACGATATTTGGATGTTTGTTACTTAATCACGAATTTGGCACACAGATAGTTTATGGCCGGTATTAAAACATAGGATACTTTTAACCCGGTCAAAGGTTCCCCTGGGATTTTCCGAATGTCCACGCGGGCGAAGTCGCGGCTGGAAGCTAATACAGTGTCATTAGAATATCAGTCGTTTAATTTTGCTTTGAAACTGAGATATAATTGTTTATTTATTAAACTTACATTGGGCTATTTGTAACTGTTTTAAATTTAAACTGTTAGTAGTAATTTAGAAAACTTTTCCGTCAGGTGTGATCTCCAAAACCACACAAAAGAGGGAGGGTCGTGGATAATAGTCGCCGGTCTCGTGTTCGACGTTGAAAACTTCGAATGCGATGACGCTACTACTACAGAATTAGTTCGCAAGTTGCGCGGTTGTGACGCGACGGCAACGCTTAGCGTGGAGCCACATGCAGCGCATCTGTCGCGCATAACGGCTAAGTGCGTGGGCGTGTACGCTGACCAGTTCAATAGCCACAAATGCCACGTAAGTAGTTTTGCAACGAGAGTATTACTACATTTTGACATGTTTAATGGCCGGTCACAATTTCGAATCTAACGGCGTCGGATGCTAGTACTAACGAGTTAAGACCACAGACATTTTTTTTAATAAAATCTACCAGCACCATAATCCACTGTCGTTTCTCAGGAAAGTTCATCTAGTATTCGCGCCCACCACGTACTGTCATCTTGCGCGTTCAACCTTGCAGTGGGGCTAACGCAGTTTGGCTCACGACTTGCCATCTCACTTCCGGTGCAGCAGGCAGAAAGAGACGCAGCACCCTACGCAGCTGCCGTCTTTCTGAGGGGCGGATTACAAGTTCGTAAATCTATTTGATTTCCTATAGTTTTCTCAGGGATTCCTTAACGTACGTTGATCCTCATGTAGTATGTGCCACGGGTCGACATCTTGCTTTCGGTCGGTAATCTGGATCCATCTAACGCTATCAAAATAAAGTCCATAAAGCACACTAATGACTTTTCTTCTTTTTGATCTTAAAAATATCGCTTTTATACTCTTAGATCTCCCAATTGACGAATCCCTTCGAGGAAGAGAAGGCAGAAGCCCGCAGTGGTTCGTCCACGGGCGGGAATAGCCCCGCAAGTGACGTCCCGCCATCTAGAAAGTGTCCTCCACCACGAGTTAACGTGGCATCGTCCCCTGCTAGAGCTGATGCTTTGTTATTCGCCCTTGCTGAACCTAAGTTACATGTAAGTAGTTTTTATGTAACAAACTTAGAAGATAAGACAGTATCCCGTAGTGGTTCGTCCACGCCACGAATCCATCTTTTTACTTAAGATCACTACAAGGCAAAGTATTGTGGCTCCGTGTCACTATATTATTGTTATTCTATACAGCTCATTATACAAGGTGTTACAAAAATACCCCTAATGCCGAATATGGTATATAGGGTCCATCAAACTGAACAACTTTTACTATAGGACCAACTCCGAAATCGCGAAAAAAAAATCAGCTGTTCCATACAAAAATTAAAATCGAAAATATCAAAATGTATGAAACAGCTGTTTTTTTTTCGCGATTTCAAAGTTGGCCCCATAGTAAAAGTTGTTCAGTTTGATGGTCCCTATATGCCATATTCGGCATTAGGGGTATTTTTGTAACACCTAGTATATTTCAACTAGTGGACCCTGTGAACTTCGTATCACCTACAATATAATGATTATCAATTTTACCTTGAGAACCAGCGCTATCTTTTTAATTAGTAAGTTAATAACAAAGCAGCTGAATACTAAAACGAAAGCAACACTGCGGTCATTTTATCGTTACTAAGATAATTATTCAACTAAAACCTCTTTGTCAAAAGTTGGCTCTCAAAAGTAACCCGAAATGGCGATTCCCATACAAAATAGCCAATGTTCATAGTACGTTTAATTGAATATTCGCTATAAACGAATTCTACCTACTCTCAGGGGAAATGACCAAAGAAAATATAATACTACGTTGGGATGACAAATGATATTTATTTTTCTTAATAATCAATCAAATGCACAAAGAAGTTTCAAATTCCGACCGAATGTTTTTCTAGGATCCCCTAGCACTTCACCTCTGGTGGGCGTGCGAAAGGCGCGAGGGTTGTGCTCCACATTTCCCACCAGAGCATCCCTTGGAAGAACTCCGACGAGCATTGCTCGCTGCTTTGCTCTTCCACGCGGGGTTAAAGGAGCATGCGTTGGCAACAGCAACAGCGGGTTAGTTCAATAAAATCTTTTCTTTGATCTGTTTGTTAATCGGTAGATAACACCTTATTGTACGCCTTTGTTTTAATTGTGTATTGTACATTTGTTTATAAAGCTTTTTGTACTGTTTTAAATTTAGAAATGGAAAAAGGAGAAGTTAAACTATCGCCAGCTATGTCTGAAATCGTGAAAGCAGTACAGCAAAGCAAATGGACGCTGATGCGAACGAGGCAACAATTGTCACGTGGATATAAAGAGGTAATCAATTAAGCTAGCATTGGCAAACTCATTTCAGAGATATTAACGCCCGTATTTATAAACAGGTCTTAACGTTAAGAGCAGTTTATAAATACGGGCTTAAGAAAGATCTCGGCTAATCAGAGCGTAAACGGTCGTCGTTAGTGGTGTTATCATTTGTTTGTACCAATTTTTTTACGCGATTGTTTCATATTTCATTAAGGTATGCGCTGCTCCATTAGAAAGAGCTCGGTTTTTACTTCACGAAGTGCGCGCAGCTATGTCTCCCGCTGTGAAAGCATTGCAGACGCGTCCTCCTTCAAAGCGACCTTGCACTGCCAGCAAAATGTTTAGAAAGGTTATGAAGGCAGCTAAGACACCTAGCTTTAATAAATGGTAAGTGAACTGCAATCATTGATGGAATATTTAATTTAAAAAACAGTTAGATCCATCATATTAGGCTATATATTGTTCATTACAGCTTTGAAACCACAAAAGATCTGCGAAACAGACAAAACAGTTTAAGCAAAAGCATGTTGAAAGCAACCGGCAGCTTACTTCAAGGCGACGCATTGCTAATCAAATCCTCTTTAGCTAATGCAAGTAAGACTCCTGATGATGCTCCTAGTATCATCGTGGAACATCCCAAGGGACATTTAGATATAGGTGCAGGGGACAAAGATATGGTCACCCAAAGTAAAATCAAATTAAAAACCAAAGATAAAATGCTGGACAAGGATCTGAAAAATGCTTCGAACAACGATGGTATGCGCAATGAAACCCGTACCGAAATTAAAGTGACAGAAAGAGAAGATACACTAGATAAAGATATTGACGATAAAACCCCTACTAATGAAATATCTATAAGTTCTTTTAATGATATAACTGATAACTCGATTCTGAAAGAATCTTTAGAAAGCGAGAAACAAGTGATGTTGCTTGCTGACGATCTCAAAAATGATCTCATTATGGCTGATGAAGAGAAAGACGATGACAATTCTGAAAGAAATAAGTTTGTGAATGCTTGGGTTTCGAAATTGGCTTGTGAAGAGAAAGGTAACAAAAATGGGCTCATTCCAATGTTTGTTAATAACTTTGTCGACAGTGTCCATGAATAAAATCGTTTGCGTCTTTTTCAGATCTGTTTTGGTTACTGGAAGAAGTGACGCCTGAACAACAAAGCTTGACAACGGCTGTGATTGATTTTGTAATGACTGAAGACCCCTGTGATATTGATATTCTAAGAAGAGCTTTGTATTGTCAGGTAAGAAATACAGAAAACTTAGCTATGTGATCTTTTTATTACTGTGTATCATTAATTACTTATCAACGATTTTTCAATCCAGGTCCAAAGAGCAGAAATGAGAAAGAAGGGCTACACAATAATTAATAGTATTCTACACTCGTCGCAAACGATGTCGGAAAGCGTAAAATACGCAGCTTTAGCTGGTTTGTTAGGTGGTTGTATGGCCGATTCCGTACCTTACGCCTCAATAAGGCCGTCTGTACCCCTCACCCCGCCTCTCAAAGGCATCGAGTCTGTGATACCGTATTCAAAGTACATGGTGCTTCTAGAACGGTCTAAGTTGATGGACTTTATTCTCATAGAGTTAAAGGCGAGAGTAGTAGAAGGCGAACAAAGTCAACCATTGCCGCTAAAGATGAGTGCTAATTATGGTGCGCATGCGTTGTTGAACCGGCCTTCTAGAGCGAGGTTTGTCATTCAAAATAAGCACTTATTAAATTTGTGTATAAAGCCTATACTTAATTCCTTGACTCTATGTTAGATATGTTTGCAGGTTCCTAATAACATTACTGTCCCTTCTTATTGAGGGATGCCAGGGTCCTGAATTGGAACAACTAATTAATGGTGGAGCGCTTAGCTCCTGTCTCACTTTACTGAAGCAAATCGGCGGTGACACTTCTCAACATGCATCTCTTATATGCAATGGAATCAAATCGAAATGTAAGTAATGAAACACGTCTGGTTTTATTTTTCTGATTTTTGTTTGAGAACTTTAAAACCACGATATTTTTTGTAGCGGACTGTTTAATAATTTACGAAGATGAAAGACTTGGAGCTCGTGCCCGCGGTGCATCATTGTCCGGTCCAGAGTTAGCTTCTTTGATGAAAATAGGCACTAGAGTTGTCAGAGGCAAAGACTGGAAATGGGGTGATCAGGTAAATTATGGAGTTCACATTCGTTTTGGCTTGTGAAGTGCTTTTCAATTTCATACTAGTGATTTTGTGCCAACCTATACAAACATATTTCCCGTAGCTATCCTTAGCTCAAAAACAGTTTTCAAAGCGAAAAGATTTATAGATGGATTGGGGTTCTGCTTACTGACGTTGAGGAGCTCAAAAGAAAGCTACAGAATAACCCATTAGAGTCTGTGCGGAAAGAGAAACGTCATGGGCTTTGTGCTTCTTTACTGTTTTTGTCATGTAGATGGCACTGATACGTCATTATAATGCGACTATCTTGACTTTAAATATCAAGATATTACAGTCGCACTTTAATGACGCAACAGTGCCGTTGGAGCACAGTACAAATCTGGCACAGTCCGAAACGTGTAAACTCGCTTTAAAAATGTACTGAATCAGAAACCTTTCCACTCTTATTTCAATAGGACGGCGTACCAGGCGGCGAAGGTCGTGTAATAGGCGAGTTAGGTGAAGACGGGTGGGTTCGCGTAGCGTGGGACGCGGGAGGCACCAACTCCTACCGCATGGGCAAGGAGGGCAAATACGACTTGAAGCTAGCTCGCTCGCCCTCCCCACCGCCATCTGTTGATGAAACTGTAAATGGAACTGGTAAAGAGCCTTTTGACAAGCGTAAGAAATTAAAGTGATTATGGTTGGATGCAGAACATACTCCCACGAGGGAAGCTTACGTACCAAAGTGGACTCTTTTATGGTGATGGTTTTATGATTAGGGATGATGTTAACACTACGCAATATCACCTAAAATGTCCTCACCAATCCGTAACGAACCAATTTAATGTTATCTTAATTCTAAAGAAAAGTAATGACGTATCCTTAGTATAATAATCAAAGCATTCTTTCGCAACAGGTTGACGCTAAAGCTTTTTCAAAATAGTCCTTTATATGTAGTTGTAGAGAACAACATCGAGTGGTGGCCAGTGAATGAAGTGCGAGGGGCATGCACTTGCGCAGTACGCGCACTATGCGCGGCCGCGGGCTCCGGCGGGCGGACTACGGGCGTAGTCGGCGCTACGGCCCGGAGGAACGTAGCGGCGCTACAGAGGCGACTGCTCGCGTTGGCGCATGCTCACTCTACACCACCGCCTACGGCTTTTGCTGCGCATCATCATACTGCTCTTGCACTTCTCAGAGGTAAGAACGGTTTCGGAATAAATGTACGTCTTGAGGAGCGGCGCAACGCACATGTGAAATCTGCGATGAATGAAACAAATACTCTTGTATGAACTCGTTTTTAGTGTATGTGAGCGTGTTAAGGTGCTCTTTAGCGTGCACTAAGGACAGATTTTCGCGTGTTCTTCGATATGCTGTCCAGGACTCGCGCAAGTGTGAAATGCGATTAAATCTGGTGATCAATATGGTGATCTGCGGCAACGTCAGAGCGCTTGCAGTACAAAACGACGTATTTTTAACCGACTTCAAAAAAAGGAGGAAGTTATCAAGTCGACAGTATTTTTATTATTTTTAATCTATAAAATTTCCTCTTTGCCATACATTTTTGAGTGAATTTGCAGCGGATCAATTTAATCGCATTGTACTACGGTTAAATGGATAGGGCTCTGGCGAGTCTTACATACCTTCAGAATGCTTAAATGTTACTGTAATTAACTGTTAACTTGCATTGTCAGTTATCGTTGTTTATTGATGTTTTGTTACAGCAAGTGCCCAGAGTCCGGAAATGCGAGTGTCACTTTGCACCGATTCGTGGTTTGAGTTATGCTACAGTATTATATCCGCAGCTGATAAACCAATCACACAGGATCTCATTTATTTACAAGTATGTAGATGACTTAATTGTTAATTTATTTAGTCAAACTTATTGTGTGTTGACTTGATATATTTTGGTGCGCTTTAGATCCAGTCAGTTTGGTTATTGCGTCGTGTTCTCGTCGAGCATACGGGCAGCAGTGAATGGAGGCGCACTGTGGTAGCACAATTGTTAGCTCTCATCGGTCGTCTATGGCTTGAGACACATTCAGCTGACCCCGCCCTTAGGCCTCATTATTATGCTCTCGCTGCTCCGAATGACGAGGAGGAAGTTGGTAAGTAGTTTCTTTCAAATTAAGAATCTATAGATGAGATAAAAAAAAATATTATGTGTCTTTTTTTGTGATTGTATCTCACCCCAGACACTCCATACAACCGCTCCTTTAATAACTACCTATTACACAGACACTACATAGATGACGTTTTGTACACGTGCAACTGTGTGTAAAGCTAGGGCTACTACGGGGATCGTGTCGCCTCACACACAAAAATTAAAACGTTGGTTTTTCACCATTTTAACAATAAATATGTATTTAACGGTGATAAGAAATGTTTCCATGAGTGATATTAAATGTTTTGCTTTGATTTTGCAACTTAAAGTCACGCCGCCATTGCAAAAAAGTTGACAGCTGTTGACACACGCGACTAAACGAACACATGATTCGGCACAAGAACTCGCGGGGTTGGGTGAGGTGATTGATTCTAGGGCGGGGCGGGGAGTGTCCTTTCTGTACGTTGAACTAATATCTATTCTGTGATTGTATGCTGCGTATTTATTTACTTGTCAATACAATAATTATTTGAGGTTCGTTCTTATTAGATGGATTATATAGGATCATGTCTCTGATTTTAGACAACAGATGGCGTGCGCCCGCGACCGCGAGTTATACGGGTGCGACTTGTGCCGCCCTTACACAGCTAGTCCGACAGCTGCATTCTGCTACGCAGTGGCATGCTCCCGTTACTATGCTATTGCTCGAGAAGCTGCAGCTAGCTGCGCAATTGGTAAGATGTTGCTTCGTTAGTGACAGCCTGCCCTTGACTATAACACACCCCGGACACTCCGTACAAAAGTGCGTTTTAACTACATCATAAACAAATTACGTTTGTACACGTTGTGAATGTGTGCGTGAACCTTTAAGGGTTGTCTCTTGACATCTGTTGAGCTCGTTACTACAAACAACTCACGCGCGCGACACAGCCCCGGATAATGAACCGCTGATCTAACCACCGATCGTGGGGGGATGTGCGGTGTATCACGGATCGGCGGGAGGCAGAGTGTGGCCGTTCTGTACGTCAGTACTATACTAATTCTGTGACTATTATGTACGTAATATACGTCCGCCACCGCGAGTTATGCGGGTGTGAATGTGCCGCTCTAACACTATTGTGGTTAATAACGTCTCTTGACTTGACTTACCTTTCAGAGATAGGATGTCTTATACCCACTTATATTTTGAAATAAAATACTAGTGAATTGCACAAGGATTTAACACTTTTCGTGTTGTTTTTTTCCTAGGTGACAACAGATTGGCATTGGTGGCCTCATACTAGTCAAGATTTAACACAAACCATTAAGCCGTCTCCTCCTAGTCTTGATACTTGTCTCATAGGTATTTATTTCTATTTCGATTTTGCAATATTAAACACTATGGTATCAGTATTTAAGGTTGAAAATATTTCGCAGCGGGAGCGTTGGGTGTGGTTGGTGGAGTGGAATGCCGAATTAGATTAGGACAACGAGTGACGGCGGGTTCTCCGCCACGAAGCGCAATAGTTACACAACTCTCACCGAGAGCTAAAATTACACTGGTTTATGATGACAATTCTATTACAAAGGTAACTTTGTTTTTGGATTAGATTTAAGAAAACATGTAAGGAAATATGTCAACTTTTCATTCTTTTGTATTATTCTAATGCATCCGTTCTTGGGCATACCTACTTATTGTGCGCTATATTCTTCATCTTTTGCTCCTTAGCTAACATAAAACCATGAAATGTAAACGATTCTTAATCCGTAGTCTTACGGTTCACTTACTTATTTTTAGACCGAACTAAGTGGACTCCAAAGTGCAGAAGCAGAACGATTACCGCAACCTCTTAGCGGCGGAGAGAGTGGTCTTCGCGTATGCGCATCTTTGCTAGGCGCTGGTCCTAACACATCTACCATACACCCTCATCACTTACCAGGTACATATAAATATATTCAGCTGACCTATCATATGCACCATTTGTCGACACTTCACTCGCGATGTCAGTCCCGGTCAGATCAGTGCGGTGTAAGCGAGATAGAAAGCGCGCTGACGCCAGAAAACTCGACAAAATATTAGCGTCGTCGTGCGCATGCTAGACCGACTGGCCGGCTGGTATATTATTATTCACAGATAGGAATAATGTGATGTGTTTTGTGTGTTTAGCTGAAGTGGATTTATACGGACTGAGAAGACAGCAGATGGAGCTACTAACACTCTGTGCTGTAAGAGGACTGTTGACAACTCGTACACGATTACGAAAAGTTTTGATGCAACCACCTGATAACTCTAGTAAGTAATATAATATACTAATGAATAAAAAAATATTATAATCAATACTGGTGAGAAAACAATTTTGTAAACTATTTTCATATTTTTAAAAGCTTTTTGATTTTGTAGTATTATATAAAATTGTCTGCATAAGTATATCGGTCACTTGTATGAACTTCATTCTTAAAGTCGATTAATGACATTTGGTCGACGCTACAGTGTTTACATAAGATAAATAATATAATATCGACTCACCCGTAGCACCTCAGACGGGACTCGAACCCGGGAGTTTTTCTAGTACTTTTTCTAATATTATTTATCTTAATATAAAAATAGCATTGTGAATGCGAAAAATCTAAAATTTAATAATTATATAGCTGTTTCATCTTTATCGATTGTCAAAACATCTGGAAAGATATTTCTTTCGAATGTGGGGGTATTTCCTCACATTGATGAAATTGCGCTGGCTTGCAGCGAAGAAGTTAAAAGTACTTGAAAATTTCGCCGCTCCCACTAGCGACTCGGTAGCATAATTGGTCAGTGCATTGGGCTGGAATCCCAAGGGTGCGGGTTCGAGTCCCGTCTGAGGTGCTACGGGTGAGTCGATTTTTTCTAGTATTTTTTCTAATATCTTAAAATAAAAATAGCATTGTGAATGCGAAAAATCTAAAATTTAATAACTGGACAGTTTCTTTTTTATTCGTTGCGGTATTTAGTTTCTTACTGATACTAACACTCCACTATGTTCGCTAGGCACCGTAGAACGTTCCTCAGTCCTCGGTACGGAGGGGACTCTACTTCGTCGGTTGCTCGCACTCGCTACGCGGCCGAGTCCGTTAGCAGCATCGCACTCGTCGCGTGACCTGGCCGCTGCCGCCATCGCTATTGTTCAACAATTAGCTGCTCATGCTAACGGTAAATGTTTTTTTACATAGGTCTAAAATTAAAACCCCTTTTCTTGCGAAAATCTGCTAAGGCAACCCTAATGTTTAAAAAACTATTAAGAACTATTTTAGTTTTAATCGCATTTAATTATCGGGCACTTTATTTGTGAAGGAAAAGGAGCGTGTAGTTTTGTGCAATTGTTTAATTATTAATTACTTTTTCACTTTAATAGGTGATGACAAAGATCACGAGTCATTACCTGATCTGCCCATAATTGACAAAAGCAACGTAATGCAGCTGTCTATGGGACCGTCAACGAGTACCGCATCCCTATGTAAGTACTCAAAATTTAATCTTATTCCGTCCGCGTTAGACTGTCTGATAAATCTTTTATTCTTTCAGCACGGAAAGACCTAAACACTTGGGCTAATTCCGCTCAAGTTCAGCAAGTTATTGAAATGGGCTTTTCTCGACATGCTGTCTATGCTGCGATTCAGGCATTAGGTAAGTTAGTAAAGTTGTAATTTTGTATTTTTTAAACGATGATCATCATATCAATTAAACAAATTGTTTCTTTTTAGGTGGCGCAACTTTACCTTCAGTGGAATCACTAGTAGCATACCTTCTCGAACTGCCTCAACAAGGCATGGATGATTCTGTATTCGAAATCAGACCACATTCGTCTAAATTAGAGAAGAAACAAACACCATACAGGTGGCGTAGTTGTTTCGCTTCTGAGGAAGAGTACGCCCAATACTTGTCTGATGTTATCACTCCAGGAATGACTGTACGCTGCTGTAAAGCTTATGAAAGCGTAAGTATTTTACATATATTGGTGATTTGTTATAGCTTTTTTTTAAAAAGTATATTGATGAGAAAATGGCAATTTCAGGTAGCATTGGGTGATGTTGGCCAAGTTCAAAAGGTGGAGCGTGATATAAAACAAAACGTATTTTTACATGTAAGTGCTTGTATATAGCATTTTTTTATTCGTTTATGCTTTATGGGCAAAGGTAACTCGATAGCTTTAGGGAGAGATGGAAAAAGAGAGATGTCTCTGAAACAAATGATCTTTCACTGAGTTTAGAGGTTGCCATTTCTTGGAGTGGAAACCCGTTTGAGGTGCTAGTTTACATAGTTAGATGTATACTAGTTTAAGTTTGCAAATATGTGTTTACCACCGAGTATTACGACTTTTTTTTTTGGCCTACATAGGTGGAATGGCGCGGTCTAGGTCGCATTTACGGCGTGAGAGCAGTACACGCGGAGGTTGTATCGGGAGGTCCACCATTCACAGTAGGAGACAGAGTTCGAGTGCGCGCCGCTGTCACTCAGCCCCGGTACAAGTGGGGGTGCATCGACCATACTAGCGTCGGCACTGTCACTGGTAAGTCCATTAAAACAAAAAACAACTCCGTCGGATTCGAACTTTAACGGCCTTACCACAAAAGATTTTAAAACACTGTTCAACAAGTGTCTAACACTGTTTAAATGTGATGTTGTCACTTTTTGAAAATATTGTTTGAAAGAGATGGCATCACATTTAAACAGTGTCTAAATAGAACAGTGTTTTAAATTCTTTTGTGGTAAGGCCGTATATCTCTCGTAAAAAGATTTAAAATCATCGGTTTGGCTGATATGCTGTTGAGTATATGTAGACACACTTTTGTGAATTTATAGTACAAAAGCGTCATATGTAAACAGATATCATTCACAGGCGTAGATAATATAATATAGAACACACAATGTTTATGTTTTTTTTTTAGCAATTTCGAGCAATGGTCGTGATTTGACTGTAGACTTTCCTCAACAACCAGGATGGACAGGGCAAGTCAGTGAAATGGAACTTGTAACAGACCAATGTAAGTGTAATGTTAAGTTAAAAGTTTCATTTTTGTATAAGTATTAAAAAAAATATATTTTAAACTAACAATTTAGACTAGAGACGAAGTCGACGAATTTGATGTACACCTTAAGCTATGCATTCATTTTAGTTCTTGACGAGCTTACATCATTTTGTTTTATATCGCTTACGGCTGTAACTACTCTTCACGGTTACCATGTGACCGAATTTTTCTCGTACAAAACTCGTCGTTTGAAACTCGTACACAAACAATTTGATAGGTATATTGAGTTTTCGTGTCATTATTCAATTTGTCCAGCCGAATGGGGAGAGAGTGCCGGTGGAACGGCGGTAGGATGGCGGGGAGCAGTGCGCGCTGTGCGGGTGTCGTCTTGTAGGCAGGGCGCAGGCGCGAGGCGGCTACTGGACGCGCAACCTCATACTTATTGGCAGAGCTCCAGCGGCACTGGTCAGGTGAGACGAAAGTGTGGATAGTCACACGCAACAAGGTGACCGGCGGAGAAGCAAGTGATCCTAATACTCGACAAGAATGAAGAAAGATTTCGTTCGCCGCGTCGCCGTCGCCCCGCCGGAAGGTGGCTCTGTGGCCATGCTGTTCGACAACAATAACAAAAATTAAGATTACCACTTGCGTTCTTTAATATTGATTTTGAACTCTCTACACCTACTCAGAACTTGCTTCTATTGAACATGACTCTTGTAGGCGTGAACTTGACTAGCTTTGATGTTGATGCTCCTGTGTATCAGCAGTGGAAGGTTTAATGTTGATGGGGATTAAAATAATTTCGTTTCGTTCAGCACTGGATCCGCGTTGAAATGAGATGCGGCGTCCGCATCCGTCGACTCGGATTGGGCGTAGCGGGCGGGGCCCACGGTCCAGCCGCATTAGCAGTTCGAGCGGGGGCGAGCTTTGACGACTCTGCCCTCGCCCCCCTAGCGGCTGCCCCCTGCGCCCCCACACCTACCCCCTCACATACCGCAAGGGAAAGAGCGCCGCATCATCTCGCGCAGATACAACTACTGGCGGATTGTAAACAGGTAGAGCGACATTAAATGTTAAAGCGTTCCTCTTAACGGGCATTTTTTCAACGTTCAAGCCTTAGTAACTTTGTCCCTTTGATTGTCGGCCCACTGATATATTTCTACAGCTGCGCTTGCAACCTCAACGTATCTCCTGGTATAGACAAATCATCTGGAGAAATTGAGAGCTTCAATGAATTTGAGAACCTATTTTTTATTATTCCATGTAATTTATTGACTGCACAGATCCTCTTCTCCACATCCGTGTTTCATTATCATCATTTCACCTAAGCGAAAGTAGGAACACGATAAAAAAAATGTGTGTCAAATAATATCCAGTGAATGCTATAATACTTGGCTCATTTTCATCACATTCACCTAACTGGCATGTGTTCCTAACTCCCTTGTGTTTTGTTACAGTATTACCCATGCATCGAAATAGGTATCAAACAGAACCGTAACGTCAATGCCGACTGCCGCGTTCACGGTCTTTACATAACCGGCTTCCGTCCAAATCCTCTCTACAACGATGTGTTACTAGTGAGTTTGTAAATAAATATATCTATGGTTGTTCCTTATTGTGATAGTGCATAATTCTTAATTTTTCTACTAATTTTAGAGTATGAATTTTGTTGCTGAAGATTGGATGGAAAAGGATAACCCAACAGGAGCTGTTTCAGCTGATAATAATCCACCATCTTTGCCTACTGATTCGTCAAAGGTAAGCTTCATAGATGAAACGGTCGAAGTGTTTTTTATATTTCATGAGTCGGTGGAGAAAAGTTAATATTTATAAGGAAAAGAAAAGTTAATATTTATAAGGAAGAGAAAAGTTAGATGACCTCCGTGGTCGAGTGGTTTTCAAAGTATCGCCATCTCTGAGGTCCTGAGTTCGATCCCTAGCTGGGTTAATTTAGAAAACAACTTTTCTAAATTGGCTCAGCCCCCTACTCAAATGGCCAACATTCTATACGTGTAAACGCTACGCTTACTTTTAAAGCTTAAATATGAGCAATAGACGATTAGATCACATGTCGCAAACTTATGTAAATTACAGACTTTGATGTATTATTTGGAATTGACAAGCTTACGGCACGTAATTTTTTATTTTACTGCTTATTTTAAAACTTTAATAGTAAGCGTAGCGCTCAAACGCATAGGATGTTGGCAATTTGAGTAAGGGGGCAAGTCTGAGTGTTTGTAGTTCCACCGTTGTCTTGGATTTCCATAGCACAAATGCTTTAGCTACTTACTTTGGAATCGGAGCAATGTTTATGATGTTGTCTAATATTTATTTATTTTAAAAGGAAGTATTTCCAAAAATTTGCTTTTACTACAGGTTTTTGTTTGGGGACTCAACGATAAAGACCAGTTGGGCGGTGTCAAAGGGTCCAAAGTAAAAGTGCCCGTGTTTTCTCCGACCCTAAGCGCTTTCCGACCCCTTCACATTGCTGGGGGCTCCAAAACTCTGTTCATTGTTTCACATGATGGGAAGGTAAGTCGTTATACTATTATTTTGTACGTATAAAGTTGTACCGATATTTTCGTTTTTTTAATTACGCCAAGATTCACTTAAGGGTCCCATAGCCATCGTAGTATCGAAAATTCATTGAAGCTAAAGTAAGAGTGAAGAGGAAAACCTACCTAGCCTTCGCTGCTACTACTACAACAAACTATAATTCACTGAGGTTATTGTTTCTAAATAAACTGCAGAACCTTAGCTTCAATCTGTACATGTGAATTTTCGATATATTATGTATTACTTAGCGAGCCGAGACTGGGTTAATGAATATATCACATCTAATAAGTTGTGTAGCATTTTATTCAAGTTGTTTTTAACGTAAACACAATCATTATAAATATTTGAATGTTGTCATTAACATCAAACTCCGACTTAAATGTAAATACGGACTTTCTTCGTAGCTATACGCTTGTGGCGAAGGCACCAACGGTCGACTAGGGTTGGGGCACAGTAACAACGTATCTACGCCACGCGCCAACCCGTACCTAGCGCACGTGCTCGTGCGACGCGTTGCCGTGCACTCTGGAGGGAAGCACGCACTCGCACTCACGGCTGATGGGAAGGTGAGCTAAATATTTATGTAACACATTTTATAAACCTGCGAGGCAGCGGCGAGGGAGTGGTCCACTATTGGTTAAAAGTCAGACATTCTCATTCGGAACTCGTACTTTTCGTGGTTATCCCTTGAGTTAGAGATTAATTCGTACTAATATTATAAATGCGAAAGTCCGTTTGTTTATTTGTTTGTTTGTTACGCCTTCACGTCCTAACTACTGAACCGATCATCATGAAATTTTGCATACACGTTGTCAGGGGTACAGAAAAGGACATAGGGTACCTTTCATTCCGAAAAAATAACTGTTCCCGAGGGATAAAAAAAACTTTCCACGCAGACGAAGTTGCGGGCGGTCGCTAGTATGTTATAGACAACGCATTCACATTACTTTTATTAATTAATAAACGCATTTCCAATTTTATGAAAATTTCAAGTTTATTTTTGCCCTTTAGATCAGATCAGAGCATTTTCCTCAATAACACAAGAACAATATGTGTTCGTAGGTCTACTCTTGGGGTGAAGGCGAAGATGGCAAGCTAGGTCATGGCAACCGTATCACACTGGAAGTACCTCGAATCATAGAGTCCTTATCTGGAGAGCGAGTCGTGGGGATAGCTTGCGGCTCGGCGCATAGTGCTTGCGTCACTGCGCGTGGGCATCTGTATACATGGGGCCTTGGCGAGTATGGGAGACTTGGTCATGGCGATGATATTACGCAACTTCTACCAAAAATGGTAATGGTATTTAAAATAAACTTATAGCAATATTGTAGCTTCACTTTTGTTTTGGACTTACCGCCATTTCAAAACTTTCATGAAGTTTGATGTTCTTCACGAGAACATGAATTAAAAATAAATATGTTTTTAGGTGGAGGCTTTGGCTAACTTCAGAGTGGTACAAGTGGCTTGCGGCTCCCGTGACGCTCAAACGCTAGCTCTAACTGCTTGCGGTAAAGTATTCTCTTGGGGCGATGGTGATTTTGGTAAACTTGGTAAGTTTTGTGTCTGTACAAAGTTGGTTTAATATTAAAGCAGCTAATATTTTCAACTTTCTTTCATTTTGTATCAGGCCGGGGTGGATCCGATGGATGTGCGGTCCCAATGAATGTTGAAAGACTGAATACACTAGGTGTTATTCAAGTAGAATGTGGAGCACAGTTCAGTTTGGCTCTCACAAGAGACGGAGAGGTAGGAAACATGTTTTTTTTAATGTTGGAATGTTTTGCAAACTTTAATGGGGTTTAGTTTTAAAGCCTTATATTACAATACTTAAAAGTGTATTTACTTTTCGCCGAATACTCAAACGTCACTCAACTTTGAGAGGCTCTCAAACATCGTCCTAGCGGCGCATTAAATGTCAAAGATACGACAAAGACAGCATGATGTTTGAGCGCCCCTTAAAGATGAGTATCGGCCATTTATCTGTTAAATTCTATTCTGTTTACCCAAACATGAGATATGTGTTCATATTTATTTACTGTTATTATCCAAGGTATGGACGTGGGGTAAGGGTGACTTCTTCCGTCTCGGTCACGGGTGCGACGCGCACGTGCGTCGACCGACGCTGGTGGAGGCCCTACGCGGCCGGAGAGTTGTTCACGTTGCAGTGGGAGCGTTGCACTGTCTAGCGGTCACTAGTGACAACCAAGTAAGACTTCTTTTGTATGTCACGTATTCCCTATTGAAAACAGTGAATTTAATCATATATAGCTATTGCATATAAATACATTGAAGGAAACGATATATTTATCTAATAAACTGATTAAAACTGATTTTATTTAAACATTAATATTTTAAGTGCTTTGTACTTTTCCACATGTCATTAACTAAAACCTTATTCAATTTTTAAGTTACTTTTTAATGTCATTATAAATTAGTAGTTATTTACAAATAAGTCATTACAAAACCGTCGTAAATATAAGAAACTGTTTAAAAGCCTTTCAAGTTTACCAAAAGCGAATTATCATTAGGTGTGGGCATGGGGCGACAACGACCACGGTCAACAAGGCAACGGCACAACTTGCGTGAACCGTCGTCCGGCGATAGTAGCGGGCGTAGAAGGTGTACAGCGGGCAGCCGCGGGTTCATCGCACTCCGCCGCCTGGTCCATACGACCTACGACACATGCGGCCGTCGACGAGGCAAAGGTTCCTCATGTAGCGCCGCTGCCCTTTCCCACGCTGAAGGATCCGTTGGGAGCGCAGAGTTTAGGTAAATATATAGGATCATCCGACCTGTGTTGTCGCTCGGCACTAGTAGCGTGCGTAGATGTACAGCGGGCAACGGCGGGTTTATCCCACTTAGCCGCATACGACCAACGACACATGCAGCAAGTGACGAAGCGAAGGTCCCACATGTAGCACTGCTGCCGTTCCCTACGCTGTAGGATTCGCATGGAGCGCAGAGTTTAGGTAAGAGTACCATTATCATCTTCTGCCAAATATGTCACACTGTCCACATCTTTACAGGTGAATAAAGTACGGAAGAGATTAGACAATCATCTGGTAAACTCTCCAATTGGTCCTTTTTGTGTAAATAGAATAAGTTAAAGATTTTACGATATAGCTGTATGTGCAATAGATATCTGAACTATTGACTTGCAGGTTTGTACTCTGATGAGGCAGTGGTAGAAGAAGCGCAGGGCCCGCGTCCATCTCTTGCGGCGGCAGCTTTAGCTCTGGAACCACCGGTCGCTGTGCAGCATGCATTGTCTTTGATACTGCTCGCTCTTCATATAACGCAGGTACTCATAGACATTGGCAGGGGGTCTCACTCCACGCGTAGACTTTTACATTAGCACACTGCTCGCGGCAGACTCAGTTTAAAAAAGGTTTTTTGGCAGAATCAATTCGCATAACATAAGTACCGAATAAATGTTTACCAATACTTTCATTCCACATAAATACTATTATTATAATGAAAAAAATGCATAAAAGTTTATTAGCATAACAACTTGCATACACGGCAGCAGGTCGGTTCTCTGTTTACCAAAGGTCCTAACATAAGTAGTCCATTAAATGTTTTTTATAATTGTCATAAATTATATAATTTGAATGTTATGTTAAATAACTATTATGAGTGTTAAAGTTATGCGTTTAACATTTATGCCACATGAAATTAGTATAAGTAATCGTTATGCCTATTAAATCATTCTTCGAATATAACATTATGCGAAAAGACTTTATGCCGTTCTTGTTATGCCAAACCATATAATGACCAAAAAATTTTAGGCGAGCAAAACCGCACCCGATTACTTAATGTTCTGACTAAAGCCATGAAATAAGGGTGCATTGAGCATTCAAACAAGAGGCATGAAGAAGTATTTTCGTTCTATATCAAGAAGCGCAGCTAATCTGACCTTATTTTCCGTTTACCAGGCCCGATGCCTCCTAGTAGAAGCGCTACGAGCCCACGAGGCATCAGCTGTGACGCCAGTATCCGCTTGCATAGACACTGAAGACGAAGACGCGGAGGCCGACGCCCGCACCGGAGGGGGCGAAGCTCCCGCTGATCGCGCTACTTTGCCTGTAAGTCAATTCTTCTTACTAGTTTTATTTCAGGGAAAACGCTGACATTCTAATCTAAGGGATAAACATGACCATGAAAAATAATAAAAAAAATATTTCATGCCTTTTTAAAAAAAAAACAAATGTTCCTTACAGAGTCTGGCCAATGAGTCGCGTCAACTGAAACCCGAGGCAAAATTAAAAAACTTGCCGTTACCTAAATGCCATGACATTAAGGTTCAATGCATTTTTTTACCAGACTCCCAGAGCCAAAAACTAACATTTGTTGCAAATTTTCGTTATCTCTTTGACTTTTAATAAAATGGCTATTCCTTTCCCATGAATTTACCTCACAACGAGACGATTTTCAGTGAATACGTCATTTATTATTTCGACAAGGTACCGCTCGCGTACTGAGCATGCGTTGGATAAACATTCCATATGAGTTTCCTTTCATTATGTGTCATAATTCTAAAGAAAGCTGTCTTCATAGATGGCATGTTTTGTAAGCTGTTGATAATTAAAAGATTGCGTTGTGTGAGAGAGATTTTTGCTATTTTATCATTGCACAACCCCTTTCTTTCCACTTTCCCTGTTTTGCTCATGTAAATGGATTTTATAGAGTACAAATAACTTGTGAGCTACTCCTAGTTTTAAATTCATATTTGCTATTTGCTAATTATATTTGCTGAAGTCACTCAATTATTGCAGAGCGGTGCAAGCAGTCCGCTAAGCGGCTCGGTATCATCTCGCCACTCGGCCGTTATGTCGTCAAGCGCTGTATCGGTCGCCGCCGCTACCATGACCGTTCAACAAGCAGAAGCACCTAAGGTAAGACATTTGTTAAATTTAAATAATATATTTCTAATTTTGTTCGTATACGCGGTGTTTGCAAAGTTCCAGTTAAATCTGCTAGAGTCTAATTGTTGCTCACTGTTGGAATGTAACCATAAACATTGTGTTCTGCTCTTTTTGTTCTTCCTCTCTGCTATTAATTTGTGTTGTCACCGTGTAATGTCACACGTAATAAAATACCTAAGTATTATTACTTTAATTGTTTAATTCTTTACTCACATTATGGGAATTGAATACAAAATTAATAATTTAGCTACAAAAATGTATGTTTCATTTTTGTTTTAGAGGGTCCTAGATGATTTTACGGCACAACTTGGCGAATCAGATGCTAGAGCGTTAGTTGATTTACTTAAATTGGCAGCGGCCAATCGAATACCAGACGCCAATAATGCTGTCAAAATCATCACTGACGTTCTTATGGGTAAGTTCCATTCTGACAACTTGAGAATAGCATAATATTCGTCGTGTTTGACCAAAGATATTTGTATAATGTCCAAACGTCACATTATATTTTGCTTTTTATCTTGTTCGTGCAAATAAGACAAACATCTATCTCACATGGTCGTGTTTGGGCAATAATGTGAAATGCGACCATTAATTACAATGTGACAAAAGGTTTCTCAAGTTCTGATATCTTAAACAACGTATGAATTATCTGTTGTAGCTCTATGTGGTAGCAAACCAGCCGTTGCCGATATGGTGGTGGAAGTATGCGTGTGTGAGCTCGAAGAAGCGGCCGCCGGTGGGGGGCGCGCCCCTCCACAACCTGTTACTGTGGACAGTCCACACCCGTACGCTGACGACACGGACATATCAGGTGAGTGGCTCTAATCTCTTGCAGCTCTATGTGGTAGCAAATCAGCCGTTGCCGATATGGTGGTGGAAGTATGCGTGTGTGAGCTCGAAGAAGCGGCCGCCGGTGGGGGGCGCGCCCCTCCACAACCTGTTACTGTGGACAGTCCACACCCGTACGCTGACGACACGGACATATCAGGTGAGTGGCTCTAATCTCTTGCAGCTCTATGTGGTAGCAAATCAGCCGTTGCCGATATGGTGGTGGAAGTATACGTGTGTGAGCTTAAAGAAGTGGGAGCTGTAGGGCGCTGTGGACAGTCCACATCCGTACGGTAACGACAAAGACATATCAGGTGAGTGTCTCTAGTAACTTGTATAGTCTTGTTTGTTAGTAAGAAGCGCGTTGTATATGATCGCGCGTCGTGGATAACTACATTTCTGTTGCCCGTTCATTGTTTGTGAATGGCTATATTTTATTTAATTTTTGACGACCAACAGCTACAATAATATAATACTTAACTTAAAAGGCAACAGAAAACCAATTATAGGTCATCACAAGTATGAACTTTATCTGTGAGTTATCCTGTATTGTCACCCGTCACGCCAGCGAGTTCTGTTGGTCAAAGCTACGGCTTCTTATCAAATTAGGAACACTAAAATTCAGTTCCTTGTTTAATTACAGATTTTACCGATCAATTTGTTGCGTTTATCCGTAATCATTTTGTGAATTATGGATTATCATTAACTATAGCAACAATCTATAAGTCGTTTTTTTATTGAATCCGATAGGCGTTGTAAAGATCCCAGGAGCCTCTACGCTTCGGGTTGTGTTCGAACAAGGCTGTTCAACTGAGCGTCGAAACGACCCGCTGACTATCTCAGATGCCACAGGCAGAGTTCTCGCCACTAGATCCGGCAGGGAACCCTCCGATTGGTCGCAAGAGATTATTGTTGCTGGTATGTTTTCTTTATTGTGATACGTTGTAATTGGTCTTTAATATATTGATGTTTGATCAGCAGTTAGTTTCTCTAATTTTTGTTAGCAAATTTATTACACTTATTTGTTATATGAAATAGTCTTTTAGTTTGATATTAACTATAAATTAGCCTGGTTAACGTTTGTAGTCTGATATTATTTAGGTTTAAAAACAGTTCAAAATATTTTCTAGGCGATGAACTACGATGGCGTTTCACAAGTGATAGTTCTGTGAATGGTTGGGGATGGAGGTTCACTGCTCATCCCATACTTCCATCTCATTCGAGCACAGTAAGTTTTAAATATATTTACGTGTTTTTAAATTTCTAACTTACCTATTTCATAAAATTCCTCGTTTTATTCTAGGATTAGTTAGCATGTTTAGGATACGATAGGACTGGCATATCTTGTAAGATAAAAGTCCTTCAAAAAATTAGAAAAAAAAAATTAGGATAGTACCTCTTATCCTATCATGATATTATATTTTTCATCTCGCAGGACAGTGGATCCGACCGATACGTATTGTCTAGCCCGTCAGTAGAACTAGCATGGCGGTTGCTCGACGGTCCGCTGCTAGCCACTATATCGAACGACCATCAACTAGCTCCAAGACTGGCGCAGGCGCTCGCCATATGCGCCCAAATGCCGACACTGTGTAAGTTTCTTGTTGTTTCATCAATGTAACGTAACTTACTATTTAAAACAAATCTTTTTTTGCATACTTTCGGAATGTGGTCGCCTAGAGCTAGAGATATAACCGTTTTAGGTTGTAAAATTAGTAACGAAATGATTAAATGAAATATGCTTCTTGTTATTCGAATATTAGGTTGAAAGTTGCCTTAATGACGAATCAAGACACAGCAATTATTATTACCCTTTGTATTAGAGCTTAGAGACTTATTAGAGCTTATCTTCTGTTATAACAGACTGCTATAGCAGTCAGCCTTAATTTTTGTTTTGTTTGAACAAATCCGTACAGCGTGGCGTGGCCGAGTTTGGTGCGTCCGCCGCCTCCGCGGAGTAGTATGCGGCTTGGACGGCGAGGCTGGCCCTCCGCCTCCGCCCGCGCTCGCGCACCTTCCACAACTGCTGCAGGCGCAGTACGACCACGAGGAGCCCGCGCTACGGATAGGCACCCACCTCATGCATACGCACTACTTGAAGGTAATATCTTCCAGAACATTCCACGCTCGGGTTGTCGCCTGCGCTCGCGCTCCTTCGCCGCACCGCGCGCTGCTGCTGTGGGCCATTTTGAAATAGAACTATTCCGCTACTGACTGAAGTCCTGTACGAAATGAATAGGTTTGCTAAGCAAATACTTCTACACAACTTTATTTTTTTTTATCTTCCAACAATAACTTTTAACAATAACTTCTGTAGAAAGATTCCTAACTAGATCATTCAATCACCGATGTATCTTTCTTTTCGATAGGAGTTAGCGTGGTTAGCATGCGGGCTGCGTTTGGACACACGCGTCTGCAGTGGGCCAGACGCCGCTCGCTGGGCGTGGTTCAAACGCTACTGCCTCTGTATACGAACAGCTGATGCGCTAATACGCCGCGGCGCTATCCCTATGCCGTTCTTAGCTGACGTGCGCAAGAGACTGTCCGAGTTGGGCGTTTATAATACTGAGGAGAACAGCACCGACGCGATATATCCTTGGGAAGATAACACGAAGTTTTCGCGGCAGCACGACGAGCAGCTACTACATTGGGTCAATAAGTAAGTACATTTGATTTTAAATGAATTTTAAAATTGTCACTTAAGTTAAAAAAAAACTTTTTAGTTTGAGGCGCATAAATTACCATTTATTTTCCATCGATTGCTGAAGATCCTTTATAATGTTTCTAGATTAATAATTTTTATATCGAACTGACCAAGGTTCCCTGTACAACTTGTATCTTTTATTTTTATAAAAAGATGCCTACTAACATTGGCATAAAATTATTCACTGTACTGCAACTAATGACATTAAACATTTACGTCACGTTGACATACCACTGAAGCGTCAATCGAGTGTGTTTCTTTAACGAAATTCTTAAGAAAATGTGTCCGCTGTAAATAGGCGTCCAGAAGACTGGACAGGTTGGTGGAGCGGGGGTTCCCTAGGCTGCGCGGTGTACGGGTGGGGCCACAATCACCGCGGGCAACTGGGCGGCGTCGAAGGGGCCAAAGTACGAACCCCTACGCCTTGCCACGCGCTTGCCGCACTCAACCCAGTGCAGCTAGTAGGCGGGGAACAGACGCTGTTCGCTGTCACGCCGGACGGGAAGGTTTATGCTACTGGTACGTAAATTAGACCTTATCTTTAAAGTATTAAGGATCACATTTTCATGTTTAAGTTTCAGGTTTGTATTGCTTACTGTATTGTGTTATATTTATACCAGGTTACGGAGCAGGCGGACGCTTGGGTATTGGCGGTATTGATTCTGTTTCCCAGCCTACGCTTTTAGCATCAATTCAACACATTTTTATCACAAAGGTCAGTAAAAATTGCGTTTAAAATTAATTTCAAATTAGAATGAATATTAACCATTACTTTCACGTTTACCAGGTTGCTTGTAATTCTGGAGGAAAACATTGCCTTGCTCTGTCTTCTGAAGGCGATGTTTATAGCTGGGGAGAAGGTGAAGATGGAAAACTTGGACACGGCAATCGCGTGTAAGTATTGATATAAATAGTGTCAATATAAAGGTTAGCGAGCATGGTCATGAAAGTTTGTGCACGCGTGCGATAGCGGGAGAAACACTCGCATATTGCGTCCCACTCCGGCCTTTCAATTTCTATTCCTATTTAAAACAGAAGAACGGCATTACACATCTCATCCTCAAAAAAAAATCATCCTTATAGCCCAGTGGAAACGCAGCCATAGCCATATTTTTTTATGGTAGGTGAGCAAGCGCTTGGCCGCTATCACGCCTGATGGTTAGTGATGATGCGATCTCCGATGAAACGCGCTTGTCTAGATGATACTTATTCACTCGCAACTTGAAGGCCCTTACATTGTAACTATCGGGAAACAAAGACTCGGGCAGGGAGTTCCTCTTTAGCGGTACGGATGATAAAATTTGAAGCAAAATACTTAGTGCGAATCTTTGGAATATCCACAAATCACAAATATATTCACAAATCCATATAGGTTTTGTTATTAAGTTTTTTTTTCGCCTAACAGGAGCTACGACCGCCCAAAGCTAATAACAGCATTGTCCGCTCTGGAAGTAGTGACGATTGCTTGCGGCGGAGCGCATTCGGCGTGCCTCACTGTGCGTGGTCGTATTTATACTTGGGGCAAGGGCAGGTACGGACGCCTCGGACACGGGGACTCAGAAGATCAGCTCGTGCCTAAATTAGTAAGCAAGTTTGAATGCTGTTTATAACTATGTATGCTCCAATATTGTATGTAATCTAGTTTTGCAGTAAAACATTCACGTCTTTAATCTGTTCTAAAGTTAAATTTTGTGTTGTCTTCACAGGAGTAAATCAGAAAATTGTTTCTACTCAAGCTTCCTTATTATAAAACAAAGATTAAAGTTAGGCTTAGTTTAAAACTGATGCTGTCACTTTTGTTTGCTGAAAAGAAAACGGCCGCATCGGTTTTAAGCTAGGTCTAACTTTAAGCTAACTTTCAGAATAAACGGGTTGTGTTTATGGTTGAACATATTTCAAATAACAAGAAAGATGTGGTGAAACATGTTGCTTGATCAACTCGGTGTTGTTAGGTGGACGCGCTAGCGATGTACCGCGTGGTGGATGTTGCTTGCGGCTCCGGAGACGCCCAGACGCTCTGCATCACCGATGACGACAACGTGTGGTCTTGGGGAGACGGGGACTATGGCAAATTGGGTGCGTAATTTATTCAGATGGAAACTACACTAATAAACTGTCATTTTAAGTATTACTTTACTTTTACAGTTTTTTTTAAGTATTACTTTACTTTTACAGTTTTTTATTATTTTCACACTTTTTCTGCTTATCTGGATTTGTACCGCGCTTACTTGTTGACGAGCTCAGCAAAGTGTTTGATCTACTTTTTCAAATTCAATATGTTGTTTGATTTACGTCTACGAATACCGCTAAATCATTCCAAGCTTACGCTCAGTTTATTGGTTGTGTATTTATTATATGTAGTTAATGTTATATCCTTGAAGACATTGGTATGATATTATATTTTCTGGCTATTCCGTCTCGCATTGTTTTGTTTTTGCTAGTTGACGTGACTTTTTATATTGATAAAAAAATAGATATTGATCTAAGAGTGATCTATTTTTTTTTATAGGGCGAGGTGGTTCGGAGGGCTGCAAAGTGCCAATGCGAATAGACTGCCTGAAAGGACTGCGAGTGATAAAAGTAGAATGCGGTTCTCAGTTTTCTGTCGCCCTATGTCAAGGTGGCAGTGTTTATACTTGGTATGGACAAATTACAATGTTGTGTAGTAAATATAAGATATTATTGTTTAAATTAACGATTTTTCGTCTTGTAGGGGTAAAGGTGACTACCATAGACTTGGACACGGTAGTTACGAGCACGTGAGACGACCTATGCTTGTTACTGGCATGCAAGGAAAAATGATTGTATCTATTGCCACTGGTAAGTAGTATTCCTTAAGATTTTAACCCTTATAATTTATGCAATAAGATCGACATTGATTTGTTTTATTATTAGGGAGTCTTCACTGCGTGGCGTGTACAGACACGGGCGAAGTGTACACGTGGGGAGACAACGATGAAGGCCAACTGGGTGACGGCACCACACTGGCGGCGCAAAGACCGAGGTTGCTAATGGCCCTACAGGTATAAATAATACTGCAATAACTGTTTCTTTGGTATAAATTATAGCGCTGATGAATCTTAAGAGGGCGTAGTCTGCACACTAGCGCCGCTATTGGAAAAAAAAATCATAGTGCTTAAATAAAGACGAAATTGTGAATTATCTCTCTGTAGTGCACTCCGTAGAAGCTTTGTGGTTTTTTTTATCGCTTAAATAATATTTTCTATCCTGTCGTTTAGTTTAATGGAGATTTTTTGCGATAAGTGGCCACTTTTAACAATAAAACTCCTAAACGATAGGCTAGAAAATATTGTTTAAGTGATAAAAAGAACCACAAACCTTCCACGGAGTGCACTACAGAGAGATAATTCACAATTTCGTCTTTATTAAAGCACTATGGGTTTTTTTCCAATGGAGGCGCTAGTGTGCAGACTATGCAGCCTTAAACGCAGGTTCATGACGTTGAAAACTAGTGGCTTATGAGATCGAGTCGTGTAACATGTTGTAAATGGCAAACAGGGCAAGCGAGTGACTCGCGTGGCTTGCGGCAGCGCTCACACGGTGGCGCTGTGCGTGGAGGCGGCCCGCGCGCCGCGCCCGCCGCCGCCGCCGCCCCTCGAGTGCCACCTGCTGCGGGACCTCGCGCCCGCACTCATATGCAACAGACTGGTAACTATGGACCCGTCGACCACACCACACACTCACACGGTGGCGCTGTGCGTGGAGGCGGCCCGCGCGCCGCGCCCGCCGCCGCCGCCGCCCCTCGAGTGCCACCTGCTGCGGGACCTCGCGCCCGCACTCATATGCAACAGACTGGTAACTATGGACCCGTCGACCACACCACACACTCACACGGTGGCGCTGTGCGTGGAGGCGGCCCGCGCGCCGCGCCCGCCGCCGCCGCCGCCCCTCGAGTGCCACCTGCTGCGGGACCTCGCGCCCGCACTCATATGCAACAGACTGGTAACTATGGACCCGTCGACCACACCACACACTCACACGGTGGCGCTGTGCGTGGAGGCGGCCCGCGCGCCGCGCCCGCCGCCGCCGCCGCCCCTCGAGTGCCACCTGCTGCGGGACCTCGCGCCCGCACTCATATGCAACAGACTGGTAACTATGGACCCGTCGACCACACCACACACTCACACGGTGGCGCTGTGCGTGGAGGCGGCCCGCGCGCCGCGCCCGCCGCCGCCGCCGCCCCTCGAGTGCCACCTGCTGCGGGACCTCGCGCCCGCACTCATATGCAACAGACTGGTAACTATGGACCCGTCGACCACACCACACACTCACACGGTGGCGCTGTGCGTGGAGGCGGCCCGCGCGCCGCGCCCGCCGCCGCCGCCGCCCCTCGAGTGCCACCTGCTGCGGGACCTCGCGCCCGCACTCATATGCAACAGACTGGTAACTATGGACCCGTCGACCACACCACACACTCACACGGTGGCGCTGTGCGTGGAGGCGGCCCGCGCGCCGCGCCCGCCGCCGCCGCCGCCCCTCGAGTGCCACCTGCTGCGGGACCTCGCGCCCGCACTCATATGCAACAGACTGGTAACTATGGACCCGTCGACCACACCACACACTCACACGGTGGCGCTGTGCGTGGAGGCGGCCCGCGCGCCGCGCCCGCCGCCGCCGCCGCCCCTCGAGTGCCACCTGCTGCGGGACCTCGCGCCCGCACTCATATGCAACAGACTGGTAACTATGGACCCGTCGACCACACCACACACTCACACGGTGGCGCTGTGCGTGGAGGCGGCCCGCGCGCCGCGCCCGCCGCCGCCGCCGCCCCTCGAGTGCCACCTGCTGCGGGACCTCGCGCCCGCACTCATATGCAACAGACTGGTAACTATGGACCCGTCGACCACACCACACACTCACACGGTGGCGCTGTGCGTGGAGGCGGCCCGCGCGCCGCGCCCGCCGCCGCCGCCGCCCCTCGAGTGCCACCTGCTGCGGGACCTCGCGCCCGCACTCATATGCAACAGACTGGTAACTATGGACCCGTCGACCACACCACACACTCACACGGTGGCGCTGTGCGTGGAGGCGGCCCGCGCGCCGCGCCCGCCGCCGCCGCCGCCCCTCGAGTGCCACCTGCTGCGGGACCTCGCGCCCGCACTCATATGCAACAGACTGGTAACTATGGACCCGTCGACCACACCACACACTCACACGGTGGCGCTGTGCGTGGAGGCGGCCCGCGCGCCGCGCCCGCCGCCGCCGCCGCCCCTCGAGTGCCACCTGCTGCGGGACCTCGCGCCCGCACTCATATGCAACAGACTGGTAACTATGGACCCGTCGACCACACCACACACTCACACGGTGGCGCTGTGCGTGGAGGCGGCCCGCGCGCCGCGCCCGCCGCCGCCGCCGCCCCTCGAGTGCCACCTGCTGCGGGACCTCGCGCCCGCACTCATATGCAACAGACTGGTAACTATGGACCCGTCGACCACACCACACACTCACACGGTGGCGCTGTGCGTGGAGGCGGCCCGCGCGCCGCGCCCGCCGCCGCCGCCGCCCCTCGAGTGCCACCTGCTGCGGGACCTCGCGCCCGCACTCATATGCAACAGACTGGTAACTATGGACCCGTCGACCACACCACACACTCACACGGTGGCGCTGTGCGTGGAGGCGGCCCGCGCGCCGCGCCCGCCGCCGCCGCCGCCCCTCGAGTGCCACCTGCTGCGGGACCTCGCGCCCGCACTCATATGCAACAGACTGGTAACTATGGACCCGTCGACCACACCACACACTCACACGGTGGCGCTGTGCGTGGAGGCGGCCCGCGCGCCGCGCCCGCCGCCGCCGCCGCCCCTCGAGTGCCACCTGCTGCGGGACCTCGCGCCCGCACTCATATGCAACAGACTGGTAACTATGGACCCGTCGACCACACCACACACTCACACGGTGGCGCTGTGCGTGGAGGCGGCCCGCGCGCCGCGCCCGCCGCCGCCGCCGCCCCTCGAGTGCCACCTGCTGCGGGACCTCGCGCCCGCACTCATATGCAACAGACTGGTAACTATGGACCCGTCGACCACACCACACACTCACACGGTGGCGCTGTGCGTGGAGGCGGCCCGCGCGCCGCGCCCGCCGCCGCCGCCGCCCCTCGAGTGCCACCTGCTGCGGGACCTCGCGCCCGCACTCATATGCAACAGACTGGTAACTATGGACCCGTCGACCACACCACACACTCACACGGTGGCGCTGTGCGTGGAGGCGGCCCGCGCGCCGCGCCCGCCGCCGCCGCCGCCCCTCGAGTGCCACCTGCTGCGGGACCTCGCGCCCGCACTCATATGCAACAGACTGGTAACTATGGACCCGTCGACCACACCACACACTCACACGGTGGCGCTGTGCGTGGAGGCGGCCCGCGCGCCGCGCCCGCCGCCGCCGCCGCCCCTCGAGTGCCACCTGCTGCGGGACCTCGCGCCCGCACTCATATGCAACAGACTGGTAACTATGGACCCGTCGACCACACCACACACTCACACGGTGGCGCTGTGCGTGGAGGCGGCCCGCGCGCCGCGCCCGCCGCCGCCGCCGCCCCTCGAGTGCCACCTGCTGCGGGACCTCGCGCCCGCACTCATATGCAACAGACTGGTAACTATGGACCCGTCGACCACACCACACACTCACACGGTGGCGCTGTGCGTGGAGGCGGCCCGCGCGCCGCGCCCGCCGCCGCCGCCGCCCCTCGAGTGCCACCTGCTGCGGGACCTCGCGCCCGCACTCATATGCAACAGACTGGTAACTATGGACCCGTCGACCACACCACACACTCACACGGTGGCGCTGTGCGTGGAGGCGGCCCGCGCGCCGCGCCCGCCGCCGCCGCCGCCCCTCGAGTGCCACCTGCTGCGGGACCTCGCGCCCGCACTCATATGCAACAGACTGGTAACTATGGACCCGTCGACCACACCACACACTCACACGGTGGCGCTGTGCGTGGAGGCGGCCCGCGCGCCGCGCCCGCCGCCGCCGCCGCCCCTCGAGTGCCACCTGCTGCGGGACCTCGCGCCCGCACTCATATGCAACAGACTGGTAACTATGGACCCGTCGACCACACCACACACTCACACGGTGGCGCTGTGCGTGGAGGCGGCCCGCGCGCCGCGCCCGCCGCCGCCGCCGCCCCTCGAGTGCCACCTGCTGCGGGACCTCGCGCCCGCACTCATATGCAACAGACTGGTAACTATGGACCCGTCGACCACACCACACACTCACACGGTGGCGCTGTGCGTGGAGGCGGCCCGCGCGCCGCGCCCGCCGCCGCCGCCGCCCCTCGAGTGCCACCTGCTGCGGGACCTCGCGCCCGCACTCATATGCAACAGACTGGTAACTATGGACCCGTCGACCACACCACACACTCACACGGTGGCGCTGTGCGTGGAGGCGGCCCGCGCGCCGCGCCCGCCGCCGCCGCCGCCCCTCGAGTGCCACCTGCTGCGGGACCTCGCGCCCGCACTCATATGCAACAGACTGGTAACTATGGACCCGTCGACCACACCACACACTCACACGGTGGCGCTGTGCGTGGAGGCGGCCCGCGCGCCGCGCCCGCCGCCGCCGCCGCCCCTCGAGTGCCACCTGCTGCGGGACCTCGCGCCCGCACTCATATGCAACAGACTGGTAACTATGGACCCGTCGACCACACCACACACTCACACGGTGGCGCTGTGCGTGGAGGCGGCCCGCGCGCCGCGCCCGCCGCCGCCGCCGCCCCTCGAGTGCCACCTGCTGCGGGACCTCGCGCCCGCACTCATATGCAACAGACTGGTAACTATGGACCCGTCGACCACACCACACACTCACACGGTGGCGCTGTGCGTGGAGGCGGCCCGCGCGCCGCGCCCGCCGCCGCCGCCGCCCCTCGAGTGCCACCTGCTGCGGGACCTCGCGCCCGCACTCATATGCAACAGACTGGTAACTATGGACCCGTCGACCACACCACACACTCGCCCTATCTAATCGCATTCCTCGATTGTGTGTGTGCGGGACTCTGCGCGCAGCGCGTCACGACGAGTCGGTAATCAACGCAGTTCCATAGTCTTTTTCTAGCCTTAAGAGCGCGTAGACTTGCACACTAGCGCTGCCATTGAAAAAAAAACAGTAAAAAATGCCGTTCTTCGTTCTAAATAGCTTAAACTTCACCATTGTCTTATTGCAGGTATTGCTTCACCAGTTTTCGGAGTTGGTATGTCCAAATCTACCGTTACTGATTTTGGATGGCCCTCTGGATCATTTGCGAACTCTGCTCTTCTACAGTGTTAAAGAAGCTGCTTTCAGAAAGGTACTTTCTTCTTTTAAATAAGAGTCAATATATATTTTGTAATCAAAGCAGGCTGGTTTTGTCGAAAATGAACGAACTAATGGGCTGGTGGTTTTCTAAAGAAATGAGAGCGGCTTGTGGGTTGAACTGGATTATTATACTTAATATTTTTATAAGCAAAAATGACACAGAGTCCAAAACAAAGGAAAATATGTAATAGTATAAAAAAGAAGCCGGCTCTGCAACACTTGTAGTAAACTATAGTTCACAGTCGATAAATTACGGAAGAGTAAGAACGCTGATTACGATAATAATGGCCGAATACTCGAACGCTTCTTAGCTAAAATCTTTGGTTGAGGTCACTGTTAAAAATTATGAAATAATGATTCTGTCAAATCTGACAACTTATTTCATAATAAGATGACCTTAACTTTAAAATTCGTTTGAATAGTTGGCCGTAAATCTCTTTATAGGCTATAATGGGGACTATGGTTCGTGAGCGTCAACACGGCCCAGTGGTAGAGTTATCTCGTGTGGCGGCGAGACGGGCGAGGCGGGGTGGATCGGGGCTAGCGGGCGCGGCCGGAATGCGTTCTGTGTTCGGGCAAATGGTGGCTCGATTACCGGCGCTCACACATGATGCTCTGGCGCTGCCGCACCGCGTGTGGAAGGTCAAATTTGTAGGTGAGTGTGATCTAAACGGTACTAGATGTATAGTGAACGCGGCTGGAATGCGTTGTGTTCGGACAAATGGTGGTTCGATTACCGGCGCTCACGCATGGCGCTCTAGCGCTGCCGCACCGCGTGTGGAAGGTCAAGTTTGTAGGTGAGTGTGATCTAAACGGTACTAGATGTATGGTGAACGCGGCTGGAATGCGTTCTGTGTTCCGAGGAATAGTGGCTTGACTACGGGCGCTCACGCATGAAGCTCTAGCGCTGCTGCACCGCATGTATTATTTATTCTAAGTGGTATTTTTAAATTAAATTCGTGATTATGAATAAAGGGTCTTTTTAATGCAAAATTTCATGTGATTTAGGTGGTTTTTGATAAAGCTATTTTCTAAAGATGGCTCTCATACAGTCGTAGTAAATTTTACGCTTATTTAAATCTCTAAATAAACATTCGTATATATAATAGGTGAAAGTGTGGACGACTGCGGAGGTGGTTATAGCGAGAGCATAGCGGAGATGTGCGAAGAGCTACAGAACGGTTCGCTGCCGCTGCTGATGGCGACGCCCAACGGGCGCGGCGACGCGGGCGCCTCCCGCGACGCGTTCTTACTCAACCCTACTGCTAACACGCCGCTGCATCTCAACTGCTTCCGGTTTCTTGGTGAGTGATGTAGCTACAATGGTAGTAGTTGGTTAAATATTATATTTCATTTATGACGACCTCCGTGGTCGAGTGGCTTTGTACATCGGTTTTTAAGCTGACGCCATCTCTGAGGTCCCGGGTTCGATCCTCGGTTGGGTCGATTTAGAAAACGAACTTTTCTATATTGGCTCAGGTCTGGGTGTTTGTGATACCACCGTTGTCTCTGATTTCCGTAACACAAGTGCTTTAGCTATTTACTTTGGAATCGGAGCAATGTATGTGATGTTGTAAAAATATTTATTTGTATATTTATTATTATATTTATTCAAATGCCAGATTGAATCGAATTGTCACCGATCGACATCGATAGATCACAAATATCTGAATGGAACCAGCTTAGCAAACTGTATTCGTTATCGAAAACGATCGCTCTGTCTCTCTTACTCACAATGACTGTCTAATCGACATCAGCTGTCAGCGGATTATGGATTGATATACTTTTTCTTTGTAGGTGTATTAATGGGTATCGCCATTCGAACCGGTTCTCCTCTGTCGTTATCTCTGGCTGAAGGCGTATGGCGACAGCTAGCGGGGCAGCCTCTACGGCCGCAAGACCTCGCCGAAGTCGACAAGGACTTCTTACCGGCCCTGCTCTGCATTAGAGATATGACGCCTAATAATAAGGTAGCGTTGTTATTTACATTTGTATGAACTTCTAACTGTCGGCAATCAATGGACATCGCCATTCGGACCAGTTTTCCGCTCCGCTAAAAGTGTGTGGCGATAGCGAGGTAACGTTACGTAACGTAACGTCATTAAAACTTTTATCAATCTCTACTGGCTATCAATAGGCTAATATTTGAACCCATTCGCACCTGTCGCTAACTCTGGCAGAAAGCATCTGGCGACAATATGTTCATTCGGTCATTCATTCAAATTGCAAACGTTCTAATGATTAACAAATAAACGCATTAGAGAAAAAGTCGTCCGAAATAAATGTTGGGCTTTCTTACCGATCACGTGATACTTATGCGACGAATATACGGTCAGTTTCTGTATCTATTTTATAGCATGGATTTTCGTGTCGACAGGAATTACAAAACCTGGAGCTACCATTCTCAATCCCATCGGCGGCCGGCCACGAAGTGCCCCTCTCCACGCGCCACAAGCGAGTTACGCCAGACAACAAGGACGAATACGTTCAGTTGGCGTTACATTATAGGTAAAGTTAACTTGTAGCAAAGTATGAATAAGATTCAGCTATTTTATGAACATGTTGCATTTTAGTCTGTTTCTAGGTATAGTACATAAACAACAGAATTGTATACCTACTTATAAACTTCAATTAAGCTTAACGATTTTTCTAGGCTCATTATTGTCACTAACAGATCGTTTTTAATTCAGCTTTTTGTTTTTTTTTGTCTTTTTATTATGAAGATACTGAATCATTTTCTACCATTGCCTCCATAGGCTACACGAATTCGACGAGCAAGTGCGTGCAGTAAGAGACGGTATGTCTCGCGTAGTTCCCGCTCCACTCGTGGCCCTATTCAACGCCGCTGAACTAGAGACGCTCGTGTGCGGCTCTCCGGACATCCCCGTGCACGCACTGCGGGCGTCCGCTACGTACAAAGGTGAGTATTTTGTTCGGTTTAAGTTTTTATATATCTGAAACATCCTGATAGCACCTAGTTGGGCGCCAATATTGATTATATTGGCGCCCAACGAGGAAACTCGATATTTTAAATAAATTGGTAAGATGGGTTTGTGATTCATTTGGTTGATAGATACCATAGACTAATAAGTGAAAAAGTACTGAAAATTATGAATCACAGATAAAAAAAAATACAACTTCAGCATAAAAGGCGTAGAGTGACTTAAGATGTCCCTAACCATAGACAATCAAGACATTTTGAAATTTCAGTTTCATACACTTAGGGCGACTTGCACGAAAAATTGAATATTGTTTAAGTACAACTTAAACACAATTTCGTATACGAAATAGTGTAATTGTATTTAATACTGTAATTGTTGGTTGTTTAGGCATAGAGCCGAGCGCGCCGCTAGTGCAGTGGTTCTGGGAGGTGATGGAGGAACTGTCGGGCAGTGAGCGCGCCCTGTTCCTGAGGTTCGTGTGGGGCCGCACGCGACTGCCGCGCGCCCCGCAAGATCCGCGACAGAGGGACTTCGTGTTGCAGGTATACTCTGTTTATTCTTACTTGTCCTATTTTGTAAACAACTTTTTACACTTGTCATACGTATTTAATTATTTTAAATCGTTATTTAAAAATATGTTTTCTTATTAAATCAAATTGTCACTTAAAAATTTGTAATTTCTTTCGTTTCGTGTGGAAAACCATTGTTGTATTTTTACCGACTTTAAAAGGAGGGAGGTACTCAATTCGACCCATATTTTTTTAAATTTATTTTTTCAATAAAGAGTTGGGTGAAGACTATAATAATTATAGAGTTATTGAGTTTATTTTTACTGTGGTTTCATATCTAAAGTGGGATCATTTGCTAGGGTATGGAATATATTTATGTGGTTTTTCCAATTAAAGGATGATTAGTTACGTAATGGCTTTTGTATGTTTCTTTGCATTTTACCTGGGTTACCGAATCCACTATAATATCTTACGAAATCTAAACTATTTTGATATTAGACAGCATTGGTAGAGGCCAGAATACCTACAGTACGAACCAGTAGACTAAAATCGGTTAAAATTTTTATCATACATATGTGTTTTTTTTTGTTTATAGGTACTTGATAAGTATCAACCTCCCGATCATTTTCTTCCGGAAAGCTACACTTGTTTCTTCCTTCTCAAGATGCCAAGATACTCGTGCAAGTCTGTTTTACGAGAGAAGCTTAGGTAAGTTTGTAGTGAAATCCAGAAACTAGAGTACACTTTGCGTATTCAATTTACATAATCAAGCTTAGCAAAAACTATAGATAATTACAATTACGCAATTTTCAAATTACCATCGGTTTATCGTATTTTTTACCGACTTCAAAAGGAGGTACTCAATTCGACACGTATTTTTTTTTACCGTTTAGAAATATCTTTTTTTTTAATGTTTTTCATTACAAGCAATCATCACCAATACCGTACTAAATAAAATTCAATGAAATACAGGTACGCGATCCACTTCTGCAAAAGCATCGACACGGACGAGTACGCTCGCGTAGCGTTAAGCGCAGCGGAACGAGTTTCTTCTGAAGAATCAGATTCTGAAGGCGATCCGCCTACGCCCGCGCCTCCACCGCCTCTATACTCGCTTACAAGACCTCCGGCGTGGCTTTAGTTATCACACTGCAGTCTGTAGGCTAGAATGAGTCTGAACCGCTCTATGAAACTACAAGAACAATAATGCAATGCTTCGTTCTTAATGTGTTCTTCACTATAATCCGCTTTTGCGAAAGTATCGACACGGCAGACACTGAACGAGTTTCCTCAGAGGATTTAGATCTGAAGGAATCGCACCCGCTTATCGCTCTCATTAGACCGCCGCGCCCGGAGAGCCAGTAATGGGTACTGGTAAGAAATAATCGAACAATTACTCAAAGTTCAAATGCAAACAACGCAATCTTTAATGTATTCATGAATAAAGTTCATAAGTAGTTTGTCTTCAAAACCCTGTATCTAGGCTTTATGAAAGTTTTAGGGTCTGTTCCGGAGAGCACCTATCTTCTGGTGTACAGAATTTGTGACATTATCTGTCACCTGCGGGCCCAGCATGCGCACCGCGACCCCGTTTGACTATTTGTCGACAGTTAACACGCGAAGTCTGTCCGAAGACTCTTACTCCGTACTGATGTGAGCGGGATCCCACATTGAGAGGTGCCGAGAAAATTTTGTCGTGGTGCGCATGCTAGGCCCTCTGGAACATATTTATTGTAACATTGTCCATGCAAAATAGTTCTAACGGTGTAGATGTTGCAGCCAACCAGCTTAATCAACCGCTTAATTAACGGCATATTTTCATTTAACGGCGCCGTTAAGCGGCTTAAATGATTATGCAGCCATTTAATAGAATGGTTAGGCGAAGGACTTGCTTCAACGACTTTTAATGACTTGCCTAGCCCAGACATTAAAATATAGTTCCGTTTTGTGTCACCTGGCGCGCTGTAAGCCGGGCTGTCAAATAAATACTGTCAATATGGCGTCGACCAGCTGTGATATTTCTGGTGTTTCACAAGACTTAGCGAGATTTTAAAACGTTTACACGAAATTATATCTCCTAGGAACCTTTTTCTGTAACTATAACGGTTAAGGTACCCGCCCTTACTGCCTCGTCTCAAAAATCCACCCTGTATAATGATACTGTCACAAAGTTTAAAATAATGTTATTTGAGTTTCTTAACGCCTAATCATCTGCCAGCCCATTAATTAAATGTTGTATTAGACGCATTGGCTAAATGTCATTTAGGCCGCTGATTAAATGGCGCTGTTCAATCAAGTGACTAAGCCGTTAATTGAGCGGATGATTAAACCAGTTGGCTGCGACACATATACTAGAAGTGATTTTGGTTTTATAAAATGTCCCAGTGAGATTTGCTCTCGAATACTCCATGTATACTCATTTGATACGCAAATACTTATTCTGTTTTTAATTGTTTAGTCCAGGAACGTATTGTGATGGTTTTGAACTTCCTTATATTGTCAATTCAATATAAGATAACGTTACTTGTAATGTACCCAATGATATTAGCTTGGTATTTCAGTGATGAGCCGTCATGGGATCTTATATTATGCTTATCAATAAAATAAAATACAGCCATTTTACTCGTGCCGAACACGCCATTTTGTACTTGCTAAATATTGTGTGTGTGAATGCCCAATTGAAGTTGGGTAAATATAAATATGGCCATGTTATGTTATTGATATGTATATCCGTAAAGCATTCCATCCATTACAACTTTGCTCTAGCGCGCTCTAGTGCTTTGTTTATAGTAATATCTGTGGGCGCTTGTCGTGGTTTTGTCACAGTAAAGTTTTGTGTGTTTAATGACATTATTTGTATTTAATCTATACAACGAGATGGCGACGCTATTGGCATTCCATGTTCCTGATATCTAGTTGTTCGATGGTGAGAACGCCTAATATTTTGCTTTCTTACGCCATATCAGCCCCCTTATTTCTGTACCTTCAGTGAAAACTGATCTAACTCGAGTTATATCGATTTTGAATTTATTTCACTATTCAAGTCATCGAAAAATTAGCTTTTTTGTGTCTAATCGGTGTATTTTTACGACTTATATCAACAGAGATACATTTTGTGTATAGTAATATAAGTGCTTGCTTTTCTATGATTTTTTTGAAATAAAATGTGTAATTTAATATATCTCTAGTTAAAACAATGTGTACCGAAACTTATTTCTCTTTAAATTAGTGTCTAGAAATATAACTCGTTTTAAAACTTTACACACAATTCAATAACAACTGACTTAAATTGTGCGTAGTGATTTATCTAAAATTATATCAATACACACATATAATTTCACAGTATGCTAGTTTGTGAACATTGATTTAACTCGACTTATAGCATTAAAAATGAAGTAATAATCAAGTTTTATTTTGTGTTTATCGATATAATTCAAGTTGAATCAATAATCACATATAGGTTTGGGATAGGTATAAAATGATATAATTGACTTATACCAAAAAATATTATGAATAAACGAAGTAAAACGTTTGATTACTTATTGTGTAAAATGATAAAACTGCCCAATATACACTAACTTTTTACACCATTGCACGTTATTTTTTACAAAAAAATAAATTTATAGTATTTTTTGATTCGGGCGTATTTTTGTTTATTTTTATTCATTATTGCCTGTCTTACTAACACGTGGAAAAAGAGTTGTGTTTTTAACTGCATTTTGACCCCCGACGCAAAAAGAGAGGTGTTATAAGTTTAACGTGTCTGTGTATCTGTCTGTGGTATCGTAGCTCCCAAACGGATGAACTGATTTTGGTTTAGTTTTTTGTTTGAAGATAATTATATCCTGATTGTTCTTAGTCATGTTTCATGAAAATTTGTTCAGCTGCTTGAAGATCATCAGCTCTTTTCTAGTTGATGATGGAATCTGGCTAACTTCTTTATGTCCGATCGATTCGGAATTTGGTACAGTATTACTTCAATGACATTGAAAGAACATAGTAAGGCAACCATGACCTGATCAGCCGTTAGAAGATCATCAGCTCTTTTCTAGTTGATGAGGGGATCTAGCTAAGTTCCATATGTCCAGTCAATTCGAAATTTGGTACCGTGTTACTGCAATGATATTAAAAGAACATGGTAAGGTAACCATGACCTGAAGCTTAAGCATCAACTGGAATCTGCAGAATACTGAACTCCTCACCAACATACAGGAGAGGTATAGTGTTTGGGATCACTAGAATGGCCTTTAATGAGTAGATTGCGAATAAAGTATAATAGGTGGTGATGATGAGGCATCATCTAGAATCTGAAGGATACCCAACTCTTCAACAACATACAGCAGAGGTATCGTGTTTGGGCTCATTGGAATGGTCTCGATGATTAGGTTATACTCCTAGATTGGTAATCAACTCATCAGCTTTTTGAAATTGAATTCAAAATTTGGTACCGTGTTACTTCAATGATAATGGCCGCCAAAAATTTAGTTTAAAAAGCTTCAAATAAAACTGAAATTAAAAATTTAATAAACCCTCGATACAAAAAAGCTAACTCTTAATAAAATACCCCCATACAAAAAAGCTTACTCTTAAAAAGTTGAAAATAATGTCATCATATCATCAAGTCTTAAATAGATCTATGAAAAAATCGTAGACGTCGGGGGACCGCTAAGTTAATGGATTTACATGTAAGTTCGTCACATTAACTTCGCGGTCCACCGACGTCTATAATTTTTCCATAGATTTATTTATAACCTGATAATAATGATGATATTATATTTAACTTTTTAAGAGGTTAGCTTTTTTTGTATGGGGGGTTTTTATTAAGAGTTAACTTTTCATTTACTATCATTAAATGTACTATTTTGGGAGTAAATTAATTTATTTTAATTTGCTACTGAATGGAAATGGGACTTATGAATGGTTTTTTTAAGATCGGTTTATTGCTAGTTGTCATTTACAAGTTGGCTAAGTTTGAGTCTGAATGACTAGTAATGATTGTGTTGTGTTGTCTTTACATGAAGTACTCCATAGTCAAGTCAATATTAAGCCAATGGGATCAATTCCCGATCAGCTCAATGGAATAAACTTTCATATTCATTTTCTTTTCTCTGAGTAGGTGTTTAAATACCAGCCTGTTTTCTATATTATGTTACGTTGAATTTCGATACAACAACAGTTTTAACAAGTCTAAAGATCTGTTATGTTTTGTTTAAGTAAACCTTTAAGTTTAATATTGTTATGTTAATTTTTCTAAATTTAAAACACATTGTTCTGCTTATTCAAGTTGATTTAAGCGCTAGTGAAGCAAGATTTAGTATTTTATATGATTACCAAAGTGTTAGTAATAAATTACCGAAATATTTTTGGGTTTAAATAACAGCAAACATTACCTCATGATATTATTTAGTATTTTATCATAAGTTATATCACTATTCACATAGTATACGTACTAGTTATATCGTTTGTGATAAAAGTTATAACAATATCCACATCGATTTTTTTCAAAAAAGTTGTGTAAATTGATATAATTTGATTTTTTTAAACGATTCTACAAAACTAAACTCTAATCACTAACATTTAGAGTGTGTTCAACAATGTTTGTTCTACAACTTTAAAAAAAACATTCAATTGAAATGGCATTCACAAAAAAATAAAGTCAGTTAACATTTTACACGAAAGCAGATTTTCATGGTGAAAAATGATATAAGTCTTATTACATCAATATACACAAAACAAATAAATGTGATTAGTGATGTAACTAAACAAATTCATGAATACTGAAAAATCTGTAAGACAATTCTCTTTAAATAATACAAGAAAACAAAGTTAGCTTAACCATCTACAGTCTGCAAGCACTTATTTTATTTTATCATTCTCAGTTGAAGTGTGAGATTTTTTTTTAACTTTAAAGTCAATTTCCCGAAAATCATGTTTTTAGAGTTATACCTCTTTTCACGGAAGGTACAGATTTATTCTTTCGCTGGAATGGATAAATATATCAATGTATTTTCTCCATTCTCATTTTTAATCCAATTAATACGGTTCCATAATAGCAAATATTTTTTGGCTGTGCTGTGTTATAATGTTTGAAGAGATTTTAGTATACCCGTAAGTATTTGTTTTGATACTAAAAATATTGTGACCACTTATGATTATCGAAAGTATTATTTGCCACAGTCATTTGAGAAATATGAAATAAAAATGTATGTTGGCTCGTCTGCATAACATACTTGTGTGTTGAATGAACTTATCAAATTATGCTTAATCAAAAGATATGAATAAACCATAACTAAGTGTAGGTAATGAATGAAATTGGGTTGGACTGCGTAACTGTGATGAAATTAAAGGAAATGTAGGGTTAAAGTAAGTAGGTTTTGTAATAAAATATCAATATACAGAACAAACAAAGCTAGTCGTGTGAAATTGTATGTAAGGTATATTCCGTATGCGATTACACTTGGAATGACCAAGTTCTTAAGAGAATACCACGAAACCTTTCATACCAAATTGTGAGAACGATTTTTATTCAATAAATCTTTTATAGATCACATGCGGATTGTATTAGTCAGCTATGCTATTGCGATGCGATTAGGGGTTATCTTAAGATATTTTTACTGTTAAAAGGTGATTCAATTCGTGCCTCACCATTCCTTTCGAAATCGTTGTATCGCAGTCTTTTGACGAATAATTTTGATTGAGAAGGTAATTGGGTAATTTCTTGATATTAAATTCCTGATGATTACGATTAGAAGATATTATCTTCTAGGTTCGCATGGTATAACCAGGGGGCTAATTGTCTAATTTCAAAATCTATCGCAATCGCTTTCATTTGACAGATGGATGTGACACATTGCTGCATTTCTTTGGTAAGTTTTTATTTATGCCAAAAAGAAGCATCAATGTGTTACATCTTGAAAGCGATTGCGATAGATTTTGAAATTAGACAATAGAAGGGCAGGTGGTCTCACTCCGCTCTTAAACTTTTATTATTAGTCTACTGCTCGCGGCTCACTCAGTCGAGCCAGCGCACGAGAAATGTCGTGTGTCGGTTGAGATAGAGCTACGTGATAGAAAGAGAAGGTGCATACAATCATAGGTTGCGAACCTGAGCAATAAGACATTGTACTTTAAGGCCGTGCAGCGAGAGTAGCTTATTATTTGATTGTCCTCGCGCAGATGGACTTCTGTACGTTTAGTACTATAGCACTAGTTTGTAAGATTCACAATTCCTTGTTAGTGTTGACGAAAAAGTTATGATGACATAAAAGTCGTTCTCAACATTCACTAACCTCTTCTTTTCTTTTCTTGGAATACTACTTTTGATGACATCATGATACGTGGTGTTACGATACGTTGGAAAAGTTCCATGGTACTTTGACATGACAAATTGATTACTTGTTCTGTTTGTATAGTGATTGTAAACTACCAAACTATCTCAAAAATGATTAGCCGAAAAGATACTTTCATTGACGTGCATAGATTGTTTGATGCATAGTATTACTACATTTATATTGTATTTAAAATTTTAAAGTAATTTCACACCATAGCTTGTGTTGTGTGTGTCATTATATGTCGCAGTAAGATAGTTAAAGCCTTGATATAATTATATCCCTAGGTTACTCATTTTTACTCCCTCCGTTCCGTCGTGGGTAAAAATGAGTAACCAGTTGTGCAAATCAAAGCAAATCTCAACTCAACTATTTCACTAGATTAGTCTAGTAAGATAAACCACATTTAAATAACTTTCTTACGGCATATAGATATATCCCTTATTCGGTTAAGGACAGATTCTGGTTTGGCAGATTATTGTTAAGTATTGTACTATCATTTACCTACAGAAATAATTTTTCCTCATACTAGCGGATAAATTTAATCTCTTTGGATTATTCAACTAACCTTCTTAGTATCTTTTGTATTAATCATGATGATTTCCTAGTTGTCCCACCCGTAGAGAAAGGTAAAAAAATAAATAGAAACATACCTTATTGTCATATTTGTTTGAGGTGGTGAATCTTATCAGATACATAATATTTGTGTGTTTCGAATATAAATAAATATACCTAATAAACTAATAATAACAAAATAAAAAAAGGTATAAAAATAATGGGTACCTATCGAAGACATTCATAAGTTATTTTTTTTACTGTTAGTAATTTTCTTACCTTTGTTAGACATATAGCATTTAACTAAATTGTGTGGGTTTTTGTTACTTCAGAATCTGTCCTTAACCGAATAAGGAAATTATAATTATATCACGGTTTTAACTATCTTACTGCGACATGTACACAGGTATATACTATATCTCTCAATCGTAATTAAGCGAATAGGTTTTTGGTGTCTCTAAGGTACGTGGGGTAAGAACGGATCGGGGAGAGATGGGATAATTCAATTAACTCCCAAATGCAGCAATATTTTGTATTGCTATAATTTAAGACGTCATTTTATTCTGTCCCTTCCGTCTGTCGGCGGTTGTCACTGCGATGGTATTTCTTCAATTTTCGAGCGGAGTAAGATTGGACTAAAACAAAAAAAAAACTGACTGCTTTGAACCCAAACTACTTATTTTATTAGAATTTTCAGAATAATCCGGATATTTCTTTTATAAATTATGAATTTACATTTTAAGCCATACATGCCCGTTTGCACTAAACTTAAGAATCGCCTAAGTCTTTGCCTAACTACAACTTGACCAAATTAAAACGGTGTCATTTTACTTAGCTGTCATGCAGCTTTTATGCGCCTAGGAGTTGTAGTTAGGAAGACTTACGCGATTCTTAAGTTTAGTGCAAACGGGTGACAGTCTCTTTTAGAAAGGGACAAGTATATTCATCAGTGGAAAGGGAGTCCGAACTTCTCTTTCGGTTTTTACCTGGTCCGGTTTTTACCTGGTTTTTGGAAATCAAACCTAATTTTCGCAGCCGCCTAAGTAAAAGAAAGTAAAAAAATCTGATCGACAGTACATTTATTCCTGAACAACGAAAGCTCAATTACATTTGATAATCTTTTATAGTAAATAAGGGAAAAAAACATTTGCTGCAACCTCTTCCTTCAACTAATCGAAAAACAGTCCGTCCTTACCCAACTTACCTTATAATTATGTTAATTGTTACGTAGTAAGGCGTCAGTCCTATTATTCGCTTCGCTTTTTATTGTTATTTGGTGCTAGTGCTACACGGTTAGTATTAAATTTTGTACTAAATTAGTAACAGTATTTATGGCACAAACAAGTTTTTGAATTGAAAATCTCTATTTATTTATTTAAGTTTGTTACGTAATGGGTACAAAAACTGTTATATCAATAAGATCCCAATGATGTTCTTCAAGTGCAGTGCACAAATTATATTGTTATTGTACTGCAGTGCTCCACTGTGAGCAAAATAGGTGAAAGATAAAATTAATTTAAAATCCAACTGACACTGTCATAATGTCGAGCGTAGTTAACTTTTTTTACTAAGTACCTATCTAAGATGCTAAAACTTAATGATTTCTATTGTTTTTTCCAAAGAATTAATTAAATCACCTGAATAAAGTATGTACCCATTATTATCAAAAGACTGTAATCAATTTATCTTTAAAAAATCTGGAGAATTAACAATGTATTAATTTAAAACATTATTTTGTGTTATCTGTGCAAATATAGCATATTTATTGAAATATGTTTTTTTAACTCTGTTTTGTTGACCAAAGTTACATCTTAGTTGAAACTATAAACCCTTTATAAGGGTGCGTCCACATCTGGCGAATGCGCGGCGAATGCGCAGCTCGCACGTGCCATTACTGCCGCTGTTTGGTGCGCTTCATTAGCGCAACTCAGGAAATGCTTGTATAGTGAGCGCGCGCTGTGCGCGATCAGCGCGCGTCCAGTTCGCGCGGGTGAGTTCGTGCGGGACTTGAGGGGCGGGAGCGAGGAAGTAAGTGCAGCGCGCGAGCCGCGCACGTACGGCGCGTAGAATGCGCGCGATCGGCGCGCGGGCGGCGCAGGAGCGACGGACGAGCATAAACAGCACGCGCGCAACTCGTATGCCGCTCGCAAGCTGCGCATTCGCCGCGCATTCGCCAGATGTGGACGCACCCTAAGATTGGAGCTAGATCTCTTTGTATACCATTGTGGGTCGCCAGGGGCCCTATTGTATACTACATTGACAACCATTGGCCAACGAGTGATTCAAAAGTATGGAATTTGGCTGTTGAATAAAAGTGATAAGTAAAGAGCACTCAACGCCTCTCGGATTTCAAAAATAGGGCTCCAGGTCCTTGATTGCCTTAACAAAAGTATCATAACATAATCATGAGTCTGGATTCTAATGAAGTAGTTGAATAAGTTACTTACTGGAAATCAATAGATGGCAACAACAGCATATTATTAGAACTTGAACCTCAGACCAATTAAAAAACGTTGGTCTGAGTGAATTACTACTTCTTTATCTCTTTTGGTCTTCGGTTGGACACTATTTTATTTATTTTTATACTTTCCTAGTTAACATACCATTAAGAAAATTAAATAAAAAAAATAATCACATGATTTTTATAATTACTAAACAAATTACATTGCCCTTACTGAAATTAAATAGGAGGCTAAAATAACAAATTTAACAGTGAGGCTCTTCATTTCTTTGATTTCGGTTTCAGGGTGTAGTATAATATGAGTGCTCCAAAGAATGCATATGTAGCTTTGGCCGTCTGAAAAAAGTAAATGGTCTGTTAATACAATAACAATTTTTAATGAAACATACATAATATCACTGTGCCAGTCAGTATCAAATAATATAATTTTTTAAAGTCTGTTATAATTATCAGTAAAAATACTGAATCTCCAGAGGACATACAGAAATAAGAGATTAATAAATTTAACATTATCTCTATTTACACCAATTGTTAGATTTAGCTTAATAACATTGGTTTGGATTGAGACTAGGAGGCTAGATGCTCTGTACACTGCAATACTGAATAATAATCCTAGTTCAGGAGCATGCTACAATTATTTAAGTATTTTTTTAACTTTTTCATGTTTCAGTTAAATATGTACAAATCAACAATTATTATTATTATTAATATATTGCATTTAATTTTTTTCAATAATGAATCTTGTCTTATTCATAGTATCACACAGAATTTTGTAACCACACAAACTTGCTGGAAAACATGCTAGATTGCTTTGCCTTTATACTTGTAATTAAAAACCAGGCAGGGCACTCAATGATTTGTTTAATTAAAAATGTACAAGGATAATATTATCATAGGTATTCAGTCGCTAAATACCTCAAAGGCAGATGTTCAAAATTAAAGGTAACCTCTAATATTTTTTATAAGAGTACAGACAGCATAACTGTATAAAATTAAAACGAATGTGAAATCTGACTTGTATTTGTACTTACGTTGGCTCTGCCGAAGTCTGTTTTACTGTTAAAATATTTTGAAAACCCTTTGAGCTGGTTTGGGTCGACAGATTCTCCGGCCATTCTAAGAGAAAATCAAACGTATTTTTTATTAATCTATCACAATGAATTGGAAACAGAATTGATCACATCTTCTTTATTGAAAGGAATGATATAATTTTGAACATAATGGAATGTAAACTTACTTGTTAATTTAGATTTAGCCTTATGTAATAACGTAGGTAATCCTTTTGACACTGTACGTACCTACCTACGTTCAGTGGAGTGCTGCCAACAATATATTTTGAATTCCGCTAAATAAATTGGTATTTTCCGTCAATGAAATCCGTCAAATGAAATACCTATCAATTCATCGAGTAAATCGTACGAGTAGCATGGCTTGACATTTCTTTTCAGGTCGGAATGTATAATAAAAATGGTATTAATTATTTTTTCTGCTCATTTTTTCCTTACCCTATTCATCATGCTGAAAACGTCCTGACATGACATGTCATACCTCAGTAATTATGTTAATACACAAATAATGACAAAAACATTTAATTTTGGTTAATAATATTTTTGTTAAAAAATCTGAAAGCCTAACATACATTTTCTCCCGTTAGTTTCCGACCTTAATCCGTTAAATCTGACGGGAAATCTGTAAAGTTGGCAACACTGTTATTCTTCTGAAGTACATACAGTAGATGAACTGTCACTGTGTAAGTCAAGATCAATCAAGTTAAAGTGTCACTCTGTGTTGTTGACGCGTTTCATTTTCTTCTGCGACTGCTGTGACGATATTATTATGCTCAAAAGCCGAGACGAGAGCTGTTGGCTTTTCTAAATAACTACAATCTTAGAACATTAAGAACTGCTCTAAGCCTACAATGCGATTTTAACAATGTAGGATCAACTGGGTACAGTGTAACAAAAAAGTAATTTAGATTAAAAAAAAAACAGTGTTTACTATCTTGTTTTCTAATAATTTATCATAAAATCAGTAGGTAGTCCTAAAACTTTATATTCGGCTCCAAATAACATCGAAAATATAGAAACTTCATATTTTTTTATTAGTCTGAATCGGAACGCACCCATTATCGCACGCTTGAAATTGATGCTTATATTGAAGCAAAGCTGTTTATCTATTGTCCTACATTTTCTCTTTTATTGTATAGGTACTTACCTTAATGTGTTAATTGATCGAAGGTTAAATTAACAATGAACGAACCTGTTTTAATAAGGTTTTTAATTAAAACATAAGTAACAGCTAAACAAAACGCAATTTTAAAAAGAGATGCTGCATTATGGCACTTATTTTTTATTCCTTTTTTCTCTCATCATCAACGTTGTAAAGGTGTAAATAAATGTGGCACTAAACTCCAAATTATCTAAAAGAACATGTTTAAATAGATTTAAAGCATTTTAAGGGCAAGTCATACAACAGCAAGGTGTGCCTGATCCACATCGTACGGAACGCAAAAACAAGTGCATTGCATCGCTTTAAATATGTCCCCATCTGGGGCTCTATCGGCTAAAAACATTGAAGTTTATGTTAACTGTGTTTTGACAGATGTATGTGATACATTGCTACTTTGTATCGGCACAAATAAAAACTTACCAAATAAAAGTAGCAATGTATCACATACATCTGTCAAAACACAGTTAACATGAACTTCAATGTTCTTAGCCGGTACCACCGCTGCTCTGGCAGCAGAGCCACCATGAACAATACCGATCCAATTTTCTTAAAATGATGTTCGTTAAACGTAGGTACCTACATGCTCATGCTGTTCATCACTCACATCACTTTTAACGCTGTATATGTACCTACAGTCACGTCTATAAATATGTATACAGTTTAGAACCTTGTCTCTCTAAAAGCTATTACTTTTTTGAACGGGAATCAATGACAAATGACAATTACAACAAAGTGACAAATTTCTAAACTGTATAGGTACATACTTTTAGACGTCACTGTACGAGGTTACAAAATATTACGCATTGATTAGGGCTTTGCCAGGGAGCATTCTCTCCAGCAGGGCCACCTAACTACCTACCTACCTAAACTAAAATACGAACTCGGGGCTGTTAAAAGATGTCAAATCATCTTAAAGACATTTTGCTAACGTAAAACAAACAGGCGTTTTCTGTGAAAATTTGTGAACATTATTAAAACTACAATGTAATCATGATATTTATTAACTCGTGTACATCAGATTTCATGGAAAAACCGCAGCTTTTACATCCCTGAGTTCGTATTTTAGGTGGCTCTGCTGGAGAGTATGCTCGTTGGCAGAGTCAATTTTGTAACCATTGTAGTGTACATGTACAGTGATAACAATTAACTAATTAATTGATAACAATTTAAAATCACGTCTAAAAATATGTATTATACAGTTAAGAACTTTGTCATTGTCACTTTGTTGTAGTTGTCATTGATTTCTATTCAAAAGTAATCTAAAGCTCTTAGAGTGACAAAGTTCTAAACTGTAAACATATTTATAGACGTTACTATAAGTACATCTACGTTTAACGAACATCATTTTAAGATAGAATTGATCAACTCGTGGTGGTGTGGAAAAAATAATCAATTAATGGTGTCTCTGTTGCAGAGGAGGACACCATTAATTTGTTTGGTGCGTTGCGTACGAACTTTGTACACACGACGGCACCTCAGACTTACATGTTGACCTTGAGACCACCTTTATGTCCTACGTAATAAAATCTGTTTTCGCAGTTTAACTGTATAAAACGTGCTGTCGTGTGTACGTAGTAGCACTTCCTTGGATACGAATGCGATCTATGTCAGTGGATGCTTAGCTTTATTGGTGAACTAGGTACACCCTCTATTTCTGTTCGTCAAGGTAGGTTCGAGTTCGACTTACTTATTAAAGGACATACCTATAAGTATCGAAACTAATAAATTGAAAATCATCCTCGCGATGCCTTGTGTGATAATAATAATCAATAACAAATTATTAAGCAACACCTAAGTACCTACTAATATTATAAGAGAATGAACTAACCAGTATTTGCAATCATTGCTTATTTTTTTGTCTTTTTCGGTTTGAGGAATTTGTAGTAAACGTAACCAACTGCACAAAGTGCACAGGTCGCTTTGGATGTCTGAAATAATGTAATAAAATTGCTTTAGTTAGAGCACAGACCTCGATATAGGTATGTGAGCTAGAGCACTTTGATGAAGATGCATTAGGTATTATTATACAGTTTATTTGCCAAGGACCTTGACTCAAGGTTTATTAGGTAGTTTACTCTTTGGTATACCGCCTACGGACTACACGGAGACAATAGCAGTTCAAATTGACAAACACAAACAAAATCACAAAATAAGTGGCATTAAATTCAGATGAATGAAAAAAGGTTAAATCACACTCAGCCTCGCACGATTAATTAAAACGCGATTCCTTTTAATATTTTGAGGCTCCATCGCCAGAATTTAGATTCTCAAGTAATGGGTCCAACCTCCTAAAATAAGGCTGCCAAGTGCCAACAACAAAATGGGGGACAGACCTTTCTCACAGACCCTTTTTAAGAGCGTAGTATGCACACTAGCCTCGCAATTGGAAAAACACTCATAGTGCTTAAATAAAGACGAAATTGTGAATTATCTCTATTCTGTAGCTTGGTGTTGTAGTACTTACTATTGCTTGAACAATATTTCCTAGCCTGTCGTTTAATTTAATAGTTTCTTTTGCTAAAAGTAGCCCCTTAACCCCCGATGCAAAAAGGGGGATGTTTAGTCGGATGGACTGATTTTATGTGGTTTGTTATATTTGAAAGCTGGTGTGATCGAGATGGTTCTTAGCTATATATAATTTTATGAAGATCTGTTCAGGCGTTTGAAGATCATCAGCTCATTTCCTACTTGATAAAAGGCTTTCAAGTAGGAAATGAGTTGATGATCTTCAAACGACTGAACAGATCTTTATAAATTATAGCTAAGAACCATCTCGACTACATCTTTCTAATAAAAAAAAACCTCATCAATATCAATATATTCCTTCGCCTTGGGAGCTACGACGATGCCACAAACACTATCACGCCAACTTGCACAGAATTTTGTATTGTCCCGGAAAAGTATTTGCGTGAAGTGAATGACGTGAGTGTTGATCGTAGCGGGACTACTAGTAATTTATTTACTCGTTTTGGTGAGTGAGATTCTTACGGCGCAATGCGCCGATTTGACTGTGGCTCTAGCTGTCTATGTGCACATGTTCTAAATGTGGGACAATGTTGGGACACATTTGATGTTTGGTGGACAATGTGGGACCCTTTTGATAAAGGGGAACAGAACAATAACGACAAATGTGGGACTGTGCCCCCCAATGCAGGACGGTTGGCAGCTTTATTAAAAGCTTTATGGAACTAAGGAATGATTTGCATACTAACATTGGCGCGTCCTCTATTTGTTGTGCTATTGAAATAACGGCTAAGACCCTTCAAACTTGGGTCATTATCTACTCCGTGACCTGCCATTTTTATTTATTTTTGTCTGGAACGTCTGGAAGAATGTTTTTGATAAACAATTTTGACCAAAGAGTAGATTTTTTATAATTTTGACACGCTCGTGTTAGTTATCTCAACTTGTCACATCGTTCGCATTGTTATTGTCAAATTTTACAATCGCCATTTTTTTTCTACAGCTGAATCTTTTTTTAGCTAAGTATTCTAAAGTAGGTGGTATAACTCAAATTACTAATAAGGTTATAATATTTTTTCGAACCGGACCCCCTAGCCAAAGTAAAAGCAAATCTTCGTTATCGCTTCGCTTTCGAAATATGTACCTAACAACCTATGGGAGCTTATGCTCCAAGCAGCATTGGAATGCGATGCACCCGCATTTTAATGAAAAATATCTACCACTGAACTATTTAACACTTGACACGGCAAAAATTACTTCCAAGAGGAAAGTAGATTGCCATAACAAAAAAAGAAGAAGAGAGTGACTTAAGGTTTCGTTACCAAAAAAATTTTTGAACGTCAAATCCGAATGTTTCGAAGCGAAGCGATAGAGGAGATTTGCAATTTAATTTTGGCTAGGATAGGAAAATGGTCCAACAACCCAGAATTAATACGAACAAGCTAAAATTTATCAATCAGTTACAGAGATAAATAATCCAAAGTCTTGCATTTAACATATGAGCGCGTAGTCTGAACACTAGCGCTGCTATTGGAAAAAAATCCTAACTCCTGGAGTAGTGTAGGTACTCACTCCGAAAAAGCTTTCTGGTAGGTAGGTACTTTTTAACGCCAGAATAATATTTTCTAGCCTGTCGTTTAGTTTAATAGTTTTTTTGCGATTTAGCTTAGCAAGATTTAGCAAGTTTAGACGGAACTCACGGAACCACGGTAAAGATTATCAACGGAACAAAACAATCCAATATAAGCGTCGCACACCCCAACCTACTCCTTTGGGCATCGCAGATATTATACGCTGACAAAGCTTATGTATGAAAATAAATAACGAGCTGTATTTATAAAGTGAGCTCAAACGACTTCTATCTTTCTATTTTCGTTCTGTGAAAAATAAACTCACAATATAATAATGGATACCTGCGTGTGCATGCATAGCATAAAGGAAAGTAAAAAAAATGGGTACGACTGCTCCTTTCTTAGAAATTGATGAATCTATGAAATAATTGTGTAAACAAAAAATTGAGAATCCTATGTTGACAAAGTTCTGGTCAATTAAATAATAGGTAGGTAGTCGGAAAAGTTTGCGGCCATTTTGAAGCATGAATTTTGCGTGTTATTTGTTAAATTTCTGGCAATACTAAACTTCTCTTCTGGCGGAAATGTAATATATTATTTAAAAGCCGACTTTCTGGTAAAAGCGGTAAAATTATTTAACACAAATTGATAATTGTCTTGCTTTTTCATATTTTTAATAATTTTAATTAGATACATATTGTAATTTTTTTTCGATAACGGTCCTTAACGAAAAAAATGTATGCTGCTAGTGCTCAAAAAATTATTTATAATGTTTATGGACAAGATGGTTCAGCAGATTCAGGTCTTGTAATTTTGATACTAAAGATGTTCCTCGCTGTGGTATCTTTATTATTTTTAGTACAAAAAGGCAGCGAACTTTTCCGACTTCCTAATAGAACACTCATACCCATTACCCACCTGCCTCCGAAAACGCCATTACGCAATTTCATAAAATCTTTGATTATTCGATTTTCATACAAACGAGTAAAATTGAAGCCATGGTCCTCCAGGAAGTGAATAGAGGAGATTCAGTTTGCTATACACACTGATCTGATCAGCATTCTAAGAGATATAATCTCACAATAGAAATAGAATAGATATAATCACCATAGAAATTGGTTCCAATAGCAAGGTCAAACTTGTCACAAATAAAAAAACGTATGTCTGAAATACTTATTTTAATTATTCTTCTTCCCCCCGGACCGTGCAAGCGATTGGTCGTGTGCATCCGTACAAAAATTTACGCGAATATTATTTAAAATCAAGTAAATTATAAAATAATTTTCAAAAATAAGTGTCATCAAGTACCAGGCGCCCATAACTTACGAGTGCTAGCCAGCCGACCGACCGACCGCGACGTGAGAGCGAGCGAGACAAGCAAGCTGCGCTGCGCACACGTCACTACCATCACACGTACGTTATTCACTCTGTCGCTTGCCATAACTTATAAGAGGTAGCGAGAGCGATTTAATTATAAAGTGTTGGCCCAATTGTTTAGATTACATTCCTTGATTACAAATTGAAACTGAAACCTACGGCATAGGAAGCTCAATTCCTTTACCTAGAGTTTTTATAGAGTTATACCGATAGTATAAATAGTTCTACAACACTATGAGCCAAGTAGCCGATATGTCAGTCTGTGATATTGCTAGCGATGAGTCAAGGAGCGATGTTACACCGCCGAATTACGTTATGGCGCGAAGTAGAAATATTACATCGGGAGACTTAAATAGTTTTAAGGAGGAAATTAAAAACATGATCCAATCCCTATGGGCAACACAACAGCAAGAGATTAAAAATATCACTACAACGCTCCTGGAAATTAAGCAAACAAACTCAAATATAGAAAGTTCTATCACTTTCCTCTCAGCACAGTTTACGGAATTATCAAAGCAAGTAGTTACACTAGAAAACAAAATAAAAGACAATAAAGAAAATATAATTTTATTGGAAGAGAAAATAGAGAGTATGCAGACAGGTTGGCGGAAATGCAACTTCGAAATTAAAAACGTACCCAAGAAAAATAATGAAGTGAAGGACGACTTGGTTGAAATGATACTATGCTTGTCTTCTAATGTTGGAGGAAACCTAAATAAGGGTGATGTTAAAGACGTATATAGGATCCGTGGAAAGAAGGACACCCAAACTTCAACAATCATCGTAGAAACTACATCAACAATTCTTAAAAATGATATGTTAAAGTTGTGCAAAAATTTTAATGTTAAATCGAAAGCAAAATTATGTGCCAAGCACCTGGGTTTCCGCACTTCTGAAGATACACCAATTTTCGTATCTGAGCAACTTACCGCGAAAGGATCCCGCTTGCACTTCCTGGCCAGAGATCTAGCAAAATCAAAACATTATAAATTTTGCTGGACTTCATATGGTAAGGTTTATGTGCGAAAAACTGAAAATTCCTCAATCATACAAATTACGTCGGAAGCCCAGGTGCACCAGCTTATGAACGGAAATTGACTAGGCTTGGCAGCATTTTCTGTTATATTTTCTGTTATATTTTTTCAAAATTATCATACTATATTTAAATTAGGACAGGTTAATTTTAGAATTGTCAGATTTAATGCAACCTCGCTTACACATTTTTTTGCTAACATACATACTATTTTATTTTTCAAGATACTTTTCAATAGAGCGCTACGGTTGCTAAAATTTTATGTTATACTCGTACTATATTATAAACATAAGTTAGTCTATTGTCTACACGATTATTACTTCTCATCATTCATTCACATATATACACAATCAATATCTGTTATGAACACCCATATATTGTCACAAAAATACACAAACACACATACATCTTTAGTCAAATTCATGTACTCTCACACAAACACATACATACACACTACACTGACGCATTCGCATTCATATGTCAAACCATACGTATGTATTAATTCAAACAACTTGATAGATACTCCTCTTTATTACTGTCTTCAAGCTTCACTAAAAAACTTATTGATACACGGTTATTTCCTTGTCCCTTCAAATAATGGCTGACACGATACAAACTATAAATGAAATTGACCAAATGGTATTTGCTGGCTCTGTGCGATGTGATATAGGAGATGTAGCTCATAAATTTAATATAAAAAATAACGACCTTCTGATACTAACGCAAAATATTCGGAGTGTTTACAGTAATTTGGACAACTTTCTAGTAACAATAGCACAACTTAACTCCAAACCGGACATAATTGTTTTAACTGAATGCTGGTTATGTGACTATAAACCGACACCTAATATAATAAATTATACCCAATTTGCCTCATCTCGTAATATAAATAGAAGTGACGGTGTAATAGTATACGTCAAAGACAATATTAACGTGATGTTTAAAGAAATTTACATTCAAGATGCTTCGTGTTTGCAGATTCAAATAGGAAACATTAAATTTTTGGCAATATATCGCTCGCCATCTATCATTAATGCTGATAATTTCATTGAATCACTAAATTTACACCTTGGATCCATAGAGAAAAATAGAAATATCGTATTAATGGGGGACATTAATATTAACACCATACCACGTGATACAGAGCAGAGCTACGAACGTAAGAATAGGTCTAACTACCTTGGTATGCTGGCAACTCATAGTATTATGATGGGGCATAACATACCAACCAGGGGAACAGCCTCACTAGATCACGTTATGATAAAGTTAGATGGGAATAGTGTATCTGCTCATGTGGCTGTTTTAAACACAATAGTGACTGATCACGATATGGTCCTATTACACCTAGCAAAGCTGACCGGCAAAATACACTGTAATAAAACAAAAATAGTGATAGACTACGATAGTGCATTAGTGGATCTAAGGAAAAAGAATTTAGCTGATTTATTATACTTAAATGATCCGGAAATAGTAACGTTTAAACTAATTCAACACATCACTGACTCTTTAAAGGAAAATACTAGAGAGATAAACATCTCGAAGAGTAAGCGCATCCTAAAACCCTGGATAACACAAGGAATTTTGAGATGTATCAGACACAGGGACAGATTATGGCATAGACTTCGCTCAAAACCAAACGATGAGATTCTTGGGATCACCTATAGAAGATATCGCAACTTCTGTAATAACCTAATAAAAAAGTTAAAACGAAATTATGAAAGGAAACTGCTGCGAGACTCTTCTGGTGACCCCAAGAGACTCTGGAGTAATATAGCGAATATTACCAACCAAAAAAAGGCAGCATCTAATAATTCTAAACTTCTTAATATCAAAAGCTCCCAGAAAGAATCGGTTGACTGTGTAAATAATTTCTTCGCTAATGTAGGAAAAAATCTCGCTGACAACATAGACCAATCAAACAACCACCAGCAACTTGGCACAAATAACAAGATACACTCATCTTCCTTTGTCCTTCTCGACACTGACCTGGAAGAAGTTCACACCATCATATTGAACCTAAAAACAACTAGTGCTCCTGGTTGGGATAATATCCCAACCAGCTTCCTCAAGCTCGCAAGGTTTGAGTTAACTCCTGTCATCTGCCATCTAGTGAATCTCTGTTTCTGCAAGGGCGCGTTTCCGTCGCCCCTGAAAGAATCGATAATTACTCCAATACATAAGGGTGGGGATGGAGACGATGTCAATAATTACAGGCCGATCTCAGTTCTACCGTGCATATCAAAAATAATTGAAAAGCTCATTAACATAAGACTGAGAAATTACTTAAATAAATACAACCTCTTGTCAGCTAGCCAATACGGCTTTAGATCGGGTAAATCCACTGAGGATGCTGTAGAGGCCTTGACAAGTGTGATTACTGATAATCTGGATAGTAAAAGCAAATGCCTGACGGTTTTTCTAGACCTTAAAAAAGCATTTGACACCGTTTCTGTTCCCATCCTACTACGAAAACTTGAAAATACAGGTATAAGGGGTACTGCTTTGAACCTTTTTGAAGATTATTTAAAAAATAGATCGCAAAGGGTAAAAATAGGTGATGTAACAAGCGAGAAAGCCGTAATTACCTATGGCGTTCCGCAGGGAAGTGTCCTGGGTCCAACCTTGTTCCTTATTTATATCAATGATCTCTGCAACTTGAAGATGGGGAACACCAGGATCTTCTCTTATGCGGACGACACAGCTGTAGTCTTCACCGGAGAGTCTTGGGATGATGTCAGGAGTGTGGCTGAAACTGGCTTGGCGGAGATCGCTGAATGGCTTAGGGTGAACTTGCTAACCCTAAACACCTCTAAAACAAATTACATGTGCTTTTCTCTAACCGACAGGACCCAACCCGACAGTTCTTTTGGTATCCAGATCCACCAAAACAGACACGCAAAAGAAGTCACGTGCACATGCCCCTCTATACAGAAAGTTGCTGTTACCAAATACCTAGGAATTATGGTGGATCAAAGATTATCTTGGCAATCTCATGTGGAAGTGGTTTCTTGTAGACTAAGAAAACTCATGTTTATATTCAAAACTATCAGACATATAGCCTACAAGAAGCTACTAAACCAGATTTACTTCGCGCTAGCACAATCCATAATTACATACTGTATTACCGTATGGGGCAGTGCCTTAAAAACACATTTTCTTCAGGTTGAAAGAGCACAAAGAGGACTACTTAAGCTCATGTATTTTAAAAAGCGCCATTTTCCAACCCACAGCCTTTACACAATGACAGACTTGTTAACAGTGAGAAAACTGTACATTTTGCATACTATCTTAAAAAAACATAGAACATTGCACTACAATGTCGCTATTCTGAAGAAGCGAAGGAAGGACATAGTTGCGATCACTAAACAAACCCATACTAAATCTGCACGGTGTCAATATGGTTATTTGTCATCCTATTTGTATAACACAATAAATAAGAAGTTGGAAATATATCCATTAACCTTCCGCGATTGCAGACAAAGATTATCAGCGTGGCTAAAACCCTTAACTTATGATGAGACTGAAAAGCTCCTGAATACCGACACCTAATACCTATACTTTACTCTCTCACACACGCACGCACACATACACACATACACACACACACACACACACACACACACACACACACAAACACACACAAACACACACACACACACACACACAAACACACACACACATTTATAGTAATTGATTTTTATAAGTTAAATTTTATTTTTAGTTTCTTATGTATTGGTTGGCATAATCATTACTTAGCATTAGCACTTAAGTACATTGTACCATTATTAATATAAGTTGCTTCTTATGGAAGAGCGACTTCATCTGGCACAGGTGCACTATGCACTTAAAAGAGGGAGTCAATCACCATATTGTAAAAGTTAATTGGTACTGAAATAAATAATTTTTCATTTCATTTTTTTCATTTTCAATTAATGAACCCAAAAAAGTATTCTTATAAAACACACTACAAACAGTTGTTCTGAAAAATTATTTTGAATAGGTAATCCTTGCATATACAATAGCAGTCGCATTGCAAATGCGGTAAAATACAACCAATAGCTCCAGGCAATGTTTGTAAAAGTCAAAATGAACCAAACTTATTTCATTACCTATACAACATGTTACAAAAATACCCCTAATACCGAATATGGTATATAGGGACCATCAAACTGATCAACTTTTACTATGGGACCAATTCTGAAATCACGAAAAAAAATCAGCCGTTTCATACAAAAATTAATATCGAAAATACCAAAATGTATGAAACAGCTGATTTTTTTTCGCGTTATGTTGTATATGTATACTTATACTGACTGTTGGATTTTCTTTAAGGAGTACCCATTTAAATGTTTAAATAACGTTGATGTCTCAGGTAACGTTGATGGCACATACATAGGGTAGGCAAACAACAGCATACCCTATGGGTAACCAACACTGTACGACAAATTTCCTCAATCGACTTTGAACTTTATAGCAAACGTCTTAGGGTTTTAAATAAATTTGACAGTTCAGGATAACCTGACAACGCCGACCGACGTGGTCTTTACTGTGTTATTAAAATATAAATAGTTTCCTTTAAAATTTCATTACAGCACATAAACTAGGGTATTTTATCAGCATCATTTCGCCACTTTTCCTCAATTGACTTTGAATTTTATATCAAACGGATTAAGGTTTTAAATAAATTTGACAGTTCAGGATAACCTGACAGCGCCGACCGACGTAGTCTTCAGTGTTTTTAAAATATACCTACATAGTTTCCTTTAAAATTTCATTACAGCACATAAACTAGGGTATTCTATCAGCATCATATCGCCACTTTTACTACTTAAAAAAAGTTAATTAATCTTAGAATTTATAAAAGCACTGTACTTAATCAAATGATGGACTAGTATTTTATTTATGACATAAACAGTACAACATTCAGCCCAATCTTAAAAACCTTAAGTATATCAAAAATAGGTAAATTTTATTTTATAAATTACACCAATTGATTGCATTATTCCTTTAGTCCAGGGGTTCCCTAACTTATTTAGAACGCGTCCCATTTCTACCCAGACAACCTACCAAGAACGTTGTTTCTTGGTTATCTCCTAAATAAGGTCCTTAACTACACATAGGGCTGCCAACATGTCTTTGGCGAAATATGGTATTTTTCAAACTTAGGTATACAAAGTCAACCTACCAAAGACGTTGCTTCTTGGTTATCTCCTAAATAAGGTTCTTAACTACACAGGGCTGCCAACATGTCTTTGGCGAAATATAGTATTTTTCAAACTTAGGTACACTTAAAAAAAGTATTTTATGGAAAAGGCAAAAAAATAAGCAAATATTAAATATTTTTTATACTTATTTAATTTTGTAAAAACTATATTTTTTTGCACTGTTTGCATTTTTCAACAATTCAGATACACTACACGCTATCGAATCAGTCAAAATGCACGATCACAAATGAAAAAAAATGAAAGATTTGTTTCTTAGCGTTCAATGTTGAAAATATAGTATTTTACGTACTATTTATTTCTTCAACAGTATCGAAATATAGTATAATACTATACATTATAGAACTGTTGGCAACCCAAACTACACAGATGGCCCGCGCCCATCTTGGAGCCTCTGCGCTCCCCCTGGGAGGCGTGCCCCCCACTTTGAAAACTCCTGCTTTAGTTATTCTTGTTAAATTCATATATAAATATGTATATATCAAAGTATCTTAGTAAATATTATAATTTTACAACTAGTATGTAATATGTACTGCTTTCATCAAGTTTGCTATACTTAAAACTAAATAAGTACAAAAAATCTTTGAAGAGTATTCAAATACATATTCTAATATGTTGCTCATGGGCTTTTAAGATCACAATCACTAAGTATAATATTATTGTTCTCTTATTTAGAGACAGATCACAGCTTAGTTAGGACCTAATTGAGTATCACCAGTTCATTGTAAACAATGATTGAATCAGTTCCCTCACAGCTCGGTCCTGAATGCATAAGTAAATAAAGAGCTCATATTGTTTATAAACAGAAATCTTCTTCCCAATCTTCTTTTTCTCTCTCTGAGACCGAGACTGATGGTCGCGATAACTGTTTTAATTCCGTGTGCATTCTTGGAGGGATTGGGTTGTCACTAAGATCCACATATTCGAGGGCACGCGATCTTGCTAACCGGTCCACATCCACCTCTGTAATAGGAAATAAAATCTCATTTAAAATGTGCAATCATAATTCAGCCGGGATTAATTTATAAATTAAAATTATAGCCTTTTTAATTCTATTATAATAAAAATAAGCCTTCAGACTATTTTTCGTCATATTAAAAGTTATTGCAATTGATAGTATAGTTATTTATTCATCTGTTTGCCCATTGGCAGAGGCCTTCTCCATTTGGTGCTCCCCTGGTCCGAGCTGATCCCGCGGCTGATCTAATGGGATCAGCTTTACTACTATTATACCACAGAATACATTATAGTACATGTACAGAAGATGCACTTCCCAAAAATTATTTAAATAAAATTTGCGAGTGAATATCAAACTAACGTGCAACCTGGCCGGCGTGCAGCAACCCTCTAAATTGTTCCGTCTAGATGGACACTGCCGGGTACTTGTACTTGTTGTAGCTTCTTAACTAAAGCGCGGAGTGTGCTTGGCCCGATTGTACTTAAATTTGATTATTTTGAAGAAGTAGCTGCACATTTTTGTACTATGACAAACTGACAATTGTTAATAAGTTACAAATTTACTCCAATGAATGCAATAATTAGTGTGCCATAGTACTAAAATGCTATGTCACTTCTGGGGCTAACTGCACCTACTCTACTGAGTAAGGATACAAAATTACCTTACTGAACAAATAAGCATAATGTATTCAAGTACCAATGATTTGGTTGTGATGTGCCAGGAGTGTGTGCAGGCTGGGGCACTGACAGGCGATGCCTGGAAGTGCCACAAATGTGTTGTGGGAGATGTCGAGCCTTTGCAGGCATGCGAGGGTGCACAGCTCATCTGGTAGTTTGGCCATTTGGTTGTTTGATAGGTTTAGATCTGAAAAAAATATAGATTCATAATAAAATTAAGATAAATATAATTAGAATATTAATATAAAAATAGCATTGTAAATGCGAAAAATCTAAATTTAATATTCATAATAAAATATTGATTTATAGATTCAATAGATTCATAAGTTGCAAATAAATGTTTTTTTGAGCTAGTTACTTGAAAGGAACTTCTTTATAAGTTTGCTGAAAGTAATATAATAGGTATTGGCTGAGACAACTTATTCAGGTAACTCACACATCTAATAGACCTCATAAAAATCTTAAGATTAGTTATTTTATCTTTGTTTGAAATATTTACCTGTAATTAAGCTAAATTTAACTGCAAACTTAGGAGGTATCTTAGTAATAACATTTCCACTGAGGTCACAACTCTTGAGCTCTGTGTGCCGCATGAGGTGGTACACCGCGTCAGGTACTTGCATCAGCTGGCATTCTGATAAATCTGAAACAAGAGAAATAAAAGAATCATTACAAGTTTTACGATAATAAGAAAGTAATTACCTTTTTTCATTGTTAGCTTATCAGTAGATACAATGTTCAACAAAGGCAGTAAAGGGGTTATTTTTAATTTATTATCATTTTCAGTTAACCTAGAAACAATTTTTGGGTTATGAGAAATTGATTTTTATGTAGGTAAGTAATTGATATCTAATTAGATATTTTTATACATGGCTGAATGTCTTAAGCTATTGTGGTTTTAACAGAAATTTCATCTACATTAGTTGTTAATTAACAATTATTATTAGTTCCAGTAATCGGATATCTTCTGGATTACCAGCCACTGATGCTATTCAATTACCAGATTTTTTCACTAATTAGTTAGTCAGCTAAGTAAGTAGAATTGGTATTATGATTTATGTACAATTAGTAACATATTTGGAGCATAACCAAAATATTTGTTATTGGAGCGAAAATATCCATTTGCACCCAATACTGTTGCGTCACCTGTGTGGCCAGTGTTTAGTGTACAAAATTAAATACGTAATGAGAGAATGGACCGTACCTAGAACTTGAGATTCTTGGGCATCTTCGCATCTGAGTATCACACGTGTTACCGCGAGAGCCATTTTAAATTCGGAACCAACACTTTGTAACGTTACTGCGACGTATTAACGTAGCTAGCTAACTGAGTGAGTTGCTTGCTGAGCTTGGCGCGTACAACTAGAGTTATTTATAAAACAACACTCGGTCGGGTTCAGGATTACAAGACGTGCTTATATAAATATAAGCATTCCATCGAAATGGAATCAACAAATAAACTATAATTAACTAAGATACCAAAGAGAATGTTTTGAGGTTTTCACTTTGTAAGTTATACAATAAAAAATACTTAATAATAACAAAAAAGTAACTTTTTGATTTTGTTTTGCTTTATTTTGTTTAATTATTATTACACTACTAACTAATGGATCAGCTGTTCTGTCTGTTTGACATTGACAGCTTCACAAAGGAATCTATGTTCACACAGCCTAATGGCTAGTTTACATTATCTTAGCTGTCAGTCAGTAGAGTGCTTTAGGAGAGTGAATAGTAGAAACGTAAATGGTCGTATTTATTATAATTCTACAGCTAAGCTATTGTAGGTAGGTAAGTAGGTACCTCCACCTTAACAAGATGGTGCATCATAAACAAAATAAGAAGGGGGTCCTATCTTTTAATTTATCAAAGATAGATACCAAAATAAAAGTATTTTTCATTTCTCATATTCGGAAAGTGATACATATTTAAACTGAGCAGCGGGTTAAAAACTCTGCGTTCCACCCTAGGATGTAAAAGAATTTAAAAAATAGAACTGAATTTGGTTACATGGTCGATAGATATGATAGAGTTGCTATAACGGAGCGGCGTCGCGGGCTGTTCCAAATTTGAAATGAGAAATAAATAAACATGGTCTACCTATGTAGGCTACATGTAAATATTTTGGAAAAACTACAATTTTTTACTTTCCTTATAGGTATTCAAAAGTCATCAATTCCATAATCGAACTATATCCGCCCTCGCTACGCTGGAGTCTAAATATCTCGTATGGGAATTGCTTCCTTTTGACCCTTGTCTAACAATCTACTATTTTCTAATACTGACCGACCTGGAATCGAACCCGGAACTTATTCAGGGATTGAATTATTTAAGAGCATTGGTTTACTTAGTTTCTTGATTGTTCCGTCCGTGTTATGTAAGTGTTACCTACTTACGCCATCGATCTTATTACTCGTGTAAAAGTGTTATAAAGTGGGTAGGTAAGTACCTAGATTATATTGTATACCTACCAACTTAGTTTCTAGTTCTGAGATTGAGATGAATCATCACAAGGAAACACAACGAGCACTGACCTCTTAGTAAAGCTTTACTATGTATGGAATAAATTGTACTTACCTAGTATAGTTAAAGGCCATCGAGTCTATGCGAAGCGCATTATACCTACCTACGCGTCTCGCGAGATGTTCTTATTAAATTATTAATCGATCGTACGCGCACGCGCACGCAACGAAATCGTGCTTGCCTTCCGCGTGTAGGTATGCTGTGCGAAACTTTACATTGTGCTGGGTACCTTCCGCGTCTTGTTATGGCACAAGGAATTGTTTTTTTCATTAAAAAGTAAAAGAGGGTCAAAATATGCTGTCGTTTACCAGCTAAGACTGCGATATTTGCAATATGTAGTACTAAGTACGTACAGAACAAAGTAGGTAGGTACTTTGGCATATAATTTTATGTTGAGCAGTTAGATCCTTTCATTTCTGATCTATGATCGGCACCTACATTATTTATGCCAATGCTTTAAAACTAAGAAGAATATAATGCGTTTAATTTAAAAATGTAGATACTTACCTACAACAGAAGTGGCTAACTTCAGAGCGCTTGCGGTTTTCGGTAAATTTTCTCTTTGCTATACCTACATTCTCGAGTGATGTTGCAGTGGATCACTGTCTATTGTCAATTAAGGCTGGCCTTAATTTAATTTCGTTTATTTTTTGTAAGTACGTATTAGGTACCTACCTATGTATATTTTCGTAGTCAGCCAACTAGCCATAACCTTCGTGTTCTCAAAATACCTATATCAAACCCAGGAAATGAGTTGAAACTTGTATAACCATAACGCAGGACGGGTCGCAGTTTTATTTAGCTATGCTATTTAGAGAATACAGTCTTTTGCGCAGTTTGTTTTGGTCAACAACCTGATTTCAAATACGCAAAGCATGTCAGTGTTGTCTATTAGTCTAACAAGGTATTACGCATCAAATGTTGTATCAGTATACCTAATCATTTTATCTGATTGTTGTAATTTGCAAATTTCAAAAACAATTAAAATGTAGGTACCTAATCTGTCTTTAACTTTACCTACATAGTAGTGAACACTACACTGTGGTAGTAGGTATCTACCTAACCTACCTAGTTATTATTGTCTGTTAGTTTCGATTTAAGAGGAAACACCACTGTCGATATAATTGAAAAATTCCTATAGAAAGTTGACAAAATTAACGTTTGGTAGTCCCACCCTGTTTTCTCCTCCAAAACTAGACCGACAGATCGATTTAAATATTCTTTTGATTAAAATTTAAAGGAATGAATTTGCTGTGTTCCTATGTTTTCTTTTTTTCATAAAATAATTATTAAAAAAATGCCATTGTTTAGACATCCAGCAATCAAATTTGAAGAGATTATATAAAAAAGTAAAACATAGGAACACAGCCAAATTCTTTGTATTTATTAATGTAAAAAGTATTTAAATTGTTCTAGTTTTGGAGGAGGAAACAGGGGACTACGCGAAACGTTGATCTTGTCAACTTTCTTTAGGATTTTTTCAATTCTTATAGGTCTTTAAGAACTTATAAAATGTTAATTCATTAGCACTTTTATAAATCAACAAAAGTAGTGGGAAATTGATGTTAAGTTTACACAATCGTGTAGTGTAATGTAATCTGTTGGCTCATTATTAATTAAATATGTACAAAATCATGATCTGTAACAAAGGCCAATAACGCTCTACACTGCACTCTGAGCCAACCACAGACTCAGTAGTTTCACAATTTTCGCGCGGTATCTTCATTTACGAAAGGCGACTGCGAGCTCATAAAACCTTGCGTAAATGAGAAAATAATATTCTATATCTGTGTAATTTTTGACAGAGTCACCAAAATACTCAGCAGTAAGTAGGTAAGTATACGTCTTATAAGTTTAGTCCACGTTTTAGAATGAGAATTCTTTTTTGCTAGGTACCTAGGTATATAGTAAAATTACAGATAACTATGTTATATTTGGAAAAAATGGAGACGACATAACTGTGCGTCACTCTCACCGCCTTGAGTTTTTACAGAAAAAGCTTGTATTTTAACAGAATTATTATTGTGGTCTTTGCGGCTTACTGATAATTTGCGGTGGACGTCCAATAGGCTATCATTATTGCAATGGTGACAAAAAAAACTTACGTATTCAAACACTTATTTTTTTGTAGAAAAAAACAACAAGAATAAGAAAAAAAGCTGGATTGTTTGTTTTAATTTATTACACTAACTTACTGATTGCTAACTCTGAGAATCAATTTCAAGGGAAGATATTTATATACCTAGGTATTCTCAAATTTTAAACCAATTCTTTTTTCTTGAGTGGCGTAATTAATGTCGGTACCTATACCTAGGTATTACCTTTACTTTATTATGATAATTATCTGATCTAATTGAGGTGTAAACTGTGGCCATTCATTAGTAGTAGGGAGAATTAATTATTCAGCGCTAACTGCTGCAAAAAAGTATCGTATTTTGCATGTTGCAACTGTTTATAGGTCCAACATGCCGTTTGGTATACCTAAAAATTGTATTTGCCCTCACTCTAATAAAAAAAAAAGGTATAACCTACGCGGTGACTTATGATTACGGTACGTACGTAATATGCATTTTAACCATGAACTCAAAATCTAGTAGCTAGACGATATTACAGAAATAACTTGAGCAATCGGGTATTTCAATGACGCTATAGTTTTTGTTGGTAACTTAAATTCGGTTGTGTTGTAAGATACTGATAAACTGCATAAATAAAGATGTGCTTTCAAAGAAGCTGTAGACGAATTTCTTTCCCGGACAATCTTGACTTTAATGAATCACTTCCTCGAGAATGTTTTAAAGGTCAAGAAATTTTGCGATTTCTTATTGCTGATTCACTAAAAACCGGTCGTCCCGTGACTCGCGTTTCCAGCTAGAGCATTTCCTCCTTAAACGAAACCAGTTTTTTTGATATCGTTACTATGTCCTGTGACTCAAGAATCCAAGATTATGGATTACACACACACAAACGCTGGCGTATCCAAGAGTTACACATAATTTCCTAGGTGTACCTGTTAGTTTATCATAGGTTTTTGGGCCACTAACAAAAAACCTTGAAAATTTAAACGATTTACGTTAAGTAATGTTAGGTACATTGATAACACCAAAAGCGATTGAATTAGAGTTAAAACAACTCGGACTACTTATTTTATTATGAATTTTACATTTTAGTTATTTTCCATCACAATAATATAGGTATAATGAGGTGAGAGAGTAGATCGTTGAAGGTAAATCATCAGTTCACAAGGTAACATGATAAGTAGCCGAAATGAGGATCAATGAAGACATCGCCTCGAGCAGGCATTGCCCAATTAGCATGCTGGGAATCCACGAGGCATGACCAAGGTCTCACAACAATAGGCCAGGATGTAACCGCCTTTTACTTACGAATTATTCAAAATTTTTAGATTACAATATCATTAATTTAGTAAAGAAAACTTTAGTTTACTTTAAGCTTTAGCACACATTGAAAGAATTTAGTAGAACTACTTAAGTATAGAATAAGTAGAACTACTTAGATTTAGTAGAACTACTTAAGAAGTTACCTTTTTTCTATTTTTTTAGGTAAAATATTTTTTTGCAGAGCAGAATATGAATGACTCACAAAAATGATGATGCTTCCGGTACCTACTTATGTACTCGTATGATATTGCATTCACGTCACCACGTTTAAGTACTTGTTTTCATATCGTTTCTATAAGAAGGTTTTCACTTTCAGTTCAGTTAATATAATAACAAACTATTGTCTTAATAAAATTGTTTAACGGAAATTCGGCATTTAATTCGGTTAGGTCCTTGTATTGTATGTAGTTGTTTTAACTTAAATATACTTAATTTTTAAATATACCAACTTAAACTTACTATTGAACTCAATTTTCTTCTAAATTTTGTATGACCAATGAGTTTATAATATCATTGTCTATGACACTATTTATTAAGGTACTCCACTAATTAGATGCGTATAAAATACTAATATTACGGAAGTTTTGTGATTATTCAGTTGATCAGCAGGTCAACTGAATAATCACAACATTACAAATTATAGTTCATTGCCTATTAATGTCAGCTATAGCGAAACATGTGGGTTTCTATTCTAATGTTTAGTGTCTATCGGGGCCCTATTTAATAACGTGACAATTTGTCAATTGTCATGACAATTTGGTTTGCATTGCGGTGTAGCTATGAGTAGTTTGTTCTATTTTAAATTGGGTCACGCAATGGATATAAAATTGTCATGAGAGTTGACAAATTGTCACGTTTACTAAATAGAGCCCTCAAGTAACTCAAAGATAAGGGGGCACATTCACATTAGCATTTGTTTACTCATAAATAACGTAATGAAACGTTATCTTTTATCACGACGATTGTGATATTAATGACTAATTGTAATATCAATTAAAGGAGCAAAAAAAAAAATTACTTCACCACTTTGTTGGCGTGATTAATATGTATATCCATGCCAAATTACAACTTTCTAGTACTAAGAGTCTATGAGCTAGACTGGGGACGGACAGGCGGACATGGCGAAACTAAAAAAAGCAATACAAGTACTTAAAGCTAAAAGTATGACTCGAATAACAATTTAGGATGATTGTATTTGTACGAGAAATGTTTTCCAGAAAGTAAGTTATATTTTCAGTAGATTTACCACACAAGTCTGCTTTTTCAGCTAAAGAAAGGGTTTACAGATTATAATTAACAATATCTGATAAAATGTAATTAGGAAGATACTTCGATAGAGTAATAAAATAAAACTAGCAGTGCAATTTCTTTGTTAGATAAGATTAATAAGTACATTAAACTTACTTTCTCTTTGTAAACATAGACTTGGTATTAATATAGGTACAGGAAAGAGGTAGGTAATAATAAAAACAATAATTAAGTGAATTGAATTAAAAAATATATATTGTTGCGTGTTTGAACCTAAAAGTCTCTTTGAAGAAAATTTACGAAACTTCTCAAAATATTTTTTTTTTCGAGAAGAAAACTACACAGTTATTAACAGCAACTTGAACTAAGTAACTAATGTAGATACTTAATTAGGTTAAAGTTTTAGGAATTTATTAACATCTAAACGTTTCATTAATTGAAATTTATCTTAATGTTATTTTATAAGTGCTGTGTAGGCGTGCATTCGTCAGATCTTAGAAGTTGAGTCACGGGTTCGATGTCCTTACAACTTTTAAAAGTTTGATACCAAATACTTTCACACAGTTAGGCTTATTTAATGTAACCTCTACTAACTACAAAATGGAAACATTCATTTATTTCTACATGGAATTGCGAGATTTAAATGCACTACTTACTTAAATATAAGTACTAACTTATTAAGTTTTCATAAATTATGACTAATAAAGAAGATGATAACGAGCGCTCTATCTATCTTGCGCTAGATATTTTTTTGTTATTAAACACGTATTCCAAAGTAGGTAAAGGTATAATTTACTGACCAAGTTGACTGTTTTCCTGAGCATCCTCACATCGGCCGACCACCCTGATGACTGCGTGTCCCGCCAGCTTTGCGCAGATCATCATCGCCGGTGCCCGCGCATCCATGCCCTCTGCCTCATCGGGCATCCTCGCTCCTCCCTCATAGTCCGAAGGGGGCCTCATCACTGCACTTTAATATCACCAACAGTCACAACACAAATTAGCTCACGAGTCGCTCAATGACTAAATCTTCCAGTTCAACGAAAGTTTCACGATTCTTTGCTCATCTACCACCGAACCGAAACGCAACGCGCCTGGGTTCGCTGCGGCACTCTGGTAAATTCGTGCGCCACATTCGCAATCCGCTTTTATATCGTTGCCAAAACAAAGAAGCGTGGTGCGAGAGCGAGACAACAGCAATAACAAACGCGCTTCTCGCTCGCGCCGTCTGCTGCGTAGTTGACGCAAGTTGTTTGGCGGAAACTTGGCGGAAAAGCGGAAAATAATAATTATGATAGAGAGGCGCTCGCGCACACGACACGGTTCCTGGCACAAAGGGATTTTCGCTTCAATAAACAATCCTTTTGGATTCGATGCATTGTCACGTTAGCGGTATTATTGTGATCTTATCGGTTTTGTTTGCAGCGTAATCGTTTGAATGAGCGATTGTCGATGCACTCGATGTGAAAGGCCGAGCACGATTTTCCAGCCTAGTTCACAACGTGCCGTCACAGCGGATTCGTACATACCGCAATTTATTGCGGCCACATTTGATGCGCAAACTTGATTGCTGTAATTTAGAAATGATTTTCGTTTTAAACTAGCATATATCATAGCAACTTTCCATTGGATTCGGTAGTTGCATTATTGTATAATTGTTTACGTAATACACGTAAGTATAATACGTTGTTGTCAATTGAAACGAATCACCTATAATATTATGCGATGTGGGTACATTGTAGGAAATAGATAAGCCATTCATAATGACGCATTGTGCTACATTAATACTTATCTCGCTCGTGTAATAGGGTATGTGATACGACAGATAAAGATATCTAGCGCTGGTTTGCTAAATATTTTGTTCTCTATATAATCATTGTTATTTCGAATTGAGGTGAGATGTGATGTGAGTAAGTAGGTTTGGTTGCAGTGCAAGCTTTTAATTTACCCGCGATTACTTAGCTAGCACAATGAAGTCAGTAAAAAAAATATAGAGCGAGAATCTGATAGAAAAATATTACATTTGCCCATTAATGCTTTCTTCTAAATTAAGTAGGTAGCCACCTACCTAACTCTTATTCTCTTTACTAATAAGAAGTTCGAGCGTATAATTTGTTTTCATAAAGGCCTTGGAATACATTTTTATGGAGGCAGCCTAACTAGGGAAACCGTAGATTTTAATAGTTGCGATAATATAAAATGGTAATTTTGCCCAATTAAGTTGTCACAATTCTATACTTATTGTAAAAATTATTTGCGCATTTGTGAAAAAGATCAAAAAAACCATAGTTGAATCAACAGCATGTTTTCATGTCCGTCGTAATAATACTATAAAAGAAAAGAAAGAAAACATTATAAGTATTATACTATTTCCTACTATGTAATAGATTGAATGCGTAGATAAATTTGTAAGTCAACAAATAAATCATATCATCGGTCGTTGATGTCTTTTCTATGTGAGCGAGTAAAAAGTCCTTTTATAATTTAAAACTTTTAAAATTATTGTTTCTTAAATGTACTTAACTATAGTTTGTCTTCGCAGCACAATCTGATAGAAAACAACTTCTTTAATGTAAACTGTCGTGCGTGCGACCGTGAGTGAGAATTTTTATATCCTAAGAACTAGTACACACGACGGCACCTCAGACTACACATGTTGACCTTGAGACCGCCTTTATGTCCTACGTAATAAAAGCGGTTTTCGCAGTTTAACTGTATAACCTGACGTGCTGTCGTGTGTACGTACCGTAATATTTGCTGATACATCTTGCTCTAACCCCCCCCCCCCCCCCTCCATATCTATAGATGAATAAGAAATGACTTGAGTAAAGCTTGCAATTTCGAAATGCTTCTAATATTATATTCACATGGAATTTATAGTGTAATTAAATTAAATACAGTTGGTGCATTTAAGATTAATTTATACTATAAATTGCTATTAATTACATTACACGGGGGTAAGTGTTTAGTTCGGGAATTAGGGGAAAACATTGACAAAACTCAACATAGAAGGCAGTGTCTGATAGAAAAACTTACAATATTTACGTATTGTTAGTTCATTTAATTACGTCAATTAGTGTTTGACGTTTGTAATGTCGTCCGTTGAACGCACTTCGAGGTGTTAGCCAAAGACAGACGCAGAATTACATCCGAAATGGACCTTGAAATGGTGCCAAAACTATATTATTCCTATGTCCCGTGCCGTGCTCTGATTAAACGTTTATCCTCTTATTTTGTTTGGAAACAAACGGGAAGTTTGGAATAGACTACGCAGTTATAGGTGGAGTTTATGAGCGTGTTCGTCGTATAAAATGCGAAATTTCTGAATGGCCTAGTAAATGTGTTAGGAATAGAAATCTTTGTAAAACAGCAGTAAAAATCAAAATAACATGCTTATTTATCTGCTTTTGGTTTGTTGTCATTTTGCCTGTTCATCCTATTTACCAAAACTTTTTGCGTTGTTTGTTATTAATTCATAATATTTTGATTCAGTAATATACTATAATTAGTCACTAATAGTTGATTAGTTAGTCACTAATATATATCAGCAAAATTATAGCTAGTGTTACCTATATTTTTTTTATTCTCAGCTAGGACTAGTCGGCATGCATAAAAATTAGATAAGGAAAATAGAATAATTGAACTTCATCAACAAATCGATAAACAATGAAGTTCCATGATTCTATCTAATTTCGTTAAATACTTATATTAGTGACTTTATACAGTTTTGTCCTTAGAGGTTGATTTAAATCATACATAACTTTGTAATAACCAGTTCATGTCTGTGTTTATTATTTTATTTTTTTAGTTGGATTATCAAAATATTTTAGAATCGTAATTTATTCGCTGTTGAAAGTTAGTTGCTATTTGGACAGTAGAGACCTCGCGTCTATGCGATTAACTCACTCGGCCTACATTTGAAAGCATCAGAGTTACATTTATTGAGTCATTTATTGCCTCACACATCAGTGCACGGAAAAATTAGCATTATTTCGCCTTCTTTACATAGAACATTAAATTCTTTATGTTGAAATAGTAGGTGAAAATATAATTTGAACTGGTCGCAACCTTGAGGAAATAAACTAGATAGTTTTGTGAAAGATAACTGTTTGTTTCCGAATATTGTATCATACATTTGTTACCAAACGAATTAATAATTATACACATATATTGCTCGAACAAAATTTATTTTTTAGATGACTGGGTATTTTATTATGTGCACAACAATTTCTTGAATTACGATTGTCTCAGTATTTACGGTTCAGTTAAATCCTAACTGAGAGTTAACACAAAAGAAACAATAATAATTATTACCAGCTATTTTTAATTAATACGTCACAAATAAATATATATGATATATTAAAGAAGTTATATTTATTAAAATTGTGCGACGAAGACGGCGATGTCATGAATACGTATGAATTTATATCTATATCTACAACTCATTAATTTACAACCTAAGAAATATGAGGAAATATTCGGTGGCAAGCAATAACTTCATACATACAACATAGAAGTTATTGATGGTAAGCACTTGTAAGTACTGAAAATACGACATCCTATTTGTTCACATTGAGAGACTTGAGTGTAGGTAGGTGTGTGTATTCTGTTAATGTTTGAAACCATGTGCAAAACAGGCAGAGATTCGCATTTATATCGATTTATTGCGGTTAGATGGATTTACTTACTTTGTCTGTAGTCTGTACTGCGTCTGTGTAAAGTGCGTCGCACGCGCCGTGACGCACAAAATTTTCCGCCCAAAGCGTGATCGCTGACATTTCGGAGAAGTTTTTTTACATCGGTGTTTGAGGTCGATCCTTTGTGCTATTTCAGGAAAACCTGGAAACGAGCCAACAACACTCGGACTTTCGGCGCAGTACATCGAACACATGGCTTTATCCCTACAAAAACCCTTTAAAATAGACTTTCTTCTGTTCTCTTTAAGGTTCATTATTAAACATTGAAAATTTCGCTAATGCTTTAGCTTTTTCTCTTGATTTTTTTTGTTTAGTCAAAATACACTTGAGAACATTGGCACGAGGTAAGATAATGTTTTTTCCAGGCTAACTCTGTACTGTAATAATAAATCTCAAGGTCTTGTTGAGTGTTAAGAAACGTAACAACCATGAGTGAGAATAGAAATTGCAGACAAAAATATACCACTTCAAATTACAAATGATTATGGAATACTTTTATGATGAGGAAGCGCGAATAGCTATTCTTTTCTGATAAACCTATTTTCAAAAATGATAACTTCGTTATGTACCATTAGATTAGTGTTAAAATAAATATGAGAATCAAAGGGAAATTATAACTAACTCGCCCTTTGGCTGCTCAAAACTCACGTCGTGAGTCGAATAATTGCGACAGGTGTGCGCGTCGACTCTCCTAGCGAGTCGGACGTTTTGGCGGTTGCGCCAGTGCTAACGACTCACAGCGCGAGTCCACCAAAACAAAACGGCTGTGCTCGCAACTCGCGAGCGGAGTCCATACAAATTCTTTGAAAACTGAGTTCAAGATTTTACCCGAAATCATATTTTTTGTGCAGGTACCTAGCCTGTCGTAAATATTAATTGTTTTATTGAAGTCAGAAATGGCGTCGTTCATATTCACTTCTCGTTCTCACTCTAAACACTACATCTATCGCTCTCTCACTCCCACTCATTATCTGCGCGGGTTGTATAGTTTATTTTAAAAACTCGCTAATCTCCACTAGATTGCAGGGTAGCTAAAAAATATACTAACAAGTAAGTATTGAAAAAATAAATAAAAATATTTAAACGTATAATTTATGTTTAAACAATTTATAAATAAATGTTTATATAGGAGTTCATTAGAACACAAACATTTAAACATTGATTTTTATTTATACATATACAATATGTATGATAAGGACCATGAAACTGAACAACTTTTACTAAGGGACAAACTTTAAATCGCGAAAAAAAAATCGGCTGCTTCATACAAAAATTAATTACGGAAATATCAAAATGTATGAAACAGCTGATTTCTGGTATATTATTTTATTTGTTGAGATGAAAAAACATACAATATCAATTTATTATTATGGACTCCCGTAGCGCATCCGTGAGCACAGGCGTCGCGTCAGTATGGACTCGACTGGCATGTTCGCCGACTCACGTCGAGAGTCCACGCGCACAATCGTTGCGCCAGGGCCCGACTCACCTAGTCGGTCCGGTTAGCACACGCGGTACAATTTATCACTGGACAAACGCGTGTGCTATGGACTCGCCTAGCGAGGCGAGCGCAGCAGTTAGCGGTACCGTGCGAATTTAGTTCAGCAGCCATAGTGTTATGTCCCATTAGATTAGTGTTAAAAAAGTATGACAATCAAAGGGATCTCCTTTCTTAGTGGTAGATGAAGCTTACCATTACGAGATCAAGGCTGAAACATTTTTCCGATATAGAAAAAAAACAACAAGTCACAATGAACAATACTTTATTAGGGTCAGGTGGGCGCAGGGTCGATGTGCTGTTGTGCTAGTTGCGCCGCAGCGCAGCAGTGCAGCATGAGGGCGGTCAACGCGCACGCGCGCGCTTCCCCGCCGTCTGAGCCCGGGCTCGCGCTCTGCGCGTCTTCTGCTGATAACTCCTCACGGACGGCTTGAAGCTGTGGTCAAAATTAAGACGTGCTGTATGGCGTTTGGCAAAGTAAGACCAAATCCTTACATTAAGTGGTGTCGTTATTGGCGACTAACTTAAACGTAGATTAATAACACTTCCGTGAACCAGTAAACGGGGAGGAGGGTTTTCCGATGAATGTCATAATTTTTTACTTTGCTTAAGCTCGGTTGCATCATCTTAATTTAACTATAACAGTACCAGTGGAACCAAGTGTTATTACATATTGTTACCTAGTTTACGCTATAGACGACAACGACGCTGTCACCGAGTCAGATAAGTTGGTGTCTGTTCAAGTTTAGGTTAAATTAAGATGATGCAACTTAGCCTTAGTGTGTTATAGCTTTCACAACTGTGTTTTTTTTTTGTTAAATGAAAATATTTTTTATTTAATAGACTCATTTAGAACTATCTACCTCTGCCGTCCTGCTTTTTGACTGATCTTTTATCTGACAAGAAGAACGGAAGCAAGAAACTGTCGAAGTGTTGATAATGCGAGTTTATCCACAGGTCTAACTGAATAGAAAAGTAGTAAAGGTTTTTTTTCATTGTCAGTGGGTTGCTATAATCGGCTCTATCAAGGTTGATCTTTGCCTATTACAATAAATAATGAGTCCACCGTTTACGTACTGCGAGAAATACAACCATATATGTACTTCTTGTATTTTTTTATCCAGTATATGGAACAAGACATGTTAAGTGAATAGAACAAATCGTTCATAAAGTTAGGCGGAACGAGTTTTCAGATAAATTGTGAGGCTCAAGACTCAACTAATAATTTGATATAAATATTAATATTAAAGTTGAAAAAAGGAATATCTCTTTTATAGCTTGACCAGAAATTAAAAAACTTGCTTTGGGGCGTCACATTTTGCTCTCTCATTGTTCATTTTCCAGATTTACGTCAGTTTCAGTAGCAGCAATTAGTTCATTAGTTATCCGCAACATGGCGAAGTTTTTTATTTTATTGTTCAGGATATAAGAACATTCAATTTTAGTTTTACATTGGGTAAGCACTACCTACCGAATATTTGCCAAAAATTAATTACGTAAATATCAAAATGTACGAAACAGCTGATTTTTTTTCGCGATTTCAGAGTTGGTCCCCTTGTAAATGTTATTCAGTTTGATGGTCCCTATATACCATATTCGGCATTAGGGGTTATTTCGTAACACGTTGTATATACGTAAGTATAGGTATTTGGAAGGCATAAGTTGTTAAGATGTTGGCTAACTGTTTGTCCCAGCACGGCGGCGGCGGGCGGCATGCCGATATATTCAGTCACGAATTGAAGATTTATTGAAACAAGTCAAATAGGTAATTACTCCGCACCGAGACAGGCAGAATATTGTAGCATTAATCAAACAACATAAAAGGGGGAAGAGGGAGTAGGACAAAAAGAATGTAGGTATTCTAGATTAGGTAGTTAGATGAACGTACCTTTGTACACACAACAGCACGTCAGACAGTTAAACAGCGAAAACAGATTTTATTACGTAGGGCATAAAGGCGGTTTCAAGGTTAACATGTATAGTCTGAGGTGACGCCGTGTGTACATTGCGTTTATTTTAAAAACAACGTAGCATCGGTTATTTTATTTCACCATCCAGTCTTTCCAGGATTTTAAACAAAACCTTTTTTGCGGACCGTTGAAAATTGTGCCGACTTTGAGCTGTTAGAAAGACAGTGCGTATTAATTCAGGCATTCACCACCAGCTCAATTTTTACACCGTGAATTCAGTGGACATAGATAAATAAATAAATATAAATATTTGACAACATCACATACATTGCTCCGATTCCAAAGTAAGTAGCTAAAGCACTTGTGTTATGGAAATCAGAGACAACGGTGGTATCACAAGCACCCAGACCTGAGCCAATATAGAAAAGTTCGTTTTCTAAATTGACCCAACCGGGGATCGAACACCTTGAAAACCGGTGTACAAAGCCACTCGACCACGGAGGTCGTCAAAATAGATGCTTCCTGATCATCTCGAAAAGATCTGCCCAGCACTCACCATCTCGTGGATCTGCTGCGCGGTGAGCTTGGCGGCGAGCTCAGGCGCGGAGTCCCTGGCGGCCGCGAGCAGCGCGTCCGGGGGCAGCGCGCTGCGCAGCGCCGGCTGCAGTATGGCGCTCACGTCGCCCCTCTGCAGCCACGTCGCCCCGCACCCGCCGAATGGGTTTCCCACCGGCTCCAACGACTGCTTCCTTTGCGTTAGAAGGACTGATCGTAAAAAACGGCGCCGTGTCGGTCTTATTGTCAACTGTTATCAGCTACTTCATACTACTTCTAATTTATTGATCATCATTCGTCTTGGGATTAGAATCGAAAAAGGGAGTCATAAAAATTAGAAAATTCATATTACGAATATTTTTTCCTAATCCCTTGACGTTTAGATGTGGACTTTCATGCATATCTTTGGGTGTAGAGTTCCTATACTAGTGTTTTTAAGGTTTGTGGACATACCTGGGCGTATGGCTAGGCGAGGGCGGCAGCGACCGCGAGGAGGAGCAAGTCCTCGGCGCGGACAGCGAGTGTGCCGAGCCCGCGCGCCGCAGCCCGGCTACCAGCGCACTCATCGCCCCGCCACCTGGTGGACAGTGTACTTTAGCATCACCATTAAGTAATGTACAAAATTCAATGAAGAGCGCACATTAGCGCGGATACATAGAAACATTTAATCACTTCGAAATAATGCTTGCTGACAATAATAACCAAAAATTCAGAATTCCTTTTTTATCGACTTGAAGTCAGGGCCTCTCATGTGTGTTTGTGTAGGTAGTGCAAATCAGCGCTTCGTACTTAGTGCAGTTTATGCTGTAGCTGTGGCACAGAAATATTTCTATATTTTTTATTGGCCAAGCAACTTTGTGTTAGAACATAAAAACCGTGCTAAGCTGCGTAACGTTTGCTGTTCTTGTTCGTGTTTGGGATTTGAAATTAATTCCTTGCTTGATATCATTTTATACTATGATATACTCGTATAAGACTTTAGTCACATGAAGTCTACTATATCAAAATATCCAGTCTCGTACCATCGTTTACTTGTGAAAGACAAATACAATCACATCATTTACAAGGTCCTATATGAAAAACGAAGTGAACTCACGCAATCCAACAGGGACATGTTCCTTCGAGCCGAATATAGTTACAAAGTGGAATCGCAAATTTAAACTTTTGACTACGATTAACTATTTTAATATATCAACTATAGTATATTATTTGGTATTATATCAACTATGTATAAAAATGCTGAACAGACGAAACAAATTGAATTGAAAACTATAAAGTTTCCCTGTTGACTTGACTACGGAACCCTAAAATAGTGGAAGTGCAATCATTTCATTAAAATGTAACCGAAGAAGCCAATAGAAGTTTGTTAATTAATTTCAAGAAAATAAGGTTCTCATTTGGACTGCAATGTTGTAACATATAAGTGTGTCAGATTACAGAAAGTCACAACGAGATGTTGCATTGTTTGTGAAATAATGAACACTAATAAACTCTACAGGTTGCCAAATTACTTGCGTTAATCGGAGCGTTAAAGGACATAGATAGTTTTATTGGATAACAAGAAACTTAAAATGCGGGAGAAATTAGCACATTCGGGTAAGTAATCTGAAAATTTACTTCCAAATTGAAAGAAATTTGGGAGTTTAAGTATTAAATGGTCGGTTAATTATTGGATTCACGTATTTCAGATTAAAAATGTTTAAAAGACAAAAACACAAACGTAAAGTGGGTAAATGAAAAATTTGAAATCAATCTTTTCAAAGAAAACTGTACTTAACGGTGATGAAACTTTAAAAAATATAGTTTTCACACAAAACAAGGGCTCTAGCGGGTTTCATAGAACTAGCACGCACTAGATGGGTACACAAACAATAACATCGGAAGAGGTGACAGCGAGTCTAACAAAAGGCAGACCCGGGAACTTCACAAAGTTAGAACAAAGCAGAAACCTGGGCCTGTTCGTGGGGGGGTCGGAAGAGCCCGGAGTTTTATACACGGTACCTTCCATCAGCATTCGAATAATTCGTCTGTGCATGAAGAAACAAAAGTAAGTAATAACAAATTAGAATTAATGTTTAAATACAATAAATTACTACTAGTTTTGAAGTATTGTGTCAAAATACTGAGTATGGGAAAAATATTAATTCAGTGAGTAATCTAAAAAACTGTATCTGTTGTTTACATGATGATTATTCATCTAAAGAGTTGCCTAATGCGTACAAATGAAGTAACTTATACCTTCTTCGTGAACGTCCAAAGAGTCCTTCCTCTCTGGTTCGTCGTCAGAATCGGGGTCCATTATCGAGTCTGCTTCGGTGGTAATCAGTTCAGGGGGTGAACAGGCCAGGCCGCTTGGAGAGTCTATAAGAAATGTGAAAAGGTTAGTGATCGACTTTGTTTGTAACTCATTATCAGACACTATACTATAGAGTCCAATGAGCAGCAGTGGGCGTCGCATGGCCTGACTACTAAATAAGAAATCTTCCTTTTTACTTACTACGATTTTTATATACAGGAAGTATCCATATTTAAAAACGTAGATTTATTTATTTATTTAATTCATTTTTTAATAACCAGTATGTGATCATCATGCTTGCATCGGCCTAGTAAAAACAAGTAAGTACAAATGTTTTTTTATTTAACTATTTATAATATTAAGTATTTTCAGATCACAATTTTTACTTTATTTTAACAACCATCAATTTTAGTTTAATATATATTAATTAACTATAATAATAAACATTTAAATTAATTATTTGAATTAAAAATAGTAATTATAATCTAAAAACCAACAGTTAATTATTTTTAAAATCATAGTAATTTTTTTTAAACATTATTTTGAAACGCGTGGCGTGATCAAAGTGTTTAAGTGACAACGAAATTTTTGTATACTTCGTGGTAGCAATTAGCTATGAAACGAACGGCTAAGTGTAACATAATATCTCCTTCCGCATTGGTTCACATTGCATTGGCCACGCAACAGCCTTCAATTCTGCTACGTATCTATCATAAGTTAGCATAAATAAAATAGGGGGCACCACTTCCATTAATTTGTGAAGATTGCGTTGTAAATATAGTTGGCATTATAAGCTCTATGACTGCATAATAAGTCTATTTTCTTTTTTTGGTATAAAATACTTAATTATTTTTAACACATAATATAATATTATCTTCTCGCACGCAGCTGTAAGTAAGTATATCCAGTGTGTAATTTTATCGTGTTGACTTGAGAACTATTAAATTAGTATGCGATCCACTTTAACGGTCGTAATTCAATTTGGGAACGATTGTTACGCTATTTTCGTCATGAAATGGTCATTACTGATTGTTATTGGAACCCTTTGGTTGCTTTTAACGATGAAGAATTATGGTTTAGTGGGAATTATTATTTTGCGTAATGGTAGTTCCCTAAACCCTAGGTAATTGGTTGGTATTATTTATATACCTATACAATAATAGCTGAAGAGTAAGGATATGTAGCAGCATGTTGAGGAGCTCGATGGCGCAGTGGTTTAGCGCCTGGCTCAGCGATTGCGGAGGTTCAGCAACTTTCGCAAGGGTCGGTCATGGGATGGGTGACCAAAAATTTCCTATCTCGAGCTCCTCCGTGCTTCGGAAGGCATGTTAAGCCGTTGGTCCCGGGTGCATTTGCAGTCATTAAACCCACCAATCTGCATTGGGCCCGCGTAGTGGATTATGACCCATCCTCCTTATCCATCCATAAGCACAGATTACTAAATAGTTACCCATAAGGTAGGCCTGTGCCCCAGCAATGGGGACATTAAAAGTGGCTGATAGTCATAAGAATATGTATTTGTTGAGGCAGGATCTGTTTACTGATATTCAGCGAAAAGGGAAGTACTTCCGCCGAGCTAGGTGTATGTGCTCGGGGACCGCGGTTCAACTGTTGGATGTTGGAATTTGTATTTATGCGAAGCGCTTAGAAAACTTTGATATCGTGAGCCACAGTATCGCTGCAAATATCACAATTAGTTTTATATTTGCTAATTGCATACAGGTATTATTCAGATGTTTGGTACTTTTTTAAATAAACACTAAATGTTCCTGAAGATGGAAATAAAGTAAACGCCCTGGAGGTCGATGACCTTTTGGTCGTTAACATGGTTTGAAGCAGACCGAAATATTTGGCGGGATTTCAAAGAGATCAAGAGCACGTAAATCTGTTTCCTTTTCCAGTACTTATAACAAAACAAACTGTTTTGGAAGATGACTTATTGCAAACGACGTTCATTTATTATTGTGAGAGTGGGTGTGCGAAAAATGTCGATTGATGGATAGTTTTTTAAAGAGAATGAAGCAAATCGATACTTCTATACACTTCGCTGTTAATAAATACGTTCTTACATCACATGCGTTTGCAATCTTCTAGTTATTTCTTTTTTTCACTATTCATTGTCAATAAATAAACAAAAAATATGGAATTCAACCGTTATTGTTTATCAAGAATATTTTACTTGATAATTTATATCATCATCGCATAGACTCCTTTGTAATTTTTTACGTACCTACTATTATTACAGTTTGAAAAACGGGTTTGCAGGGAAAACTAACGTCACCGCACCATAATAAACATGAGAGAGCGTCTTTGTGAGATACTCAGCTTACGATGAGTGGTTAGTTGATTCACCTGCTCTACGTATGTTCCGGGAAACGCATTTATTTATGCGTTGACTAAATTGCTGAAGGAAACACGTCTTTCAAATGTAGCATTTAAGAAGTCTCAGTGTTTTTTGAAAGCACTCGAATTTCAGTGTTTTTAAGATGAAGTTTGCATGACTGATTACGCTGCAATAAGAGCTTTTGCCGAACGAAATAAAGTGACTTCGACATTTTAATGCGGAAAAAGGGCGATTGGCGACATTTAACTTTTGATGCAAAAAATATACCTACTAACGTAATAATTTTTGAAATTCAGTGATGATAATACATTTATAAACAATAATTTTCAGTACCTACCTCCGTCCTGTTTAGATATGCATGGTGATGATTCTTGGCATTTAGCTACACACTTCTTGTGACAACACAGGCCGCAGTTCCGGCACTGCATCGCATCTTTCAGCCATATCTACAAACAATTGTAATTTCAGTAGGAAGTCGACAACAATCTTTGGTCCTTCGAATTCTAAATATGAGCGTCACATTTTCACGCTGCACTCTAAGTACCCACGACAGCACTTCAGACTGCGAAAACAGCTTTTATTACGCAGGACATAAAGGCGGTCTCAAGGTCAACATGTATAGTCTGAGGTGCCGTCATGTGTACAACATGACAAACATTTTTAAACAATCGAACTCAATTTTTTCTTGATTTTTAGGGTTAGAAGTTTAAGGCATTATTAGCATTGGGAATTGCTGTAAAATGGGCGAAAAATCTTACCTTCTTATTGCAAAAGTCACACTGCGTTGATCTATGGAAGTGCGTTCTGACAAAGTCATGTGCCGCTCTGGTCGGTCTCGGAGGCTTAGGGGCAGTGTCGCGGGCGCGAGGAGTCTTAGATGCGTTGGTGCTACCCCCCACACTATTTGTGCCCGCACCTGCCCACTCCCACCAGACCAATGCGTCTCCAAAGCAAAGGCATGGCTCAAATCCAGCGTGTGAGGACAGCTTGTGGCTTTTGCTATGCAAAAAGTGCTAAGTTAGTGTATTTTAAAAACTTACTAGAAGTCATTTAATGTCAATAGTAGAAGAAAAGTGGGAGACCTAATATGGATCCCTGTGAAACACCACAAGAGGTTCATTTGTATAAAACTTGAATTTTGTTAATGAAACAACAGATTAGGGTTTTAGCTGCTGTTTGAATATAATAACACAACACTACACATTATATGAGCAGCTTTCTACATTTAAATTCACATAATTACAGAACACTCAATCGAATGCCATTTTAAAAACTGTTAACCTAATTTAGCCATTAATTTTACAGATTTTGAATTTGACTTGACTAAAACTTAATACTTTACATTCTAGGGCACGTAGTTCTATTTCTGAAGCTATATTGTGCCGTAACTTAAAGTAAACTATTATCAATTTGCAAAGTTCTTTTTAAACTCACCTAAACTTGATATCCACATCTGGAGGTAAAAACTGATACCTCTTCATGTGATGTGGAACAGTCGAGTCCTGACACTCAGCCAGCAAAGCCGTCAAAGGTATATTCAAATAACCTAATAAAATCTCATCTTTCTCTCCTGGAACTGTGGCCCACACGTTCATATTCAAATACTTGTGGTTCTCATTTAATTTGAACTCAGTTTCTTCATCAAAAGGTATAATAGGTTTCAATTGTATACTCTTCGTCCAAAACATTTGACATATCTCTACGTGTTCACTCTGCCTTGGTCCGCCAGTTTCAAATACATGGTCCTCTTCATCTAGCATATCTCCTTTATCGTTTTTGCACTCTGATGAGTCAGTTCTTATGATCGGTATGTCTTGATGTTTAACTGTTTTGTTGATTGTAGCTTGTTTAAGAGGTGTACTCTCGCCAGAGGCCGGAGGCGTACTGCCTGCTGAACTATCGGAAGACTTGTTTTCTACGGAGCATCGGCGTTTGCGTAGACCATAGTTGCCGCCTGGTGTCGTTGGTTCCGCAGGTTTTGGCGTCGGTCTGGTAGGTTCCTGTTTGGGTTTGGGAGGCGGTTCAACCTCTGGTGGGAGATCGGGTACTTTAGACGGGGAATCCGATTCCTGGTGATAGTGGATATAAAGTTTATGATGTATCGTTAATTTATGACATAGGCGTTATATTGGAAATAGTTTTGAGCGTCACATAGAAGTCTGTGAATGTAGAAGTCTTGGTATTCAGTTATATGAAAATTTACAACCTCAGTATTAACTACGACGGGCGACTTACACCGTAGCGGGTCCGAGCCGAGTCTCGGTCAACTAATATTTCATATATTTTGGATCATGTTACGGCTGGTTTAGCGTGAGTCATCTCTACTGATGTTATTGTGCAATTATATAGGGTGGAAGCAACTCGATGAATATACCTGCAGATTACTCCTAGAAGCGGCTGCCCTCATGCCTTGCAGCCTCACCCCCTCCATGACCTCGGACACGCGTCGGAACGTAAAGTTGGTCCTGACGCGGCGCGGTTCAGACGCGGGTTCCTCCCGTCGGGCCACCACACTAGCGCCGCCGCGACGCACGCGGACTGTTACCGCGCGCCGGTCCACGCAGCGGAGAAGTTTGCCTACCTACAAGTTGAGTATGCAGTTTATAATACTGACGTTGTTGCTGAATACAAGCTTCTAATTATACAGGCGCTAATTCTTGCAACCATATTTTACTTAGTGCCAAAATCAAACCAGAGATAAAAAAACACTTTTTAAGACCTACAAGAATTTGGACTTGCTGAGAATTTTAGTTTTTAAAATTTGATACAAGTACGCAAGTTTTCTAGTGCAATATTTACTACGCCCCGCCCACATGTACGAGCCAATCAGGATTTACTGACAACACCTACCTGTGCTACATTATTGATAGGTTTATATAGAGCCAGCATCGTCCCTCCTCAAGTCGGCCCTGAGCCTGTAGCTAATAACACACTTACAAATTTTCGCTATCGCTTCGCTTCGAAACATGTATGGATTTGACGTTTTAAAATTCGATTATTAACGAAACCTTATGTCAATCCCATACATGTTTCGAAAGCGAAGCGATAACGAAGATTTGCAAATGTTACTTTGGCTAGGGGGGCTGTACGCGGGAGACATCGGCACTACAGTGTCCACGAGTACTACGCCCACGCCTTGACAGCAGATCAGCACCAAAAGGCCTGATATAAATCTTCAAAAGTTAAAAACAAAAACCTACCTGTGCAACGTTATTAATAGGTTTGTTGTCTATAGCTAGCACGACATCGTCCCTCCTCAAGTCGGCCCTATACGCGGGAGACATCGGCACTACAGTGTCCACGAGTACTACGCCCACGCCTTGACAGCAGACCAGCCCTAATGGGCCTGATACTGCTGGCATCACTATGTCTATGACTAGGACTCCGCGCCGAAGAGATACCTGGAAAGAAAGGGTTCCATTACTTTGATTGGTAAGGTGGTTTATATTAACAATCTATGTCAACTGCTGCCATTTCCATTTATGCATAACGCACCTTTTTTCTAAATCTGTGACGTTTGACGTCGGCATTTTTCTTTGTTTTTGGTTGTGAGTTTAAAAAAGTATTATACAAGGTGTTACAAAAATACCCCTAATGCCGAATATGGTATATAGGGACCATCAAACTGAACAACTTTTACTATGGGGCCAACTCTGAAATCATGAAAAAAAAATCAGCTGTTTCATACAAAAATTAAAATAAAAAATATCAAAATGTATGGAACAGCTGATTTTTTTTTCGCGATTTCAGAGTTGGCCCATAGTAAAAGTTGTTCAGTTTGATGGTCCCTATATACCATATTCGGCATTAGGGGTATTTTTGTAACACCTTGTAATTTGTGCTTTGAAAGTACTATTTTGTTGCCTTTTTGCTATAATACATTTATTTCCATTACGTAGCCGTCTTTTAATTAACCAGTATACAGTCCATCATTCACACCATTATTAACAAACTTACTTAAATCTCAATCTTTTCACCTTTGACCTCTGATTTGGCCGGCCATGTCATATGGGTATAGGCTTTAGAAACGTGAAAGATAATGTCCAAATCTATTGAAAAATTATCACATGACTGAGACAAAAGAACAGCTATTACTATGCTCACAAACGTCAAAAAATGGGCCAACTGGTTAGATCAGCGAACTAAAATCTATGGAAATGTAATTGCAAACAAATATTGCTTAAAAAAATTGCACCACGGGGCCAAAAACAGCATTTAGTCGGGCCAGACACGCGCCTGGTGACAGACGTGAGCGTTCCTTACAGTAATTGCAGTTTGTATTTTAATAAAAAGAGAGAAAGAGAGATATTAGAAATGACGTCCTGTGTAGTCAAATGGCGTAAAAGACGCAAAGAAGGAAGTAAACAGATGCAGAGATAACGTATCATAAATATTAAATATCTTTTCGCTTAAGCATAGAAAAATATCGATGAGTATACAGATTATGATCGCTATTATGCAACCAGTGTTGAGTTGCTTTGTGCTGCATAACTAAATGCCAGCATTTTTTAGCCCCGCCCACTTGGTTGTAATTTTGCGTAGTGCAATTTTTTTAGCGGAATGCTTGTTCCATAGATTTTAGTTCACTGGGTTATATTCAATAAAAGTTTTTATACCCATCCATGTGAGTCGACTGCCAAGGCTGCTCTAACTGTGCCGTTCGCTCCCGACCACTGGAGACGTGTGACTTCTACGAGACGAACGGTCAGTCTGCCGTTTGGTGTCGGCCCGTCTTCGCCATCCCCACTACCAGGTTCCGACTTTGGGAAGAAGGGTTTGTATCTGAAATCGGGCAAATATATTAATTGAAGCCTCTTTTCAGTAAAAAGGGTTGTCATTTCTAGAACTGTGAGAAAGATTCCATTCATGTTCATGTCCAAAGGACATCTTTTCACTGAAGCATCGTTATAAAGAAAGACGAAGTAAGAAGCTGACTCCAAGGGCTAGTAGCGCCTAGCAACTCGAAAGATCAAGAATGACATCGCAAGAATGAGGTTTGTAAAGGTTTATAAGTTCCAGTTATTGGAAATTAAGTTGATTAAGTAAGCCACTCACCGTATTTTATAGTTGGGTAGTGTATGCCTCTGAGCAACCGCCCGCCTGATATGTGCAGCGACTAGGGATGCCAGCCTCGGTTTCAGCTGTCGGCCTTGGAAGCGGCCTCGAACTCGTAACTCTAGCTTGGGAGGTGCCTCGAACGCGATCGCCCAGTGTGTGTAAGGGTTGCGTCGGAACATAACCCGCACGTTTCCGCTGAGGCTCTCCACTGGAAAGTAGAATTAAATATTGTTACGGAAAAGATTTGGTAAGATATTTTTGTATCAAAATTGCAAAATTAAGGTTAAGTTATATTTAATACTTTTCTTTAATCCTGATTTTAGTTCTATTGGGGTAGGTAAATGATGATCATCAGCTTCATCATCATCTGAGTAAAATCTAATCAGATCATCATCTTATGATGATGAATGTAAATGACAAGAGATTTGTTCACTAAATCTTTATCATAGCAATAGATATACAAGGTGTTACAAAAATACCCCTAATGCCGAATATGGTATATAGGGACCATCAAACTGATCAACTTTTACTATGGGAGCAACTATGAAATCGCGAAAAAAATCAGCTGTTTCATACATTTTGATATTTTCGATTTTAATTTTTAGTACAAGTAAAAGTTGTTCAGTTTGATGGGTCCTATATACCATATTCGGCACTAGGGGCATTTTTGTAACACCTTGTATAATGAATTTTAATATCTATGAAGATGGACAGTTGCCTGTACTATCACATTGATTACAATCTGATTGTAGCACCGAAACAAATGGAAATGTTTTTTACCTGTAATAGATATGTTTGCGATTTTCCCGAGCAGCATAACAGCGTCGACGTCGATCCTAAAGTTGCCGTCATAGGCGAGGTCCAGGCGAAGGTCGAGCGACCTGAGGCGCGCTCCGTCGTCTTCCAGCTCCCCGCTTAGCAGGCGGAGGTTCGTGATCATGGGGAACTCGGAACCCACTTCCAGGGAACGAAGCTGAAGGACAAAGTAAAGCTCTTATGCTAAACTCAAATACGTTTATTTGGATTCGAGAGTAGTTCAATAGCACTGTGCGAGTTACATTAGGTACGGCGCTGTTCTGAGAACTAATTATACATACTGAAAACAAAAAGGTAAGAGAATCGCAACGCAATTTTAATTTTAAAGAGTTTTTTTAATCAAATAATATTCTGTGGTGTAAAAACGAAAAAATATCAAGTAGCCTTGCTTTAATTAGCCATTCCAATTATGTATTTTTTGCAAATTCTTTAGTGATTACAATATCCTCCGGTGTTATTACATATACACATCTAATTTTGAAGCCTTTTATTTTTTTAACCCGAGGCAATAATAATTTGAAACCTCTTTTGAGATGGGAACATGTGGACAGAAGGAACATGGGTTGTATTGTAGATACTACCATTTGATGTTAATATCAATAGAATTCAGAAACAGCTCTTTGTGCCAGAAAAATGCATCAACATTAATTCACAATAAGATATTTTCATCATAACTTTAATTAAATTATCTAATGCTTACTGTCAACGACTCGAAGATCTTGCCAGAAGAGGTTTTGGCGAGTAGCTCGGCCAGCTCGGTGGCCATGCGCCTGCGCAACCAGCGCGTGTCGGCCGTGCTCTGCTGGAATATGAACTGCAGCGTGGCGTTTAAAGCGCCCTCTGGAGTACTGCCGATACCTCGAGTCAGCTCGTTCAGAATCTCCTGTTAGATGAAATATAAACATACACCTCTCAACATCACATCCTATTTCCAGCCACTTGTTAACTTGTTATCGCTAAATATACTGAGAAGAACCGGCAAGAAATTCTGCATTACCTCCATAGTATTAGGCATACTAGAAAAAATCGACTCGCCCGTAGCTTTTCAAACGGTACTCGACTTACAACACTTAGGAATCCGATCCAATGCTTTAATCTAACCAATTGAGCTACCAAGTCGCTAGTATATTTGATTAGGTACTCGTAGAATTCGGGGCAAATGTAATTAAAAGGCTTTATTTGGGGCAGGCCCGTCCTCCAATGACGGACGTACGGAATTGTGTTTACGTAGGACGGCGCCGAAAATTGCAAAGGAAACGTGCAATAAACACGCCACAAAGAAATACATTATCTGCGGTGATCGGTTTTACCGAGACAATTGTTTTTTTGACACCTTGGGAGACAAAGGAGGTCTTTAATCTTGTAATAGAAATAAGAGATAACTGTTATTATGATGTATTTTTTCTACGTTATCTTTCTGAATTTGTTCATCTACAAAGTTGATATCTGTCATACTTTATGTTACGTAAGTAATAGACGTGGATATCGAAACACCAAAATCAAATAAATGTTTCACAATCCAATGCGATCTCATGATCATCATCTCAACTATGACTGATTCACAATATTTATCACTATAAGATTGACCTTTCGTGGAAATGAGAGATATAACCGCCTATTTCTTAGTGATTATCTACACTTGTTGATTCGCCATTTTTGCAGTAAAATCAGGCTAAGATAGGTACTTATATAAGAAGTCCCTGGAAGGTTATCCATACTTACAGGCGGCAACGTGAGTGGCGTACAGATATCTTCTTGAACTGGGGCCTTCTTCTCAAATGGGCGCAGGAAGTACAACAGAAGCAATATAGGCACAACCAGCGCGGACACGGCGCCAAACAGCGCCGCTAGTAGAAGCCACGCCCAGTCAGGCATTTTTGATCTATGACAGCTTGATATGACTAGCTTGATTAACTAGAACAAACGATGTAATCAAAGTTTTTATTTAAGGTCTAATAGTGAAAGGTCAGCAAACTACTCGGAGGTCAGACAGCGGATGGGTGACCAAACAAAACTTATTTCAAGATCCTAGTTATTTCCATTACCTACTTACATATCAAGCGATAGGTTAGCCCTAGTAACTGTGGACTATTAGCATAAGCATTCAGATAAAACAGTAAATTGATACCCAAATAAGCTTTTCATTGCTTTGACGACCTCCGTGGTCGAGTGGCTTTGTACACCGGTTTTCAAGGTGACGCCATCTCTGAGGTCCCGGGTTCGATTCCCGCTTGGGTCAATTTAGAAAACGAGCTTTTCTATATTGGGTCAGGTCTGGGTGTTTGTGATACCACCGTTGTCTAAGATTTCCATAACACAAGTGCTTTAGCTACTTACTTTGGAATCAGAGCAATGTATGTGATATTGTCAAATATTTATTTATTATTGCTGGCACTCACCGGACTTTGTTATTATTTATATAAAAGGCTATAAATTGTTCTTTGAAGGCCTAAAGCGTTGCGTGCAACTATGATGTAAGGTATATTGGGAGAGTACGAACATGCAAAGCAGTTGTCGCAAACCTCATTGGTGCATTACTTATTTCGAACGTCATTACGGCATTTAGCAGTTAAGTTTGTGTGGTAACTTCTGATACTACTTGTACAATATCGATTAGGTACCCACACAATATACCAATTTGTTTTAAAGCATATCTTAGGAAGTGGATGCTGGTTACTTAGTTGCATAACTAACCTAATTTTTACCACCACTTGTTAAAAACCAAGAGCCATTAAAAAGCTAGGATCTTTTAATGACCATAAAATAGCGCCTGAACAATCTCCATGCGTGTTGAGTTTGTTCAGGCGAGAAATGCAAGCACTGGGGACTGAAATATGGAACTAATGAACAAAAGTCGATCGAGGTAGAAAACAAACCCCAAACAACAACAACTTCGGATAAAGTTGCTAGATTTGTTTGGACACTTATTTGAATACGTTAATAAAATATTGAACATAATCACTCATAACTTATAGTTATGATATTTTCTATTTTTAACCTTCCTACAAAAAAGGAGGAGGCTATCAAGTTGACGACGGCGTTATTATTTTTATATTTTTTATCTGTTTAAAATACGAATAATGTGTAACACATCAACAACACATCTACGCGGAAGATTTTTGTATTAAAATTTGCAAGACAATAGTACACATTCATTAGTCCCAAAGTAACTCATTCACTTACTGTTATAGTAAATTTGTACACGGTTAAACTGAAAATATTTTTCTAAACGTGTTTAAAGAGATTTATTCAGATTGTCTCGATTATATTTATAAGGTCAAGAAAGGTGAACAAACATCAGTTTACTTTGTTCAATCGTTAACAGGCAACATTAACGATCGACAAAATTGAACAAATCTGTCAGGGCCACTGTTAGATTTATTCTTTCATATCCGCGAAACGTCAAAAATTTTAATGTTTATTTGATATTGATACAGGTCCAATTATTGGCGTTACGTGGGTAAATAAAGTTAGACTATTTAAGTTAGACGCCCACTATTAGGCATCGGTTTACAGGTAAACTCAAAACTCTAAAACTTGGGGACCAAGGATCTATCTCCTTGATGATCTCTCCTGCGCTGCCTACACCCAGCGGCTTTCTATTCCGTGTCCTAAATGCATAAGATGAGCTCTGCCTTTTGATTTAATCAATCAACAGGCAGAGCTCATTTGTTATTAATTTAAAACACTTTTCAAAGCATTCTTGATATTTTTTTATCAGCAATCAACAATTTCAAATCTCTCGCATACCACTCTGAAATAATTTTAATCTAAAGCTACTATTATTTATTTGGCGAATCGTCCCTTTGCGTCCAATTCAATCTGGGATCTGTCAATCATATTGGTAAATCACTAAGTAGTATATTGAGCTAGCTGCTATCATCAATCTTTCTAAATCAGTACAGAATCCGTCTCAGAGTTATTGGACTGGTAGACATTCGCTCAAAACATTAATCATATTTACGCTTTCCAACATCAAAAAACAATGTTCACCAAAAAATTAAAAATTAATGATCAAGAAGTTAGTAAAAACATGCATCGTTAATAATTATGAGTGGCTAGAATTCTTCAACTCTAGAATAACGATCGAGAGATAAAAGCTCGGTAATTACACGGCGTATAATTTTCCAACTTGATATTCAGTGAGAGTCATAAACAACCTCGGGGAGACGTTGTTTTATGCAAACACAAAAGTCTGACAGTGAAAAGCACGGCAAACATAATAGGACGAAATATCAAGGTGTGTTACTGTGCTCCCTATATTCTCCCGTGTAACAACGAAAGTAGAGTTTCAAAACAGCAGTCACGTTTTCTGCAGTGTGCGAGGAAACTAAATTTCAACAATGGTCGTTACAAAAAAAAGATGTCTCATTAATTTTGAAATACAAGTAGAAGTTGTGCACAGGTCCAGAACAAAATCATACAAAATCTATACCTAGTTAAATTGATGACTGAACATGGTTTATACAAACAAGGTTTTAAACGAGATCATATTGGACCACTTAAAGAGCTAAACGAGAGGGCAAAGCCGAGTGAGGCACCTTTGTTTATGAATGTACATTTCAAGGAAAAGCACTTTAGTAAAGCTTTTAAAAATACATTTATTCTTTGAGTAATTTATCTTTCTTTGCCACTTTATTTGTATAGATAGATGATGCTTCCATTTTTAGGGTACCGATTCGGTGAAAAAAAGCGATCCTGATAGGATACGGAAATACACGTAATTATCCGGTTCGAAGGACCATGTGAAAAGGGCAATGGAATTAATCAGCTAATGTCACACCTTTTTCAAAGGTTATGTGTTATTTTTGTAGGTACATAGAGCTCTAAATGTAAGTAGTTTTCTTCATTCAGTAAACATAGTATTAACCGCTTTTAAAGCGTACCTAAGTAATTTTTCGTAAACCCATTTGACTTTAGCTAGTTCTTGTAGATTAATAGTTATTCGAGTAGGTACTGAAATTAACTAAGCTAAACATCTTTAATATGATCTTCTAATAAAAACCATAATACTAGAGAAGAAGGATCTATCCCTATTGTTTGTGTCATGAGGTCATCTATACAAGGTGTTACAAAAATACCCCTAATGCCGAATATGGTATATAGGGACCATCAAACTGAACAACTTTTACTATGGGGCCAACGCTGAAATCGCGAAAAAAAAATCAGCTGTTTCATACATTTTGATGTTTTCGATTTTAATTTTTGTATGAAACAGCTGATTTTTTTTTCGCGATTTCAGAGTTGGTCCCATAGTAAAAGTTGTTCAGTTTGATGGTCCCTATCTACCATATTCGGCATTAGGGGTACTTTTGTAACACCTTGTATAAATAAAAATTAAAAATGAATCCCCGATCCCCGAAATGTATGTAAGCGCATAACTTCAGAACGACTGCACCAAATTAGATAACTCTTTTTTTGTTGTGTTTTTTCATCAGGACAAATTTTTTATAAAAGATTATTAAAAAAAATACAGAAAGACGTTAAAAAAGTTTCTCTTTCGTCATTTTAAATCGCAACATACCCGTGCGAAGCCGGGGCGGAAAGCTAGTTTGGAATAAATTTAGACACTGCTATAACAGGGGTTCGCACTCATCTGGATAATGCTCTAAGGGATTAAATCTTAGATCGAAGGATTATGGTAAACTTTGCTAAGGGCTCTCAATGACAACGCAGCAGGATGCCGAGGGATCGGGAACTCTCATAAAAAGATATCTCCATTTTTTGTTGTCGTTTTATTTTAGTAGACAACAATATGACTGTTGTTTTATTTCAGCTAGCAACATAACATACGACGACCTCCGTGCTCGAGTGGCTTTGTACACTGGTTTTCAAGGTGTCGCCATCTCTGAGGTCCCGGGTTCGATCCCCGGTTGGGTTAATTTAGAAAACGAGCTTTTCTATATTGGCTCAGATCTGGGTGTTAGTGATACCACCGTTGTCTCTGATTTTCATAGCACAAGTGCTTTAGCTAATTACTTTGGAATCGGAGCAATGTATGTGATGTTGTCTAATATTTAAATTTAAGGCAAATTAATTTCTCAGCTAATTTCTTTATACAAGGTGTTACAAAAATACCCCTAATGCCGAATATGGTAAATAGGGACCATCAAACTGATCAACTTTTACTATGGGACCAACTCTGAAATCGCGAAAAAAATTAGCTGTTTCATACAAAAATTAAAATCGAAAATATCAAAATATATGAAACAGCTGATATTTCTTTCGCGATTTCAGAGTTGGCCCCATAGTAAAAGTCGTTCAGTTTGATGGTCCCTATCTACCATATTTGGCATTAGGGGTACTTTTGTAACACCTTGTATATTAAATGGTTTTCTCAATCAAGATGTTATAATAACCTACCTATTCTATTAGGGTAATTGCACATTGAACCGGCAATTTTTCTGTGACATGCTTCTGTGATGTGCGATGTGAATATACTCTATTGACCAGTGTCGATAACGGATAGCCTAACTTAAGTTAAGCTTTTAGAAAGGGGTTTTTAGTTCTTTAAATTTATTCATTTTATTTATGTCTTTTAGTTATTATATATTACGGTCATGAGATACTTTTTTGAAATTCTTATATTAAGCCCTTTAATTTGATACCCATATTGCAGTACCTATTCTAAAAAACCTTATTTTTTCACTTCAAATAATAGGACCGCACAGCCGCCATGTTGGGTTTTTTTAACGTCTAAGAACACTTAGGCTGTCAAGACAAATTTAACGAGATATTAACATATTAATGATAGAATTCCGTTCAGTCGTTTGAATGATATGAGATAATAAAGAATGTTACATATAAACATACATACATACAAGATACGCGCGAAAAACGTAACCCTTTCCTTGCAGTCGGGTTACATATAATTTTGTATTTGCTTTGTAAGTAATTTTTCTAAGTAATTGTCACGTTCACGTATGTCAGTGTTAAAAGGATTATGGATAAAAGTAGTGAGTATCATTTGTAAATCCATATCCAATGATTAACTATCGAGGCGACAGGGGATGCTTCCTGGGGCGCTCGGCGTAACCAATCGAGTTATCGAGTGCGTTGCAATTCGAATCGATAACTACTTCGGTGGGTAGGTGCCAGTGCACCCTGCTCCCCTAGCATGACCACCGAAACACGATATTAGGTATATCGCGTTATATAGCGTTTTATCGACACTTAACTGTCAAAATCCATTGTCTTTTGACAAATAAACTTGATAAATCGCTACATTATATCGCGTTTCTGTGGTCAAGCTAGCGGGGCTGGAGTCAAATACAATATTCTGAAAGCGAAATGTTCCAAATCTGTTTATAAGGTCCGACTAATGTAGTTGCGTGCATTTTATCCCTTTTGTTTTTATTAAACTTTGCTCTTAGATATTAAGACAGAATGTTAGTCTAGAAATAATTTAATAAACAAAAGAAGTATTTTTCTCTTCCGCTTGTGTTGTTAAAAAATGTACACACGACAGCACGTCAGGTTTTACAGTTAAACTGTGAAAACAGCTTTTATTACGTTGTGCAGAAAGGCGGTCTCAAGGTCAACATTTCGTCGTCGTACATCCTGTATTTTATTTTTGCATATGCATATAGACTGGATATCAATAACGCTCTGTCAGGTCAGATATTTTGATCAATGATGTTTATACCCACATGGGCGTAAAGGCTTCTCTGTCTCTGGCTTTACCTGATTTCCTCAAAGTCTGAATCAATTTAGACAGGTTCGTACTTTCCTGTGATACTTATTTTTAGAAAGCTTGGGATAAAAATGTGAAATCTTGTGTGTCATGCCTACTTACTTATATTACGGTTGGTTGCTTAGTGACCGTGACTGCAAAACCAACGGTTACAGGTTCAAATCGCGTTAGGTTATTCAATGATGGATTATTGTTTTTAAATTTATTTAGGTATTCTTTATGGTCATTATAAATACAGTACTGTTGTTTTTTTTAATATTAAAATAAGAATTAGTTGACATATGGCGACGAAACTGTTAGCACAGAGTACGAATTATACAACATGTTACAAAAATACCCCTAATGCCGAATATGGTAAATAGGGACCGCGAAAAATGTATGAAACATTCTCGCTCACCTGTGGGAGGGGAAGCGCGTAAAGGCGTTTTTCTTCGGCATAAAAAAAAAAAAAAAAAAAAGAGTTGGTCCCATAGTAAAAGTTGTTAAGTTTGATGGTCCCTATATACCATATTCGTCATTAGGGGTATTTTTGTAACATGTTGTATACTAACATCTGTAAGTTTGGATAGGATGCCACGCCACTATTTGTAAAGACTAACTACTTTTGGGAATTTCATTTGCACAAATAATTTCAAGTAGGTACCTATGTCGCGAATACACTATCGTTTATTAGAAATAAAACACTTTTTACCGATTACAGCGCGTATATTATTGATTCAGGTGTTATTTTAGAATTATTTAGTTCGGATTTATTGGTTTTTTGAATTCCCGACGTTTCGACACTTTTCCAGGGGCTGTGGTCACGGGAGGCTGGACTAAAGGCTGCTCATATTTTTATGAAATTTCGCTCGGAACTTTATAAAAATGCATTCAAGTTTATTACATTATTTTATAGCTGCGTTCTGATTTTAATTTATTATTACGGAATTAAATTGATTAAAGTTAATTAGAAAACAAGATCTAGCTACTGAATCTAACACCAGTTCACAAATTTGGAGGCCTCTGAGAGAAAGAACTGGCGGAAGAAAACTCAGAGAGGTTGTGTTGACCTCCCTTTTGATCCCTATCTACAAAACGAACTAACGATTTTAGTTATGGGGTCCCAAGCTGGTGGTACTCTCGAACCATCTTCTCTATTGAAATTTGGAAATTTGTTGATTTCAATAGCCTCGCGTTCTGGGAAATATTAATAGAATAGCGAAAACAAACGCTAGGTTGTCATTGAAATATGTGTCAATTTCCAAAAAACATAGATAAGCATTACCTATGTAGAAATATCAATACAGCACAGTTCTAATAAATATTGAATTGTCATTGTATTATTTATAGTAAATGTGTCTAAAAAACAAATGTATCGATTGACTTATGTTCTTTAACTTAACATCCATTAATGCTTCCTTCAGGTAAAGTGCGTGCTACAGAATATTCAACTGGTTTTCTTTAATTTCATTCTCAGATATTTGTTAGTATTTAAAAATAAAAACTATTCGACAGTTCCAAATGTTAAACTTAATCAATTCTAATGGTACAAAAGTAGCAAAAAAAATCTAAGATATACAAAAAAAAAATATTTTTAGGTAAAGAAAGCGGGTAGGACTTCTCAAAGATTTTAAAATATAATATAAATTTATAATGTAACAGTCTACTAAAAATAGGTAAAAGACAGCGTTTAAAACGAATATAAAGTGTCCGTTAATACAAAAACATAAGCCCCCTAGTCATGTGCTCCAACTCACCTGCTAACGTAGATTCGTCTAAAAACAACGATAAACTACCACCTACAATCGATAAACACAACAACAATTGACATGAAACCACCAACTTTACGTATAATCCTATTATAAATCGTATATTTAGTTACAAAGCGAAGGGCTTTGGATGCTAAGTCATTTTATACGCTCGCCGGGTCGCCGGCGGCGTGACAAGTCCTCACATCACTGACACAGGAATTATCATTTTGATAAAACCCACGATGTGTTCTGAGCATGCGCGGCCTTCGTCCAATTGGACCAAAGTTTATACATTCTATAGAAAAGGTTTCACATTGAGAGAGACCCGATCAACAGCTGCCAATCGGCTAATCGATTGTAAATTAACCATGCATAACGATGCTACACATCGATTCAGTTCTTAATCAAGCTGAATGATCAGAATGCATAAATTGCACTTCTATGGGATCTGTATAGTAACCAAATATTTTTTAGAATTGGCACAGATATTTAATGTACGTGACGCCTGCGCGTAAGACAGATCGATAGAGGACATATTTTTCTATCTTGAAAGCTTATTGTTTGACTATTAAGCAAGATAGCTTTAAAATCAAAGCTTTAAAGTCCATATTACGACTTCTATAATTCACGAGACTAATTTGTTTACTCCTTAAGTTAAGGTCACAAGTACCGACTGTAGCTCCTTTTATTATTTACAAGGATAGATGAACGTTTCGGTCATGTATTATGGAAAGGTCAGATTGCTCAAACTATAATGGAATAAAGGGTTACTACGATAATAGTGCGTGGCATTTGAAGGGATGGTTTTCATTTTGTTTTAATGTCATCATGTACCGAAATATACAAACATTTTATTAACGTAGGCTTTTTTTAAATGATGCTAGCTAATAAACTACTATAACTCCACGGGTGAATAACACCTGTATTTAATAACAATACTCAAATAACCCTTGACTATACGTAAAGTATTATATTATTTGTGCTATACAAACGCACTGCGTAGCTCTGTGATTGGTTCGTTAGTTTTACGTACTACGTGTGATTGGTAGTTGGGACTCTGTACGTCCGCGGACTCCGCGGGCACTGTGAGACCGCATAGTAATGATTGTGAATACGGGTGTTAATCTGATGTTACCTTCGACTTAAACGGCTAAACAGAGATTGTAAAAAAAGTACTCTTTTTTATAACATAGGTAGGTACATTTATACTTTACGAAATAATGTTTCTATATAACTAGTGTAACACGGAACCCAAACCAGCTACCCTCAAAAGCACTTCCGGTAGTTCAAATCGTACAACTCCTAATTGGCGCCCAACGTGGAACTCCGAGTATTTTCGTTTCTTAATTTTAATTCCTAACCACGCTCTGATTTATTTTTTACAGTTTGCACTATGTATTCGCAAAGGCAATATTTTAACGAAGATTAATTGCGAAAAAACTTATTATTTTTTGAAATATCCAAATTAAAAGCTGAATAGGGATTTGTTCATAACATTATAAAGAAAACAATCGCTTTTTTAACCAACGTTTATTATAATACTCACAATAATAAATAGGGTATTATTAATATTTCCATCTATACACAGCACTTGCTTCTAATAATTTCAAATCTTTTCCTATACATATTAATCGTATAATGGCTAAGTATAATTGTATTGTCATTAAATAACAAATATTATGATAAAAATTTATGCTATTGACTGAATTTTGCAACTTCTTACATTTTTGATAAAATCAACAGCATTCAAACTAATTATTTAGGTCCTGCAATCATCAGTGTCACATTTAACATTATGCCAATAATTTCTAACATTATGCTTATTATAGTTATTATATATTTATGCGTCGGACAGGGCCGCAACACCGGGTAGAACTTTTCCTGAAATACAAAATAAATTAAATTAAATCTTAATAAAAAAGTAAACTAAAAGAAAACAATATTTCAGTAAGTACTGTTTTTAAACTACAAGTTTTAGGTTCAACTGTATAATTGTTCTCATAATTACGCTGTATGTAAATCAATAAGCTATTTGGAACAACTGTGTAATTAAAACCTAGTAAGCTATCAAGTATAGAGTAATTACTAAGCAACTTTAAACGAAATAATTAAATAGAGTACGATACAAACGCGTCGGATAATAAAAAAACAATAAATAAATAATGACTACGGTAACCTCTGTTTAGTATAACTGTACAACGTGTTACAAAAGTACCCCTTATGCCGAATACGGCAGATAAGGACCATCAAACTGAACAACTTTTACTATGTGACCAACTCTGAAATAGCGAAAAAAAAATCAGCTGTTTCATACAAAAAATCATTACGAAAATATCAAAATGTATGAAACAGCTGATTTTTTTTTCGCGATTTCAGAGTTGGTCCCATAGTAAAAGTTGTTCACCATATTCGGCATTAGGGGTACCTACTTTTGTAACACGTTGTATAGGTATTGGAACAATTTATTTATAGAATGTCCGGTTCACATTATTCCAGCAACCAATCCAGTGGTCGAATTCAGCGCTGGAATAAGATGTGAACCGGCACATGAAATCTAGTCTACCACTGGACTGAATTTTGTTATAATAACCTTAATTCAGTCTAGATTTACGAATCTGAGATCGATAGTAAGTCAGGAAACTACACTTACGCTTCTCAAAGTAAAAAAATATGACAATTTACTACTACACAGATATACGAAACAGATTTGTATTTCAGAGACAAAGGTTTTTTAATGAATTTTACTCTATTTAAGAATGCAGTTTGAAATTGAATCAATAAAGTAAGATGGTCGATAGAGAGGGGACACATTATTAAATAACACAATACAACTTTTGCTTACAATATTTGGTCATTGGCACTATTTAAAAATACGTCTTTTGTCTTTTGAAAGAAGTGTTGCTGCATTAAACAATATTTTAAAACTATAATGTATAGGATTTGCAAATATTCTAACTACATCTATCTACATGAACTAAATTACTGATTGAGATTGATTAAAAGGAACTGTACTTTCCGTTGTTTGCAGTTTCTTATTCATTAACCACGTTAAGTGAACTGAGAAGGTTCCGTTAATTAATGCGGACATAAGGAAATTAATAGATTCGTCATGGTGTTTTAAATGATTGTGATGATGGAAGTATTGAATTGAAAGTCTTGTAATTGGTTACTTCAACATATTAAATATTTGCCAAAATGGCACTAACCAACCGAGCTATTAGGAACTGATAATTATTTTTTCTGCGTGAATTATGCTGACATTTTTTCTTTGACGCTAATTAAGGCACCAAAGAAAAAAACATAGTCAACCCATTGACGTGCTACGGGTGAGTCGATTTTTTCTAGTATTTTTTCTAATATTATTTATCTTAATATAAAAATAGCATTGTGAATGCAAAAAATCTAAATTTAATAACCCATTGAGTTATTTTAAATACAGGGTGTAAAAAAACCCTCGACGAAGCCGAGGTCTACGTATTCTGCCCATCATCAGGACCTTTTTTTTTACTTTCACATTCAGTAACTCCATAGCTATTGATTTCGCAGGTCTAGTCTTAAGGACAAAAATGATCCTGGGACACTACCGGCTAACTTTTCGAACATCGGCGGATCCACCGAGCTTCAACTTAAAACAGATAATCAAAGTAGGAGTTTCGTATTGTACTTTTCGCCGAAGTTATTTAGAAGATATCGATGTTCGTGTGACATCATGAATTGGGGTTCGCCATTTTGGCCCGATTGGGGCTCGATTTATCTGTTTTAATTTGAATTCCGGCAAACTTTCCGAAGTTCGATGCGTCATCCGGTCCGGCCCCTGATGATGGGCGGAATAAGTGGGCTCCGGCTTCGTTGAGGGTCCTTTTACCCTTTATACTTAACTCGGAAAAAAGATATACCTACTAACTTTATGAGAATCAATATTGTGTTTTGAGAGGTGTAGGCATGTATTAGAGTAAGTAAACATATTTCAAAATATATAGTTCATTACTTAGACATAATGGTCGATGTCGCGTGTACCAAATAACATTTTATGGACAAAAACGCATTATAAGCTATATTGATATTGAAGAACGGCAACGATAAAAAGTGTAGTCGGAAATTAGGGCAAGTAATACTGTACTTTTTCGGATAAAAAACAGGTTCTTTCTTTGACAATTCGCTTCGGGCGGGCTGTCATTATTAACATTTGAATTAGCGGACTTAAGTTTAGCTACTGGTAAAGCCATCCATAGTGTACAAAAATAAAAAATGACATTTTAAATTGAACTCACCGCTCGAGTCAAAAAATTTAAGCCGTTTTTAACCGACTTCAAAAAAGGAGGAGTTTCTATGTTCGTCTGTATGTTTTTTTATTGTTTATGTCCATCGATTATTCGAAGACGGCTGAACCGATTGAAATGATTCAAACGTTTACATCAGGTTTGTTCCCAAGTTGGTTTCTATTTTTTGAAATTTTGAAATCAGTCCAGTAGTTTTCAGGAAATCCTGATTGAATTTAAGTTTGGTAGTTTGAATATAAGTTTGGTAGTTGACAATGTTTTTTGCGAATAAATAAATTATCATTATCATTATCATCATCATCATCATTATTATCATCATTATCGGTGACACTATCAAACTACTAAACTTAAACATCAAAGAATAGGGACAAAACACTGTAATGGTTGCCACATACAGCGACTAGTATTATGGCTAATCTTATTATAGAAAAACTTAAGTGTTAAATGTGACTTACCCTCGAGCAGTTCTAGCGAAGCGCCGCCGCCGGTAGAGACGTGGGAGACCTTGTCCTCCGTGCCCCACTTAGCGCAACACGTGGCCGTGTCACCGCCACCTGTTCGACACGAGTTTGAGATTCTGTTTCTGAATGTACATGGTAAGGGCTGTGATAAGGGCAACAGGGTATTTGACAGTCTTTGTATTGAATTGCATATAGCAACCTAATGTAACTGAATGGCTTGTAGGAATGACGTTTTGAGTCAGAATTTCGAAACAAGAAAGTCATATGTCAAAGATCACACAATTCACACAGTTAACCACACATCGCATCGGCGGTTGAGTGGCTTTTGGTCCTGTAAGCTGTTATCAAAGTCAAGTACTTTAATCGTTTTTGTAAAAAAAAACTGCAATTGAGGATCCAAAAAAATTACTATTTGATTATATTCGTAAAAGCTACATGCATGCCAAGTTTCATGCTTCCTGCCGGATGGGACCATAATCTTAAATTTTTCGAGCTAACTATAGCCATAATAATAAAAATAAATACACCCAATTTTATATTTTCATCGTTTGTCAATGATTGTTGTCGGGCGTAAGTATTTTAGCATACAGTTGGGTGGGCGCTCAGGGTAAAAGGTTGAAAGCCCCTGATTTACATGATTCGATACCTCAGATTATAAAGTCGTAGTACTAGTTCGTTACTTTACAACATCATAACCTGTGTTCTGATATCGGAACTTATGTCACACAGCTAACTTTAGAATTTCAAAGAATTACCAAAGATGAATGTTAAAGATTTTTTTTAATATGTTGATCTTACCAATGATGGTGATTGTCCCATTAGCGGTTGCTTTCACGACACCATCCATTAGTGCTCTAGTGCCACCCGCGAATTTCTCGAACTCAAACACACCAGCAGGTCTGATAAAAGTAAAAATAATATAAGTATAGACGTTCGACCATTATACTCATTACACACCTATAGCCGTATTACAAAAGATTTTTAAACACTGTTTAACAACATTAAAAATCTTTTGTAATAACATTACTGGTGTTTAGATTTATTGCATAAAATTGAATATCACCATTTTGACAATCTATCATTATAAAGGTGCGTGTACACTAGCCCGTGCCGGCCGTAACGCATGCACAGCACACAGTGGATTTTTATTTGCTTTGTATGAATTCTTATAGCATCTGCGTCCACTATCCGCACGAGAAGGCTAGTGAACGCGCACCTTCTAAACTTTGTGTTAATTTTTGTTATAAAGCATAATTTATAAGACAGTTTGCGAATAATTACCCATTCCATACAATAACTTTAGCCCTGGCAATAGGTTCAGCAAATAGTTCCTGAGATTTAGGCCCGACATCGAGACCTAGCCAGCCATCAGGGATTCCGGACTCAACAGTAGCAATGCCAACCTATGAATAATATTTAAATTTGACAAAAGGCTGACAGGCACACAATACGGCACAACTATTGTACAGTCAGCGCCAAAATGATTTATGATCTGAACATTCAAACTTAATAAAATAGCTAAATATATGTCAAAAATACACCTTATCTCAAGATATTAAGGTGAACTTTCATTTTTTGTCTAGGAACATAATTTGTGTACTATAATGGACAGGTTAGAAAGCTCCGATCATTTTGGCACAGACATATTAGGTACAATAAAAATACTGTACACTGTAATCACATGTTAAAGAATCAGCAACTTCATGGGATAAGATAAATCTTTCACAGGTACTGGTCACTCACTGACTTACTTTCTTAAATCTAAAGATGGATCTAAAACAACAGTTTTTTATTAAATGTTGTGAACTAATTATGTGATGATAAAAATTCACTATTATTTTACATTCAGGATAACACTTTTTTGATCAAAACTAATTATGTGATGATAAAAGTTCACATATGTAGTTATAGGATTTTTTTACCCCTTGTCAAAAGTAAATATAAAGTAAAAGAATTAATAAAAAATAAAAAAATTGATGCAAAAAATATGAATTTTCTTTTATAAATTTACAGTATTTTAAATCCTAAATCTAGGCGCGTACGCTCAATCTAACGGTCAGCGAGCGAGCGAGCGGGGAAGTCATGTGGCGGGCAGACTGCGCACTGATTGGCGTGCGCTTACGCATTACGCAAGTGACGACAATTTCAATTTGTGTATGGGAAAAAAATAGTATATTATGCAATTAGTGAATAAAAGACGGATTTAAAGCATGGGATTTAGATGAATCCTGAGCGACTCGAGTGATTCACGGCCCTCGATATAAATCCGTTTTATTCAAGAGTTGCCTAAGTACTATACTTTATTTATACCATGACCATGACAAAAATAAAGTTTTAAGCGAAAACATTATTTGCACAAGGAGTTTGTATGTCGTGTATTCTTTGCACAAGGAGTTTGTATTGAGTATTTTTTGCGCTTTATAGAAAAAAAATTATATCACTCTTACCGTTGCATTTTCATCAAACTTATCAGCAGTCACAAAATCTACTGGAAGATGAACTTTGACATTATTTTTGACAGCTTTTTCTAAAAGTTTGGTGACAATTTTTGCTCCTTCAGCATCATACAAGGAACTGCCAATCTAAAAATATAAATCAAATTAATTTTGCCATAACTATTGAAGTGAAATAGCTTAAGTCTTTGCGCATTGTTTTTCATCTACACTAATATTATAAGAGAGGTAAAGTGGCATAGATGCAAGGGAAAGTGTACATACTAAAACCACATATCCTATTTAAATAAATATTTCTCCAGTGGAGAGATATGCTACACTCTGCCTGAGTAACATAGGCTGTATTGCAGACTAACACCCATATTCATGAACATTACCATAAGGTCTCACAGTGCCTTCCGGACAGATAGCTTTCCAACTACCAATCAAACGTAAAACAAACAAACAAATCACAGAGCTCTATTCCAACGCAGTGCATTCGTGTAGTCAAGGGTCGTTTGAGTATTGTTCTTGAATACGGGTGTAAGTCACAGGTGGATATTGGTAACTTAAAGATTGCAATACTTACAGCCATACCCTTAGTTTCCTTGAGGAATGTGTAAGCCATACCACCACCGATGATCATTTCATTAACTTTGTCCAGTAAGTTTTCAATCAGCAAAATCTTGTCAGCTACTTTAGCTCCACCAAGGATGGCTAGGAATGGCCTGAACAATTGAAAAAAAAAGAATACACAATACTTATTTAAGTTTGGCCTGGCGCATCTTCATAATTTTTTTAATATGGTTCAGATCAGAATTAGGGAATCACAAAGTGGTAGGGTGAACAAGTTTAATAACCCTATCGAGTAAGATAAACTTCTTATGAATTTATATTACCTTTCTGGCTCATGCAGGGCCTTAGCAAAGTACTGCAATTCTTTCTTTAGTAAAAATCCACTGGCTCTCTGTTCAAAACCATCCCCCATCATTGAGCTATGTGCTCTGTGGGCAGTACCTGTTGATTGAAAATGGATTGAGACTCAGTATAATTAACACCATGGGCATTTTCTTTTTAATTTTTATCAGAGTTTCAAAGTCAGTTTATTTTTAATTCCTTGATATTTAAGTAACAGATGATCAAACAATCAAAGATATCAATAATTTAAAAATGTGAATTAGTTAGTGTCATATCAACAAAATATTTTATATCAAAATCAGAATTTATACTTAATACTTAACCATGTAAAATGAGTAAATCAAATTTTACCAAATGCGTCATTGATGTATACATCCCCCAACTTCCTCAAGCTGGCTCTGAATGCTTTGACCTTCTCAGGATCAGCTTTGACTTTAGCACCACTAGCGTCAACACCCTTTCCTTCCTCCTCAACATGGAATCGAAGGTTTTCCAGGAGGATAATAGAGCCCACTGGGGGGTCAGCACACGCTGCTTCAACTTCAGCACCCACACAGTCCGGCAGGAAAGTTATATCTCTACAACAAAATTGGAAGACAATATTCTATAATTTTACGTTCATATTACATATATTTGTCAAAGATTACAGTGACTGCAAAGGTCCATGTTAACACACCTATTTAACAGCTTCTTCAACTCTTCAGCAACCGGTTTCAAAGTGTATTTCAAGTTTGCCTGACCATCAGGACGACCCAGGTGTGACATAAGAACCACAGATTTTGCTCCCTTTTCCAGGGCATATTTGACTGAATCCAAGGCCGCAACGATGCGCTGGTTGTTTGTAATGACTCCTTCTTTTAGTGGGACATTGAAGTCGACTCTAGAATAATATTTATCGAACAATTTTAGTCAGAACTTGACAGAAAATACGATGATTTGTTTTGTGCTGAATTAAAACAAAACTTACCTCATAAGTACCCGCTTGCCAGCTAAATTGAGAGCATCAATACTTAATTTGTTTAGAGCCATTTTTAGTAGAGTTTACTATAGTAAAAACTTCGGTAAATTCAGGACCTATTCTCATAAAATGTCAAATTTAACCTTGATTGTGTCAAAAGGGTCAAATTTACTTGCCATATGAAAAAAGTTTCTTTTATTATTTTTATTATGGGCCTATTCACGATCTCCAAGCTAAGATTAGACCTATTATTACTTTAAGGCCGCCAGTAACGATCAATTGTGGTTGTCAATTTTTAAGTCTATGTTATTATTGAAGGAATCGACAACGACAATGAACGGACCGAACCTACCGGAGGACGCGGCGCGGGAGGGCTGAGGTATATTTAGTTGTTCTGTTATGTTGGCACTATCGCTTGCCTTCGCGAAGCGAAATATGCACGCATTGAGACGCCTGAATTTAGAATGTTCCTTGATTATCTACGCTGAAACTGATGAAGAATTGTGCGTTAATGAGAACTATTGTGTAAATTCGTTCGTAAAGTGTGATATAAACTGTTGTTCGGTGTGTAAAAGTGACTGCTTTGGGTGACGAACAAAAGAATACGTAGTGCGTCGAAAGTTGAAACATGGTGCCGCTAGGACCGGGGCCCGGCCACCCAGCTGCACATCAAACACACGGCGGGCCCTCAGCAAATATTTCAGGACCAAATTCGCTATCTCAAAGTACTCCACAATCAAACAAGTCCTCAGTGGCGGTAAGTGTCTATTGAAATTACTTCGGCTTGCGTCAGGCGCGGGCGGCACATGTTTATGTAACTTAACTTTTTGTGAGCGAGCACGTGCGATTTGGCGCTAATATCATTGTCGGGTTTCAGAAGCCGAACTATACGTTAAAATTTACGCTTGCTGGTCACACGAAAGCAGTATCATCAGTAAAGTTCAGTCCCAACGGAGAATGGTTGGCTAGCTCCTGTGAGTATAAAAATACGAGTCATATTCATTTGTATCTCAACAGCTGTATGCAACCCACTTTTCACGATTATTCTTGCCAGCATAGTTGAACTGGTGAATAATTAACTCCGAACTGACTACAATGCTAAATACCTAAGTATAGACTTGTTTGATAGCAAAATCTATCAATGTTATATTATTTGTTTATTAATTATTATTCATTGTATGTATGCCCCATGGGAAACAGGCGTGAGTATATGTATGTATGTATGTATGTATGACCTGACAAATTAAAATGTATTTGAAAAAATAAAATGATTAGCCTGAGTAACACATTTTGTTGTCCCAGAAAACTAGATAAGTTTGTGACCTCATCTCATTGCACATTATGGACAAAATTTATGATAAATTTAATTAATTTGAGTTGATAAGAACTTAAAATATTTACAAAGTATTTTTTGTTGCATTGTTCATTAGTTTAAAATGTGAAACTTGTAATATTTTATACTTTGCTATGAATTCTGCCTTTTTTGTGCAATCATTAAGTTCAAACATGACCTTGGTGTTCTACACCATGTGAATAGTTTACTTCTTTCCTACTAACTCTATCTAGTACTTTATATTTCTATAATATGCTTGGTAGTAGGTATGTTATTGAAGCCAATATCCTAGATTTTATTATGGAAACTGATAACTTGCTCTTTCAGCTGCTGACAAACTTATTAAAGTGTGGGGTGCATATGATGGCAAATTTGAAAAGACTATATCTGGACACAAGATGGGAATCAGCGACGTGGCATGGTCATCAGACAGCCGGTTGATTGTTAGTGCTAGTGATGACAAAACTTTAAAGGTAATTTTAATGACTTATAATAATGATTAAAACCTGAAAAAAATATATCTCAGTACATAAAACTAAGATATATTTTTCTTATACTACAATTTTCTTCAAACAACTATTCTCTTAACTCAGTGGGCCTCCTCTAGATCTTTCCATTGCTGCAATAAAAAAAATGTCTTATAAGCCTAAGCTTGATTACTTTTAATCATATTTTTAAATCATATTTTTAAATCTTAAATACACTTTTTAAGTACAAGTAACAATAAAACTGTGATGTATGGTGAATCTTAAAAGTGGGAATTTAACGTTTCCAAAGAATCCATAAAGAACTATGCCAGACTATTACAGAATATTACATTACAGAAGTAAAACTACACTTTATCTTTTGATTTGGGATAAGTTTGCTTTAGAAGCTTGCTTTCCCAGGCTGTTGAACTTTTATCATTGTCAACATAAGGAGATAAGATTGTAGCAACCTCATATAAAAAAAATATAGAGAACAGAACTTAAACTTATTTTAATATCAAAGTTTTAATAAATTATATTAATTTATTTATAATCTTAAGAATCATAATGCTACTTATATGTTTTATTTAAAATCCTTTGTTACAGGTTTGGGAATTAAGTTCAGGCAAATGCTTAAAAACTCTAAAAGGACATAGCAATTATGTGTTTTGTTGTAATTTTAACCCACAAAGTAATCTTATTGTATCAGGAAGTTTTGACGAAAGTGTCCGGATATGGGACGTTAGAACAGGTACATCAATGGTCACTTTTAACTTTATTCAATTATAATATGGCTAATAGTTAATATATGTGACCTAATTTATTTTCAGGCAAATGTTTAAAGACACTACCCGCACATTCAGATCCAGTATCAGCTGTGCATTTTAACAGAGATGGAAGTCTTATTGTCTCATCTAGTTATGATGGATTATGGTGAGAAACAATTCTTAGAATGTCTAAAGCTTCAAATCTTATTACTGCCTTATGAAATTTCCTGAAAAGATGGCTGATGTGCATGTTTAATCACTTGTTAGGATGGTTTTGACTTTCCCCAATAACTTATTTATTTCACAATTTCAGTCGAATCTGGGACACCGCTTCAGGCCAATGTTTGAAAACACTGATTGATGATGACAATCCTCCAGTATCTTTTGTTAAATTCTCACCAAATGGAAAATATATCTTAGCAGCTACACTGGACAACACTCTAAAATTATGGGACTACAGCCGTGGCAAATGTTTGAAAACATACACAGGACATAAGAATGAAAAATATTGTATTTTCGCAAACTTCAGTGTCACTGGCGGAAAGGTAAATTTTTTATTTACATTGTATTTCTTTAGCATTTACAATAAATTGTGTTACACAATATTGTCTCGGTCTGTAGTCAGTCTAAAAGGTTGCGCAAGCATGCATCTTCTGTTTCTTTTTAAATGAAAAACAATTTGTATGAAATTATCTGTCAGGTCCGTTATCAGTAACTGGAACATAACAGGAACCTGTGAAATTGGGTCTTAGACCCTCTTTATGTTACAAATTAAAAAGATACGGTAAATTAAATGATATCTGACATATATTTTAAGCATTGTTTTGAATTTATTTTTAGAAGGCTCTTGCCGTTATTGCCTTATGGTTAACACAGAGAAATCTATCCGTGGGATGTAGAAAGAGTATTTATGATTACAACATACTATGACGGATTTTGTTGTTGGTATTATGTCATACATTGTATTTGAACCAAAAATCATGATTTCATTCATGGACTTGTTAAAATGTTTGCAAAAAATGCCACTAGGATGTGATTCATAGTTTTTCTATTGTCAAGCTGTTACCATGCGGACTGGTTTCCTTTGCATAGCAACAGTTTTATGAAGATTTGGCTTAGTTTTCATTGACCTTGCTCTCCTTTTTATCTGACTGCTAATATTGTTACACGAAAGCTGTTATGTAACACGGTTAATAGTCGATATTGGTTTTCATTTAAGATTTTTTTTTTGGCGTTCTATTCATAACATGTCTGTGCCACTGACTTGCAAAATAGTTACAACATAATTTACATCATAATGTCAATAATGGTGAAATAGAATCTGAACCTTATTACCATTGGGTTGAAAGACTCATGCTTATTAGAAATTCATGAGTGATCTAGGCGCGCCCTTTATGCTATTAATGCTGTGAGCAAATATGCACTGCATACAATCAATATTTGGACTATATAAACACTCCAAATACTTATTAAAAAAATATTACTAAGTTTAACTAAATATATAAAAGGGTTTTAGCCCTATATAGGCCTTTTCTATGGTTGATAATGTTTAATAACAATAAATGGTTGGTTTTAATTTTAGACTATCCAAACATGCTATGGTGGTAAATATAGATAAAAAAAAATTAGGGCCCTATTAATAAATATACTCTTACAGGTTTCCTTTTTGTTTACGAGCTTCTTGAAATATAACTTATTACAGTGTAGAATAAGAACTTATTACAGTCTAGCTAGGGGTTCTACAGTGGGTTGCGGATGACCTACGCGGATGTCCGCGACGGACGGTAAAACATACTAGGCATCTACAATGCGTTCAGTGCGACGCGGACGGTCCACGTCGCGGGGAGCTCCGCTAGCGAAAGGAAATCCGTCCGCGCTGCTCCTCCGCGGCGCTGGCCCGGGTGTCCGCGTGTGGACGTTCTGTCGTACTAATGTAGTAATTCAGTGCTCGACGGACGGTTCACGTCGCACTGCATAACTGTTTTAACCCGTGCAGATAAAGAACATCTGTAATTAGTGGGACCTACATATTTATATGCCCACTATTATCTGTGAGAGAGATAGCATGACCACCGGCCGCCACTTCAAGGATTGTTTTTTTATCTGCACGGGTAAATACCACTTTCATTCACGATCCGTGTGGCACTTAACGATGAATTCGTCCGCGACGAACGCATGCACTAGTCGCACTGATTCAGGCCAGGACTGTAATAAGTTTAAGATTCTACATCTCAATACAGACTGTCGTCGAACCGAATGCGTCGTAAAGCGTACTTATTTTGTTATGTACGGCCTCGCTTGAATCCAGTTACATAGAAATGCGATAGCGAGCCGTGATTCTATGTGACTAGATGCAAGCAACACCGTACATTACAAAATATTAACGCTTCGTCACGCACTCGGTTCGCTGTCTGTTTGACGAGGGCCTAACAATACTTCGTTTTCAGTGGATAGTATCGGGTTCCGAAGACAACCTTGTATACATCTGGAACCTGCAGTCCAAAGAGATAGTGCAGCGGTTGTCGGGCCACACGGACACCGTGCTGTGCACCGCGTGCCATCCCACCGAGAACATCATCGCCTCCGCCGCGCTCGAGAACGACAAGACTATCAAGCTTTGGAAGAGTGATACTTAATATTATGCTGGTGAGTTGATGGATATTTTATGTAATCAAACTATTTGTCCATTCTATGCCATTAAATACTAAATTATGGACAACACCATCATACAATAAGGCCACCTGCGTTATGGTAATAAGAATTTCGATAAATCATACTACAGATAAAACCTAACGACCACTCCTTAAGGCTGCATAGTCTGCACACTAGCGCCGCCATTGGAAAAAAATCATAGTGCTTAAATAAAGACAAAATTGTGAATTATCTCTCTGTAGTGCACTCCGTAGAAGCTTAGTGGTTCTTTTTCTTCTCTTAAACAATATTTTCTAGCCTGTCGTTTAGTTAAAAGAAGTTTATTGTTAAAAGTGGCCACTTATCGCAAAAAAACTCCATTTAACTTAACGACAGGATAGAAAATATTGTTTGAGCGATAAAAAGAACCACAAAGCTTCTACAGAGTGCACTACAGAGAGATAATTCACAACTTCGTCGTTATTTAAGTACTATGATTTTTTTCCAATGGCGGCGCTAGTGTGCAGACTACGCTCCCTTAAATCAAAGCCTAGCACACTGTATTTACACACGCTTTAATATAGTATAATGGGGTTTAGCTCTGTACTGCGAGTAGTCGCGTTGCAGCGATATCTTATGTGAAGATATCGAGTGCTCAACTGCGGCGCTGCTAAGTGAACGCTCTCACAATTTTTATTGCGTTATTAGCTAGAGTAGTTATAGCTCATCGCCGTACGTGGTTATTGTAAGAATAATTTCAGAGATATTCTATACAAGGTGTTACAAAAATACCCCTAATGCCGAATATGGTATATAGGGACCATCAAACTGAACAACTTTTACTATGGGACCAACTCTGAAATCGCGAAAAAAAAATCAGCTGTTTCATACAAAAATTAAAATCGAAAATATCAAAATGTATGAAACAGCTGATTTTTTTTTCGCGATTTCAAAGTTGGCCCCATAGTAAAAGTTGTTCAGTTTGATGGTCCCTATATACCATATTCGGCATTAGGGGTACTTTTGTAACACCTTGTATATGAACGCGGGAAGAGGTTCATATGAGACACTCATGCGGTCTCCGTACATTATGATTTAGGAAATCCGACTTGATGCGATTTGTGTCTTTAGGGTCCAATTTAGTGCTGAAGCACAGAATTAGTATAGTATTGACGTACAGAACGGCCACGCTCCGCCTCCCGCCGAGCCGAGATACCGCACCTCACCCCGACAATCGGCGGTAAGATCAGCGGTTCTTCTCGGGCCGTGTCGCGCGCGCGAGTTGTCAGTGGTACGAGCACAGAGGCTAACATAGAGCTCAACAGATGTCAAAAGTCAACTAAGGTTCACGCACACATTCGCAGCGTGTACAAACGTAATCTGTTAATGTTGTAGTCGAATCTCACTTTTTGTATGGCGTGTCTGGGGTGTGGCTGAAGTAAAAAATCGGATATCCTAAATCGGAAAGTGTGGATTGGGTTAATTTTGTGTGTATGGCATTGTTGAAGTGCATTGTGGAACTCCAATAGATGGCATTGCACCAATCAAACACCGATTGAAAATGTTCATATCATAATACGAAGATGAATATAATTTTTATACTACCTGCTCGTCAATGGCATATTATGTGTCATGCAAACCTTTCCTAAAGTAAGTCATTTTTCCCATGGGGAATAATGTGATTTGAATTTGGAATGCAACCCTTGTAGTCGTGCTTGATCGATGTTGGTTTCAAAAAAGTTTAGGTGCAATGAGATCTTATTCTGAGTTAGGCTATGTTATCATGAAAACTTTTTACGAAATTCATTTTCACCCGCGCACCAAGAAGGATTTATTTGAATGTCGAACTGACCACTACAGAATAGACGACAAAAACATAAACTCTAACCCAACTATAAATGTACCAAAGAATGTAACTTTGTCGTTGCACAATTATTGGTGTAATGTTTCTAACATAACTTTTAATTTTCAATAAATATTCTTAATTTTTCATATTTTATTATTCTAACTTTAAATAATTACTTAAGTACTTTCTTTATAACAGTCATTGGTTTCAATTGCCTCGCAGAAAGTATAAAAAGTAGAGTATGCATCGCGGGCTTAAATGTGTATTTGTCATGGGCGATCTTGAACACCTCGTACTCAGGATTCTAGCCTTAACTCCCTCGCTCCGCTCGGGAGTTAACCATAGAATCCCTCGTACTCGGGGTTCAATAATAGCGCCCGGGACACAATACACTACTTTAAGCCCTTATTGCATAATCTACTATTATTTATTTGCCACAAACATGGTACACACGACGGCACCTCAGACTATACATGTTGACTTTGAGACCGCCTTTATGCCCTACGTAATAAAAGCTGTTTTCGCAGTTTAACTGTATAACCTGACGTGCTGTCGTTCGTACTTACATTTGATGTTCTAAGTAGTTTCACCTGGGCTAATTCTTCATATCATACAATGATTTTCTTAGCTATGTGTTATCGAGTAGTAGACAGAGATTTCTCAACTAGTTGAAATTTATTTTACCAACCCATTGAATGTAAACTTTGTTAATTATTGTAATGGAAAATGACGTCACTTTAAATGCCGACCTCATTTTTCAAATTTTGACGACTCTGTATGAAAGATACAGGGAGAAAAAAGCAGCCCTAGACAAGTTTCTTGCCGGTTCTTCTCGTTACAAGGTCTCCCGCTTAGGGTTTGCGAATCGATGGCGTAGCTTCTTTGGCATTCACAAGTGCTTGTAACAGCCTGGACTGAATAAATGAGTTTTGAATTTTGAAAAAAGTTTTAAAAGGTACACAGGCATGAAAATAATGGGTACAAGTTAAAAAAAAATACAGATACAATATCACTGATTATGTTTATATTTGTTACAGGTCACAGTACCAATAAATGCAGTGATCTGTATAGTTCGGCTCCATATTGCGAGCCGGCGAGCCTGGCTTGTGCGTAGTTAGTGAGTGTACCACCCGGTACCGGACAATGGAATCTTGATCCGATGCATATTTTACTATTATTTAGTTCACAGTGAAACGTGTGCATTTTCGGTTGTTATAAGATATACATATTTTTCTATCTGACATGCAAATGAAAGGTATGAAGTGTTTTAGCCATTATGTTTAGTTAAGATTAAGATTATTAAGAATTCCGCTTAAGAATAACTTGTTGGATGCAATTAAAAATTTAGTAGTTAATCGTGTTTTTTTATTTAATACATTTTATGAAAGTCCTCAAAAGCTGATAATAGAAATAATTTTAAGCCAACAACTAAATCATTAGATTTATTCAGATTTGTTAAAACTAAAGAAGATAAAGTATTTTTTTTTTAATTTAGTATTATATAAAGATAAAGTAAACTATGTGTCCTTGATTAAAGGCATGCTATGTAGTCAGTGATATTATTTTCCTTCGAGATTCTTTAAGCCCGATTCACACATATCAGTGAAGTCACAGTTCCAGCACAGTACCGCCACTGTGATAATTAATCTTTCATACATTCTCTATGAACGCTTCCATACCTGTCAGTGTCAGTGACGAGACAGTGCTCTCAGTGTCAGTGAACACGACCGTGTTCATAGAGAATGTATGAAAGAATAATTGTCACGGTAACGGTACTGTGCCGGAACTGTGACTTCACTGTTATGTGTGAATCGGGCTTTAGAATGCACGAGTACAGTCACAGACATTAAAACATACACAGTACGAGCACAGTACACACCATAGAACCATTTCACATAATTTACTTCTATGACATATCACATCAGTTATCACACTTTTTTAACACGTTTAACGAAACTCAATTTAACGTACACGGGCTCTTTAAGCGGGTTGAATGTTGCAAAGTGGCAGCACTGACGCAGTCGTGTATGGTGATTAGGTCACTGTTTATTGTTTTGTTTGGCACTTTAAATTAATAGTAATATGAAAAAATCTTTAGTAAAATAACGATATTTAAATAAAAATATCGTGCCGATATCGAAATAAAATGTAAATAAAATTATCGTGCCGATATTGAACTAAAAATTACAATTTTATTTAAACAGAAATATCCATAATATGGATGTAGAGTACACACCAATCTTCAATGCGTATTGTCATTGAATAAATTTATAAAAATACACTATAAATAAATTTATAGTGTGTCCCAGTGACGGGAAGTATTCATGGTATTTATGCCTTAAGTTATCACATCTGTGGAAGTTGGAAACAATGTCTGAACTACGGCGTATCTCCTAAGTAGAGTTACTGTGAACTTTACTTGCTATCTATTAATATACTAACTCGTGTGTTTGACATTGTCTTGAAGCCCAAGACAGGGTTTCTATCCGGATCAAGAATTTAAGAAGAATATGGTTTTAGAGACCTCATACTGTATTGCGTCTTTTTCTTCGATCCTGGATGCATCGTGTTGACAAAGGTGAGTACTTAACTACATAATGAACTATGACCACAGAATAAAATAAAAGTGACGCCACACTGTGATTCTATTTACTGCTTCAAAGTGTTGTGTTGGTCATGGCTGTCTCATAGCTGCAAATGTTAAATCCGTACTCAATGTGTGATTTAATATCATCATCCTCGTGAGGCATTTATTGTCCCCACTGTTGTGGCACAGTCTTCCTTGTAGATGGATAAGGGCCATAATCTATCATGCGGGCCTAATGTAGATTGGTGGGTGTTAACCACTGAAAATGCAGCCGACCCACGGCTTACCGTGCTTTAAGTTTAGCTAGAGTGGAGATAATACATTTTTGGTCACCTTTCCGATTAATGACGACCGCAGAATGCGCTTCGCCGTTGTGCCATCGAGTTCCTATTGATGACTCAAATAGACTGCACACTAGCGCCGCCATTAGAAAAAAAAGTGCATAAATAAAGACCAAATTGTGAATTGTCTCTCTGTAGTGCACTCCGAAGAAGCTTATTCACAAAGCTTTGTGGTAATTTTTACGCTAAAACATAATTTTCTAGTTCGTCGTTTAGTTTAATAGTTTTATTGCGAAAAGTGGCCACTTTTAGCAGAAAATCTCCATTAAACTAATTTAGTAGATTACAAACCTTTCCTATTTTGTAACATGTTACAGTTCACATTACTGAAGTATTACATGTAGGAACGTCTGAAAATGCTGCTGTCTATTTTCTGGTTCGATGTCAGGAATAAAAATACTTTGTAGTTCTTACTTTGTTTTTAATGTAGGGATGCGTGTACAGTTTACTTAAGTACGGTTTTAAACTGTAGGTACATTCTGTTGATTTGATACCGCGATATCTGGTTGAGATAACTAAGCATGTTTCGTATAACTAGAATATGCCGTTTGGGAGCTCGATTAATTTGCGTTTACTGTAGTTATGAAAGCACATGTGTTCGCATAATTTAATTGTCTGTAACGTATGTACTTAGTTTCCTATAATTACTTGATGCCCAAGTTCTCGTGTTGTACTTGCTTAAGGATGTAATGAAGTATAATGAAAACTTAACAAATAATTTTAATAAAAATTGTGGTATTATACTTCTAGACGAAATAAGATTGTAAATTACCTACCTACTTACATTAATAAATTACCTAATATTACTTAATACAATTATGTCGTTAATTTATGTAAGTACCTCGTGTAACGAAACTTTTTCACAAAATATGAAAATAAATATTAAATAATAGAAGACCGAGCTACAGAGCATTTAATTAAGTCTTAGTTATCTTTATACTTCTGTTGAAATCGAATGTTTGCAAATATTTGATAAACGATGAAAGAGTCTGCCACTTAGCTCCTCCCTAGGTACTCGTTATTTTTAATGGCGGCAGTATACGTTTTCCAAGCGTTGTCGGTATCCATAAAAAAGGTATGCAATCGACGTTCATTTTTTTTTTTATAGACGATGGAAGGCAGCGTCAGTAGATGAAAAATGCATTCATTAATAGAAACTGCTTTTCAGAAATGGAATTTCTGTATGCTCTTAAATAGAGTTGTAAACTGAGGCCTTTTTAACGGAGGCGGATGCGGAGGCGGAGGTGCACAACTGGATCTCGGAAGCGGAGGTTAACGGAGGCGGAAAAAACGGAAAAGCGAAAGATTCTTAATTGTTTATTTAAAAATGAAATCTATCTATTATTGGTAATCGAAATTTACTTTAAATACGGGTCGAATTGAGTACCTCCCTTCTTTTGAAGTCGGTAATGAAATCTATTATTGGTATTATATTATTATTGGTTATGGTGTCATCTTTTTTTTTGTATAAGAAAAAATGTTTTTGTTCTTCAACCTATACATAGTGTGTGCTATCCAATTAAAGGGATAAAGCGATAAAAAGTACCACTAAGCTTATTTGGAGTGCACTCCAGAGTGATAATTCACAATTTGGTCTTTATTTAAGCACTATGATTTGTTTGCCAATGGCAGCGCTAGTGTGCAGACTTCGCGCTCTTAAGAGCAATAAGCACCTCCGTAAAGGGACCCGTTTGAAAGCACAACACGTCTTTGCGTTCGTGTCTATAAATTTTTAATATCTATCTGCTATCATATTAAACGTCGTTGGAGTGCAAAGCATACCTAGGTACCTAGTCTGTTATTTTACTACTTATTGCAAGAGCTGCATTGTTAGGGTTATGGGCTCTCTTATTTAGTAGCATCAGTGGAAATATAAAAGCGTAAGCAATGAGTAATAAATTCACACATTAAAAATCGTCTCTAGGATAAACAAACTCAATGACAACCTCTGTCCTCTGTCATAGTAACAAACAAAAACATTGGTTTTGCAACCTCCTTAATATGCATTCCTCTAGTTATTTTATAACTGTCGTAGTTTATAGTTACCATTTATCACTAAGAACATAGAGCATGAAAAAATGCTATTCCGTACTGACAATATCATAATATATGGTTTTATGATAAGTGAGTTTCAACTCTAATCATTAACCTGTCGTTGGATATCAGCTTTTAACCCTTTAGTCTAGGTAATAAAAATAGCTGTTAGAAAAATCAGTCCATGGTATGTTGGTTGGCACGGTTCTACTTGATGCAGTGGTAATAAATGTTTTATGCGAGCTCTACGAGTTCAACTGCAGTATTTCAATTAGAAAGAAGTGTCCCCATTATTCACATGTGGGGTTTATTGAAATTAAAAAGTAATAAAACGTTTTTTTAACAATAATAAATAAAGAGGTACATATACTGTTTTCACATAGGAGTTTGAAAATAAATACAACAAGACTCGAAAAAACGTACGTTATGAAAACGTCTTTCTTTTAGGGTAAGTCTACCATTTTTCAAGTGGCCTTGATTCAGTAGGTTAACTACCAATTTCGCATTTGCCTAGTTGCCTACATTAGTTTCTACTGACTATTTAATAGAAAATCGAAAACTAGATAGCTTTACCTAAAAAGCTCATTTTAAAAGTAAATTAGAAAATTAAAACTGAGAGTAAATATAAACGAGCTTAAATAGGGTGTAGAATGTTTATTTCACTTTACCTATTTATTTTGGATCTATTAAAAATCCCTCTCCATCTTCATTATCATTAAAAAATCCAATAACAATTTAAAAGTTAATGAAATAATTTAAGTAAGAACGAACAGTTCTTATTTTCTTATTACCTACCGCGTAGGTAGTACAACCCGCGCAGATAAAGAATGGGATTGAAAATGAAGGCTCACCGCGCTTACAACAACGAGTGTGGGTGGGAGAGCGATAGGTGTGGCGTTTAGTGTGCGAGCGAGAAGTGAATATGAACGACGCCATTTCTAATCCCATTCTTTATCTGCGCGGGTAGTAAGTACTTGGGATTATCCCCTTATATTGGTCAATTGGTTCATTATATTTTGTTCTAAAACCTTTCGTGAGTAATACCAAATGAAAAAGTTTTCTGAGACAATTCAAAAAATATACCACACATCATTACATTTCAGCCACTTTTTTTTCTATTTCGAGACTTTCGAGTGAATTGCACTTGCTATGTTAAGTACCTACTAAGCTTTAGTAGAATTGGGTACCCCGGTTAATTTTACTTAGTTTGAGAATTTCAACCTACGTAATGATTTCGAATGTTGGCGAAATATTTCTTTATTTGCGTTTAGTGAAATCGAAGTCACGTCTTTGTACGTGCGACATTTCATTGATAAAGATTGTCGACTGGATTTTTTTATTCGCTTCGTATCAAACGGAATTACTTGATACAGTTAAATGTAGAACTAATAAAAGAGAACAGTATTTTTGTACAAATAATTTATAAGTTTAATTGTAATTGGCTCCCTGTAAAACTGCCTTTTGGGCCTTCAAAGAAAAAAATACCTATACCTACCTATTCTTTAACACTTAAAATGGTGGACTTAAAGCTTAGATCTATTCTATACTTTGCTTGGAAGCAAGCTTAGTTGGAAAGCCTCTGCGTAATAACGACTCTATAGACGGGAACACTGCGATTAAAGTGGGAAATAAAAACGCAATTTTCTTAGAGTGCAGTATGTTTAGCGTATATTTTATAAATAATGATATGAACGTCTACACAGTGCCCACGGGATTGAGGTTCTCGTATTTTGTAGATATCATAAAAGGTGTAAAAAAACCCTCAACGAATCTGAAGCCCACGCATTCCGCCCATCAGCAGGACCATTTTTGTCTTTTAGACTACCTATGCCTGGGAAATTGCTATAAAGTTATCGAATTTTTTTTTCAAGATTTATATGAAAACCAATTTTATATGTTATTATCTAATATTTGTCCAAAGATGCATAATCAAAATTTTAAGTATTTCGTTACAAACAATGACTTCAAAACGTTATACATTATCTACTCAATGTATCTCATGCGCATGAACAAACACTGCTCCTCAACTAAATTAAATGAAGTTTTGAGTTTTACGATATCAAGGGCTGATTTTTCAATGCTCAAATAAAATTTATTCTTTAGATAACGTATTACGAATACATATTTTTTTACATTCGTTTGTCTGTCAAATTTATTGAATGATAAAATAAAAAAATAAAAATGGTTAATAATTTAACTGGCTGATATCTGTTACCTGAGGATTGGAAAATCATCATCAATACTGTTAAGTTAAATAACCTTTACTTGTTATAGTTCAATTAGTTCATGAAGTGTTTACTTGTTGTAGGTAAGTAACTCAGTAAGTATTTAATAACCATTTTACTTTCCTAATAGCTCATTGTCATACAGTATGTATGACAATATAGCTATTTAATTTAATTAGATATTCATTTGAGTCTTTCTATTCACACCACATCGGACAAATCTACGTGATTTTTGGTGCGTGTATCAATGTAGTGTTTGATTTTTGATAAATAAACAAAAAAAAAACTCGACCGCACGCCGCGTGTGCGTACGTTGCGTGGTACTGTTTGCAGTGCACTTTTAACACCAAAAATGAAAATACTTTCCCAACAATGACGCCATGGGCAGAATACGTAAACTCGGCTTCGTTGAGGGTCTTTTTACACTCTGTATGATCATGATTTATAATCCCATGAATAAATCAAAATAAATGCTGTTGTATGACATTAATTTTAGGATAGGAGAGTGGTGAAGTAGTACCGAGTAACAAAATAATTATGCTATAATGCCCACTACATTGGTAATATAAGTAATCATCATAAATGACTTTCTCCTCTAGATATTAAGGAAGAGGAATAGGAAGTTACATCGTACTTACGCATATTATTACAGGCTCATCTTTCAGATCAAACATTTTCTCATCAAAACGCAGCTTGTTAATATCCATCTAAGCGAAAGTAATATTGGAATAAGTTTAAATCCAAAAACAGTCAAAACTCCGAGTCAATTTACCCTTCGTTTGCATAAACTTCCGTAATCAATACGTTATGATAACGAATTCAGCCGTCAATGTCTCGATTTTCGAGGCACATTAAATTATCGGAATACTTAAAGGTGGAGATGACGGTCGCACCAAATTTCGGGGTAAAATACATAGAAGTATTTACGCCCCTGATATTATTTCTGCGTCTTATTCCTTAAGGCATAGCTTTTAAATTTATATTGATAATGTAGAAGCTAAGTTTGTGATCGGTTCTTTAGAAGCGATATTAGTACGAAACTGGATTTGGGCACACTGTTTGCGTTAAGCTGAATTTGGTAATTTGAATATCATGATTCTTTGAAAAATTGTCAAAGGTACACTAAGTATTAAGCAGATAGTTCCTACAAAGGTAAGTCGTTCATCTCGTTTAAGCTAAAGTAGTTAATATTTGATTATACTTGTAAATCCCAAATCAAATCAGGGAACCCTAACATATTTTTAATACTTATAATTAAAATCACAAACTAATATATATAATTAGTGTAGTGTGGTAATATGTATTCAAAGTACAACTTAAATAACATTCCGCATTCAACTAATTAGAGTTATACATTTTACGACTGCAATATAAACTCAAATTAGTAGAAAGCGGAATGAATGTAGGTATTTCGACTATAATTTACTTATTCCTGTAATACAATTTATCTAAGCTTTTTCGTGTTCTGTGGTCCTGTAAACGTCATAATAATGGAATTACTAAAACTGTAGTGGCTCTGTGAGCTGTAGACCTAGCGTTTGTGACATTTTTGAATATTTTTCGAAATGGCAGAAATATGATTTTTCCCCATATCTCCGCCATTTTGAAAAATTTCGAAAAACTGAATCGTCAAACAATAACCATATAAATATCGAACTGCTTACAACATTTCATGAAAATCGGTTCAGAAATGTCTGTAGAGGAGACAGCCGGACAGCCGGACATACGAAACCATTTTTGCCCAAGCTGAAACGGAGACGCTTCGCTCGCGCTTCGCGCTCGCTTGGTCAATTACTTTGTACAAGTTCAAAAAGCCAGAATTTTTAAATTGCAACGCAAATTGCAATGTCATTTTTCAACAATTACATTATTACCGGACTGTCTGTGCACGAATGTGCAAATATTGTAATAAGTTACTTATATTTTTCACTATTTAGTCTGCAAAATGTTGATTGTCCTCATACAACGTGCCAGCATGTGTTTAAGGTAAATCTTTTAAACTTTTTCCTTATTGGTCCAGACAGTCCAGAGTTAGTTGGCGGGTACCTATACCCGGGGGTCCATCAATCATAGCCTAATGGCGGTAGAGGACAGATGACCGCACCCCTGTCCACGCAGACGGATGAAGTGTTACCATATACGAAACGGAAGACAAGTGCGACTGGCGGCGGGTCTCTGTTACGAAGTTGTTTCCGTTTTAGTTTAAGCTTAAGCTTACGCCTACCACATGGTTAGGTTAACTATATGGTAAGCGTAAGAAGAAGGGTACTAAACTGAAATACTTATAAATAAACATTATTTGCAATAATAATATAATTGTATACCTAATTAGAAAAATTGGATGACTTTTGGCTAAGAGCGAGAAAATGTTTCATATTTTCCCAGAGAAATGACTTAGTTTTATATTATTTTATTGTAAGAAAATACTATACTATACTAAAATACAAGCGTCGTAGTTGTAACATCTTTCCACTTTTGTAATTTGAATCTTTCTATTCCGTTCCGATGCAGTTTTGCACAATAATATTATTTAATGTGTAGTTTACGTGATAAGGTAATAGTAAAATTCGGCATGTATCGGATAACGTGTAAAAAATTGAGGAAATGACTCAATAGGTTAGTGACTCTGAGCAACAATGAATGAAAAATCAAGCATCATCTGTAGATGACGAAAAACTATGCAGCGTGGTAACGTTAAAGTATCAGCCGACATGGATAGCGCGGTCGTAGAGTCGTAGCACACACAGCACGCACTACAAAAAACTACGCAGCGCGGTTCATCAGGGCGGGCGATGATGCAATAACTGATTAATTAATTAATTGGCAATAACTGATCAATAAATAAATTATCAATAACTGATAATTAATTGGCAATAATTGATTAATTAATTATTGCATCATCGCCCGCCCTGATGAACCGCGCTACGTAGTTTTTCGTAGTGCGAGCTGTGACTGCTACGACGCTACGACCGCGCCATGTCCATGTCGCGGTTGGTCCATTTACGGAGCTTTTCTTTTTGTCGTTATTCCATACACGAGAACTTTTTATTCAGTGCATTTATTACCACCCGTCACTTTATTTTTTATACGTGGCTCGACACACTCTGTATAATTGACCGAGTGAGCGCGAAGCGCCTCCGTTTTAGCTTGGGCAAAAATGCTTTCGTATGTCCGGCTGTCCGTTTGTTCTCCTCTACAGGTCGCATTTCTCAACCGATTCTCGTGAAATTTTGTGAGCAGGTTTGATATTTATATGGAATCTTTTTTCTAAATTTTTCAATATGGGGAAAAACTTATTTCGGCTATTTGGATTTTTTTAAACGTCACAAACGCGAGGTCTACATCTCACAGAGTCACTAGCGATATCGTAAAATGCTATTTTGACTGCAATTAGTTTCAGATTTAGTTAAAATATGTAAAAATAAATCGTTCTAGTAAAACATTATTAAACTTTTATTTGAATTTTCAGTACTTATTAATTTTATTGTTGCCGATCGTATTATTTATTTTATTTTATTTATCGGCAACATGCAGTCGTGTGCCTACATTGACATAAATATTCTTAAATTAATAATTAATTAAGCATATTAGACCTCGAGTGCATATAATTAGTTTTTAAAAAAAATATAATATGTTGGTGTGTGACAAATAAAAAAGGACTCGTAAAAACCAACTTTTTGACCAAAGTTCCTACTTCATAGGTCCTTATAATTATCCTGGTAAAACGCAAAAAGTAACTTTTGCAGGTCATTGGATTGGTGACATGAATTAATGATCTTGACTCCGTGTGTGCGATCGTTAACCCATTGGTCCCAGGTACTTTTTTATGTAGGAATAATATTTAGTTCGCCCGGATAAGTTGGGATTTGTCAGACTCCTTTGTGTCTCAACCCTTTTTGACGGTATAAGAAAATACTTATAGTTACTTCAGAAACCGGGTTCCCACAGACTTAATTCCCGCGGATTTTATAAGGATGAAAACGCTGTTGTTCAGTTGGTGAAAGTCGTCCACAATATTATCGGTTTGAAAAGGCTTAGGTAAATTACATTTAACCAAAAATATAGGACTAGAAAAAAGGTCAGTATAATGTCTAATTAGCCTTCCAAGTGTGAAGTTTATGGCAACATCCTCCCACGGTAGAGGCTTTATAACCGGTAATGCCGGCACTACATATTCGTCTATCATCGGCACAATTTATCGTTCGTTGATGCTTTTGAAAGAACCTCTTTGAAGAATTTGGTACGAAACTGGCAATGTATGAAAAATTGTGCCGATGATGGGCGAATATGTAGTGCCGGCATAATAGACTCAATTATAGTAATAATAGTAAGGCTGGGTGTGATGATGACGATTCGATTTTTTATTTAGATAAAAGCAAAACTAAACATTGGATGGCAGAAACAAAAGTTCTTGCTTTTTAAAGTTTGATGGATTTTTATTTGAGGAAAAATTAAACAGAAATAAATTAAGTAGGTAACTATTAATTACATATTTTGAAGATGGAGAATCAGATGAAAAATGAATATCAGTAGGTATTATTTTGTTTTTAATAACACTTATTCTAAACGAGGGCGTGAGTCGTGGTGAAACCTTCGTCAGATAAAAAATGGCTTATTAATAGTTTTCCAATTAATCAATACCTAATTTAAAATGGACGATTTTATCATTAATCAACTACGATCACTAATGTGAGTCATGAATTCGGTCTGGTATGTGGATAGTTCAGGTAAAATTACTTATAATCAATATCCGTCGAAAGGGATGCGTTATCGGAAAAATGTAAGGGGCTGCATTGCTTACACGCCATTAAAATAAAAAAATACGTAATTAAACCACTTTGTATTATCATTTGTCACATGTTAGTAAGAAATTGAACATTTTCCAAACAATGCAACAGGCTTCCGAAATAAGGTATAGGGCGGATTCAGCGGTCTGATGGCCCGGGCGCCACGCCAGTGAGCGACGCGATACATCACAGCTTGGACGCCTACTGTCACGCCTTTGCCGGAGTGTCGCGAAAATTAAAAAAAATCTCCGCAGATTCTAAATTTAAAATGTAAGTGTGGTTGATCCAACGGACCGTGTTCAAAGGTGCCCTTTTCGAAATCTAATCTTTTGTGGAGTGTTTGTGTGGATTTTTCACTTGATGTTGTGGATTAAATACTTTTCAGGTAATGTATTATTTATAAAATTGGAAACTAGTGAAATCTTTTTCACCTCTCATCTAAATACAAACAGTATAGTAAACCTTATTAACTTTTTTATGTAAATGTTTAAACGAAACGGACTACGCCCGCCGTGGTAAAAAACTTCGACGTATACTTTTATATAGGTAAGTATGTGTAACTACATAATTTATTGATAAAAAATATTTAACAACAATAAACTATTTACTTTTCAAGTTAATTTCAATATTTCAATCAATAATTAATAATTTACTAATTATGAAACTATTATTCATGATATTGGTTTTTTGAAAAACGCAGTTAACAACACATCACCAAATACACACATAAAATATGTCTAGGGAGTAAGTACATTTTTAGCTAAGTATAAAAAAATATCAAATTAATATTTACCAAATTTAGTCTTTCAGACTGGCTTCTTACTTTAATTCCTATGTTAAATTAACAATTTATCTTTTATATTTTTCTTAATTTATATTTTGTATAAATTAAGAAAAATACTTTTTTTTGCAAATTGTGGAAAAATATTCTAAGTTGATGTCGTCGATTATATGGCAAAAAAGGCAAAAATTAAGGATTTTTAGACTTTTATTGTAATGATAAAAAAATATATAATCTGTGTTTCCATTATTCACGAATCACACATTCACAGATTTGGTATGCTTAAAATCAGCTCATCAAAACCACATTGAGGAATGGTCGCCCACGTTCCTTGCAATCTCTAACAAGGCAAAAAGTTGTTGCTGTAAGTTGTGGGTATGCACGGCATCCATACTCGGCAGAGCTCTTCTTTGAAGCATATTTGTCATATGTGCTCAGTTGGGTTGAGGTCTGGTGATTAAGCAGGGCGGCAGAACGTTGATGCGAGCATCGGCAAGAGTGCGTGTTTCGACTCTATGTGGACGTGCATTGTCGTGCATTAATCGAAACGAATCACCCACGGCCTCGCAAAAGGTTGATCACTTCTGAAACAATTCTCCCCGTATAAATCTGAGCATTAAAGTTGCCCATGATCCAAATGATATCGATTCTTCCACCGATCCAAATACCGGCCCAAACTATTATGGTTCCCCCTCCATATGAACTTTCCGACGAAATTCCAAACGCTCTTGATGTCCAGGGATCCTCCAAACTCGAGTACCTATGTCTTGTATCCGGCCTCAAATGGAAAAACAAACACAACGCAAGTCTTATTATTCAAATAGTTAAATTCACTAAAAAGAATAAATAACGATCCAAATAAGGTATAATAATAATAATACGTTTTATAGTATCTCCGCAATAGAGGCTTGAGTTTTGATGTGTGTAGTTTATTTCAACGTTCTACGGCGCGGCGTTTTAATTATAGGTATTTTGACGTTTTTTAACCGCCCCGTAATTTAGAAGGATTTTTATCTTTTACGGTGCGTGCCAGTAGGTACCTATTTTATAATCGGATTCGTTGCGAGTTGCGTTTTAAAATGGTAAATGGCATGGGTGGGCAGCTGCGATCATCTTACCTGATGGTCGAATATAGGCAGGAAAATCTTTTTGTTCATCTATCATAGAATAAGCTTTCGAATTTATTCCAATTTGGAGCGCGCTTACATCTTAAGTAAGCAGCGTTTATTGGAAGTTTATGTTAATTTATGAAAATTGACAATAAAGTTGTAAATTTAATTTTTGAAAGATAAATAATTATTATATAATAGCAAATAAATATGCATTCAACATTGTTTCTAATGATCTATCAAAACATAATTAAAGACAACTGCAAGAAATTTGTGTAGCAAAATTTTAAAACTTAACGCTAGGCAATTCAGATATTTACAGGTTTGATTAGGTATAATGTGTAATATGCAGAAGTATATAATGAGAACCAAAAGGTTGAGGTTTGTGTTATCTAGAACATTAATGAAAATCGGCAGAGTGATTTGAGGCTATAAATAACACAAACTGGTACCGAGCAACAAGTTAGGTACAAGAACCTTGCTAAGAAAATTAGGGTATGAGAACCAAATGAGTGTGAACTAAGAATGGAACCTACTTTATTACTATTTTTTTCGAAGATTTGAATTTTGTGGATATAGCAGGTATTAATAATACAAAAATATATTGTTGGTAATTCAAACAGTTTTTAATTTCTTTAGTTCCAAAAAAAAATACAAAATTTTAAATAAAGGTAGTTAATTGAAATACAATCAACAAAACTAGTTTATCGTAAGATTTACTAACACCCGAAGTGTTTATAGCACCGGAATTTCGAGACACCGTGCAAGATCCAAACTTGAAAACGAAGAAAACACGACACGGAAGCACGCACCGGCAATTATCGTCAACATTCGGGCACATAACATACCCTCTCGAAGTCTCGAACCCGAATGATATTACACTTCCTGAGGCTATTTCCATAATTTCATTCGTAATTTTTACTTTTACCATCAACTCGATATCGTGATGTAATTTTGTTTAATGCGTATGAAAAATCTTGCGCTTTGAGTGGCAAACCTCTTTTACGAAAAAACCTCGCAAAATAGCAGTTTTAGGAACGCCATTTATATAATACTAAATAATATACTAGAAAAAATAGGACTCGCATCTCATGTTCTCGTCCGAGAACATGATCTGATGCGAGTCCTATTTTTTCTAGTATATTATTTAGTATTATATAAAAATAGCATTGTGAATGCTTAAATCTCAAAATTTCAAATAGCCATTTATATAAACTTTTTGTTCTGCTTTATGAGTTCTAACTGAACTATGATAGTAGGCACTTTAGTTTAGTAAGTTTAAGTTTCTTGCGTCTGTTCTTTTTGTCAGTTAAAAAAGTCTGGAGCGGGTAGGAAAATATAGACAATTTAAAAGCGCTTAATTATTAAGTTTATTTGAATAATAGTAGATTGTTTAACAAGGGTCAAAAGAAAGCAATACGCATTTCCATAGTTAAAATGTACTCTATGGCAATTGATGACTCAGCGATTAGGCTGTTGGAATGCATCCATTGTAAACGTTTTCATTGCCGATGGGGTAACACTATGATCGACTATGTAACTAAATTCAGTTCTATTTTTAAAATTCTTTTACACCCCAGTGTGGAACGCAGAGTTTTTAACCCGCTGCTCAGTTTAAATATACATCACTTTCCGAATATGAGAAATGAAAAGATTTTGACTATTGACTGTTGTAGGCAGGCTCAAAGAATAACAAAGGCGTTGCATGTTACTGTGAAGAAAAACTATCATTACGTATCTAACTTGTATAACCTGACGTGAGAGGAACTATGAAACCAATTTTATTTTTACTTGTACTTAAGAATAATTAATTGCTTTTACTTTAATTGATTACTTTTTTCATTTAAATTTTATTACATAGGTAACTATAGGTATAGGTACTTACCCCTATTTATTTATTGATTCGATAAAGATAAAATTGTGTAGTATCGAACTCCTTCACCTCAGTAATTTAAAGTGTTACTAATTCAATGGGCCGAAGAAAGCCAGGATACGTGAGGATCGGCGTGATATTCTGTCCACGTCCACCACGCCCATTGTACTCACGCTATATGCGCTCACGTACATGTGCCTTTAAAACTTGAGGAACTCTACAAGTCTACACACACCGTCGAATTTAGCATGACACCGAAATAGACTACGACATTAATTGCGACACTAATGTATGTTTCATTGGCACATAAATTGATTTTCAGCGTGACATTCAACTAGGTCTATGTTGCAGTAATGTAGAGTGTAAAGAGCGGCATTGAGATATAGACACTCGAGTGAGTATATTATGACACCAAAGTATCGTAGTTTAAACTTTCCTTGCGGTGTGCTGGCATGCTAAACTTCATCCCACGACATGAACACGAGATGGAAGCAAAATGTATTCAAGTTTGTCCGGAAACAGCGGGTGGTGTGATTTCGGTGGACGCCAAGGGTCAAAGTTTTTTGGTCACGATTTGAATTTATCACTGCCCTCGTATTAAACTAATGTTCGAACATTTGTACTAGTAGATATATACGCCCACAAGATGAACCACATTTTTCAGATTTTCTTTGTAATCCGTGATGTAGGTATCACATTTTCGTTGTTTACCGATTTTATTAATAATACGGTTAACGCAAACCGATATAAAATTAGCAGTTTTTAAAGAGTTACAGTTGAAAGAGTACAGTATCAGTTTAAAGCTTCATGGTCATTAAAACATTGACATTTTTGACGACCTGAGTGGTGTAGTAGTCAACATGCCGGTCTACCACGCAGAGGTCCCGGATTCGATTCCGGCCGGGCAGAAATTGAAATGATGATTTTTAGTTTCTGTGACGGGTCTGAGTGTTACTATGTATAATAAGTAAATATTAAAAAAGTATATAAGTAGTATGTCAACTGTCTAGCACCCATACTACAAGCATTGCTAAGTTTGGGACTAGATGGCGCTGTGTAGGGAGGTAGGGAGGGAGGGAGGGAGAGAAGACTAAGGGAGGGAGGGAGGTAGGAAGTAAGGAGGGAAGAAAGGATTGATGAATGAATTGATAGTTGGATGAATGGATAGATGGGTGCATGGATGGATGGTTGCATGAATGCATGGATGCATGAACGCATGGGTGGGTGGATTTCAATGTAACTCGGTTCTTGTTACTATTATGACAAGAAAACAGCAACGCAATGTTTAAAATATAAGAAATCCAAGATGGCGGCCAACTTTTTTTGTTTTCGGGCCGATTTCGATGAAATTCGGTTTTTGGTACTATTTCGACAAGAAAACAGCAACGCAATGTTAAAAATATATAAAATCCAAGATGGCGGGCAACTTTTTTGTTTGTAGGCCGATTTCGATGAAACTCGGTTTTTGGTACGTACTATTTTGACAAGAAAACAGCAACGCAATGTTAAAAATATAAAAATCGAAATCGGCCCACAAACAAAAAAGTTGGTCGCCATCTTGGATTTTATATATTTTTAACATTGCATTGCTGTTTTCTTGTTGTAATTGTACCAAAAACTGAGTTTCATCGAAATCGGCTCATAAACAAAGAGTTGGCCGCCATCTTTGTTTTTTCTATATTTTTAACATTGCGTTGCTGTTTTCTTGTCGAAATAGTACCAAAAACCGAATTTGGCCACCACAAAAAATTTGGCCGCCATCTTGGATTTTTTAATATTTTTAACATTGGGTAGCTGTTTTCTTATAACGGCGAAGTATGCAGCTGGGGCTCGTGCCACTCGCTTCTCCCCCCTCATGCCCCGCACGATTGCCCTGTCTAGACGTCTCTGTCGGCCTATTGTAGGGAAAAAATTGGTTATACTGTGATAATGCAAACACGATAATGTATGAATAGTACCACCTAAGGTATAGTGCCAATAATTGTAAGTACTGTAGCGCAAATATTTTTTCAAGTGTATTATGAAAATATTTTAAAATCTGAATAATTTCAGAGTAAAAACATTATTTAAAAAAAATCTAGTGTTTGGCACGGTTGCTAAATAACTACACTTAAGTACAAGCTATTGTACTAAATTGTAAAATGGCACATTGTAAATTGAAGTTGTGTTAACAAAACTGGGAAATATTTTTAAAATATTTTTGAAAACTGTAATATAATTTATAATAATAATAATCAAGGTATTTCGCACCTCTATGAAAGTCAAAATAATAAAAAACAATATTTTTTTCCATACCTCTTCCTTATTGGATCCGTTAAAATTAGTAAGAAAAAACAGCAAGTTTCTCGCGCGTTCTTATTTCTTAATACTGTGTTGCCATTATAATCCAGAAGAAATATCTATTACAAAAATTTTGAAGTGTAGTAATGCCAGCTTAAAGAAAATAACAGATTAGTACGATTTTGCCATTACAATTCTTAATATCTGCATTTAAATGTTAAAGTGCCAATCACTGCGGGGGTGCCAAGATAGGTAAAGCTTATCCTATATTATTTGATATAATTAAATCAACATGGCGCTCTAATATTGATATATTTTTTTAAATGGGTGAAATTATATTTTTCGATAAGTAAATTTCGAAAAACTAGCTCGGCAAAAAAATCTATACAATTATCAAACATGCACACAAAATTTCACGAGAATCGGTTGAGAAATGCGACCTGTAGAGGAGAACCGACGGACATACGGAAGAATTTGTAGATGAGACAGCCATACCAAATAATTTTTGCCCAAGCTGATACATAGACGCTTCACGCTCACTGGTTAAAAAATATCGTATTTTATAACCCCTTTACTAACAAAGATTGTATAGCACATGTATAGTTACATGGTTACTCTCTTTGACATTAAAAAGAAAAGAACAAAACACTGTGTAACTATACATCTGCTATACAATCTTCATTAGTAAGGGCGTGAATATTTATTTGTATTGTTTACCAAACAGGACAAGTCAGAAAATAAAAAGACGAAATGTTTTATTACTGTTTATGTACGAGATAAAATATGTTAAGCACATTGTATTCGGATGTAACATTATTGTTTTTTAGAAGATATTTGTATACCCCTTGGGCATCTGTTTGACACACATGTATACAATTATGAGATATGAATAAGAAATGAGAAACGGGGAAAATGTTTGTTGATACGTTTATGTGCCCGTTATTTTTTATCAAAACAATACTCTCGCCGTAAGTACTGTCCGAATGAAATAAAATTAACTCCATAGACTCTGCAATATAAATTTAAGTAATGTATTTAAATTGATAACTGATGGATATGGAATAAAATTATGTTGATTGATAAAAGTAAAGTCAAAGATAAACGAAGTCAATATTCCAGTAACTTAGTTTTAAAGTTGATAGAAAAGAAAAGGGTCTGGCAGGAAATATTGAAATAAAACAAAAATTATAGAAACTCACAGTTGTATTTAATTTTCAAAAATAAAAAAATAAAAGTTTCATAGCACCATGTAAAATAATATTGGATCTTGCTTAGCACGAACAGTTTTCTGAATGTCTATGAATTTGCGTCTTTTTCTCGATAGACTAATCTCATCTAAAAATTAAATTGCTGCGCTAACACTACCATCACTAGAAAATTGCGATTGGATTTTCCCTAGCACCATAGATTAAGATAAGCGTATGCTGAGAAGCAGTCAAGCAGGCACGGTTCAGACAACAAACATGTGTCAGACACAATATGCCCGCATCTCATTAATTTCTCTGCCCAGCGCGTGTCATCTGCGCCTTTGTTGCTCACCCTGATTCAATTTATCTCTTCTGAAAAAAAAATTACCAAAGCAAAAACTACCATCATTAGAAGTTTCCAATTGGATCCTCCCTGGCAACACCGATGAATGATGGAAATAATTCACGCCTCCCAAGAGGTCGCGACAGAGTGCCTCATCAGTCCGTTCATCTTCTTTTGTAAGTATTGAAAACGTAATTGATTGGCGATCGATTGTTACCATACCAGTCATTTTTATAACACCTAATGCATTCTCTGCAATATTATTCTTATCCAATAAAACTACTTACATACATTTGATGTCTCAACGCCGCATCAGACAGAGAAACCATACAAAATGTAAAAATATCTTAAACGTCTTTATAGGAAGAAGACCGATACAGAGTATGTAAAAATGCTTATAATATATATTATGAAACCATAATGAGAGATAAACGTCTTTTAAATTAGCCAATAGTAGATAACTAATAAAAATAAACGAATATTAGTAACTGAGCGAAAGAAAAGTCCTCAACAGTCACAAACTCAGCCGTGAAGGTTTCCGATACGGTCCCGCTTCGGACGAGTTATTAAATTCAGTTTCTGTATTACTAGTCACGAATGGACTTATTCGGTCGTTGAGTGCTTCCGCTGAGCTATAGACGCTAGAAGAGAGCATTTTTTTAATACAAAAGTACTTTTTATTTGCCTCTCTTTTTTGTACAGTGGGTACGGCGATATTTATTTCAAGAATTCAATATTTACAGACGCCAGAAGAGAAAAGTATTTTTATATCAAACATGAAACTTAAAAGTGTGTTCGTATTTACCAAGTTTCGCTGATATACCCATAAAGTAAGTAATGAGATTGTAATAACTTTTACACTTACTTATACGAAATACTACATATTTCGTATAAGTAAATATAAATAAGTATATAGGTAATCACTTAAAAAAGTAGTTAACATTAACACATTCAATGTGATTATCCACATTCGAAATACCTACTCCAAAATGCGAATGTAATTTAGAACTTTATATTCAATTTCTTTACATCAAAGTAGACTGTTCTTGTCGCATCTAGTTGTTCGCTCGGAATACAAACTTGTTTGTTTTGTGAAAACTACTGACAATGTTAAGATTGATTTTGACGTCCGTCGTGTCGCTTCGCTTGGCCCTTCCGAATGCTAGTGTGTAGGATTTTTTTATGCTTCGTTAGTTGTGCTTTGTAAAAATGTCGATATGTCTGAAATAATGTTACGCGACATAAAGGAAATTGTTCCTGTTTGATATTCAATCTTGAAACATACGGAGTATTGATATCTGATAGAGACTGGTTTTCACGGAAGACTGAGCTTTGAAGGTTGTTTGGTTACTGTGGTATCTCATCATTAAATATACTTGTTTTATAACTGACTGACTATACTATGGCTATGACTGGAATTAATAAAAACCTACAAGAAGCACATCGAGCAGATGATGGACGAGTACAAGAGCATCTTTTATAGATACACAGGATCGTACGGAGACGCCGCCCGTGGCTTTCCGGCAAATTTCAACGTGTGTAGGGGGAGGCGCGGCCTCTTCAGGTACGATCCTTCAGGCCGGGCCTGTGAATGTGAGTGGATCCATTAGAATCTTGGTCTCATTGCGATAGTCAAATCAGTCAAGCGGAACGCTTGTAGCAATTAAACAATATTTAATTCGATTATAGTATAGGGCCTTAAATTTGTTTTTCACCTAGTAAATCTGGGTTCTTAATACTTAGCAACACTGATACCAAAAAAACATTTTCCAAGGTTTAAAAAAATAATCACTAAAATCTTACATCAAACCTTAAAGTTCCAGAATGACTTTAATGATTTAGTTAATACATAAAAAAGGGAAAGTAAATACTGATCACAGATACTTACAACAGAACAGTCCCGTTTCGAGGGTCACATGTAACTAAGTTTCCTCAAGTCGCCGGACCCTAATTTGTAAGATTTTTTCCCAAACAATGAACTTAGGAATCTCCTCTGAGACGAGGTACTAGAAAAAATGTTACATTATACGGATTACATAAGGTCAAAAGGAAATGTAGCGGCGCCTTTATACCACTACATAAGCAAATCGACGAATGACGAAGAAATGCAGGATCAGCGAAAAGTACAACATTACGCAGACGTGACGTCGCACTACGTCAAGCTAACATCAAGGCAAAAATGACTTGACTCACGATATCGAAGTTTTTAAGCGCTTCGCATAAATACATATTCCAACCTTGATCTGTTGGGCCGCGGTCCCCAAGCAAAGACACCTAGCTCGGCGGAAGTACTTCCCTTTTTGCTGAATATATGGCCAAGAAATTCTGCCTCAACAGTAAATATTCTAGTTTAATTGTGTCCGAATAACCAATGAATCTAACCGTTTATTTGACATTTAAGAAGGAAAAAATAAGAATTAACCACTTATGTTGTAGATAGGGTTGTAAATATGAGTAAATAATATTTATTACGATATAGAATTACATGTTTATACCTTTTCGTATCTTATTGGGCTTCAACCCCGCCCAAGCCTTACGAACGAAACGGTCTTATTTATGGATTTATGTAAGTATTTCTAAAGAGGTGTAAGTACGTATAAAACCGAGTTATGAAACGTAGTACGAGATCACATTTATCATTCTATAAAAATTGACAACCGACACGGTATATCAGTTATTTGATTATTAGGTCCTTATCTATGAAATTGAGGTTTGGTATTGAAAATTTTTAACAAATTACATTTTCATTCTAGCATTTTCGTCATTTATTTAACAACCGTGAACGCTATTGTAACAAAACTTTTATATACAAACGTTTGAACATTAAGTTAACTTAGGCACATAACTTAAGCGAAAAAAATAAGTTTCGGCTAAGTTGCAACGGAAAAAGTGGTAATTTTCGCGAACAATACAAAATAAATAGTCTAATGATGCTGATAGTTGACAGCTATGGTCATAATTTGATGTAATGTCCAGCAACTAATAAATAAATTAAATCACAGAAGTTATGAGGGCTGCGTGTGAGAGCAAAACACCAATAGGTAAGGACCCAATATAACGCGACATGCTTTTCGGCAGAATCCAAATACACAATCCTAATACTTATAAAGAGAATATAGTCTAATTTACAGCAGCAGTTATCTACTTAGGATCCAAGCTATGAGCCATCGTTTTAAAGTCATCAAAAGCTTTATACGGCCATTTTCCTCTAAGTGAACACAATAACGGTAACAGCAACGTAACTTTCCTTAACAACAGTGTCAAAGTTACGGTAAATTACATCAACAATTGGAGTTACAGTTTGTTTCAAAGTTCCTAATTCAATACGAACAGTTGTAATCCAAGTTTCTGGTGATAGAAGTGGATAATTGACTCAGTTCATGCAATCGGCATTTGATTTTGAGTAAATAGTGTTATTTAATATATATATAGTATAACTGGGGGCAATTCTACTAAAACTAACATATTCAAATAGCAACGATACTACAACAAAACCGCTGACGTAAAGTTATCGACTCGTAGATTATTATTCTAAGGACGAACCGGACTAAATAAAGCTTATGATAGTAGTTGGTTTAGGTTTAGTTAATCCACTAACCTTTTACTTCAACTATTTCAACAATACCTAGCCGTTACGGCAGTTGACATATGATTTTCATTGTACGAGAACAAGGCAACTAATAAGTGACACCAGAAAAGTTAAGCGTTTTCCCACTAGGTATCTGGTTCCACGTTAGTTTACCTGGAGGAATGTGTTGAAACGAGAAACTATCAGTACAGTATACAGTAATCTCTTTTCGGCGGTAGGTGGCGCTGTACAAATTACAATTACTGTACATTATACAGAATGTTTTTACGCGCGTATTTTTTGTCGATAGCTGTTCGTGCTAAGGGTACGGATGACACTAATGATCTCAAAGCGTAAACGCAAATATATATAAAATGATATTCTATGGTAAGAATCATAGATAAACTATAAGTCGCATTCGGAACCAAATAGTTCCGTTCCCATCCTATGCCTTTGTTGCCGCTACCGACGGACGATATAAGTGACACCCGAAAAGATGGGCACATTCTCTTTATCTGGTTCCACGCAACTTCACCTGGAAGAATGCGGCGAGGCGAGGAACTATCGGATGGCGCTAATGATCGCGAGGCGTACACGCAAACGTTAGATTAGATCGACCCTCCTTCGGTGTGCAATTTCCGCCCGATAGGCCGATAGCCTTTCACCTCGCCACGAAACATGTTCTGAGGGCTCTCGATATTGTTTCTTCGATTTTTCTGCTGTGGATGACGAAATTGTTTATTTTATTCACTTTGTTCGGCACAGTTCTTATTTTAACACTTGACTACGAAAAAGTAAAGGTTTATTAAAGACAAGCTGTGGTGCCCGGCTTCGCTCAGGGAGTTGATATGAGATTGTGTGGTAGTTGGAATAAAAGATATACTTAAGAGGTATCTTTTTTATTGAAATCATTTAAGTGGGTCACGGGATTGGAAGGAAACGACGGGGTTGCAGAGATTACGCTTTATTTCACTACTGTGGCCCCTCTGAGTGACTTAATCTTTCCCGTTCGACGTGGTCTTCCTTCGAGTGACGTGGTGTACCTTCGAACGTTCCGGTCCGCCGTTCCGTGTGACGTAGTCTCCCTCCGAGCAACGTAGCCACCCGGTGCTGTTACTCGACGACATTCCCACTACTTCACTGTGCTACACCAACTACTTCTGCTAGATTCACCTCACTTCCATTCTTATTATCTTCCTAAGATGATGTAAACAACTAGTCTTCACTTACTTCTTTCTCTTGTTCTTCTCCTTGAACAGACTATTTCCAACTACATCAGTTGATGGTCTCATTTCGCCGGATTCACAAATGAATAAACTACAAATGATTTATTATGTATTAACCAGCCATTACCATTACGTATACCAGTAACTGCAAAATACATATTTTTACACTTATGCGATGAAATTAAATTATTTTAGAAATGTGACGTTACACTTATGTCCTGTGTTGTCATGGTCTGTCACTGATTTCTGATTTATGGAGAAACAAAGGAAAAATATTATTGAATTATTAATATTATTTAAAAATATATAATTAACAATATTTTTTATTAAATATTATATTATATTAAAAATTAATGAAAACATAGATAAATACCTAAGCTACCTAATAAAAAAAAGAAATTAAATAAAAATAAGCTCTAAATGCGTCTTTTCTTCCTGACTGTCTTTCGGCGATATGAGAATCCGACCTTTTGCGATTCCGACCAAATGCTAATAATTAGTTTAATCTTATTAGAACTCAAATTGGAAACAACGTATGTGGTAATTATTAGTCCAACATTAAAATTTAATCAACGGTACACCGTACGGGTCACATTGATGTGGTTACCGCACCTTTATACGCGATGTTTAAACCTAACCACATGCTTTGCTGGCCTTCGTGAATAATGCTATAATTTGGTAAAGTTGATATTAATATCTATACTATATTTGACGACTTGAGTGGTGTAGTGGTCGGTCAACCACGAAAGAGGTCCCGGATTCGCTTTTTTTAAAGTCGGGCCAAATGGTTTTCGATAGGTACTACCTACTTCATTTTCATTGGACAGCCGTGCGCTCGCCGCCTTTCGAAAATAGAACCCCAGCTTCATCTTAAAATGTCAAAAGATTTTCAATAATTATCTATTCATTTCGTGACATAAAGTTCTCAGGTTCTATTGTCAGTTTTTTGTTTTTTATTTTATTTTATTGAAGTGAGTTCATTTCCATACCCACAGTACATACATTAAAAACGTGTATCTACAACCGATATAGTTAACCTTTGACTGAAAAACCAATAATCAAATGGACTATTGTTTTAACTTTCTTGAAAGTATTATTCAGCTTGCATTATCTTTGATTCGCTTAATGTGTTTCAAAGCTAACTTTTAAGACATATCCCGATAGAATCTTCCTTCGATTCTTATTAAAAAGCTTTGAATTCTGATCGTCAGTGATGCCAGATAAGATCTGAAATAATAAAACTTTTCCATCGGCGTTTCTGCTCGTCATCGGCAGCGTCTTCGTGCCTTCAGGTCATCAATCAAGGTTGGCCGCAGCGAAAGTGGCGCGGCATTGCCTTGGAGCAGTTTGATTGGTGTCGGTAACTTATGCGTCATTTTTCCTTTCGAAAAGGGTGGCCTGGCCGTTGGTGTCAATTCATAAATCTTGTTTCTGGATGTCGTATTGTGTAATTTAAATTAATGTGATGTACAATCTGTCCATTTTATAGTTCTAGAGCAGCAGCTGTTATTCAGCAAATACAAAGAAAAGAGTCGAGAAACTAGAAGTAGTACATTATACTGTCTCCATTGCAAAAATGCTCGACGAGCAAGTTCTATCCAAGCATGGCAAGCCTACATGTACTTGATTTTGCAACAAAGCTCTAATAGCCTTTCACGTTGTAACTTTCTTTGTGATAATAATTTAGAAAGTGTGATAAGTTCTAGTAGCAAATTAATTATAACTCTTATAGTCTTATCGATCAGCTTAATGTCATTTCGATTGATGTGTAGGAATTTTTTAAAAGTTAATTTTCGCATCGCATCAAGCATTTTGTTGCTCTGTCTAAGTTGACCTTTATATGACTGAAGTTCAGTCGGCAGCCATAGTTCCCAATACGTTTACTGACTGAATTGACGTTCGATTCTATCGGCTCTGCGACTCTCTTGTTTGCTAATGTCTATCTATCGTTTACCTGTGATATGTGGGAGTACGAAGCTACATTATGGGTCAGGAGTAAGTATCATAGTAGGTAGGTAACCTAATGTAATAGATTTATTCGAAAGGTTTTGACAGAGTGAAAATCAGTTAAATAAATATTTTTCAAAAGTTAAGGACGTAGACTATATATAATGTTTATTAAGTACCCGAAAAGTACAAAGTTAAAAATAAATTGTCAGCTTGCCATATTCTAGAATACATTATTTGGGTCCAAAAGTAGACAAAATTGTGAAGGGGTCAATGCGTTTCCAGTTAATTAAATTATGAAATTATCTACGTATGTAGCGTACATGTCACTATTTATATTAAGATGACAACATTTTTTCTACACAAAAAACGAATTTAAAAGAGTAATCGTAGTAAGTATTTTTGAAGAACAGGAACTCTTTTTCTTGAAGATTTGTATTTCTTAAATCAATAAAAAACTTTGAAACAATATTCGTTAGAATAATGATAGCTTTCTACCCAAATAACCTAATGGAAATCAATTTATGAGCAAAAAGTTTCGACGGCCTCAAACCCTTTGCAGCCGCCCCAAATGAATGGTTGTTTCGAGAAGAAATAATAACAAATCAATGCCAACTCGAAGAGATGGGGCCAACCAACAATGGAATATCACGGATAGCTATTTTCCAATAGCTACAGGGTCATTGAAGGGCCCGAATGTCCTTCTAGCTAGAGGTATTATTTTTGGCGCGAGCGCGTTCTCCGAGGTGGGCCGCTCCGGGCCAGTTTGAGATGCGACCTGTTGACGCAAGGTTGCCTGGAGCGTGGCGCGCCGGGACGCTGGCGGGTTGAATTCGAAATTCAAAAGTGATTTTCTTTTTCTGGACAAGTTGTTCAGTAAGATTTTTGTATGAAACTTTTTTCTTGGAATGCGGTTGAGTGAACTTTTTCGAGTAAGTTTACAAAAATGACATTTTAGTTTACTTGTTGCACAAAGTAGAAGCCGTAATCTTTGTTCCTTAAAGACAGAGTTTTTAATTCGCGCATTTTTTTAAAACTTTTATACGTTTGAGAGAAATGCAATCATAAGCAACCACACCGTACTAATTCCAATATGTTTAAGTACCTAAAGCACTTATTGGTATGGCATTGATTATTATACTGTTCAGCTATTTCTTAAGCTCTTATGATTTAGAAATACGATTTGGAAATATACATAATTGCAGACGTTAATATTAATTACCCTTCTGTGACTAAGCTAAACGGAAAACACATTAAAAGGAGCGAACGTTCAACTTGTTGAGTGTGTTATGTTGTTGAATTATTAATATGGGTGATCATAAACTTGAACATTAAATCCATTTTCGTGTGTTACTTTTCTCTGTGACGTGTTCATTGATTAATTTGTATGAAACTTCTCAATGCGAAAGTATTGAAGCCTTGTACAAGAAGACGTGGTATATACACACGGCGCGGCGTCACGGCATAATGCCGAACAACTTAGTAGATTTATACAAGTAGCAACAAGTATTTAATACGTTGATAAAGTATGTTCCGAATATAATAAAAATAGATTCTCAGAATATATATTAAAAGCCCTTCTACAAGCTCATAAAGCTCTAGTTTGCAGTATGGTGTTTATGTAGAAGACAATATCTTAGTCATTGTTTGAAGAAAGAAACCTATCCCATAGTTGGGATCCCATAGTTGTCATTTCATTTCATTTCATTACCAGTATTTTTATCGGAAAATAGTTGTGTTTCAATCTCTAAGCCTACACTTCATTTGCGAACATCTAGATTACACGATTGCGCACTCTATAGATAACTTATCAAGACCTGTCATTTAAACTGACGCAACAGTACATTAATATTCGGAGCTTTTACACGATGTTTTATCCAAAGCTCGATAAGATATAGCTGAGCCCCCGTTAGGTAACATGTGCTTAGCAATATGTTACTGAAAATTAAGTTGCGTGAAATAGAAAAGCTTTTGCTAATTCTAGACTAAGATTAAGCCATGTTTTTTAACCGCTGGATTCAATATCTTAGATATATTTATATTACAGCTTAGTCTCATATTTCAGATAAACATCAAGATGTAGCAACTGATTACTTGCTACTAAATAAGAAAAACAAATAAGACATTTCTCTAATTGAGGAAGGTTTGCCCTTTACCGGCTCAGATTTCTCAAACATATCAGGAAGAAAAGTAACCCTGTATAGCAATTTCTTAGTTTGCTCGCTACGCATCCTAGCAACGCTCAGATTTAGGATTTTCGGTTTACTGTTTTTTTGTTATATTTTTCATCAGAAGTCGAAAAATATGCAGCTTAAAAAAAATTATTGAGAATGTGCAAGCATCGCTCTTTCAATGCCCTAGTAGCCTCACTTCGAATTTTTAAGACCCCCTTTCAGTCCCTGTTGCAAAAAATATAAATATTTTTATTTCTATCTTATTTTGCAAAATAGTTGGGCAAACGTTATCTTAAACTATTCCAAATTTCAAGTTGATAGCATTAGTAGTTCTCGAGATATCCAGCTGTGACAGACAGACAAACTCAGTCGCACCATAAGGGTTCCTTTTTACCATTTTGGTACGGAACCCTGAAAAAAAAACCTCTTTCAAAATCTTGTAAATAAAAATAGCTTCGAAACTAAATACTTCTAAAAATCAAGAAATAATATTCAAATCATTAGATAATACTAGTGGCTCAGTGAGCTGTAGATCTAGCGCTTGTGCGAAAAAAAAACAAATTTTGTATCGTGTTTAATAATCTAACAGATGTCTAGTATGTACTAGGTGCTGTTTGGTAGATGGTATTGTTTTATTATATATATTCAAAGCTGGATGGCGCTTCTAATTTTGTTTTTTTTTCGAAAAATTGAGTTGACAAATAATCTATATAATTAACGAACCTGCAGTGCTCACAAATGAGAATCGGTAAGGAAATGCGACCCGTAGAGGAGTACACACGGAAAGCTGGACAGCAAGCTGAAACGGGGACGCTTTGCGCTCGCTCGGTCAAAAACACGTCTTTTGAAGTCGGCTGAGGCTGGAGGACAACTTTTTTTAGCGCAATATTTCGATAAGCTGGCTCGACAAAAAATTCTATATACTTATCGAACCTGCTCACAAAATTTCACGAGAATCGGTTGAGACATTGCGACCTGTAGAGGAGAACAGACGGACATACGGAAGCATTTTTGCCCAGCTGGAGCAGAGACGCTTCGCTCGCGCTTCGCGCTCGCTCGGTCTATAATATTGCTAGCTGGCTAAAATGAGCAGCTTTGTTTTCGTTTGCACCAGCTTAGGGGATTAGAGGAGATCTTATTTCCCACTTGAGTAAGTCGCAATTTCAACACCTCCCGTGATTAAATCTTGTTTATCTATTGTTTAGTTTCTTTCAGTAGTGTCATGTTATCATTTCAAAAAATAATAACAGCGTGTGTGTTTATTGTACCGTTTTGTGTGTGTATGACTGTGTGAAATATTATTTTTCTTTTTACCTTGTACAAGGAAAATCTTTACTCATGTCTAAAGTATTCTTTTTTTTTTAAAGTTGTAGGTATGTTACTTATTATGTAGCTTATTAGTTGCTGAGTCAAATAAATAATAAGATTATAGTATCTAAGCTTTATTGGGCATCAATCGGTTTTTTGTTTGGTACCAATCTTTACAAATCTCATAGTAGGTAGCACGAATCCGTTCATTTTGCCTCAATGCACGGTACCGTATGAAAAGTTCGATCGTCGAAAAATAGGATGTTACGATCTCCAAATGGAATTTTCACATTTCGATGCGAGCTGCGTTAATATCACTGGGCGTCCATTCCAGTTGCACGATGCATCGTTACCTGAAAAAGACTTTTACGCTTATATGATCATATGAGCGTAAAAGTCTTTTATAGCTGTCATATTGAGAGTTACGAGTTTTTAGTTAAAGATTTCCCTGTTCGTTTGCTATGAAACTATAGAGCCTTTCTTTTGATTTCTGTAATGTGAAAGGTTCTTGTTTGTTTTCCGACATCGATCGTGTAATTAAGACAGTTTATTTTCTTCTAATGAAAAAGTTATAGCCGTTCAGCAGTATTTGTTGAAGTAAAGTACATAATTAAGTTTTTTACTTCTTGTGACCTAATTAATTACGTTTGATTGAAAAGATCTAGTTTTATTAGAGCTTCAAATTTGCTTATATTACCTAATTTCTACAAAAGTTTGTTTGGGGTTGTGTCAAGAAACATTACATAAAGGTAAATGACATAATTATTTATTTCGTATAACTATATTATAAGAGATTTGTAATTATTATTAAGACTTTAATAAAATTGCTAAAAGTGATACATTGTTAACACGACTTAGTCATAATTCGTTTATTTTGACTATTTAAGAACCGTAGTCAATATACTTTAAACTAATAAGCGTATTATTATTCCTAGTACAAACTTCAGCATATTACTCATTAATTATACACTGAAACAGAAAGTTCTGCGGAGGCAAAACCTTTCAAAGCGTTGTGTTTCACAAGCGGTTCCCATTACAAATATACTTATTTGTGAGTCAGCAACTATAAAGTTTATCAAAGTTTTCAAAGTATTTCATTAAACATCTGCAACCCAGCGATGTGTGAATAGAAATGCATTGATATTGTTGCCGGGTGTTGTTTGTTTCCAAACAATGTTGTGGGAATTGTACAGGGAAAATCTCTTTGGCGATTGCTCGCGTATAAACTCGCAATTGAAATGTAGTTTATATATAAAATCTATCAAGTTTCTCTAAGGAAACAATTATTCTTTAAATGGCTAGACAGTGGTCCTAGAGCAAAGAACAAAATTAGTGCAGCGGTTTAGACGTCAGACGGTTCAAATAGCAAAAATCTTTGCCGCGTTTTGAAAATTGAGTTTTTTGTGTAAAAGAATCCTCTCTTGTCCACAGGTGCAGTGGTGTGAGTAAATGCGAGTGTCACCAAGTGTAAGTGTCAGTAATGCGCGAGAGTGGTTGAGTGTAGTGAGGTGTCCGTGACGCAGGCGCGGGCGCGGTGCGCGTGCGACGCGGCGTGCGCGGTGAGCGGGGCAGAAATGCCGCTAAGTTGACGGCGGCGGCCGGCCGCGTCTCACGCCGCTGGACCACTCGCGAGACAGGTCAGTACCTTCATAAGGCTCTTCATCACCAGCCCATTTTAATGTCCTTACTGCTAGGCAACGCTATCGGCCGCCTACAGCATCGCACCGTACCACCACGTCACGTTGGTTATTACAGAATTGTATTGCTGTGGTTTCTTTCACATGCTGATATAATGATATAAATAATAAATAAATAATAAATAAATATTTGACAACATCACATACATTGCTCCGATTCCTAAGTAAGTAGCTAAAGCACTTGTGTTATGAAAATCAGAGACAACGGTGGTATCACAAGCACCCAGACCTGAGCCAATATAGAAAAAATTCTAAATTGACCCAACCGGGGATCGAACCCGGGACCTCAGAGATGGCGACACCTTGAAAACCGATGTACAAAGCCACTCGACCACGGAGGTCGTCAAATGATATGATAATAAGAGACCGTATAGATATTATGGATAGATGAGAAGGATGAAAAATAATCCACCACACAGTCCCATTGTTAATAGGTGGATTAAATATTTTGATTTTTTGCAATATTTCATTACTTCCACCATTTGCAGATTAAACATTAAATGAGCATTAAATATATATCACTTAATTAAGATAATAGCACTTCCATGTGTTGTTATAATTAGAAACAGTATGCTCTCCCATTAAAGAGTAATCGCAGAACCTGATTCATTTAGGTAACATTAATATAACCTATTGTTTTTTTAAACTGACATTTCCTCCATCTGAGATTCGTACTGTTCGCAACAAGCAGCGTGACTTCATAATACGTTAATATCTCTTTCACACGAAAATAGATATTAATATATAAAAATATAACTGAATTCCTTTTAAGTACATATTTCATAACTTTTTCCTTCTAACTTATCTCAAATGCTGCCGATTACTTAATAGTTACTAATCATTGCCACTTACCTACAAATGCAAAAAAAATACGGAAAATCTTTACCTGCAATAAAATTGTAAACGCAAAAAAGTCTGTACATTTAATATATTCGAAAAAAACCAACCAAGGCGACTTAAAATCAGTAACTGAACATGTTAGAATAGTTCGTCACAAAAATATTCAGACCAAACGTCCAGTCTAGTTTCACGCAGATGAAGTCGCGGGCAACAGCTAGTTATATATAATTATGATGGTACAGTTATATCTCCGTTAAACCAAAATCCCTTAATCCAAATAGGTATATTTATGTGCCCAGCCAGAGCGTAATTTGTTTGTGTTCCGAAAAAAGGGTTATCATATTTCAATTACGACTTGTTTTTCCGAACATTTCATAATTTTATAGGGATTTATGTCATATCAATTAATCCGCGGAAAAAATACTAAACGGCTGGCCTGTACTGATAGACAATTGCGTTTATTTATAAATCCATTAGGATTAATCTTTAGTTAAAAAAATCATATACTAATATCATATACTAATAATCTTCAAATTAGTATTGAGATTTTTAAGCGAAAATTAATCAGAATTCAGCGAATTTAAAGTTGTTTAACTAAGCTTTACATAATTAATCCAAGCGTGTAATCTGTTTATTGACTTATCTACCCATGAAATTGACGTTTTGTATAGAGATTTTTTAACAAATTGCATTTTCCATACCATTTTCATAATTTCTTTAACAACCGTGAATGTTTATTGTAACAAAACTTCTAAGCTAACTTAGGCAACATAACTTAAGCGAAACAAATAAGTTTCGGCTAAGTTACAACGGATAAAGTGGTAATTTTCGCTGACAAAAGAACGAGTCACTTTTAAGGTATTTTTTTAAAGTTAAGGAAACAAAATAAATAGACTTTAATGATGCTGATAGTTGACGGCTATGGTCATAATTTGATGTAATATCAGCAACTGATACATATTTTTAATCACAGAAGTTATGAGGTACAGAGATGTATGTAAAAAAATAACACAAATTTCATAGTTATTTGTTTTCAATAAGAAACAATGATTTACAGAATGTAATTTATATGTTTAGGAAACACTGAGTTTAAGAGGCAAATCTAGAAACTAGGGTAAATTAGATTGTCAGAAAGAAGGTCCCATTTTGAAAAATACAACAATATCGGCTAATTGAGGACAAGTCAAAGAAAGTTTGAGGAAAGTCAAGTCTAATTGAAATGATGTCTTTAAAAATGTTTAGAAAAGTAAACAAAAAAGTTTCGGAAAAGAAACTAACCTCTTACTCAATATTCAAAATACTCGTTTAAACAGCATTTATATTATTAACATTTTATACACCTTATATGGATTTACACGAGTCGACTGGACAGGAAACTTGGCAGGCTTTTATAATCAATTTGCGCTTCTTGTCGACAATAGCTTGTAAAATCTAATTGCATACCTAAAAAAAGTTAAAAGAGGCCACTTTTCGCAAAAAAACCATTAAACTAAAACAACAGGCTAGAAAATATTGTTCAAGCGATAAAAAGTACCACAAAGCTTCTTTGGAGTACACTACAGATAATTATTATACAATTTCGTCTTTATTTAAGCACTATGTTTTTTTTCCCAATGGCGGCCCTAGTGTGCAGACTACGCGCTCTTAATATAATTTTGTTCAAAAAATTTATAATGTTTTGTTAAAATATTTTCCATTTCATATAAAATATTGTACAAAGTAATTTTTGGTTCGCGTCTAATATCGAAGCAGTGCAAATAATTCATCATGCCTATCTGACTTATCGGATGAATGGTGAACCGAAATGATGAAACCGAAATAACATTATTATTAGCATCATAAACTCAGACAGGATCGATAAAGAAGCTCTTTATTATAAAATATGAATTTGCACCAGCTTCCACCCGAGTCTTCTCTTGCGTGGAATTCCTCGTAAAATGTTTAAAAATCCTTTCTTAGCGGATGCCTAAATCATAATAATAGTTATTGAATAGTTTATACAGTCTGATCCGTCCAGGGTATAACAAACTGTTAAAACTTGCCAGATTGATAAATTGCTGTAATTACATATGTTTCTCGCTTTATAGCAAATAAAAGAGACGCATTGATGGCCATTTAGAAAAGTGGCAAGCTGTAATACGGGGGCAATGTTTTGAGCTGAGCGATGATGAATCAGCAAAAAAAAAAAAATGTATTTATTTTTAAGTTCCTCAATCAACATAATCACTATATTTATTTTAACACTCCTTTAAAGTATTGTTAAAACACTTGTGTCATGAGTCTCAAGTCTTCCTAAGACAGGACAGTCAGTCAGGACTCAGGACATTTATATTTTTATAAATAAATAAATAAATAAATATTTGACAACATCACATACATTGCTCCAATTCCAAAGTAAGTAGCTAAAGCACTTGTGTAATGGAAATCAGAGACAACGGTGGTATCACTAACACCCAGACCTGAGCCAATATAGAAAAGTACGTTTTCTAAATTGACTCAACCTGGGATAGAACCCGGGACCTCAGAGATGGCGACACCTTGCAAACCGGTGTACAAAGCCACTCGACCACGGAGGTCGCCTATAAGCATAGAAGATTTTGATTTTCTGCGCTGTTTCGATCTGAGCTCTAGCTCAAGCTCAACGTTGAATAGTCATCGTAACAACCAATAGATTTTTACATTCAGCTTCCGTCATTAATTATCACTAACCTCAAATACTTAGTCGATTTTATTTGAAAATCACGTCCTCTATTTTCGGAGTGTAGATTGTTATCAATTGACACAATAAATGAAACTGTGCAAAAGGAACGATTTTTACAATATTTTCGTAAAAAACACATTGTTTACAAAAACAATTTGTTCGAAAAACCCAAAAAAGAAATCACGCTGTATTGAGTGATCACAATAATTCTCAAATTGTAACGATAAATCATTTGCCGTCCTCAACTCGACTCTATTTACTTCCATAAAAGCACATTGAGCCGAGGAAAAGCAGTACATAGAATATGTTCTTTTTACCGGTCTTCAAGACAGTAAGGACTCTCAATAATATTGCTTCGACAATAATAGTAGACCGATCGACCGATCCAGTGTGTGCTACGACGGGGCTACGACGGAAGTGACTACGAATTTCGTAGTTCGTTCAAAGATAACATAGAATATGAAACGACTACGACTGCAGAGTGTTGCTTTGAGATCGAAAGTACGTTTATTATTAAAGTTACGTAGTTTTTGTTCCTTAGTCATACTATATGTATTTTCAAATCCTAGTCAGTATTTCAAATGACTGTTTGGCTTAATCATTTTTATGTTACTTAGTAGATAATTAATAAAGCAAAAAATACTCATAAAAATAAAAAGTTTTTTTACCTTTTTGGGTTTTAAAGTTTATCTAAAATTTGAAAATATTACATTGAAATTGTGTACATTCCACATACAAAGTCTTGCAGAGAACCACTCAGGATTTCTTTTTTCACGCAATGAAAGAATTAACATAATAATAAGCTATGCGGGTAAGATTGTGATCATCACTAAAGGAGTAATATCCAATTTTCATCTGGTGTTCTGATTGTGGATTTGCTCAAAAACTCTAGTTTTATTTTATTTGTACTCAAGTTATCAAGGATTGAACTAAATTGGACAACTCGGCTCCGCTTTTTTTAAGCTTTTTCTCTTTTCACAGCTCAGAAAGATCATTCATTTTATCCTTGGCCTGGGTTTGGTTCATTCCGGCCAAACCCAGGCCATGTCATTTGAATTTGCCCGCCAGCGATCAGCTGGATGACCGGCGCGCAATGCCACCTTGCACCGACCAGCAGCTGATCCGAATCCGAAAGTACGGCCTAAAACTTGTGGCCCGACGGCGGGCGCCGCCACAGACCGCCTGTAGCACAACTCCGCCGCTAAACAATACCAGCGAAACCGCAATAATTCCGCCATGACCTGTCATCTATCGACGACGATATATGACGATCACATCTACATAGCGGTTTTGCGTCATTATTTTCGCGTCGGAAGTATGCCGACAGTCCGAGCCGATCGGGCAGTATCCCGCGTGAAAGAGACAGCATCATAGTTAAATCTATGCGTTCAGGCTGTTTCGCTTGTCGAACAACTGACAATTCATGGCGGAACCTCTTGTGGTTTCGCTGATATTGTTTCGCGGCGGAGGTGTGCTACAGGAACGCGTACGTGGCGATGTGGTTTCTCGCTCTAATTAATGATGCATTTGTTGGTGACGGAAAGAGATAGAGTTATGGAAAATGTGGCACAGGGCGGGAGGTCTTGAGACTTTTGCTAGAAATTACAGTATAAGTGAAAACTCAGAAGTAGAATTAAGTAGAGTAGCGGTTATAGTTTTGCATCATCCCTTTTTATAACTTTTTTTCTCGACTACGGCGAAGAAAAAGAAGTAAAACGATTTATACTGTAATTAACATTTTGTGAGTACACTTCGTAGCGGAATAAAAATAATTACCTCAATAATCGAGTAAACTGATTAATATACTGCTGCATAAACACAGCTAATTAGCCATGCATCGTTAAATTAATTAATACTTAAACCAATGTTAATGCTTCAGTAGCACAAATGGCTCATTTAAGCGATTGCTTAAGTTATAAAGTTCGAATCACTCCAAGGCAACGAACTCAGTTTTTAAGATAAATAGAAAAATTTGAGGTAAATACACACAAACCCCTTACTAATCAAGATTGTATAGCAGATGTATAGTTACAATGGTTACTCTCTGTCAAACTATTTAAGTTTCATTATTTAGTATTATTTAAGTTTCACATTAAAAAGAAAGAAAGACAAAACATTGTGTAACTATGCATCAGCTATACAATCTTTATTAGTAAGGGGGTAAATAATAGCTGTTGTTATATATCGGATGTATAAGCAAAAACATGTGGCTCTTTTTCGTGACAACACACTGTGATATTTTGCTTTGAAAAACTCTGATCCCAATCGGATACAATATTAAAAATTAATAAACACTCTTAATACTAAATAATATACTAGAAAAAATAGGACTCGCACCAGTAGGACCAATAGGACCAATAGGACCTTTGGATAACCGGTCCAATGCTCTGACCGCTGAGCTACCGAGTCACTAGTGGGATCTTTCTTCGGGTTCGATTCCCGTCCGAGAACATGATCTGGTGCGAGTCCTATTTTTTCTAGTATATTATTTAGTATTATATAAAAATAGCATTGTGAATGCTTAAATCTCAAAATTTCAAACACTCTTAATACGTTATGATGGTAAGAATGTTAAAATATGCAATAAATTGTCACTTACCATATATTTTCACACAAACAACGAATACGCCTCAACTTCCGTCAGACTTTTGGGATCCAATTTTAAGAAAATAATATCAGGAGTTATTCGGAGAGAGTGAAAATTGCGCGTCAACTTATGTGAAAGACAATTTTCATCTTTTTTCTGGAAGTTTCGGAAGCCTGTTATGTTACATTCATTACTTACCTTTTATGTTAAGTTTCATAAATATGTTAAAACGCTGACTGTTACGTAATATCTGAATTGTTATATACTTTCTTTTAATGAAATCGTAAACGCAAAAAACATGACTGGGAAAAATTTACATTTGAAGATTTAATAGCACGACTTTAAAAGAAATCATTTATTAAAGAGTGGTCAAATATTTTTTATAAGTTTGTAATTGTTATATACGAGTACCTAATTGGGCAAGTTTGAAGCAGGTGTTAGTCTCAAAGAAGAGATATGGAAATCATATTCTATCTAGATATAGAATTAGATTATATAGAAGTAGAATATTGAAATCCTTTATAAATATTTATGATATGTCTATGAACCAAGGACTTCGTTCGAAAAAGTTTCGGGTACTTTTAGGTCAGCACATAATTCAAGCGTAGCTGGATCCTAACCTTAAAAGTATTTATGTTAAATATGTGGTTTATACTAGAAAACATTTCATTATTTGTTTAGTTACATTTGACACCCATAAACCAGGGATAGTTTTGGATACATACATATGTCGCTTCTTCGCATAAAAAGTGTATTACAGAAATGCTAAATATCACATGTCATATTCTTTTACCTGAAAACACTATTCAGGACTTTAGTCTCAGAATTAAGCTCAATCTCATATTTTTTTTGATACCTACTCAAAAAGAATTGTTATATCTGAGGTTGAATACTTTCATCCGAATAAGGAAGAAGCGAGGTTTGTACAATAATCTATAAAATCTGTATGTGTGCATGTTGTAAACATAGAGGGAAAGAATAAAACCCCTACGACGTGTGCAAGCACTCGACGCATGTTTTTTTAGCCGAATAAAGCGGTCCCGACCTACCCGGAATTAACTTTATGCTCCAGTTATTTCAAAGCGTAGAACTTCCTTACTCGTTATGATATCTGACACCATAATGCCCAGACCCGTCACAGAAATTAAAATTAATCATTTTAAATTTCTGCCCGGCCGGGAATCGAACCCGGGATCTCTTGCGTGGTAGACCACTGCACTGCTCAAGTCATCAAAGAAGTAAGCCGAATCTGTATTTTCAAGATTTTTCTGCACTCTTTTGGTAAATAATAATAAATAAATACACACCTTTAAATCTCACGGCGCATTTTAACATCAATGCAGTCGAAGCGTATGAAAAAATTGTATCTGTTTTAGTCAGAGTCCCAAAATGCCCTGTCCCTTTTGGCAATGCGCTATTTGTGCTACATTTGTGCGTAATGTGTTGTTTCCATAGTTATTTTAGGTAAAGGGAGCCCCATATATTAGTAAAGAGCCTCTTAGTAAAGAGCTTTTAAATGATCAAATCAAATGAGACAGCATCAGAAAATAATGCCTAGAAGGTACGAAGAACAAAACTAATTTAAACTGCTTATTTTATTTATCTCTAACCAGCGAGGAATCGTTTTGATATGAAAATCACCCCAAAAATATTTCTAACAAAATATTTCTTGGTCTAAAAATCTTGATAAGTAAAATCAAACAAGTCTGACCATACTATAGATAGCAACATAGTATGAATAAATACTATGAGCTGTAAGTACTTAGGATTTGCGGCGTGAAGTGGTGTGCGAATAAGTTCACGATCTACTTATCTTAACCAAAGGGTATGAATTGATTAATTTTGATTGAGGGAACGTGAATAAATGAGCTCAGACGGCGTGAATATTTCCAGCCACCAAACATCTGGGTTATATTATGGAAATCATTATAATGTAGGCATTAATTAAACAGTCCTACAATATTATGATAGCTATGGTTGTTTCATTTCTATATACCTAGGGCTGTTAATTCTTATCAATTATGTGCCAAATTTTACCAGACATTTAAGTTTTACAATTAGATATAAAGAAAAAAAAATTAGATTTTGCATTACAGTACAATTATGTATGTACAATGTACATGATGTTCCGTGTCATATAACATCGTTCACAATTTGCAATAACAAACAGACAAAGTAATTGCTTTGTCAATTATTTGCAAGCGTTATAACCCACATAAGTTAATTGCTATTGGCTACAGTTACAGTGATCATTATTAATTTGTAATAATTGAGTATTAAACGGAGGAATATTAAGCCGGTGTAGCTAAACTTGAGATAAAAATTAATAGCCTAATTTTAGGCTGGTCTGAAAGAGACAATAATTAATACATAAATTAATTAACTCGTTTGGGTACACCGGCGTAGGTAAAACTGTTGCTACTGACGGCTGAAATATCTATAGAGAGTCTATTTTTCTCATTTTTCCTCGTTTATGATCTATCAGTAGCCTTAGCACGAATAGAAATCGAGAAAAAAAAACGTACTGATCAATAGCTTAAAACTTTAAGTACTTACTTTGATTCTTTATATTTTAGTGGCTTATTTGCCTGCTATTTTGTTTTTTGTAAATTATTCATACTCTTAGAGATATCTCATGGATTGTGAATTATTTACGAGATTTTCGTGTAAGTATTTGATGTTTGACGTTTCGTTGGAATAAGAGAAAAAAAGTTAGAATGTCGCTAAAACAAATTAAAGAATTTTGCGTTATATTTTGTTCCAAGGTTTAACACCATTTCTTCCGTTTGACTGTAGAAAACTAATTTATTTATGACTGTAGCTCAGTGATTTATAATACTGTGACTGTAGGTACGTGATATAACCCTCCAAAGACTTCTGGAAAAAAGAGTATAGTTTCTTCTCAAATATTGTCAAATGAGTTCGTATATCGTATTAAGACTCTTTGTCGATAAGTCACGTTTTGGTTTTTGGCGCCATTTTGTCGAGTTCGGTTTGGTGTCTATTTTAATTATTTTCAAATTGATTCATAGTGGATATTGTGTCTTAAAATTGGTGCAGTTATATGGTACAAGTGTCTACGCAACTGAACAATATGTGGGAAAATTGAAATAGGCGCGATCTTGGTTGTGTGAAGCTGAGACTTTTATTGAAGTGGTGACTTCCTCGGCAGAACTAACCGAGTAAACTGTCTTGTTATACTTGGTGCCAAATGCTCCAAGCAGCATTGGAATGCGATGCACCCGCATTCCAATGAAAAATTAAACAATATCTACCACTGAACTATTTAACACTTGACACTGGCAAAAATTACTTCCAAGAGGAAAGTAGATTGCCATAACAAAAAAAGAAGAAGAAGTCACGTTTTGGAACTACGGCTGAAAGAAGTTATGAAATACCGCCGCCGCCTCTCTCATCGTCCATCATCCGTTGACAAGATGGCCTTAAACCTTCAATAGCAACGGCATTTTGCGTGACTTTTACTAGTTTAGTGTTACAAGAAGGGTTCTTGTTTAGTAAGAAGTGGATTTTATTTCTCCAGAATTCATATTTTTGAAGTTTCCTGAAATAAGAGGTAGATAAGTTTCATTTAGGTTCATGCAGTAATATAGATAAAAAAGATTTTTTTTATCAATCAATTAATTAACTTATCTTCTTTCGCTGTGTAGCTCGTATTCGTACGATTTCACGGACAATTTTTTATTGATTTCAAATAGGTAACTAATTATGTAGGTACCTTATCTATTTATTTTTTTAAGTTGCATTCTTAACTCATATGTGCCACCAGCGCATACGAGCATCAAACATGAAACTATATACAGTGATGAAACCATGTCAAACTCAAAGTAGTTCACTAAGTTAGTGTGCCATAAATGTTTTTTTCACACATTACATGCTCATGGGTGTACATCAGTGAATACTTGCAACCACCTTGTATATTTGAAATGTACGTCACGTATTGTGCGTGATTGTATTGAATCATGTATTAGGGCCTTATTAGGAGTACGTGTAAAGGCCGAGGGATGATAGAAATTTATTGCGATAAACGAACCTTGGCTGAGTGGATGAATTAATTATGATATTGCAATAATGCGTGCTTGGTAGGATCGGCTTAAGAAGTATGTAGTCAATAATCATATAATACCATTATTACTAAACTAGAAAAAATCAACTCGCTCATCACCCAAAGCATCTCAGACGGGACTCAAACGCGCACCTTTGGGATTCCGCCCCAATGCACTGACCAAGAGACTCGATGCTACCGAGTTTCCAAAGAAAACATCGAAATTTTCTAGTACTTTTTACGTTTTCGTTGTAAGCCAGCGTTAATTCATCAATGTGAAGAAATATTGTTTCTAGTATTATTAGTTATCATAATATAAAAATAGCATTGTGAATATCTAAAATCTGAAATTAACGGTTGCTTCTTTTTAAATAAATGTTATGCCTAGTTGGATTGACAAAGTACCAAAAGCCTCAGTTACGTTTAAGGCTGACTCCACTACTCAAGGCAAGAAAACGTGTACAGAAGTGTTTGGTAAAATATTTCAAAGCAATTTTTAAAATGAAATAGCTGCCCGCCCCGGCTTCGCACGGGTGGTGTACCTAATGGCGTCATCTATTAGTTATTGCTATTTCAAATGACGGAAAAGAGACAAAATGTTTTTTTACGTCTTTCCGTACAATTTTTTGAAAATTATCTTTTATAAAAACCTTGTCCTGATAGTAACAAACACAACGAAAACGAATTGTCTAATTTGGTGCAGTCGTTCTGAAATTATGCGTTTACATACATTTCTACGATTATTTTTTATTTATGTATAGATTAAATGTCGGGAGTCTTTATTCGTTTCGTTTTAATCCAACATAGCAAAGCTTGTAAATTAAAAGTACGAGTCGTTTTTTTTATCGTAGAAAAGCACTGGAGGAAACTTATCAAAGAAATTTTCTTTAAATGCCGAATGAAAAGAAATGAGCGGAGTTTCTTTCCTTCGGTATTCATATACGGCTTTCTAATAACCAGTGTTGTAAGCGTGTTTTGTCTCTTTCCCTCCGACTAAAACGACATGTAAGAAAAAAGGACAAAATATTGGACCATAAAAGCTTACTGTTTCGAATAAGGGGTATGAAATGCATTAGCGATATAACCTACTAGTTTTTTTTATGTCAGCTCTTACGTTTATTAATGCCTTAATAACCGCCATAACTTGGTTATTATCATTTATTACACGAATGTTGTTGGTTACTAGCGCCGTTATTTTTTCTAATATAACTTTATTTAATAAAAACTACAGTTAAGGCCCCTATATACCTATAAGTGGCCACTTTTAGCACTTTTGCGAAATACTACTACAACGAACAAAATTTTACTGAGGTTATTGTTTGTAAATAAACTATAGAACCTTAGCTCAATCTGTACATGTGAATTTTCGATACATTATGTACTTAGCGAGCAATAAATTTAATTAAAACGAGGGCGCCACTTGAGGTATATAGGAGCCTTAATTCGATGTAATAATATCTCTCGGCAATCTTCATGATTCGTGTATGGTTTCTTAAATGCTCTAAATTCTGAACATCTTAATTTTAAATGCCAGGTTTGGCAAAACGAGTGTAATTAATTCTTTTTGATTTTGGAAAAGCTTATCTCTAATTTGAAATAATAAATATCAATATAATGAAATAATTTCCTTACATTCAAGAAAGTATAAATCTATATTTCATTATGACCTTGTCAAACGCTGTACTTTGCATATCAAAGGATAGCAGTAGTGGTTTGATTGTCTGTCGACATAAGTAAACTAATATGCACCATTGGTAGTTTACAAATTCTAATTAATTAATTTCCAATTTAGGATATTTATTCGATTGCGTTTGTTCATCTACAAATAAATAATATTTTTTTTTAAATATTGGAAGTAGAGTAGTATTACCTAATTAGCTAAATTCATCCGTTACAAATTCAAATACAAATAATAATACCAATACAAAATCTTTATTTGCTTGTAAACATGGTATTAAATAATGATAATTTAGCTAATAGTAAGTAGCCAAACATGTTTAGCCAATAATATGGCATGCAAAAAATATTTCTTATAGACTAATACATGGAAAATTATTATTATTATTGAATAAATTAATAAAATTATTAAATTTTATGGAAAAATAATATTTAAAATTGATATTAAAGATTAATGCTTTAGTGTTTAAGAATTCTTGTATATCATAAAAAGTGTGTGTTAGAAGCCATTTATGTAGGTGAGTTTTGAATCGACTTATGTGTATGTTATTGTATATTTTTACACAGTATGTTGTTTACAAGTAAACTCAAAAGAGACGAATACGAAAGTGGACAGTAAACTGGACAGTCAGACCAAGGTCGAAATTTCAATTTTTTTATAATTATGTTAAATCTAAGCAACAAAATATAATTATAAAAAGATTATAAGGTATGCGTTATTAGAGGGTTGCCATCTTTTGCTTCTTCAGTTTGTACATCTAATTTTATCTGAAAAGAAGCTATGTCATTATACAAGGTGTTACAAAAGTACCCCTAATGCCGAATATGGTGGATAGGGACCATCAAACTGAACAACTTTTACTATGGGATCAACTCTGAAATCGCGAAAAAAAAATCAGCTGTTTCATACAAAAATTAAAATCGAAAATATCAAAATGTATGAAACAGCTGATATTTTTTTCGCGATTTCAGAGTTAGTCCTATATCTACCCTATCTACCATATTCGGCATTAGGGGTACTTTTGTAACACCTTGTATATTAAAAAAATACATTAAAAACTAAATGTATAGCATTATGAACAATATATTTTTATATCGTTGCAAAATCTGACTAATTTCATGACGTTGTACAGAGTTTTCAATTTCAATTATAGTTTGCTGTCGATATCGATTGTAACAAGATCTCTTCGTACACTCCCATTCAATTAAAATCCAATTTCAATGGAAACACAGAGTTGCTATTGTATTACGTTGCTGGAAGTTGAATGTATGAGTTTAATACCAAAATAAAATCTTTGTTTTGATTTACAACTCGTTCATTCATTTTTTCCGTAAGTAAAAGCGACTGAATTTATTCAATGCACATCTTTAATTTTATTTATATTACGGAATCAACAATTATGGTAAAGATCTATTGCTTCAATTAATTACTCAAAATTAAAAATATAGTCTTACTATCATTATGATAATCAGAAAACGGAAAAGTGATGCTGGAAAAATATTTTACCAGTATACTGGCCTGTTAAGTTCTGAGATTTTGTAACTATCAAAACCAGAAATTAAAAATTGATTTTTAAATGAACTCCACTTGGCGTCAGAGAATAATAATTAAGTGAAAAGGCAGCTCATAAAATGCAGGTAAGTACTATATTAGCAGCTTTGTATGAAATTCGTGGTTACACTATAATGGCACGGCGCGGTGGCGATGGATTATAATGCACTCTGCACTAAGCCTGCACTCACGCTTGTCATGTGGTATAGGATATGGCTGTCACATGGGACTTTTTATGGATTCATTATAAATGAAGCATTTCCAGGATTTTGTTCCTCAAAAGGAAATGACTTAGTGTAAGGATTACTTAATTGTATTTCCGTATGTACGAGTATGTCTGTCGAAATTATTTTTCTTATTGACGCGTGTAGTTGTTATCCGTCTATCTATCTGCCTAACAAGTCACTTTTACTTAGAAATGCATGGTATCTAGTAGGAAAGAGTATACGGAAAAATCTGAAAAAGGTTATTTTGTTGTTACGTAAAGAAAAGTGATGTTGTCTCCCAAAATAATGTACTGTTGTGAATATTGTACAGCCCTGCCATATGTTACAGTCTTTTGTTTAACGGCGCGGCGCCTGTTGTCGTCACTTTGCTACGCGACGGCCATTGTGGGAGATATCTTACACAAGTTACAAGTAACATTTGTAGTAGCAAAGCAATCCCCTTTCAGATTTAAATGTGTAAAGATTTAAATTGACGAATGTGTTCCACATGCTTTGTTGTACACATTCGTGTGTTTATTTTTTTCTTTAGTGACTCGACTCGACATTGACCTACGCTTACGTAAAAAAATTCTAAAACGTAGTAAGTGCTAAGGGCATTATTAATTTTTATACGAATGCTCCAAAGAAGTAGAAAGTGTATTGTGTTCAGGGTTCATGTATGTTTGTGAGTTTCTTTATTCTACCATAACTTCTAAATACCTCAACAGATTTGGGTGTGTGGGATATCGTTTGAATCTTTACATTATTCAAAGTGACACTGGAAATATATTTTTTTAAAAAAATAAAAAAGCAACATGGCGGTTACATAACGGCATTATGTAATGTGAAAAAAAAATAAACTATTATAACAATATTATGGGTATCAAATGAAATTGATGAGCACATCCCAAAACAATATATAATTTGTCACTAAAATGTATGAAATATAATAAATAATTAAAAAAAATTTAAAAACACGATTAGCCTAACTAAAAATATAGAAAAAACAAGAATCAGTGCACGCGTGGGACTTCTTAGATTAAAAATAATTGCAAGTCCCCCGACTGCAATGACACTTTCATTTTTATTTTAAGTTCTATTTAGGCAGGACGACCGTCCTGCCTAAAAAGGGAGCTGCACAAAAAATACAACATGTAAAGGGAATCGCAGTATAAAAAAGATTGGGAGCCCCTGGGTTAAACTATGAAATACATACACTTAATGCCATGTTATTACTTTGTAAACCAGATATATCAATAGTGTAACTCGTCAATATTCAGTTTGACAATAATTGAGTGACTGGATCGACAGCGCGTCATTAGTAATTCAATATTAGTCTACTCTAATGGTAGTTTAATATTAATGTTCGACGTAGTTACATGAATGTTGTTTAAACAGCAGTCTCCTCTTTATTCTTTCAAACTTTTGCTTTTAATAAGATATCTAGCTTTTGGGAAATGGAAATAATAATTTTAATTGGAATATGTTTTTCACTATTATAGGAATTACATACACAACTCTTCAGGGAGGATTTATGAATACTGGGCCGTATTCAATAAATGTGACAATTTGTCACCTTTCATGACAATTTTATATCCATTGCGTCAACCAATTAGAAAATAGAACAAACTTAGTACTCATAGCTACACCGCAATGTAAACCAAATTGTCATGACGATCGACAAATTGTCACGTTATTAAATAGGGATCTGATATAAACTAATGAAGCTAAAATGAGTGTGCAATTGTTAAATAGTAGATTGTTAGACAAGGGTCAAAAGGAAACAATTCCCATACGAGATATTTAGATTATAGTTCGAGTATGGAATTGATGACTTTTACCCGTGTTAAACACTCTACTTTTCATTTCGAATATAAAGAAAGTAAAAAATTCGAACTTTTTTCAAATTATTTATTAATAAACAAATGTAGTAACTACATAGATAAACCATATTTATTTATTTCTTATTTCAAATTTGGAACAGCCCGCGTCGCCGCTCCGCCCAATGTTTTTAATTTTGCACTGGCTGTTATAGCAACTCTATGGTCGACCATGTAACCAAATTCAATTCTATTTTTAAATATGTTTTACACCCTAGGTGGAACGCAGTTTTTAACCCGCTACTCAGTTTAAATATACCTACATCACTTTCCGAATATGAGAAATGATTTTTTTTGACATTACATTACTTTTATTTAAACCTTAAAACCGCCCTTTACTTTTATGTTTTGTTTTCAAAATAACTCTTACCGTTATTTTAAAACTGATTGAAAAATTAAGAATATAACTGAGACGAAATATTTGAAGGTTCAGGAAATACAAACCAAACAAATAAATCTTGTAAATGCTCTATGCAAAAAGGTCCATCAACTGTTATAGATGCAATTTTCAACGAGATGAAATTTGAATATTCATGAATCGGTAATTAAAGTATTGAATTCGTCGGAAAACCATTCCAATCTACGTTTGAGTAAAGTTTTAGCATTCGGTACAATAAACGTTTGAATTTCTAAATTTACGGTTAGTTAAAGGGTTCATTACAGAAATAATGACGAAAGCTGTTTTGCTATTATTTGGATTGTTACAGTTACATTGCGTGATTAATAAAGCTCGGTTTACAATAGCGTTGGGCGTGGTTCGATGTAAAATGGAGAGATGATCAACTCGCGTTTGCAGTTGATTTGGTGGGTGGTGGATGGGTCGGGCACCTGTTGCCTACTGCCCCCCTTCCCCCCAACCGTCTGCACCAGACTAATACGTAGCTTGAGCTTTGTAAGTCGGAACTACAGGGACGCTTAGTCTAGACCGTATTGCATGTGGGGAAACCACGCAAATGCTTGTATAGTGGACTGCGAAGGACTGAATTTAAATGTGCTTAGATTAAAAATGTTAGAAATATGCTTTGTGAACGACACTCTGTTTTTTAGGGTTCCGTAGTCAAGTCAACAAGGAACCCTTAGTTTCGCCATGTCCCTCTGTCCGTCCGTCAGTTCTTCCGTCTGTCCGCGGCTTAGTTCAGAGGCCGTAAGTACTAGAAAGCTTTAATTTAGCATGAATGTTTATATTAATGACGCTAAAATATTGGTAGAATAAAATCGCAAAAAAAATTTTATTGTACCTTCCCTACATATGTAAAGAGGGGATGAAATATTTTTTCTCATCTATCTCATAGTGTGAGGTGGTGTTGTCGGATAGTTTTTCAATTATATTGTAGTTTTGTGAAAACTACGTTTCGATTCAGGAATCCGTTTGCGAAATATTAAAGGGCAAAATTTGCTTAGAGTCAAGTGTCCCCACCTACCAGATAAAAGGTGCCTTTTGGAAACGTGAAAAAGTTCAGGACAGAAGCAGATATATTGTAGTTAAAAGGAACACTATCACTGGTAGGTAGGCTTTACAAGTTAACGAGTAATAGTCGATCAACTTACAAAATTAATTTATATTGGAAAAGTTTTCGTAGAACAAATTTTATCGAATAGTTAGGTATTAAGTATACTTAGTTTTAGGCGTTAGTTGTGTAAAACAGGAAGTAAATATGAGTTTATAGCCTTATGATAATTGTATTTAGGTAATTGCGGTATCCTATTATGCGTGTGGCCCGACATGCACTTGGCCAGTTTTAAATATTTGCAGGAAATAAGATATGTTTTCACGTTATCACAATCCTGAAAATGTATACGTCCATATAAGGACGGGTCTGCATTTTCCAATAATTTGTAGTCACCGCAACGCTGTCCGGCAGCTGTACGCTTTTGATGTGGGGTTCAAATTAATGATTCCACATATATGTATATGCTTATGTGTTTGCTAACTATATGTTAAAAGACATGCCTTGTGTCCTGACATAACTTTGATTATAGGTATTGGAGATGTTCGCTTTGAGCTGGCGACATGTTGCTTAATCAGGGTAGATTGAATAAGTATATTACTTATACGAGCGATGTGAGCTCTAATGATAGGGTAACTTAAACATCCAAAGCATAAAGTAAATGTGAACGGAACTCTGAGGACGTGAGCAAGAATACGAAACTTCGTGATTTTATTATGCGGTGGAATTTTTACTTCATATGAGGATGCGTAGAATGAAATAATGTGCTGAGAAATAAATCAAACTAGTGTATCGCCTTGTATATAACTTTTCTTAATAATTTTAGGCACATATTTATAAACCGCTGTTGTTCCTATAAGAAGAGCATCTCAAAATAGCTCTCAACGTTGAAAGAGGTATTTAAATAAGGAACTTGGTGGTATATAACAGTTGGTGTTTAAAAAGTCAGTAAGATGCTTCCACAAAAAAATTGTGATACAAAAATAGCATCGGAAATAATGATAATCGCAAGATGTCATTATTTGAAAATACTTAGCGAGGAACAGAAACTGTAATGTGTAACTAACATTGCGACTGTCAAAGCGATTATCATGTTCTCTAAGTACCTACTTTAAAGAACAACGACCACACAAGCGACCTGTCAAAAAATTTTTTTTAAAGTTGATGCATGATGATAATAAAATTAAATTTGAATAGTTACTATGACCACAGACTAGTATTTATTAAATTTTAATTTGGCAATCAGAAAATTATGTATTGGCAAAATCAATATGATCTAATTGTAATTATTGCTAATCTTTAGTATGTATTATCTCTATTTCTTTATTGCCGATTTTGATTTTACTTAGCAATTTAGAAATAACAATAGTAATCAATTTCATGAGCTATATTACTTCTCTAAACACGATAATTGATAAAATCATAATTTAAACGGTCAGAAAGGGCGTGTCCTTCTTTTTGGAACACAGAGATAGAAATAAAAAAAAACATTTTGAAAATTTTCAGATTGTAGTAATAAAACTAACTTATATCCGACTATTTAGATGTTTATCAACAAAATACAGCATAGGGCCATGAAAAATGGGTTCGACCTGGCATTTATTGCTATTTAAGAATAATGTGGGATAGAGTTAGGTTACATTTTCTTTTTGTTCTGTGGCATGTGATAACGATAAAGAGAGTCATTATGTTGTGTTGCAGAATTTACTTCGAACAATAAATAAAGCTATTGTTCTTAGGAATTTGCCTCTTGTGTTTGTCGTTTTAGAGTTGCCAGCTTATAGTTTTGTAGTATTAGTTACATTACAATACAATGTTTAAGATGTTAGTGTATGTTAGATAGTAGTATGTTAGTTTTTTTTGTGTGAAAGATAATTTTTCAATTACTTACAGCTGGGAACAATTTTTTTACTCATTAACCAAAGCGGATTGCGTGAATAGAATCGAAACTAGATACCTAATAACTCCTTCCCGGATCAGACAGAGTTTTTGTTACATATTGTATATGTAGTCTGTTCGCAGTGTTGATCAAAATTTGAAAAATCAGGGTATCTAAGCTCACTATAAATTGAGGCTCCCTATAGATTTTTCCACACAACAGAGGGTCGACGGCATATATGGTCTGTCTTCATCCTGTCTCTGCTTCAACTTTCAAGTGAACTTGCTTCCACCGCAATGCAATATTGATTGCCTCCAAACTGTGAAATTTCTGCCATACAAATTTGACGTTTTTTTTTAGTACATAGGGCATGCGCTTTTGCATGCGCTGCGGCATGTCTCTGTTGAAAGTGAAAGCGCACAGTCAGATGAAAGTTAAATGGAACGGGAAAGCGATCGTATGAAGACACACCTTTGGCCCTACCATGAGTTGATGCAAACTGTTTTCGCTACCGTAAACTATCGCTTTCTCTCGTTCACTCGCATCGACTGTGAGTAGTATATCCGATAGTTTACGGTAGCGAAAACAGTTTGCATCAACTCATGGTAGAGCTACTTATAGGTATACTTAAAACGTTCAACTAAATATTCAATTGATATTACCTTATTAGTCTTGTGACTTCACAAACTGAAACTTGACTTCATAAGCAGTCGACATCTCTGAATGACTAACCAACCATATTTAAGTAGATCGCGGTCGCAGTTACCAAGTTACGGTTCCACTGCTGAACTAGCTATGTTGTCAAGCAGCGAATTAAGGCAAGGTCCTACTCGAAACTTGGTAAAATGCCTATATCACGGATAATAGTTATTTATACTAGAGACCAAAGTCAATTTGTGCTGCGAGTGCTGACTCTAAATCACGAACTAGCGAAGTAGTCTAGGTAATTCTAATATAGACTACTGAGCACAGTGAGTGATTTGAAGGCACGAGACATAATAAACATTTGATCTCGTGTTTAATTTTAACTATAATTTAATATATTAAACAGAATATCATTTCACATATTAGTACATAACAAGTGTATATAACTATTGCAGATATGCAAAAACATAAAACTTTTCACCTCTACCAGCGAGAAAAGTGTTGTTGGTAAGAATAATTATTTTCACGTGACTTTCGAGGTAAAAAGCTAAATTCAGCATTAGAAACTTGTTCTCTCAACTCTTTTGGAGTTAAAAAACTATATTTAACACTATAGAACGTACATAGAATTCAAAAATGTTTTTAGTACACCGTGGTTTTTCTAATAAGGTTGAATACGGATATCATAGTGCCTGGCCTTAACTGTCACGCTGCGATTTACTCGAGATAATTATTTTAGGAGCAGTTAGATGCGGTTCCGTTTAATATTTAAGTACCTAGGTCAACTAGAAATATCTAAGTTAGGTATCTTATTATTTAGATTTGGGAATTAATTTGACTGAATATTTCACCATTCAAAGAGTTACTCTAATTTGAACAGAACATAATATTGTATGTCTTTGTTCTCTAAATTTCTCCGTGATGAGGACGTCCTAAATTCCTTAATGGTGAGGATTCCGGGTGTAGTGCGCTTCCACCTTCGGCCTTATCGTCACTTAACATCAGGTTTGGTGAAGGCCAAGCGCTAACCCGTTGTGAATAAAAAAAATATCCGTTCCTGCATATCAGAAATAAACATTAAACCTCAGTATATACTTAACCTACCGTTTCATATCTCAGATTAAATTTTGATTGATGTACAAAAGTAACATACGATTAAACTCTTTATAACCCGTTGCAATCAAAACAAAATATAGCTTAATTATAAAAATATAATATTAAACATAAATCTAAAAATATATTATTCTGTTCTGTATATCAATTTTACAATGTTTACTAAAAACTATTTATTTATGGATCTTTTAAATATTTACGCTTTAAAGATAATATTCTTTGAATAAATAAATATAAATATAACACAACATCACAAACATTGCTCTGATTCCAAAGTAAGTAACTAAAGCACTTGTGTTATGGAATTCAGAGACAACGGTGTAACTACAAACACCCAGACCTGAGCCAATATAGAAAAGTTCGTTTTCGAAATTCGATCGAACCCGGGACCTCAGAGACGGTGACACCTTGAAAACCGGTATAAAAACTACTCGACCACAGAGGTCGTCAACCAACAACGTCGAGAAGGTACTTTAGTACCTATTTGTCGTAGCTGCATGAGATATAAGCCTCGGGCGACTCAATAAAACCATAGACCGTTACGTCATCATTTCATTGTCACCATTTCGACGAAGTGTGAACGATGTCACTTAGTTTTTATAAAGACAAAGGATTTGGGACCGGCTTACACGATTTCGTTCCATGTCAATAAATAAAGGCTTTTAAGCCGTAAACATTCAGCTACCCGCATCTGGTCGACAGAGTGGTTTGATCCTCGAAACTTACATTGGATTTACGTTGGGGGCTTGATGGCGCAGTGGTTTAGCGCCTTACCCAGCGATTGCGGAGGTTAAGCAAATTTCGCAAAGGTCGGTCATGGGATGGGTGATCGAAAATTATTATCTCTCCTCCGTGATTCGGAAGGCACGTTAAGCCATTGGTCCTGGCTGGCTGCATTTGCAGTCGTTAACACCCATCAATCCGCATTGGACCCGCGTGAAGGGTTATGGCTGATTATGGTTATACCTCCTTATCCACCCATAAGTAAGGCCTGTGACCCAGCATTAGGGACATTTAAAAAATTGCGGATGATAACGTAATAATCGTGTCTCAATGCTGTTTCAATAGAACAGATAATTGAACACTAATAAGCAAAAGTGTGTCAAGATTTTTTTTATAATTATCTCAAAAGCTGGACAGTCATACGGAAGCAAATTTTACAGCTGAAACGGAGACGTTTCGCTCACGATACGTGCGCTCAATGCTATATGCAAAAATGTGCCTTAATGCAGAAGCCTAAAGTTTATTATCGCTTGGTGTTCGCGGAAGTTACTAATCTTAGTAGCTCATTGTGATCGATTATTGATGTTGAAAACCAAAATTGTGCTAACAGCGCTAGTGTCAACGCAATTTTTGACAGGTGATGTCAATTTTCATATATTTGCTTAGTTCCATAAAAATCCGCGGTCTTCTTTCGCAGACTAGTTATACTACCATTCATTAGCTAATAGCTTAGCTTCGTTTCGCTAGCTAATATGTATTCTGTGTTAGCAGTTCATTTGAAGAACGAACTGTGGTAATTCAAATTATTCAAATGATTGTTATTCGACTAATTCAGTTAGTATCATTCATAATCGCGCATCGCTAGTGTACAGTTTAGGAAATAATTTTATTGTATGGTGAATGAAAGGTTCAGCTGGAATACCTATATTCGTATGCTGAAATAATTGTTCTTCCGGTTCCGCGTAATACAAACATTGTGTCGAGTTATCAATTTAATTTCCCAACATTACGTAGGTGTTCGCTTCCATTAAGAACTTTAAGGTTTCTTGTTTTAATGAAATTTCCTTTCGACGAAATGACAAGGAAATTACTACAAGCATTCCGCAGCCAAGTTTTTGATTAAATTAGTTTCACTAACATTTAGAGTGCGCTTTATGTCGAAGAAAAATACAGAAAATTGTTCATAAAGTCAACTTTTGGCAGATAAAGATATTAAGTTTTTTGTATACATAAATTGGATACCATTTAAATCACATACGACGTAAGTGAAGATTCGTTCTTACTCGGCGTGTTTGAGTTACTTTATGTGCTAGAAATTGCATGATTGTTCTGTTATGTAACTATTATTATTAATAAATTAGTTATATAAACAGCACACACACGATTAGCTAGTGTTAAACTAAAGCTTTTTGATGTGATCCTAATTATCGAATGTAACCCTTAGAGTCCAAATTAGTTCTGAAATTAGTCTCAAAGACATAAATCGAGAACCTACTACATCGGAAGGTATTAATAGTCTTTTAGCAGAACGGTTTTCATTGAAATACAATAAGTATTGACCATTGTATGAAAAAAAAAACAAGGTAGGCGCTTACTCCTAAATGTTAATTGTTTTTTAAGTTGTGTAATGAGGTTTTTGTTTCACAATAATATTTTATGCTCATTGTTATTGTATGTTTCTTGTTTTGTTAAGGTGACTTAAACAAAAGGTTTCTTTATTTTTTGGGTGCTTAGTTAATTAACAGTCTTATTCATAAAAAGTTATGGAAGGCCTATAAGCTTGTTATGAGGAATTTCTTTAAAAATCCCATCTCATTCTCATCGCGCGCGGATTATATTGTGAAGTTGTAAATCTGTTTGCCTCTATATAGCCATTTATGGATCTGTTTCGTTAACTCCTAGGCATAAGTAGTATTGTAGCTTTGTCTATCCATCTACCTCATGGTCATCTCTCTACTTTGTTTTTTGGTTTGACAAAACTCAATTTCCCAGTCCAATTCGTGTTATATTTGATGTCGCCAGATGCAGATATAACAGAGAAATCCATTGCTATAGCCTGCAGTAACCTAATTGAACTAGAGTTAGATTTCTAGTGCCACAGGAGCGGGAACCAAGCATAAGCCCGTTATTCTCGTAATAACATCCCGGGCCTGCTACAAGTCTCCATTTAAATCCAGACTCTAGTTAACACTTTTAAGTCATCATAGCCTTTGAGGCTTTAGAATTATTTGCCGTATGTCCGTATTTTGTTTTATATTTCTTCCCGTCATATAAAAGCTAGGAAACAGAAAACATTTGTGTACTAGAAACTTTAAGAAGTAGTATTCGTAGAAAATATAATATAGTCTAACTTTATCAGGATGTAATATTCATTGATGTAGGTTATATTAATCAAAGCATTGCTCTGTTGACAGCAATGAGATAATGCGAATTATTATACAGGGTGTTTGGTAATAGCCTCATAAAGCCGAAAATGGTAGATAGGATACCATGCAGACAACCCCGGAAAATTATTAAACTAATTAATCAATTTTCAATTTACTTTGACAAGGTTCTATCCCATTCTCATCGCGCGCGGATTATACTACATCTTAAAGTAAGTTACAAATTTGATGTGATGCGTATTATATTTTGCACACATTTTTTGTTATCTAGCGTACCTATTAGTATTACATAAATTAATTTCGATTTTTGGGAGATTAGTACCCATATACATTACCATTGATAGCTTATACGCACACTTAAACAATGTGCATGTGCACGCCTAACACATTCATAGCAAATGGGTCTTCGTGAGTTAGAACATCTATAGTATTTTTGCTTTGACTTTGTAACCAACGAAAACGCCGTCGTCGCAATGAAAATTCAATGGTATAGTATTTTTACAACAAAAAAGTGTTAAAAGGTGTTAAAACTAAATATCTTTTTGATTTAATTATTCTTTCATCCATTGTGATACTTGATTTGTAGAAAACGCTCCGCTACCTTTGATCACGTCTAGAAAAAGACTAAAAGGGTGACCTAGTTTTTATTAGATTTCCCGGGGACCAACCATCCGCTGTGCATATTTAAAAAAAAAAAACTTTTGCGACGGTTGGATCAGCGCTGAAAGCTCGGCATTAAAGGCATTTTTTTCGTGCACATTTAAGAGAATCTAGCTGGCGTATTAGTTTATAGACGAATCAGTGATCCCATTTTTTGCGGTACCCGAAGTGGTTTGCATTAAATATTTAAAAACTTTCTTCTTAAGAAAGCTCCCGCTTTTTGCGTCAGCGCCCACGAGCGACTTTTTGTAGCTGCGATTATCACGGCGTTAATCGCAGCGTTTTTTTGTCGCTGGCTAAGTAAACCTTTTGTCGCTCTTGTCGGTATTGAACTCTGTATGTTCTATTCTTGGCGACAAAAAATCGCTTAGCGATTAATCGTTCGTGGGCGGGAAGCCTTATGGTTTCGTATCCGAAAGAGGTTTTACAGGTTTAAGGCGTTCTTAACTTTTGTGTGTCTGATTGTGTAAACTTTCATACTGCACATAACTAATCTATAATCATCGAATATTGCATTTTTTTAAATTTTTATAATTCTCTTATGACTCTTAATGAAAACGGCCACCAGAGTAGAAAATCATTTAATTTAATTTGTGATTTGTATAAGTTATAGGTACCAGCGAAAGTAGTCCACCCAAACACGTATACACGTGTTTGGGTAACACTAATACTAGTAATATATATTCTGTGCCCAAACGATTTGATAATTTAATCTTTATTACTTACTAAATAAACTCATATATTTGCGAGACGGTCTATTTTCTGGAAATCATAATGTTATTTTTATAAGAATGCAATCGTATATGCTGCCATTTGTCTTCCTAAATAAAATAAATGAGTAAAATTCTTCGGTTGTCGAACTACCGGCCCGGCTTTTCCTAGTGAGCTTATGTGAAGAACTTCAGTGGCTGCCGTGAAAATTTAATGGACTGAAGGCAAACTTTTGCCACAGCTTATTAACGATGCAGGCGAGTCCAGAGTAGTTTCAGTGTGTGTTTACTATACCATCCTATGTGGACTGGACATTAACAAAGAATGTAGAATGGAAATAATTTTCGTCATGATAATTAATAAGTAAACCTGCAAAGGTGCTGTAACATCGGGAAATGCAAAAATCTAACAAAACAAATCATGAAAAATCAGTTAATGAATTCGCAATAGTACCATATCTGTAAATAAATAATAAATATTAGACAACATCACAAATATTGCTTTGATCCTAAAGTAAGTGGCTAAAGCACTTGTGTTATGGAAATCAGACACAACGGTGGTCAGAAATTATAGACCACCTGAGCCAATATAGAAAAGTTAGTTTTCTAAATTGACCCAGCCAGGGATCGAACCTGGGACCTCAGAGATGGCGACACTTTGAAAACCGGCGTACAAACCACTCGACTACGGAGGTCGTCAAATGTCTGTAAATGATTTTTATTTTGATATAATTAAATATAAGAAGTGATGTATATTATTATTGTTTATTTAAGTGTGGATGACAATTTGTATTTCTTAATTCGCTTTCCGTAATCTCTGTTTACCACGCTAGAGACATTGCGTGACTATAAGTTTTGTAACTAATTATCGTCACACTGTCTTCTGCTGGTAATCAGAATCGATCAACGAATTTGTTTTACTGTTTCGAATAATAAAAAATACGATTATGTTAGGAAACAATTCGTTAGTAAATTGTTGCCATTATTTAAATAACAAGGTCGTACCCATAGACTTAGAAAAAAATATTTCTATGGTCGTACCTATTATTTTCCTAAGCAGAAGCAATTCGTTGACTTCATAAAGCAATCACGGAATGAATGGCAAAAACAATATAGCCGTAAGAACCTTCCGGTGCCACGATAAACAAATTTTTATCAGGAAAATCTTTTCAGCGTATGCTCGAGGCAACAGCACGGGATCCAATCATTCTATTTATATAAAAAAAATCTAAGAAACGATATAATTTAGTGGGAATTCTCCACGAGGGCGTCGGTTGCTATGGCGACCGACCTGTTGATTCCCCCTCCACTTAAGCCGGGTTTACAAGACTGGTGCCTTCAATTAAATGGAAGGATTTATGTTTCAACGAGTATTTGTATTGTTCGAGTGCTCATGATGTGTGCCTTGTGTAGTTAATTTGAGCTTTGCTGCGGCAAATATGCGCATGTGTTTTAATTCACTGGCACTTTGATTCAGGCTTCAATAATTTATTCGATGCTCTTGTGTTTGAAACTAGTTTATTAGAGCGCATCCTTTTTACGTTAGAATTTTGATTTTCTTTTGTTTTGATAGGTCATTCAAAAACGGCCTTGACAGTCGTCAGTACTATATTAATTCTGTGACAGAAGTCCAGTTGCCAGGTAATTTTGCCCGGAAATAATTTAAGGAGTTTTGATTTCTTGTGCGTTAGATACAAGAACTTTAAAATCATATTCTATTAGTCAGATAGCATTATAAGGGCTGTTATTAATACATAGCATTTGCGACCTTGAAAACTGTGTATAAGTGACAAAACAATCAACATTAGTGAGTGTTACTGATATTTGTACAATTACTCATGTTTATTTGGTCACTCTTTAACTATAGATTGTACCAAAATGTTGTACTATAATAAATTGATGTATATTATTTAGTATTATACTCCTTGAATTATTTCCAACTAGTAGGTAGAGTATACCGATCTGACTACTGCACTGTAGCTATTAGGTATTTTGATATGCTTTTTCGATTGTATTTCCACAGTATATTTTTTTAATTTAACTTAGGTTTTAAAAAGAGATTACACGTAACAGTCATGAAATGGGTAAATCTGGTTCTATGTGGAAAATAACGACAAAATCAAACACAGAGAGTACCTAGTTGAAGAGATTTCCTCAGTCCATGGATTCTATTTATTCACAGAGTAAAGCTTATCGAACTTATCGGAAGACAATCGAGAGTGCGCAAATAAACACAGAAACGTCGAATGCTGAACAGATTAAGTGGAGATTTGCTGACGTACCCGCCCGAATGGAGGGACAGGACTGAAACATTAGAGCATCTGAAAATAATTGAAATTAAATACTTTTGAGGATAATAATTAGGTTTTCTTAGAAATAAAACACTTCTTTCGGATTACAGCGCGTATATTATTAATTCAGGTGTTGTTTTAGAATTATTTCGTTTGGATTTATTAGTTCAGTTATAACTACGCGCGGAAGTCTTAGAAGTGTATAGGTTTTCTTAGTTATATTCGTTTTTGGTAAGTTTTTTATTAGATTTTTCTATATCCCGACGTTTCACCACATATAGAGAATTTGCACGCTTATTTCAATAAATAAGAAATGATACTTTTGATACGTAATGTTTTTTGTGATAAGAGCCCATAGCTTTTGATTTGTTCCTAGTAACAATATCTTTTTAGTTTTCACTTTAACATGACGATTAAATTGCATCATATGTTTGCGTAGATGTGTGAGGTGTCGTTTCAAATAATATGCTAAATATTAGCTGTTGCGCAACTAATTATATATAATTAGAGTACTTCTCAGGAGGAAGGAACAATAAATTCATTTCATCCGGAATTGAAAACAGGAGCCGTAGTAATTTCGTATCATGTTTCTTGGAAATACAAGTACCTATATATTCCTCGTGAAGATAAATGGATTGTGAATGTATACGCTTTAAAAGGTGAGGCAGGTACGCATGCAAATGACGTGGGATCATTTATTTTACTTCGGTTTGGATTTCTTGAAATCATAAGTTACGAATATCGACGAAAAAAATAGATGTTTTTGAGATTACTATATTTTCGTAACGTTAAATGCGGAAAAAATACCACAAAGATTTAAAGATTTCTTTAATGACATGACGTTTGGATTTTAATTTTTGTTAATTTAATGAGATCTAGACAGCCTTTGGATAGCTAGAAATAATTAGTAGAGTTTGTCATAGAAACAATAGCTAAACTAGTAACGTCCCTTTCACCTATAATAATTTAAGTTACTCGATTTATTTTCCTTTTCTCAAAAGTACTCCAAAATGTCTCTGTTAAATCCAATATTTCAGTGACATAAAACTTCTAACCAGTCCGTCCTCCTTGCTGGCTGGTTTTATTCGGGAAGTGCTCTTTGTGGGATCATTTGATCAATCGCCATTACCAGCTTTATGGGGTGTTTACCTCACGCCGATAAAAATCACGAGATAAAAGCCACGACACACTTTTATAGCACAACACAAAGGTGTAAGTCACGCCTAATATAAAACGACACTCTGCACAAATTGAATAAAAAGGAGGTGTGAATATTTCAGCAGCCTAGAATTTCAGCATAGATTTTATCAAGAACCTTTTAATACTTCTTGGATTTTATAAGCTGTTACCGACCAGTAACATTACAGCCTTTTTGGGTTTCTCTTTGGTCTACCTTCCAAATTCTAAATCTCAGTGACATCTTTTTATAAAACAATTGTAAATAGTTTTTAGTTGTTAATAAATTCCTAACGGGGAAATACGTGTTTTAGTGGTTCGTGCCCTATCCTCAACAATAAGCATTTAAAAAGAAAAAAATTCGTGTCTTTTCACAGGTTCCGGAAAGCAGTATATCTTCTGGTTTAATTTTAAAATGTAACAGGATTTTTTCTATGAAATTTTGTTCGAAGTGGAACCTCACACTGGCTCTAATTAAAAGTTAGCAGACACTAAATAAAACAATAGAGTCAAAAAGAACTTACTTTACAAAACACTTTTATTCGCGTTTACAGAATAACTTATGGAGTAGGCACAATAGTATAATTTTTCTAATTGAGAATGAGGTAGTAACCAAAGGCTATCAATGTGTTCTTTTTAGGCTAAAAGGTTTTATAAATCTGAACCCTTATAAATAAGAACCCTTAAAGGACTTTTTAACGAGGCCACCACACCCACGTAATGGTTGTAAGCTACGTGTCTTCCAGCGTCAAAAGGAAAATACTAAAAGCTGAATAGTTTCAGTGAAACGAGGACAGCGGTGTTAGTTGAATGTAAAAAAGAAGTACCTATGTGATATTTTTTCATCCGAATATTGTATGAATTCTTACTGACTAGGCATAGCATAGCGTGACGCACAGTGAAAAGGCGTGAAGTAACTGCATGGTGTGGTGTGTAGCTGCGGCGGACGTTGTACATAGAATTCTATATAAAAAAGGCTGTAAAAATTAATAATATTAAAATCGGTTCATCCTAAGCTCATCAGTCTAAAAGCAATAAGAAACAAATTGGCATTAAGACACTTTCACATATTTATTGCTTTCTTTTGCACAGTATATAATTACAACAAAGGATTTATTAATCTACATCAGGCAATGATATATTCAAACATCAGGCCATTTCAGTCTTAGGTTTGTTAGCTTGGAACTGGCTTCTGTTCTGCGTCTTATGGTGATAAACTTTCACAAAAGCCTTTATTGCGTAACGTATAGAGTAATGTCGCGTTTACGTCATACATGTAGTTTACGACCACTATTACGAGTAATACTAATACACCATAAACAAGGTGAACAAACAGATTTTATAGACTTCATAATCGTTTGATTCTGGATTGTTCCAGAACACTCATCGCGCTTAATCATGCCATAAAAAATTACATGGTCACGTGAAACGGCGAACAGCGAAGCGACTCGAGAATTCCTAACTCATAAACACCAAAATTTAACCAACAGCAGCTAGGATTCACAAACTAAATTGTTCTTAAATACTTTTTGTTTTTTTTATCTACTAAATTGTTGTTATCTACTCACTGATTATCATAAAAAATCTTAAGGTACTTCCTGAAGTCCTAGAAAGCTGAAATTTGGAACGCAAGCTGAAATTTTTAGTACACAAACAATAAAAATAAATCTAAAACTTGTTATATGGTCTCGTCTTGGCAACATTTTACATGAAAATATTTTTGGTGGGATGCATATTGTTAGAGGCTCTAATCCTACAGTCAAACTACCTGTCTAGAATAATTTTGTGCTGTAAAATTGTGTTGAACCTACAATTTGTTTATTATACAAAAATAATCTTGATGGGTCGCCAGACAGTGGCGCTGCCCAATAGAATACTTTTGATTATTTCCCATTATGTAGATCGCGCAGTGAAGAGAGAATTCGCTCGTCACTTCGCCTTTCGCAGTTTCGCAGGAAGGCTATGGGGTAGTAAAAGTTCGATGACGCGACATACACTGCTGTTGATTGGTTGTTTCACTTATTTTTCGGTTCCATTACACCACATTGTACCACAGGGTGAAATGGTGAATGTACTATTTTGTATTCTGTGCCATTACTTACTTGTTTTTTTTTAATTTGACAACATCACATACATTGCTCCGATTCTAAAGTAAGTAGCTTAAGCACTTGTGTTATGGAAATCAGAGACAGCGGTGGTATCACAAACACCAATACCTGAGCCAATATAGAAAAGTTAGTTTTCTAAATTGACCCAACCGGGGATCGAACCCGGGACCTCAGAGATGGCGACACCTTAAAAACCGGTGTACAAAGCCACTCGACCTTTATTTATTGTGTACTTTACACTTGTCAGTCTGAGGTTAAATCTGGTACTTATATTTTTACTCTACAGGATAAACTTCCCCTTTCTTTCATTATTGTCATTGATCGCTATTTTAGGTCCTAAAACTCGTAACATGTGTCCTTTAACCTACATAAGAACTATAATAAAAATAGATGGGACAACGTAAATTATATGTAAAAGCAATATTAAAAGTATCCTTCATATCTATGTAAAACGGCTTAATAACGCAAAGACAAACAAATGTTTTTATGTCGACTAAATAACAGGTAGAGCTTCAAAGCTTTGATACTCGTATCTTTTGATAAGAAAAAGTGAGTGAAAAAGGGCGAAGCGAGTTTATATCAAGCCTTAATGAAAACTCAAAGGTCAAAGCCAATCAGGACTGATTACATTTGAGTGACCGACTAACATCAGAATTTGAATGAAGTGATTCAAATAACCTCACTACCTTTTGCTTTAATTAAAGTCTTCATTTGTAGGGTTCAAAATTAGTCAAACTAGATTTAATTATAATAATATATTATGTCAAGTACTTAAGAAATAGGTACTACTTATTAGGAATTATTGTTTGCGTCAAAATTAAAATTATGACTCTCTGTACATTTTGTTAATAACCTGCAAGCAACTGTATTAAAAACATATTTTTTTACATCTTTCTAGTATTTTTGTTGCAGTAACAGTGTTTATTCCTCGATATAATTCTTCACCCGAAACTGGGGGGTTACTCTCGACTCGATCGAGATCGATTTCGAATCGAGTAAACGTCAAAACAGTACTATAAAACCCATGGAAACCGTTTTCAAAGTACCAAAACAACATATTTTTGACGTTTGTTCGATTCTGATGTGAACTCGATCTCAACGGGAGTAATAACCCGAAAACGGCCGAAGGGGTTAATTCAACCGTATCGACTGAGAACAAATGACGATAGTGACATTAAAAGTGTCGTCTTGCAAGTTTGCCTATTGTATAGCCCAGTGGCGAGGGGTGAAATTACGGCGAAGGTAAGCCGTTCTACAAAAATGCATTATGATCTGCATAGTGGATCGGTGGGGTGGGATATCTAAAAAGGTAAGCTATTATCTATTCTATTACCCATTAATTCAGTGCTGTGAAATAATCACTAAATGTAAATAGGCATAATGTAATAAGGAAGTGAAACTCCAGGGTGATTGATTTAAACGCCGTTATAGTTTGAAAGTTATTTTGGGCGTGCAGTAATTCGTGGGCTGTGAGTTCGTGCGATAATCACGTGGTGATGGATTGCTGTACTTAAAAAGCTTTTTTATTACACTCCTCTGGATGTCTATGGTATTTTTATTGAGTTATTTTCTTTAGGAATCTGCCCCGGTTAAATTTAAAACACTGAAATAGTACTCTTCTTTTGATTTTCTAAACGTTTAGGAAACAAACAATAATACTGATGTCATAACCCTTAGTGCGGGAAAATTTGTTCAAATTGTCGCTTGGGGATCTAATTGACTCTATTGTAAAATAAAAAATAGGTAACTACAACTGTTTTAATCAAATCATCTAAAAGATTACACTAATAGTTTTATATTTGAAGCGTTCCTAGCGTAATTTGTCGCTGTGTAGTTGTGGAGATACTTACATTGTGATGGATTGTTGGTCACCCGCCGTAATGGCGCACCACGGGCATAGGGACACCCTAACGATGTTCTACAGCGCTTTATGCTTCACTTGACTTACTCCAGATAATGGGCTCTGGCTTTACTAAACTTGGAACTTGATTAAGTGAACATACAATTCAAATTGTGCTAAATGTTAAAGTTAGTAAGTTTTTTGAGTGTATGTCTTTATAAAACCCTTTAACGTTGGAAATCTGTCTTTTTGATTGATAAGTATTTTTTTGATCTGCCATTAATCTAAATAGTTAGCAAAAAACAGCAGAATTATTATTTGGCCAGCAAACAAATAGTTCGCATTAAATTTAAATCAGGCTGCAAACCTTGATCTGCAATTAATAAAAAAATGGGCAGCAACTTAATACACAATTGGAAAGCAAAATGTCTAATTGGTCAGCAAAATATCTAATTGGTCAGCAACATTTTAAAATTAAGCGAACGAATAGAATTTCGGCCATTTGAGTAATAAAAATATTTAAAAAATCATTAAAAAACTCTATTTGTAACGTATTTTATGTTTGACCATATCCAAACACTGTTCAGGTACCTATAGAACTGAAGGTTTTGTATCCTAACTGGATCAAAAAAGTGACATATGAGAATGTACCAAAAAAAAATATTAAATGACCACCGACTCAAAAAACCTCTAAAAATAGATAAAATGTGCGGGTTGGCTCTTCTACTTACTTTAATATTTGTAAGTAGGTACTTAGTAATATTTAATTGTGGGTTGTCGCGTCGAGGGACAGCTAAGTAAAGAAGTTATTGTCGCTGGGCGCTGCTAAATCTGGGTGTTCTTGCGGTACCCCGGCGTGACGACCCAGATCAAAATATTACTAGGTACCTACTTACAAGTATTAAAGTAAGTAGAAAGGTTTTTGGGATTTTTAATTTAATTTCTATTTCATACTTTTTAAATTACTAGTAGACCCGTTACGATCAACACTCTCTATTCCATCATTCACGTTAATACTTTTCAGGAAGAAATACGAAATTGCAATAGAAAATTTTGCTATAAATCCTCTAAATCTTATCCTCTAGGTAGTCTTATAGGTAGGAACTTACCCATCTTAAGAAAACTGAATTAACTATGTTTCTAGATTTTTTTATCTTTTTAATTTTTTCATGCGAAATAAATAAATAAATATGATACGTTGGTATTTAAAAGAATTCTATTTTAGTATTATTATTAATAATTAGACTTAACCTACTCACCCTGTCACATACACTCATGCACTTACCGAGAGGACTCAGAAATAATTAAGTTGTTAAAATTAAGTTTGCATTATCTCTGGAACAATTGTATGGATATGGCTTAGTAACTTATAGTACAACTCTGAGGATAGTGGGCACTGTATGCTGAAAAACAAGATTTATAAATCCTAGTTCAGCAGCAGATGCTACATTTTTTGATTGTTACTTTAATATGTTTTAAGCTTCTACCTGTTAGATATCCTAATATGTAACATTTAAAGTGTGTGATAATAAATTATTATTATTATTATATTTCGATGGCGTGTTGATTGATAATCCAGCTACGGAGTATCACTCAGGCCCACAAAATTGTCAAAGACTTTAAAGCAAAGGCGAGTTTCAGTCTAGAAAATTGTTTTAGTTCAATAAATCTCAGGCAACAAAGTGGTACTCCGAAAGGGCTGTCAACTCTATTCAATTAGATGAAACCCTTGTTTACAATGAATCACCGGTCTAACCATTGACAGGAAAAATCTTTCAAAATAACAGCAAGTTCGAATCGAGTACAAAGCCAAATCCTAAATAAGAGGAATTAGGATTTGACTTTGTACTACCTTACTGAGGTAGTTGACACTGTAATAAAGGAGTCCCGGCCTTTTATGCTAAAGTTGTATAATTTTTTATGTTTATTCTGTGATTCATAATCTGCTGTACTTCTTCAATTATTTGTCTGTGGTATCTGTCAACCAAATGACAGACCAATCGGAAGCCAACTTAAAATTTCGTTTTCTTAAGTTCGAAATAAAAAGAAAATAATTATGGTTTATGCAGCCACGTTTTTACATTTCATAGTGACTTTTCTTTGAAAATTGAATGTGGATAACGGAATGAATGACTCGTTGTTTCCGTAGTGTTTCTATATCAAAAAATACTGGAAATTAAATATTTTTTTCTACAAGCGCTAAAAATAAGTCAAATCAGTGTAGCAAATAATTATTGGCTTTATTTTAACTCATCAACGCCCGAGCGCCTCGTGCGGCCGGATAATAATGGAATGTCTATTGTGTATCATTTTCTGGACGTTGAAGGGTTAAAACCAAATGCAATCGTATTCAAGATAAGCATTTTTTCTATGGCGAATGCCAATTCTTCATGAGATATTTTGTTCGGGCGCAATACATTTTCATGCTAAGGGTACTTTTTAGAGTCCAGAGGTTTTACCCGGCAGAAACTGCTAACCAACTTGATCCGGATTAAAAACATCGAAAGCTTTTGTTAAGCAGTAATTTGATTAAAGAGTTCTGTTATAATCCGCCAAGCGAAGTTCGCTTGTTTTACGGCAATGGATACCTTTAGATAAGGTTCCAAGTGAAGTTCGATTTCATGAATGAAGTAAGCAATGTGTTTTAATAGATCAAACGAATGTTGTAAAAATATTATTAACAAAACTTTTCATTGAAACTACTGTAACTTATTCTGTATTTACAATTGGTTAGTTGAAACCATAATAAAGTACACTTTTTACTTGCTTTGAAATAAAAAAATATAAATGACGACATAGCTTGCTATAGCAATACAAAATCTATGGGTTGTCCTTTGATTATTTATAAATAATCAAAGGGGTTGTCTAATTGATTGTCGATCAAAATAAATACTTTAATACACACGTGCTTACAGTACCGCAGCGCCATCTGTGCCATGTCGCGTGCCATTCCCTTATATTTCACAGGCGCCTCATCGGATTACACAGCTGATTATCATAGCCGGAGTGCCAGGAATATCTAGCAGCGTGCCAGCCTACTGTACACTGTCATTATTTAGCTATTTTTAATCGTTTCATTCGCTGATTTAGTGACAGGACGTTTCCTCATTCAAATGGCAAACTTTTTATTCGTTTGAACTGTTGGCGATTTAAAAATTACCCAACAAAAATCAATATTTAACGTGATAAAGGACAATTTCTTTATCCTATTCACTACACTTTTGCCCATATTGAATCAGTGGCAAAACGTCAATTGTTTTGAAAAACCGGTTTCTACAGATTGGGACTTTTCCCTTTGTAAAATTGCTGTCAAAGCAGTCCTTTTTTTTCTTAAAAATACACTAACGCTTTTTCCAACTGTGAAATCTTCTAAAAGTATAATTTTACTGAAATCTTTTTTCTGAATGATGACTCTAGCTACGCTCCTTTTACTTTGTAGACAGTCTTATCCTGTCCAAACAAAGTATTACGATCCAAATTTTCTTATGCGAATAGCTAGAGTGGAATTCTTTTCCGACTCCTGAGGGTCTATTTATTACATAAGAAAAATCATGCTACTCGGATGATGTTCGTCCCACTCCATGACACTATTAGCTCATAAATGTAAGGAGTAAGTTTCAATAACAAGTAAGTCGAACACTGAGCCACTATAGTGTTCTATATATAAACGTTATTCGTACAAAGAGTCAGTTTCAAAAGGTAAGTTTTACCAATTTTATTCATCCACATCGATGCCTTGAGGAATCAGAATCGGCAAAAACAAATGACTGGGCATATTCCCAAAACTGGTGAAATCTGCGGAAATCGTCCAAAATATATAAACGAAAAAGAATAACTACAAATTAAGATTTAAAACTGTAGTTACATAGGAATCAGAGGTGTAATTTTGTCGTCTGTGTGATTTGTATGGCCGGACAAGGCGCAGTGTTGAGCTTATAGTGTTTTTGTCAGCTGAAGCAATAAACGTAAAGCGATTTGGTTCCGGTCAGCGGTCGTCATGGCGATGGGACCAATACAAACCGAATTACAGTACACCTTACTGCCCCTTAACCACCCTTAACGGTCTGAAAGACAAAAAGGTTTACGGGATTTGAACCGAATGGCTTTCCGTTTAGTTTTTTTACCTCTAACATTACTATTTCTCTAAATGTTAGGAGAGGGTTTATTGTGTGTGATTGGCTGCTGTAATCTATTTGTAACGCTTTTTTTTTAAATCACTGTGTAGTGAACACTGCTTTATCCAAGCTTTAAGAATAGCTTTTATCTTATGATGTGTAACAATATAAAGAAGTACATACTTTTAAATCTTTTGTTAGTAAAATCGGAATGGCAGATGTTTTGTTAATTATTGGTTAATTTATTATGAAAGGGATTGCCGAAAACGATTTTTCAATATTAACTTTTCTGTCTACTAATAACTTATAGAGCTCATTCTGGCAGTTATACGAAAGCGTTCCTGTTATATGCAAATTACGTACTGTATGGGTTTGCAAAGTTAGTTCTCAATTTTCATTATGAAGGTAAATTAATTCAACGGTGCTTACAAATCCATAACAGTACCAACGGCTTAATTCGTATACATTAGTATGCTTGTACAAGTTCCGTCGAAGAGATTGAGTTTGAAATTATCTTTGAATGTTTGAATGATTCATCCGGGCATTAAGGTTGCCTCAAAAGTCGGTAAGTGCCTGTTTGAGTCGTCATGAGTTTTGTGTAGTTTGATTGCACTAGAAAGTAAGTAGCCTCACATGTCAACAATTTTCAGATTGGTTCCTTTACCAATGCTTTGTAGGTTGATTTTAGGGTTTTCGGAACAAAAGATGTTTTAGCTCACATCTAAATAAATAAGTATAAATAAGTATTTGACAACATCACATACATTGCTCCGATTCCAAAGTAAGTAGCTAAAGTACTTGTGTTATGAAAATCAGAGACAACGATGGTATCACAAACACCTAGACCTGAGCCAATGTAGAAAAGTTCGTTTTTTAAATTGACCCAACCGGGGATCGAACCCGGGACCTCAGAGATGGCGACACCTCGAAAACTGGTGTACAAAGCCACTAGACCTCAGAGGTCGTCAACATATAACTGTTTTCAATTGAAAACGGATTAGAATGGTTACACAGCTACATTTATAGGAAAATAAACAAGTGTTTTGGGCACTTCCAACATAATCTACGTCATGAATATGAAGGGTTTTTAAAAGGCAGAGCTTTTTCCTCCCTTCTATTGGGTAATATCGTTTGACGCATCACGAAATTGAATTTACTCTCAATGTTTCATCTAAGTTAGGTTTTTAAACGCTCTACATTTGATGCAAAATGAACTTTATGTTAAAGTCACTACGGAATATTTCTTTTATTACTGCAAGAATTGGGAGAATCACGTGAAAGCAACAGGTCCAATGTTAAAATAAATTGCGATTAGCTTTGCGTATGGATCCCCGTTAAACCCACTTTTGTTCATCAGCTGGTCTCCTTATTCGATACAGCTACCACACTAGCTTTTCGCTTCATCTCCTGTGCCGCTCACCCATCTCATGTTTAATCTTTTCAAAACTTACTTGAAATCACTAATCATTTTTAAATTTTGAGATTTAAGCATTCACAATGCTATTTTATATAATACCAAATAATATACTAGAAAAAATACGACTCGCACCAGATCATGTTCTCGGACGGGAGTCACTGAGTGACTCGGTAGCTCAGCGGTCAGAGCATTGGACCGGATATCCAAAGGTCGCGGGTTCGATTCCCGTCCGAGAACATGATCTGGTGCGAGTCGTATTTTTTCTAGTATATTATTTGGTATTCACTAATCATACTCTTCATATGCTATATAGATTATTAGTACTTTTTTGTAGTTTGTAAATTATGCTGTAAGCTCCAAGTAGAAAAAACACATAATGTGTACGGTCTAATAATTATCCGCTGGTCGTTAGTCCAAACCCGTAGCTAGTGAAGGCAACAATTTGTCGTCCTTTACTCACTAATTTGAAATAATTGCGAGCAGTCATTATTAACGGCTAGGTTTAACGGCCACCCTTTCCTTAAATTAATACCTACAATTAACACTGTTAATTTGCTAGTGTTCATTTGATTTTAACTTAATTTAGTTAAATCGTTTTTATTATTTAATAGTGTAGGTACTGTGGAGATCGTATATGTAGCACTACGTAACCATAACCGCCGTTTTGCTGGCTGGAGTTAATTAGAATTATTTATTTTAAAAATAGATGATTCCATTTGAATGAAGAGCACGCCGTGAGTAGGCAAGGGTCGCCGACATTGATTATTGATATGAAAAAAGTCTAATATCGATTTAAAAGTTTAATATCGATTTAAAACGTCCTTTTTAATATCTACGCCCCATTATAGCACCCATTTAATAGATATAAGGGTCAGTTTCACAGATTACGGATGTTTTTCAGATAATACCTGGCAGATAATTTCTAAAAAATCTTTTTTCTTTAAATATGCACACTTACACTAAAGTTAATAACTTGTTGTTTTTATAATAAGCCGCGGCCAGAACCAAGGGCGTAGCCAGGATTCTGTTTATTTACCTAGAACAGTGGTCAACAAAGTTAAGTAAGATTTATTTTCAGAGCCAAACTTTATTTTAACTTTTTCCCGCTTAGTTTTTGTAAAATTTTACACTAGTGGGTGGATTCTAGAACGATGTCTATATTTTTGTACCCACATGTATAAAAAAGCCTCCGCTCTGGGCCTTGCGGCGATGATGGTTTGGACAAAGTCATTACAATCAATAATGGTGTAATGATTTTGTCTCGAATGATTTGAAAAATCAGGTCTCGAATCAAATTTGGGCGGAGTCCAGTCTAAGCTTTTAAAGGTCCCTATACCCACTGCCATAATACAATGCAAAGAGGTAGTAGGCAAGTTTTCATTATGCGCATGGGATTAAAACAGTATTACATGGAATCAATTTAAAAATAAATGATTTGGTACCTGGTCACTTTTGGCTGCTAAGTGGAGTGGAGCTAAAGAGTCTGCCGACCACTGGCTTAGCATACTCCCCTATAGGGGTGGGCAGCCGTCCCCCCTGCCCGTACCTCGCTACGCCCTTGGTCAGAACTAAAACAGTAATTTAAAACGCATGTTAAATTATTAAGTTTAATTCCTTGAACCTTCTTATACCTTACGATTAATTAATTAAAGCTCAACTTATTTGGTTTTGAAATTAAAACTTATCTTGTTTACTTACGTTAATTAACAGCCTGTTGAATGTTTATTAGTCAAAAAAAATTATATCTTTATTCGCCCGAACCATTTAACGTGACCGAAATATTTTAAAGTTGCTAAAGAACTTGAGTTTGAACATAAAAAGAGAAAATAAAAATTATTCTATTCAGTTCCAAGAATTAATAAGACGCCAGAGAGCTACCCTTTATAACTTTTTTATTCCAAAGTTTCAGCTTAGAAAAAAAATTACTTTTCCCAGCGGGCGACATCACCAAAACACCAGTCGTCGCAGTTATTAGCCGTGTCGTGTATTCGTGGTAAAATGTAATTAAATTAGTAATTTACATTAAACATTGTGGTTATTGTGGTGAAATTGTATCTTTTGTGTTCTTCTTTGGAGGAAAAAACACTGATTTACAAAACAAAAGATTATTGGCGGTGAACGAAATTTTATAAAATGCGAAAATTTGTACTCTTACTAAATTTTTAATTAAAATTAAAATAACTAGAACGTCACTACTGTGTCACCAATTTTATCTTTGTTTGTTGTATTAAGAACTTAAGCACATAGGTATATTTAAATGTAATAATTAAACATGAACATGATCAATTAAGTAAATTAGATATTAACGAAAAGTTTCACTTTAATAATGAAAGAGTACGTACGATCGTATTAATTGGCCAGTGAAAGGCAAGCGTCGGACGGAAACGAATAAAAATGACAATATTATTTTCGGGGCGCGCAAAAGTGGCAAAAAAGTATTCTGCTCTCACGAATAGTGAATTATACTTGATAATGAAAAAGTGTTCATTAACAACAACTATAACATAGGTATTCACTTACAAAACAAAAAAAATCACATTGGAAACAATAACAAACTACTAACCGATGAAAGGCCAGCGCGCGTCGGAAAGCAATAAAAAAATGACAATCATTTTCCAGGCGCGCGGGAGTGACAACAAAGAGCGTAGTGTCAAACGGCCGACACACCCGCGCGTGACACCGTTGCTACAACTCTGGTTCATTTATTTTCATTTCCTACGGGAGTAAAGGCTTACTATTATATTTTATTCTGTGGTTAGGGAGAGTTAAAATAAATGAATAATCTTAATTTTTAACCGACTTCCAAAAAGGAGAAGGTTCTCAAGTCGATGGGTTTTTTATGAATGTTTTACCAGATCCCCAGTTGTTTACCGATTTTAATAATTCTTTCTTTACCTGAAATAACATAGTTCGGGTATGGTCCCATAAAAATTTAACAGAGATTTAAATAAAACATTTTGTTTCGTTCACCATCGCACGAGTTTTTACGGATTTTCAGGCACAACTTCTTTGTTTATGAAACGATTTAGATGATTCTTTTCTTGTCCATTTTAATGTCATTAGTATTGGACCTTAGACTTCGAAGATACACAAGGGAACTCCTTAAAGTCGAATAGTATATGCATAGTGATTGAGATATTGGTAGGTTTATGACAATCCAAAACAAATTGAGCTATGGTATGCGACGTTCTGGACTAGACTTTGACTACGAGGGCAACGGAACGCGTGAATTTGATGATTGAGTTATGGGCATTGTACCATTGAAAATATTACACAAAGTTAAAAAGTATTTACACGCTTACATACCACCACAAAAAAGTTGAAAATAAAAAGCTTTTTAAAAAACTTTGAAAAAAAAACAGCTTCAAAATGAAATACTTCAAAAAAGGAAGAAATAATATTCAATTTTAGAATAAAAAAAAAGTTGTCCTCTAGCCCCACCCGACTACAATAGACGTATTTTTATTAAAATTTATAATCGTATCTAATGATTTGAATATTATTTCTTGCTTATTAGAAATATTTAATTTTGAAGCAGTTTTTCTTTTTATTTTCAAAGTTTTTGAAGGTTTTTCTTTTACATAATACTAAATAATATACAAGAAAAAAAAGTCTCACTCAGTAGCTCAGCGGTTAGAGCATTGAACCGGATATCCAAAGGTCACGGGTTCTATTCCCGTCCGAGAACATGATCTGGTGCGAGTATTTTTTCTAGTATATTATTTATATTATATAAAAATAGCATTGTGAATGCTAAAATCTCAAAATTTAAAAATTTTAAGAGGCAATATTATTTATTAAGATATTTTTAAATTACTACAAAGTCTATTTTAACGTTGCTTCTTGTAATTAACTCAAAATTATTTACTTTTCATTCGGTACTGATGCTGCTTTAAAGTGCTGTTTGTAATTTCAATCTACATTCAACATTATTATTGGTTTTATCCAGTTTTGTGAGAAAATTCCTCGATGCACTGCGATCAATCGGAAGTTATTGGAAGCTTCATGCTGAGAATATCTCAAAACAGGAAAAATGCGAACATTCTGTTCGGTCGCATACCAACTTGATTGGATCCAACCGGTCTGTGTTAGGACTAGCTCAATTTTACAATGCCTTTATTTTGTTTTCCATTATCACTAGTCTGGTTCACATTTTGAAAATTACGTGCATTGGAATTTTATGGGTGATTTGCTTAACTCTTTTATTTGTTTGTATTTATAGGCAAGTTTAATATTAGCAGTTTATCGGTAATTATTGCAGTCGATTCTCCTTACTAGTTCCTAAAAGAGAAAGAATCTATTGTTTTCAAATCAAGTTAGTATGATATGTCAAAATATTGTGTCGTTTTCTGACCCATGTCTCTCCAAAATATGTTTTTATGTCAATATTAGGTCATTACCTATGAAATTGGTGTTTTTTTCTGACACACAGAAAATCACATAACTTCTGTGAATTAAAAATACTTATCAGTTGCTGGGTATTACATCAAATTATGATCATAGCCATCAACTATCAGCATAATAAAAGACCATTTATTTGTGTTCTTAGCATTAAAAAAATACCTTGATAGTGACTTCTTTTTTTGTTAGCGAAAATGACCAATTAATCCGTTGTAACTTAGCCTAAACTATTTTTTCGCTTAGGTTATGTTGCTTAAGTTAGCTTGGTGTTCAAACATTTGTACTTAAAAGTTTTGTTGCAATAACGTTCACGGTTGTTGAATAAATAATGAAAATGCCAGTATGGAAAATGCAATTTGTTAAACATTCTCCATACAAAACGTCAATTTCATAGGTAAGGACCTAATAATTATGTTTTTGTGATTTAAATGTCTACTTCAAAGTTTGTAGTGTCAAAGAAAACCAGCACTCAGTCAAACTCAGCATCTAGTAAACTTGTATATTTAGGCTAAGTGGCTTTTTAATCACTTAAAACATGCTCCGTAAACGCTTTGTACACCTACATTTCAGAGCTATACGATACGATTCTAGAAATGACCGCGACACATAGTCCATATACACAGACACATGCCCCAAAAGACCTGTCAACTATGTTAACTACACTTTGAAAGGATTAATAGCTTTGCGGGGGCTGCCATTGTGTAATGTTGCTCTGTTTAGATACCATGTGTAATTCCGCTTTTCTTTACTTGTCTTTGTTGGTTAGTCGTATCGCATGTACAAGTACATACATATAACACAAATGCGAACTTTATTGTTGACTTCGTTTAAGATTTGTTATTATCGTATCTTAGTAGAGCCATAGAATTACTTACAATTTTTTTTATTTGAATATATTTATATTCAACTAAACTATTACCTGGCTAAAGAACATCTTAAATAAATACTTAAACCTACTTATGTGACATTTCAATGTATAAAATAGCAGTTTTTCATAGCATTATAGCTATTGTTCTTATCTTTGCCAATGTGATCGCAGGTAGCTTCCAGTGAATATATTTATTCTCGGATATTGGTCGGCGCATTCGACACTTGATTTACATTTATATTGGCGAAGTTCCGTTGTGTGACGTTTGACTGACGCGTGTAAACACTGCGTACATTGCAGTCACAGTACATGGATAACAGTATCTGATTTGCAATACAAAGTGATTTCAATACAATTGAATATGCATCGATTTTATCTCTATTGTAACTTTGTTGTAAAATGATAAATAATAATATAAGTTTTTTAAAGAAAAATAAAGTTTTTTTTTTTTTAAATAATTACGGCACTAAACATTTTTTTATTTTGTGTATTTCTGAATGCCCCTATACACAGACTAACGGCCTTATTAATAAACGCCTAATAATCTATTTTAGCTATTGCATCGTTAAAATATATTTAACATCATTATCATTTGTCAAAAGAGTAAAAAAAGAAACACTTTATAGTCTCCTACTATACTTGTTAGGGTTCCGTACCTCAAAAAGGAAAAAAACGGAACCCGTATAGGATGAATTTGTTGTCCGTCTGCCTGTCAATACCATTTAGGTATCTCGGGAACATGGGGGGGGGGTATCGAATTGAAATTAAAAACATATACTCAGGTCTACAGTCCCTTGAAGCTGTGAAAAAATCAAACTTCTAAGTTAACGTAAAAAAAGATATGGCCGTGTATGCCGCAAAAAACGCATATTTCGACACTCTCAAGGGAATCAAAATTCATAGGGTACTTCCCGTTGACCTATGAAATTTGGCAAGAAATATCGTCTTATACTACAAGTTCAGGGAAAAATCTGAAAACTATACATTTGTAATTAAATCATAAACAATATAGTCTTTATTTAAAGTACGTAATCAATCCTAGAGGTTAAGCAACGGTATGCGCGGTCTTAATTTAACTTACAATGACCTATGGACTTGAAATTTGGTGATAATGTTTATTAATACGTATATTTTACCAACAAATACCAATATATAAATAATTCTGTTTTAAAATTTTGAGATTTTAGCATTCACAATGCTATTTTTATATAATACCAAATAATATACTAGAAGAAATACGATTAAATTCCTTAATTTTCCACAAACCAACTTAATTTTGCGGTCAAACGCGTAGCACAGATAAGCCCCGCATGTCCCTTAGCCCTTGGTACGAAACCCTAAATGTTCGAAGTCAGACACGCACTTGGCTGTTTTTTTAATAAAGTGGTACTAATTTGGTGCCGATACTAATAAAGTCTCAGAAATATTTATTTCATACTGTCTGTGATAAAACTGTGTAACGAATTCCCCTCTGTTACAACGTTCCAGAAAATAAACTTGTCTTCCACGACAAAGAATGAAGCTTTCAATTTATCGACGGAGTTTTTTCTAATGTATAACATTATGTTAAACTAGCTTCCAAAGTAAAATGTTTTATATTTAAGTGAGGATTTCCACAGTTTAACAGTTACCTATTTTTAGATTACTTAAAAAAAGGAGGAGTTTATCAATTCGAAATTCATGTAAGATAGATTAGGAGGAGCTCGCTGGCGCAGTGGTTTAGCGCCTGGTCCTGTCGCAAGGGTCGGTCATGGGATGGGTGACCAAAAATTTATTATCTCGAGTTCCTCCGTGCTTCGGAAGGCACGTTAAACCGTTGGTCCCGGCTGCATTTACAGTCGTTAACACCCACCAATCCGCATTGGGCCTGCGTGACTATTTATTAGATTATTTGACTTCCTCAGGGAAAAGAAGGAACAGCCCAACAGGCTTAAGGGGATTAGCGTTAAAATCGAATTACAATAATCAAAGTATTTATTTCTCGGTAATAAGCGTGCTTATACAGCATGTATCTGACGTTATGACGTGTAAAAACTTCAAGTGGATGACTCAGTAAGTGATTGAGGAAAAATGAATAATTATATTTTTTTCACGTTATTTGATACACCCTGTATGTATGTACTCACATAGGTTAAAGTGAGTTTCATAGTGATATCATAGTGCTTGTCACACAAAATTATGCCTCTACCAGAATTCGAACCCAGAACGCTTGACACTTAAAGATCGCTTGCACCATTGCACATATTGCCAATGTTTTATTTATCAACTCTGATAACGTATTTTCCAATGATTCTTGACGACTTGTCTAATTAATGACGACCTCCTTGGTCGAGTGGCTTTGTACACCGGTTTTCAAGGTGTGGCCATCTCTGAGGTCCCGGGTTCGATCCCCGGTTGGGTCAATTTAGAAAACGAACTTTTCTATATTGGCTCAGGTCTGGGTGTTTGTGATACCACCGTTGTCTCCGATTTCCATAACACAAGTGCTTTAGCTACTTACTTTGGAATCGGAGCAATGTATGTGATGTTGTCAAATATTTAATATTTAATTATTTATTTCATAATAAAAGAGATATCTTAATAGGTATCTTAGAAGTAACATTTTTTTTCAAACAGAAAGGTATTCAATAAAGTGCTAGTCCATAATAGTTTTCGCTCGAACCTTCCTAATTGTTTAATAGATCATCGCTTCCCGAAGAGTTTCTCAGTGCCCCAATCTTGTTAATTGGACGATAAAACTACTAAACAGACTTAAGAACCGCCGCGCCGATCGGTTGGGAGCCATTATTGCTCGACCTTGATGGATATTGAATGATGAAAGATTGCGATGCTGCAAACATCAATACGTGTTTTTGTATACAGTATTATTTGTAAAACACCAACAACCTCGCAGGAGTCAATTACTAACATCATAAACAACAAAATTTGTTCAACGACTTTTCCGAAAACAGATAAAAAAAATCAACTTCTCATACAAAATTCGATTCGATCGGAGTCAATTAGTTATGCGAAAAAGATTAACGAATTAATAAAACTTGACCAAGCACTTCAGAAATGTAAATAAGTTCTTGCTTATTTAAATTTTGTTTCAGAGGGCCTATTACAAAATAGAATCACGATAGTCGGACGATGTTCGTTCGATCGATTAACTTGATTTTGAACCTTATACTTGAGTTAACAATGCCACAGAGTGGGACGAACATCGTACGCTTATCGCGATGCTTTTTTGTTATAAGCCCTCTGGTGACTGAAATGTCTTTTCAACGAAAAAGGCTGTTAATTTTGCAGGCAGACTTTTAATACACTAAAGTGTTTTGTTGTGGCAAAATGCATAATTATGGGAAGCTACAGTAAGATGTTACCAACTTCCAACATTGGGATTACCTGTAGGTACCCATTTATTTTTAATTTTACACAGTACGTTACCCACAAATAGAAACGCAACACTTCAGAAGGATAATTTTCAATGATTCTGTCTGTCGCGAAACTTGAACTACATAATAGTGTTTAAACTGCTAAATGCTCAAAATTTTAAAATTAGGACAAGGTTGTTTTTTTTAATTGAGTAATAGTGCACTTTTTTATTAATTATTAAATCAATCAAAGAAAACTTATGTCTAATACATAGCCCCGCAAAACTGTTTACACAGTTTGACTGCAACTTACACATCACTTACAAAGCAATTTCATTTTTGGCTTCGTTGATCTTCGTGTTGACTGTATGCATTTTAAGTATAGCTGTTTCTATTCGAAAGTATACAAACTCACTTAATTTACTTAAAAATATTTCGTAACAAAATGCGAAGCCAATGCTACGCCAGAAAACAAGAAATCGTAACAATTTAGAATACAATTAATAAAAAAGCTCTTTTGTAATATTTTTGACGGATAATGATCCTAAGAAAGTGTAACGAAGCATCTACAAAGGTTTGATGACGTAATTGGCCCTGCTGAGCTTTAATGAGAGCCATTTTATGTCCCGCTATGAAACAAAATTAGATAATTGATTGAATTATAATGGCCAAGTTAATTAAAGTTACTTTGCATTTTGTTTGCGGGAGAAATCCTGATTAATTACTACACAAAATTCATGACATGTCCTACTTAGAAAAAAATGTTTTACGTAAAGTTATTCGTATGATTTTTGTATTGTCAAACCGTTTATTCTTTGTCTTTGTTTGAAGTATCATAAACAGACATTAAATCAATGGATTTTAGGCCCTGTCAAACCGGATGTAGCACAACGCGTAGCGTTGCGATGACATGTATTGTATAGTATATGACAGTATATGTATGTCACACCGAATGCCGCGCGGCTGCTGCGCATCAGTCGCGCGTTCAGTGTGACATATACCAGAGCATTACGCAATGCAACGCGCTGTGCTGCAACGCACATGCATTCAGGTTGACCCAGCTTTAATGTGGAAAGCAATTTTATTTTAATTTTAACTTTAAATAAATTCTGGTTACTATACTATACATAATAGAGTTAAATTACATAGACTTTTAATAATTATAAAGATAATTATAAAAAAAAACCTGTTTCTGTTTTATACAAATAAGTTTCGTTAACAAAATCCCCGTAGTTATCGGTTGCCACACAGGTATCTGTAGACTAGAGTAAAACATTGGTTCATAACGACCCCGTTTGGGTATAAAAATAAAGCCAGCCGGTCGCTCATTAACCAAGAACCCTTGTTTGCGCGAACGGCTAATATGTCGGGATATCGCCACTAAGTGTCAGCCATTTGGTAGTGGATGAAACTGTGAAAGTTTGTGTATACCTACAAATATAATAGGAAATCTCGTTCGGCCGTTGAGATTGAAGTAGTGTAAAAGAAACGCTGGTCACACAGCACAACAGCGACTGGACTTGGTGTCTTTTTTACTAATTAGTCGGTACGTTACACTGCTCACGTCTCACTCTTGCGTCGCTGTCACGCCCGCGCTCAGTGTCCAAACTAGTCCTTAAAACTGGTGGCATATAAGACTTTTGCCATAGAGTGACTTACATGTGACATCTAGACCCTATTATTTTCGCCATGAAGTATATTACCCGTAGTCCCACCAATATGTCCCCCCAGTGGGTTCACTGTTCTATATTGCGATCATACATACCCACATGATAACTAGGGCTAATTCTTCATATCATACATTGATTTTCTTAGCTATGTGTTATCGAGTAGTAGACAGCGATTTCTCAACTAGTTGAAATTTATTTTACCTACCCATTGAATGTAAACTTTGTTAATTATTGAAATGGAAAATGACGTCACTTTAAATTCCGACCTCATATTTCTAATTCTGACGACTCTGTATGAAACAACAGGGAGAAAAAAGCAGCCCTTGACGAGTTTCTTGCCGGTTCTTCTCGTTACAAGGTCTCCCGCTTAGGGTTTGCGAACCGATGGCGTAGCTTCTTTGACATTCACAAGTGCTTGTAACAGCCTAGACTGAATAAATGAGTTTTGAATTTTGAATAACACTTTTGTTATATAGCTATAATCCAACAGCTGACTTCTTAAAAATGTAAATAACTAAAATATACCTTTAAATAGTAATTCTAAGAGTCACCGGTCACGAGCGATTTTTTGTCGCCGAGAATATAACATACAGAGTTCAATACGTAAAAGCCCAAGAGCTACAAAAAGTAGCTCAGCGACTCAATCGCCCGCGAAATGACACTGACAAGAATGACAAAGGGTTTACTTAGTCAGCGACAAAAAAACGCCACGATTATCGCCGCGATTAACGCCACGATTATCGCGGCGACAAAAGTCGCTCGTGGGCTGGAAGCCTGTTCAACGAAACTGTTTCCACGAAATTCGTCTAACTTACAGTATATTGATCAAGTACGTACCGCCTATAAGCCTTTTAATGTTACAAGTAATTAATGAGAAGAGAACAATACTGAAGCAATTAATGTAATTTAACTATACAATAGCATTATCATTAAACGTGGCAGACGTGATCACATTAGCTACCATAATGGGTGATAGGTAGTATGTTGATAGAGAGTGGCATATAATTATAATGATATACATCAGATTTGAATGAACATTAGCGACCGGCTAATGCCGAATAAGCTATAATTAGCTAATTAAATTTATCATTGTTCACAAACAGTACACTTATTAATTTAAAAGTTAGGCGCTATGTTGGTAATACACGGGTCGACTTGGCAGGCGACTTGCTGGTCGATTTTAGTCAATTAGCGCTTTTTATCGACAATCCCTTGTAAAATATATTCGCAAACCTAACTTCAATGAGATGGCGATTCAATTTTACACGCGATTATCGATAAAAAGTCCCCGTCTTCAATTTCCCAGTTATTTGAAGATTCTTACTTTGAAACTGAGGCAACTTCATTCAAACTTCATCCCCTATTTTATTAGTGGACGCCTACACTGCATAAGGTATCTGTGTGCAAAATTTTTAAATGGTTTGGGCTGTGCATTGATATATCACCTAGTCAGTCACTTTACGAATGTCTTTGGTTTTGTATACTAGCGATAATTTAATGGCGTAAAATACACCAAATTTTATCGACAAAAATACCTACATGTTGCATCCATCCCATCATATTCAAACAACAATAACTCTCAAAATATAAAACTCAGAAAATTTATGGTTTCGATGTCGCTTTGTACATAATATTCCTGTAGATCAAAAATAATGCACAAAATGAATATTAATGTCCTAGTTCTTGAGATATGTAAGAAAAACAAAAAAACAAAAATTTCGGATTAAAATTGACTTTATAATTTTTTGTTTTGTTTACACTTATTTATCTGCTATGTTTAAAGAAATCAATAGCCTTTATTAAACACTAGGTAGTGAATGATTATTATTAAATAAACACTAGTTAAACATGTTTGCAAAAGAAGCACAATTTTAAGTGTAACTTGTATCGTACTGTTATGGGTCCCCAAATGAAAGGAGTTTTAAAAAAAGAATTATTTATTTAAATGTGGATAATTATGGAATTTGGGACCCAATGGCAACCGTACTCGTCGAAATCGTAAAGCAGACTGAGCTCACGGCGGCGTGAGCTCTGGGACGTCGGGGATTGCTGATGCAGCGGTCTCTGATCATCAGCGTTAAGTCTTACAGTGGAAAGGTATAACACCTCCCCCCATAATGAAGAAACTTCCAGGAGGAAGAGAAGTTTCTGTAATTATAATTTGGTGCGTAAAGATGGCAATGGGATGTTTTCAGGGTTACCGTTTTCTGTAAGGTCAAGGTCTTGACTGTCTGTCTGAATATTTTGAACTGGAGGTGATCTATTATTAGATTTAAATTTATCGCGGAGGTTGCCAAAAGGTTTTGATTTTATAATCTTAAAGGTAAGGTACAAAGCAATTATTATAATTAACAAAATAGTGATAATTGAATAATGTGTCCCATATCGAATTATATGTGGTTTATTGATAATTGTATCAAGTTCTTTCGGGGATTTTAAAAAGTGACTTTCTAATTTTATTTCGTCTAAATCTATGTTTAATAATTCGGCATGGGGCATGTTTTCTTTTATACTTTTAAACTTATCTAAATTACAACAAGTATCATTGATAATGTTAAAATCTGGAACTTTTATCGGTAAGGTAAAATTTACAGTGTTTGTTTTGGGTAATAACATTGTATTCTTACAAAACCCAGTGCATCCACTGGGTACGGTAATGATACCGGTTCCAGAAATACTATTTTCATATAATTTTGAATTTATACAGTCTATGGACATTTTGGTAGGTTCTGTTTGCACGTAGAGCCATTTGTTATTGTTAATTGATTTCCAAATGTCTACTTTCCCATAAATAAACTTCGAATTACACTGTAAAGGGGTTTCACTTATCACTTTTGTCATTAATTCACTCGCGCAACTAGGTCGGGCATCTGATGCGTATACGTTGGTGACGTCACATACGAAATTATCGTTCAGGGTGGTTTTACACTTTTCGAGGCTATCCAGATTACAATAATGACGTTTGTCTTTGGTTATTGCTACATATTTAGTGTCTGGTATGATCAAACTAAAAGAGTTAGGATTACTAAGATTGTGGGGTATAGGTAAGGCAATATTGTGAAACAACATAAAATTCATTACAGATACAGTAGGAATTTGGAGTACAAATATTATTTTATTATTTACAAAATAATAAATTATTGTAGAAATATTTATAATAAAGTGAATGGAACTTAAATCCAAAACAATTGGTAGTTTCATACTCTCTGGTAAATGTCTATAACTTGTAGCCAATTCATCGTACAGTTGTTGTGGACTCAAGATCGATGGGTGCAAAATGTTCTGACTACTAAATAAGACGGCATTTACTATATCTTCTACATGAAATGACAAAACTAATATGGCGGTTTCTAATTTATTAAGTAATCCAGTTTCGTAGAACTGGGATATTAACTTATCGGTTTCAATTGAAATATTTTGAACACATTTCGTAAGATTTTGTATGGCTTCATTTAAATTGGCTTCATTAATTTTTATCTTGCTTAATGTTTTATTGTAGCGTGAGATGACGGATGTTGTCACTAAAATATTTTCTTTCATTAGTGTAGCCAATTTCTTTTGATCATTCTGCACCTCTTCTATCGCATTATTGTATCTAACACCATCGTCTTCATCTAATGTGCCAAATACTGTTTTAAAGGCGGTACCTATACCTCCTATCCAGGGACTGCGTCTATTTCTTTTCTCGATTAGGTGGGAGATGGATGCGAACTCTTGTTTTACATCATTGTACAAAACAACTAGGGGTTCCAACACGCTATAACATTCTGAGGATTCTAACGTTTCGGATCGTTTACACAACCCTTCGATAGAGTTCAATGCAAGGTCTATGTTAGTTAGGTGGTGTTTCAAATGTGAAATGTCAAGTGGAACTAAAACGTCTAACTGACCATTCTTTATCTTAAGTTTTCCCAGGTAATCGAAGTACAGCCCCGGGTTTGACTCAATTCGCTGAACGAACTCGTGTTGCCCTTGGATTTTCACCCAAATACTGAAAGTAATTATAGTAAGGTTAGTCGGTAATCCCAATGATACTTGCCTATTCTAAGTTTAACTTATTCCTATATTCCTATATGCTATAATTTTAAATTCATTTATGTATTTTTTTTTTTTTTTTTTTTGTGTAGGGTTTATAGAAATCCCTAACTTATACATCTTATATTTAACTGTAATATATACCTATCTTATTTTATGTATACGTAGTTTATGTAAACTATTTATGTGTATTAACACTAGCATGTCAAGCTTATTTTTTTTATCGTTAATATAAAATGTAAATTTACTTACTACTTAATAATCAATTGTACTTATTCTATTTTACAGGTTTCCCTGTACTTCGGCAGGTTTTACCTGATCATAATGGTGTCGAACATGGCGACGGTTAATGAGTAAAGATAGTGTGTTATTCCCGTGTATTTTTACAATTTTGTACGGGCCCTTCCATAGAGGGGATAACGCTTTCCGTAATCGAAGGTGGTTTTTTAAGTACACGTAATCACCGACTTTGTATTGGGTGGAACGAGAATGGGAATCGTAATAGGTTTTTGACACGGCTTTTGATTGCCGTATGTGTTCAATGGCTTTCTCGCGAGAATGTTTCAGACGGTTTTGTAACATTCGGACATATTCAGGGTAAGTAGCGCCTGTTGGTTCTTCGTAAATAGAATTCGGGAGGAAAGGCTTATTACCGAACATGAGTTCATAAGGAGTGAACTTGGTGGTAGAGTGAACGGCTGTATTATAGGCGAGCATGGCTGTGTACACATAACGAGGCCAATTATCTTGACCTTCGTTTATGTAGGATTTTAGGTACTCTTTCAGGGTCGAATGGCTCCTTTCCAGAGCACCTTGTGTTTGGGGATGGTAGGGAGAGGACCAGAGTTGCTTAATTTTAAGGAACTCGCAAGTTTTTTTGAAGAGGTCTGATGTGAAATTTGTACCCTGATCGGTGAGAATTAATTTAGGGATTCCAAATATGGAGATGTAATGGATTAAACACTCGCTTGTTTCTTCGGCTGTAGTGCTACGAATGGGGTACGCTGATGAAAACTTAGTTAGGTCATCTTGGATGGTCAATATGAATCTTAGTTTGGCAGGACCTGATTCAGGAAGCGGCCCTACAATATCCAAGGCTATGCGCTGGCAAGGGACAGTGGAAGTAGAAGTGATTTGCATAGGAGCGCGGTTTATTTTTCTTAAGGCCTTGTTTTCCTGACACGATTTACACTGTTTGACATAATTTTCGATATCAGTACGCATACCCTTCCAGTAATATTGTTCTTTGACTCTACTATACATTCGGGCGGAGCCTAAGTGGCCTGCTATAGGAATGTCGTGGTTGTCGTAAAGGATTTTCTTTATTTGACTTGGGGAAGGATAGGCGATATTGTTATGAAAGATGTTAACTGTAATATTTGTATTATGGAATAGGTACAGCAGGATATTATATATTTTGGTGAAAGAGTGCACTTCGAATGAATTTCTAAAATCTGGAATACTTATATCAGTTATGCCATTCATGGTGACAATAACATCGCGGACGCGTTTGAGAGTATTAAATATTTCTGGGTATGATGCTATGTCGAAGTGGTTCACTCTCGTAAATACGAGGAAATAGATTTTACCGTTAAGTTCTATTCTATGGTGAGAATACAACTCTCTTTCAGCTTCTAGGATTTCATTGGGATTTTCCAGGTTACCCAGGACTTCTTGAAGGTAAGGATTCGATTCGTCAAGATCAATTGAGGTTGGAATGAGGATAATTTTGGATTTACTTTTAGTGAGATCTTCATTATATTCAATAATTTGAGTATTTAGGGTTTCCTTTTTATCTAGGGTTTTCAGTAACGCGGAATAGTCACTAGTGAACAGAGGAGCGTTGCGAGGAGAAGGAGCAGGTAAGGAGTTACTTTCAGGTAAGTTGGACGGCTCTTCCACAGGGGAGTTGGATTCTGGAGAATTATTTGCAGCGGGACTATACGAGGTTGAAGGTAAGTTACTGTCTTCTAGGAGACCGACTGAAGGTAAGTCATTGCTATCAATGTTGAGGGGACTGAAAGGAAGACTGACGTTAAGGTCGTCTAACGTGATGGGACTGAAAGGCGGTGATGGCGCTGGATCTACAGGATCAAGGTTTGGCATATCAGGGGCAGTGGTACCCTGGGACAAAAGTGGTCCGCCTACGGCATTCGTCTCAGGAGGGATGACGCGCTGTGTTGTGGAAGGATTTTGGACGGGATCTTCAGTGGCGTCTTCGACGGGATTTATTACAGGAGAGTTACCTGCAGCCGATTGGATAGGATTAACGGGAAATCGAGATAGAGCATCAGCGTTAGTATTAGTTTTACCTTTTTTGTATTGGATGTCATATTCAAATTCCTCGAGCTTGAGACGCCAGCGGACAAGACGGGAGCCAGGATCCTTACAGTTAAAGAGCCACTGTAGTGGTTTGTGGTCCGTTATGATTGTAAAGCGGTTTCCATAAAGATAAGGTCGGAAAGTTTTGGTACCGAACACTATCGCCAGACATTCCTTTTCCGTAACGTCATAATTTTTTTCTGCCTTGTTAAGTGTACGTGATGCAAACGCAATTGGGTGGTCTTGTCCTACCCGGCCTTGGGATAAGATTGCTGAGATCGCATAGTTTGAGGCGTCGCAGGTAAGAAGAAAGGGTTTGGTGAAATCAGGGTAAACTAGAATTGGTGCTGAAATGAGTTTATTTTTTAAGGACTCGAAGGCGAGTTGTTGTTCATTTCGCCATTCAAATGGGACATCCTTTTTCAACAAAGATGTGAGAGGCTTGGCCAACTTGGCGAAATCTGCAATGAATCTTCTATAATATGACGCTAGCCCGAGAAAAGACTTGATGTCTTTCGGGGATTGAGGAGTTGGAAAACCAGTGACTGCTTTGATTTTTTCTGGATTAGGCTTAACGCCGTTTTCGTTAATGATGTGGCCCAAATAAATCACTTCCTTTCGAAGGAACTCACATTTTTCAGGTTGCAGTTTCAAATTGAAGTTCCTGAGACGCTCAAAGACCTTTTCGAGGTTTTCTATATGGGATATCAGATCGTGACTGTAGATGACTATGTCATCTAGATAGACGAAGCATCTATTACCTTGAAGGCCGGATAAGCAATTGTTCATGAGCTTTTGGAATGTTGAAGGGGCATTTTTGAGCCCGAATGGCATACGATTGAACTGGTAATGGCCCTGAGGAACGGAGAAAGCTGTTTTATCTGCATCTTGAGGGTCCATTAGAATCTGGTGAAAGCCGGATGTTAAGTCTAACGTGCTAAAATACTTGCTGTTTCCTAGTTGGTCAAGTATTTCCGTGATCTGAGGGATAGGATAAGTCTCCCCAATGGTTATGTTATTGAGTTTTCGGTAATCTATGACTACTCTCCACTTCCGTTGACCTTGAGAGTCAAGTTTTTTGGGAACCACCCAGATAGGGGAGCTCCAAGGGGATGAAGATGGTTCTATTATGTTTTGATCAAGCATTTTCTCTATTTGCGTGGTAACCTCTTTTTTGTGGCACTCTGGGAATCGATAGGATTTAGTATGTACAGGGATGTCAGTACTGGTTTTGATCTGATGATTCAGGGCCTTTGTAAAGGTTAGTTGGTCGTCAGGGAGATGGAAGATATCGGAATATTGGGAACACAGCTCTATTATGGCTGATGATTCTTCCCCGTTCAAGTGGGAGAGCCTCAGCGAGTTTAATACTTCATTTGTCCTTTTCGACACATTTTGGGATTTAGATGATAAAAGTACAGCACCAGAATTCAAGGGTGAAATTTTGAAATTCTGATTGGCATTGATTTTAACGGGTAACTCAGAAACATTTGCTACTGTTATATTAATTCTTTTGTTATCTTTGACTTTTACGATACAATTAGCAACTAATAAAGAATCTGATAAATGTTGATCCAGGATCAAACCTTCTTTCATTGATTCGGGGTTATGGACTGTACATTCAATAACAGCTTCGGTACGTGGCGGAATAATATAGGTTGGATTATAGAAATGAAGCTTAACGTCGTGAGTTTTAATTCGAAGAATATCTTTTGTGTAGTTAATATTACAGCCAAACAAGGTAAAGAAATCGGTTCCTATAATGCCGTCGTAAGGAAGATTTATATCCTTAACAACATGAAATTTATGATGGATATGTTTCTTTGGAGCTACTTCTATTTTTAATTGGAAATGGCCTAAAGTCGAAGTCGTATCATCACCTGGATCAATACCCTTTAAGTTAATACTTTCTTTGGTTAGAACAGTTCTTTTGTGAAGAGACGATTTTTTTAGTAACGATACGGCAGAACCTGAGTCTACAAGCAAGGTCATGGGGATATCCGATATTTGAGTATAGACGAGAATGTGAGGTAGTAATCGTTTTGAGGTGTCTATATTGATTTCAAAAATTTCAAGATTAATTTTGGCATCGAGCGATTTGTTCTTGGATTGGGCTCTTGTTTGGGGCTGGTTACCCGTGTGGTCCCTTGGTACGAGAGGATGGACGCTTGTTTGGGGCTGGTTACCCGTGTGGTCCCTTGGTACGAGAGGATGGACGCTTGTTTGGGGCTGGTTACCCGTGTGGTCCCTTGGTACGAGAGGATGGACGCTTGTTTGGGGCTGGTTACCCGTGTGGTCCCTTGGTATGAGAGGATGGACGCTTGTTTGGGGCTGGTTACCCGTGTGGTCCCTTGGTACGAGAGGATGGACGCTTGTTTGGGGCTGGTTACCCGTGTGGTCCCTTGGTACGAGAGGATGGACGCTTGTTTGGGGCTGGTTACCCGTGTGGTCCCTTGGTATGAGAGGATGGACGCTTGTTTGGGTGTCATTGGATAGTATGGATGTAGTGGGTTGTTTGGGTCTCACGCGACACCTACGCGAGCCCTCTATTCGTTTAAAGAGTCTACTGTATCATAGCCTACTTCTCCTTCTTCCTGTGTGGTAGGAAGATCTTGTTCTGGGACATGATCATTAACATAGTGGACGCGCCTAGGAGATGAGTTATTATGGAAGTTTTGGATCGGCGGCCCTCGGAATTGCTGTTGGTCTCGGTTCCTGCTATTATAATACTCCCTCTTTTTACAGTCTTTGATATCATGACCAGGTGTTCTACAATACCTGCAAAACAAAGGAGCAGCACTTTGTGGATGTGTGCTCGAAGTTGGCTGAGATTGTGTGTGAGGCCTAGGTTTCGACGGAATGAAGCGTCGGTTAGGATTGTTATTTGGCTTAAGATCTACTGCTGGAGCCCTTTTGTAGAGAGAGAGCTGTATTCTCTCTTCGGATATGGCAAGATTGATGGATTCATTAAGGGTTCTTGGCGCGCGACATCTAATGATATTGGATAGTCTGGGGTGAAGCCCCATTAGGAAATGGTGGAGAGCTAAATCCTCCATAGCCGCTGTACGGCCTGGGAGCTCTTTCTGTTTTGTGGTAGAAAGCGAAATCTCCGTGAGGAGCTGTGACAGACAAGTTTCGACCCTGAGAGCATACTGAGTGACGTTTTCAGCTACACCTTGTTTGCTTTCCTGTAAATCCATAAGAAGGTGGGCGTAATGTTTACGCTCACTGAATTGAGTCTTGAGAAAATCTTTGAGCTGTTCCCAGCTGTTAAACTCTTTAATCGAGCAGGCGGTTTCCGCTCTGCCTTGCAGTTGAGAAAGGATGTATTTAAAAAGAATATCTTTCTGGCTGTCGACAGCCAGCTCAAAGGCATTGTTACAGTTTGAAATAAAGGAATTGAGAGTTTCCCTATTGCCGTCGTAAGGCTTGATGAATTTCAACAATATGTTCAGATCCATCTCTACCGAACGAGATCTGGTACGAGCTTTCGATTGAGGCTTAGGAGAAGCCAACGGCGAGGATGAAGGTTCACCGCACTGGATATTCGTTTCTACGTTAAGATTGTTATCTTGATTTTTATTATTTGGCATAATAGACGAGAGACTCAGGATGACAAGGATTCGTTTTTAACATTCACACAATTTTAATATACTAGCTTATTATGTACACTGTGACTAAATAAAGATTCAACACTGAGTAGGGATATGCACTATGCTCACAAGCGATTAGACTTAGTCAAAACAATAACCAAAGACTTACATTGAAGAGATTATCGTTATCGGGAGCACGGCGACGGGCAGACGCATTCCGTAGCGATAAGATGAACTCGGACTTCACCGTGTGGGATACGGTGAGAAATGGCGACTCGATGTGGTTGATGACTGGAAACTTTGGCACGACTCGTGCTAGGCCCTCGTTTATGGCGGGGCTTTCAGGAACACGCACACACTTGCACGATTTTCACAATTAGGTAGATTAGGACACTTGACACTTGAGTACGGCACAAGAGGAGTCTGCACTTTAACACTTTTAGGACACTGGGGATTTTCGTATCCCACCGCTGCCACCAAATGTTATGGGTCCCCAAATGAAAGGAGTTTTAAAAAAAGAATTATTTATTTAAATGTGGATAATTATGGAATTTGGGACCCAATGGCAACCGTACTCGTCGAAATCGTAAAGCAGACTGAGCTCACGGCGGCGTGAGCTCTGGGACGTCGGGGATTGCTGATGCAGCGGTCTCTGATCATCAGCGTTAAGTCTTACAGTGGAAAGGTATAACAGTACGCTTTACGAAGCAGTCCACGGTAGTATGTAGACAATGCACAGAACATTCGAGATTTTCTCTGTTGCAAACTTATGTTACGCTGAAAATATTTCACGCGGGCCCTTGCTACAAGTTTGCAGCGAGGCAAATGCATCATTCATTCATGCAGATAAGCGTCGTTTGTTATTTTGTCTACGATTACAGTTATTCTAGATGGAGAGACACAAGATCTAACTTTTCAAATAAATAGTTTTTTAAAACGTGTTTTTTCTGTATGTACTTGTTGGCAGTTATGTAACTGACTAAAGAGTCGTATGACTCTGATTAAGTGCGTTTAACAGATTTTACAAGCAATAAATAAAAAAATATGATTTATTCTCTTTGCTTCAGTTCGAGCTCTAATTAGCTTTTGCTGAAACTACCGATCGATGCTATTTAATTGAACTAAGTAAATTGAAGTTGAGCTTTTACTTCCGTTTTGACAGATTTTCGTTTCGTCAGATTTTTGTAGTGACGTGGACATTACGAAAACTTTTAATTTTGAATCAACTATGTTTTATCAAGAACTCTAACGTTCGCGCATGCTATCGTTATCGTTATATTGATCATTACATTGTTTTGATAATGATTGCACATTAACGAGCACATTGTCATACAAATTCTTCATCTATTATTTATACAAACGCAAAGACTTTTAAAGTTCTTTAGGTAACTCACGGCCATCGTTCGGTATAACAGAATGACCTTACGAAAAATAACTATCTCTATTTAAATAACTGAAGTAAGTCAAAAGTTAACAAAACACGATCTGGGATACCGAAAGCCAACAATACACCGAGTTTCACACAAAGGTTCGCTAGATGTTCCCTCTTCAAACCGCAGTGCGGCCAGATGTTCTCGAGTTCTACGGGTGCTTGTATTATGAGGAGGTTTTCATCAAAATGTTAAGTACTATACAAAATATAGTTTTTGAAAATTTTATGAGTGTTGCAATAGTTTTTCTTTAAGAGTCCGGCGAACGTGAGCTTCCCATACAAACGTAATCCCAAAATGATTAGCAATTAGAGAATAATTAACTCTTCTTGTGATTTTATTCGTATTAAGAACAGTATTTTTCTAGGGTTCTATTAAATAAATGAAATAAATAGTATGAAAAAGTTTGCGGCCTTTTTGTACTAAAAACAATAAAGATACCACAGCGAGGAACATGTTTATAAACTGTAGAAACTTTAGAAACTGCTGAACCATTTTTTGCAGTAGTATTTGACACAGCATCTTCTCCATTAACATTACAAATCTTTTTGAGTAGCAGCATTCTTTTGTTTAAGGGTCCCTGTCAAACAATATATTACATTCCCGCCTAAGTTTAGTATTGCCAAAAAATATACACGCAAAATACAGGCTTCAAAAAGGCCGCGAACTTTTTCGACTACCTATTATACAACGTGTTACAAAAGTACCCCTAATGCCGAATATAGTAGATAGGGACCATCAAACTGAACAACTTTTACTATGGACCAACATTGAAATCGCGACAAAAAAATCAGCTGTTTCATACAAAAATTGTGATCATAAAAGAATGTAATCATACATTTTGATATTTTCGTAATTTAAATACAGCTGATTTTTTTTCGCGATTACAGAGTTGGTCTCTTAGTATAAGTTGTTCAGTTTGGTGGTCCCTATCTACCATATTCGGCATTAGGGGTACTTTTGTAACACGTTGTATATAATAAACCGGTGGGTCTAATGGAACCCGCTGCATTAACAAAGCCATATTCATTCGTATTGACGTTCCGCGACCTGAGGTCACTTTTACTGGGACGGCCTACCGCCCGCAAATTGCGTTTCGAGTCTGCTCGACCCATTCACTGTTCTGCAATATGTGTGGCTAAATAGTTTTGATAGGGCACTTGAGCCCCTTTCCTGTTCAATACGGAGCACTGCTCAAATTGCTTTATTTGTATTGACTTAGGATACACGTAAATAGTGTCGGGACTGGAACTGGAACGGATTTTCATGTTCTAATCTTTTTAGGGTTCCGTACCTGAAAATGAAAAAACGGAACCCTTATATTATCACTTTGTTGTCCATCTGTCTGTCTGTCAAAACCCTTTATCTTGAGAACGCGTAAAGTTATCGAGTTAAAATTAAGTCTACAGTCCCTTGAAGCTGTGAAAAAATCAAACTTCTAAGTTAACTTGAAAACAAGATACGGCAGTTTATGCCGCAAGAAACGCCCACTCTCAAGGGAATCAAAATTTGGCAAGTAATATCGTCTTATACTACAAGTACAGGAAAAAATCTAAAAACTATACATTTGTAATTAAATCTTAAAATATATAGTCTTTATTTAAAGTAGGTACTTAATCAATTATTGAGTTTGTACAGAACCCTCAGTGGGCGAAGTTGAGTCGCTCTTGTCCGGTTTATTTTAATAATTATAGCTCGGTGCGTGATCGGTGCTTAATTGTGCTCTTTGACTGAACGATTACTTTTTTCAACAAAATTACAACAAAACATGGCGCTTAAAGGTTCCTTGTTGACTACGGAACCCTAAAAAGAGTTGTGACGAACATCATAATGATTATTATAATCAATGTTATTTTAAATTACTTTTCGATCTTTAATACTTTAGTCATAAGGCGCTTGTGCGCTCACACGCATTCGATTCGTATTCGTGTTTCACGCAAATCATAAGCGAAACGGAAATTAATGGCTTACCGTTGTGCACTCACTTATATTCGGTACTTGGTCATCTGTGAATTTATGAATCGTTTTTATGGTGTTTGTAAAATACACAAAATCGTAAACTAATAAAACACTAGTGCACAAGTGCTCAGACATTTAAATGAAGGCTATTTTGAATCGTATTTTTAGGAATCACGAATCGAACACGAATGAGTGCACAAGCACGTTTACACATACCGTCATACATACGTCTCTGACTGTTGCTCAATTTCGTATTCAAATTATTTTCCATTTTGTCACCACTTTTATTATCTGTGTTAAAATTATTACTGTAATAAAGCCTGCAAATTGTTTTATAAGAGGTTGAGGCGCTGAACGAATTTCATGGGCAACGATTCTTTCAGAATTAATTCGACGTAGGCGGCAGCGGATGAAAATCGGAAAACTGATTTACGCCAAAATGTTATCCTGTAATGTAGATAACAGTTAATAATTAAACGCTAAGTATAGGTAACCTACGTGAATTATTCATTAAATTATGAATTATGTGTACAATACTAAAGGGAAAACACACAGCTTATTTTTTGAAGCGTATGATTAGTTTTGAGAGAGAGATTTCATTTTGTATATTTTATATTTCAGCTCTATTTCAGGCAAAGTATGGCTTGAAGTTTGGGTCGACCACCTTATTAGTGAATCATATAAACTGGGCTTTAAAATAGATTATGGCATAAACTTAATAAATACATAATAAGTATACAGAGTAACCGTAAATTGTGTTTTTCAAGTCTAGCTCAGATTTATTTTAAGTTGATTTTTTTAAAGAATGAAGATAATTTTAATTATATTCTATAATATATACATATCGAACTAACGTCGAAGTTACGTCATATTGGCACTTATATGCAAAGAAATATTTCAAAATAAAAAACCGGACAAGCTCGAGTCGGACTCTACCACCGAGGGTGCCGTACAGACTCAATGATTGATAACGTTCTTTAATTAGAATAAATACTTTTTTATGATTTAATTACAAATGTATAGTTTTCAGATTTTTCCCTGTACTTGTAGTCTAAGACGATAATTACTTTCAAAATTTCATAGTTCTAGGTCAACGGAGTTGCTCGACCCTATAAATTTTGATTTCCTAGAGAGTGTCGAAAAATGAGTCTTTGCGGCATAAATGGCCGTATCTCTTTTTACGTTAACTTGAAACCTTGATTTTTTCAAAGCTTCAAAGGACTGGTAGACCTAAGTATATTATGGTTTTAATTTGAACTCGATACCTATACGCGTTTCCGAGATAAAGAGTCTCGACAGACAGACAGACGGACAACAAAGTGATCCTATTAGGGTTCCGGTTTTTTCCTTTTGAGGTACGAAACCCTAAAAACAACAAATTATATATTAGCTAATTTTCCCTTAATGTTTTAAAACACGAAGCGATAACTTCGCCTTAAGCTTTTTGCCCGACCATAATGAATCAAAAAGTTTTTCATCCCGTCCTATAATAATTTAAGTATCCAGGCTTTAGCCTGAAAAGACAATGCGAATAAACAAAACACTGAGCGCCAATAAGTAACTTCCTTTATTTTGTAATTAATTAATTAATCTTAGTCACAGAATAGATATCGTAGTGTGAAATTGGAAACAATTTGTATGGCCCGAGGTGGAGTACGCTATAATTTCTCTTGTAGTACAGTGTTGTCGGGTAACGGCGTATAAAGTTACTTATAAAATGTACACGTACTATTAATTAATTTTGCCTGAAACTTGATATTACAGCAAGAAGGTGTTGCAAATTAATAAAGTGATCAGCAAATTTTTAACAAAATCTTATTGTTGACACCGATTTGTTTTACGCTAGTTAAGCTCCTGATAAATTATACTGTATTTTTTTACATCAGTGAAAGTATTATAATTACTTTAAAATTAAAATTAAAAATAATTATATCATGGAATTGAAGGTTAGTAAAATACTGAGCTTGTGATAAAATAATCCTAAACACAATTTCATCTTAAGATAAATAATATTAGAAAAAATACTAGAAAAAATCGACTCAAACTCGAACCCGCACCCTTGGGATTCCGGCCCAATGTGCCCAATGTGCCGGAATCCCAAGGGTGCCGGTCCGAGTCCCGTCTGAGGTGCTACGGGTGAGTCGATTTTTTCTAGTATTTTTTCTAATATTATTTATCTTAATATAAAAATAGCATTGTGAATGCGAAAAATCTAAAATTTAACAATTTCATCTATTTAACTTTATGGAACTACCTTATTCTTAATTCATATTAGTAACTGAAATTAATTTGCATAGTAATAAGGTAGTATTAGTGATATTGAGAACCGGTCAACCTCTGATTCGACCCTTACGAGGATATCGCAATGAATAAATTACAGACAAAATTAATCCCTACATGAATGAGATACCTACGTGTGACCGGATTACAAAGATCGATGACCACTTCCCATACAAATATTGATCTGTCAAATAGCTTTTTTTTAAAGTTGATGTACTTATAATGATAATAAAATTGAAAAGTTTCTATGACCATACAACACTAATATTTATAGAATCATAAGGCAATCAGAAAATATGTAATGGTAAAATCAATATTATGTTCTAATTGTAATTATTGCTAATGTTTATTATTAATTTTCTCTCTTTCTGTACTGCCGATTTTTATTTTAGTTAGCAATTTATAAATAACAATAAAAATGCAATTTCATGAGCTACATTTTTTTTTTTTTTTTTTTTTTAATTTATTTAATTAACTTTACAAAAACAAATAATTTCATCGTAACAAACCAAAAACCACGGGGGTTTGTCCGGAATGCTAGATTTAAACTTATCATTAAAATACATACTTACATTACTGTATATATAAGGTAACAACAAAAAATATATATAAAATAGGTCACTAGTAATAGTAAACAGTTTAACATTTACCTGCGGCGAACGTCCCAGCTACTCGCCGCTGGTGCACAAAAACAGGTTTCATACCTCACATCTACAGGTTGTTTATGAAATGATTTTTTAATTTAGTTTTAATATTACATTCTGTAATGCTTTGTATAAGAGATGTATCCAACTTATTAAGTAGACGAGGAATAACATACGGGGTGGTTCTCTTTCCGTAAACATTAGTTGCACTAGTTGTTAGTAACCTTTTATTAGTTTTATTACGTGTCTGAATATTGTGCGGTATTTCATTTTGAATGTTTTTATTAAAGAAATTTTCTTTAAGAAGGCTGTAAATAACCTTGGTATGTATCGGAAGTACTTTACAGTATCTAAATAATTCTAATTCATTGGATTGACATTTTTTTAATATATTAGGTGTGACAACTTTTTTTAATATTCTAATTTGTAGTTTAAAAATACAGTCTAAGTAAGTTTTAAAGGTTCTGCCATAGCTCGTCAATCCGTATGCAATAATTGAGTCCACAAAAGCATTATAAAGCATAAGTCTTACCTTGAGAGGAATTCTATCTTTAATAATGTAAAGGATGGCGAGAAAAGCTTTGAGTTTTTCACATATCCGGGTGACTTGCGGTGACCAGTTAAGTTTAAGTTAACATACTATACTTCTCTATATACATAATTGATAAAATCAACATTTTGACAGGTCGGAAATTGCCATCCTTTTTTATGAAGACAATCAAGACGTTGACTCAATAATTACTTTCAGCGTTTAATATTGGTGAGAATATTGATGGTTTAATTATCAAGAGTCAAATAATTTGCCGAAAGAGCGCAAACCCAAGCGAATCGTCTCTGCTTCAGCTTGGGCAAAAATGCTTTCGTATGTCTGTCCGTTTGTTCGCTCGCATTCCTCAACCAACTCTCTTGAAAGTTTGTGAGCAAGTTCGATAATTATAATATTTTTTTTTGTAGAGCCAGATTTTCGAACTTTTCGAAAAAAAGAACACATTTCAAAAAATGTCCAAAAATGACACAAATGCGAGGTCTCATAGCTACTAGTATGTTAATCTTTACTGGCGCGTATAAATGTCAAAACAACAATATATTCTCATTTTTTATGTGTCCACGTACATTTGTGAATTACGACATGGAGTTTTTGGCGCCATTTTGTCGAGTTCGGTTTGGTGTCTATTTTAATTATTTTCAAATTGATTCGTAGTGGATATTGTGTCTTAAAATTGGTGCAGTTATATGGTACAAGTGTCTACGCAACTGAACAATATGTGGGATAATTGAAATAGGCGCGATCTTGGTTGTGTGAAGCTGAGACTTTTATTGAAGTGGTGGCTTCCTCGGCAGAACTAACCGAGTAAACTGTCTTGATATACTTGGTGCCAAATGCTCCAAGCAGCATTGAAATGCGATGCACCCGCATTCTAATGAAAAATTAAACAATATCTACCACTGAACTATTTAACACTTGACACTGGCAAAAATTACTTCCAAGAGGAAAGTAGATTGCCATAACAAAAAAAAAAGAAGAAGAAGAATTACGACATTTGGTGAAAAGAAGAAGAGATTTTGATGAAAACTTTTACAAAGCACGTCGTCGCTGTCACAGAAATCGAACGAGTCAAATTACAAGTTAGTGTCAGACACGTTCGCAGGTAGGTATTTTAGTAACAACTTTTGTGTTCATTGCAAATTATCGAACACTAAAAAAATACTTACTAATTTCTGATTTTCTTTAGCATCATAATTTATTAAATTAAGTAAAAATTACGACTTAATAACATCTTATTTAAATCATTCCACTGTTATTAGTTACTGTTAGGTTGGTCGATTTGCAAACAATCCACAGCAATGTCAGCCCAGTTGAAACTCATCAAAGTTGCAGCCGCTCATTCGTAGTGGCTATGGCTGCAGGCTCCTGAATGGAATGCCCCACTTACACGGGAGGGGGCAATCGCGTGCGACGCCGGCAAGAAACTATGTCGTAACTCTACGTTTTATTTTAGAAGCTAATACAACAGTTTTAAATGATAACTCTTTTAAAAATATTTGAAAATTTAATGTGTGCCCAAAAGTTGAAATACTATAGTCATTATTAAATTTAGATTTTTCGCATTCACAATGCTATTTTTATATTAAGATAAATAATATTAGAAAAAATCGACTCACCCGTAGCACCTCAGACGGGACTCGAACCCGCACCCTTGGGATTCCGGCCCAATGCACTGACCAATAGTCATTATTAAAAGAGAAAACATTTTATGAATAAATGCATCTTTCCAAAATGTTTTAACTGATACAACTAAAAACTCTTTCTGGAGCTCCAACAAAGCAATAAAAAAAGAAAATGAGTTGACGTTGAGTTGTTGAAATACTGAACTATTATGTCTCCTAAATATGAAAAAATATAATTTAAGGACTTCTTTTTGAACTCTACTCTACTTGCTACAACTTTCAATCAAGACATCAACACCCGTATTTACAAACCTTACATTAGGTCTCACAGTGGAACGCGGAAGCACAGCGACTCACGAACTAATCACACGTAATTCGTAAATCAACGAACCAATCACAGAGTTATATTTCAACGCAGTGCGTTCGCATAAGCATGGGTCGTTTGAGTATTATTCGTGAATATGTTAAGGATTTTCACTTATATCAATATTGAAGGAGTAAAAATATTGACGTAGGTTTTAGCCATTCCTGATGCCATCAAAGCATACGTGAAATACATTTTCTAAGCTGGAGAAATGTATGTGATACAATAAAACGATTATATGATATGATATAACAAAACGATTTTTGTGCCAATCTGCTTTACTATTTATTTATTTGCAAGTCACAAGTTGAAAGGGTGTTACAAAATTGGTAGGTATTGTATAATTAAGACGGATCATAAATGGTCACGCATCACGCACCGTCATTCAGAATTTAGTAGAAAAAACACGTGCTCTGTACAAACGTAGAAAATCACGTGCGTTGTTGATATTCTGGAGCGTGCACTTCTCGAAGAGCGTATACAGGATGTTAGTAGCACCGATCGCAAAAACGTTACCGAAATAATTATGAATTACTACCATTTTAAATGAATGGATAACTTTCGGTTGTTAATGTCAGCTAAGATCTTTATCTCAATCGCAAAAAGTTTCTTGTGACGTGTTTATAATAAATGTTTAAACTATACTTTTGATATCCTAGCAAAAACTTTCAGCGTATAGTCGACACATGATTCTAAGTCTATCTGAAGTGGATTTTTCTGTCGCAAAATTCATGAAAAGTTGAGTGTCTTTTTTATTTTATTCTATCACACAGACTGTCTTAGTTGCATAGAACCTAAATTAACAGAAAAGTAATTAAAATATCAAAATTTTATAAACCCGCAATGTATTACAATAACAGCTATTTGCTCGCGGTCCAAGGCTGAGGCTTTGTTGTAAGCGCGCGCGCTGCTCAACGAAAAATCAAAATCTCAACTATGCATTTGCGACAAATGGTTTCATAGAGAAAGTTGCTTAACTCTAAGGGTAGAATCATCCTTTAAAGTTTTTGCAAGGGTGCTACCAACACCCTGTATATGACTAATTGGCAACCTACTTACATGCTGACACAACGATTCATGAATGAGATGACACGAAGGCATGATAGAGAAAAAAACATGAACTCAACATAAACATTAATTTTATATCCTTCTACTTAAGGATAGATGGAACTTTTATTAATTCGAGAGAGCCAACAAAGTCTACATTAAAACAATGAAACAAAAGAAGGTATCATAAACCTACCTACTTTAGAAAATAACATCAAGCATGCACCGTTCTTATACAGTCCTTTTTGATGAGCTCTAGGTGACACTTCTTGTCCAGATTAAAAAGCATGATGTAAATCCGACTCCAAATTATTATAAGTACGTACTGTAAAAGTATTACCATACTTACCAAAGATTAGTATTTATAAAGTAAACAAAATTATGTGAACTCCTATTAAACTTCAATATCTTAATTTATACGAATAAATCACTAAACTTCAACGCGTAAGCTAATTTTCCGAAAAAGCTGGGAATCAAAATCGACCAAGGAATTTTCCGACGTCCATCTCGTTGCTGCGTGACCCCAAAGCCGCTTATTGACCCGTCAAATTATAATGAGCGTGTAATGAACGCAGAAAATTACACGAGAAAAAACATTTGATTCTAATTCCGACTTAAAATACGACTCGGCTTTTATTTTCTTTTCAGAAAAGGTCCCAGTGTTTTTTGAGAGAAAAAATTTGCATAGAATATAAGCAAACACTGAGTTAAGGAATCATTAATTTTACAAAAAATTTGAACAGAGCTACTAGCTACAAAAGACATCAAAAACACCAGGTAGGTTTAGCATAAAAAAGATGTAGATAAAATGGATCAACATGGTGTCTAGCTTTGGAAACATTAATATACTGAAAAGAAAAAACGTCTTTGTAAGCATGCGTGGTAACTGTTGTGTGTGAATTTTATTTCTAGAGATATTTGTATATTGCGCTGCACATTTATAAATCATTAAACTGAAAAGGTTAATAAAAATGACGTCTATTATTAAAGTTGAATAACTAAAGACTTTCATATTTACCTAAAATAATATTATTAAAACGTAGTTACTAAAGGTCGTTGAATAGGAGTATCTGATACAGATAAATATAGTAGAGGAATGATAATGGGAGCTTTCAAATGGAAAGCGGTGGAGTGACGGATGCAAATGTCCGAAGGCTGAAAAGTAAGTGGCAATTGACTTCTTTTGTGTCCAACTATGGGTCGGCCATATTTATCGACCTGGAATCACATTAAAGAGGTCGAGAACATGGCAATTGGAGGAAAGTAAAGGGATTAGAGAATAGTTTTTTTACTGGAAGAAAATGTTTTTTGGCTGTCAAAGCAGTTTCCATTTCAACATCAATTGTTTACGGTTTAAAAAAGTACCATAAAAATAATTTATCGTACCATATGCGAAGCATCACTTGCTTATATTATGTAAAAAAAAGGTATGAACCATAGAATACAAAAAAGCGTATTTCTGTAGTGTACGTAATGCCGTAACTAAACCATTCATATGCACGTGGCTTTGCAACGCATGCTGGATAGGTACAGCTAGTTGGTAATACTCGCAAGAAGTGGACTGATAATCTTTACAATGTATTACTGGTGGACTGATAATCTTTACAATGTATTACTGGTGGACTGATAATCTTTACAATGTATTACTGGTGGCCTGATAATCTTTACAATTCTGCCTCCTTAAGAGGAAACACCACGGTCAAGAGAATTGAAAAAATGCTTTAGAAAGTTGACAAAATCAACGTTTTATAGTCCCCTGTTTCCTCCTTCAAAACTAGACCAATTTAAATACTATTTTCATCAAAAGAGAAAGAAATGCTTTGGCTGTGTTCTTATGTTTTGATTTTTTATATAATTTTAATTGCTGGATGTCTATACTAGGGATTTTTTTAGGTTTTTGAAGATTAATATATATGTTTTAATAATTAATTTATGAAAAAAAGAAAACATAGGAACACAGCCTAAATCTTTATATTTTAATGAAAAAAGTATTTAATTCTGCCTAGTTTTGGAGGAAGAAACAGGGAACTACGAAACGTTAATTTTGTCAACTTTCTATAGGAATTTTTCAATTCTCTCGACCGTGGTGTTTCCTCTTAATGTTACGAAGGTAAGGAATATTGCTCATCAGTATGTATGTGACGTTGGCTCTCATTATCAACATGAGACTGATATTTTACTTTTATGCCATCGCACAGTGTGACTTGGGTAGCGAGTAAATATATTTCTTTAGGGAACTGTGGGTGTTTCTTAGAGCTCTCTCAAAATAGTAAATTACTGACTAACGCTTACTATACTCGTAATATTTTGTAGCTCTTAAGTAATTGAGTTCCTTTAATCAGTTCCACATGGCCGAAAGCTTTAAAAAATTTTTTTCTTATAAAAAAAACCTTTCATCGGGCCGTCTCGAGCCTACCCCATGGAACGCTGACCTGTGCACGGTTGCTTTTCCAGTAATTTTCCGCCCTAACACCCCATCGGTTCTTCTCGCTTTGTGATCCGCCTATTGCCACTACAGATGAGCAATTTATGGTTACTAAAGTCATAGCGTTAAGCTATATAGTGAGATAACTGAGGTGGGGTGCGGCGCAGGCGGTCTTTTCCACAGTGGTCTTTTCCCACCCCTACTTCGCAGGTACCTAACTTTTCACAACTGAGAGTGCGGTACTGTAACACTAGTCGTCATTTGTCTGTATAGACAAAGGAGTTACCTCACTATGTATGTGAAAAGATATTATTAAATTACGCAATAGCACACCCCCGAACTCCATAGAAACGGCTCGTTTATCTCCCACTTCTATTACATATAAACAGAATGACGTCTGTACTCACTGCGTATTTGTGGGTGAAGTGTTTAGGGTTACCTACTTAAGATTGATTAGACACTTACCTTTTTTAAACATTTACTTTCGCTGAAAAGCTAATTATTATGAAAACTTTTACGTAATTATCATATTGTTTGTATCAACTGTCATATTACAAAAGTACTCTTTGCAGTAGTCGAACCAAGCGACGGTCGTCGGACGGCGACGGCCCTCAATAATGATACAGATAACTCGCCAACCTAGTGGCTATAATTCATAATTAATTTATTGCTGGTCACATAGTTTAAAGATTTAATAATTAGTTAATTTTAGAAGATATATAGGTAGTTTTACAGTTTCCGTGACGCCCTGTGAGAGCGTTGCAATGTAAGAGAGAAAATTATATTGTAATCAAAAATTCATTAACCAAATTAAGATCAATTAAATTAAATTAAAATTAAATACAGTAAAACATTGTAAAAAGTTACTTAATCCATTCTGTACGTCAGTACTATTATTAATTCTGTGGCTATTCTCCTACGAATCATCAAGCCCATAGTTAACAATCAAGTTTCTATTTCCATAGATCATGATACGACCTTTGTAGAAACAAAAATACAACAATGGAGTACACATCGCTGTAGCAATATTAAACGGCAGCCGAATTGAATCTGTCTAGAATATCAATGCCACAGGTAGGAAAGAGGGTATTTGAAGAGGGTCCCTGAAGTTTGATTGATATGTTATAGCCGTAAACAATATGGGGTTACAACAAAAGAGGGAAATTGTTTCTTTTGCTATATCGTTTCATGAATTTCTACTTTAAATATTTCTGGAGGTTAAAATATGAAATAAAAAATGCAATATACCTATAGGTACTTATCGAAATAAAACGCTTTAACGGATTGTAATGAGTATTTTATTATTATAGGTTTCACAAATGTAAGGAAGTTAAAAAAACTCGGTCAAGAGCGAGTCGGATTCGTGCACCGAGGGTTCCGTACCATCATATATAAATATATTGCGGTGTAGAATATTGCAGTTTTAGGTCAGTGCCATCTCTTGACCGATAGTGGAACTAATGTAATTTTTGATAATGGTTTTTTGAATCATTTGCCTTTTTATAGATATCGTTTTATTTTTCTTGTAATTTTTCTATCACATAAAATAATTTTAGATTTTTCTCTATGCAAACTTCGGAGACATGTCTTAGTAGCTTTTCACTTCGAATTTTTAAGACCCCCTTTCAGTCCCTGTTGCAAAAAAATATGTGTATTTATATTTCTTTCTTATTTGAAAAATGATTGCTCAAACGTCATCTAAAGCTATGACTATTACTACTAAATTTAAAGAATTTGTAGTTCTTGTGATATCCAGCTGTGACAGACAGACAGACAAACTGACTCGCACCATAAGGGTTCCTTTTTACCGTTTGCAGGTAGAACCCTAAAATCAAACAAATTGACCTAAAATAAAATAGGCATTGCAATCCGTAAAAGTGATATAAATAAATTATTAGTAGGTACTTGCGGAAATAAGAACTTATTTATACTTTATGTCTTTTGCTTATTAATCCCAACCCTACTCGTATCGAGTAATTATCATCTTAAGTGATTATTTACAGTTACCAATCGTCTACGCATAGCCTATCATCCACATCGCCCGCTAGTTCACCATGCGAAATGTTAATATGAATTCACAAACCAGCGATCACCTGCTACGAAATCATCTAACGCTGCTACGAAATTCGTAGCCAACAAGTAATTTCTCGTAGAAAATTGTTTACTTATTTACTAAATAAAAAAAAGTGAAACATTTATTTCGCTTATTTACTATTGTAACTCGGTGCTATCTTTAAAAAAAAAATGATAATTCTCTTGTTACCTGAAAATGCTATGTACTTACTGTTATTTAAAAATGCAATAATGGTAAACATTTACCAGACAGAATAAATATTCGACTCTCAAAAAGTGAAATACATTATCATATTGCAATTGTCAATGTTATATTCTTAATAGACATAAAAAGTCCACATCAAACAAAGAAATAAGAACAATATTTACCATTTTCGTTCCTATAAATCGATCGTGTCGAGAATTATTTAGAAGGATAAAAGATGCCGGTGTGCTGTGGGACTTTCTTATTGTCAATGTAAATAATAATGGCGGTGGTTTTTCTACGTGGAGACGTAACGGTGTCAAGAGTAGGTTGTCAAGAATGAACTTGTGAATTATCATAAACTCTCACTTTTGAAATCTCGCGTTACATTGTACTAAAAGACATCTTACGGAAACATTTATTACAGGTTTTGCACAATCTCTATCAAGTTTCCAAATCCATTCAGCCGTTTTTGCGTGATTGAGTAACGAACATCTAATTAAGTTGTGATTAATTATTTTTCATTCGTATTAAAGTTTTCTTTTATTAATTGTAGTTTGATATTTTTTTTTTGTGATAAATTATATTGTTATAGATCCCACTTGAATATCATAAATATATTATTTTAAACCAGGTACTGTACAAGTGTAATAATTACATTCTTGAAATCGTTGAAAAAAAACTTCATCCAAAATGTGTATGATTTGAAATGTTGTGTTTATTTGAATACTACTAATAAATACGGTTTTCAGAATCGCAATCTTTCTCAAACTATGCCTGTCTAATAGTAGAAAACATTTTTCAAGTTGAACTTGAGTAGCATACAACATATCGCTAGTAACCACATAGGATCTAATCTAAAAATGAACACATAGGATCTAATCACAGTTATTTGTCGAAGGTGATCTACATATACATATATATATTATAGATATCATCCGTTACTTGTTATTGGTTACTCTCATATTTTATTTGTTACCTTCAAACGAAAACCAATAGTAGCAGTACTCAAACTGCTACGAGTTATACTCCGGCGAAGATAAAAGAAAAAAACTCGACTTTAAGAGTCAAAAACTTTGCAAGAATATAATATAAGTCGTTTTTAGAGCGCTCTGGAAAAAACATCTTCAAACTTTGTTTAATGATAATAATATCGACAAAATGTAAGCTGCTTTGCCGTCCACAGTTGTGTAGGTATTGACTGACACATAAAATAATCACTCAATTTAAAAGTTATTTTATTATTTTTGTGAACCATTATCTAAAACATAATTTAATTTATAGGTATATTTAGTTCACCTTTATTTACGTTTAATATTTTAAATTGTACTGTTTTTTTAAGTTGCGACCTTTTATGACTAATCTTATGTTATTTTTATGTTTTTATACCTTCCCAACTTCAAAAATAAGTTTCTCAAAAGGAGTGGTATAACAAATTACTACTTTGAAGATTTTGTTCTTAATAATTTGCCAATACATACTTAAAATGTTGCTTTAATAAACAATGTCAAAACAAAAGCATAAATAATAGGCCTGTAACCATAAAGAGCGAGCAAGACAACGGTCTCTAATTGAATAGACCAAAGGCTGATGGGCTTAAGTCCCTTGAGCCTAACAGACACGCTTCGATGTGTGACGTATCCACCATCCACACATACCGCTCCCGAGGGAATATATCTCTATTCTTGGCTTGCAATATTGGAGAGACAACTGAGAAATTTCTCTGGGAATAATAACTAACAAAGTCTATAAGTTATATTGTTACTAACAAAGTATGGATCTTTGGTCTGAAAATAAATTAAATTATAAATTATTATTATTTTTATATTAAGTCTATAATTGGCCCCCTGCTCAAATGGCCAACGCATAATACTACGTTTTAACGCTTCGCTTACTATTAAAACTTTAAAATAAGAAGTAATTACGTGCCGTAAGCTTGTTAGTTCCATACAATATATCAAAGTCTGTGATTCACATAAGTTTGCAACATGTGATTTAATCGTTTGTTGCTCATATTTACTGAATGTTGGCCATTTGAGTAGGGGGCAGGACTCGTATTGATTTCCTTCTATCAGCTGCTAGAATTTTAAACTTAGGCCTATTAGGTGATTTGCCACTTAAGTTAAATAAAAAGTTGAGGGTTTAATCAAAAGGTTCAACAAAAAGTTACCCATTACTTTTATTTAAAACAGCAACAAACAATAGGTACGTAACGATACGGAATCGGTTAAGTTAAAAGGTGACCAGCAGAAAAAAAATTGCTGCAGAGTTTCAGTTACAGCCTTTTTGGGTTTCTCTTTGGTCTACCTTCCAAATTCAAAATTTCAGTGACATATTTTTATAAACAATTGTGAACAGGCTAGTTAGTCGTTAGTAAACTCCTAAACGGGAAAAAACGTGGTTTGAGTAGTTTGTGCCCTATCCTCAACAGCCACCTAAGCCCAATCCGCACATCTCGATATTTACAAAAAACATTTTAGAATCGTATTTTCGTTTTAGAACCGTATCTTAGCACTCCTTCGTAGCGCAAGCGTCGTAATCAGTTCACGCTGGATAGCGGTCACTAATTGAATAGATCGGCGGTTGATGGGGCTTTGATCCCCGGCGATAAGGGCCGCTGCGGTCACTGACATGTTTATGCCATCCTGAAGGTCTTATAAATAAATATGAGAAAACACGAACGTTCCTTTTTCCGATCAAAATGTAAGGAAACTCAAATTTTTAAGCGTAACGCTTCCTTTTATTCTACAATGAGCTATATTAATGCTATATCTGTTTTCCATTTAACTAATAATATAAATCTTCTGTATCGATCAGAAAAACCAACGGCATTTTTTGACAGTGAAATTAATAATTTGCCTTTAGATTCAAGAAAAACTTAGATATAAATATAAATATAAATTTTTGACAACATCACATACATTGCTCCAATTCCAAAGTAAGTAGCTAAAGCACTTGTATTATGGAAATTAAAGACAACTGTGGTATCACAAACAGCCAGATCAAGTTTGTTTTCTAAATTGATCCAACCGGGGATCGAACCAGGGACCTCAGAGATAGATAATTATCAAATTCTTAAAAGATACCGTCAAAACTTCAATATTTGCTCTTTCGGAGGAGCTTGGTGGCGTAGTAGTTTAGCGCCTGGCCCTGCAATTGCGGAGGTTAAGCAGTTTTCGCAAGGGTCGGTCATGGGATGGGTGACCAAAAACTTATATCTCGAGTTCCTCGGTGCTTCGGAAGGCACGTTAAGCCGTTAGTCCTGGCTGCATTTTCAGTCGTTAACTCCCACCAATTGGGCCTACGTGGTGACGGTGGGTAATGGCCCATCCTCCTTATCCACCCATAAGGAAGGCCTGTGCCTCAGTAGTGGGTACAATTAAAATGGCTGGTGTCGATACGATACAGTCAAAACTTATAAAGCTTAGAGCCCTTTGCAACGGCAACATCCTGTTTTTTTGCAGATTCAGTTTTTTGCAGGGTCCCGTTTAGTAATGTACGTACGTGTGTCAATCAATACTAACAGACACACGAGCATCCTGTTTGCGTTATCATCCAGTTGTTTCACAACAGAAGTCCATTTTCATTAGCACACGTTAATATAGCCAGTACGAAACTAGTAATAACATACTTAAAGTTCATTAAAATTCTGACACTTGCACCGATTGGACCAAACACTTCGTATCGTTAACAAAACCAAAGACAATGTCATAATAATGACAGCAATTTCCAATACCCTAAGCACTAAATCGTTCTAATTACAAGTCCATTTTCTTAAGTTTCAAACTAGTAAAAAAGTACTGTAAGTTCATTTCAAATCTGCCACTAGCACTGATTGGACCAAGCACTTTGGATCCCAGAACCAAACCTTGACTCCTATTTCAGCGTCGCACGTAACAATAGCTATCAGTGGGTACCACTCGCCACAGAGCTGTCCTAGCTCGCGATGTACAATGTCGTGAATGTGGGAATTGTAGACGAGGCATTACTTGGCTTGTGAAAATAGTTTTGTTTACGGATTTATAGAAAATGTAGGCCATTCAAGGATTATCTCATAGGATTATTTTATATCTTGATTTAAAAATAAATGAGAATATTGTGTAATTTTGTTAATCTACGTAATATATTAACTATTTGCCTAACTCTATATAAAAACATTAATTAATTATGTTACTGATATAAGGATTTCAACTGTTGCTTTCTTAATGAAAAACACTTTTTAATTTAATTTGTTAAAAACATAGGTTACAAATAAGTTATAACTGTCCAGCTATCAAGTATTTATTTTACTACACTTGCCTCATTTAATCAAAACTTTCAAAGCGTGTCGTCTGGTTAGTAGTTCCGAGGAGGGATAAGTTTTGCCGACAGAGGGCGCCCGGGTCTAAGCCCCAATTTCGCTCAACTTTATTACGGACTCACCTGTTGAGCTCTCTCCGATTGTTTATGTTTTATTTATTGAAAGACTTCTGTTTTGGGTAGCTTCTAACACACCCTTACAAGATTTTGGGGATGTATGACAAAATGATGACAGAGGGTTGCATAAGGAGTATAAGATTTAGATGAAGATGGTTTAGTTTTTTCACTACGCACGTAGGAAAATGATGCGCCCTAATGCCTAACGCGTATTCAAAAAGGTTGAAAGACATTGCAGAAAATCACTAAGAGAAAGGATAGGTCAGAAAATACAGATGTGAATTACGTTCTCGTTTCGACAGAAAACTGGCATTAACATTATTTTAATCGATCCGATAAAAAATAACGGATACAAGGTTCTTACCGTAAATTGACAGAATACGTTCAGAATCAGTATTGTAATACTGTTCTAATTATTCTGTGCCAATGTTGGCAAATATTCCATAAATTTTAATAATCAAAAATCTTTTCTAATGAACTTTAAAGCAAGTTCACTTTTAAAACCCTACGAGCACTTAAAGTGCCCACTTATTACACCCATCCATTAACAGAATCAAAGCGATATCCATTAATAGAAAATGTATTTACTTTTGTTAAAACATTCTGTCGGTGGGGTGGGAGTGCAGATTTATAAACAAGTAAATAATAAAATTTCGAAGTTTTAAAATAGGGCAGATACGATTCAAAACGCACCTGTTTTTAATTATTTTGTTTACACTTTTTACTTTTTACACTGCTTACCTAAAATTACATAAAATGGTGCAGTACCTAAGAGGATTTTATGAATACTAGCGCTGTTTTATTAAAGGTTGGTTTTTTATTTTTATTTTCCGGCAGCGCGCGGCGTTTAAGCACCTTTGCAGCTGGTTTGATAACGGGTGCGCTAGTACCCAGTCAATCTCAAAAGTAAATATAGGATTTTAATTTAAATAGTTAATTGGTAGCAAGCAACCGCTACTCCTATTCTACAGGACCTTATCAAAATTATCGTGTTGTGTTGCGTCGTGAATCTTTAAATATTTAGGTATAGAGATAAAGCTTAAGAATTTGGCATCACGAACATGTGATAAATCTCTGTCACTTAGTTTATTACCTTGATCGACTTGACTGCCGAACTCGCTTCACATGCTTCGAGTTCCATACTCAGTATGCGACACGTTCGCACGGAATTTTCCTTAATAAGAAAAGTTCTACTCTGTTAACGTACAAGATGTTTTACGTTCTGTGATACGTTCTATTTCGTAGGACGACGATCTACCTTCCCAACACAGATTCTAATTAAAACGATATAAAACTTTTTTTATTTTGATGTACATCGCTTAGAGATGAAAAATATAAAGCTTCTTTTAGTCAACACAATCAAAAAATAAGGCAAATTAAGCCACATACAGGGTGAAATCGATGTCATTGGCAATCTTTTTTTAAACTAACCGAATTATTATAAGAAAAAAAAACAAAATAGAGTTATAGTCACTTTTAGTTAAAATCCTGATAAATTTTATTAAACGTCCGTTAACTTTCATTATTCATAAACGTATTTGAAGAAAATGTTCTCATTGGGCTACTTTAGCCCAATGAGCGCGCGTTTTTTCTCTCGATAGCTGTTCGTGCTCGATAGGTGAAATAAACAAAAAAATCACAAGAAGTCATAAGTAAAGGATTACTGATGTAAAAACACGAAAGTAACGATTATTACTAATGAGTTCTTGGGTTTTTTTATGTTTATTTCAACTTGAATTTTGATCACTGTGATTTAAGAACAATGACCACTTCGCATACAAGTGTTGACCTGCCAAATAGCTTTTTTTAAAAGTGGATGTATAATGATAACAAAATTATATTTGAATAGTTGCTATCACCGTAGAGCACTAAGGTGATAATAACCATAGAGTATTTATTTAATTTTAATTTGGCAATCAGTACCCGTAGGACGAAGCTATCGAGAAAAAAAAAGCGCGCTTGTTGGGCTAAAGTAGCCCAGGTTAGGTTCCTAGTTTAAAAGGCTGCTAATGGCTTCGATTTCACGCTGTATATCAAAATCTACGCTGTATATCACGCTGTACTCAAAAGAAGTATTTCCTGTTGATCCTGGAATCGTGAATTTGACAGAAAGCAAGGTCCCGCAGCACATAAAAACCTCATTTTGTAGTTGTCTAATATAAAGAAGTAAACTGCCATCGTACAATATTAGTATGAAACCCTGATTGCACAGTTACTTATATTTGAACTTGTAAACCTTATTTCAGTTAATGATCATTTCTTAGGCTAAAAAAAATAATTTTCTTGCATTTTATTAATTTATTAAACCCGCTATAATAATAATTTACATAAGCACTGAAGCGCTCTTTATTGAAATGGTTGTGGAAAATACACCAATATTTTCACTTTTCTGTGCAATAGCTTGATGGTACAGTCTGTACTAATAAATGCGAGCTAAAAACCTTTTTTTATTTAAATCCGCTCAGGTATTCGAAACAAACAAATTAGTTTACTTTCTAAGGCAACTCTGCTTTTTGTATCAAAACTAAAAGGACTGTGTCGTGATACAAGTATAACAACAAGTTGTATTTTATGTGTTTTTATATTAATCCAGTTACATAAAAAAAAACATTCTTTTGAAATAAATCGAATACTTACGAATTATTTTCGTTTGATTTATTATTCTTATTTTTATATCAACGACTGGGTGATGTATATTATTTTAAAATACCTGTGTATTTTTTTTAAATAAATTAATGTTCGTAAAGAACAATGCAACTTACTGGTCTAAAAAATTTATATAAATTGTATAATATTGAAACCTATATCAATTAGAAGATTTTAACTTTTAATAACATTTACTATGGGACCGAGAAAATCTGACCAGGACATAAAAAGTTAAAGTTACCCAAAATATTAAAAACCATATATTTTGAACAGTACAGTTTCGGTTACCAGGGTCTATTATTTCGGTTACCAGAGGCCTCTTGGCCTCGCGACCTACTGTTTAATACTATATTGATAACAGTTTCTCTTGTCGCTAGGATGCTGGGCGGCGTGGGAGGGCGGCATGCGTCGGTGCGCCGGCGTGGCAGCTCACCGGGCGTGCGGCGGTACGGCGCCGCCGCCGGCGCGGGCGAGTCCCCGCCGGCGTCCCCGCGGCCCGTGCGCCGCCGCCGCGCCGCACTCGCGGCCTCCGACCACAAGACATGCGCGCTCATACACACGCGCCTCAAGTTGGGGGACATTATGTGAGTTTTACCTGCTATTTGCATTCACTTTTTGTGAAAATACTACTTACATTACTTAAGATTTTTGTGAAAATAAACTTTCATTAAACTATTTCGTAAAAATACAACTACCCCACTCTAGTAAGCCAAGTAAATCAATAGTTTAAAAATACCCGCTAATGAGACATCATGGTGGTACCACTGGAAATAAAGTTTTTGTGGAGCTAAAAACATTGAAATATTGCTAAACTAAAATTATTATTTAGAGAAAGAATAGTTATTAAGGGTCGGTTACAGGAAGTGATCTGGGATTGTCATAAGTTTATGATTTAGTATAGAAAAGGTAACGTAAACGTGATGAAAAAATAAAACATCTAGCTAGCTAAGAGACTAGTCGCTAATTAAATCGAATTGAATATATACCTTGTAGATGAATTAAAAAAAAATGTGAAACGTGCAAAAAGCACTGTCGTATTGTCACACTTTGGCGTAAATTTGAACAAACATCTTATTTATTTATAGAGAACTAAAACTAAAGAAGCCGCCGATAAATTCTGTTTTCCATAACAATTGTTCTATTGTACGTAAAAACAATGGCAGACATTCGGATTTTTTTAAAGTAAGAAGATTTTGGGTGGAAATTGCAAATTTTCACACAAACAGAAGAAAAACATAAACATTCAGTGGGCTCCTTGTTTTTGAGTGTCCATACAATCACTTGAAATTCATTCAGAAACAATAATTATCTTCATTACTTTCATTTCATTCATCAAATATAAAAACCACAAATAATGTTCTCCATACTTATTTTACCAAAATTAATAATACCATTGAAATACTATTGTATACTTGTCGACAGTATGGCTTTTTTAATATAATAATTTTACTACAAATACTAGTGTAGAGCGCCCTCTGGCAGGAATTGTAAACAGTTTTACAATACGAATGAAGCTCTACGGGCGACTGCTACGACTTGCTACGAAACAACGTTTCTGTAGCGCTTGAACATAGCGGAGAAATTCTGAACTAATGAACTTTGTGCGTTGGCAACGCCACCTATGAGATGAAACCTATCGCTTTTCCTTATGGTTCATTCAGAAGTTGGTACACATACATGAACCAAAAGGTTACAAACTAGTATGGCACGTCGCGCCTCATTTAGCTATATGGAATTCAATCTAAACGTTCAATAGATGTCGCTACCAATATCGTAGTTTACGTTGCAGATAGATTTAATTGATAATAAAGTAATTATACGACTAATGAAGTGTTAAACGTGTTTAATGAGCAGTGGTAAGATCATGATGGCCATTCGAAAACTAAAACATCATTTTAGAACCTAATTTACGAAATATAAAGTATTAATTTTGTCATGAATATTTAAAAGATAATTGAAAACACTTTGGAAAAAAGATAAAACTCCTTAATCAATACAGGTACTATCCTACAAAACTTTACATGATTTGTGTATCGGCTTTAGAATTCCCTTAGCGGACTTCATTGGAATGACTCATCTTACGGGAATCCAATCTCATCGGACAATCAGCCAGACAAGACATTCAAATACAATTTCAATTTCGCCGAGCCGACCGTCTTCTCTGTCCGCCCGATGCAAACGGAGCGGGCTTCCTGCCTCCACGTGGCTCCGCCATTATTGATTTCCGGCGCGAGAAAGAGATGGCGCCATACCACAATTTGTTGCACTATTTTCCGTTCCCCTCTTTCGCCAATATATGACCTATTTTTATGCCGCTTTCCCTATATTAATACAGCCTAAGTAATTAGGTGGAAACTTCGGTAAGTCTGTATGGTTTGCTCGTTTAGTTTGTTTTAAGTGTTAGGCAGGGATAGCTTAAAAATGTAGGTAGCTTAAATAATTAATTTACAAACGGCAACGTTCTCGGTAACCAACAGTTTTAGTGGTGGTTTAATGCAAGAATGCTTCCTTATTATTTCAAGTGTTTAAGAATTCATCGACCTAAAGTAGAGCAATTTTGTGTAATTAAAATACTTAACATAAATTTATTTCTTATGGCATTATAAATAAATAGGTACTTATCGATAGACGCCAAACAATCATTTGAGACATTTCAAATTTTATCACAAATCAATGCCTAGAAAGGAAACGTCCTCAGATTTCAAGCAGATATGACTTGAACAATAGTCAGTAGCACGGGCTGAGATTGTTCACCTTTTGCCTTTACAAATAGATAAACATTAGAAATAGTTACAATAACAGCTATTCATTAATATGAGTAGTAATACTTTTTTCATTCCTTTGAAACTTGAGGATATGCAAAGACGATGATAAGAAGGCATTAATATTCTAAGCTTTAGACCTGTTTCTTGTTTGATCTAGAATTATACGTTACTCTTCTGTAGGTGAATATTTCCTTCATTGTCAATATAGCACTTATGCTATCACTATCACAGAGCCTAGCATCACTAATCCACGTTTGCTATTGTAAAAGTGAGTACAGTATTCAGTTTCATCTAGCTAAGTTACATTTAGGTCGAGGCGTATCTGGTTCTGCTGCAACCACAAATGTTTGTTAAGCCGATCTACCTGGATTTCATGATGAACATAGCCAACGATCTTGCTTTCAGTTTGGGGAAACTGGGAAACTGAACAAACAACCACCACCTATTGCCGAAGTTGCGCTCCTCTCATTAATATATATTACATTTACGGCACTTTAACGTGAATAAATAACAAAAACAGAAAAAAATGAATGGAATGGTTAAGTTTCGGTGTCATTGCTTCTGGTCATGTTATCATTTTCGTTTACAGATTATAAGTTAATCACATGTTCAAAATCATATGACATAGGTATTCAAAACAGGCAAAAGGAAGCCATATTAACGGAAATTATAATAACCAATTCTATGAATATATTTATTTACGTTCTTATCGACCAACTTTCTTGCACTTTTTTATTTTCAAAATAAAACAAATTTTTAACATATTGTTTAAAAATTTTAATATTCATGAGGCTGGCATAAAAACAAATTACTAATAAAACAAGCTGAAAAGCAATAAATGCAAAGGAAATATCGTGAATTGCTTTAGGTGATAAATAGCGGATTAAGTGTCCAGCCGGACATTTAGCTAAGTGCGGCAAGCCACCTGCAGACGCCACATTGTGGGGCTTACTGACTAACGAATACAAGCATTGAGAAAAATAGGTTTTAAATAAAAAAAAATCTACGAAGGCGTTTAGATTACATTTATTCTAGTTTGTGTTATTTTAACAGAACTAATGTACCTACTTAAAATTATATAGATTGTTCTAGCAACACGGAGAGTGTATAGGAGAATTTTCGTATTATCGATATTTTCAAAATGGTTTCTTTTGTTTTCAGTAAATGTAATGGTCCAGGTGCAATTCCAATTAATAAATCGTTGTGAATTTTCCCAATCTTTTTCTTCACATATTTAAATGAGACTTATTGAGTATTAGTTTCGATCTACATATTTCTTTCATGCTAGATTGAAAGTTCCGTCTACAAAGGTTAAATAAGAAAAAACTTGAATTCGTTTTTCTTCTGGAGCATCACAAAAATAAACAACAATAAAAAGGCGAGGAACAATAGTGCACTCAGTTTGTGGGCCATCAAGTTGTCGCTTTGTGCTCACTGTCGGCGAAGAGTGCAAATGCACTCTACACACGACCCCGTGTGTGGCATTGGTTTGGTATACGCCTGTGTATATTTAAACCTACGTAAAATCATGATAATTGTAATGGTTATTTAGGCTGTGGCCATAGGCTTTGTTCTGTATTATGTAAGTTTCTAAGCAACGGTTGTTTGTTCCTGACTGTTCGTACCTATATAAAATTATATTGTTATGTGTGCGTATAAAATATCTTGAAAAGGCATTGAACCATTTTACTTCCGCAACAATAATCGTTAGATTACACTTTATCTCGACAGATTGCAATCTATCAGAAAATTTTGAACTGAAAATAATTCCTGATTAGTCTTTTTATCGGTGCACAGAGTATAAACTCTACATAAGTTTATTATCCTTACTAATATTATAAATTTGAGAGTAAGTTTGTTTGTTTGTTACGCATTCACGTCTTAACTAGTCAACCAATGATCATGAAATTTTGCATACACGTTGTCAGAGGTACAGAGAAGTACATAGGGTACCTTTCATCCAGTAAAAGTACTGTTCCCGAGGGGTAGAGAAATAAATGTCTACGCAGATGAAGTCACGGGTGGCCGGTAGTTATTTATAAAATGATAATTTTGCCTTCTTGAAAGTATCAATTAAGTTTACTAATCATCAATTGCTCAATCAAGGAGCTCGGGAGCCGAGTGGCTGGCTTGCTGGGCCTCGACAGACCCATCATTGAGATACGATTTTTACATTCACATTAGCAGAATCGAGGCCTTTATTTGGTGCTGTCTTCGTCCACCGGTTTCAGAAGTAGTTGGTTTTTCAAGGTTCTTTCTGGTCTTGAGATGCTTCGTTGCACTTTCGGATGTTTATATTGGTTTCGTAGTTGCTTTTCAGTTTAATAACACCAGTAATTAAGTTTCATATTTTGTGATGCCATCAATTTTATTGTAGATATTTATATCAGTAAATTATCTTCCATATAAGAAAATATATTTAAAAATAAATACGTTTGTAATAAGTAGGTAAGTATATTAAATACAGCTACTGAAATTATGAAAAGATTGCTATCTTTTCCTTATTAGTGCTATTTTATTATTGCGTTTTAGAGGTCCAAGGCAAGATCACTAAATCTTGTTTAAAAAAACGCCAAATGCTTTAAAGGAACCGAAATACTATATTTCAGATATCTTCACTAATAAATACATATACAACGTGTTACAAAAGTACCCCTGATGCCGAATATGGTGGATAGGGACCATCAAACTGAACAACTTTTACTATGGAACCAACTCTGAAATCGCGAAAAAAAATCAGCTGTTTCATACAATTTGATATTTTCGTAATTAATTTTTGTATGAAACAGCTGTTTTTTTTTCGCGATTTCAAAGTTGGTCCCATAGTAAAAGTTGTTCAGTTTGATGGTCCCTATACACCATATTCGGCATTAGGGTTTACTTTTGTAACACGTTGTATATATCCAGACATGCATCATCATAATTGTAGTGGAAAATTTTCAAATTGCACTACTGTTCAGTGTTATCAAGTTGCCAGATCAATCATCTATTCTGCAAACACATTTGCTAGTTCATAAAACATATTGATTTCTCATCACCGCGTTGTGAAGAGTCTATAGAAGGCTACTCTGAACAAGAGAAGCGAGGCGGGGGTCAGTGTGTCACCGCCGACAAGGTGAAATGCGATAGTTATATGTGTAAATATCTTATTAAGATGTACCTAAGAATACAATGGTTAAAGACGCAAGACATTGCTCCGATTCCAAAGTAAGTAGCTAAAGCACTTGTGTTATGAAAATGAAAAACAGATACAACGGTGGTATCACAAACACCCAGACCTGAGCCAATATAGAAAAGTTCGTTCTCTAAATTGACCCAACCGGGATCGAACCCGGGACCTCAGAGATGGCGACACCTTGAAAACCGGTGTACAAAGCCACTCGACCACGGAGGTCGTCAAAACTACGTGAGCGTGTGCTAAATGGAAAACACCTTTTTGCCAATGAACAATGATTTTAAGTATCGTGATATCGGTTACAGATTTTTCTCTAGACGTAGATAACAGATGTCTAATTTGAAGTTTAGCTAGTAGTAGTAAATATATTCGTCCTTTTCAGGACAGGCGAAGGTCTAAGCCATACTGCCAGTTCTTGAGTTTAAATAGTTCAGTGGTAGATATTGTTTAATTTTTCATTGGAATGCGGGTGCATCGCATTCCAATGCTGCTTGGAGCATTTGGCACCAAGTATATCAAGACCGTTTACTCGGTTAGTTCTGCCGAGGAAGCCACCACTTCAATAAAAGTCGCAGCTTCACACAACCAAGATCGCGCCTATTTCAATTATCCCACATATTGTTCAGTTGCGTAGACACTTGTACCATATAACTGCACAAATTTTAAGACACAATATCCACTATGAATCAATTTGAAAATAATTAAAATAGACACCAAATCGAACTCGACAAAATGGCGCCAAAAACTCGAAGTTTAGCTAATAAAAAAGGTATGGTACTCTATGACGACCAGCCAGTTTCCAACATCCCCATCCCCATAATGGAGAATGTGGTGTGTTCAAGAGGGGGGAAAGGAGAAAGGCTCAAAGTAAGGAAGTAAAGAAATTATATGAGTAAATTAGTAATAATAAAATATACAAACCAAACAGCGACACAGAAAACCGAAGAGAAGACAGATGGATGACAGATAAGAGCAAAGATCAAAACACAAACTATAAACAATAATATATTTACAAACCCGGCCTGATGGCCAGTTCGTAACATGGTGTTTAACTATAAGTAATTGTAGCATTTAACTAACTTTGTTTTTGTATAATAGTGTTGTGTAAGTTTGGGTGTTGCAATTGTTGGTGAACCTAATAAATAAAATAAAAATGAAATAAAGAAAAAAATTGGCCAACATTTAGGTCGAAGAAAATGTCCAAATTGTTGTAAAATAATATTCATAGAGCGAACACTTTGTATGGAAAATCAACATTTTTAATATTTTCTTTTCACTTGAGCAGTGTAAAATTCTCCGAACTTTTTTGGATTCCCGTTTATTTTTCAAAGTAAACATTGAAAATATATCAATAGCCATTTTATTATATAAAAAAACATTTCTAATATTTTTTTTGATAAAACTTCTTCAGTTGTTATTTCTCTCTAAATGCAATTTCATTGAAGCTACACCTACACATATATAAAGTGAATGTGAGTGAACCAGGTCGATTCCTGGAAATGAACGCAGTATTCGCAGAAATAAACAGTGAGTCAGTGACCCCGATCCTGTAAGTTCAGGAACTGCAGGCAATAAACATTGAAATTCGATTACTTACCTATATTTTACTCAGATTATTCAGAATGTTTTGTAATACCAATCTAAAGCTGAATATAGAAGATAGGGTACCACGCATACAACGACACAACCCGAAACATTATTATAAACCTTAAAAACCGTCACTTCTGAAAAAAAAAAAATTTTTTTGTTTGACTGCATAGAGGCAACCCTACAACAAAATTGTGTTTTGCTTTTGCCCATTAATGGTATTGATTTTCGGAAACAATTGTCTATTTGCGTCTAGGGTTATCTATCACTTTCCAGTTTTCCATAAAAACAAAAAAACAAAATTTCTAAGCCATATTGTGGTTTCCAGGGTAACTTTTCAACAATTTTTTTATTCACCGTTTGTTACAACGCAACCTAGGTAAGTCAACATTTACAATAATTTTACATAATATAAATTAACGTAATAAAAAAAATATAGGAAAATATTTAAATAACCGTTCATTATAAGATAAAACACCCTCTTATATCCAAATATGAAATATTTCCCCTTTCATTTTTACTAAATATGTTTATTGTTTATGCAGTTAACTTAATATACACTTCTAAGACTTTCGCGCGTACAGTTCATTAGAAATAAAACACTTTTTACGGATTACAGCAAGTATATTATTAATTCAGGTGTTGTTTTAGAATTATTTAGTTTGTATTTAACAGTTAACTTAAGTTAACTTTTGAAAGTTAAAAAATCAATAGTCCGAAATATCTTGATTATTTGCCAAACTCACAAAGATAGCAAAGCGCGTGCGTAGACGCTTTCATTCTTTCCATTATTTACGTAAACAAGACTGACACGCGCGTAATGAAAAGATACTCATTACGCGCGCGTAAGTCTATGAACGAGCTCTAATTCCACAAATCAGTAAAATTTTAGAAAACAAAACAATACTTTCATAATTAGTCAATATCTTGACTTGTCAATATCTTGACTAATTATGAAAGATTGAAATTTTAACTGCACTCACTTAATTTGTAAAGGGAAGAGATTAAAAAGTAATCGTGTATATGTTTCAGCTATCATTTTTATTTAATTAATACCTACTATATTCATATTTCGTAATATTTCTACTATTAAATGTCTAAAATATCACAAAAACGAGCTCGCCTCGAATTCCGGTATACTATAAAACATATGTCTTTCAAGAAAATGCTGAATTTTTTTTTTAATTATACAAAAGGCAAATCGACTATAATAGCAGGTAACTTATTATACAACTTAATATTTTAGTTCATACCAGGTTTTAAACTTTTTGTAGTCTCACTTTAAGCATGAATAATTTTTTCATTATTTATTATAATGATAAACATCTCTCTTCCTCAGCGTTTATCCTTGAGCAAGAATCTCGAGTAGTGATCTAAATATGAATAAATTTATAACAGTCATTATTCGATTCATGTATAGTAATTATCCGAGGTCGTGTGCATGGTCCATATTCGGGTTAATTACCAAACAGCCTGTATAATCAAATCAGATAATTTTTGTTTATAAATATTAGGCTAATTTTTAAAACTCTTGCATATGCAAATCATTGGGTCCTTACCTGTGAAATTGATGTTTTTTTCTCACACACAGAGAACCTCATAACTGTGATTTAATATATTTATCAGTTGCTGGACATTACATCAAATTATGACCATAGCCGTCAACTATCAGTATTATTAAAGTCTATTTATTTGTTTTTTTAGCATTAAATAAATACCTTGAAGGTGATTCCTTTTTTTGTTAACGAAAATTACCAATTTTTCCGTTGTAACTTAGCCGAAACTTATTTTTTTCGCTTAAGTTATGTTGCCTAAGTTAGCTTAATGTTCAAACGTTTGTGCATATAAGTTTTGTTACAATAGCGTTCACGGTTGTTAAATAAATTATGAAAAGCTAGTATGGAAAATGCAATTTGTTAAAAATTCCCAATACAAAACGTCAATTTCATAGGTTTCATAGGAAAGTCAAATACCTATAATAATACCAGGAGTAAACTCCCGTCTATGAAATGTTATAAATACCAAGTTTGATAGTATGTGTATATTATGTAATACCGTCGTATCATAGTATTTACAGCGTAACCTTGATCCTGTCAATTCCAGGAAATGCACGCTGTATTCCTGTGTTATTGTAGTAACCATAGGTACGGGCTGTAGTAAATCGGACGGGTTTCATGTTCGTTACATTTTAAATCATTTCATTTTAAACAAAATGTTGATAAGTTTTTTGGACCCTGGTGGTGAGCTATGGCCAGCCCTTTATATTCATATTTAGCCTGTGTTGCAGCATTTATGACATATACATACTTAAAAATAAGTGTTGATCTGGGAACACACCCGCCCCTTGTTATTGAAATAGCTTAGTAAATAAATAAAATACAAAATTGAAGAAGGCTTATGAACAGCAGTAGACGTTATCTATGTACAAGAAATTTCTAAATTATAAACTTGTGGGCCTACCCTCTAGTATTGAGGGTGGGCTAGGCTCTACAGGGTAGGCTCACAAGTGGCTTCAGACCCTCATGATCACAGTACTACGGCAGCTGGAAAGGTGCAGAGACGTCGGAAAAAATAACTTCCACTGAATAAAGGGAAAACCATGCACCGAAGCCCGACACGCCGACAGCGGCAACTTGCCCTTATACTTGGTGGTGCATTTTACTTCTTCCTTACACTTCTTCTTCGATCATCTACAGCAGTGTTTCTTGAACTTTTAAATTTTTGTTGAATGTTTTTTTTTGGTATGATGATGGACCTTGTCTGAAATATACGTTTTTTTTAATAACATAAAAAAAAAACATTTTTATTAGGGTTTTCATTACGGGAAGGGTTAACTGCGAACTCCTGACACATATACTACAGACCCCTAACTTTAAGAAACCCTGATCTACAGGATGAAATCAAAGTCATGAGCAAGCTTTTAAACTAACAATCTAATCGCGATGTTGATAATAGTTGCCTAGAAATCTTTGTGAAATGGAATTAGCGACAATTGCTTCGCTTGTATAATCGAATCGTCATCTCATTGAAAATAGGTTTGCGATTCGATTTTACAAGCGACTGTCGATAAAAATCGCTAGTCGTCTAAAGTCACCTCACCATTCACCTTATAAGTTATACCTACCCATTGAATGTAAACTTTGTTAATTATTGTGATGGAAAATGACGTCACTTTAAATGCTGACCTCATTTTTTAATTTTGACGACTCTAACTGAAATATAGGGAGAAAAAAGCAGCCTTTGACGAGTTTTTTTGCCGGTTCTTCTCGTTATAAGGTCTCCCGCTTAGGGTTTGCGAACCGATGGCGTAGCTTCTTTGACATTTACAAGTGCTTGTAACAGCCTAGATAGAATAAATAAGTTTTGATTTTGAATTTTTTGAATTGGCTTTTGAATTTTATAATGTATCATTTTCTTTTTTAAACTCTATACATATGGCACGCCTATAATTATTTTTTCAGGGTTTAAGACTCTTTGTAAACACGTAAACGCAGCGTACCGGCGCAGTTGTAGGCGTCGCTTCTCTCATTTCTAGGTCCCAGGTCAATTGCACAGGGTTGCCAGCGTGCCCCCGTTACATAAGCTTGCAATACTCACACGCTCATTTACGATGATTGACTGGGCACGGTGAAGCTTTCACTGCCCTTGTCCTAACATAAATAGACTGGTACGTTTTATTGCGTTTCGTTAATATGGAATATTTTTACTCGTATTACAGGTGACTGATCGTATGAATTTTGAACAATAAAAACCAGAACTTATCAACGTTACTTATGCTGAAAGGTGCAACTGGCAACATGTACGTTATGACTAAATTTCAATGATATTTGCTAACGTAAAACGGATTTTTTTATAAACAAACAATTTAGACAGAATTGAATATTAGCGCAGTCGGGCCCAGCTCTACAGAGAAACGATAGATTATTTAAAGTATTTAAAATAATTTTTTAAATTTAAATCTTTTGTGACATCTTTTAACATTTAAAAAAATAATGATCATAATTAAATATTCATTTGCTCTTCAAAGATCAAAGCGAGAGCCCAACGCTCGATAAAATGAATTCCAGATTTAATATTATATAAATTAAGTGCGTGTAGATATTATTTGAACTCCGGACTGTCTATATTACTTACAGCTTGGCAGACCTGCACTGCCTGGCTTAATGTGTTGCTTAAGTACTTAAAGCTTTAATTTGATGCGTTACCGATATAACTTCCGAATTATATTAGACAGCAAGCGCTATCCTGCTTCGTATTGCTCTACCATAGATTTTAATCTCTACAAACTACATATTTTAAAATTGGTGCATTTGGATTTTTTTATCAAATATTTTTTTTTAAAAGGAGGCGCCGCTTATTGGGATTTCGTCTAAAGCTAGTCTGTATACTAAACTCAATGATTCTTATACAATGCTAAATGATTCTTATGAAAACCATCAGATACCGTTCAAAATGCTAGGGGTAAAGCTACATTCAAAGCAAGACAGTGCATGCTAACTATTTTTTTGGAGTAGCAAGCTTACAGTTCATATTATTTTGAAGCTACAATTATTAAATTGAGTAGTACACTTTATATGCTATCTTTTGAAAGCCATTTCCATACCAGTCTTAAATTTATTCTTGGGTCCCTAGTATTTTTTTAAGATTGAGGCGCTATTTTGCAGTGCTTACCTTATATATGTCGCTCACAGTTCTCATGGCTTCCAAAAGGTAGTATTTAGCAACCCTAGCTGCAGGCTGCCGGTGCGGGGTGCATCGGTCGTCGCCCTCGGTCAGTGGGTCGACGCCGCGCCGCAGCCCCGCGCCCCGCAGCCCGCTGCCTACACTTGAACTTTATAATTGAGAATAAAAACTCCATGCTTAAAAGTCAGCTTAACGAAGAAACTTACAAGAAATACAGGCAACTAAATGTCTAATTATTTTTTCCAACAACCAGGATTCTACTGTTTCTTTCAAAAAATATGGAAATGTGTGTTTATTCAGAGAATTATTCAAATATTTGGCAAAATCACATACCCCTACAAAGTCAATAGCGAAGGTACTAGTGTCATGAAAATATTAAACAATGACAGTACCACAAATACCCAGATATGATATGACATAGTATGAAAAAGTTGTTTTCCGAATTGACCCAACGCATCCGGGACCGAACTCGGGACGTCAGAGATGGTGGCACCATGGAAAGTACAAGCCACTCGACCACGAAGGTCGTCTAGTTTTTATGGTTAGCTGTTAGTATAGTTTTGAGAAATTCAAGAAACTAAACGTATTAGCACATAGTACCTATACAACTTTAGCTTTTAGGAACCCTTAATTCTAAACCATGAAAACCATGAGTAATTAACAAGATTTTCTTCATTGCGTACACTACATCTGTTCACTAGAACTAAAAAATATGCTCGTTTTTGTATAATTTTAAAATATTTTTTTAACCAACTTTTTGAAAACATTTGGAAAATTTTAAAAATGCATTCGACTGGCATTCCAATGTTCTGCTTGTGGGATATGCATTTTTTACCCGATAAGTATTATAAATTCCACTAATTCGGTATCTTGGCAAACACATTGAAGTCAACTTAAATAAAGTAGGTTAACAAAAAAGTGCTCGGTGCCACCAACGTACAGTACGTTGAAATACTTTATGCGAAGACAGACTAAAAAAAACGTAAAAAGAGCCAGAGCAAGCCTACACGAACAAAGAGTTTGTTGTTTAGTGCAATATTCGCAGACTAGCTGTGGAGAAAAAAAGTAGATGCGGCATCGAAATGCACTTTGGAATGCGTCCAAATGATTCTGTATTAAACCAAATTTCGAATATATTGTACGGGATTAGTTAGTAGTGTGTGGGAGCAGGCGGCGTGTGGTGTGTACATACTTATTAATTTATTGCTGTTCTGTTTAACAGGCTCTGTCACGTGTCGTTGTTTAATTTGGTTTATTGCTCGGACGTATTCGAAGTCCAATGTCATAAATTTTAATTTTGTTTACCTATTTACAACTGCTTAAAGTCAAAGTCAAAATATCTTCATTCAAATAAACAGAATAAGCACTATTGAATCCTCTTTTTAAATTGTATTTTCCTACCACCCGTTCCAGACTTTTTTAACTGACAAAAAGAACGGGCGCAAGAAAAATAAGTAACGATATTTACAAACTTAATACCAAATACCAAATACAGTAGTAGAACAGTATTATTAACAACAAAGTACTTATACTAGCAAGTTATGTGTTACATCATTTACCTCGCATTTCGGTTTTTCAGACAATCGTCTACTTTATATTTTTTTTAATTTTGACGCGTCGCGCGTTTATTAGCGTCTTTTTAACATGGTTTTTAAATTCATGTTAGTAACTTAAATATACTAACCTTGCCATTTCAATATCAGTTAAAAGCCTTATTTTCTTAACAGCGAACGCCGTGAAACTAAGTCTTCTTAACAAAGCTTTAATATGTGGATCCCATTGCAGATCTGAGTCTAGTGCAATACCTAGAAATTTTGTACATACTTTCAATAAACTCGAAATCATCGTCATTCAAATTAATATTTAATTTGATCTGCTCAACATTAGGTAATGAAAATTTTACACATTTAGTTTTTTATGGTCAAGTGCTAAATTATTACTATTAAACTAGTATGAAACTTTAGACAGGGCAGTATTTAATTCGTCAGAAAAGTTATTACCTCTGTTTACTTTAAAAACATAAGAAGTATCATCGCAAATAACACTGTCTTACATAAATTATTTACGTAGTTAAGATCATTTATATAAATCAAAAACAGCAATGGGCCCAACATTTTATCCCTGTGGCACACCCATATTGATGGGGGCTCCATTAGATTCAGTTCTATTAATCACTACTTTCTGAGTTCTATTGTACAAATACGATTTCATAAGGCTAACTGATTTATCAGAGACACCATAGTAAGCTTCTTTTAGTTCTTTAATAGTGTTTGGTGATCAACGCAATCGAATGCCTTAGAAAAGTCACATCTTTCTTTTCCTCCCAATTATCAAGTATATGTATGAGAAGTGCAATTCCAGCATCAGTAGTACTTAATCCAAACTGATTTTTGTGAAGTATATTTTTGATGTGAAGTAATCTAATAATAATAAGGATCTCAGTGGCGCAGTGGTATAGCCCAGCGATTGCGGAAGTTAAAGGGTCGGTCATGGGATGGGTGGCCAAAAATTTAATAATATCTTCACTATTGACATATTTAAATATCGATGGTGGGACAAGCACTAAGAGGGAGGGAGGGGGTACTGGAAGTTTCTACCGGTATTCATCATTACATTTGATCACTTTTTGTTCAAATGTTTTACTAAATTCAGTTTCACTACGCTAAATAAATGATTATATAAGTTATCGGCTATGGTTCTGGTAAAGTTTCAATTTCACTCGTGACATTGGTTTTGAATTTTTCGATACAGTGTTTTTTATTGGCCTACTTTTTATATTATTATTTCTATTACTATTATTTCCCGTTTAGGCGGAACATTATGGTGCTCAATAGAGGCTGATTGTCCACTGTGGTCGGATTTAATACAATTCAAAATTGATTTTTCAATGATATTACGGTTAGAGAAAATATTATCTAACGTGTTCACGTTTGCAGATTACTGTATATAGTTTGTGTAACGTACGATAAACCAATTTATCATCTGTATACGGGTTGAACTTTCGTGTAAAACTTTTCCGTTATTTTTAAAATACAGAACATTCTTTTGGACCAATCTTTCTAGCAAATTTTAGTTGTAATGTCATAAATAATGTATGAACAGTACAGGTAGTTTTGTTGTATGGAAGCTCAGGCCAGAACCTTTTTAAGGGCGATTTCAATAACCTATCCTCAGTAAGAGATACGCTTACTAAAGATTTGTTGCGTCATTTAACAGAAATATCTATTCTGTTAAATGACGGGAAATAACAACAGTTGCCTAGTACCGGATCCATAGTAAACCTATCTCTTACTGAAGATAGGTTATTGAAATCGGCCATTAATCACACAAACATAGCTATTCGACGGGACTCAGCTGCCTCGCCTTGCCATTATCGTGTTTGCGAGTTCAAGTGACAACTATTTTGTTGAAATAAAACACTTTTACAGAAAACAACATGTGGGTGTATTAATAATTCAGATGTTGTTTTAGAATTATTTACTTTGTGTTTATTGTTTTTTTTTGTTTCCCGATGTTTTGGCATCTTTCCAGGGGCCGTGGTCACTGGCTGACTAATAGCAAAATGCAAAACTATTGTTTATATACTTTTGTGTATAACTGAACATCATTAAAAGTATAAATAATAAATAAATAAAATAAATATTTGACAACATCACATACATACATTGTTCCGATTCCAAAGTAAGTAGCTAAAGCACTTGTGTTATGGAAATCAGAGACAACGGTGGTATCACAAACACCCAGACCTGAGCCAATATAGAAAAGTTCGTTTTCTAAATTGACCCAACCGGGGATCGAACCCGGGACCTCAGAGATGGCGACACCTTGAAAACCGGTGTACAAAGCCACTCGACCACGGAGGTCGTAAATCAGTAATGAGCTGCAGGCCTATACATAAAAATAATCGCGGTAAGCGGTCGATGTTCGTCCCACTCCGTGACACTATTAACTCATGAATAAAGCTCAATATCAAGTAAATTGAAAGACGAATTGCGTCCGATTATCGCGATTATTTTTCTGTTGTTAACTATTGTATTGATTTCGTATAACTAATTAGCCTAATTATGTCGCCATTGGTGGCGCACAATGTACAGAGTTACGCTTGTAGGATAGAACTATATACCCATAGACAACTAACTATAAATCCACGTCACTAACCCAAGGAATATAGCACTACTCATTCAGTTATATAAAAAGTGCTGGGATGCTTACAATAGGTTTTTGATCAACCTTCCAGCTACCGGCTTGTCAAGAGTTGCTTAACCTCCGCAATCACAGATTTTAGGTATTCATTATACAATGCGATATTACAGTTCCACATTTAGAGATTCAAATCAATGTATTTGTTAATATGTGGAGCTGCAACCTAAAAGTTTAATTTACAAAAGATTTATTACTATGCTCTATGTATGTGTACATACCCGTAGTTGTCGAAATTGTTTTTCCCATAATTCTGTGGAACTAAATGAGCGTCCGTGCAAAGAATATGACTGGCGCAGAGCTGAGTGTTTGCTCGATGAGAGATGTAACGAGCTGTTTGCGAACTTTTTTTCCTAGTGGAGTTAATTCAACATCATTCAATCGTTTTTCAGAGTAGTCGGGGCGGCAAATTATGACAGCATTTTAGAGATTTGCAGAAATAGGTAAAGCCTGTTAAGCTGGGTACACACTTAAGTTCGCGAATCTTCACACTCCGCGAACCTGCAAAGTATGTACGTGTGTGAACCTCGGTGCGTGCTCCGCATTTTGCGATCCGATGCGAATGCGAACATAAAGGGCAGCAAGTAGAAGTTCGCAAAGCGTCCACATTGAGCATGTTACAGGTTTACGGAGCGCGAGGTTCGAAAACCTAAGTAGTAACCCTTGAATTATGAGATATTAGTGAATTAGAAACGTTTTCATAATAGTTATTTTTGCAACTGTAGTATAACGAGGGTATTAAAACACGAATGTGATAATAGTATCACATCAGTGTTTTAATGCCTTGCATATAAGACTTTTATCTACACCCATGATTTGAATCCTCTATAAAAGGATTTTAAACAGTAGCTTATAGCCAACATTAAAACAACCAGTGTCATGGTAGCCGTAATATCCGAGCGAGTGGCTGGTCGCGCCCCCCGCGCCCGCGCCTTATATCATCCAAACGAGTGTTATAATGTTGAACTGAATTTCATAATACAACTCGCGGGCGTGGGCGCGACCAGCCTTGACTCGTTCGGATATTATGTTTACTATGACACTGGTTGTTTTAATGATGGGCTATAAGCTAACTGTTTCAGAACCTTAAGAGGATTTATGTGTAGTGAGTGTAGAATTCGTAAATCGTGTGTCTGTTTTGACTCAAAGTGCATAATGACAATATAAGTAATATTTTATCCATTTTGAAGAAAAAATCAAACGGTATCAAAAAAACAAATGTTTAAAAAATATATTTTGAGAAAAATATATGAGAGGAAAGAACTAACGGCGCTGAATAGCTAAAATCCGCTTTGAAGCCAACCTCAAATGTCTTTGCAACATGTCAGCGGAATGACAGTTGCCTAACATGTTGATCACTTCCACTCGCGGCCGATTACACCAACCACTGAGTCACTCAGTTTTTCTCCACGAATGATTCGAAGCCTCAGTGTCAAACAAACCATTGGGGCTTTGAATATCAAGTCTCTCTTGAAAATTAGGGAAATGTGGTTTTTATTGTCTGTTTGAAGCTCTTGAAAAATATTTATTTCTGTAACCAATCGTGTTTTTACTAATATCTAAGTAGAAAGTTACTTTTGAGATTGTACAAAATGAGTCTATATAAATTAGGACTTATTTTGTTAGTGACATCTTCATCAACATTATTATCAGCCGTACAACGCTTACAGCTGTCCTAACTCAAGAATCTGCTTGACTTTCGCTTTTGCACTGCCCACAACCAAGTGGTTTCCTGCGACCTTCATTAGAATGTCTGGATACCTTGTCGGAATCTAACCCACGGAGTGCTTTCCGGTGCTCAGTCCTCTATATAACCTCTCGACAATGGCGTGTTAAATTAATATAAAAAATATGGATATATTAAACTACTAGTTGGTAACTGGATTATAGTCAAAACTTTCATGTCTTGTCCCTGTAATTTTGACATTGGAACTCATGCGCTATCTGTCATTAGTAACAGAGTTCTAAAAGGCACAGTTATTGTGTAGTTCTTCTGTTTGATCGTCCTTGGTAGAAGAACTTGTAGATAGACAGTGACTATGTAGACTGTGAAAATTTTGTTTTGATCAAAGTTCATCTGAAAATAATGTTCGGTTGATTTACGTATTATGGGGGATTGTAATAATTGATTTGTTTGCTTTTTCAAATTGTCCTACGTTATCGAGATCATTAAAAAAAACATTCGTAGCCAGAGCTCAGTGCCTTATTATTATTAGACACCCTAAACCTTGGTCTACCAATGCAGGCCCTATAGCCAAGCGGCTTTCTACAATTTGAATAGAATAGAAATTAGTATGTGAATGACGTAAGATGTCGCTGACCATAGACAATCACAGCGTTTTGAAATGTCAATTTTATACACCTAATGTCACTACTATTCTATTAAAATAATGGAAAAGCCAAGCGTTTGCCACGTTTAGGTCATAGAGCATTAGACGACAAAAAGACCATAGAGCATTAGACGAACAAAAATCCATTCTGTCAAACATAAATTAAAGTCTATTTTTTCTTGCACAAAAATAAGCTAAGTTGGGAAAAGGATTTAAATATTATATTTATTTAACATCGGAATTATCTTTTAGAATAAAATAGAAATATTTCTTAAGTATTTTTGTTCCCATCTTTTATAAAGCAGACATGTGATTTCGTTGCTGAAATAACTGACCTGTTTGTAGCTAGCGCGCCCTCATTTCATGCAACTGTTAAAAGAGGTTGTTGCAACTACTATTAAATAAAAGAGGGCAATTGAAAGTTTTAGTTCGCGCGTGTAAATGCCGGAAGATTCCTCCCAACCGGGGTATAATTCCTGCTGTTTCTATGAAGTTAAATGCCATTTAAATTATGCAGTTGTCTTTTGTTTTTTAACGTAACTTCAATGTGCATTGTAATTATTTTAAAATAAGTTGTAATTGTTGGTTCTGTCTTGAACCACGAATTATATTTTTACCCTCTCTACGAAGTTAACAAGGGGCTTGAAAAGCTAATATTTCTTTATACTTATTCTTAATTTTCACTAAAATTAATTTTGATAACCGCGTTAAATTAAATCTATATAATCACATTAGTAGCACATAATAAAAACATAGTTTAATAAATGTTGATAATTTAATCAGTCATTCATTACACGCAAAGCCACCAAATATTTTCACAGACATCAAAGATTACGAAATTCAATTGGAATTTATCACTGGGCACAACAAATTTTTGAAATCTGTTTTTTTATAATTAATTAGCTTTCAGACGCCTCCACGTGATCCCTGCACCCTTATGTGAAAGTGAATGGCGACTACCTAAGTCTGGTGCTTGCACTTCCTAATTCAGTTTAGCACGGTCGACCTTTGGCGGTGCAGAGTGAGGTTCACAATCGATAGATAGTGTGTGTTGTGGTGCGTGGGCGGTGTGGTGCTGGTGCACGAGGTGCAGGCTGGAGGCAGAAGGCTGAGAGGCGCGGTGCGGGCGAGCGGTGCGGGCGTGCGCGCGCAGGCGGGCGCGGGCGCGCGGGCGGTGCGCCGCTCAGTGGCGTGCAGTGCGCGCCGCGGACGCCCGCACCGCAGTGTCGAGCAGGAGCCCGCCATGCCCGGCCCGCGCCTATCCCGCGCCGCCTGACAGCATGGCCTTCCCGACCGCCACCACCACACGCAGCCACGCTCTGACCACGGTACGCTGTTCTGAAAACCCGCGAACGATAACCGCGCCGAGAGTACGTCGAGCGCCTCGGTCGCTCCCATCTCCTCGTTCTTGATCTGTGACAGTGCTACGGAGACTTCCTCCAGTGAGGCTCGGTCAGCGCAGAGGTTCCGATTCGATTCGATTGTCCGCAGACCGAAAGAAGTAGTCGCGAGTGGTCGCCGCGCGGCCCGTTAGATGGCGCCGCGAGTCGCTCCTGCGGCGAGTCTCTCCGCCCGCACCCCGCCGTCGCCGCCTTTTGTTTCGCGCCGTTCGTGTACATAAAATAATAATTGGAAGGCCGATGTTGAGCAGCGCCGCTCGGCGTCGAGCCGTCGCTGACGTCAGCGGAGCCCGGGCCCGGAGCCGTGCTCCCGGCTTCCCCGACCTTCCGCCACCGCTGTCTGCGGCTCGCTCGACACACGCCACTGACACGTCAGGCCCTCCACTAACCCTCCGCCCCTCTTACGTGCCAAAACCGCTGCAAATACTAGACTTTAGCGGTTCAATTATAGTCGTTTATTAAGTTTAGCCACGTTAATAATCGGTTAAAGTGAATATAACATTAAATGAGTTGAAGAAAAATGAAAACGTTCGGTGTTCGTGTAGATTTCATTCATGTAACCTACAAGGGTTAGCGATTGATCCGCCACCTAGCAACAGAACGGTCGGCGGCGGCGGAGGCGACGATCTTTTTGGGTCTTTAGTTAAATGTTCGGTGGATTTATTAAGAAAATGGCGAGTATCGGAGTATGTAGTCGTGGATTCATTTAGTTAAAGGAGAGAGCCGCACACCGCGCCGCGCCCATGCCCCTTCGTATGGTGAGTGCTACATTGTAGGGCTTCGTAGCGTGCCATTTTCACAAGAACTCGCGTAGGTGTACTCAGTAATCTTAAGCCAATAACTTCCATTTGAAATACAGATGAATGTTGATTCTTTTACCTGTTTCTCGATTTACATAAGCATTCACAATTTAACACTTCCTTGCCTTTGACGAAGCAAATCTAATCACGCAAAATTCTCAACCTCATCTCATATATTTCGTTACATCTATAATACGAAACAAATCTTGTTAATAATAATAACAAAACAAAATTTACCTTTCTCAGCTGTTCCCATTATAAGTGAAGAGCTGTTTTCGATAAGAAATCAATATGTAAGGTTTTTTTAGGTTGGCTCAAACAAAGCAAAGACTGAATGTTTGCAGTCCAATAGACTTCAGGTTCTCAAATTATAAAATTTACTTAACGATTGATGATCTTGTGCATTATCATTAGCTTTACCTAATACGTGTACGGATTTTTTTACTACTTATTTATTATTTACTTTAATTAACCCAATTCTGTCACTATCGAAATCAAACAAAGTATTGAACCTCTTTCTAATTCGTTTGTAAACGTTCCATCAAAGAAAAAATATCAATTTTTAAAGCTTTTAGAATTAATTAATAGTGAGATGCTAGCGACAACCACCCGATCATTAGGCGCTTAAATTATTAGGTACTATCTGAAAAAACCTATATACACGTTTGATTGTTAAGTTAATGAGATATTTTTTGGTAACTGAGTTTTTTTATTATTAACTAAAGACAGCTTTAGTTAATAATGATGTATTTGTTACTAATTCTACAGTTATGTATTTAATCTTTACTAGCTTAATTTTGAATTGCCAACTTAAATATGAGCCTTGGAACTTTTTTCTAAATATCTATGAAGCATATGGGCCAGTAAATTTACGCATTTTTTTATCTTTTTCTATTAGTGAACTCTGTAATTAATTTGTTTCGTCGTTTTTAGTACCTACTTGTTTTTTATGCTTACGATTACTTGAATAAACAGGTTTTAGGCCGCAAAATTAGGACAAGGTGCAACCTTTAGAAATTAGGTCAGGCAAGTACTTACTGTTTAATCGCATACCATGAATACAGAATAAGAAAAATAAATCATCTTTTCACATGACATTGTAATAAATATTGCGGAAATAAAGGATATAGATACTGTGTCGGAAACATTACAAAATTATCAAAAATATTTTGTTGTCTTGATTAATAACCAAAAAACTGGCCAAGTGCATGTCGGGCCACGCGCAGTTACCCCAATTTTTTTAATCCCCACTTCACATGTAAAAGGAAAGCCACACTAAAACAAAAATATTCTACCACTTTTTCGCCGTAATTCATGCTAAATTACAGCTTTGTAGTACTTAGGGCTTCTGAAAGCCCTGGACGGACGGATACACGGACATGGTGAAACTATTAGGGTTCCTTGTTGACTGACTACGGAACCCTAAAAAAGCACATCAGGTTAACCAAAACTATAATATTACTTAAATTAATTAAAAAACTTAAGAAGTTGGATAATGAATTCGAAAAAAATTGAGGAAAACTTATATAGAGATATGTTACGTGTACATAATATGTAGGTATGTATAACTTTTATAGCCACAAAATCATAAAAACACTGATTTCTCATTTTCATGAATGTAAAATCTTTATAAACATATTTTACTTCTTTCACATTGATTTGAAGTTTTTCAACTCACGTTGATCTAACAGTCTGTAGTCTGCGAGACCTCAAAGCCATCAATTTATGTTGTTTTCATATAGTTACTTAATACCTCTCTTCTAGTGGCCCTTGGCTCATCAACACAGGCGATTCGACGCTTTTTTGTACTACAAAAGTCACGAGAATGCTTCAAAATCTCTTTTATTTATTTTTATAATTTAAAAGTAATTATTAATGTACATTTACGGCAATAATTTTTCCACAATTGATAATTATCTAGGTTACCGTAAAAGCGCGTAAATTGGTAAATCTTAGTTTTCACTAGAACATCTTAGGATTTACCAACATGAGTTGGTAAATATAAGGTTTTTAAAGAGGGAGTAAATTATTTGGGCTTTTACAATTACAGTTTGGCACATGCTAGGTTTTACCAATGATGGTTGGTAAATGTTGGATTTTTTTGAATAAAATAGTGAATCATTCATCATAGTCATTTATTTCAAATTATCAATAATCAGTAAATTTTAATTATCATTTTAGTTTATTCTTCACTATCTTCTTCTATCTTCACTATTTCGGGAGTATATTATCATAGGAGTATTTATAAGTTGTACATTACCATAAAATAACCTGTCAGTGAAATCCTTTGTTTAAATGTTATTATTTGGTTAATATATAGTAATAAGTAAAAGATAATTTTAAAACACCTTCAAAATAAATTTTTTTCAGCATTTACTGTGTCTGTGAGGTGAAACCTAAGATTTACCGAATTAATGGGGGTAAAGTTCGAAGTGAACGATGATCATAGAACAGTTCCAGCTTTTACCATTAAAACATGGTTTCAAGAACATGTGTATTTCAACAATCTTAGGTTTAACTGACAATCTGACGACCTCCGAAGTTGAGTGGCATTGTAAACCGGTCTTTAAGGAATCGCCATCTCTGAGGTCTCTGAGGTCGATTTAGAAAACGAACTTTCCTATATTGGCTCAGGTCTGGGTGTTTGTAATACCACCGTTGTCTCTGATTTCCATAACACAAGTGCTTTCCATAACACATGTGATGTTGTCAAATATTTATTTAATAAAAACTGGGATATCTTAGGATATACATAAATTCGGGGTTTTACAGTAACACATACACTGATTTAGAAGTTCTTTCAATTATCGTTGCTCTAGCTCTATCTAGATCTCTATCGAGTCTATAGTAAGCGAGACCTCAAAGCCATCAATATCCTTTGTTTTCCTACAGATAATACCAGCCTCTCTTCTAATGGCCCTCAACTCATCAACGCAGTGAAAACACTAGCGATATAATTGCGATTCGGCGTTTTTTCGCCCTTTATGTGGTATCTCGAGTGGAGGGCGGCCCTCCACGGTATCCGTATAATTGGGGCTCTCTTTAGGTCCTGCTGGAGCTTCGGCCTTTGGGCCCTCCTGACATTGAAATACCTTATAACAATACGGGGCTCAGTTTGCTTCTTGTAGAGATTTTTTAACGTGGTTATTGTATTATTAAGGAATGTGAAAATGTACAAATTTTTCAGTATACCTATGCTGTGTAATTTTTAATGTAGTTGGTTAAAAGGACAAGAAAACTGTAGATTTATATTCAGATACTTTTATGTCAAACAGTGTGTTGCACATTTCTCTTTTATGTCAAACAGTATGTTGCACATTTCTCGAATGTCGCACAATCGTCCATGACTGTAAAGTTACTTACGACGTACACTTATTAAGTACTTCGTAAGTACCGGACAACTCACGCCAATCGCTTAGTCCCAAACTTAACTGAGGTTAAGTTGTGAACTAAACTTGTTCATAGGCAAACCATTCGCTCTGCCAGGATTATGAACATGATGGCCCATCCAGCTTCACTTACATCCACACCACATGCATACACAACTACAGCAATTCATAGTGGTATTTTTATTTTTTTAATCACTAATATCTTACACATCCATGGCCTCTCTTTTACGGTGTTTTTAGCTAAACGTTTAAGTAAGAGGGCCTTGGTGACCTGTGGCACAGTTACCTACTTTTAAATGCCTATATTAGGCACAAGTCTCTCACAATGCAGGTCATATTATCATCTCACCATCATCATATCATATTGTGATTATAACCATCTAGTTAAAAGTACCTTTCGTGAAATTGATTTATTTTTATTATTATATTATTATTATTATTATTAAACTAAATTGCCAACTGCTATTACACGTTTCACTGTACCTACCTATAATTAAATAACTAGCGGCCACCCGCGACTCCATCGGCAGTTAGTTATTTTTCTATTTACACAGTACTTCTTTGAATTAAATTTGATGTACAGTCACGTCTATAAATATGTATACAGTTTAGAACTTTGTCACTCTAAAAGCTATTTACTTAGTTGAACAGAAATCAATGACAAATGACAACTACACAAAAGTGACAAAGTTGTGAACTGTATACATATTTTTAGACGTGACTGTACTCTCTGTCCTTCTCTGTACCCTCGACATCTTATATGCAAAATTTCATGATGTTTAATAGAGTAGTTAGAACGTGAAAGCGAGACAAACAAACAAACTCACTATCTCATTTAAAGTATAATATGGTTAAGTTTGCAATATATGAATAACGTCAGAGTACCACATAAACACAAAACACTCCTATCAAAAAATACTGTCGACTTGATAACCTCCTCCTTTTTTTGAAGTCGGTTAATAATACTCTTCCGGTTAGCCTTGGTATCACCGAAAAATGATCCTTAGAATCAATAATGATAAATTGGGTCAACCACCGGATGTTACCAATAAATGTCAAGGGGGATTTAACACCCAAATCGTTTTGCGGCGTCTTTGTAGTGAGATGTCCGTGTGTGACATCAAATTCAAAGGTACATCTATTACCATGATACAACTGTGAGCTGGTTTTTAGAATAAGCGGCGGGGTATATGCAGAACTTCTTGGAAATCCCAGTTGACTGGAACACTAAAACTTTCATAAACCGGATCCACTTAATATATACCACATCACCACGAGATATTGCTTTTAGTATAGATATATTTTTGGTAGTTTAAATAGTAATGATAAACTAGAAGATTTGTGAATGCAAAAAATCGAAAATTTATTAAATAGTAATGTGCAGGATTATTTGTAAAACACCAACAACCTCGCTGGAGTAGATTAGTAAAATCATAAACAACAACATTAAAATTTGTTCTACGACTTTTCCAAAAACAGATAAAAAAACGACTTTGCATACAAACGTCCAAACAGTTGATCGAGTTTTGTATGAAAACTTGATTTTTTCTGTTTTCGGAAAAGTAGTAGAACAGATGTTGTTGTTTATGATGTTAGTAATCTAAGTACTCCTGCGAGGTTGTTGGTGTTTTACAAATGACCCAGTATATTTGATTGGAACAGCTAATATCCTGAATGTAATAAGTATATCATTATCAAATTCATAAAACAAAATTATTCCAGAGAACACATCAATCATTCAGTTCCAAATACTGTACTAGCGACTAATTAACTGACAGAATATACATTAAAAATATAAACATCCAAGATTTGGGAACAGTGCATCATCAGTTCACACAAACATATGCTCTGGGGCCGTGCCGGCTAACGCATCGAGTTTCGGAGAGTCTGCTGGGCTTCAAATTAAAACAGATAAATCGAGCCCCAATCGGGCCAAAATGGCGATCCTCAATTCATGATGTCACACGAACATCGATATCTTCTAAATGACTTCGGCGAATAGTACAATATGAAACTCCTTACTTCGATTTATCTGTTTTAAGTTGAAGCTCGGCAGACCCGCCGAAGTTCGAAAAGTTAGCCGGTAGGGCCCCTGGATTCAGGCAAGAACGCAACGATTGCACCAACAAGCGGCTATCGCAAGATGCTCTATCGGAGCAATTTTAGCAATGCAGTATTTTTTTTTAATGATGGTTCTCGCTCACAAAATATCAGTGACCTTGTAGTCCATCAATAAATGCATGGCCGCCTTTATCGGATCCCAACAATTATGCAAATGCCCAACTACCGGCTATTCAAACATTTAAAACTGTAACATAAAAGTTTATTCACAGCGTATTTTGACTATAACTTAAGTGGCAACTTACTCAGCGCGATATCCTTATCAGCGCCTTTGACCAAACATCTTTGTGTTAAATAACACGTCAATGAAAAAAATTAACAAAAATGGACTTTAACACTTGAATATTACAGTGCTTTTACCGTTTAATAATATTTTCAAATATTCTGTTTTTGTAGTTTAGCTGTTCTAGTTTTATTTTTAGTTGGCCCTTTATGAATTTAACTACTTGTGACAAGCTGAAAGCTGATTTTAGTTCTGTCGCTACATATAGACGCGGTTAATTCTAGGTTAATTCACAGTTCACACCATTCTGCGAAATATCGATTCAGCCAATTTGTCGTTCAGTCGACTAGGGTTCTGCAAATGATATTACTGAAAATGATTAACAATAGAAAACTTACTTTATTTCATTATACAACTCACACAATGTAAACTATATGTTTAGCATTGTTTAGGTCGTATATTGTATACTTCTGCGGAGTTACATACTATGAACACATTTCCTCAAAGTCAACTACATAGTAGAAGAAAATGCATCAGAATTTTTAGTATACTAGCGGCCGCCCGCAACTTTGTCTGCGTGGACCCCTCGAGAACAGTACATTTTCCTGGATGAAAGATGCTATGCGCCCATCTAGTATTACAGGAAAAATGCAATTTTTGTTTTTTCTTTATTTTATAAATAATAATAATAATAATAATAAATATTTGACAACATCACATACATTGCTCCGATTCCAAAGTAAGTAGCTAAAGCCAATATAGAAAAGTTCGTTTTGTAAATTGACCCAACCGGGGATCGAACCCGGGACCTCAGAGATGGCGACACCTTGAAAACCGGTGTACAAAGCCACTCGACCACGGAGGTCGTCAAATTTTATTTTTCACATTAACAATCTCAATCTCAGTTGTTCAGATTTTGCTTGCCGTTCAGGGGTATTTATATTATATAGCTACCTAGGTCTCATCATATTTCCACTTTACCATAAAATATTATCTATCTGAAATATCACATGACCAAGTATCACCAATTTGAAGTTTTCAAAAGATTTCTTATATCATCGTAAATGTTTCGTTTACAATCTTACCTTTTTAGACCTACTGGTTAAAGATATCTAAGCGAATAATAATCCACTTCCACTTCAAATTAATACCATAAGCTTATGCATTGTCAATTATGTAAGCAAGGCGCTTCGTTTAATTCAGATTAACGGTCTCCTGAATAACGTCTTCATCATCCAATTTGCATCATGGCTTCGTAATAAATGCAAGGTTTGCCGACCTACTTCATTTGTTTGTCAAACTACGCTGTCTACCGGATGTTGGAAGTTTTATCGGTTGTGCGCACTCAAGACGTAGTTAGAACATATTCTCGATGAATAATAAAGGCATGATTTACTAGAAAATTGTATAATATACAATGTGTTATAAAAAAAACCTCTAAAGCCGAATATGGCCGGTACCATGCATACAACCCCGGAAAATTATTCTTTTAAATTTTTTTTTACCATAAACTGCGTAGTGGCAACCCTAAACCTGAATTGTGTTTTGCTTCTGCTCATTAATGGAATTGATTTTCAAAATCAATCGTCTATTTGCGTCTAGGGTTGTCACTTTGGAGTTTTCCATACAAATAAAAAACAACATTTTACGGGCTATAATTAAACACCCGGTATATTTTGTATCATACATAATCACAACTAATAGAGTGATTGCTTTACTGTAGTCCACGGTCCCTGAGACGAGCCTATGATCCGTCTCGGTCTACGGTCATGTTTTACAGTCCTTCACTTCAATGTAAAAAAAAATCAATAGTGATTTTATCATCGCAAAGCGTATTGAATACATAAAACACGTATGGAAAGTTAAACAGTTTTTTACAAAAGCCAATTTTAGAGGAGACTACCTTTATGGTGTGATTTGAAGATACTAACTTTCAAAAAATAGAAATATTTTATCAGGAATATTGTAACCTTGACCCTTAATTTTACTATATAGTGAGTGATATTTTTGACTTGACTTGACTTTTGAAAAATAACTCTATTATTGTCTCAGCTACTTACTTTGGGATCAGAACAATGTAAATCATGTTTTTTTTATAATCTTTATTCAAATAAACTTAATATTTAAGCTCTTTTGAATCGTCTATATTTTTCTACCACCCGTTCCAGACTTTTTTAACTGACAAGGACTGACTAATTTAGGTGCAAGAAACTTATCAGCTTTAAAAGAAATAAGTAACGATATTTACAAACTTAAACCAAACTACCCAACTACCTCTTGACTTTTTTATAGGTAGCAATTACTAGGTCAGTTGTCATTTAGATTTCAAAAACAATAAAGAACACAATTGATTTCAAGTAGTGTAGTGGTACATATTCTGTGAGACCATTATCCAGTCGACCACCGAATGAAGCCAATTACACGGCTGGCAAAGCATTCATCGAGAGATGCTATTGAGTTATCGCTCGATCTACCAGCTCGGTTTGTAGTCACCTATAAATACTGGCACAGATATTGTCTCATGTGATGTTAGAAGGGAAGCGTTAATAGGATTCTGAATACGATTCGTATTGCTGTAATAATTTTATAGATTCAGTTATTTTGGATGACAATTATTATGCAAACAAAATCGCAAAATTAATTGTCTCCCGTGCATGCATCTACAAAATTATAAATTGCTACGACTGCTACGGAATGCATCTAGAAGCTATAAATTGCTACGATTGCTTCGAAATACATCTAGAAGTTAGAAATTGCTACGATTGTTACGAAATACATTAGAAGTTAGAAATTGCTTCGAATTTTATTTAGCAAGTAAGTTAGGGGATCTTCAAACAATTGTGTGATGTAAAAATAACACCATTATTTACATGAAGCTTTTCTATTCTTGTCTAGAAGTTCCTGCGTTGATTACACGGCTAGTAAAGAATTCATTGAGAGATGCTATTTAGTTATCACTCGATCTGCCAGCTCGGTTTGTAGTTATGACTACCGACACAGATGTTGTCTCATGTAACATTAGATTCGTATTTTTAGTAATCATTTTATAAATTCTGGTATTCTGGGAGACAATTATTACAAAATCAGTACTATGTATAATGGATGCCTCTACCTTCTGTCGACTGCCAAACTTTCATTTTAAATAAATTTCTACTTTTTTAAGGTCCTTTCTGAAGGTTAGCGTTATAGCGAACTTTTATCTAATCTGCACCAAGCGAAATAGTTCTTCAAGCCAGCACATTTTTTTCATCTTTAAATGTTTTATTTAGTTTGCCTTTAACTTTTCTCATCATTATTAGCTAAAAATGCTGGCATTTTTCATGTCAAAAGGCATGGCCAAGATACTGTATTACTTACCCATGTAGTATATGTTACAATCATGCCAATAAATTTTATCATTATCTATGTGCCAATAACGTAGTTACAGAACATTTGAACATCAGAATGGCTTTTCAAACCAATATTCCGTCTGTTTCACAATGTAAAAGTAAGTTTTGAGTAGCTTACTTGACAGATGATTTGACATATTTTTCATATCACAACTTTCAAGTAAGCTACTCAGAACTTACTTTTACATTGTGAAACAGGCCCTAAGTGTAATGCAATTAGGTTACCGCACACCTGCCGGCGTCCAATCAATAGCATTAACTATTTAGACAATTTGGCGGAGACCTTAAGACCAATCGGAATAGTAAAATGTAACGTCTGTATTTCGAAACCGAAAGATGTAGATACTAATCCTATTGCTCTTTGGAGACAATTAGTTAATTGTTGAGTTTGAATTACGGAGATCGAAAGATGAAAATCTGACGGAGAAAGTATGATACGTGGTGATCTGTACATCTATTTGATTCTTCCACTTATCGAGAGTTAATAAAAGAGAAATAAGGTTTATCGCCCTACTAAAACCTGCATAAAAATAAATTATCTCTTTGATTCCAGTTATTTAACATCAAGGCTTTTAATTAACGCCTTAACAATTGTTAGTTGTAATTAGTTAATTTTTTTTTTACACTTAGACAACCTACTTTTTTTACGTACCTACCTACCAAAAATATTATTTATCTGACAATTCTTTTAGAGCTTGTACTTATTATCTCAAAAACCTATAAAACATAAATCTACCTTTTCGAAAATCCGACAACTACGGCAAGTGTTCGTTGTATAAATTAGGTCAGTATACATAACACTATGTCTAGTCTAAAACAATCTATAGGACACATTGACTACAGTTCATTGGTTCGACGCGTCGGAACGCCCTAGTGATTATTACGTGATGCTGATATGTTACTCGATATAGACTTTTGTATACTCTGTGATTTAATTAATCGGTATTTATAAAACCACAGCGTATGCTTCATTAACATCTGAGGCTGCAATTGGATTACAAAATAAATAAACTATTAAGAAATCTAATTATACAAAAAATGTTTATTTTCAAACTTATCTTTTTTTTATTTATTTACTTTTTTAATAACAGTGTTTTACAAAAATAACATCTGCCAAACTGCTCAGCAGTTTGTCGACAGTAGTTATCGCCTTAATTTTACCTTACAATCTAATTATGTACTTACCATTAACTTAAGACTTAAATTTATTTATTATATTACTTTTTTAACATTAAGAATATTAACTGTATATGTATGGAGCCTATATGGCATTGATAACAGCGCAAGTGTGAGATCTGTAGATTTTTTTTCTTTTTTTCTGGTTTTATTTGTGCTGAAAATATGGATATAAGAAATTTGAGGATGCGATATAAAGCGTTCATGTGATCAATGATGAATAACGTCACAACCATCCGGTCATACGAAAAATTTAAAATAGGTACATAGGTAATACAAAAATCAAAATACATTTTTAATTAAAAATAAGCTCACGTAATAAGCATTACGTCAATATAAGTTCAATATATACAATTTCAAAATTCATAAAATAAGCAAAATAGTACCTAAGTTATGTGATTTAAAATGTCTAAAAATCAAAGTGTCTAAACTGCTTAGTAAGCGTTAGCCTACAAACAAATGAATAGAGATGGATAGACTTGTTCAGAAAATTACAAGCCCAACCATTAAATCATTTTAATATGAAACTTAGCGTGAAGCTAGATTATTTTGATGATTGAACACAGCACATTTAATAGTGACGTTCAAAGGTGTTCACTTCACTGCAATAATGTGCAGCGATGGAATGTAGATACATATCTCCACTTACTAGGGGTGCAGTCAATTACGCGGCTGGTAACGCATTTGCCGAGGGATGCAATTTGATTAGTACACTCGACGACCCACTTTCAATAGCATGAGAGCTGATTGGTTGAAATATTCACGTCTGTGCCTTGTCTCGGTATGCTGCTATTTGTTTGCACTGTGTATCGTTAATATTTAGTAACATTTTTAGTGATCACGTATTGTGCAATCTTGTTATCACAGTCAATTTTTCTAATAAGTATACATAGTTTGTGATAAGAAAACCAATATAAGTAAAGATCTAGTCTTATCTTTATTTGAAGACAGACAAGTAAAAGCTAAAATTATTTTATAATGTTTTTATTACGAGAAAAGTACATGAACAATAAATAATTGAGTCGAAACAAACCACAGGAGTCGATTATTTTATAGATTTAAAAAAATTCAACGGTTAAAGAGTCCTAGTGGCATTTGTATGCCCTTCTGATAACGTGCTGTATATCAACTTAACCTTCTGCAATGGTAGACCATCAAAAATGACACTGACAAACTATCTTCACTGACAACAGCTGTCGATCGACTTTTTACTTTTTAATAATATTTCTCCCAATTACGGGAAGACAAAAGAAACGATCAATATCGATCACTACCTATCTTGTGAAACTGCTAGCGCCATTTATTGAAATGAAAATTGCTATGAGGTTTCAGTGGTGAGAATTCCGGATGTAGTGCGCTTACACTTTCAGCCTTATCGTCACTTAACTTTAGGTGAGTTGAAGGTCAAGCATTATCCAGTTGTGGATTAAAAAACTAAACTCAACGAATCTAAAGAATTTGGTTTTGAAAAAAAAACATTAAAAATGTTTGAATTATTTCAATCGGTTCAGCCGTCCTCGAGTAATCGGTGTATACGTGACGAATAGATAACCTCCTCCTTGTCCATTTTTGAAGTCGGTTAAAAATGCAACGTTGCACTTTATAGGTACTTTATAAAATCTTAAAAGGTAAAAAATAACAAGTGCCTTTCGCTGGCCAATTATTGGCTGATATCCAGGATAAGGGTGGCGAATGTGAAGGCCGGTGCTATTTGCATATTCTATTTTCAATTAAACTTCGTCAACGACGTCGATAGTGGAACTGTTTGGTAGTTTGATTACTAAGATACCTGCCACCAATGGCCTCACCATAATAAGCCTTTTAAACAGATAGATCGAAAACTCTTTTGCATAGTTTGTTCTAGTACCATAGTCTCTCAACTCTCACTTGTACGCTACTCACCGTACGTCAAACAATCTACATCCTGATTGCTAGATAACCATAACATGTATAGTACTAGAGAGTTAGCATAACATCTTTGAAGCACTGAAATATGAGTAATCAACAAGAATACCTCGTAAGTCGCGTAGTTAAGTTTCAATTTGCTAAAAGAGTAAGACCAGGGCGGGGCGCACACCGCCCTGTAATTGTTCTAAGTAATTAATGAGTGATCCTTTTGACACGCTATTTTTATGTGTGAATGACATACATGGCATGTAATAATTTTTATTTTCAATTTGATCACTGTGTAAACGTAGTAATTCAATGGACTACAGCAACAGCGCAGAAGGTAATCCAGAACTATTACTATAAATTGTTAACCATACATACAAGTATGTTGGGTGTTAAATTTAAAGTGGATTGGAGAATAGTACATTCATTCACTTAACAAGAAATTGTAACAACTTGATGCTCTTTAACTAAACTAAACAGCATTTCGGCTTAAGGAAAAGTTAACTAAGTTATACTAATTAATGAAATATTAATGAAATTTTGTATAAAACAGCTATAGCTTTTTGCGATTTAGGCCCGTTACATCCTGATTTTTCATCAAAACACGATGACAGCAAAATAATCAGTATTTTCTTGCTTCTAAGCAATTTGAATTGAAGTTTTAGTATCCGAATACTAAAACTTAAATTCAACGCACAATCCGTTAAAAACAATAAACAAAACTTTGTAAAAAAGCCTTCCGTCATGCGATTGCGTGAGCTTAGCATTTTTTTTTAATTTTGAAAGCTCCCTCTGTTCCGTCTGTTTTGTTACTGTTCCTTAACATGCCGATAAGGCAGTAATTAGTCAATATTACATTTAAAGAAAAGTAAAAATTAAGTTGTCTTTTGAATTTAATCAACTTTTTTGTTTACATTTATTTTTTCTATTATATTGAAGCTAGATGAAAAGTCCTTATTAAAATATATACTTCGAATTAAAGTAAAAAAACATGTATTGAAATTGCTATAATTATTAAAGTGTATCTCGTGTTAAACTTTCTGAATACCGTTAATAAGGTTTTGAAACGTGTTAGGGTGGGCACCCACTTAGGTTCGCGAACCTCGTGCTCCGCGAACCTACAACATAGGTTCGTGAAGCTCAATGTGGACGGTATTGCGAACTTCTACTTGCTCCCCCTTTGTGTTCGTTCGCATTGGATCGCAAAATGCGCGCACCGAGGTTCGCACACTTAGTACACACTATGGCGCACTGTTGCTGGTTCGCGGAGCGCGGAGGTTCGTGAACTTAAGTGAACACCCACCTCTAGCTTCAACAGAAATTTTGTATATTTTTCTGCACTGTGTCAACATTACTCACTTCACGGTCATTTATAACAAAAAATCGTCTACTGTGTGTAACACTGATTCACTAAAATCTTATTATACGAAGTGGTTGGGAATTCCACCAACAAAATGTAGCAAACTTATCAAATAAATAATAAATAAATAAATAATAAATATTTGACAACATCACATACATTGCTCCGATTCCAAAGTAAGTAGCTAAAGCACTTGTGTTATGGAAATCAGAGACAACGGTGGTATCACAAACACCCAGACCTGAGCCAATATAGAAAAGTTCGTTTTCTAAACTGACCCAACCGGGGATCGAACCCGGGACCTCAGAGATGGCGACACCTTGAAAACCGGTGTACAAAGCCACTCGACCACGGAGGTCATCAAACTAAACTACACTAAACAAAAAAATACAACGATAATGAGTTTCAAATCGGCAATATCTATCCTTACCGATATCACCGTACGCTGTACAGCCACAGAACATAAAAGTTTACCATCACACGCGGTAAGCCAAGTGTAAACACACTAACGACTCCGTTTGTTCGAATCACGACGCGAACTATGTGCACAGCGGAATTACCTACAAGAATTACACTGTGTAATATTTACATGGCTGCTATCAAAATGCGTGCTACTGCCCCATACAAGCACGCTTGCAACATCATGGTGTTTTAAACAGGACTATAATACTTCTTTAGACGTTGTGTGCGTTATTAAGAGCTAGGCTAGTATCAATCAAATAAACATAGTACCAGGTATCAAACTACTCCCAATAACTCTTATTTTACAATTACATCACACATTTTTGCACGGCTATTTTGCATCTTCCTTCCGCACAATAGAATATTCCATGCTTTAAAACCTTTCATGCATTTTTTCTTATTTATTGTGCTAAGAAACCCCAACAACCTGCGTTTCTACCTCTCGATTTAGAATTTGCAATAGTGAAAAAACTCTATTTTTTTTTTCTTTGCAAAAACCTGAGACACTACTGAATGCAAAAAAAATGCAGCAGTAGGTAATCTGTGCAGGCGCGCACTCTATTTTGTTATATATTGTAGTTCACAAACTCAGGTATAGGTACCATCAACTAAGTGGCAAATATTTTCCGAATCATTAACATTTTTTTAAGTAAGTTTTAAAAGGAAATATTACGATAAGTTTTATGACAAGGGACTTTTTAGGATAGATTTCAATTTAATAAAGTGCAGTATTAACTATCATTCATTTATCATCAGCTATTTAGATCCCACTGCTGGGCCTAGCACAGGCCTTCCGGCCTTCCTTGTAGATAACTATACCATGTGCTTTATTAATAAATATTTTTATTAAAAAAAATAAAAATATTTATTAAAAAAACCACATGGTAGTTTACACACACACACACACACACAATAGTTTTATATACATGATACATGTCATACTTACTAACACACATAAATATAAAAGTTTGATAGTGCTATGTCTCATCTGATTCAAATCGATAATTTATTATTGTAAACAAAACTGTGAACAGATATTACTAAACAGCTTTTAATCAATTTACTAGTGAGAAGTGTTTATATGACGTTGTCGGCACTGTAACCGGATTTCACTGATAAAAAAGCTGATGATTAAAATATATCGCGTAATCGATATTAGAGACAATATAGTAGATTTTCAAGTGCTGATAAACTGATATCGTATCTATATTGATGTTCATTTCACATTGATTTACTGCCCCGTCATTTGTTTATTCAAAAGACGGCAAAACAAAGACTTCAGTCAGCAGCGCAATATCAAGGAAATGAAAAGTTTTACGTTGTACTCGCATTTCGATGTACAACGTATGTTATTTCACCCTAGTTAGCAAATAACAGCTGTTATTATCAGTCTTTCTTTGCGTTTGGATTTAAACGCACTTTGCCTATAAATTGAATTCTATGTTAATGAATCTTCTGCTTTGTAAAATTAATGAGTCGTAATCTAAAAATGCAACAACAACATTCGAATCATGCTACGATTCTGTCATTTCGTAGTCTGCTACGCCGTAGCAGGCTAAAGAAAATGTAGCAACATAGTTTGTAGTATTGCTTGTGCACTAGCTTATACTTAGTAAATATATTTAAATAGATATGAATTTATTAAAATTGAGTTTGAATTTAGTCGGAATTTGTGAAACGGGCCCTGAATATTAATATAAATAAAAATAAAAACAAGATACATAGATACACTTATAATAATATTTTAAATAGTTGAATACAATGCATGTCGTGGCAGCTTGTAAAAAAGACAACACTGTAGCATGTAAGTCCTTTGAATGTATCATTGCCTTGTCTTTGGTGTATGTTCTTGTTAGCTGTCCTAAATAAATAAATAAATAAATAAATTCTAATATAAAGTTACAAGTGACAACATGCTCGTCGATCAAAACAAAATGAATTATGTCAAATAAAGCATCATGCTTCTCTATCAGAACATCTCAAGATCGTTTGATCAGTTCTAGGTCTCTTGGCATCAGTGACTTATAAACAGCTTATTTAAAATCCTCCTCATTAGACAGTCTTCATTAATGCCACTCCACGAAAGGGTCCATTGCACGACGCCCACTGTTGGGGATGAGCTTTAGAGCTTTTCCCAAAGATCTTCGCGACAATCGATCCTGCGCTGCCCGTATCCAGCGGCTTGCCACGACCGTCACCCTCACCAGACCCTTGCACATTAGATCTTTTGCACGAACGTGATTCGCACTATTGTTGTTCGTCGAATAGTTACACACTCGCTTAGCGCAGTGGCAGCGATCCTGCCTTTTGAGCCAAAGGTTCTGACAAGGGCATAATATTATTATGTTTGTGTGACTGGCATTATTATTTAGTTATCAAGTATATCCTTATTTATATTTTTCTCATCCGTTGTATAGCTACCTAAGTACAATTATTGGTGTGATTTGTCCAAAATATTTATATTGTAAAATACAGATACAAGCGTGTCTGCGAACGGACCACGTAGAGCGATGCGTTTGACTGGCCAATCTATTAATAGCTGATGACGTCGTGCCTATTATATATAGTTACCACGGCGGGTGTAGGGCAGCGAATTACGTTCCGTAATAAGCAGGATTAAATGATGCGTTTATGATTCTATAATCGATGAAAATATTCAATCGGTATGTGCAGTTTTTATGTTCTGACGAAGACGTTATCAAAATACTATCGTTATCAATATACTAATAGTTCAATCTAGGTTAATAATAAAAACACTTTTTATTTCAAAAAGTATAGCAAAATATCAGCTACGTGGACCACCACACGTTTTTTTAACTTATAAAGTCTCGTACTCGTATTTGTTTCTAAAAAAATTGGTACTTACTTACCAACTTACTTTATTATCATTATATGCAATAAAAATATTTTCCTTTAGTTCTGAGAAATATGTCATGTTAATGATAAGACAAACTTAAATTAACATTGAATAATCGCAATAGTATGGTAATATTAGTTTTAGTGTTAATCTGAACACGTCTAAATGAATAATTAACTAAATATGATTGTATTGTAACCTAATTGCATCAAACGTAGCCAGCTGATTGTATCAAATATGAATCATACAGACTCAAATATAATTTCAGATGAAACGCGTCAATGACTGAGAACCAACTTCAACAATGCGATCAGCACGAAACTCGATCGGAGCTCCCCAGTAGTGTTCTATACAAAAATGTAGTGACAATTTCTTTAGAGTCAAAGATGACGAGACGGACGCGTGACGTCACGCGAGCCTCACTCTGCGGCTGCGGCTATCGATCGGGTCTGTTCGGTTTCCGTCGGAGCCCTTCGGATTTTTCGGTTGTTGCCGGCCCGCTCGCACGTGGTGGCTCGGTGCCTCCGTGCCTGACTGAAAGCGGTCCGAAATACGGTAATAATATTTATTTTAACGCAGCCGCCCGGGCGAGCACGTGGCGCCGAGAGCTCGGTACAGTACGCCAACACTGAAAATGAAAAGGAGCGTGAAATGAACCTAAAGTTTACTTACATCGCTCCGTCCGCATTAAAGTGCTCAGAAGTAGCGACAGCGTAGACGGCAATGCATAGGGATCCCGTGATCCTCTCATTTACATTCCCATTTTTAGAAAAAGCTCGCAAGTTTTTAGTACAAGTAAATGGATTTCGACCCGCAGGTTGTCTCAAACCTGATATTACGAAAATGCTTTTAAATGGAATACGCTGCTAGCTTTTGCGAAGTATCTAATATTTGAATTATTTATTTTAATATGTTTACTTTCCCTAATGTGGTCACATATATGAGATTTCCTTAGTAATAATAAGGTATTTTTGTAAATATAATTTATAGGTACTTGTGTATACATAATTTTAAACTATAAAATTAATGAATCGGCTTCAAAATCGAAAAATTCGGAACCGGTTTTTATTTATAAAAATCAACACTTATTAAAGCTGTATAATACTGCCCATAACACTTATATAATTAACTTACCACATAGCAATAATAATATAACCAACGCAATAATACAGCCATTTGTCGACACTTGATTTTCTGAAAACAATTTTGACAGTTCCCACTGTGGTTTAGTATTTTTCGCTAGAACATGGCAATAACAATCATATTTTGGTGGCTATTCTAGGCTGATTTTAAATAAAGTTGAAATATATGAGTGAAATATTTTGCAGTTCAAAGATTATGGCTCTTAAACAAAAACACGATAACACCACCAGTATTTATACAAAAAGACAACTGTATTAATTAAACTAAATAAATTATGTAAAACAAGAATGAATAAAATTAAAAACACGCTGCGAATACATTATAACATTGACTACAAATTACTTTTCAAATTACAAGCAGCTGGGCCTGTTGCACTGGTATTCTGCTGAACACAATTCAAATTCACCAAATATCACCTAAACGCTTCACAATGTACAAACTGAAACTTTTTCAAAGCTATCAAATAATTACAAAAAATAACAAAAGTGAATCATGTATTAGGAGAAATACTCGTAATACAAGATCTTCAAAATCAACTGAAATTAACAAAACCTCTTACTCATTATACTTAGATTGATTATAAGTAATTTCAATCTGAACATATTCGTTATGACGTAGACTGTACTACTCATATAGCTCTTCTTATTTTCATGTTATTCTTACGCAATTGTCTTATAACAAAGTACAAAAACACTTAGACTTAATGGAAACAACGAGTAGTGAAATGCGCGTCAAAAGTTAATATAAGAATAAATCAGCTGTTGTCATATTTATTATTTGACAAGAAAAGAAATTCTTATTCTTGACCATACTAACATATTTTTAAGTCTCTACTAACAATGATGGATGTTTGTTATTGAAATAAATAAATTATTATTATTATACAGCCTGCATTTCACTTTCAGTGTGCTACTTCTTACGAAATGTCAACGCTAAGTTTCATATTATATTACATGCTTACATTTCTAAGCAAAGCCGGGATTAAGCAACCTTACGAGCAGTTAAGCGCTAAGTCGTTAACACGTATCCGTTGACACTATTCCTATTATCACTTCGGCCATTTTTAATTAACTTTATTTTATTTTTGTACAAATAAAAAATCTTTATAATAATATTCACGGTACCATTATTGTATTGGTGTATGGTACCAGAATTCGTATTTGTAATGTTAACAAGACGTGTCATTTTTTTGTTTTGCTTATCTCAACGTCCGCTCGGGCTCGGGCTTGATGAATAAAGAATGATACCATTTTAATTTCATTGGCATTGGACCTTGGACTTTGAATATGCACACCTCCTACTCCTCAAAATCAAACGGGAACTGTATAGTGATTAAAATATTGGCAAGCTTATGACAATCAAAACAAGTGTACCTAATTATAGTCAAGGACGTTCTGAACTAGACTTGAACTGTGAAGGTACAACAGAACTCCTTAACAACAAACAGCGCGAAAAGCGGAAATTGAGTTATTAAAGGTATTTTACCAATGAAAAGTGTAAAATATAATCGCTAACATTTACACTTACTTATACATACCTACCTACCACAAAAAAGCTAAAATAAAAAGCTTTAAAAAAAGCAAAACCTCCTTCAAAAACCTTAAAAATCCAGCTTTAAAAACAGCTTCAAAAATAAACAACTGTAAAAAGCGAGAAATAGTAACAAAATCTGCACAATTACTATAAAGTATACCTACGCATATCTGTTATTAAAAAACGTGTTATGAAGCCAGGTAGGGCTTTAAGAATTACAAATGAAATTGAGAAAGCGAAACCATGATAAAAGTTTATATCCTTTGGACTTCAAAAGACGTTTTTGAATATCAGATATGCGTAGGTATAGTAATTATGCAGATTTTAATATTATTTCTCGCTTTTTACAGTTGTTTATTTTTGAAGCTGTTTTGAAGCTTTTTTTAATAAGGTTAGAAATTGCACCTCTTTATATTTTGTTGAACACCAGTTACGCTTAATAACCTATTTCTGTAAAAAACTAACGTAAAAATCCACTTAATGAGCAGGAGCAGTTTCGAGGCATTAACACGTTTGCGTTATCGGCCGTTTCCCTGCTTAATTACTGACCCACTACACACCTGACGGTGAAATGCAGGCGTTACTGTAGACTGTGGCTTTTATAAACAGGGCAGTAAATGATATTCGATATCGAGTAGTTTAGTAAATTATTTCAGTAGTACAGTTTGAAGTTAATCGAAAAATACTTTTTATTTGTTTTTTCAGAAAAAAATATGTTTTATTTAATAAAGGTTAAACTTCACTTGGCTCGCATTGTATTTTTCCACACCTCTTTTTTTTTACAATAATTTTGAGCAAAAACTGAAAATCAGTGCTTTAATCTAACTAAAGCAAAGAAAATCATTGAGTTTTTGGCTTTTACTGTCGATGTGACTTATTGATTACCTAATATACTCACAGTTTATTATCTAATAGCTATACAGTTTTTTTTTTATTTTTTAAATTGTGAGCATACGTCTGTGTAATGTATCCGACATCCGTGTTCTTCTGCATCGCTAAAACGGCTGTAGCCAAGCTGTGTTATCGTTCTAGCAAACGCTGTTCCTTAACGTCAGAAATAAATAGAGCACTAGAAAAATTTGAAACTTCCTGGTTCTATACAGTTTGACCCTAAAGAAATACAGCCTTAATTTCGTTAACACGGGTTACCTACAGAGGTACTTTTAAAAAAATTGTCTGTTATTAAATACAATACTAATTAGATCTTTTATCAAGTTTTTTTATCTGTTAAAAAAATTAAATAACTGGTAGTATGGCAATTGATTTTGAAATTAATTAAAGCAAACAATTATTAGCAGGGATAATACGTTCACAGTTTTTTAAAATAAAATTTTTGCAAGCTATCTTAGATCTCAATTTAGTTTAACAATAAAATCTCTACTATATCAGCCGCCTCTCATTTGTCAGACCTTCGTACCCGATGTAGCCAAGGCACCTGGGTGACCATATATTAATAAAGCCTTTGACATAATGCTTCAGGAGCTCAGTTCAATAATCCACTTTGGAACGTCGGCCAACATAATAATATAGTAATATATTATAGTATATAGTAATATAACATCTAAGATGTTATTACAATATTTCCCTTATTTTTCCATGTTTTAATATAATCTGCAATTTTATTTCAATAGAAACCTACTAAATACGAAACCCATTATATTGGGTCTCCAGGCAGCTATTTATATGGAGTGGTTTTTTATATCCATAATATATCAATACATAATAAACTGAATAATAAATATTTAGTATCATTATAAGTTTACAAAATTAGTTTGATCTCAAATGGCTTATCAGCAAATAAAAATGCAAAACTTGAGAGATCGTCCAATTGAAGCTTAACTATAAACAGTCATTTTTATTAATTAAATTAAATTAAAATTAATGACGACCTCCGTTGTCGAGTGGAGTGGCTTTGTACAGCCAGTTTTCAAAGTGTCGCCATCTCTGTGGTCCCAGGTTCGATCCCCAGTTGGGTCAATTTAGAAAACTGTTTTTTTATATTGGCTCAGGTCTGGGTGTTTGTGATACCACCGTTGTCTCTTAATTTCCTTAACAGAAGTGCTTTAGCTTACTTACTTTGGAATCGGAGCAATGTATGTGATGTTGTCAATCAAATATTTATATTTTTTTTGTTTACTCATTGATAAAATCATTTGCCCTTTATTACGAGTAAAATCATTTAAGTGAAATAAATGTCTCTCAAATCAAACCTTAAACCTTAAGGTTATTCTTGTCTTTACCTTAACTATTAAAAGTCATCAACTACTCCTGTTGTATCTGCTCAAAACTAACATTCCTAAATACTACTGCAACTGCGTATCGCAACTCACAAGCAAGCGATTGATAGCCAGAAACGAATCGCCAGCGTTCGGCCAGGCGGCGGATATGGAACAATTTCCCGCCAAAAATGACCGTCACGGAACCGACAGAGTTGTCACCGACACCGACACAACTGCGCCGATTCATTTGTGTCGAGACACGATGCGAATGCCACCGCTAATCATATTTGCTGATAAAATTTGCTTAGGGATGTACCCACAATGCAATTAATTTAATTTTGTAGGTACAACAAAAACTAATATATACATATACATATACTGAGACAGAACTAAGCAACTACAGAGCGCTTGCAGTACAAAACGATGTAAGTATTTTAATCTGTAAAATTTACTCTTTAACATACATACAAACATACATTCTCGAGTGACGTTGCAGCGGATCACTGTCTATTGTCAATTTAATCGTATTGTACTTGACGTTTTATTTGATTAGTGATTATTGGCAATAAACATTAACACTTTCAAAGTTTCACTTGATTTGTTACAATTTTTAATGATATCCCTAGAAAACAATAAAATAAAAACAGAAAAAACTCCATTTTTTTTTTTTTTTTTTTTAATTAAAGTTATGGGTAACTGTACCTACAACTTTAATAAACGAGTTTTATTGGTAAGACAGCTGACCCTTTTATTTTAACAGTAAGACTATTGGGATGAAAATTATCAGGAGAACTACCTGGTAAGATTGGGATTTCACCCTGTATATACAAGGTGTTACAAAAGTACCCCTAATGCCGAATATGGTAGATAGGGACCATCAAACTGAACAACTTCTACTATGGGACCAACTCTGAATCGCGAAAAAAAATCAGCTGTTTCATACAAAAATTAAAATCGAAAATATCAAAATGTATGAAACAGCTGATTTATTTTTTCGCGATTTCAGAGTTGGTCCCATAGTAAAAGTTGTTCAGTTTGATGGTCCCTATCTACCATATTCGGCATTAGGGGTACTTTTGTAACACCTTGTATAAACCTTGGAGAATTAACAGTAGTCCAATGGGACTACTGGGACATAATTTAAAAAATAAATCAGTATCAGTTGTCCCATGGGACTACTGGGGCATAAATTATGAAATGTATTAGTATCAGTTGTCCCATGGGATTACTGGGACATAAATTATGAAATATATAATCATCCCACCTGTCGCATTATGGGACTGGATCAATGGAACAGGTGGGATAGACAGGATTTGGAAGAGTGGGATATGCCCAAAATTGTGACATATTAAAATCAATAAACAATGAACTATCTATAATAGCTGAAATGTAAAATAACTGGAACAATTCAATGCAAAGGATGATTGTCTACCTACTACTTATGTTTATTTTTGTAAATTCCCTGTGGATGAAATGCCCTGAAAGACAAACAATCAAATTAATTTGTATATTAATTTATACTATATACTAGCTATAGTTGAGAATGAATTAATATGAGTTGAGAACATCAGCCATTACATATAACATAATAACATTTTAATTAATCGTGTAGCAACGTAAGAAAGACTATAAAACTCATCTCAGCAAAAACACATTCAGTTTTTGGCCATTTTGCATCCTTCTTACTCATTTCAGATACTGCAAGTTATCTGAAATAAATGTGGTGATTCATTAAAGTGAAGAAAAAAGATACTTAAATTTTCGTGCATTAAACATGCGTTGAAATAAAACACTTTTCAGGAAACGTCGTCCAGAAATCAATGAATTACTTATCCAAAGTAAAAAAAAAAACCCTCATGAAGCCACATTAATTATTGTTCGTAAAAAGTGTTTTATTTCAATAGATATATACATTTAATCTCCACAAACGGTTGATGAACAAAAACGAATCCTCAGCGATCGGCCGGCAGCGGATATGGAGCAATTTCCCGCCAAAAATAATCGTCACAGACCCGACACACACTGCGGCTGTGGACTTAACGTCAATTATGCCGTGATTCCTGTTTTAGATGATGTTAATTGTAGCCCTTATTATAATTGATTTCCTGTTTTCCGTAATATAAAATCCCGTCGCTTTGTGTTAATGCAATGTTTGTAAGGTATTCACGCACGACATTTAGCACGTGACTTTTTGGTTTACGTTTGGACACTTTTTTTGTTCTTTTGTTCGCAAGTCTTATTTATTATTTTTTTCATATTAATTAATCAAGATCCATCTTGCTTTTTAATAATAATTTCGATTTTTTATTTCCTATGTATAGGCGTCGTCGTATGTCTAGACATAAAATATGACTGTTTCTAGACTATGATAGCTAGCTATCATAGTCTAGAAACAGTCATATTTTACCGGAGCAAAACAAACACTACTTTATTTCTTCTTACTCGATTGCTGAATGCCTAGGTTATACTATACGTGGGTCCCCCGCTTCACATTTTCCGTAGCTATATCTCTTTCCACCTCACAGAAAAATCTAAATTAAGTATAATAAACTAATGACCCGCCCTCGCTTCGCTTCGGTTCCTTCCTTTTTTTGCCAAATTCGACCTTCCAGGAACATCCAAAAAGAAAACAAATACCATACAGTCGTCACCGCCATTCGCTCCAAAAGTCTGTCCCGTTCGAGTCCCGTCCCGTCATCAGTATAAAAAACGCGCTTGAATTTATTTTCAAGATATTCATTTAAATGGTATGGTGGAAATGGTTGAAATAATGTGCATGAAATTCGGTAACTAACGTATTTCAGTTGATAAGGATTAATACTGTATCCTTCTAATTAGTATTTTTTCAAATTACCGTATTGTACGTAATTATTTTTTTGAAGATATAATGGGTATAGTAAGCTATTCTTAAAAGATAAATATACTCATGCCATCACGGAAATTTTATAGATTTATAACAGATAAACAATTGCATCATTTATTATTTTGTTATAGCTCAAAAGATTTACGCAACGTTTTCGATGCAAGCTCCTAGGCTTAATTTTTGCAAACATCTTCAACAATTATCGTCATATTTCTAGCAATTTGCATAAAACCTTAACTTCTTATACACATAAAGCTTCTTCATAAATCACTCTATCAATTGGTGAAAACCGCAAAAAAATCCGTTCAGTAGTTTTTGAGTTTATCACGAACAGTCAGACAGACAGTCGCGGCGGGACTTAGTTTTATACTATGTACTGCTAGTGATTGGCGAAAGCAAAAATACTGCTAAGTGACAACCCACTCACCGATTCTGAAAAGCACGAAAGCAGCTGAATGGTTTTCTCGTTTTTGTAAAATATGATGTTTCTGTTAAATGGTGATGAATGTGGTTGTAAAATGCTAATCTGATTCAAATGCAAGAAGATTTCTATAGTTCAACTACTCACTGATAGTTTGCCCACAAATCGTTTCTCGTAACTTCACATTATACTGGACTAGTAATACAACTAATTGCTTGAAAAGAAGCATGAAATAAAAAAAAACACTAGAAGGAAGTGTTATAATTAAAACAAATATTACGTAGAGCAATATTGTTGGTACCTGTGTTACATAGGAACACGTTTAGCGCGTGTGTCGTGCCAGCGCGCCATAACTCGGCGCCCCTCGTCCATTCAGTAACTAGCGAGCTTGCGTTTTATCGGCGAAACCATTTTATTTCGGGATGATAATTGATTGTAAAATGATATGAAAGAATGAAACGCTAATGTTTCGTAAACAGAGGTCACGGGGCTAAATTATCACCTGTTAACAAGCAAAATATTAATGTTTATTGCTTTAAAATTTACAATGTCACGGTTTTAAATATTCAACGGTCGATCTTAAGTGTAAATAAATTACTCTAAAACAAACATAACTCTTACTTACCCACCTGCTGCTCTGGCACAGCAACCTGAAGTGGCCTTCGTCAATAAAGCACACTACTCACAGCACACTTTCCTGCTTGCTTGCAAAATGCAGATATTGTGAAGAGACCCGAAAACTCTACTGAGTTATATTCAGTTCCTACGATGCGAGGAGCTCGATGGCGCAGTGGGTTAGTGCATTGGCCTGTGATTGTTGAGGTTAAGCAACTTTCGCAGGGGTCAGTCATGGGATGGGTGACCAAAAATTTATTATCTCGACCTTCTCCGTGCTTTGGAAGGCACGTTAAGCTTTTGGTCCCGGCCGCATTTGCAGTCGTTATCACCCACCAATCCGTATTGGGCCCGGTTGGTGGGTTATGGCCCATCCTCCTTATCCACCCATAAGGAAGGCCTGTGCCCCAGCCAGCAGTAGGGACAATAAAAAGGCTGATGCTGATTGCCTACGATGTGCAGTCACACCGAATATAATCGTTTACCTTCTCACTCTTATGAACAGGCTAATAATAAATATTTTTAACTAAAGATTACATTAAAATTACTAAATAAGTAATTAACTCTTTGAGCCTCCTCTATTGAATGTCTTATTTTCTACTCATAAAATAACATGTAGGTAAACTGCATTCATAATAAAAAAAGTTCCATCTTTCAAAATGAGAAAGCCCACTTACACAATGACGTAGGTACATAATTCTGTGTTAACTTTTACAACAAACAATTCCAATGAGATGACTGACATATACCACAAAACTACGCTGACCTGAATCGTGATGAAGCGAATGTAGATTTAAAATGTAAACCATTAGAGTTGAAAATGAAATGGCGAGGATTGAGAGACGACTGGTCGTTCAGTGGAGTGATGGAATGGGGGCCATAATTTGAGTTGGCGACAGTCGACATCAGTCACTAGTTGCATTACACTTTACATATTTCATTGCGAAAGAAAAAAACAGTTTTAAGCCTGTTTTAGTGGTTTCAACAACTTTTTTACTAATAAGTACAAAATTTGTTCAAACCACTAAACCCAATTGGGTTCGACCGTACGAGCGAACGATGCGTTTTCATCGCACGATGACATATCTCCATAAACTGTCGCGCGATGACCAATTAGGACACTAAAGAATTGTGTGCTTAATCCCGTCGTGCGACGAAAATGCATTGTTTGCTCGTAGGATTGTAGCCAATTAGGACGACGCCTTACCTAAATGTAAACACTCTTCTTTTTTGGGCAGTCGTGTAAAAAAAAACAACTCGCTGAAGCCAAATGAAGTGACGTATTCATGGTGTGGCATATGATTGTATCACATTTATAAAGTGTATTGAATAAATTGTTAGTAATAAAAATAAGGATTCAAAAATCAATACCTATATAGATTTTTTGTAGCCTTTGTATCTGTCATTTTCAACTTGGTAGAGTTAACTTGTTCATACTTTATAAGACAAAAGTCGGTCAACATAAATCAAATGTACAAACTGCATAGAAATCGCTTTTAAAAGTCCATGAATTTCTGGAGGCAGCAGTGACTTGTAAGTTCGTAAAGTCGTAGACCGTTTCTCGTAGCTCGTAGCACGTAGGTATTTCGTAGCTCGTAGTTCGTAGAAGTTCACATTGAGTTTTTGACATGTCTGAATTTTACGAGAATTCTGATTTTTTATTCCAAAACTCAACTAAGTATCTTAACAAAATTCTTTAACAGTAAGCTTATTTCTGTTAACTGTCTGTGATAAAAATACGAGTCATATAATTTTAACTAAAGAACATAAAGTTAAATGTATTTAAATTTATATATAAAAAATATGTATTTACATTTATTTATATTAAATGTATTTTTAAAGGTCTAGTAAAGAGATCGAGACTCGATAGCTGCTTTTATGAGCTATATTTAGTTAAATTTTTACTTACATCAATAAACTTTCTTAAAAATGTATACCCCAAAAACAGCATCACAACAAAACATATAGGTACCACGCAATATTTAACAACTCTTTAATTTATAAGTAGGTATCTAGAATTTTACTCCACAATATAAGTGTACCTATATCGTATATGTTCCCAAATACAAATACTTGAGTGCTGAAAAAATGTAAGGGAAGTATTGTAATTAAGAACAACATATTATTTCATTCATTTTAATCGAGTAGAGTTTTATCCCGTCGATGTGAAATTGATTGACAAGCGGAGTAAGCCGGACTACATCGTCACGGGCGAATAATTAATGCCATACAATATTTTTTTTCCAAGAACTTATGCAAAATAATGCATTCATAACACTAGAGTAAGTCATTTGTTTTTGAATTTAATTTTGAAGGTTAATTAATATTGTTTTTTTTCCCTTATTCAACGTTATTTAAGGCCCCTATATACCTCAAGTGGCGCCCTCATTTTAATTAAATTTATGCTCGCTAAGTACATAATGTATCGAAAATACACATGTACAGATTGAAGCTAAGGTTAAGTTTATTTACAAACAATAACCTCAGTCAAATTTTGTTCGTTGTAGTAGTAGTTCGTGTTTTAAGTGAATAATACGGTCCATATCTAATTCAAGTTATATTAATGTACTAGCGGCCCGTCCCGGCTTCGCACGGGTACAATGTAGTTACTAATGTGGTGAGTGTGAAGTTAATTATCAAACTATACTACAGGATATCTTACAAACGAAGTAACTTTTAAGCATTGCTTGTCCGCCAGGGATTGACCGAGCGGTGATCTGGTGATGGCCATCCAGGGAGTGAATGGAGGAGATCCAGATTTCTATACACACCCAAGTGATCTGACCAGCATTTTAAGAGATGTAAGGATATGTTTAAAAGGACCGCGAATATAGCATAAAAATGTATAAAAATCTTGCAACTGAAAATTCTGATGCTTACATCTCTTAGAATGCTGACCAGATCAGTTGGGTGTGTATTGCAATCTGAATCTTCTCCATTCACTCCCTGGATGGCCATCATCAGATCATAGCTAGTTCAATCCCTAGCGGAAAACCAAGACTTCAAAATTACCTCGTTTGTACGACAATCGACTTGTGTCCTTAATTATGTGGCCACCACTATACATAGATATCCTGTAGTATAGTCTAATAACTTCACACTCACCACATTAGTAGTTACTATGTATGTAGTTACATTGTACCCGTGCAAAGCCGGGGCGGGCTGCTATAGCTTAAAAGATCTAAGTGTACAGACGACGGGACTCCTAAACCATTGATCCGATTATGATGAAACTTTAGTGAGTTGTTCTGCTTACGACCGAGAAGGTCCCTGGCTAAAATAACAGAGCATTGCAATACGCATGTCGGGTGCAGCTAGTTCTAAATAAAAATATGTTGTGCATTATCAGGATTATAAATCTCGATCATCCAACACTTCTCTATAATATACGTGTTACAAAAATACCCCTAATGCCGAATATGGTATATAGGGACATTTTGATATTTTCGATTTTAATTTATGTATGAAACAGCTGCTTTTTATTTCGCGATTTCAGAGTTGGTTCCATAGTAAAAGTTGTTCAATTTGATGGTCCCTATATACCATATTCGGCATTAGGGGTATTTTTGTAACATGTTGTATACCTACCACATTTCATGTCATGTTATCCGGTTGCAAAATAAAAAGGCTATTCGGCGAGCTGACTCTCGAGCAGGCGACATTAGAGCTGACCATGGGAAAAACAATCACTGCGCAGATCTACACCAGCCGCTGTTAAACTTTGTCCCTGTGCTTTATTAATTGTCATAGCATAGGTGATTTGACAGAATATTGTATTCTTTTAAAATTAATCTGATAATCAGATGAAATAATTTTGCACTTTTTTACAACGCAATAAGGAAAAAATGCATTCTACCTACTCTCAGGGGAAATGACCAAAGAGAATGTAATACTACGTCGAGATGACAAATGATATTTATTTTTCTTAATTAATCAATCAAATCCACAAAGAAGTTTCAATTCCGACGTCGAAGTCAACCACCCCAAAAGTAGCTTTCTATCACTTTTTAACCCTGTTAGGTGATAAAAATTTAAAAAATACGAAACACGTGTTAAATTAATTTTGTAAAAGAATGTCTATGCCAAATTTCAAGTCAATCGGGCCAAGGAATCGCGTTCTTCCATACAAACTTTGCCACCCTGGTTCACCCCTTTAGGGATTGAATTTCGCAAAATCCCGTCTTAGTGAGCACCTACGCCCTAAAAGCAGCCCCCATGCAAAATTTGAGACTCCTAGCACTTGTAGTTTCTGAGATTTCGTGATCAGTGAGTGAGTGAGTGAGTGATTTTCCCTTTTATATATATAGATTTACTTGTCAGATGGTTAACATACATTTCAAGATTTCAGCATAAACATAGCATTAGGCATAAGTGATTGAACCACAAAGTAAAAATAGGAATAATGTGATACCTAAACTAAACAAAAATAATATAATTGGGTCTCTGCTTCGATTACTGAGATGACAGAAAATATTCCAATAGTTTTGTATACTGCACGTTTCAATAAGCAATGTGTATTGAATATTCAAAATGAAGTTATTTCGCCCCCTAGTACTCGTTTTTAGGTACATAACAAATATCAAACCGAAGAACTTCAATTCACAAAATCTTTTTACTACTCGCCATCTAAAATTATCTATGCTATGTATGCTTCATTGCTTTCTTAAAAAATAGTCACTTTAAATAAATCGAGTTTTTACCTAACTGCAAGGAAATGTTTATGTATGTACGTTTGTATGTAATATTCCCTTAGACTTACCTTATATCTTTCAAACAGCTGAACGGATTTCTATAATTTAGATATAGTTAGATTTGTCTTAACAGCCCAAGTGTTCTTAGGTAAGTGACTTTAAAACTATTATATTATTTGAAGTGAGGATTTTTTTTAATACTGCAATATGGAGTATCAAATTAAAGAGCTTATCATAAGGATTAAAAAAAGGTATATCATGACTGTAAAATATGTAATAATGAAAAATAATAAGTTAATATAAAATAAATTAATCAATAAAATAAACCCGCCGGCATCAAAAGATAAGTCAATTGAAAAGATGAAAACATGATCAAAGTTAGAGGCATAGAACATAATGATAAGTCAAAACATTCATAATGTCACTTTATGCATTCCATCGACTTCATTTTGTTTGCCCTTAATATTTTGATCCTGTTTCCATCTTTTATTGTGATGCATATAATAAATTAAAAAACCCACTTTAATTTATTATATTTTTCACATGCTCGTTGTTTATAATATACTTCTGAATCAAGAGTAATCAACAGATATTCGCATTTACCTACGCTGGACATTAAGGACTTTTTCATAACCCTCAATTAACTAATAAACTCCAACCATTTTACTACATAGGATTGGCTAGTATAATGTTCATTCAATTTAATACCGTTTCTTTTACCATCCATTGGTGTCAATCAATTAAGACATCTACAAGGTTGGTTATATTTTATAAATAAAGCTATTAATAATAGTTGTGAATGTTTACACATAATGTTGACATTTAAATACTATTTGTTTAATTTCTATATTTAATTACCTTATTTTGACGCCAACTTGCTCGTAACAACGTCAGTTTAAAGTTTACACAAAATAATTTGATTTTGCTTATAAACCACTATTTTTATCATTATTTTATGTCTATAGTGTTTAAATTTTAAGAAATATGCGATGTAATTAAATTATTACTTACATGTAATTCCACACACAAAGGAAATTAATGAAAATAATGATTAAGCTTAACATCCGGTTACTTTTCTTAAATAACAGTTAAGAGTTCCGTATTTCCGTTAAAGTGTTATAAAAAAATGTGTAAATTATACTCATGGTTGGTTTTAGTACGTTGCAAATTTTGTAGGAATATAATAAAATCTGTAAAAAATTATGCAAAAAAACAAAGATAAAAGTGTACCTAATTTTTGTGAGTACAAAAGAACTACTGACAGGTAACTACTCGCTAAACAAAGATTACTAGTAATGAGGTGAATTTATTCTCAGTTTATTTGTTTTTAAAGGTTGGAGTTTTAAAACTATTCTTAGTTAAACTGACTGTTGCCCGCGGCGACCTCCAAGGCAAAGCTCATGGTTGTTTTAGTGCGGCGCCAAATCGTCGCCGTTTCATCTCGAAGGACAGTAGGACGAGGTTCTGGCGACGCTCCAATCTAGTATAATACACAAAGTTTATGTAGACATTAGTTTGTCTACACGTAACCAATAAATACACTCCTACCTACTCCTACGCATGAAAATCTGAGGTTTAGCAACAAGACACCCATAGCCGCCGCCTTCTAAGCAAAGTTTCAATAAAAAATGGTTAATGAATGAAAAACAATTATTGTATAAAGTTGTACATAATAATCATGGAAGTTACCGTATGAATAACTAAAATTAATAGTAGTAGTAGCTTGAAATTTAAAAAATGCTTCAACTTTTAAATCAACGCGCGTCAGACGCATGTAATATTGCCTCCAAACCGTACGCTTTCCCTTTCAGCTGCGCAAACGCATGCAATTTCGACTGCCTCCAAACTGTGCGCTTTCACGTTCTACACTCTGCCATACAAATTTGACATTTCTTTTTGAGAAGATAGAGCATGCGCTATTGCATGCCCTGAGGCATGCCTCTGATGAAAGCGCAAGAGGAAAACGAAAGCGCACAGTCCGCGTGCGCTATTGAATGCGTCAGATGAACGTGAAAGCGATGGGGAAAGCGATGGTATGAAGACCTTAGACCTTAATATTATCATGTGTTGCACTTGATGAGAGTGAAATATGTTTTTTTTTCTCATTCGTTGTTTCCTGAAAAAGGACTGAACTGTCGCGAAAGAAATTGCGCGTGTTTCAAAAATAATTCTAATTTCAAAGAAAGATTGTGTATAAACTTAATAAAAAAAAATAACATCACAATATTATCATAATAAAACACTGAACTTAATTCTATGATTGCATAACTGTCGTTATGATGCATTGCAAAAGTTCACAAACTATACCCTTAATTTTAACTTCGTTATTTTTCTCTTCTTTGTATGCCATGTTTTTCCATTCTCCAAGGGCTTCATTCAATAATTTCACCGCCATTGGGTGTAACTTTATTATTCGTTTTCTTGGAATAGACATTATATTTTATATGTGTACCTCTATAGATTATTTGCTCTTGCAGCAGTTTAATAGTGAAAAAAACATAAAGTTAATGTCGTTTAGAATTGTGTCAAACACCTGTTAGGTAAAGTACCTAATGTTTCAAGTATTTATGTATGTGTAACTAAGTAAAATCATTTTTTAAAATGAATATTAACCCATTGACCGCCATATGACTGGCATACAATAGATTTTCAATTGTGTACCGCTCAAATGGCATTGATAGTATTTTTTTACGTTGTACCGTACGACGCATACAACAATTTTACTGGGAATAAAAACTGACGAACAGTTTTATTGCGAAATTGCTGTCGACCAACAAAAATGAATCACAAGTTTGTTTTTCCATTGAAACTCATAGTTTGAAAGTGTTCGGAGAAATTATCAAGCGAACCTTTGAACTTTACAAAAACCGGAATTTAATTATTATTTATGTGGAGTAAAATATCGTCAATATCACTCATTTTTCTTACAATTGCTTGGATACTCTTCATATTCGCTAATCAACTATACAAAGGCAAACTCTCAACACTAAACTTATTTCAAGAATTTAAAACTATTTACAAACTTACCTGTTGGATAATACTAAATAATATAGGTAAAAGAAAAAAATCGACTTGTTACCAGTTAAGTAGTACCAGTAATTCTCTCAGGCGGGAATCAAACCCGCGATCTTTGGAAGTCCGATCCAATGCTCTGATCGCTGAGCTACCGAGTCCCAAGTGGCGTCGTCGAAAATTTTCTAGTATATCCCACTCTTACGCTGCAAGCCAGCGTTATTGGCTTGCAGCCTTAACGCTGGCTTGCAGCCTTAACGCTTGCATTAAACACGTGTTTTGAAATCGGGTGGGGCTGGAAGTTTTTTTTTTCTAAAAGCCCCACCGCTTAGTGTGTGGACGTTTCTCGCGCGCGGCAGGCCTCGGGTTAGCGCGTACGCGAGCGAGTGCGGTGTCGGGCCGCGCGAGGCCTGCCGCAAGCGACAAGTCTGAAAAAAATTGCAGTATTTCACGCATTAAGCACGAAGCAACAGCTTTTTTTGCTTGCAAAACTAAGTTTCTCTCTATCCTTATGGGTCCAAATAACATACCAAACCTGCAGCTTTACATAGCGGCAGAACCCCAAGGTCACAAACATATATTTTTGATGAAGGTATATAAAAGTAGTGGAAACGGTATTCGGGTATTCAGAGTTCCGGACCTTATGCAAGGCAGGCAGACAAATTACTCACAAACTTACCATACGTCAGTATGGTATACATAATCTGCATAGTATTCCCATATGCGTCATTGTTTGATTACAATTTTTGTTAGGTATAATCAATATAAAAAGCATAATCTGAAAATTCATTAAAATCAAGCTTTTGCTTTTTTCTTTACCATGAACAAGGCTGCATATGACTCGGTCCGGTTCCCAGAATCCTCGCCCACGACATGTCGAGACTCGCGGTGCGTCATTAAATTTTACTGGTTCTCAGAAAAATATTGTGTAAGCACATAAATACCTAATCTACACTGTGCTACGATTTTGCAATATTTAAGCTTAAATTCACAGGATCTTAAGAAATTATTCATAACTGTTTTTTTTCACTTAATCGTCTTTCAAATTCAATTATTGTAATAAAACTTATTTATATTTTTACCTATCAAATAGGTACAGGAAAATGAGACATAACAGATATTTCATTGTTGTCCGGCCACATTTAGCCACGTGGGATTTAATGAATTAATAAAACTTAAGTTACTATCCAAAAATATCCAATACTATTTTCCGAGTGCAATATTAAAAACCACCATTCCGCAAATAAAGTCTAAGGTTTTAAATACTTAACTATCAGCTGTGGCTGAATCATTATGTTTATTGCACATAATATTATATATTGAGAAAAATCAGTACCTACGTTCTGTTCTATTTCATATATTTAAATATGTCACAAATAAATCCTACATCGAAATTATTGTAACTAAACTCAGAAACAGAAAATCAGAAAAGCATTAGGAAGATTTGCAAGTCTAACGATAATAATATTTAAAATATTTTGTACTCATTTGCTAAACCTACATTTTTTTTTTGACAACATCACTTTGCTCCGATTCCAAAGTAAGTAGCTAAAGCACTTGTGTTATGGAAATCAGAGACAACGGTGGTATTACAAATACCCTATATGAAACATAACAAATGAATCAAAAACATCTCAACTGCTAATCAAGATAAGTCTGCCAAGTTGTCTTCTTCTTCTTCCAACTTTAATTGTTCGCGTTCCCATACCAATGTCTGGATATCGACAACCTGTACGCCACAGCGACAAGTACAATCGACGAAGTTGCATTAACGATGGATATCATTTCATTATCATCATATTTTAACATGTTTGCCAAACACTAATGCAGCATCTACAAATGAAGGAGCCGAATTGTCGGGAAAAATCAAAACAAAAACCGATCACCAAAAACATTACATAACCGCGCTAGTATCCATCAACCCATCAAGGCTCGGAAAATGAGACACGATAGATATTCCATTGTTGTCCGGCCGCATTCAGCCGCTCGGGCGTTGATGAATTAAAAATGTTTTATTTCAATGTCCAGTACACGTGTAAACTAAATATCTTTGCTAAATTTAAATCTAAAGAAACCACTTCCGAACAGCCTTGGATCACAGTGAACCAGCCTATGTTTAAATGCAACGCAGTGCGTCGGCCGGCGCCTACTTGTCCGCCGGAACGGCGCCGTCTCGTCTGCCGAGACCCAGAAGCCGTCTTGGATCCGGCCCAGGGATTTTTTGCTGCTGATGTAGGCTTCGAGGTCACGAAGGCCGTTATGTTAATAGGCGGGAGATACCCTATAGCGTAGCCAATGTTATAATTTGTCAGTGACGCGTAGGTTATTTTTTAGAAGCTAAAAGATTAAGCGATACCCGAATGACAGTTTCCTATTTCATACGTAATGGAGCAGGTTTAGTATATATTTTTATTAACTGTTAGTTAAGAAGTTGACACAGTTTATTGTTAAGCAAGTAAATATCGCATAGCCTGCCTAAGCTATAGTTTGCCAAGCACTTTATATCTATGTCGTTTTATTTCCGTCTAATTGAATATGCTTGTTGTTATTCTCATTTTGGCAAATTCCTTTCATTTTATAGGCAGCAGAGTAAAACAATTTTTATTTAGATGTTTTATAAAAATTGCCTCGGCTGACATACAAACTCTTTTAATTTTATATGAATGCAAATTATCTGACTTTCAAACGTAATTATGACGTAAGATTAATAAGTAACTAGCGACCGCCCGCGACTTCTTTGTGCGTGGAAAGTTGTTTTTGGTATCCCTCGGGAACAATTATTTTTTTCAGGATGAATTGTACTCTATGTCCTTCTCTGTACCCCTGACAACGTGTATGCAAAATTTCATGATGATCGGTTCAGTAGTTAAGACGTGAAGGCGTAACGAACAAACAAACGGACTTTCGCATTTATAATATTAGTAATAAGTAAGATACAAATATTATACTTGAAATTCAAGTATAATATTTGTATTTTTGGGAAGATAGCAAAAAATTACATTCGTTTCAACCATTGACAATTGCTATCAAAAGGATACCTTAACATTTACATTCCTAACATAAGCAATTATTTGAAACATAAAACTAATTTAACTTCAAAATGAACGTCGAATGAAAACGAAAATTAGAACTTTTGTGGCATAAACAAAAATAAAACTAAAAACCTTTAAATTTACTTAGTCTTAACAATACTGAATCTATCCAAGCAATATCAATTTTCAACAAGCCTTGAAAAACTATATAAAGCTAACAGCTTTACTTAAGCGATAACTTGCTTTTTATTTGTTTTTATCTTCAATAATAATAAATTCAAAACTCATTTATTCAGTCTAAGCTGTTACAAGCACTTGTGAATGTCAAAGAAGCTACGCCATCGGTTCGCAAACCCTAAGCGGGAGACCTTGTAACGAGAAGAACCGGCAAGAAACTCGTCAAGGGCTGCTTTTTTCTCCCTGTATAATAATATTGCAACATAGGTACTTAAATTATTGTGTGGTATCAGACATCACAGACAGAGGTGTAATTACACACTACACAGGAATGTAATGCATATCGAGGGAGCCTATAATAAAGGCATCACTTTAAAATGACCGCGTCCCATGTTATTTTGCATGTGTATTAGTAAAAAAAATCATTTTCTTGTTGGTAGTTCGAAGATTTTAATAAGTTATAAAGGTTTGGAAATTGATACAATCCTATCCGTTGATACACTGATCATGTATCTATATACTCAGCCCTTATTATTTTACTGACGTGAACGAAACGTTCGCAGGTAAGATTAAATAATGACTCAATCCAAAAACCCAACATCATATTATCAGCTTTTTAAATAAATGTTAAAAAGGTATGTACACACTTCATGCAATTGTTACATTTTACTTTTCAATAAATTAGTAATTTAATATCAAAACCAGCATAACGTGAAAGAATCAATAGTAGTTAGACTTTTACTTGACAAAATAATTATGTATTGTTCCCGCTCAATAAAGCTCAATAATTCTTCATTATTTTTATGAAGTAAACAAATTACTAGTGAAGGAAAGACTTAGCTCACTAACTTTTCGGTTTCATAATTTTATTTCACTTAAGTTGAATGCACCAATATGCTAATCTGTGAAATAAAAACATGTGGGTATTTTCATATCCAACTCTGTCATAACGTAAACTTGTCAACGTGTGTCTCGGTAATCAAACAAATGAGCATTTAAAATAGTTTTTTTTTAATGAGTGGAAAAACATAGTGATAAAACATTTTCTTTAGTGTGTGTATGTGAATTTCTAGTGTAATGCGACACAAATGAAACTGTAAATATTGACCAATGAAACTCTATTCAACATGTCTAAGTAAGTATGACCTTATGACCTTAGTATCTATGACCAATTTTGATGATATTTATCATAAAGCCGTGAGCACTTTGTTTAAGTTCAATGCAGTTCCATTAAATTAAATTTTATTTCGTATTTTAACTTTCCTGATACTTATTTTCTTATGAATGTTTTTATTAAAAGACAAGGATTGTATAAAATAAAAAAATATTTGTTAATCCAAATTATAAATTATCCGAGTGCCAAACTTCATCCAAATCTGTTCATCTGTCTTTGCGTGATTGAGACAAACATCTACAAACTTTCACATTTATAATCTATATATATAAAAGGGAAAATCACTCACTCACTCACTCACTGATCACGAAATCTCAGAAACTACAAGTGCTAGGAGTCTCAAATTTTGCATGGGGGCTCCTTTTAGGGCGTAGGTGCTCACTAAGACGGGATTTTGCGAAATTCAACCCCCAAAGGGGTTAAACAAGGTGGCAAAGTTTGTATGGGAGAACGCGATTCCTTGGCCCGATTGACTTGAAATTTGGCATACACATTCTTTCACAAAATTTATTGAACACGTGTTTCGTATTTTTTTTATATTTATGGCCTAACAGGGTTAAAAAGTGGTAGAAAGCTATTTTTGGGGTAACTGACTTCGAAGTCGGAATTGAAACTTCTTAGTGCATTTGATTGATTAATTAAGAAAAATAAATATCATTAATTGTCACCTTAACGTAGTCATTTCCTCTGAGGGGCCCTGAGAGTAGGTAGAATTCGTTTCAATGAAACGTACTATAAACATGGGCTATTTTGTATGGGAATCGCCATTTCGGGTTACTTTTGACAGCTTCTACCTAGACCTTTTGATAGAGGTTTTAATCTGAATAATGATCTTAGTAATGATAAAAGGACCGTAGTGTTGCATTCGTTTTAGTATTCTGCTGCTTTGTTATTAACTTACCAATTAAAAAGATAGCGCTGGTTCTCAAGGTAAAATTGATAATCATTAAATTGTAGGTGATACGAAGTTCACAGGGTCCACTAGTATTAATATAAAATAGTAGGATCTAGGATTAGTAATGTGCTATTGTTTTCATAACTTTTTCTGTCGCGTTTCGATACCGCGCCACAGACATAGCACCAGTAGATACGTAAACCTGCCATGGTCACTCCATACTAATGAAGCGGGGCGGCAAGATGCGAGGCGTCCTTCAACAAGGCCGATCACTCCTCCCCCCTCTGCCCTGCCCTGTAACCCACCCCACCTCGCGGCCCTTCAGACACGGCCATTGTAAGCGATACCAACTTGTAGACGATGTTTTTGAATGGGAATATGGTTTTATGGGGTTTACAGATTATAAAGATATATTTTGCGAAAAGGTCGTAGCGAAGGGCTTTACGTTATCCTTTACATAATATATAGCTGGTAGTTATTATAATTTCTACCGAAAATAGTTACTAAAAATGTTTTTATTTAGATTCTTTACAAATTCTTAACTTCCATACTTCATGTTCCTCCGGAAAGATCTCTTATTTAAGAACAATACTTCAAAATCCATGGACATATCAATCATAGTGTGATGAAAATAATTATCCCAAAACATCTGTAAAAACCTTCAAAAAACCGCTTTAAAAACAGTTTCAAAAATAAAAAACTCTTAAAAGCAAGAAATAATATTAAAATCTGCATAATAACTATAAAGAACCTGCGCAATCTGCGCATATCTGATATTAAAAACGTCTTTAGAAGTCTGGTAGGTATGTATATGTAAATGATAGCGATGATATTTCACAGTTTTCATTGGTAAAATACCCCTAATAACTCAAATTCCGCTTTTCACGCTGTATGTTGTTAAGGTTCCGTTGTGCCTTTGCAGTTCAAGTCTAGTTCAGAACGTCGTTGACCATTTAGGTACCTATCTTGTTTTAGATTGTCATACACCTATCAATATTTCTTTAGTTTGAGTTTGAGGAGTCCTCGTGTGCATCTTTAAAGTCAAAACCCCAATGAAATTAAAATGGTATCTTCATAAAAGTATCTTCTTTCAAACATAAAAAAGAGTTTTTTAATTTATTCATAAGACAGTACAGTCCTAAGACTCCATTAATTGTAATCTCCTACCTTACTTACTTACTCCGATGGCTCAGCGACCCGAAGTGAGTCTTGGCCTCCGACACAAGGTGACGCCACTGCTCCCTGTCTTGTAATCTCCTACCATATTCCCTAAATAGGTTCGACTACACTTAGTTTTTACTACCCTTTGGCAGACAGTGAGGCACCATAAAAGAAGTCAACAGTTTGACTTGCATACATTTGACAACCTCCGTGGTCTTTGTACACCGGTTTTCAAGGTGTCGCCATCTCTGAGGTCCCGGGTTCGATCCCCGGTTGGGTCAATTTAGAAAACGAACTTTTCTATATTGGCTCAGGTCTGGGTGTTTGTGATACCACCGTTGTCTCTGATTTCCATAACACAAGTGCTTTAGCTACTTACTTTGGTATCGGAGCATTGTATATGATGTTGTCAAATATTATTATTATTGTTATATACATAACCTCTCGCTTACCTATTAAATATTCCTATAGCCTGTGGTATGGTCGGACTCAGTATAGCTATACATTTTTTTTTAGAAAATAATATTTTCATGGTCTCGCATAACCTATTTATAAGTTTGACTGCATCATCACACCAAATATTGCATTTGTGCTGTACGTCACAACCTATTGCTACCATTAAACATTTTACATGAAGTTTTTTAAAGAAGTAATTGCATTTTTAGTTATCATTTTCTCAAAACTCATTTGACAACCGCGAATACTGGTACCTAAGTTATGTTTGTTGGGAGAAATAAGTTACAACGAATAAAGAGTTATTCGTGAAACGGATCCAATTTGGAAATTAGTCCAATAGGTAGTGTGTGAGAAGAGATAAGTTTTGGGATCTAAGTCAAAGTCAAAATAATATTTATTCAAATTGAATTGTCAATTTTCCTACCACTCAAAAGTATCTTTTTAAGCTGACAAGAATAACGGGCAAAAGAAACTTCATCAATGCCCGAGCGGCCGAATGCGGCCGGACAACAATGGAATATCAATTGTGTCTCATTTTCCGAGTCTTGATAGGTTAGAACCTAATTATTGCGCATTAATTGACTTGATAAAGGTTTTAAATGGAGCTACTTCGGCCGATTACTTAACAGGTACCTACAGCCGATGCCTACCTTCGATCACAACAATATTATTGATAACATACTTACTTCAAAATTACTCCCAAATTCGATATTCGTTGTACGACATCCATTGAATTTACTCTACGAACTGTGTATGAAACAAAATTGCATTATACGGTGATGGCGACAACGCAACGGTGTCCTTGATGGGGTATGGGTTACGAATAGGGTTGCCTCCTGTACTGTAAAAAAAGTATTGTCCTCTATTTCGTGTAGGTGTACCCTATAACCTACGACAGCAATAGAGTACTCTAACATACTCTATTTACATAACTCTTGGCTTTTATTGGCTTGTTACTACGTATGAGATTAAAACATTGCGAAAAGTAATACAAAATATGTACCCTTTTTTATGCTGCGTACTGTATTTTTGTTCTACCTGAATTAATTAAACTTATAACACCCCTCTTTTTGCGTCGGGGGTTAAAAATACTCTATTTGTCTGAAAAAAAGTTGGCAACCCTTTTTACGAAATGCAATAGTAAAGCTTTTAATGTTTTTTTATTCTGGCATAATATATTTTTAATACCTGCTACAGTTAACTGAGTTACTTAATCAAAGTTATCGCTTTTCTCATTTGTTTTACATTTCATTATCTTTGTTTTCTTGCCTATGTCAACCTATTGTAATAAAAAACAAATATAGTCAGTCGTGTCAATCTTATAATTACGTATTGGAGTTTTGCATTCATAGTGCTATTTTAGGGAGCTCGATGGCGCAGTGGATTTACCATTGGCCCTGCGATGGGTGACCACAGATTTAAATTTTTCATATGTATATTTTTATTGTCATGTTTTCTTATTTTTTGTAAATAATTCATAGTTTTGAGATAGGTATCACGTTGTATAAAAAGATTGTGAAAGACGTATTGTAAGAATAATAATAAAAAGACTATCGAATAATAATTCGAGAACTACCTACGTAATAATTGTCTATGATTTGTTCATGCATATTCAAAACAAGATAATGTTTATTTCGTCTTCATTTCAATTAAAACATTTCATTACAGAAAATAGAAATGCAAAATTAGACCGAACATCGTATTTCCCAAAAGGCATATTCGCATCCAAATCATAAGGACGGCAAAGCAACCGTATCCTTTTCGGTCACATCCCCAGAGACCACACATGAGCACCGCAGACTTGTACGGTCAACCCCAGAAGCAGTAGGTACACACTTTAGTACCATGCCGTGCCAAATACTGCATTTATATAATGGAGTGGCAACTTACTGAACAAACCTAATAGTTAGTGCGACAAAATACAAAAGTGTTTAATCTGTAGGTGACAAATGTGACCCCAACACTGGGCAGCAGCTTCCAATAAATAAAATAAAATATTACTTAAGTACGCACGACAGCACGTCAGGTTATACAGTTAAACTGCGAAAACAGCTTTTATTACGTAGGTCATAAAGGCTGTCTCAAGGTCAACATGTATAGTCTGAGGTGCCGTCGTGTGTACATCAAAATATTACACAATGTTCAATTACAGGTTTCTTTGATTTAAAAAATAGGGAACTGTGAGTCTGACTCGCACACTGAAATTTTTATACAATCTATGAAATGTCAATGTTCGACTATTTTCTACAATAATGATTACGCTGCGATGCCTGGCTTTCTGATTGATGTTAGGTAAACGAAAAATAACCTACAAGATACAAACTTGATATTTTTACAGCTACAAAAGACCATAGTCCTTAGTAATTATTTGACATTAATTTCAATTTAATAATTTGATAACGGGTCTTGACAGACAAACACCGGGGTAACTCTGCCTTTTTCCTCCTCCTTCCTTCCGTCTTCCTTCATCCTTTTTAGGGTTCCGTACCAAAATGGTAAAAAGGAACCCTTATAGTGCGACTCAGTCTGTCTGTCTGTTGTGTCTGTCACAGCTGGATATCTCGAGAACTACAAATGCTATCAACTTGAAATTTGGAATAGTTTCACGAAACTTTAACGACTTTACTTACGTTCACTATTTTGATAAATATTAAAGAGTTAAACAATTTCGCAAATATCTTAATAGGAGTACTTAAATAGATGAGTTGACATTTTCATCTTTTTTTTGCTAAACTTCTAAATAATACTAAATTATATACTAGAAAAAATACGACTCGCACTAGATCATGTTCTCGGACGGGAATCGAACCCGCGACCTTTGGATATCCGGTCCAATGCTCTGACCGCTTCAGAGCAGAGTGTATTATTTAGTATTATATAAAAATAGCATTGTGAATGCTAAAATCTCAAAATTTACAAACTTCTATAATTTCCGTTTCATCATGCAGACCCAGATTATACCTAACCTAACTATAGTTCATGGTTGTACGAAACTAGTAGCTTTTAATTAACTAATGCATCCATTCCTAGTCTATGTCACGTGGCGTACGACGAAACGACCTACATTTTACATGTATTCAATTTGTCGTCATGAATACGCTATGTGTATATGTGAACCTTCAGTGATGTGATGATAGATACTCCTACTTGTGTAACAATTAATGCTATTAATTGATGTTACTTTTACGGCCATTTGCTCAAAGGTCGTAAGCATATGTCGGATCTGCACCTCCCGATCCGAACCTATTTATTGGATGTTTATGTCTTTATAATCTAATATATCTAGTACTAAAGCGTGGGCCAGGCCTCCACTAGCGCCTTACGATCAATCAAGTAAAAACATTACAACGAAATAACTATGTTTGATAAAATTCTGATTAATGTATTCCGTGTTTATAGCCGATTCTGACCGGTCAGAATCGGCTTTAGAAAAGTTGATCAGTGTTTTGTCTTTTTATTAATTGTAAATTGATCTAATCTGAGAATGAGGGTCAAGGGTAACTTCCATTAACCTTATTTCAATAGCAAATTCAACGCATACATATTTCAGAACCATCGATATAGATTTTTCACAGAAATCAAACGACTACCAAAGATCCATTGTGATGCAATAAGTGTAAAAAACGTAACCTACTTCAACAAAACTCTATCAAGTCTTTTACAAAACTCTAATAAGATTTGTACGTATTGGCTTAACACCAATGGCATAAATGTATAATTATAAATATTTGTTATTAATGTGGATGTTAAAATTTAAAACATTCACTTAATTTGTTCGTTTAGTTTAGACATTCCGCCTTAATTGCGATAATGTTATAACTTATAAGCATCGAGTTCCCCAGGCAGCATGCTCGTTTTTAATTATATCACTATGGCACGCTACGATGAGCCTAGGTAAGTACATGATGTTTTGATTAGGCTATTAGCGTTTGCCCGCGACTTACAAATTTCGCGAATACCCAAAATTCATCAAAATTGTCTATTGTCTTTTTGTTTGTAAACAGAGAGTTCGATAAAGTAATATAACTTCGACGGTATTCTACGTCGAGCAACTTGGACACAGGTTATCAAGGTGACGCCATGTCTGAGGTCCAGGGTTTGATCCACGCTGGTCAATTTAGAAAACGAACTTTTCAACCAAAACACAAAAACGATCAACCAAAATGCAAGCGCATCTATGCAAGCGTCCAAACTCGACGTTCTATGGCCACGCGTCGCCGCTTCCAAAAACTAAATAAATTTTCAAGTAGAACGTGTGCGTTACAGTTTACAGTACAGGTTGGCGGCAGCGCAGGAGGTCACGCAAGTCGCCATCTATAAAAAAAATGTTTACAAATGTCGAAAGTGTGCGTCGCAGGAATATATACTTATTTAAATGTAAAACGTAAATGTTGTAGGGATATTTTTCATATAATATAGAACGTGAGCGTTGCCGAAATATGTTTTCAAATGTAGAACGTGAGCGTTGTAACTTGTAGGAATATGTTTTCAAATGTGGAACGTGTGCGTTACAGGTTGGCGGCAGCGCAGGAGGCGGCGGGCGCGCAGGCTCGCGCGGCGCCAGCTGATACCATGGGCGGCGCGCACCAGCCCGCTGCTCCGGGGCCCAGCTCGCTCTTCATATTTTCCAACGAAAATCCTATTCGGAGGTCAGTTATATTGCAATATTTGAAAAAAGTATGGAAAATAACAAGACATTATTTATAGGTACAATTCGTAAGATTGCTCAGTGATTTTTACTCGGATAATTCTATTTTGCTAATATTGTTTGTGATTGCATATAAAAAAATATTTTAACTTAGCAGCTACAAGTTGTTGCCTCGTGTCGCGTCATGGCGTCGTATTTCTGTGTAATTAATATGCACAAGTATTTAGTAATAAGTTTTTTAAATTTGAGTTTTTAGCATTCACAGTGCTATTTTTATACAACACTAAATAGAAATCGAACACGCGACCTTTGGAAGTCTGGTCCAATGCTCTCACCAACTGAGCGGTATCTCTGTTGTTGTGAGCGGTGACTCAGTAGTCACTTGGTAGTGACCACTGAGTCACTTGGTACTGACTCGACTACTGACTGATCTAAGTTGGTAAAAACGTTGGAGCGGACTTCCAAGACTTCCTTCGATTCTCGCCTAAGACAATCCTGGTGACGAGTCGAGTTTGTTCTAGTTGACCGAGCGAGCACGTAGCGCGAGCAAAGCGTCTCTGCTTCAGCTTGGGCAAAAATGCTTTCGTTTTCCTTTACAGGCCACATTTCTCAATCGATTCTCGTGAAATTTTGTAAGCAAGTTCGATAATTATATAGATTTCTTTTGTCGTGCCAGTTTTTAGAAATTTTGCGAAATTAAAAATCAACCATTCGAAAAATGTTCAAAATTAGAAGCGCCTTATAGCTTCGAATAGATATATCAAAAGTGCTAAAAGTTGCCACTATTAGCACTTTTGCGAACTACTATTACGACGCACAAAATTTTACTGAGGTTATTGTTTGTAAATAAACTATAGAACCTTAGCTTCAATCTGTACATGTGAATTTTCGATACATTATGTACTTAGCGAGCAATAAATTTCATTAAAATGAGGGCGCCACTTGAGGTATATAGGAGCCTTAAAATAATACCAAATAGCACATAGTACTGCATACTGCATTTCAAAAGCAGTGTCAACCTCGTGGCGACATCTATTAGATTAATTTTTAAACAAAATACAATTTGAGCGAGGTCTACAACTCACTGAGCCACTAGTTTAGTACTTTAGTAAGTAATAAGTTTCTTGCAAAATCTTTTATAATATAACGATACTTACTGATTTCAATACTTAGTTTCGATACCATAACCTTTTGACACACTCACACCGATTTTATCACAATAATTGTATTAATGCGTTTCTGTCTTAACGGTTAAGCGAATAGCTGTGACGCACGCGATGATGAAATTATCATCAGTAACCTTTTAATAGGGGATTTTAAAACCTTAATAATTTTGGATGTGTAGCATAAAAGCTTTGTTAAATGTCTTTGAAATTAAAAGTACCAATGGGAATATTAAGACACTTTAACTTTTCGATAAAATTTTAAGGCAAAAGTAATCATTTAAAAATTAAAACTACAACTAACTCCTTAAGAAATCATCTAAAAGAGATATTTATCAGATTCGAAGAAATGATAAATCTTAATTGTAGAAATTAAGAAAGAACGACGACCAAACATACATCTAAATAAGTACAAAACAATTTTTGACCGAGCGAGCGCGAAGCGAAGCGTCTCCGTTGTAGCAAGGACAAAAATTTTATTCGTATGTCCGTCTCTTTTTCCTCTACGGTCGCATTTCTCAACTGATTCTCGTGAAACTTTGTGAGCATAATAAGTATATAGATTTTTTTGTCGATTCAATTTTTCGAAAAGAAAATGACCATTTTCTAAGAACAAAACATACCGCTGTAAATATTTTTGTGCCCTGGTGATTGTAGTTGAATTCAGTAGCTATAAAGGCCTTAAGTCGTTGTGACGTCAGCATTTTGTGACGTCACATTTCACACCGCGCGGCCGATATGTATGGCGCGTAAAAGAGTGATTATCTAAGAAAAAATATGTTTACAATAATGTTTCCATAACAAAATTTTGTAATTACGTATGGGATTTTTTTTTACATTTTTCATCAAAAGTCATAAACTTTGCGATCTAAAAAAAAATAAAAAAATGATTAAGAATGTGCAAGCAGCGCTCTTTCATATGATACCCCATATGCCCTAGTAGCCTCACTTCGAAATTTTTAAGACCCCCTTTCAGTCCCTGTCGCAAAAAATATAAAAATATTTTTATTTCTCTCTTATTAGCAAAATAGTTGGGCAAACGTCATCTAAAACTATTCCAAATTTCAAGTTGATAGCATTAGTAATTGTCAAGATATCCAGCTGTGACAGACAAACAGACAGACAGATTGAGTCGCACCTTAAGGGTTATTTTTACCATTTTGGTACGGAACCCTAAAAATATAATATTAATGGATTTTATTTCCTTGAGGCACAAAACCTAAAAGGTAGTATCATTAGTGGTCATTCTCCATTCAAGAAAAAAAAATCAGCCATTTCAAAAATGTCACAATCACGTGGTCTTCAGCTCACAGAGCCACTAGTTTTACAATATTTACATCTATGAAACATAAGAAATAGCAACTTACAGACCCCGTGTTTATAATAACAAAGTTTAACTGTAAATCTTTCTTGAATAGATTAATTACAATTTACAAAACCTAAAATAGATGGCTCTAACGTGTTCTGAAGCTCAACAAATGCAGCAAATTAAAATACAATTAACATTATAGCAAAATGGTAAAGTTGCACAAGAAATTAAAGCACTAAGTGAATATTTATAAGTGAATACAGTCGAAACTTACACCGACACCAGAATAATAATAATATCAGAATTTCTGTGACCCAGCCGCAGTGTGCATATCATTAAATGGAATTTAGAGATAGCCATTTGCATTATGCTCCGTCTGGGCGTGAGACCAAAAATTATGGGGTTGGATTTCGGTGTAAAGATGGGCAAAACAGAAACAGAATATTGTTAGTGTTTCTACTGCTTCGGTAGCATGACGATATGACGAACCATAAAATATTTTGTCTATATTTAAATGCCACTTTTGCTAGATAAAAGGTTTGTCTACGTCGGGAAACCGACGTTTTCCTGTGTCATTTTTTAAATTTCGATCTAGACAAAATCGCACTAGAGCTTGTCATGCTAACTATCCCTTTAGCATAACGAATTCGAGAGCGATTTTGTCTAGGTTATCCCAATAAGACAATAAGTATCTCTTCTCTAATAACGGGGTATGTAATTGCGACGTGACTAGAGTAATAAACTGTAGATTATATTTGATTCAACTCGAGCTTCAAAACCGCGAAAGCCGTTGAGAACAGCATAGATGTGGACGATCTAAAAAACATGGTGGTAGATACTGTCCGTACGGTGGGGTCCCGTCCCAAGGTAATGAAACTCTCCGACCACACACTCCTACTCATGAATCAGAGACGTGAAATGAAGCTCCAGAACTCATCGTTATAGGCAGCTCAAAAGGCAACCAGAATCGTTATAGGCAGCTAAAAAGGCAGTTAGATATCTGTCTTTGAAGAGCTACCTTCGCTAGTTTAATACGAATCATATTAAAGAGGCTATCGAGCGGAATAAAGGTTCCAAAGTGTTCGCGAGAAATCTGTCTATTGGGCAAAGCCAGATGACGAAGCTCAAAACTGATGATGTTCGCATCATCTCATCGAAACCTGAAATCCTGAGGGACACCGAGAGGTTCTATGGGCAGTTATATCTCAACCAGACACCTGTTGAAAGAAAGGCTAAAGGCCCTAGAGCCGAACGATTAGGACAGGACAGAACTTATCTTCACTACCTTTATGAATGTTGTTGTGTGAACTAATCTCTATTCAATAGCGTTTAATAGGCAATATGCAGAATAATTCACTTTGATAGTCGTGCACGTTCCGCCTCCTTTATTTATTATCCTTGCGAGTTGCGCGCATATTGAAAACTGATATTGCTGCCGGAGCTATTAAAAATAAAAAGGAAAACAGTTTCCCATAGTTAGCTTAAGGGTTTTGTTGTTTAGATATAGATAAAAAATGTTATCGTAGACTACCCTAGGTGAGATCGTCGCAACTGATTTGCTTCGATTCATAGGTCCAAATTAATATAAATGTTTGGTGAATGATCATGTTTAGAATAAATCAGACGATTATGTTTAGAACACTTCTAAATGACTAGGTTTTACTTTTGACAAGACAAAATTCGCCGTAACCAAGCTGACAGTGATCAATGGAGAGAATCAGAGATCAGAAAAAATCTTGATAAAGTCCCTTCACTGGAAGAAGAAAGTTTAATTGTCACCCAGAATTTCACTAAAGATCGCCAATGCAAAAGTAAAAAACAAAATTCATGACAAAACCTATACTTAGAGTTTTCACGTGCCTCTGGTAGATGCATTGATTTTGTACATAAAAAAAAACAATATTGACTTTGTGGCTACAGTTAGAACGCTTGATCATACTTGGTACCAGCTTTGTCTTAAACCACAGAACAGAATATAAGTTAAACGTTAATTTGGTACAGCCAGCAACAAAAGTCGCTAACACTTTACTACTTTGTCACAGCAGCTTTTTTGATTAAAGTTTAAACTGTAAGACGTTCTGTTAAAAAAGTTTTTATGACAAAGTAGGTACTAAAGTGTTAAGCTACTTTTGTTGCTGACCGTACCAACCTTTATCTTATACGTTACTTAATGAAACCCAAACTTATTTCCGTATAAGTTCCTTAATTGTAGGTATAGAATAGAACGTTCTCGATACTTACATGTTTGCAAATTTTAAATCTTTCGAATGTTTATAAATAATGTCGCTTGTTTTTTTTTCAATAAGTATAACTTTTATTATTAAAAACGTAGCGACGAATTCTCAGTACGCGTAAGAGACGTTTCGTTGAATCTTAGAACTTTATTAATGTTATTAATTTAATCCACTCTTATTTCCAGGTATACAAAGTTCATCATCGAGTGGCCGCCCTTCGAGTACGCGGTGCTGCTTACCATCATCGCCAACTGCGTGGTGCTGGCGCTGGAGGAGCATTTGCCCAACGGCGACAAGACCGTCTTAGCACAGAATCTGGTAAATTATACTTATGTTTACTGCCTTTATGTTGCTCAACCTATTGAGGGCGGCAAGCGAATAACCCGCTGGTCGCACAACCATTGTGTCCTTATGAGATAGGGATCATGTTCATTTCACTTTGCTTACAGTTACCTGCTGTAAAATTAATCCAAGCACAAGTTTGTTAAGCTTAAAGTTTGACAAATTATACTGAACCTTAGTTCTTGAGTTCAGTTCATTATTGCTGTCAATTAAAAATTCATAGCAGAAATATGTTTAACACTCACAATACATTTGACTTTAATTGGACTAAAAGATTTGATTGAGGAAACCATATTCAGGAAAATAATATCATAATACATTACGCAACAAAAACATATTTTCGTAACAACTACCTATCTAGAAATCAAATATCGCCATTAGATGTTAAAAACATTGTCGAAGGCTGTTATCTCAAAAAAACGACGATTGATTCGAATTTCATTATATTTCCATCGGATTGACCGACGATTATTAACATCGTTATTTCTATCTTGTTACAGGAAGAAACCGAGGCGTACTTTTTAGGAATATTTTGTGTAGAAGCCTCGTTAAAAATATTAGCATTAGGTTTTGTTTTACACAGGGGATCGTATCTTAGAAACGTTTGGAACATCATGGATTTTTTCGTTGTAGTAACTGGGTGAGTATTGTATGAGTATTTTGCTTTATTAGTAATCTAGTTTACGATAAAACTGATTAATTTTATTAGAAATTCGCAAACAAAGCTTCAGTAAAGAACATTCTTTCTAAGATTCTTGGGATTCGAAATAACCAATGTTCTTTATATCCATAAACTTTGGAAAAGAACCATGCTTCGAAAATATGGTATACCTTTTAGATCTTGAAAATGTAACAACTTCCTTTATTGATGTGGAAATTAATACCATAGCTCTAGATGATAAAGGTACGCCATATTTGAAAGTGTCTTCAATCATACGATTCATTCATCCATCACAATCAGGCCACAAATTGGTTTTGACAAACGACAATCGCAAAATTTGACAAAAATTAGGCAGTAATAATTTGACAAAAGTTGTTTACTTTATTGAATATTCGATAACGAAAACTAGGTCGATGACGATATTCGCCGAATACAACGTGGACGTTGACCTGCGGATGCTGCGCTCGTTCAGAGTGCTCCGCCCGCTCAAGCTCGTCTCGCGGATACCAAGTAATTCACAGTAATTGGCGAATCGTTCACATAATACCTACCTTGTTTGTATAGAACGTTCTCGCTAGATGTTTTCGAATTTCAAATCTTTTTCGAATGTAGATAAATAATGTCGCTAGTTTTTTAAAAATAGAACTTTTCAATTTTATTAGTAAAAACGTAGCGTCGAATTCTCGGCACACGTATGAGACGTTTCGTTGAAGCTTAGAAAATGTGTGACTTTATTAATGGAAAATGTTTAAATGTTATTTGACTACAGCGTGTTGCATAATAGTAACGATTTGCTATAATTGTGTATTGCGTAGGTATTTCAACATAAAAGTTTAATGTAAGACTAGCTAAAGAGATGATACTAGGTGTGAATAAATATGGTGTATTTAGATTAAAATGCGTATACTTAACGTGTGATTAGTTTATAATACTTAATCTGACAAATTAGATACACGATATTTAGACTGTAGAACTAAGCTAGAAGATTCATTTTAAAATATTTTCATTAAAATCTTATTAGGTCGGTGCTTTCGATCAATGGTCACCCTTCTCTTGTTTTTATCCTAGCGTCAAGTCTTCTGACGCGTAATTAAAAAAGTCTGAACCTGAGACAAGCACTGACCTACGTAGAGGTTTTATTCCTAAGCTAGTTGCTAGTTCAAGCTATAGTACCGAGTGATATGTGTTTGGCAGTATCATCACGCAGCTGCCGGTCGCGCCCGACGTCGACTTCAGGACCTTGCGTGCCATTAGGGTGCTGAGGCCCCTTAAATTAGTATCGGGCGTTCCTAGTGAGTTTTAGATAATTTTTAGCCACAAGTAGCTCTACTAGCACTGGCTGTTGTGTAAATTTACTCTTACAAAATCACTTCTACTCTTACATTTAGAGGTGAACGGTAGATTTTAAACTCCCGATTTACACTGCTCCCATTCAGTATAAAATTATTAAGTATCACATTTGTTCCGCTGAGATCAAACTTTCCCATCTTTTTCAAGATATAAAGTTACGCAACAGCTATCACTTCATTGTGCACGAAATATTTCATTTCCTTATCCATCTTGACATCTCAATCATAGTTTACTTTTACCTACTTAGACCTCGTAATTAGTGCAAAAGTACATCTTTTATCTACTTCTCTATATAGATCGTGCTCGGTGTGTTGGGTAAAGTTATCTAAGTTTTACTTCATACATTATTTTCTTATTTTTAATATAAGTAAAATGCAAGCACAAGCACAATTTTTTTGAAACCAATGTTATGATTCCTATCACTTATCATCACATTCAAAAAGATGTGATTAAATGGATTAAGATTGAAAACCACAAAATAAATTTATAATTTAATAGTCTTAAATTACCAATGTGCATACGTATATTAGATATTAACTTCACCTGGTCTAAAATTAAGCTGAACCTACCAGTACGAGAAAGCTTGTTTATTCCCCCAAAGTAATGCAAACTCCATAAGTATATTATCCGAGAATCCACTCATCCACATTGCTTTACTATCAACCCCTTGTATTACCTTCTAGGCCAAGTTCCTTGTTTCTAATGACATTTTTCTCCTATAGGTCTGCAAGTCGTTTTGAAGTCCATTATCAAAGCGATGGCGCCGTTGCTGCAGATTGGCCTCTTGGTGCTTTTCGCGATCGTCATCTTCGCCATCATTGGCCTCGAGTTCTACTCGGGGGCGTTACATAAGACTTGTTATACATTAGAAGATATAAGTGAGTCTACCAAATAGCCTTTATTAACTGCTGGAATACATTTAATGTAGAAATCATCTACGTAAACAACAACACATTTTACAGACTTCTGTTTTGCAAATTTTGTTAAGCAACCAGTACTTTTTACTAAAGAATCTTCTGATCATATCAACAATCTATACGTTTTCAATTTCAACATACAAGATGTTTCAAAATAACCTGTTTTTTTTTATTTATATGGAAAACTGTAAAGTAGACGTAAATAGACTATTGTTTTCGATATTAAATCCCGTTAATGGGCAAAAGTAAAACACAATTTAGTTCTAGGGATGTGCCACTATGCAGTTTATTATAAAAACATATTTTTTTTAATAGTGGGTGTTTACTGAGTAGTATGCATGGTACCCTATCTGACACATTCGGCATTCGGTTTTTTTAATGCGTTGTATACAACTTGTGATTTTTTCTTAAAATTGATACCTACGTACTTAATTGTATCATCTATAACTTACTTAATGAATGTAGGTAAATCATAGAATTAAGTCGACACATAAAATAACCTACTTTCATTCCTTCGATAACTAATTGCCAACAGAGAACTTGGGTAAAACTTGCACGCGAGAATTAACAGTGTCCCGCAAACTTCAAATGCAATATTACTTTCTTGAAACTTGTGTAATATCCCCTCCGATTCGATTTCCTGGTAAGCGGAGAAAACTTTATATCAGCTACGCAAATTTTATATCAATATTTATCAATGAATTATTTGCAAAGAATTGCTTACCTACTGAAACTTAACATTCCCTCCACATCGTAAAATAATTCATAATAAAACAAGGATTTATAAGATCAGAAATAACATATATGAGAGAAAAGTACCAAAGAAAATGAAAATATCGTTAATGCGTTAGACGAAGAATATAAAACAATAATCATCCTTTCAACAGATGAAATATTAAATGACGGCGAGAGTGCAACGCCATGTAACGCGGACAACTTGACGCTAGCGCCGTACGGGGCGAACGTGTGCGACTACGAGAAAAGCACGTGCCTCGAAAAGTGGGAGGGGCCGAATAAGGGCATCACGTCCTTTGATAACATCGGCTTCGCCATGCTCACCGTCTTCCAGTGCATCACCATGGAGGGCTGGACTGCCATCCTCTATTGGGTAAGTGACAACTTCAGTCAACACTTTATGAACAAGATGTCCTTAGACAAAAGAAACATTAATTGTACATTACACTAGTGATCAAAAGTTTATCGAATTAATATCTTGTTACAGACGAACGACGCGTTAGGTAGTGCGTTCAACTGGGTTTACTTTGTGCCTCTCATAGTATTGGGTTCATTCTTTATGCTCAACTTAGTTCTCGGTGTCCTTAGCGGGTAAGTAACTACTTTTACTATTACTATTTCTAAGATCATCATTGAATTCTATAATTATATTTTATTTGCTTATGTTACCTTTTGTTGGCAATAATTAACCGATTTTCTGATCATAGTTACTGTTCTATAAGTAGGTATAAGGTTATTATTCTTTTGAAGTTTCTTTATTTATTTATATTCAATTGGGTGCAATGCAGAGAGTTTTCTAATGAGAGAGGACGTGTTGAACGAAGAGAGCAGTTCCAAAAGGAACGAGCTCGTCTGATGTTCAACCAGGACTTCACAGCATACCTCAACTGGATTACTGAAGCAGGTCTGACTGTGAAGACGATTTGAAGCTATAACAATCGCTACTGTAGGCTCAATAATTTGCTCGGCAAACATGGTTTCATCAAGTGTTATAACTATAAAACAAATATGTATACTAATTATTGACTTTAATAAAGTGTTAGCTTGGTTACGTATTATTTTTAAGTTTTGTTTTGTTTTAAAGTGTCCTAACACCTATATTGTTTTTCATTAAATTATAAGTATTCATTAAAACATGCTAAGTATGGGCTAGTTTGGATTTCACAACCTATCATCATGTTCACAGTGAATTCGCTAAAGAAAGAGAGAAAGTAGAAAATAGACAAGAATTTCTTAAGTTAAGAAGACAACAGCAACTCGAAAGAGAACTCAACGGTTACGTTGAGTGGATATGCAAAGCCGGTAAGTTATAGTGAATTCTTCTTCTTCCTCGTATCCTCATGGCTGAGGATCGCGACAGCATGAAGTCACTCGGTGTATCACGGCCCTCCATGCGGTACGGTTTTCGGCCATTTGGATAGATGTCTGCATGCCTGTTTGGCAGACCTCCTTAACTGCATCGGTATATCGGGTCGGTGCCACATGGCCTACGACGATAAGCTTCTCACTCAAGGTTATCCGGTTCCCGTTTGGCCACGTGTCCGAAATACTGTAGGAGACGCTGAATGCACACAGTTGATAAGCGGGTCCTAATATCCAACTAGGACATAATGGAAGCGTTGGTGAGTTGTTCCGTCTACGAGAATCCCAGCATTTTCGCCAGCACCATATCTCAAATGCATCAATCTTAGCTCGGATGCGTGCCTTCAGTGTCTGTGAATTAGATGTAAAGTAAATAATTTAAGAACACTCAATGGATCAAGTACCTAAACTAAACACTTTTTCCAGAGGAAGTTATATTAGCAGAAGAAAGAACGACAGAAGAAGAGAAAATGCACATAATAGAAGGTAACTGTTATTTTCTTTTATTAGATTAAACTAATACCTAAAATGAGCTAACACTTCTAATAATGTTTTTATCACAGCTCGAAGAAGAGCGGCAGCAAAGAAAAAGTTAAAAAACTTAGGGAAAAGTAAAAGCACCGACACTGAAGAGGAGGAGCAAGACGAAGACTGCGGTGACGACGGTCAGTATATGAAACCTCTATTCCTTACTTTTTTGTGTCCGTCATTCTCTTCGTTAACTTATCACACATCTATTAGAGTTACCCATTGAGTTACTGTATAATCGTATTTATATTCACTATTCACGTTTTTCTAATTCTAAAGCATGACCCTAGCAGCATGATTAAGGTTTCCACTTTGAAGTTCTCAGTGTTTTACAACATAATTTGTAATAGGGTTTTTACCATCGAACTTTCGGTTTCATTTGAATTATTATTATAATCTTTTATTTAGAACGAACATATACTTAAACGTATTTCATAGAATTAATCAGACGCAGTTGACTCTCTCATTCTCTACATGTTTTTCAATAATAGATCACTCAATCTGTTTTATGAATGTTGCATGATAAGTGTCGTGATCCTTTGTAAATTCTAACTCTCGTTCTCATCCATTTCCATTAAGTATTCGTACTCTATTTGTGTGTTGGTTGTTTACAGTTCCAAAGAAAAAGCAAGGTATGGGATCAAGCGTGATGCTGGTAGAATATTCCTTTTCATCTTCTATGTAGTCAAAATAGTCTAGTCTAGTCATAGATTAGGCATAGTATTTCCTTTCTGATACGACGCTAATGAACGTCCGTACGTTTACAAGTATTATATATTGAACGAACGAAAATGGTTCTATAAAACGTGCACCGTTAAATCGGTTTTAAATAATGCATTCTGTTGCATTTAAATATCGTAATATGTGTCTATTGTTTTTAATGATAAATGGAACGTTCGGGCGTCACTGTACTTTCTTCTCTGTTCCTTTACTATTCTTTCTTCTTTAGGTCTACCTTCTTCCCAACCTTCTTATTGAAAGACCCTGACCAAACAAAGCTTTAATAAAAACTATCAAGGTTACCATGAAACGTGACTTAGAAAATGTTTCTGGGGTTACGAAGTATTCCCTAAGGACAGTTGTTAGATATTCAAATGGTGCGAGTATCGGATTGCAATCTCGATTGAATTTCTACACCACTTGGATGGACCCGTCCAATTACTGAAACATAGCCGACATCCAGCTTATTTCCACTCCAAAGTATTTACACTGTACATTAAGCGCTAGTTTTCAGTAAGCTACATGTGCGTAAATCCTAGAACAATTGGCTAAATCTACCCAAATCCTATAGAAGCAATGCCATCAGCTTAATAATTTCTAAATTGTTTTAGAGACGGCGTTTAAATGTGAAATGTTTTTATGTTAACAACCTTAATTGATGTGTTGGTATTTATTTACGACAGGTTTCCTGAAAAGCAAGTCGCGGTCCGTTGGGAAGTGCGCGGATTTCTGGCGTGCCGAAAAGCGGTTCCGGTTTTGGATCCGACATACGGTGAAAACTCAGTGGTTCTACTGGTTCGTCATCGTTTTGGTGTTCTTCAACACGATATGTGTCGCCGTCGAGCATTATAAACAACCTAAGTGGCTAACCTCATTTTTATGTAAGTAACTTGTTGTTTGTTTCACTTCATATCGGTACCTACTTCTTAAGACAGCTACTACTAGTGCTAAGTACTAGTTTGAACATAAATTACATCTCATTAAGTTTTTGTTTTAAAAAAATAGGTTGTTTTAATTTCGTTATTATCTAAGTATTACTTTTAAAATGTCTACCTATAACTTAAAAATATAATTCTTGATTTTTACAGACTGTGCCGAATTTGTGTTCCTTGGTCTCTTTATGATGGAGATGTGGGTGAAGATGTATGCACTAGGCCCGCGAATATACTTCGAATCCTCGTTCAACCGATTCGATTGTGTGGTTATATCGGGCTCCATCTTCGAAGTCGTATGGTCGGAAGTCAAAGGTGGTTCCTTCGGCCTCTCTGTCCTTAGAGCGTTAAGACTGCTAAGAATATTCAAGGTTTGTACTACAGACTCAAACAAGCTTTATGCAGGTCTAAAGCGTCTTCGACATCGATTTTATTAAAATTCGTCTTTCTTGTTTCAGGTCACTAAGTACTGGTCTTCACTAAGAAATCTAGTGATATCACTCCTTAACTCTATGAGATCTATCATCTCGCTGTTGTTCCTCCTGTTCTTGTTCATCCTTATTTTTGCGCTGCTCGGCATGCAACTCTTCGGAGGTCAATTCAACTTCGAGGATGGCACGCCGCCCACCAACTTCAATACCTTTCCCATCGCGCTGCTAACTGTCTTCCAGGTTAGAAAACGTAAAAGTTGTTTCTAAAATAGTTACTTAGAAATTTGATATCATTAATTATTATTAATTACAATGGCAATTTTTTCTTTAATTGTATCAAAATATGTAGGTAATATAAAAGTTATTTTCGTGAGGCTTAGGAAGAATACAAATATTAAATGCTAAAATCCTACAGATCCTAACAGGTGAAGACTGGAACGAAGTAATGTATGATGGCATCCAGTCTCAAGGAGGCATACAGAGGGGGATGATCTACTCTTTGTACTTCGTCATCCTAGTGTTGTTCGGCAACTACACTCTGCTGAACGTGTTCCTTGCCATCGCTGTCGACAATTTAGCTAACGCTCAGGTACTCTACGTTATAGTCATTACTGTTTTGCTTTGAATCATATTTGAAATATTACGAGAAAATGGACTTTATTTTATAATTGTGTATGATTCAAAAGCAAATCTTTATGTTGTGTACAAAGTGACGAATATGCAAGACGGTGTTGTGTGTTGACGCTCACTTGTAATTCCGACGCCGCTTCTCGTGTAAATGTTGTAATTCTGTCTTTTCAGGAGTTGACAGCGGCAGAGGAGGAACAAGTCGAGGAAGACAAGGAGAAGCAGCTCCAAGTAAGTATGCTTCAATTTGTTCGTCACGCTCTGTATACTAGAATGTGAAATTCATTCTCTGGTGCTTTGAACTTTAGTTGATAGAATCACGATTTCAATGTCATAGCATGTTAAACCACTCTTCCACAAGCATTTACTATCGAGCGGTTGTTGTATGGAAGATTGGAAGTTTTCTTTAGCTGGCTCGAAATTTATATTTCATACGACAACCTCTTTTTCGGCTGATTAGGAATTGGAGAAAGAGATGGGTGCGTTACATGCGGTGGATGGCACTCCACCTGGAGTAGACTTAAGTCCTTCGTCTCCGGCCAGTAGGAAGGTAAAACCTCAATGACGGTGGTGCTAAGCTCTGCTTCGTTGTATGCATTCATGTCAACTACTTAAAATATTGTTGATATAACGATCGCAATGTTTATACTTTTATTACCTTCATCATTCGATCCTGATTAATTGCATGTATTTGCACGTAAACTCATATCATTTGTGAACGTTTTTATACCTCTTTTAAATGTTCGCTAACCTGTTTGTGCTTTAACTTCACTTATAAATCAACAATATTTTAAAACCAGTCGACCTAATGATGAACTGCTCAATGTCGCTTTTGTGGGCCAAATTTTTCCGATAGGTGTTATTTTATAATTACATTCTCAACGTATTCAAATATTACATAGATGGCTAACTGTGATTATTAGAAAATCTCAATTTTATTATTTATAGCTGAAGTTATCAATTATAATATTATCGCTAGGAAACCAATCATTCATGCTGTTCTATGATTTACTTATTTGGTTTTATTGTATTGGATGGAAGCTAGCTACTTATGTCAATAAATTCAATTGTATTGATTTTCAAATTTTGCATGTTTTGAGGTTATGCTGAGTAGTTTGTTCTTATGGTGTACTTGACAAATTTGCTATTATAATAACATCAAGAATAAGGAGAGGTATTTTATTGATAATTAATTTAATAAAAATATTGTGTATGGTGCTACTAATAGTTTAGAAGATTTATTTGAAGAACAAAAGTAAAATAGCATAGAGCTAGTCTGTCTGTTGTTGAAGTATAACTGATGAGAGTATTTAAATAGTGTTGGTTAACGCTACATCATTAGAAATCATTTTTTATCAAAAGTCTTTGATTTTTTTGTACCTAGATGAAACTTATTCCCGCTACTTTATTAAAATAGCAGTGACTGGGACGACTTTTCTTTAGTTGACTGACTATTGTTTTAATCTTGATATGAATGGGTCTTGTCACGTTTCAGAACAAAAAGAAAGAAGTGGCCAAAAAAGATGAGGATGAGGAGATAACAGATGGACCAAAACCAATGCTGCCATATTCGTCCATGTTTATTTTGTCACCTACTAATCCGTAAGTCTAAATGATGAATTTCTTTTCACATTTAATTCAAATGTCGCTATGGGTCACTAAACACATTATTTGTTTCTTTACAGAATTAGGCGAGGCGCACACTGGGTTGTAAATTTAAGATATTTTGATTTTTTTATTATGATAGTTATATGTCTGAGTTCTGCGGCTTTAGCAGCTGAAGATCCAGTATATGAAGACAGTGAAAGGTAAGGTTTAGATCTTAATACAAACTTACATTTATATGTTTCAGTTCATGTTAATTGATGCTCTACTTTATTTGCCCCTAAAAACCTAAGAAGACGATAGCTATATACTTTAGTTTAGTTAATTTTGGACCAAGATTGTTTTAAGTTTAATAGCCAAGATTTCCTGCAAACATAGTTTTTTTCCACAGAAATAAAGTGCTAAACTGGTTCGACTACGCGTTCACGGGCGTGTTCACCGTGGAAATGCTGCTGAAGATAGTCGATCTTGGCATACTGTTCCACCCGGGCGCGTACTTGCGCGACCTGTGGAACATTATGGACGCCACGGTCGTTATCTGTGCCCTTGTCAGCTTCGGTTTCGAGATCGGGTACGTATTTATGTGGTAACCACCTTCATCATCTTTCTTTCATTTTTCCTGTTATTCGTCATCTCACCATTAACTACTTTTTTAATCAAAGCGTTTTTCACATGATATACTTGTCCATATTTTCTGCGATCTTTCTCTTCATCTCAATCTTTATGTCTCCAATCTAAAGCTCTCGTTATGAGGATTAATATACGTTCACTTTGTTTCAGAGGTGTTAAAAAAGGGGCGGGGCAGAATCTTTCCACGATAAAGTCGTTAAGAGTGTTAAGAGTGCTCAGACCATTGAAAACTATAAAACGTGTTCCAAAGCTAAAAGCAGTGTTTGACTGTGTTGTGAACTCTTTGAAAAATGTCATCAACATTCTCATTGTGTACATATTGTTTCAATTCATATTCGCTGTAATTGCAGTTCAACTTTTTAATGGTAAATTTTTTCACTGCAACGATATCAGTAAGAATACATTTGAAGACTGCCAGTGAGTATTATGTTTGGATTTTATCTTTATATTTCTATTAGGTACTTTTATGGCCATCAGCCATTTTTATTGTCTCCTATGTTGAGGCACAGGCTTTCCTAACCCTTCACACCAAGCCCAATTCTAATTATAAGTTTTCTAATAAATTCCAAAGAATGATATGCAAAATGGGCCCAGCACTGTAGCCTTTTCTACCTATCGGAAAATGTATACCGTACATAGCACTACTTTTTATTATATGGACGCATGTCTGTAGGTTATCTATATATATAAAAGGGAAAATCACTCACTCACTCACTCACTCACTCACTGATCACGAAATCTCAGAAACTACAAGTGCTAGGAGTCTCAAATTTTGCATGGGGGCTCCTTTTAGGGCGTAGGTGCTCACTAAGACGGGATTTTGCGAAATTCAACCCCTAAAGGGGTGAAACAGGGTGGCAAAGTTTGTATGGGAGGACGCGATTCCTTGGCCCGATTGACTTGAAATTTGGCATAGACATTCTGTCACAAAATTAATTGAACACGTGTTTCGTATTTTTTTAATATTTATCACCTAACAGGGTTAAAAAGTGATATAAAGCTAATTTTGCTGTGATTGACTTCGACGTCGGAATTGAAACTTTTTTGTGCATTTGATCGATTAATTAAGAAAAATAAATATCATTTGTCATCTCAATATATTACATTCTCAATATATTACATTCTCTTTGGTCATTTCCCCTGAGAGTAGGTAGAATGCATTTCATTGAATAGTACCTATGGCGTTATGTTGGCAGTGCTGTCATTTTTTCCTTCCTTGCGTTGTAATAAGGTGCAAAATTATTCCATCTAATTATCAGTTTCATTTTAAAAGAATACAATATTCGGTCAAGTCGTCTATGCTATGACAATTAATAAAGCACTGCGACAAAGTTTAAGAGCGGCTGGTGTAGATCTGCAGTGATTGTTTCTCCCATGGTCAGCTCTAATGTCGCCTTCTCGAGAGTCAGCTCGCCGAATAACCTTTTTATTTTGCAACCGGATAACATGACAAGAAATGTGGTAGGTATACAATATGTTACAAAAATACCCCTAATGCCGAATATGGTATATAGAGACCATCAAACTGAACAACTTTTACTATGGGACCAACTCTCAAATGGCGAAAAAATAATCAGCAAAAATTCAAATTGAAAATATCAAAACATATGAAACACAATTTTGATATTTTCGATTTGAATTTTTGTACAAAACAGCTGATTTTTATTATAGAGAAGTGTTGGATGATCGAGATTGAGAATCCTGTTAATGCACAACATATTTTTATTTAGAACTAGCTGCACCCGGCATGCGTATATTGCAATGCTCCGTTTTTTTAGCCAGGGACTTTCTCGGTCGTAAGCCAAAGTTTCATCATAATCGGATCAATGGTTTAAGAGTCCCGCCGTCTGTACACTTAGATCTTTTAAACTATGCATAAAAAACCGCATCAAAATCGGTCCATAAGTTTGGGAGCTAGGTTGCCTCAAACAGACAGACACACACAAGTCAAACTTATAACACCCCTTGCGTATGTTGTGTACGTCGTATATACATATAGTGGTGGCCACGTAATTAAGGACACAAGTCGATTTTCATACAAACGTGGTAATTTTGAAGTCTCGGTTTTCCGCTAGGGATTGAACTAGCTGTGATCTGATGATGGCCATCCAGGGAGTGAATGGAGAAGATTATGATAGCAATACACACCCAACTGATCTGGTCAGCATTCTAAGAGATGTAAGCATAAGAATTTACAGTTGCAAGTTTTCATACATTTCTATACTATATTCGCGGTTTTTTTAAACATATCCTTACAGCTTTTAAAATGCTGGTCAGATCACTTGGGTGTGTATAGAAATCTGGATCTCCTCCATTCACTCCCTGGATGGCCATCACCAGATCACCGCTCGGTCAATCCCTGGCGGAGAAACAATGCTTAAAAGTTACTTCGTTTGTATGAAAATCGACTGGCGTCCTTAATTTTGTGACCACTACTATACCTATATAGATATCCTGTAGTATAGTCTAATAACTTCACACTCACCACATTAGTACCTACATTGTACCCGTGCGAAGCCGGGGCGGGCCACTAGTCAAATATAAAAGTTAGAGCATTTAAAAAATCCAATACGCAATACTATTAAAACACCATTGAGACACTATTGCTAACATTAGAAGAATCGAGACCATATTTCATACTTGCGATAAAATTAATTACTTAGTTCATTCTTCGTTCTTAATTAACTCATTCATAGACAGATCAACTCGTAAATAGTTTATGATGCTACAACTCTGGGCCCAACACCCTTATATTTTTGCACATCATTCTTTAACTTAATAATGTCATTTTCAGAGGGTCGTATTTCGAATACGAGCCAAACACCCTACTACCCCGAATATGTCCGCGACAGTGGATGACACAGCACTTCCACTACGACAACGTGGCGTCAGCGATGCTCACGCTGTTCGCGGTACAGACGGGTGAAGGATGGCCCCAGTAAGTATTCCTAATGTTTCTCCAGTGAGGGCTAAGATACTTTATCTATATTCAAATATATGGAAAATTCGGACGAAGTTAGCGTTTGGCCCCTCAGTTACTTGGGTATATTACAGCCCCAAAAGTAGCTGTACACTTTGCCACATCAATATAACTAATATAAAAATATTTGGCGCAATATGATAGGTACTCGATCGTTCCACCTAAATGAATAGATAGAATATAAAAGCAGCTGAAGTTATTAACTTTTACAACAGCAACAATAAATGTCAGTCAAAGTCATCATGAACATTTTAAATTTCAGGGTATTGCAAAACTCAATGGCCGCTACGTACGAAGACAGGGGACCCATACAAAATTTTCGAATAGAAATGTCCATATTTTATATCGTTTACTTTGTGGTGTTTCCGTTCTTCTTTGTTAACATATTCGTAGCTCTGATAATTATCACATTTCAAGAGCAAGGTGAAGCTGAATTGCAAGACGGTGAAATAGATAAGAATCAGGTAAGTTTACTTACAGCAGGTCTTAGTGAAATATGTCAATTAGGAACAAGATTGACTCAAATGTATTGACTTTCCAGAAATCATGTATAGACTTCACGATAGAAGCGCGACCTCTCGAGAGGTATATGCCAAGCAAAAGGGCGAGTTTTAAGTACAAAGTGTGGAGAATAGTAGTCTCTACGCCCTTCGAGTACTTCATAATGACTCTCATCGTACTCAACACTTTGTTGCTCATGATGAAGGTATGTATTTCCAAACTTCTATGTGTTAGAATTAATTTACTTAAAATATATCATAATGTTAGGTACAAACTAAAGTAAACACTCGTTTTCTAAGTGATCATAACAAATAACATACATACAAATAAATGTAGCACCATAAATGTGAATGTAGAAATGGTCACTAAGTAATTGAGATAGTAGCTAAGAAGTCACAGTCACAACAGTGGAGATTTAGAATAGTGGACAAATCCATGACATCACTGAAGCTTGCACTGAACCTCACTAGAGAGTTAAGTATGTATGTCTGAAATACCCAAAGCAATATTCTACCTTGAAAATGATAAAATTTAGTATGAAGAAGTTTACATTTACTTGTGGTTCATGTGTTTAATACGTGTTAGCACTTTTAGCCCTAAATAGAGTAGCTATTTAAGATACACAATTATTATTGTCTGTGATATATGTTTTAACCCCGCCATGACTCTTTAAAAAATCCTACTCTGATGCTACAAGTGCTACATTATTGGCGAATTATTAGTACTGCCTTTAATATAAAAATGTACCAGACACAAACAATACACACATACTCATACAATTACGAACACCGACTACATGGTATTATACATGGTATATATAGGTATACAACGTCAAAACACATTAGAAATCGTCGTATATGAAACTGAGCCAATCCCGTCAAGTGTACCGCCAAATTATTTATTTTTATCCTGTGTTTTGTTGAGTATCCTTTGTGAATCCTTGCTTGTTGTTTATTCATTACATGTGGTTGTGTATCAGTGTTTACTGCACGGTATACCTGTCCCTCCTACACGTTTACGGCACAAGAAACACCAAAATTTTGATCGGTTATTTGTGCTTGAGAATGCACACCATTTCCGGGAACAGGTTGTTGTAGCATGGGCCATAAGTATATGTTGTTCGTGTTGCATGACCTTTATTTAAGATATACTCCTAATCGTCTTTATGTGAACATTCTGCATGCTTGGTGGAATGGCCTACTGCCAGGCGTGTCTTTTGGTGGCTAATAGCTGCTTTGTATTTTAATTGGAAATTAAAAATTTGGAGATCTTGTTCTATATGATCTATAAAAACCTAAGTAATGTACAAATCCCTTCAATCTTCATAATCATGTGACTTTCTATTATGGTAGATAATTATTTCTGTATACATTATAATTCGAGGTTCAATCGACATTGCGTTCGTAATATTGGCAACATAACTCTTCATTTCACTCTAACCCTGTGTATTTTATTTTTCCCTTCTGTACGATTTTAGCACGTCTCCTACCAAGTCCATAATACATCCTCCTCTTCATTTACCCATTCAAATAATTGACTGAAACGTATTCCATGTAAAAGCACTGAACTAATCTACGGACCCACATTTCTATACAATATCCATTATTTACATCACAACAATACTTCTTATTTTCCAATACCTATGTATTAAATAACGAGTACCTATGTATTTTCATTGCCATGGGCTTATCCAATACTCCCGGCACGTCTTCTCAAAATGGCAGTACTATAATCAAAATGACGTCTACGCGGATGTCCTCAAGTATTCGAATATGGGGTTTACTGGAATGTTTTCTGTGGAAACGGTGTTGAAAATCGTCGCTTACGGTGTCAAAGTAAGTACACAAACACACAGTTTGGACTGACACTACAATTTTGTAACAACGGTTTGATAGTTAATAATAGGTACAAATGTACTCTTTCTGTTATTAACATGATTATTTTATCTATTTACATGACTGTATGGGAATATTTCCAGTCGAGTAAATATACTTAATCCCTTCCCGAGTATCCATAACTGATTTCTCTCTAATACTGTTAATGATAACGTTAATTTATTTGCGAATAACTGTAACGCATGGCTTTTTCCTCCTGCATGTAGCACTTACACGCCTATGGTGAAAACTTATCTGATTTGTTTCTCAATCGCACGGATTTGAAGATATAGGTAAGGCAAGATATTGTTTTTCCAACAAACTGGCCAGAAATGGATGGACAACAAAACCAGGTAAGTGGATTTGCTTGTTCAACCGGCGAAGCAGGATGACTGTCGTGACCCCTGTGCATGTTTGTAAGTCTGAATGCATGCAGCACGTGCACATTATGCCACTGAACTATCAATACATGATCACTACAATCTTATTTGGGCTCAAAACGAAGACAAGAAACAAGACACACACACAGGCCGCTACACTCATCGTTACATAATAGTACTTTTATAAGAGTTTGTTTGGTATACAAAATTAGATAATGGCTAGGATTTTAATTTTTTAGATTAACCAAAGCTAAATGCTAGAACTTTTTACTAAGTATGTAGTGTTGGATTCGGTCACAATTTAATCAATAGCGCAAATTCAATTAAGTAAAGTAACATCTGGCATTTAGCTTTCACATAATTTATAATGTTTTGCGTTAAGGTTAAAAAATGGTATTGATTTTGTGGTAGTTTCACGAGGGTCCAACAGAACTCATGGACACGTTAACATTCATGAACCTCGTCTTTACGTTCTTCTTTCTTCTCGAGACCATTTTGAAGCTGATTGCCTTCGGATGTACGGTAAGAATGAACAGTTTTGTATTACATTAAATAGAATCATAAAGATTAACGATTATGTACCACTTGTCACTTTGTAGCCATTTGGTACAATGCCTTTCATGACGAGTACAATAATGCAAACATTGTAATTTTTGAGCAGAAATATGGTTACTGTACGTTTGAGTAAAGATTTAGAAACGTTGAAGATAAATAGATTCAATGTTTGCATACAGTACCGTCAATACACATTCATTTTTTATACATTTTAACTTAGATTATTAGCTAATAATATTCAATATTGACTTGAATATATTTAACGCTAGAAATCGTATAGGAAGTTTATAATGCTTATTTTGAACAAAAAATGGGTTTCAATAGTTTTATAGCATTCAATTTCTAGATTCATATGCAAAATATTTTTTGATCATTAAATAGATATAAATTTGAGAGAAATGTCCTGTCCTATCCCGATACAAAGCAAATCCTTTGAGCATCTAGATAAGTACTTATTATAAATAGAAAGTGTACATTTGTATACAATCTGCGATGCGATATTGTTTTTGTAAAATAATTGCATCTTTATTAGAGCCGAGCCCTGAGAATCCTTTTTATATATTATCTAACAATATATTTTATTTACAGAACTTTTTCAAAGACCCATGGAATACATTTGATTTCATAACGGTCATTGGAAGTATTATTGACGCCCTCATTATGGAATTTGGCGTGAGTACCTTCATTTATCTAATAACTGGACAGTCATTTGCCTCTAACCATTTTTAAAGAGATAACTTTGCTGGCGTATTCATTTATAATTTTAACATGATCATAAAAGGTATAATCCTGATTGCAGACCGACCTCGCTGAAAACTGTGCTGACATATCCTGTCAGCAGGTAACGATATGAGATTTGATTGCTAGGAAATTTAGAGTTTTGTAACAGAACTATTATTGGTTTTAGAAACAATGTAAATATTGGAAAACAGTTTCCGAAAAGTAGTGCTAGTCAAAATTAGAAATAGGATGTATAGACATTTTGTAGTAATAATATTGGTTACTTGGTATGCTAGGGAAAATTTTGGGGTTGTTGTTAGATATTATGACGAACCGAAGTTAATCGTTTTGTTTATTGGTAAATATCGTTAGTCTTCGTGTGATGTTCTGTATTCAAGATGATAATAAATAATAGAAGTGTATTTTTGTAGTGTTAAACAATGATTAATCATTTCCTAATTTTATTACTTTCTTTATTTACTGATATCATTTACTTTTATAACTTTAGTCCTAATTAACAATTCCATTAGACAAAAATTTCATGGTAGATTTTATAATGAATTTGGTATTGCTAAATGTACTCAAAGCTTTATGTATAACCTAACTACGCTCATCAATATTTTTATGGAGTATCAAAAATATTGGCTATGCAAGATTTTTCGTAGTTGTAATTTACAATGCGATAAAATTGACAATAGACAGTGATCCGCTGCAACTTCACTCAAAAATGTATGGGAAAGAGAAAATTTTACAGATTAAAATACGTCGTTTTGTCAACTATTTAGTACCTGATCTGAGGTTTTGTACCGCAAGCACTCAGTTGGACATTGTGAATTTAATCGCTTTGTATACTTTGCTAGTGATATAAAGATTTTGTAATTAAAAATCTATGATAAAAGCTGGAATTCTTAAAACTCAGCAATTTTTTTCGTTACTGAGAATGTTTTCTTTTAGACACGTTTGGATTTATTTTAGCTGCTTCTTATTTGTCAATTTCGTAACGAGGGTTATATAATAATTCCAGGAGAACACTTTCAACGTCGGTTTCCTTCGCCTGTTCCGGGCCGCGCGACTGATCAAGCTGCTCAGACAGGGTTACACCATTCGGATACTACTCTGGACGTTCGTGCAGAGTTTCAAAGCCTTACCCTACGTGTGCCTTCTCATCGCGATGTTATTCTTCATCTATGCCATCATCGGGATGCAGGTCTGTGAATTCATTTCTTCTGTCGATTAGTTATTACTTATCTATGTTTAACATTATTAAAATAATGTGACATTAATTAGATACCGACTCTTTTTGGGGGAAATAGACCTAGATGATTAACCATTTTTTCACAAAACAAGACACGATAAATTTTAATTAAATCTGTATGTGTAAGTACATTAGATAATATACATAATTTTACAAATTAGCAATAGACTCTTACTTAGTTCTGGGGCTTGTAAACGCTAGGTTCGAATAGATTTATAGATCTCTCCTTTTGCTCGTTATCCGACCTTACATCAAACACTGGCCTTTGTAGATGCTTCTTCGACTAATGTTGAAGCATTCCATTTTATTCATGTTATCACTCAAGTTCAAATAGACCCTTCATTATTAGTTCTACCAACATAACATGAATTTCGAGGCTTCCAACAGAACGAGATGGAGGTTGAAAGGTATGAACACTGACACGTTTCTAATGGCAGGTTTTCGGAAACATCCAATACGATCCAGACAGTGCCATCAACAGGCACAACAACTTCCGATCTTTCGTGGGGGCACTCTTGCTTCTATTTCGGTGAGAGTATTTCACGCGTAGTAGTACCGACCATAATTACAACACGTCACATCGGCGTAGCCACCAATCGTACGAGGAGCGGATCGCTCACAATTACAATATTTAGCGCATGGCACATAAAACTTGGTCGGATTTTGCATCTTGTAAACTCGATTCATTTCGCGGTCACTGCCGAAAATCTGTCTCTCTGTCTATCAGTGTTACATGTACCAATTACACATAGATCACTATACATTCCGGATAAAACCATCATTACAAAATTATGAAGTAGCTTTAGCGGATCCTTAGTCGTTACTTAATTATTTTTATTAACTGTACTGTACCTTACATTGGAAATGCATCTCTTTGTACCAAAACTTTGCTTTCATACCGTAAACCTAGTTCTAGAAATAGACACGTCATTTAGGTAGAGTCTAATAGTTTGTAATGTGCATTGGGGTCTGGAGCATAGGATGTTTGGGACACATTTAATTTGCACACAATGCTGATTTTCTGTTGTATCTGCTTGGACACAGGTGTTTGGCAATATAGAGTTATCACCCGAGTCAGATTTGAACAGACACAACAATTTTCAAAGTTTCATCCAAGCACTTATGCTGCTGTTCAGGTAAGCAATGTTTTATTTGTACACCCATTAAATTTCGGATCAAATTATTTAACTAATCACTGGCAATACTAATTGATTATTACGCAGATATAGTTTATGACAACAAAATTAAAGCTCTGCAAAGTCAAGGTGCTTTCAACAAAGATTTATAAATGCATGCAAATACAATCACAATGGTTTCTATCACGTAGAGAACACTGACTGATATTGATACAAAATGATAGATTTCATGATAAATTATTTAAGCGAATATTTTACTGATTTAAGTTAACGTCGTATAATATTATACCATTCGCTGTGAGCCACTTTATGTCCAGATGCGCGACGGGTGAGTCGTGGCCAAACATCATGCTGGCGTGTCTCAAACCGGCCAAGTGCGCCAAGACCCCGGAACAGCCCGGGAAATCGGCCAACGAAATCTGCGGTAGCACACTCGCCTACGCATACTTCGTGTCATTCATATTCTTCTGTTCGTTTCTTGTAAGTTTATTTGACTAAATCCACTCACATGTAATCGATATATTTTGCTTTAATCATTTACTACTTTTGAGGATAATTTGCAAAATCTGCGAGTCTACATTATTGCAAACCTGTAGTACAATGATTCTTCAACACACGGGTTATGTTATTATGTGTCTCTGATATTACAAATATCTGCATCTTCTCTTCTAGATGTTGAACTTGTTCGTTGCCGTCATTATGGATAACTTCGACTATCTAACAAGAGATTCGTCCATTCTTGGCGCGCATCATCTTGATGAATTTGTTAGGATATGGGCTGAATACGATCCAAACGCTACGTAAGTTTTATCATCGATTTTCTAATTAAAATCACTAATTCAATGTTTATAGCATCAGCATATAAACACGTAACCTATTTTTTTTTATATGCCAGTGGGAAGATCCTTTATACCGAGATGTATGATATGTTGAAAAATATGGATCCACCATTGGGGTTTGGTAATAAGTGTCCAAATAGACTAGCGTATAAGAAGCTAATTAGAATGAATATGCCGCTAGATGAAGAGGGAAAAGTAAATTTTACAACAACACTATTTGCCTTAATTCGGGAAAACCTGAACATCAAGATGAGATCAGGTAAGATACAAACTAAATGATATTTTGAAACACTTATAGCGCAGTTTCAAATAGTTTTGATGCTTAAATCTACTTGTTAAACATTGGCAGCTGAAGAAATGGACCAAGCAGACCAAGAACTAAGAGAAACTATAACTCACATATGGCCACTCCAAGCGAAGAAAATGTTAGATTTGTTGGTGCCTCGAAACGATGTACTCAATGCAGGAAAACTGACCGTGGGAAAGATCTACGCGGGACTACTCATTTTAGAGAGTTGGAGATCAACTAGGTTTGGCCAGACTGAACCACAAGGTGTTCCGGTAAGTACATGTATTTTTCCCAATGCACCATACTTTGTTCAAGTTCAATGCAACATCTTGACAACTCGTTCCTTGTAGTTATGTTATCAATGAAGCCAGAGTAAACCGTGTGGCTTTTGCCTAATGTGTTTCTAAGTACAACCTATACCTACTGTAAAACTTGAGCCAAATGTAACTACATATTATGTGGGTAGGTAATACTACATGTTTAAAAGTAGTGTTTGTTGATGGCCCCTTATAATTTACCCCCACACTAGATTACAATTTGAAACATCATAGTTAGTTAATAGAGTTGGTTGTGTTGTCTGTGGATGTATTGTTGTGTTCATTGACGATCCTTAAACGTTACAAATTCAAAACATTTGGTGAAAATTGTCGTCAAAATTACGAATTGGCTCATCGCTGTTTAAACATTCGGCTAAGAGAACAACAATACAGAGTCACTTTAGATGGAATCGACTCTAACGAGTCGTCTACATTGGTGGTTTACTTTTCAGGCATTCAACGAGAATAGCCCTACGGCCATTCAGCCGGTAGTATTAATATATTTTACGGATCGAACTTTGACTACTTTTTTCTTGCACTGTTCTAGATATTTTTTTGTTTTATAATAACTCTCGCATCTTGTTTAAATAATTAAATTTTGATGATTTGTTAAAAGATGTTAATTAATCGCGATAATTTAAACATGAGTTATCATATGGTCAATTGAAGAAACTTTCTTAAATTGATCACGATTTCCATTAAAGTAGTTTAGCAAATCTACTTATTGAAAGATCTAGTTTTAGTTTTTTTTATGACGCACTTGATGTAAGGGTATATTAGCTTTGGCAAAATTGTGCGCGTCTAGCACATTTTTGTCGATCAAGTGACCGTCAGGGCTTCGTAAACCACGACATAGTGACCTGTCCTATAGTTGCAAAATATTTAGTATTTAGACGAGTGTGTCTGCATTGAGGATTTGATTGGACTTGTCTAGTAGTGTTAGAAGTTTGTCCTTTTTGTAGTTTGTTTATGTCTTCCCAATTTGTGTCGTCTGAACTTTCCATTTACCGCTCGCTGTCTTTTAGTGATACCTACACTCTGCATTGAATTTTACTTTGTTACAATTTAGGTACCATTTTCATACTGTTCATAGGATTGTGCATGTTTTTCCTTGAGATTGTTTTGAACTATAACTTGAAGCCGATTTTGTTTATACCTACTTTGGCTTTTCTGGGTGTGATTTAATATTTCGTTTGAATTAGGTACATTTTGGCTCAATCAAGAAACCATTTTAGAAGCCTTCAAAATAAATGGTTAAGACATACTCTGCTTACCCGCTACGTTCTTTTTGCCTTTTCCTGTAATTTTTGTACCATAGCCTAATCATACTTGACAACGAAACGATTTTGACCCTAAGATCTGCGCATGCTGGTGAAAATTGAAATTCGATTCTGGAAAGTGAATGCACTACTGAATTCGCTGACATATATTTCGCCTCTGGCTTCAATCTTGCACATGATTTTAAGGCACTATTTAATTATTAAATTTTGAAAAAGATGCTTTGTAATTTACAGCTCCTTATTTATTCCGAATTAATGGTAATAATAATGTATAATACTAAAATACAACGACAAACAATACTTTACAAAAAATCTACTTACATGCAACAACTAATAATATGTTACAAGTATTATCTTCTCAGATATTCCAAACTGCATTCACCTTCACAACACAGAAACATTTGCTTTCAATTGTGTCCATTTGTTGGAATTCTCACACATGACAAACACACACTGTTGACACGGTAAAGAACTCCAGCATGGACATGATGTATGGGATTGCGCAAACTCATGTAGGCTTTAGCCGTTAGTTGAGTCCAAGGGTTGGGCTTTGTGTGACATGAGCGTGCGCAAGTGTTCGGGTGGGTGACCGAATGCGTGGTGCAGAAGGCGTCGTTCTTTAACTGCCTCCTGGACGTGGCGGCTGGACTGGGCCCTGGAGGCTCACGTGCGGGCTCTCTCAGCCACGAAGGGCCCCCTATAGCTGCTACAGAAGCCCATACGGATGATCCTCATACACTAGCCAACCTCGCAAGACGCAGCACACGAAAATCTCACAAGTAAGTAAACAAAATATAAACTACAGTAATAGTAGCTTCATTAATACAAGGCAGCTATTTCTTTTTTAATTTCGGTACTGCGTGTGTATAGAATGTCAATATAAACTCGTTTTGAAGTTTATAATTCGAACTTAACTGTATGAGAGTCTACTCTATCTATAAAAGTATATAATATTATGTTCTATTGGTAATCAAATGATCGCTAACTTTGTTCTTAATAAATGTAATATTTTCGAATCCTATTAAATGTAACAAATTAAACTATTTTTTATATTGTGTGATAATTTTGCCTAAACAGATATCGAGATAGGTAATATAAAATTATCATTGAGTTTCTTTTGTTACAGGAACAATAAAAAGGTGAATACCGAAGTAGGATGAAAATGAAATCGATCCTAAATGTCGTACTACCCTCAATCAGACGCTAAAGATAGTTTTTGTCAAGTGCTGTCGATGTTCCCACCAATATCACTAGAAAACAAACCAAAATTCAGTTAATACACTAATTTATTATTACATAATACTACAATTGGCAACAGTTTATGGAAATAACCAACGTGATGTTGTGGGTTAAGATGTTGTTCTATGTATATGCTAATTAAGTGGGTGTACTTCTAGAAAATGTTACATCGATGCATTTACTTCCGTCATAGACAGTCGATGTTGTAAATTTTGTGTTGAGAGCTTTGTTTGAGTGTTGACCATAACAGTTCATAGGTTTACTATATATTTGTTGTTTAAATAGATAATTTTGACAAATTCAACGACAATTTGTTTTAGGTAAATAAAAAAAGTATTTTAGGGCCATAGGCTTTTTTAGAATTATTTATTGGTGCAGTTATTTAATGGTAACAATTTTAAAGTTACAGATCGTTGTTGATGTTATGGTAAAGTTTTCAGTAACATAGGCTACCTACATACATTCTTATAGTAGATAATGTTTTAGCAATGTTTAGTGTCCTGAAAATATATCTCGAGATATAGAGTTAGTGAATGCCTTCGGAGAATTATTATATATTGGTGGTTTTCTAAAGATATTTGTAGACATAGCACATTCACATACATTTTACATACCAAACATATCTACAACCCTCTGTCGTAATATCTAACATGACACGAAAACAAATTAATACCTATATACCTACCTAGAACTTGCATGTCTTATAAAGCATGATACTTCGTTTGCCACGTAGATAGCAAAAGGTAAGTATAATGAATTACCAATAACGATTTTGCACAGGCACATTTTTTGCATGATTGAATCGCAAAAATATAGCACGGTGTGCATGTATTATTGCCCAATGATGAGATTTTTGTAAATATGGGACAGATTTATTAGTCTAGAATATTATTTGAATAATGGCCTATTTCACCACCCTTTTGTGAAATCAGCTTAACAATATTTTTCAGGTCACAACAAAGAAATAAACATCCTGCCTTTTATGCGCGGTATATGATACAGATATTAGTTTAATATTTTTTTAGAGGTGATGGAATCGGCCCTTTGTTCATAACGTCTGTTGTCCAGCAAATTCTTATTGAACATTTTTGTAGGTATTGGAACTACAAGGGTCGCAACACGCGTCAATGGAGTCTCTTGATGAAGCTCGGTTACAAGCACCCCACACATACCAGAATGGTCACCATGAAAGATCTTCTAGTTTAAGGTAAAATAATTGTAAATACTACCTATATTTGTACACATTGATCATTTGGTTTTTATTTTGTTATTTCCTTATCATTTTGTTTTGTAGTGCCATCGAAGAAGAAATTGATCTCAAAGTAATCGTAGTGAGAAATGGTATGTTTGTCACGCACGCGTTAAATATGAACCAGACCATAACCCCATACTTGTTTGTACACTAACTGCCATGCCTTATAAAACCATCGTAACCCTGATTAATTAGTATAACTGAATGCTGCATGATCCCTTTTCTAAATAATTAACCTTATGTCTTACTTACACTAAATGGTAAGTATTGTTTATTTACAGACGGACACCAAGTCCAAGAAGACGAGGTCAATACGGAGGCTACCATCACGATATCGGGTTCTCCGACACTGTCAGCAACGTCGTCGAGATAGTCAAGCATGAACATCAAAGGCACGGGCGAACGCATCGGGCTCCCCACCACTATCATCCGCATGGTAGGCGCACATTTTATCCCAAAAATAGCTAAAACTGCTACTTAATAAATGAACCTATGAGATAAAATACTTTTTAACGGATACTAGCGCAGTTTTATTGAAAGTACTTCAGTAATTACTTGGTATTTGGTCTGATTTTTTATTTTCCTGACGTTTCGGCACCTTTGTAGCTGCCGTGATCACGGGAGACTGAAGCTGCAAAGGTGCCGAATCGTCGGGAAAATAATAAATCAAACCAAATACCAACTAATTACCAAATTACTTTCAATAAACCCGCGCTAGTATCCGTCAAAAAGTGTTTTATCTCATGTCTAGTGAGCGCGTAAGCTTGAGAGGTGAAAATGATATTACCTATTTTAAATATTTAAAATGTAAGTCAAAAGTGAAATGTAAATCTGACGATAGTTATGATGCAGATTCATTTAGACATCAATGTAAATACCTAGTATAGAATTTAAGCATATTTAGTCCATAATATATTCTCACAAATCGGATTTACCATTCACTGGCTTAATGCTACTGCAGAATCCATTACAATATTGTGTCCCTGAACCTTGAAAGTAATTATCACGTTTGATTTTATTAAGCTTCCTTATGAGCTAAATGCCTCTAAATATGTATCTATCATATTTATTTTATTCCTGTAGTGTTCATACCGTACATTTACCGTTAACATACCTACCCGTTTTGTTTAGCTTCAAATCAATCGAACCTTAACAGTTTTGCAAACATTTTTCTTCTCATGAAGGTACTCTGAAAGTTTTGTGAGAAGATGGGAAGTCTAGCTTACCAGTAGTTGTAGATATTCATGTTTTAGTAGTTGTAGTTTTAAGAAATATTTCAGGAGCTAAGACGTTATTCCATACATAACCGAGCTCATAAATTAGAAATATAGAATGTAAATCCTAGCTATATTGAACATTTCCACAAAGCTAGTTTTGTAACATGACATAGCTACTTAGCTTATATATACAACTGCTCATCCTAATAACAATGTTGCTCATATATGAAATTGTCAGAGAATCCATAAACACTTATACAATCAGGCCACATCATTCTACATTTTAGATGTAAGTGAAAAGGTATTGGCATTTGAGACAATTGAAAAGCCATACGAATTTTTGTCAACCGAAGAACCATTGGCCATATTGTGAACATCGATATCAATATATTGTTTATGAAAAGTGAAATTATTTGCCTGCTGCATGCTACAGTTTGGTGCCCATTTGAATACAGTATTGTTCTTATTTGCACATATTGACTGCTTCATTCATGGGAGCCTCACGAAACAAGAGGTGCCTGAAACGCATGCACTTAAACGATCTCACTTATATCATGCAGCATGCAAAAGCTTAATTGACTTATATTTTTATTTTTATATTTTCTGCAGTAGACGGCTGTAGTTATATAATACTTACTATAATAAATGTAATAAAAACGGATTTAACAAACAATAATGTATCGTTTTTGGGTTACAGTACTGTTCAATACAAAATATTATAGTCACTGGACACACATTATTGACCAGATTTGAAAACCACTCCTTCTTCGCCCTTTTCGTGTGCATCAGCTCATACTTTTTTACCACTTTAACAAGACACCCCAAAACTTTTAGAGTCACCTTTGTGGGTAGGAAAAAGAACGGTAGTTCGACGGGCATAGGTTTTAGCGTGGTGGAAGGTACATGAAGGTATTCCTGACAGCAGGGAAGGAGTGGAGGGCGCCGCACCCCACGACCAGCCTGAGCCAGCCCTCGCGGTCGCCCAGCCCGCCACACCACCACACTTACGGTGAGATCCACTCGCCACACACGTTGGGTCTACTCACGACTTTTATTTGAAATCGTGCAGGAGCCATATAAGAGTAGGCACTGAACGTCGAATTACCGAGTTATTTTCTAACTTTATTATTAGTAAATCATCGTCATAGCGTAAATATCGGGAAAGGCACTCAGTCCTTACTCTTTTATATTTAGTTAAATTCATTATTTAATACCGTCAAAGAAACATCCACATGCAAACATAAAACTATAGACACACTGTAGGATAAGGAGATAAAAAATGTAAAAAATAAACTAAAAAATGAAATGGATCGAATCGAGAACAATTTATATTGTAAAGCAAAGGGTCTAAGATTGCACATCATACCTAGCAAAATATGATAGAACCACCCAAAGGGTAACTTTAGACCCTTTGCTGGCAAAGTCTATGTTAGATGTTCGATAGCCAAGGGAAAAGCGTGTCAGCTGATGTTTGGGAGATTTGTAGAAGTAGAATGAAAGTGGCGTTAACTAACAATAAGAAAATTGTTTGCACATCTGTTCAACGTTTAATTCTGTATAATTTTATCACGACCCTGTTATGTTGCTTCACCTTCGATCATTCGATGTTCCCTGTGTTCGTCATTGTGTGTAAAGGATGGAACTTCAATATGATTCAAAAAGCAGTTTGGGCGCCGATAGGTGGTGATAGGGAGCGGGACCGGGAACGAGACCGCGAGTGGCGGGAGTGGCGCGAGCGATCGTGGGAACGCGAGGGCGCGCGCCGCGGCCGGGGTCGGCAGTTGCCGCCGACGCCCACGAAACCGTCCACGCTACAAGTCAAGTCGCAGCCGCCGTTTACGAGAATCAGCCACAGCCCATCACACGTAAGGATATTATAAATTACAATGCCTCTGCTAAGCAACTAATCTAGATTGAGTTCGACATACGCGTCGTAGAAGATATCGATAAGCCAGAAGAGAACGACAAGATAATGACTTACGAAAAGTAGAAGCCTTAACACGACGATGACCACGATATTACAGTAATTGATTGATAGATATTTAGAATCCAAATCTTATTCTATCTAAACTATTCTAAACCAATACTTATATATTAAACAAAATAATAAAATTTTAAACATTGCCGAACTGATTTTCCTTTTGATTCATTGCAGTTATCTCTGAGGCATACGGTGAGAGAACCCGTAGAGCCTCTACACGATGAGTATGAGTACGGCCGAGAAGTTGAAAGACTGATACACCGAGATTATAGATCTAGAGAGAGGTCAGTACTAGGATAAGGTAATATTACATTCTAGGTTCTAATGAAACCTTCAACTTTTTCTTAATTGTGTATACTGATGTTAAAGTTTGTAGCTAGAGAGCACGCAATGTTTTACAGTAAAAGTCAGTAGGTAAGCGTTAGAAAACGAATAAGTATTTTTAAAACTCAAAATAGTTTATTTATTTATTTTAGATGCAATCATGATAACTTATTTCTAATGATTACATTACCAATGCTAACAATTTACCTACCTCATGAAAACAAGAGTTGCTGATATAAATATGTGAGTTTGACAATAGCGGTATGTACAGACGCGGGCGGGGCAACGATTTGGAACGCGGCGGGGGCGGGCGAGCGTACGAAGCGCCGCTAAGCTACGAGGCAGCGCTGGCGCTAGGGCGCGGTGGCGGGGCGCGCGCGCTGCCGTCGCCCGCGGGCGCGGGGCCCGGGCCCCCGGGGGCGGCGCGGCTGCCCAACGGGTACAAGCCGCGCGCGCGCCACTCGGACTCCGACGAGGACGACTGGTGCTAGCGGCGCCGCCGCGCGCGCTCCCAGCGGGACGTGCGCGCGCCCCGAGCCGGCCCCCGCGCGCCCGCGCTCACCTTCTGACGCCCGCCCTGCCGCCGCCTCGCACGCACTTTTTATACTCGCCGACGTGTGTACATAGACGACTCTCGTTGTTCACCAGTTTGGACGTCCCTCCCGGAGCGGGACATCCGCCCCGTCGCCCCGTCGGCGACGGGCCTCCGCGAGCTATATCCAAATTCTAGTGTTTACAAAGTTTTGGAAAATTTAATTTTTAATTCGCTAAAATTTTACTCCTTGATTTATTACGGTTAAGGTGATCGGAGCGCGGAACGGAGCGAGGACCCGATCGCCGTAGGATTTTTACATTTGTGAGGCCGCTAGTCCGTTGTGTGTCCGGCGCGAGTCCGGCCGGCGCGGGCAGCGCGGGCGCCGCCGCTCCGCGCTCCAGTTAGACGTTGGAGGAACACTAGCGATTCATCGTCGAACAAATTAATACTAGAATTGTATAAAATATTTACATAGCGAATAATTTTTACTTAGTTAATATACTAAATAAATAATTAAACATTTTTTATTGAATTTGCTGTCCTTCCCCCAAGTGCTTTATACCTACGTTATTTAAATACGATTAAAGCTAAATAAATATGAATTGTATGTAACTTTGAAAATATATCTCAGAATTAAAGGATTACCTACCTAAATTGTTACATCGTGTACTGATATTGTTTCTAAGATTTTGCCGCCTGGTTTAGGTATGTGTGTGTACGATTGCAATATATTAACGACAGCAATTGTGTATCGAAATAAACCACAAACTAGTATCGATGTAAGACGTGCTATACCAACAACCAAAATGTATTTCATTCTGAAAACTGAACGTCCTTTGTATCACTCAAAAAAGAGTATTAAGGATCAAATTATCAATTCAATATTAACAATGAATGTAATCAAACTTTGTATGTATCAAAACTTACATCGAAATTCCATCAATTGTTCATCGACCTAACTTTACAATCGGCACTTTTAACCTTTCTGTTGTTTTTCTAGTAGATACCTAATGTAAAATTCAAACATACTATTTCAAAATGTTATGACGAGTGTATGTCGATGAACAGTGGGTATCTCGTTGTCGTGGGATCTCGAATAATGAAAGGATTGAAAGTAGGTATATTATTCTTTAGTAAACACATTAGCATAATTATTGTACTGCGACAGAAGTCTTATTCTGATGTTCAATTATATCTGATGTTAGTTATATTATTCTGATGTTCATCAAATCATAGATTCGATATTTTCAGTGTCCATTTGTCATCATAATTTGGCGAGTATTTCTAAAGCCATATACACGACATACACGAACATACGACATACAAATGATTAAAACAAACACATTAAAAGAAATAGTTAAATAACAATTATGGCTTTAAAAAACTCTATTGACACACACATGCACACACACACGCACACACACACACACCCACACACACACACACACACACACACACCCACACACACACACACACACACACACACACAGACACACAAACTACAGCTTGTTTCTTACTACTCACTAACTAGTCCTGTATAGCGAACTTAGTCAAACTATCTATGTCCAAAACAATATTTATTTAGCAAAAGTCATAACTTGACAATCTTTTGATTACTTTATTCGAATTTCCATGAACACGAAACCCATGCATTATAAAACTAGCCAGGCACAAAATCAATAGATTTTATGTACACTCAAGAACAGAATCGGTTTACAACTTTAATTTATTTTATAGTAATAACCCTAAAAGTGTTGCCAGGCATGTAGTTTCGTTTGTTCTTAAAGTAGCAAACCAATTCTGAAGCTGAATGTGCTGACATAAAATCTGATAACAATCGTCCTACTCCCGTTGATAATCTACTATTGAAATCTACTAGATATATGTTACGCCATCGTCATTCTTAGGCACCTGTTAGTTGTTGCTTTCGACGCCACTGTGGTACTACGAGACATAATGCAAATTAAATTATTGTAATCACTAAATGTTAAAAAATAAAGGCTCTAATTTTTTACATTTAGTGATAAGCTAGTTAAAATAATCGTATAATAACCTAAAACACAAAATATTAATTTAATACCCTCTTTCTATTCATGCTATAAATTTTATTGTTCAATAAAATGTTCATTAGTACCACAGTCACGCAGAAGACAAATTGTTCAACACCATCAATACATTTGTTGCAAGGCAAGTAGGTTACGTATGTATGACACTTTAGTACGACAAAATTGTAAATACATGATTTTCTGTGATAACATGAGGAAAAAATGAGAATATTATTATTAGAAACTGTGTGATTGCCTAGGGAAGCTGTTCATTTTTTAAAAGACTCCGTGCTTTTGGGAAGCTATTGTCAAAGACTTCACGGCATAGTTACTCAAAATTTCAAGTTTAAAGTTTTATAGCATTCATTTGTAACGTTTTACTAATACTAAACCAATAGTAAAATAATTTAAATTGTATTTTAAGGGAAAGCATACGTAATAGTATTCAAAGTCTGAGGCTAGTCATTCCTAGAGGCGCGGAAAATTGTAGAATCATTTAGTCGAATTGGATATTATTACTCTCATATTTTGATTGTTGTTGCTCGTTACGAAGGGAGGGAGCTGGTTGTATAGCTTTTATATTTTACCTCTGTTATAGTTACTAGTACAAATTGTCTACGCTGCATGCAAGGGACTTTTAGAATTACGTGCAGGACTGTCCACGGTTCAAATTAATGTCTTGAACTCGACATTAAAAAATGTATTTGAATTAATTTGAACAACTGATATTATTAATAGTTTACTGACATACCACGCTAATCTAGTTGAGTATTTAAAAATAGTATTGTTTTCAAGTATTCGCCGGCGAATGCATGTCCCATAAATATGAATTGTTGCCCTCGAACTTCAGAGTGTTAGATTTCTTCTATTGTAGATTTATTATTTATTATTATTATTGACTCATGAAGAATATTTATATTGTTATTGTATAGACGTATGAGTATTTTCGTTCTGTCATTTGTAATTGGGGTGTTAGGATGATACAATAAGCCGATGGACTTTCAATGACTGAGTGGTATAGAGATACAGAGTGCATCCCGCTTTAGTGTTTGTGACTCCCTCGTACATACATGTTTCACTAACATACGTGTATACATAAGACGTGTAAATATTGTAAAATATTACGCGACCGTTGTGTAGAGGTCGCCTGTGAAAATGTCTAGTGATATGTTACTAGTTATCTTAATGTTAGCTAGGTAATCTCGTTCCCAACTGTCCTTGAATTTAAGTTGGGTGTTTCACTGCCTTAAAGTAATAATGAGATTGACGAAACCGTTACCTTTTAATAATACAGATAAGTGGCCTCTCAATTATTCTTATACGTTTTTTATCATTCGATACACAAATCACCGCGAACGATACGGTTCCGATAGGGTTTTGTTTATCATTAGACGCCGTTATCGGAGGTATATTTTGGGAGAAGACGTTCTTAGGGATGGGGTAAATTTTTTTGGTAATTATTTTGGTTTATCGATAATTTAACTCAACTGGACTAAAAAAACATGACAAAAAAATATTTAAATTAAATTGAATCAACAGGTTTTTACATTAAAGAAGAACAGAAATAGTCTACTGGAAAAAAATGGTTAAGTAGATAAAATAATATTTGAACGCAAACATAATTTAAATCACAAAATAGAGTATATATAATACAATGTTGATTTAAACTGTTTTTATGTTCAAATATTATTTCATCTACTAAGTATTTTCTCTTCAGTAGAGTATTTCTGTTATTTTATTCTTAAATGTAAGAAAATGTTTATTCGTTTAATAAATAAAATGTATTTTTGTTATGTTATTTAATTATAGTCGAGTGAGTTAATTTATCGATAAACCAAAATAATTACCAAAAAAGTTTACCTCATCCCTAAGAACGTCTGGTCTCAAAATGTACCTCCGATAACGGCCTCTAGTTGTCATTCTACGTTCACATCGTACGAACTCTTTCACCGAGATGACAGCAGTTAATAATAAGGGATCGAAATTGTTAAATAATTATAATAATGTAATTACTCTCTTAGCTCACTTCTTAATTTTGGAAACGTTTCGGACGAGTCACTTGGCGGAGCAATAGTGAGCCGCGTGTAGTAGCCGTTTGTTACGTTAGATATCTTGTTTCGACAGTCGCTAGTTGAGATCGCCAAACCGACAGTTGGCGAGTTTAAAATTATAATACTGAAGTGAGATAAGAAAGTCTGAACCCAATATTGTCATGCCTGCCTTGTATCTGTGTAATCGCTTCACGACAATCATATTTTATATTTAAAAGTTATTATTATTGTATATTTAGCATAGAAAGTTCATCGGCATCGAGAGAGCACCATAGTATGTTTTTTGGTACGTTCCAATAACTTTACAGGATAGTGCAATCCTATTGATATTGTATTAATAAAGAACCAAACTTTAAAATTAGTACTTAAGTAATTTATTATCCTAAAACTAAAAACTATACGCATGTTTTCACTATACTGGTAAAAATGGTTATGTACAATACGAAAGAGCTACTGTTTTATAAATGAATTCTTGCTCGCCTGTAAAATTTTGCAGAATGAATCATATTATAAGATTGTACAATATGAATAAATGCAAAAAGACATTTCCTCGACACCGTGTCTTCATTCCTCGACCATATTCTAATCATATTTTTTATTTATAGTTTGTTTCCTATCACTTAATTACATAAAACATCCACCCGAATTAAAAACCTACACAACTAATAATATATCTATAATAAGTAAAAACGTTTAAACTAAATACAATAATTTATTGGATATGTAAAGAATTATTTACATAGGCCTCTCCGTTAAACAGTGTTCACTATAATTTGGAAAACGAATTTCAAAGTCAAAAATAACAAAATAATGTGGTCACATAAAATTTTTCACTCACAGTCGCAGGCGCAGCTTCGAAGACAAGATTGTCTTTGTCCTTCAGCCAGTATTTTTCCCTTTCATAATTATTTTTTCTTTATTCAATTGTCAGATGAATCCAGCACGTCTGTGTCGGTCGAGCTGATGTCTGCATCTACGTCGCTCGTAGCTTGAATAGGGTCCAGCTGAGGGTCCCCGCTGGAGTTTAGAACAGGGTTCCTCGTATTCCTTGGGCCTGGAAATACAAAATTAATTTACGAGTCATCTTAAAAATGAAAAGCTGACATTACCTATATCTATTTTTGGTTTTTATCAAGCGATACCAATAAAGTGAAGAATAAATATAATTTTGTAGGCGATTTTACACGACAAATATTCCATGAGTTCACGTTATATGTCTCTATAACTACACTTTTGTACACACGGCAGCACGGAACATACTGCAAAAATAACTTTTTTTTTACGCAGGGCATGAAGATGGACTCAAGGTACTTACGTCTGGTCTGATACATGCCGGGCGTCTGTACACTTTAAATCGAATCTTTTTTTATTGAAACGTTAAGCAGTCAAAATCGCGTCACGAATTCATCTGTAACTGAACCAGGGGGGTCTCACTCCGCGCTTAAACTTTTATATTAGCCTACTACTCACGGCTGACTCAGTCGAACTAGCGCACGAGGGATGTCATCTGTCGGTTGAGACAGAGCTACGCGACAAAAAAAGAAACGCTTCGAAGGTGCTTATAATAGGCACGCAGCGCTGTACAATTTGAAATTGTACTTAATTGCCATGCAGCAAGAGTAGCTTATTTGATTATCCTGTACGTTTATTACTATATATATATAAGGTGTTACAAAAATACCCCTAATGCCGAATATGGTATAAGTAGACCATCAAACTGTTCAACTTTTACTATGGGAACAACTCTAAAAATCAACGCGAAAAAAAAATCAGCTGTTTCATACAAAAATTAAAATCGAAAATATCAAAATGTATGAAACAGCTGATTTTTTTTTCGCGATTTCAGAGTTGATCCCACAGTAAAAGTTGATCAGTTTGATGGTCCCTACATACCATAATCGGCATTAGGGGTATTTTTGTAACACCTTGTATATTCTGTGACTGCAGTAAGTACCTGCGACAATAGCATGCGAAGTATCTGCAGCTTCCATCCGCATCGGCAGGAGCGGCACGAGGACCGATGAGCTGCCGGGCTCGCGGGTGAGATCCATCTGTGTCGTGAACGCCGTCGGGTCAATTAGGATCGCCTGCAATAAACATGGTAAAGTTTTATTTATACAAACACTTACGTGATACAAAAAAAAATTGCACTACTAAAAAAATATTTGCCAAAATAAAAATATTCCCAAGTCTATGATTTCACTAAATGTCTTATTTTACAGCTAACTTATGCAAAACAAAATATTGCTTATGTTAAGGGAATAGAGTCTAACAACTTGATGAAAAAAATGCTATTTTGTTAATGAACTTTATTTCTTTATAAGCAATATTTTGCTTTACAGGAGCTAGCTAAAACAAAGTTCGTATTTGGTATAGACTAGTATGTGTTTATTGCCAGAAGGCTGTTGTTATGTTAGCTAGTTTTCAACTTTGAAACACATATTCTATTAGAATAAAATTATTATTAATTTTAGATTAAACAAAATATTGCTTATGTTAAGGGAATAGAGACTAACAACTTGATGAAAAAAAAATGCTATTTTGTTATTGAACTTTATTCTTTTAACATGAGCAATATTTTGCTTTACAGGAGCTAGCTAAAATAAGTTCATATTTGGTATAGACTAGTATGTTTATTGCCAGAAGGCTGTTGTTATGTTAGCTAGTTTTCAACTTTGAAACACATATTCTATTAGAATAAAATTATTATCAATTTCAGATTAAACAAAATATTGCTTATGTTAAGGGAATAGAGACTAACAACTTGATGAAAAAAAAATGCTATTTTGTTATTGAACTTTATTCTTTTAACATAAGCAATATTTTGCTTTACAGGAGCTAGCTAAAATAAGTTCGTATTTGGTATAGAGTAGTATGTGTTTATTGCCAGAAGGCTGTTGTTATGTTAGCTAGTTTTCAACGGGTATTATTTTATCAATTACCTAATAAATGCATTTTCAGTGACCTAATAAATAATATTTGTTCCTAAAATAGTAGATCTGTCACTTAAATTTAATCACCAAATAATATAAAAACGCTTACCTAAATATTAATTAATAATTACTTGGAAATAATATCAATCATCAAATAATTATATTGGGTTTCTAAATAATAAAAGTGTCACTAAAACTGAATCACCAAACAATTAAAAATGTTTACCTAAAAAATATATTTGATCATTGAAAAATAATATATGAAATTTGACGAAATGGGTACAATTAATTAAATTAAACTACAATAGGTTTTAATCATATAATTTACATTTAAAATCGAAACAAAAACACTATAGTGTTTATGTGTTTACTATACTTATCTAAAACTAAACAAAACACTGCAGTCAAGTGCGAGCTGTGCGAGTTAGTTAGGTATATTTGTTACCGGCCAAACACGATTTTCAGGACAAACTAGTTTGGCCTAGGTTAAGCTAGTTCTTCCTATACGCGATGGGATTAACTGGTATAGCCTAGACCAAACTACATAGTTTGTCCTAAGCCCGATAGGATAAATCAGTTTAGGCTAGGGCAAACTAGTTGATCCTGATATAAGCATTATGGCCAAACTTGTTGATCCTGATATTTATGGAGCTTCGCTCGCTTCGCTCGCTCCGCTGCGAGTGGTCTAAACACTAACCTACCTAGTGCATTTAAATTTTCACAGCCCGCCAATTTGACTCCGCCCCTACTTAGGATTTTTTCTATTAATTAAGTGACACATCTATTATTTTGATGATTGAACGATTAAAATGTTTGTTGATTAGATTTATAAGGTGATAGATTTACTATTTTAGGTACAAATATATTATTGCTGCCAGGGACTTACTTTTTAGAGGACAGATCTTATATTTAGGTTATAGAAAAAAGTGATCAAACTATAATTTAAGAGACATATTTACATTAATACGGTGATTTATACTTAGAGACAGATTTGATAAATATGATGACTAATATATTTCTTGGGGATAGATATTATAATTTGGGTATTGCAGATTAGTGACACATCTAAACTTAGGTGACAGAAAATATTGTTCCCGTTTTCAACTGTGAAACACATATTCTATTGGAATAAAATTATTATCAATTTCAGATTAAGAGTCTTCGATATTAGATATAAGTTAAACCATATAGACCATTTTCAGTAGTGATGTCATTTCATAATGAGACAGAAAGAGGGAGATTTTAAAATCTCACCTCACTATGAGGACTAGATGAAGCGGTGGAGCTAAGCGAAGTGCCATGTCCCGAGCTGTCTTGCGAGTGGTCGCTGTGTATGCCGCGGCCGTCGCCTGCGCCCGCGCTGGCTCCCATGCCGGGCTCCACCGTGTTCCCATTCATATCGTATACCGGCTCGGCGACCGGCATCTGGTTTGATGCTAAATCATCTGATTCTTCCTCTTCGTCTTCGTCCTCATCTTCCTCTTCGACCTATGAAATAAGAGACAGTTTAGAAATAACAGTTTAACCTTATCTTTGAAATATAAAGAATTCAATTTGCTAGCAAAGTTATCGCTTAGTTGTTCTAATGTTCTGAACGTAACAAATTATTCTTTGAAACAGATAAAAGATTAAGAGTATTTATTAAATTACCGATCGTTGTCGACTTATAATTTGAAACAACCAATTGGGCACCACTGTTTCCTCATCAATCAGGCAAGACTCGTAACTTTCTGAAGATCTGCCCGATACGAAAACCTCCTCGGAAGTCTGGAAAAAAGTATTTAATGAAATATGTATTAAAGAGCATAGAAACCAGCGGGCCCAGCATGCGAGTCATGACCATTTGTGGACACTTATCTGGCGATGTCTGTCCCGCCTATACCGTACGGTGTGAGCGGGACAGACGCTGCGTTTAGGCGAGAAGAGTCAAGAACTTTTTTTCTAGGTGCGCATGCTAGGCCTACAGCTAGACAGGTATCATGTGATTGTAGTCCTATTTACTTACAGCTTGTCTTGCGAATACACATGCTCCGCTCCCTGTCTCAGAGTCCACCAGATTCACGGGATCAGGCTGGTCTCCAGTTACTGGCGCTGCATTCATAGAAAAACCACTAAATACTTGTGCCGCCAAAGGTCCCGCTGGACTCTAAAAATAAAGGACTCTTTAAACTTTAACACTTTAGACCACCATATTAAGCCAAAATATTTAATAGTGCTAACATACTTGGAGTGTAAAATGAGGTTTCCTCTCAAATATATCACGTACTGAATTATGTGTCGGCACATTCAAATTAGGTGGGTCATGTGCATTGTCCATCGAACTCTCCGCCAAATAATATTCTGAAATCTTAGAAGCAGCAGATATTGATTTAAACGATTACACCTCTAAATCTGACACATTCAAAACTCATTTATTCAGTCTAGGCTGTTACAAGCATTAGGTTTCGTATAGGAAATACTGGTGGAATCGTACCCCAAAACAGGATCAAATTAGTATAAAAACTACTGATTAAAAAAATATTGCCAAAATACATTACTTGTGCATGGTCTAGATCGTTATATCCCATTACTGTTCTATCGAAATCCATTGTTTGAGCATGGTCTAGGTCGTTACATCCCATTACTGTTCTATCGAAATCCATTGTTTGTGCATGGTCTATGTCGTTATATCCCATTACTGTTCTATCTAAATCCACTGTTTGTGAATTATCTAGGTCGTTAAATCCCATTACTGTTCTATCTAAATCCATTGTTTGTGAATGATCTAGTTCGTTAAATCCCATTACTGTACTATCGAAATCCATTATTTGTACATAGTCTAAATCGTTAAATCCCATTACTGTCCCATAACTACTATTAAGTGATGTGGCATCATAGAAGCTAGCCGTATCACTAACTGGTATGCTATCACATTTTTCACTCATTAGAGTAGTCCTAAAATCTATTTCTGCATTGTTATCAAGCATTTTTTCAATAAAATCTAATCTTTCTTCTACTAGTTCTCTCATAGCATTCAATATACTAGTTTTACTTTCAACGACATTAATTTGGGTGCTATCTAACCATTCTGTTAGTTGATTATTATCTATTATGTTAATAATGACATTATTCTTTCCTTTATCAGACGCTTGAGACGTCGTCGGGGTCGCAACAGGGTCTGAAGCTATGGAATCGTTCATGCTTTTATCATCTGGCGACAAAGACGCTCGTGATTTGATAGAGCGTTGCTTTGAGACCGATGGCTTACAAGACGTTCCACTAATTGATTGTTTTCCAATAGAACTCGGAATCGAAGGTATCTTAATGTTAGATTTATTTGTCGATTTCCGTTTATTTATAGTGTTATTAGATTTGGACGGTAGATTGTCCGTAGCTATCTGGGCTCTAAAAACATTTTTATTTTTTGTAAAAGTACTACTGTTATTTAAATTATTTTTTTTCGAAGTTTCTGGCAAGTTTTCTTTGTTGTCGGACACTTTATCTTGATATCTTCTGGCACTTTTACATCTGGTGACTTTCTTAGTTTTTACTGGGGTGTTCTCCATCTGGCTAATACCTGAATTGCTTTTATTTGATGAATTTGAATGTCTCTTATCTGATAACTTTGTAGTTGGTCGTACTCTGACCGTAGCCACAGTATTAGTAGAATCAGCAGAGCTATTCAAAGAGTGCAGACTAAGAGACCTCGTATTACAGTTATCGGCAATATTGTCGATAAAATCTTCAGTATCGATCAGCCTTTCACCATCAGTAGAACAGTTAACATTGGGTTTATTATTAACAACTTCATTTTGAAATACGACAAAACTTAAATTTTCTCGTGGTGGAAACTCAACATTCATTAAGGACTTATTTATATCTTCAGTGACTTTCAAATCAGTTTTGTTACTACCAGCCACAGGTTCTTTCAGTGCATTTTCTGCCTGAAGTTTGTGCAATTTATTCTTAGATAATTTTCGTTTTAAATATATAGCTTTTTTTTCGCAGTTTCGGAGCAAGCTCGCTGTCCTTTTTAACTGCAGTAGATGTTTGTGAAGGTTTTTTAAAAATATGAGGTGATTTTTTTATTACAACCGGTCTGCAAGAAATCAATAATTTATAGAACTAATTAAAATGCATCTCAACTATAAATGCGAAAGTAAGTTTGTTTGTACAACAAAAAAATTTTTGTTTGTTACGCCTTCACGTCTAAACTACTTAATCGATTATCATGAAATTTTGCATACACATCTTCCATCATATAAAGCCTAGATACACAATCCCATTTAGTATTGGTTCGAAAAAGTGATTCCAGCAGTGCTATACAATTGTAGTTAAAATATAGATATTTCGCTTCCGAATACAGCCGCTACCATATTTAATATTCAACCTTACGTCACAGTAACTGGTTTTAAATTCGGACGGCATTTACAATCTTATTACATGAGGTCGTCCGTCGCCAATCAGTAGTCACGTTAGTCGATGGACGCTAGAGAACATAAAAGGCAGTGGATGGAGTCGCATCGCAAGTGATTTGTTCGTTATTAAATGATAACAAGCGAATTCGCACGGGTTGTAGAATATAAATGCCTACATTTTTGTGTCCTAGTGTTTTGTTAATTTATTCCGTCGAAAATGTGAAAAATAATACATTTTTTAACAGTTGCAACGAACTAAAACCTACTTATATTTTAATGTTCAATAAATAGTAGCGTAGCGGTCAGACAGGTGGTTGTGAAGTGAAGAAAAAATGTTTTAATGGTTCACAAGTTGCAGCGTCTCGCAACTGATGTGCTAAAGTGTGAGTGGGATACACGAGGAGATTCCTCGGCGACCGCACCGTTCAAAACTAAGTAATAATTATTTCCTTTAATATGCTTTTCTCTGCACCGTTGTAAAAACCCCAACTAGGTATTTATTTATAAAAGGTAAGTTGGTACATTAAATTATACTAAAAATATACGACTCGCACCAGATCATATTCTCAGGCAGGAATCGAACACGCGACCTTTGGAAGTCCGGTCCAATACTCTTACCGCTGAGCTACCGAGTGACTCAGTCGGTAGCTCTGCGGTAAGGTCAGTAATATGCGGTAATAACTAATTATATTAACATATTTTAACTATTTTTTAATGTTTCAGGTACACTACGGAGCGGGCCGACCAAGTGCATGTCAGATTCCGTAAAATGATCAGAACAGACAACGCTCGATTTATTTGGTTTGTAAAACTCTTCACGACGTTCTTGGGCTATAACTTGCGCCATATTTCTTTTTGTAATATATTCACTAGAAAACCGATCAGAAAAAAATAAAATCGCATGTTTGTGAGATATAAAATTTTGAGAACTTACAACCCACGCAGATAAAGAATGGGATTAGAAATGGCATCGTTCATATTCACTTCTCGCTCGCACATTAAATGCCACACCTACCGCTCTCTTAGCCACACTCGTTTGTGTAAACGCGATGAACCGCCATTTTCAATATAATTATTTATCTGCGCGGGTTGTAATAATTTTCTTCTCTACACCCATTTTCATTCAATACCCATAATAAGGGTTGGCAAAAACAAATTCATCAGCTGAAAGATAAAATAATAAAATTTTGTAATAATAATATACAAGGTGTTACAAAAGTACCCCTAATGCCGATAATGGTAGATAGGGACCATCAAACTGATCAACTTTTACTATGGGACCAACTCTGAAATCGCGAAAAAAAAATCAGCTGTATCATACATTTTGATATTTTCATAATTATTTTTTGTAAAAATAATTATGAAAATATCAATATAAAAGTTGTTCAGTTTGATGCTCCTTATCTACCATATTCGGCAAACAAAAAAATACTCTGTACCAAATTGGTCATCTCCGTCTTGCTAACGCAAATAGAAGAAACAGTTGCGCGGCATGGTATATTGTAATATTTTTATTTTAGTAATGAAATTAAGGTATTTTCAGTACATGTTTGACTTTAAACTCATAGCGAAATTATGTGTACGCTCAATATCTATACTTACTGAAAATATGCTTTACCATCTTTTTTTCACTTTTTCCGAGTTGTTTTTGCACAACTTCCTAGCACAATTTAGGCATCGTTACGCCGGGCGGTCATATGGCTACTGAGATCGATCTAATGCTCACTTTGGATTTGAGTATTCGTTCGCGGCGTCACTTTTAGTGCGTTTACACTGCATCTAGGGTTTATATGATCGAAGATACACATTGTCAGGGGTACAGAAAAGGAGTCAGTTTTGGTGGATTTGAATGCTCAGATCATTTATTTTGGCGCTAACTGCACCTTTCATCTAGAAAAGGTACGGTTCCCGGGGGATAGTAAAACAACTGTTCACGCAGACGAAGTTGCGGGCGGTCGCTAGTAATATAGAAAAATAATGGACCATACCTGACAGTAAATTTTGAAGTCACCTGCAACAAAATTGACAGCATATAATTAAAATATTTTTTTACAAATAACCTAACAAACGCCTGACTACCGCTATAACTTGAAACAAACGATTTTAATACTAGAAATCGATTTACAGACTTGGCTGACGTGACGTGTAGGTACATTTATAAACTATATCATTAAACAAGGCTAAATGTCAATAGTCTTTAGATAAATCTACCTTGTTATAAATTTACTAAAATTAGAGTTGTTCATTTATAGAAATTATGTTTTACCTTTTTTGTGTTCCTATAGCAATTTTTTATATTAGCAAAGTTTGATGTAGATGTTTTTTTTATTTGATCAGTATATTGTCCTTTTTTGACATCTTTCAGATTAGTGTTTTTGGGGGGTAGGACTTTAACTGTCTTGGGTTTGACAATTATGTTTGCACTAACATTTTCTTTAAAGTTAGCCTTAATTATCTTATTTGCTTCTGGTGTTTTGTTACTAACAACATTACAGCTCTTTTTTTTCTGTTTGGGGACAGGTATATGTTTTTGCCATTTTCCTTGATAAACCACATCTTCACTAACTTGTCTCTCTTTATAACTGTGCACGTACACACCACCATTTGTTAATTTTGGGCGAGTATATTTCCGAGTAAATTTGTGTTCCTCCCCAATATCTGTACGGTCAGTTAATTTTGTTTGAAGTTCTCTTGCATAATTAGCATATTTCATGAAATGAAGTGCGCTTCTTTGGGAACTACATATACTGTCACACAATTCTGACCCAGAATCTTCTACTTTCAGGTAACTCGATATTGGTTTGAGCATTGTTGTTTCTGGACTAGAAATAGCACTGTTTTTCGGAACTGGTGGCATTTCATTTGCTTGGTCATATGCTTGTGTCATAGTTCCACTTTCATTTTTCTCTGTAATTTTAGACACCGAATCTTTAATTGTTATTCCGGTAAACCTTTCTCTTTGACTGATTGTTTTGAAGGAATCAAAGTTGTCATTGGTACAAGTACCAAAATCACAGTTAGTTGTGTTCCCTCGCACGTCAGAACAGGAGTTCTCAATTTTTAATCCTGTATTAAAAAAAGCAGGCATTTTTGCATGCGATGTGTTTGTTGATAACATCGCGTATTTGTGATTGGTCTCAGGCCCACATTGCACATCCAAACTTACATGTCTGACTCCCTTCGAAGTGCTTGGTTCATTGATGTCTGTAATTTGAAAATAGATAAGAGAGAGTACAGTTAGAAATATTCTACAAGTGGCAATTCAGAAGACTTCACAACATACCATAAAGAAATAAAGTTTGCGAATGGGTATTTTCAAATCCACAATCAGCTTTATTACAAAAACTATCCAGGTTCATGATATTGGTCATACTGCCATGTATATAATCTGGTTCAAATTCAATTAATGTTGTCTCATCCTCAGGATCTGTTCCGATTGTGCGCCTAAGTGCTATAGTCTCTTCATTGTTTTCTGTTACAATACCAATATGTAGACTTTCTTTTGTTGCAGCAATAGAATAATCAATGTTTGGACTTACAATTGAATTAGAGGTACTTTCTTGTACAGACAGGTTGTAATCCTTTTGCTCATTCTCGGGACTACAAAGCTCAATTAAAGTTTTAGAAATCTAAAAATGTATTTTGCTATTAGTTTGACTACCTACCTTGATTATACCAAATTGACAAACGCTACTATCTCTGTAGAGCTGATAAAAAACTCGGTTAACACTTACCGGCCGTGAACCCGTCTCATGCGCATGACGTTTTAAACTCTTCTTCGCTTTAAGGAAATAATGTCCAAATTGTCTTATATTCACAGCAGATATTTGTTTACTGCTAGTCTTAATTATCATGTTGTAACTCGACCTCTTTTTCAGAATAGTTTTACTCGTTTTTCCTTTACTCTGGGGATTATTATCATTTTTTCTATCTTTGTTACGTTTTCCGTGAGACGTCTTACTTTGTGTTCGCTTACGATGTTTGACGTCAAGGTCCATTCCTTCAGCCAATTTTTTTCGTTTCTTGCTATTCTTGTGGTGTTTATAACGAGCTATGTTACAGGCACTATGGTCTGTATCACCAGAACTAATGCCTTGGTCACTATTTTGCGAATACACTACTACATTCACATCTTCGTCAATCCACGTTTTTGTTCTTGAAAGCGGAGTTTCTTTTGGGTTCAGTATGGGTTTGAGTATACGGGGATAAATAGAGTTGATTGGTTCAATATTAACTTGAGCCGGCGATCGTATAATATCTCTGAAACCTAAAAATAGTCAGTCAAGTTATTTAAAATTACAATTACTTACGTTATACCCTTCAACGTAAAATGCATTCATTCGGTACAGTGCGATTCAAACTTACGATAAGTAGCCACTTTTAGCAATAAAACTCTATTTAACTAGAAAGGCTAGAAAATATTGTTTTAGCGATAAAAAGAACCACAAAGCTTCTACGGAGTGCACTACAAAGAGATAATTCACAATTTCGTCTTTATTTAAGCACTATGATTTTTTTCCAATGGCGGCGCTAGTGTGCAGCCTATGCAGCCTTAATGGCGGTTGTAAAGTTAGCCCATATGCACGTAGCCATGCCCACCACTCGCCTGTCCCACCCACTAACATCTAAATTGTGTTCTGCGCAACATCTCGCGCGATGTTCCGAGTCGTTGGAATTGAACTGTATAGTATATACAGAGATTATTCAAAGTATAGTCGTCATCGAAAACTAGGTGGTTAATTAAAAAAATAAAAATGAAATCTCTTTTATAATCTACCCACTAGTAGTTAGTATAATAAATATTTAGATGCTATGCCAGTAAAATATGTCTCTTTGACTATAGTACAAGAGAAAGTCTAGCACGATATACATTATATTACCGTTAATGTGCGTATATCAGTTAAATTACAGATTAACTAGTCGAGTTCGTTAAAATGGAAAAACTTATTCATTTCTTGTGGAAAAACTTATTTATTTCTTCAATTAACTACACTCGGCGTCAAAAAAATCGCACCTTCTATTACATTAGTTTAGATATGCCTACCTGCTACTGCTAGCAAACGTATTATTTATTTAATATTTATATCTATTGAAAGTACATTTATTGGTCTTTTAAACAATCATTTATTGTTTAAAAAACATAACAGTTACCACAATTAAACACTGCACATGTAATTACTTGCGCATTCATTATAAGGGTATAAATAGGGGTCAATCCAGGAAAATCGGGTAAATTCACTATCGAAACGTTAGAGAGAACGCACGTCAACTGCTCAATTAAGAAAAGAAACACCCAAGATGCATACTATTGGCCATGAAGCTTGTCAAATGAAATTGTTATATTGCAAAAAATGTGACAGTGCAATGTTGCTGGGAAACTAAATCTCAGTCATTTATTCCGTATGACGAGTGTTCCAACGGTTTGAGAGACTGTTGGTTATATACGAATGGATAGAAGTATATGACAACATTTACTATTAATTAGATATGATTAAAATGGTTTCAAAGAAATTTTTTGAAAAGGTGCGATTTTTTTGACGCCGAGTGTAGTTAATATGCAAATTTCCTAAGTAATCTGCAGACTAACGATCAAGCATTAATTAAAGTTGATAAACAGGTTCTTTAATAGAAAATATGATATGTGTAATCACATAAAAGGGGGTAGATACAAGTGCCCCATGAAAAAGGTCTTAGAGTTTATAGGTTAGGTTATTTCACTCGCTCACTGTCTTCTGCACTTTAACGGTGTAGCATCCGTTAATATGCAGGTTAACCAGGTAAAGTGCGAAAATCGACTACTTTAGGAAAAAAACGCACTTCCCCAGTAATTTGCAGGTTACTTAGTTAATTCGTACATTAACGTTTCCTGTACTTTAGCGGTAACATATATAATAGCGTAGCGCCCTTACTAATAAAGATTGTATAGCAGATGCATAGTTACACAGTGTTTTGTCCCTTTCTTTTTAATGACAAACTTAAATAGTTTGACAAAGAGTAACCATTGTGTAACTATACATCTGCTATACAATCTTTATTGGTAAGAGGGTTAGTATAGAGTATAGAAAGTGCTGAACTGTCTCTTTTACTTGTTTTTTTTTATATAAACTCGCAATCTCAGTGTTTAATGTAGCTTTAATTACGTACTGAATTCCATAGAAGCACTGTCCTTCAAGAAGTCATTAACAAATTCATCTTCCATTTTGTCGTAGAACTGACCGTCTACAGACCGGTTACTTTTATCTTTAGAAGAAAATCCCAAATTACTATGAATGTATGAATTGACGACCTCCGTGGTCGAGTGTCTTTGTACACCGGTTTTCAAGATGTCGCCATCTCTGAGGTCCCGGGTTTGATCCCCGGTTGGGTCAATTAAGAAAACGAACTTTTCTATATTGGCTCAGGTATGGGTGTTTGTGATACCACCGTTGTCTCCAATTTCCATAACACAAGCGCTTTAGCTAGTTACTTTGGAATCGGAGCAATGGATGTGATGTTGTCAAATAATTATAACTTCAAAGTAGGCATACGTTACTTACCCGGTGAAAGTAATAAATATTGGTATTTGTTCACAATTTCATTTCTGAAAATTACGTAGATAAATAGGTCAGTTTATACTACACCCTCAGCAAAAAAAAATATTCAAACTATATTCGTCGTCGAAACTATCACACTGTCTCTTTTACTTGCATCATCTGTTTTATCTGATAGTAATTGATATAATTAATAGTTTGCATACATTCGTATTAAAAGTATTGTATAAGACTCGTATTACTGATACAGTAAACCTATCTTAAAAACTTATGAAAAAAACTAAATTATAAAGAAACTTACGCTGTCTCGTCACTTTTTATTTTTGCGATATCGACCTCTGGTATAAATTGATTATCGTCTGAAAATCAAAAAATATTTTGTATTAAAAACCCTCGTCTGAAAATAAAAAATAAATGGTATTAAGGACCCACAAACTTTTAGTAACTTTTTTACGAAAAAAGTTGTATAAAATGTTTTATTGTAAGAAAATAGCAAAACGTACAGGTAATAGATAATCTTACAAACCGTAGCAAATAGCTTTAATCTGGTTAACCTCGGCAAACATCTGTCTCTTTTTCTCAATTGCCTTTTCACTGAGATTGAGGAGGTCAAGCAGTTTGCACTGCATCCACCTGTAGGACAACGACCGCTGGCGCCGCGTGGCGGTCCGCAGCGCCAACTTCATGAGGCGGCTGACAACTCTGTCCAGTTCTACGCCGATATCTTCATTGTTAGACATCATGGACCTTAATTTCCGCACTTTCTGATCTAAAGCACGGTGCAGATTCCGTCCTGATATAAGATTTTAATTATAAACGTTATATCATTTATTTCATGTAAGTCTAGAAATTGTTCTAGAACAATTTACTGTACTTACTGTTATTTGATTTTCATCCCTACTCAAGTTACATACGAGCTACAATTCAATAATAATGCAAATGTAACGCTCATACATTATATTATCATCACTAAGCTCTACGCTTTTCGTGAACCTCATTTTATAACACTATACTACAGCAGCACATCCCATCGAGCCACCTTTTATTACACGAAAAGCGGTGTAGCACGAATAGTCCTTTAAATGTTGGTCATGACCTAAATGTACAGTCAGCAGCACGACAGGTTAAACAAAACTGTCAAAAATTTGCCATTTATTTTAAACCTTAATAACTTCGCATTGAAGTATAAAATTGATTGAATATGATTACCCTGACGTGGAAGCACAGCCTGCCGTTGACTGTACAAGCAAACAACAAGCTTGTTGTTCTTATTATAAGTATTATATTTCTTTAACGACTTTACACCCCCTCACCTAGGACATTCATTACTAATGATAATACGAATAATAATAAAAATATATAACCATGAAAATCAGTCCCTATTGTGCTTCCATTGGAAAGCGAAGTGGAATGTACCTCAGTGTCCCACTGAAAAAAGGGGGAAATAACATTATTCAGGTAGAAATAACAATAGATTAATAAATTGTCACTTTAATAAAAAAATACTTGTTTAACTTGACTTAGTAATAAAACATTTATGGCTTGACTTAAACTACAAACTTATGTTTTTAACAGAAGTGCCCGACTTAATAGTGTGATGACGAGTTTTACTAACAATCAAGTCTTAACAAGGTTCAATTAAGGTACTTAACTATACACAAATATAAAAAAAATCATTAAAGCTTCTGAGAATGGTAAGTGTTAAAAATCGTACATTTTAATGCCATTTGTCTATTTAAAATAGTTTATGTACTTTTAACGGTTTCAACATAAAAAAGACAATTTGAACCGTATAAAGTTAAAAATCATCTCGAAGGCACATTTAAGGGTATTAAGTAGGATGTCCTAAAAACCATCTATTCACATCGGAGATGTCGCTGTCTCGCCACCCATCGTCGTGCGAGTTGACAGACGTCGTCTCCAGCACCAAACGGGAGTATATCACCACGCCATCTGAGATTTCATAGCCATTCCACTCCAATAGATCCCTGAAATTTGTTTTACTCTTATAAATCTAACAAACCAATATTTTTTTAATAAAATACTACTTAAAGATGTCAAGAGGTAAGGCACGAAATACGAAGTTTTTCCGAGCACGTACAGTCAGCGCTAAATGATCGGGTAGGTCCCATTTGTTCTATAGAACTTGACATCATCGGACAAAATAAGACAAAGGGGTATGAGTAATTTTATAAGAAGAGGTGGGTCAATTTTTTTTTCGATATCGCTTCCAAAAAACCGTTTCATCGCAAAGATCTTATCCCAATAAGCAAAAAATTATTGAACAGCATTAGTCTAGCATGAGCAGTTTATGAGATATTTAAGTTTAAAAAAAATATTTGGTTAATTTTTTTATGCGATGTCGCTACCAAAAAACCATTTCATCGCATAGATCTCATCCAAATAAGCAAAAAACTATTCAGCTGCGTAAGTCTAACATGGGCAGTTTTTGAGATATTTAAGTTTAAAAATTAATATGTGTGTTATTTTCTTTTATTGGCGTTGTCGCTTCCAAAAACCTATTTCATCGCAAAGATCTCATCCAAATAAGCAAAAAACTATTTGGCAGCGTAAGTCTATCATGGGCAGTTTTTGAGATATTTAAGTTAAAAAAATTATATGTGAGTTATTTTCTTTTTTTGGCGTTGTCGCTTCCAAAAAACTATTTCATCGCAAAGATCTCATCCAAATAAGTAAAAAACTATTAGGCAGCGTAAATCTAGCGTGGGCAGTTTTTGAGATATTTAAGTTTAAAAAATAATATATGGGTTATTTTCTTTTTTTGGCGTTGTCGCTTCCAAAAAACTATTTAATCGCAAAGATCTCATCCAAATAAGCAAAAAAATATTCGGCGGCGTAAATCTATCATGGGCAGTTTTTGAGATATTTAAGTTTAAAAAATTATATGTGGGTTATTTTCTTTTTTTGGCTTTGTCGCTTCCAAAAAACTATTTCATCGCAAAGATCTCATCCAAATTAGTAAAAACTATTTGGCAGCGTACCTAAGTCTGTCATGGGCAGTTTTTGAGATATTTAAGTAAAAAAATAAAATGTGGGTTATTTTCTTTTCTTGGTGTTGTCGCTTGCAAAAAACCATTTCATCGCAAGTATGTCATCCAAACAAGCAAAAAATTATTCTGCAGCGTAAGTTTATCATGGGCAGTTTTTGAGATATTTAAGTTTAAAAAATAATATGTGGGTCATTTTCATTTTTTGGCGTTGTCGCTTACAAAAAACTATTTCATCGCAAAGATCTCATCCAAATGAGCAAAAAAATAATTAATTAAATATGACTCTTGATATGTTCTACTTTCCAATATTGGGCAGTTTTTGAGATAAATGATAAAATACCTACATATTATTTTTTTAACTTAAATATCTCAAAAACTGCCCATGATAGACTTACACTGCCTATAGTTTTTTACTTATTTGGATAAGATCTTTGCGATGAAATAGTTTTTTGGAAGCGACAACGCCAAAAAAAGAAAATAACCCACATATTAATTTTTAAACTTAAATATCTCAAAAACTGCCCATGATAGACTTGCGCTGCCAAACAATTTTTTGCCCCTTTGGATGAGATCTTTGCGATGAAATAGTTTTTTGGAAGCGACAACGGCAAAAAAAGAAAATAACCCATATTATTATATTACTTTTAAACTTAAATATCTCAAAAACTGCCTACGCTAGATTTACGCTGCCTAATAGTTTTTTACTTATTTGGATGAGATCTTTGCGATGAAATAGTTTTTTGGAAGCGACAACACCAAAAAAAGAAAATAACCCACATATAATTTTTTTAACTTAAATATCTCAAAAACTGCCCATGATAGACTTACGCTGCCAAATAGTTTTTTGCTTATTTGGATGAGATCTTTGCGATGAAATAGGTTTTTGGAAGCGACAACGCCAAAAAAAGAAAATAACCCACATATTAATTTTTAAACTTAAATATCTCAAAAACTGCCCATGATAGACTTACGCTGTAGAATAATTTTTTGCTTATTTGGATGAGATACTTGCGATGAAATGGTTTTTTGGAAGCGACGACACCAAAGAAAGAAAATAACCAACATTTTATTTTTTTAACTCAAATATTTAAAAAACTGCCCATGATAGACTTACGCTGTCTAATAGTTTTTTACTTATTTAGATGAGATCTCTGCGATGAAATAGTTTTTTGGAAGCGACAACGCCAAAAAAAGAAAATGACCTACATATTATTTTTTAAACTTAAATATCTCAAAAACTGCCCATGCTAGAGTTACGCTGTTAAATAGTTTTTGGCTTATCTGGATGTGATCTTTGCGATGAAATGGTTTTTTGGAAGCGACAGCGCAAAAAAAAATAACCCGAATTTAATTTTTTAAACTAAAATATTTATAAAACTGCCCATGATAGACTTACGCTGTAGAATAATTTTTTGGTTATTTCGATAAGGTCTTTGAGATGAAAGAGCTTTTTGGAAGCGACATCGCAAAAAAAAAATGACCCACTTTTTACTCATACCCCAATTTAATTTGAAAAAAGTTGGTTCTTATTTGGTTCTATGACTTAAAAAAAAGCAACTTCGAGGTGAAATGCTAGTATCTATGTAGTTCAATGGAACAAACAAGGATAAAATGGTTTGAAACTTTTGGCCCAAATCACGTCCGCCATTTTATTTTATTTTTAATTGCGTTCACGTATGAAACCTTAATTAGACATTTTTTTAAAGTTTTTTAGTTCGTATTTTAGGTGCCATCTATAGTTGTGGAAAAAATTACAGTCCTATCTTTTGTGGACAAGACTATCAACTATCAAAACAGAAACACTCTACAAAGAATATGCATTCAAAAATAATATTTAAGAAATTCAGTGGCACTACTACTAAATCTTTGACAACTTATAACTTGGAAACGTGACGCTTTACAAGATTATTTCAATCTATATTTTGTGTTTGTATTGATGTGAACTATCGATTTATGGTTTCATACGTAACGGCATTAAAAAAAATCTTGAAACCCGTTTGTGTTATTTTGTCCTATTACGTCAAGTTCTATAGAACAAATGGGACCTACTCAAATGATCTGAGCATTTAAACCTACCTAATCATTTGACAAAATCAACATTATCTCAAGACATTAACGTCCACTTTCGTTTGTTCTCAGACAATAAGTTAGAGTGCACCTTAATGTTTTGACATAAGGTTCATATTTGTCAAATGATTAGGTATTTTGGTAGGTTTAAATGCTCAGATCATTTTGGCGCTGACTGTACACGTATAGGTAGACAATACGTATAGGTAATCAATTTAGAAATGTGAAGTGACAAAAAAGGCTGATCCTTCCTAACATAAATAGCTATCGGACCAAGAAGTTTGTCAATTGCCTATAATAGTTTATTTAGAATTTATATCAAGGCATAAGAGAATCAAAAATCATATAGAAGTCATTGATACTGACTTGACTTTATCGACATCATCTGTGATATGGTGGACCACTCTCATCAAGTGATCAAGAGGAATTTCAACCTTATTCATATCAACAGCAAAGCCTTCATCGAATTGTAGGTCCACAAACCTGTTGATCTCGTCCGATATCAAATCGAGAATACGACTCTCTTCAGATTTCATCTAAAAATTTATTTATTAATGTTTATCATAAAAGTGGTATAATTCATCTCTTAGATTAGGCACAATGTTTGTCTGTACATACTGATAATATTATGTTACCATAAATTATTATATGAACCTATTGGAACTTTACATCCTGCAAGTAAAGGCTTAAAATCAATTTAAGTTTTAGATTTTTGGATAGTTGACTATTGTTATGTGAACAGCAAAAAAAATTTACCTCAACAGGATAAGTGTATTCCCGAACGATTTGATAATACTGGTTCCAATACGGTGCATTATCCCCCCAGTTTATGTTATGCCATATAAAGTCGCCATTTGCCTGCTCACGAGACTCATTGTCGAAGTTCAGCATCTTTGTCAAATGCCTTATATCGTCCACTACCTCCTTGGCGTGGACTAAAGAGTCTATCCTGTTTTTGGCCATGAGATGTTGAGTCTTTTTGGAGAATTTCTTCACTTGTAACGTTGTGCAGTTTAGTCTGGATGGAATTTAAAATGATGTTAACTATAATAATGCAATATTTTAATAATCACAGGACATATTTTAGCAATTGATTAGATGCCCTGGGCCCTATTTAATAAACGTGACATTTTGTCACCTGTCATGACTATTTTATATCCATTGCGACAACCATTTTTAAAATAGAACAAACTACGCATAGCTGCAGCGCAATGTAAACCAAATTGTCAAGACCATTGACAAATTGTCACGTTATTAAATAGGACCCTGGATTATGCGGCTGGCTAACAACACTGTTTATGATCTTTGAACGAGTTGTAACTATGATTGACAGTAAAGGTCCAGAAATATGTAAATCTATTTTTTCTGTAAAAAGTCACCAGCCTCAAAATTATTATAAAGTAGGTACTTCGAAAATAAAAGACTACACTATTTTCTTTAGGGATGCTTTCGTTTCCTTTTCATCCAACGAACCACCATCTCAGTCAAAAAAATAAGGATATTTCGAGTGCAAACCGCGAGGAATGACTACAGAACACTCAATCTTGACCTGGTATTAACATCTTCAATCACATAAACGCGATTATTGGTCTTCGGGCGACGTGGCACGACCACTTCGCAAATATCTTCCTCATTAAACATTAGGAAGTTTTTCCCAATTTCTTTATCCAAATTACATTGGGACATCTTATCGCGATACTCGGGATACTCCACGGTTTCGTAGGAGAAGACAGGGGACAGGACGATGGTTACACAGGATTGCTTGTTTGAAAACATTAATTCCTTATAAGACTCAATGCTGAAAGTAAGCAGGATTAGTGAAGCTATTTCTACTGTTGGACTGTTTTGGAGGAAAGGATTTTGTTTGGATAAGTCCATATGTGGAATATGGTTCAACAAGTTTACGATACCTAACCATTGTTTGTGTTTCCCGCTATGTTACACAAACTCTACTAAAGTTTTAGCTGCGGCTAGGTAGGATTCTCAATAGATGTTGCATAATCTCATTCACAAAGATATTGAGCCGTTTGAATTAAACTAGAGCATTTCCTTTTGATTCTATTATTTATGCTTCGGATTAAATGAATAATGACTTAATTGAGCCAATGACTAATAATGAGAATTTTTAAAAACAGGAGTCACTTACTTGTTTGTAGAAAGTGAATACATTTCATTATCAGGAATGTCTACTGCTTGTACATCATAAGTATTATTCGATGGTTTTTCTGAAAAGTTCGAAATCATTTTTATTATCGACCATTACCTTTGATTGTATGGTGTAACATCAGTAAATATGAGTGACAGCATACTTACTTGCAACCAAAACTAGACTATTGAGATTCAGATCCTGCTGCTTATGGTAATCTTTGGAGACAAAGAGAGCCAATTGGCTGCAGCAGCCATATTGTGCAGTACCCGGAGGGCCAGGCCCCACGCCCCTGCAGGAGACTGTGTAATGTGGGTACCGCAAAACGATGTTGCTGCACCTGTCGACAAAAATTACAGTTTTTGCTTGTCAAAATTCAACCAATCCATAACCAATTTCAAAATATCTGAGTAATAATGTATGATATTATAAACCGATTTTTTTTTGTAAAAGCATAGAATTAGTATAGTACTGACGTACAAAACGGTCACACTCCGCCTCCCGCCCATCCGAGATAACGCACCTCTCCCCACAATCGGTAGTAAGTTCATTCTCCGGGGCCGTGTCGCACGCGCGCGAGTTGTTTATGCTAACATACGAGCTCAACAGACTCAAAATAACTGTACTTGAAAAATTTTTATGCCACAACCAGGAAAAACATTGAGCATGTTATTAGGTCAAAAATAATAAAAAAATCATAGAAACTCACCAATCATGGAACTGTTCTCTTGACCATTCAAAGAAGTGATCAAGTCTTCTGAACCCATTTTTCTCCATGGATTTAAATAGGGTATTGAAATCACCATTAGGAGTGGTAATTACAGCTATCCAGGGTTTGATAAAGCCGAAGATGGTGTGGACCAGCCTCTCCAAGTCTTGGGGGTACATGTGTTCTATCATCTCTATAGCAATTACTGCATCACAGCCAATCAGTCTGTAATCTGGGTCTGCTGCATTGCCTTGAAAAAGCTGAGGCACAAAGTAAAAATATTGCTTTTGGAAACCTGTTTTCATTACTTATGTTTTTCTATTAGTTATTGAGGTAGTAGGCAGTTATATGATGAGATATGAATACAAGATACATACTATCTAAACTCATAGACAAAATGTCTGTTTATTCAATTTCATTTATCAAGCCATAAGACTGTAAAGTGACCCGTTTTCTTTGCGGCCCATTGTATATGTATTGTTTGCCTTATTTTTAGACCATCAAAATACCATTTGGCATAGGTTTCATTTTATCGAACTTCGTTTTACCGATTTTAAAAATAACTTTTTACTATTGGCTGAAGTCTCATTTATTTGCACATAACTTTACGTATATTTTAGTACCACGTTTTTAGTACTATGTGACTTGCTCAGGTAGCAATTTTAGGTACAATAATGTTTAGTATGCAAGCCTCATTGTCTATGGTTGGGTTCAAGAGTATAGTATTATATTATCTGTGGTACAAGTTATATGGCGCAAACTTTACCGGTGCCACAAGGTTTATTGGCTGCTATTTTATTGTAGGGCCATAGAATTAAAATGCTAAATAACAGCTGCATACTGTGATAATTCTTATACAAGAAAGTTAATTTAAAGTTATTTAAATGCATAACTATACTCACAGAAACATGAAGTGGTGATTCTCTATTAGGCACATACTCGTCACATCCAAGAAGGTCTGATGTACACCTCAGAGGTATACTCTCAATATCCACTCCTAAAATATGTTTAATGCCAGGAACATCCTTCAGATATTTTAAGAAGCTCATATCATGATACCCAAAATCAACAACCTGTTAAATGAAAAGGCCAAAAGACTATCAAACTGTGGCTTCCAATTAAAAACTGAAAACCATTTTTCTAATTTAAAACATAAGCACTATCACTATTACAGAAAAAGCTGGAGAACAAAGAAAAGTGCACAGCGATAAACTGCAAATAGCGAAAACCTATAATCAAACTTCTACTGCTTTTAAATAGAAAAGTTTTGATGACCTGAGTGGTGCAGTGGTCAACATGCATGTTCGATTCCCGGGCATAAATTAAAAATTATGAATTTTAATTTCTGTGATGGGTCTGGGTGTTACTCTGTATAAATATCGCTATTTAAAAAGTATATAAGTAGTAGATACATCAGTCAGTTGTCTAGCACCCATGTTACAAGCTTTGCTTAGTTTTGGGCCAGATGGCGCTGTGTGAAATTGTCCAAGCATTTATTTAAGTATTTATTATTACTTTTACGAATACCTAACCCATTTCACCCTGCAAGCTTTGCAAGTTTGACAGTGCCAATTACCTTTTCTAACATCCCACACCATCGTTCATCCATAAGACAGTCACTAACAGCTGCGTATCTTTGAGCGTACACCGGCGGACAAAATACGACCCCTTTTTCATCATCGAATTCGGCATATACGTGATCTTCAGAATCTTCATCATCGATGACATTAATGTTCCTATTGAACGTCAATGCAAAATGATTGAGATACGGCCGAAATATACGGTCTAATGCGGCTATCAGCGATTCCCTAAAGAAAACTAAAGCCTGTACAACAATAATCATATTTCAGGACTGCAGATTTAACGCTTTTAGAACAATTATCCCTAGAAATCAGACACTGTGTTCAAACAATCCCATGATGGATGATGGTGATGTTCACATGTTTATTTTGAACTTTGGTAGAAGAAAAGACAAGACTTTTGTTTACTTTTTCAATTTTTCAAGTGAAGTGTCACTTCATTAATGTGTCATCCATCCATTCCATTCCATCTGTCACGGTCAAGTCAGTTCAACGTCACTCAACTAGGGATGGCGATGTTCATCGATTTTGCATTTACATTGATGTTGACAGAGAAAACATCGATACAGGTGTGCGTTCCGTCGTCGACGGAACGCACCCCAGACGTCGACGTAACATTGCGATTGCGACATCGATGTCATGACATGAGGACGTTGAGTGTGATACTTTAAATTAGACTCAAAAGGCGGCTAAAAACATTGAAGCATTGCTACTTCGTTTTGGTACAAATAAAACCTTACCAAAGAATAGTAGCAATGTATTACATCCATCTGTCAAAACGCGAAAAAAAATCAGCTGTTTTACTTATACATTTTGATATTTTCGATTTTAATTTTTGTGTGAAACAGCTGTTTTTTTTCGCGATTTCAGGGTTTGTCCCATAGTAAAAGTTGTTCAGTTTGATGGTCCCTATATACCATATTCGGCATTAGGGGTATTTTTGTAACATGTTGTGTACAACCTGGAGACGACAAAGTAACTACAATTACTTAGTTTTCTATTTAGTTTGTGCTTAGTTTTCTATTTAGTTTGTCTGTTGTAGTGTGCTATTTAGTTTGTTTGAAAAAAATATTTTTTTATTCGTTCCTAGGAATTATTTGATAGTTTTAAAATACTCCTATGAACTAGTGTGACAAATGTTTTCATTTATTGTCGTATTGTCGTCTCCATCCCGTAGGTATAATATATTTTTCGTGATCATATTTATCGTATATCAACACATTGATTAATTTGGAATCGAAGTGATTATTATTATTTGGAAGGGGGGACGCCAGCGAAGTGACCAGTCTCCCTAATCGGAACCATTTCACCCAAATCGAAGTGATAATGAAGTAGGTATTTTCAATCTAAAAATAGGTTTAATGCAATACTAAACAATATACTAGAAAAAAATCGGTTTCAATCAAGATAAAGATAAAAGGACCAGACCGTGTTGGAACGGCGCGCACGACCACGCTCAAGTTCCCTCGGTCTGGTTCGGTGCGGGGCGAGCGACGCGGCTTGCAGAATCGCGCACTCGGTTTCCACCTGGCTCGAATACATTATAGGGGATATGTTGCGAAACATATTGTCCCCCAATGTATCTGAGGCTTTTTTAATACCCATTGATTAAGCTCCTTTATAAACTCGTTCCTGTGAAATCCTTGCAGCCATTGATGTGTGTCGGAATTTTTACTATTTTATTGTTAATTGTCTCTAGCTTAGGGTCTCAGTGCAGAACATTAAGTAGTACTCTTTCTTTACTTCTTTATTTAGTCGATTATCATTCAATCTCATTCTCATCTTAATGTTTTTTAACAACTGGTATTTCTTGTAAGCAAAGATTATTTTCAGCGGCAAGTAACCTTTTGACGTCATTTGCTAAAGATTTTTTATGCATTTGTAACTGATGAATAGATTTCACTTCTTAATTACTGCTTTGTAAGTGTTCATCCATTGTGTATCCATAGCCAATTGTATCAGTCCATATTACTCGTCAACTTCATCATGTTCATTGGAATGGCTATGACTAATCTCACCTTCTTTCTTTAGATTAAGATTATCATCTACTACTATGACATAATAATCGTCGTCTTTAAGATGGTTTAAATCAACGCCTATGTGTGACATAAGTTGTTCACTGAAAACAAATTAAGGAAACATTAGTTATGTTTCCTTATGGTTTTAATGACCTCAAGAAAATATATTATAGCTTAATAGAACAAAGGCTGGCAACATAGATTTTGGTATATTTATTACAACTTACTTTTCACACTTGGTATCATCTTCGGATGAATATATATCACCATAGAACTTGAAAGTTATCCTTTTAGGTGTTCTTTTGTTAACAAATTCACTTTTTCTGACACCTTTATTTGACGTAAGCGGTGATTTCGATTTCTCTTGGTATTTATCAGTTGACGATAGTTTCGGTTTATTTAATATACTATGAACCAAATCACGACTAGGAAATATTTTCTTATTATTCGTTTCTATAACTTCATAGATGTTTCCTTTTCCTAAATCCAAAGAACCATCACCCGAGGTTTGTTTAATGACTTGTATTAAATCTTCTACTTTCTGCTCAACTACGACTTCATTAGCTGGGTGGTTATCTGGCTCATTATTTTCAACTGTATTATTATATGTATTAAGCTGGTTATCCTCTAGTGAAATCTTGACAGTAGCTAATTCTGTAGCCTGAACTTGTAATGGCATGTTTTCAAGATTTTCAAAAGCTATGTATGGTTCATCTGGCATTTCATTTAAGTCATATTTAGTATCATTTTGAATGCAATAAGTCTCGTTTTCAACAGTTTCATTATTTTGTGAATCAACTTCACTTTCAGTAATTTCATAAGCAATAGTATAATACTCGGATTCATTTTCTTTGTTATATTCGTCGATTGTAACTTCGCATTCATAGACTTTATCATCACATTCAGTTTCAATATTGTTTACGGGGGTTTCCATAACCGATTCTTCAATAACGTCTTCAACAGGGTAAACATTGACGTTCATATTTCTATCAAGGCATTCATGGTGCTTTACTTTTCCAGCCAAGTGATCCCTAAAAATAAAATTAAGTACATAAATTATTTGACTGGGACCCTACTGGCTAACTTACATAGCTATCGTAATCTATTTCATTTGACAGATAGATGTGACACATTGAGCTACTTCTTTTTGGCACAAATAAAAACTTATCATAGACAAGTAGCAAGTAGCTGGGGCCGTACCGGCTAACGCATCGAACTTCGGAAAGTCTGCCGAGCTTCAAATTAAAACAGATAAATCGAGCTCCAATCGGGCCAAAATGGCGAACCCCAATTCATGATGTCACACGAACATCGATATCTTCTAAATAATTTCGGCGAATAGTACAATACGAAACTCCTTACTTCGATTTATCTATTTTAAGTCGAAGCTCGGCAGACCCGTCGAGGTTCGAAAAGTTAGCCGGTAGGGCCCATGGTATGTTTTACAATAAAATTTTTAAAGCTTCTTCGGAACAATTAAAAATAAAATAATACATACTGTTTTCAATGTTTTCAATAAGTAACTTATAAGTCACTTGCCATAAAATTATTAAAATAAGATATGAGTTATTTTATTTGTGGATTGTTTATTAGATCGATGATGGGTTACCTTTTGCTTTTACCGATAGTAGTGTAATTATCTACCCAAGGATTCATTTCAGTTCTAACTGAATCTTGCAAATGTTTTATATTTTCTAAAGTCTTCTCATCATTCTTAAGTTGTTGCAGGCGTGTTTCTAATCTACTTTTATTAGTTACATTTCCAACAGGAGCTTCGATTAAATCTGCAAATAAATTATAATTTTATATTGATATTGACAGTGTCAAAGTGTAAGAGGCATGTTGCATAGACTAATACAACATGTTGCTAAAATACCCCTAATGCCGAATATGGTAGATAGGGACCATCAAACTGAACAACTTTTACTATGGGACCAACTCTGAAATCGCGAAAAAAAACAGCTGTTTCATACAAAAATTAAAATCGAAAATATCAAAATGTATGAAACAGCAGCTGATTTTTTTTAGCGATTTGAGAATAGGTCCCATAGTAAAAGTTGTTCAGTTTGATGGTCCCTATATACCAGGGATGCACAGACTACGGCCCGCGGGCCGCATGCGGCCCGCCGGTCGAATACTGGTGGCCCGCCGACAGCAAAAATAATACTCTCGTACATTCGAAAATATTGAGTTCTATTCCAGAATAAAACCAATAACAAATGTTCGAAAAGTAATTTGAATCTCGCGCGCGCGCTCTATCAATCTTATCGGTGCGCCGTGCATGCGTCGGTAACAGCGGTCGGTAATGTTCGTGCTGATCTCGGTTAAATTCGTTTTCTTGAGGAAGCGCGCCGCGTTATACTGTTCGAGCGAGCGAGATAGCAATAGTCCCAAATTCCCGATAGCTCGCGTAGGTAGATACACGAAGCTTCCAGAGTCGGTTTCGAGATTTCTCCAGACAGTTTTCGACTCTATGCGCGTGGTATAAAAGCCACGCTAACCGCAGCGACCGACAGTTCGGTTTTAATTTGAGTAAAGTGTCGTTAGTTCTAGTGTAGATTTTAACTCGACTAGCCGGTGTCATAATTATAATATATTTTGATCCACATTCAACGTAGATTTCCCGTCAAGTGCCGTGTATAATTGTGTTGTGAAATCGTAAGTAAAACTGTTATTAATTTTATCTACATATTTTATCAATTATTTTTGGTAATTAATTAGGAACTGTAATTGGTTTTAGGTGCTGTGGTAATCCTAGTCAGGATTAAAACGCAACATGGACATGCCAGGAACTAGTAAAAAACGTAAGGTTAAAGATGAAAATCGGCAGTTTCAAGAAATTTGGACTGAGAAATACTTTTTTGTATGGTCGCATAACAAAGTCGTTTGTTTAATTTGCAAGAATTCTGTTGCGATTGCAAAGGAATATAATGTAAAAAGGCACTATGAAACGCAGCATCCTACTTTTACGAAGTTTACAGGCGAATTAAGAAAGCAAAAAGTTTTGTCTTTAAAACGGGAGCTTATTGGTCAACAAGCTATGTTTACAAAACCCATTCAAGATACAGAAACAGCTACAGAAGTTAGTTATGAAATTTCTCGAATGATAGCAAAGCGGAGTCGCCCCTTCAATGATGGGGATTTTGTAAAAGAATGCATAGAAATTGCCGCTAAGAAAATGTGTCCAGAAGCAGCAAAAAAGTTTGAGAAAATTCAACTGAATCGTATGACCATCCAAAGACGAATTATGTCTTTGTCAGATAATATTGCGGAACAATTAAATGAAAAAACTAAGATAATTGATTTTTTTTCATTAGCACTCGACGAATCCACTGATATTAGTTCCACAGCTCAACTTCTTATATTCATACGAGGTGTTACTCAAGATTTTGAAGTCTTCGAAGAGTTATTAGGAATGTGTTCATTGAAAGGTCAAACCAGAGGAGTTGATATACTCAATGTACTTTTGGACGAGTGTTCAAAAACTGATTTGGACTTATCGAAATTATCGGGAGTTTCGACTGACGGTGCTCCTTCGATGATTGGTGTCAATTCTGGGCTAGTTACTTTGTTGAAAAAGCATTTGCAAGAAAAAAACTTAAACGCTGAAGATCTCATGCAGTTTCACTGCATTATACACCAAGAAGCCCTCTGTTCTAAAAAAATTGAATTTGAAAATGTCATGAAAGTGGTAGTTTCGACTGTGAATTTCATAAAATCACGAGGACTCAATCACAGGCAATTCAAACAATTCCTTGATGACATTGAATGCGAACATGGAGATTTACTGTATTATACAGAAGTAAGGTGGCTAAGTCGTGGATTGACACTGGAACGATTTTTAAATTTAATAGAAGAAATTGATATTTTTCTGGCGGAAAAGCAAAGGGACGTCCCGGAACTTAAAAGTCCTGATTGGTTGTGTGATTTGGCTTTTTTAGTTGACATTACAAATCATTTGAATGTCTTGAACACACGGCTTCAAGGCAAAAATCAACTGATATCCCAGCTCTACGCACATGTATCATCCTTTCAATGCAAGCTGACACTTTTCAGATCGCAATTGAATTCTGGAAATTACAATCATTTTCCGAATTATAAGAAAATGGCTGAAAAATTCAAAAAAACTGCTATTAATTTCAGTTATGTAAAAAAGCTAGATATTTTGATTCAATCTTTTCAAGACAGATTTTCGGAGTTTAAAACAGTGAAACCTCTGTTGGACATATTTAGCAATCCTTTCACGATTTCAGTTGAAAATGCGCCAGAGTTAATGCAGTTAGAAATTATCGACATTCAGAACGACCAAGATTTACGCAACAAATTCAACGAAGGAGACTTGCTGAACTTTTACCGCTGCATTGATAAAAATACGTACAAAGAGTTGCGCATAAACGCTCTGAAATGTGCAAGCTTATTTGGTTCTACCTATATATGTGAACAAACCTTTTCAATCCTAAATAATAATAAAACAAAAAATCGAAACCGCCTTGCAAATGAAAGTTTGGAAGCAGTTTTACGTGTTGCTACAAGTAAATTTGAGCCAAATATAAAAAAGATTGTAAGCACTATGCAGTGCCACGCTTCAAATTAATAAATTCTTTTTCAATTTGAATACATTATTATCAATTTTTCATTGTCTTTAATTACCTATACTTCTGGTGGCCCACCATCAGTTCATAATTTGCCCGAGTGGCCCCTAGTCTTAATAAGTCTGTGCATCCATGCTATATACCATATTCGGCATTAGGGGTACTTTTGTAACTTGTATTAGTCTAAGCCACATGCCTTGCCCCGAATATGGAGACATTGCGAAGAATGTGCTTCAAACACGATGCAACGCATGCCACACGCATTTGTATTCACCTTATAACATGTACCTACTTACTGCGATTACGTTTGGAAGGAGTCTTTTTTGGCGCTGTTACTGAGCTTAATATATTAAATACTTCTGATATTTTGGAAGGCACACCTGAAATCAGCATTTTTTATTATTATTCTTAAGTTAGGTACACCAACAGCGATACACATTAACACATTGCATCTTAAGCCGGGTATCCCATCAGCGAGCTGTAACTGTAACCTTCTGATAAAGTAACGAGTTTCAGGCTAACTGCAAGCAAACTATTTTCCGCTCCTAAGACAATAATTTTTGTTTATAGCAACATGCCATTGTTAGTCATAATATGGTTTGGCATAATATGAACGACATAAAGTTTTTTCGCATATGGTTTCATTGGCAAAATGATTACTTGTACTAATTTCATTTGGCATGAATTTGGTGAGAATTAATGTTTAACGCATAACTTACCGCATAATAGTTATACAAGGTGTTACAAAAATACCCCTAATGCCGAATTTGGTATATAGGGACCATCAAACTGATCAACTTTTACTATGGGGCCAACTCTGAAATCGCGAAAGAAATTCAGCTGTTTCATACATTTTGATATTTTCGATTTTAATTTTTGTATGAAACAGCTGATTTGTTTTTTCGCGATTTCAGAGTCCCATAGTAAAAGTTGTTCAGTTTGATGGTTCCTTTATACCATATTCGGCATTAGGGGTATTTTTGTAACACCTTGTATACCATATTCGGCATTAAGGGTATTTTGTAACACCTTGTATACCATATTCGGCATTAGGGGTATTTTTGTAACACCTTGTATAACATAATATACAAATGGCACAATTTATTATTATTATAAGCTTCATATAGTTATAATTTGATTGGCACTACACATTTGATGGACTAGTAATCAATATTCTATATGTAATTACTGTTATGTTAGGACCTTTGGTAAACAGACGATTAGGTGCGACGACGAGCGAGCGTAGCGAGCGAGGAGGTTAGGTTTCATTGCGACCAACAACGGACGAGCCGAGCGAACGAAGCGAACGTGCCGCGGCAGCGGCCGGCGAAGTGCCAGAACCGACCAGAGGCGTATATGCATTATGCCACATGTTATAAAGCTAATAAACGTTACAATTAGTGATTGTTATTATCGGTGTAAAAATGTATGTAATAAAATTTTATGCTTTTTTATCATTATTATAATAGTATTTATGCGGAATGAAAGTATGCGTAGACATTTAATAATGTTGTGCGAATTTATCATTCTGCCAAATATCCCTATGCCATAGTATATTATGTATGACTTAAAATTGTATGCATCCACATAATATGGACCCACTTAAGAGGTAATTTTTGGCCTAATTATAATCTCACTGCTTATTAAAATTACCTGTTGACACTGATCGGGTCTGACTAAAATCATCATCAGGGTTATCTTCATTTTTATTTGTAAATCGAAGATCTTCTTTTATTTCTATAATGTAAAAAAAATATAAATGAATCTATTGCAATCTGCAATGCATTTACTAGAAAAAATATAAGCACTTACTATCAATTTTCTTTGACATTTCCTTTAGTTTTTCTAGTGAAAATTTTCTTTCAATTTTCTTTTTTTTCATGTACATGAGCATATTAGCAAAGTATCCATAGCTCATACTATACCCAGTCAGTTTTTCAAAATATTTTCTTACCACCTCTTTGTCTATTTCTAATGACAAAAGATCCATAAGCTGAAAATGCGATAAATCATTGTTAGTTATTTATTTGTATTATAGCGCCGATTTTGCTTTATGTATATGATTATGCTCAAATTGTATTCGACATCAGCCATTTTTATTGCCCCCACTGCTTGGGCACAGGCCTTACTTATTGGTGGCCAAGGAGGATGGGCCATCACACGGGCCTAATGCGGGTTGATGGATGTTAACGACTGCAAATGCAGCCGGGACCAACGGCTTAACGTGCATTCCGAAGCACAGAGGAACTCAAGATGATAAGATCTTTGGTCACCCATCCCATGACCGACCCTTGCGAAAGTTCAATAACCTACAGCTAACGCAGGGCCAGACGCTAAACCGAGCTCCTTGAATTGTATTCACTCATAGATATTTCGAAGTAATCAGATATCTATACCCTTGTCAAAGTACCAACGCAGACCAATGTTTGAATTGCACCACAGATACTTAAGAATAATTATTATACTAAATGTACAGCTTGACCAGGAAGAGTAGAAATTAAATAAAATGGAACTAAAACTTTTCAGTACAAAATATAGTCAGTGTTGCCAAGTTATTTATGATTTTGATGTGACTTGCATAGAAAGCCCTAAATTTTTGTCAACTCTTTATGGTCAAGCTGTTTGTGTAATATAAGAACTAGTATTTAGTAGATGGTTTTAGTACAGTGAAGAAATACTTAAATAGAAATAAAACAATAAAGAACCTCTTCTTTATCACTTGGGTGTAATCTCCTTCCATGTTGAAGCTTGTAGAAGTATTCATCAGTCAAGGGATGGTCGTGATGATTGCAGACATAAATTACTGTGAGATCCTTTGCCGCACTGGGGACTGGCTTCAGTAGAACTCGGGATGGACAATTGTGAAGTGGTACTCTGCGAGTTCTGAAGATGAAACCTTAGCAAGTAAAATAAACAAACTAAATTCTGGGGGTGACTCGGCAGCTTTTTTGGAAGAGCATTCGCTAGGAACGGTCTTCTAAAACCAACCACTGTGTGAACACATGGTTACCAGTATGATTTTGATCTTAAAGTCAACATTTTAAGGTCTAAAATAAATTGTAGAATTCGATTCAACAGTTACGTTTAAGCTGATGTGCTGGTGATTGTATATTAACAGATAAATCAGAATTATGATTGATTACTCTCTGCCACTGACCATACCTTTTTCGCAATCCTTTGGCTTTGGAAATGGCACTTCTTGGTTTAGCAAAAACACATTTGTATACAAAAGTATCCTTCCCATTTTTCCTGTGGGAATCAGCGCATTTCAAATAGTATTTCCATTCTTTTGCTTTACAGTCAATATACAGTCTAAAACTATTGTGAGAGTCAAATTTATCTCCTATTTTAGGCAGTTCTTCATTTACATATTGAAATAAATGTGGTGCATGCTTTTTGCAGTAATTTTCTGGTAAATATGCTGTAAAAGTAGGTAAAAAAGGTAACTTACATTAATAGTCAAGACTTTAACACAAAAAAATATGTGATTTCAAAGTTAAAACAATACTTACGATAATACTTGGTATTGAAAAGTCCTCCAAAAACATGTTTAGTTATTTCTGTTTCTGAGTTTGCTATAACCAAATCTAATTTTGTTTCTACTGTGTGTTTTTCAGATTGTTGGAAAACCCTGTAATTATATAAATAAAGTTACAAAGTGATTATATGAGCTTTATCAACTCAAACAAACAAAACATAAATAGGGACAGTTAACTGCTTGCCAGACTATATATGTTGACCTTCAGACCGCCTTTATGCCGTATCTAATGAGGGCTGTTTTTGTAGTTCAACTGTTAACTTATCATACTGTTCTGGGTACATATTAAAATAATAATAAGTTATAAATACCTTTGAATTAAAAGTTTAGGTGCTTCGAGTGGCACATTTTGTACAATTTGATAATCATCAGGATGCTCATCAATAAGATAACTTGTTAAAGAGTTCTTGAATGTTTTTCTTAAATTTTTATTTTGGTCAACATTAAAATTATCGAGATGGGAGGGTAAATTGCTACTAGTTTGTTTGACAACAATATCGTCCTCTGAGGACAAGTTTGTGTCAACTGAGATATTCATCACCAGAAATCTGAGTATTCAATTGACTTCATTTAGGGTGGCTGTGGTGGTGGTGTATTTTCCTTAAATATTTTCTTGTATAACTTAGAATAATAAAAACTGATGAGACCTAAAAAGTAAAGTATAAAACTTTTCTAAGCTCAATAAACTAAATAACTAAGTACTTATTCTTCTAGGTAGCTTTATTTTATAGGACATTACATTACAATGCTATGAATAAATCAGCTAGGTACGCTTATGATTTAGAATAAATTCTAAATAAACTTTAATATAGAAGTAAACAAACAACCAACAATAAGAAACAACTTACAAAACACTTTCAAAACACAATATAATAACAAAACAAATCGCTAATTTTATTATTCTAACGTTGAGCTGTCATTGTCACGATCACAGATGAATATACTAGTATTACGGGTTGCTAAGGCTTGACTCAAGTCAGACTCGACTCCTGCCTCGATTCGAGTACGCTGGACTCGAGTCCAATAATCGAGTCAGGAAGAATCTCGCTGGCCACGGCGGTATACCTGTCCCGTCTGCACTACACCGTCACCGCGGGGGACGACCCAGAAGAAGGCCAACTTCTGCTGAAGCAGAAGTTGGCCTTCTTCTGGGTCAGCGGCTGAACTAGACTAGACTAGACTCGAGTCAACTCGAGTACTGCGGCGGTATCGGCTAAAAACTTTGAAGTTCATGTTAACTGTGTTTTGACAGGTATATGTGATACATTGCTATTTTTATTTGGTAAGTTTTTATTTGTGCTAAAACGAAGTAGCAATGTATCACATAAATCTGTCAAAACACAGTTAACATGAACTTCAATGTTTTTAGCCGATAGAGCCCCGTGACTTGAATTGCGGAATCGAGTCAGGATTCGAATACCGTATAAACCGACTCGAGTCGACTCGATCCACAAAAACATCAACTCGGCACATCACTAACTAGTATTAGTAGTTAAAGGCTCTGCTGCTAAAAACATTGAAGTTAATGTTAACTGTGTTTTGACATATGTATATACATTGCTACTTCGTTTTGGCACAAATTAAAACTTACCAAAGAAAAGTAGCAATGTATCACATACATCTGTCAAAACACAGTTAACATTAACTTTAGTGTTTTTAGCCGATACCGCCGCAGATCCGTCTGATGCGTCAAAGAGAATTTAATCACTACATTTTATGTCTGAAGATCTTGACTTGACTTCAAAAGACATTTTTTTAATATCAGATATGCGTAGGTACGTACGTAGGTACTTGAATAGTAATTACGCAGATTTGAATATTATTTCTTGCTTTTTAGAGCTGTCGCTTTTTGAAGCTGTTTTTTTATAGCATTTTTTAAAGGTTTTTTTGAAGGAGGTTTTTCTTTTTACTCTTTTCATTTTTTTTGCTCCAGCCGTCGGTTTAGCGAAAAAGTAAGCAAATTTAAAAAAATAACGATCGAGAACGCACTCCATGAAAAAAGTCTAAAGAGTTCATTAGGTTAGGTTAGGTTAGGTTAGTATGGTGACCAAAAACGTGCGAGCCGAGCGAGCGGAGCGAGGCGCCAGAAACAACGCCTTGCACACGGCGACGGCTACCGAATCGGCTGCGGCCGGCGGCGCCGGATGCGGAGGCACACCCAATATTTTTACATTCATTAAGGTTTTGAAATAAAATACTTGGTTCATTTACATAGACAATATTAAAATTGGGTTAATCCTGTAAAGATAGAAGTAAGTGTGGAAATAAATAAATAAAATTCCGCTTTTTTTTCGCGATTTCGTAGTCAGTCCCATAGTAAAAGTTATTCGTTTTATGGCTTTTATCTAAAATTTTCGGCATTGCGGGTTATTTTGTAAGTAAGTTTAGGGTAATTATGAACCTATTATCTAATAAGTAGTAACAATGTTACAGAGAATGACTGAGTTTTGTTTCTCAATGAATTAGGCAAAGTTCCAAGTAATTGACCGAGCGAGCGCGAAGTGCGAGCGAAGCGACTCTGTTTCAGTTTGGGCAAAAATTCTTTCGTCTGTTCTCCTTTGGTCGCATTTCTCAACCGATTCTGGTGAAATTTTGAGCAGGTTCGATAATTATTTATAATTTTTTGTTAATTCAGTTTTTCAAAAATGTTCAAAAATGTCACAAACGCGAGCTACACCTTTTAGAACATTTTTGAAACGACTCATATTTTTTTCCTGAAGCTTACAGAGCCACTAGTCAATATTTCTTCAGCGCACGCGCCTTCTACAATCCACATTAACATAGAAACCGGTTCTAGACTGATTGAAAGATACCTACATCACAAACAATGTTGTCTAAAAATGCTGTCTGTTCTTTGACAAAGTTAATTAAACAACTCTTTGTACGTGCTCCCTATAAATTACTGTCTATAAATAGTATTCACTTATCAAAACGGCGAAAATTATAGTAATTTCTAAACTTGACGTAATTAGCAATCGTTTAATCACTCAAAACAGTTATTTAACAGTGAAGTGTACACGTAAATATTAATAATAAGTTGCAAGTTTATTTTTTTCGGAATATGTGCGGTCGGTGAACAATTTAAAACGGAGCTGTTAAGCGAACCTGGATACGCAACTCTCGCGGTTGTGCAGAGCGCGAAAGTGCGAAATTGGCGTGCGCTTCCCGCCTGTGACGTAAACGACCTGCTTCGTCATTGAGAAGACAGCGCAGACGAGTTGCGTGCGCGTTCTGTTATTGGATTTGCATCTGGGAGGACTGTGAGCAGTACTCGACTTTTTAAAAAAATGTCGCATAATAGGGGATTGAAATGTGGTGGCTGTCTTAATTTAATTTCAAAAGAAGATCATTTAACTTGTAAAAAATGCCACATTGCTTACGACCTCTTGTGTGCCAACATAGATATAACTGAATATAGGCAAATGAAGTCAGAACGTAAGCGTTTATGGTTGTGTGATGGATGTCGTAATAACATGCCTAAATCAAATAAAAACGATACCCCGGTGCGTCAGGGCTTAGTCCCACGGGAGGACCAAGCTCAATACACGGGTGCAGAAGACGTGAATGTAACGATCAGAAATAACCCCAATGCTCGGAAGACCGATTCGGACTCTGCTACAGATACAAATACCGGAATGCGTTTGGCGTTGAGGGAAGAATTGATGTTGATTGTGCCAACACTTCTCGCTAGAGAATTAACACCTGTTAGACAACAACTGAAAGAACTACAAGATTCAGTGCAGTTCATGAGCAACCAATATGATGACCTGACCAAGTCGTATGACGCATTATTAAAAGATCATAAGGCGGTTAAGGAAGAATGTTTTAATTTAAATAGCAGTATGGCTAGTCTGACCGAGAGATTAAACACAATGGAGCAGTACTCGCGGGATTGCAATGTAGAAATTCAGGGTGTGCCAGAAAGTAAATCTGAAAACGTTGTCGTTTTTGTAAAGAAGATTGCTGAAGTAACATCGTATGCACTTCCTGACTCCAGTATCTTAAATTGCACGCGAGTTGCCAGCATTAATAAAGATAGCAACCGTCCTAGAGCAATCATCGCCAAATTTAATAGCACACGATGTCGGGATGAATTTTTATCAGCTGTAGCTCGCTACAATAAGTCTCATTCGAAGAGTAAACTGTGTTCATCTGCACTTGGAATGACTATTGAGAATAAACCAATATTTGTATCGGAGCATTTGTCACCTGTCAATAAGGCGCTTCACGCGGCAACGAGGATTAAAGCAAAGGAACAAGGCTACAAGTTCGTTTGGGTGCGTAACGGCCGAATTTTCATGCGCAAGGACGAAACTTCGCGTTTTGTTCACGTTAAAAATTTAAACACGTTGGACTCATTTAAGTGGTGATTTCTCTAGTTAAGAATAATTGCACTATTGTACGTACTTACAACTATATAATTTTTATGGATAAATTAGGCTTATCATTGTTTTACCAGAATGTTAGAGGTGTAAAATCAAAAGTATTAGATATATATAATAGTATTCTTTGTAATGACTATGATGTTATTTGTTTGTGTGAGACCTGGTTGGATGACACAGTATTTTCTGGTGAGTTACTGGACGACAGATATATGGTATATCGCAAGGATCGTTCAAAGGAGTTCAAAGATAGGTATAAGAAGGCACATGGTGGAGGAGTGCTTATAGCTGTAAAGAACTCAATAAAATCACGCCAATTGACCGAGTTTGAGACTTTAATTGAAGATATATGGGTTCGAATATATCTAAAAAAATCTCATTTAGATGTTTGTTTGGTATACCTTCCATCGTATTTAACGAAACCTGAGTTTTGTAGTTTTTTGGAGATGTGTGAGAATAATATTTTAAATTCTGGAAATAACGATACTTTAATAGTGGGTGACTTTAACTTGCCAGATATGGATTGGACAGGTGCAGATTTTATTGCTACAAATAATCAAAAAAGTACCGATTTACATGATTTACTGTCAGGAACAAATCTTATGCAAAACAATCATATTAAGAATCATAACAATAAAATCCTGGATCTTGTACTGAGTACTTCTCGTTTGTCTTGTAGTGTTACCGAGTCTCTGTCCCTGAGCCGTCTCGACAATCACCATCCTCCATTGGATATAGCCGTTGCAGTGACAAGTGAATCAGTGCTCAAAGAAAGACACGTGTGTAGGCTTAACTTCCGTAAAAGTAACTTCGAGGCGTGTATTTCTGAGCTATGTCAAATAAACTGGGATCAGTACTCTGACTATACTAGCAACGAGTTTATAGGAGTTTTTTATGCGCACCTCATGACAATAATAGAAAAAAATACTCCAAAATCTAAGCTAAATAAGTCAAGGTATCCATGCTGGTTTACAAAAGAACTGATAGGTATTTTCAAGGAAAAAGACAAACTTCATAGAAAGTTTAAAAAGTATGGAAATCCAAGAGACGAGGATGATTTTTCGAGATTAAGAAAAAGAGTCGGTGTAGCCGTAGAAATATGTTTTATTAATTATATAAATAATATTGAAAAAAATCTTAAAACTGACATAAAAGCATTTTGGAAATATACTAAATCGAAAAAAACCACAAATGATATCCCAAAAAAGATGTGTCTTGAACAGGAATCCGCTGATAATGGTATAGATATAGCAAACTTGTTTGCCAAATTTTTTTCTTCAGTGTACAGTGTGCCTAGCTCTTCCAAATATATCCCGGAATTTCCAGAATCGAGTCATAATTTATCAAAAGTAGTAATATCAGAAAAGGAAGTAGAAACCGCTTTAAAGACTGTGAATGTAAATAAAGGCTCGGGCCCTGATGGTATTCCACCGGCATTCATACGAATTTGTGCTCGAGCTGTAACAACACCTCTCACGATGGTTTTTAACATGAGCCTGTCACAGGGTTGTTTCCCAGATCGTTGGAAGGTAGCTAAAATGGTGCCTATTCACAAAGCAGGCGATAAATCAGACGTCTCTAATTACAGGGGAGTTTCAATTCTAAGTTGCTTCGCAAAAATATTTGAAGGCTTATTATATCCACATATTTACTTTCACGTGAAACAAATTATCAGTCCTAAACAGCACGGGTTCGTCAAGGACCGTTCGACTTCATCTAACTTGCTTACGTATATACATTACATTGGTGTGGCACTTAACAAAGGTTATCAGGTAGATGCGCTATATACAGATTTCGCGAAAGCGTTCGATAGAGTGGATCATGGAATACTGTGCCAAAAGTTAAATCGCCTTGGAATACATGGCAATTTATTAAGATGGTTTGAATCGTATTTGATGAACAGAACTCAGTTGGTGACACTATATGGGTATGAGTCTATCCCTTTTCACCCACCGTCTGGCGTACCGCAGGGCTCAAATTTGGGTCCACTGCTCTTTGTGCTGTTCATTAATGATCTGTTAGAGTTGATCAGTAGTGAGTGTCTCGCATACGCCGACGACATAAAGATATTTAATAAGATAATCGCAGATACGGATTCTTTGACACTGCAACGGGACATTGATGTGCTTTCAGATTGGTGTTTGAAAAATAACATGTCACTTAACGTAGCTAAGTGTCAAGTCCTAACATATTCAAGGAAAAGAAATCCGGCCAAATATCCTTACAAAATTGATATGGTGGAGTTAAGGCGAGACACTGTGGTGAAGGATTTGGGTGTATGGATTGACAGCAATCTCTCATTTAGACAGCATTACGACTATATAGTTTCAAAATGTAATAGAACAATGGGTTTTCTTATTAGATCTGTGCGTCCATTCAAAGACCCAAACAGCATAATTTTATTATTTAACGCCTTAATTCGCAGTGTGCTTGAGTATTGCTCGGTGGTTTGGTCTCCATACTATGATTGTCATAAGGATAGGATTGAGGCTATACAGAGACGTTTCTTAAGGCATTTAAGCTCCAAAATGGGTTTGAGACGAAAACTCCCATCCTATGAAGATAGGTTAAGGCACTTTGAAATGCAAACCCTAGAGAGTAGACGCTCTTTACAGAGCTATGCAGTATTATTCAAGGTGGTTAACTCAGTATGGGATACTAGTGAACTATTGGACGAGGTTAGTCTTAGGATTAGTGGCAGAACTCGCAACAAAAATCTTTTCCATGTGCCTTTAACAACGTACAAGGTAGCGCACAATGATCCGCTGTATCGTATGTGTAGGAATTACAATGAGCTGGATGCTGAAATTGATATATTTCACCAAACATTAAAATCATTCATATCATATTTGAAGTCTTCCAACTAAGTCTCATTCTATGTTTTTAACTGTGCTATCATTTTTTGTTTTTTTTTCTCAATATTAACCTATTTTTATTTAATTTTGTACGTATGTACCATAAATTAACATACATTCAATTGCTGTTTTAATTGCCTTAATTTTTTTTTTTTTTTATAGATTAAAGTAATAATTTAATTTTAATTTACCTAATTGGCTTGAGTTTGATTTGGTTGTTTAATTAACTAATATTATTTCAATGCTGTGCACAATTGTTATTGGTTCCAATCTATCATCTATTTTAGTTTTTGTATGATTTTATGTATAATTCAAAGTTTGTGAACTGTTATTGTGTCTAAATAAATAAATAAATAAATAAATACACTCTGACAATACCTACTTTCACCTCGGCAGTGATATTCTGTATTAACCAAGTCGATACCATCGTAATAGGAGGAGTATTATCTTCTTTCAACATTTTCGCCTTAAACTAATTGTAGCTTTGTAGCTTCCACAAGGCAAAATCAAATTAATGCATTGGAAGCGACCCTAGCTGCCTATGCAAAGGACCCATACTAAAATCTCAGTAGTAAGCCTGAGAGTAGATACTGGGATTTTAGTGTGGGTACATAATTAATACGTTTGCGTGATTACATGAGCATAGTTACAGTCAGCGTCACATTTAAAGTAGCAGTTAAGATAAGGAAATATTTTGAACCATCCAAATAAAGTACACAATAGTATCAGGCCCGGATTTAAGGGAGGGCAACCGGGGCAACTTCCCGGGGCCTCCACAAGAAAGGGGCCTCCATATAAATTGTATTTATAAAAAAAAACTCAACGAAAGAGTACCTACCTAATATTATGATTTAAAAACTTGCTCGCCATGTGCCATACGACTAAATAAATGATTGAAACACTTGCAAGAAAAATATAATTAAACCTATTTGAAAAATAATTAGGTGCCTCCACTCCCTTGTTGCCCCAGGGCCTCCACATCTCTAAATCCGGCACTGAATAGTATTCATTCAACCTAGGTCATTAAATTATTGAGACCTCTCATCCTACGCAAATATATCGAAACATGCACAGCGTCAGTTTTACCTACTTAGATTAAGTAAACTGCCAATTGTACCCAAGCAGCCAGACTACTCAAAAATATGGAGCAATCTAGGAAAATGATCTCTACATGAGTGTAATAAAGTTTAACTACCTGGAGTTTTATTCGAGAAATTCATCTATTTTTTTGATTTGATTGATTGATCGCATGGACTCAGAGTGTATATTTAACAATTAATAACTTTCTTATCATTTATTATATACTTTGGTAATGAATCGAGCCTCGGAAAACCATTAAAAAAATAAGTTATATAAGTAGAAAGATTATTTTCCTTATTTCCGCGCGTTGTAATATTGTCTTTTCTATAATATCAGAGTTCAGCATTTAAAACATAAATTCGTAGGTATGACCCTGCAATGTAATATTAACGCGCAGAAGGTGACCCAGGAATACCCAGGAAGAGCGCGACCATAGCACAGGAATACAAAAATACTTAACTAAAAAAATAGTCTGTGAACGTAGTCTAGTCTAAATATTATGTAAAATTAAGCAAACCTCATTTTAAAGTTTTATTCCTTTAACTAGTAACTTCTCAACATGTGGCAAAGTTTTGGGACACTCTGTATAGTACTTCTATACTTGCATATTCTGAGTGCCTGTTCCACAAGCTACAGAGACCAACTTCTGTTTCTTTTTAAATACGAGCTGAGTGGCCGGCGGCGAAGCGGCAGAAACGACGTTTTTGTAAAATTTACTATTAATAGATTAATTCTGATGATATAATACCGCACCGCTTAATAGAAAAAAACCTTTTTCGTCGGGGCGTATTGATAAATACACACTTTCTTTCTATAACTACAGTAAAAACACAATAACATTACCGGGAAACTTCCGTGCGTCTCGTCTTTTATTACACTCATTACCGGCTGCGCATTCGGTATTGAATACCTAAATAAAGTATAAAATGAATAATATTTCATACATTACCTGATCGTTTTAGGTATTCTATACATTACCTAGGTATTGTATACAAAACTGTATTGGTATATAGGGACCATCAAACTGAACAACTTTTACTATGAGACTAACTCTGAAATCGCGACAAAAAATCAGCTGTTTCATACAAAAATTAAAATCGAAAATATCAAAATGTATGAAACAGCTGATTTTTTTTCCCGATTTCAGAGTTGGCTCCATAGTAAAAGTTGTTCAGTTTGATGGTCCCTATATGCCATATTCGGCATTAGGGGTATTTTTGTAACACTTGTATATACATTGCCGGTAACATAATTATAAAGAGTTGTTCATAATGATCGAATTTTCAAAATGTTTTTCCGATTTTCGGTTCACAAAAATAACTTTACATAGGCATAACATATTTCCTTCTTAGAAATTATTAAAACACTTTCATTGTGGCACTAGCGGACGCCATCGATAACAGAGCTAACACCTAAAGTGCAAATGTAAAGATACGTTATGTAAGTAATAGCTTTTAGCTAATAATATCAAGCAAATGTTTTCAGACAGCATTCATCCGCCTATGTCATAGGTTAGACTGCTTAGGTTATTCATGCAATCGGAGAAAGATGTTAACAGTGATTTCATAATTTATTTCATCTTGGAATCAAAAAATTGTTTTTTTTTAACATACCGAAGCTTTTTATTTATCAATATCTATCGAATTTATAGCAAGAAATAAAATGTATGACTTCTTGCTGTAACAAGCATGTGTAATAAATGAGGTTAAAATAATTGTAGTTACAGAGATAACTTTGTAATAGACGTAAAAAAAATTAACGTAAAACATTTTGGTAAAAAGCATTGATACGTTTTTATCAGCTACTAATATTCCAATCGTGTTGAGTTTTTTATAATTAGGTAGGTATCTAAATTAGGACTTTGCTATTGTTTTAGTTTGACCTGTTTCACCAAACTTGAACGTCAGATATGCGCGACACATAACGCTCTCTTTTGGGAACCTACAGTTATAAGCGCGTCGCCAGAGATATTGACCTTTGATAATTTTAATATGAAACATTTTTATTTTTGCTGAGTGTATACGTTCCTAAGTATATCGATTTCTAAGCTATTTTCAATAAGTTAGAAAATGTCAACATGACCTTTATGTACAGTCGGGTATTTCGTATTATGACAATTTATTTGACAAACGACTTAGTTCAAGAAACGAATTAAATAGTAACAATTATAAAATAATTAGCTTTTTTCATTCAGAGTTATACACCAAATAACTCGACATAGGTACTAAGAAATACTCAACTCCTATATAAAGCAGATGTTTAAAATTTTCAAACTAAAAAGTTTATTGATTTCCTAGCTATTTTCAAAAGAAAATAATCCACAATACACAAATCCATAGAGCAAAAAAAACATTTTTTTTCAGTAATTAAATAAGTTGCGCCATGACCAGTGAAACTGAGCTAAAATGGATTTCTAAATAATAGTAGTTTAAATGTACTTTTATTATTATAAACTGACGAACACAACTTGACAAGTAATAAAAAACACACAGTACAAAACCAAAGGAAGATATGTTATAGTTTTAAAAGTACAGAATTCAAAAATATAAGTTGATAGTAAAAAACCATAAACTAGTTAAAAAGAGGCCGCCTCGGCAACAACCAGCCTATATAAGGTTGACGGCCAGACTAGAAATAATAAGGCTTTTCCTTAAATTGTTTTAGAAAAATACATTTAAAGCCCTTCTTTAAAGTTTAAGTTATCGTATGCGAAGTGGAGTTCCACATCAATGTAATGAATGGAGTGGAAGCGGAGTTGCGCGGGCATCTTGGCGGAAATTGTCACTTGCCCATACCTGTGGCCCTACCATGAGTTGATGCAAACTATTTACGTTACCGTAAACTATCGTTATCTCTCTTTCACTCGCATTGACAGTGAGCAGTTTATCCGATAGTTTACGGTAGCGTAAACAGTTTGCATCAACTCATGGTAGTGCCAAAGGTGGCTCTACCCTTCCCCACACTCACACACACCCATCATTCTTAGTCCAATTTCAAGTAGAGCTGCTGCTGTACTACAGTGACTAAATAATGGATATAATGCAGAAACATCTATGACATGGGATCAATAATAATATGATCATCACACAAACTTCTTCTAGATTTTGGGAATCGGTAAGTAAAAACCTCGGCGGCGCCCGTAGGCAGGATCGCTACCGTTACATCAAACGGCCATCCAATATTACATTATGATACTAGTAAAGTATAATGTTGTCTGTGATAGGTTTATGATAGAAACGCTGAGCTTAAAATTCAGTGATGAAAATTTGTGAATCTTAGTTGAATGAAAACTTTACCAAAGTACGTAAACAGTAGTAATTTAGTATTTGTCGCACCAACAGACTACTTGCGGAAATGCCATCACGATTAACTAATAGCGCGGTCTAAATATTTTGCGAAAATTCCTGCCTAATGAAGTCCCTAACTGATTAGAAGTCTGTGCAACCGCGAAACAAGAAAATTGGTATTGTTTTAACTTCTGGTATTCGTTGAATCACACCTAAATCTTCATACCGGTTCTAAGTGCGTGCGCGCAGGTCAGAAAGAAAAGGCGCGCGCTGTACTCGCGTCCGTCAGTCTCGCCAGGGTCGCCAGAGGGGTCGGACCGAAATCTAGTCATTAAATATATATTTTTTTATTATCGTTTCGCAAAACTAAAGGTCATCATGAAAGTGTTCATCGTCCTAGCGGCATTCACCGCGCTAGCGAGTAAGTGTCATTTTTTAATTATTAGATGTTATTATAGATTAATTATTATTCAAATATAAACACGTAAATATATCAAATTAATTGATATTGTAATATTTGTGATTAGCCTATTATCAATGAAAGCATATAAGCACCCATTGTAGTACAAAAGACATCAACGCGTCACGTTTAAAATTTTATCTTTGAATACATTTTCTTGCTAAAATATGTTTACTTTGTAAAAATTAACAATTTATTTTATAATATTACTTAATGAATTAAATTTATTTAGTTTCCCATTCGTCTTAGTATTAGAATTTAAGTCAACTTTAGTTTTTTTCCTACTAACGAAAAATGTAATCAATATTTTCATTTGATTGATAGGCAATTATCACTTAAGAGTTTATTAATCATCAAATAAAATCGATGGGGCATGTATTTATGTAACTAAGTATGTGCCGAATGGACGTTATGTGACAACCTCTCACACCTCAGTTCTGTAGTAGTTGCGAAAGAATTGTAATACTCATGTAGCGGTCAGATAGATCAAGTCTCTCGAAATAATATTTTATTGAATTGCAGACATTTCGGTTTATTTGTAAAAGAGAAGCTAGAATAAGTGTTAAGTCACTCGATACGAGTCGTCCTCGTTTCAATAGAAGTGCCAAGCCGTGGTACCTACCAAGATAGTAACTGAACATTTCAGTACTTTTCCACATCGACTACAAAACCTATTCCGTCATTGCAACTCTAATGGGGCCCAATTTCGAAAGGCGTCAAGCACTCTTTTCTATTGATTTTCATTCGACAGCCATGACTGTCCATTGAAAATGAGTAGTAAAGAGCGCTCGACGCCTTTCAAAAAAAGGGCCCCTGAACTTAATTAAATACTTAAAATTCAGAAGTTAGTTTAAGTTACCAACAATGATCTTACACTGACTTTATTTCTGTCTCAAATACTGCATCAGCAGTTTAAGTTACCATCAACGAACTTACACTGAAGCTACAGATCAATTTTCACAAATACAAACTCAGCTGAAAACGATTCAATTTTTATGAATGGATATAGTATTCAAAAGGTTGATAAAGTAACTGCTTTTGTGAGTTAAACCAAGAACGCCTTGTATTTTTTTTGTTCAATCCTAGATTGCCAGACAATCTACTTAAAATTAAAAAATTGTCGCCCAACTTATAAGCAATATTTAGCATGTCAATAACCAATTAGCTATTACCAAATCACCTATTTAATACCCAATTATTAGTTACGTAAAAGGTGGGAAAGCTAGTTATAAATTACAAATGATTAGACATTCATGTTGATGCCTAAATATTTGTAACAAAAAAAAATCGAAGAAGTAGTTTGCTTTTAAAGATTGAGTTGCTTATGCTCCTACCTACTTATACAGTTATTTAGGTATTGCAAGTATGAATTTGTTTTATCCTAATACTTTTTTACTCTTGAACTTGCTTTTTTCAACAAGATTAGTCTATGTTAGTGAATTTTAAGAATTATTATTAAAGTCAAAAAGGCCGAAAATTCATAAGCTGCTAGTTTAAACTCAGCGTACGTAAAACATGAGAAATCGTTGTCTTTGTTTGGTTGCAGCAACTACAGTAGGAAAAACAGTACATGTCACTTCCATAGCAAGAATTAAATGCAATCGAATCAAAAACTACTAAATTAACACAGATAGAAAGTTGACAAAAACAAAAAACAACCTAGGTAATGAGAAAGTAGGTTTCACTTATCAAAAATAACAAAAGAATATCAACGTCTACAAAATAAACGAACAAACAATGCACTCGTTCGCAGTCGAGTGAGTTTCATTAGTAATCGACATTGACATTCACCGCTTTTTGCGATTTCAAAAAGCAATAACCACATAGAATTTCTACGGCCTAGGATAGTGTTGACACAGTGATATTAAATTTTACGTAAAACGTACATAATTGATTTTGTAAGATCTACGTGCTGAGACAGAGAAAGCTGCATTATAAAAACTATTTTTTTATAGTCTGTTGAAGTTTTTAATAGCATTTCGACTTCCCTTCCGACTTAATATCTTTATTCACATTTCAAAACCGTTATTTTTTACTGTTCGTGTTTTAGCGAGAATACATGCTAATTTTCACGTATTGAAATATGTTGAAAAATTCTACGCACCATTCATTTTAATAAACTTAGGGCAGAAACCTAGTTAACTGTACAATGCGATTAATTTAACAATGTACAACTGAAGTGACCCACTTCAGAGCACTTTGCGGCATACATTCTCGAGTGAAGTTGCAAGGGATCACTGTATTTATTATCAATTTAATTGCATTGTATCCGATTAATATGAGTACAGTACTTAATACATATTATGCACTATTTGAATGATGAAACAAAATTACCTTCAAAATATGTATGGAATTCAAATATGGCAATAAAACATTCACGCGTACAGTCACAATATTCATATTTTCGTCACAATTCACGATACAATAAAAAAGTTACAAGCAAAGGAAGTTTTGTAACAAAACACGTTTATACAATGTTAAACGCAAAAATAGATTCACATTATAGTGAAATCACCATTAATATACTAATTTTATCTATCTTGTTAATTAATGCAATTTATAATTATGTTGATTGTGTGCCTACTTACTTATACATAGGTAGTTACTAAAGAATTCCTAATTAACCAGCAAGATAATGCATAATTTTGATTAAACTTGTTACTAGGTATTCAGTTCTCGTCTATACTAATAAAACGATGAATGAACGATTTTGACTGAAATTTTTCTTTAGCAGCCGCACTATTTAACAATAAGTTCTATTAACTTACTAACAAACATAATAATATAATAATAATAAATGCTTGGACAATTTAACACAGCGCCATCTAGCCCCAAACAAAGCAAAGCTTGTAATATGGGTCCTAGACAACTGTTAATATACTACTTATATACCTTTTTAAATACATACTTATTATACATAGTAACACCCAGATCCGTCACAGAAATTAAAAAATCATCATTTCAATTTCTACTCGGCCGGGAAATGAACCCGGGACCTCTTACATGTTGACCACTGCACCACTCAGGTCGTCAAAACATAGAGTAAACAATCTCGGTGCCATTAATTTTGTAATTGCAAAATGGTCACATGTAATATACAAACTCGGACAAACGATATCCAAATAGGAAGAAATCAAAAAAGGCTTTAATCTGTCTAACAGTAACTAATCTAATCAAATCACGGTGTGATTCGGGGTCGGCTCGGATGCATCAGTGATGCATCGTGTCGCAAGTTGCACCTCACTTTCACTTCGTTGCGTAACGTAGGCGGCCTGTTGCGATACCCGCCTCCGCCGATAATCACACCACTGCTTATGATCCCACGTTTGGAATTCAAAAAGTGGGTCAAGTTTACAGAGTCGAGCTCTAGACTTTTGGGTCATATATGGCTCAGAAGAAGAAGCCCTGTATTTCTTTTTTCCTATCCTTTTTACTAGTCATTAACCTCTTTTCACTATCGAAAATAAAAATAAAAAAAAACTGAAAAGTGCCAAAAAAGGTCTTGAAGGCACGAGTCGACGGCGTAACCTAGGTAACAATGTGAAATACTTGTTCCAGTTTTGGTCACCGGGTCAGATAAGTTTGTGTAACTGTACATGCCCTTTTTTCCTATTAGTGGCCACTTTTCGCAAAAAAAACTCCATTACACTAAACGACAGGCTAGAAAATATTGTCTAAGCGATAAAAAGTACCACAAAGCTTTTTCGAAGTGCCCTACAAAGAGATTATTCACAATTTCGTGTTTATTTAAGCACTATGATTTTTATATAATACTAAATACGCCGCCATTGGAAAAAAAACTATGATTTTTTTACCAATGGCGGCGCTAGTGCGCAGATTACGCTCTCTTAAGACCAAAAATTCATTTTTGGTCTTAAGTTAAAATATAGTAAAGGTGTCCTTGAATAAGTGACATATTCATTAAGTTAGCATCGTATAAACAAAGCAGTTTAAATTAATAGTTCTAAGAATTTTTGTCTAAGCGTAACCGTAATAAAAGTTTCCTTAATTTTTCTTTGTACAATAAATCGAATATTTAGGTATTCGTTAATTAGTTAACTTAATCCTAATTCAGTAGATACATTATTAAAACATTCTAGTTTCCATGCATAGAATATTATAATTCATGTCGAAATCTTTGTTGTAGAAATCTTGATTTACAACTTTATAACAGAATATCATTATTGTATGACCTTGACTCTTTCATTTGAATTGCAAAAATGTCGCTATATTTTTAATTTCAAATGTCAAGTTAACATTCACTGACTGATAATTAAAAAGAATTAATTATGAGATTAGTAACATATAAATATTTATAGAATGTTTAGGATTAATATATAATATATTTTCATTTAAATTATCGACATTAAGAAGCCAGGCGAAAACTTATTAGGAGATAGAATGTTGAATGAATGTGGATAGTTTCATAAAAGTCAACACGTAAATAAACCTTGTGATGTCCGACGAGTTGTAAAACTGGTACTATGATGAAGATTATATGGATTTATGTTGTTTGAGAAAACGTCAAATGTTTTCGAAACTCCAGTATTAAAATCATATTAATTTTAATCGAAGAAAATGCTATTTATTTGGGTACAATAGGGATTAATTACACAGAAATTGTAAATTAATAAAAGCACTGTTACTGATAAATTGCCCCTTATAATCTTGGAAGATTTTTTCTTGTGCTGTATTGAATTTTGACGTCGTGGCAGGCTACACTGTTGATGTTCCACAGCCATGCAAATTCATGTCAGCGGCACACAATATCGACAATCTCTCTTATGTAACATGTCGTTATGCAAGAAAAAAACACGATTCGCCCTCCTGATGCCGCAGATCACCGAACAGACAGGCCTATTTACTAAATTCACTTTCACTACCTATATATTTTATCAATCCTTAACTAACTTTATCTGAAACTAAATCTGTCACTTGTTTTTGATAAGTTTTCAGCTTCGTTAGTAGCGCCAGATACCCCATTATTAATGAAGATTGTATAGTTACACAATGGTTCCTCTCTGTCAAACTATTTAAGTTTGACATTAAAAAAGAAAGAGACAAAACTCTGTGTCACTATTCATCTGCTATACAATCTTTATTAGTAAGGGGGATAATGTTTAGTAATTCAAATTAAGCTACGCAACAAATAAACCTGTTTTACGTAATATCTTTCTTTAACTTTGTATTTATGTGCCGAAATATTTAAACGCATAAAAAACCGAAACATGTAAAGTTTAATGAAATCTCTCAAACGATCTAAAACTGTTAGCTAGGTCATTCGTCTTACTATTCCGATTATAAGAACATTGTATTTAAGTCAAAGTTAAAAAAAGCAATTAAGGTTAAATAAGTCATACAGTAAGTATTGCATTACAGTAAAAGCTTTTTGCTAAACTATAAAGCGAATAATGTAATTGAAATTTTACTTCGCAATCAGCCATTATATCGGTATTTAAAGTTGACACATGCAATAATAAAACGATAAACGAGATAGTGAATTAATTTAGTTACGTTTTATTATGTTAGTTTTCAAATTTTTTAATAAGTACTTAGTTTAGGCCGTTAATTAAGTAAAATACTTAAGTAGAGCTTTTTACGTACTTATAACATGTATCGCATCAGGATTTAAGTTCAAACTATTACGGAATAGTTTGTCAAATATCCATATTAGCATTTGAGGTCCACTAAGATATCTCTACGTTTTCCTACCACCACTGCTGACATTTCAATGATCTAATATTTTAACGACCTCCGTGGTCGAGTGGCTTTGTACAGCGGTTTTCAAGGTGTTGCCAACTCTGAGGTCCCGGGTTCGAGCCCCGGTTGGGTCAATTTAGAAAACAAACTTTTCTATATTGGCTCAGGTCTGGGTGTTTTTAATACCACCGTTGTCTCTGATTTCTATAATACAAGTGCTTTATAAATTTTGAGATTTAAGCATTCACAATGCTATTTTATATATTACCAAATAATATACTAGAAAAAATACGACTCGCACCAGATCATGTTCTCGGACGGGAATCGAACCCGCGACCTTTGGATATCCGGTCCAATGCTCTGACCGCTGAGCTACCGAGTACACAAGTGCTTTAGCTACTTACTTTAGAATCGGAGCAATGTATGTGATGTTGTCAAATATTTAATTATATTTAATATTTTCAGTACTTACCTACATAGTCTTCAAATCTAACAAATCATTGTCTTATCTTTTCTAGGTGCTCAATTCAAATGCCCATCGAAGGACGGGCAGTACGAAGACGACAGGCAGTGCGATAAGTTCTACGAGTGCGTAGACGGTGTAGCCACCGAGAAGCTGTGCCCAGACGGTCTTGTGTTCGACCCCCTCATCAGGAAGATCAACAAGTGTGACCAGCCCTTTAACGTAGACTGTGGCGACAGGACTGAGCTGCGTAAGTACTTTTACTGTGACTTTTTACCCGATCCCTTTAGCCATCCCGTGGGATTTATTTGCTTGTAAAATTTAATCTTCATTGAAATAAGTTTTCGCGAACCGATTTCACAAACGATTGTCGATAAAAAGCTCTAGTTGACTAAAATCCACCAGAAAATCGACTCGTGTAAATGCCCTCTTAGTTAGAAATTCTTCAAAACGTTTTGATTAATTCGTTATTAATATTTTTTTTCTTTCTTTTCATTCAGTCTTTATTCTTGTGCATTTAAGCAAAAACTGTCACTTTGGCATTCGTTAACATTCAAAAATCTATAAATCGCATTGTATGTTAAGCAGGAGCAGTTCATTATGGAGTAACAATTGCAAACTGTAGCAAGATTCCTAATAATTAGAGCGAGATCATTCGTCCTTAATAGTGAATGCGTCCTGTATGCACTACCTTTGACCGCCGGTCGACACTCGTGATCGCCTTTCTAGGTCAACTAGTGCTTGTTCGCAATACACTTAATACTTACTGAAATAGCTATTTGTCAACACATTCACTTTATATTAGTGCTATGTTTTTATTTTCCTTGTTTGTAACGCAGAGTTACAACATTATAGATCAATAGAAAGACCTTCGCAAGAAGTCATTATGTAAGAGAACTTTTACGCATAACAAGTACCTAAATGAGTCAAAAATACTGACACAACCAGAAGACAAAAAAGAGATCAAAGACTACTAAAAAATGATAAAGCACGATAAATACACTAACTAGAGTATTGTATGGATTTTGTTGCTTTATAAAAGACAGAACATTCATGCACATACTCAAACTGGAATGTAGCGTTCTCTTGCAACTCGTGACTTGGGTTTTGAATAGCTTACAAGCTTTTTGTGTGAAGAGACACACGCAATGATGTCGTGTTATCTACTATACCTTTTGGAGGATGAGAAACATTTATTCTATACTAGCGACCGCCCGCGACTTCGTCTGCGTGGATTTTTTTTTATATCCTCGATATTATTTTTTTTGGGATAAAAGGTACCCTATGTACTTCTCTGTACAACGTGTATGCAAAATTTCATGATGATCGGTTCAGTAGTTACGACGTGAAGGCGTAACAAACAAACAAACGGACTTTCGCATTTATAATATTAGTAAGGATAATACATTTTCTGAGATGGTTTCATGCTATTGTGGTGCAGAAAAAGTAACCTTAAATCACGCACTTTAGATAACAAAAAAGATTCCTCTTTTAGGTAAACGTTTAAAAATAAATTTCTACTATCGTATTCCAAGGCGATTGAGTCGCAAACGGAAAGGCTTATTTATAGAGGTATGTACTTTCAGATTTCTCGTTAAACGGCGAGAGACGAGAACAAATCTGCTTCCCGTTCAGTCGGCATTGTCATTTCCTAGAATGAACGACCTTAATTTTCATCAAGGCTGTCTGACAACTTACCAATATATTATATTTCTACTTAATAATGCAATCAGTTGCAACGCTAAAGGACATCCTCACGTGAATGGCTTTAGGCACTGCCAATAATGATTTTTCTGCAAACGGGTTAAAGAGGATGCCCAAAATCGAGTAATGTTATTCAAGTTCAAGGCAAACGACGTCCTACTGCTAAACTTTTCCTTTTAACTTTGTGTGAATATTTAACCATAAGAATCAAACTGGTTTTGTTCAGAAGATTATTTTTAACCCTTACTAAATGACGTTGTTACAAAGTTTCCTGTAGTATAAGTATAAGTACTAGTCTAGTAGAATCCAATAGTTTTATTCAACACCATTTGTATCTTGCCTCTTATGCTTTTATACAGGGTGTTTCATAACATCCTGTAAAAATTTTATATTTATCTGTATGGAAAACTGCAAAGTGACCACCCTAGACACAAATAAACTATTGTTTTAGGTAATCAATCCCATTAATATGGTACCCTATCTACCATACGACTTTAGAGGTTTTTTTGTAACACCTTGTATACGTCTACCTACCTATCCATAAATAACGATTTATCGCTACTTTCATATTTAATAACCCGAATCTTTATTACAGAGCCCCCCAAGCCCAGCCACCAATGCCCTCGCCGCAACGGTTTCTTCGCCCACCCCGAACCCGCCGTGTGTAACGTCTTCTACAACTGCATCGAGGGTGAAGCCATCGAAACCAAGTGCACAGCTGGTCTGCACTTCGACGAATACTCAGGCACCTGCGTGTGGCCTGACGCGGCCGGCAGGCAGGGTTGCAACGCCCAAGACAGTGAGTAGAAAAGAACAATCGAAAATAGATAGATATGATAAGAGTGATTTATTGGCCTATTTGCGTTGCCCCCACTTCTATCAAAAGAAATGGATTTTGACAGACAAGTGTCGATAAATAGCTTTAGCCGTGTTTCAGTAGTTATGGTAGAGGCTGATATTAAAAATAAACACTAGGTTCGTGGTATAGTGCTCTTTCGCGTAGCGTGTAGTGTGCGTGTATATTTACAAAATGCAGCGTGAATTATAAGCAGGCGGTGGGGTGAGGAGGCGCCCAAAGGGGGGGTGTAGAGTCTGTTGCCCTAAATAGGCATATGGGTAATAATATTGAAAAGGTTAGAAACCACTGCTCTAGCTGATAGAATAAGATGGTATTTACAAATTAATGCTCTTTTTCCAATCTTCTGATGAAGATTTATTATTTTTGAACCCGTTAACAGTAACCAAAATTATTCGTCTATTTTAGCAATCCGTCACATTGTATTTTGGTATAATGTTAAAAGACTTAGATACGCTTCCATGTAGACTGAAAAGCATGTTGCTATAAGTACAATACTCCGAATAAAATGTAGGTACCATACAATCAGCGAACATACAAATAACTTTTTGACAAGTTACAAGTATTTACTTTTGGTTAGGATCAATGCAAGCTTAAAACGATTTAAGCTTCTATTAATTTAATAGTAATCAATCCTTTCTCTTTTCACAGAGAAACTGAAAGACGGCTTTGAATGCCCTAAGGGTCAGCAAGTAGACCCACTTGGTCAGATCGTGGCCCACCCCAAGTTCGCCCACCCAAATGACTGCCAGCGCTTCTACGTGTGCCTGAACGGCGTGGAGCCCCGAGACCTGGGCTGCCAAGTAGGTGAGGTCTACAATGAGGAAACGCAGAAGTGCGATGCTCCTGAGAACGTGCGCGGGTGGTGAGTATCTTCTGTATTATTCCATAGAGTATAATTAATATACAAGTTACAATATTTAGAGGTAATCTAATTTCTGTTGTAAATTCACTTACCAGCAAAGTAGCGTTTACCCAAACACTATCTAAATATATAAACAGCTTCTTCAATCAGACATCTTTATTTCCTCACATCATTATTTCCTCTCATATGACATCAGCCAATAAGTCAGATTACATGCATGACACTTGCTGGCCAGTACCAGTTAGTCTTCGCCAGCCAGTCTTCGCATCCTCTCACAATAACAATCTCTATACCTATTCAAAGTGAAGAATTTCCGTCTCTTTCCAACATCGGGCCGCGACTTTGATTGAGTACCTATAGTAATACGTCACTTCTTTTATTTCCATCATCAACAGTGCTCTATAAAATCCTAGTAACAGTAGACATTTGGCACGGGATATTTTATCTATATGAGACAAACATAATGCGATCCAAGAACTAAGTTTATTTTTATTCAAATTCATAACTTAGACCAATATTACAGATGTGTTATTTTCTTTGCCTCTCAATCTGTGTCTTCGACACAATTATCTTATTATTTGATTACTATTTGACAAAACTATAAAAAAGTTAATATGCATGCTAGCCGAGCTAAGCCGACTCTATCATTAATACATTATATAGAAATGTTAACAGAATATTCAAGGAGATTGGTTACACTTTCTTGGGCATTTTTCTTTTGGGCTACTTTCAAATACCCTAATGTTTTTTTTTTTACTTTTCAGTGAGGACTGGTACAAGGATTCCGAGGACGCGCCGCCGGCCCCCAAAGCGAGATCTTAAGCATCTCTAGTGATACATGTAATATAGTGTACTCATAAGACTTGATAAGTTAATACATAAGTTAAACAATTGACTTCACTGTTTTATTTACCCTACCTATGAACATTAATGAAAGCCTTCATATTCCCTATATAAACAAATTAATTATTGTGTTGAAGGTTGTTGGTTGCGGGTTCGAGTCCCACCTATATATTTATCATATATGTATCTAAATTGCACTGTGAATTCAAAAACCTAGAATCAAATAATAATATTAGTTATTTCATCTACATTAATTGTGAAACATCTGGAAAGACGTTATTTCCAAATGCCGAGGGTACTTGTTTACTTTCTGACATTAATTTAATAACGCTGGCCTGCAGCGAAAAAGTAAAATCTAAGTAAGTACTACAAAATCTCGCCAAATCTACTCGATAGCTCAATTAGTAAGAGTAATAGTAGTTAAGTAAGAGTAGTAGCGTCTCTAAAAATATTATAAATGGCCGTAAATCTAGAAACTACATCAAAGTGATTGAATGAAGTAAAATGATATTGGTATCAGTTCGTTTTTTTTATATTACAACTCATTATAAGTACTTAATAATATTATCGAACAGAGAAACTTCTAAGTTTATAATTTTGTCCCAAAAGTTTTACGCCAGTAGTCTATTACTGGTGCAAAATTATATGCATTATTAATTCACTTGTTTTAGAAACACTGGTATAGTCTGTTTATCCTAACTTGTCTTATTTGGTAAACAATCTTCACCCAACTCTTTATTGAAATAATCATTTATAAAATACAACAAATGGTTTTCCACACATAGATTACGAAAGAAATTGTTAATAATTAAAAACTATTGAATAAAGTTACTAACTTATTTTTAAGTAACGGTTTAAGTTTAAAAGACGTACCTATGACAACTGTCAAAAACTGGATAAACTTTACTTAATAAGACAAGTAAGGATAAACAGACTATACCGGTACTTGACTGCTAAATGCTGAAGTGTCTATACCGGTATTTCCAAAAACAAGTGAATTAAATTTAATTTAATTTTCATATTTCATTGTCGGTTAACATTATTCCAGCGGCATTCCAGCGCTGGATTCGACCGATTGGCATACCTGAATAATGTAAACCGGATAAAATGGATATCCTAAAGAAGCAAAGAGAGAATCGCAACTTTAAATAAATAAATAATTCTTTATTGCTGTATTGTTCATCAGACTCTGCAATAAAAGCAAACATTCATAAAAGCAAATAATGATGTGCAAAATGGGCCCATCCTGCCTATCGGAAATTTATACCATACATATCAATACATTTTATTATATTATGGACGCATGTGTCGCGACGGCCACACCGGTCGCGATATTTGTGCTGGCAACACAATATCAAGTGCCGCCATAATTCTATTGTCAAAGTCAAGTAAGCCGGCTTTGTGCTAATGTATCGTAAAAGTTATTGTAAAGTAATCTTGAGCCAGTATTAAAAGTATTGTATTGATAAAGTGCCTACCTGCCTGATAAATGATGAACTCCTACTTGCCTGATAAATGACGAACTCGATATCCAATGGAGCATGAGAGCTAAGTAGTAGCATAGTACACTAAAATACTTTATAACTTGTTTTGCATCTCGTGAAATTGTTGTATGTGTTTATGCTGAGTGATGTTAGTCGTGAGTTATGTTGATTGCTATGAATGAGCTGTCTGAAGTGTGTTGTTTTAATTATATGAATATAGTGCAGGTGGGGCTTGGGCACGCTTGTCGCTTGTTGAGATGTTATGCTGTGGATAGGTCGCGCGTACCATTTAGTGGGTAAATCAAACGCACCAAGCTATGCCATGTATTTTGGAATTATTGTAATATGTATACGCTCTGTCACGGCGGTGGTCGGCAGCATAATTGAGCGCGGGCTCGTACATGGACGCATGTACGGGTCGCGTAGAGGAGGGAACGGCGGTTCTAGTTACCTACCTACTCATGCTCACATCGTTCCGAGAGAACTTAGGAATCGGCTAGAAGTCTACGTATAGATAGTTTAAACAGCTAACGTAGGTGCTGGAAATCTAATGGTAATGAGTAAGATGATCTTGATACTTATCTATGGCAATATGATGTGTGCTATGAATCCTGGGATCATGCTGTTGTAATGGCGTGATCCCAGGGCTTAGTGGCGCCACGCAGTGGTGTCATAAGTTTATGTAACCTTGCAGATGGATGAGGAGAGGTGATAAGAGGAGTGGACAGACATTCGCTAGTAATCGAAGGTACAGGATAACATATGGTAAGCTCTCACCTATTATCAATCGTTGTCTCCCTCTTCACGTGTCTATCGTTTACACTTTCGCGACCCGCGATGGATACGTTTGTATATCGGACATAGTACGTACATAATAATAAAACCCAATTAAGGGTTCGCGACATGGTGGAGGTGCTGGGATCATTTCGGTACGGACTGATCTAAGGACACAGTCTAGGGCGGAATGATCCTGGAATCAGAGACTTTCAAAAGCGAAGCAGATTGTCCGTGATCGAGGGGGAGGCGAATGATCAGTGGAGCGAATGTCTGTCCTGCAAACCAAATCCTCAATTAAAGATTTGATAAAAAATACCTGTGTTGATAATAAGAATGAGCATACTAAAATTGTTGAGTGATCTGGCTATAGGCACTCCATTGTACAAATTGATGACATCATATTATTATGTAAAACTATGTATGCAAAGCCAATGTTACAATAAAGTACTTGTTTGTCGAATGAGTTTCAAAATAAAGCACTTGTCGAATGAAAGTTTCAAGTTATGAACATTATTATATTGACAGCAAAGGCTTCTATGTGTTAAAGTTATTGAATGATAGCAAATGTTACAATTAAGTACTTTTCAAATAAAAGTTTCATTGATATCAAAACAATAGGCATGAAATTCGGTTGGCAGTTTAACCGACAGGCGGCGCCAGGTGTTCGTGTCGTACACCAAATAAGTGAAATTGTATTGTTGGCAGCAGGCATAAGGAAAGAGCAAAGTTGTTACTCTTTATGTTATTTCGCAATAAAAGTGTAAGATATTTAATCGTAAATTATAAGCTCGAATTTATGTATGTATGGTAATTTGGTAAATTACCCTTATAACAAATGGGAAACAGAAATTGTTGTGGCACGGAAATGGAAATGTAAACGAAATGGCTATATGTTATGTTGGCAACAATGCGTGTGGCCAACTCGATAGTGTTGGGGTAAAATCAATTGATGCTTGAACAAATATACGACACTTTCGTAATTGTGATACCATGAGATGTAATTTTTTTTTTTTAATAAACCAATTTATTCTACTTTAGTACCGTAAGAGATATTTACGATATATATACTACATATGCTCTATTTGCCAATAGCGTATTATTTATATTAAGTTTTAATATAAGAATCGTTAAATATAAAGTTACTTATTTACGTAACTTATTATTTCGTATTAATAATACGGTTAACTCCGATTGATTGACATATCATTTTTTTACACCATTTTGCTACACGTTATTTAGTATGCGAGTGTAACGCCCAAACCTATGTCTAGCCGACTATAACCATCGTTTTATTGAGTTGATGAAAAGGGTTCTTTGGTAAAGTCTCAGACTTTACGCTATGCGAGGATTGGGGCGGCTATAGGGGAGAAGGGAGGCCGCTGTAAAGGGTTCTTTGGTAAAGTCTCAGACTTTACGTTATGCGAGGATTGGGGCGGCTATTGGGGAGAAGGGAGGCCGCTGTACACCCCATGATTTTCGTCACCTTGGTAAATGACTAATAGTTAGTAACTGAACGTAATATCACTTTGTTCTAAATAGCCAGCTATGACAACTTTATGCGAAGCAGATACTTTCGTATGTAGGTACATAGAGATGTGTATTTCCATACTATGGTTCATGTTTGGTTGAACATGGGTTGGGGTGACGACAGCGATTTCGTACCTACTTTGAAAACTTAGCGATACGAAATCGCCAGTTCATGAACCAGACATCACTATTTCCTTAGGGTTGGCAGGTTTCAATACAACAGTGAATTTAAAGTGTGGTTTTCATTAGTTACAGTTACAGAAATAAAAGTGTATCTAAAGGCATAATAACCAATTGATGAGTATAGTTTTACTATTTAATCCAAAGGAAATTTTGATGTTAAATAAAGAATGTTAAGGCCCCTTAGTGGGGCCGCAGTAAGGTGATATGCACCTGTAGAAAGGCTCCTTAGTGGAGCCGCAGTGAGGTGATTATGCACCTGTAGAAAGGCCCCTTAGTGGGGCCGCAGTGAGGTGATTATGCACCTGTAGAAAGGCTCCTTAGTGGAGCCGCAGTGAGGTGATTATGCACCTGTAGAAAGGCCCCTTAGTGGGGCCGCAGTGAGGTGATTATGCACCTGTAGAAAGGCTCCTTAGTGGAGCCGCAGTGAGGTGATTATGCACCTGTAGAAGGGCTCCGTAGTGAGGCCGCAGTGAGGTGATTATGCACCTGTAGAAAGGCTCCTTAGTGGAGCCGCAGTGAGGTGATTATGCACCTGTAGAAAGGCCCCTTAGTGGGGCCGCAGTGAGGTGATATGCACCTGTAGAAGAGCTCCGTAGTGAGGCCGCAGTGAGGTGCCATGCACCTGTAGAATGGTTCCTTAGTTGGGACGCAGTAAGGTGAGGTATTCTACACCCTGTGGTTTGTTATTATAGTTAAACTTTAAGTTTGAGATAGTGACTTGAAAAGGAAAAAGGAGGGAATGATTAATACTTTAGAAATAAATAAGTCTAACTTATGTAAGTCAAATAACATGTGAGTCAAAGTTGTGATTGACATTAAAGAGCTTATTTAATAAAAACATCAAACGCACTCTTATTGTGATAATGATTTATCTCTTAAATAAATAAGAAATCTCACAGTGTGGTATTGAATACTCAGTTGAGTAAACTATAAACATTTTATTTATCCCTTTAAACAATAAACTATTGAAGTTAATTGTGTTCGTCGTTGTTAATGACACTTGACCACGCTCAAGGGTTATTTGTGAACAGATGTAATAATTTCATTTGGGAATTTTAAAACAATGTTTTACTTTGGAAAAGTATGGATGTGGTTTTAGTATTATGTTTAACTAATTTAGTGGTTAACTACTGCTTGTTAGTCATTCTATGCAATTGGTTTATACTTGAGTTCACTCACCTTTTGAACTTGGGAATTAAAATGTAAATATTTAGTGATTAATAGACAGTGGCAATTGATTACATCTTGGTGAACAGTGCTTACACTATGACGTCTATGACTGAATAAGGTTTTAAAATGAAAGTAAAATGAAATTATTTTCTATTATTGAAGTTGAAACAATAATGACACTAAATTCTCAAAAGTAATATGACATTGAGTTAAAATTAATCAAGTTAAGTTATTACAACTGTGGTTTGTGACAAAATTGTTGTCACTTAAAAGTACATTGAATTTAAATAAAGTAACAAGTGAATCTAACGTTGTGATGGTATTATTTCAGATTTAAAATTTTAATGGAGTTCGTACGAATCGCAAGGCTTCAAGATGTGACAAGGCATATTGAGGCACTTACTAGTGAATGTAAGGATCGAAGGGCATGGATATGATAGCGCATTAGTTTAATTACCTACTTGAACAAAGACCAAAATAACAACTATAATTTATGCTAACGTCGTGCCCGCAATAGCTCAACAAGTTTACATGCTATCCTGTAAAGAATTGTAACAATTGAAAGATAAAATTTTGTTAGCTGATGATGGTTCACTCGGAGACCAGCGAGTCTATCAGCTAAAAACAAGGAAGTTATAAACTGCGTTTTGGTGGTTGTGAGTGGTGCATTGGTGCTTCGTTTTGGCACAAATAAAGATCTACCAGGGAATAGTAGCAATGTATTGCATCAAAATCCATGTATTGTCAAATCAGAGCGATTACGATATCAATGTAAGTTAGTAGACAGAGCCCCAGGTAGAAATAGTCATACAGAAACGGTAACTACTTCACAATCATGAACACAGAAAAGAACAAGTTACAGTTGAGATCTAATTAGATTTACAAACAACTAAAAGAGGAATTCTGAAAACTATCGCATTTGTCTACGATCCATGTGGATATGAAGGACTTTCATTATTATCTCCAAAGTTATTTATACAAGATTTATGGAAGAACAAATCCAAGTGGAATTCACAGTTAGCAACTGAGGCCATAAAAGAGTGGAAGCCACTAGATAAAGAAATGCACAGCTGTCGGGTAAATATACAAAGATATTGAACATGGCGGAAACGAGTTACACTGTTTTACAGATGCTTCAGCAAAAACATACGTAGCAGCAGTGTATGTGGTAAACAGGAAGGGTAAAATTATATAGCTTTCTCATCTTAATCAGTTGTTTAAAAAATATCTGGAAATACATTCAACTGAATGTCGAGGTAATTCCTTGTACATGCGTAAGAGTTGATATACTGGAGGAAATTCGACGTTCCCACTGGTGACTCGGTAGCTCAGCGGTCAGAGCATTGGACTGGATGTCCAAGGGTCACGGGTTCGACTCCTGTCCGAGAATATGATCTGGTGCGGGTCGTGTTTTTTCTAGTATATTATTTAGTATTATATAAGAATGGTAAAGTTTCTGTGATTGGCAAATCGGGATTAACTCCTATAAACGATCAAGTTAATCTGCAATTACCTCGTTTGGAACTATAAGCGTATTAATCGGAAATTCGTTTACTAAATTACAGCTTAGAAGATAGAACAGCAAATTTTATGCACAGATAGTCAAATAGTTATAGAATGGTACAACTCAGACAAATTGTTGACACCATTCGTAAGCAGGCGTATGAAAGAGATTAAAAGAAATAAAAATCTTACAATGCGATACGTTCCAACAGAGTTGAATCCAGCAGATGTAGCAACACAACCCAATAAAACGAGACTAGAGCAAGATTACTGGCTTGAAGGCCTAGAAATTTTGTTACAACATCCTAGCAGTTGACCTAAAAGAGCCAAGAGTCAAAACGGCATTAAAACCAGAAGTAGGGCAAATAGGTCAAATCAGAGGAGACTCGAAGAACCGTGAAGGCTGGAAAGTGGGAAAAATAGTCTCACTTACACCGGGAGACGATGGTCTTATGAGATTAGCGAAGGTCAAGAATCAACCTTCAGACAAGACAAAATTTGTACGCCATGCCTGTACACCTGAGAGTGAAGAAATGCCTCTAGTAGATTTTGCAAATCACAGTGAATCTCTAGAAGAAAGTAACCTAGAAACCATAGTGCCTATACATGATAATGATTTATCTGATCATGAAAGTAACAAAGCAGACTCAGATGATGGTGACACAGTTAATATGCCACAAGCTATCGGTCACTCCATACCAGAACGTGCTGCAGCGACCAAAGCCTTGCAGAAGATCCAAAAGTAGACTCGTAGCCTCTTAAGCACTTTTAATTTTCGCCTTTGGGAGTGTCGCGACAGACGTACAGGTCGCGATGTTTGTTTTGCCGTTAGGAGTGTCGCGACGGCCACACCGGTCGCGATATTTGTGCTGGCAACACAATATCAAGTGCCGCCATAATTCTATTGTCAAAGTCAAGTAAGCCGGCTTTGTGCTAATGTATCGTAAAAGTTATTGTAAAGTAATCTTGAGCCAGTATTAAAAGTATTGTATTGATAAAGTGCCTACCTGCCTGATAAATGATGAACTCCTACTTGCCTGATAAATGACGAACTCGATATCCAATGGAGCATGAGAGCTAAGTAGTAGCATAGTACACTAAAATAATAACTTAATATAAATAATACGCTATTGGCAAATAGAGCATATGTAGTATATATATCGTAAATATCTCTTACGGTACTAAAGTAGAATAAATTGGTTTATTAAAAAAAAAAAATTACATCTCATGGTATCACAATTACGAAAGTGTCGTATATTTGTTCAAGCATCAATTGATTTTACCCCAACACTATCGAGTTGGCCACACGCATTGTTGCCAACATAACATATAGCCATTTCGTTTACATTTCCATTTCCGTGCCACAACAATTTCTGTTTCCCATTTGTTATAAGGGTAATTTACCAAATTACCATACATACATAAATTCGAGCTTATAATTTACGATTAAATATCTTACACTTTTATTGCGAAATAACATAAAGAGTAACAACTTTGCTCTTTCCTTATGCCTGCTGCCAACAATACAATTTCACTTATTTGGTGTACGACACGAACACCTGGCGCCGCCTGTCGGTTAAACTGCCAACCGAATTTCATGCCTATTGTTTTGATATCAATGAAACTTTTATTTGAAAAGTACTTAATTGTAACATTTGCTATCATTCAATAACTTTAACACATAGAAGCCTTTGCTGTCAATATAATAATGTTCATAACTTGAAACTTTCATTCGACAAGTGCTTTATTTTGAAACTCATTCGACAAACAAGTACTTTATTGTAACATTGGCTTTGCATACATAGTTTTACATAATAATATGATGTCATCAATTTGTACAATGGAGTGCCTATAGCCAGATCACTCAACAATTTTAGTATGCTCATTCTTATTATCAACACAGGTATTTTTTATCAAATCTTTAATTGAGGATTTGGTTTGCAGGACAGACATTCGCTCCACTGATCATTCGCCTCCCCCTCGATCACGGACAATCTGCTTCGCTTTTGAAAGTCTCTGATTCCAGGATCATTCCGCCCTAGACTGTGTCCTTAGATCAGTCCGTACCGAAATGATCCCAGCACCTCCACCATGTCGCGAACCCTTAATTGGGGTGTATTATTATGTACGTACTATGTCCGATATACAAACGTATCCATCGCGGGTCGCGAAAGTGTAAACGATAGACACGTGAAGAGGGAGACAACGATTGATAATAGGTGAGAGCTTACCATATGTTATCCTGTACCTTCGATTACTAGCGAATGTCTGTCCACTCCTCTTATCACCTCTCCTCATCCATCTGCAAGGTTACATAAACTTATGACACCACTGCGTGGCGCCACTAAGCCCTGGGATCACGCCATTACAACAGCATGATCCCAGGATTCATAGCACACATCATATTGCCATAGATAAGTATCAAGATCATCTTACTCATTACCATTAGATTTCCAGCACCTACGTTAGCTGTTTAAACTATCTATACGTAGACTTCTAGCCGATTCCTAAGTTCTCTCGGAACGATGTGAGCATGAGTAGGTAGGTAACTAGAACCGCCGTTCCCTCCTCTACGCGACCCGTACATGCGTCCATGTACGAGCCCGCGCTCAATTATGCTGCCGACCACCGCCGTGACAGAGCGTATACATATTACAATAATTCCAAAATACATGGCATAGCTTGGTGCGTTTGATTTACCCACTAAATGGTACGCGCGACCTATCCACAGCATAACATCTCAACAAGCGACAAGCGTGCCCAAGCCCCACCTGCACTATATTCATATAATTAAAACAACACACTTCAGACAGCTCATTCATAGCAATCAACATAACTCACGACTAACATCACTCAGCATAAACACATACAACAATTTCACGAGATGCAAAACAAGTTATAAAGTATTTTAGTGTACTATGCTACTACTTAGCTCTCATGCTCCATTGGATATCGAGTTCGTCATTTATCAGGCAAGTAGGAGTTCATCATTTATCAGGCAGGTAGGCACTTTATCAATACAATACTTTTAATACTGGCTCAAGATTACTTTACAATAACTTTTACGATACATTAGCACAAAGCCGGCTTACTTGACTTTGACAATAGAATTATGGCGGCACTTGATATTGTGTTGCCAGCACAAATATCGCGACCGGTGTGGCCGTCGCGACACTCCTAACGGCAAAACAAACATCGCGACCTGTACGTCTGTCGCGACACTCCCAAAGGCGAAAATTAAAAGTGCTTAAGAGGCTACGAGTCTACTTTTGGATCTTCTGCAAGGCTTTGGTCGCTGCAGCACGTTCTGGTATGGAGTGACCGATAGCTTGTGGCATATTAACTGTGTCACCATCATCTGAGTCTGCTTTGTTACTTTCATGATCAGATAAATCATTATCATGTATAGGCACTATGGTTTCTAGGTTACTTTCTTCTAGAGATTCACTGTGATTTGCAAAATCTACTAGAGGCATTTCTTCACTCTCAGGTGTACAGGCATGGCGTACAAATTTTGTCTTGTCTGAAGGTTGATTCTTGACCTTCGCTAATCTCATAAGACCATCGTCTCCCGGTGTAAGTGAGACTATTTTTCCCACTTTCCAGCCTTCACGGTTCTTCGAGTCTCCTCTGATTTGACCTATTTGCCCTACTTCTGGTTTTAATGCCGTTTTGACTCTTGGCTCTTTTAGGTCAACTGCTAGGATGTTGTAACAAAATTTCTAGGCCTTCAAGCCAGTAATCTTGCTCTAGTCTCGTTTTATTGGGTTGTGTTGCTACATCTGCTGGATTCAACTCTGTTGGAACGTATCGCATTGTAAGATTTTTATTTCTTTTAATCTCTTTCATACGCCTGCTTACGAATGGTGTCAACAATTTGTCTGAGTTGTACCATTCTATAACTATTTGACTATCTGTGCATAAAATTTGCTGTTCTATCTTCTAAGCTGTAATTTAGTAAACGAATTTCCGATTAATACGCTTATAGTTCCAAACGAGGTAATTGCAGATTAACTTGATCGTTTATAGGAGTTAATCCCGATTTGCAAATCACAGTGAATCTCTAGAGGAAAGTAACCTAGAAACCATAGTGCCTATACATGATAATGATTTATCTGATCATGAAAGTAACAAAGCAGACTCAGATGATGGTGACACAGTTAATATGCCACAAGCTATCGGTCACTCCATACCAGAACGTGCTGCAGCGACCAAAGCCTTGCAGAAGATCCAAAAGTAAACTCGTAGCCTCTTAAGCACTTTTAATTTTCGCCTTTGGGAGTGTCGCGACGGACACACCGGTCGCGATGTTTGTTTCGCCGTTAGGAGTGTCGCGACGGACGTGCGGGTCGCGATGTTTGTTTTGCCGTTGGGAGTGTCGCGGCGGCCGCGCCGGTCGCGGTGTTTGTGCTGGCGGCACGGTGTCGGGTGCCGCCATGGTTCTATTGTCAAAGTCAAGTAAGCCGGCTTTGTGCTGATGTATCGTAAGGGTTATTGTGGGGTAATCTTGAGCCAGTATTAGAAGTGTTGTATTGATGAGGTGCCTACCTGCCTGATAAATGGTGGACTCCTGCTTGCCTGATGGGTGGCGGGCTCGATGTCCGGTGGAGCATGGGAGCTGGGTGGTGGCATGGTGCACTAAGGTGCTTTATGGCTTGTTTTGCATCTCGTGAAATTGTTGTATGTGTTTGTGCTGAGGTTGATTGCTATGATTGAGCTGTCTGAAGTGTCTGTTGTTTTAATTATATGAATATAGTGCAGGTGGGGCTTGGGCACGCTTGTCGCTTGTTGAGATGTTATGCTGTGGATAGGTCGCGCGTACCATTTAGTGGGTAAATCAAACGCACCAAGCTATGCCATGTATTTTGGAATGATTGTAATATGTATACGCTCTGTCACGGCGGTGGTCGGCAGCATAATAATGAGCGCGGGCTCGTACATGGACGCATGTACGGGTCGCGTAGATAAGGGAACGGCGGTTCTAGTTACCTACCTACTCATGCTCACATCGTTCCGAGGGAACTTAGGAATCGGCTAGAAGTCTCCGTATAGATAGTTTAAACAGCTAACGTAGATGCTGGAAATCTAATGGTAATGAGTAAGATGATCTTGATACTTATACTTATCTATGGCAATATGATGTGTGCTATGAATCCTGGAATCATGCTGTTGTAATGGCGTGATCCCAGGGCTTAGTGGCGCCACGCAGTGGTGTCATAAGTTTATTTAACCTTGCAGATGGATGAGGAGAGGTGATAAGAGGAGTGGACAGACATTCGCTAGTAATCGAAGGTACAGGACAACATATGGTAAGCTCTCACCTATTGTCAATCGTTGTCTCCCTCTTCACGTGTCTATCGTTTACACTTTCGCGACCCGCGATGGATACGTTGGTATCTCGGACATGGTACGTACATAATAATACACCCCAGAAAAGGGTTCGCGACAGCATGTCTGTAAGTCATCAAATGTAAATGTTATACCATTTTTAAAAGTCTAAGTAAAAAAATCTGGTTCGTCAAAAAACGGTGATAATAAAGTGATTATGAAAGTAATTTTATTAATTCATTCGTTTATTTTTCATTTACCTACTCATTCATAGACAAAATTGACTCGTTAATATTTTATGACGCTACAACTCTGGGCCCAACATTCATATATATTTTACACAATATTAATCTTTTCAACTTTCGATTAAAATGTAGCGATATATTTCATTTTTTAATAAGTTTAGTATAGAAATATTGAGCAAAGGGAAGGATGGTATCAGATAAAATTAAATCGTTAGATTATAGATTTTATTATGGTGAACAACAAAGTATTCATTTATTCATTAAATCGAAAATAATAATATCCTAATATTTTTTTCTGAATCCATAAATCAAATAGCTTACTAGAGAAATTTTACTGATTTACGAACGCCCACTAAAGATTTATTATAAGAGCTGAGATCTAGAAAGTGATTTATGAATAAATTGTTAGACTCGGAAAACCACAGATGTTATTTTGATCACACCAATGTTGATTTGAATGATTTTGTGAACAAGTTTTGAGGTCTAATAGCGATTCAGCATACAAGAAGAATTCCTTTTCACTCCTACCTTGAAGAGAGGAAGTTTTATGATCATGGATCAATGGATAGTGAAGTTCGTACCTACCTATATGAATGAAGAATAGAAAACCTATTATTTTTAAGATTGGAAAAATAACTATATTAGTGAATGCCAGTACAGTGTTCTGAATTCAAATTTTACTAATAAGTAAATATGAAAGACTAACCTAAAGCTTTTAATTCTAGCACTTTCTTTCCGGACGTAGTATCAATGCAACTATGACGCATAGATATTAGTGCGATTTCGTCTCTAATGAAAGACATAATGCATAAAAATTGCGACACAAGAGGTGTGAAACTGATCAGCATGCATCTGTGTCAGGAACAATGATGGCTTTCAAAAATCTGTTCCCACGTACAATTTGACATTTACTTGCTTGACCTTTGCTAGGATGTGAGCTATCCTTGCTATGCAAAGATCGGTTTAAGAGGGCGTAGTCTGCACACTAGCGCCGCCATTGGAAAAAAATCACAGTGCTTAAATAAAGACGAAACTTTGAGTTATCTCTTTGTAGTGCACTCCGAAGAAGCTTTCTGGTACTTTTTATAGCCTAAACAATATTTTTTAGCCTGTAGTTTAGTTTAATGAAGTTTTTTTGCGAAAAGTGGCCACTTTTAGTAATGAAACTCCGTTAACGGAGTTTCATGTACTGTCGTTTAGTTTAAACTAAACTAAACGACAGTCTAGAAAATATTGTGTAAGTGATTAAAAGTACCAGAAAGCTTCCTTGGAGTGATAATTCGTAATTTCGACTTTATCGAAGCACTATGTTTTTTCTTTTCGATTGGCGACGCTAGTGTGCAGACTACGCAGCCTTAACTTCGACTACGTTTAGTCACTGTCAGATAATTTTATGGAAACCTTTACATGTAATTAACTTACCCATATACATTTATAAATATTTGACAACATCACATACATTGCTCCGATTCCAAAATAAGTAGCTAAAGCACTTGTGATATGGAAATCGGAGACAACAGTGGTACCACAAACACCCAGACCTGATAGAAAAGTTCGTTTTCTAAATTGACCCAACCGGGGATCGAACCCGGGACCTCAGAGATGGCGACACCTTGAAAACCGGTGTACAAAGCCACTCGACCAAGGAGGTCGTTGTGAATTGTTACGTAGTAACTTTTAAAAAGTTTTGATAAATTACCAACCTCAACCTTAAAACATTGTGTAAAGCGTGCCTTAAGATTCATCTATAGTTTTTTGTTTAAAAATAAGTAGTTTATGAAAATGGTTCTAAAACTATGAAGGAATTGAGGGATTGGAAATTGTAATATCAATTGAATTTGTAACTTTATATTGGAAGTCAATGTAAATTATTATTATAACTTGAGTGTTGTCTATTTAGGTTTTATTATTTGCTTACAATAAAGCTTTAGGTAAGTATTTAATACTTTTAAGTAAATTGTTAAAAACATTCATACATACACAGTCAGTTGATTAAGCTTCAAACTTTTGTTCACAAACTCAATTGGAATCTTTTGAAATTAGAAATAAAACACTTTTTACGAATTACAGCGCGTATATTATTTACTTCTGGTGTTATTTTAGAATTATTTAGTTTGGATTTATTGATTGATTTCCCGTCGTTTCGACACCTTGCCAAGGACCCATCCAATGACTCGTGATTCTAAAATAACACGAATTAATAATATACGCGCTGTAATCCGTAAAAAGTATTTTATTTCTAATGAACTGTACGCGGAGTCTTAGAAGTGTATAATTATCTTTTGGAATATTTACATAAGCTACATGTTAACGGACTAAGCTAAGCCCAGGGTCAAACCAGATGCAACCCAGCGCGTAACGTTGCGTTGACATTATTGTAAATGATAGTATGTCACACCGAATGCCGAGCGGCTGCTGCGCGCGTTCTGTGTGACAATACCATAGCATTTCATACATAACAACGTCGTTTGCCGTTACGCTACGCAACGCACACGTATTCAGTTTGACTGAGTTTGACTTAGACTTAATAAATGATGAACATATTCTCATTAAAGTTCGATTTTCATTAACGGATTGGCAAATCGTTAATGACAATTTTAAGTTTGCAAATCCGTTAATGACAATCGAACTTTTTAGAGAAAATTGTTTAAATCGTTATCTTATTGATCGTTTTTTGTCATACTGTGTTTGATATATTTTACGAATGTAATTAGCCTATTTATTAATATTTGAAAGTCTATTTGCGACCGCTGTCAAAGGTCGTCGACCTACAAATAGTGGTCTGGGCTAATCAAGATACAAATTCACCTTTTCCAATTTATCGACCTCTAACGTTACCTTGTGAACTGGAAGACCTCTATCTCTATCTATTTTTTTAAAAGAGAGAGAGACGTGATCTGATTTTAACGATACACTTAATTACACGATTAACACGCATAACGAGGCTAAAACTGCTCAATTAAGTTTTTTTTTATCTATCGCCCACTTAGGCACTGCATAACTGTTCTTTTAAAAAGCTCTTTTACAATCAACACATCAATGTCTTCAAATAGAAAGCTTAAATAGTACCTAATGTATTAGTAAGTAGTAGTAGATGTTTTATTTCACTTAATCATAATAGAATAAATAATATTAGAAAAAATCGACTCACCCGTAGTACCTTAGACGGGACGGGTGGGTGAGTCGATTTTTTCAAGTATTTTTTCTAATATCTTAATATAAAATAGTATTGTGAATGCAAAAAACCTTAATTTAATAATCATAATAGGATTAATTGAAATAAAACAACTTTTATTAGGTGCGTGACCTGCACCCATGAAAAAGAGAAGGCCTGAAATTACAAGAAAATACTTTCGACGTTTCTTAAGTTTGTTATTCATGAAATGATTATACTTATTTAAAAAGTGAAACAAGCCCCCTTGGTTATGGCCCATCCTTCTTATTTACCCATAACTTATGGGCTTCAAGCCTTCCTTTTGGGTCATACGGATGGCCTGGATTAACAGTCACGATGATGATGAAATGAAACGCTATTTTATAATGTATAGCGATTTAAATGTTTATTATCAAAACTGAACGAACTGAGAGTAACAACGAGGCAAAATTATAATGAATATCAAACGGATATCGAAAGTTCAGTTACATCCACTTCTATCTGTAGTGTTAGGTTTTGGTGAAAGGATGTCTGAGATCATCACTCAAACTATTAAACTGTCTAGTGTTTAACATGCCTAATCGAAAATACGTCCTTTCAAACGTATCTATTGAATTCAATGCCTAAAAGACGATTCAAAGTTTTTCTTGATATTAAATGTAAAAAAATGACTTTCCATACAAATGTCCGAACAGCTGATCGAGTGTTGTATGAAAAGTCGTTTTTAGGGTTCCGTACCCAAAGGGTAAAACGGGAACCCTATTACTAAGACTCCGTTGTCCGTCTGTTTGTCTGTCTGTCCGTCTGTCACCAGGCTGTAACTCATGAACCGTGATAGTTAGACAGTTGTAATTTTCACAGATGATGTATTTCTATTGCCGCTATAACAACAAATACTAAAAAACAGAATAAAATAGATATTTAAGGGGGCTCCCATACAACAAACGTGATTTTTTTGCTCGATATTGATAACGGCAACACCCGTTGCCGTCTACCTAGATGCTTGTTTGACTGTGTTCGGAAAGTCGAAAAATTATAGTATTCTACTCCTGCGAGGTTGTTGGTGTTTACAAATAATCCTGTACTTGACTAGAAATTGCTATAGTTCTGCTTTAGGTTGACGGCTTAACTAGGAATTACTTTTCAGTATTTTCAGTGTTATTGCACTAGCTTTCTGGCGTCTGCAAACTGCGTTACAAATATAATCTGACCCCATCATACATGTCCCTACGAAAAATAGAGATGCCCCAAACAATTTAGTTTTATTTATAATAAAAATTTAAAGACATTAACGGACAGAATAATTTAAACCATGCCTGAGGTTATAATAAAAGTTCGTGTTCGATTATTTTAAATTGTTTCAATATGTTAATATCTACTGACCACCATGTCTTTATTAGTTCAGCAATACTTACCAAGCTGGTTCTCTATTTTGCCTAGGGGTAACTCGTGGCCATGCTTCAAGATTGAAAGTCAGATTTTGTAACAACAAAGAAAGTCTAAAAGTTTGACGGACGATTGGCAAGCTGATAAAAGCCTAGCCGTTTCTTTAATTATTTGCAAGTGACTAGTGCATTTCATAGGTGTTTTTTTTTCTTTCCTTTTTTTGGCAATATAACAGACTAATAATTTCAGTTTATTTTATTCGATTTATGAAAGGGAAATCAAAATTCAAAGTCAAACGAAGTAAATCCACGATCGGTACTTTTTGTCAAAGAATGGGGTTAGGTATAACTCACCTGACCTCGAACTGGTCTGCAATTTCCTTTTTTTTTGCTGGTCACTGTTCGAACCTTACCGCCCGAAGTCGTTAACTTATTTGTAAATCTAATGGTTATCAGTATATGGTTATCAGTATAAAAAAAGAAAAAATAAATTTTGGACCAGTTAAATTCGGGTGAATTGGTACCTACCTAATAAATGAGGACCTCACTAGCGCAATGGATTAAGGGCCTGGCACTGCGGTTGCGGAGGTTAAGCAACTTTCGCAAGGGTCGGTCATGGGATGGGTGACCAAAAATTTAGTATCTCTAATTTCTCCGTGCTTCGGAAGGTCCCGGTTGCATTTGCAGTCGTTAACACCCACCAATCCGCATTGGGACTGCGTGGTGGATTATAGCCCATCCTCCTTATCCACCCATAAGGAAGGCCTGTGCCCCAGCAGTGGGGACATTAAAACTCTGTCTATTAAAAATGTCTGTCTGTCGATCAATAAATGTGGAAAGAATACATGCCAAGTTCAAGAATCAAGGTTACTTGTAATTTCGTTAATATTGCAAACATAGCGCACAGGAATCAGGGTATGAAAACATAAACAAAATGATCACAAACTCGCGTCATCATAAAAAAACTTAATTACCGAGACCTTAGGACGATTTCATTACTAAAGTTATATTTATTACTCTGTTTGCATATTTTTAACCTCGTTATTTTTGTTAAATTACTTTATTATTCCATAGTTTTATTACTAGTTCTTGGCAATGAAAAAAATGCAAAGTTTAAGAGGCAGTGTATCGTCATGTATACAATTTATCAAACATTAACAAATCTATATGTACCATGTTGGCAACACCAACTAAATTTACAATGTTTATGTATGTTGGCAATATTCCTTCTTCCTCCAAAACTACCATTGTAATGTGTCGTGTGTTCAATTAATAAATATAATTTTAGTGCTTACCAGCGACGACTTTCAGTTACGGACCCAAAAACTACCTATACAGTCCAAGAGAGCAACATACCAAACTATTGGTTTGGTACCTATAGCTTTTTTGAATAATATTAGTAAAAATATATTTCGTTGAAGTTATTGGTAGATGGAAAAAAGTGCTCAACGTAACAATTTTTTGAAAATAATAGGTATTATTTTTAGGATGAGGGCTGCACTTGTCCTTTTTAATCGCCCTAAGATTAGAGACCAGATGAGCTAGGTTACGACAGTTATTTCACATTTTACTGCGTTACGAGATTGAATTGATAACCTGTTTTAGAGCTATTAATTAGAGTGTCTTTACATCTTTCTGTATTTAAGTTTATTTACTAACTTATACCGTCTTATGTAAGTATTTATTTTAACCAAATATTTTTTCATTCACATGTGTACAATTACCTGCTATCAACACAGTACCTATGCACCTCTATGTATAACATGAATTGAAAAGGTAGTGTCACACAGAACTCCTAATTGTGATAAGACTTCAAAGTGTACTTTTGCAAGGCGAAATCGTGAACGCAGCGACGCAATGACTGTTCCCTAATCTAGTCACCACCAGACCAGTTTTGTAGGCATTTCGTTACTCAACCTTAATTGTCGACCTAATGTTGCTTAATTCCGATATGTTCTGTAACAGTCGAATAAAATGTCGAAGTAAGTCTATTGTTTCTATGGACGTAATCTGATTAACGATTAATCGGTGTCGTGTGATTAACGATCTGAAACGATACTTTCGGTAATTTGATAACGACCCCTAATTTTAATAGTGTTGAGCAATTTTGTAAGTACTAGTTGTGAAATGATGTTCTCATCAATCGGTGATTGGATCGGTTTCATGTTTTAAATGCAAATATTTCTTGTGATTACAATTCCAAATGGAATACATAACTAATCAGCTAATAACGTACCTATTCGGTGATGACTTTTTTGGTACCTAGTCGATATTCCACCCAAAGTCATTATTTTTCTCAACAGATAATAACTATTCAAAACTCAAAATTCAAAACTCATGTATTCAGACTAGGCTGTTACAAGCACTTGTGAATGTCAAAGAAGCTACGCCATCGGTTCGCAAACCCTAAGCGGACATTGAAAATATAAGTTGTTTGTGAGGTACATTAAATACATCCTTGACAATATCCAGTTATCCTAATAGAACTTTTAGTATTGACAAACTGTTGCAAACATCATTTGTTTTTGAGGAGCACAAAATCCTTGGAGATAACCAGTTAACATGGAGGAAAAAGCTTTACAAATTTCTTGTTATTCGATCTCAATTAAGAAGGGATTTTTTTTAGAATTTGAGCAATTAACCAGTATTGTCCTATTATTACGATTCAGTTTGATTACACTTTATATATGATCATACATGTTCTATTATAACCATTCAGTTTGATTACACTTTATAAATGATCATACAAAGTTAATATCATGCCAAACAATCGATTATTCCTTGAAAAGCAATCAAAAGAGATTGTAAATACACAAATTTAAATTAATTAATTAATTAAAAGAGAGAGTTTAAACTCTATGTTAAATATAGAGTTTCAGGAATTATGTTATGTAGTGTGGACAACCTAGACTTTTCGAGCCATGAAATTGACCATGTAGTTTCGAGGTAATCCTCTTTGGACCTCGCTCGAAGCAATAGCATGTGAGACCTCTACCAAGTAAATACTAGCGACAGAAATATTTGACATTTCTTTTTTCTAATGCGACTATTACAATAATGCATACAGGAAGCGATTACTGTCTTCGTTAGAATATGAGTGATTATTATCAAATTAATAGTTTTACGGAAACTTGCGTATTTTCAAATCAAGTATTTGAATTATAATTATTGCAAATGTCTAAAATAATATTACTAAGCAATGCTGTAGTTTCTTAAAACGTAAAACAACGATCGTTGCAACATTAACATTCAACTCTACTGTTTCCCATAAATGCTACCGCCGCTGCCAGAAATCGAAAGATAACTTTCTTTATTAGTCATTGTAAATTCATTTTGTCGTGTAATGATATTTTATTTGGTTATAAAATTTATATAAAACAATGTCTCCATCCGCGTTATTTCTTGGTAAGGGTACTGACACGTGATGTAGTCGCGCCGTGACTTTTCCTGCCGACTTTTGTTGCAGGCCATTGCCTAAACTTTGGTGCGACTAATGTCATTCATAGGTATCAATAACAAAAACTATACAGCTCAGGTACAAAATGATCCTATACTTTGAGAAAGCAAAAATTATGTAAGTTGTAATAATCATATAACAGAAAGGAAATTGATTAACAATGAAAGTACAAACTTACTTACGTACCTACTTTGGATTTGGATATCACGAAAATACTTGTATTTACACCAAGTACCACATTTAACGTAATGACGATTAATTGTTTTAAAATATCTTATAATTTTTTTTTGTTTCTTTCGCTCTTTCGTTTCATCGCACCCTTCTCGTCCGGTCGAAGCTCAGCAAGTTGCGCTCGCGCCGACCACAATGGGCGCAGCGGCAATACGGAGCAACCTTCGAAAGGAACCGCACGTACACACGGACAGTTCATAGTTTTATAGATATCTGTAACAAGTTGACGACATGAAGAGTTTAATAATAGCTGTCAGCTTAGCATGCGGATTAGGTAAGTCATTTTAATAATTGTGTATCATAGATTTGAAGTTTATTCGTTTTTGTAAGCTGAGAATGGTCCATTATCTTGAAAAAAATACGATTGATTGCAAATTATGACCGGTGTTAATGCGAGTTGTATGGCAAAACTTTTTAAATTATTAATATTACGACTGAGCCAATATAAGCTTATTCTTTTACTTAAAAAACTTTTACAATGTTCGAGTTATTTATGCGTATGGTATTTCGCTCAAGCCTACCTTTAGGAATTATAACGTAATTTCCATCCTTTTAATATTATGTTAATTAATAATTTCCTATTTGGTATTGACGTGGTGAAAGAATAAATTGTCGATTTGATTTTATGAGTAAAAATATTTTTTTTAGCTAAAATGTGAAAAAGTAAATCTAAATTTTAATTAAGTATGCGTTTTTAATAATTTTTTGGTGTATTGATCCCAAATTAGACTACTTATAAATTCTTGCTTATTTTATAAATCGTATCAAACTACCATGAGATTATTGAGTCGTGAGTGAGATTTCTTCAATTGTATTGATTTCGTATGTATTTTTATTCAACGATTCTATATACCGTAAGTTAATAAGTATGAAATATTCTTGTTAATTTGATGACCTCCGTGATCGAGTGGCTTTGTGCACCGGTTTTCAAGGTGTCGCCATCTCTGAGGTCCCGGGTTCGATCCCCGGTTGGGTCAATTTAGAAAACGAACTTATCAATATTGGCTCAGATATGGGTGTTTGTGATACCACCGTTGTCTCTGATTTTCATAACACAAGTGCTTTAGCTACTTACTTTGGAATCGGAGCAATGTATGTGATGTTGTCAAATATTTATTTATTTAATATTTATTTATTTAATTTACGTTTGAAATGACTAAACTAATTAAATTGCTAGTGAATTTACAATCTTATGTGTGTGTTTACACTCCATGATCAAGAAATCATTTGACCTAAAACTGTAATATTGTCTTCAGTTAACAATAGGGCTTGCATCCTGTTGGTATCTTATTAAAGTATGCGTGTTTTTAAGCACAAGGCCTTGGAAGCTGGATGCATTCAAATTCCAGTTTTAAGTTGTTTACCATGAGCCTGAAAATATCTCGCCATGGTAGGAAATCCTCTTCATTGCATACCTACTGGAAAATATTTGTAGAGGTATTACGTAATTCCTACTATTAAATATTCTGTGGGTTGAAATCACTTTTGCTTTTTATTTTAATATTAGCTTTGATTAGCTTTCTACATAATATTTCACAATATAGCAAATAAAGTATTTGTATTTGTAATAACGACGTTACTTTCAGCTTTTTATTTATTTGAAAACACGATCAAAGTAATTTTGTTGATCGTCAATTTCATTTGAAGAAATCCCATTATTACAGGTTGCCTCGAGGCTCAACTTATAAAAAAATTAGGTCTTAATTTTTTCACTGTTTCTTATTCCTATATTATAATTATCCTGTTACTTATCCTTACAGTATAAACGATAACTATCTATTATTTTAATGTAATTGAGCACGATTAGGTGACTTTTGTGCATTATTTGAAAATTTTAGCCATGAAATAATTTTATTTCATGACTAAAATTTTCATTTATTCAAATGGAACAATGCTTAACATCTTCGTTGTCAAAATAGCACCACGAGGATCGGCTTAGCATTTCATCCTCGTTAAGGAAGAACCCCATAAGGATCCTCTTTGTTTTCAACCTGCAATATTTTAGGCAGTGATTAACGGGCGATGATGAGGCATGTGTGGTTGATTAAGCTTTAACATTTACGAAACATCACACACGAGCCGGTTATCGTAGGGTTGTTTCGACAAGGCATAGAGTTTCCGTGACAGTGCTCAATAGCCAAATTGGCCTTGCAACACATGAAACGAATTCACTGGAGCAACAAACGGTGGGACGCGTGAGTGAAAGGAGGACGGTATTGAGTGCATGATCGGCCAATATTGCTATGATTGCGGGACTGTTTTGTTTTATAAAGGAGTATGGCCTTCAAACGGGTGTTTACCCCCTTTTGATCCGGAATAGGTGGCAGTAATAATACTTAGATAAACATGACGTCATTTATCTCAACTCATAAAATCAAGCAAAATAAAACACTAGTGTTATGAAAGAACGATACGCATTAGGGGAGAAAGACAAATTAGGTGTGACTCCAAGAACATACCTATTAGTAATTCGGGATTAGTATGTAAATGAAGGTTTCATGTTTCAAAAAAAATCAGCTGTTCCATACAACAGCGCAAAACCTATTCAACCTTAATGTATGGAACAGCTGATTTTTCTCGCGATATCAGAGTTGGCCCCATAATAAAAGTTGTTCAGTTTGATGGTCCCTATCTACCATATTCGGCATTTGCGGTTGTTTTGTAACATCCTGTATAGTTTATAATATATAACTCTTAAAAGTAACTTTCCACTATGAATTTCAAAACACACATAAATTTTAGTAACCATAACGGCTATTTGTTTAAATATAAAACGTTTATTGCTTAAAACTAGTCCGCCTTTACTGCTATGACCGTGATTTCAATTGCACATTATGGCACTAAAATTTTTTGGGCAAACTGTTGTGGCAACATTTTGCTATACCCACGATTGGTGTGACGTAATCGATCAAAATAGGTTACGTTGAAAAAATGCGATATTTTTTGTGACACACTTTCAATAGACAGATATATATTTTGTTAGGTAATCATTAAAATATTAAAATCTGAATCTGAACCTTACAAGATTTGATAATCTGAATTTTGTAATAACAAAAAATATTTATAACCTTAGGTCATGATTAATGCAAAAAATATCTATTGTAAAATTGACAGATACTCAACTACTTATAAACAATTACTATACATAGAAGTGTTTGCTCATAAATGCATTATGGTTAGTCATAATTACTTTTTTTACTCGTCCGTGGTCATAATAGGTATTTTATGAAAAAAGAAAGGTTTATGTATTAAGTAAATAAGTAATTTTAAGTTATACACAATTCAGTTTAATAAATACACTTCTAAGATTTTCGCGCGTACAGTTCATTAGAAATAAAACACTTTTTACGGATTACAGCGCGTATATTATTAATTCAGGTGTTGTTTTAGAATTATTTAGTTTGTCCTCCTTTAGTCCTCCCGTGACCACGGCCCCTGGAAAGGTGTCGAAACGTCGGGAATTCTAAAAAACCAATAAATACAAACTAAATAATTCTAAAACAACACCTGAATTAATAAATATACGCGCTGTAATCCGTAAAAAGTGTTTTATTTCTAATCAGTTTAATAAAGTTAAGCTTTTTTTCAGTTTCAGCGCAAGAATACCAGTGTCCTGACAAAACTGGCTTCTTCCCGGACCCATACCAATGCGACCTTTATTACAAATGCTCGAAAGGTCAGTATCGCTTAAAAGGTTATTTGTCTCTGTTTAATAAGGCTAAGTGAATTTCTACCTATGTGCTTAGGTGACGTAAAGTGCAATTATCTCGCCATTGGAATGACTGAGCAACGAAGTGAAATCTGTTTGCCTAGACGACGTACATCGGCAAAGAAAGTTAACTGTGTTTAAACAGTCACTAAAGATATTATTGATTATTCAATGTTTGCTCGATGGCGCAGTTTGTTAGCGCATCGCAATTCGCGCATTCGCAAGGGTCCGTCATGGGATGGGTGACCGATTTTTTTTATCTCGAGCTCCTTCATGCTTAGGAAGGCACGTTAAGCCGTTGGTCCCGGCTGCGATTTCAGTTATTAACACCCACCGATCTGCATTGGGCCCGCTTGGTGAGTTATTGCCTATTCTCCTAACACACCCATAAGAAAGGCCTGTGTGTGCCCCAGCCAGCAGGAAAAACAAAAATAACTGATGTTTATATGCTTAATATTTGTAATACTTGTTTTCTAGCATATGTATGTTATGTACACACGACAGCACGTCAGGTTAAAAAGTTACACTGCGAAAATATCTTTTATTACATAGTGCATAAATGCGGTCTCAAGGTCAACATGTATAGTCTGAGGTGCCGTCGTGTGTAAGATGCAGATTAGAATAATGCATTTTCTTAAAAGAAAAGAAAATAAAAATAAATTATTTCTTAGCTGCCTTCAGTATTGAGGGATCATTAACCTGAGGCCCTATTCCAATAATTTGTATCGTTCCATTTCGATGCAGTAGCGATGACGAATGTGACAATGTAATCGAAAAATGTACCGCTAAAGAATGAGTAGAATGTGAAATGTTGCTTTGTATTTTGAATACAAAGTATTATGCATCAAAAAAAATATTGTAACTAAGCTCCTCCTGAATTATGTAACTAAGATTTTTCAGAATGACATTTAAGAAATGCTAAAGTTAATCATAATACTTCGAAAGATTACATGTTCAATTATCTAAATGTAGTAATAACATTATACCTACTGGAATTAACTTTTCGCACTTTAGCGTTACTTACAGTACTTACCTATCTAAACAAATATCTCTTTGTGTATCTTTTACTTAAATAAACGTTCCAAACCCATCAAAACATTGGCAAACATAAGACATTTACTTTGTCATTACGTGTTACCTATTCATGTTATAAAACAAGACAATAACGAGCAAAATGGCGGATTTTTTTAAAATGATTTCGTACTCGCCATATAATTGGTTTCATTCTAAAATACTTTTCCATGTTAGGCCACTGCAGTTACAAAAGCAAATAGAGTGTGAAAATTCTTAGCTTTTACTGACAATATACGAAATTATATTTTTTTTCGTACAATTTAGTGCACTGAGCCCATTATGACTAAGAACCGTAAAATGTGGTCGGATTTCACGCTTTTTTTAATCTAATTAGTGTTAATTGAATGTCTATGAAACAACTAAGTGAATTGTCTAATTTTGCACACTGGTTGGACAATGAGCGAATTACCGTAAATTAAGAGAAAGGATGGAGTATGACTTTTAATTTAATTATAGTTTCTTTATAAAAATAGACTAGCTAATTGTCCAAAGTAACGGATTTCTCATAATCAGAAAAATGATACATGTGAAAAGCTAATAAATTCAGATTTTAGATTCTATTTAACAACGTGTACTCGTAGTAGGCTATTTATTCTAGATTTCAATGTATGGGAAAGGAGTGCAAAGATCAATCCTGCCGAAAGAAATCTTTGGTTCAGCTATAGACGTGTTCGTAGTTTTTTGTCGTGTACAGTCACCGTTATAAACTTTGACGCACCATAGCTTGGAAACTATAACTCGCATCAAAATGAATAAAAGTAATTATTTGTTGGTAGATTTTTAAAAGAGGTAATTAAAGAAGTAAGAAGTATTTTGACGACCTCCGTGGTCGAGTGGCTTTGTACACCGGTTTTCAAGGTGTCGCCATCTCTGAGGTCCCGGGTTCGATCCCCGGTTGGGTCAATTTAGAAAAACGAACTTTTCTACATTGGCTCATGTCTGGGTGTTTGTGATACCACCGTTGTTTCTGATTTCCATAGCACAAGTGCTTTAGCTACTTACTTTGGAATTGGAGCAATGTATGTGATGTTGTCAAATATTTATATTTATTAATTAATTTAGTCTGTGGACATTTTGTTCCAGCTTGTATGGTTTTGCTGAAAGTTGAGAAAATCTGTAAAACGGGACACCTTTTCGGGGGGCGCGGGAGAGTTTTTTTTTATACAAGGTGTTACAAAAGTACCCCTAATGTCGAATATGGTAGATAGGGACCATCAAACTAAACAACTTTTACTATGGGACCAACTCTGAAAGCGCGAAAAAAAAATCATACATTTTGATATTTTCGTAATAATTTTTTGTATGAAACAGCTGATTTTTTTTTCGCGATTTCAGAGTTGGTCCCATAGTAAAAGTTGTTCAGTTTGATGGTCTCTGTCTACCATATTCGGCATTAGGGGTACTTTTGTAACACCTTGTATAATGTACTTACCTAAAGGTATAATAACATAATAACATATCCGCATTAAAACTCATCTATTAATTTTGCCATTCAGAAATCTAGAATGAACAGGTTGTTTCAAGTTTGTTATACTTACTAAAGATACATAGAAAAATGTTGTTTGATTAGCAAGCGATTTTGTACTGTTGCTTTAAATTTAAAATTGTTAAAAAAAACTTATTGAAACAGGAAACAAAAAGAGATTCAGAGAAATAATAAGTTAAGCAGGAGTTATATCTATGTTGAACATACATATATAGGTAACAGCAAAGCTCTGGTATTTACGTTAAAATATTCCACATAGCTAATTAACAATATTCTAAAAGTCTTTTGTTATGTTCCATAAATTAAAAAGAAGAAGCCAGTTAGTAATCAGAAAATGTTCGAAAGAGAATGTGGTTTTAAATGTGAGTTGCATCTTAAAAGGTTAAAATTTCTACTCTTCGGCGTTTTGAATGTAAAATTACAAAACCAGAATATTGTGTAAGTTGTTATTCCACGTTGTAAACTTACTAAATATGCACCTTTACCTCAACGATGTGATCAATAGAATTAATAATAAGATTCATAGTTAAAAACTACGTTGACTCATTGACTCTACAATTTAATTACATGCTTCATTATAATAAGAATAAGCTAAATTTTGCTACAATACATTTTGAAATACTTCTGAATTTGTAGAACCCCAGTTTGTCTCTTTTTATTTAACTATTATGTTGTCGAATCTTATCCGATTTACAATTAAAACTTCCTTCGTTGTATATAATGGATTTGAAGAATAGAAGACGTACCCTCTATTCTTAAAATCTGTTATAGATTAGAGCCTTTTATTCAATTTGAGAAAGTGGACGACGGAACCAACAACACTTAAAAATATCTTAAGCCTTAGACACGAGTATTTGGCTTTTTGTACTGTTAAAAGAAGAAACTATAAATCAAAACCTATACTATACAGCATGGGCAAGAAGCAAGACCTTAAATAAAGGAAATAATCTGAAATCGTATATTTTTATCAGGCCAGCCAGAAGAGAAGCTGTGTCCAGATGGACTCGTGTTCGTTGACGAGAACCCCAACAAAGAACGCTGTGACATCCCCTCCAATGTAGACTGCGGTGACAGGAAGGAACTTCGTAAGTATTGCAAAATGTGTTACCCAAACTTGAAAGTCTATGTATAGCATATCTGACGGTTGATGCCCCAATCATCAACCGTACTAAAAATATATCATTGGTTAGTGTATAAGGTTGCATATTTTTGTTGGGCCACCAATACGCATTGCATCTTCGTTAGATGTGCGTTAGCCCTAAGAAGACAGATACATTATTTTTGTCTATGTGAATATCTTATTTTGCGTGTAGCCAAATGCCTACTTACTTTGATGGCGCAGTAACCCAAGGGGACTCTAATTATAGCCTCCGATATTGAGAAAAAAGACCTTTACCAAAAAAAGCCAAAAGTTTATAAATGTAATAATAAACAGAGGAGAGTCATGTAATAAGACCCCGTTATTCTTTAATTTCAGAGGAACCTAAGCCAACTAAGGGCTGCCCCAGACAGAACGGATACTTCAAGCACCCTGACCCACAGGTGAGATTTTTATTACCATACCAAATAATATACTAGAAAAAATAATTTTTATTACCAATTGAAATCTATCGTCTGTGTCAATTCTTAGCTCGAATGTTTTGCAAGCATCCGACGATCTTGACATATTACCATAATGTAAAAACAAGAGATATAAGAACTTTAAACCTGATTTCTATATCGGACCATCAACTAGAACATAACCAGTTAACAATAAAAGTTTTTGTATGTACCTATTCAATGTTGCTAGTTGAAAAATAACAAGTTGCCACAAACATTATGATAATGCAGGAAGATATTTAGATGATCTATGGAAAATTACATGAGGATGCAGTAATATAAAACTAACTTTGGCAAGTTGGAGACAGTGGTATTTGTCGATTCCTATTGCAATCATTTATTGTATAGATTGTGTCGATGAGCAAAAAACTTGTGTATCATTCTACAAAAGCGTCAGATCCGTCAGCTTTAAATACTGTCTGCAGCAAGTAATTTTGGTCTCCAATTTTCAACTTCAAATTTTCTGACAGTATTTACGCGTTTGAAGTATGACCCTAAATTAAAACTATAATAAGGAGCTAGGAATAATGCATTTGGTTTTAGTCAACACGTAGATAATAACAATAGACAGCTCAAAGTAACACAGCACACTTGCTTGGGTAACTTCAAGCTAGCTAGTAAGTTGTTGCTTTGTAGGTTCAAGTAATGTTTGGAAATTTATAAAAATACTGGAAACAGGAGTATGCAACATGGTGGTGGTCATTAATGGTATTACATATATGTGTACAATCTTAAACAGAGCACTGAATCTAATAAAATAACCAAACCGACGTAATTGTTGCAGGCGTGCGACAAGTTCTACTACTGCTCCGACGGCGTGCCCAACGAGCTGCCCTGCCCACCTGGCCTGTACTTCGATGAGGAATCCTCCAACTGCGACTGGAAGGAGGTCGTCAACCGCCGCTGCGACCAGATCACCAAGGGTGTGTTTACAATATCATTTATAGGGTAAAGCTCGATCAACAGAGAGCTCAAAGAGAGCTCATTGTTTTCCCCTTTCTTTTGATAGTAGCACGCCATATTATAAATTGTTGGATGACTTTAATTTCGGTATCTAACGTTTTCAAAAGAAAATAGACAAACAATGTGTTTTCTATATTCAAGTGGAAATAAGGGAATTTTATATTATGATGAAAGATATGCATACGCATTGAAAACAAAATACTCAAGCATAATTTACATTGTTTTAACGAGAACTGTTTTAATTCCCATAGTTAACTCAAAATCAGAATGATCACGTCATATTTGAATTCCAACATCAATAGCGTTACATTTGATTAAAACGTTTCTATTGGCACAACGACTTCGAACCAAAATGGCAGCATAATAAATGATTTATTGATATAGATAATTATTTCTAATTCTCATCTAAGGCTAGATTCAAGACTACCTATTGCTTGAGTTGATATGTATTAAGATATTTTTTATTTATTTATTTAATAATTACAATCATGAAGAACATCATTTAGACTGTACAGTGTTACAAAAAACAGCATAGACTTTACTGAACACTGCCATAAACCTGATATGAAGCAGCAGACCTATAATTTTATTCGTATTCTCTATTGGTATTACATTCACCAATAACTGACTAATTCCTACGTTATAAATACTTACCATTCGAACAGTTACGTACGATGTATGAAGCTAATCTTATCAATACCTTCAGATGTCCTGGATGACGGTTTCACCTGCCCCGACGGTGAAGTGATGGGCCCTAACGGACGCGCCCTGCCCCACCCCACCTTCCCCCACCCCGAGGACTGCCAGAAGTTTTACATTTGCCGCAATGGCGTCCAGCCGCAGAAGGGCAGCTGTCCGTCCGGCAAGGTCTACAATGAGGACACGTTCATGTGCGACGAGCCCGAAAAAGTACCTGGATGGTAAGGAGATCTTTCATCAAAAGTAGTAATTTAATGAAATGTGTTTCATCCAACGGTAACCTTTTCACCCCAAATGGTATGAAAACTGAATTTAAGAATGTCACACACCTATTTGTTACTCGATACGTCCATTGAATTAATTTAACTTGATATGATATTTGCTGATCTGACTTTATAAAAACTTTGCTCAAATTGACAGGAAAATTTCGACGGAACTGTTTATAATTCTATACTAAGTTTATTTTTCTAATTCACTTGTTTTATCACACGTAATACTGAAGAGTCTTCAAAAGTTAGACTTATCGTATTTCTGAGTATACAGGTTTATATTGCTAAGAAAGATATTTGAGGCGTATCTTGATAAACACATCAATAATATGTATGAAGAAGATTAACAAAGCTATTATGGAAATTGTATCTAGAAAAGCAATAAAATATGTGACAACGTTTTAGGGTATCAAAAAAAATTGTTTGGAAAAGCTTAATTTTGCAGTTCGAAAAGCAAACCTAGAATTTAATATTAATTTCAACTTGATACCTTCACGCGTTCCTAAGAAAGAGAGTCTTAAAACTCTCTTTCTTCTACTAACCAAATACCACGAGTTTTTATATTAATAGCCTTTTTATTGAACTTCTTTATTTTTTTCAGTGAAAACTACTACGAGGGGCAGCCAATTGACAAAAACAAGTTCCCGAAGAAAGCGTGAAGTGATTCGTAATCATTAGTAATGTAATTTTAGCTATTGTATTTCATAATTTAATAAATAAACGTAATTACAAAATATGTATTTCATTTTCACATTTACTTCTTTATTAAAACTAGCATGACAATAGTAATAAAAGATTATTATGTTAAAACATTATTATATCTTGAATGAATGAATGTTCTTCTTTAAGCAACTTTAAAAATTTAAAAGGAGGAGTTTATTTATTGGTCGCTTATACAACGTGTTACAAAAATACCCCTAATGCCAAATATGGTAGATAGGGACCATCAAACTGAACAACTTTTACTATGAAATCGCGAAAAAAAACAGCTGTTTCATACAAAAAAATATTACGAAAATATCAAAATGTATGAAACAGCTGTTTTATTTCGCGATTTGAGAGTTGGTATAGTAAAAGTTGTTCAGTTTGATGGTTCCTATATACCATGTTCGGCATTAGGGGTATTTTTGTAACATGTTGTTTATATTTTTATGCTGAACCGATTGAATTGATTCAAACGTTATTTCATCAGGTTTAATCCCAAGTTAGTCCCATTTTTTGAAATTTGGAAATCGGATTTTGAATATAAATTTAATGAACTTAAACGGACGATCGACCATAACTTTTATATTTATGAACCGATTTAGATGATTCTTTTTTTGTTCTAATTGGACCTAGTTCTGCAGAAAGCAGCCAAGTGGCACTTTTTCAAAAATTGAGTTATTAACACAGCCATACTAAATTCGACATGCCGGATTTTTTGCAAAGACAGCCATTTCGATATCTCTTCTTACGGCTGAGATATTATAAGATAAGAGCCGTCAAATGCAGCCATTCAACAAAAAATATTTTGTAAAAAACAGTCATCATGGTGTAAAATACAGCCAATTTTGACACAAACTGCCCAACCTATATTGCATAAGTCAGCCTGCTATATGGCTGTTTCGCACAAATTTCAAAATGTTAGGAGGAATCGGGGATCGAGTTTCGTAAAAAACAGCCAGTGTACGTTGGCTGTTTTCTGTTAATTGTATATTTGTTATGAGTCCATATTTGGCTTTTTCTAACGTCATCCAGGCTGTTTTATACGCCGTTAACCGCCGTATATAGGTAGAAACAACCATCAGTTGGATTTTAATTTGGAAGAGGAACAGTGAGAGCGGAAAAATTGAATTGTATTGATTAGATTTTGTTTAATTTTGTTTAATAATGTAAGAAGACAATAAACACTTTGTTACGTTTTTTTTAAATAAAGACTTCTAACACGATTTTTTAGTTGTCTTACAAAACACATATATTATTTAACATGAAATCATAAAGGTATATAAATACTATTATGGAAATAAAACACTTTTTACGGATCACAGCGCGTATATTATTAATTCAGGTGTTGTTTTAGAATTATTTAGTTTGAATTTATTGGTTTTTAGAATTCCCAACGTTTCGACACCTTTCCAGCCCCAAACCACCAAAACTGTGTGGGTTGCCCAAGATACACAAAGACAACGCTCCGCTACGTCCCATTGTCAGCCAAATTGACTCACCAACTTACAAATTGGCTCGAAACGTAGCTAAAACACTCACACCACTGAGAGGTAACACAACAGCTTATGTGAAGGATTCCTACCAATTCGTAAGTGAGATACAACATCTAAATCTTACTGATGATTAAATTATGGTCAGTTTTGATGTTCAGTCCTTATTCACATGCCTACCAGTACAGGACTGCATTGATATCACTAGGAAGAAGCTAGTTGAAACAACATGCCAATTGAATATGCAGAACTTCTAGAACACTGCCTAACATCCGGCTATCTCTTGTGGAATGAAGAATTCTATCTACAAGTAGATGGGGTAGCTATGGGCTCTCCTGTATCCCCCGTTGTCGCTGACATCTTCATGGAGGATTTTGAGGAGAAAGCACTAAACACAGCACCTGTGTCTCCCCGGTTCTACAAACGGTATGTAGATGACACTTTCACAATACTACCTAGAGATAGTGTTCCTGCTTTCTTGAACCACCTTAACTCCATCAATCCTAACATTCAATTCACGTATGGAGTTAGAGGCAGATAATAAACTAGCCTTCCTAGACATTCTTATCATCAGGAATTCTGATCAAACCTCGAGCCACACTGTGTATCGAAAAGCAACACATACAGATAAGTACCTCAATGGTGAATCCCATCACCATCCTTTACAGTTAGCTACCGTAGGGAAATCTTTGTTTCAAAGAGCACGCGGGATCTGTGACCAACAACACCCGACAGCTGAGCTTCAGCATGTCAAGCACGTACTGCGTAGCAACAAACTGCCTGTACCACGCCTTTATCACAGAACCCGTGTCAAACCAGCCACAGTAGAACGACGACCTGCCATCCTACCATACATGAAAGGTGACAAGATTGGAGGTATTCTGAAGCGTGCGTCCATCAAGACCTACTTCAAGCCGCCGAAGAGACCTGTCAAGTGTAATATTCCCTTTCAAGATACAGGCGTCTACAAACTAGATTGTGACTGTGGGCTCTCTTACATCGGACAAACAAAGAGAAGTATAGGGACGCGCGTCAAAGAACATGTAAATGACATGAAGCATAGGCGCGATAACAAGTCTGCAGTGTGTGAACATGCATCAAAGGGACCCAACCATTTCATTAGATTTCATAAACCACAAATACTTGCTAAAGAACAAAGATTCATTCCCAGAATGCTACGCGAGGCTATTGAAATCAACAAACATCCAAATTTCAATAGAGATGATGGTTGGAGAGTACCACCAGCTTGCGATCCCATAATTCACCAACTAAAATCCCATCCCAAATCACACACTGCAGGATCTAAAGATATAGTTAGTTCGTTTTGTAGATAGGGATCAAAAGGGAGGTCGACACAACCTCTCTGAGTTTTCTTCCGTCAGTTCTTTCTCTCAGAGGCCTCCCAATTTGTGAACTGGTAGTAGATTCAGTAGCTAGATCTTGTTTTCTAATTAACTTTATTCAATTTAACTCAGTAATAATTATTAAAATCAGAACGCAGCTATAAAATAATTTAATAAACTCGAATACATTTTTATACAATTTTTGAGCGGGTAATTTCATAAAAATATGAGCAGCCTTTTTGCTTTAGTCCTCCCGTGACCACGGCCCCTGGAAAGGTGTCGAAATGTCGGGAATTCTAAAAACCAACAACACCTGAATTAATAATATACGCGCTGTAATCCGTAAAAAGTGTTTTATTTCTAATGAACTGTACGCGCGAAAGTCTTACCCCTCGTTTTCACCAAGGTATAACACAAGTATAATACAAGTTTTATGCAATTGTTTTGATTTTTGTTCTCATTCATAAACATGTATCAAACATGTTGTATACAAAACTTGTATGAAACTTGTTGGTTGACTGAATAAGTTTCGGACAGGTTTTGCTTCTAGTTGTCTACATGTACATCTCATGTTTTATACATGTTGTAGCTAAACTTGTAGAAAACGAGTAGTGAATACTTGTAGAATACGACCTCCTCCTTTTTTGAAGTCGGTTAAAAAGCGAATTTTTGTTGTATTGTATATTGTATACAAAGTGATAATAATAAATGTTTGTTTGACTTAATTAAGGATATACACATTTATTTATTCCAAAAATTTATATGGATTTTCAACGGCTTAAAACCTCCCGGTTAAATTGAGAATGCTCTGTTTTCTCGCATATAACTTGCAGTAATTTAACTTTGTAGAAATATTTCTACGCACTAGTGCATAATATATTACGCACGTGTGTTATTATAGCTCGGTTTATGGCCCTAGGCGATGTTAAGGCTAACTTTATGAGCAAGTGTGTTGAAAAAGTTTAAAACTTTATCCAACAAGCATGGATAAAGTTTAAAACTTGTTTGTAATTAGTATTCTACATAAATTTCAATAAAATAATCAATACTTGTCTAAAACACGAGTTAACACGACTGTGTTTTGTAGGTGAGAACGCTGTCAGTGTATTAGACAAGTTTGAACATGTCACAGACATAAGTGTAAACACCAATGCGTTGTAAACTTGTATAAATACTTGTTGGCGACACAGTGTGAACGAAACAATGTTTCAGACAGTTGCAATACATGTATAGAACAAATAATTCTACAAGTTTGGTTTAAGACAAGTATCCTACATGTTTTGTTTACTACTAGTATTTTACTTGTTTCTTGGTGAAAACGAGGGGTTAGAAGTGTATACTATTCTAGAGTAAAACAGGAATACAACATTTTGTTTATTTTCTTGTCTGTCTTTTACAATACTGTTATTTCATTTTGAATTAATGCAGAACACAGCCAACTTATGTGGCTGGTTTATTCTTTATTGTAAATCCGATAAAATAAGCTATTTTGGATAAAACAGCCACGTCAAAAACGCTATTATTGGTATTATTCTAAACGATACGAAATACTGGATAAGATATAAAAAAATGCTATACTTTTCCTAATAATTCTCAAATATAAAATAAACAGAAAAGTAATAAATAACTGAAGGACAACATTCGACAGAAAAACGCTCATAACTCCGTTCGTACTTTTCCTCATATGGCTGCTTTCTGCAGAACTAGGTCCAATTAGGATAGGTACTTTAAGGATTTTATCATTTTATTGGCATTGGACCTTGGACTTTGAAGCTACACACTGGGACTCCTCAAAATTAAACGGGATCTGTATAGTGATTGAAATATTGATAGGTTTATGATAATCTGCGCCTGTAGCATGAACTACGATACACGATATAATGTCGCGTGATATAGCGTTTTATCGACGCCTAACTGTCAAAATCCATTGTCTTTTGACAGTTAAACGCGATAAATCATATCGTGTTTCGTTGGTCATGCTAGGGAGGGTGAAACAAGTTAGGTAGGTACTTACCTGACTACGCATAGTTACTTTATAGTAATTATGCAGATTTTAATATTACTTCTTGCTTTTAGAGGTGTTTATTTTTGAAGCTGTTTTTCATATTAAAAATATAGACTTATGGGCTTTAAGTGTATAATCCGTGCTTTCCCGTCATGTGTTTAAAATTATTTATATTAACTATAATACATTAATAAATAAATTTTAATATATATTTACATTTAAATTCAAAGGTTATAAATAAATTTCAACAAAAAAAAGAGTTGCAAATTGTATGTGTTTTCGCTTTTACTTCAATTTAACTAAAAATCTACCACGAGTCGTTTCCCTTCTATGTTCAGTGATCAGGTCTAAAGTAGTAGTTGTTTTATTTTTTAGGTATTTGTATTGTAGGTAGGTAGTATTTGTATTGTAGGTAGGTAGGTACACATGTAAGTAAGTACGTGTAGTAAGTAGGTAAGTACGTGTAGACAGCCGTTAACACCCACCGATGTGGATTGGCGGGTATTAAGGACTGCATATGCAGCTGGAACCAACGGCTTAGCGTGCCTTCCGTAGCACGGAGGAGGTCAAGATAATACATTTATGGTCACCCATCCCATGACCGACCGTTGCAAAAGTAGCTTAACCTGCGCAATCGCTGGGCCAAATGTTAAACAGTGGTTTAGCATTTGAATAAAAACGTAGAGGAAGAGGAAGATGAAGAGGAGCTCAATGGAGCCACTGCTCCATTGAGCTCCTCTTCATTTTTAATAAGTGGTAATGTCCTAAATTGTATGCGTTCGCAAAAACCATGGGCGATTTACTGGTTCTTATCAGGTCACCAGGTTGCGAACCAATTACAGATAATCATTGAAGCAAGTTACACAACTTCGACGTAACAAAGCTTGGCAGACTCGTTCAATACAATGGTTATTCAAGACTAAGTCGACGTGGTGTCAATCAACAGCCTCTTAAATAGATCTTGCTCTACACTTTGTTTCGTCAAGGACATACATTACATACATAAGCTTTTGTTGCATCTTAGAAGCAAAAGAGATTTAGGCGAAAGGCATTACTTACAAACCTTTATTTCAACAAAGAATCAATCGGATTTTTTTTTAAATAAAACGCATCGGTTTTCTCAAATACTAGCCTAACCTTCCGCACTGCCAGACAAGTTGGAAGACGATGCACACGCCGAGCTAGTTTTCTCGTTCTACCCAAGACTAGGACTAACTACGGTAAAAAAATGGTTACTTTTGAAGGCGCGCAGCTTTATAATAAAATACCTTGGATTATAAAAAATGTTAACTCATTTAGAGCATTCAAATCACAACTTGGAAAACATGTTTTAGAACAAATTTAATTAAAATGCACTAATTGAGTAGATAATTATAATTGGACGACGGATGTTTTATAATTATTACTTTTAAGTTATCATTGTTCTTCTGTAAGTGACATTATTGTCTTTTGTGAGAATAAATTTCTTTAACCACAAATAGGTGTTTCAGCGTCGGTCTGGGATTCAAAAACTACCGAGATTTTTCTCGCTCTAGGTCCCTCCGTAGGCTGGTCCGGTCTGCCAGCCGCTGGCAGACTGGACCGGCCGACCGGGAAAAGTCCCGGTATTCCCTGAGGCCAAACCGACTCTGAGGTATTAGTAAAGATTATATAAAATTAAAATGTAATAAGGTGTTTACAGAATTTGTAACCCTAATAGCAAACCAAGTTATTATATTTTTTAAATTCACTGAAAAATTCGTAATTCTTTTACGCCTTACGATTTTTTGTGATGTTTTAGCAATTAAAATATTTAAAATGTTACAATATTGTAACTGCCTACAAATGGAGTGAAACAATTAAAAAGTAGATTTTGTTGTAATCATTCAATTTAGTTTTAATAAAACTTAAATTTAAAAAATATTGACCGGCATGGAATAAAACACTTTTTAACGGATACTAGCGCGGTTTGATACTAACTTTGGTAATTAGTTAGTATTTAGTTAGATTTTTTATTTTCCTCACATTTCGGCACCTTTGCAGCTGCCGTGGTCACGGGGGACTGAAGCTGCTCGTGAGCCTATTTTCAAGCGATGAATTTAGTTTAATTTTTCGAGTGTGCGCTTAAGCTTGAGCGGTGAACATATTGACTGGAATACATAGAAACCTATTTTTCATACCTATCTTTTATACGTTCAGCGTCTACAGCAACATTATCTGACTGCATTCAACTCTCGTCGGGCACTGTTTCGTCATTACTATTAGCCACACCACACCCTGTATAATAACGTTATGAAACTTGAACTAAAGTACTATCAAGATGAAGTTATATTATAGGTGCTTTAGCGGTACTGTGCAGTACACACCTATTTTTGTACGTACAGCCTCAAACAATAATAAGTAAAGGGCCTGCTTCAAAAGTTTCGGGTAGCATTCTGGTGAAATTATCAGTCAGTTGCTTAGTTGGAATTTAACCGGAAGCTTTTGAACTGGCCCTTAAAGTGGGCAAAAACAAAAGAGTACTTTCTAACACCAACTCTAACGCTTGCTTAGTAAGCTGCTATTTCCAATGGCAGGGACCATTGGAAATCTAAAGTTGGTGTGACATGGGCCAAAAGAGTTCAGGTAAATTTTCCAAAACTTCGATATTTGAAAGACGGACAAAGATCTTTCGTCCACGTCTAATTTATTTGGTGACATTATTGTCTGAAATCTAAAAGAAACGGTTAGTGGTCTTAGGGTTAATTTTGATGAGTGATAGAAACATAAAGCGGTTTTATTGGAACAATGAAATCTATTTAAATGTAATTTAACATTTGAAATGTTTTTAGACTGCTACTTGCATACTAATTGTCATACAAAACACGCCGGGTCGCATATGGCCGTTTTCATAATAAGTCACCAACAGAACACAGGACCAACGATGGCGCAACGGTATTCATAGTCTAGACATACAGTTAACTAATTTAGTTCTTTTTTAAAAATATAGATATTAAATGTAATAGGAGCCCAATAATCTAAATAAAATCTAAGAAACAAGTAAGGCAGATTTCATGTTATAAAATTGAATACTCAGATGCCGTGCTTCAATGCAAACATATTTTAAGTACAGTAAATACAGTGAAGAAAACCCGTGTCAAAATGTTATGAAAAAATACCTTCCTTTTGTATAAATAAGATAGATGATCAGAGAACACCATTAAAATAAAATTTCCGCGTTTTGGCCTAAACACGTCAAGCAAGCCCCTACTATGAGTGCGGCAGAGGTGCGACAGCGGCCGCGGCGACGCCTGCGCCAGCGCACCAGTGCTGCCGCTCGGCTGACCCCGCGAACACGTTTGACAGACATGAACAGTGCAACATTTGTGATTTTCGCCGTCTGCGTTGCTATTGGTAAGCTACATTTTGATGATAAATAACTTTTTTCTCTCTTTCAAAGCGTAGATAAAAGTCGTATTTGAATTCGGAACAAGTTTTTGAGATTTCGGCTATTGCTTTTTTCTATATCCTTTAAGACTGAGTGTCAACGAAGAAGTCCTTGAAAAAGTATAGAGTTTGTTGATTTTGAGAGCTTTTGATTTATCGCTTATCAACTAAGTTTTGCCAATGGCAAATTAAAATGTCATAATCAAGCATGTTTTCGTGTATAGATGAATTCTATTTCAAATAGTTTGATCAATAGTTAAATCAATCAGACACATATTTGTACTTCTTGTCTAATACGACTCACTGTCGCTAGATATTGAGTCGTATATAGTGTCTACAAGTCATCTTACAAAGTCTAGTTTAACTCTATTCATATTATGCACCACAAAAGATTAGTGGTTGGTTACGCCAAGTAATTTTCCCGAGGTTCGAATCCTGAGGGCCATCACAAAAAACAAAAAATAATCAGGATAGTCGGACGATGTTCATTGATCGATTTACTTGATTTTGAACCTTATACATGAGGTAATAATCAAACAAACATCGTACGCTTATCGCGATGCTTTTTTTAAAAGGCCCTCTGCTTTCCTATGTTATTGTGCTCTACAAAACATTTTTATAGCGGTCACAACACACGTGGTTAAGTTACTAGTTCAGAGTAATAATTAATATTGTCTTATCCAGTAAAAAATGTAATAGAGCCTCTCGCTTATGCAAGAGAAGACGCCTCATTATTTTTTCACAAATTGTAATTAAAAAATACTTAAATGTTTTAAAATTAGCTAATAGTTTTTGCAATTTCCAAGTGGGCCAGGCAGTTGTATCGTTTATATATGATTATGTATCACATCATATAGCAATTATTACTCATGTAATCATTAAAACTAGTTAATCAGGTTTGCAGGGAAACAAGATAGATTTTTTATGTCTACAAATCGAGAAATAAGCCAGCGTTACCAAATATAAAGTTTTTACATTAACTGTGGGAACTGGGAACCCATAATATTTGTTCTAATTATAAAAAAAAATCTTGACGCTAAAAGAACCTTTGTTAAAAAGATTTGGACAATATCAAATAAAGAAGCTCTGTTTTGTATTTAATAGAATTATGTTGAATTACAAAATAGATAACTAGTTACTAGAAATACCTAGCGACTTGCTCCGGTTTGCATAATAGATACATTACTCGTCTCTACCACTACACATGCACCTAAGATCCTGTTCGAGATGTGTGATAAACATATTAAGGACTTATAGTATATACGTAATTAAATTTAAATTGTTTAGAACAATCTAATTATTAAAACTAAACCTCTATACCATGTAACTTATACGACGAAGTTTCACAAATACTGCAAGGTCTCAGACGAAATATCAACATACATACATTACATAGTTTACTTATCTCGCTCGGACTTATAAATTCACGTCGCGTTTATTTCATTGTTTGTCATAGACAACCGAACATTATTTTTGCAGTGTGACTCTGCATAATTTTTGCAGTGTATCGAGTGGAGTAGTAATCGTAAATTATGATATCGATTACTGTCTGGCCTTTCAGCGGTAATTGTCAAATATGGAGCTATTTCCCTCGGTAGTTACCCAACAGATTGGAAAGGTACCGGAATACAGACCACTCAAGGCCCGCTACCGTACTCTGTGCGACATTTAAAGAAACAATCAATCAGGCCAAATAAAAACGATATATGATTTTTTAAGCCGTTGAGATTTTGTCACACAATCTTTCGCTTGAGACCAAATTATCGATTGTAGATTTAACAAATTGTTAATTTCTAACGGTCAATAAAATAAGACAATAGCTTCAATTACTTTCAACTGTCGTTTGTTAAATAATAAAATTGTATGTGTTAGCTGAAGCTATAAAATTGCTATAAAATTAAAATATTTAACAGCAATAATTCTGATTTAATATCTTTTCAACTTAAATAAAGTATGCCTACACTGTAGGAAACGTTTAAAACAATGAAACTACTTTTCAAGTAGCATTATATCTCTGACAATGGTATTGATCTTAGATAAGTAGCTAATTAATTCATAATTACGCAAAAAATGCTTTCAATGCAAGTTAGCTAAGATGTTAACTTTAGAACAAAACTCTCAACCTTTTGAAATCTAAAGTTGTAGTTTGACGACTTCCGTGGTCGAGTGGCTTTATACGCCGCTCTGAGGTCCGGGGTTCGATCCCCGGTTGGGTCAATTTAGAAAACGAACTTTTCTATCTGGGTGTTTGTGATGCCACCGTTATCTCTATTTTCCCTATCACAAGTGCTTTAGCTACTTACTTTGGAATCGGAGCAATGTATGTGATGTTGACAAATATTAATATATATTTATTTATTTTAATCCTAACACAACGTCCATTAATTATGTGCATCTATCATAGCCCATGTACGAGAGTAATTCTCGTATCTACTTCTCAGAAGCATAACTTTTATCTACTTTAGCGACTTGTAGCCTTTTTAACTGTGAATTGTAATTCCAAAAAAATATTATTTTTAGAGAAGTTTAAAATTCCAAGAGTGATATACCCCCTTACTAAAAAGATTGTATAGCAGATGTATAGTTACACAGTGTTTTTCCATTTCTTTTAATGTCAAAATAGTATGACAGATAATCACCATTGTGTAACTAAACATCTTCTATACAATCTCTATTTGTAAGTGGGTTAAAGTAAAAAACTAAACTAAACGAAAATACTTTAAAAAATACTCAAAATAAATGTAAGCTCTTATTATATGATCTACCGTTATACACTCTGAAATCATGGGACCAACTCTGAAATCGCGAAAAAAAAATCAGCTGTTTCATACATTTTGATATTTTCGTAATTAATTTTTGTATGAAACAGCTGATATTTTCAAAGTTGGTCCCATAATAAGTTGTTCAGTTTGATGGTCCCTATCTACCATATTCGGCATTAGGGGTACTTTTGTAACACCTTGTATATAGCAGCCGCGAGTCTTGACGTCATATAATGACACGAAAGTTAGTAGTGTAAGTTCAATGAAACATTGTTCAAGGATATGGTACATACAATTTGACGACCTCCTTGGTCGAGTGGCTTTGTACACCGGTTTTCAAGGTGTCGGCTGAAAGGAATCTCTGAGGTCCCGGGTTCGATACCCGGTTGGGTCAATTTAGAAAACGAACTTTTCAATTTTGGCTCAGGTCTGGGTGTTTGTGATACCACTGATTTCCATAACACAAGTGCTTTAGCTACTTACTTTGGAATCGGAGCAATGTATGTGATGTTGTCAAATATTTATTTATTTAATGCCGGTCATTGGGCAATGAGTTTTATGCACCACCATTATATTTAATTCAACAAACAGTTAAAAACCATTAAAAATCTTGCTAATTACTAATCAGATTAACATAACCATTGCTTAAATTCTTTTCGAATTATAAAATTATGGGTAGTAGTAACCTGCAATCAACGAGCAATTCGTAATTTTCAACAGATTTAACTAATCGGAAGTGATGTATTTAAAAGACTGCATCGCAATAGCTAATAGTTTGCTCGGGAAGTAAAAACGTTGGCAAGGCTATAACTATCAATAACTCAATCCTACGAATCACTCGTAAAACTATTATGAAACCGATAGCAGAATTTATTACTGAAGAACAATTCGTTCAAAGTATTTTTTTGGAAATGATCGATCGATCGAATGTCGATTATTTACTTTTTACTTAAGCAGTACTATTATTGATTCTGTAAACGCAAAAAATTATAATCAACTAGCGACCGCCCTCGAATTTGTCTGCGTGGACAGTTTCGCTATCCCTCGGGAACAATTCTATCCTATGTATGTATGTATCCTATATCCTATGTCCTTCTTTGTACCCCTGACAACGAGTATAAAAAATTTCATGATGATCGGTTCAGTAGTTAAGGCCCCTATATACCTCAAGTGGCGCCCTCATTTTAATTAAATTTATTGCTCGCTAAGTACATAATGTATCGAAAATTCACATGTACAGATTGAAGCTAAGGTTCTATAGTTTATTTACAAACTATAACCTCAGTATAATATAGTTCATTGTAGTAGTAGTTCGCAAAAGTGCCAAAAGTGGCCACTTTTAGCATTTTTGCGAACTACTACTACAACGAACAAAATTTTACTGAGGTTATTGTTTGTAAATAAACTATAGAACCTTAACTTCAATCTGTACATGTGCATTTTCGATACATTATGTACTTAGCGAGCAATAAATTTAATTAAAATGAGGGCGCCACTTGAGGTATATAGGACGCTTAAGACGTGAAGGCGTAACAAACAATGAAACGGATTTTCGTACTTATAATAGTAGCAAGGATATCTACATGGCTTGGTCGAACTAAATACACTTCAAAACAAAATTGTTTGAATTTTGACATTATTCTTAGTAAAAATAAAACACTTTTTGCGGATTACAGCGCGTATATTATTAATTCAGGTGTTATTTTAGATTTATTTAGTTTAGATTTATTGTTTTTTTTTATTCCCGACGTTTTCACACCTTTCCAGGGGCCGTGGTCACGGGAGGACCCAAATCCAAACTAAATAATTCTAAAATCACACCTGAATTAATAATATACGCGCTGTAATCTGTAAAAAGTGTTTTATTTCTAATGAACTGTACGCACGGAACTCTTCGAAGTGTATATATTACTTAGTACATAAACTGACTGATTCACTTCTGTTCTTCTGCTACTGCCTTTCTATTATAGTTAATGGTTTAACTTGTTTAGCTACCGGAATCGGCTTACTGAAATCGTAATCGTACCGCGTAGAGTAAGTGTATAACAGAATGGTTGTTACATCACCCCATTCATTAAGATGATGGTGCGTAATTTAATGAAACGATACTTTTTGCCAGTATTTCAAAAGATTCTTATTGTTACATAATTATAAAATTTACACTGAGTACAAAATTAGTAAGGTGATATGCTTTAAACTTGTCGCTCAACTCGTTAAATTGTTACATCGGTAATTGTGTACTCAGTAGTAGCAAAACAGTAGTGTTACTTAAACTTAACAGTTCCTTGTTAATGTAACTGTTTACTTTCCTAATGTAGTGAGCTTTTTAAACATATTTCCGTCACTCAAGCGGTGTTTTATTATTAGTAGTAAAACGCTCAAGTGCGATAAGAATTATTCAACCGCTATAATTAAAGGAAGTCATCCTTTCATTCCGATGAAAATGTTGATTATAAGTTAGTAATAGTAAAATAGTATTTACGCCATACGTGACGTAATAATATGTTCATTGAATTTAAACAGACAAGTCAAAGGTCCTGCTGTGGTCCTCGCATATGTGATAAGGCCTCGAAGTGTGCGAATCGCGAAAGGCAGAGAAATCTCTTCTCTTATGTAATCGGAAGTCAACATCTGCGACGGTTGTCTAGTGAAACTGTTGGTTGTCATATCTTTCACCTAATTTTGCAACACTTTTGTCACGTAAACAATAAATGAAGTTAAACATTCCATCAAGGAGATTTTTTTGAAGTAGTACCACAAAATAGATATAAGTACTGGTAGTACATTAATTTTATGTGGTTGTAGTGGTAGTAATTCATTTATTAATTTCTTGATAACAAATTCGCATTTGCTCAATGTAGATCAATTTTCTTATGTTTCGTGTTCATGATTTGACACTTTGGCTTCTTTTACAGGCGCGTATACTTTATATTGCTGAGAAAATATTCAATCCTTACATAGAACTACTCAAGTTTATGAAAAACAACTCTTTATTGTACAGGTAGATTCCGTATAAGATAATAACGTCGGAAATATGAAAATGAAACCAGTAAAAACAAATTAATAGCAATAATTAACGTTAATCTTGCTATTTAGTTGCGATTCTTTATTTAAAATTGTTCTACACCGTTTAAACTCATATCGGGCATCTAACTTCTATTATGCTAGTGTGATAAAATCTTGCGCGCTCGCTGCTTGTCTGTACACATCAAGGCTGACCACCAGATACTACTTTCGCTTACGTCTATTAGCTCGATAAAGGTATCAAGTAATAATAATAAAAAATGCTCCAGCTCTCTGATACCAAAGGTCGTTGAAATATCCAATGATATGTCAGGTGTACTAATTATGCTGAGCCAATACTTTTAACAGACTGTGCATTTTCTTGTTGGATTTTTTTCGCCGTTCAATAGATTATTGTACTATTGTTTTTACTATCTCATTACATTACTATCCTAATAATGCATAATTAATACAAGTATTGTAAAAACATACAACATCAGTTTTATTATCTTTCACCAATGTTTTCTAGAAGTTTGTCTCCGTTACAAATGACACGGCGAAGTGTGTATTGACAATAATAGTCTTATAACATGCAACCTTTTTATGCGAGTTAGTTACTGACTACAAATTGAATTAAGATCCGTTATCGCCTTTCATATGCAAAGTACTTGTACTTAGGCTGTATGGCCAATTGGCCAAGTACTTACCTACTTAAGTAGGCAGTCATCATGTATGACAAGTTGAAGTGTAATAAGCCGTTTAAATGTCCACTTAGCATGGAGTTTGTTACAAAATCTATCAAAAACTAGTTTTATCAATAACTAAATGTTAAATAATGTAGTTACAAGTTGTAACATGACTTGTAGTGACATGTTAGATGAGAACATGTTGTTAATGCGATCGATGATTTATAGTGTTTTAAACTTAACATGACATGTAGTACTTGTTTTATGTTGTAATTGATGAAATATTAGAATTTAACATAGATATTCTAAATAAAACACTTTTTTCGGATTACAGCGCGTATATTATTAATTCAGGTGTTGTTTTAAAAAATTAAGCTATTATGGAAAAAAATAATAGCCAGATCTCGGTATTTTTTTTATTGGACTATATCTCAAAATATCTTCTTTCAGTGCAAAAAAGAATTATTTAAATCGGTTATCAACTTTTCTTAAAGTTGCATAGATCGTTGCAGTTATTTAAAAAGCAAAACACGACTGTTCCCGTTTTAAAATACTAAATAAAATAATACAAAAAAACACTTTCGTAAAATAATATTACTTGTATGAGGTTTGTTATGTCTTACATTATAAATTTTATTGGACAGCTTTTGTTAATTTTGAACTTTATTATAAAAATAAATTAATAAGGAGTAAAATAATTATTTCAACTTTGTGTTTTTTCTGGAAAAGTATAATAATATATAGATCGTGTTCAAGAGGTGGAGTATCGTAACAAAAGTAAAAGTTGGCGATACAACGGCCGACATCGAGTCGTGATGTTGCCTCATTCACGCCGGAGACGGCACACGACGCAGCCTCTACTAAGCGATTTCGATTGTCAATTTAATTGTTGACGAAATTTAATGTTAATTTCACTGAAACAAAAGACAATCTCTGAAAGCTTTTGCTCAACCTCCCTGAATGAAGTCACATTTTTATAAAAGCGATGTAGGAAATTGATATACTAGCACATAATTATCGTCAACTAACAACATTACAAAATGTCAAATCCATTGTCATGATGATGATGTCAATTTCATTCTTTCATTCGCGAAATACGAGTATGTACGTTACCGCGGTCACGAATGTGACTTAATGTGGTGCTCCGGGTTGATCAATGTTGTTGTATTGTATCTCTTTTTCTATCTTACTACTCCAATATTACTTATACTGCAACTAATGCTAAATTACTTAAAATTAGTAAAATAGATACACAATGCGTCCAAGTAAAGAAAATGTAGAAAAAAATATTTTATACAAAAATAAGTTTTAAGTATTGACTTTTTATCTGATTAATTAATGCAGTAATTGGCGTTTTGCGTTGAGTTTCTCAATATTGTGTGGAAATGGTTCAACGTTAAAGCTTTTTAAATGGGATCGCCTCCGCAGATACTCAGATATAAGTAAGGATGTAAAATATGTAATCTAAGGATGTACGAGTATTTCTTTTTTTATTTATTTATTTGGCACAACAAACAACTACATTCACAAATTATATTGACGTTTTAAAAGTAACACATTACTATAAATGTAGCCAACCCCGTTGTGCGCAGATTGAGAATTTCAAACGGTTATGAGCCAAGATATTCCAATATCTCAGTTTAAAGATAAAGAAATTCTCAGTTTACTCTTAGTAGGGGTAGTAGTGATGAATAAATGTGATTAAATCGACGACTCGTGGTTCAACGTCTTGGCTTGTTACGTCGCGGTAGTTTCGTTGTGTAATCGATAATCTATCGTTTATCTTCCATCCCACGATCTGCAGAATAATCAATGGCCATTACGTGTATGTATGTATATATCGGTTATTTTACACATTTTTAATTTTTGCATAGCTCAACATCAAGCTGAATTACTAGAACTTCTAAAAATGCTTTACGTGCCTTTGTTCCAAATAAAATTCACATACAGATTTCAAGGAATGAAATAAGTTAACCCTAATAAATTGTTACATTTTCTAACGAATCTACTGGGATACACTAAGTCCATTAAATTCATTTCATTGCCGGTTCAACGGACCCTATTGGTTTATCACTATCACTCTAAAACCGAGCCATGAAATTTAGTTTTGCAATATTGACCGAGAATTTTAGTCAATCACATACTACAAAACGAAAATATCTTCCTACCTATTTGAAATCTTTGTCAAGCATTCTGCACTGGATTTTAAAATAATAAATTTAGGTTTTCTTTTGTTTTATTAATAGGGTATTTATTATTCATAAGATATTGGATAAGTAACTAACATATTAAATCAATAAGTTCAATAAATTGAGTTATGAAAAAAACTTTAATAAACACCTGCAGATTTCATAGCTGGTTTGGTTTTACCGACAGTAACGATAAAATTTCGACTTTTAAGTGTTACCAAACTTATCAAGTTTTGTTGTGGCAAGAAACAATCGCTAGCGTAATTGCCCATTGACCTCTTGGGCAATGTTACGGCTCATGAGGCATATTACATGCCTGCACGCACTAATTATGTCGAAAGTGCAACCCAGGCTAATTGAATAGGCTTGTCAGCCCTTGCATTTTGAAGACTTTGGCCTGATACGGCATATTATAACGTATTAGTGGAGTCAATTCTCTTATTGCCAATTTTGAATTTGTATTATAAAGGTTACTAAAGAACTCCTATATTAATTAATGTATTTTCTCTTTCTTTTAAAGTTTCACTTAGTGAAAATTATTCTCTAATAGCGAGACATGTTTAAAGTAAAATTGTTTAATTCGATGTACTAATAAAAAACAAATAATACAAGATAAGGATCATACTGTTTTTTGTAACCAACATACTTCAGTTTTTTTTAAATCCTTGCTATAGTTTTCACTTTACGAAAAACCTAAACAAACACTATTTCCTTTACAGCGCATGCAGGCATCCTGCTAGAGCACGCACCGCAGTGTCCTGAGCAATATGGCCTTCAAGTAAGTAAAATACAAAACAGAAATAATTTTTTTTTGACTGACCACCGCAGCATAATATGATATACTTAGCGATTAATCGACACTCAACGACACTAAACTATCAAGAAACAATTGATTTTGACAGTATCGATATATCGCTTTATCGTGTCATCATGTTTCAGTGGTCATACTACGGCATACGGGTTATTAAAGTCCTTGACAAATCTCTACAGAGTAGGGTTATTTTCACCATTTATAATTCAAGAACGGCTGGACCGATTTGGATGAAAGGCTGGTAGACAAATTCAGACCGGGATTAACATATAAGCTTTTTATCCCAGTCGAAGGTTCCCTAGGGCCCACGCGGTTGAAATCGCGGCTACCTGCGTAAATTAATAAAATAAAATTATCAGATGAATTTTGAAATTTTGAGTTTTTAGCATTCACAATGCTATTTTTATATGGTGCGAGTCGTATTTTTTCTAGTATATTATTTGGTATTATCAGATGAATACAGAATATATTATTAGGCCCATTCTATAGAGTTGTATTGGGCGGACTTAAGCGATGACCGGCCTAAACAAAAATTGCCTTTGTAATCACAGACTGAACGCGCGAAGCTCCTGGAATCGCTTTGTTATCAAATTAACACCAGTAGTTTTTGACATTATTAATTTGTTCATCATTATTACGCTTCAGGCATACGCGCACCCTGAGCTGTGCGATCAATTCTTCCTGTGCACCAACGGAACCCTGACTGTGGAGACCTGCGAGAACGGTCTGCTGTTTGATGGCAAGGGCGCTGTGCACAACCACTGCAACTACCACTGGGCCGTCGACTGTGGGGAACGGAAGGCTGACTGTAAATTTAAACCTACCTACTAACTATTACCTTACCTCTCTGCACGCTATGTATATTAGGAATTCACTCACTTTTTCGCTGGTCAACCCTTCGCACATCCAGGCTTAAAGTCGTCTCGAAAGGATATGACGCAGCCACGCTTAAATTCGGCTCAAGATTTCAGACAATTAACAAATTAGCTGTTATGTTGTTTGGTTAGTTAGTTGGCTTTTCACTCACTTTAAAATGTTTTTATCACATTGGCTCGTCTAGAATTGAGTTTTAAGATCGTTATTGTGTTATTGGCGTTCACTGAAGGTGAGACCTCTTTCCTCCTCATTTACCACAATAAGCGAAGTGCAAATCAGCTTGCTTATCAAGTTAACAAATGATACCAAGTAATCAACATCCTGTTCCAGTGACTCCCCTCTCCACGCCCGGCTGCGAGTACCAGTTCGGCATCTACCCAGACAGCGCGGAGTGTTCCACTAGCTACGTCAAATGCGCTTTTGGCATCCCTGAGCAGGAGCCGTGCACACCCGGCTTGGTGTACGATGAGCGCACCCATAGCTGCAACTGGCCTGATCTACTCCAGCCTTTCTGCAACCCTGAAGGTATATAATACTGATCTGGTATAATATGTTGATAATTAACAAGGACGAGAAGTAAAGGCTTATGAAATTGTTTCTCTTTTGACACTATCAGAATAACAATGCTTCTCGGTTATTCAAATCGTCTACAAACGTAGAATCGTACATCGTACAATTACGCAGAAATAATACTATGGGTTGTCCCATTTAGAAAATCAGTCATTTTGGGAAAAGGTGATTTTGAGATTTGTTCATTGCGAGATCAGTTTAATAGAGGAATCAGTCCTAACAGACCGTTAACTCTTATTATTCGGCCTGTTTCTTTTTATTCTATAGTACTGTTCTCTTTTCTATTGTTCTATTGTTTATCTGATTCTACTGTTATGTTGTGTTAGTCATTTTTGACACATTTTTCTCTTTCACAGCGGTTGTCGGCTTCAAATGCCCCTCCAAAGTACCATCCAACACTCAAGCGGCCAAGTTCTGGCCATTCCCCCGCTTTCCCGTTCCTGGAGACTGCCACAGATTGATCACATGCGTAGAAGGCCAACCCCGTCTCATCACCTGCGGGGAAGGCAAGGTCTTCGACGACCAGAACCTCACCTGCGAAGACCCTGAGCTAGTTCCTCACTGTGGTCATTGATTCCTAAAAAGGCATCTGTAAACAAAAGGGAAACGAAACTATGAATGAAATAATATTTGAAATGGCGTCTAGTCGAATACATAGTATTGTTATATGGTCTGTGAATATGAGTTATAGGAGTTTTTGAAAACCAACCTTGACTGATTCAGTACCTCATAGCGTTGGTATTATTTAAAGAAAAAATATTTGTTAATCTTCTGAAGCTCAAGATCTCAGAAATCTGTACCGAATCAGTTTTCTGATTTCAATAACTCTTTAGACCTGAATCAATCAATGAAGCAGAAGTTTTCCTTATTTAGTATTCCCTGAAGCAGTATTCAATAGTTTCGTTTTCTTTTTGTAAATAGCCTTCATATTGCAAGGCGAAAACGATAATTGAATCATCATAAATATTTAAATACCTATTTGACCAGTTAGCCGAACTGAGAATATTCTTTCTAATAGGTAAATGTAATCTAAAGCTGTACTCACTTAGAGGTGTAGCACGTAATGTATCTGATACAGTATCAAGTGAGTACGTAGGCTAGAGTCTGATGCGACCGTACTCACTTGATACAGTATCAGTTACATTACGTGCTACACCTTTAAGTGAGTACCCTGCTTAAATCTTTTGCAGGACGTAGTGTTTTACTAGATTAAAATCACAGGTATTAAACGCGTTTAATCTAAAACATAGGTGTTTAAACACCTACCTTTTCCCAACGTTTCGATCGTGGTGACAGCTCACGGGCTGACTGGAGATGTGGTGTTACGCCTCCTCCTCTGCGGAGGAGTCTTCATCCACCATCGAACAGTTTTTCCAAGTGGTGGTACTTGGAAAAACACACAGCACACAACACTAACGGTATCCCTATTCCGTATCATAGCCGTATGCTGGTAGTTAGCCGACCGCGATAAAAATTCCAAAAATTCATAATAAAAAACTCATTTATTCAGTCTAGGTTGTTACAAGCACTTGTGAATGTCAAAGAAGCTTCGCCACCGGTTCGCAAACCCTAAGCGGGAGACCTTGTAACGAGAAGAACCGGCAAGAAACTCGTCAAGGGTTGCTTTTTTCTCCCTGTATATTTCATACAGTCATCAAAATTTGAAAAATGAGGTCAGCATTTAAAGTGACTTCAAAGAGATCAAAGAGGTAGTGCGTTTGCAGTTACTGGATTCCACACTGCTGATAATTTGTATCCATCTCGATTGAAGTTACTTGGATGTTTTTAATTTCAATCGCTTCACGTTCGACTCGTGAATAAAAATGACGATCAGTGGAAAGAACCTGCGTGCCAGGAATATTAAATGTAAACGAATGTTTAAGTTTAAACGCGTTTAATACCTGTGATTTTAATCTAATAAAATGCAACGCGAAAGTTTAAAAGTACATGGTGTTTTAGCCCTTAACTTAGCTCTCTGTACTAATACACCATTAAATACGCGCGTTCAAAGAAACTAACTTCGTTTTCGTTTTGTGATACTATTGTTTACTTATTATTTAATTCCTCAATAACTATATCTGGAATAATTTCCACCGAAAACTATTTATTACTAACTTGTGATTCTCCAGCCAATTTTTATGAAACTGTTACCACAAACAGTTGATTCGAGCGTGATATTAGTTACCGTAGATATACAAAAAATATTCATTGTTATTACAAAAGTTTCAATATTATGTAAGTTAAGTATATATTTCATGTCTCTGTAAATACTGTGAAAATAATATGAGAATGTAAATAAGAATTTATGTGTAAAAATAAAGTTTTCTGAATAAAGATGAAATTAATATCTGCTAATCTCCCATGGTCTTTTTTTAAAGAAAAGTAAAACCATTTATTTACAAAACAGCGCATCAATGTAGATATTTACTAGGTACATAAATATCCCGTAAATATTATACAAGATAGTGCTATGCGTAAATGGTTAAAAATGAACTGAACTATAGTTGATACTATTATAGCAATCATAATGCTATAAACATCCATTGATCACTTGTTATGGAAAGTTTCCCTAATTATTATTTTCGATCATCGATTTCGAACACTCGATACCTAGCTGGAAAAAATATTAAAATTTCGGAAAAGCATAAGTAAAATGTTGATGCCAAAATTGTTTTCTTTATAAATTATTTTTTTACGGGACAAACATACTTTAGCGTAGTTTTGTTCGGTAGATGTAAATTTGAATGAGCGTAGCGTAGAACGCAGCATAATCGTTTCCTGTGGTTTGATTGATTATCTGGTAAGCACAAAGCAGAATTGCAAATATTCTGTTTATTTATACATATAAAAGCTACCTATTCTATCCGTATTGGGGATATAAGAAAACAAGTGATTATTACTTAAAAATTTATTAGCCTAACTACGTAAATGCCTATTCTTCCTCGCTGTCACTCGGTCTCTCGACCGATTTTCCTTTTCCGGGACGTTGGGGCTTGCGGCGCGATGACTGGGAGCCAGAATTCTTGGGTTTGACTGTAGGGGGGTTCTCTAGGGCATCCAGCTCGGCGTCAGTCAATTGTCCTTTGTACCAGTCAGCACTGAAAAAAAAAGATTAATTAAAGATATAGTATTCAAAAGGATTTGGAAGGCGTATAATGTAAAATAGTTTGGTATTCGTTACAGAAGTCTGCAATCAAATCTATTCATTATATTCGGGCAGGTAGTAATAAGATTTGAAACGTAGTTCTGGACTAGCAACGTACGAGTGATGTCAAAAATTCTTGTCACAAATTGTTTTTTTGTGGCTTTTTTAGAATTAGTAATATTTTATTATTTACCAGTAAGTATAAGTGAGAAAATATTCAGACATTACATTATTCCAATTAAATAAGGCCTGTCCCGTAACATGACCTCCGTAACACGACATGATATAGCGATACTTGACTGTAATTTTGAAATCTAAAGTATCGATAAATCGCTATATCAAATTTAATCATGTTTCGGATGTCATACGGGTACTGGGCGGCGTGTTGTCATTGATGCACACGTAGAAGAGAAGAACTGGCGGTATTTAAAGGCAGCATTCAATTATGACGATGTCTTTTCGAATTAAATGCAGTTGTTAGAATACAAACCATTCGGGGATCTTCCTGGCCCACTCGCATTTCTTGCTGACGTCGTCGAAGGCCTGTCCTAGCTTACAACCAGACCGGCGTGGCGTGTTGCCGTTAATACACACGTAGAAAAACTGGCAGTCTTCAGGGTCAGCATACCGAGGGTGGGTAAGACCGAACGTCTCGTTTACTGCTGGGCAGTCGAAATTGAACACGTCTGGAAAACATTGGATTAGATTAAAATTGGAACCTGTTTTAAATTGCAAGAAAACATTACGTTTTAGAACTTCTACAATTTACTAAAGTTAAGATAGTTAAAGGTAGATAGACTCTTAATAATCAGTTTAAGCGTTGATGGCAAACGGCATTTCATAAAAACTTTCGAATCCTTACTTTTCGAAATTAATGAACCGATTTTGAATGAAATGCCGTTGCCGTCAACGCTCTTAACAAATTCTTGGCTTCAAAAGGCCAGGTATATGCAAGTCTTCTCGCTGTAGACTACTCCGTCTGGGCGGGAGTGTCCTCCCAGGGTCGTCAGGAGACCTGACGATCTTCTGCCAGGAAACCACATTGATCATGCATGTCCTGAAACTAAGTCTAATAACTACACAATTAAATTTCATTTACCACCGGCGCCACATCCCTTCTTCTTGGCTTCATCAGGCCAGGTGCAGATGCCGGTCTTGTCATTGTAGACGAGGCCGTCGGGGCAGGTGATCATGTTGAACTTGCCATCCACGCAGAAGTAAAACTTGCCACACTCTTTAGGGTCTTCGTGGGAGAAGTACCCGTGGAGACGTTGGCAATGCAGCGTAGGTTGAGGTGTTTCTGTAAATGCAAAAGAGAGACAGCTATAGAACTGTATAAGTGGACTACTTAAAAATATGTGTTTTTTTAAATTTGACAGGTTTTTTGCAAAACACTTTATTTTTGTTTTACGCACGGTTCTATTCCCAGTAAGGATTTTGTCCGTGTCATCTTATCCACATTAGCTGAATCTCAGTTTTGACATATAATTAGCTAATGTTACCACATGAAAAAAATAAAGTAGATACAAAATCATAATAATTATATTGTCAATAACATTCTTCCAAATCAACCAGCATAATTAAGGCGGTATAAATATTTCTTCTGTTTGATTAACATAAACACTTCCCGCTCACAATAGCTGCCATAGTTCTCGATAAAATTAACCGAGTACAGTCGCCCAAGGTCGTTCGTCCCTTGAGAATGGAAAGTTGCTCCGAGCAGTGCCGACCCCGCTTCTAGTGTGTATTGCACTGATGCGTTTAATAGGGTTGACAATGCATAACAGATATTTGTAACATATAGTAATAGGTATATAATATAAGGCTGGGTACACAAACCAAACTCACAACAACGAGAGAAATTTTTCACAGTAAGTTACAAAAGCAGTGTATACTTTGATGCCCGGTTTACATTATTCCATTAAAAACATTCCAGTAGAAGTACATTACGTGGTGTGTTTGACGTTCTATTAAAATCAACGAACATGCCAGGCAATGTGCTACCACTGGAATGTTTTACTGGAATAATGTAAACCGGGCATTGCATAATTATTATGTAAATGTTTAGCATGATATTATAATGCAAATTAAGAATTTATTTAATATCCTCTATCTGTTACTTATAGATTTAACCAATATATTTGTACTACATAATGCCATGGATGAAGAGATCTATTTTAATTTCAGAACTCGTTACTGAGCCATCTGCAAATAACAAATAATCGAAGTCAAATAAGGACATCTAGCTGTTCGTTAACTTTTTGGATTTATCATTAAGTTTAACGAGTTGCCAAACATGATCATAAAAATACAAATCTTAATACAAATGTTTCACTGTTGCTCCTCGCTTCTTGAATAAATTACTCAAATATGTATATAACGTTAAACATTATTCAGTTCAAGAACATAATATTTAAATCTCAAGTTGTTGAAATTGTTATTGTAACATTTAACCACGTTTTACTAAATAAAACCGCAAATGCGAAATAACTTATTCGCGGGTGGAAGCTATAGTTCTATATAAACAATGAGGCCCCACGAAAAATGACAATGCCGATATAAAATCATTGTCATGCATTCCTGACTACAGGAAGCTAGACTGCTATAATTATTTAAAAATTAAAAGAAAATGAAATTAATACTTTTTTCACATTTGAAAGTGGCGTCGTACAGTCGCCATAATTTTTTTATCAAAAGAAATTAAACCAGTGTCACCCTGAACCCTGAATACATTACAATCTTTGTTTTTTGGGCAGTCGTGTAAAATTGAGGTCAAGGTCATTTACCCATTATGTTATAAAAGGAAATAACTTTCACTTAATCAGTAGTCTAGTACTTTTTGGGAAGAAAAAAAAACATATCAGGACACGCCATACGCCCAGACATCTCCCGAGAGAGGATGGTCACATCCTTGTTGGACCGTTTTCACTGATATGCCGTTTCTGGTCCACAGAGATGAATGTTCTACCATTTCAAAGTCATCAGTTGCCTTTACGACACCCCCTTGTGGGGTTAATGCTATTCTGTGCCCTATTTAATAAACGTAACAATTTGTCACCTGTCATGACAATTTTATATTAATATTATTAATTAATATTAATATTATTAATATTAATATTTGATAACATCACATACATTGCTCCGATTCCAAAGTAAGTAGCTAAAGCACTTGTGTTATGGAAATCAGAGACAACGGTGGTATCACAAACACCCAGACCTGAGCCAATAAAGAAAAGTTCGTTTCTAAATTGATCCAACCGGGGATCGAACCCGGGACCTCAGAGATGGCGACACCTTGAAAACCGGTGTACAAAGCCACTCGACCACGGAGGTTGTTGTTAAATCCATTGCGTCAACCAATTTGAAAATAGAACAAACTACTCATAGCTATACCGCAATGTAAACTAAATTGCCATGACAATTTTCAAATTGTTACGTTATTAAATAGGGCGCTGACGCTACACGGCAAAATTATAAAGGTTGTAATAAACATAGTCTTACGCAGCTTAGGCCTCTGTGAGCAGTCAATGTTGAAGGGCAGGTCACATTTCTCCTCCTCGGAGCTGTAGTCGTTGAACACCATGCCGTCCGGGCAGAGCTTCTCGATGATCTCGCCATTTCTGAAAAGAGAGAGATGAAGTCATTTTTACTTTGAGTCGAAACAAAATGGTTTTTTTATTAATAAACAACTTAACAGTTACATCTATGTGTTCTTTATAAATACTTTTACGTCAAATTAGAAAATCTAACTTTTCAAGCTACTTTTAATAATGGAGTTTCTAAGCTCCTAGATGGTGAATGTAATTATTGCATTAATGATTTCTCACAAATTAAAAGTTAAAAACCGAAACAGAAAATTTTGATTTAATACATAAATCAGATGCACTTTTTGACTTTTTTCCCTGATTTAAAAATGAAAAACTTCAGGAAATATGTAAAATAAAATAATATTATTAAGATAACATAAACATTACGGCAATGACCGATCAAAATACCTTTATTTATTTTTATTCGAAGCTGAGAGCAAGTATTTACTCGAAAAACGGCGAGTAATGGTATTTGACACACACTGTGTATCGAATGACGATATGACAGTGAATCAGTATTTGCGTAAAGCAACATTTTTGATTTGTGTGTCTCCTCTCGTCTTTCATTAGTCATAAATAAATATCCTGTTTTAAACATGGTGTTTAGTATCTGAATAATCACGAATGGTATAGGGTACTATGCATAATATAATTCGGAAAATTATGGTACAACCTGAAAACTACCACTTGACTGAAAACTAGAGCTATGCAGAACTCCTTACCTGCACTCGTAGTACTTGTCGCACTGCTCAGCATCAGCAAAGAAGCCATCATCTGGGCAGGAGTTGGTGATTTCAGCGTCGCGATCTACGTCGGCAGAAGGGCGTGGGGGCGGGTTTGCGGGCTTCTTGCGAGGGTTCTTTGGTACTGCTGATGAGGCTAAAACTGGAAAAAGGAAATGTTAATAGATAAGACAAACATATTTATGTATATCACAAGACAGCTGTAGAGGAAGTGCAGTTTTTTTGGAATAGTCAGCATCGTTAAAGTTAAAATGGTAGGTGGTGGTGTGTTTTAGTGTTCATAAAAAGTTAAAGTAATAAAATATTGGCACTTTGACTTTATAAAAAGGGTTGTTACTATAGATGTAAGTGTTAAAAGATGCAGTTTCAGTTTGACACATCTTTTCGTCGTTAGTTTCAAAACACTTTTCAAGCTATGGATAGCTGTGTGGGTTTTACAATAATAAATTTTAGCAATGTATATTTTATCAAGAAGTATTTGTAACTACTGTTCACTCAAAAATTCAAATCAAAATTAAAACATCATTTTGGTACAAAGTAAAATAAGAATTACAATCTACAATCTTAAAATTTTTAACAGTATTGTCCGCACGGCAATAGAATTAACAAGATGATACTAAAATTTATTTACTGTCACCTAGAAAGTATTACTAGCTATTGAACTTTCACTTACTTCATTTTATATGAGTATAAATCTAAGTTTGTTTAAAAACTTACAGATTGACAGCGAAAAGACTATTTAATTATAAAAAAAATAGAGAAATTATGCAAGAATAGTTTATGAAAAGTACTTACATCCATAAGTACTATACCACAGTTAAGGAAAATACAAAGTTAAGTTGGCTAAAGAAAGTCAATTTATCTTCTAAACTTGTTTCAGGAAGTCTGCGTGTGCCAAGCCACCAATGCTAACTGCTTCTACCAGAGTGCCTATTACAAAAAAGAATCGCGATAATCGAACGATGTCTGCCATGACACTTGATTTTGAATCTTATGCATGAGCTTATAGTGTCTAGTGTGACGAAGTGGTAGTGGAACATCGTCCGATAATCGCAATTCTTTTTTATGTAATGAGCTCTGTGGAATCGAGAGCGAGCCTACTCGAAGTCTAGTTCGTGTCAATATTGAACCAAGCATTCAGGTCGAACTGTTATTAACAGTTAATTAACTGAGATTGTTTTATGGGTGCGCAATTTGGATATTCGAGTAGTATAGTTGATTAAGGAAATGTATTTATTTAGTTCTCATGTGAAACGATATTTGACATGTTTATTTTTAGTTTGACGACCTCCGTGGTCGAGTGGCTTTGTACACCGGTTTTCAAGGTGTCGCCATCTCTGAGGTCCCGTGTTCGATCCCCGGTTGGATCAATTTAGAAAAACGAACTTTTCTATATTGACTCAGGTCTGGGTGTTTGTGATACCACCGTTGTCTCTGATTTCCATAACACAAGTGCTTTAGCTACTTACTTTGGAATCGGAGCAATGTATGTGATGTTGTCAAATTTTTATTTATTTATACTATCATTGAAATTTCAATTTCAGTATTACCTTTAATAACAAGCCTGATTTATTTGTTTTGAATGTCTATAATATTAATAAACCTTATGAAACGTTTTATTATATTAAATAAAAATCTAAACACAAACATGAAAATTGACATTTGTGATAATTATAAAACAATTGAAATATATTTGTGATAAGAAATAACTTAAACAGGCATTAGTTCAATATTTTTCACATACGTATAAATAACTAGAGCGTTGTTTTATGTCCTTAATTTTATATTTCTGTTGACCTTCTCAGCTTAAACTGATAACCTTGTGAACCACTAAAGACTTTTTATATCTTTATAATAGTAGACTTTTATATTAACAAAGGGGTGTAGCAATATTAGCCGATTTCTCTGTTACTTAATCCTATGCAACCTATGGATATAGAAATTTGCCCTAATTATGTTCATAATTATGATAAGTATTTATGTAGATTACTGAAGGACTTTTTGGATTAATAGTTAGAACATAAAAATCAGAACCCCATATAACACGACCTATTGTCATGACAAAATAATGTAAAAAAAAAATTATCAGCCACACGATGACCACTGGGACATCTTATCAGCCGCTCAATGACCACTGGGAACCACTGGGTCTTCTTCTCAGTCGTACAACGAAACAGACCATTTGAAAAAGGGGAAAATTAAAAATGAGTGGAATAAATATATGGGTAGCCAACAACAAAATATAAAAACTGTTTTTGTTGTCGATAACGATATAGTTAATAAAAAAGGGAAGTAGCGTTTTGACACAAAGTAAGACTAATTATATGCAATATATTAAATTTAAGATCCCATACAATGTGTATATTTGACGAGGTGACGCGTTGATGTCTTTTATTCCAATCGCCATTTAACTGTACAAAATATTTGTAACATACTCGTACGATCTCGATCGCACCTCCTAGAATGTAACAATATAATTATTTGAATATTTTAAAGCGTGTTTTAATAGAGATAATTATTTTTATGTCGTAAAATAATTCGGATTGCATATTACTGAGAACAAGAGCAAGTTTTAAGAGGTAAGTTTGTAACCAATTTTAAATTCATTTCGTTGCGAACTTTATACCATTGCAAAAATTGATTACTTTCGTCAATTTGTAGTTATTAACTGAGTTACTACATTATAATAATATATGAATACTAAAAAAGAGAAAGCTTAATATTATAAAAACAGCACTTGATCAAGGTCGGTCACTTACTTGACATTTGTTGAATAGTAAATATTAGCCAATCAGCCACTGAGCTGTTAACGCGAATATATGATTAATTCGAAATATGAAGATAGGTAATAATATTTATACACTCCACGCTAAGTACATTCAATTCAGTTAATCATATTATTAAATGATGATTAACTTCTAAAAAAAAAGTAAATAATCTTGAAATAGATACGATCAACCACCTTTACTGTTACTGATTTTTAAAAAGTCAATTAAAAGCTGTTATTCCGGAAACGAAGAAGAAAAAGAATTGAAAAAGCAACCAAACAGATGTGATTACTAAATATTATGTTTTGATTTTATAACAAGTTTGAATTTTACTACCAAATAAAGCTGGTGGTATCAACTCACCTACTAAACATAGGAAGATGACTCCCACGCCCGATCTATACGCCATCGCCATCTTGCGTCCTTTAGAAACACTATTTCCTAATCTATCACTTATTTAACAAATGTCACTAATGTGACTTGTTATGTTATGTTATTTCAGGCTTAAATGAAGCCCGCGCCGCACTCTGCTCAGCACTGAGTATAACACTTTTGGTCGTCTACTCTTAGCTGCTGGGCGAACGAGCGAAAGGTTTCGTTACACTTTCTGTCTCTTTCACTCCTCTTTAACACCACATGCGTCCGCACTCTTCACACACGAGCAACCTCTTTGGATCCAGATCCTGTTATTGTTCTACGTGCTTTGCAAGAACATTAGATTAAAAGTTGATGAAACTTATTCTTATAGTCATGCAACTTAGAATAATGTTTATTATTAGGCATTAAAACTAGTTTTAAATGAAACCTGTACAGTTTAATTTATAAATTATTAATTTAAAACAATCAGGTCTATGATCTGATTCATATGCCGTAAAACTCCCAATGTCATCATAAGTAACGTGGATGCAAAAACTTTCTACAAATAATGCATTTTTCAATTAGATATTTAATAAGCGACCAATTATTTTGTAATTAAATGTTATTAACCTGTATTTCTTCCACGTTGGCAGTTATGTGTAATTTGTTGCAAATTATTCAGTTAAGTTATCATTTTACGCGCCTCCGTTTAGAATTTAGGTGGTTAAACCACTAATTTAGTTGGCCGGTTACATTGTTACTTGGTTACAAGTTAAATATTTTACTTGATTAATCGACTTAACAAAATCTAAATAAAGTATCATTGTATTTTATTGAAAATTATATATTTTGTCTGAAAATATTTCTTGCATTTTTCCGTCATTTTATCGTACCTAGTTCAATTATAATTTGTCAATTGTCATTGCTTAACAACAACTACCTAACTAATTTATTACTGCTAATTAAAACTATTGAAAATGGAAAACTATTTCTAGGAATGTGACCATCAGGCATTTTTTAATGCCCACTGCTGGAGCACAGACCTTCCTTATGGGTGAATAAGGAGGATGGGCCATGACCCACCACGCGGGCCCAACGCGGATTAGTAGGTGGTAACGACTGCAATTGCAGTCGGGACCAACGGCTTATCGTGCCTTCCGAAGCACGTAGAAGCTCGATATAATACATTTTTGGTCACCCATTCCTTGACCGACCCTTGCGAAAGTTGCTTAACGTCCGCAATCGCTGGGCCAGGGGCTATGACACTGCGGCACCGCGCTCCTCAAGCTCCTTCTAGGATATACGCGTGTATTATAGTTATTATTATTTAAACAGAATCAAACTCTGTGATCGTGTGCCTAAAACACATTCAGTCAGGCGAAGTCATCTCTGAAGTCTCGAGATTCCCGTACGGATAAAATTTTAAAACTATCCTTTCCTGCTTAGAACAATTCTTTAGCAAATTGTTTTTTATTTTAAGATAAATAATATTAGAAAAATTATTTTTATTTGCTCCCGTAGCGTTGATCGCTGAAACATGATAAAGCAATTTATCGACATTGTTAATGTAGATCAATTGTATTTTGACATTTGAGTCTCGATAAATTGCTACTAATCATGTTTCGGTGGTCATTTAATTTCTAAGCAGTAGTTTTTTAATCTCTACAATACATTTTATCCTACTGCTGAAATTGCTTCAAAAATTGCCCAACCAAATTATTTAAAAAAATGATTATTCTTTTTGTATAATATTCAATATTCAATCTGGTAAAAAATAATACTCAGAATCTCATTAGGTAGATACTAGTATTTAAAATATCAATTGCATAAATAAAATAACTATAATTATGTTTTATGATCCACGTGGATGACGAGTACTAAGTGAGTTAGTTACATATTTTTTTCTTGCTACGAGCGCTAGTATTATTTATGTAAAAATTGCAAAACAAAGAAATATACTTTAACAATTCTATACATGCAACAGTGAAGACTGCGACAAACTCACCTCGCCACCACGATCCCAACTTAATTCACAAAAATTATATCAAGTAGGTATGGATTTTATTTCATTTTACAGTCTAGCATAAACAATGGAGGAGACACTTTCTCTGTCATTTGTGTTTTTGTATGCAAAAACCACGTGTTGCGAGTAAAAATAATGTTAGTGCTGTTTCATGACGTTTTGTCAAGCTGTAAACACAACGCAGCATTCGTCTGACGTTATGCGATAATAACAAACTACAGTTTGCTTGTATTCGCCACGCCCCTTCGAAAACAACCCCTTTGAATACTTAAGTACCTACTCGTACATACAAATAGTTCACGTGTGGAAAGATTTTGTGAAAAAAATTGCGTGCGCTACATCGAAATACCACTTTCTGCATTACGCATGCGTTAGAAAGTGAGCAACTGAGATGAATACGTTTTCACTTGATACACAATGTCCATCAATGATGCACAAGACTGTGATAATATCATGATAATATACATTACGTTTGTATTACCTACTTACATCATACTACGCTAACGAGCAAAACTTTGAAGACGCTTGCATAATTTTAAACAACAACAGTTTAACACGCAACTTTTTCAGTTTTCATCATTCAATTTGTAGGTAGAAATATATTCTAGTAAAAGATTTACCTATTTTGGCGACCATTTGATGCAAGGATAGAGATGATTCGAATCTAACAGGCGGCGGCGTAGCATGACGAGCCCGATAAAAATTTGGGTTATTCCCTGGGAATCCCATTCCCTGAGGATCCTGTCCCGGAGGATCCAGAATGCCATAAATGTGATTACAATTTTACTTTTGTTATTTTTTCTACTGTAGTTTTGAACTTGTACCGTTAACAAAATATAATTTATAGTAATATTTAAAAAAATATTATATGTTATAACAACTTATAATTTACATTTGAAAATGACAGCGTGACTTAATTCATATTTTAGACTAATTTTATTGTCAATTATGTCTGTTCTAAAAGTCATTTTTGAAATATAGTTGATTTTACATGTTCTGAAAAGACTGATTGAAAAGTTACAATTATATTTTTTGTATCGCAAAAAGAAATATTGTGATAATAAGTCAACCTGTTATAGCAGACTTTTTTTTAAATATTACAATATATTAAAATTTCATTGGCCACTTTTTCTGCTGACATGACGGCACGTTTCAGCTAAACATAGTATTAATTAAGTTCATGAAGCTAAAAACAAATCGGGATCCTCCGGGGCAGGATTCTCGAGGAATGGGATCCTCAGGAAAAAAACCCAGTAATTTTGTCTACATTAAAATGTCACAAACAAGAGGTTTATCTATATTGGAATGTCATTATTTTAGTTCATCAAAACCTTTTCGGTCACATCGAATAGTGCCAATTGGAAATGTTTTATTTTTCTTTATACAGGTAAAAAAATAACTTTTATAACACTTTTATCATTTCAGTTGTATTCATCATCAAGGTGTTAAATATGTTGTTACATAATGATGGAAATTTCTTTGATTTGGTGGATCCAGAGACAAGTCTTATTATGAATCCAAATCAAAGAAATTTCCATCATTATGTAACAACATATTTAACACCTTGATGATGAATACAACTGGTGAACTCTAATACCTATCTTGTTTTTTTTAAATCGTTATAACTGCATTACAATTTCCACGTCGCTGTTTTCTGTACAAACATAAAATTAATTGCATAATTAAATCCACCAGAGGGCGGTAGCGTAGGCCGCTTTAATTAAAGGACAAAGAAAATAAAACACAGTGGGAATCCCACGCACAGCGCGTGAGTGACCAACACAGGATATGCCTAGTTTAATCTCATATTTATATTTAATGTCTTTAATAATAAACAGTGCAATAATACTATAGCGATTGCCGAGTTTCGTAGCTTGTTACAAAACAGTCATTTGAGTTTAAACAACATAATTTTACCAGTACTGAAATGGATTTTATTTCATTACCTCTAAAGAACTGTGTAATACGAATGTTTGAGGTTTTTTCATAAATATGTTTTTAAAATACAAATTTAACATGATGAAGGCCATGAGTGGCAAACACTTGGATTTTTACCACCACCACTTGGCTGAAGGGCTAGGGAAATTACTCTGCAGGTTCCTATACAATAGAAGTTGAGATAAAATCCAGATATACCTATAGATTTGTGGATGCGGAACTTAAGAAGATAAACTAGCTAGAATTACGTTGACATTATCTGAATCATGAGTTAGTACTTGTTAGTCCCTGGCGGTCTCTTCAAGGGCCCACAAATCAATGGTTATCCTTGTAATAAATCAATAGATTTTAGCGTTTGACTATCCGTATGTTAATATTATCAAAAATACTTAAATGTGGTCGAGATTATCTAATCAATTGAAAATATTACGATTACACTTCTACTCAATGTTGACGGAAAAAAGATTTAAATTACAATAAAAATAATGAAAATTATAAAAATAGAAAATTTCTTTGTATTGAAATGTTTCTCTCTATTTTCATTGAATCAAAAATGACGTGAACTTATACCAACTTATTTACATTCGCCAACGAAACATGCAAGTTGCACACCACAAAAGTAACATTATTTTATCGATTTTGTTGAATGGATCCATGCAATAACAAACAAAAAAATACTGTGGTACAAATTATGAATTAAGCATTTCTTCGGGCCATTGTTTAATAAATGTCTAGGTCGTTTCGTTAGCTTTTTATTTTGTCTTCTTTAAGACATATTAATTTTCACAAGCAACTTATCATGTCTTTAAGCCGGAAAGCCCGCGGCGTTACATCAATTTATTCAAGTATTTTAAGATTCATTTCAGCACTTAAGCAAATTGTTATCCCATTTATATAGTTATCTCCTATAAGAATTCCGTCTTTTAACGTATTCTTAACTGATAAATCGAAGAGATGTATTCTTTAAGTATACGCACATTCTTCATGTTTCGCTTTAAGAAGAGAATTTCAATTAGAGATTAAAGGATTGATAAATGTCTTATAATGTACAGTCTCCTGTAGAACTGTTATAAAAACTTTTTTTTTCACTATTCATAACTGATGTTCGCTAATTTTAAGTTTTATGAAATTAAGCAACTATTTACTTTAAATGAAATAGAGCTTCAAAATTAAAACAATTTTTTTTTTCAAAGTTTCATAAAAAGGGCAAAAATGCGACATCCAGCATAAACTTGTGATCTTGGTTCATCATCATCATAATCTTTAGCTTCTTTGAGTCTGCTTCTGGACTTTGACTTTTTCCACCATCATCACCTAGTCGTGTCCTACTTTTTTTTTATGTCTTCTAATGATTAACAAGTTTTTAACGAAATGACAGTTAAAAATTGTTAATATTCCGTATGAAACAAGTGCAACGTGTAATGGCTGCTTAGAGCCAGGATTCCACAAGACTGGCAATAAAACATCCCAACCGAGACCCGACCGGACAAGTATGATGAATGCGAGTTAAGATATGAACTGTTTATTATGCTAGGGATGTCTACTTTGAAATTTTTAATCGATCGATTTTCTACTAATAGGTTATACCTAGTTTCATTTTCTGTTGACTGACAAAAAAATCACTGCCCTGATCTGATGACAGTTACGTGGAACTTCAGGATAGAACTGTGGATTAACTGAAAAAGTTAACCAGGTTATAATTATAGTAACATATACATTGAAAATTAGGTAAAATTAAAACACGAACAAGTTGCGTACCTATTAGGAAAAAAAACAATTAAAACTTTTAATTGAAAATGTATACTAATAATACTACTAATAATAGTAAAACTATAAGAAGAGACTGAATTTATAAATGTTTTTTTTTATTTTATCAAATGCAGTAACTATTGTCAGCCCTACTCTGCTTATGTTGAGTAGCTCTATCAAGATGTATTTAAAATATAGCTGAGCTTAGGATATTGAGATAATGAAGTAGAGTTAGTAAACCTTCACACAAAATCTTAGTATAAAACTAAGTTTTATAACAAAAACCTGGAATGAAGGTTTTTTGTTTTTCTTTGTCTCTAGTTTTGAAAGAATTACATATTAGCCTATTTCAGATACGAAATCTTCAATCATGCTAGTCATTACCTCATTCTTTTCGTTAAAGGTGTAAAGAAAATCAACCGTTATATTTATGCATTTAAAACTAATATGACGTAATATTAAAAATGATAAATAAAATCATAACCTATATCAACATAACATTTTAACGACCTAAATTTTTACTAGATCACAAAAAAGGCTAAAACTACAAAATTATCCAGCCGTAAAAAGTTTTTAATGCAACAAGTTTATTCGCAGCACTGTACGAGCGTATCCTTTTAGGCTTTCCTTCACATCCTTGCTAACTAGACCCACATACGTAGGTATAGGGCACTGGTTTCCTACAAGGAGGCTATATAAGCTAGCCTTAAAGTCCAACCCTGACATTGCCCTAAGAGTATCCTTTCACGGAGGTCTTAATAATGAAGTTCATTGGGTTAGTTTTAATTTTTGCAGTATGTGGTCGTGCTGAGGAAAATTCGACAAGTTCTGATCGACAGAAGAGAGCCATGCTGTGTGAGTTTGACTTTAACTTTGATTGTGTAATCTGTTTCGTATTGTCTCTATAGTCCCCCAACCATAATCTAACATCACATTTTCATGATTAATTAGTGGAATTGTATCCCTGAATTGTCGAACTAAGATTATGCACTCATATCTATGGAGCCACAATGGCGTATAAATAATAACGCTCCAGTCTGCATAAAAAACAATTTAAAATATCCAATAGTTTAGTAACTGGAAATATTTTTCAGTTACTGTTTTCAGTACAATTTATTTTTGTGCTATTTAGTTTGTTTCAAAAAAAATATTTTTTACTTCGTTCCTAAAAGTTATTTGATAGTTTCGAAATACTCCTATGAACCATGTGTCACCAGTGTTTTCATTTATTGTCGTGTTGTCGTCAAGGTGTTATAATATTTGCGTTTTTGACATATTGAAAGAAAAAAGCATGTCTTTACTAGAAGTAGTAATATACATATTGTGTTCATTCAAACCCAATTATTCCTTTTACCATTAAGTATGCGTCATTCTGGTGCAGAGAGGCGACATTTTGCAACGGTTTATTTGCCAACAAAAATGATCAGCTTACCCAGTAAATTATTAGAAGGAACCTAATATCTTTTACTTGATTTATTTTATTTTTTTGAAACATAACCTTTGTGGTAAAGAAATAAATACAACCTTAATGAATTCTCAGATAAGATTCATAAATAGTGTCCAGGCGGTCAGTGCTCTCTCAAATAACTGCAGAAAGAGTTACGAGTTAACTGTGGACTGCTGAATAAAACATGACATAAGCTCATTTTGTACCTAACCGTTGTTTAAGTGTTTTTCCCTGGTATGTTATTTGTAGTTAATATATTGAAGTAGGTAACACATTCAATATTTAATTATTTGTATACTGAGTTCGACTGATTGTTAACATATAAAAAATTAACAAGAGAAAATAAAATACCTAGCTAAACATTTGAATATTTAGATGGTATGTATTTAAAAATGAATTAATATTATTAATAATAGTTTTTGTCAATTTAAGATACTTATTTGACGATTGAAATGCTAACATTTCAATCGTCGCCTTTTACAATAGGCAAGTACTTTGTTATACAATACTAAATAATAAACTAAAAAAAAATACGACTCGTACCAGATCATATTCTCGGACGGGAATCGAACCCGCGAACTTTAGATGTCCGGCCCAATGCTCAGACCGCTGAGCTCGGTGACTCGGTACCTCAGCGGTCAGAGCGTATTTTTTGTAGTATATTATGTATTGTTGTATAAAAATAGCATTGTCCGATGCTCAAATCTCAAATTTAAAAAGTAAGTACTTTAATACTAAATAATATACTAGAAAAAATAATACTCGCAACAGATCATGTTCTCGGACGGGAATCGAACCCGCGACCTTTAGATATCCGGTCCAATGCTCTGACCGCTGAGCTACCGAGTCACTAATTCCTTCTACATTGGGGAGATGGCGCTAGCTTGCAGCGTAAGAGTTGATATACTGGAAGAAATTCGACGTTCTCACTAGTGACTCGGTAGCTCAGCGGTCAGAACATTGGACCGGATATCTAAAGGTCGCGGGTTCGATTCCCGTCCGAGAACATGATGTGGTGCGAGTCCTATTTTTTCTAGTATATTATTTAGTTTTATATAAAATAGCACTGTGAATGCTTAAATCTCAAAATTAAAAAAAAGTAAGTACTTTGTTTTGCTAATATTGCTATTAATCTTTAAAAATCGTTTAAATGATTCATCACTTTTAAACGATCATTTTTTTTTTTTGTTCATATGGCCAACTGCAATTAACTTCATGTTAGCGTATGAACGTTTACAAATCCTTCCATGTCATGATGAGCTCAACGCATATTTTATTGCAACAAACAAGTGCATGACAGTATTCAACTGCCAGTATGTCTTTTATATTTATTTTTTTTAAATTAACTCATTTTGCATCAGATATTTTGTTAGTTTAATCAATCTTCAACTTTGAGATTTGTATAGTAGTGCTACATATTTTTGATGTTACTGTAGAGTTGAAAACGAGAAATATTTGAATGATGCATATTTTTTAAATTATATTAGGATATAATTTAACGAGGTAGGCCTCGTATGCAACTTATGAAAGAGTTACACATTATACATACCGAATTATTAACCATAATTTACGTGAAGCTTTCTAACATCGCAAAATAACGTTTCTCCGAAAAACATGTTAATACTCTATTTAATTGCATATTAGGTTTATTTTTACTATTATTCCAGTTTTTGATGAGGATGGCAACCTGATGAAGTCATTCGGGACACCGTACATGCGGCAGCTGGCGCAGTACGCGGCGCAGCGGTCGGAGCACGAGAACTTCTTGAAGTACTTCTTTAATTTTCTACGAGTAAATATTTCAATTAGTAATATGTCCCTTTTACATATAAAGACTACTAGATGAAGTCATTCAAGTGGTAATTTGACGAATATCTAATGCCGCGGTCGGAGCACAAACAAAAAGAAGTACTTCTTCAGATTCCTACGTTTTAGTACTAACAAAAGCATTATTAAGTAGGTACTCAAATACGTAGTAAATAAAGTATTCCTTTTAAACCTCTTGGACCTCTTTTAAAAGTTTTATAGGTAATAATGTACGTCGTGTAGATTGTGTGTAAGTAACTAGCATTACAATTTCTGTGTTCTTATACAGGGTGTATGGGGAACGCTTCTGAAAAATTGGCAGGTGGTATAGTTGCTAAAACGAACAACTTTCTCCAAGCACATAGCCCGAAAAACGAAAAAAATATTCATACTCCCAAACAAAATGTATTGGTCAGTTGAGCAACTTACTTTGGAAAGGCAAAAAAAAAGTTTTTTAACTATGTATGTTCCTTAAAGAAAGTTCTTCAGTTTACTTGAAATTTGGAATATAAAACGATGTCTCTACATAGTAAACTTTTTCAGAATGATGATGGAAAGGACGGAACCTTCGGTGCGCGAGTCCGTCTCGCTCTTGACCGTTTTTTTTTTTAGGAAGCGTTCCCCTTACACTCTGTATTTTAGCTTGCGCTTTACTTTTATCTAGGAACAAAGACACAACACGAATTTTATTAAGTTTCATTTTCAAGTAACTAAGCAACCAAATGCCACGCTATACATTACCTTTGCATCCTGTTCTAAACTACTGCATGAATATAATCGTATCTTGATTCCGCAAATAGACTACAGAATCCACAACATCTTCATTTAAATTGTAATGGCTAAAGCCTCAACCCACGTGGATATTAAAGAAACAGAATATGAGCCACAAAACAGCCAGTTAATGGGCTATTTACATGGGTTGATTTCAGTCACCTGTGACGGTCGACTTGAATCACCTATCAAGTAGCTTGTAAAATTGAATCGCAGGTGACACATCACGGCGGAACTGTCGTCTATGTAGTCGATGGCGTAAACTAGGTAACAATATGTAATAACACTTAATTCCAGTTTTGGCCATTGGATCAGATAAGTTTATTCAATTATTATCGGCCTAGGCCGAATTGCCATTTACTCAGTCGATTTTCATGTGCGCGGCAAAAGTCGTGCAGTTTAGTCACCCGTGTAAATACCACATAATGGTTTAAAGTGTGAAATCTAGAACTCAAAACATTAATATCTGGTACGTTTTTCTTTTGTTTTTATTACAATACCGGTTCGAACGCACTTTGGTACTAAATTAAACTATTTGGTACATTTATGGGCTCTTTTAATGCTATTTGTATACCTGCATTACATTTATTTATATTTATATTTGACATCACATACATTTAGGTGTACTTTAAGTTTACTCTGTATCCATAGTTTTTACAACTTCGTGCAAATACATAATAAGCAGGTAATGATGCTACAAATAGCCATCATTAACATAAGGAACCAATAATTTCTACAGATTTGACATTATGGGAACAAGTAAAGGAAATTATGTAATTAAGTACATATTACATAGAGCGGCTCGTCGGCATAACAGCTTATTAAGTTGTTGTAAACTAATACCACAATAATTTATACAGGGTGTTCATGAATGAAACAAATATGGAAAAACCATTGCTTCGGACCGTCAAACTGAACAACTGTTACTATGGGAACAACTCTGAAACCGCAAAAAAATATATCATAGCTGATTCATACATTTCGATATTTTCGTCATACATTTTTGTATGAAACAATAGTTTTTTTCGCGATTTCAGAGTTCGTCCCATATTAAAGTTGTTCAGTTTGATGGTCTAAAGATCCGGCTTTTCCATTTTTGTTCATTCGTTAGCACGTTGTATGACCCTTCTTAAATCCCTTTTACCGAACAATCACAGTACCTACCTATGTAATGTAGCATGTTATGTAATTGTAAGAACTTGTTAAACACAAATATTGAGAACAAAAAAAATGCAGTACCTAGGCATTTAGCAGTTCTGTTCTGTTTTATTTCCCGAATATAATAGGTACGTAGATATATTTTTTTTATGTTATTTAACGGTCTCTATATTCCGAGTCTCTGTTTTTATTTTCACAACACAAGTTAGTAAAGTTCAACAGCTTTTATTACGTGCTGCATAAAGGCGATCTCTTGGTCAATATGTATAGTCTGATGTGCTGTTGACTGTACTAACTTTTTTTAACCCACCCATTTTATTGCAGCCTCTAATAATAAACACATCAACCGCAGCCTTTATGGTGCCAGTATCCCAAGACGTAGTACAACAGATTATTCGAGACCCCCAATACCAGCACCAGTTGACGATATCTCCCCGAGGACCTGACTTCAACCCACTCTGTACTGGACGAAGAACGCAGATCCCTTCTCCTAACACTTGCAGAGGATTTTTAAGCTGCTGGGATGGATGGGCGTATGAGCTGGAGTGCCCAGAAGGACTGATGTTCTCCAGCGAAGGTTACTGCGACTACGCTGATATGGTGCAGTGTAAAGATAGGGCTACATGTAAGTATGCAGTTGACTCTGTAGTTTATAAACAGTTTGAAGTAGGCATAATAGGACTTTGTAACTCTACCTCATCTACAACTAATTAATATACTATTTAAATAGGCAAAAAAATTCAAACGACAAACTGGGATTATTGTCATCTGGGCTGAACAACAACAGAACCATTAACGATAGAAAAAAAAAAACAAAACGCGTGTTCCTGTTCATAGAAAATGTTTCTTTAAAAATATAAAGTTCTTTTGAATAAATATTTAACGTTATTATTTATTATATCTAAAATATAGGTGTTGTTATCCACCCCGATGACGGTACATAAAAATATTATAATTAATTTATTCATTGAAAACTTCTTCCCCGTTCTTCTTAAACAATAACACATGAAAAAATTAGTTGCATACAATCTTTTACTAATTAATAAAGTATGCACCTTGTTTTTACTTTATTGTAAACATACCTGTGTGTTAAATACAGGTCAAAAATACAAAAAAAAACATTTAGAATAAAAAATGTGTAGTGTAACCTCTTTTAAGGGCATTGACTCCTATTAGGACAGCATGTTTCCGAATGCTCCTTCAGCCCAACACTCGTATGGCGCTGTGCTAAAGGAGCTTTCGGACTGGAGGAATTTTGTATAAACGTGTTTCCAAGTGGTACTTCACCTTCAGCCCAACCTTAAGTGTGGAATGGAACGTAAGGAAGGATGTGTGATAGAGATAGCATGTAAGATTAGAAGTAATTTATTTCTTTTTTGATTATTATTTTTTACTTTGACGTAGTTAAGACGTGACGTGTTGTGAAAAGACGAAGTATTTTAAAAAGCCGATTTTACTAAGCATTTTTCAGATTTATTTAGACTAAACCTATGAGAAGAAAAATGTAAGGTTATAATAAAACAACAAAAAATGTGGTTAACAGTAGGAATAAAAAAGTCTTGTCAAAATAAAAGTATTTTCTATATATTATAGTTGAAAATTTTGGACACTTCCGAAAGCTCCATTAGCACAAGGCCATACGAGTGTTGAGTTGAAGAAGCATTAAATTCGAAAACACGTTTATACAATACCTCAGTCCAAAAGCTCCTTTAGCACAACGCTATACGAGTGTTGGGCTAAAGGAGCATTTGGAAACACGCATTAGGACAGCAGATGTAACTTGAGTTAATAATGTGCAAATAAAATAACTGATCTCAGAAAGATATCGTCACTGGAAATGTCGAGAGGACATTACGTAAATCCAATGAATCGTCGACAACTTTGTTACGCAACAATTGACCTTTATAATCTCACATGTTGCTCCGACGAGTTGAAAGGTTGTTTCGAAAATCAACTCTGAGATGAAGATGCACTCAAAAGTTGTGATTACTTACAGAAAAAGTTGACTGTTCTGAGTATCACCACCAACTGAAAAAACTCCATAGGAGACCTTAGAGTCTAAGGTCCCCTAAGGAGGTAAGGTTTGACGTTACGACCTCCGTAGACGAGAGCAGACGTTTGCACGCTGGACTTCATGGTGTCGCCATCTCTGAAGTCCTGGGTTCGATCCCCGACTGGGTCAATTAAAAAAACGAACTTTAATTTCTGACATAGGTAACTGACTTTTCAGTCCTCCCGGACCCCCAGACTCCCCAATGCAGACAGGATTTCGAGACGTTCAGGAACGAGCTGAATTGCAACGAGTTCTTTGTCTGTGTCAACCGCAACCCGGTCAAGTTCAAGTGCCCAGTTGACCTCGCGTATAACCAGGTAAGACTTTTAGTATTTATGAATATTTGGTAAATAGTGTGGATATCCATTTAGATTGTTGTGGTGTAGAGCGCAAACTGTGTTCTATATTGCCGAATATAAAATATTTGCCCTATAAAAAACATTTTCACAGATCTTCTTTTCTTCTTGTTTAGCACCTCAGTTGACATCTTTCTAGTAAACTTAGTTATTATTAGTCATTATCTTTATAGCAAGTCTTCACAGGATTACTAGACTTTAGAATTGATCCACAGAAAATCTAAGATTGCACTGTTTCAAGTACTTTTTTCTTTGAAGCACAAACTAATAAAAATATCTAATATCGATCCGTCATTTCTTTACTAAGTAACCTCGATTAATAACCGATAGCTTAGGCAATTTGCCTATAATGTTGAAATAACAATTTAAATACCAGCTTGCAATACATTCCATTACAAGTCTTGTAATGTCTGCGTTTTAAATTAAGTACAGTTTAATTTTAGCTCGTAATAAAAATTAGTTCAATTTTATCTTTTAATCATAGTACCTCACTTTTTAAATACGTATTTTTTTGTTATTTGACAATTTTTCGTAGATATCACAATAAATGTATTTTGTCCTTAAAACTACCTACGTCAATACCACTATGTTTTTTTTAAGTTGGTGTTATTCATTTCCCTTATTCTGTTGGTCCTTTTAATGATTCGTATCGATAAACAGGTAAAATCCAAAAAAAACCCGGTTGGCCTTGAATTATTTTCGTCCACCGAGAAAATACTGTCATCCGCATTGCAAAAGAATTAATGTTTGCTCATAAAAGGTTATACTTTACTCGTAAAGCATATTTTAATGCATACATACCTAAGCGTTCTTTAATTCTGATCATATAATGTCACCGGGTGCGAGGCTGACCCGACTAAATGCTGTGCTTAGTAGTCATTTTTAACCCCCGACTGTGTATCTGTCTGTGGTATCGTAGCTCCCAAACGGATGAACCGATTTTGGTTTAGTTTTTTTGTGTGAAAGATAATCTTTTTGCCCCGTGGTTCAATTTTTTAATTCATCAACGCTCGAGCGGTAGAATGCAGCCCGATGGAATATCTATTGTGTCTCATTTTCCGGGCGTTGAAGGGTTAAGCAATATTTGTTTGCAATAACACTTCTAGATTTTAGTTCGCTGGTAATAGCTTACCTACCGTCAGGCGCTATGTATGTGAGTTTATGAACGATTCTAATCATCTTGTATGTAGAAGTTACATTATTATTCTTTTGATATTGCTAGTATCATCTTTAGGGCCTGTTTCACAATCAAAAAGTAAGTTCTGAGTAGCTTACTTGACAGAAGATTTGATAGTTGTAGTATAAAAAAATATGTCAAATCATCTGTCAAGTGGGTAAACTACTCAGAACTTACTTTTTGATTGTGAAACAGGCCCTAATAACGTCCACTACGTTCTCTGAACTCTTTTACCTTTAGAAGATATTCATTTATCACACCTCTTCCATAACGTTCGCCTATTTACTTACTCGTCGGTTTGTTTGTGTCTACTTTTGACTAAATTTTTTTTTTTGTTTCAGCTTGTTAGTTTATTATTAAACGTGATTTGACTTCTTTCAGAAATTTGGCGTCTGCGATTACCCAAACCTGGTTGACTGCTCCAGCTCACCAGCCAGCATCCAGCAGCCTGCAACCATCGCACCTGCAGCACCTGCAACAACTTCACCTACGACTCCAGTCGACATTCCATCAGAACCATCAACCACAAAGCCAATCTTCGCTCAAAGACCGGTCCCTCCACAAATTATAAACCTTCCATCTACCTTCCCCAGTACTATATCCCAGCAAATAAATAAAATACCTGAATCCTCCTACTCAGATAATCGCGTTAACCAACTAAATATATTACCTGGAGTAACTAATGACAATATTGAGGATTCTCATGCACCAGACTTCCAGTTCAAGCCTAAAGTATCTGATGGAAATGCCATATTTATGCAGAATTCAGTTTACAACAATCAAAGTAAGTTACGTCTGTTTCAAATGTATGAACAGCCCCCCTACTCAAATGGGCAACATTCTATAGGTTCATTAGAACGCTAAGCTTAAATATGAGCAATAGACGATTAAATCACATGTCGCAAACTTATATAAATCACCGACTTCGATGTATTGTATGAAATTGACAAGCTTACAGCACGTAATTTTATTGTTCAATGCTTATTTGAAAGCTTTAATAGTAAGCGTAGCGTTCAAACGCATAGACTATTGGCCATTTGAGTAGGGGGCTGGATTGCATGATTCTCTCTGTGGTTAAACGCAATAAATTGCCAGTTATAGACTAGTAGGCGTTTGAATCGAGTAATTTTTCAACATTAATGGTAACTAAGAGTTTAATATTCATACTAACTTGTTCGGGAAAGTGCATTATAAGTGCATTATGCAAATGGTGCGGCAGTACATACTTTTAACTTATTTAGGAGCTTCTTGAGTTTTTGGCGCCATTTTGTCGAGTTCGGTTTGGTGTATATTTTAATTATTTTCAAATTGATTCATAGTGTGTGTCTTAAAATTGGTGCAGTTATATGGTACAAGTGTCTACGCAACTGAACAATATGTGGGATAATTGAAATAGGCGCGATCTTGGTTGTGTGAAGCTGAGATTTTTATTGAAGTGGTGGCTTCCTCGGCAGAACTAACCGAGTAAACTGTCTTGATATACTTGGTGCCAAATGCTCCAAGCAGCATTGGAATGCGATGCACCCGCATTCTAATGAAAAATTAAACAATATCTACCACTGAACTATTTAACACTTGACACTGGCAAAAATTACTTTCAAGAGGAAAGTAGATTGCCATAAAAAAAAAAAGAAGAAGAAGAGCTTCTTTTTCTTAATTGTTACATTTGAATTTGAACTGTTTATTGTAATTTGTATAACTAATGCATATTTATTTTCAGATTGGTCAACCCCTGTAGCCATTATGTCTCCGCAAGATGCTGTACGTTTTTTGAAGTTCAGGAGTTTCGCTGAAGCAAATTCGCAGCAGTCAAATTGATAAATATTAACAATCAATGTTAACTACACAATTAAATGCAAAGAATTTAGCTCATTTCCATTTAAAAATAACTTTATAATAATTTTGGTCTGTTAGGCCGTGAGCAGTTTAAATGCGATTTTGTTTAAAATTTTACTCGTACGAACTTACCAACACGCACGAACGATCCCTACCTTCCAAGTACTATGGTAGAGCGCATTGGATGCGAGTTAATCGTACATATACTTCCGACGTCTTAATACAATCTGAACTTGTTGGGATTTTAAAACACGTTTACTGTGCATAATAAAAGTTATAAATAAAATATTACGAACATAAATGTTTGTGGGATCAGAGTGATTCAAACTACCTTTATTTGTCTTCCATAATAACTATGATAAAATTCACCTAAATCAAGTCTTTTTAAATATTATAATTATATCATGCATCCATACGGTTCTACAACAGCGACGACGCACCGCTGCAATCTCCGAGTTATAACAAAATTATCTTGAAGATACAAATTTAAATTATTCATCACGCTCCAACCAAAAATGACTTCACGAATACGTTATCCTTTTGACGGAGGAAAAACGTATATCAGTGTGCGCACTCAATTCGTACGACCAGGGGGCTAATTGTCTAATTTAAAAATCTATCGCAATCGCTTTCATTTGACAGTTGGATCCGCCAAATTGCTGCATTTCCTTGGTAAGTTTTTATTTGTGTCAAAAAGAAGCATCAATGTGTTTCATCCTGAAAGCGATTGCGATAGATTTTGAAATTAGACAATAGAAAGGCAGGTTTATAGTACGATGCAAATTTGTGTCTTACGTGCACTCGGCCTTAGACATATACCTATCGTGCTTTGTATCAGTACTTTAATATAAAGTAAAATAATTGCCAACGTCATAAATTTTACTTTTCAAAGATTTTGAAGGTCTCAGGTATAAACTTTTTTAAAAGGCTAATGATAAGCACAAATTGTTTCCAAGAAGAAACTATGACTTCTAGTACCTTCTAATGACGTTTATAAAAACGAATGCAAGAATTTGTAATGACAAGGTGTTAAAATATTAGACGTGAAATAAATAAATGAATCGCTTTAAATTATTAGTACTTTATTTACATAAATCCACAGTAAAACTTACTGACTAGCTTAACCTAGTTTATGACTACAACAACATAAATCGACACAGAACCAACATAATTTTGTTGGTGCCATGTCAAATAATCTCTGTCAAGATTTTTGGCAACAGCACTTTTTCAAAAAATAATATTGAAGACTTGCAAGTAAAGAACGATTGCATGGCAATTCAGTCAATACTTGAAAAGTGTCTATAAAATTTCAATAAGAAAAATTACAATGATATCCTAATCTACAGTCGTAAAGCGACTCTTCAGACAGATATTTCAATGACATCTAAAACTTCTTCACAATATCCACAACAAAAAAGTTTATTCACTTTAAGAGCTATACAAAGGAAACTATTTTGCTTTCTTTCACTGTAATGACTTTGGTAAAAGACATAGAAAGGTTCACAGACTCTATGTGAATGTATAATGACGATGTGTGCTGGTAAAAGATAAGGAGCAATCATGAAGCATGAAGGTAGAATACTTGATTTTTATTGACACTGTTCAGTCTTGACAAGACCAACTTTAACAGCGAGCCAGCTCCTATACCACTATTAGAACACATTTACTAGGAGTAACTACACTACATCACTCATCTGGTATTATTCCTACATTTACAAATATTACTTGAACAATTAAAAAAAACTGTTTTGTAATCACATTTTTTACACTTTCGTTTAAGAGACGTTATTTAAATTATTTTTGTATAGATAAAGTGATGATGAAGTGACGTGGCACACATTAATACTCTACAGACTAGCGGCTTCCAGTTATTATAAGATCACTAACTTATTATTAACTTTTGAAGACAAGAATGTAAATAAATATGGGTCAGGTTTACTTAGAGAGGCTGTATCAAATTAAATCAAAGGGGTTGAACTTCAGTCTGTCCTTGGAGCCGCTTCTTGACATTCAGAATCCGAGTTTCTTCAGAGCCTTGAGGTCCACATCACCGTAATAATCTTCGCTGTAAAATGTTACATAATATTCAAAAAAATGGCTTATTAATTGGCAATTAACACTTGATACAAAATCAAGGAATTACATTTGTAAAAATAAGCAATATGTACTTGGAAAGTTTTTCTTGTATAATAAAAGTTATTTTCCAATGGACTACAAATAATCTACGCAAGCAAAACTACGCTTCCTTTAACTTGAAAACATATGTACAGTATATTAAATAAAGTGTATGAAAACTCTAAATATTAACCCTCGTATCTATAGACGAGTAAGTAATAGCTTGAGTAAAACTTGCAATTTTCAAATGCTTCTAATATTATATTCAGATGCAATTCATAGTATAATTAATCTGAAGATGGAGTTTTAGTGTAGTTTTGGTACATTTAATATTAATTAAAACTATAAATTGCATGTGTATATGTTATTAGAAGCATTTGAAAATTGCAAGTTTTACTCAAGCCATTTCTTACTCGTCTATAGATACAAGAGTTAAGTGTCGTTTTTTTTTCAAACAGCAATGCAATAAAAAAATGTTAGTTTAATTTTAAGTTACATAAAACACAGACGTACTTATTATAATATTGTTAAAAAATCACATACCTGATAACCCAAGGAAAGTCAATCGGAGTCAGAGATGAAGTAATTGTTACAACTCAGTTTATTAAGAGAAAATTAAAAAGACATATTCAAGAAGAAAGAATGGTTATTAGAAAGTGGATGCAATAAAAAGGAAACAGTGTAGTTGTGAAAGTAGGTAGATAATGTTAGGAAAATTGTGCAAACGTGCAAATCTATGATACAGAATAAAGACAACAGTAAATTTTTATATTTTTGTTTATTTTATCACTAAAAATAAAACTTAAGTATTACAGTTTCTATCAAACAACAACACTCAGTCGCAGCGAGATAATTCAGTACAAAATATTTACAAGGTCATATTGTGTTATCTATCGGATTAACGGCAATGCTATTATAACACGAAACTAAATTAAATGCAAATCTGCTTATATATCACCTAAAATTGCATTAGGTACCAAAACTCTATTAAGCACATGACGGTTAAATATTTCAGTTTTTTGAGTGTTTGAAGACTAATCAAAGATTGGTACAATGTTAAAATAAATATTTTCTATCGCTGTAGTTTTCTACTAAGTAATTTTCTAACATGCCTCTGAAACTGTTCTAAAAAAGGCTACGAAAAGTATTTGGCAACTAGACACAAATACAACTCTCCTCGCTTAATTCCAATTTTAATTTGAACCTGGAACAAAATCTTTATGCACAGAAAACAACATGTTTTATTGTTAACTGCCAGTGCAACACACTAGCTTTTTAGGCTGGCGTTGTTTTCAGTACAAAAAAGTTTTGTTGTGTAGATAACGATATGAGTATTAAGAGGTTAAAGGTGGGGGGGAAGAGTTTAGTTTTCCTTTGGGGGGCGGGGTTTGAGCTGCTTGGTGGTGACGCGTTGGCCACCGTCTTGCTGGAGACCAGCCAGGAGCTCGCTCTTGCGGATGGCCTTCAGATCCAGATCACCATAGTAGTCCTCGCTGAAAAGGTACGGCCACTTACTGCCTGCCGCTTACTACTCTTATCTCTACATTCTACCGACTTATGCCTACCTAGCAGACATATCAAAATTATGGCAACTTTTACTAAATCGTTAACTATTACTAACGGAGAGAATTGTGTAACTGAATCATGTTTATGGCGATATAAGTAAACTGCCTTGAAATAGCGGCTGGAATGATAACCGTTCGCTTTTCTAGGTAGCGTTGTTATCTAACGTTTGTTTTTCTAGGCTGCGGCGATTTGGAGCTCTTGCAAAAAGTTAAAGTGATTAAAAACTTGTTTTGGCCTTCGTCCCGCTAGGTATCGGTCGCATCTTAGTGCATTCTCACATGTGATTGTTCTAGGCAGACGGACCATGAACCGGCGATAAGATTTATGCCAGCCTCCTCATTGTTTTTAATTCTGAGACTAGTTTCATCTGAGATGCAACTGCACATTGTATTGTTAGACAAAGACTTGATATTTATCTAGAATTGAAAGAGTTTGTCTATCAGCTGTTAACTCATTCAAACTTTCTATTACATAGTAATAGTTTATAGTAATAATATCTGCTTGGAGTATAAAGTAAACTACCTCTACCGCAAGTTCGAAATTATTAATAGATAATTACCAAAGGAAAGGCGTTGAAAATTTTAGTGCTGTACAAAACAAGTAGTGCGAGGACAAAGAACTATGAACATGTGGGCTATTCATCCGTTACACGGGACGGCAATGACCACGGTCATGTCGCCGTGCTTTTACGTGTTGCCTTAAGTCATGTTAATTCCAAGACTGACCCAAATATGTCGCAACCGTGCAAGGCTCCGAACCGCATGCCTGGCTTGACTATTTAGGTGGGCGAGTCTATTTGTACAATACTATATTTAATAGTATGTGCTGTGGCTGAGTATTTTACACGTAAGTGCATTGTGTGGGCATAAAAGTGCAAAAGTTTTGTTAGTCACAGGGACACCGGAGATGTAAGAGTGGTTATAAACTCCATAATTATATTATTTTATTGATCATATTACTGAGATACCAATTAATAGGGTAATCGGAGATAAGAAAATTAATGATTCCTAGTATTCCAGTAATTAGAACCAAGAAGATGTTATCTGTACCAAGTGAGTGTACACGCCACAGTACCAGTGGGGTTTGGAAGAATATTTGATTGTTTGAGATGGTTCTTGTTATACAGTATAAATACATAGACCAAGGGTGTCCAACCCGCGGCAACTTGTGGCCCGCGAAGCTGAGTAATTTTTTTTTAAGTTTATAATAAATATCAAAATACTAAAATTACATTATACTCATAATAAAATTGGTTAAAATAAACCATTTATTTCTTCTCTTTTACGTTTAAAATTTCTTCAAAAATAATGTTTTTTTTGTGAGTTGGTTAGCTTCATAAAATTTGGTAGAGCGGCCTGGTGCGAAATTCTATTTCTGAATTTCGGCCCAGCTGCCGAAAAGGTTGGCTACCCCTGACATAGATTGAATTCTTTTTTGATCATACTGTGACTCGGTATCATTATTTAAATAAGAATAAAAAAATGACAGTCGTGGTATGTTCGAAAAAAAATCAGTTAGAAAGAAGATCGTAATAAATTGTTTTGTCAACTTACCATCCGGGAACATCTTCGGGGTCTTCGCAGTTGCCAGTGCCGTCAGAGTCTCCGATCTTGAAGACGGTTCCGATGGGGCATCCGTACTCACGGGCGACTCCTTCCAAACAGATGTAGTACTTGCGGCAGTCCTCAGGGTGGGCGTGACGGCTGAAGGAGCCAGCGTTGGACACTTCACCGGGGGCGGGGCAAGAGAAACCGTTTGCTACTTCTGAGACACACAAGATAAGTTTGAGTTAGAATAGTGCAGTCGAAGTATGGTAGAAATGAACAATTTATTTGACCTTGGTGCGAAGTCTGTGAGTCACTTTTATAAGTCAAGTTGGGACGTGTCGAAATTCAGGAATGTAAATGGTTACACAAGTAACTTCTCTAAGATCAAATAAACTCCTATAAAATAGCTCTAAAAAGGCATAGGTTTATTAATACTCAAAAGTCTTACCCTCGTTCCTGCACTCAGGCACCTGGTCAGCCCACATGCAGACGCGCGACTCCCTGTCGTAGGCGAGTCCAGGGCTGCACTGGTAGCGGGAGGCCTCGCCGTTCCAGCAGTTCCAGAACACGTCGCATTTGGCCTCATCCGGGAAGATTCCGTACAGCCGCGAGCAGTGGGGGGTTGAAATTGGGGGCTCTAAATACAAAAGATTTATGTATTTTTTTGTACCTACTTACTATCTAAATAGTACAGGGGTTTTCTTTATAACATCTTCAGTACAAAGAGGGAAACTTAATAAAGTTTAGGAAAAAACAAATAAAGAAAGGAGCTCACAAAAAAAAAATATTTTTTACGCTTAATAATACTCTACATTTATTTCTGACAAAAAAAATGTACAGTATTGAGATTATTAAGAGAATTCATGCTGTGATCTCTACATTAATTTTATTTGCATTCTCAAGAATTAAAATAAATGTTGTCAATAAACATTTGTCTGGCTACAAAAGGTTAGAGGAAAACTGTTTCAAACAAAAGCTCCTACATTAATCTTAATCAGACAAAACTTCTTTGGATTCCTTCTGAGAATGGCTCACAATAATAAAAAACCAAGAGTACTAATAAAAAGCGATCGCTGATGTTTTCTACGAAGACCAAAGACGTTCTAGTTCAAGGCTAGCTAGAGCTAAAAGTAACTTGTTTAAGTACACATACATAATGTGACACATAATGTGATTCAATAAAACCCCTTCTCTTTCGCGAATGTGAGCCGTAGTAATGCGAGTATTGGTCTAGTGACCTTCGGCACACATCCTGGTTTTGCTTCGCAAATAATATTATGTAAATTCTCTAGCCTTGACCATATATTTGAGTAATCCTCGCTGTTACCAACGGCTATTTAAATTTAAAATTCTAATAAAATTCGATAAACTTTTGAATTAATTTATATATTCTACTTTTATTGGAATCACCAATCTAGTTTTAAGTAAATTAAAAATATTCAAAGCTTTTTAGAGTACCTAATGATAAAGGTGAATAATTCTATTAAGAAATCCTCCCTCTTTAATTACTCTTGATTGTTTTCTCTCTAGTTCTAATTATCAAAAATAATACCAACTTTATTCAAACGATCAATATAAATTTAACATGATCCAGTTCACAAGTACCAGGATGACATGATTGGCAAGGAGATGTCGCATAACTCACCAAGCTGTGTCCTGTCACCGCACTCGACGTTGTGGAGGTAGTCGCAGTTCTCAGTCAGGTATTTGGAGTCTGAGGCGTCGAAGGCGAGACCGTTGCCGCATGTCTTCAGTTCAGCGGCGCCGTTGTCACACTTCCAGTATTTGTCGCAAGAGATGTGGTGGGGGTAGAAACCGAAGTCGTCAGGGCATTTGAACGATTCCTGGGCCGCAGCTGAAGAAAGAAAAGCGTTTGTTAGTTGAGATGCTCAATTGTCTAGAAAGACGTGTTATCCTGGAAAGAGTCTAACAGAATGGCAAGTCACTTAGTTTGCATATTATTTCATATTAATTAGTCCTGAGACTCTAAAATGGTTGGCAGCGTACATGAATGAACTACACCATTATCAGATTTTGATAACCTACGAAAGAATTTGAACTTTTTTCGTATCTTGTCTTTTAGCTTAAAACTTGGGAGGCTTAAAACTAGTTCAAGCATATCATTACGAAGTGTCAATATTGCGATGCGGAGATGAGGAAACGACTCCTCCAAACACGAGCCTTCTTGAATTTTAATTGAAAATTACAAAATGCCAAGGGGTTTGCCAAGCGCGGTTATGGCGCGTACATTTTGCAACGCACCGGTCGGGGGCAGGGCCGCTCTTTCTTCGAGGAATGTAACGACAGTGCGACAGAACGACATTTGTTGCACAACACGAGACAGTTGTCGCCTACTGTTGTGCTACATTTGTTGTGGTTTTGTCTAATTACCGAGGCACGTGTCAGCTGTGTTTTGTTTTGCACGTGTTCTTTTGTACCAAATTACGCGCTTGGTTGGATAATTTGGGTGTCGAAAGAGTTCATTGTTTAATCTCTATGCAGTTGCCTTTTGTTGCACTTTTACGCAAATAGTTTTAAATCATTTCATTCGACGAGATTAGGAAAGAAATGTTGATCAATAATATCTGAAATATTATAAAACATATAAATAATAATAATAATAATACATCTTTAATCTCAGTCTAAGCTTTTTAAATAAAATAATTTGAGATACTATTATAAAAATAGTTATCACTTCTTTTATATATTGATGAAAGCCAGCCAAATATTTTTAACCTACATCAACACCTCCAACAAGTAAGTGCTCATCTCTTGTATGTTATGTGGTGTTATGTCACATTATATATGTCAGTAACACACCTGCACCGGTTGGCATTTACAGCCTCTCAGAGGACGAGCATCCGCACGCTTTTGCAATACGACTCTCTTCATACTTTATGAAAGTTGCATAGACAAGACACAACCAAAAAAACAAAAAAATCAACACCAGGTTTAGAAAGAAGTTTGATATCAAAAAAGCTTGAACGGTATTTCAACTCTACAAGCAATATAATGAAAAATTTGAACTATATTCATAAATACTTCTTACTTAGAACTTTAGTAACTAATTTAAATTTAATTAATTATTTAGTTTATTTAACTGCTGCAGCAGACTATACAAACATATCATTACAAAACTCACATTGTGATAAAAACTCGCTAATTGTTTTATGTAATCGGTATGAAAGCATCGATTTTAGGTTGCCTTGCTCCAATGTTTACTAAATTATCTACATGTGCTAATTTTTAACCATTAGATTGCATCATATATACAGTGTCTCAAAAGTTGTGCAATGAATGAAAAGTGTTTGAAACATACTCGTAATGCTATTTTTTGCAAGAAACAAAAGAACATAATCGGCCTTACCACAAAAATTTTTAAAACACTTTGATTTAATTTAATTTAGTTTAATTTAGACACTGTTTAAATTTGATGCCGTTTCTTTTGATGCCGTGTCAAAAAAGTGACAGCATCACATTCAAAACAGTGTCTAAGTAAAACACTTGTTGAACAGTGTTTTAAATTATTTGTGATAAGGCCGAAAATGTTTATTAGAAGTTCTCGAAGTTCTTGTAATGAATACTGTTACTTCAAAGTATTTCAGGTCGCTCAACAAAATGTTTAATGTGATATTCTTGTTTTGTCTCTATTTAGTGAGAATACAGAAGACGTACCGACTAATGACTTTCAGTCTTGGGTGGAATATTATTATTTCAGTTCATAGCCAAATATGTTATGTGAACTGATTTCGATCAACAAGCGCATCGTGTTTTGAAGCCTTTCTTATATTAATAAGGCTGCAAGGTGAGCCAAGCAACATTGAGAGCCTAACATTCCAACTGGATGAGGTAAACTGCTATCACTTTAGCTGGTAGAATGTAAATGACATCAACTTGCGATTCACAGATCATAAGATGACTATTTTTGAAATTAATATTAGTTTAGGCGATAGTTCCCGATAGACTGTTGCTCAAACATATTCTAATTAGTTGGAGTGAAAACTTATAGATATAATAGTTAGATAGAGCAGTATTTTTTGTTAATGCTACAGCAAAAACCAATGGTACGCAGAATCTTAAAGAAAATAAGTACATATTCCCTTATAAACGCTGTTAATCTTTTCAATACTTTTCAAGCCGTTGACCTATCTCTTCTCATATGACGATCAGCCCGATCAGCCATTTTTAATGTCCCCACTACTGCGGCACAGGCCTCTCTTATGGGTGGATAAGGAGGATGGGATATGACCCACCACGCGGGCCCAATGCGGATTGGTAGGTGCTAACGACAGCAAATGCAGCCGGGACCAACGGCATAACGTGCCTTCCGAAGCACGGAGGCACGGAAGCATTTCTTCTTAAATAAAATTATATATACCTATATAACCAAAATAAGTTGCGCATTATTTTATTCTTCTGATTGTTTTAGCCTTTTTTATAAGTACGACTTAGATAGTTTATAACCTTGGTTATATATAAACAAATAAAAATGTCTATTAATAATAGAAGGCTAAGAGTAGCGTTGTCATAACAAAATTACTTATTCATTTGTGGTAAACAATCATAAAAGTAAATACTAATTCATTCAATCTAATTATTCTTATCATGATGGCACCAAATCGACGCCGCCAATCGATAAATCTATTACTAATTGGCGAAAAATTGCAGAATTTCACGATCATTAGATCCATGCGATTTAATTTCAAAACATTCTTTAGTGTAATTAGAGCACTAACAACTTACTTCATTAGAAGAAGTTAAAGTTATTTTGTTCAAAGTTTTCCAAATATTAAAACGAGTCGTAGATCACACAAAGAATATTTATCAAATAATGGAAGATTAAATCAAAACTCTAAAACACGCATCTTTGCTAGTAAAAAAATTAAATACCGTAGACTAAATAACCTAAAAAAATAAAAATGTAGCCTATTCATGTAAAGATTGTTTAATCGTAAATAATATTTAATGAGTCTATTTATATTCTGTAAAACATACGATTAACATAATTAATATAGAAACAAATTAAAGAAAAATATGAATGTCAAATCGATTTTACCTGTCAATTCTGTAACCAAACTCGAACCTCACTTCGAATCTCACTTCACTGCGCGGGAATTTCAAATCATAAATGAGATAATGACAGGCTTTTTTTTTAATCCCTCAATATTTTAGATAGCTACGGTAGCTACCTGAAACGTTTTGCAATCGGTAAAGTAGCTTATATTCAGCTTTCCAATAACAAATTCACGTGAAGTGAAGTGAGTTTCTAAGTAAGATGCGAGTTTGATTACAGAATCGCTCCCAGTAATCTAGTTGTCTACCACATGAGACCAGCGAATTCATGTCACCTGATCTGCGCTTGGGCAGTTATTATGCAAGGGTCCTAGCACATGCGTGCACACGACATAGTTATCGGTTCAAGCCACCTTGTCATAACATGTTACGTAATCTTGTTGACATAAGCATATGTGATTGAACATAGGGCTGCTATTTTGCTGATTGCTACTGTTCCATCGGTTCTGCGCAGTTTTCAAGCCAAACAATACAATCTTAAATACGAGCTTCTATCCGTAATTGATATCTTTTAGTCACAAAACATCGAGTTACGTTAAATATTGTAGGTTTCCGAGAAGAAAGTTTCGTAACTGATGCATTTCCTGTACTTAAAGCAGGTATTTTCACTAAAACCGGACGTTTGAGACCGCCAACGCCAATATTATGACATGTCATTATGTTTTCTATTTCGTAATAATATCATAAAATAAAGAATAAGACCAGGTATGGTAGCTCTGATCGCGAGAGTAGTTGGAATTGTTGGAAACACGTATTTACAGAATTCAAAGAATAATCTATTAAAAGAAAATCATAACATAAAAATTTAAATCACACTGAAAATAATCGATTCGACTATCATTAAGGTAAGTAGTGTACAAAGAATCACGGGGACAGCAAAAGAGAGGAAAGAATTTTAAGTCGTTAACATATATTTTTTATTATTTTAGCAACATAGTCAAGTTAATAAGAATATTTACATAAATAATGTATTACAGAATCGGACAGAAGATTATAAAGCTGCCATAAATCTTGAAGAAAAAATTAAGTACGATGAAGATTACAGTTATAACAAAAAAAAGTAAAATTTTATAAATAATCACAGCTGTTGTCAACATTACATAAATGTTAAGTAAGAAAAAGGTTGTAATAATTAAGTAACACGTGTGAAAGCCTCAAAAGCTGACCTACAGCATTTCGGGTGTAGGCGGAACTTTCGATTTCGATGCTCTGCGGCCTCTTAAGCAACCCACCTCGCTAACCTTTATCTCGTCAAATTGATTTGAATCTATTAGGAATACTATCATTGCATAAATTAACATCAAATGAGACCATAACTGATGGCTGGATTATGAAAATCAGACTTTTTTGGTGCATCAAATAATGCAATTTATTTGATTGTATTGAGAAATAAAATCTAATTGAAATTCTTATTATATAGATTCAGATGAAGTGACCTTTTTAGGTTTTGTTTGATAATGATTTGAATATTGACTATTCAAGGTTATTTATTGATAACACTGATTGCACTAGATGGATATATAGTCGAAATTGACTAACTTTCTCAGAACATACGGTAAAATTATTCTGCCTATCCATTTATGAGGAAAGCCTGTAACCTAGCAGTGCGGGCAATAAAATAGCTCACGATTGAAGCAATCGTTCTCTCTCTCGGTAAATGCTGCCCCTTAACAGCATATCTATTACCGAAATATTCTCGAAGAAAGTTAAATAAAAAACCACACGCAACGTTGGAGGTAATCTGTTTAATTGTGATGCACAGACTGACACGAGAGCTCGCTGACGTAACGCCCAAAATACTATTAGATAACTATTGTTAAGATCACGCTCGTCCGGTGAAAGTTCGTCAGAGTTCTCTTGAAAATCATAAATAGACTAATGAAGACACATTACTCGTTATAACAATTAAAATTTTTATTCATACTCAACGTTGAAAATAATATAAAGTGTAATATTGTATGAATTTAATTCAACTAAAGTAAAATATGACTTAAATAGAAAAATTAGAATTATTCGAAAATCTGCCAGAACCTTTGAACTTAACAGTATAAACCTTATTTGTAGGCAATGATAAAATAATCACTACTAGGTACTTGTAGGTTTTTTTATTATATACGTGAAATATGGTTTCCTAAAACTGTGTCTGTTACTTTGAATAAGCTTTGAAAACATTTTGCAATGGTCTCTAAACAACTTATTAATAGGTTTGCTTGCCTATTAATAACTTTGAGTTCGAAGTCACGATTGTATGTAATTCACGTAACATAAATTTCTTCTCAGACCAAAACTTTTACACGAGCGTTTGAAAATAACTTGTGACACTATTGACTCAGGTTTCAAGCTCCCTGGTGACATGACATAACAAATTAAATAGCAATAAGAATTCACATCGTCGCCTTTGCAGGTGCGGCGCAACGCGTACCAAACGTTTATGCAAGAACCAATTTGGTACAGAGATAGTGCTTCTATATCCTACATCTAGTCACTAGTGGCTCAGTGAGGTGTAGACCTCGCTTAAATTGTGTGTTGTTTAAAGATTTATCTAATAGATGTCGCCATGAAGTTGACACTGCTTTTGAAAACCAGTACTATGTGCTGTCGGATAGGTGATTTTTTCGCAAAATTTCGGAAAACCGACCTTACAAAAAAACTATATAATTTATCGAACCTGCTCACAAAATTTCACGAGAATCGGTTGAGAAATGTGACCTGTAGAGGAGATCAGAAGAGAAGAGAGAGAAGCATTTTTAGCCAAGCTGAAGCAGCAGATAGAAATAGTTTAAAAAAAAGAATTTTCTTAGTAAATAAATATCACCATTCGAACTTGTATTTTTGGTTTAAATGAAACCTTGTTTTACCTGACTTCGCATGACTCATGCATCCTCTTATAGCACAAAATTCTTATATATACGAGAGTATTATTATGGACACAAGTACCTCTCTAACCGGTAAACGATGTCTCTAAAAAAACAAAACAACAATGTGTAGGGCCAGACCTCACTCAGGCGCAGTCGAAGGTCAGACAATCACCAGCTAATAGAAACATCTACTTTAATAGTGTGTGTCTCCTCTCATTCACTTTACAATAATACTTGCTTGACAATTGCTAAATTTTCAATCTAGTAATATTCAATTTTGTAGAAAATCAGATCATCTGTTTTGAAAAAGCGGGTGAAAAATATTCGTAACTCTATGAAAGAACGGTCGCGTTAACTGAAATAGGGTTTCTGACAAGTGATACAAAAACTACATTTTTTAGGCATCAGTGAACGATATAATAAAAATGACAACATTTACGAACAAAACAACATGAAAAAAGCAATATAGTGACAGACGTTACGCACGTTCGATTTATTTAAATGTACGAATATTTTTACTTATAAATAGCTCAGGTTACTTCTAGATTCTAAAAGAATTGAGCAATCTTATTTGAGAGTTGAAAAATGAAGGAACATAATTCATTACTACACTAAAGAAATAAGATCTTTTTATGTAATAGGCTAATTGAATTAGTTCTCAGTGCCAAAATAATTCTTCATTCTATATTACGTATTTTCATTTCACATTTCAACATTAAAAAACATTACCTAGATGCTTGCTCTTAATTCGAAATACCTACTAGCAACATTATTTTAATTCAAAGAGACTAAATATTTCGTTAGTATGTGTGGGAAATATTTTGCGTTTAATTTTTTTCCAAAATACATTTCCGTTGCATTGTCTGTGAGTGAAATCATTAAATGCAACAGTAGTACTTCCGGCAGCTGACCTCTTACATAATGAATAAGACCTTAATATAGCCTTAACATGGAAAGTGGAAGTGAATGAGGTTTACTACTTTTTTGGTTAAAGGCTGATTAGATTCCAAAAAGAAAAATGTTATATGATTAAGCGATAAAAAGCAACAAGTTAAAAGTCGAAAATTTACAAACCTACAAGCTTTGGACAAGTGTCATCAGAAACAATAGATCACATCATGTAAGATAACAATTGAACTAATCACAGAACAAAGAAAAAAGGAACTAATAGACAAGACTTGTCCTACATTACCAGCCTCTTTTTATCGGAGCATCTCTCCATTGAATCGGTTACGTGTGTTACTTAATGGAGCCGTCAATCATGGCCGATAACGAACACTAATTTTAACACCATATATAACAAACAAAAAGATTGTAATCAATTTGATTACCTGATCGTGACTATCAGAGTACCGACATTTATCTCACCAAAGGTAATGTCTCGTTATATCTTTAAAGATTTAATCTCCATTTGCTGCTTTACATGAATATTCAGAAATGTAATTGTTGAAAAATGTATGCGCAAATAAAACATTTAATTGCCATGTACTCTCATCTCAAGTGTTTATCTTGAGGAAAATTCGCACACGAGTACTATTATATATGTATGCTTAATTATGACATAATTACTATGACAAAGTGATTTATATCATAATTACTTTAAATGTTAACGCGTCGGAGGAGATGCGAGATTTCTTCTCATTTTCACCGTGATTCAATAGATATTATTATCACGATCAATCATCGATGCCATGCGCAGTGGAGCCGAGTTATTTTCACAATTTTCTCGTGAAACGCGCACGCATCACTGAACTATCTAATTGAATACCTTCACGCTCACTTTAATGACTTTATGAATATTGAATCTGTGATAACTTTTTTGATTAAAACCCAAAGATCACAAATCTGTGAAAACAGAAGTAGGCAGTAGCAAAAATATCGATGTTTGCACAATACCATCAGACGTGAGAACGAGCTACGTGTTAGTAATTCTAAACAATAGCAAATCTTATGCAGTCTCAAATGAACCGTCTAATATATATGCATATAAATACACTTATGTGTGTTTTAAGAGAATACGGCAATGACGTGTATGCTTAAATGGGCTTTCATCGAATGCGGTCGTTGAACGCTCTTTGTAGGTCACATTTCTCAATGCTGTCTCGAACTTTGTGCATTCATTGAAAAAGTCTTTAAAACACAGATACAAAAAAATAAAAAACTGAAACAGTTTCAAACTTTGATGTTGGTGAATTTTTAATGAATTATAGGGTGACCTCATAGGTACTTTTAATTTATGTGACAAGCAGTGAATGACCAAAGTGATACGGAATTCTTAACCTACAATCATGCTCACCCTGGGGTCATGTAGTAAGTTACGAAAATTATGCTAATCCGCTCTGTGACTGATTGTGCAACGATCAAGACATTTGCATTGTATAAAACACAACCCACACTAGTAGTAAGTTAACACAATCTTTAACTTTTTACATACTGAATGTGAATACCTACTAAAGATATGTTTGATTTTTTAACACATTTAAAATAAATTGCATCTTCTTTGCAAGAAAAGTTTTATAAAAAAATATGTGTAGAGAAAAAATATTCAACGATTGAAATGAATAAAAAATAATATCTGGAATTTCCAATCAAATATAAAATGTCAACGATTTATACAAAATAATATGCAAACGCAGTGATAACGAGTAAATAAGTGAAAGTGCATCTGTTTCACTTTCTTCGCTTTAGAAACTGCTTCTAGTTATATCTAGATTTATAGTACAGAGAGAACAACAGATACTTAGAATTGATTTTAGAGGAAAATTCAACAGGAAATATTAGATGACGTGCGAAGCGAGTCGTTGATCAGGCGCGGGAGGTTGCGCCGCGTTTCGTCACATGTGGACTGGTGTGAGAGCGCACCAAATTGTAACAGTTACCACATTATCGGCTGCAATTTCTCTATTCTCAACACTGTGTTGCGACGTTTGTGTGGAAACTTATCACACTTCGGCTTTCATCGGCAAAGGCCAAACAGCGTCTAGAAAATTCCCTCGCACTCGATTGCCGCGCCCTAAATAGTTGAAAGCTACGTACCTACGCTGAGGGCGGCCGCGATCACTAGTAAACACCGTGTATTCATGTTTGATATAAGTCCTGGCACGGGAGATGTAAGCACTTTGACGTTCGAGCACTGACTGCGGGCGGGTGAATGGGCTCCGGACGCTTTTATACTGGGTGTCCGCGCCGCCGTGGAAAGCGGCGTACGCGCAGGGTGTGCGCAGGGTGGAGCGCTCCCGTGACGAAACTCTCATTAACCGACCTAAATTAATAGCTTAATGTGTGTCATTGGCTTAATTTCATTTGAAACCGGTTAAAATGGTAATAAGCAACCTATTATTTTTATCACTTTTTAAGTAAACTTCTTGAAAACCTCGACTGTCCAACAAATTTGCTTACATTCTTTGTGACTAATTGACAAAATATTTTGCTAACATTAAAAAGTAGTATAATTAAAATTTCGTAACTATTATTAATAGTAAGTAACGTTTGATAATTAACTTAGGTCATGTAGGTAACTAAAATGTTTTAACACTCGCTAGCCACACAGACTTACATACATTAGACATCAACGAAATCGTGTGATTTTTCTTGATAATTAGAACAGATATTTTGCATTATCACAGTCAATCTGACTAGTTTTATAATAATATTCAAAGGCTTCGTAATACATTAAACCATGACCTATTGCATCTGTACGCTCCGCTCTTTATTTACAGTTTAACATTTATTTGAAACAAGATGCGTCGTATTACATCGATTAGCTTTTTTCATATAATTATTTAGTTTTTAGGGTTCCGTACCAAAATGGTAAAAAGGAAACCTTATGGTGCGACTCAGTCTGTCTGTCTGTCACAGCTGGTTTTCTCGAGAACTACTAATGCTATCATCAACTTGAAATTTGGAATAGTTTTAGATGACGTTTGTCCCACTATTTTGGGCGAACGTCATTATCTCCGAAGTTTGCATAGAGAAAAATCTGAAATTATTTTATGTGATAGATGTTTATGTAAAAATTACAGGAAAAATATAACAATGTCTCTAAATAGTAAACTTTTTCAGAATGATGGTACGGAACCCTCGGGGCGCGAGTCCGACTCGCTCTTGACCGTTTTTCATAAAATAATTTAGTTTTATTTTAATTTGATTTGAAGACTAACTTCTTTTTGAACGATGCTAACAAGTTTTCACTAGAGTACGAAATTAATCCAACCAATGAGATTTTATTATTAGCTTAATGCTAAATTTCAGACCGATTAATCCAATAACGAGCTCCGTGGCGGAGTGGTTCGAATACTGGTTTTCAAGGTGTCGCCATCTCTGAGGTCCCGGGTTCGATCCCTGACTGGGTCAATTTATAATACGAACATTTCTATATTGACTCAGGTCTGGGTGTTTGTGATACTACAGTTGTCTCTGATTTTAATAACACAAGTGCTTTAGTTACTTATTTTGGAATCGGAGTAATGTATGTGATGTTGTCAATTAATTAAATATATATTATTATATATTTAGTGGTTTGATCGAAGATGAATCAGTCAGTCAGGGCATCTTATTTTACAAACAAGTATGAACATTGATTTTACTGAATAAAGGAAGCAAAATTCATTTAATTAGTTTTTATAGTTACATGAAGTTTAGTTGAGAGTAAAGCTTTCCTTTACAACTATGAAGATGCTTTCATTTCAAAATAACTATAATAATAGTATGTATACTTATTAACATTTTGTACATTATTCATATGGCAATAGTTTGTATATATTACTGAAGGTAACATCTGGCAGTTATGATTCTGCCATCATCTTTTTGTTCAGTAGTTATAATAAATATGTTGATACTGTCTATGAAAGCAAGTCTTTTATTTTATTGACTTTCATTAAATGTTCTCTCCAAATAACAATTCAAGCTCCATAAAATTTAAGTACGTAACATAAAAATTTGATTGTTACTCTGTTCAATCTTTTTACGCGAAATATTAATAATTATTTGTAATTCATGCAAGTGAAATTAAGTATACATGAAATCGCAAGTATGTCTCGCATATGTTAGTCACGCTATTCTTAAACTTGCATGGGATCATCGCTGATACCTGCCGTCTGAAAGCGAATGTATTTGCTTAATGACTCATCTGTGATCGGTGACTTGTGTTATACCTTGAAGTTCAATTATTTTAAGGAAATTCAACATAATTAAAGGATGCTAATAATATAATGTGGTATAATAAATTGCGGACAATACAATATTATCTGGTAGTCGATTGTTCTGCATTGTATAGATTTTTGTTAAGGATAGATGTTTTATACAACGTAATACCTAGACGCAAAATTAACGTGGATTTTCCTCACTAACAACATATGGTAGGTAAATCAATCGAATAATTATTTATATGATTAATAATAATATGAATGTATTCTTGTCCGAAATAAAATGGTTATTATTATAACTAGTTCAACTTTAATATTATAAAAAAAAAATTAAACAACATTTTTTTTGAAATTATCATATTATTTTTGAAATTTTTGTGTATTTAAAGCATTCCAATATCGCTATAATATTGTAATGCAAAACAAGCGTACAATATAGCCAAATTCGACTTTATGTGTTTGTAACATCTATTTTACAGAGAACTAACCTCTTGTATTCAAATCTAATGAACAATGAACTTTAACCTTCCGCTTATCATAGATTCAGTGAAACTTTTTATGACTATTGGTTGTATAAGAGTTTTATATGATTTGATGCATCGTGCACCATCGACGACAAAAGTTCGTTAACAATTTATTACCAAACTCTTGCACTTAACTTCGGAAATAGCAAAGATATATGGACTCATTAACTGGGTTTAGATTTATTTTAAAAAATACTTTCATATAAATAATGTAAAATATGTGAAAACGAAAATTAGTATTGCAGGATGTTTTGTTCATTTATCGATGAGCGTTTTTCTGGCAAAATCATTAAATAAATTAAATTTAAATATTTGACAACATCACATACATTGCTCCGATTCCAAAGTAAGTAGCCAAAGCACTTGTGTTATGGAAATCGGGGACAACGGTGGTATCACAAACACCCTGACCTGAGCCAATATAGATAAGTTCGTTTTCTAAATTGACCCAACCGGGTATCGAACCCGGGACCTCAGAGATGGCGACACCTTGAAAACCGGTGTACAAAGCCACTCGAACACGGAGGTCGTCGGGCCAAAAGGTCTTGGATTTTCAGTTAAAAAGTTACTCTTAGGTATCTTCATAAAATAGCAACATTTATTATCAAAGAAGAAAGAAGTGCATTTTGGGGAGATGGAAGGTAAGTCACCGACCGTCCGCAGCCGGTTCGAAGGTCTGCCGGTTTCACGGTTTGTGACCAAGCACTATATAACTGCAGTATGTAAGCTTGGTTGAAATTCGATAACAAGCCGACCGAAATAGGTCCTATTAAAGCTTATTTTTCGTTCTTTATTTTTAGGTAACCCGAAATATTAAGACCAAACAGTATTGTCTTCAGAAAACCATTAATGCAAAAAAAGAAAAACAATGCGATTAAATTCGATATTGCCTATTTGATACGATTATTTTCAATAGGCAAAACCTTTTCAATTTTTTATACACATTTTGTTGTGTTAGTTATCTTTTTTAGCATTTTCTGATTTTTGGGCCTAAAATATTTTAAATATCTAGTTTTTCGAATCGATGACAGCTACAAATAACAAATATTATCTAGCTAGATCATTCAAAAAGTTCGATGTGTTCGAATTTAGGACTCGTCGAATCAACAAAATTATTTGTAAGTGTCATGTCTTTTTATTGTATTTTAACTTCAAGTGACTAATTGTTATTTGTCGTAGGTTATTAAACTTCATCTAAACTTCTTAACTTCAAAGTTATGAAATCTTACGATATTGTAGTTTAGTTATTTTCACATTTTCAGTTTTTGTTATTGCAACATTGACTGAGATGGCGAGATAGTCAAGTTATGGAATACAAAGCGATTAATTTAACCATGTACAACAAAAGTGGCTAACTTCAGAGTGCTTGCGGTACAAACCGACGTATTTTAATCTGTAAAATTTTCTTCTTGCCATTCATTCTCGAGTGAAGTTGCAGCGGATCACTGTCTAGTGTCAATTTACTGGCATTGTAGTTATTTTTCACACTTTTTATTTTTTTATTGCATCACTGAACTGTGTAGGCATAAATGTAACTAAGATAGTCAGTTGTACAGTCTTTGCATGATCTGTCACAGTGGCTTGCCTCACTCCGCGCAGCTATGCACAGTATGCGGAAGCTGCGGCCGGCTGATTGGCATGGCACTACGAACTTACACTTTATTAATTTTTGTCACCAAAGTGACTATTCGCTTATGACATTCGGTATGGTGCACATATAATAAGTTATTTAAATACAAAAAAAATAATCATGAAAATTATAATGATTAGATAGTTTGAAAGGCATTAGATTTGTAGGCCCAATCAAATAAAAAAAATATCGTATGTAAATTCTGTCTCTGTTTCTGGCGCCAACGTTGTTTTACTTTTGTTTATGCATTAAAATGAAGTATCATTCACACTGTTGTATCATTGTTTATGATAGGTATTTTGTGCATTTATGGTACAGACAATTATATTTTCCACGACTGTCTTTATTTGGAAGTATTAATTGTTTTAAATGGTCACATTGAAATATTTATTGGTATTTATAATACAATATTGTGTCTATTTTCGTATAAACACCAAACGATTTATCGTCACTGAATATGGAGAAAATTTATGTATCATTTTAATATTTTGTGTACTGCAATCTGTATGGCTCTAAAAATAATTGCGCAGTTACAGTCGGTGTTTTCCCTCTTTTGGGTACCTAATAATTGTAATTGGGGAAATACACTAAATCATATCCTCCTCCGCGCGTCCCCAGTGTAGGAGTACAGATCTTTTTCGTGGATGGATAAGAAGAATGTGCCACAGGCCCACAGCCAAGAGCCATAAGATAGGAGTTAACACCTACAAATTCAGGAGGGACCAATAGCTATAGATACCTTTGAAGCACGGAGGAGCTCGAGAACTAATACAACGAGGCGAATGCGCTAATCCATTATCTATACACATCTTTCTCTTTTAATTGTTATATTACCGTTAATATAACAGAACGGTTTATTAATGATCGGAACTAGGCAAAACGTCTTCTGGGATTGTCTAGTTAGATAGTTTATTTAAATTTAAAAGCATAAATAGGTAGTCTCTACGAAAAAAACATCTGACTGACAAAAATCAAATTGAGGATAATCGTGTTGATAAATGTTAAAAGAAACACGGCTGCCCTGGTATGGTGCCATGGGTATGACGGGGTATTCTTAACCCTTCAACGCCCGGAAAATGAGACAATAGATATTCTTGTAGATATTATTGTTGGCCGCATGCTTTCGCCTTCGGGCGATGATGAGTTAAATAAATAATAGAAGTGAAGAAGTTTTACAGAAGTGAAAAAGAATTTCAGATGGGAAAAATACTTTTTTCCATTTCATAAAGATGAACAACAGACAAGAAGGACACGAGTAATGTATTTTTTTAATTACCCCACAATATGGCTGTAAAATTAAAGGCCTTGATGAGCACATTCCAAAACTATGTAATTTTCACTAGAATGTAAGAAATAAAAATAAATAACTTAAAAAATATGACTACCCTGCCAAAAAACGGACTAAAAAGTTAAAAAACGAATGTCATTGCAGACGGGGACCTATCTGTTGAACAATTTTAATCTAAGACACTTGTTGTTCTAAGACATTGTTTATTATATTTTCTGTAGAAAATGAGTTTTTTAAGTGCCAACAATAAAATCACGGTAGCTAGTTTACGACGACGGCCTTTGCTCGAGTTCTGTTTAGCGGTCCAAGTATTGTACTAAATTGTGCGGAGGAAACAACACAAAAATTGTTTTCTCTTGTTGTTTGTTGATATTGGTAAGTGTATGCTTGTAGCTTTCTACATATTTGTTTTAAAGATACTATATTCATTCAAAGTCATTCTCTTAATTTTTCAAAACCGTTTTTGATTATTTACACACTTGTGCTTTTGCTACTTTTTGTGACAACTTTGTTACATTCTTTGTGACATAACGAATATGAATTAACAATTGAAGAAAAGTTACCTTTGAAATAGAATGCACAACGTAAACTAGTGCAATTAGGTTATTTTTTTTTGTCACAACAAAAAAAAACATCCTCGTTTTTATTTATCAAAGACTTCTATATATAAGTATCTTCTATTCTAGTGTATAAGTCATTGTTATTATATGTATATTTCTTTTTGACTTATATAAATGAATTTTTTTTTTTCACATTACAAAATGGCATCATGCAGCCATCACATATTTTTTTTTAATTAAAGTCTATAGTTAGTGTCACTCGGCATGGTGTAAGGATTCTAACAATAACACACATCCAAATTGTTCAGGCATTCATAAGTTATGGTGAAATAAAGAAACTCACATACATACTTGAACCCTGAACACAATACACTACTTTTTTGGCAGTCGTGTAAAAAACACTAAAACATGCAAAAAGTATTGCTGTGTATCCATAAGTATGAAATTTAAATTTTTCGAACATTTTCAGGTTCGAAAACTTCTTTCGAATGAAACGCAATTTACCGCCTAAAATTCTAGTAAAAAGTTACGTTCACGCACCGTTTTCTATATACACTTATGACATGAACACGTTTGCTTCTGGTGAGGGGTGCATAAAGCCGATGTATGCGGGCAGCGTAGGACCTATCGATATCGTTATGGAGATACTTGGGGGAAGCAGTCAGTGTCGTGGGGTTGATGTGATGATGATAATAGATGATATTAATCTGTCATTTTGGCAAACTTATGTGATAAAAGATAATAAAACAATTCCCCTTCGCAACAAACCTTTTTATAATATCAAAGCGCGTATTTATCAATATGGAATTATATCAAACGGTACTCCTCGTTTAGTATGCGCGCGGGAAGGCGACTCACTTCCTCTCAACTCCTTAGTAGCAGGGAAATGCAAACAGTCACAGTCACATATTACCACATTGTTTCATATCTTACGTCTGTTTATTCGGTAGTATATTATACAAGGTGTTACAAAAATACCCCTAATGCCGAATATGGTATAAAAGGACCATCAAACTGAACAACTTTTACTATAAGACCAACTCTGAAATCTAGAAAAAAAAATAAGCTCCATACTTCCATACAAAAATTAAAATCGAAAATATCAAAATGTATGAAACAGCTGTTTTTTTTTCGCGATTTCAGAGTTGGTCCCATAGTAAAAGTTGTTCAGTTTGATGGTCCCTATATACCATACTAGCGGCCCGCCCCGGCTTCGCACGGGTACAATATAGTTACTAATGTGATGAGTGTGAAGTTATTAGACTATACTACAGGATCTATATATAGTGGTGGCCACATAATTAAGGACGCCAGTCGATTTTCATACAAACGAAGTAACTTTTAAGCATTGCTTTTCCAGGGATTGACCGAGCGGTGATGGCCATCCAGGGAGTGAATGGAGGAGATCCAGATTTCTATACACACCCAAGTGATCTGACCAGCATTTTAAGAGATGTAAGGATATGTTTAAAAAAACCGCGAATATAGCATAAAAATGTATGAAAATCTTGCAACTGAAAATTCTAATGCTTACATCTCTTAGAATGCTGACCAGATCAGTGGGGTGTGTATTGCGATATGAATCTTCTCCATTTACTCCCTGGATGGCCATCATCAGATCACAGCTAGATCAATCCCTAGCGGAAAACCAAGACTTCAAAATTACCTCGTTTGTATGAAAATCGACTTGTGTCCTTAATTATGTGGCCACCACTATATGTATATGTCTATACGACGTACACAACTTACGCAAGTGGTGTCATAAGTTTGACCTGTGTGTGTCTGTCTGTCTGAGGCAACCTAGCTCCCAAACTTATAGACCGATTTTGATGCGGTTTTTTATGCATAGTTTAAAAGATCTAAGTGTACTAAGTGGACTCCTAAACCTTTGATCCGATTATGATGAAACTTTGGTAAGTTCTTCTGCTTACGACCGAGAAGGTCCCTGGCTAAAAAAACGGAGTATTACAGTACGCATGCCGGGTGCAGCTAGTTCTAAATAAAAATATGTTGGGCATTATCAGGATTATCGATTTCGATCATCCAACACTTCTCTATAATATACAAAGTATTACAAAAATACCCCTAATACCGAATATAGAAATAGGGACCATCCAACTGAACAACTTTCACTATGGGACCAACTCTGAAATCGCGAAATAAAAATCAGCTGTTTCATACAAAAATTAAAATCGAAAATATCAAAATATATAAAACAGCTGATTTTTTTTTCGCGATTTGAGAGTTGGTCCCAACAGTAAAAGTTGTTCAGTTTGATATTCGGCATTAGGGGTATTTTTGTAACATGTTGTATACCTACCACACTTCTTGTCATGTTATCCGGTTGCAAAATAAAAAGGCTATTCGGCGAGCTGACTCTCGAGCAGGCGACATTAGAGCTGGCCATGGGAGAAACAATCACTGCGCAGATCTACACCAGCCGCTCTTAAACTTTGTCCCTGTGCTTTATTAATTGTCATAGCATAGGCGACTTGACCGAATATTGTATTCTTTTAAAATTAGTCTGATAATTAAATGGAATAATTTTGCACCTTATTACAACGCAATAAGGAAAAAATGTCAGCGCTGTCAACATAACACCATAGGTACTATTCAATGAAATGAATTCTACCTACTCTCAGGGGAAATGACCAAAGAGAATGTAATACTACGTTGAGATGACAAATGATATTTATTTTTCTTAATTAATCAGTCAAATGTACAAAGAAGTTTCAATTCCGACGTCGAAGTCAATCACCCCAAAAGTACCTTGCTATCACTTTTTAACCCTGTTAGGGGATAAATATTAAAAAAATACGAAACACGTGTTCAATTAATTTTGTAAAAGAATGTCTATGCCAAATTTCAAGTCAATCGGGCCAAGGAATCGCGTTCTCCCATACAAACTTTGCCCCCCTTTTTCATCCCTTTAGGGGTTGAATTTCGCAAAATCCCATCTTAGTGAGCACCTACACCCTAAAAGGAGCCCCCATGCAAAATTTGAGACTCCTAGCACTTGTAGTTTCTGAGGTTTCGTGATCAGTGAGTGAGTGAGTGATTTTCCCTTCTATATAATATATAGATATAGATATAGATTCGGCATTAGGGGTATTTTTGTAACACCTTGTATAGGTAGACTAGATAGGTGTATAATGTATTTTTTATACTACCTGCTCGTCAATGGCATATTATGTGTCATGCAAACCTTTCCTAAAGTAAGTCATTTTTCCCATGGGGAATAATGTGATTTGAATTTGGAATGCAACCCTTGTAGTCGTGCTTGATCGATGTTGGTTTCAAAAAAGTTTAGGTGCAATGAGATCTTATTCTGAGTTAGGCTGTATGTTATCATGAAAACTTTTTACGAAATTTATTTTCACCCACGCACCAAGAAGGATTTATTTGAATGTCGAACTGACCACTACAGAATAGACGACAAAAACATAAACTCTAACCCAACTATAAATGTACCAAAGAATGTAACTTTGTCGTTGCACAATTGGTGTAATTTTTCTAACATAACTATTAATTTTCAATAAATATTCTTAATTTTTAATATTTTATTATTCTAACTTTCAATAATTACTTAAGTACTTTCTTTATAACAGTCATTGGTTTCAATTGCCTCGCAGAAAGTATAAAAAGTAGAGTATGCATCGCGGGCTTAAATGTGTATTTGTCATGGGCGATCTTAAACACCTCGTACTCAGGATTCTAGCCTTAACTCCCTCGCTCCGCTCGGGAGTTAACCATAGAATCCCTCGTACTCGGGGTTCAATAATAGCGCCCGGGACACAATACACTACTTTAAGCCCTTATTGCATAATCTACTATTTTACACTACCTGCTCGTCAATGGCATATTATGTGTCATGCAAACCTTTCCTAAAGTAAGTTATTTTTCCCCATGGTAATAATGTGATTTGAATTTGGAATGCAACCCAATTGGTTTCAAAAATGTTTAGGTGCAATGGGATTTTATTCTGAGTTAGACGGCATGTTATGTTATATTCAAATTAAAAAAAGAAAAACATGAAAACTTTTTACGAAATTCATTTTCACCCGCGCATCAAGAAGAATTTACTCGAATGTCGAACTGACCACTACAGAATAGACGACAAAAAAAAATAGTTACTAAAGTACTTTCTTTATAAGTCATTGGTTTCAGTTGCCTCGCAGAAAGTATAAAAAGTAGAGTATGCATCGCGGGCTTAAATGTGTATTTGTCTTGGGCGATCTTGAACCCCGAGTACGAGGGACTCTATGGTTAACTCCCGAGCGGAGCGAGGGAGTTAAGGCTAGAATCCTGAGTACGAGGCCCGGGACATAATACACTACTTTAAGCCCTTATTGCATAATCTACTATTACGTTATAGTCTGTGTTGCGGTGTAAAGTGTATAAGTTTCATGCACCTACATATTTGACTATGGAAGCTACTTTATTATGTTTTAATTTTCGAGTGTATGAATGAAACCATTGTGAAAAGATGGAAATACCAAGTTGACGGTTTCTTATAAGTACGTAGTTTGTACATACGACAGCACGTCAGGTTATAGAGTTAAACTGCGAAAACAGCCTTTAATCACGTAGGTCAAAAAGGCGGTCTCAAGGTCGACATGTATAGTCTGAGGTGCCGTCGTTTGTACATGGGACGAGACTGTGTTTAGAAATAAATTTTTATTACAAGTTAAAAATAGCATCACAGAGATTATTGCAGTTATATACAAAGTTCTGAGATCATTAATTGCATATTTTTTATGTTTTACCTATTTTCCTTATTATTAAAATAAAAGCTAATTTTAACCTAATTTCCCAATAATTTGGCATAATGTACCAAGTTCGTTATTACTCTAATTATAACTTGTTATTTAGCTGATTGCTAATCACCAGACTGCTTTCCAAATTACATTTTTACAAAGTAGAACCATTTATATAATATTGGTATAATTCATTAAAAATAATTTAATCGTTAATTCAGTGTAATATTATGACACAACACTATCAATTAAAATTTATTAGAAAATTCAATAGATTATCTCGTGGAATTTATAGTCGACCTGACAACGATACGTTTCGATTTCACATACTAATATTGTATTATTGGTGTAATGCTTCTAACATAACTATTAATTTTCAATAAATATTCTTATTTTTTCATATTTTATTATTCTAACTTTCAATAATTACTTAAGTACTTTCTTTATAACAGTCATTGGTTTCAATTGCCTCGCAGAAAGTATTAAAAGTAGAGTATGCATCGCGGGCTTAAATGTGTATTTGTCATGGGCGATCTTGAACACCTCGTACTCAGGATTCTAGCCTTAACTTACACCAATAATTTAATCAATATTTAATTGATTTAGCCACGTTGATATTATTTGCAGATTTTCATACTAATAAAAATTGTATAGCAGATGTATAAGTTACACAGTGTCAAACTTAAATAGTTTGACAGAGAGTCACCACTGTGTAATTTACACATCTGCTATACAATCTTTATTAGTAAGGGGGTTCGAAGGATCGCACAGTACCACGTATCACGTTCCGACATCGTCTAGTAGTAGGTATGACAGATTATAAAGTTCAATCTGTCCCCTACTAATGACGAAGATGATGTGACAGAAGTTGAAAAGTCTCGATATAAAGTGGGCCTTAGCTTGGCCCTCAGCCTTGATACCCTGGGCCCTATTAAATAAACGTGACAATTTGTCACAATTTTATATCCATTGGGTCAATCGATTTGAAAATAGAACAAACTATTCATAACTACACCGCAATGTAAGTAAACCAAATTGTCATTGACACATTATTAAATAGGGCCCAGAAACAATGTAACAGTATACTTATGTACCTATATTGAATTTTTTATGGTATCGGTTTGCGCCTTTGCGGTCGTACAGATTTGTCAAAGTGGTTTGAGGCTGCAACGCCTGACACCACGGTATATAATATAATATGGGTAATAAAAGTAGAGTAAACACTTGTACTGCTACTTCGCTATTCGTGTTTACTTTAAGTAGGTATTTAAAAAATATAACTTTTAGGCAGGACGTATTTTAAGTAAAGTTTTAGCACAGGGTAAAAAAGTTTGGGCCTCAGATCTGTCTTCACAAGATCTAACTTCAAAATTATTATTGTGTCATTAGAGTTGTCTACACACTACAAACATAAATATTAATTAATGATATTACTTCTATAATTTTTTTAAATGAAATAGGTGTACTACGATTTTTTTTTTGTTTATGAGGCCGGCGAACAGTGAACTTCCTATACAAACGTAATACCACCATAAGCATAAAGCATTGAGCATTAACTCTTCTTGTGATGTTAGTCGGATTAAGACAGTATTTATCTAGGGTTCCATTAAATAGAAAATTCAAAATACCAAACCAAATAAAATGATTGCGATCTACAGTTTTGTATTAAAAAAATTGATTGGCCTTTATTTTGAAGTGGGTTATACAGTATTCTGATTTTTTTTAATAGAACTCTAGACATATACTGTCTTAATCCGAATAATATCACAAGAAGAGTTAATAGTGCTCAAATTGCAAATCATTTTGGTATTACGTTTGTATAGAAAGTTCATTGTTCACCGGCCTCTTAAGTTTTAACAGTAGTATACATTCAGCTACTTAACGTTTCCAACAAAACACTGCAATGCACTGACTTCTTAATCATTCAATTTTAGCCTCTCATTAGTAAGATTTAGGTCCAAAACAGGCTATGATATGACACAAGAGACTAGAGAGCATTTCATCAGTGTCAAATATTGAAGAGACTGTATGCTCAAATAATTACCCAATGAGCTGACATTTGCGAGGATGCACAGTGAAAGGTCATTGAAACGAGTGAGCGCACTTAGCCCGGTGAACGACCTAAAAATAAACCTTCTTTATGATTAGGTTTAAGAGAACGATGTTTTGAAACCTACTTAATCTGTCTGCTGGTGTCTACTTATAACGTTATGATATAACTATATAGTATTAAAAAAAAGGTATGTCTGTAGCACGTAGCAGCTTTAGGCTTCACGCCCATGAGCGATTAATCACGGAGCGATTTTTTGTCGCCGAGAATAGAACATACAGAGTTCAATGCGTAAACGCCCAACTAATCTTCAGCGAAATGACATTGACAATAGTGACAAAGGGTTTACTTAGCCAGCGACAAAAAAACGCCGCTACTATCGCCGCGATTAAAGCCGCGATAATCGCAGCTACAAAAAGTCGCTCGTGGGCGCTGACGCTTATTACTAAATCTGTACCTCTAGTTCAGCCAATGATTGTGATGATGTTGATTATTATGCATCATATTAAATACGAGTAGATAGGTAATATCTAGTCTTTAAGGCAAAGCAGTTTACGAAATCTACTCTTTCCCTATCTCTTTAGAATATGGTTGATTAGTGCGTAGCTTTAATTGTCGCTTTGCCAAAAATTGGATGTTTATTTTAATAAGTATTATGCTGATTTTTTACAGAACTAAAAGCCATTTTTCAATATTCTGTTCAGTAATTGTGTTTCTTAGATTCTTTTTCAGTCTACAGTAATTTTTGTAAAGTAAAATTCTACATCAGTCCTTCACACTGGAAGCTCAAAAATCAATTGACGACCTCCTTGGTCGAGTGGCTTTGTACACCGGTTTTCAAGGTGTCGCCATCTCTGAGGTCCCGGGTTCGATCCCCGGTTGGGTCAATTTAGAAAACGAACTTTTCTATATTGGCTCAGGTCTGGGTGTTTGTGATAGCACCGTTGTCTCCGATTTCCATAACACAAGTGCTTTAGCTACTTACTTTGGAATCGGAGCTATGTATGTGATGTTGTCAAATATTTATTTATTTAATATTTTCATCGGATCGTGAACTGGCCTCGCCTTAACACAGTGGGAATACGTTTTAGTTTATGGCTCGTGAAGTCATAGTACTTAATAATGTGAGATGCAACTACAACCAATCATCATTATTATTGGTAGGGTGTGTGTAACAGAATATAACAAAAAGCCACGGAATGACTTACAAAAGGATATTATTTTTTTCCAATGGATTTTTGAGAATTCATATTTAGTTTGCTATGTGCTCAGAAGTCTTCGAGAAACAAAAAAATAATAAGCATAAAACATTATCATATAAAACTTTTTCGCTTAAGCTATTTTGTTCGATAACTGTATCGCGTGTGACAGATTTTAAGTAACTAGCTTTGTGTGTTACTTAATATCTAATAATTTTATTTTTAGTCTGTATGAATGAACATGGTGGCGTTTGCCTTACACTTTAGATTGTTTATGTTTCACTAATCATGTACATTTAGTTTTGATTTAGTTCCTACAAAAATTATATAATTATCTTAATAAGTTAGAAAAAGGGTTACTATTTGAAAAATGGTGTGATTGTTAAGCTTTTTGTGTTGAATTTAGTTAGTATTTTAGGAATGAAAAATTAGGAATAGTTTAAGTACACTTTTAAGTTTGGAGCACCTCGGGACATAAGTTAAATAAATTCTTCATTGTTATTGTGTTATTATGAATTAATTGTTTTGTGTGTGACTTAATTGTTGTTCAAATGCTATCTGCTGTTAATTTTCAGTCCCAATTTTATAATTATTCCGATTATTTGTAGTCCTTAATAATAAGTAAATTACTTATTAGATAGATTTATTTGCATTTGCTTGGTAAGTAGTATCATAGATGAATAAAGAAAAGAGAAAAGAGAAACTCATCACTTTTATTTGATTTGATTGTAAATATCTGATTTCATAAAGCTGACGAGTTTCTTTCGCCCGTTCTTCTTCTCAGCTAAAAAAAAACATCCAGTAAGGTAGAGTAAAAGAAATTGGACAATTTTATTTAATAAACATTATTAAATTGTGATTTTTCGCATTTACCATGCTATTTTTATAGCGACTCGATAGCATAATTGGCCAGTGCATTGGGCCGGAATCCCAAGGGTGCGGGTTCGACTCCCGTCTGAGGTGCTGATTTGAGAAGATGATGAGAGGAGATTTGAGGAGGTGATTTTTTCCTTTTTTTTCTATTATATTATTTGTGTTAATTAACATTACTTTATTTGAATTGATTTTCTCTCCCTTACCATTTCTGACACGCGCTTTTAAATCTCAATATTATTGTTTATTGCGTTGACGACTTATTAATAGTTAAGTACGAAACAAATAAGCGTCAAAACGGTACCATGGAAACCGTTTTCAATAAAACAGATTTTTGGCCTTTATTAGATCCTGGGCCCTATTTAATAAACGTGACAATTTTTACCTGTAACGACAATTTTATATCCATTGCGCCAACCAATTTGAAAATAGAACAAACTGCTCATAGCTACACCGCAACGTAAACCAAATTGTCATGACAATTGACAAATTGCCACGTTATTAATTAGATCCCTGATATGAATAAGCTAAATGCTTCCTTAATGAAGGTTATGTTTCTGTTTTACAGATGACAAAACATTGAATTTGTTTTTTAATTATTATTTGCTAGGGTGTCATGTGCTATTATTAAAGCGGCATCTAGCTGATTTCCATTAAACCTAAATCAATACAAATACTATTATTATTATTTTAATAACTGTGTGGATGAGTCTTTACTAGCCATGTAAGTCTGACTTTGTATTATGACATTGAACTTTAATCTTCTACGGAAATATTCCGGTTTTATAGAGGAAACATATCAGAATACTTCGGTTTTTAATCATTCACAACTTACTACTGATTTGAAAACAATGCTATTAATGATATTTTAAATGTGCCTCTAATATTTGAAGTTGTTATTATGGTTCCTCTACGCTTTTTCTCTCGTCTGATAAAAATATAACTATACAAAACCAGAACTTCAAAAATGGCATCGCCAAACTGTAAAATAATCATTTTAATTAGATACCCAATATTTTTTTTTTTAGTTTTAAGATTTGTAAAAAATAAAAAAAGAAGTATTAATGAATGAAAATGTTGAGTTTCATCACGAGTAGTGATAAAAGGCATTTAATTTGATTAATAAAATAGATTGAACTTGAATTGTATGATAATCGGATAAACAAACCTTTATAAAAATGACGTAGGCTGTTAAAATTAACATGTTATTTAGCTGCGACCATTAGGGTTGCTAGACCTTAAACAGAGGTCAACCAATGTTATATAACTGGATACTTGTTCACAATGACAGCATACAATGATTATCTTTTCAATAATAAAGTAAAACGTGGCCGATGGAAGCAGTTCTGAGTGTTACAGTGGTAAATGTGATAATACTGATTGTAATACTATCAGTGAACAATGTCGGTGCGTCGGAACTAGGATTGGGACGCACTCGCTCGAGTAAACTTGCGTCGTTTTGGCTACCGGAAGCCCGAGAACTCAAAAAGGCTCTGGGGCACCTCGAAGATGCATACCTGAACTTCACCGAGCTTACAACAAAATATGGCTACCAATCCGAAGAGCACACTGTCACCACCGACGATGGATACATTTTGACCACCTTCAGAATTTTACCCAAGTGCAACAATGCCAAGCCGTATCCAGTTTTGCTGATGCACGGACTGATCGATAGCTCCGACGTGTACATCGTTGCTGGAACTGAAATTGGATTGGGATATGTGTTAGCTAATAATTGCTATGACGTATGGGCTGCAAATCATAGAGGTAACTCCTACTCCCGTAAGCACGTCTCACTCGATCCGAACAAAGACATTGAATTCTGGAATTACTCTTTTGATGAACATGGCAACTTTGATCTTCCGGCGTTTATCGATTACGTCCTGCGGGTGACTGGCAAACCGAAACTGTTTTACGTGGGTCACTCTCAAGGGACCACAGATTTCTTCGTGATGACGTCGTTGAGACCCGAATACAATCAAAAAGTCCAGTTATCGATACAGTTGGCTCCTGTTGTATGGTTTGCGAATAGTAAAACTCCAGTAAGACTCCTAGCTCCAATTGCGAGGTCAATAAAGGAATTCTTCGATGGAGCTGGACTCCAAGAAATACTAGGAAAACATCAACTAACCCATTTCGTTGTCGAAATGTTATGTCAGTTCATACCTGAGCTTGTCTGCGGTGCATCTTATCAGTTGTCAACGGGCTACGAGCCTTATTCCATCAATCCAAATGTCCTATCAATAGCATTTGGACATGTACTAGCTGGCACTTCCACCAAAAATTTAGTACATTTGTCTCAGCTAATTTTATCTGGAAGATTCAGAAGATTCGATGAAGGATTTTACGGGAACATGAAAAGATACCAAATACCAAAACCTCCGGAGTACAATGTATCACAGACTACATCTCCTGTAGTTCTAATATCGGCTAAAAATGATTTACTATCGTCTTTAAAGGATGTTGATATATTGAGTTCGAAGCTGCCAAATCTCATTGAAAATTATGTAGTGCCATTGCAAAAATGGAGCCATGTGAATCACGTGTATGACGAGAGAGTACCAGAATATGTACACCCAAAAATTTTAGAATATTTTGGACGTTTCAGCTCCTGATATTTAAGAGAAATACAACCTAACTTCAATAGCAGGCGACAAAAAAAGTTTGTACTTTACGTCATGTACCGGTGGTACTAAAAATCTAGAGTTACTTAACTAAATTCTATTACTCTAATATAAATCATTAGCATATATTATTAAAGTATTTAAAGTACGTATATAAGTAAAAACGTTTTTCAATAATCTTTTAAAACTTTTTAGATAGGTATTTATACTTTTACGCCGTAGCATTTATTTCTGAATTATTTATAATGTAGGTAGGTGCGGAACCCTCGGTAGGCGAGCCCGACTCGCACTTGTCCGGTTTTTTTACTGTGAAAGGCAATGCAAAGGACAGGTATTCAGATTCAACAAACAAATTCAGATTAAACAAATAAAAAATATAACAAACCATAAAGAAGTAAAAAAAACGTGTATAATTATTATACATATACTAGCTGACCCGGCAAACTTTGTTTTGCCATATCAAAAAATAGGGATTGATGGTAGAAGGGTGAAAATTTAGGGTTTTATTTATTTTAAATGCCGAATAATAAAAATTATTAAAAAAATATTTTTGTTCAAAATATAAAAATAAAAAATTTTGGAGTGGACCACCCTTATCACTTAGGGATATGAAAACTAGTTTACGTCCTGTTTTCAGACCTACTGAATTTACACACAAAATTTCATAAGAATCAGTCAAGCTGTTTCGGAGTTTTGTTACATATACTGTGACACGAGAATTTACAATATTTTGATTAGTCAAACGTTAAAATCACCACTTACAATAACAGTTTACACTAAACATGGAAGTTATAGTTTTTCTTATCCTTACATCATCCCTAGTGACACAGGCTATAGGTTTTTGAAAAAAAAATCAATATGGCGGCTGCATGACGCCATTTTGTAATGTGAAAAAAAATCTTCAATAACACAATATGAGTATATCAAATGAAAGGCCTTGATAATCATATTTTAAAACTATATTTACTAAACTAAATAAAATAAAAATAAAATAATTGTAAAAATATTAAAGACCATGACAACCTTGCCAAAAACTAACTAAAAAGTAAAATAAACAAGTGTCATTGCAGTCGAGGGACACCTTAGATATTTAAAAATGTTGCATAGAACCGGTCCTTCGACTGCAATGACATTTGTTTTTTACTTTCTAGTAAGTTTTTGGAACAGTCGTGGTTTTTTTAAGACAAACCTGACTATGTATTTGTTGTTATTTTTAGTTAGATATCACTATTTTACATTTATTTTGTCATTATTATATTTCTATACTTGCTTACTAGCTACTAGCACAAAAGTAACACTAAATACCACCAGTTGCTTTAAGTAGACCATAATTATTATATTTTGTTATTCAAACTCTATTTAAACCTATTAAAATTATTATGTATTTCAGTAATTAACAAACTGGATCTCTAACCGCTGTTTTAAAACCTTCATCAAAGGTCAAGCGTAAGTTACAAAACTGGATACTGGTTCACAATGCCAACAAAGAATTGTTATCTTTCCGCATAAGAAGAAAACAGAATCAATGGAGTTGCTCCGGAGTGTTACAATAATACTGAGTGTAATATTATCAGTTAACAATGTCAGCACGTTGAGGCCTACACGTGCGAATAGACTTGCGACGTATTGGTTACCGGAGGCCAGAGAACTCAAAATGGCCTTGGGGTTCGATGAAGACATATACCTGAACTTCACTGAACTGATAACAAAATATGGCTACCGATCTGAAGAGCACACCATCACCACCGAAGATGGTTACATTCTAACCACCTTCAGAATTTTACCCAAGTGCAAAAACATTCGTAAGTTATACCCTGTTTTGCTGGTGCATGGACTATTCGGCAGCTCCGACGTGTGGATTGTGCCTGGAACAGAACTCGGACTTGGATACGTCTTAGCCAAGAATTGCTATGATGTATGGGCTGCAAACCTCCGAGGAAACGTATACTCCCGTCGACATATGACGCTAGATCCAAACAAAGACGTCGAATACTGGGATTACTCCTTCGATGAACATGGAAATTTCGATGTTCCAGCAATAATTGAGTACATAACAGGAGTGACTGGTACGCCGAAGGTTTTCTTCGCGGGGCATTCCCAAGGCACTACAGATTTTTTCGTGATGGCATCTTTACGACCCGAATACAACCAAAAGATACAGCTATCGATACAAATAGCTCCTGTGGCATGGATGACAAATAGTTACAGTCCAGTGCCAAGAGCCTTGGCTCCGCATACCAGACAAGTACGAGAACTATTGGATGAAGCGGGCTTCAAAGAAGTATTTGCAAAACATCAATTAACACACTTATTAACACAAATACTTTGTCAATTTGCACCGGATGCCACGTGTAGCGCTGCTTTGACGATTACTACTAATTTAGAACCGGGGAGCATTGAGGGAAAGGTTCTAAGAGTTGCTATTGGGCATTTTTTCAGTGGAACTTCAACTAAAAGTATAGCTCATTATGAACAGTTGATGATATCTACACAGTTCAAAAGATTCGACGAAGGAATTGTTGGAAATATGAGAAGATACAAAGCTCGAAAGCCACCGGAGTATAATGTGTCGCAAATTACTTCGCCGGTGGTGTTAATATGTGGTAAAACTGATTCGCTCTCCTCTCTGAAGGATGTGGAGACGTTGGTTTCTAAATTGCCGAATCTAGTAGAAAGCTACCTAGTGCCTGTTAAGGAGTGGAGCCATCTAAACCATCTGTGGGATAAAAGAGCAAAATTGTACGTAAATCCCAAAATTCTTGATTACTTGGACCAATTCAATGTTTGAATCGTTAACAAAAATCGAAAATATTTATTGATGATAAAATACTAATGAGTTAGTTATTTATAAAATAATTTATTTATTTCCGACATTTGTCCATATTTTGTTAGTAACATTATTTTAATCTATGTTACAAGGTTCAAGGTAAGTAAAAATTAATTATAGCCTCGTTGTTAAGAAACGGTATTAAAAAACGGTTCGGTGATGTACAATTTTTTTGTATTTTCTATAAGTTGTGTCATAAACAAAGGAGAAATAAAAAGTTAAATTTAAAAAGTAGCCAATGTTTCCCCCCATCAATCGATTGACAAGCCTGGTGAAGACATCTTATTAGGCTCGTCGTGTAACAATGGAGAAGTGAAACTGATCATGCCACATTCTTCCGAGTAATTAATAAAGTTGATGGCTTATGCATTTACGTTTTTGTTTAAACAATGAGGGAATACATTGCAGTTTATGTTTTTAAAATTTCCGCTTCTAAATTGAAGGGCCAAGGGCCAAAAGTGATCAGAATTTGAGATCTATAGTATGGAATTGACTTTAGCAAAGATTATTGAGTCATGATGACATAATTACATTATACAGTTTGTTTGTAATAAATAACCTTTTAAAGCCGAATATGGTGATAAGGAACTATATATACAACCTCGAAAAAATATTATAAATCCGAAAAATCACCACAGGTTTTTTTTATAGAAAACTGCCAAGTGACAGCCCTAGACGCAAACAGACTATGTTTTCCATAATCAATATAATATAAGCATGGCATGCGAGAGATTTGTCTGGCTTTGCTTGAAAATGGTATGGTTGATTCATTTTTACTTCCAACCGTACCCCGCACTCGTTAAAAAAACAGTACGACACGTTGCAATCAGTTAAGGTCATTGTCCTAACGTTCTTAGTCCCAACCTTAAGTTGATATTACGATTATTATTAATATTTTGCATAGCAAGGATGTTGACAATATATCAGAGTGCACTATGATTGTCTAGGGTAAAAATGGACACCGTAATTTAAGGTAAAGCGATGCAAAACCCTAGTTTTCACATTAATAATAATAATTTCTTCAAAAATTCAATTGACAAGGTAAAACAAAGTAAAAAATATTTTTCTTTTTAAAAAACAAAACCATAACTTATAACTAATTACCTAAAGAGTCCCAACTTATAACTAATTACCTAAAGAACAATGATGCATTGTGGTGGCCTGTTTGCCGTGACTGATGTCTGTCGGAAAATAAAAACGATTCCAAAATACCTATTATATTATATATTTTTTGTTCGATACAGTTTTTCGATTTTTTCAAAATGGCGGAGATATGTAAAAAAAACATACTTCAGCCATTTTGAAAAATGTTCAAAAATAACACAAACCTTTTTTGTTAGCGGTGCAAGGCAAATTTTGTTTGTTTGTTTATTTTTTATTTTTAGAAGACTCAAAGTAATTCATAGTCCAAAACCAATCAAAACATTTCTGACCAATATTCGAAATTTGAAAATATGTAATAAGGTTGTGAGGTTGAATATTATTATTATTCTGGGAATAGAGGTAAAACGTTATGGGACCGATAAATCAAGTAATAGTTAATACTGTGTGAAATTGTTGCTCAAAAATGTGTATTTGACGTTGAACGGCTCCTTAAGGGACATTGACTCGCGAGGTCTACAGTTCACAGAGCCAGTAGCAAAGAGGATTGTAAAATCACTACTATATACAACGTGTTACAAAAGTACACCTAATGCCGAATATGGTAGATAGGGACCATCAAACTGAACAACTTTTACTACGGGACCAACTTTGAAATCGCGAAAAAAAATCAGCTGTTTCATACAAAAATTAGTTAGGAAAATATCAAAATGTATGAAACAGCTGTTTTTTTTCGCGATTTCAGAGTTGGTCCCATAGTAAAAGTTGTTCAGTTTGATGGTCCCTATGTATCATATTCGATAGAAATTAAAAAATAACTTTGCCTTACGTACTTACTTACTTACGCGAGTTTTTACGTGCCATAAGCACCCTTTTCGTCACAAATTATATAGTTAATGTACTGAAGTACTTTTCGTGCTGGAGAGGTGAAAATACAATTCGTAAGTATGCAAACTATATTATTATTTATTTATTTATATTTTCGATTGTCCAGAACGCGCGTTCATAGCTCTAGAAGTTTTTAATTTTATTTAAAATTAAGGAAATTAAAATGACCCAGTATAACAGCAAACAACAGTAGTCGAGGCAGCGCAGGTATCGTCTTTTTTGTAATTATTTAGGTATTTACACAATAAAGAACTTGAACTTGATATTAAAACCTTAATCAGGATTTTCCGTACACATTTTTCATTGTTCATGTAGTGAATTGAAATATTCTGATAATATTGTGATAATTATAATAATTAAATATTTTTTCTATTTATACTTAAGTACCTATTTGCAGAGAAGATTAAGATTGATCGAGTACATTAAGAAAATACTATCATAAATATATTAATTTTCCTAATTCACTTTCCCGTTTTCCGTTATACCTATTTCCGCTCAACATCTTTTCGTCACACAGGAAATAAAAAATCCTCTCGACTGCATCCGCACTCTTCGTCGTCGGCAAACTGTACCCTTAGCACGAACAGTTATCGAAAAAAATAACGCGCATAAAAACATTCGATAGTTAATTTTGTATGGGAAATTTGTACAGCGCCATCTACCGCCGAAAAGCGAAATGAGATTTTCCATAGAGAATTACTCTATCGAGTACATTTACGCGCGTTTTTTCTCGATAGCTGTTCGTGCTAAGGGTACATCTAGCGAACGATGTTTCTGTGCGGTGGAAAGAGAACTGTAGAAAAATTTACAAGCAGGGTGGTCCTTTGTCCTTATTTTTCTATCCTCGCGTGATTGAAAAACTAATAACCAAACGTATTTTCCTTTTTATCTAGGTACTACTTTACTACATGTGACTAATTTGGATCCCTAATGAACCTGAGCTTAGTTTTTTTTGACATTGAGTTCCGTTTAAAAATCTATAATACCCACTCAATTTCAAGATAGCAGTTTTCACCTTCGGTAACAAATACTCGTTTGTATTCGATCGTTAATATTTCGTTACAACCAGGTAATTTTCGTTAGCTAATGATGTCACAATCGTCATTCACCATCTATCAAAGGCATTTAGTAAACTGGAACTGTAAAATTCGTCTACGCAACTCATTTAACGCCACCAGAATATATGAATTGGGTAACGGTCGGTATCGGCACCCATCGTGAATCAAAACACTGACAGACTTCGTGAAATTCGGAGCGTCTCTGAATATTTATGACCCGTCCAAGGTCCCGAAATTGTTTCACATTCGATGTGATACACTATTAATAAGCCATTTAAGAGTTACCGTTGCTAATTATTCGATTTGACCTATGTGTGTTAGTTATATGAATAATTGGCAATTATTATTCAAAAACGTAAAATGTTGATATTGCATTGGCTGTAACAGGCTTCGTTTCAATAATTGCAATACCACGTACGGATGAATGTTTTAGCATGGAAAACATACAAAGATTCAAATCTAACGGTAATTTTTGGCCATAAATCTTCGCGGACGTTCCTACAGAAAAACTCACTAAAGTTTCTTCAAAATCAGATGATTGGTTTAGGAATGCAAAGATATATGACGTAAACATTACAACATTTATTTTTATCTAAAAATATTGAAATCAAATATTTTTGCCAAACAATATGTCAACTACACAGATTTAGATAAGAGTAACACCGAGTTTAGCTGTGATTAGGTATCATTTACGATACTTCAGAACTACCTATTTAGAAATATATTAAAATAGGAACTTTTTATTTCAAGATCATTATTTGGGGTTCGCTCAAATGTAGGTTAAATGGGGGAATTGGCGTTTTAGAACATCTAAAATCGTGTCAGTAAACAATTGTCATTTTATTCATCCTGGATTTAAAACTCACTTAAACTTTAACATTTTTTTTTTAAATATGAAAGAATTTGAGCATCTCATGCTCATGGACTCATACTAAGTATGATCATATGATTCTACAGCGGCAACATACCTAGTGACTGAAGTTGTCTACATCTGCGGTTTCCAAACACAATTATCTATAAAGAAAATATCCTAGTGCCTACATAATTTTCTTCTTTAGAGAGATTGAACTCCAAACCTTATTTTTCAGAGCAAGTGCCAATAACCTACCTACTACTTTCAGAGTACTGTAGTCTATGTCAAAATATGTGTCACCTACTCCAGCGCACCAAACTCGGCGCGCTACAATACGGCCATGCGGCCTACTCAGGTCTCTATGGGCAAAACTGTCATAGTTATATCAGAGCAGTGTAACGGAAGCGGCGCGTGAGTCGGCTGCTGATCGCGGCCTGCACTTGACCCATTGCAGCGGTGGTTAACGGTCACCGCCCAATTTCATTAAGGATAATGGGCAGTTTATAGTTTTAATGTTTTTTCTCGACCTATTTCCTTGTTTTTAACCGACTTCAAAAAAAGGAGGAGGTTCCCAGTTCGTCGAAATATTTTTTTGTATGTATGTTACTCGATTACTCGAAGACGGCTGGACCGATTTGAAAAAAAATGTTGTTGTTTGAAAGCATATACTTCGAAATTGGTCCCATTGTCATAAAGTCAGGATCTGATAATGGAATCCTGGAGAAATCAAGGAAACTCTTCAAATATTATAGGCACTCTATAGCGTTTTAGATATTATTTTAAGTAACTCATGCTTTCGTGAAGTGGAACTGATGATAAAGACCATAGATGGTCATCGGAACTATTCAATACTAAGTATTTCACTGGTGCGATACGATTACTTTAATATAATTGCTAGACTATTTATGCTCGTCATAATGCATATGACGAAGTGGAGTTGATAGTGAAGTACCAAGAAAACTCCTTAACAATTAACGCCCCTGCGTCGGGAAAAGCAGTATTTTCTAAAAGGTGATGAGCCGTTGACATAAGTGTATTGTAACTTAGATAATATCGTCGCTAATTATACGTACCTCTTTCTTTAACAAACTTAAAAAAAGAGGAGGTTTTATACAAGGTGTTACAAAAATACCCCTAATGCCGAATATGGATATAGGGACCATCAAACTGAACAACTTTTACTATGGGACCAACTCTGAAATCGCGAAAAAAAAAACAGCTGTTTCATACATTTTGATAATTTTGATTTTAATTTTTGTATGAAACAGCTGATTTTTTTTTTCTCGTTTTCATAGTTGGTCCCATAGTAAAAGTTGATCAGTTTAATGGTCCCTATATATCGTATTCGGCATTAGGGTTATTTTTGTAACACCTTGTATATACAAATCCTAGTAATTAGGCGAGATGAAGACGAAAATGATGAAAAAACTACTAGCCAGATCTCTTAAAAAATGGGACCACACCTGAACCATTTTCTTCCCGATAAAAAAAGAATTATTTAAATCGGCTAACAACTGGTGTAGTTATGGTAAAACATATATTAAAAAATACAGTCGACTTTATAAACTCCTTCTTTTTTTTAAGTCGGTTAAAAAGACCCAATTGATTACAATTTATCGTTCAAGGGTATTCATCAAAATTTGCCGGTCACGCTTTTTCCCCATTGCAAAACATGTTATATTATAAACCTACATATTCTTAATCTTTGTTCGAACTGTGATACTCAATAATTTATCTTTTCACTTTGGAATATATTCTGTCATTGGCAAACGATAATGCGCAAGATTACGTTATTTTATTTATAGTAACAAAAGCCTCATCATTCTTCGAAAGTTCTTAAAATTTTATGTGGTTTTTACTGTATAGTTAGGTATTTAGAAAACGGCATTGGTAACTATCATTTGATGTCATAACAAGGTGTACTGACCTATGAGAAGTGTTTACTACTGAATTTCTATACTTCCACGGCTAAAAAAATTTAAAAGAAATTTTTTGGCTTAGTTTGTTTTATTCAAGTATATGTAACTAGCACTATATAAAAAAAATCGATAAGTAATAAATTTCATGAGTTGTAGCAGTAGGCTACAACTTATCTTCTCTATGTAATAAATTTCATGAGTTGTAGCAGTAGGCTACAACTTATCTTCTCTATCGCTGCTAGTACAATTTTTTTTATCTACAACGGGATAGTGCTTGGCCTTTACCTCACCTGATGTTAAGTGACGATAAGGCCAAAAGTGTAAGCGCACTACATACGAAATACTCACCACTGAGGAACTGTCTATCTTACCTCTAACTGCCGGAACACAACAATTTTTAATTTGTTGTTATGGCGCAGACTTAGGTAAGATGATAAGATAAGCTGGACAGGCGGACTTGAAATAAGCCCTACCATCAACCAAACCGAAAACAAATGTACCCCCCTCCTGGGAATCGAACTCGAGACCCTGCGTATTAAACTCCTGCAAACCCAATTGGGTACCCGTCATTACCACTGACCACTAGACCACAGAGGCGGTTAAAAATCTAATAATCAAGAATCAATAAAAGAACAAAAATTATAATTAATTAAGACAGACTTACCAAACTACCAAAAAAGGGCGTAGATATCGCGCAACGAGTACAAAGTCACCATTTTTAAGCAAAATCAAATAAGTTGCGGGTTCGATTTACATTCGATGCAGCAGATGTGATGGGTTTCATTGCGTAACGTGTTAGCCCATCGTGTTGAGAGCTATTAGTATTCAACGCAATAGATGTACTGGCCGATAGCATCTCAACCACGGAAACGACGAAAGTTAACCAAAAAAATCTTGAATAGGCGATATTTTGTATATCGTACAACGGTTATCACAAAACCCTTCGTAGTGTAGAGTTGATCATGATGAACAACTTCTTGTAAAGAAACAACCCACAACCCTGAATTCGCGAACAAGTTTACAGCTATTTACCACGACCTCCGTGGTCGAGTGGCTTTGTACACCGGTTTTCAAGGTGTCGCCATCTCTGAGGTCCCGGGTTCCATCCCCGGTTGGGTCAATTTAGAAAACGAACTTTTCTATATTGGCTCAGGTCTGGGTGTTTGTGATCCCACCGTTGTCTCTGATTTCCATAACACAAGTGCTTTAGCTACTTACTTTGGAGTCGGTGCAATGTATGTGATGTTTATTTATTTATTTATTTCCTTAGTACATAATTTTATTTGAACTCTGGTAAAATTACTGAAATTGCTGAAACAGTTTTCGCGACTACAGAGTTGTTTCTATAAAAAAAGATGTTTATTATGAAAAACTCTACAAAAAAAGTAACTTTGTAGAACTGAATTCTACAGAAAAATACTTTGTATAGAGTTAGAGAACTTATAATATTGTAAGGCTTCTAAGTCACCGACTACGAAATACTGGCGCTCATATTTATTGCAATGCAATTGACAAGTCGATACTATGACATCTTTTTAAGGTTAGAAAAGGGTATGTTTTAAAAAGTTAACTTAATTATAAGGTAAGTACCTAGATATGTATTTAATTAGTTCTTAATTAAGCATTTACAAGAGAGAAATCCCAATAATTCAGTATTTGTTTAGCTAATAGTACCTAATAGCTGACTAATCATGTAAAAATCATAAAAATTAAGATTTATAAACTGAAGTTTTCTATCCTATTTAAAAAAAACCTGTGGAAGCTAAAACATGAGGTCAACAACCGCTTGCTTGAACTTATGCGATCGTGCCCATCGTGCCATCATCTTACATAACGCACAATTCTCCGCTAGGTGTGAATATAATATTCAATATAATGTGATTACCAAACTACTTTACACTAAAATATAATGCAATATTTGTAGTTGGTATACTTGCGATCGTGTAGTTCAAACCAATTATTTATATATTTACTAAATTAATCACACGTAAATCATTAAAAATTAATGCAATAAAGTTAAATTGAAAAAGGATTAATAAAATTATGTAATATTTATTTATATGCCATTTCAACTCTCATATGCGTTGACTGATTCGTCATTGCTGATCATATTGACCTATTTACATAACTAAGTTAGAAAAAACAAGATCAAGATCAACATACAAACATAGTCGTTTAAGTTTTGCTCTAATAAACAAAACACAAACAAGATTTAATCATTATTTTAAAGTATAAATTGAACATTTATGTGCCATTGTATCCTCTGAACAGAACAATTTTATTCAAAAACATTGTTAAACTATATTCAAATATGATTTAAATAGTTTTTAATTGTTCATTTTGTTATAATTAAGGTATTTAATAATGATTTTCCATTTCAAAATTGAGTCGCCTAAATTAATAGTATAAACAATATTTATTCTAAGTTATTTTAAATCGTCTTTATTTAAATTAATTAATCCAAAAGGAAAAATGGAAACCTTCGGTGTTCGTTAGAGTTGAAAATATCAAATTAAGGTAAACTTATTAACACCGCCCTAATCTGCCATACTATACAACATGTTACAAAAATATCCCTAATGCCGAATATGGTATATAGGGACCATCAAACTTATCAACTTTTACTACATTTTGATATTTTCGATTTTAAGTTTTGTATGAAACAGCTGATTTTTTTTTCGCGATTTCAGAGTTGGTCCCATAGAAGTCGATAGTTGTAGGAGTTATATTATATTTATTTATTTATTAAACATGGATTAACAATTGTGGTTTTACATTTGTCCCATAAAACCCTATATACCATATTCGGCATTAGGGGTATTTATGTAACATGTTGTATAATATTCACAGATATTATTGTATTTTATGTGAGATAAAAGAGAGATTTCTCCAATAAGAACGAAAAGTTGTCCTAATTGGCTTCGATGGTACGAGCAAACGATGCGTTTTCATCGCACGATGACACATTTCTATAGGCGCACGATTGGTGTCGAGCGATAACCAATTAGGACACTGTAATATGTTTAACCTCGTCGTGCGACGAAAAGGCGTCGTTTGCTCGTACGATCGTAGCCAATTAGGACGATACGTCCCGTCTTTTTGGTAACTAACCGTGTTTGCTGGATGTATGTTACCGCCAATCCCGCAATAGAACAATATTATTGTATTTTATGCAACCTCTCCAATAAGAATGAAAAGCAAATTATAAATTGCTAATGTTTTATGACGCAATAACCTCACGTTCGACCGCTATATCTGACAGCTGATGGAGATAATGCTGCCAGTAGGGAAATTTTATTAAATAAAATCCATTGAGTTCCAACGATCTTGTTGACCTTACCATCAGCTGCCGATTCGATGCAATTAGCTAATGTTGAAAAGAGGCACTTCTTGTTTTATATAAATTAGGAACCAACAATAATTTTATATCATTCTTCAGTTGTCCATAAGTCTAGAGTTTATTTTCCAACTGCTATAAACTTCATAAAACAATCCCGTAAATCACTCTGACCAGTATTGTGTTATCTGGGCTCTGACCTAGTTAGTCTAACTCTAATGAAACCAATAACGGATAAGCAGAAAAAATACAGGAGCCCAACAAAACGAGCAACGGTACCACCGACTCAGTTATGTCGCCCGCAATTCGTCACCCCCGTGTGACAACTACAAAATATGTGACGAAGTTGTGACAAAAACGGCATGTCAATTTCACGGTCTCCTCGGTTTGTGACGCTCTGCTGTCAACAAAGAGCCCGGGTGCTTCTGAGTGGAGGTTGCGAGAAAGCTCGCAGGCGGCATGCTAAAAGCGTTTGCGCAACCGACACCCGTGGTTACGTCACAACGAGGATCTCAGATTAAAGATGCAAATGTCGTGGCTTCGTTTGATGGATGTGCCTAATATTTAGTGGATTCGTGGAGTTCTTTTTATATAACATTGTTAGCAAGCACCATCATAAGGTGCTTCTCCACTTAGTCAATAGGCCGCGAACGGGTAAGTATGACTCAGACTATTTATTCTATTATACAGTCAGATATTAACTGGACAAGTAGGTTGAGGTTGACAATAGGTTGGTATATGTTCCACAAACCCTTATTATACTCGATGGTTATATGTACAGTCGGCATGCGATTGCAGCGGTTTAGTAACTATCACTAGGTTCGGTCATTGAATAGTCCGATGTCCAAAAATTAACCATCTCGAGCTCCTAAAAAGGACTTTGGAAGGCGCGGTCGTTAACACCCGCCAAATCGTAATGGGTCTGCGTCGTCAGTTCGGTGGTGAACCAACCTCCTTGTCCAGCCTTAAAGAAGGTTATTAATACCCCAACAATGGATGATATAATGGTGGTAATTAAACCAGAATTATCATTATCAGTCATGTTTTAATCCTGTTTTCCTCTCACCGAAAATCTTACTCACTGTAGAAACTCAAACCTGTACAGAAAAGAGTTATCATATCATATATATATTTAAAACTTATGAATAAACGAAGATTAAGTTTACACCTAGTTTAACCAAAAAGTTTACTTAGGAATATGAGACGTCAAACGTAAAGAATAATATTGCTAAACCAAATATTTGGTTAAACCAGGTGTAAACTTACTCTTCGTTTATCAATAAGGTCGTTAAATTATTACAGTGGTGTGACTCAGATCAGACTAAGATTCAACAATATGGATATACTATCCATTACACAGGTCATAGCCATATCCATTACACAGACATAGGTTTGTCACACACAACCTGTGTCTCGTTCTCAAGTTAGTATTGACTTAATGGTTTTGGTATAACGATTTAACCCTTCAACGCCCGGAAAATGAGACACAATAGACATTCCATTGTTATCCGACTGCATGCGTCCGCTCGGGCGTTAATGAATTAAATAATTTGACAAATAGATGTACCTAGAGGATACCTATATTTCTAGAGTTTGTTATTTCCAAGAATAATGCAGAATTATGTAGCATTACGACTTACACTCCAATGCACTTTAACAAAAACCATAAAGCGTAAAAATATTAAAATATTTTGGCACTGTAAGTAAAGCTTACATACATTTTAATGCGTCACGTCTTTGCAGGATCCTTATAAGTTGTACATTTTCCAATCGAAACCTTATCTAAACGAAATAAAGTTCATTCTAATCGATGACACTGAAAGGTGCTCCGTGCTCCAGTTCGTGACAGGCTGGTGGTTGGTCAGCTTCCTTGTGACATCATACCTCAAGGCCGGCGGCATTGCGACAGCTCGCTGAATGGCCGACCACAATAAATACCTAGGACACATTTTAGACATAACATTATTAAATTCCTTAGTCGTAATAATTATAAACTCGAGTATAAGCCACAAAATCCATATTCAATGTTCCAACAAACAAAACTTGTATAATATTTGTCCGATCCGTTATGTAGATCCTGTTTTTGGAATTCTGTTTAAGTACGAAGGTACTGTATGCATGTTAAAAAAACATTTACTTATAAGTCATTTCCTTTTCTTGTTTCTTTCCTTTTAAATATTTATTTACAATATTATTTAACTAAAACCGCATTAACTATACATAACACTAAATAGAGCATAATAATGATCTTCCTTATACAAAAAGATAGCTTTAGATTCAATTTTTATTTTAAGATAAGTGTGTACCTACCTGTAACGACCTCTCTGATCAAAACCCATTGCTGAGTTTAAAGTCTGCGCATGTTTCAACATTAATATTCTTAAAACTATTATCTACTGGTCGTACACCTTTAATAGCGATTCTTAAAGCATCACTTAAAGAGCAGACACTACAGAATGTTAACATAGAGGTACGTGTTTTGTGAAGGGCAGTGTACCTGCACTAGATTTTGTATGCCCTTCGCGTAAGTTCAAATAACTATGTCTTACTTCACTTACATCATAATTATGAGATTTTAAGCAGGCTTCGCATGAATTTTCGTGTACAATCCGCTGATTAATCTGCATCTGCTTTCTTCAACTTTTGTGATTATTTTATTTTTATATTTTAATATAAGGCGAACGAGTGCCAATCAAAATTGCATTAAAATTACCCAGCTCAAGATGTGGATGAAGAAGAATCTTAATATTTTATCTAGGTACCCAACATAGTGAACACCGACCTTGACTTATCATTAACTAGTCGCCTACAAAAGAAGATATCAAATCCCACCATAGGTGTAAGAACGCCTACCGCCTCCGAATCATCGAAATAGTCAGTGGGTGCGAGGTATTGTTCTGCGCAACAATAGTCTGCAATCATGTAATGTATGCAGGAGTTGCATTGCAAAGATGTAACTGTGCTGTTACTCATCAGTGTTGGGTGTATAGAGATTCCAATTCCGAAGTGAAAATATCCTAATTTGGTCGCTAAGATAGTAGTCAAGGGAACGGGGAAGAGCAAAGAAAGATACTAAACTAATTTTGATACAGTATTTGCTTAAACCTTCAACGCCCGGAAAATGAGACACAATCGATATTCTATTGTTATCCGGCCGCATGCGTCCGCTAGGGCGTTGTTAAATTAAATAGGTTGTGGTAACTACACTTAGAGGACTCCCTCTGCTACTTATTTCGGAATCATTTTAAGAAAAGATATGTTTTCAAATCGCTTATAAGCGAAGATGGTGAAACCATAGCACAAATTATCAAGCTCCTTCAAACTTCCTTTGTACAAAATAATTTGATAATGTTAGTAAATGATTGCGTTCGTCTAGACTGCAAGAAATCTGTGCCACCTCGAAGTCGTTGCTCCTGCGCGCCTGTTGCATACCAAGCGGCGCGTGAGTCGACTGCGCGTAGCTGTGCAATCGATGCTATTCACCCGAGCAAAGATGTAGAGATAAGGGAGCACTAGTTTATATTCTAGGCTATTTTAAACTGATATCATGTGCCACGGTTGAAAACGAGGCATCTTTTTAGTCGTACCATTTGTCGCTTTTGCCAAACTTATGTCGCAGCATCTTTTAAGAATGGAAACAGATTTTTTCGGATAAATTTAAAGAAGGCTATCTAAAACTTATTTCAAAACTTATTTCTGCTAATGTTAGAGATAGTCTCCGGAAAACTTTTGAAGATGAACAATTCATCGAGTCCAAATAACAGGTAAAACAAAAAGAATGCGTTTTAGCACAAGAAATAAATAATAAGAAATAATTAGAAAGAGGAATCATTTAATGATAAATGATTTCTATAATATCATTTATAGCGTTATTTATCTTACTCATATTATCCAAATTACAAGTACAACGTCTAGGTTGTAAGCATAACGTGTAAAAGAAATAAATAATGAATTCACTTTATACGCATCTTCACGTAGTTTCGTCATTTTCCAAACCCACAACAACAAATTCTACTGCAACCAACATCAATATTAAGTACACGAATAGGGTTTTCTGGGGTGTGCAAATAACTCTTGCTGACCTACTCTACTCAGCCTTGCCCATTGACATAACATTATGCGTGCCTACTGAGAAACGATGACGTCACGTAAAAGTAGGCTTCTGACCTGAGTAAGCAGAAAAATAAATGCAGGAAAACTATTCTTTAAAAAACTTCCTCGCTTATTATTATTAAATACTAATCTGTTTAAAAATACGCTAGCCTCTTCTTCTTCTCCAGCTTCAAGTCACCCACTGACGTGTGTCTGAAATGCATGAAAGCTTTTTGAAAACTATGTTTCTATTTAAATAAATTAATGCTTGAACAATTTCACACAGCGCCATCTAGCCCCAAACTATGCAAAGCTTGTAATATGGGTGCTAGTCAACTGATATACTACTAATATACTTTTTAAATATATTCTTATTATACATAGTAACACCCAGACCCCTCACAGAAATTAAAATTCATCATTTCAATTTCTGCCCGGCCGGGAATCGAACCCGGGACCTCTTGCGTGGTAGACCTGCATGTTGACCTCTGCACCACTAAGGTCGTCAAAATTTACTTACCGCTTGGGTTTTTATTATTTACATTTTTATGTGGATCAGATTCCCTTAACTATAAAACCAAATAAAGTATAAAAGTCCATAATTTTGAGAAAAGTGATATTTTCCTGATATGTCATGAGACTAATTAACCATCCTTAAAAAGGTGCTGAGAATTCGGGAAATTAACAATAGTTTTTTTTATCTACAAAGGGATAGTGCTTACTGGCCTTCACCTCACCTGATGTTAAATGACGATAAGGACAAAAGTATAAGCGCCCTACACCTGCTATTTGTTGATGGCTGAATAAGCTGAATATTATGACCTTCTTAAAATGTAACCTTATTCTAATGCAAATAAACGAATTTCTATTTCTATTGTTATGGCGTCAGACTTAAGTGAGATGGTGGTAGCTAGCCAGAAAATAAGCTCTACCACCAACCAAACCGAGCACAAATTGTATCCCCCTCCTGGGAATAGAACCCGGGACCCCTGCGTCTTACACGGGTGGGTGAACCACTAGACCACAGAGGCGCTTAGAATGGGCGGTCATAATAATAAGTTACATCGCGCGCGGAAACCTTTGATGATTTTCAGTGATACATGTAAAACAAACAACGTTTGAGCTGTTATCCGTAATACGAGTACGATATACTTAAGTAGGTGATCCAAGTGCATCAGGTTGCATTCTGATCTGCCTTCAGTATATGGAACAAGGAGAGCAGCTAGGTGATATACGGAGGCCTTATTATATATACTTAAGCTTATATTGTTAAATGCTCATAAAATTGTGTCATATTTTATATCAGATGAAAACTTGTCTGAAAACAAGATTACACACAACAACAATTTGTAACACTACCAATATAAACGATTTTCAGCAGCTTAACATGGAGTTTTCAAAGGTTAGGTATAGCGAGAAAAGTTTCAGGCCCTTTCAGTTCAGACACAATCATCCCATCACCATATGCGGTGGCCACTATATTAGAAACTATACAATTGTTAAAGTTAGGGCATCAGAAAGTAAGTTAAGAAAAGATTTTCCTTATGTTTCAGGCCCTTTCAGGTAAGACACAATCATCCCGTCACCATATGTGGTGGCCACTATTTTAGAAGCTATAAAATTGTTAAACCTTTTAGGGAATCAGAAAGTAAGATAAGGGGTTTTTTTTCTATGATTATAAGATGAAAAAGCTGTCATACTTTTCCTGTATTCATTCGACATTTGATTTTGTATTGAATTTATAAATAGTCAATTATTGTGATTATTATTATGATATGGTAGTAAGTAAATATTATATAGGTACTTCAACTCATGACTGTTTCCTGTCTAAGTGGATGTGTTCTGAGAACTTTCGATTCCGGTCGGTGATTTGCATTTGCACACTTGGACCCTCGTCACGACTAAAATGTTTCGGGTGAATGGCCGCCATCGCCACATAACACTGCGATTTCTTATTTACTGTACAATTTTTGTTTATCGACTCTTTCGTTAAATTCCTTTATTTTCGACTGCAGTACGATCTAGACACGATAATATTCACCTATCATTTCCATAATTATTATAAGTACGGTTCATTCATCCAAAAGCGAAGGTCGCTTCTAACGATAAGTTACAATTTATGTGTTTTATGATGAGAGAATAAATAATGTAACTACTTATGAAAATTCAAGGAATATACCTACTTATGCTAAGTGTTGTAATAATGATTATCCTTTATCTGGCAACAAGAAATAAGTTAAATGTTGACAAATAGGTTCCTCTATCATTATTTTAGAAAATAAACAGAAATTACGTGTTGCATTGCAATCTTGAAAAAAGTTTATTATTATATTATAAAATAATTGCTGAAAGTTATTGCTTTTCTTGTTGATTTAATATAGAAATAGAAAAAGTTACAATTATAAATATTCTGATATAAGTAACTTTTTTTTGTATACCGGAGAAAATACCCCCCTGCAGGTGAGCAGGTGCTTTGCGCTGCGGTCCCCCCACAACCACCTCCTGTGATCTCATTCAGCCCCAATGGCTTGATAGGATCCCGAGAGGGGGAATACCCACCATAAATTCCGGTAGGTACTTGCCCTCGCGCCGTCGGTTGGCCCTGAGGGATCCTTGTAGGAATCTCCTTCTATAAGTACCTGTGCAATCAATGTAAGCATAATACTAGTATAGTATTATGTGGTATTATATTATCTATGGTATAATCAACTCGGACCTCACTACAAATATTTAGATTGGACTATAACACTTACACTATTAATTATTTTGTGCTATAACTATCGATAGTAACGACTATGAGCCTATATAAAGAAGTAATTGAATACCGGATTAATTTAAAAATAAAGCCTGAAGCTACAATTGGTATCAATAACTCGAAAACGTAACTCATGAACTACTTTCTTTCAAATTATGTAAGCTATAATTTTTGGTGTAGATACAGTCGTTTATTACAATTTTGATTAAAAATTCTCACCCATTAATATCGTATAGGTATTTTATTTTTATATAAAAATACTTTTAATAAAAACAACAATTTTATTATTAAAAAAACATGCGTCGAAAACATTGACAAGGGTTTGCAAATGAAGATTCAGTGAAAAGTGGTCATATAAAGTACTCCTATGTTCATGTTCAAAAGCTTAACTTCCACGAAGCCACCGGATAATAATAATAAACACTTTAAATATGGGAATTAACATGTTCTGATCCTAATAATGTTATAGAAAAAAGATTGAAATAAACACGAAACGTAAGCATAAAACAACGTTTTCAACTTGACGACCTCCTTGTCGAGTGGCTTTGTACACCGGGTTTCAAGGTGTCGCCATCTCTGAGGTCCCGGGTTCGATCCCCGGTTGGGTCAATTTAGAAAACGAACTTTTCTATATTGGTTCAGGTCTGGCTGTTTGTGATACCACCGTTGTCTCCGATTTCTATAACACAAGTGCTTTAGCTACTTACTTTGGAATCGGAGCAATGTATGTGATGTTGTCAAATATTTATTTATTTATTTAACTCGCAGCGGCAGCGGCAGCGGCAGGCAGTGCTTTGATATCCTCGATTCGGCATATGCGTCGCCAAAAAGTTGTCATGCGTTACGTTTAATATAAGCACCGAAGCTTAATTATACAAAGCTATCGGTACCATTGTCACATCTACTCATAAATCAGTATTAGAATGGGTTCCCGTCGCTAAATAGCCTAATTGACGTGTCGTCGAATTAAAATTCGGGTCGAGTTCCTGCAGGACCATCCCATGCAATCCATTGTTCGGGAGTTCCGTTACTTTGCATCGTGTTCTTGCATTTTAATATACCATTTTATTATAAGTGTCCCTACGCTCCCATTTTTGCTGTAGAATGTGGTGTAGCTATTAACCTTCGGGCTACACGTTCGAAACCATACCGTAAATAGACATTTGATGATTATTTAATAAGTAATACTGACCACTCAATTTGTCACTAAAATGTTTGTTTTCGATTCTAATAAATAATGTTACCGCTAGAGTAGGGAATGCGTTAATGTGCGCATTAACTGGGTAATCTGCAGATTACCAGGAACGATCACATTTAAATTAGCGACCATTCCAACAGGAGAGTGAATAAACCCCAAGAGGTGTGGGTGTTTTTGTCGATGAAATTCGGTGTATTTTACGCCTTTTAAATTATCACCAGTACAAGACCAAAGACATTGTAAAATCAATCGTTCCATAGAGCGATGGCAAAGGTATACGCGTTGAGAGAAGGGTGTTCCTTCCCGTAAGAGCGGAAGTGACGCAACACCCATGGCTTACATGTTCCGGTTGACATTGGCAGAGTCGCGAGGCCGCTAGCTGTCACTCCTCCACGAGGAAGGAGAGCGTGTCATTACAGGCCACTCAGGTTAATAAGACCATGTAGGCATTGCATATTATTATTTTATGTTAATTAAGAATCTAATGAAACATACCGGAGGTCGTCGGAAATGGAACAGAATGTACTACGTAGCAATCAGTGGTTCGTTTTAGCGTCCGTACTTTAAGAGTTAATTTGTTATTTTGTTCTTTGTAAATTCTTTGAACTTTATATTAGTACCTAACCTACCTGACCACTTGTATGCACTGAAGCAATACATGGGGAATGTCTGAAAAATCAAATTGACTGATTTATTTTTATAGTTAGGAATAAGCTTCCTTATTAATAGAAAAAAGTTTCAGAATTTTTGGAGAGCGGGAGTAACAGCAGAATAGAGATGATTCCTTAGCTACCACCTGCCACAACCACAACCGCAAATATATATATATAATAATAAATTATATAAATATATATGATATATAGGTACTATCGACAACACTTCCGCTTTACCACTCCTAATCTCCTAATGTTAAAACCCGCTTGCACGGCGCGCCGCGCACGATTTTTTCTGCAAAGTGGTAAAGCAGGTGATAGTAAAATTAGACAGGAGTTGCCGATCCTATTTAAAAAAAAGTTCAACACAAAATGTCAAAATTGTGTCAAAACTCTATTTTAATACATGTTGTGGTTGTGGTCACGCAACCAAAAATTCAGAAACTTTTTCTATTGATTAGGGAGCGATTCCTACCTATGAGAAAAAAATCAGCCAATCTGTTTTTTTCCAGACATTCTCCATTGCATTGCTACATACCAAAACCCAAGGTAGAATAAAAATGCAGTAAAATTTTCAACCACCGTGAGGATATCATAGTTTTTGGACATGGAAGATTGTAAGATTTTTATAAGCAGCTATGTGAATAGATTACAACTACAAAATAGGAATGGGATTATAAATGAAAATAGCCAAAAGCAACATTTTAATAAATTTAAGCTGACTTAAAATAATATTACAGCTTAAGTTTTCTTCATGCTTTGATATCACACTTTCATTTTTTTTTACCTATATTGAAACTTTTTTGTTCAATAGTAAGTTTCCAGTAAATATCTGATCGCCGCACTTAAAGCAGCAGCGGCGACAGACGTGACATGTCCGTCGCACACGCCGCCCAGTAGTCTGTGGTCACTCTTGGCCAGTTTCCAGCTGTTGTACGTGGGTTTTGTGGTGTTTGCCGTTTTGGAGGCATCGGCCACAGTAGCCCCGAAGCATCCATAGGAAGACTGGAATTGGAGACTCTTTGATAGCCAGGCCTGTCTGAGGAACTGCACGTGGCCGTCCAACGCGCACAGAGTAACTGAAAAACAAGGACTACAAATATAGGTAATTACCAAGACTATGAAATATCAGCATCTATTTATATGCCCAGAATATTACACCTGACTTACTGAGAAATAGTTATAGCTAATTGGTTATTGGACTAATCCCTATAAAAAAAAGTAAACGGCTTAAGCATTTATGGTTTTGAATAGGTCCTATAATACAATTTAATACTTACAATTTTAATGATAAAAATTAAGAAAGTGTTTAACCTACGACTGGTACTTACTAAATTCAAGAATCAAGTCAATTATTTCATATCCTTGAGTAGTCACAAATTGAATCTCATCGTAAGCTATCTTACATAACTCTTCAGATAACATCCTGTCCTTGTCTGAAGAAAATATGTGGCAGCCCCGAGCTAGTCGAGCGTTTAAAAGTAACAAAATTCTGTAAAAAGAAATTGAGCATGATCACAAAAACTAAGTTTGAGAAGCTGTGGTATTTGAAGTTAGAAATGGCAAACTTTTACGTAATCTGGGTCCTATTTAATGAACGTGACAATTTGGGGACACTTACCTATGCGATAAACTATATCCAAAGTTAGTGCCTCGCTCGAGTGCGTAATAACAAGAGTCGATCAAGGCACACTTTGCTGACGTCCTCAACTGGTGGTCAATGTTACTAGCCAGTGATCGAAAACACAAGTCTAAAATTAAATAAATAAATATTTGATAACATCACATACATAGCTCCGATTCCAAAGTACCTAAGTAGCTAAAGCACTTGTGTTATGAAAATCAGAGACAACGGTGGTATCACAAACACCCAGACCTGAGCCAATAGAGAAAAGTTCGTTTTCTAAATTGACCCAACCGGGGATCGAACCCGGGACCTCAGAGATGGCGACACCTTGAAAACCGGTGTACAAAGCCACTCGACCACGGAGGTCGAATTAAAAAACATTTTTCGCTAAAGCTAAGTGATTACTGATTAATTATTATATACATTTATTGATTTAGTTTATTTTGGCAGCAAACAGTCACGTATAATAAATAATAATTTTATTGACAAACAATTCTATAAACATTCATAAAAAAACCGTTGACTTGAGAACTTCCTCCTTTTTTTGAAGTCGGTTAAAAAATACTTACAGTACCGAAAAGCTAAAAATATCAAGACTATTTCCCTCTAGTCACTAGAGGCCATGTCAAATGCTTTTTTTACTAGTCTAGGAATCGAATCTTTAATAAAACATCTTAAAAGGCCGGACCCGAATTTAACCATTTTTTATGTTGGCAAAAAAAAACACAATTGCTACTACCTGGTAAACGTTCCTATGTACTCTACAAAAATTTATAGAGTTAAAGCATTAAGTACCATATTATTAAAAAAAAAACTTTAAAACCTTGACTGATTGCAACGTGTCATACTATTTTTTTAACCAGTCGGAGGGGTCTTTACGGTCGGATGTAAAATAATAAACACATAGATAAATTTGTTAAAAGAATTTTGAGATTTTAGCATACACAATGCTATTTTTATATAATACTGAATAATATACTAGAAAAAATACGACTCGCGCCAGATCATGTTCTCGGATGGGAATCAAACCCGCGACCATTGGATATCCGGTCCAATGCTCTGACCGCTGAGCTACCGAGTCACTAGTGGGAACGTCGAATTTCTTCTAGTATGTCAACTCTTTCGCTGCAAGCGCCATCTCACCAATGCACAAATTCGACGTTCCCACAAGTGACTCAGTAGCTCAGCGGTCAGAGCATTGATCTAGTGCGAATCGTATTTTTTCTAGTATATTATTTAGTATTGTTAAAAGAAGTTAATTATAATCCTATAACACATTGTATCACTTTATGGAAATAAACAATTTGTTTATTATTATTTATTATGAAAGCAACATTATATTTTAAGGGATAATAAAATTAACTGACTTGACATTTCTGTTTTGAAAATTCAGAGAAGTTTATAAAAAAACTGGCCAAGTGCGTGTCGGGCCACGCGTAGTATAGGGTTCCGCTGTTACCTCATACTAGAACTATATGGCTATGAACTTATATTTAATTCCTGTTTTACACAAATAACTAAGTAATTACATAACTAACGACTATAACTAAGTAATTTAAAGTATAACTTTTCCATTATTTTGTAAGTTGATCGACTTACTCTTTAATTTTTAAAGCCTACCTAGTAGTGATAGTTCTCCTTTTAACTTCATTATATTTACTACTGTCCTGAATTTTTCTGCCACCCTTAAATAAAATTGTGTTTTGCTTTTGGGGTTGATTATGAAAAACATAGTCTATTTGCGTCTAGGGTTGTCAGTCACTTTGCAATTTTCCATGCAAAAAAAGTCTCAGGCATGCGGTAATTTTTAAGGGTTTTTAATATTTTTCCGAGGTTGTAAACATAGTACTTTATTACCATATTCGGCTTTATAAGGTTATTACCAAACACACTGTATAATGTAATTATGACTCAACAACCTTTGCTAAAGTCAATACCTACTATAGCTCTCAAATTCTGATCACTATTGGCCCTACAATTTCTAAGCGGAAATTTAAAAACATAAACTGCAATGTACGGAGGGCTCACAGAGGAGCACAACCAAAACACTTAGTTGTTGACATAATAATTAAAAAAAAACTGTATACTCTGAATAAAGGCTATAATAATTATGAAACTACAATAATGTTCCCTCATTGTTTAAACCTAAACGTAATGCTTAATTCATCAACTTTATTAATTACTCGGAAGAATGTGGCATTATCAGTTTCACTTTTCCATTGTTTCACGACGGCTTTGAGATGTCTTCACCAGCTTGTTAATCGATTGATAGGGAAAAACATTCGCTACTTTTTCATTGAACTTTTTATACCACCTTTGTTTATGACACAATTTATAGAAAACTAGCGGCCGCCCGCGACTTCGTCTGCGAGAAAAGGTTTTTGGTATCCCTCGGGAACAATACCGAAGACGTGAAGTTAAGACGTGAAGGCGTAACAAACAAACAAACAAAGGACTTTCGCATTTATAATATTACTAGTGGACCCTGAGAACTTCGTATCACCTATAATTTAATGATTATCAATTTTACCTTGAGAACCAGCGCCATCTTTTCAATTAGTAAGTTAACAACAAAGCAGCTGAATACTAAAACGAAAGCAACACGACGGTCCTGTTATCATAACTAAGATCATTATTCAGACTAAAACCTTTTTATCAAAAGTTAGCTGTCAAAAGTAACCCGAAATGGCGATTCCCATACAAAATAGCCAATGTTTATAATGCATTTCATTGAATATTCGCTATTACGCTAGTATAAAATATTATAGTAAAGATACAAAACATTTTGTACATCACCTTTGTTTACGTATGAAACAACTTTAAAGCAACAACTTATAACACTAAATTAATTGACCAAGCGCGAAGCGCGAGTGAAGCCATCAATAATAATAAGACGAAGCCATAAGCCATACTCCTTGTTTGTAACATATGAAATAAACAGTTTTATATATTTTTTTTTAAAGCATCTCCGTTTCAGCTTAGACAAAAATGGTTTCGTATGTCCTTCCGGTGTCCGGCTGTCCGTTTGTCGTATTTCTCAACCGATTCTCGTGAATAAATTTTTGTCGATTCAGTTTTTCCAAATTTTTCAAAACGGTTGAGATACCTATGAGGAAAAATCATATTTCAGCCATTCCAAAAAAAACTGTCAAGATCGAGTCCGTCTCGCGCACCGTATTTCCGTACCATCATTCTAAAAAAGATTACTATTTAGAGACATCGTTTTATTTTTCCTGTAATCTTTACATACACTTTATCACATAAAATAATTTCAGATTTTTCTGTATTCAAATTTCGGAGATAAGGGGGGAACGGTATTTTTTTTACATTTCTTTTTAAAGTCGAAAAATAAATCAGAAATTAATGTTAGAGAATATGCAAGCAGCGCTCTTTCATATAGTAACCCTTATGCCCTAGTAGTCTCACTTCGAATTTTTAAGACACCCTTTCAGTCTTTTTTGCAGAAAAAATATAAATATTTTGATTTCTCTCTTATTTGCAAAATAGTTAGGCAAACGTCATCTAAAACTATTCCAAATTTCAAGTTGATAGCATTAGTAGTTCTCGAGATATCCAGCTGTGACAGACAGACAGACTGACTCGCACCATAAGGGTTCCTTTTTACCATTTTAGTACGGAACTCTAATGACACAAACGCGAGGTCTACAACTCACAGAACCACTAGTTATTACTTACTTACCTTGAATCTTATTTGTATATTACCCTATGTTCGTAAATAACATAATAATATTGATAGGTCATAGGTGTAACTTCCCCTTGCTACAGTACTAGGTGGCGCTTCATATCATGAAGAAATAGTGCTATTGCCAGTATTTCCCCATCTCTAGCAATTAGCTATTACTTAGCTTATATGAAAATGCAAAATGTATAATACTGACATAGAATAAGGTTCTGATTATTAACAAAATATGGACTTAGATATGTCTGAAATAAACAAATTATTACTTTTAATAACTAACTCATTTGGTATTTTGTCATCATTAAATATTTTCGATTTTTTTTAACGATTCAAACATTGTACTGGTCCAAGTAATCAAGAATTTTAGGATTTACGTACGCTTTTGCTCTTTCATCCCACAAATGGTTATGATGACTCCACTTCTTAATTGGCACTACGTAGTTTTCTACTAGATTCGGCAATTTAGAAACCAACGTCTCCACATCCTTCAGAGATGAGAACGAATCAGTTTTACCACATATTAACACCACCGGCGAAGTAATTTGCGACACATTATACTCCGGTGGCTTTCGAGCTTTGTATCTTCTCATATTTCCAACAATTCCTTCGTCGAATCTTTTGAACTGTGTTGATATTATCAACTGTCCATAGTGAGCTACACTTTTAGTTGAAGCTCCACTTAATAAATGCCCAAAAGCAGTTTTTAGAACTTTTATTTGAATGCTCCCCGGTTCTAGTCCTGTAGCAATCGTCAAAGCAGCGCTACACGTGGCATCCGGTGCAAATTGACAAAGTATTTCTGCTAATAAGTGTGTTAATTGATGTTTTGCAAATATTTCTCTGAATCCCGCTTCATCCAATAGTTCTTGTACTTGTCTGGATTTTGGAGCCAAGGCTCTTGGCACTGGACTGTAACTATTTGTCATCCATGCCACAGGAGCTATTTGTATCGATAGCTGTAACTTTTGGTTGTATTCGGGTCGTAGAGATGCCATCGCGAAAAAATCTGTAGTGCCTTGGGAATGCCCCGCGAAGAAAACCTTCGGTGTACCAGTCACTCGTGTTATGTAATCAATTATTGCTGGAACATCGAAATTTCCATGTTCATCGAAGGAGTAATCCCAGTATTCGACGTCTTTGTTTGGATCTAGCGTCTTATGTCGACGGGAGTATACGTTTCCTCGGAGGTTTGCAGCCCATACATCATAGCAATTCTTGGCTAAGACGTATCCAAGTCCGAGTTCTGTTCCAGGCACAATCCACACGTCGGAGCTGTCGAATAGTCCGTGCACCAGCAAAACAGGGTATAACTTACGATTGTTTTTGCACTTGGGTAAAATTCTGAAGGTGGTTAGAATGTAACCATCTTCAGTGGTGATAGTGTGTTCTTCAGATCGGTAGCCATATTTTGTCACCAGTTCAGTGAAGTTCAGGTATATGTCTTCATTGAACCCCAAGGCCATTTTGAGTTCTCTGGCCTCCGGTAACCAATACGTCGCAAGTCTATTCGCACGTGTAGGCCCCAACGTGCTGACATTGTTAACTGATAATATTACACTCAGTATTATTGTAACACTCCGGAGCAATTCCATTGATTCTGTTTACTTCTTATGCGGAAAGATAACAATTCTTTGTTGGCATTGTGAACCAGTATCCAGTTTTATAACTTACGCTTGACCTTTGATGAAGGTTTTAAAACAGCTCATGTTATACGATCGAATAAAAACAGTTTATCAATAAATTAATAATAATTTTAATACAAAATTATATATAGAGTTTGGACAACAAAATTGACTTTACTATTAAATGGCTACAATTATGGTTAACTTATTATTTTTTATTTAAAACAACTGGTGGTATTTAAATGAATTTACTTTAGAGATAGTAGCCAGCCAGTAAAAATGACGACAGAAATGTAAAATAGTGATAGCCAACTAAAAAAAAAAGCTTTTAAAAAAAGAAAGACCCCCTTCAAAACCTTAAAAACAGCTCTAAAAAGCAAGAAATAATGTTCAAATCAAGTATTTCAAATAAACGTCTAGGTATTGAAGTCGGGTGGGGCCCGAGGTGATTTTTTACTTTTATAATTGTGTCTTTTCAATAAGAATTGTATGTTAGAAATAAAACACTTTTTACGGATTACAGCGCGTATATTATTAATTCAGGTGTTGTTTTGGAATTATTTAGTTTGTATTTATTGGTTTTTTAGAATTCCCGACGTTTCGACACCTTTCCAGGGGCCGTGGTCACGGGAGGACTCCTCCCGTGACCACCATGAACTGTACGCGCGAAAATCTTAGAAGTGTATAAGAATTGTATGTTTTTGTTCTAAAAGCCCCACCTGACTTCCGACATACACAGTTTTATTATAAGTATAGATATAAGTTGATAAAAAAATCTTACGTTGGATTTGCATTCATTCGTCATTGACAACAAAAACTTTTGATAATCACGTTTTTATTCGTAAGTTCGATCCTATAAATAGCACGTAAATCTTTCATGAATATGCACTGACAAGCACAAATAACTACATAGACCCGAGTTCACCAACTACTTAAACAGCCGATTAATTTTTAACCATCAGTTTTTGACATCCATACATAATAACGTCAAAAACAGACGGTTAAAACTTAATCAGCTGTTTGTGTTGGTGAACTTCAGCCTTAGACACTAACAATAGATGATGACATTGCGAAAAATCTCATGATAGCTCTTGAACTCAAGTCAAAGGAACATTGATGTGTATTATTTAATCATGAGTAAGATTATTTTATAAATAAAACTATTTTTAATTAACTTCCTACTTTTTGTTCCATGAATGAAGTTTTCTTTACTAGTTTATGAAATATCGTCGTTTATGTAAGTGACTAGTTATTTTCGCTCGTCAGTACCTAGTTATACCTAAGTAACATCACAGATAATAATATATTACTATCGGAACATATACTTACTTAGATCGCGTCATGTAAGAAGACCGCTGAACAACTTGTTTATGACCGACAGCCTTCGATCATATAAATCAGGGGTCTCCAAACTACGGCCCGCGGGCCAGCTCCGGCCAGCGAGCACCAACAATCCGGCCCGCGGAAGCGGTCCGTATCGTACCAACATACTGTTATTTACTGTATGTTGGTACGATAAGCTAGCTAGGTTCTGGCCCTTGGGGCTTCGTGGAGGAGTTAGTCTGGCCCTTAGGCTAAAAAGTTTGGCGACCCATGATATAAATAAACCCACAGAGGTCTTTTTACGTGAAGCCCTACTATACCTGACAATTCTGGCGTAGGGGTATTCTTGCGAAGTTCTTTGATTTTCTTTATGTACACGTATATCGAGGAAAGTTTACCTTTCCCCGCGCCATACCACTGTTCATTTTTTTTCCAATTCGCATATCTATACCGGTGAACCCGAGAAATCCATTTGGCGTCATTTGTGAACAAAGATGATACTAAAAACACATAAACGCTACTTAGGTTAGGATATATAATTACTGTGAGACTGTGACATTTTTTTCGTATGTAAAAAAAAATAAGCCTTATCTTAAAATTAATATTGGACTTCATCACATACATTGCTTTGATTACAAAGTAAATTAAAAACACTTTGTTAGGGAATCAGAAACAATGACGGTACTACAATCACCCAGACCTCGCGTTAATTCTGAACGACACAACCGAAACCTTTATCATTAAAGTAGGTTATATTTTCCGAAAAATCTTTGCTTTAGCTTTAGAATTTATACCTCAAGTGGCGCCCTAATCTATAATATAAAAATGAATCGCAAAATGTGTTGCTAAGCGCATAACTCAACAACGCCTGGACCAATTTGGCCAATTCTTTTTTTAAAATGTTCGTTGAAGTTCAAGGATGGTTTTTACGGCGAGAAAAATTCGAATAAGGGTGATGGGAGAATTTTTTCGAACAAAAAACTGTCACATTACAAATCTTTTTGACAGGACGAAGTCTGTCGGGTCCGCTAGTTTTAATTAAATTTATTGCTCGATAAGTACATAATGTATCGAAAATTCACATGTACAGATTGAAGCTAAGGTTCTATAGTCTATTTACACTTTTAGCACTTTTGCGAACTACTACTACAACGAACAAAATTTTACTGAGGTTATTGTTTGTAAATAAACTATAGAACCTTAGCTTCAATCTGTACATGTGAATTTTCGATACATTATGTACTTAGCGAGCAATAACTTTAATTAAAATGAGAGCGCCACTTGAGGTATATAGGCGCCTTAGGCATAGCTTTCAACAGTTTTAATAAACTAAAGCGAGTTTTTGTCTGTAAAAGAAACTGAAACTGTACTTCACTATTAAGTATTGGTTTAACCCTTGAAAATTAGCGCGATTGGGCCCCTGAGACAATCGTCAGTACTATACTAATTCTGTGACAATAGAAAAAAGGTTGTTTTCTAGATCGACACAACGGGGGATCGAAGTTAACAAAAAAAATAAACATACTAATGAATAAATATTTTCGTAAAACTCACTCATTTTGTTTAATCCTTCCGAAGAGTCCTGATTTCGGTGAACCATGGATTCAAAATATTGGATAAGCTTATTATTATCATCCAACAAAAGTTTTAGAAAATGTGATAACTTCTTTGGCAATCTTTTATATTTTTTCTCTAAAGCCAACTTTAAGTTTACTGAAAAATTAAAATGAAACATCTAAATTATTTTAGAATAAACTTTTATTTGTTAACTAGGTATCTACTCCAAAAAGTATTGTACTCCAAGTTGTATTGGTAAAGGATTTTAATTTTTACCTTACAGTTTTCCTACTACAGTTAATTATTAATATAATTGTATTATATCTTTTGCTTACCGTTCGTCAAAAATAAACCAAACTCTAAATTCATATCTATATGTAACTTATTTTTTGAACAGAACTCTATAATCCTTCTCAGCGCTTCCATATAATCGTACAGGTCGCCTTTCTGCGACAGAATTTCATCCGGAGCACCGTAATTCAATTCATCAAAATGGACACCATGATAAGCATCAAGACTTAATAAACAGTAATTAACTAAAACACTGAACGAAACCACTACCAGCGAACGGAACATACTAACAATTTTCAGCACATTTCTCCTTCGTGACTCTACCTACAACTTTCTAAAGGAAACTGTCGTATCCCTGAAAATGCCCGCCCTTTTTATGTGTAAAGGCAGGGATTATGTTACTCTCTTACTCTCCCGATATAATTTCACCCACAAGGATTCCAAATGTACGTTATAAATCTCACTTTTTAATGGAAAAGACAAAAAACACTGAATAAGCATGAAATCCATTGATTTTAATTACACGCTGATCCTCATTTACTAACAGAGAGACAATGGTTTGATATGAGTAGGTACTGATGTTTGTTTTTTAGAAAAATAAACAAACATTTTCAACAATGCTAACCAAGAGAACAAATGGAAGTGATGTGATTATTCTAATTTTTATACTACCTGCTCGTCAATGGCATATTATGTGTCATGCAAACTATCCTAAAGTAAGTCATTTCAGCCCCACGGTCTAGCGGGGTCATAATGTCGTACTGAATATCATTTTTCCCTATGGGGAATAATGTGATTTGAATTTGGAATGCCACCCATGTAGTCGTGCTTGATCGAGGTTGGTTTCAAAAATGTTTAGGTGCAATGAGATTTTATTCTGAGTAAGGCTCTATGTTATCATTTTCTTTGCACTGCCTACAAATTAAAAAAAAGAAATACATGAAAACTTTTTACGAAATTCATTTTAACCCGCGCACCAAGAAGGATTTATTCGAATGTCGAACTGACCACTACAGAAAAGTCGACAAAAAAAAATACTAAAATTCTTTCTTTAAAACAGTCATTGGTTTCAATTGCCTCGCAGGTACTCGAAACTCGACACTCGACACTTGACACTCGACACTCGACACTTGACACTCGACACTCGACATGCGACACTCGACAGTTGACACTCGACACTCGACATTTGACACTCGGCAGTCGACACTCGACACTCGACATTTGACACTCGGCAGTCGACACTTGACACTCGACACTCGGCACTCGTCACTCGACATGCAACACTCGACACTTGACACTCGACACTCGTAACTCGACACTCGTCACTCGACACTCGACACTCGACACTCGACACTCGACACTCGACACTCGACACTCGACACTCGACACTCGACACTCGACACTCGACACTCGACACTCGACACTCGACACTCGACACTCGACACTCGACACTCGACACTCGACACTCGACACTCGACACTCGACACTCGACACTCGACACTCGACACTCGACACTCGACACTCGACACTCGACACTCGACACTCGACACTCGACACTCGACACTCGACACTCGACACTCGACACTCGACACTCGACACTCGACACTCGACACTCGACACTCGACACTCGACACTCGACACTCGACACTCGACACTTGACACTCGACACTCGACACTCGACACTTGACTTTCGACACTCGACACTCGACACTCTACACTCGACACTCGACACTTGACACTTGACGCTTGACACTCAACACTCGACACCAGACACTCGACACTCAACACTCTACACTCGACACTCGACACTCGACACTCGACACTCGAGTGTCAAGTGTCGAGTGTCGAATGTCGAGTGTCGACTATCAAGTGTCGAGTGTCGAGTGTCGAGTGTCGAGTGTCGAGTGTTGAGTGTCGAGTGCTGAGTGTCGAGTGTCGAGTGTCAAGTGTCGAGTGTCGAGTGTCGAGTATCGAGTGTCGAGTGTCGAGTGTCTAGTGTCGAGTGTCAAGTGTCGAGTGTCGAGTGTCGAGTGTCGAGTGTCGAGTGTCTAGTGTCGAGTGTCAAGTGTCGAGCGTCGAGTGTCGAGTGTCAAGTGTCGAGTGTCAAGTGTCGAGTGTCGAGTGTCAAGTGTCGAGTGTCAAGTTGTCACCGTTGTCTCTGATTTCCATAACACAAATGCTTTAGCTACTTACTTCGGAATCGGAGCAATCTATGTGATGTTGTCAAATATTCATTTATTATTTATTTTGTATGGGAATCGCCATTTCGGGTTACTTTTGACAGCTTACTTTTGATAAAGAGGTTCTAGTCTGAATTATGATCTTAGTAATGATAAAAGAGCCGTAGTGTTGCTTTCGTTTTAGTGTTCGGCAGCTTCGTTATTAACTTACTAATTAAAAAGATAGCGCTAGTTCTCAAGGTAAAATTGATAATTATTAAATTGTAGGTAATACGAAGTTCACAGGGTCCACTAGTATCAACATATAAACATTGTAATCAATCAATGAGTTTGTACGGAACCCTCGGTGGGCAAATCCGATTCGCACTTGCCCGGTTTTTTTAATTTTACATTAGTTTTTACTAAAGTCTTTGTCTATCTATTTATTTGCCTACATTAAACAAAATACAAATACATTGCGAGAAAAGTTTATTAAAAAGAAATGGCGTTATCTGTAAGGCTCTTGGTAAGTTATTGCGGGATAAGGCTCGCCGCGGGCGGTTCAGTCACCATGATTGTTTTTGTTCTCTGAGGCAACATAAATAATTATTAGAAGCTTTGGATTCTATATACAGGATGTTACAAAACAACCCGCAATGCCGAATATGGAAGATAAGGACCATCAAACTAAACAACTTTCATTGTAGGAATAGGACCAACCCTGAAATCACGAAAAAAAACAGCTGTTTCATACATTTTGATATTTTCGTTATTATTTTTTGTATGAAACAGCTGTTATTTATTTTCGCGACTTCAGAGTTGGTCCCATAGTAAAAGTTGTTTGCCCCCTGATTACGTAACTCATTGCTAACAATAATTCTCCGATTGAAATCCTATGAAATAAATTAAATTTGTCAGTTTCAGTGTTATCACTTGAAACTGACAAATTTCTATAGCAATAGAGTTATGAAGTCAGGGGGTGGGTAAACGGTTGATTTTGGAAACGTGAAAAAATTCAGAACGGTAGTAAATCATTATAATGAAGTTAAAAGGTAAAGTATCACTACTAGGTAGGCTTTACCAGTTAAAGAGTACCTAATAGTCGATCAACTTGTATTAATTTATATTTGAAAAGTTTTCGTAGAACAAAGCAGCCCCCTGATTTTGTAACTTTGTTGCAATCAACTCAGACAGAAATCGCAGTTACATTGCTGCTTTAGTAAGAACCAATGTGACAACTATCTTACTTAAAGCAGCAATGTAACTGCGGTTTCAATCGATTTCAATCGTGAATTGTTAGCAACAGCGTAATCATGGGGCAGGACGCCCATTTCTGACCTGTCAAAATGTTGATTTTATCAATAATTGTAGTGTAGGTATAGAGAAGTAATATAGCTCATAAAATTGCATTATAAAAGTTATTTTTAAATTTCTAACAAAAATAAAAATTGGCAGTGGGTATTGTAGGTATAGAAATAAAGAAAATTAATAATAAAGTTGACAATTATACTACAATAATTGTAAACTAAAACATAGCGCTACCTTGCGGCTCAAAGGGCGTAACCACCATTTGGGCCAAAATAAGTTTTGTATACCATCTTATTCAGTTTTTTCTCCGCTATCGAACTGTATATTTAAAGTTCTGAAATGCTGAAAACAATGGTGAATACGACCCCAAAATTCAAGGCTGGCAATGCAGATTTTTTTGTATTTTTAGCTGTAAAAGGCAATCATTATTAGGCATCTTCAAAGTGTTGGACGTAAACGACACTCAAATAAAATTATAGGGCGTAAAAGTCATTTATGAACATCGAATTAACTTAAGAATATACGTTATTATAATACTCTATAACTAATGAGTTAGTAACGTAGAAATGTAATAAAACTGTGTTTCTAGCATTTGTTAATAAGTGATTTGTAGTTTCAATCAATTTGTCTTATTATTTGTTACCTTCTTTGTAACTTGCTCACAATCAAGATTGTTTTGTTATATTATGAAAAAGTTTAGTAGCTTTTTACTCTTGTTTCTTGTTGTAACTAACTATTAAAAATCATTACACAAATCCAATAATAAAAATCTTCCCTAGTTATAGATAACGGTATAGAATACAAGCCTCTGATGGACTAAGGGTTGCCAAATTGACAAAATCTACTAAAAACAGTTGTAAGTATTTTAATATAAACCCAAAAAAATTGAATAAAATAATAACAGAACGATAAAACTACAATTTTAATTTTGAAAGTTGGTGATTACAACCTGTGTTACTAACACAGCAGTGCATTATATAGGGCATAAAAGACATTTATATCTATGTTTGATTTTGTGAGCCGTAGGTATTCACCAGCTAACTTTTAAACTATAAATGTTACTTAAAACGTTATGTTTTAATATTGTATACCACAAAAATTATCGACTTTTGATAAAATAATCATATTTATAGGATCAATAATAACAAAGTTATGACAAATACACAATTTTAATTTTAGATTTTGGCTCTCCTGAAAAGTCGAGTGGTTACGCCTTTTGAGCCGCAAGGTATCGATAGTGATGACTGTTACTATTGCAAATTCTGATTGCCAAATTTAAATTCAACAAATACCTACTAGTGTTCAGCAATCATAGCAACTATTCAAATATAATTTTATTATCATTAAACATCAACTTTAAAAAATGCTATTTGACAGGTCAACGCTTGTATAGGAAGTATTCGTTGTTCGTTCATTGAATAGTTAGGTAAACCTACTTAATTTAAGTCGTTATTGTGTAAAACAAGCAGTTAATATAAGTTTATAACCAAAATGCTAATTTTATAAGGTAAGTAACTACGGAACCATATACTGCGCGTGGCCCGACTCTCACTTGGCCAGTTTTTTTCGCATTCCAAATTTCATCATTAGGCATAATCATTCGTTTACAAGTAGATACTAAGCTAAACAATATTTTGTGCTTAAGCAGTTTAGACCAAAGAAATTCGGCCAAATGAAATTAGGACCAATGACTTTAGGCGAGTCAAAGGACACTCTTATTTTTATTTTAGGCAAGCTATGCTAACACCATCTGCGAATAGTTTTCCTAAATGTTTGCTTTGAGAAAAAAAAACGCAATTTGCCGCTCAAAAAAGGACAGTACTAACATGTCAACATTAGCGGCGGGTATCGGCTAAAAACATTGAAGTTCATGTTAACTGTGTTTTGACAGATGTATGTGATACATTGCTACTTTTCTTTGATAAGTTTTTATTTGTGCCAAAATGAAGGAGCAATGTATAACATACATGTGTCAAAACACAGTTAACATGAACTTCAATGTTTTTAGCCGATAGAGTCCAGCGGCGGTATCAGCTATAAACATTGAAGTTCATGTTAACTGTGTTTTGACAGATGTATGTGATACATTGCTATTTTTCTTTGTTAAGTTGTTATTTGTGCCAAGACGAAGTAGCAATGTATCACATACATTTGTCAAAACACAGTTAACATGAACTTCAATGTTTTTAGCTGCGGCGGTATCAGCTAAAAACATTGAAGTTCATGTTAACTGTGTTTTGACAGATGTATGTGATACATTGCTATTTTTCTTTGTTAAGTTGTTATTTGTGTCAAGACGAAGTAGCAATGTATCACATACATCTGTCAAAACACAGTTAACATGAACTTCAATGTTTTTAGCTGATAGAGCCCCTGATAGAGCCCTCGGAGGTGCGTTCCGTCGCTTCGCTCGAGTGCACTCGAGCGCACTCTAACCGTTCCGTGACTTGGTGAAATTTTACTCTGAGCGCTGTCAGTGCGTAGTTTCACCCGTTCCGTGGCTCAGAGCGCAACAACCAAACAACCACCTAAATCGGTCGTTGAAAACGCTCTGACGTTTATCTTTTGTCATAATGTTAATGTCATTTGACAATATTTTGTATTTTGATGTTTTTGTGACTAAATGTTCATGGTTGCTCCTCAAAAAAACAGATTTTATTTGATTTTGTTTATAGGAATGTTTAAATTATCCGTATTCCAAAATAGACAACGAAAACTTTGTACTTAATGACATCTAAAATTTTTTTAGGTTATAAAAACAACTCGATCGTTCTGTTGCTTGATTGCAACTCAAACGAGTTAAACTTTAACCAAACAACTACACCCAAAACGTCGGAACGCAAACTTGAGGTGCCGTCGTGTGTACCATCTTAGTGCTTTGCTCTGAACCATAGCTACCATTTTCCCTTCCCTAATTCCCTATATAAAAAAAGTACTCTGTGGCTACCATTTTGTGATTTTTGAAGTATCATCGTCGTCCTCGGGAGACGGTTGTTCAGTTTGTGAATTTAGTTTCCTGATTAATACCATATTTTCTTCTGATACACTATGGGCTTAGCAACTATAATCGAAAATGAAGCGCATTTCCAGTCTGAAATGGCTAACGCTGGAACAAAGCTGGTGGTTGTAGACTTCACAGCATCTTGGTTAGTTTAACGATTTGGTTCAAAAATATCGAGTCATCATTTAGATTTTTTGTTATTAAATGGTTAACAATTTCACATGTTTCTTCACTAGGTGTGGGCCATGCCAGCGTATTGCTCCGTTCTTCGAGCAGCTACCGGCTAAGTTCCCCAGGGCTGTGTTCTTAAAAGTGGATGTGGACAGATGCGCGGAGACCGCATCTGCCCAAGGCGTTAGCGCTATGCCTACGTTCCTTTTCTACAGAAACAGAGTCAGTACTAACATGTATTTCCAACTTCAATCTCAATAAAATTACTACAAAGTATTAAAAAACGAATAACATGAGTATTGGGAAATATTTTGAATTTCTTGTTGAAATGCAAGTAGTGTAACATCCTCAACATTTATTATGTATATTTCAGACGAAAATTGATCGGCTACAGGGTGCTGACCCTACAGCGTTAGAAAATAAAGTTAGACAATATTATGGTACAGACGAAGAAGGCGAAGAGGATAATGCTGTCGCTGGACATGTAAGTCATAATAGTAATAATGGTTGGGAGGTCTCAAATTAAAGAATGCACTCTCCCATGATTCCCGTATCAAATTTATTTTCAGATGGATTTAAATACATTCATAACTAAAAGTGAGTGTGAATGTCTGAATGAAGCAGATAACCATCCTATGGTGCATGCCCTGACCAGTGGCGGGGGGTACCTAGCCAGTGACTGTGATGAACAACTCATAATCAACATTACCTTTAATCAAGTAAGTGTATAAACAGTAAATAAACTCCTACAACTTTAATTTCTTATTATTATTTAGAAAGGGGGATGCCAGCGAAGCCCGACAGGTGATCAGTCTCCCCAATCGGAATCATTTCACCCAGTACCCCAAGTCCCCTGAAAGCTGGGGGAGGCGGGTTATCGTTTACCCCACCGGCGTCGGACCCTCGAACCTACCTGTGCTCTTGCAATACCTGCTGAGTTGACTTATCGTTAACTGCTTTAGATCCTCTTCCTTTAGCTTGTCCGCTCCAAAGAGCTCCCAACGCAGCGATGCGTACATCGGGCCTTCTTGGGCTGAACTTATCAACCAACCTGAATTTTGGAGAGTACATTGATTCCATTGCAAAGTGTGCTGCTAAGAAACTGGGCGTCCTTTCTAAGGCTAAGCGGTACTTCACGCCGGACCAACTGCTTTTGTTATACAAAGCGCAGATTCGTCCGTGCATGGAGTACTGTTGCCACCTATGGGATGGTTCTGCTAAGTATCAGCTAGAACTTCTGGAATCGATCGAAAACCGTGCCAGGAAGCTCATTGGAAACTCAGCGTTGACTACAGCGGAACTTCAGAGCCTCAGTCACCGTCGCAAAGTTGCGTGTCTATCGGTTTTTTATAGAATACACTTTGGGGAGTGTGTGAGAGAACTGCACAACCTTGTTCCCCCTGCTCCTTTCCACCATCGTGGAACCAGACGCAGGCTAGCTTATCACCCTTACGTTGTTGACATTCCACCTGTCCGCACTAAACGCTTCGCAGATTCGTTTCTTATGCGAACCGGTAAGGAATGGAATGCGTTGCCTGCCTATGTGTTTCCAGATAACTACAACCTTGGAATCTTCAAGGCCAGAGTGAACAGGCATCTCCTGGGCAAGCATGCAACATCTTAGACCACATCCTGTTAATTTAAACAAGATGGTGGTCAAATGCCTGCCTAGTTTTATATAAAAAAAAAAAAAAAAATCGGGACTTTAATTTCTTAAGATGTAATGTAATAATGTATTAAATGCTTACTTTACTACCATTTATTTATTTTTGTATACCGGTTTTCAAGGTGACACCATCTCTGAGGTCCCAGGTTCGATCCCCGGTTGGGTCAATGTAGAAAACGAACTTTTCTATATTGGCTCAGGTCTGGGTGTTTGTGATACCACCATTGTCTGATCTGTCTGATTTCCATAACACAAGTGCTTAAGCTACTTACTTTGGAATCGGAGCAATGTATGTGATGTTGTCAAATATTTTTTTTTTTTTTTTTTTTTCAGTTGGTGAAACTGCATTCTCTCAAGATTAAGGGACCAGCTGATAAAGGACCTAAGACTGTGAAACTGTTCATTAACCAGCCAAGGACACTGGACTTTGACCAAGCCTCTGGCAACACTTCTGTGCAAGATTTGGAGTAAGTTGACTATAATTTGTTATACATTAGACAACATCAAACAGAACTGTTGATAGGGATCTCCAGATTCCAGATTCGTGGTGAAAACTTTATTAGTATCTGATGATCCCTGTTATTTATATTCCTATGTAGGATTTTAGCACTTAGTCATTTTATTTCTGCAGATTTACTCCAAGTGATTTGGAAGGCAACCCCGTTCCATTGCGGTTTGTGAAATTCCAAAATGTGCAGAACATTCAATTGTTTATAAAAGACAACCAGTCCGGCGGAGAGGTGACACAGATTGACCATCTGGCATTCTATGGCTCTCCTATCTCCACAACAAATATGGGAGAGTTCAAGCGTGTTGCAGGAAAGAAAGGAGAAAGCCATTAACCGTATAATACTAGGTGCTCTTTTAGCATGTAGATCAATGCCTTTTGAGACTGTACCAGCAATAACATAGTCACACAAAAATATGTATAAAACTAAGTACTTGCAAGACATCAATAATTGTGGACATGTGTGCTAAAAATTAACAACATCATTATTATGTATATAGGCATAAAAAAGTTTACAGGCATTGTGTACAATGTTTTGTTCATGTCATTTGAATAACGTCTGAAGTAATAGTGATAAAAAATATAATTCTTATACACAAGACATATGTACACTATTGTGAATAAGGGAATTAGTTTTTACCTAGTAGGTGTTGTTCAATTGTGCTTTATTTTATACATATATTATGTGGAGTGGATGCAGTAAATCTTTTCTGTCCCGAGGTGAACTGTCTTCAATGCATTTTATTTTAAAAAGACAAACTGTGTCAAATATTTACAAAAATATCTGAACTATTTTTAAAATAAGACATCTTTTATAATAATATGTAATTTATTTAGTCATTGTTTATAAGTATAATAAAGATCCATTCCAAGACCACAGTTTGTTACATGAAATCCTGGAATATAGGTTATTAATTTGTATATTTATTAAATAAAAGGCAATAATGGCAATAGTACTTAATTTTATTTCTAACTAATACAATAGCAAATCAGTCCTGATTTAATTCATATATCTGAATATATGCCTCTGTAAGGGTTATCATTTGTGGTAATATACTTGTGACATGAAGGTCTTGCATTTCATACCTGAAAGAATGAAATATTACCTTGAAATCAATCATAATCAAATGCAAAGCATACTATTTTAATTTGTAAAATTACAAAATCCTTACCATTGCTGTGTCGGTTTATGCAAGACATGCGCCCTGTATGTCCCCTTCTCTGGAGTGCCATCATGAACAATGTTCCCAACCAACTCATATGTCGTTTTACCGTTGTGCTGAGCTTTTATTTCAGGAGTGAGGATGTCTCCGAAATCAACATTCCTAAAAATATTTATAAAGGCTTTAAAAACAACATTAATTCTTCACTATATTTTAAAGGCATTTAACTTACTTGACTGGAAAATTAACGACTGTAGGGTTCTTTTCGACGAAGAACGTGTTTTTCGTAAATCTTTTTATGTACAGAATCAAATAAGGTGGTAACCGAGTGATTTCAAATCTCTTCAGAAAATTCTCTTTGTAGGTTTTGTATTCTTTTGAACTCTGCCCATTGAATTTGGATAATAACTGATAGAGATTCACCTAAAATTGAGAAATAATTTTCAGCTGTCACTCAAATCCAATAATGTTAAGGGTTTTGTTTCCACAAAGTATGCTCTTTATAAAAACTGCTAGTTGAAAGAAGAGACAAGTTAATTTCGTCAATGAACATTTATATTACTATCATAAATATTATTTGTCACACAAGTGAAATGAAGTACCATAAGTAGTAAGTCCTGCAAAAACACTAACCTGAGGAATAATGTTTTCTCTAAATTCATCAGTAAATAGCGGAGTTGGTGGTAAGTCACAAGTCAAATATAAGAATGGTGATTCAGTAATCATTTCACTGTACTCCTCACTGTTAAGATCCACTTTTGCAGCATCATCTGCATCAGGTGGAGGCAATTTTCTATAAAAAGTGGAATATTAATCAAAGAATTTAAAAAACTATAATTTACAGTAAATTCTTAATTTTACCTGGTATATATTCTCATGTGACCCAGAAATGATTTGTATATTATTGAACTATTGTCTTTCTTTGTTCCATTTAGGGCCATATGCAAGGAATTTAGGAACCAAGATAAGAAATCAATGGGATCACCTGGAAAGATACAAAATAACAATATTTATACAGAAAGTTACTACTCCTTCATTTATTATTAAAATAAATTCCCAAACATACTATAATTATAATTGTGACTTACTTTGTTTAATGAACTGGAATCGTTTTTTGGACCATAAAACAACAGCTTGAAGCATTTCATGAGGTGAAACATGAGCCTTGAATGCTCGAGGATTCCATAATTTGCGAAGCAATTCACCAAACCTCTGGACCAGCAGAAATGAAGAATCTCCAGGTGGTCTTTTGACATTGGCATAATTTTCTTCTCTTAGGAAGTAGTTTCTAAGCGGCCTTACTTGTGATAGACACTGTAAACAATAAATCCACAACAGTAGGTAATGCTAAACAGCATAGAAAAAAAGCACAAAAGTTTAGTTAAATCACTGAATAAAACAAATAAAAAAAACATTTCCAAGAGACCAGCGACTATTGCTTGATAAAAATTTGCACATTTCTAAGTTTCAAATAATTAACAATATTGAACAAACTCGGTAAGATGATCTCTTATGATAAAAATATTATGTGGGCTACACTTTGATGATGTAGCCTTGACCGAGTCAATGTAAGTAAAACAAAAACAATAAAACACCTGTAAAATAACATTGCAGTAATCATTGGCCTTGATGTTATTCAACCCCACAATTCCAGGCATGTACATTGTTCCATCAATGGCTCGTGACATCTTGGTGTTAGTGTCAAGCTGCTGGATCTGTTCTGTACTGAAGATGGGATTCAGTACATATTTGATATCATTCAAAGAAGAATCTATAAAGGAAGTCACAATTTTATAATGTTGAATTTATTAATTGCAACTGACTGTACATCTAATAACTATCTTGTGTAGGTACTAAAACTTATTTTAAACTAATAAAATGCAAGGTTTCATTATTTATTTTATTAGGAATATTTTGAGTATGTTTCTAACAAATTTTTACTTACCAATAACCTCATAGTTGTCAGGCAAACAATAAAACTTCAATGTATGCAGGTTTAGGAACACATGATGCCCCTCGGCCACGGAATGAGTATAGGCATGTGTATTAGTACCTCTGCCCTGCAATGTAACATATTTTTGTTTTTAAAAGTTGTTAAAAGGTGTAATACACTATACCATACTTTTGACATGAGATGATACAGCTACTAAGGGATGCCGTTTCTCACTGCTAGAGTATTAATGCACCTATTGATGATGTCAAGCATACTTAAAATTATCTCTTAAAAAATTTTTTTAGTTTATTCAGTTTGAATAATGGCCCTCGATGTCTATTAAATAGAAGTTCAAATAAAATACTATCACAGGCTTACCTGAAAGTACTTTCCACATACTAGGCAAGCATAAACATTGATTCTAGTCAAGCTGACTGAGCAAAGCTTCTCGAAATCAAAGTCCAACACATGCCTATTAATTGTGTCTAAATAGGGACACTGTATATGCAATGTTTTTACTGTAGGCTCTGAAAAAAAGTTAAAAATTGAGAAATCCATTTTAATATAGGTTTACTAAGTATACAAATAGGTTAGAAATTGATTTACCTGCCGCCTCCGTCGTATCTCCTGATAGCTTTCGCTTTCTATTTTTCCCCTCAGACATTTTAGTACAGATCAATATTCAATTCTCAATATTAACGAAATGGCATTAAATAGGTGTAGGTATTAACATTTAGCATTTACCCATAGAAGTTACCTACGAAAAATACGAAAATATGTATAATAGTAGTAGTAGTTACATTCGTCCTTTTCAGAACAGGCGAAGGTCTAAGCCATACTGCCAGTTCTTGAGTACGAAAATATGGAAAATATGCCCACAGAGAATGTAATCAATCAGTCCGGTCCACAGATTAATATACTTGTTAAAGAGCATTTCTCAAACTCTTACCCCTCGTTTTCACCAAGAAACAAGTAAAATACTAGTAGTAAACAAAACATGTAGGATACTTGTCTAAAACCAAACTTGTAGAATTATTTGTTCTATACATGTATTGCAACTGTCTGAAACATTGTTTCGTTCACACTGTGTCGCCAACAAGTATTTATACAAGTTTACAACGCATTGGTGTTTACACTTATGTCTGTGACATGTTCAAACTTGTCTAATACACTGACAGCGTTCTCACCTACAAAACACAGTCGTGTTAACTCGTGTTTTAGACAAGTATTGATTATTTTATTGAAATTTCTATAGAATACTAATTACAAACAAGTTTTAAACTTTATCCATGCTTGCTGGATAAAGTTTTAAACTTTTTCAACACACTTGCTCATAAAGTTAGCCTTAACATCGCCTAGGGCCATAAAACGAGCTATAATAACACACGTGGGTAATATATTATGCACTAGTGCGTAGAAATATCCCTACAAAGTTAAATTACTGCAAGTTATATGCGAGAAAACAGAGCATTCTCAATTTAACCGGGAGGTTTCAAGCCGTTGAAAATGCATATACATTTTTGGAATAAATAAATGTGTACGTCCTTAATTAAGTCAAACAAACATTTATTATTGTCACTTTGTATACAATATACAATACAACAAAAATTCGATTTTTAACCGACTTCAAAAAGGAGGAGGTCGTATTCTACAAGTATCCACTACTCGTTTTCTACAAAAACTTGTTTATGTTTGTGTTAAACATGTTTTATACATGTTGTAGCTAAACAGCTACAACATGTATAGAACATGAGATGTACATGTAGACAACTAGAAGCAAAACCTGTCCGAAACTTATTCACCTCAACCAACAAGTTTCATACAAGTTTTGTATACAACATGTTTGATACATGTTTATGAATGAGAACAAAAATCAAAACAATTGCACAAAACTTGTATTATACTTGTGTTATACCTTGGTGAAAACGAGGGGTTAGAGCATTAAGAACCTCAAACTAGTACTAATTCCTTAATGCTCTAAGACTTTTTCAATGGAACGCACTTCATATGTGTCAGCGAAACGATTAATCGATTCCTTAGAGCATTTCTAAGAATCGATTCTATGATCTATGTTTGAATAAAATTCACAAAACGTTAAAATAATGCCGTGACACCCATGCCCAACTCCAAACCCATCCTTCCCCCTCCCTCACCCGAAACTGGCAGAAGTATTCCTCGTTGGGGAACTTCACCCTGACGTGAAGAGGAGTGGATTGCCACTTCAAAAAGAAGAAGAAGAAGAAGAATGCCGTGACATTTCAAATTTTGACATTGTATGTCACATGCATGACAGACGGCTTTTTTGAAGAATTTTGCTTGCAATTTTTTATTCTCCCGAAAATGGCCGCTTCAGGAGGTAATATTGAATGGTCGACAACTGTAAAACCAATTTTGACAGCCCTTTACGGTCCCTTTTTTGATAAAAATGATGCCGTTGAGATCGTACAAGCAATCATCAAAAGGTTAGTATCATAAGCGTTTGAATAAGATATTATTATTAATAACGAACGAAAGTCATTCTTCTTGCAATACATACTTTTGTTATTAAAATTTTTGAGTGTAAAGCAAGCTCTGTGCCAATTACCAAAATATAATAATATTCCTTTCAATCTCTTCAGTAGACACTAAAGAACCGATTATACCGGTTTAATTTGTTCTTGATATTAGTCAAAGCTATTTATTTGGAATTAACACTTTCTAGAAGCACCAACGCATTTAAAAGGCATTTCTAATTTCAGTGCTCATGACTGTCCTAGTCAAATCTTCGTCACAATGATTATATTAAATTTTTATTTTATACTCCATTCAATATCTTATTTATTGAGTTTACTAGAAAATAACTAAACAAATTCAATATTTATATTTATGTAAGTAGGTTCTGAATGCTCTAAGATGTAGGTACACTTTTATGTCTAATAATAACATATTATAACTGTAACTATTTTAAGGATTTTTTTAAAAATAGTACTAAATCTTCAAATTTATTCAAAGACCTACCCTCAGCTTCATGAAAATACTAGCGGCCGCCTGCTACTTCGTCCGCGGGGTCTCTAGGAAACCTTTGACTAGGATAAAAAGTATTCTTTGTTTTAATCCAGGCTATAAACTAAATGAGTGCCAAATTTCATCCAAATCCGTCCAGCCATTTAGGTGTGAAGATGTAACTTTACACATTCACAAACTTTTGCCTTTATATTAGTAGGATTTGTGGAATAGGACATTTTCCAAGTTAAACAATGTATTTTTTTTACTAATAAATAACTCTATCCTAATATTGTGTTACTGAAGTTAGTAATATTTCTTTTTTGACATGATATTTTTTTTCTCACAGTGAAAGTGAGTTCCAGAATCATGAAGACATTTATGACTTGTTCTACACTTGCTTCGCCTGTCTTTCTGCTCATTTTGTCAGCACCAATGCAAATAACTGTAAGTTATCTTGTTTTACTTCATATTTTTAACTAGTTATTTAGCTGTGTCTTCCAAAATAGATCTAAGCTCTATAGAGAGGACAACCTCCACCAATCTGTTTATCATTTAAAAACTGCAATTGCAATTTAATAAGTATAAAGCCTGTTATCTTTTTTTATCATTCAGTTTTTTACCTAAGGAATTTAATGCCAATTGAAAGTATCTTATAGGTAACAAACAGAAATAATAATATTGATTCAATAAATATTTTGTACTAATGTGTATTTATTTCTTTACACAAAGTAAATAGAGAAAGAACTTAATTTATTTTTACAACTGATTATTCAACTGCAGGTATAATGTGAAAATGTAGTAAGATTTTGTTAAAATTTTCCTGTTTGTGAGTCACCAAAGGGTGAAACAGAGATGTTGCATAATATTATGCTTATAAAGTGAAATCCTGTTCCTTTTTTTTAACATGAACAAGCAAGTACCCAAATTTTACTGTAAATGACATTCATAGCAGCATTTTAAAATCAAATTGAATAAAAAGTTTGAATTTCATAAAACTTTAATTAATAATCTGAACTTTAATTTCCTTAAAAATCCATCTTCTGATTTATAAGTAAAGACTTAGCACCTAAATAGTCCGAAATCAAACATTACCTTTACTTTTCTTTCTTTTAGTACCCAATGAACAACTGGGAACAGCCCGTGATGCGTTTAGAGTGATCCTAAGACAAATTCTTAAAAAGCTCTCCGAAGCTGGATTGAGCTGTGATGATACATCCACTACAGCAGCACCAAATGTTTCTGTTAAACAGGTATAATGCTAGTTTTACTTTTTGTATAAAAATAGGTTTATTTTGATTATGAATGCTTGAAAATTTTTTATTTTTATTTTAGCTCCTCCTGCCCATTGTGGGCCTTTGCGGCATTGAGGGAGGTGGCTACCCCCAATCTGACTTAGTAATTTTGACATCGCTTTTAAAAAATGCGAAACTTCCAGCACATGTCAGTGTGCCAGGTAAGCTCAAATGTATCTTATGTCCTCATTTGAAATAGATATATTAGTAGGTAAATACCTACTATTTGAAATATTAATGTAACTATATTAGAGGGGATCTTCTTCTTAGCAATACGGGCAGTTTCCGCAACTCGACGTACTTTCTCTGGATCTACTTTCACGCTGTCTCGACGCGCTCGGTTCTTTCATTATTATTTGTTATTAACTTTGGTGGTTACGTTAAAAAGATGAGCTTGCGTAAAAGAGGGAAAATTATTTGATGTGATGCGCGTAAAATCTTATGTTTTGAACCCACAATATACTCTGATGACCCTGGTAAAGGGACTTTCAGTTTCTTTTTTAATTATAAATTCTAATAACACAGTAGAGTAATATTATTACAATAATAAAGGCTGATTTTTCAGTGCCCAGATAAAGCTTTATTATGCATTTGATTGCGTATATTAAACCGCCACATTGAAAATGTTTGTCAATCATTTGTCTGTCACATTTTTAGAATTAATTTTATTATATTTGTTTAATATTTAAACTGATTGATATCTGTTAACTGAGGATTGAAAAATCAGCCCCAAGTATACTAAAAACCGACTTGTGAATCGGACTCACAGTAAGGTTTTTAAAAAAACTGTATCGCTATATTGAACCAAAATTACATCTACCTGGCAACCCTGTTTTGCTGACGGCCCGACCCGTTATTGCGTTTTTTTAGATTCGTTTGTTTATTTGCGTGGGTTATACGAGCGTGTTCACACACAACACAGTATATCGGATCCGTATTTGTTCTGTATCCATAGCAACGGATACAATAAAATGGTCCTGTAAATGCGGTGTGAACATCACATCCAGCAGCCACGGATCCGTAAAAATGGTCCTGTGAATACGGATCCGCCGTGTGAACGCACGGTTATATCGCAAAAATGTTTTGTTTCATATTTCTATGCCTTCATTCCCAGACCAGCGGCGGTATCGGCTAAAAACATTGAAGTTCATGTTAACTGTGTTTTGACAGTTGTATGTGATACATTGCTATTTTTCTTTGGTAAGTTTTTATTTGTGCCGAAACGAAATAGCAATGTATCCCATACATCTGTCAAAACACAGTTAACATGAACTTCAATGTTTTTAGCCGATAGAGCCCCAGATAGTATTATTCCAACTACCTCCACGGGAGACGCCATGACGCATGAATTTGCTATCCAGGTTTTTGCAGGCGTTCGCAAATTTGCACTACGCTGATTCACAATTAGCCAGTTTTGCTGGTTGATTCTTACACCAATTAAAACTTTATTACAGACACACAAACAATGCCAAAATCCTGTGTAATAAGTGCAAGTCCTATAACATCTACAACCACTGAAAAGCAGCCGCCGTCGAATGCACAGCGACGCTCAGATGCGTTGCTAGAACAACTGACGATTCCTCTGAGAAACCCGGTGGCTTCGACCATGACACAAGCCCAGCCATCCACAGCTGTCATGTCTCCCGGAAGCAAAGATAGTTTGGAGAGCACTAAAGATGGAAATTCTACTCAACAATCCTCCCTTGATATGAAGGTAAGAAATACTTAATTAAGGCTCCTATATACCTCAAGTGGCACCCTCATTTTAATTAAATTTATTGCTCGCTAAGTACATAATGTATCGAAAATTCACATGTACAGATTGAAGTTAAGGTTCTATAGTTTATTTACAAACAATAACCTCAGTAAAATTTTGTTCGTTGTAGTAGTAGTAGTAGTAGTAGTTGATTTGATTTGGGTAACTATACTAGCAGTTACTACAGGCATTTCGAAGCAAACTTGAGTAAAGTGTTCATTAAGACTGCCAAAAATTACACTCTGATTACTATAAAATTTATTCACTATATGTAATATTTGAGATCATTAAGGTGTTATAGAAATCCGAACTTTAAGATGTTGTCTTCTATCAAAAAACTGTACTCATATGTATAGAAGTGGGTGGCATCAACTTGCGCGTCCCTCCTGATGGAGCTGCGCGCTGGCTCGACGGCGCTGAAGGTGTGCTCGTCGCTGCCGTGCCTGCAGCGCTACCTGAACCGCTGGCAGAGCGCTAAGGAGACCGCCATGGCGCCCCAGTTCAACTCTGATGCCTCACTGTGAGTTTGCTGTTAATTTGGTGTCTTTGGTTATTTGTATTTCAATGCTTTTCTGTTTTATTATGGAACATCTGATGTATGTATTTGTTAAACATCGTTGTGATAGTCACGGATGCCCTCACTTCATTGTATTTTACTTCATCTTTCTCGCAGTCTCCATTTTCTGGTGAACGAAGTGCACGTGTGCCGGCTGGCGCTGTCGCTGCCATGCTTGGAGCCGTTCACGCCGGACCGCATCGCGACGCTCAGTGACGTCAGCACGGCTTGGCTGCTGTGCGCAACGGCCCAGGTATAACTCGCGCCAAACTTATAGCTCGCACTGAAGTTGCTTCGCGTATGCGTATAGTATGTTTTCCGTTGCGAGCTCGTGTTCAGACGGAGATAGAAGTTTTGCGCGATCGACTACACTCAGTCGTCACCCTCTGTCTATATTTATATATACTAATGGACGAAGTGCACGTGTGCCGGCTGGCGATGTCACTCTGAAGGCCTAGTACGAGTTGGTGTTTTTACTTTTCGAATAGTTAACTATCGTTTTCTCTCTTTCACTCACTCACATTGACTATGAGCAGTATATCCGATAGTTAACTATGCGAGAAGAGAGAACACCAACTCGTACTAGGCCCTCAGGTCCAACATATTTTTTTCTATTTCCAAAAACTAACTCGCCTTTACGATATACTAGAGCTAGGCAAAAGTATTAAGTAACTTAAAATAATAATTTGGTTTCCTAGGCGTCCCTACATCCTAAAGATGAGGAAAGCGAACAGCAGACAGCTACGCTGGTGGAAAGTGCACTCAGCCTTTACAACTCTGTTGGGGAGATATTTAAACAGTCTACGCGTGCTGGTGGTTATGTAAGTACATTTTTGACTATGTCGATGCTTTAAGACCTTGTATAAAATGTGAATACACTGACACCGTTCCTTCGAAGCGGTGACAATACGCGTCTTTCTTGCGTCATTCTGTACATTTGTATTTACTTTATTATATTATAATATAATGTATTGTTCGTTAGGTGTATCAAAACCATCTGATGATTGGTGGATGGGTACTGCTCTGTGGACTACATCACGCTTTAGCCGGCGCTCCTTGCCCCACCACTGCGCCTGGGAAAAGCCCAGCAAAAACGCTTTCTAGACCCTACAACCTTACCAAGATGTAAGTTTTTATTTAAATGTTGACTATTTTAATTCGACAACAAAATTTCGAACCCTGCCTCTCGTCTCATTTGCGTGTCACGGTTTAGCGTTAGCCTTGATTACAAGAGATTTGATGTGAACATGACAGTTTTGGCGTAAACATTTGAACGTATTATAAATAACATCTAGTATGTTTCCCTTTAAAGTTTTTCAATCTAATCCTATCTTACTACTCCAATATTCATCAAAATTAGGTTAAGTTATAATAGATTAGAGGTTACCGTTCCATACAGTAGAGTGGTCACTGCTCAACCTTCAGCACTTATTTTCCAAACTAGTCATCGTTAAAGTTTGCTTCCCTCGCTTAGTGTTAAAACAGTTGATCAGTCTCAGTAGGGACAACTTCCCATCAGGATAACGGAACACGGAGAATTATTAGGCACAAACTGCTGTACTCAGAGACATCAATTAAGTTTAATAGTTCATTGAAGTTAGTGCTATCTCTTTCTTTTCCATTGTGATAGTATAAGACGACACGATACTTAATGTAGCATTAAACTTAATTGACGTCTCTGAGTACGGCAGAAAGTCTTCTTGCAGAGCTTTAGGCCGCGCGCACTTTGAATGCGTTTACGTACGAATTTGACTCGTACGAAGTTTTCACTATGGGAGCCCGCTCGCACTCAATGTGCGCGCTCCCATAGCACTTGGAAAGTTGGGATTTCGTACGAGTCAAATTCGTACGAAAACTCATCCAAAGTGCACGCGGCCTTAGGCGCGATAGCGCAACAAACACAGCCAAAGTTTGTTTTAGATATTTTTTTAAAATACAACGTGTTACAAAAGTACCCCTAATGCCGAATATGGTAGATAGGGACTATCAAACTGAACAACTTTTACTATGGGACCAACTCTGAATTCGCGAAAAAAAACCAGCTTTTTCATACATTTTGATAGTTTCGTAATTAATTTTTGTATGAAACAGCAGATTTTTTTCGTGATTTCAAGGTTGGCCCCATAGTAAAAGTTGTTCAGTTCGATGGTTCCTATCTACTATATTCGGCATTAGGGGTACTTTTGTAACACGTCGTAGATAGAAGAATGGTAATCTGAAGTTATGTATGTCGTATCAGGCAACAAGGTCTAGGCGTGGTGTGGGTGGCGCTAGGCGGGCGCTGCCTGGCTTGGGTGGGCGCGCTACTGGCGGACGCCCGGCTGGAGTCCCTCAGCTGCGGCGAGTGCTCGCCCGCGTCGGCCGCGCCGCTGCACGTGCTGGCGCAGCACACGGCGCACCAGCGCGAGCTGCGGCTGGCAGCGGCCGCGCCGTTACACCAGGTAACATCACTTTGATGAGGTTACAACGTCTATGCATAGGTTAGTATAACAACGAGTTTAGGGCGTTGTTGCGGTTGGCCTCGCTTCCGTAGCGCATCGGAGATGTTCGCCGAAGCGGGTGTAAATGGTTTTTTCGCCAAAAAGGACGGCCTAAATGGCGTAGCGGACCGCGACAGCAGCAACAGCCTCCTGACCGTAGTTGCAGGCCAAATAGACGGTCACTTTATGGGGCATCGGCTATCTTTACATGCACCAGTCACTCCAGTGCATAAATAAAGACAATTTGATACCTACCGACTTTTTACTGACATAGGATTGGTCGCCTAAATAAATGAATTGATTATTATTATAGTGTCTCACTAGTGAAAGCTATGTTTATTATGCGGCCGTTGCGCCGCTACATCAGGTGATCGAATACTTTGTCAAGCAACAAGGCGTCTGCAGCCATAGTGTATGGGTGGGCGCGTTATAAGTTGATCCCGCTTGGAGGATTTGATAAACTGCGCAGTTAACAGTCCATCAACCTTATCCGGTCACAATTTGAACTGTAAATTTGACATCTAGATAACCATTTGCTTAAGGATATTGTTATATTTTTATCTTAACAGTTAGACACTTGACAGAACTTAATAGTAGTTTATTCAGGAGTTTGGAAAAACCTTACCAACCGTGTACCATCGACGTTTTTCAATACATTTGCAAGAAAACATTCTATGTATCTACTGAAATTGTAAAGAAATAAAAAAATACCGTTAACAAAAACGCACGTACTGTACTGTCATTAAAAGCACACATTTTCGAGCAACTGTATTTAAATAAAATAAAATTGATCCATTGATAAACTAAACTTTTATTTGGCCACAGCTGTTGGTAGCCCTGGGCGTCGTGTGCTACCGCAAGGCGACGAACCTGAAGCGCGCCGTGGTGCAGAAGCAGCACCACGACGCCGACCCCGACCGCTCCGACTCCACCGTTTACTTCCAGGACATGATACTGTGCTCGGAGGACTCGGAGACTGATGACGGTGAGACAATGTTATAAGAGAATTAAAGCTCTACTAAATAACTGTGGTCATAAATTTTTTTGCATTTCAACAAAAACTCATCAATTTGCTACTAAAATTGCAAAGCTACTCTGAACATTTATTGTCACGAAAAATACATTAGAATTCTTTATTCATCCCTTATTTTTTATATTTTAATTTTTCTCTTCCATTTCTATAAAAATACTTGAATTTTTCTTTATAATAATCAGTTTTATCTGTTTATCAGACAGCGAACCGTTATTCGGACTGTGGTTCGAATCAACGCTAGTGGCCCCTGATTCTGACAACGGCGCCTTATTGCGTTCTGGCAACAGCGACGCACAAGATTCCAGCGACGCCACCTCGCGGCCGCACCAGGCCATCGTGCCGGACAAGTCCGAGCCTTATTCCGTAAGTGTTGGGAATGTTAATAGCATGAATCAACGCTAGTTGCCCGAACTCTGCAGGTAAAAACGACGCTTCAAACCTCCAACGACACCTCGCGGTGAATCATCTATTTAAGGTTTTGGTACATTTTTAATGTGTTTTTACACTTCAAATATTCAATCAGGTCTTCCTTTACAGTACATAACACTCGCAACCGAAGTGTTCACGCTCCTGACCGATGAAATCATCAGCGAGGGCTCAGACCGGCTCGGTCCTATTTCACTACAACTACATGAAGCTCACCAGGCGCTGCTCGCTGCGTTGGCTAAAGACCTTGATAGAGAAACTGCACGAACTGACACCGGTACGTTTGATCACAAATACCTTTTAGCTCATTATTGATTGCATGCCTGATGCTTCAAATTAATAGTCTAGTAACAGAAAAGCCTTGAGGGTTTCTAAAATGACGTGAAATAATAACAGTTATGTAATAACTGGAGATCAAATATTCGGATGCATATTTACCTAAAGTTTAGATGTTGGGTATATTAAAAGAACTTTATTATCCAAACAAATTCAAGGATTCCGGGATTTACCAATTTTAGTGTATGTTTACAGAATAGGTTGGAAGATGGGAACAAAAGTAGTTAAGGTAATAGATTCCCATTAACCAACCTGAGGTAGGTTGGGACGTCTACAATTGTCACGTCTGTGAAATAAGGGCCTGATTGGTAACTTGAGAACGCATCGCAACATTGATTGATCGTGATGTATTCTTAAGCCAATCAGTTCTACTTTTTCCGTGACCCAAATGTCACGGAAAAAGTAGAACTTGTTTTTTAGCTCATGAGTATTTGTTTTCCACAGGCACCATTTCAACCTGCTTCGGTGCCAGACTGGGCGCGCTGTACGCATCGTTCAGTTCTGCGCTAGTTCGCTACCTTCACAACCTGACTGGCGCGCCGGCGTTCGCGTCCTTACAACCTGCGCTGCATCAACAGCTGGTGTCTGCGGGCTCGGAGAGAACTAATATGACGCCTTTGCAAGTAAGTTGTTATAAAACACAGCGACAGATACGATAAAAACAAAAAATGAAAATTATGGGAAAACCGCGCTAAATATTTTTTTCACGGGCCCAATGCTAAAATATTTTGCGAACAAAGGGAAACAAAGTGAACATACAGCCCACTTCAAAATTATAATTTTAAGTGATAAAATGCAAATATTTTATAACAAAATATTGTGAATTATGCAAAATTTTATAATAATGTTTGTTGGACGTAATTAAGGACTTTTTATTTTTTCTTATTTAAACGAAAGACTTAATTAATTATTTCCTTATCATCTTAGGTTGGCCCTCGCGTAGTAAAACTGCTTGGCGGCATGGTATTGAGCAAAGCAGCCGCAGAGCGCGAGAACAGCATCCTCGCGATGTGGCACAAGATCGTGAACACGCTGCAGGAGTGCGCGTTACAGGGGCAGCCTAGCCAAGACCATGACTATGAAGGTAAGATAATTAACCATTTTAACACTAGTCAAATCACATATTTCAAATTCAACATTATCTCCAATCACAAATCTCTATTAATAATGTCACTAAAATTGAATGTCACTAAGATCAGTTGGGTGTGTATAGCGATCTGCATCTCATCCATTCACTCCCTGAATGGCCATCATCAGATCAAAATTACCTCGTTTGTATAAAAAATCCTTAATTATCTTACTTTTACTATGGGACCAACTCTGAAATAGCGAAATAAAATCAATCTGTTTCATATATTTTGATATTTTCGTTATTAATTTTTGTATGAAAAAGGTATTTTTTTTCGCGATTTCAGTGTTGTATCCAATAGTAAAAATTGTTCAGTTTGATGGTCCGAAAAAAACAGTTTTCCCATTTTGGGTTCATTCTTTAACACATTATATAATGACAATGTATACATTTTCTGGAAAACATTAACTACACAAACTACAACATTGTCACTTCTTCCAAGTGCATGGCTTTGTAATTAAGAAACGCAAATAAATGTGACGAAACCAACAAAAGAAAACTGGTTCAGATTGTTGTTCCTCTTCCCTCCTTGTGCTTTGTCAGTTACCAGTAAAACTGTTTGTTTCAGACTTGAATGTAGAACACGCTCAGCTTCTGGTGTACTTGTTCCATTCATTAACGCTGATGCAGAAGAAATCTGTTTTGTTGATGACTTCCAATGCTATCATCAAAGTAAGTCCATCGACAAACTTACAAACTCCACGAAAGATGTAGATGATAAATTAATTTTTAATCTTTTGTAGGTCGTGGAAACATTAGCCATCAGTGACAGAAAGAAAGCAATGATGTTAGCTCCACATCAATTAATCCTAACCACTAGACTAATGCTGTTATTGGAATACCTCATGAGACATTTATATGACGCTCCGCAAATTTTGCTGCAACAGGTATGACAATATAACTTATATTAAATTTATAGTTTTTTTGGCAGAGTCCTAACTTGTACTGTTTTACAGATCGAATGGAACCTTGTCATAGCACCCGGTCTAGCACAGCCTTCTTCAGAGTCTTCTGCCGGCGCTAAAACTACGACAGACAACGGCTTGCTGAAAGCGCGTATATACTGCGAAGTGCCGTACATTGAACAAGCTTATAGACGTCTTTCGCAAGACGAAACTTCTATGAGGCCCAAGTTCTATGCGCTGACTTATGCTGAGATCAATAATCAGGTATTCATATAGTTGAATTTTCATCTGTTTGGATTAACTTAAAAATTATATACACGTAGTAGTACCCTGGGTTACCACTTAATGTCTATTCAATCGACTGTGAACTTTACGGTCATTGATTTATAGCTTAAAATCAATTGGAGAAAGTTGACAGTTTTTTATTACCTTATGTGCTGTTAACCGAATCGTTTGTTTTATTAATTTGTCAAGGCAATATTTCGTTTACAGTTATTTCTGATTTTTACGAAATAGTACCACAAAAACTCCACTCATTCAGTGGAAGTAAAATAACTTATGCGGTTAAGTTATTTCTCTTCAGGAAAATCCCAAGTTCGATGGTCTAGCTTGCAACTTCGTGTTGGGCACCCCACACAAGTTGAAGTACCCGCTACTGCTAGACGCCCTTCTAGCACTTCTCAACTCCGCGTGCGTGTGCGACAATCCGCAGTACCACTCGTCGCCTACTGCATTGGCCGCTGCGCACTACTGCTTCCAAACTGCTTGGAGGTAAGTTTCAATAATTATTCGTGATCGTAACGTTTATGACTTGAACTAGTTCAAGTCGTAAACGTCGTTTTAAATTCAATAATTCACAAAGTTCATTCGCACTTCTAAGTTTGAGTTTGTGGCTAAGTACGTTGAATTGAAATCATTTTTTATGACAATAGTCATTTCTATGTGATGCAAGCCTCTTAAAAGTGCTGAGCACTTATAGACTTTGTCAAAACAACTATTACACTTTTTTGAGATTTAAGCATTCACAATGCTATTTTTATATAATACTAAATAATATACTAGAAAAAATAGGACTCGCACCAGATCATGTTCTCGGACGGGAATCGAACCCGCGACCTTTGGATAACCGGTCCAATGCTCTGACCGCTGAGCTACCGAGTCACTAGTGGGAACGTCGAATTTCTTCTAGTATATCAACTCTTACGCTGCAAGCCAGCGCCATCTCACCAATGTAGAAGGAATTAACTTCAACATTCAACTGAACATCTTTCCAGATATTTTTAAACAGTTGATTAAGATGAGAAAGCTTTTTTAACTATTTGAAATTTTGAGATTTAAGCATTCACAATGCTATTTTTATATAATACTAAATAATATACTAGAAAAAATAGGACTCGCACCAGATCATGTTCTCGGACGGGAATCGAACCCGCGACCTTTGGATAACCGGTCCAATGCTCTGACCGCTGAGCTACCGAGTCACTAGTGGGAACGTCGAATTTCTTCTAGTATATCAACTCTTACGCTGCAAGCCAGCGCCATCTCACCAATGTAGAAGGAATTAATTCCTTTTATTAAGTCGCGGGTTCGATTCCCGTCCGAGAACATGATCTGGTGCGAGTCCTATTTTTTCTAGTATATTATTTAGTATTATATAAAACTATTACACTTGTTCAGTAAGTTACAATACAATGTTACTATATGAACGAGATATTTGGTGTGACAAGGTACTAAAGTGTTCAGCCACTTTTGTTATGTAGGAGTTGTGGTATGGAAATGAGGTGGAGGTAAGTAGCCACTGATAGGAAGGCCAAAGGGGAAGATCTTCCTCCGGGCTGGGTGGTATTAGCCCGGGGACCGCGGTCCAACCGATGATGATTAGAAGTTATATGCTAAGTCGCTGAGTGAACTTCGTTAGCGAGATGTAGGATTTCCATACTGCGAGGTTGCTACTCCATACTTTAACGTTCATGTTTCTTGATACTAGCGCCATCTAGTAACACGGTGAGGATTCTTGTTGTCGTGCCGTGTGTCGTGGTATGTGCGGCGTAGGTAAGATAGGTGCCGCTACAGTTACTAAGAACGCTGTTAATAACAGTCCTTACGCTTTGTACAGACTAGTGATAAGTATGCCGCCCGCCACCCCGCACATGGACAAACTACAAATGGGCACATCAGCCGACATCCCGTCGCCGCTGCCATTACACGCTGTTATTTGGGCGCCGCGGGCCGACAATAAGAAGGTTTTCAACCCCTGGCTCAAAGACGCGCTTGTCAAACAAGGAATGTATACTCAGGTGAGTTAAGAGACTTTGAAGATAATGTTGGAAATGTGATTAATAGGTAGAAAAGAAGAACCGGCACTCTCCATAGAAAAATGCTTAACTTGTATACGATTGAATTTAATCTTAAAATAAAGCCAATAATATTTGCTACAGTCGTCAAGTTCTGTCTTATTTTCAGCCCATGTAGAAAAAAAGTTATTTAATTATGAATATTTTTTGATATGGAAACACTACAGAAACAACGAGTCATTGAAAAACACTCCGTTATCTTATCTACACTCAATTTTCAAAAGGCAGATAAGGCACTATGAAATGTAAAAGCGTGGCTGCATAAAACATGAGTTGTACCATGGTCCGGTAGGGGATTGTTTTCCTCTTTTCGAAATTAATAAAACGAAATGTCAATTTTACTTCCGGTTTGGCATTGATCTGTTATTTGGTTGACAGATACCACACACTAATAAGTGAAAAAGTGTACCTCCCCTACACGTAAAGAGGGGATGAAAATGTTAAAAGGAAAACTATTACTGCTAGGTAGGCTTTATAAGTTAATGAGTAATAGTCTTACAAAACTAATTTATATTGGAAAAGTTTCCATAGAACAAATTTCATTAAATATTAGGTATTTAGTATACTTAGTTTTAGACGTTAGTTGTGTAAAACAGGAAGTAAATATAAGTTTATAGCCATATGTTAATTGTATAAGGTAAATGCGGAACCCTATACTGCGCGTGGCCCGACATGCACTTGGCCAGTTTTTTTTTATAGAAGGATAGTGTGCTCAAAAATAGGTACTTATATACTGTGTATGTCCGAATTATAACGTTGTTTTTAATATTGTTTTTGTAGTATGCTGAGAATTTGCTGGCTGGTGTGAGCACTTCGTGTGACAACATCAAGTACACAGCTTGGCTTGCGTCCGAAACAATCAAGCATTTGAAACAAAACATTACAGGTATGAATATGAATAATTAGTTAAGTATTAATTGATTTTGTTGATATTGAAAGAAAGATTTAAACCAGTTCATTTCGGATAATTTAAGTATCACCTGAAAAAAAATGTAAGACTTATTGAGAAAAACGAAACACTAAGGGCCTGTTTCACAATGTAAAAGTAAGTTCTGAGTAGCTTACTTGACAGATGATTTGACAGTTGTGATATGAAAAATATGTCGAATCACCTGTCAAGTAAGCTACTCAGAACTTACTTTTACATTGTGAAACAGGCCCTAAAGCTGCCCTTTGTGAATCAACTTTTTTGCACACAGCTAGCGGTCTACCGTCGCTCTTGGACGTGATATCGTGTGACTCGGCCCTTGTGCGGCTGAAAGTGTGCCTCGCTGACTCCACCTCAGCCACTGAGGCGCATCAATTCATGCCAGATCTGCTCGAGCTGCTTGAAACTATATTGGAGTGCTGCCGGTAAGTTGTTTTATTTCGATTAATTCAACGCAGTGTAAAAAAAAATTGGGTTGTTCAACTTGTTTTGTATTTGTTTTATCTTCGTCAAGTTGAATTTGTTGTGTTTAAATTAAACAGGTATAAGATTTTAAAACTCTTTAAAGTGAGACCGAGAGGGGGAATTCAAGACTGAAACTTATAAATTACACGTATGGAATAGCAGTTCATGTTGATTCATGTTTTTGTCTATCTATCTATCTATCCACATTTCATAAATTAGAGATTTGCAAGGGCCTATGTGCGCCTTATGTAATAATTTACCAGCATTTTGGAATGAGCTACCTCTATAGTCGCTTTATTTTCCTCTGGCAGAGGTAAAATGCGCTCAGACGCGGGCCGATCGTACATTACGTAGTAAACACCCGTATACTAGAAACGAATTGCTATCTCATTTTAGCGCATGGCACTGTCGCGGTCGCACCCAGTGCTGCAGCTCAGACACTGATTTGAATAACAGACAATGATTGTGGGCGGGGCGTAGAAAAAATGCAAAAGTAAACCGTAACGCCGGCAGTACACCTCCGCCGCGAAAATGATGACGCGAAACCGCTGCTACACATGTTCCGCTATCTAACAGTAATACATAGTCGCGATTCGGGTAGCGAAACATCAACAATGCTAAGGCGTTTAAGTTTCTTTGTCACGAGTGTTGGTGAACAATATTGAAAGTTTAAAAGTAATTAAGTACATTAGTGTAAAAATCTATGGCTGAATCGTAGTTATTTTTCACCGTTTCACGGGAAAGATAAAATAATGTTTACCCTGTGGTTTGACTGTATATTTGCTTTATAATTTTTTTCGATCGCCACACACTTGCGGAACAGCAAAAAATGGCGGTCCGAACGCGGAGATGCGTTCGGGAGACCGAGCAGATCGGCGAAATAGCGTGAGAAAGAGACAGCATCTTAGTTAAATCCACGCGCTAGAACAGGCTGTCTAGCTTGTCGTACAACTGACAATTCACGGCGGACCTACTGCGGTTTCGCTGGCATCGTTTCGCGGCGGAGGTGTTCTACAGGCGTAAAGTGTGGCAACTTCGGCGATCGTAGATTACAATGGTCGTTGTTTCGGTTCAGCGTGAGCGCCGCGTCGGAGCTAGAGTGCGCTGCCGAAGCCGGTAGTACAGTGACAGAGTCGGACATAGCCGTGTGGAGGGCGCGGCTGCTCGTGTGCGGCGGGTGGGGCGGGTGCGGGCCGGGCGCGCCGCCGCTGAGCGCGTGGCTGCGCGCGCACCTGCTGCAGCACGTGGTCGCCGCGCTCGACCGCCTCGCCACGCCCCCGCCGCTAGCCACCATCAACTTTGTGAGTATACATACATATTACACGCTGGTAGTGGAAACTTTGTGAGTATACACACATACATATTACATGCTGGTGGTGGAAGAACACCGCACACCTCCATTAGTGGTAAAACATCTCAAACGTTCTGTAAAAAATCTTATACTCCCCGATCGTTTGAGATTTCAACGATGTTGAGATTTGCAAATAGTGACTAAAAATGTACTCGACAGACGAATAAATCTAACATTATCTCTGTTTACTGTGTCAATCGTTTTATTTTTTGTTGATCAATAACTGAAAAAGAAACCACTAAACTGAAGTTCTATCACCAGGCATTCTACGCGTCTCACATAATACCGTCAGAGAGTGCGGTACTCAACCTGGTGTCCTCGCACTGTGAGCTGATAAGCGCTAACACAAAGTATTCAATCGGACCTTCGTTGATGATGCTGGCGTACTCCGCCGCGAAGCTGCTGGAAGTCGGCGCCAGCAAACTGGCTGATAACCCTGATCTTATGAACAAGACTCTCGACTTGGTAGTGCCAGCCTTGGTGAGTAATAATTTTAGTACTAAGACGTAAATTTTTTCTGCTTGTAGTTAATTTACATAGGTTCGGCTGCCTAGTGAAGCAAATGTTTACCAAGGTGAAGAGAAGATCGCACATTGCAACTACTGAAACCTGGGTATAGCACGTTTTTTATAAAGGGTTTGGTTTCAGTATTTTCGGCGGTACGAAAAATGTGGTTTAACTATTTTAAAATTTACAGAAAACCCAAAACAATTTCGTAGTAGTGTCGGTAATTAGCAACACACTTTGTTTTTTAAAATAGCCTTCAATTACTGTTCCTCTCTCCACCAGACTGACGGTCGTCTGGACTTCATGTCGGAGACGTTGGCTGCCACGCTCAACACTCTGGTGCCGCAGGCGCAAAAGGCCGAGCAGCTGATCCACGAACACATCCTCAAGACTACGTACACAGTCCTTGTGGAACATCTACAGCCGTCTACTGAGAAGACGCTTAGACATTTGGTATGTGCACAGTTTTTTTAGCCTCCTAAAAATATTATGTACGTTAGTGATTCTATCTTAAAATTGAATTATTTACAAAACAACATTGTGTACAATGCGATTAATTTTACAATGACAGCACGTAAGGTTATACAGTTAAACTGCGAAAACAGCTTTTACTACGTAGGGCATAAAAGCGGTCTTAAGGTCAACATGTATAGTCTGAAGTGCCGTTGTGTGTGCAACAGAAGTGACCAACTTCAGAGAGCTTGCAGTACAAAATGGCGTATTTTAATCTGTATTTTTTTTCCTTTTCCATTCATTCTCGAGTGAAGTTGCAGCGGATCACTGTCAATTCAACCGCATTGTGTGTACCCCTATAAATAGTATTCTTCATTGAAAATTACTGTATTACTTATTAATTGCTGTATTACTTATTAATAAGGAACGCATCGACGGTTTTACCGACCAGTGAGCAGTATATCCTGTTTTACCGACATCAGCCGTTTTCGATATCGTCAATAGTTTACTCTTACTAGGGGTTCAGAACTGGTTACCAGCCATGCTCTCTTTACTGTGAAAATGAAACTTATTTTCTTTTTTTAGGTCAAATACTGGGAAAAGATCTTAGACCGCCCAGCTGGGAGATTGGCCTACGAAACTGTCTTTGCAGACAACTCTGGTTATTCCCTAGGAAAGATCCTACTGTCCGCGCCAAACGCCAGAAATCCGTACGCGGAGCGAGTAATCAAGTAAATATCGAAACAGAGTTTTAGTGCTGTAAATATAAGAGTCATTTTACATTGTTTTGGTATTTGATAATTTTATTTTTACAGGTTATTCATCAAAATATTTACTGGCTGCGAGGGAGGAGAGCTAAACAGCGCTTTATGCATATCAGTTTGCAAGTTTATTGGAGTAGCGGACCAACAGAAGCTATCTAGTCTATTATCTCACATCTGTTTGAGAGCGCCTTGTGAGTGTTTATAAAAATAGATCATAAATCATATTATACCAATACTTGATACAGATTCATCGACACTTTATAAATAGTGAAAAGGTCACGCCTTTATCCAACAAACACTTTTAATTGACAATAATCTAAATATTAATTCTTTTCGTTTTGATAGAACACGATACATAACTAAATATTTAGCCGTTCTATTTGCTATATTGAGATTACGTGTAGAATCCTCGTCAACACAGTTTTACGTTTACTTTGTAACATATTCTCACAATATTTCAACGTCCACCACCAGCATCTTCGACAGGCGCGTCAGGCACCGCCAACGGCTCGCCCACAGAAACAGAATTGCCGACGCCTACTTCGTCCGCGCCTGAAACTGGCAACCCGGCGTCGCTAGCGTTACGGAACGCATTACGCAGCGTATTCCGCACGGAAAGCGACACTACGCAGCGAACTGATGCGCCCGCGCAACGTGCCGACCCCGATCTCCCTGTATTTGATGCACCGTATGTATTCTGAATCTGAAGCTTTTTGTTTAAGAATTATTTGGCTTCTCTCTCCGTCCTCATTAGGACATTTCGAAGATATTTATTAATATTTTGTTTGTTTTAGATCACCCGCGCCCAGACCACAGTCAGATACTACACAGCAATCTGGTAAGTATAAAAGTTTTTTATCTCAATATTATTCAAATATTTGAGTTGACTGATTTTCCTTTAATTATTTTGTTTTTGTATACAATTTCGTTTAAGTAAATCAATTAAATAGAAGCAAAAATGTCTATTTTCTTTAACAGAAAATAGCTGGTCAGACGGCACTGGCAGCAAGGAAGGCACAGCCGGCGCCGTCGTCACGCCCGCCGCTGAACATACACCAGCGACGATCGCCGACTCTGCTAACGACAATGCTGCACTGCTTACAGCGCTCTGTAAACATATTGTGCTTCATTGGTGAGATTTTTTTATTAATTTACTACAATAATTGAAACAAACAACTTATGTTATAACTCTATACAACATGTTACAAAAGTACCCCTAATGCCGAATATATGGTAGATAGAGACCATCAAACTGAACAACATTTACTATGGGACCAACTTTGAAATCGCGAAAAAAAAATCAGCTATTTCATACAAAAATAAATTACGAAAATATCAAAATGTATGAAACAGCTGATTTTTTTTTCGCGATTTCAGAGTTGGTCCCATAGTAAAAGTTATTCAGATTGATGGTCATTATCTACCATATTCGACAATAGGGGTATTTTTGTAACACGTTGTATACAATTTCATCGGTCCTTCGAGCCGGATAGTAACTATTAACATAACAATCAAATTTTTATAGCATTATGCGATTCCCAAGTCAATTTGTCGTATGTAAACTGCCATTTCTATTGATTGCGTCGGCCTTTATTGTATTGTTTTACTATGTACATATTATGTACTTCAAAAGCCACATTCGATACAGTGTTATGGTTTAAATTCTTCATCTGTAGATCTGTCGAAATAAATCACTTGTGAATTCATTTTGTGATGTTTTATTTATCCACTACAGCAGTGAGGACGTTAGCGACCGTATGCTGTCTACACTAATCGTTGTGTGCGGTGAAAGTGCTTGCTCTCCGTTAATACTACGTGAAATGTGTCGCCTGGCCGATGCTCATGCAGGCGCCGACCATAAGCAGCTGTTCCCTGCCGCTGTGTCTTGGCTTGCTACTTGGTAAGTGTTAAATAAGTCAACTATGTTAAATAAATATATAGTCTCCCCAAGGTCGTTTTTCTTTCATAGAACGGAAATTGAACTCTTACGACCGGCCACGCAATAGAAAAACCGGCGGCGCGGAGAGTGAGTTCTCTCTTCATTGCACGGTTGAATTGCTCACCGGACAACGGCTACTTGGCATAACCCGCCATGTTTTAGGAATTCGTCGGCCTTACCTCCGATCGCTCTGTTTCGTAGCCAGGGGGTCATTATTTTGTAAAATCCGATTCCTGCTGTTTTGTATATTACGAATCGGTCAATCAATTTGTTACACAAAGTGTTTTATTACCACAAAAAAAAAACCTTTTATTTTTTTCTACAGTGTTGACCATCTAAGCAGTCCAGAAATTCTGGAGAAACTAGAGGAAGGCCAAGTGGACAGTACTTTGGCCCCACAAATTGAATCCGCTTGCGTCCTACTGTCCTATCTTACGGATGCGTTACACGCTATCAACACGTCACAACCACACAGTGAGTTACATTCTTATTACAAAAGTTACTGTTTTATAAATATTTGATTTAGTAATTTCAACTTTATTTACTTATAGCTTGGCGTTCTGTAAGTCCTACTTGGGAGTCTCCTTCCGATCTTGGATTTGATTTTGACTACACTGACGAACAACAAGATGATGACGACACTAGCGCTGATGATTCAGTAAGTTATAGTACATAGTTTAATGAATTTAATGTCATTAAAAATAAAAAATATTTGGCTGATTTCGAACAGTGTATCTTCATTAAGTAAGTAAGTAAAGTAAAAAATTGCTTTATTCAAATAAACTTAGTAATTAAGCGCTTTTGAATCGTCTATATTTTTCTACCACCTGTTCCAGACTTTTTTAACTGACAAGAAGAACAGGCGCAAGAAACTTATCAGCTTTAACAGAAATAAGTAACGATATTTACAAACTTAAATATATCGTTACCAAATACAAAAAAATACAACAGGTTATTAACAATAAAGTACTTACTAGCGAGTTATTGTGTTACATCATTTCCACGCATTCCGGTCTTTCAAATAATCGTCTACTTTATAATAACCTTTACCCATGAGCGTCTTTTTGACATGATTTTTAAATTCATGCAAAGGTAGATCAATCACTTGTTGTGGAACTTTATTAAACAAGGTTATGCGTTTCCCCATAAATGAACCTCTAGTTTTTGCAAGCCTAAATCTTGGAACGGCAAGTTTATCTTTATTCCTTGTATTAACATGGTGATTATCGCTGTTCTTAGCAAATGAATCATAGTGTTTCCTTACACATAGTAAATTTTCATATATGTATTGGCCAGCCAAAGTTAGTATATTTATTTCTTTAAACAATTCTCTCAGGGAATCTCTTCGACGAAGATTATATATGGCACGAACAGCTCTTTTTTGAAGTATAAAAATATTTTGAATAAAATTAAACTATACACCATCAAAATGGTTCATTCCTTACTTCACATTAACTACGCTCCACGCTGGTTATATCTACCGCAGTAACGAAGTGCGTTTGCACGTCACGGGCTCAAGATTACTTGATATTTCTTCAACTTATGTTTTAATTCTCCCAGGACGAAGACGCGATGCTCCAGTACAAGCTGTGCACATTCACTGTGACACAGCGAGAGTTCATGAACCAGCATTGGTATCACTGCCATACATGCAAGATGGTGGACGGTGTCGGCGTGTGCACAGTATGCGCTCGTGTGTGTCACCGCGGCCACGACGTGTCCTACGCTAAGTTTGGCAACTTCTTCTGCGACTGCGGTGCCAAACCCGACTCCAGGTCATACACTCTCATACACATTACATTCAAGCTTTACAACTTTTACCCTGTACAAGTTTTGATAAGATGGCATTCTGAGCTTCCGCCTGCGACTTCGTCCGCGTGAACATTTGGGAAATTGCGAGAGAACCTTTGCCGGGATAAAAAGTATCCTATGTATTAATCCAGGCTATAAACTGTGTGCTTAATTTCATCCAAATCTGTTCAGCCGTTTTTGCGTGGTTGAGTAACAAACATCCAAACTTTCATATTTATAATATTAGTAGGATTGCACAATTTCTTATATTTAGAGTGACCATAGACGTAAAAAGTTCTTAGGACTTATAATCGAACTTGTTTTGTTTTCGCAGCTGTCAAGCGCTGGTCAAACGCTCTGTAGCCTTGGGCGGTGCCCGCGGTGCCGGCAGTGGTCCGGGAGCTGAAGAGACTACGCCCGCGCCGTCAATAAGGCGCCGCCCCTCGAGCCCCGCGCCCGCCGCCCTACTCGCGCCGCCCAGGAGGCCAGTACTGGCTACCAACATACAAGGTGAGTGCCATATTGTTGCTGGTGAAATGCTACGTAGCTTGAGACACCCGAGACTTCAATAAGGCGGGAACTACACTAGATTGACGTGGGCCACTTATGCCGATCTGGATGCGTCCAATAATATCTCTTATGGGCGGGTTATAAGACATACTTTTCGTTGCGTCACGTCGCGTCGCAAGGCATACGCGGCTACACGTGGATGTAGTGCAGCTCTAAACGACTAGCCTTTGTATAAAATGTATGTGGACCGACGCGTCCAGATCGGCTTATGAGGGCCACGTTGCGTCGGCCCGTATGCTATTGCTATGACGTACTAGTTGTACGAGCGTGTTCACACAACACAATATATCGGATCCGTATGTGTACTGTATTCATAGCAACGGATACGATAAAACGTACGTTTGTAAATGCGGTGTGAACATTACATCCAGTAGCGACGGATCCATTACTGTAAATACGGACCTGCTGTGTGAACGCACGGTAAACTGTTTTTGTGGTTTGTCATAGAATACATAATACAAGTACAGAAGGACCACATCGCAAGATCATTTAAATGCTCCGTCCGACACAATAAAGTGCTGTTCGTATCGCACAGCGCTCCTTTCCCTACAGTTATATTCACCTAGAAGTTGTCTCTCTTCCTATCGCGTACTCTCATCTCTTCTGACGACGTTATAACAATATTGGAACATTATTGTTAGATGTTCATACGTGAGTAAGTATCGAACTGACGTGCTTGCGGCCGACGCGCGGCAGCCCTCTGTATTGGCCCGACCGGTCGAGCCGCGTACTTATAGCTTAATACCTAACGTGCGTAGTGTTACTAGTCTGCCTTTATTCTTATTCAGGATGTCGCCCCTACCTCCAGTCCTACGGCGGCTGGAACGCCTGCCTAGAGCGCATTCGCAAGCTCCTTGAGTCTTTATGCGGGCCAGTACGAGCTGCATGTGAACGCGCCGCGCCTACCGGAGCACATGGAAGAGCTATTAGGGCACTCGCTCAGTTGCACCTTGGAGAGAAGAAGTTCACGCACATGGACAACCTCATGCTGGCTACTTTAGGTGAGATGATACAGTACTAAGTTATTAGGGCTTTATGCTGTCTTGTCTAGTACGTACGTTCAGATGTGGCAATTTGTCTTTAAGGTCCATATGTGCGTTTAAGAACACTCGGTTTCGTTTCTGTATCAATACGATCTATAATGTTGAAGACTTTTTAGATTGCATTACTTTGTATTTTTTCGTATCTATACTACCGAAGTCACTAGCCAATGCCAACGCATCATTTGCCAGGTTCCCAAGAAGGCGCATTCGAGAACGTACGCATGTCGTACACGGGCGAGAACGGTCAGACGATCCGCCAACTGATGTCGACACACAAGCTGCGGCGCGTCGCCATGTGCTGCCTCGCCTCGCCGCAGGGGCGGAGGCAACACCTCGCTGTGTCGCACGAGAAGGGTAATCGATCACGTTACTTAGACATTCAATAGTTTTTGTTTCTGTGCAAATGATTATTTTATATACCTGCACATATCTGAATTATTCTTTTATGTAGTTTTGAAAATAAAACTAACGTTTATAAACCGTTATATTATCAATAGTTCTTTACCGATAACAATTCTAATTAAATTCTTAATTGCAGCGATTTAACCTGTTATTTACGACGATTTATTTAAATGTTTATTTCGTAACAATTTTTTTGATTTTATTAATAAATTATCAGGAAAAATAACGGTCCTACAACTGTCCGCGCTGCTGAAGCAAGCGGACTCTTCCAAACACAAGCTGACGTTGACGCGTCTCTCGTCGGCGCCTATTCCGTTCACCGTGCTGAGCCTGAGCGGCAACCCCTGGAACGAAGACCTGCTAGCCGTCTGTGGACTTAAGGAGTGCCATGTGCTTACATTTAACAGTGGCGGTGAGTCCAGTTTATTTATTTTGGGTCACTTCAAATTTACCCTTTCTACTTCGACTTCTATAAGTGTAACAACGTGTTTAGCTTCTAAAACACTAACGAAGCATAAGAGAGTCAAGTTAAGCTGTGTCTCCTGCGACACTGTTTTGTGTTTTCTAACATCAAACATCTAACAAAATATGGGCGTGGCCAAACTGTTTTATTAGCTCAAACAAGCAAACATGTTATCCGAGGCGGACGGAAAACATTGCCTGCGGGGAGAGGGGTAATTTCATTTCGAGTACGTCTTTCGTCCGAAGTCATTTTGTCGAGTAGGTAGATGTTTGTTAGATGTTCGTGTTTAAAAGTCGCAGGAGACTGCAATGTTTCGATAATATGTTTTGTTCTTTTTAGGCGCAGAAGACACGCCATTATTGAGTCTTTTACTAACATATCTCTAAATTTCAGGCGCAGTAGCCGACCACCTAGTATTGAACACTGGCTTAGAAGGCAACAACTACGTCATCAAGGCGATCTGGCTGCCTGGCTCGCAGACACAGCTCGCCCTCGTAACCTCCGACTTTGTCAAGATATTCGACCTTAGCAAGGACCTCAACAATCCGATGCATCACTTCTTAGTGCCTAGTGGAAAGGTAAGATTTACAATTAAATACTTTTAGTGGTTCTACAACTCGTCTACAACTTTCTTTTGACACAATTGGTTCAGTGTAACACAATGATTGATGATGTTTATTATTGGTACTCTCGGTAAGCTTCAATGTAGTGCAAGCTCTATCATTTTAGGATAGTTTAGTTTTAACAGATTTTGATTGAGTCGCTTTCATTTCAAATCGCAACAGATTTGATATAAACAATTTGTTATTTTTAATAAGTTTAACCAAAATGTACGCACACTCATGTATTGTTTCAGGTTCGGGACGTAACGTTCGTGAACCAAGACGGCGTAATGCATATGCTGTGCATGAGCTCAGCAGGTCATATTTATTGGCAGCCTATGAGCGAAGAATCGCGCGCCACTCTCGGCACCTTCTACGTAACCAACACACTTGAGGTGTTACATCCTGAGATACAGGTAATGTCACTTTTTAACTTATAGAATTGTCTTTTTATTTGTATATTTTCTGTAAGTTAAAATGTTCGTTGTTGTTTGAACAGGATGTAGCTGGATTAGTCGGTGGAGGCGGTGTTTCCATTTACTACTCGCATACGCTCAAAATGCTCTTCTTCTCTTACGCTCAAGGAAAGAGCTTCTTAGCACCTCTGAACACAGTTGAAGACAGCGTCAAAGGTTTGTTTTGTTGTTTCAAAGATTTGCAGAATGGCATTTTTATTTATTTTCTGAGATGTGTAGATTATAAGCAACTTTTTTGTGACAATCCGTTTGCGTTTGGTGAATCATTTTTATTCATTGACACTGACCAATCACGCCTGAAACACGACAATCATGGCGGAACTACTGCGGTTTCGCGGCGGAGGTGTGTTACAGACGTCATGTCGCAAAAATTATGAAGTTAATTTCCTGATTTGTCAGTGTCGTCGATGACGTCACTGTTTTATAAATGCGAATGGACGTGTCGGTCTAGTATTGTGTAAAATTGTGTTTCCCCGTAGTTCCATAGCGGCTCTAATAACTTTGTTTAAGTATGTGATAGACAGGCTGTATTATCCGTACACAGGTACCGCAATGATCACGGTATCGTCGTGGTCGTCTCAGAAGGAGGGCGGGCGCGGCAAGCAGAGCGGGGCTCAATCTCTGTGCCAGTGGGCCGAGGTGGCCGGCCACCCCGGGCTCGTGACCGCCGTCATGCAGGCCTCCAACAACCCCGTGGTGCTCATGCTCACGCCTACCAACATATACATACAGGAGATCAAGGTAAACGATAAAAAAACATTAATTTAGTTCACGAGAGGTTGTTACTTACAAAAATTACGACACAATTTATGAATCTTTTGTTTCTCGACATAAGAGTATTTGTGTCTTGTGTCTGTCAGGTATTTAATAATATTGTATGAGGGTAAGCACACTCTGTGAATAAATCAGTCAGTCTCCAGCCCCGGTGTTTCATTGACGTTTCACTGGCGACGAGCGATTTTACGAACTAGAATACGCGTTATATTCTGCTGCATAGTCATAATGCCGATTGGAAATTTAGAAGCGTTTGATGTACACTCAAAAAATTGGCCGTCGTATATTCGTCGAGTGCAACAATACATAAAATTAAACGGAATAATAGATGAGTTGCAAGTGTCGTTACTGATAACCGTAGTGGGGGAAGCCACGTATTCGTTAATGTGTGATCTGTGCGCTCCAGTGAACCCGGAAAACAAAACCTTCGAGGAACTCGTGAGGTTAGTCTCTGAACATTTGGAACCACAGCGCTCAGAGATCGCCGAGCGCCACGTGTTTCGCTTACGGCGACAGCGCGCGGGAGAAACGATGGCGGAGTACCTGCAGGATTTAAAACATCTCGCTACTACGTGTAACTTTGGCACGATGCTCGAGGAGAACATTCGCGACCAATTCGTGTCGGGGTTAGCTAGCCCAGCTATGCGATCTAGAATATTCGCCGAGAAAAATATCAAGTACAAAGAAGCAGTCGAACTGGGTCTGGCACTGGAGGCTGCAGAGAGGCATGCGGAGGTGAGCGCGGCGTCGACGTCCGCGGCTACGACCTCGGGTGCAGGCAGCGAGGCGGGCGAAGGCCTGCACAGTACGAGCTCGAGGCGCGCGCCCCCGGGAGGCGGCGGCGGCAGGCCCGGGCAGCGGGCGCCGCGCGCCTCCGCTGGCAGGCCGCACGGGGCGCAACAGGCAGCGACGGTGACTCAACAATGCTGGCGATGTGGGAAGCCGCATCGGCCGGACAGGTGTCGGTACGCGAATTATAATTGTGACGAGTGTAATCAAAGAGGTCATTTGAAAGTGATGTGTCGAGTACGTGGAAATTCTCGTAACGGCAGGCAAAATTACGTAAGTGAGGAATGTTCCGAAGACGAGGATATGTTCAGTATCGATCTTGTCACGAAAGGTAACAAACCATTTTTTATTAAAGTTAGCATTGACAATAACATTATTGAGTGTGAGGTCGATACAGGGAGCCGTATTTCGGCCATAAGTGAACAATTTTATAAACAAATATTCCCACACAAAAATATTCACTCTGACAATATAATGTTGCGTTGTTACTCGGGCACGCGAATCGAGTCTTTAGGTTATATCGAAGTTAATGTGAGACTTGGTGACGTCGTAGCAAATAATTTGGCTTGTTATGTCATCAAGAGTGGGGGGCGCCCTCTTTTAGGAAGAGATTGGATCAGAGCACTTAATATCAAACAAATAAACTTTAGTCAATTGCATGACGACCCGTGTGTTAACGGCTTAGCGGCCGAGTTTCCCGAAGTATTTACGGATAAACTAGGCAAATGTAAAAAGTTGCTTCAATTGCAATTAACCGATAACGAACCGGTTTATGTCCGCGCGCGACCAGTGCCGCTCGCCCTGCGCGCACGTGTCGAACGGGAGTTGGAGCGTCTCGAAGCCGAGGGAACCATTTATAGGGTTGATCATTCCGACTATGGAACGCCTATTGTTCCGGTCATTAAGGGAAATGGCGATATACGAATTTGTGGTGACTATAAAGTGACTATTAATAGAAAGTTAAAACGAGACTATTATCCGCTGCCTCGTATTGAGGAATTGTTTGCGACCTTAAGTGGAGGTAAAGAGTTCACTAAAATTGATTTGACCCACGCATACCAACAAACAGTTTTAACTGAAGATTCACAGCCATGTACTGCGATAACTACTCACGTGGGTACCTTCGTATATCGCCGAACCCCTTTTGGATTATCGTGCATTCCAGAAAAATTCCAAAAATTAATGGAGGAGACGTTGAAGGGTATTCCATCTACTGTAGTATTTTTGGACGATATATGTACCACCGGGGTTGATAAGGTTGCTCATTTGAATAATTTGAGACAAGTTTTGAGTAGATTAAAGGAAATGGGCCTTACCGTTAAATTAAGTAAATGTAGTTTTTTACAAAAAAGCGTTAAATATGTAGGTTTTATTATCGATCAGTACGGATTGCATCCCGATCCCAATAAGGTATCAGCTATTGTCAACGCCCCTACTCCTAAAGACATTACCCAGTTAAGAAGTTTCTTGGGGTTATTAAATTATTACGGAAAATTTATTCCGAAATTAAGTATGATTTTGCACCCATTACATGAACTTTTACGAAAAGGAATTAACTGGAATTGGTCCGTCGAGTGTACTAAAGCTTTTACGGAGGCTAAGGAAAGTTTATTGTGCGATAATGTATTAGCACATTATGAAGAGGGACAGCCCTTGGTGTTGTCAGTAGATAGCAGCGCGTACGGGCTGGGCGCGGTCCTGGCGCATCGCTTTCCTGATGGAAGCGAGCGGCCGATCAGCTGTGTGTCGCGCACACTCAACGACGCGGAACGTAATTATAGCCAAATTGACAAGGAGGCGCTAGCTATTTTTTACGGAGTTACTAGGCATCACCAATACCTATTTGGTAGACATTTTGAGTTAAGAACCGACCATAAGCCGTTGAGTTATATTTTCGGTAAAAATGTGGGTATACCACAAACGGCCGCTAGTCGTCTACAACGGTGGGCCGCGCGATTAGCCGCTTATGATTTTACGATTAAGTTTGTTAACTCAAAAGATAATGGACCTGCCGATGCTCTGTCACGGTTGCCGGTAGCTGGGGAGGGGGGCGCAGCTCACTCGATGATGACTTATATTAACTTGGTTCAGGAATATATGCCTGTTAATTTTAGTGATGTAGCTAAAGAAACGGCAAAAGATACTTTGTTATGTAAAGTACTGGGTTATGTTAAATTTGGTTGGCCGTTAGTAGCTAGTTGTGATGATGAAAAAGTATACTTTATGCGAAAAAATGAAATTACAGTGGATTTCGGCTGTTTGATTTATAAATATCGTATTATTATACCGAGGACTTTGCAGCATCGGATTTTAGACGAGTTACATCAAGGACATTTAGGAGTTAACAAAATGAAAAATTTATCACGAAATTATGTGTATTGGCCGAATTTAGATCGCGACCTGGAGAATTTGTGTCGTTCGTGCGAGGCGTGCCGCGCTGTCCGCGACGCCGCACCGCGGTCGGAGCTGCATCCCTGGGAATTTCCTTTGTTTCCATGGCAGAGATTACATGTGGATTTCGCTGAATTCAATGGAATTAAATATTTAGTTTTGGTAGACGCCCATTCGAAATGGATCGAAGCGATAAGCATGTCACGTACAGATGCTAGGTCCACAATTGCGGCCTTACTATCTATTTTTAGTCGATTCGGATTACCGTCACAACTCGTTACTGACAATGGGCCTCCTTTTCTTTCACAAGATTTCAAAGATTATTGTGTATATAATTGCATTAAACATGTAACCACTGCGCCGTATAGGCCACAGGGCAACGGAGCAGCTGAGAATGCTGTAAAAACAGTTAAAAAAGCGATTAAAAGGGCTACAATGTTAGGCGAAAATGTGTCGCAAGCCCTAAACAAATTTTTGTTTCACTATAGAAACTGTGACCATGCGACCACGGGAGTGCCACCCGCAGTGCTTCTAACAGGGCGGCGCATGCGAACCCGACTTGATGTTTTGCGACCTGACGTTAGCCAGGTGGTGCAAGCCGCGCAGCAGCGGCAAGCGGTCAATGCGGGGGGCACGCCTAGGGCTCCGTTACAAATAGGAGACCCGGTACTCGCACGCGACTACGCGTCCAGAGCGAATAAGTGGGCTGTTGGAACGGTGACAAAAAGGACCGGTCCGGTATCGTATCGCGTTAGTTTGGGAAATGGCATCGAATGGCGCAGACACCAAGATCAAATCGTACCGGCCGGCAGTAATAATAAATCACGAAATTCTCTGTCGCTGTCGCGCGCTAGTATCGGTACTCAGAATAAAGCTTGTCCTGGCAGGGAGCTGGACGATGATTTTGAGGACGCTTCTGACGTCAGTGGGATGGCGGTGGCGGCGTCCGACGTGGCAGCATCCGCAGATGTCCCCGCGCGTCCGCCGACACCGCCGCCCCCACGCCCCCCACCAGGAGGCTCAGACCGAGCACTCCGTGCTTATAATCGCGCTCTTGTTAGAAATAACACATAAGTCTATAATAAGGTGTTTAAGTTTATAAATAGGAAGTCTTATTTAGTTTTTGTATAAAAAAAAAAATACTGTAATTTTATTACGCAGGGGAGAGGGGAGTGAATGGGTTATTTATAGTCAGTTTATAATTATATCTTAAGTTTTCTACTTACAGAAAATGTATTGATTATAGCTATAGTTTGTTTCGCAAACTTTAGTTTTATAACGTACCTACATTGATTTTAATACGTGAGCTATTTTAGTTTATGTATTGTGTTAACATAGATTATCTTAGCTAAGTAAGTAGCTTAAGTAAGGGGGGAAAGGTGTCGGGTATTTAATAATATTGTATGAGGGTAAGCACACTCTGTGAATAAATCAGTCAGTCTCCAGCCCCGGTGTTTCATTGACGTTTCAGTGTCATAAGGTTATTATTTTATTTTATATGATATATAAGTGTTTATGTTTTTCAAGCAATTTTAGTAATCGGTACTTTACTCGCGTTAAATCATAACACTTGTGATTTTATATTTTTGGATCAATGCAGGTCGTGCCAGCAAAGGCGAAGATCACCGACATGGTGGCAGTCCGCCATTGGTGCGGTGGAGGCGGTGAACAGAAAAGCACTTTGATCCTTTTGTGCGAAGACGGTAGCCTCCGCATGTATGCCGCGAGCCCCGAACATACTGGATATTGGCTGTCACCCGCCATACAACCCACGCACGCGCCCCGGCGCCGCCCGCGCCTGCTCACGCACCACTCCAAGGGCAAGGCCCAGCAGGTATGTACGACACACTACACATTCTGCCAGCTGTGTGGAGATGGCAGTCTCCACGAGCGCCAAACATACTGGATACTGGCTGTCATCATTGTCATTTAGTCAACGTATGCACCCCTTCGCGTCGCGTTTACTACTTCAAGGGCAAGGTATGTTGCGTCACATTAGACTCACACTGGCATTCTGGCAGCTGTGCGAATACGCCGCGAGCGCTGAACGTACTGGCTAGTGGTCTCGCGCCACATTGCGCCAAAATCAACAATAATAGCCTGGCTATCGGTGCATAGCTAGCGAAGTCATCTTAATTGGACGGATGGGATGAAACGCTCTCCGTATAGCGATTCATTGGCTTTACACGCCATGAAATTCGCCCGCTTTGCACCGCTCGTCGCTCTGTTCCGTGGCCAGGCACTCGGTAAAATACACGAAATAAAAATTGAAGCTAAAATTTATTTAAAATAACTCGCTCCTGCCTGACAGTTGCAGTCTCCTCCAAGATACATAATTATATTTTTCCTTGTTAAATGCTTTCATTTGTCTCGACTATTTGTCATAAACCAGACAAGAACATCGTTCTCTACATCTTGTAACTTTCTATTGTTTTTCACAGTCTGCCACCAAATCGAGCGCCAGTGGAGCGCCACAGTTTCCTATCGACTTCTTCGAGCATTGTGTGGCGATGACGGACATCGAGTTCGGAGGCAACGATCTCCTGCAGGTGTATAACACCGCGCAGATCAAACACCGACTTAATACTACAGGTATTTACATAAAAAACTGTAGCCAATTAGGGTCAATTTATATTTCGGTTAATTCTTTAAATGCCAAATATAAAAAAATGGGTATTCTATACTTTGAATATTTCTAGGATTGTACGTGGTTTCGACGAAGATGAGCGGGTTTACAATGGAAGTAGTGAACTCTGATCCGAACATGGTAATCTGTGGAATTCGAGTGTTACTCGGAAGTCAAGATATCGCTCGGACACCAACTTTTGTGGAGGTATTACTGATTCATGGCTATTGACAATAAAAGTTTTGTTTTTTGTAGGTCGTTAATTTTTTTTTCTTTTAGATTTACGGCAGGACTGTTCAAACAGTAGTAATACGAAACCGCTGGTTTGATATTCCTCTGACAAGAGAAGAGTCTTTGCAATCTGACAAGAAGCTACTAATCAATTTCGGGCCTTCGCAAGACCCAGATGGCGTTACCATGGTGGATTCTGTCAAGGTAATTTAGTCGAATAATTATCGAAAAATATATTTTTATAATTATGTAAAATTCTCTTTTACTATAAACTTTATTGTTATTTCAGATCTATGGTAAAAACAAAGAGCAATTTGGATGGCCCGAAGAAAATGAAGACCCTTCAGCTTGCCCATCATCCAGTAAAGTAGCACAGGTATAGATCGCGCGAAACTTCTAGCTCCGTATGAACACGTGGCGATCCATAATTTTTCACAAATTTGTGCGAAACCCTGCAAACTCAGCGCATGCGCGAACCAACTCAGTGTGAGCTAGAAGTTTTCGTCAGCACATTTTTTTTGTTATAGGAACTGAACTTCTTTGAAATTGTCAATAAAGTTAATAGGGTCTTATCCAGAGGCTGTGAATGAATCCCTTAATTTTTTTATTGGTTTTGTTTAGGAAGCGGATGGCAGCAGCGGTACTTGGAAGCCAAGTTCGCTAGAACGCCTCGCCTGCGCAGCGCTTGAAGCGCTAGAACTGGGCGCTGGGCCGGTTGCGTCCGCTAGTGCCGCTGTAGGTGCAGCGGACGGCGGCGCTGAAGCTGCTAGAAAGCTGCTGTGCGCTCCTGCCAGTGCGCATTTACATGCCAGAGCTCAGTGCTTATTGCGAGCGTTGCATCACACCCACTACCATCAGTACAAGGTAATGTTAGTTTAAAAGAAAGACAATTCGTCACTTCAACTTCAAAACATCTTCAATGTTTTGAAAGCTCTTGCATAATAACCTATTGTATAAACAAACTGCTATGTATACCTGTAAACAAGTTCATAATTTTATTGTATTTATATATTGAATATTGTTTTCGTTACGGATCTAACAAACTATATGAAAACGAGCCAGTGAGTTAATAACAAAATAGCAGAATACTAGAACGAAAGCAACGCTACGTATGCTTTATTTGACCGAGTGCTTTTTATCATTATAAAAACCTCTATTTGACAATCTTTATAGCAAAAGTTAGCTGTCAAAAGTAATGCAAATGGCTATTTCCATACAAAATTGTCAATGTTGAATTTTCGATTATTTGGCTGTTCTTTTGGGTTTTACCAACTTTTTTTGTTTCTAATCACCCCAGCACTAACAAAACAAAAAATAATTATTCCAATCGGTTAAGTTGTTTTTGAGTTTTAGCCAGACTAACAAACAGCAATTCATTTTTATATATAAGACGGCTCAGTTTTGTATAGTACGTAAGTAAAAGTTGGCGCGTGTCATAAAAAAGAACTAATTTTGACAGTCGTCACGCTTTTTTACAATGTTCTGTTTCCAATAACATTTGGACGCCAAGTTATAATAATTGTCGCACAGTAAAGGAGATGTTTGGTATTGGTTAACATATTACGCTTATGAGCATGACATTATAAACAATTATTGTAACCATCCAGGACCAAGCCATCCTGAAATACGTGTGCTCGTCGCTGAAGGAGTTGCGCGATGTTCCGGACCCTCGCAACATCGACCCGGAGGCGTTCTTCCGGCTGGTACTTCTAGCGCGAGGAGTTGCCGTCGCGAGGCCTAACCATCTTGTTGCTTATACTGCGTCTACACCGCAACGGCCGGCGAACGGTAAGTTTCCTGTTAAAATCCTGAGGATCTGGTTATACAGTTTGTTTTTGACAGCTGAACAAATTTATCTACATCTTTCTTTACAATTACAGCTCCGTATAACTTACCCCTTTACTCATGAGTTCTTTATACTACAGAGGTCGGGGGTCGTATTGCATACAGCATTATTATAGTAAAGATAAAGACAGAATACTCTCTCGGTAAACTTTTACTGCATGTATGATGTATGACGTTGTCTCGTAGGCGACTGGTCAGTCCTATGGAAGACGGATCAACAGCAGCAGGAAGATCGCGAGCCGCACTTAGTGGCTCTAATAGCGAGCGTGCTATGGAGACTGGCCGCGTGCCGCAGCGCCGCGGGTCCGCCCGGCATCCTGCAGTACGGGCTGCGGCACGCCGACCACACGCTGCACGCGCTGGCGGACACCGTGCACGCGTTCCAGCTGCACGCCGACGCCGACTGTGTGAGTACTCGACCACGCGCATCAACACGCATGTTAAAAAAATAAAAATAAATATAAAAAAGCCGCAAATATCTGGTCGAAACATCTTTTTGCATGAATGGACATTCAAAATGTTTATTTATCTTAATTCTTATATGATTTCTTTGGATTAATAATCAAGATTTTTATTTCCACAGATCGACTTTGGCAACCAAATATACCTCTCTCTATTGCTAGCTGAAGACCAAAGCATCAGTTTTGGTGCTAAAGCCGCTATGATGCGAGTGCTACGACCCAGGGTGAAGAGACGCCGCGTGTACATCCCTTCGCCACCCAATACACCAGGTTTGTATACAGTGATTGAAGAACCTGATCTTTTATTCAAACATTTGCATTCTCGGTTCGAAAATACTTACCAGTGGTGGCCATGAAATCTGTTAAATTGATATAGGACTACTTTGAAACGGCCCCCAGTAAAACAAAACTATTCTGGAATAATTTTGTGTACAAGTTCGATAATTAGAGATTTTTTATCGGTTCAGTTTTTCGAAATATAAAAAATATATCATTTCAGCCATTTCAAAAGTACCACAAATGCGAGGTTTACAGCTCACAGAGCCACTTGTTTATTATTATAGGCATGAGAACATGTGTAAATATTATGTGCACTTTAATATCGTGATTCGTGATACCAAAGTTGCAATTTATTTATTTCTTAGCAGTGTTATCGTCCTAGATTCCAACTATACATACTTTTGCATAGGTGCCAGTTCATCAGTAACTACAGCGCAACCCACAAGCTCGGTCACAGAAGCAGTTGTATCCGAGAGTGACTTCACGGCCGCCCGCGACGAGCCGCAGGATAGCCAGTTCATGGAAGTGGACGATTCGCTTGAGCCGATGGTCCTGCTTGCGTCGGATGGAGGTAATGATTTGGACTAAATCTAGGTACAACTTGGTTTATGAACACCATTATTATTTTTTGTCTTTTTTCCTTTATTTTCTGTTTTGGGGGAAACCGTCCCATCCTTAATGATGAGTTATGATTATGTAATACTACCAAAATTATGTGTCAGAAACAGAACTTGTTTTTGTATTTATTATATTTTTAGCTTGCTGTAACTTGCCTTAATAAAATATAAACACGGACATTATTTTCATAGCGAAATTAGATTCACATAAAAGAAAATACGTAGAAAACACTTTCTCGACTACTCAAAGGGTAGTAGACAAGTTTCTCCTACTTAACTGTCAAATTTAATGTTAATTGAAGAGAAAAGTAGTCGTCGTGCTCGCGTTTTTCGACTTGATATTACGCCACGACAAAGAAGAATAGGAGTCTACTAGTTTTTTAAGTTTGTCATGCTCGCACTGACTGTATCTCGATCTCAACCCGATAAAAGTGTCATTTCAGTGTAGACAAGCCATTGTTCTGTCAGTCGAGTCTTTTCTCCAGGTGGTCATGCTACGCGTGCTGTACGAAATGAAGGTGTTTTCAATTCGCTATTGTATCCGTGTACTCAGGCCTAGAAGCGTTGCTGGACATCCCACCGGACGCAGACGACGAGACAATGGTGGAGCTTGCGATCGCGTTGTCGCTACAAGAACAGCCTCGTCGCGCGCCCGCGCCCACCGCGCCGCCGCCGCCCGCACCCGACCACACGCATTCGCCCAACGGGTACGTACTACCTCAGTATTCATGCTGGCGTTGACTACACCAGAAACCGCCAATGGGGATATCTGAGAGATGAGAAAGATATATATTTTTATTAACACGAAGACCACACGTTACAATAATTCAATAAAAAATTAGTGTAGAAAAAATAAACAATGATATTAAATAAGTAATTACAATTCACAAAAAAACAGGTCTAGGGCTAATTAGGACCTACCTCAGCTTGTGTTGCCATGACACATAAGTGTCACAGCAACGCTGGTATTCTGGCATGACCTTTTTTATGCGCGGCAATACATACATTTTACATACATACATACATAATTTCAAAAAAACAAAAATTAACACGGACAAGATTAATTTGCCTTAACAATAATTGTTGCCAAAGGGCAAATATGTGAAAATATATGTTCTGCTTTTCGACACTATTATCATGGGGGAATATACATTATGTATACAAGGTGTTACAAAAGTACCCCTAATGCCGAATATGGTGTATAGGGACCATCAAACTGAACAACTTTTACTATGGGACCAACTTTGAAATCGCGAAAAATAAATCAGCTGTTTCATACAAAAATTAATTACGAAAATATCAAAATGTATGAAACAGCTGATTTTTTTTTCGCGATTTCAGAGTTGGTCCCATAGTAAAAGTTGTTCAGTTTGATGGTCCCTATTTACCATATTCGGCATTAGGGGTATTTTTGTAACACCTTGTATATCCATACCAAGCTGATTTGAAATGTAAAAAATGGGCCACTGCCCTTAAACGGTCTCCTCATCTTCCCCTTATAACCGTCCCTTTACCACCAGAACCATTTCATATCACCTTTGCATCGATAATGACATATTTATCATAAAACTATATTATGCTTAAATTGACTTACAACTTTGACATATCATTTCTAACGGTAGTTTATGTTTATTTTAATATCTGAGTATTTTATATTACATTTTAGATATTTTAAAATCGCTTTCGCCGCAATAATAGTTAATATATCTACGCAAAACTAATTGTAGATGGCAGTACACGCGCAATGACCTAACTAACAAATACGTCATAGCTGTCAGGTTGAGCGTGTTATTTTATGTGTTTTTTCTTGCTTCACCGTTTACCGTCGACTCTCGAAAACATTTGTAATCATCTGCAACAGCGTAAACTACGGCGACGACTTGTCGTAAAATGTCTTCAAAAATACAATGACATATTATTTAAGATACCGATGAATCCTTCAATTTAGTCAATTGATTTGGGGATATTATAACCCATTCCACCACTTAACATGGTAAATAGGTCAGACGATGAGGGTAGCACCGCAGCGACTGACGGCAGTACACTCCGCACGTCGCCCAACGAAGCCCCGGGCTCCGCCGGCTCTGAGAGCAACGACAGCATCGGTGGGGTCTCCGGACGCAGCAGCGCTTACGGTAAACATATAATAAAATGACTATTATTTACATAAACATAAGGCATAGTCTTTGATACTGGCACTTGTTTACATACACCGTGATTGAAAACAGCTTTTACATGTGATTTAGTTAAAAAGGTGCATCTCTGAATGCTCAACGCAGTCGCTTTTTAGCATTAGCACACTAATAATTTACAGTCTAAAAAGATGCGGTATCTCTTCTTTTCTGATATCTTTGAAATAAGTTATTTTTCCATTTGCAAACGAACTATTTTTTTCTTTTAGTTCATTTGATTTGCCATGCCAATGTTTAGACTTTGAATAGTGTATAATAACAAAGAATATGAAATGTTGTAGGAGAAATGGTGTCAGCTCCACCTGGAGCGATGACCGCTACCAATGCGATCGCCGCGCCTGTAGCCATCACAGGCTAGTATTATTTGTAACTGTTATCGGCTTTTACTATGCTTTTTTTTCGTATAGTCTGTTTTGTTGTTGTAGATTGCTCTTTATTTATTTTAATTGGTTTACGCATATTTTACACAATAACTTGTATAACATTAATCTTATACGGTCTGTCAAGAAACTTAAGAAACGGAACCAAAATATTTTTTTACTAGCAACACGTGGTTGTTGCAAACGAAAGTAGTCGAGTGTTGCCATGCAATAACACTAATGAATGACGAATAAGGTTGCTCCACCATTAATTTCATGAGTTTATTGACAGTAGAACATCTATTTTTATTTAACGCATTTACATACTTTCAGCTTCTTTGCGTTCTGAAGGGTTCCTGTATTCACCTTATTGGTTTCAAAAATCAGTTAAACAGTATTCAATTTCTAAAAATCAATATTTGTTTGTTAACTTTTTTGCGTCGTATTTGAGATGTGAATCATCATATTAAATAATGCTTTATATAAACAAACAGCCGGCCCGTCTACATCGTCTCAACCGGTAGCGTCGACTTCGCGAGCGAGCGAAGTGGAAAACGAAGCGCGAAAGCTTCACGCACTGCGGCTGTCGCTGCTGTCTGCTGCGCTGGATGCTTTACCCACGCTCAGGAACCTGCCTGGTGTTCGTGCCATACCGTTTGTACAAGTGAGTACGAGCACTATCTATGGAATTTACCTTTGATAAATCAATTACACTTTTTAAAAATTACTCTTATAAAGTGCAGATAGACAAGTAGAAACTTGTTTCTTTAGCAAAAAATGTTTTGTGTCTCGCACAATAGATCACTCTACGCAAGAAGCACACAATATACACAACGCGATGATTAAAATTGTATGACAAATGCAGCAGGACATTTTAAATCTTACCTGTGTTGAAGTTTTGAAATTCGAAATGGCTATAAAAATCGTCAATTCTATTTCTTATACATTTATTCATATATTTATCCCAAGGTGGTCCTCATGCTCGCCGGTGACTTAGACTCCAGCGTAGAAGGCGACCGCGTGGTTCTGGAACGCCTCTTAGAACTGCTAGTCGCAGAGTTGGACATCCGAAGCGAAGAAGCCACGCCCAGCGAAGACAGGGCCGACAGACGCGAACTACAGCTCGCCATAATGCGGCTAGAGTTACTCGTGTCGGAGTTGGATATGGAGGGAGAGGAAGTGACGCCGCCAGTACACGAACGCACCAACCGACGGGAGTTGCAGCTTGTCATCATGCGGCTGCTCAGTGAGTTACCATTTATAAAGTATCTTTATCCCTACTTGTCTTAATTAGTAAACGGCTTTTAGCAACTGTTTTTAAAACTGAAATGGTTATTTAAAAAATCATGTTTTCTCATTCATTAAATCAAATTGTTATTAATAATTATCAATTTCATTTGTAATCTATATGTAGGATTACTAATAAACAGACTATATCGATAAACTAAAGATCTTCACTGGTAAAGTAAGAGACAGTTTTTGTAACAAGAGATATTAAAGAATTTAAAAGCGAAGCCAAAGAAAAATCTACAGTTATATTGCCATAAAAACGTTTTATTTAAATACATAAATTATTTCTCTTAATCTAATTTTTTTTTATTAATTCGACATTGATAATAATAATTGTCACTAAACGATATTAATGAACTTAATTGAACTCATGTTATGTATCTCAATTAGGCGTGCTAATGGCCCGTTGGAAGACATCCGGCGCGAGCGGGGCGGCCCGCGGCGAAGTGTCCGGCGCGGCGTGCGCGGCGCACGTGTCGCGGCTGGCGGCGGCGGCGCTGGCGCGGGCCGGCGCGCCGCACCACTGCTACCGCGTGCTGGCCGCGCTGCTGCCTTACTGGAAGGAGAAGACCGCCGGTCACTACATCATATATCACATCCTACTAATTAAATAACGATGACGGCAAACGGCATTTCATACGAACATTCAAGTGCTTATTTTTTGAAATGAATAAAACGATTTTAATGAAATTTCATACTCATAAGCAGTATACATTGGTCTAAAAAGTCAGCTGAAAACATTTTCGATAAATAGTGTTACTTACAGCAAAATTAGACTGTTTTTCAATTTTTTTATAGAAACAGAGATATTCAATCATCTTTTTTTTAAACAATACACAAGATCTGAGCATTAAAACCTACTAAAATAGCTAATCTTTTGACAAAAATCAACCTTAAGATGCACTTTCGTTTGTTGTCAGATAGCGCTGACTGTACTAAATAGTATTCAGATCAGCGCACGATTTGCGGCTAGTGCTGGCTGCAACTGGAAGCATAACAATCATTTACTATTACATCTGTCATACATAGATAAAAGTTGCGTGCTTATCTCTGCTAGGCTAGTCATTTATAATGTATTGATTTTGATCTTTATTATAGGCACAGGAACTACGCCTGCTGGTCAGCAACTCTTAAAACCTCTACCGCCGCAACCTCTACCGGATATGCAACCGTTCTTCGTCAAAGAATACGTCAAAAGTAACTTTTAAATTATTAAAACTTAATCATTATTTAAATAAAAAATATTCTTTCCTAATTCACTTAATCGTTTCAGGTCATGCTCTAGACGTTTTCGATAACTATCCTCAACTACTGATGGAAATGGCTCTACGTTTGCCATGCCAAATACACAAGCACTGTGACCCAGCTCACTTTGACGCTCGCTGGCGAACACTTCTCTGCGAGTACATGATGAACCAACAGACTCCACTAAGGTATGTCTCATTACAAATTACGATTTGCATATCATGCTTTTCATCAAGATACTTTCAAGATGATTAGCGACTTATATTATCATATTTCTATATCAATAGCAATATAATATTTTCTTCAATGGGATATTTGAAATTTTGATTAACCACAACCGGTTAAATAATAAACACATTAGTTGTATGTTTGAAACCATTCAACCAGGTATAGCATTCCGACATGGAGGAAGTCACTTGGGTCACATAAGATTACGTCATCTCCGCTATCGGTATCAAAAAATATGTTCATTCAACCTTAACTTGAACTGTTTTGTTTGCTAAGAAAAACAAATCAATTAAAATGCACTTAATAATTTTGTAATGACTGACAGAAAAAAAATCCTTCATTCTTTGCTTGTTACGATAAAGTCGCGCAACTGGATAGTGACGTAAGCTAGTGTATCTCCCGGAAGGGAATGACGGACCTTGTTTTCTTGGATCATGGTTGAAACTACACTGGGCCGCAAATAAACTGGGCCACCTCATTATTTTCATACAAATGAGGTAACTTTGAAGCCGTGGTTCTCTGCCAGGGATTGACCGAGCTGTGATCTGATGATGACTATCCAGGGAGTGAATGGAGGAAATCCAGATTGCTATATACACCCAACTGATCTGATCAGTATTCTAAGAGATATAAGGATCAGAGTTTCCAGTTTCAGGATTTCCATACATTTTTATGCTAATTTCGCGGTTTTTTTAATCATATCCTTATATCTCTTGGAATGCTGATCAGATCAGTTGGGTGTGTATAGCTATCTGCATCTCCTCCATTCACTCCCTAGATAGCCATCATCAGATCACAGCTAGGTCAATTCTTGGCGGAGAACCAAGGCTTCAAAGTTACCTCGTTTGTATGAAAATAATGTGGTGACTCGGTTTCTTTGCTGCCCAGTTTACTTCATCAACTTCACCTGCTATCTGTATGACATCATTATGTTACGCCAATACGAATCTCATTGAAGAGTTATGTCCAAAGGAAACAAGTGCGCAAGCTTCTATTACTCCTGTGTGGAACTCGCGAACGCTACCGTCAACTCCGCGACGTGCACGCATTAGACACGCACTTGAACGCAGCGCGTGCTTTGATGACTACCGACCCGCCGGCGTACGACAAGCTTGTGCAACTTATGGAGCATCTCAAGGTATGTTTTTTTCGCTTAAAGGTTTTAAGCGGATTCAATTAATGAATCTTCCATAACGAGTTTCTGTTTGTTTTTAGGGTTCCGTACCTTAATAAGGATAAAATAGAACCCTTATAGGATCACTTTGTTGTCCGTCCGTCTGTCTATCAAGACCCTTTATCTCAGGAACGCCTGAAGGTATCGAGTTGAAATTATCATATACTACAGTCCCTTGAAACTGAAAAAAACAAATTTCTAAGTTAACGTAAAAAAAAGAGAAAAGGAATCAAAATTCATAGGGTACTTTTCGTTGACCTAGAACTATGAAATTTGGCAAGTAACATCGTCTTATACTACAAGTACAGGGAAAAGTCTAAAAACTATACATTTGTAATAAAATCATAAAAATGTAGGCTTTATTTAAATACCTACTGTACCGAACCGTCGGTGGGCGAGTCCGACTCGCAGTTATCCGGTTTTTTTATGACTACCATTCACTATTTTAATTTTAATGATAGTATTTGACAGTTTTAAAATGAAAAAAAAACAATATATTTTTGGTGACATTTAGCTTATATCGCGTGTGGTTTAGCTAGTGAAATGACGCGGCGGTCATCTGGGTAATTCTTAGCCTCAACTACTGTAAATATTTTTTTTTAAATAATTCATTCAACATTTGTTTTCCCATTTTGTGATTATATGTTTGTTTGTCAGGCGTGCGCGGAGATAGTGAGCGCTCGTACCGGCAACTGGCAGCACACGTGCAGCGTGGAGCGGCGCGAGGCGCTGGCGTGGCTGGTGTCGGTGGCGCGGCGCGTGCACCCGCACGTGGCGCCCACGGTGCTGCAGCTGCTGCAGGCCGCGCTCTGTGCGCCGCCGCACCACGTGCGACAAGACTCCAAGGTACGATATACCATCTCTTGCAAACTCCTTACATATTACTTTGTAATTTGTAATTTTTAAATTTTGAGATTTTAGCATTCACAATGCTATTTTTATATAATACTAAATAATATACTAGAAAAAATACGACTCGCACCAGATCATGTTCTCGGACGGGAATCGAACCCGCGACCTTTGGATATCCGGTCCGATGCTCTGACCGCTGAGCTACCGTTGTTGTACATTTGTAATTTGTCTTTGGTATTTAAGAATAATAGTTTTCAAGTGTCATAAAAATAAATTGTTTTTGTCACACGCATGGCGAGCCTTATTTTATCTTCCTTGATCTAGCTATCAAAATTATTCTTATACATCGACATAAAACCCATAGTCCATTGCAATACGCAGCACGCGCCCCGAGTCGTGGCACCGCTTCGTGTATGCGTCCTTATTAGTAGCAGATGTACTACTTCAAAGTCTTTTGTATGAAAGGTTGATGCTATTCTACTCTGTCGAAGATCTCACCGTTAACGCTATCTCGCGACATCGGAATATCATTTTTAAATACCAAAAATTCCATACAACTCTTAAACGTGAGGTGAAATAACCAACATAAGCACGGTCTGTCTAACGAATTGAAATTATGAATAATTGTAATTTTAAGAATTTGCATACAATGATATCATGTCTAACTCTGAATATATTTCTATAAAGGCTCAAAGACTCGTCCACTTACAGACTTCAACTGACTGGCCCGAGCGCGAACGCAGTGCCGACAGTGACGCTTACATATCCGACGGATCTAAGTTCCAAGAACAGAGAGTACCCGCTCTTGTGCAGCAAATATTGAAACAGGTATAATATTACTTCTATTTGAAGGAATCACGTTGTTTTTTTACTGTTCAAACGCAATAAAAATATCTTACTCGTCCTGTCTCCTAAAGGTCTCGCAAGAGGAATTGAGAATGTTTGTGAAGGCATTCTTGTTGGAGACAAACTCGACTGCAGTTCGCTGGCAAGCGCACGCATTGCTATTGGCTATTTACAAGTAAGTTTTATTTACAATACATTTATGACTTATTTATCTTTTTTTTTAATACTTGTTTTCTAAATGTTCTAACTTCATTCAGCAACTCGACCCAACCGGAGCAGGCATCGCTAGTGTCTCTCCTGTGGGCAATATGGCCCACTCTGCCGCAGTATGGTCGCAAGGCAGCACAGTTTGTCGACCTACTCGGGTACTTCACACTCAAGACACCCAACATTGACACTGAAGTAAGTTGACAATGAAACTTGTTTTTTTTTTGCATCAAGCGATGTCTGATGATATGGAGGGCAATCTTACTACCAATCTACTAAAATTAACGCATGTAGAATAGAATTACAATGTACGGGATTGACATAGCTCCTGTCAATCCCATACATTGTCATTCTATTCTACTAGCGATAATTTCAGTAGAATGACCATTTGAGTAGGCCAGTGATCAGTAGCAGTCACTGCACATGTGACTGCTAAGTAAGTAAGTTTCATATAATATTTGTCTGAGATACAAATCTCAGACAAATATTATATAAAACTTATTTCTTTTCTGTTTCAATCAGATTATAATCCTAGCATTTTAATGTTAAAACAACTACTCTTTACATGAATTTACTAATTGTGTAGATACCGGTTGTTTTAGATTTTCAGGTTACAGTTTAAATCGTCTGGTCATTTATTAGTCATGGAACAAGATTTTAAAATAGTTTATCTTTTACAGAAATACGTAGGCAGTGCCGTTGAACTTCTACGCAACCAAAACCTCTTACTAGCGTCTCACGGCAACGCAGCGCTATACGCTGCGTTAGGCGCGTACGTAGAACTAGACGGGTACTACTTGGAGTCGGAGCCTTGCCTCGTCTGCAACAACCCGGAAGTGCCCATGGCCACCATCAAACTACCCACCATTAAGGTTGGTCACATTTGACGCTCAAACAGTCAGCTTGCTTGTGTAACTTGATAGTAACCCACTCCCTTTTTTGATAATGCTTAGCAGTGTAGCGTCAGCTCGGCTACGCTACACTGGCTGTTTGATCCCAAGCTAGGAGCCAAAGTAGTGATATGATTTAGAATTTGTGTTCGCAGCTATAATTATACGCTTTTCCTCTGGTTAATTTTTAAGTATATCTAAAAATTTTAATGAGTATATCAGACCACGTTTATGTATGTGCAGTTAAAAATTTATAATTTGAAAATATCGAAAAAATCTTGATTAATCGGCAAACTTGCAAAGATAGCAAGACGCGTGCGTAGACGCATTCATTCTTTTCATGATTTACGTAAACAAGATAAGTCTCTTTTGATTACGCGCGTGTAAGTCTATGTTATCTATGAAATCCAGAAATCAGTAAAAATTTGGGACCCAAGCGTACCTCAATATCTTGACTAGTCATTAAAATATTTAAACTTTAACTGCACATACTTGATTAGAAAAGGGAAGAGAAAAGTCCACTACTTTTTTAGATTTTTTAGATATACTTCAAAATGAACCGTCTATGTTTCTTGGCTTGTATTATATCCAACTCATTTAAAACTCCCTTTATTTTGTAATAAAGTAGTATTTTTGTAGATTTGGCTAATTTCAAGTATGTAAAGTATTTTGATTTTTGATATTATTTGTGATAAATTATCACTGTACGTACTGTAGATTGAGTTCTAAAAATATAAGTCGATTAGATTTTCAAAACTTTAAATCGGACACTAAGTTAAAAAGGGAGGGTCTATCAACAAGCAACGGCATTCCAATTGCAACTTTACACCGACCACATAAGAGCTAATCGGTGCAACTGCACGCAGATCGACTCGAAGTTCACGACAACGACGCAGATCGTGAAGCTGGTGAACAGCCACATGATCAGCCGCATCAGTCTGCGCATCGGCGATATCAAGCGCAGCAAGATGGTGCGCACTATCAACTTCTACTACAACAATAGAACTGTGCAGGCTGTGCAGGAACTGAAGAATAAGCCTGGTAAGTAGGACTTTGAAATACATTTCAACTAATTTGCCTCTCATTTGGTATGTTTTAGTGCTAATAGAGAAAGGGTACATTGATGCTGTTTAAATTATTGGGAAGACCTTCAGATTTCCAGTTTGTTCAATAATTATTAGACTGTCCAAAATTGGACTCGTTCATTTAATTTTTATACGCCTTTGTTACACGTCTGTCACAGTGGACTTTAATGTAAATATTTGTGACAAGTGAAATTTCGTGTAGGCGATACACTAATATCCTTTTGCTTAAGCTATAATTAGATTTCACACTTCAATTAGACAGGTAATTTAGCGTTTTGAGTGTTGAGAATTTTATGAAAAAAAAAATGTACCAGGCATGTGGCACAAAGCGAAGCGCGTGCAGCTTCAATCCGGCCAGTCTGAAGTGCGCGTCGACTTCCCGCTGCCGATCGTCGCCTGCAACCTTATGATGGAGTACGCAGACTTCTACGAAAACCAACAGGCTACTGGTGAGAAGACATGGCATAAGTTCGATCATTATCGATTGGAAATACTATCAAGATAACTTAACTAAAATATTTGTCTTCTATTAGGTGAGTCGCTGCAATGCCCACGATGCTCGCAGTCGGTACCGGCTAACCCTGGTGTCTGCGCCAACTGTGGAGAAAATGTCTTCCAGTGCCACAAGTGTCGGTAAGTGACATTTTGAATTTGACGTCTCTGTGTAACATACTTGGAATTTTTACCTTACGCATAATTACATCAAATAGTTCTTTTGTGTATGGTATTCAGCTTTACTTACGTCCTTTTCGCTTGATGATGTTTTCGAAGACGACAAGTATTTCATGTTTCCACTACACTACTGACTAAAACAAAAAGTTATTACAAAAATTACTTGATAACTGTTCATCCTACCAGCGCTATCAACTACGATGAGAAAGATCCGTTCCTCTGCCACGCGTGCGGCTTCTGCAAGTACGCCAAGTTCGACTACACGCTGACTGCGCGGCCGTGCTGCGCCGTCGATACCATAGAGAACGATGAGGAACGCAAGAAGATGGTGCAGACTATAGGTGCGCTGCTGGATAAAGCCGACCGCGTCTACCGACAGCTTGTCGCTAACAAGCCTGTGCTCGAGGTAAGTGTTTAGAGAAATCTGACGTCACATTTCAAAATTTTTGTTGTTACTATTGTCTAATGTTCTTGTCCTATCCATCAGTTCTTGCCATTAGTTAGGAACTAAAGACGTATGGCAAGCTCTTAAAACTTTTCAGTTTTATGAATGGCTATCAAGGCGTCTCTTTTATTTGCTATACAGTGAGAAAGAGATGTAACTATAGCAGTTTTGTTAGCATTGTTTCTTTAAAAAAGTAACTTGGTTTTCCATCAAATAAATAAATCTATCCATACTTTTATAAGCACACTGACTTCAATAGGGTTGTGATTACTTATGTGATTGACTCTGATAGTATTATTAACTAAATAATCGTATTTTTAAATAAAATTACAAAACTGAACTGGGTGTTTGTATCTTTGCCAGTCACTTCTCCACAAGATAAGCGAACATCGCCTAGAAGGGCGTGCCGGCGACGAGAACAGTAACGCGAGCAATTCTTCGTTTAGCGGCGCACAGATCAACCGCGTCATACAAACGCTCGCGCACAAATACTGCGTCGACAGCAAGGGACACTTCGAGGACCTGTCCAAGATCATACAAAAAGTTCTCGCTTGCAGGTAAACTCATACATTCACTACGTAATTAGCTACATACCTAATTTAATAAATCTATATATAGTATTTGACACACCTAACCCTTTACTCCACCCGACCCTTGTATTGAGTATATCACCAAACACTTTGTTCGCAGGAAAGAGCTCGTCTCATTCGATAGATCACAGAGTGAGCAACTGAAGGGTGACACGCTACCCGTGTACGCTGGATTGGTCCAGAACTACGACAGTGATCTTACTAAAGGTAAAACATTATTATTTCATACAAATGCACAATGGTCTCTCAAATACATTTCTTGCATTTGATTCTTAATATAAATTATGATTATTTCTAGTTGAATCAGGTGGCGGCTGTTACGGCTGTTCGCTCGCGTGCGCCGAACACTGCCTGACTTTATTGCGCGCGCTCGCGTCGCAAGCAGAACATCGCTCGCGTCTGTGTCGTTTCGGACTCGTGCAGGAACTGGTACATCATAACCTGCACCGTGGGACGCCGCAAGTATGTTGAATTACAATGAAATATATGTGATCGTTTTAGTAAGCCTGTAAGCTTTGTTGCAAGTTGTAAAATTACATGTAATAGCATCACTCGCGCCTATAAAACTTCAGTCTATAGAACTCTCTAACGGCCGGAAACAAAATGTTCTTTGAATGTAAATACAATACATTAAAGAAATCAACGTCTTTTATAACTCTGTACTGTTTACACGTTGTATGTTGTAACTGTGTTAGTAAATAAATAGAGCGAGACCCTGCTAAAGTAGGTAATAGAAAATTAATAAGTAACCAGCTAATTTTATTTTTTTCATTTTAGTGTCAAGAAGAAGTGCGAGCCTTGATCTGTCTGGTAACGCGCGATAACTTGCCAGCCACCGAACAACTGTGCAATCTGCTGAGCCAGAGAATTACACTATCACTAATGGGTCACGCTGCGTCGCAAGACCACAACAATTCGGTGAGCACTTTATTTACCTAAATTAAACCTTAAAGGTATTGCAATAAGACTTGTTTGACAACACGACATTTTAAAGTCTAGTCTAGTTTTTGTTTTAGCAGGAACTGAGCGTAATTTTGCTTGTTTTAGGTGCGCCCACTGGTACTTTTACTAGGATCACTGGTCAAAGTTCAAGACTCTGTAGAATGTTGGGAAGCAAGACTTCGCTGTATAGTGAAGTTGTGGGTGTGGTAAGTGACAGTTTATGTAAAGAAAATACGTTTTTATTTTTAAACTTATATTTTATTGTAACGTTTTCTTTGAAGGTGTTGCCCTCACCTGACTGAAGTGGCTGGCATCGCACCAGCTGCTAACGCAATCCTGAAGGCTGATGTCTTAGCAGGAATACCGGGCATCAATACGTCATCTCCGAACTGTAAGTTAATTTCTTACACGCCTAATCAAACACAAACTAATTTACTAAACCAGCCATCGTCCTCTTTACTTTTCAATATTTTTTTTTCTATTTTTTAAGGTTTTTTCTATTGTTTGCAAATTGAAAAATAATTTGCTTTCTGTAATGATGTGTAATAACATAGGTGATACTAATTAACGTCAAAGAAGTGTGACCAGGTTATTCAATCAAATATTATTCACCAAACGCTTGAAATTCATGTATCTTCTTGTCAGGTGGTAGGGGGAAAAAGTAATAGGTTTATTTGAATAAAGTTTATTTGTTGTCTGTATACAATGCGGTTAAATTGATAATAGACAGTGATCTGCGGCAACTTTGGAGCGCTTGCAACAACTTGCTTGTACAAAACAACGCATTTGAAATTCTGTAAAATTTTCTCTTTGCTACATTCTCGAGTGAAGTTGCAGCGGACTGTCTATTGGCAATTTTATTGCATTGTACATAATTGTTATTGGTTATGCCAGCGCACCAGTTCGCGCTTCAGCAGGTGGCATTGCCCTGCATGCGCTACATGCAGCAACTGATGGCGCCCGCGCCGCCCGCGCCTGCGCCCGCCCCCGCGCCCGCCCCCGCCCCCGCCCCCGCCCTCGAGCAAGACCAGTCTAAGGAGGCTAAGGTATTTTTGGAGGTCAATTTAATGGTTCTCCTATACCACTGATGTCATATTTCCTCAATCGACTTTGAACTCAAAATCTATAGGCTACCATAGGCTATATAATGTCATAGTTTCCAAATAATTAATGATCATGTCGCAGTCTGCAGTTTACTAAAAAAAATCTCTAAAAAAACATCACTATTATGTCACATTCTATTGATCATAATTCTGGTTTCCCTAAAACAGGAGAACGTAAACTCGAGTACTGTATCGAACCCGCCGCACGGTCCATCGCCGCCGCTGAACGTGGTAGTGGACTTAGCGTCGTGGCTGGCGGGCAGAGTGCCGCACGAATACTGGCGACGTCTGTCGGCCAACGACCTCGCCCCCGCCCCCATACCCCCCGACCAGTCCCCGCCGCCGCTGCCCCCGCACGATGCTCATCTAGCTATGAAGTACTTAGCCAAGTGGCGTGAGAGGGTGAGTACTATACAATAGTTGAATTAAAAACGAATGCCGCACGAATACAAGCTACGTTTGTCGGCCAACGATCTATTAAAAAATTAAAAAAAAAATTAAAAATGTTTATTTCATACAAAATCAGTAAAAACAATAATCCGAGACTGGAACCAACCTAGTAGGTATATAATAATACCTGTATTAGGTGGCACCGCTCTCCCATAACAATAGGTACATAATGTATGTTATTAAAGAAATAAAAAGAAATTAAGTTAACAATATCCCTACTAACTATTGGAGTTAATTTTTATTATTACATATATTTTGTTTATTTATATTTATTTGATTTGTGTGTGTGTGTGTGTGTGTGTGTGTGTGTGTGTGTGTGTAAGACGCGCATGCATGTATTTGTAAGTGATGGTGACTTTTACAAGTAAGAACGAAATACCAAAAATTTGTAAAGATACTAAATTAGGAGGGTAAAATGTAGTAGCTACTGTTTGCCTAACCCTACGATAAAATATAATCTTGGGATCGGTTATTTTAACCATTAGGCACCAAACTACTTTAGAAAAACTTCTGTCTCATTATAATCTAGAATCTTCAGAGCCCTAAGTAACGTCTTCTTGCATTCTTTATATTGCATGCTATAAATATTATATTTCAAATGCATTTTCCTATAAAGGCGAGTGGATTGGGCTTGAAATTGTCGCCTAGCAAAAGCGGTTCTACAGACATGGATCGGAACTACTCTGTCATGTCTTCTCCCAGACAGTAAGTTCGGGTTAAATGGTAAAGTTTTATGCAACTTAAGAACTGTAGTTAAAATATAAAGCTTCCTGATCGATAATATGTCACAAAGGCTATAGAGTTCATCAGTCGGAAATCGGTAAGGTTTAAAAAACATAGTTTTAAGTAAACATCTTTGTGCCCTTTCAGCTTCAAGGATTTTTGTTTTAGTGGCCCCGCCCCAAACAGATAAGCAATAGGCTATAACAGATTGCCCCAATGCGAGATAAATACGGCATAATAAATTGCGAGTGGTAGCATTTCTAAGGGTTTTAAAGATCCAAATTAAGTTTCTGATCCTTTTATTTATATGATCAATCTGCGGATGCCATGAAAGCCGTTGATCAATAATGATTCCTAGGTACTTTGCCGAATCAACGCAGTTTATAACGGTGCAGTCACAAGTTGTTATGCCATCATTTTTATTACACAGGTGTAGTTTAAGTTTATGATCGGGGGTGGGCTGCGACCTTCTGTCAATAGCAAAACAGATGTAGTTTGTTTTGGAAATATTAAGTGTTAAAAGGGATGACTTTAGCCAGTTAGCGACCTTGAGGAGGCCGTTTTCTGCTGCTTTAAACACAGAGTTCCAACAAGAACCATGAAACACAATGGCAGTATCGTCTGCATAGGAAATAATTCGACCCCCTTCAATCTCAAGGTTAGTTAAATTGTTTAAATAAATAAGAAATAATGTGGGACCAAGCACGCTTCCCTGGGGAACTCCATACTATGCAATTATTGAATATAGACGAGTGCCACACGCACGAGTACTGGCTCAGACTGCTTTATTATAGTACTGGTCTAGAGTCGTGCATAGCTGACCCCACCCCTTACGTAGTCTGCGCCGCTGCCGACCCGCGTGATGCTCACTATTTTAGCTATGAAGTATATAGCCTAGTGGCACGAGAGGGTAAGTTATCGAGTGCTTCACTTCAAAGGAATCTCAGCGCGGTGGCTAGCGGGACACATACGTATTAAGTGCTGCCAACATCTGTAAGCATAAAAAAGAAAAGTGATTCGACAATTAATTGTGATTATGTTTTAATCATGAAATTCGCTTTTAGGGTCCCGTACCAAAATGGTAAACGGCACCCTAATGGTGCCACTCAGTCCGTCTGTCACAGCTAGATATCTCAAGAACTACCTATCAACTTGAAATAGTTTTAGATAACGTTTGCTCAAATATTTTTGCAAATAAGAAAGGAATAAAACAGATTTTTTTTGCAACAGTGACTGAAAGGGCTACTAGGCTACTAAGCTTTTAAGCTGCATAGTTTTCCACTTTTGATGAAAAAATTTAAAAAAAGACCGTTCCTCCACCCTTATCTCCGAAGTTTAAATAGAGAAAAATCTAAAATTATTTTGTGATAGAAATTAAGGCAAAGATTCTCTAAATAGCAAACTCACTTTTTTAGCCTAGCACATTTGCCATACACGAGGTTACAAATAGCTTAGTTTATATATGTATTGTCGCACAGACGCTGCTATCGCACGGCATGCGGCCGCTAGCGCTCGAGGACGGCGGCTGGTTGCGGCCCGTGATGTTCGACCCGAGCTCGCGCATCGCCCGCGACACCGCCTGCCAGATGATCAAGTCACTCTGCGACTCCTACGAGCGGACCAAGGCGGTAACTACTCATTCATTACTATTCCCAAAGTGTCATTATTGTACACTGGCATTTTATAGACGTTTTAATTAACTTAAGAGAGTGTTCTACCAAAAACCACATTTTTTTACTTTCCCATATTCTAGTTAGTTAGGATGACATTTGTCGTTTTTCGACCCATGTTTTTTTTGCGAAAATGATTAGTTTTATTGGTAGAACACTCCTTTAAGTTAATTAAAACACTCCTTTAAGTAAATTATAACGACTACAAAATGACGGTGTATAAATACCGGCGCCAGACATAGCTTCCAAGATTTAACATTTATTAGACCAATCACGATCATACCGTATGATCCCTTTAAGTTAATTATGTTCTTAATAACAAATCACTAACTAAACTTTTATTTTATTTAGGTGCTGATTCTCCTAACTAGCTTCTTACCTGAAGTGGGATCAGCGGGAGAAGCAAGCGAGCAGTTCTTACAACTTTACCAGAGTAAATAGTCACATGTCTCTTCTCGTTTGTTAACCAGTTCGTATTCATTCTTCTAATATAATAAATGGTTGATTTTCTTTCAGGTCTAGCTTCTGAGGCGCCTTGGAAGCAGTTTTTGGCGTTGCGTGGAGTACTGCAACAAATAGCAGATTTGATGACCAAGGAAATTGACCAGTTACATCGCCTCGAAGAGACCACACTCACATCAAACCTGGCTCAAGGTTATTTTTTTAATTAAATTATTCGGTTTGTTTCCTAATAAAAGACTCAAAATTCAAAACTATAATTGTAACTTGAGTTTTTTTTATTTATGATACGATCGGCATCAGTAAAATCTGAGTTTTAGACTTCGGTTAATTCAATAGTAGCTAGTTTTTATCGGTGTAACTATCTAACGATTCTACTCGTACCGTAAGAAGTATTTTTTGCAGTGATCGCAATACTAAATTTATAATATTTCAAATGTCGTTTATACCAGGTTACGCTCTGAAGCGTCTGACGGAGTTGCTAGCGATGTTCTTGGAAGAGGGCGGCGCCCGTCGCGCGTACAAGGGGCGGCTGGTGGGCGCCGTGCTGGGCGGGTACCTGTCGCTGCGGCGCCTCGTGGTGCAGCGCACCAGGCTCACCGACGACACGCAGGAGAAGCTGCTGGAGCTGCTCGAAGAGATGACCACCGGTATCTACTCAGCTAACACTATTTACTTCCCTCACAAAACCAGAACTAAACAAAACTAGCTATCTCATGAATTCGTTTTGCTGTGAATGTGTTAGGCGTGCACATGCACTCGAGTGTGCGTCTGCATACGCACACTAAAATAATGTGCATCGTGTACACGCCTAACGACATTCATAGCGAAACAGATTTGTGAGATAGAATAACATACCTGTCGTTACCATCGGTGTCTTATTCGAGAGACTTTGCTCGATCAAAATTTAAACTGTTTAATATGCATAGGATTTTAGTACTTAAATGCATGCTTACAAGGTTGATTATCGTCAGGCACGGAGGCGGAGACGGCAGAGTTCATGTCAGTCTGCATCGAGACGGTACAGAGAGTACCCGCTGCACGACTACCGCACGCCCCTGTTCATATTCGAGCGGCTCCGTTCGATCGATATTAAACTGTTTAGGACTTTAGTCCTTAATCACATACTCACAAGGTTAATTATCGTCAGGCACGGAGGCGGAGACAGCGGAGTTCATGTCGGTCTGCATCGAGACGGTACAGAAGTACCCGCTGCACGACTACCGCACGCCCGTGTTCATATTCGAGCGGCTCTGTTCAATCATTTACCCGGAGGAAAACGACGTGGGAGAGTTCTTCCTCACTCTAGAGAAGGATCCGCAGCAGGAGGACTTCTTGCAGGTATAAATGCATTAACTAGACTTCATATTATTTGAAACGGACTATGTTAATAAGCAACATTCTAATATATTGTAGTGACACACACACACACATTTTTGTTTGTGCGTTCCTATGCGATAGATCTGTGAATAAAGTCGATAAAAGCTCGCAAATAATGTCTACCTACATAGTTTTCTAACCAGCTCTTGGAGACTGTTTTAATCAAGTACATACTTTGTATACCAATGAAGTACTTTGTTTTTGAAACCTGTACACATGTTAATATCACAATTTCAGGATAAATTGTCATTTGACTTGATTGTAATAGAGACTTCAGTTGCGTTTTGTACTCTTTCGCAGGGTCGCATGTTAGGCAACCCGTACTCCTCCCTGGAGCCGGGCATGGGCCCGCTGATGCGCGACGTGAAGAACAAGATCTGCACCGACTGCGAGCTGGTGGCATTATTGGAGGACGACAACGGCATGGAACTGCTCGTGTGCAACAAAATCATGTCGCTCGATTTGCCCGTCAAGGAAGTGTACAAGAAGGTAATCACATGCGTAAATGTAAAAAAATATTGATTTATCTCTGCCGCTGAATAACCTGTGGTTTTATTATGGCGCGTGAGAGTTTTGGCGTTCCACGCTTTTTCACTTTGTTCTGCTTCCGTTTCCTGTGGATATTTTATCGATATCGTCCCTACGACCCGCATAAGAGTAAAAATTAAATGTAAAAGCTGTGAAAAAACTTGACAGTTTACGTTTTTGACGTTTTATGAAAGTTAAGTGTTTTTGTCGAATTTATAAATTAATCCTGTAAATTTATAATTAATTGTTTTATAGTGTTTAACCTATTGAAATGGTCATTAGAATGTGTATTTTCTATTGATATTTAGATGTAATGATTTCCTAATCGAAACAAATTTAGTGTTTGAAAATCCTTTGAGGTAATTTTTTGGAGGTAAAAAAAACCGATAATGTCGTAAATTTAGCGTTAGGTCTCCTACACACATACCGGTGCGGCGACACGGACGGTAACTCTTGGTTTTATAAATATGCTAGTGACATGCTGAGCCAAGCATCCAGCCCAACATTGTTTAGTGTGGATTGTTGAATATTTAATTATTTCATAGGTGTGGTGCACATCTGGCGAGGGCGTAGACGCGATGCGAGTAGTGTATCGTATGCGAGGGCTCCTGGGCGATGCCACTGAAGAATTCGTGGAGACTCTCAGCCAGGCCAGCGCCGAGGCCGTAGATGACGAGCAGCTGTACCGCATGGCCAACGTGCTCGCCGACTGCGGTAACTATAGCGCGTGTAGTTAGTATAGTAGAGAATTAGAGGTGTCAAATGGGTTGGGATACGCGCACGCTCATATAATAATGCGCTATGTGGCAAGCCGTTTGTTTGCGGTTGCTTGTGACTAGCATTACTGCGGCAGAGCTCGATTTGCAAATTAAACGCATAGTTCTTATAGTAACCGACCTACAGACTCGCCGATCATTTTACACACATACAAATTATAACATATCGCTGTTTGCCATGCTCGTTTTATTAATAAAGATGATGTAAAATAACGTGTCTTTTTTCGTGATTCATATAGGTGGTTTGGAAGTGATGCTCCAACGTCTCGCGGCAATCCAGCGTGTGGGCGCGGCGCGTGCGCTCTGCTCGACGCTGCTGCGGCTGCTGTCGCTGTGCGCGCGCGTGCGGCGGTGCGTGCGCGTGCTGACGCTGGCCGACACGCGCGCGCTGCCCGTGCTACTGCACGCGCTGCAGCTGGCCGCCGACGAGGAGCGCGAGATGCCGCGCGCGCACCTCGTGTACCAGCTGCTGGAGGTGCGTGTGTATAGTGTAGTGTACCAGCTGCTGGCGGTGCATGTACAATACTACTGGAACTGGAGTACAGGATGTGCCTATCGTAGAATGGCACGACACAGAGCAAGACTTTATTTATCAGGGAAATCGCAGCTGTTTTTCTGTGGCGGGCTTTAAACGGAGATCAGTATTAATAATATTGGTCCTACGCAGCACAGCGACAATTAAATTAAATATTGAATTCTTGTTTTAGATAATGGAACGCATCTTGTCTGTTGCGGCGAGTGAAAGCTTAGAATCCTTCTTGCAATTCTCCCTTACATTCGGAGGACCCGAATACGTTCAAGCTCTACTCAACTGCACTGAATGTCCTGGTAAGTTAAAACCGACGCAAAAGTAATTTAATTGATTACGAATGCAGTAACCAATTAATTACTATCATTCATTCACTCCTAACAAATGACTGACTGGCTTTTTTTTAATTTCCTATTTAAAATAACATGAATTGTTTTAGGAATACGCAGCAACTCCGTAGCACTGGGCCATCTGACGCGTGTACTAGCAGCTCTCGTGTACGGCAACGATCTCAAGATGGCGATGCTTGTAGACCACTTCAAACCGGTGCTTGACTTCGACCGCCTTGACTCCGAGCAGTGGACGGAAGAGGAGTTCCGTATGGAACTGTTCTGCGTACTCTGCGCTAACATTGAGAGAAACTCTATAGGCGGGACGTTGAAGGACTACCTCATATCGCTTGGAGTCGTCCGTGACGCGTTGGAATATATAGTGGTGAGTGTGTATTGATATCTGAAACAAGTTCTTAATTACACGGTGATATAAAGTAAAGTAAATCTAACCCTATCTACATTTTCTTGTTGTAATTATCTTGCTTCAGTATTATTTGTATGGGGATAAAGAACAGTTTTCTTCTTATGAACGGATAATGAGTCTGAGTTACAATTTCAATGAGGGAACTTAATAATTATTGAGAAAAATTAGAAACCTGACAAACACCATAACAACTTTTTTTTTCCTAACGTTACTTTCCTAACATTACCACTTTTGTCGTAGAAACACGCGCCATGTGTGAAACCGACGCTGGTGTGCACGGATTCAGACGAACTGAAGGAGTTCATCAGTCGGCCCGCGCTCAAGTACATCTTGCGCTTCCTCACCGGGCTGGCCGCCGACCACGAGCCTACGCAGGTTTGGAAAATTATTCAGTTATACTTTGTTATTACCTTATTCCAGTTGCGAGGGTTTCTAATCTAAAAACATACGTGTTACAAAAAACCCCTAAAGCCGAATATGGTAGACAGGGTACAATGCATACGACCCTAGAAAATTATTATGGGATTGAATATCGAAAACAATAGTCTATTTGCGTCTAGGCTTCTCACTGCAGTTTTCCATAGAAATAAAAAACTAAATTTTACAGGTTATTATTAAACACCCTGTATACACTTTGTTTGTGTCATGCATGGATACGTTATAGTAAAATCTATGAATTTGCTTTAAATCGTGGGTGACGTGAAACTCGTGAAAGCATATTTCACTACCACGAAACAGTGAACAAAGTTTACGAATAGTCACACTCATTCTCAGTTAACGAACAGCCTGCAGAATTGGTTTCCTATAAATTATTGTCATTTAAAAAAGAGACAATTCTTTTGATATGAAATATAAAAAAATCTACACAAGTTGAACATTTTGAAACTCACCGTTTTCTCCAGATGCTGGTGTGCGAGAAAGTGATCCCGATCGTGCACCGGCTCGAGCAGGTGTCGTCGGGTGAGCACGTCGGCTCTTTAGCCGAGAATCTTCTGGAAGCGTTGCGATCACAGCCGCAGTGTGCTGCTAAAGTGCAGCAAGTGCGAGACTTCACTAGACAGGTTAGTGTCATTAATACTGTGTTTTTCAGTGTAAGCCGTCATCTCAATCGTAATGAACTAAATATAATAACAAAGAGGTACGTCATATCACGCAAATAAGATTAATGATCTAATGAAATTTAGCTATCTGTTACAATCTATGTAAATAAAAATGAATCGCCGAAATGTATGTAAGCGAGAATACTTCAGAACGACTGCGCCAAATTAGATATTTTTTTTGTTGTGTTTGTTATTATCAGGACAGTTAAAAAAGTGTCTCTTTTCCGTCATTTTAAAACATGTAACTAATAGATGGCGCCACCTGTGCGAAGCCGGGGCGGGCAGCTAGCTATGATATAAATATGATTTACGACATATTTTTCTACTTTTGAGAGACGTCGAATCAGGATGAATGAGTTTGTTGGGGGTTATTAAAAACAATAACTAGCTTATATCTAACTAAAATAGATTAGACTTGTTTGAATTGTAATTCATTCAATCATAGTGCAAATAAAAATAATTAGTAACGTAAAACAAAACTAACATTTACTATTCGTGTTAATATAGGAAAAGAAACGTCTAGCGATGGCAGTCCGCGAGCGTCAGCTGGGCGCGCTAGGCATGCGTAGCAACGAGCGCGGGCAAGTGACGGCGCAGTGCTCGCTCACGCAGCAAGTGGCGGACTTGGCCGAAGAAGCGGGGGCCGTTTGCTGCATCTGTCGCGAGGGATACAAGTACCAACCCACTAAGGTACGACTAAATAGGTATAAGGTCTAAAATAGTTTGTTGAAACAGAAAGTGACCCATACGGTTGAAGAAAACGAAAGCAGCACAGTACAGAGTATGTAAGTACAGTAAGCCCTATAATATTCCTTAAAAGCATTTTGTTGGTGTGCTAAAAAAAACCTCTCAGCGTCTGTACTACTGCTGAATTTGATGGAAAGATATGAAATATGTCACTGCAAAACATTAGGTTAGACTCTATAATATTAGATTTAGTATTAATTTGCAGTATTTTTAAACGAATATAGTTCCCCTATAAAATGATTGTTCTATTTTTCCAGGTGCTAGGTATTTACACGTACACGAAGCGCTGCCCCGTGGAAGAGTACGAAGTGCGCGCGCGCAAGACTCTTGGCTACACCACCGTGTCGCACTACAACATCGTGCACGTCGAGTGTCATATGGCAGCTGTGCGCTTAGCGCGTGCTAGGTAAAAATCACATACTTATGACACTTTATAGTGACAAAAAATTGTTTGAATATGAACGCAACATTAACAAAAATACTTTTTCTTTTAGTAAATTTTTGAAATTATTTCTTTCACGCGGTGTCTTTTTAAAAGGCATATTATAGTAGAAGCCAACAAGTTAATCAGCATAATATTTGAGTTTGATTACTTTTCGACATATTGGAATTTTATGTGATGAATATGTGTGCTTTCTGTTTGATGGAAAAGATCGCAATTGTACACTGTAATTTTTTGCTTTCTCTTGGTTTTGATTTTCAAATGAATATTTATTAGTGTCATATGATAAGTGTGCAAGTGAAGTGACTCACCAATCTGGTGGTGTGCAGGGACGAGTGGGAGAGCGCGGCGCTCCAGAACGCCTCGACGCGTTGCAACGGGCTGCTGCCGCTGTGGGGCCCGCACGTGCCGGAATCCGCCTTCGCTAGCTGTCTCGCCAGGCACACTACTTACCTGCAAGTAAGTTACACGAGATCATTATTTTAACGTTTCTTTATAGGTTTTATGTTGTTTTGTGTTGCATATAAATGTACACCTGCAGATGGAGATCACATCCACTTCTATGTCGCCTTTAATATGACTACAGATTTATAGTCTTTGGTTTTTTTCTTTATTATTCGTCTAATATCTTTATCAAATACCTTTATCTTTGGGACAATTTTTTTGTACTATCCTAGTATCTGCCCGGCGTGTGTTCTTGGACCCATTACTATACGTTGGTAGAATGCGTATAATATGCCGGGGAGACCTTTCTCTAGTATGGATATTAGATATACACTGTTACCTTCCGTTGCAGGAGTGCACGGGTCACCGCGACATCGGGCACACTTGCACGATCCACGACCTGAAGCTGCTGCTGCTGCGGTTCGCGCGCGGGCGCACGTTCCACGACGACACGGGCGGCGGCGGCCCGCTGTCCAACATGCAGCTCGTGCCCGCGCTCCTGCACATGGCGCTCTACGTCATCAACACGTGAGACGAAACACATTTTTGTTCCGAGCTACATAAGTTTTAAATAAAATTTCAAATGTATTGTAAAATGCGATTAATCTGACAATGTGACGGTGGTATGTACAACTCGTGCCAAACTTCTAGCGCTCTCTTTAGTTGATTCGCGCGTACGTATATCTGTCGTCTGTGCGTATCTCAACTATTAATGCCAAATCGAAGTTCTAACATGTTTATTAATATATTTTAAGACCAAATTAATTCGTTTGCAAGGGAAGCATTTTTTTCAATGGAATGTGCCGGTTCTCCTTTGCGAGACATTATGAATTGCCTCGTATTCAAAAGGAGCTAGAAGTTTGTCACGAGGTATACAATACGTGTATTTTAATTTGTGCCATACATTCTCGAGTGCAGTTGCCGAGGACCATCGTCATTGTCTCCGATTTCCATAACACAAGTGCTTTAGCTACTTACTTTGGAATCGGAGCAATGTATGTAATGTTGTCAAAATTTGTCAAATATTGTCAAATTAATCGTTTAATTATTGGTACCACCCAGGTCCCGCGTAGCAGGGCGCGAGGTGACAGCGCTAGAAGCGTCATTAGCGTGGGCGCCGGTTCGGCTGCTCGAGTCTGCGCACGACGCCGACGGACCGCTGTACTACGCCACGCTCGCGCTGCTGCTGTACCCGCACGACAAGTACGTATACGATGATTCAAGAAAACAAGGTCTGGGCCCTATTTGATTTACGTGACAATTTTTCACATGTCATGATAAATTTATATCCATTGTGTCAACCAATTTGAAAATAGAACAGACTACTCATACCTACACCGCAACGTAAACCTAATTGTCTGACAAATTGTCACGTTATTGAATAGGGCCCTGGCATTCCGGGAGTGACACTTGCTTACGTCACTATCAACTTGCGCGACTTTATAGTAACAAGCAAAGAATGAATATACCTAGCATGACCACCCAAACGCGATATGATATATTTATCACGTTTAACTGTCTTTGTCAGTCGAGTGTCGATAAAACGCTACATCACGCGATATAGGGCAGCGCAGTATATTATTGTATCATGCCCCTACTTGTTATGATATGGCGATTTATAGATTCTTAACTGTCAAATTCAATTGTGTTTTGACAGTTCAGTGTCGATTACTCGCTATCTCAATTATCATTTGATGGTCTGCAATGATAAAGATATGTAATATAAAAAATATGAGTTACATAAATTGCACAAATTATGAATAGCATGAATAGTGTCGAAAACCGTGTCCATTTGTATGTCTTATATCCTTGTGTCTGCCCTCAGATGGAAGTCGATCCGCGTGGAAATGCTGAAACGCATGCTAGTGATCGGTCACGCGCGTGCAGTGTGCCCGGGCGGGCCGGCGCTGCGGGCGCTGGCCGGCGACCAGCGGACGCCGCGCCCTTGGACGGACTACAAGCCCTACGCGCTGTTCGTGGCCGTTGTAGACCAGCTGTACGCCGTCATGTTCAAGGTGAGTGCGCTAATAGTTAATGAAACAACGTGTCAGACGTAGGCAAGAACCATTTAAGATTTCATTGAATACTCGCATTCGTAACTGTTTGTCTTAAAGGCCCCCGGTAACGATCAATTGCGATTGTCAATTTTCCGTCTATGCCATTGTTACAACAATTGACAATCGCTTCAATTGTCCATGGAAACGATCAATTTTCGCGTCAATGACGTAAAAATTGATCGTTACCGAAGCGCTTTAACTTGTCCTATTTGGTAAACAATCTTTTAATGTGTTATAAAATACAACAAATTGTTTTCCAAACATAGAATACGAAAGATGTTGTTAATTCATCTGTCAAAAACTGTTTACTCAATAGGACAAGTAAGGATAAACAGACTTTAAAAAGATATATTTTTGTAAATTAAGTAATTTGGTTAGTCACCTTTTTGTCAAGCGCCTTTATGCAATGTTAGGTTTGCTCAATTTACTCGACATGCTTTCTATTTGTTTAAGTTTATGAATGCAATCGCAAACTCAACATGTGTTGTAATGTCAAGCAGCAAAATATTTCCTCTCTAACACACAACTTTCTTCACAGAACGTGGCAGCAACAACGGTCGAGCAGTGGCCAGTGAAACTAGCTGAATACATCCGTCTCAACGACGAGGCCAACGCAAAAGCGGCCGAGCGTATAGTCAGCACGTTGACCGACGAGCTGCTACCGTGCGCGTCGTTCGCAGAGCTTTGCGACGCGGCTGGATTGTTGGCGGATATACCAGAGCCTGATCAAATGCTGCAGGCGACGCTCGACGCGTTGCCCTGAGCCCGGCCCCGCGCGCCAAACTGCCTCCCGTACAACTCGTGTATGGCTTGTTGACGAATAAAACATAAACCTCTTTATATCTCGACAACACTAAAACACTTCTTTTTATTATATCAACGAACCCAAATTGATAGTTAGGCTTCTTTTTTTGTATAAACTCTATTTAAAAAAAAATACCTGTTAAATATTTGTAAAATCTGTCACCTATGTATAATTAGAGCAAAAGAATTATAGGCTTTTTTCTTCTGTATAAGCTTTGTTTAACTCTATTTAAAAAAATACTAGTTAAAATCACCGATCTATTAATTTAAGTTCGTAGATATATTAAATCCTTGTGCCGCTTCTATTTGGTTCTATAAGTGCTTCGTTACCACGTGAGCGACACACAATAGAACTTGAATAGACTGGCGTAGTCTGAAATAGTCCAATTTGTCAAATTAACGTCAACGAGCCTCGCACGAGACGCACCGTCGACATATCCCTTTCACCGGCCGGGGTCAAGGCCCGCGGTTAAATAATACAGATTAATAAATGTCACTAACATTGTTTAAATTATATAGTACAGTTAACCTTATCACACGTTTGCCTCCTTGTATTGTATTCGGTGCTTGAATTGTAATCGCATTTTCTTTATTTAATAAATAGTTTTAGCTTTATGCGTTTGTTTTATTATACCTTTTCTTGTCCTTTAATTTTTTTTATGGGAATTAATTAAATGGGAATATTATATTATTATTTTAAAAGGTATGAAAATTATTTCATACATTTAGAAGAAAATACTTTGAATTGTCCAGTTTTCTCTCCCTACAAACCCATTGAGGACGTGGACAAGAAACTGACGAGTAAAAGCCGGCGCCCACTGCCGGCACGGCATGGCATGACATGGCAAAGGATTTTATTACTAATCAAGTCATTTTGAATCTTATTTCAATGAGTTTAGAATTCATGTTACTTTATTTCGATACCACGATGCCGCGGGATGCCACAGAATGCCACGGCATGCCGTTTCATTCCACGGGATGCCGGGGCACGCCATTGCATCCCGCGAGAAGTATGGGTTGTTGCTAGCTAGTTGAAATAAGGTTGAAACTTGTGCAGTGGTCATCTGGCGCGGGCGCGTTTTTTTTTTCTCACACTGACAGCCATGCCACGGGATGCCACAGTAACCTGCCGTGCCATGCCGGCACTGGGCGCCGGCCTTAAGGCTGTGATGACACAGCCGGGAGTTTGTCGCCAAGAACCAGCGCTTGATCGGAGATATACAAGATGCCGAATATGGTAGATAGGGACGTACATTCGCGTATAATTATACTATTTTTACAATAATTATACTACTTTGATTAATGCATGCACGCTAAGTGAGTTTCACGAGGTTATATTTGGTTATTTATAGTTGTAATAAAATAAAACAAGAAAGCTTACTTGACAGATGATTTGACATATTTTTCATATCACAACAGCTGTCAAATCATCTGTCAAGTAAGCTAGTGAGAACTTACTTTTACTATTATATTATAATAGTGACTGTTTACTTCAGTAACTTAAGTAAACTGTCACTACAAGAAAAACTTTATTCATCAAAAAGAGAAATTTTCGCTACGGCCTTCCGTTCTCGAGGTCCAGGTAGAAAGGTCTCTACAGCGTATCTTGATCACATATCGACAGAATCTAGTTCTTGGCGACAAATACTGGCTACACAAACCAGTAATCAGATTTTATCTACGGCCTTCCGTTTTCGAGATCCGCGTGGCGCAGCTGTAGAGACGTCTCTGCAGCAGCGCCACACGTACCTAGCTAAAGCACTTGTGTTCAGCCACAACAAAACACCCAGAACTAAGACAATATACAAAAACTCGTTTTCTAAATTGACCCAGCGGGGAGTTGAACCCAGATATTTTTTTTGTATTACTTAAGGTCGGTTCCCAGTTTGTTCCACCCATATAATCGGATTCGGGATGCAGCAAGCATCGATGAATATTGTATTCATATACAGCAAGTGTATTTTCAAAAATCTATGAATAAATTGCTTATTTAAAAAAAATAAAGGAATGTTTCCTTTGAGCAACAACTTTATCAGGTTTGTTCCCAAGTTGGTCCCATTTTTTTAAATTTTTAGTTGGTTCAGTAGTTTTTGAGTAATCCTGAAAATACTGTTATTTTTTAGGTAACTTTTGCACGAGTTTTAACGGATCTTCAGCCATAACTTCTGTGTTTATACCGATTTAGATGATTTTTGTTTTGTTAGAAAGGGGATACTTTAAGGGTGTTTTCATTTAAATTTCCTTCACATTGGACCTTGGACTTCGAAGATACACAAGAGAACTCTTCAAAATCAAGTAGGATAGTGTATTAGTGATTACTCTACGGTATTAAAAGGTTTCGCATCAGCCATTTTTATTGTCACTGCTGGGGCTGGGATACAAGCCTTACTTATGGGCTGATGAATAGGATGGACCATAACCCACCACGCGGGCCCAATGCGGATTGGTGGGTGTTAATGAGTGCAAATGTAGCTGGGACTAACGGCTTAACGTGTCTTCTGAAGCACGGAGGAGCTCGAGAATACACTTTGGTCACCCACACCATTACCGATTGCTAAAATTAACAGCGCGAAAAGTGGAAATTGAGTTATTCGGAGTATTATACGAGTACCATTGAAAAGTGTGAAATTTGAATAAAATATATTTATATAATTGCTTACATTTACTTATACATACCTACCACAAAAAAGACAAAAAAACTTTTAAAAATTAAAAAGAAAAACCTCCTTCAAAAAACCTTAAAAAGAATTACTATAAAAAACAGATTTAATAAAAAGCAACAGCTCTAAAAAGCAAGAAATAATATTCAAATCTGCATAATTATACCATTCAAGTACCTACGCATATCATTAAAAAAACGTCTAATGAAGTCGGGTGGGGCTTTAAGAATTCAAAGACGGTCAAGACTGTCAAGACGGTTTTTTTAATATCAGATATGCGTAGTAGGTACTTGAATGGTATAATTATGCAGATTTGAATATTATTTCTTGCTTTTTAGAGCTGTTGCTTTTTATTAAAGCTGTTTTTTATAGTAATTTTTTTAAGGTTTTTTGAAGGAGGTTTTTCTTATTTCTTATGCCGAAACTTAAATAAGTTTTTTCGGTTATTCAAATTTCATATGAGTTTAACACGCCAGATTCTATTAACGCAAAATCCTACAAATGCCAGATTCTACAAATGCCAGATTCTACAAATGCCAGATTCTACAAATGCCAGATTCTATAAATTCCAGATTTTAACAGGGTTACTGAAAATTATGTCGTATTCCTGCTAACGGGTTAAAGATGAGGTCATAACTAACGTTTTCCTTTTTTCGTTAACGGCAGATTCTGGATACCTACGCAATCGAAATGACTGTGGCCACTTTTGGATTAAACGGATATTAAAAATAATGAAATGTAGGTATTGAAGAGTTTATAAAAATAGAATCCGACGAACTGAGACTCTCCTCCTTTTTGAAGTCGGTTAAAAAATATTTAAGAATTTAAGAGGTCATGGTTATTTCCTTTTTTAATATTGACCTGGTTTACGAGTAGTAGAAAAACCTTAAATAATTGCTATAAAAACAGCTTCAAAAAGCGACAGCTCTAAAAAGTAAGAAATAACATTTAAAACTGCATACTTACCTACTATTCAAGTACGCATATCTGATATTAAAAAAACGTCTCTAGAAGTCGGGTGGGGCTAAAAGCTATTTTCCTTTTTTAATTTATATAAACTTTTATCGTGGTTACTCTTTCTCAATTTTATTTGTTAAATTCTTAAAACCCCACCCGACATCATAAGACGTTTTTTAATATCAGAATATGCGTACTTGAATAGTAAATATGCAGATTTGAATGTTATTTCTTGCTTTTTGAAGCTGTTTTTATAGTAATTTTTTAAGGTTTTTTGAAGGAGGTTTTTCTTTTTAATTTTTAAAAGCTTTTTTATTTTTAACTTTTTTGTAATAGGTATGTATATGTAAATGTAAGCGATGATATAAATATATTTTATTCATATTTTCACTTTTGGCGCTGTTAATTTTAGCAAGGGTCAGTCATGGGGTTGGTGATCAAAGTGTATTATCTGGAGCTCCTCCGTGCTTCAGAAGACACGTTAAGCCGTTAGTCCCAGCTTCATTTGCACTCATTAACATCCACCAATCCGCATTGGGCCCGCGCGGTGGGTGATGGTCCATCCTATTCATCAGCCCATAAGTAAGGTTGGTATGCCAGCCCCAGCAGTGACAATAAAAATGGCTGATGCGAAACCTTTTAATACCGTAGAGTAATCACTAATACACTATCCTATTTGATTTTGAAGAGTTCTCTTATGTATCTTCGAAGTCCAAGGTCCAATGTGAAGAAAATTTAAATGAGAACACCCTTCAAGTATCCTCTTTCTAACAAAACAAGAATCATCTAAATCGGTTCAAAAACAAAGAAATTATGTCTAAAGATCCGTAAAAACTCGTGCAAAAGTTACCTAAAAAATAACAGTATTTTCAGGATTACTTGAAAACTACTGAACCGATTTAAAATTTTCAAAAAATGGGACCAACTTGGGAACAAACCTGATAAAGTAACGTTTAAATTATGTCAATCGGTTCAGCCGTTTTTGAGTAATCGGTGGACATACATAAAAAAAAAGAAAAAACAAATAAACAGACGAACATAGAACCTCCTCCTTTTTTTGAAGTCAGTTAAAAATAAATTAATTAGCGGCGCTAGTGGACGGCTACAGGCCTCCTTACAAATCGTGGATAACAATCTACCCGTAGATTATTATTTATTATTGTTATTAATTATTTACGAGTAAATTATAAGTTAAGCAAAAACATGCAATTCACTGACCTGCTAGGCGAAGTGCACGATTGCCTTGATTCTCATCCTGGAAACTTGAGCATACTCCCTCGTATAATCCGCGTGTGATAAGAATGGGATGGGACCTTGTCAAAGAAAATGACAGTTAAGCAGTCAAGTAGCGGTAGTAAAAAAAAATATCTATTTAAAGAAAAACTAATTTAAATAAAAAGTTTAAAGTTTTACCCCTCTTTCCACTAATTATTAATTAATCACTAAAATAATAACACAATAAATATAAATCTCGCGTTTAAAATAAAACTAGAGCAGAAATCCACGCGCACAGTTCTACACAACTAGCATTATGCGAGTTTGCTGACGCTACGTCTGGCCGACGGATCAAGCGCGTCTCAGTTCCAAAAGGTAGCATCCCATTCTTATCGCGCGCGGATTATACTTACTCGTACGTTTAGGTGAGACTAAGGTAGGATTCCGCGGGACGCGGCAGACGGCAGGCGGCAACAGCAGATGAACGGCAGCAAATGCTGTCGGGCGTCAGTTGCCGTCGTATAGATTCCGAAGCCGGCAGCAAACACGGATGTTTATACACTAAATTAATAACATTTTCGCTTTCGTCGTCCATAAACGTCCATAATGTTAAACTTCAACGGCAGTACTGTGTTTGTGCGGTAGTGCCGTCTGCCGCTACGCGTCAAAACAAGTGACGTCCTGTCGCGCGGCAGTTGCAGTCGTTTGTCGGAATCGGTCTCATACAAATTAATACTACAAAGTAGTGCCGTCTGCCGTTGCGGCACATGCCGTCGTCATCTGCTGTTGCCGCCTGCCGTCTGCCGCGTCACGCGGAATCCTACCTTTAGTCTACCCTACGTGCTGTCGACACAGAATCGGACTACCCTCGGCCCTCCACTGTACAACAAGGTTCACATTTTACACTCACTCATTAATGAAAAAAAACAGAACCAGTATACGAAAAAAGTCTAGTTTCAATTATAAATTATTTTCGTTCACACAGGCATCGTTTTGAAAATTAATAACTGGTTACTGGGATCGGTGAAATCGCAATGGCGGCCTATGAAATGATGAACTTAGTAGGGGAGGTATGGCGTCTACGGATGTGACGTCACTACCGATAAGTCTGTCCAATAGGAAAAATATGCTGAACGGAAATAGGAGAATTATTTAAAATTTTATATTTTCAATGTAAAGCAATTTATGACATTGGAATATCAATTTAAAGTTTTTGATTATTAAAATCACCTACCCATAATAAACCTATGATTTATTCTTTTCTATCGTCATATCGATAAAATCTTGGAATAATTCTAAGGATAAAATATATTGAAAAGAAAATTTATTATTAAGCGTTCTGAAATTTACGAAAACTCATAATGCCTGCTCCAAAAATACAGATAGCTAGTAATTTGCTTGTGCCATTCAGCACCTTAAAAGTAGGTCGGTCGGTGCATTGACGCGATGCTCGCTGATGACTCGCCCTTGAACGTCGAGCACATTTTTAATGTGATCTCTGAACATTGCGCAGGCGTCGCTGATATGTCGCCCGCGATTACCGCTGGAGTCACGACGGTTGCGCAAATCCGGAGATCGTGCTTTTTCGTACATGTTAATGTTAAGTCCTAGCAAAAAAATAAACACTGTCATATCTTGATGCATAGAACTATTTTTTTTAAACATCTTTTCAAGTAGGTAGCCGCCGCTCTCGTCTTACGCACAAATGGTAGCCCAAGGAATACAATTATAATAGGTAGATGCAATGTACATCTACAATATCTACATAGGTGTCTAACACATGCTTTTATGATTACCTACAAAGGAAATTAATTCATATAACTAGGTATTAAAGTACCACAAGGTATTATTTAGGTATGGATTATTAACACATTATCTGAAATTTATAAAGAATAATAGTATTCACACAATCGGATGCCGTATTGTTCAAATGTGTAGGACCAACAATATTGTAAGTCCCATTGTGAAAAACCAAATATATAATTATAATTAGGAATGCAGTGACCCAGATCAATTTTAATCAGTGCACACCTCGTGGGTCCATGTTGCAAAAGCTCCAAGTATGTATTATTAGATTATACTTGCAAATTGAACACAATGCGCCCTATTATTAACGATGACAATAGGTTTGATTCGAATGTGATGAAAATTTTGTCATTCGCTAATTTCCCCTTTGCATAACTAGTTTTTACTACTAATATCTATTCTGTGATTATACCGTGGAATATATGATGTTACTGAAAAAAAATTATCTACCTTGCTGTACCTACCATCTTATTAATCTCAATATCTCAACTAATAAGAGGTCGAACACTTAAATAAAATACAGGCTTATTCCTTAAATATTTATTATTAATAATGTTTTCGTTATGTGTGTTCGCATGAACTGTCTCTCGATTAATAATCTCGTATGTACTGTCACTCACATCACAACTCTCAGGCACTCTGACAAGATTATGTTGAACAATTCTTGTGTAATACTTATCTTTATACTTTATTCACAAATATAAATAGCCTTATATAATACTTCTGTATATACCCTATTTAAAATTATGTTTCACAAATCATTTTTTGTAAGCGTGAATTGATATTATTCCTTTCTATGATCAACATAGTTTTAACAGCTATTTCATGGATAATATAAAGGGAATATTCCAAAAATTAAAATCAAGACATAAAATCAATTCAACACTACAGATACATAATTAATAACTTTAATATTAATAAACTTACTTCATACATTTGAAGCATCAAAACTATGCTTCTAGCGGCTTTGGAAATATTTTCATCTCGCAACTTTGAAAACTATAACAAATTAACATAAAAATAGAGCTCATTGAAAAGAACAACTTTCGTAATACACATTTGAAAGTTCTAACAAAAGTTTCGAGAAGATCAACAATTAAGCAAAAGCAGGCTTACTCTTCTTCAATCCAAATTGCAATACAATGTCAATCTCAATCCAAGGTCATATCAAATTTTGAGAGAATCGTTATCTTGAATTCGAGATTCGAGACGAATTTAACGATTTCGATTCCAATCGCATATAAAGGTGGTTATAGTTCATTCTATGACCTCAAATGTGAGGCCAAAATGGCGCTGGTGACACGATTTCAAGTGTAAGCCCTAAAGTTCTGCATTCAAATTATTGAATCCAGCAATTTTAATTTGCAATCAACGAGCATAAGAGACATTAATTTTACCCCAATATCATAAAATAAAATATCTCGAATAACTTACGGTCAAATACTCAAACCCTTCTTAATATAAGGTCATTTTAATTTCAAATTAGTCGTGAGATTTGTCAGAAATACAGGTTCCTTAAAATTAAGGAGACCTTGCTAAGAAGCGTTTGAGAATTCGGCCATTAATCTCTTAAGACATAAGCTCATAGAGAAAGAAGGCACATGGTTCGACGGTCGTGGCGTCGTCGGAGGTCGTCTGCGTCTAGAAGTCGTAGGAGCCACTGTCGCCCGTCTTGCCGATGCGGAACACGAACCTGTAGAGTAGGCCCGCCAGGACGCCGCCCACGATGGGGCCCACCCAGTACACCTAGAATCAAGGTGTAATATATTAGGTACAGAATATAATAATAGTACCTACTAAACGTACAGAAACCCATCCGCGGAAGGACAATCAAATAATAAGCTACTCTCGCTGCACGGCAATTCAATTTAAAACTGTACAGCAGTGTAGCGTGCCTATTATTAAAGCACCTCCGAAGAGCTTTTCTTTCTGTCGCGTAGCTGTCTCAACCGACGCATGACATCCCTCGTGCGCTGGCTCGACTGAGTCAGCCGCGAGCAGTAGGCTAATATAAAAGTTTAAGCGCGGAGTGAGACCCCCTTGGTATTGGTACTTTTAAAAATGCTTACAGTTGTTGTTTACGTTTTACGGATACACGCCGTTTGTCCACCACCGCCGTCAAAATTTTATGTAGTTCTTAAAATATCATAAATAGCTATTAAATGGTTTATGCATAATATTATGCTCTCAAGCTTTGCTTTCAAACTATAAATCAACTGCATTAAAATAATGTCATCCATTCTATAAATGAATCGTATCTGATCATCGCTAGGTAGGCCGTATATAAATCAAAGTGATGAATGCGGATAAAACGTGCATTATGTAGTGTGACGTCTGCAAATCATATTGCGACAATTTTATGTCACAGAGCTGTTTGCTGATGACTTGGGGAAGCACCAAACAATGGACTGACTTAGCAGCTAAGCCATTATTTTAGAACTTTTACTTGAGAACTACATCTATACTTACGATATTGACATTGTTGCCTAGCCGGCCACTTTTTTACTAGTTTATGGTTTATTACTTTTAATTTATATTTTTGAATTCTGTACTTTTTATACTATAACATATTTTCCTTTGGTTTTGTACTCTGTATTTTTTATTACTTATGTCAAGTTGTGATCAGTTTCATGTATCAGTTTACAATAATAAAACTACATTTAAACCCACCTTTCATTATTTAGAAACCCACTTTACTCTTAGCTCAGTTTCAGACATCATAGGTATATATGCAACTTTTTAAAATTTTGTTAGATATTCGCTATCAATTTTAGGCAAACGTTATAAATTAGTATGTTACTAAATGAGGTATAATGGTTTAGTTGCAGCGCAATACCATACAAATATTTGTATGGTTTGTTATACCTTTGGACAATTAGTTAATACAACAGGATGCCAGCGTGTTTAACATTTAAAACTATTTACATACAATTGTCGTGTTTCTAGGAAGTACTAACTATGTTACCTTACCACACTCGTCTTACATAGATCTCTCGGAACAATACTGAATGAATTTGATCCAATAAAAAATAAAGCTTTTATTATAAATGACAAGGTTGACTGGTTTAGATTGTAAGTTGTCTTCTGATTACATTAAGGATTCTTCAACTAATGACGAAGTTAATCATCTTAACTGAATGGTTATTTCTTAAGAAAATGCCTAGCCAACTATCTCAATGGGTTGAAGATCGGTGTAAATATACAACTAAGTTTATATTTTTCATTGGCTACTTATAATTAAGTCGAATTTAAAATATAAAACGTCTGTTATTGGAACTACCTACTCTAATAAATACTTCATTTTCCAAATCAAAATCACTTATCCTTGAGTTTGACATATCAATGTACCTACTTACTCAGAAGATTTATAAGATACATACCCAGTGTGCGGTCCAGTCTCCCATGACCAGCGCTGGGCCGAAGGAACGAGCGGGATTCATGCTCGACCCAGAGAAAGGAATCTGTGTACAAAATTATTAGTCAGTCAGTGATCATCCTCTGATCCTTATCGGTCCTTAAGAAGATCACTATTTATGCCGACTCACACAGCACCTACAACTGATGTTTAATAACAGCACAGGATTATATTGCTGGTGTTATCGTCACCTTAGAAAATTCCATTCTTAATAAAGTTACGTAATCAAAGATTTTTTTGTAAGTAAAAATACTTTTAGGTTTTTCTTTATTCGAGGAATTTCGAGAATAATCGAAAAAAAATAAAGGGATTTTTAAAAATTTATATTTGTTTTTAGACAAGCAATAAAGCATGGTAATACTGACACATGCGGCGTGGCAAGCCGTGATGGTGAGTCCGATGGCGAGCGGCGCGGAACCCTTGAGGTCGCCGCGGCGGCCGTCACACACGCCCTGCACCACTAGCACCAGCAGGAACGTCACCAACGCCTCGATCAGTAGCGCCTACAGATAAGGAAAAACTAGTTAATTACCAGCGCCTCGATAAATAGCGCGTACAAACACAGGAATATTTAGAAAGTTACCAGCGCCTCGGTCAGTAGCGCCTGCAAACATGGAATCACTTAGAAAGTTACCAGCGCTTCGGTCAGTAGCGCCTAAAAACACGGAAACTCTCAGGCAGGTGCTAGAACCTTGATACGCATCGCCTATAAATAAACATTTATGAATCTAGCAGCGCCTCATTAAGTAACACCTACAAACATGGAAATAATCAGAAGATTAGCAATGTCTATAAATACAGAAACACTTGTAAAATTACCAGCGCCTCGTTTAGCAGCACGAGATCGCTCGAGAAATTACCAGCGCCCTGAACAGCAGCTCTTACAAACTCGGAAACACTCGGAATGACCCTAAGATCTTGCTACATTGTTTCCGTTACGCGTTTATATCCACGTTTTAAGAAGGTACGTACCTGGGCATCAGTGACCCCTGCTCCGGGCAATGTAAGCCCTAAACCATTTTTCACAACAGCATCGGGTATCGCCAACTGCAAGAAAACGTCTCTATTATTATTTCAATCTTCTACGTAATTTATTAGAAAAACCGGATAAACATTTTTTTACCTCGAAGACATAACTTCTTGCACAACTAGGTAAAGATGGCAGATTTTTAATTGTAATTCGTCGTAGAAATATATCGTGATAAGTTCAAACTTTCAAATGGAGCCTTTTGAAACGCACGCGAATTACCAGCGATAGCTATCATATCTACACAATGACAGAACAGTGGGACATAATGTTACATGATCGACAATAGCCGTGTGAATCGTACAATGGGATGCTCTATGAAAACACGCAGGCTATTTGATCTAAAGGGAAGTCCCCCATTATTCTATTGAAAGTTGGATGTATAGGTACATGGAAAGTGAAAGGGAAAATGAAAGAAAAGTGTTTTCTAACGGCAACGTTCGTGGGAAAAGGGCTTGCTTTACGATTCGTCTGACTGACTTATACTTACAAAACGAGAAGGATGACATGCGACATTATCATTATTTTAATACTAATTGTAAGTTCTAAGAGTAATTTAGGTTCTATCGAAGTCATATTGCTAACTGCAAAAATGCTTATAAGTACATATAAAGTACAATGTTATTCTAATTTGTGTTGACCTTCGATCGTATCGACTAGTAATATATTTATGGTTATTAAAATAATTACAACATCTTTAACATTATCTTAAAAGTTATAGAATCTTATCTAATGAAAAATGTATTTAACTTGAAAACAAGAAGATGGATTGATTCTTCTATTTCAAAGAAGTGTACCGCCAAGGCCTACGCACCAGTTTTCTTAGACCCCATCAGTGTCATGGCGAGCGAGACAGTTTTAGAACCAGTGCCGACACATATATGCACTCGTATCGTACATGGCATTTAGAATGTCGACGCAGAACCTTTATTAATAGCGCAACGAGAAAATTATTTTAATGTAAAAAGGGACGAGTTATTACAAAGGTTAGAATGTAGTGGGTGAGGTATATCTATAATTAATTAGAGATGGTATATTTATACGGGTAAGTATACCCGAATTCGGGTCTTCATAACATAACATAAAACACTTTTTACGGATTACAGCGCGTATATAATAGATAATAAATATTTGACAACATCACATACATTGCCCCGATTCCAAAGTAAGTAGCTAAAGCACTTGTGATAAGGAAATCAGAGACAACGGTGGTATCACAAACACCCAGACCTGAGACAATATAGAAAGTTCATTTTCTACATTGACCCAGCCGCGGATCGAACCCGGGACTTCAAGAGATGGTGACGCCTTGAAAACCGGCGTGCAAACCGCTCGACCACGGAGGTCGTCAAAATCGTCGTCGACGTATATTGTTGATTCAGGTGTTATTTTAGAATTATTTAGTTTGGACTCATTGGTTTTTTGAAATTCCGACGTTTCGACACCTTTCCAGGGACCAAAGCAAAATTTTTATAATATTCCGAGCGGTTAGAGGCCGCTCGGAATATTATAAAAATGCATTCAAGTTTATTAAATTATTTTATAGCTGCCTTCAGATTTTAATTATTATTACTAAATTAAATTAATTAAAGTAAATTAGAAAACAAGATCTAGCACTGAATCTACCACCAGTTCACAAATTGGGAGGCCTCTGAGAGAAAGAACGGCGGAAGAAAACTCAGAGAGGTTGTGTCGACCTCCTGTTTGATCCCTATCTACAAAACGAACTAACTTATCTTTAGATTCTGCAGTGTGCGATTTAGGATGGGATTTTAGTTGATGAATTATGGGGTCCCAAGCATTTGGTACTCTCCAACCATCTTCTTTATTGAAATTTAGATATTTGTTGATATCAATAGCCTCGCGTAGCATTCTGGGAATGAATCTTTGTTCTTTGGCAAGGATTTGTGGTTTATCAAATCTAATGTACCTAGACATTAGCATGTTTTGTCAACCACACCACTTGGGTGTCGTTAAAATTTTTTTAGCTAACCACACCACCGTAGTGAGTTCTGATACTAAAATTGCATTTATCGATACCAATTAATTATCATTCGTTAGATCACCTAAAAAAAATGTAAACGACACCACAGTGGTGTGGTTGATAATACAAGGACACTAGCACTCACCCTGACAAAAGCTGCGCCCGCGACGGCGCCCAGCGACTGCACGATGATGTAGAAGATGGCCTTCAGCAGCCTGATGTCGCCGGAGACGAACAGGCCGCAAGTCACTGCTGGGTTTATGTGGCCTCCTGACACGTGCCCGATCGCCTGCAACAATATTATGTTACATTAAAGCGCTGGTTCTAAATATACAAGGTGTTACAAAAGTACCCCTAATGCCGAATATGGTATATAGGGACCATCAAACTGAACAACTTTTACTATGGGACCAACTCTGAAATCGCGAAAAAAAAATCAGCTGTTTCATACATTTTGATATTTTCGATTTGAATTTTTGTATAAAACAGCTGATTTTTTTTTCGCGATTTCAGAGTTGGTCTCATAATAAAAGTTGATCAGTTTGATGGTCCTTATCTACCATATTCGGCATTAGGGGTATTTTTGTAATACCTTGTATATAAGACATTTTTACACAAATTGTTCATTCGAGTATAAATTCTAATATTTTCGTTTGAAATTAAGGCGCGGTACTGAACTTACATTTTACCTTACAAAATTTATCAATTTGAGTTGGATTTAATTTTGATAGTGTAGGTCTGCTAGTAAAAGGTATTGTAGACTTTAGTTACAGTATACAAGTCACATTATACGATAGTTCGTAAAAGCGAATTGTAATAAAACAAAACTGTTTTCACAGTTTTTGTAAACTCGTATCGTGGTTGACTTGCTAGCAAGTCGGAGGAAACACTAGTAGATATTATTTTTAATTATAACCTTAAAACAATTTTGTATAGATGAGTACACATAAAAAACATACAGCAAAACAAGTTAGCTTATAATACTTAATAATATACTAGAATAAATACGACTCGCACCAGATCATGTTCTCGGACGGGAATCGAACCCGCGACCTTTGGATATCCGGTCCAATGCTCTTACCGCTGAGCTACCGAGTCACTAGTGGGAACGTCCAATTTCTTCTAGTATATCAACTCTTACGCTGCAAGCCACCGCCATCTCACCAATGTACAAGGAATTACTTCGACATTCAACTGAACATCTTTCCAGATATTTTTCAACAATTGATTAAGATGAGAAAGCTAGGTATATAATTAATTTAGCTTATATTAATAAAAGTTTCTAACCATCCATAGACTTATTCTAATAAGTTTATGAGTTATACTAAGACATTTAGCGTATCGATAAGATTTATTTTTTATGATAATGTACTACAACATCTGATAACAAGTAATAATCCTATAATAGCAGTTTGTTACATAAAAGAAGATAAGCATAGAGGCTACATTTTTTTGACAATATTACACACGTAAAAATACATCGATATAGATCCTTATCTATATCGAACTGTACGTCCTTACGTACAAAAAAGCTTTTTACAATTTCAAAGGTATTTCCATACATAAGCGTGTAGTGATACCTACTTTTCTTTATATCTGTCGTATTAGATGAAAGTGTATCTCTAAGGCCTTGGTCTCATATTTTATGTTATACGCGACGTCTTATGTCAGCGTTAAGGTTTTCTATACATTTTATACGACGACGTCAGTATTTGAAAGAGAAATAAGCATTGTGACGCTTAAATAGGAGACCAATGCCCAAAAGCGGTTTTTTTTTCAGAAGTGTGTCTACGAGGAAAGTGTACCTTAGAGGAATAATTCACTTTTTCACGTTAGAGATTTAGAGACTCATTAATAAATATGATACACTCCGCAGCGCAACACGTAATTATTGAGCTCATTAAAAATATCATTCGATCAGACTTCCAAACAATATTAATTACTCAAAGAGTTTGAAAAGGTTATTGCTGAAATCAGCACCACTAATTACATTTTTTTAAAGATTGTTTGATCTATTAGTTAGGGTGTCTAACGAACTCTTTGATCGTAAAACATACAAACTTATTTATGCTCACGCGGTCACATTTGTGCGAAATGTCAAAAGCGCTTGTAACCCGCAATTAACGAACGCGATACTTATCACTTATGATCGTTATGCTTATAAATCTCAATTAGAGGGCCGTGATAGCTACAATAATCGTAATTGAATGTTGGGTGCAAATATTTAAGCTGTTTATTGAGCTTCGGGTAGAGACGGCCGCGGTGGTGATAGAGTTAGCGTAATTGTTTAACTTGAAAAATACTAATATTGACGATAGATTACAAAATATGGAAAACTACATATTATGAGGATTTAAATGAAACAATTTTTCTCCGAGAACCACTGAGCATTGATAAGATTTTCAAAACAACAGCGCATTTTCAGTGGCGCCCAACGTGGGACCAAGGAATACGTAAAAAATATAATTTCTGATTATAATAAGATACGCTTATCATATTAATTATGTAAAGAATAACTAAATAGAAAAGAAAAATCAAACCTGAGTTTAAAAATCAACCAGTACACATAGGAAAGGAAGCTCGCCTTACCATTTAAATTATCTTTCAAATAAGTTGATGTAAGTATCATTCGGTGAAAAGCTATTCAATATTTTCTAGCTATTCAATATTCTCATTAAAGACGTACTAATTTAAAGCATATCTGAAGATTTTATTATATTTTATTCAATTTTCTATTCGTATTTTAAATGTAAACTCAAAAATCTTTTATAATTTCCACATACTAGTTTTAGTGTAATATGTTGTGATCATTCCTTATTTTAAACAGCTGTATTTTACCATGTTACAAAGTGGAATAAATGATTATGATTATAATTAGCCCGCTGCCGCTTATGACTAGTACCGCTTGCGCGCGCGGCCGCCGGCTCGTGACCCGCGGGCGCGCGTGAGTGCCGCGCGACCCCTGACTCATCTGCTCCACAATCTTACGGCATAGGTCAACCCGATACATTGGCTAATTAAAAAAACCATTTACTTTTGTTGCGATTATCATTCACGTTGTTTGATAAACAATTGACGTTTGCCATTGGTGGTTTTGGATTTGTGACGTCACGGTTTTCGAGGTCCCTTTAGATTTGAAAAATAATAATTAACTATTTTTTTATGTCTGCAGTCGAAGTCTAGATTTGGTGAAACGGAAAGATATTAGTGACAATGATAGATTTAACATTGTCTATTTTAAAAAATGATAGTCATTGCTAAAGTAATTCTAATTATTAAGAAAAAAAGTAACAGTTAAAATGAAACATACAGACGTATGACATTGATTGATTAATTATAATTATGAAATTTAAGTAAAAGTCATCGCATCAAATGTGTTAATTTTAGTAGCCATATTCATTAATCATAAAATAGGTAAAATAAATAAATTGCAACAGGAAATGAAGTGCTAAATGTGAATCGGAAATGGGATGGCGTTTAATTATCATAAAATCATTGAGACTTAAAAAATTTCACACGCTTAAAACGTTAATATTATATTAAATATGACATTACATTTCATAACTAAATAAATAAATCAAACCGTATTTTATTGACATACAAATTCAGCCATATTTAAATATTGACATAATTTATTATTTGGGCAATGCCGTGTGGTTGGTGGTATGACCTTGGCCGTGAAGTTAATCAAACTACGTTACGTTACGTTTGCGATGCATCAATTACTTTGCAAATAAAAAAATAAAAAAATCTAGTCACGCAGCGCTACTTTATTACACAACTAATATTTAGGGCCGAATCTAATTGACTGGACATTACATTTAAGGTGGAATTTAAACTGGATAAATTGAAGAAACTTCAAATTAAATGAATGACAAACTTTCAAAAGACTTAGCTAGCAATCTCTGGAACTGATTAACTTTGCCGTATTTTTTTATCACACGATTTATCTTGACTTTGAAAAATTGACCGTCACTTCTAAATTATTTCCTGCCCAAGTATATTTAACTCGTGTAGTGATGAAAAACGGAATCATAATTTCCAGAATAATTTATTTTAATGATTATGTACGTTAGGGCCGATTTCACCATCTCTCGATGAAATATCAATTAATCTTGCGAACACAACTTTATAAATGCATTTGTTTTTTTAGCTATTAAAGATGTGGAAGTAATTAATTGATTGATCGTTAAATTTTGTATACATTACTTTGGATTAAAATTTTCACTAAGTATCCGCTCTATGATTTAAAAAAAATATGTGATGTGTCAATAGTGAATTTTTGGTGTTTTTTTGCTTTGCTTTGGTAATTTTCAAAATTATATTTTTCCTAATAATGTATGTGCTGTGCGAATATGTTGAAAATTGAATTGAAAATTATTTATTTATTTATTTGGAACATATCAAAAAGCAAGGATAATATTTGTGTTCGTCTGTGTCATATAATGTATCAAACGGAAGATTTGCCATTGATTTAAATATTGTACGTCTTTCAAAAGATTTAGTCCTCATTATTTTCTCAGAACATTATCGATCATTGACTTTTAAATTACAATCATTAAACATTATCCGAACTGGATATTGATTATCTGTCGAACCGATTCATATGCATGCAATCGCATTTAATCACGCACCGCATGAAAGCGTTCGAATTACATTTGAAAGATAACAAACCACAAGGTACCGAGATTGGGCATTTAAGGTCCGTGGGAAAATGGTGGCGGTATCTTATTTGATTAGTATTAGCATATTGACCAGAGGTGGGGTCGTTATGTCAGCGTGTGTGCATGCGTGCGCGGTCGCCGAACGATCAAGGGCGTTTACAATCCCTAACATTTGGCGCTAGTTAATAGTTACCAGCGATTGTGACTGTGGAAGCTTAAGGCGAGATACTTCTAGAAGGTTTCCAAACAATTTTGAAACAAAGGTAACTTTACTTATAGGATTTTGAATTTCCAACATACAAATTTACAAACGGTGACACGGCGTTATAACAAAACCAAACCATCTTTTGATGATTTAGTTTAATATTTTTGAATTTAGTAATTAATTTTATATTTTCAAATAAGAATGTGTGATTTCTCGTGAAATAAACTGTGATCGCACGACTCCAAAAATGAATTGGACTCTTCAACGCCTATGACTTGGACCACAATCTAACGGTAACACACATTACACACTACGCACAAAAACCGTTCGGTTGTCCATTGGTTCCGATTCCGCCGGATATGCCCACATTGAAGCTGTTTCTACATGAGTTATTATTATCGTTATTAATTGCTTCTAATAACGTGTGCCCCCGAACATTAATTCTAGTGAGTCCGTTTAACCTCAAAACTTGCTGCTAAGCTAAATCACTTGTTAAACTGTGACCCTTCACGACTTATGGTAAACGAAGGCTGTAAAATCATTAAAATACTAATAAAAACTAACAAGGGGCTATTACGGCTACAAACGTAATATTTTTTTCTAGACATCTTTTTATTTAAAATTATGTGGACTTAATAGTCCGAATTTCACGGACAATTTAATTTATTTTTAACTCTACTTATTTTTAGCTAAGATCATTAGTAAAGTTAAAAACATTGTACGCAAAAAGTCAGACAAAAATATTTGGGATAAGAAAAAAGTTTGCTTACGACGTTGGGAACGGCATTAAAAGCTCTTTGCAAAGTTTAACTGCTAAGTTAGGTACATACTTGGTACTGAACGAGTGCTTAGAACTAGGCCGTTTAGACATATAGGCACAAAAACTTTGCACACCTGTGCGTAAGCTTAGCTAAGTGAGAGGTGCTTACATAAAATTTAACGAACAAATAAAATATTCTGCGGTAATTGGTGTTCTTGGGAACTGCAAAATATTTGTAGGTTTAATTTTTTGTGGTCTAGTTAGTATTTTGTAAAATTTTGGCATAAAAACCGCATAATTTTATTTTTTAATAATTGGAATAGTTTGTACAAAGTCGCAAACGATAGATGTAGTTAAGTATATCAATCCTTTTATCAATACTTTGGTTTAAATAATGATTTTCTATTTGCTTTCAAAGTGTAGATACGACACTTTCAGTAATAAAAAGCTTTTAGAAAAACAGATTGTAAAAGTTGTCTGTAATAAATAATTATGACTTCACGTAGTGTTTACTACAGCTTCGTCAAATTTACATTTCGACACAAATGGTTAGGTACCGTACCGTTAGTATTGCCGGTTCGATTCCATGGCCGTAAACCAAATTGATTGAGCTGACGCGTTTGCTCGCTGCATGTTTACAAATGGTACGCCTATACAAAATGTAGGCGTGATGGTACACATAGCGGTTTTTACGATTTATATATAGTTGTCGCCGTTTTTATGCATCGACTGAGAGAACTTCGTCAGCCTAGTGATTTTTTTTTTCTTTTTTATACACAACGGGTCATTGCTTACCCATATAATAAAAGACTAGTTGGGAATTTTCCTTAAATAAATTCAAAATGAAATGAATAAACAACGTGAAACTATTATTAAAATAAGGTTCAAATTATCTAATGAAATAAACTCAACTCAATAAGATTTAAAGTAGGTAATATCTGTATTTTATAACGTAGTCCATTACGGAGGAATATCTAAATTAAAGCCAACACCCCATAAACATCTTCCAAATAAAAATGACAACCTAAATATTGTGATTGTCATTTTTATATTGAAGATGTAGAAAATGATTGAAGAAAGAGGACATTTTTCAAATTCAAATAATTATTGTGAGTTATCGAACACATCAAATGAAAATTGCAAACCGCAACCCATAATAATACCTACATACAGACAATATGCCCGTAAGTAGACTTACGGGCATATTGTCTATGCGGTCGGAAGTCCCAATTTTCAGTCAAATTGAGACCTTGCCTTTTTGAGACCTGCATTAAATGCAAATGTAGTAGTAGTATTTTGATTTAAATGCATTCTTAACATGATCGATCGCTGCCGGGCGCGGTCACTTTCATAAGGTACACAGATTTACGTATTTATTTTTGTAGTTTTTATGTCAATTCTTTGAGTATTATCGTCTCAAAATAAAAAGTAACTGTGTGTCGTCACCGAGTAAGCAAAAATCTTTTGAAGTGTCGTATTAGAAGATGCTACCGTCCTTCGTAGTAAAGTCACTATAATCATGTTTGTTCATCATTTCATTTCAGCTACTGTAATGAAAATAGTAAAATAAATAAATGCTTGGACAATTTCACACAGCGTCATCTAGCCCAAAACTAAGCAAAGCTTATGATATGGGTGATAGACCGGGTCTAAGGTCTGGGTTAGTCTGCATTTTCCTGTACAAAATATTGCCTACTCCCGTTGTCCCCTGGGGATATCAAGAATAAATAGCATTTTACATACTTGTTTCTACTTTTTTCCCGATATCCACAGCTGGGGACAACGGGAACATGCCCAAAATGTCTATGTGTTAAGTCCGCTATTTGTTTCGAGTGGCTTTATTATCTACTTAATATTTTGTGAATGGGTTGTCTCCTATAATAATAATAAGAGTAAATAGTTTTAATTTGTCAGTGTAATAGGTGAATACTCTTTGCCGCCCTAAAAAAAATATTGTGCTATTATTGTAATAAGAATTGGTTAAACCGGTAAAACACGTAAAAATATTGACCAATTAAGTTGACTGCCAATATTTATAGTCGGCAAGTGTAGAGTACACGCTTTTCAATAATATTTGTGCAAGGTCTATTCGTAATAAATGCATTTAAGCCAAAAAATGCTAAATTCTGTTTAAGGTTTGTGAGTCATTTTAAATAGAACATTACGAATGCCACATGAAATGTTAGAATTAACATATAATTTTGGTTCGCCTTGGATATAATTGCCAATTTGAGGTAAATTCAGGATAATTTGATGTCTCATGTCCAGTACGACACATGTATCGGTTTCGTAACATTTTATCTATAGTTAATAAATGTAAATAAGCGATCAATATACATAAATTAACAGCGATCTTAATTATTATTACAGTAATAAAAACATCAAGCTTTGTGTTAAAATAGATATAGACGGGTGATTTATAGTACTTGTAGCTACTGTAATAAAGATGTATATAAATAAGTTTTATTATTTCAGAGAAACTTACACAATAATATAGTAAACCGGACAGAGCATTGTTTATTTTAAGATTATTATTTAGTACTATAGTAAAATAACAAGTATGATTTGCGATGGTCCGCGTAAGAAGAGCTCTTGGTTTGTAGAGTAATCATATTTTTATTATGACAGATGATTTAACAGTTGTGATTTGGTTGTGATATGAAATATATGTCAAATCAACTGTCAAGTAAGCTACTCAGAATTTACATTTATGATTGTGAAAAATCTACTTTTGGATCATGGCATTCTGGTCCCTGAACTTAGCAATACTTGTTTGTTGTATATCTTACAGTTTATTTTAACATCAATATTCACAACATACTAATTTTGAGTTATGAATAAATTGATGGTATAAAAAAACGGTCAAGAGCGAGTCGGACTCGCGCACCGAGGGTTCCGTACCATCATTCTAAAAAAGTTTACTATTTAGAGACATCGTTTTAGTTTTCCTGTAATATTTACATAAACTTCTATAAAATAAAATCATTTCAGTTTTTTCTCTATGCAAACTTCAGAGATAAGAGGGGGGGGGGGGGACGGTATTTTTTACATTTGTCATCAAAAGTTAAAAACGATGCGGCCTAAAAATATAAATTTTGAGAATGTGCAAGCAGCGCTCTTTCATATGATACCCCATATGCCCTAGTAGCCTCACTTCGAATTTTTAAGACCCCCTTTCAGTCCCTGTTGCAAAAAAACAATATTTTTATTTCTCTCTTATTTGCAAAATAGTTGGGAAAACGTCATCTAAAACTATACCAAATGTCAAGTTGATAACATTAGTAGTTCTCGAGATATCCAGCTGTGACAGACAGACAGGTTCCTTTTTACTATTTTGGTACGGAACTCTAACTAGTGAAAATATATTTAATTGTGTATCATCTAAGTAATAACAATAATTTATTATTAAATTTAATAAAGTACTTATTAAATGTAAATGAACCAGATATACTGTTATTCTATTGCATTAAGTTAATGTTCGTAAAAATATAATTTAAAAGTGTATGGAATGACCGTTTAAGTAGTTTTATTTATACACGGGCATAAAACTAATAGCTATAAATAAACATTGAAAGTCGAACTTTAATTGACTATTTCATTTTTATGATATAGGAATAGCGGGCTAAACCCATAAGTCCCGTTAGTGAAATGCATCTTTCCCGTTTCTTGTCCCATTACGCATATACCCAGTAGTATTTATAGGTGTTGACTACCATAAATTGTGAAGATAATGTTTCCCATAAAGTATGGCATTAATATAAATAAGCTTCGACAAATCGAATAAGTTTGTATAAGTGTGTTGGTTAGAGATTAAAGCTGAAATATTGGGTAATCGAATGCCCTTAGAGTGGTGTCGATTAGTGACGCAAGCCGCCCTAAGCTAACCTCCATGTCATTCAAGATCGGTACTAGAGCCGCTATATTATGCAAACGTATGCAGCGGTGTGCGCGCAGCCGGCTTGACGCCTCTCTCTCAGTTGGCATTTCGAATGATAAATCAATTTCAAATGTAAGGATGAAGGCGTTTCAATGATGAAACCATCTTTATAAAATATACAACATGTTACAAAAGTACCCCTAATGCCGAATATGGTATGTAGAGACCATCTAAGTTCAACTTTAACTAAGGGACCAACTCTCAAATCGCGAAAAAAAATCAGCTGTTTCATATTAATTTACAAAAATTAATATGAAACAACAAATGAAACAGCTGATTTTTTTTTTCGCGACTTCAGAGTTGGTCCCATAGTAAAAGTTGATCAGTTTGATGGTCCCTATATACCATATTCGGCATTAGGGGTATTTTTGTAACATGTTGTAGACGTAATAAATTAAAAAAGTTATTGTCTCTACAAAATTATCTACCTATCTTCTATAAACTTTCAATAGTACGACTATAATCTCTAACTACAACTGTTTCTTTCTAAAACACCGAGCTTTCATTTAATAGCAGCTTGTATAAACGTCACTTCCACTTTGCACCGACCGGCACTCCGGATTACGGTCAAATACATTCGCATTCGAAACAGGTAGAGGAAAGCTGTTTACGGATAAGCAAGATGATATCGCGAATGTACGTTTTGCATTAAACGTGGTTGGGCCACGTTATCCAAATAGTCTGGTTGTTTTATTAATGAGGTTTGAATTGAATATTCCCTAAGTAAGTAAGAGCTTTTATCATTTAACAATGGGACCACCATGGTAGGGGTGACAGACTGAATATTATATTCAAAATCCAATAAATATTCCACCATATATAAATCCGACACTTGTGGTAAACGAACATGTGGATCAAGATCGGTACTAGAGCTTGGAACGGTAATAAGCGACTCGGTAGCATAATTGGTCAGTGCATTGGGCCGGAATCCCAAGGGTGCGGGTTCGAGTCCCGTCTGAGGTGCTACGGGTGAGTCGATTTTTTCTAGTATTTTTTCTAATATTATTTATCTAAATATAAAAAGAGCATTGTGAATGCGAAAAATCTAATAATGAACATGTGGATGTCAAAATTAGCAATATTTTTACTTGTAAGTAATAATAGATAAATCTGGCATTCTATTATATAAATCTGTACGAAAAAATATTATGAAAGTTATAGGCATTCTTTATAAAAGTGTAGTATCATGCTAAAAGACGTTACTCAACTAACTCTTTCAAGTTTCACACTTGCACCGATTCAATTAATTAGTACTGAAATGTTTCAAGTTTAACGGTGCTTCTGATATTCACATTAATTAATGCTTCCGACCGCAGCAACAGATTTTATTGGAATGAGACCAAAAGATAAAGAGATATATAATACTTGAATATTTATTGCACAGAGTAAACGAGTACCAAGTGATCAAGAGTCAGAGGTCCTACTCTGAAATCGAACCTCGATGATCGATCGACGATATTTCGTCTTCATCACACCATTTATTCTGGTTTGATCACGCGATTCATGTTTCATGGTAGGCCCTCTGACGCGTTGAACTCTAATGAACTGAACAAGTGGCAAGGCACCGCGCGCCGTTTATTTGAATCGTTTCGGGACTTCTGACTGTTTTATTTATTATCACCAGTTTAAAAACTTTGAGTGACAAATTACTGTAGCAAAAATCTTTGGAGCTGGGAAACTTTTTGAATTTTACTCCATTGTATTTTTCTAAATGGAAAAATGAAAGTAACTTTATTTGGCCATAGTATTAAAAGGTACAGTTGTTTTATCTCACGAGTGCGGGTCGGCTATGAATGTTGTTAGTTAGGCGTGCACACGCACATTGTTTGAGTGTGCGTCTGCACGCTCTCGTACGCACACTACACCCAAAAATAAGGGCGAATGTGCAATTGTGCACGCCTTAAAACATTCATAGCCGCCCAGCAGTCGTCAGATAAAACAACTGTGCGATGATAATTTGCAGATTTTGTTAACTGTTGAGCACTTAGTTATAATTTTATATCAAATGACGACGCTCTTCAATAGTACATACAAACACATATGTAAGATAAAGTGTGTACTTATAAAACGTGTTACAAAAATACCCCTAATGCCAAATATGGTACATAGGAACCATCAACCAACTCTGAAATCGCGAAAAGAAATCAGCTGTTTCATACATTTTGATATTTTCTATTTTAATTTTTGTATGAAACAGCTGATTTTGTTTCCGCGATTTCAGAGTTGGTCCCATAGTAAAAGTTGATCAGTTTGATTGTCCCTATATACCATATTCGGCATTAGGGATATTTTTGTAACACCTTGTATATATTTTAAGGAAGAAATATTTTGTTGTATAAAAATGTGTTTTCCTTCATACATACCTAGAAACCTTCAAGGGCTTATTTACTCATTTGATGGTTATACGAGGGGTGATCCAAAAGTATTGATAATCGGTTATTTCCAGCCAGTTTAAAAATCCAAAAAACCTTTTTTTCGTATGCTTATACACTCAATAGGTTGTCATAAAAAAAAATATTGACAGACCAAAAATCCTGACAGGTAGATTCATTTGAACACGAACTGTCCGAAGAAAAACTTTAAAATGGAGAAAAACGAAATTAGAGCTGTCATTAAGTACCTCTTTTTGAAAAAAAAAACTACTAAAGACATACACAGCGACTTGGTGGAAACATTGGGGGACTCTGCTCCTCCATATTCCACAGTAGCACGCTGGGCCAAGGAGTTGAAGCTGGGAAGAACATCCACCAAAGATGAACACCGCGAAGGACGCCCATGCACGTCCCTCACTGATGTTAACGTCAAAAATGTCGAAGATGTTGTGCTGGCAGATCGAAGAGTGACCATCAGGCATGTAACTGAGGTCACAAGGATCTCTTTTGGCAGCGTCCAAAGAATTCTCAAGAACGAATTGCATATGAGAAAAGTCGCCGCGCGTTGGGTTCCCAGAATGTTGACCGACCAACAAAAGAAAAATCGAGTCGACATTTCGAAGGTGAATCTCGAAAAGTTCCAAGCAGACCAGGATTTTTTTTTATCACGTTTCGTGACCATGGATGAGACCTGGATCCACCATTTTGATCCTGAAACCAAACAGCAATCGATGACTTGGAAACGAGCCTCCTCACCGACGCCGAAGAAATTCAAAGTGTCAAGTTCGGCGGGAAAGGTTATGGCGTCAGTTTTTTGGGACGCTGAAGGAATAATAATGGTGGAATATTTGGAAAAGGGAGCCCCTATTTCGGGCTCTTACTACGCAGACCAAATAAGAAGATTACGGGAGGCCATAAAGGAAAAAAGACGCGGCAAACTGCGAGCTGGAGTCCTGTTTCACCAAGACAACGCACCTGCTCACAAAGCCGCAGTTGCAATGGCTGCCATTCAAGAAACGGGATTCGAACTGCTTGAACACCCGCCCTATTCGCCAGATCTAGCTCCCAGTGACTTCTACCTCTTTCCTCGGCTCAAGGAAAACATCCGAGGAAAGAAATTTGAAGATAATAGCGAGGTGATGGCCGCTGTTGAGGCGTTTTGGGAGAGTCAAGATAAAGATTTTTTTTCTAAGGGAATCCTAGGTTTAGAAAAGAGATGGACTAAATGTATTGAGCTATTAGGAGACTATGTAGAAAAATGATTTTTTTTTTACTATAATCGCCGTATTTTATTTTCATTATCATTACTTTTGGATCACCCCTCGTACAGCCTTATTACCTGATACAATCTAGTTGTGAGTCATCCATTTAAAGGCAAGATTGACCCTCCGAGTCATAATTTGATGATTGGTTAGCTAGAAATCAGTAAACTAAGTACAGTCAGCAAAAAAAGTCGTTTAACACTTTAGTACGTTGTCACAGCACCTTTTATTATTTGGTTCAAACTGTGAGACATTCTGTCAAAAAATTTACTACAACAAAGTACTAAAGTTCTAAGAGACTTTTGTTGCTGACCGTACCATAAAGGTATTTATTTATAATTTCTGTTCAAATTATTCTTTAATAAAGGATAATTTTGATTATCAATATCTTTGATTAAATCGTTGGGGAAAATTATACCGTCTAGGTTGCTAGATAACTTAGATTAGCAACTGTTAGCAGTACTGTTTGTACTTATTTTATAATTCCGGATAATTATGATAGTGCATTGTATTAGATGAAATTGTAGGAGAAAATTATATCGTCTACGTTTCTACTTATCGTGTATCTGATATATAAATGATGACTATAATGAATCGGTTCATAGAGTGCAAAGTTTTTTATTTATTACAACATAGTCGTGATTGAGTGTTGATCTAATGAAATATTCAATGTCACGCGCACACACGAGAGAATCTCCGAACTATCCATTAATCATAACAGTTTAGGCTATTATTTTATTTAAAATGAAAAATGCGTTCTTAAACATTCATTAACCATTTTGGGCATCGACAATTTGCAAACAAAAAAACTCTTTTAAAATCAATGACTGTAGTTAATTTTAACAAACAATTGCTTTAAGTATTAAAATAAAGTACCTACGCAATTTAAAGGTCATATTTTGCACGTGTTATAAAGTTACACATAACGCTTCAGCGGTGAATAAGCTTTTCCCAGCAAGCTATATAAAAAATAAATTTGCAGCCGACTCCTTGAACTATCGAAAAATGTTTTAATTGGGTTATATAACATTATTATATTGTTTATAAATCATTAACATTTTATTTATCATCTCATTCATCTGCGATTTGCATAAAACGCAAATGTGCTCATATTTTTTACACAAATTTAAATGAATTATTCATATTTATCGATCTTAAACAATGGCAACACATATCGATTCATCGTTAGCATGGCGTTCGTTTGTGTTGTAGGCGTCATTAACCTTTTGCGACATAATAAACGAACTGTGAAATCTTAAATTGAGAGATCTGTCCAAGTCAATGCAAGCAATAGTAGTAAGTAGAATAGAAGCTCAATTGTTAATTTACAAAAAACTATACCATTACGAATTTGAACAAAACAGACTTAAATGAAATGAATAGCTAATAAGGCATGATGCGTCTTTGTTGTGACCAAAGTGCCAAATTTTTTTTGGTAGTCCAATAAAAATGTTTGCTTAAAAGCGCGTAGTCTGCACACTAGCGCCAACATTGGAAAAAAATCTTAGTGCCTAAATAAAAACGAAATTGTGAATTCTCTCTCTGTAGTACACTCCGCAGAAGCTTTGTGGTACTTTTTAACGCCTAAATAATATTTATAGCCTAACGTTTAGTTTAATGGAGTTTTTTTGCGAAAAGTGGCTTCTTTTAACAATAAAACCCATTAAGCTAAACGACAGGCCAGAAGATATTGCTTGAGCTATAAAAAGTACCAAAAAGCTTTTTCGGAGTGCACTACAGAGAGATAATTCACAATTTCGTCTTTATTTAAGCACTATGATTTATTTTTTCAAATAGCGGCGGTAGTGTGCAGACTACGCGCTCTTAAGGTGGATATCTCTCCGAAAGTGGCGCCCTCGGAGGTTTTTATTTAAAAAGTTGTTGTTAATAAAAAAGGATTTTAACCCATTAAGGCTCGGAAAATGAGACACAATAGATATTCCATTGTTGTCCAGTTGCATTCGGCAGCTCGGGCATTGATCCACTTATTGGTAAAGTGGAAAACATCATGACAATAAGTCTTGTCATAAGTACTAAAATAATTTATCTGTCATTTGTTTCGACACTCATATTAATATTCCCAGTTAATTTTATAGCTAGGTCCATCGGGATGACCATAGCCAGGATAACCGAGGTTTTATTAGAGATCATAATGTTATGATGGTATGCCATCAAGCCATCTAAAATTGTTCACCATTTTCTTCCTTAAAAAACATACGCCAAGAAACATTACTTGTCTTTGCGCGTCCTTCACATACGCACGAGATATTAATGATGTCCCTTAGAAAATAGAACACAATCAGTCATAACAAAACAATGGCCCCCACGACCGATACAACACAGAAGATAAATATTAATTTACATTTTAATCGATCGATTGTGTCTACGTACTTTGGTATTACAACTTAAGGTTATGGTCATATAGACTCACATGCGCAAATGCATATTTATTTTAAATATTTATTGTATAGTAGTAGAGTTTAAATTGGACGAGCTGTTCGCATTAGGTACGTATAGACTTTGGTATCAATCGTTTGTCAAAACAATTGAATGACTGATGCCGAATGATGATCGATTGAGTCGAATCTGTCGGTGGAATCGTGATTGAATTGACCCTAAAATGATAAGAAGGTTGTGAATATTATTTCACTGACTACATATAAATTTTAATTCACAAAATAATCCATCAATCGACCGTTGCAATGAAAAACATACAAAATTAGTGTCGATTGCAGATTGTAAGAAGTTCGTGAAAAGAAATGGTCATATATTTTTTGCAAAGACATCGAAGTAGTCGAGTGCGTTTTTAGTTTTTGTTAGGTCGGCCTCGATACAAATCGAAAAATAGCGAAAGAACCCGCTTCACAGGTTGCACGCTCTAATCATATCTGTGGCAATTTTGTCGCGGAGAAAGTGTCACTATTTATCACTTTCACTGTAAGTATTTAAAAAATAATGTTTTTTTTTACAAGTCGCAAATGGCTATTAAAATTGTATTAAAAAGCTAGTATTTGAAATTGATAGTCACAAGAAAGTTATGTGTTAATAAAGCTTTTTGGTTAACGCTGTGTGTTAAGTGTTACAGTCATTTATTAAAATTGATCAATAAAAGTTAAAGAAATATTATAGAAGACATTCAAAGCCACAATTTTATGGCCTGTATTACATTTACGATCGCGTATCAATTTCGTTCTTTACATCCCAATGTTATATCTAAATTCTCTGTAAAATTATACAGTTTGGTTCAGCCGGGAATTCAAAGAGTTCCAAAAAGTGCATTATTCCAGTCATTAAAAAATTTACACTGTACAGCATTTCCATAGTTGCAAATTCTTTTTACTAGATCTACATTTTTGTCTATAGACCTTACCTTCATAAAATAAAAAATATAATCGGACCAAAACGTTCAAAGAAGTCGAACCTAATGCGTAACCTCTAGAGCGTAACCTTTATCGTTCAGACAGGTTTGTCAAAAGCCAACGTCGCTGGACGCAGCGCGGTGGGTGAGCGCGTGCAGGAAGAGTTTGCAATTGCAACCTTCTTAAAATAAAAAAATATCGGTTAAAATTCATCAAAGAGGTCAAACCTAATGTGTAACCTCTACACTACAACGTAACCTTTATCGTTCAGACAGGTTTGTCAAAAGCTATCGTCGCTGGACGCAGCGCTGCGGGATAGGAAGAGTTCCGGGCGCGCGGCCGACCGGTCTGCAGTAGGTCAAGTGCGCCTTACGTCACGGCTCTCACTGATCGACTATTAAAATAGCTTAATTAATTCATAGAACGCTCCAATTGGATGACTAAATCAATGCTGGTAACTACTTTAATTTGGTTTGATTACTTTACTGCTGTTGATTTCGTGTCACTTTCATCAATCATGATGAAGATTTTATGAAGAGATGCACTAAAATAGACTACCACGCTTAGAAAATAAAACCCAGTGAACATTTTACAGTGTTTTTTTTAATCAATTGCTTGCCCCAAGGGTGAAGGGTAGTTAAAATACATACCTACTCGTACATTCGAAACTACCTATCTTTGAAAGTATAATTTATTTAGACCATTGACATTAGGGGGATTATTTTATTGTTATTTAAAAGAGTGGTTAAGAAAATGTACAGAACATACTCCTTTACGCTTCTACTGATCCGATTTTAAGTTGCCTGCCTCGCATCATTTCAGTGACCTATACGCATGACCAAGCCGAATGAGTCGATTCTCAAAGTGCGTAATTGTCGTTAATTGCGGTGTTTATTACTTTGAGAGACACATGCGCATGTATATACACAATATTTAGGGCTTTTAATTGGACAACTTATTTTTTGCATTGAACCCTGCATCGTTAATGTTTTGAGCGATCTTGCCAACTCGGCGCCAATTAAACTTTTGACTATTGCCATCATTTTTGCCAGTCGTGTGTGCTTTTCGCAATACGTTTTGTGTGGGCTCATTGTCAATTAGGCCCCGAGGCTCCGCTCCCAATAGGTTATTATCACAAGTTATAAATAATATGGCCAATAATAAAATAAACATTTAAGTGACAAGGTTATGTCGCTGAAATGTTCATAAGGTACGTTTGATTGAATCGGACATCATTTAAAAGTAAACGGAATCAGTGTTTTGCTAACCGCAAAATAATAATGAGGATTAGTGTGTTTATAAATTAACGGTGAATGCTTTGCCCTCGCCTATTATATGAAATTGTAAAAGTAAATACTCGACAAATTACAGGCAATTCAGCTCAAGCAAGGAATCCGTAATTTGTGTAAGAGGTTAGAGACCTCTTTTCGCAATCGTCGATTGAGATGGCTGAATAACAAGTGAGCAGCGATCGCATCGCTCCCAGCTTCTGCTAGAATTACAGGTGTCGATGACGGCTCGCGTCAGGACGTGACTCGGGAACTAATAATTTGAGTTGTGTATATCTAGGTATTCGCCTTTGCAGCTGTGTTCTTCGTTCTGATCGACGGCTAACATAGGTTGTCTCCACTTATCCAATTGTTTCGTAAGTTTTAATTGTAATTAACTTTTATCTACATTAAACGTTTGTTAATCGTATTAATTATAATATAAATCTAAACACAGACTATTTATTTTGTGATATAAGGTAGTAGATAAAATGTTCCCATAGAAATTACTAACGTGACCTTGTTGAATTCAAATTGTCACATCGCATGATGGCCGAAGGTAAAGGGACCATACAGCCTGATTTGCTAACGAGCTTGAAACCAGTTGAAAGCGAGTCGCCTCAGGGTTTACTACGCGCCCTCAAAGTGCCGACAACTGGCTGCGACCCACTGGAGCAGACTTGATGTTGATTGATGGTGATCTTCAGGAGCACAAGGTCTTAGGTTCAATGCTCGTATAACTCTCACAATGCAAGGAAGTCAGCGAGACGTTATGATATATAGTTTCCGATTGAACAGACCATGAAGGTCGGTTTAAAAAGTTACGTAAAAATACTCGAAGAAAGTAAAAAGAGATACCGCCATTATTATGCCATTTACACGACATTTCTATGGTAGCGTGCTCTAGAGTAATATTGAAGTAATTGATGGTGTGTCTGAAGAGGCATTAACGAGATTGGCCGCCCGTGAAAACGACTCACAATAAGTTAACAACTTTGTCGCGGCGTCCAGCCTCCTTCGACTGTGACTGACAGGCTGACAGACATACGACAGAGGTTGACAGGGATGACGTACCGGAGAGACGGACAGATGACGATCGGGAAAACGGACGTACGGGAGACTCAAGGACTGACCCCTGACCCGCAGACCGACAACTGCGACAATATAAACTTTTTACAAACATGGTAACACTATAGCGTTTTTACCGACAATGCCTTAATAAGCGCTCATTTGCAACAGCTTTTCAAAACAAATGAAACATAAAAACTTCGTTTGAATTTCTGATACGTTTATTTTGAAATTCAAACGAAGTTTTTAAGGCAAGGCATTGCTTAAAAGATAAAAGGGCAATATTGTCGGATTTAAGGTGTTGGAGAAACAAATTAATTTAAAAAGAGTTAATAAAGAGGGCGCGCCTTGTCGGAGCGAGGGCGATCATTAACAAAGATGTGTTGTAACAAGAGCGAAAAAATAATAATAATTCGAGCTTTAAGTTTTACAGGTTTTTTGAACGAATGTGACGAAACTTTGATAATGTCACGGTCGGTTATCGGAGTTATTCAGGTGCCAAAGTATTTTTCACAGCCCAGCAAGCTTCTACAAATTAAAGGAGACCCAGCCTTTTATGCTGAAGTTGTATACTTTTTAATTTTTTAATCTGTGATTTATAATCTAATTTTTTTCTATTATCAGTAGTGGTAACTGTCAACCAAGGAACAGATCAATGCCAAATCGGAAGTCAAATTGACTTTTCGTTTTCTTAATTTTGAAATAAGGAATATAATTTGGTTTATGCAGCTGCGTTTTTACATTTTATTAGTGACTTTTCTGCCCTTTGAAATTTGTATTCGTATACATGTTGAGCAATTTTTCTGTGACGAGTGCCGGTTCTCCTTTTATGAGCGTAACTTATTCGTTTAGTAATAATAATTACATTTCCATCTACTTAAACGCTAATAGTGCAATAGTATATAAATAAAAGTGTTTTAAATATCTACGCTAATAGTGCAATAGTATATAAATAAAAGTGTTTTTAATATCTACTTTGAGGAACTCGGTAGCGCAGTGGTATAGCACTTGGCCCAGCCATTGCGGATGTTAAGCAACTTTCGCAAGGGTCGGTCATGGGGATGGGAGAACAAAAATTTACTATCTCGGAAGGCACTTTAAGCCGTTGGTCCCAGCTGCATTTGCAGTCGTTAACAGCCACCAATCCGCATTGGGCCCGAGTGGTGGGAATGGCCCATCTTTCTTATCCGCCCATAAGGAAGGCCTGTGCCCCAGCAGTAGGGACATTAAAAATGGCTGATGGTCAGATACCTACTTTAAATAGTTTGAAATGCAATACTATTGGCTATTGGTTATAAGTGAATGAAAAAATATTTACTCTTGTTAATAAAAAGTACTTAGGAATTCATTATTCGTACTACTTCACCGTTATGGATAAATTTTCGTGAACTTTTCGAGCAAACGTGCGGCGCACGAGCAGTTCACGAAATGAGACGAGAACAGGTCTGCCCAATCAATCAGAGTCAAGGGCGGCGTGATCTACGCGTATCGATCATTGATCTATCGCGCAGCGCGACAGATGTGCGACAAGGTTTAATTATAGTATGCTAATTGCGCGCGAGGCTGAGACGCTTCGCAAACTAATTAAAGAAATTATGAATGTTTATTTCTGAAAAGCTGTTATGTTTTCAATGTGAATCAAGAAATTGAGCCTGATGCGCGGAATTCTGGCATTTTTATAAAATGTGCAAAAGAACCCCCAAGATACTATTTCTTGGTTTTCTATCATTTCTTAAACTTATTGAAATAATTGGCAAATAAAAGTTTCTACCATCAGGGTTTCAGAGAACTTTTCAATTCGCAATAACAAAAGTCCAAAAGCTTGCAATATATATCGATTTCGAGGCCAATTACTAAGCATATAAAAAATCATGACTCGGAAACAACTGCATATTATGCTTATACACATTAGATACCCAAAACGCACATTATATGATGACCTTACGTTTGTGACATTTTTGAACGTTTTGTTTAATGGCTGAAATATAAATTTACCCCATATATCCGCATATTTCGAAAAACTGAGTCGAGAAAAAAAAACCATATAAATATCGAACCGGCTCACAAAATTTCACGAGAATCGGTTGAGAAACAGTAGAGGAGAACAGCCGGACAGCCAAACACACGAAAGCATTTTTGCCCAATTAGAAACGGAGACAATTTGCGCATGCTCTGTCAATCAAATAAGTTACTAGAGTGGCTCAGTGAGCTGTAGCTCCTGTATGTTGTTTAATAATTAATCTATTTGATGTCGCCACGAGGTTGACACTACTTTTGTAGGGTATGTATTCTTTTATTATATCTATTCGAAACTAGACGGCGTGCGTTTCTAATTTTGAACATTTTTCGAATGGGTGAATTTTGTTTTATTCGCATAATTTCAAAATACTGACTCGATAAAAATAATCTATATAATTATCATACCGGCTCACAAAATTTCACGACAATCAGTTGAGAAATACGACCTGTAGAGGAGAACAGTCGGACAGCCGGAAAGACAGACATACGAAAGAATTTTTGCCCAAGCTCAAGCAGATATAATAACATAACATACAAAATAGAAAACTGAACAGAACATGAAACACTTTGTGACTTCAACCAAACTATTGCATGAGGATTTCATCTCAATGGGTGATAAACTGTCTCACATGGATCGAGTGATGGATGATAATGTCGATTGTGATTCGTTCTGCGAAGTGACTTCTACTAAACCGCAATGTGTGAAAGATTGTCATTATTTACAAAGTTAGCATTTTATTATGACGTTTTCGAAACAACTAGCTGCACCATTTTACATGCTTGCTCTTTCTTAGATTTGCTAGTGTGTTCGATATCTTTTCAGCTTAATTCATGGTATGGTGGATATTTTTGGAAAAAATGCTAATCATACACTTGTACAATATTTGATTACATAAGTACGATGATTCGCAAAATCACTTTGTCGCCCATGTAAGTGTCTTCATTCAATGTATAGACTCGTCCTAAATACCGCGCGGAGACTGCTTTTGGACACAAAAAAAAGGACCTTAGTTTCTGTACTAGCCTTGAAAATCTCAGTGTTTTCAATATTCTTAATTTTAAAAAGAATATTTGCAGAACGACCATGGAACTTTAAAACGACCGACGCTGGCCAGAATAATTGTTCTCATCAAAGATCCACAAACGCTCTACTTCGTCACGTCGCCGCTCATTAATCATCATTAAAAGGTACGTATTAAATAGGGCTGCCAGTTTTTTTTATATATCAATTGTATTTTCGAGATTATTAGTTGTAAAAAAAATTGTGGTAAAAAAATAAAAAAAACACACTGTCATGGTCTTAAATTATTTTAATTGAAATTTATAATTAAGTATTTTTTTTTGCTTTAGTACAATGATCATCTTATACTTAATTTAAAAAAACTTCTTATAATGTTGCATAATATGTTACTGTAAAAGCCCGTTTATTGTTGAATCTTTGGTTTTACTAGTAAATTTTAGGATTTACCAACTTCTTCTTCTTGAGATATAGTAGTCGAGCCCTTGATACAATGTAATACGGTGTTTAATAGTAAGGTTGGCAACCCTAGTATCAAACGTCATGGTTGTTACTTCAGCGTCCATGCCGCCTTATACAAACAAAGAGGAGTTTTTGCCAAGTTTTTACTCATTTTGTCCACTTCATGCTGTTTAGTTATTTCATTTGTTGACTATTAACACTTTGTTGACAAAAACTTAATACCTAATTTATAATATAAACCAAAGCTTTGTGAAAAAGTGGTCCTACCTAAAACCTATACTTAAAGTGATCTTTAAAAATTATGTTAGCGTTTAATTAGAAATTATATGCTTAGTTGCTTTTAGCACGATATGACAAGCTTACGGCACGTAATTTTATAGTTTACTGCTTAATACTAAATAATATACTAGAAAAAATACGACTCGCACCAGATCATGTTCTCGGACGGGAAACGAACCCGCGACCTTTGGATATCCGGTCCAATGCTCTGACCGCTGAGCTACCGAGTCACTAGTGGGAACGTCGAATTTCTCCTAGTATATCAACACTTACGCTGCAAGCCAGCGCCATCTCACCAATGTACGTCCGAGAACATGACCTGGTGCGAGTCGTATTTTTTCTAGTATATTATTTAGTATTATATAAAAATAGCATTGTGAATGCTAAAATCTCAAAATTTAAAAAGTTTACTGCTTATTTTAAAGCTTTAATAGTAAGCGTAGCGTTCAAACGCATGAATGTTGGTCATATGAGTAGGGGGCTGGAGGGAGTCCCTGAAACTTAATTCCATTGTACATTTTAGAATCGAAGAACATAATAGACAAACATCCTTTATAAATAAATAATAAATAAATAAATATTTGACAACATCACATACATTGCTCCGATTCCAAAGTAAGTGGCTAAAGCACTTGTGTAATGGTAATCAAAGACAACGGTGGTATCACAAACACCCAGACCTGAGCCAATATAGAAAAGTTCGTTTTCTAAACTGACCCAACCGGGGATCGAACCCGGGACCTCAGAGATGGCGACACCTTGAAAACCGGTGTACAAAGCCACTCGACCACGGAGGTCGTATCTGTTGCTTTTGATTACTTACACTATTTTCCTTAAAGATACTCCCATAGTGATATCTCGTACCAACAAAAGCGGACGTAAACAAGATTGTTGATCAAAGCTGTTCACATTGTATCCAATGTGTGTACCGTTGCAACTCATTGCTATATTGCTATAGTACGGCGAGTAATCGACGCGGTGGGTGCATGACCCGAGCGGTTTTTTTGTTTTTTTTTTCATTACCTTATTCGGCCAGTGCCGTTAGCCAATGTAGGCGGCAAAGCCTTCATTGAAGATGGTGCACGATTTCAGGAACACTCGAGATGGGTCATTACCCCTCAGTAAACAAATGACGTCGCGTGCAGAGATGGATTTATGTTTGAAATTCCGTATACCTTTCAAACTTTGTAAGTTAAAGGATTAAGACTTATCAGCGGACGGTGAAAATAAATATGATTCCATACAGGAAATTAAAATGTGGCCTTTGTCAAAATCATTTCCAGAGCCACAGTCCACTAATAATTAGAGCGTTAATATAACAGGACGCCATCTTTTCACTTATTTAAACGATTACTTTTTTATTTTTTTCTTATAGCCAATTTAACTGCAGTTTAACTAGCCAATTCAACGAATTTAGGTAATAAAGCTTTAACATGTAGATAGAATCGAATTGGCCTAGATAGTAAATGTGTAGAAGAGACCATCTATAAACATGTTTAAATTTATATAGACAGTACAGTTTAGTATTAATACAAATCTATTAACAATGACATCAGACAGTTTCAATAACCATTTGCCATATTATTGTTAGTGATGCGATAATAACATGAAGGTATGCCATAAATGATCGCATCACTTCTGCTTCTAAATTGATACGCACTCAAATCATAAACAATATTTACAACTGTTTTTTTTCAATGCCCTTTTATGACAATATTTTGCTTACGGCATCGGCATTGTATTAAATTATAATATACCCATTATATCACTAAGGCTAACTAAGTCCGCCTTTTGTACTTTATTTTATTATAGTACAATAAAGAGATTAAATAAATATAAATAAAATAACTACTAAATGTTAACTTATACACATTTTCATTATGCCTTTGATAGATATCACATTTTATATCGCTATCAAGGATGTTTCAGAAGGTATTATAAAACTTTTTCTTTAATGTAGTTTTTAAGACAATTTTTAGAATAGGGGAGCTGGTGCTGAACTGCAACGCAACTGGATTGGTGTACATCAGCCTTCAGCCTTGAATAATAGTCGACAATTTATTGAAGTGTATCAAGCAAGCCTTCGATAAATACCCATATGAAGCCACTCAGAAAAAGGTTAGACAATAAAATTTGTTCACATCTTGACATGGTTGACAATGTGGAAAGTCAAACAATCTCAACGTATTTTGTAATAAAAATGAATAACAATTTATGGGTAGGTATCACACCACACAGTAATATTAGAGAGGTTCGGAAAAACAGATTCCTATGAGATCGCGATATCGTCATGATGTCAGTTTAGACACCGTATCTATGGTAACTAGAAGAAATAGAATGTAAAGTCGAAAACTAAAAAAAAATACATTTAAAAGTTTAAATAAAATCTGTTTAAGAAATCAAGGCTGAAAATTCATTAGGAATATTTTCATAAACTCTCCTAAAAATTATTAGAAGCTACTGATATGTAATATCAGGTTTTTTCACGTAATGCCTGTTTAATTGTATCAGTGATTATAATAATACTTTTTTTTATTTTTTCAACCTATTATTCAAAATATTACCTAATTAAATGTAGTGGCAACAAATAAAATCGTTTAACTGTATTTGCGAACTCAAATTAACGGCTTTTGTTGTAAGCAGTTTAAGGCCTACAGCGTCATAAAATTGGTGCGTTTAAGCGAAACAAACATATTTAATGCAACTATTGCTAATATGTTAACACATGGCATATAGACAGGTGTAAAATGCATAAACCTGCAGTTTTAGGTGCGAACATCTCCATTAACTGTTGCGAAACAATACAAGCAGTAAAAGATTTGAATACCTCAACTATTTGCGATAGTAAGTTTAATTTAGCTATGGACTGAGAGAAAATATTCCTAAAAATGATAAGCAAAGGCATAGAAATAGGGTTTACAATTTACAACTGAAAGTGTGTAAATGAAATTCACTTGAAAATACTACCGTCTTCAGTGGAAATCACAGTTGGAAACAAATAGAAGTAAAGAAAACAAACAAAAAATCAAAACTTTTTATATTTACAAATGACTGCTCACTGCTGTGCATTTGGAAATACACACAGAAAACTATCGGAACATCGATCAACTATTTGCTGTGACAATATTTTTCTACAGCCAGTAAATAATAGAAACAATGAATTCAAATTGGCAGTGTAGGCTGTAAGATTTGGAAACGTTTGTCTACATTCTGCAAACACTTGTTTCGGAATGTGTGCGCCACAAGAGTAAGTATGGGTTTATGTCGAGTGCGTGGGCGCAAGATAAGGGCAGCACAGTGGCTGAACAAATAATAGAGAATTATAAATATGTACTTAAGGTTAATTCCTCTTAAGGACGTAACATAAATGAAGCAATACGAAGTCTGAATTATTTTTATCAATGAGAATTTCGCGTAAATATTACGAAACATTTAAGTCTTCATAATTTATCATGTTTTTAGATGTGTATATGTTAGGCTCAAAGTGCGAAATCGCTAATTGAGCGAAAAACCCGCACACAACGCGTTGCATCACTGCCAAAAAGCCACAACGCTAAAGTGTTGTGGCTCTTATAAAAGCGCCTATGACGCGTTGTGGTAATCCCAGAATGACCACAAAGCGAAATTCGCATCTTGTCAAAAAAACTTGTCTGTCGTGTTGGTTGCTACTAGTGCTCAGAACGCATCATGGCTTTTCTTAATTTCCACAACGCGTTGTGGTCGTTTGGTATGATGACTACGACGCGAAATTCGCTTCGTTGTCTTTCTGTGATTACCACAACGCGTCATGGGCGTTTTTATAAACGCAAAATTCGTGTTGTGGCTTTTTGGCAGTGACCACAACGCGTTGTGAGCGGTTTTTTCGCTCAATTGGCGTTTTCGGTCTTTGAGCCTAACATATATATAAACTCATATCGACACTTTTTTCAATGTTCTGTGTTCAAACGCCCATCAGTTTTGTGTAACCACAGTATAACTTCTCAAAATTTTAGAGTAAATACCTAGGCTAGGTAAGTACTTGAGAAACATGTTACAATTAAAAATATAATGTTTCTTTAATCATTTGAAGAATTAAAGGTTAGTCGTTATTAAAGCGTTTTCTTGGACAGTCAAAGCATTTCAATACATGACGTGACAGCCTTTTATGCTGATAGAGACGCTACTTTTTCCCAATGACATTGCTCTTAAATATTGTGTCTTTTCAACAAAACCCGTTTATCGACGCTTGCGCAAGTCATCTGTCGATCTCGCATTAACATCACAATTGAACAATCCGCAGCGTGTGGTGACTGCGTGCGGTAATGTCACTGTCAAGTCGTCGACGAACAATGCTGTCGATACACTTGACATTAATTCCACAAAGAAATCAATTCTCATTTATGTATGTCTACAGATACTAAAGTGGAAGAAATGATACAGCTAAAGTAAAAGGCGTACGCTCTTGAAAAGTATTCATTTCAATGTTAGTTAGTGTTTCTAAGGAGAGAAGCATAGCTGCCATTCTAAATAACCTATCCTCAGTCAAAAATAGGTCTGGTCAAAGGAAGTGTGATTCAGTGAGCCTTAGCTTTCTGAATCACTAGTACTCATCCCTTGCTGAGTAAGGGATCTTGGAGCTAAGTGTTATTGTTATAGCAATTTTATTAGAACAATAAGCAGCTCTAATTCATGCTATAGCATGAATTTAATTATCCTAGTATCTAAAGGCCGCATTAAAACCTAGCTGCACGCACACACACGCTCGCACTTAGTGAGGATTAAGATAGCAGTTCTGTATATTATCATAATATGAATTCGACCTGTTTTACGGTTGAAATGATTAATTGGTTTTGTTATTTAATTCGCCATAGCCAGCCAAAGGTCAGTAAAATAGCCTTGTCATATTAGAATATCAACATTTGATAACAGTTATTGCTGAATATAAATCTAAACATATCTATCACTCTTTTTGATTTGAAGAAAGTCCTGCAATTTTTATATGTGTCCTTGTTTGTAAATTGCGTCTTGATATAAAGTATAATAAAAATGAATGATTTATTCCTTTCGAATACCAAAAACTAGTACCAATGGTATTTGTTTATTGCCGTTATAAAATTATATTCCTAACGAATACCAAATTTATTAAAAATTATATTAAATATTTAAATTTTGGTATTTGTTGGGAATAGAAATTTTATATCGGTAATAAACAAATACCATTTGGTATTAGAAAGGAATAGATCAAATGAATAAAATATACTACGGCGTAAATGGACATACAGTAGATTACAATGCATTTCGATATTTTTTTATATTTATTTGACCTTTTACTTAGAATGATCCATTTGAACAGCTTAATCAGCAATACGCAGTAATGTCTAATCAACTAAAGGATAAACGCAACAGTTGATTGCAATCAATTACTGAACCATTAAACAAAATTATAATATTTAATTGGTAAATGATAATTACATGTTGCAAGTAACGTAAAGTTTACTTCGATGCATGCAAAGATTTATTACGGTCGCGATGTATCCTTTGATTGCTGATGACGCGTAGTCACATCGAAATCATCATGTAGTTATTGAAAGTAAACGTGTGTTAGCCGATTAATTTACTTTGACTTTGATTAATCGATATTGAAAAGCAACAGGTGGGCTTTGATGTAAAATTAACTAAACCAAATAACAACATAGATGGTTACGAAGTAAATTATTTTGTTTACGGGTGAATTTTTTTTGGAAAAATAATACGGAATAATACGGAAAATAATACTTTTCGCAACTATAGGAGAATACTGAAAATGAACATCAAAAATTAAAAAGTACTCTTAATAGTATCTAGATCGTCCATTGATATCGGAGAGAGTAGATACTTTACTGTATCTATACGTGTGTGTGTATGAATTTCATATAAAGAAAATATTTAATTGTTATAAACATTACTATTTTATTGAAAAGTATTGCTATAACCTAAAACTTCTAAACATTTCTAAGATTTGTTTTGAGGCTACTACGCCCTCTCTCCTTTTCAACTTTCGCTCAAGATTCGTTTATTCGTATTAACTTACACCAAAGGTAATTGTAAACCTACAATAATTTCTAAAATTTTAAATTTATTATTTTAATAAGGATTTATTTATTTAATAAATTTAATGTTAAAATACAATTCATATACGTATACATATTTAGCGTAACCTATATATATTTTCATACACTTACACGATCATGCTCGAAATAAAACTCTAATACAACAAAAAACATCCCATAACGCGTTTTTTTGTTCTCCAAAATGATCCATTTTCGACCATTTTCGATTTATCAAAAAAAGTTACAGACTGATTTTCGAAATTTTAGTGTCATACTATGCCCCGCAAGCTCCTGCATCTTTTGACACTTTCCCTTTCGTTTATATTTATAATTTTCAGAAAAATAGCCGAATTACACTCCCCCACGAAAACGATTTAAAAAACATTTTCAATGTTAAAATGTTACTGCCAAAATAGAACATCGTAATATAGTGCTTTTTAACTTAATTTTAAAGAAGAACAACGTGAACGCAGATAAATTAATAGAGTTAGATCAGTCATTATTTATATACCTTTTATGAGCATTCTAGACTTGGCTCATACAATATATTGTCTCATACAAACTTCATCCTTGAGTATTTTAGATTTAAAGATGACAGACGACTGGGTTATACAGTTATTGACTAGTGATCAATTATACTGCCTAAAAGGCCAAGGTTGTAAGGTTATCGTCATCTGAAACAGTATTATTGATAATTATACATATCTGCTGACTGATTGAAGTTGATTGATAGATCTTAAAAAAACTGTAATAAATGGATTAGAATTTACTGCGTATTGTTTTGTAAAAGTCTTAACAAAATTAAATCTTAGGTTCTAATTAGGTCATTAATGAGATTTTATATAATTGTTAGAATCATGATGTGTAATGTAGCTTAACACCCTTATGAGGTCCTTACAACGCCGACGTAGGATTTAAAAAACTATGTCATGCGGCTATCGAAGTTCAATGCTTAAAGGTTGTTTAAACAAAATGAATTAATTTGGCTTTGGTTTGAAAAGCAAAGCATAATAAGTGAGTTGATTTGCTCCACTTGTCTCACTTTTTTACTTATAATCCAGGTAGGTTTGATCATGTATCACCGAAAAGATAACCACACTAGTGTAACCGTTATATCGCACAATTGATCAATTTGCGCAATGCCCAGGGCTACGAGTGCGTGTCACGCGGTGCCACATTCGTGACCACTCCGCTATCTCGATTACACTCTTGTTCAGTTTGTTTAACCATAATAGCAATTATACGGTGTCAATAGCCAAATGCATATATGGGTCACGGAGTACTAGGATTGATTTATTTATATTCGAACACCCACACGCCCCACTTACAAAGATGTTAAACAAATAGTTGTTTCCCAACATTTCTTAATTTCCATACATGTATGGCGTTAATTGTTTTATAATAGCAACAATTACCTAAAGTTTTATCGATCCTTTTGTTAAATAGTAAATTGCGAATGCACTAACACCCACGTAGACCTCGAAGAAGATTGAAAGATTAACAACATTTCCACGCGTGGTATTATTGTAGTACCCAATGAACTTTAATGTTTCCTCGGATACAGGGAAAGTGCAGCATTAAAACTTTAATTAGCTTATTAAATACACGTGACCACGAGTCAAGGTCAGCTGATTCATCGGTCAATATATTGGTCTTTTGATAATATTGAATGGTTTACTGCGATATTTCCAATGCATGAGTGATCACGAGTACGCGTGGGAAAAGTTGAGTACAGTATACAGTTGTATTGTCCGATGCGTGTTATTATTAGCAACATTTTATGGAAGCTGATGTTATAGTAATTTGACACTAAAGTCTTTTGTTTGTTTTTAATGTTTGGCTAAGATGCTTGCGCTGATTTGCATTGTTTTATGAGATGAGTGCACTAACGAAAAGGTATCGAGAGCGAAAAGAATTCGTTTCGAGCAAAAAATGACAAATGTTTGTATTTGAAATTAATGAGTGTTGTCGCATTTTGCAACTCAGATAGGCTGTCTCACTCACAATTTTGAATGTTTTCAAAGATTATATTTTTTTAAGGATTTGATTTATTTAATTGGTGAAAGTTTTCAATACATCGTCAATAGAATACTATCACAAATAATTCACGTATATTTATTTAAAAATATATTTTAGATTTTCTTGGTGAAATAACCTCATAAAATATTAATTTTTCACTAGTTTTTCTATATTTAAATATAAGTTTTCAACTAAAACGTATGTATAATATCCGATACTATTCTTTTGACGATGTTTCGAAAACATTCACCAAAAATAAATCAAGTATTTTTTTTTAATTGTGAAAACGCTCATATAGTTTTACGAAGGTAGGTGTCGATGTACAAAATTCGATAAGTAAAGTTTGACCACAGAAATAAAAAAAATCTTTACCGTGTGGAAATTTGCACTCTATACGAATTCTAAAGATGTCGTATTAATATCTCGGTGACTGAATCAAAACTATTTAAATTCCTTTATTCAGCGTTATTTTAAACAAATTAACTAACAATTGAATAAATTACTTTTCTAAAATTGAAACGCAATGTTTCAGTTTCATAGTTTTCGTTATCGTTTTACGACTCAAAATTTCACCGTGACTATCGCAACCGAGTTCATGTTGTATCGCTTTACACTGAACAATAACTGAATTTTATTGTGCACAAGGAATTTGAGATGGAATTAGATATTTCGCTAGGATTTCTAAAAAAAATAATATTATGGTTGAATTTCCGGTGTCGAAAATGTACGTCGGTAAACGTGATTAATTAAAACTTGCGCATAGGAACACCAAACTTTTGAAAAAACTGTATCATAAATCATTTTCGAAGCTTATCTACTACTTACTACATAGATAGACTGGACTGATATTTTATGCTATAAGGCACGCTCTAGCAAAAGAATGTTCTTTCAAAGAATGTTCTTTGCACTCTCATTTGGAGCTAGAGCGTGCCTAGAGCACAAAATATCAGTCCAGTCTATCTATGTAGTAAGCTTCGAAAATGATTTATGATACAGTTTTCTCAAAAGTTTGGTGTTCCTATGAGACATCTCTAAACAAGTTACGATTGTAAAGAGAAAAAGAAATATTATATAGTAGATATATCTCACGATATATTTCTTTTTCTCTTTACTTTATTCAAAGTAAGGCGCAATACCATATTTTTACTCATCTATTTAAAAACATCAAAAATATATATTAAAAAAACCACTTAATAGAATGAACGTGATCTAACTACATATGACTTGATTTCTTTTATTTCTCATGGTATATTTTCCGGGAATGACAAATAAAAGCTAATTGTAGATGGCGCTGGGTACGTTTGTTCTTATGATAGTAGACGTTCGCTTGTAAACAAAAGCAAAAAGGTATTTTTTTGTAGTATTTTTTAACCGAAAAAAACCCATTGACTCAAAATGGGTTTAAAAGACTATTCTACAATGAAAATGCCGGAATCGAAAGCCAAATTAGTTTTTATTGATTACAGCATCTATTCATTTTTCTTAATATCCAGATTTTTCGGAAGTAAGTGCCAACATTTTTACAGCGTATTAAATAAATAAATATTTGACAACATCGCATACATTGTTCCGATTCCAAAGTAAGTAGCTAAAGCACTTGTGTTATGGATATCAGAGACAACGGTGGTATCACAAACACCCAGACCTGAGCCAATATTGAAAAGTTCGTTTCCTAAATTGACCCAACCGGGGATCGAACCCGGGACCTCAGAGATGGCGACACCTTGAAAACCAGTGTACAAAGCCACTCGACCACAGAGGTCGTCAAAAAGTTTATCGTATTACACAGCACATGGTCATTTTAAAGCTATAAAACAATGTTTAAAGTAAAAGTGCTTTTTTTTGACAGTTCTCATGGAACAAACGTACGTAGCGCCATTTTGACAGCTGGCTTTCCCCTATTTTAAGAGCTTTCGCGGTAGCCTGTCACGGAAGCACAATCACACAGACTTTTTATTTTGTGACTTAAATGAGAATCGTAATCAAACTATGAAACTGATGAAAACTTTACTTTACTTAGCATTTTTATTGGTTGCCTAATTATTAAACTAAGATTTTATTGTACTTACATATCGTAATTAAGTATTTCTATGTTAATTATCCACAGTAAAATCTTTGTATAATTTGGGACAAAATGCTATATGATTTTTGGGGAATGTTAGTCAATGCAAGTCAATGTATCTAATTTCCATTCCGTTCTTCTATCGGTACCGTTCCTAATAAGTGGAACATTGCCAGCTAACGCTAAGGAAACGTATTTAAAAATCAACCGTACAATTTCCTTATCTGCATGGTAAAACGAATCCTTTAAAATGTTAATTAATCTATTATTTGTAGAGTCATTCTCTGAAAGTTATAGTGGAGGCCAAGTCACCTGTAATTCAGTAGAATTTGCTGAATGATGGTAGAATTATACCTTAGTTTGAAAAACTACATCATAGCTCTTTACCTTTTTTCGATTAATTTGACACTATTTCGCTCACGTGTAGACAGATCGATGATTTTTTGATCTCGAAATAAGTAGGTACACTTTCAATTTTCTAAACAACATAAAACAACGGTAGGAATCACAAATACCGATATAGACCAAATTGTGTAAAGTTTCAACGATAAAAATGTTTATCAAAAATCTTTTGTTTATCATTTTACGATACAATTCTTGAAATTGAACTACATACGAACGAGACTTTTTTTTGCGGCACTTTTGAATATTTCTCACATGTAAATAATTCACAAATAAAAAATAAAAATAGATGTTCCTTCGACTGCTTTTAATTTTGACCTATTTTCTATTAGTCTGAAACGTTTATCGAACGACAAAATAAAATAATAAACATAAACCACATCAAAAGGAATTTCCAACATTCTATCCACTGACCTGAACAATAGAGGCGACGAGCAGCCCAAAAGCGAGCGCGATGCTGGTGGTCTTCGGCGCCTGGGCGTCAGTGATGGCAATGCAGGCGGCCACACCGAGTGACGTCAGCAGGAATGTGCCGAGTAGCTCCGCCACCAGCTGCCGCCAGATCAACTTGTTGTCTGTCACCTCTGAGAGGCCGAGGATCGAGGAGGTCCCTGGAAACAATAAATTAGATTTAAAAAGTTGTGAAGCATCACACCTGCTGAAAATACAGCGCCAAATGGGGCTGAATACACTCGTGAGCTTTTGAAATAACCTGAAACACAACACCGTAGCATGACCACCGCGATTAATCGATACTTACCTGTCAAAACCCATTGTATTTTGATAATAGTCAAGTAATTAAGTTTTCGTTAATCGTGCTGCAGTAGCCATGGTATTATACCTTATATATTACCTATGTCTTTCGTTATTTCTCCTGCTTTACGAAGGTGTAATAGGCAAATACAGAAAAATAAAAAAGTATACTCGATGGAAAGTTCAGCGGCCGGATTGTCTTTGGAGCCGGTTTCGGCCGAATATGTGCCGCTCACAAACTATACAGTGACTAGCTTCCACCCGCGTCCGCGTGGACATATTAACCCCCTAAGGGGTTGATTTTCGAAAAATTACGAAAAATATGACTGCTTATTTGTTTTTAATTTCGTAAATGAATTCCTAAATAGTAAATTTCGTGATTTTTACTTTGGAAATGAGGGACTTTTCATACACAACTTCATCCCCCTTTTCACCCCTTCGGAGGTAGAATTATCGAAAACGCTGAGGCGAAAAATTTTCAACCTAAGCACATTTTTTATAGATTGTACTAAGTGTGTGTAAGTGTTCTTTTTCTCAAAAACAAAAAAAATGATAAAGAAAAAAACACTGATAGTCTCTTTACATCTGTAGGGTAAAATAATGTACTCACATAAAGGTATAACATAGCCGCATTAAAATACGTCAATTAATTTTGCCGACTTTCCCATACATTGAAATCTAGAATGAATATTTGTAATATAAATAGCGACGAATTTTTCAGATTGTTTTTCCATGATCAACATATTTTCAAGAAGAATTTATTTAACGGGAATCGTTGAAGCTGATGGCACTTGATTACAACTAGAATACCTATTAAACAGTGAAATAATCATCATCTACATTTAACTTTGCTAGAAATTTTCGCCGATTACAATAAAGCAAAAACTTCGCCTCTGTAAATTAACAAAAACTTTTGTACCTAATCTTAAAATAGCTGGTGATACCTAAACTATCAAAAATAAAAGACAAGCGGTCGCACCACTTAATGTACTCCAGACAGTTCGATCAATTCGCATTCCGCTCAGTAGGCCATGAAATCGTATCACGAGTGTTGCCAATTCTATGAAATCTCAATCACAAATGGTCTTCAATTAACTTTTTTCTTTTTTCGTGAAACTTTTTGCGTTCGGATATATCGGTAGCTCTATAAATTGAAAAACCGTGCTCCAGGAGCGTATTTATTTGACCTCCACGGTTAAACTTCGGAAATTCGATGCGTCACGCATTATAATATTATCGATAGGTATGTAAAGTACCATAATAATATGTGTACTCAGTTGGCGTATAAAATAATAGCACCTTCGATATCTATTGACAATAATATCAAATTACGAAGCGCTTACATATATTAATAACGTATGTTTTTGTTAACGATTCAAATTATTCGATATTAAAATGTTCCACTATTATTCGACTTTTTGCTGTTACTTTTAAGCGGCATTCAAATTAGTATCAATCAACTGTCTATATTTATTTTACGAAACCAACAGCGTTACAGGAAATATTTATACTTAATATTTTTAAAATAAGGCCAATAACAGGCCATATTTAGATAGCTAATTTTGTAACTTGTAAAAAAACTATCAATGAAGTAATCAATAGTTTTGCTGTCACATCCACTTAAAATTACATTACAATATTCTATCGACATCGACATCAGCCAAATTTCCACACTGGGGCAAAGGCCTTCCTTATGGGTGGATAAGAAGGATGGGCCATTGCCCACCGCGCGGGCCCATTCGGATTGGTGGTAACAACTGTGCCTTCCGAAGCACGGAGGAGCTTGAGATAATAAATTGTTGGTTACCCAACCCACGACCGACCCTTACGAAATTGCAGGACCAGGCGCTAAACCACTGCGCTATCGAGCTCCTCATACAATCAACAATATTCTATAGCTGTCAAGAAAAAATATGGATTTTTAATAAGTTCCTAACCATCCTCGAGAATCATAAAATGTACAATGTACATAAGTAGTTATTATTAATGAACAGTAATAAATTTTAATGTGCCAAAGTAATGAGATTCCGGGTATTTTTCCTTTATACCGGGTTGAAACCATACATTTTTGAAACAATTTTCTTACTCATTTTCTAAAACCTGTTTTTTTGACGAGTGACTAAAATTTTCTTAAATTTCAGCAGTAGGTAAGAATAATGTATTGTGGAACTTTAAAGCTTAAAGCAAAACAACTAATTGAATGTTTGTAATATTATAATTCTACCTAAATGCACATAAGAATGATTTGAATTCAGCTATACAAGGTGTTACAAAAATACCCCTAATGAATAATAATGATGCCGAATATGGTATATAGGGACCATCAAACTGAACAACTTTTACTATGGGACCAACTCTGAAATCGCGAAAAAAAAATCAGCTGTTTCATACATTTTGATATTTTCGATTTTAATTTTTGTATGAAACAGCTGATTTCTTTTCGCGATTTCAGAGTTGGTCCCATAGTAAAAGTTGATCAGTTTGATGGTCCCTATATACCATATTCGGCATTAGGGGAAAACGTAAAATACGTTTTCTTTGGGAAAATAAAAAGATCTTAATTTAACTTTTATTAATAAAAACACTTTAAGTAGAACTTTACATTCATAAATAAAATTCGTCAGTACTCAATTAATAAAAAAAATACAAAGAAAATTTAACAAAGAATATGAAAAAGTTTTCAACATGAAAATATTGAAAAGCCACCAGAATAAAGCAAAGTTTGTACCACTTTTTTTTATTTCCGTTGCATAAAAAATCGAAATATAAGTTAATAAGTAAGTAATCAATAAAAATCTCTGCCCCCTAGCCACCGAAACACGATATAGCATTTTATCGACACTCAACTGTCAAAATTCTTTGTCTTTTGGCAGTTAAACGGGAAAAATCGCTATATCATATCGCGTTTTGGGTTCGCTTAAATTCAAGAAGAATTATAATTATTTTATACAAATATTTCGAGGAAACACGTCAATTACGTAAGTTACTTCATAATGTTCGTACCTTCGTAATTGATAACTCTTTTCAATAATTAACTCCAATATCAATTAAGGACTTACTTAGTTTTGATAGTCTAGTCTTGAACAAAAACTATTAAAATCCAATAAAATGTTGCATGACTTTGATTAATAGAACTATTAAAAATAGTCCACAGAACGTCATTATAAGTTTAGTTAAGATAAAATAAAACGTCGTCGTCGGGAAAATAAAAAAACAAACCAAACTAATCAGCCTTTTAATAAAACCGTTAAAGAATCGCGTAAAAAGGTTTTTACTGCATGCTGAATAAGTTTATTTCCAAAATAACACTGACTACGTTATACTTATTTTATGATCTGATATACACCGAGACATACACAGCAGTATCGAACTTAACATTAAGTACGTATTTACATAACTACTTACTCTTCTGCATCTCATCCACAGCGTAATCCGTTTTCATAGTGACGGATAACACGGCGAGCACTTTCTAGTTCAGTCCAAGCACTTTTGCGGTATTTGACAGAATCCGACCGCAGCGCAGTGTCGACAGACAATAAAATTAACCACTAAGAAAGTAATTTATTTCCTAATTGAAAAATTCCGAAGCAGTATTTCGACAGCGGGTAAAGAAAAAAAGTGTTGTCTCAGAGTTGCGTGTTTTGAATTTCGAACGTAAGTTGATCGCGTGTGAGACTACCACTCGGTGTCGTTACATACACTTGAGTGTTCCGAGATCTGGGGATGGTGGACACGGCAGGTAACGAGCGGAGAGTGCAGCGGACCTTTTCATTCCGCGTATGTTTCGTCGCGGCGCGTTCACAAATTTATTATCGGTGAGATTATACCGCGTGAAATCCATCCGTGTTACAACAATTTTCAAGTTTAGAACAATGGCTGACATTCAAACTAATATCGCCAATATAACGACTCTATAGTCTTGGCAATAAGAAATTACAGACACTGGCTTCCTATTATTTAGCGAGTCTAGTCAGAAATATTTAGATAAGTACTTATATTGTATAATGCGAGATAATAATATTCAATTTATTCAGCATGTTGTCATTGAAATAGGTGTTGTACTATCTACCATACTTTCCACGTGGAATTAATATGTTCCTTTTTTGTTTATTGCTAATTACTTTACGGTTCGACTTCTCTAGGAATTATTAATATCTATTAAATCTGATATCGTATTGTTTAGATTTCTATACATTTATGAGCCAGTAAAAATAAATCAGGTGCGTTTGTTATCAGCAATAAAAATGCCTCGGTAGCAGTAATGTGTGTTAAAGATAAGTGGGTACTCGTAAGCGTGTTAAGGTTTTGTTTGTGTATGAATGTTTGCACTTAGGGTTGTGCTACAGAATAATTAATAGTTAATGGCTTGCATTGGACTGGCAACATTTGGTGCGCAACATCACCGAATCACCCTTCGGTGGCGCAATCATGGTGTCCGAGTGAAATAGGGTCCTGTGAATACATGGCTTTATTGGTTTATAAATAGGCGCGTAATTTTACATAGGTACTTACTTAACTAATTCTTATGCGGGTTCTATTTTTACTCCAAAACATGTTTGGTGTTTATCTGTTGTTTACATACACACTCGTACTGATTTTGTAATTTGTTAATCTGATCTGATATTGATCTATTTTTTTAAATACTGAATTGATATTAGAGATACTTACATATTAATTATAGTATTCTTGCTTATTGTTTAGTGAAGTGCTGGGTTTTAGGGGGTTCATAGCAGTACCACGCAAAGGGAGTGGGTAATTTTAATATCATCATTATTAATCTTCACATTTTCAAACTTTTTCTTTTAACACACAATAAGCATAAAATGTATTTATGAATTTAAGTTTCATAAAAAATAAATATTTTTATAAATATGTTGGGTGAATAAAGATGCCAGTCGTGTTAGAGAATTAAATATTAAATCTAAAATCCATTAAAAAACACTGGATTAAAAATCAACCGTGCAACCGTGTTTATTGTTTAACTTCATAAATGTCATTTTTAGAAGGTAACACCCGAGGAGTCATGATATGTCAGCAAATTTATGAAAGATAAGGAAAAATATTTTTTATGAATACTTCAGGTCAGCCGCATCGTAAATATAAACAATAAGTGTGTCATGGGATCGCGCATTTATAATATTTATTTTATGATATTAATGTTTGTTTAAAAATCTTTAAAAGATTAAAGAAATTAATTTATTCTTCCTTCGAGAATGTATGGCAAATAGAAAATTATACCGTAAAATAAGTAGTTTTGTACCGCAAGCGCTCCGAGGATTCCTTCTGTTGTACATTGTTTAATTAATTGCATTGTACAAGGTTTATCTTCAATTCGATTTAATTAGCAGCTAGTCAAACTATTTAGCTAGCCAGATGTATTTTTGCGTTACGTTTATACAATCCCAGCCTGTCGATTTTGTAACCAAACTCGCATTTCACTTCGAACCCCATTTCACTTCGTGGTATTATAAAAACTAGCTGAATATAAGCTACTTTACCGATTTAATAGGTTTTGGGTAGCTACCGTAGTTATCTAAAATCTTTTGTGATTAAAAAAATAACCTAACCTTCTCTCATTTATGATTTAATATTCCTGCGTAGTGAAGTGAGGCTCGAATTTGGTTACAGAATCGACATGCAGAACACGATTGTTTAGCACTTAGGGATGGGAATTCCGCAGATTAGTCAAATTATCATATTCATGAATTCTTCTCAACTTAGAGGTAACTAATAGAAAACAATAAAAAATACGAATACTTTTTTATCTTGTAGAGGAAACAAATCTACTCTTTGCACATGTCAAAATTATTGAAAAAGCGATAATTGGTTGTAACCATCAATAAACTAAACGTTCTTAAAATATTGTTTAATTACATAATAATTAATCATGTTGAGGCAGATATACACTTTTTTAAGGCATACAAACGTCAAAGTATATTGTTTATCCTGCGTGTGATCGTGCCGATCAGACTATTTCCTATTTTGCGTTTTTTTTCTGTATGAATAATAAAATTTCCGCAGTCACATAAATAATGTAATATCACTTCTTGGTTGCAAACAATAGAACATTTAAGTAACTGTTACAATAATGCATATCGTAAATAACACAAGATGACAAACACGGGCTTTTGCTTATAGAAATTCATAAATAATATCATACACACATCAAGTGTCTATTAGTAAATAATGATAACATACTTACTCCCTTCTTCTTCTTCTTCTTAATGAGTGGCTTGCTCTGTGGTCTATGCACAATTACGCCAATGTCATCGTAGTTAGCTTTTACACGAATGGGACTTTATGGGACTTTTTATTTTTATTTTTTATAAAGTCACCCTAACTCCCTTCATTACAGTTTATAAGCGTCAAAAAAGTAAAGAATTATTCAAATGACATTTTAAGTGGCAAAACTGATTATTAAATAAGGAAGAGTATAGGTACTGTGGAGGATTATAGCTTATTTATATTTCTCTATGCTTTTCTATCTTTTTTTACTGAGGTTTTGTTTTCATCATAGAAATCGAACGAAAATTTTTCGAAGTCTATGGTTTTCATACACGTTACGTTACGTCACGTTTGGTCAATAGAGTTTTGCTCAATAGTCGCATTGTGTCCTATTTACAGTCTCTATCCCTTACAGGTACATACGATTATTACGTATCAGATAAGAAACCTTCTTCATTACATTTATTTTACGTTTGCGAATAAACTTTTTACGTTTATTATGTGTCTTAGTCATAAGATATGGTCTCTATAACTATTAAATATGTTTATACGTCATAGAAATCGATCTTACTTGAAACAAGGAAGCGTTATAACTATTATGACTCGTTGTAATCATCAAATATCATTAAGGCTGCGACCACAAGGCGCCGAAAGGTTGTAGCATTAAAAGAACTCATTCTTTCGACAAGTTCCGCGGTACGAAGCGTGATGTGTGGGCACTAGCTAATGACAGACAACTAATGATCATGGTAGCAAATTAGGTTCAGTATGGTGTCACACTATCTGTGGTAAAAACCTGGTGTAGCAATATTTTAATGGTGTCCTGTTTTTCCGATATCTATGGTAATGATAACTGATCATTTTCTCATGGTAAAACGAATTTATAGCACGCTAACATTTTCATTAAATATATACGAAAACAAGTAAAAATGATTTGAGTTTATGGTCGTTCGAAATTTTTTTGAGAAGCAGCAAAGGATTAGAAAAAATCGAGACATTAAAAAAAATCGAAACATCCCCTGGCGCGTGTGATGCCACCTTGCCAGCATCGTACAGCATCAACAGTGTGTACCAGCCGAAACATGACAATTTGTCGCCAACTAGCGACCGATGCGCCTGCGTCACAGTATTGTATCGTCGCCGTAATTATTCTACGATTAGACAGTTAAAATTGCCGTACGTGCATGATCTTTGCCACTTGATTGTTGCAACTGCCTTGAAATGAAGACAACCTGTTTTTATTGCCTAATGAAGTACCTACACGGGACAAAAATTACCCGTTTCCTCGTGGTCCTACTAATTTGTCCTACTAGTGGGACCACGAGGAAACCCTTTTCCTTGTAGTCCTACTAGTAGGACAAATTATACATAGATTAATCATCTCTATAACAATTGACCACATATTCTGAACCTCGTTATACTAGTAAGTCAATGCTGAACTGCCTGAATTGTGGCTCAATCCAGGGCTCCATTTATTGTTTGTTTTTTAAAAGGCCCACTATAAATTTACTAATTGATTGCATAAACACCAGGAAATTTAAATATATTGCGATATTTTTTTTTATAATAAAACATTGGTTTACAGACAGTCGCTAATATATTTTAGCAATATCTTGTGGAAAACTGTTGCCCGTCCGTGACAATGCGCAATGTCACCATCCAACGCTAAACGAACAAATTAGGGCAGTTTATAACCAAATTGGGCATACCAATTTGTTCACAATTTTATTATCTGTAACTATATAATCAATTATGATGTCTTTAGTATAAAGGTACTAACCATTTAACAAATTAAATGGAATCGGAAAATTACGCATTTTTCACGGCAGTTTAATGTCATTTTCAATACGATCGATACGATACGATGCTTTATCTACCTACTTATTAATTAGTCTGTATTTTAATCAGCCTGAAAATATTAAAAGTTAAATTGATGGATCTTTATCTTGACATAAATAATAGTAAAAGCTACAACAGTTTTAAAAAACTTAACTTTGACAGTTTACACACATATTCACTCAGAAGTAGAGTCATATATAATAAAAATGAAATTCTTTAAGTTTCTAAGATTACCGGTATTACATAACCGGTGACAATAGTTAGTGCGCAGAAGCAGTGTTGATCCAACAATTGTCGGGCGCACGGTAAGTTAATTTGCCGGCGCGGGCGTCGGTCGTCGCGCGCGGTCACTGTCACGGCCGGCGCTGCGCATGATTGCTTTATTATCTACTCATTTTCTTGTATAAGCATGCTTGATCTATTAACAGAACCACTTCTGGTTGGAGATGCGGTATTTTTTTCTTTAGTTCGTTGTTTTTTTACGGTGGCTCGACTGATGGTAAGCGGAGAGCGATGCCTATTGTAGAAGTTTGCGACACCCACTGGTACAAACACGACATTACTGAAAAATTGTATTATGAGTAGGAAGGTGGAGTTATATTTCCACCAATCATCATTTTGATAGGGTCCATTGATCAAATCAATTCCAACTCTTTAAAAGAAGAGTAGTAACTCATTTATCTCCTACCCCGTTAACCATCTCTCGTACGCTCAGTATTATGAGAGTTTAGTATAATTTTTTTTGGAAACATTTTTTTTTGAAAATTTAGGTCAACTTTTGGCAGGCGATCGACCTGCAAAAAGTCGCTCCAGCAAATAAGGGGCTAAAGTCATTTATCTCAGTGGGTGCAGTCACCCACTGAGATAAATGACTTTAGCCCCTACTGAGACGACTAGACTTGGGGAACCAAAATAAGTATGCTGTATGACTGTATTGTTAGCAGCAAATATTGACCGCGTCCATATAATTAATAACATGCTATAGCGATCTTAGCGCAGAAGTTAACAACCACCAATCTATGTGATTGCCGTGATTAAGTAATTAATTCATGAATCTTTATTTAAGGTTTTTCAAAGGAGAACAATCGCACGGTCATTATGGCGTCAACACAAACATATCCATTTCCCACAAACCCGGAAAACTTATTCGATTTACGGTCTTTGCCAATGATAACTTCAGACATTGAATTTGAATGAAACATTTTATTTATTACATCCGCGGAAAATCTTCGATCCCACGACCAGTATTTTTTATTTCCGTTTCAAACATCGAATGTTTACAGGTAGTATAGTACCAGATCACACGCATGCTCACGTGTGTATTTTTGTAAACAACTAAACTTCTTTACCAAACATTATCTAGATAGTTGAATAACAAATATATAGAGTATAATTAGTTCTGTACCCTATACCCTTTTTGCGAAAAGAGGTCATATTTAGATTTCACCAAACAAAAAAAAAAGTATTTGACTCATAGACCCATAGTCCCTCAAAGTTACATATATGTGCATGGGAGTGTCAAGTAGAAAGAAGGGTCATTTTGATTTTATTTTAAGGAACTTTTGTGTAACTAGAAAAAATAACGTTGTCGTTATAGTTAATTCATCTTTGTAAACATTGAGCAGAGCATCATCAAAGCAAAAAAACGAAAACTATAGTTCTGCTTTATTTACAGAATATATTAAGAGTAGTGTTTCATATATCAAACGGGCGCATCTCACACAGTCACGTAACACATTGTCAAAGCTGTGCCAACGGGTAATTTTTAGAATCCCTCATAAATACCACTAACCTAAACCTTCACGGCTGACAGTGGCCGGCGGCGGCGGCGTATCCAACGTGACATTGCGGGGCCTTGAGGCAGAGCGCGGTGCAACTCAGAAGCGTTATGAAATTAATTTTATCTAGCGGTCAACCGCGGAGGCGGCCAACCGCGCGGCTACATTATATGAAATTGCTTAACCACAAGTGTGTACGATCACGAGCGGTTGCATTATTAAAATGGAAAACCGGCTAGCCGCGTGGCCAGCCGCCCCTGCGGTCAACCGCAAGTGCGTAAGAGGGCAAGGCTTCCGCGCGTACAGTTCAGGCGTGTATTATTTGGCGACCTCCGTGGTCGAGTGGCTTTGTCCACCGGTTTTCAAGGTGTCGCCATCTCTGAGGTCCCGGGTTCGATCCTCGGTTGGGTCAATTTAGAAAACGAACTTTTTTATATTGGCTCACGTCTGGGTGTTTGTGATACCACCGTTGTTTCCGATTTCCATAACACAAATGCTTTAGCTACTTACTTTGGAATCGGAGCAATGTATGTGATGTTGTCAATATTTATTTATTTATTATTAATTGAGGTGTTATTTTAGAATTATTTGGTTTGGGTTAATTGGTTTTTTATTTCCCGACGTTTCGACACCTTTCCAGGGGCCGTGCGTGGTCACGGGATGACTAATAACTAAAATATGACTTTTAATAACTTAAGGAAAATGTACGCACGTCTGCACGATAAGTTAAACAGTTGAACTACGAAACGAACGGTGTCAAGGTCAACATGTATAGTATGACGTGCTGTTGATTGTACTTAAATAAATATTTATTCATATTTTTTTCCGTCAATGACTTTCAAAGCCTACATTTTGCAGCTTCGAAGATGAGTAAGTACATAAGTATGTAATTATTTGTTTTTAATGATGATTGCAATAATTAAGTTTAGACTTACTATTTTGTGGTATCGAGCTTAATAACCAAGAGTGATTATTCCATTCCCTTCATAAGATTATGACTTGGACCACAGCTTGCCATCAGCGACGTCCCCATCGTATGTTGGAGCGCCATAGATACATGATGTGCGTGCAGAATTGACATAACACACTCATTTCCTTAACACATTGTTTAAACATAATAACATGGATGTTATTTGTGTGAGTCCTTACGATTGTTATTAAAACACATATATTATATTATTTCTGTCACATTAACTTATACTATTAAATTCTTGTTCTAACTAGAATACCTATGTTTAATGGAACAGATAGTGCTGTTTGTATAATCTACATCTAAAATTCATCCAGCACGTGTTATAAGGTACACACTTATTTACATTTTTATTATGTGATTTATTTATACATTACGCAACGTGCCATGCTTAGTAAATCGCTATAATGAGCTTGATTTAGTTAAACGTTCGCTTACTTTCCCTTCTCACCTACTATTTATGGTTTGAGATGGTATCACTTTGTGAAGTCAATCCGGTTTAAACAACTACCTTTTTTTTTTTATTTAGGTTCACCAGTGATTGCTTACACTATAATTAACATAAAAAACTTAATAGCTACTTATTTTGCTAAATGTAACAATCTTTCTGAGATGTATTAAATTAAAAAATATGTATAGGGGATTAAGGAAGTAAACAATTAAAAATTAGCCATGTAGGTTGCAGTTGCAGCTCGAATAACAAAGAGTCAAGGATACATACAAGGAATTTTATGCAGCTAATTTTACAGGAATGTTCAACCTCGTCTTTTTAGGGTTCCGTACCCAAAGGGTAATACGGGAAGCCTATATTACTAAGACTCCGCTGTCCGTCTGTCCGTTTGTCACCAGGCTGTATCTCATGAACCGTGATAGTTAGACAGTTGAAATTTTCACAGATGTCGTATTTCTGTTGCTGCTATAACAACAAATACTAAAAAATAGAATAAAATAAATATTTAAGGGGCCTCCCATACAACAAACTTGATTTTTTTTGTTCGTTTTTGCTCGATATTGATAACGGCAACAAGTAGACGCTAGAAATATTCACAGAATAATTAGTTATATATTCACTTTAAAAATAAATAATTAAATTGAAATAAAACAAATATTTAAGGGGGGACCCCATATAACAAACGTGATTTTTACGGAACCCTTCGTGCGCGAGTCGTCCGAATCGCACTTGGCCGGTTTTTTACATTCTTAAGTTCAAAATGCAATGTATATCACGCCATTTTTTGCGTCTTAAATGTGTAAATTTGAATACTTGTCTTAATTTTTTACAAACAATTAGTCACATTTTATCGTTTGGAAAATATTTGTAATACACATTTACTCGCATTTGCTGTTAGTGACTTTTGGTACAAATATACGGTAAATCCTTTGAGGTAAAACAAATAAAATGTAATTTTTGGTGTTCGAACACTTATGATGTTTTGTTGATTTTTTCGGCTCAATTTCCGAATAACTTTGTTGAGGCTAAAGAATCTGGCAAGTTACAAAGATGATATACGGACTTCAAATACATTTCTCCCAGAAATCGAAACCGGGCCCTCCGAGGCCAATTTACAGTCTGCACAAAACAGAAGGTAAAAAATATAAAAGATGAATGAGAAAATTGGTATATTTTGGCGACACTACTATATTTATGCTAATCAAAGACTAATGTTCTGGATCGCTAGCGTAAAAGAATTGACATGAATGAAAAATTATCTCTTCATTTTAAAATGCTAAGCGCTCTTAAAAACCGCAGCGAGTAAAAACCAGCTTTTGACATCCCAAATAGCACTTCAGGCGTAATGTGATCTGACAGGTGGCAAAAAATTCACATTTTTTGTCCAAAAGATGTTCGGAGACTTGACAGATGACTTTTTATTTATTTCACTTTTTTTGCAGAAGTCGATTTGCCTATGATTGTCATAAATCAAATGATAAATAATAATGTACAAGCCAAAAGCTTTGGTGCAACCGACTAAATATTTGTTGACCACATTGATAAGCATCATTAAATCAAAAACCTTTCTTGAAGTTAACTATAGAGTATTTTTTTTTATCCACAACGGGTTAGCGCTTGGCCTTCACCTCACCTGATGTTAAGTGATGATAAGGACGAAGGTGGAAGCGCATTACACCCGAAATCCTCACCACTGAGGAACTGGCTATCTTACCTCTAACTGCCGGAACACAACAATTTTTAAATTGTTGTTATGGCGTCAGATTTATGTAAGATGGTGGTAGTTAGCCAGGTGGACTTGAAATAAGCCCTACCACCAAACAAACCGAGTACAAATGTACCCCCTCCTGGGAATCGAACCCGGCACCCCTGCGTCTTACACGGATGGGCGAACCACTAGACCACAGAGGCGGTTACTGCTGCATCCTGGTTGATGAAGCTGATAAACTTTTCTCTAATTGCTTATGGGACGTTAATAGACGATGTGATATCGACCAATAACAAGATATATTGAATACAAATATAATAAGTAGGGGATGCGCACCAAATGCTAAAGGGAAACGATTGTAATTACAATAGTGTATAAACTTTTTTGTATTTCGAGATTTATAAGCACATGATAGTATAATATACCAACTGTTACGTATAGTACAAGATACTATCTTCAAAAGTACAACCCCGAATGCTGCGCAAAAGTGAACGTCAATAACCGTTCTTATACCAAAGTTACAAACAACAGACATGCGAGCTTTTAACCGAAGCACTCACATACATTAGCAGTCATCTAATATAATATGGTACTATTGTGCTATAAACGAATAGCCTGAGAGGATCGCAACACTCCTACGCATTTCTCAGCATCGGGGCATTGGCCCAGTTGTCGCAACGACAGATCTGTAAAACACGACTCATTTTATTATGTGTGTGAACGCATAATGTCACGCTCATGACCTTATTTTAATTGAACTAGAACACGTAGTTAAATGTAACGGTAATATTATACTTTGATTTATGTTAGGTCCTTACCTATGAAATTTCCGATTTATATCGAAAAATTCAAAAACATTTTTATATGAAAAAAAAATCTTTAGTCAATCAAATTGTTGGCTATTATTGTTGATGTACTTTTGCCATTTTAATAGAAGTTCATTGATTCCCCTGCTATAGATATCCTTGGAATCTGTGAAATCTCTAAGGACGGATTTTACCGTCTCCTCGGATTCATTTTGGTTCCCTGATAAAAAGTTAACCAAATTGTCTAGTAAATGTATTTTCGAGATGGTAAGTTGTGAGAGTTGTGGCCAGAGCTTAGTCCGACGTGTATTGAGATGAATTTGAAAAACACTGTGGCTTTCAATTCATCGTTATCTCTCATCATCGTTGACTCTCGTCTCTGGTCCGCCACTGGGTTCACGTAGTGATTACTTGCTCGGTGCCGGGTTCATTGTTGACATCGACATTTCCAGAACGGAAACGATCAAAACCAATGAAAATCAGATTTAAAAAAGAAATGTCATGGATATTAAAAAAGATATTTGAATTTCGAATTTTAAGCAGAACAAAAAATATTGATCTTCACATTCAACGGAATTCAAAAGCGGCAATTTCATACCTTATTGTATGATTGGCGAAAACTTTTAATCCATACCATATAATAATGAGAAATTAGTTTTGACCGAGATCGCATTGACGCTTTTGATATGTGGTGCTGGAGGAGGATGTTACAAATACCCTGGACTGCATTCCGAACAAACGAGTCTATCCTTCGAGAGCTCAACATTAAAACCAGGCTATCCACTTCCTGTCTCAAAAGGATTCTGGAATTCTTCGGTCACATCGCCCGAAAAGATAGACACAACTTCGAACAACTGATGGTCACTGGCAAGGTCGATGGCAAACGGCCGAGAGGTCGAAGCCAAACTAGGTGGTCTGACCAAATCCGCTCAACGCTGAACACCAAGCTACACGATGCACTCCATGACGCTAAGGACCTCCATCGATGGAGGGGGCATCATCAAAGAAAAATTAACTTCCCATCGGGGGAATCACGACCCTCAGTAATGAGGAACACGACGCGAGGAGGAGCTTTGATTGCGTTCACGTAAAAGCCACTGAAAAAAAAATGTTTTAGTAAAGAGATAGATTGGACCTTGAAAACACGATATCTCTGCATAAAACGCACGAACAAAGTCAAAAGTTAGTATTATATAAAATTGAAAGAACTTAATTTGTGTTAGGAAAGACTGTTTTGAAATTTTTATCCGTAATAGTTTCGTTTTTCCATTTTTAAGATTTGGAACTCTTATTAAAATTAATAATAAAAACGTTTATCCATTTAATAGTCATGAGAGTTTTATGATGTTGGTTATGTTGGTCTATACTGCCTCGATTCGAGGCGTTGATAGATATTTAGATTCAGTTGACTAGATAAATCTTAATACAGAATGATGTAATATGTGCTGGTTAGTTGTGACCAAGAGGACACATCTGGCGCGCAATTGGGCGGACTCTGACAGGCGTGGGAGAGTCATCCTGTCCTCCATTTCCTTCGCTATTTATAAATGGTGACACTAGTGCAATTTCGCTGATAGCTGATAATGGGAACTGGCCAAATAACAGTGGCATTGAGCAATTTTTCATGGTGTGTTCCACCGGCCAATGTATGTAGATCTGCTGATAAGTCAAACGGCACAATATACTAATGGAAATGGACGAACTGTTTTCGACGCTAATTACTAAATTGGTATGACATAAGTAATTGTTTATTGAGTTTACTTTTTAACTACTTGAATCGGCATGGCTCGAAAAGTAAACTCAACAACAAAGGCAGGACTCGATACCTAAATAGTGCTCGCCTTTGTAGGTACCTAAAAGATTACTAGATACCTCATCGTGGGTATTTTTTTTATGTCTTCATTATGACTAAAATTAAATAATAGACTAATAGTTACACAAATAGGTATGTAGGATATGAAATGGTTCGTAATTATTGTAACAGAATTTATTTCTGTAAAGATGCCAATAGTTGTCTAGTATCGTAACGTTTGACATTCTTTTGTTTCTAAAATACAAAAAGGAAAAACGAAGTCGTTGAACTGCATTCAAGTATAATGACCCCAAATCAAATAATCTTAATTGTCCTCCAATACATTCAACTATCCCTTTCATAACGATATCGTAACATGATGTAATCCATTATAGAACGGCCGCGAAGGTTTATTATAACACTAAACTATAGCGAAAGGGAGCACGACTTTCTCGCGTCTGACGAATCCTTTCACCAATCCATCTTTAAAAATAAAAACGGTCTCATAAAAAACAAATAACCAACTCAATGTCAACGACATAAGAACTAAAATTAGAAAGCAAGAGTCACGAAGCTAATTCGAAATGAGCTATCGATGAGTAAAAGAAACAAAACAGTTGCATCTGCGTGAGGTCGGCATTACTATAGTTTATAATTAATCGCGATGAATGAAAGTGTATGGAATCACAAATTAAAAATACTATGAGCTCGTTCGATGTACTATGGAAATATTTTTAATGATGATTGATTATAGGCTAACAAAAGAGAATAAGCACCAATAGTATTGTGTAATACACTCATATTCTAATGCATGACTATTAAACCACGTTTCAACTCAATTAACTCATGCTTTGCCCCCGTGCCGGATGCTCTCAAAGGCAATGTAATTAGTGATCATACAGATTTTTAAATGAACGATTTAATTAAATATTCATTAAATATAAAACTTTATATATAATAGCTATAAAGAAATTGCTAAAACATCAATTAAACAAAGTTACGCAGCTTTAAAAAACTACGTTAGTGTAAGAGTGCATAAAGTGCTTTTTATCTTTATATATTAAAGAGTTTTAGCTATAGCTATATCGCTTATGTACTTTTTTATTGTTTGAAAACTTATTAGTACCTACCTACGTAGTAGACATTTAAATTATAAAAAAACTGGCTAAGTGCGAGCCGGATTCGCTCACGAAAGGTTCCGTACCGTTATCTTTAAAAACGGCAAAAAAAATCATGTCTGTTGTATGGGAGCCCCCTTAAATATTTATTTTATTCTGTTTTTTAGTATTTGTTGTTATAGCGGCAACAGAAATACATCATCTGTGAAAATTTCAACTGTCTAAATATCACGGTTCATGAGATACAGCTTGGTGACGGACAAACATTCAGGCGGACGGATAGCGGAGTCGTAATAGGGTCTCGTTTTACCCTTTGGGTACGGAACCCTAAAAACAAGAAGAATATATTTTTATTAAAATTAAAAAAAAACTATTGTTCTTAAATTAAATTATAATATTCCGACATGGATATTTAAAAAAATCTTAACGTCCATCTGAATAAGTAGTAATGTATTTGTGCGTGTCCGTGATTTCTCACTGATATTATTGTTCGCTTCGCGGCGCACGCGCAGGCTTTGCATGCGTTTTGCATTCTTAATGTGAAAAGTGATATAATTAAAATTAACTACAAGGAAACATTAAAAAAACAACACGTAATGAGAAATTAACGAAGGGATCACCAACGAGTAGGGTGACTTTTGACTAGGTAAACTATAAAATATTATTAAAGTGGAATTACTTAGAAAAATACCTTATGTAATAGCATATCAGGCCTAAAAAAATTCCACTTGTCGCTTGCTAATATTCATTTCACCGAACCAAAGAGTATTTTGTCATAACCTTCCTATTTTTGCAATTATATATTTTGTGCCATAGATGTGCTTAGTAGAGACTTAACTGTGGTATGACTAGGTGGTGTGCTAAACATGTGGTAGTGGCGTTGTTCAGAAGTTTAATAGAAAATGCAAGGCTTACCCGCAAGTTTGTTCGGTAGAGCACCTGCGCCCGCGCCGTCATTAGCGCCAGCATTGCCCACCTCTACATCTGCAAGGATACACTGCATTTATGTACAAAGTACTATTACATTACAGTACTAATACAGGACAATACAATATTGTACAAAAATAATCTTTCATGTTGTTTTGAGTTTTGTTATTTTGACATTTGTCATAAGGCGATTTCGTATTTTATTAAAAATGTTCGCGTAAATCCGTAAATCCGCGTAACTCTCAAGTCACGTATTACGATATCGAAATTCGATTTAATGCAAATTAATCAGAATTAAGATATTTTGTGACATAGAAACTTATCGACTTAATTCTAAAATCGTTACTAAGCTTTGTGAGTGAAAAGTGATTTGGGATTATGTCATTGCTCTTATTATGATTGAATTTTATTTATTATTTGTTTAGTCCGGTCAAAATAGTCGAAACAATAGTGGTAGGTTCACAATAGATCACATAGAGCCTCTGTGCATAGACTAATATCTGTGGCTCTAGAGCTATAGAGCGATACACTAGAGCGGAAAGTTGGTACAGATCTTAGGGACATTATTACAAACTAGCGGCTGTCCGCGACTTCGTCTGCCTGGACTTTTTTTAGTTAAAACATACACCATACTTTAAGTCAGACTCTCAGAAATACAACTGTGAAGACCGCATCCAATTTGGTGCAGTAGTTTTTGCGTGATGCGCTCACAAACATAAAGACAGACAGACAAAAATTCTAAAAATGATTGTTTTGGCTTCTAATATAATTTTCAAGACCCTTCGCATTTAAAGATATCGGCCTGTGACAATGTTATTATAAGTAATAGATAAATAACGATAGGGTCCCCATGAACTCCACATCTACTAAAAAGTTATCCAAGTTATTTTTCCGGTGACTTTCTTCTTCTTCCAACTATGGTTAACTTTAGTAGGCAATGTAGGCATATCTCTAGGCATAGATTATTGATATGAAGCAATCAAAGTTTGTTAAATAAAAATATTATTAAAGTATTATTATAAACTATTTCCAAAGGTAATACACGTCATCATTGTTATGTTCTAAACAATAGAAATGCCAATCTATACAGCAATCTGTAGTACAATAGAAAATAGTTACGCACTACGTAAAGGAAAACAATTTTGTTTTAAATTGGGATTACTGTTGTTAGACGTTTATCAGAACACCTGTAATCATTGTTTTCTAAGAATTTTCATGGTTCTGTCAATGAGGCGATCCTTAGTAAACATTGAATGTAGTGTTCGTTACATATTCAATGAAATGATTGGAAGGAAATACATATTTTTAATATATTTCCCAAATATTTAATATAATTATCGTGTTACCTGGCGGAAACAGTCGGTTATGTAATGTTAAGTAAAGTAATGTACATACTTTTTTGTGTTATTTTGATGTCATTCATTCCCTACCTAGAATGGTCTACATTGAATAAACCGCAATATATAACAATCCTCAATACCTATGTCCGGCCACACAACAGATTGTTAATATATGCAAGCTCTATACACCGCCTACCCGCTCGCCAATTGCACAAAAGGCGAATAAATGCAAAATTTACATTTTAGTATTAAATACTCAAACCCAATGATGTGAAACACCTTGCGCCTATAACCAACTATATACTCTAGCAAGTTTCAAGAAGCTCTATTGCGCAGTGGTTTAGCACCTGGCCCAGCGATGCAGAGGTTAAGCAACATTCGCAAGGGTCGGTCACGGGATGGGTGACCAAAAATTTAGTATCTCGAGCTCCTCTTTGTTTCGGAAGGCACGTTAAGCCGTTGGTCCCGGGTGCATTTACAGTCGTTAAACCCACCAATCCGCATTGGTCCTGCTTGGTGGGTTACGGCCCATCCTCCTTATCCACCCATAAGGGAGGTATAAAAATGGCGGATGGTCAAGTTTCGCAGAAGGGACATTATCAGAAGCTACGAATCATCAGAAGTATAAGACCGTGCAACAAAGCCAAGCAACGACATTTCTCATATATTAACTATGTTCACAAACATGAAAATTATTTTACAAAACTTTAGCGAAATAGTGAAAATAAAATGAATTTGAAAAAAAACTGGAATCAAATTTTTATGTAAATTAGTTTTTGTGTAATAATTGCCGTCGGAAAATAAGAAAAATGTAAAGAAATGTATTCATCGTTTCCTTATTAATTATTTAAAGCGTTTGTCTTAATAGTAATCGGAAACCCTATTCCGTGTTTAATTAAGAAAGACAATTTATTCAACAAGAGTTGACGAGCGGTAGGTAGGTATTTTTGTATTCCACGCAAATAAAAATTCCTATTGATTGGTTAAATTGCTGTCTATATTTATGAAATTGACGCCCGACTGTTAAACGTTTAGACTCAAGTGGCGGGCAATTTCGAGATCCATCTGCTCAAAGATATAATAGTACCTACCTTTACACATATACATAAGTACACACATTAAGGCAATACAGTGGTTCATTCAAGTACATTTTTTGAGTTGCACGGAAGTGTACGAAATCGTTAAGTACTAAAAGTCGCTACACTTGGATGTCACAAATTATGACTATCAGTAATTTTTAATGTCCCCACTGCTGGGGCACAGGCCTTCCTTATGGGTGGATAAGGAGGATGGGCCATGACCCGCGGCCCCAATGCGGATTGGTGGGTGCTAACGACAGCAAATGCAGCCGGGGACCAACGGCTTAACGTGCCTTCCGAAGCACGGAGAAGCTCGTGATAGTAAATTTTTGGTCACCCATCCCATGACCGACCCTCGCGAAATTTGCTTAACCTCCGCAATCGCTGGGCCAGGCGCTATACCACTGCGCCACCGAGCTTCTTACAAATAATACTACTCAAAAAGATGAAAATTAGGATGTTTTACTGCAGCCATATTTTTCACGAATTTACAGACTCAACACTAGATACTTAATGATGTGTCCAGGTATTATGTTCTTTTGTCCGTACCATACCTCCGTTTCGTGTCAGCGTCGCGATCCAAAAACTCTAGACGCAACGTTAAATATCCCGTATCTCCTTAACGTTGCTGCGATCATCGCGTGTTCATTTCGTTCCACCATGTCGTCGACTGTGGAAGTCTATGAGAATTTAACCGAACCCAGCCAAACCAAATAAACTTTAATAGAGCATCCATTTTCTTTTTCATTTTCGTCGACACTGCACTTCATTTCAATAGACAGTTCCTCTCATGCCTCTTGCTTTATATTTTTATTATAATAGTTCCTGTTTCCGGGGTCCCACATCAAAACTTCCCTGGCCCTATATCCATCGATAAGCTTTAAGATGTTATCGTTATCACATTGCATTTTTCAAATTTGTTGCGGATTCGGGCAAAGACAGAGGGTCGCCGCGATTGCGTCTGGCATCGCGACTGGCGCCTACACCGTATGGTATTGCTTTTGAACGGGGAGAAAAAACCCACTCGCGTTGGATCGGAGCGTACTTGTCCTGTATCCGTATCGTGACGTCGTATCGTACCAAACGGGCGTCCAAACTAAACGACGATAATTGATAAAATCAACATTTTGACAGGTCAGAAATGGGCGCACTTCTTTATATTCTTGAAATACATCGTTTTACGTTATGGTTCAGTGAAATTGCTCGTACTTCAAATGGCAAACAGGGTTAAAGTTTAGGTAAGAGTAATTAAACCTTAATGATAGTACCTACAATGAAAACAATTAGCTAACAAAGATATGAGATTGAAATACCTACCCTAATAGCACTATTACATTAGGTAATTTAGCCAAATTTGGGACCCTATTTTGGGGCCGCGGCAACTGGGCGAATTGGACTTTGTTTATGTCTAATGTAAATAAGCAAAGTTCAATTCGCCCATACTTTCGTAAGGAAAGCGGGTAAACGACTTCAGTAGCTCTTCATGAGTTGATGCAAACTGTTTTCGCTACCGTAAACTATCGGATATACTACTCACAGTCAATGCGAGTGAAAGAGAGAAAACGATAGTTTACAGTAGTGAAAACAGTTTGCATCAACTCATGGTAGGGCCTCAGTAATAGCGCCATCACGTCAATATTAAAGGTTGAACCGAAGTTGAACCGAAGTTTATCTTAAAGAATTATTATGGAACCACTATTCACAAATGCTCCTTGCACTCACGATCATAAATTGCAAGATCAGTAAGAATAAGGAATATGTTAAAATTATGTAGTTATCAACGAATTCAGTAAATATATGTAAAATTGATGAACTATAAATAATGTTTATCAGTGGCGTACACAAAACTTATCATCCGCTGATAAAACGGCTTATGCACCTGAAGTTCAGATAACTATCGACATACAATACAGTAGTCGAAAGCCCGCATATCATGCAAATTCAATAAAACTGGACCACTTTATCTATCCTTCATGAATTGTATGAGTATCGTCGCGCGCGCATCTAGGCCGCGGAACAATAAGACAGATCTCACACTGTCCCGCATCACACAGACAATGCATCATGTGGCATTGTATATATCGTAGGATATTCGTACAAATCGGATCTCCACAAAAGTCAACAAACAAAATAAATCTTTTAACCTCAACTTTTTTTTTAATTTTAAGGAGTTGTAGAATTTTATCACTTACAAAAACTTTGAAAATTTTTTAAAATAATATTTAGATATTAAATTAATCAAAATGACTGAATGTAACCGTTTTTGACCGTTGATGACCGTTTTTTTATCAATTTGACTGTAAATGACAGTCAGTCCAATTCAGTCACTTTGGGCATTTTCCACACTAGCCATTGTTTTGGGTAATGTTTTTTCTATACTACTCTGTGTAGTTCTGAACTACACAGGTGGCCGGGCGCGCCTCCCATTTTGAAAACCCCTGCTCTAAGGCATAACGTAACGACATGCGCGGTGGGGTACGTAGAGTGTTTTTCATCTAAAGATCAAAATGTGAGAACTAATCTACGAGAGGTCGTCTTTGCAATCAATAGTATAATAACAATAATAAAAACCGCCCAGTTTTTACTACACCGGTTTTTAAATATTTAGTACATATTCAAAAAATAAAGTGATGTTATAAAAATAATATAATCAAAACATTACAGTAAACAGGGAATGAACTGAAAAAATCTACTCATTTGAAAGAAAACTTAAAAATGAAATGTCACATTCCGAATTTGTTATCGGATTATAGTTTCGAATAACTTTAAACTATTTAATATCAGTTTGTTATCAGAAATCAAATCGATCAATTAGAATTAGCTAATAAAGATAAGCGTCTTTAATAGACTATGCCCCAACATCTTTTCCATTTTAATGTGCTCAATTTGGGTATTAAGGATAATACCTAATAGATACTCTCTCTCTCTCACTTAAATCCTGTCCCTGGCTTCAATAATTTCAATCAATACGCAGTGAAAATTCAAAATACTAGTAGGTGTGCAAATCAATTAAATTTAAAAGTTCATGAGAATTTGTAAGAAGGAGGCATTAAAGGGTGTTTGTTATCTTGTTCCTAGGGTTAAACGATGTTTATTTAACAATTAAAAATGTTAAATAAACATCGTTTCAAAACAAATCTGACAGATAGTGAGAACACAAGCACGGTAATAATATCTTTATTACCGTAACACAATTCTGTCAAAATGTTAATATTTGACAATGTTGGCTTAACAATTCAATGCAGTGTAAGCGGTAACATTAAAGTTAATGTCAATCTTAAGTGGTTTGATAGAGAGTCACCGGTTAATAACTTAACTATTATACAACGATTATAATCGATCGTTAGGTTAAGATGTCTGAAAAGTTGATAAGCGAGGATGATTAATTTGTCTAGTCAAAAACTTGACACGATCTTATCAAGACAAGGTGTGAAATGACAAAGTCATTATTTTCGAAGCAAATATTTAAGAGTTGTAAAAGAAAAAAACTATTTTAATTCTGGCAAACTTCATGACAGTCGATTATAATACCTTTTAGGAGTAATAAAATAGTGATCTTAAAGGTGGCACTTTTCAATCTAGATTATTAGAAAGACAATTGAAGAATAATGAAAAAATAAATGTATTTACACCTGGATAAATAAATAAGTTACAAAATGTTATTCCTACAAACATAGATTAATGATAATTATTAATGACTTCACTAATACCTTATTTAAACAGCTATTAATTTCACGTTAATTAAGTACTACGTTAACATTCGCCCGAAATCTATTTTTTTTTAACTACGAAATCTGATTACTCTTGACTATGTTATCTTCTTAAAATATGCGGTTTCTATAATAATAAATAATAAAAATCTTTATTTCCGTAAAAATTTTACAGTAGTACATATTTCTAGCCCCCACACTAGGCGTAGCCTGTCCTGTGGGGAAAGTTCTGTACTATGAGAGTTGATTATTTTGCCAAGAGACTTCGTCACCGTATCTTATTTTTAGGATTCTTTCCATTATTCATATACAGGGTTATTTGTAAAACACCAACAACCTCGAAGGAATGGATTACTAACATCATAAACAACAAAGTTTTATCTACAACGTTCCGAAAAAGACAAAAGAAAAAAGAAAAACCTCCTTCAAAAAAACCTTAAAAAAATTGCTGTAAAAAAACAGCTTCAAAAACAGCAGCTCTAAAAAGCAAGAAATAATATTTAAATCTGCATAATTACTATTCAAGTACCTACGCATATCTGATATTAAAAAACGTCTTTTGAAGTCGGGTGGGGCTAAAGATATTTTTCTTTTTTAATCATTATCGTGGTTTCTCTTTCTCAATTTGATTTTTTAATTCTTAAAGCCCCACCCGACTTCATAAGACGTTTTTTTAATATCAGATATGCGTAGGTACTTGAATAGTAATTATGCAGATTTAAATATTATTTCTTGCTTTTTAGAGCTGCTGTTTTTTGAAGCTGTTTTTTTACAGCAATTTTTTTAAGGTTTTTTTGAAGGAGGTTTTTCTTTTTAATTTTTAAAAGTTTTTTTATTTTTAACTTTTTTGTGGTAGGTATGTATAAGTAAATGTTAGCGATGATATAAATATATTTTTTTCATATTTCACACATTTGAATGGTATAATACGCCTAGTAACTCAATATCCACTTTTCGCACTGTTAATAAGCAAGGGTCAGACATGGGGTAGGTGACCAAAGTGTATTATCTCGAGCTCCTCCGTGCTTCAGAAGACACGTTAAGCCGTTAGTTCCAGCTACATTTGCACATTAACACCCACCAATCCGCATTGGGCCCGCGCGGTGGGTTATGGTCCATCCTATTCATCAGCCCATAAGTAAGGCTTGTATCCCAGCCCCAGTAGTGACAATAAAAATGGCTGATGCGAAACCTTCCAATACCGTAGAGTAATCACTAATACACTATCATATTTGATTTTGAAGAGTTCTCTTGTGTATCTTCGAAGTCCAAGGTCCAATGTGCAGGAAATTTTAATGAAAACACCCTTAAAGTATCCCCTTTCTAACAAAACAAGAATTATCTCAATCGGTTTATAAACAAAGAAGTTATGTCTGAAGATCCGTTGAAACTCGTGCAAAAGTTACCTAAAAAATTACAGTATTTTCAGGATTACTCGAAAACCACTAAACCGATTTAAAATTTAAAAAAATGGGACCACCTGGGGAACAAACCTAATAAAGTGGCGTTTGAATCATGTCAATCGGTTCAGCCGTTCTCGAGTAATCGGTGGACATACATAAAAAAAAAAAAAAAAAAAAAAAAAACAAATAAACAGACGAACATAGAACCTCCTCCTTTTTTTGAAGTCGGTTAAAAACGACTTTTCTTACAAAACTCGATCGTCTGTTCGGATATTTGTATTGGTAAGTCTTTTTTATTTTTGTTTCTTTTTTCGGAAAAGTCGCAGAACAAACGATTTTATTTTTGATGTTAGTAATTTACTCCTACGAGGTTGTTGGGGAAATAGCAAATAGCCCTGTAACTTTACAATCGTATGACAATGAATTTGGCGGAATGTCAAAAGTTTACATACTTATATGTATATCAATACTTATATAATGCTAATCCAAAACTATAGGTATTTATTTACAGTAAGATTTAAATCTGTCTTTAAATAATTAAAGATTATGAATATCTCTATATTTACCTCAATTTTTGTTTTGACCAACTAATCTTTCAAATTCAAATTCGAAATTTATTTGAAAATATGCTCACAATAATTCTAATAAGTACTCGAAATTGGAGGCACATATACTGTGCCACAAATTTTGATTACCTATTAGAAATATTTAGTGTATCCTGACACATTGTTGGCTAGACCTATTTAAACATTATGTTATATCTAAAAATCCATTGGAAACAAGAAAAAGACCATAATTTAACAGAAAAACGGCTATGGAGAAGGTAATCAGTTACGTTACGTCACAAAATTGATCGCTACAATTAATTTGTAACAATAGTATCTGATAGCATTGGAATTAACTAATTTAGATAAGAGGTCGTTCCGTGCTTAATGCAATACACTAATGTCAATGTAAAACATTCATTTAAAATTAAGCACATTTAAGGATGCATGTGACATTAATCAAAAGATGACGTTAAAATATCTATACTATAAATGCGAAAGTCTATCTATTCATTAGGTACTTTGTATTCACGGCAAAAAAGACACACTTTTTTTTTTAATTCTGATGGTATTTGTTGTAATACAAGCTACGTTATAGTTTTGTTGTAAAAGTGAAGCTATATAAAAACACATGTTCCCACACTTGTTTTTAATTAACACATTCTCCATTTGATGTAAAGGTGTTCAATCTAATACACAAAGTTGTATTATTAATTAACCATTTAATTAACAATAAAACTTTATACGGTATAAAGTTGTAATGTTAATTAAATAGATCTTACATATTATATAAAAACAGCATTTAAATTTTAAATGATTAGATAATGTCTCTTTATCTTTTGTATTTTCAAATCCTGTTAACTATAATTACTGCCGAAATGTTTCCTAAATTGTTATTACTTGTATGTTTTTCAGTTATCATAAAAATAATAATAATATGATTATTAATTATTAATAAATAAATAAACCAAATTATTTAATACTCACTTGTGGTTTTAGCCGCCATTTTTTCTAAATATCACAGATAATACAAAATATTTTTTGAATAAAAAACACGCGACTGTAACGCACTACACACCGCTCGCTCGTCTCGTAGTTACTACGGTTTGATTGCTACGAACCGGCTTGCTCCAAAAATATATACTAATAGGATACCTATTATTTTTTATCAATTCAACACGAGGGTGCAGAAATACGCGAGCGTGTTTTGTTTTATAAATGGCGCGTGCGACTCGCGCTAAATCTGAACTGAGAATGGTTAAAATCCGGGAGTTATTTTGTCATCAGGGCGCATTACGATTGCTGCAAACGCTGTTGATAGTGGTAGATTAGATGCAGATTAATTTGCACTTTGTGAGTTAAGCTATGGACAGGTTGTTTTTTTTTACAAAAGTTATGGAGTCGCCGATTCCATAGTGCCTTTTGGCTTAATTTTAAAAAAATTGACACTTTACAGAGGCGTACGTGATCACTTGAAAGAGGTTTTTCAATATTATTCAGGTTTCAACTACACCATGTGTGTTTAATCATAAGAATATGTGTAAATTATAAGTTTAGCATATCCTATGGGTTCTTTTTCCTAAGCCTTCTTATTACAGGCATGTGCAAGAACTTTAAATAATATAAGTTCTTGGGCATATGTCAAGTGCTGTACACGTATGAAGTGCTATTACAAGTGCTGTACATAATATCTCTACTCATTTCTTTTCTTTACATTCATTTTCCAAATGTGTAATAATATATTTAAATTCATATATCAAGCAACATGTTTAATACCTATTACATAAATTCATGTTGCTCAATTAAATTTTTCGTCTATATACCTAAAAGATACTTAATATCGACACGACAATTATAAATCAATCATCTAAGATATAGGTTTAATCTTAATTCGCACGATATCTTTATTAGGAAGATACATGTACGTACAATTAGCAGCATAGTCCCTATGTAAATGAGCAAACTATCTATTCGTTTTAACGCTAACGCTCCAACTAAAAGTTTAATAATAAGAAATTAACTTTACTACAAAATTATGTTACACAACATGTAACAAAATAATACTTGTTATGGTCACGTAAGAACGGTTTGTTTGATTCTTTCTGAAAGTTGGTTGAATTATAGTACCAAAAATCAAAGTTATACTATGTCGATAAATAACGGCTAAATAAATAAATTCGAATACAAACATAATCCTTGACTTGGTAACAAATTCTGATGCTCACAAACATGCCCCAGGACTATGACACCGCCGGTATACATATACAACATGTTACAAAAATACCCCTAATGTCGAATATGGTATATAGGGACCATCAAACTGATCAACTTTTACTACGGGACCAACTCTGAAATCGCGAAAAAAAATCAGCAGTTTCATACATTTTGATATTTTCGATTTTAATTTTTGTATGAAACAGCTAATATTTTTTTGCGATTTCAGAGTTGGTCCCATAGTAAAAGTTGATCAGTTTGATGGTCCCTATATACCATATTCGGCATTAGGGGTATTTTTGTAACACCTTGTATATACCAGTATACCTTTGACGCAGTAGTAGTAAGTTTGTAGTATAATTTAAGTGATGGCTAGACACTGACTGAGTGATGGCGAAGACACGCGGGCCGAAGTTACGTATAGCAACACAGCTGCCGAAATAAAGTTAGAGTTTTTTTCAGTTGTTCGCTTTAGGACAGATTCGTTTTAAGACAGATTCGTTTTACGGCAGATTCGCTATACGGCAGAAAGACAGTCAACTCGATATAGATAATCTGACTTAAAGCGAGTCTGTCCTAAAGCGAAAAAATTTTATAGTAAGTATTGCCGCAGTCCAGATCTTCGGTCGTGTAACTTCGGCTGTCTAGAAGACACTAAAAACTAACACATAAAAGTATTGTTTAAAGTTCAAATTCATTACTAATTTAATACCTTAAAACTAATATGACGAAAGTTCTGGAATATTTACGTTTTCTTACACAAATAATCACAAAAAACATAACATCGTCGAAGAATGAAACTCATTTCAGTAATTTGCTGGGAATTTCCACTAAATTGGTATTATCACTGTCATTATGGCCCCTACTTGAGCAACTCGAATTCAAATAATTTAAACAGTCGAGTGCAAAGAAAACAAATAGGAGTTAAGGCCTACTAGAAAGTCACATTGTAAAAGCGACAGCGAATTTTGCCATGGAGGCATGGTTTGGATTTGACGTTTCAAATGTTATATACAATCGCTTTCCCGTTCTCGTTCACTTTCATCTGACGCATTCAATAGCGCACGCAGACCGTGCGCTATCGCTTACATCTTGCGTTTAGCGCATGCAATATCGCCAAGCTATGCATGCAAGCATGCTATCGCAAGCTTTTCTCTTCTCAAAAAAGCGTCAAATTATGGCAGAAAGTTGATGAAAGCGCGCGGTTTGGAGGCCAACAATATTGCATGAGTTTGTTTTTTGTTGCTTGTTTGTTTGATGTATTGTAAGTTTGACTTGAAAGTTGAATAGAAAGTTGAAGCTACTCGGTGAAGGAAGACAGACCATATAGTTGGCGAAAATATATTTCACCCCCATACATTTTTATTATAGGAAGGGCATGGTTTTAATTTACGCATTTTACAAATTATTTTCATATAAGTTTATAGCATGTATAGAGCTTCGGCCAAGTACACTTAATCTCAAAAATTAAAAATATAACAAAATATGTTTTTACTTGAATGTAGAAAACGTAATTTTCTTGTAAACTACGATAGTTTCTTAACCTTGCTTTTGACAAACAAAAAATTCATAACGAGTTCAGTTTTCATAATCATTTCAATAAGCCGTTTTCCTTTCAATAGTTATGTAAGTAAGTACTTATTTCTTTTATATTCAAACAATTTATTGTCAAATTGAATTTCAATGAGAACGCAAAAAACCTTTTTATTAATTAATGAATCAGCGATAGTAGTGACTCGGACAAATCTATTATTAAGGCGTTTTTTTTGTGTGTGCGCAAAAAAAGTGCACCAACGTCGAAGGTGATATCGTAACAACAAAATAAAGGGCGGAAGCAGCAATTATTTCGGATATCGCGAGTTACAAATGACTTACGTTACGCTCGACGAAAATGTTCTCAAGAATAGAATCGAATATCGTAGACCGAAACGCAAGATGACCGATAAAACGTTTAGTTTTTGTTTGATTGTTTTTTATAGGAAAATACAAAGAAACAATATAATTACAATATGGAAATACGCTACTTTATAATAAATATGCAAACACATATTATGTATAGAATGCATAGTAATCAAGAACTTTATCCGTCATATTTTATGACACAATGATAGCCCGATTGGCAAATGATTAGTACAGATGAAATATTCATATGTCATTCAGTCAGTTTGCTTATCACAAATATTTATCATTAGTGAGCTGCAGACCTCTTTTAATATTTCCGCCTTTTGAAAAAATTCGAAAAACTTAACCAACAATTTTTGTTTATAATAATTATCGAATCGGTTGAGAAATGAACAGACAGACGGATGTGTCTGTTCTCCTTGAAAACAATTTTTCCCAAGCTGAAACATTAAAAGCATTTTTGCCCAAGCTGAAACAGAGACGCTTTGCGCTCGCTCGGTCAATTAAGACAACCACCCTTATTCACAAACATTACTATGACAGTGTCTGCGAATGCACAGCAACCTCAACTACCAATCTCATGTAATACGTAAACCAAACGAACCAATTACAGTGCCCTATTTCAACGCAGTGCGTTCGCATAGGCAAGGGTCGTTTGAGTATTGTTCTTGAATACGGGTGTATAATATTTGGCATTAGTATTGGACTGATTTTGGCATTTATTTCATGAAACAAATGCCTAATATCAGACAAAACTAAAGTTTTATTAGCGAAACCTAACTTTGACGTAACTGGCCACTTGTCAACACAGGGTGTGAATGATCCCTTTATAAACGGACAAACAACTAGAATAAATAACAGACTCCGGATGTCTCGTCAATAGATGTATGACACGGAAAAACAATGCTTAATTACATTAATTAAACATATCCCTATTCCTGTTTGGAGTACCGATCAAGAATTAACTGAGACGTGACTTGAGAATAAAGCTGCACATTATTAATTAACAAATCACCTATATTATGGTATAAGCACGTATATACCTAGGCCTCTCCCAAGGATCTAAACGACGACAATCATCTTCGACGCTTCCCGCGACATGAAAAAATGGACAACATTTCATTTTGAGAAAGACCATTAAAATTAGAAAACCATTTCGAGATTTTAGTGTTCTAAGATCATATATTTATTTTCAGAATTTGTAGACCAGTATTTTTCACGTTGATTAAAAAAAACTTAAATCTAGTCCGAATTGAGTAAGACAGGCATTTTGAGGTGAGCTCAGAGGTGAGTCTCTTTATTCAATAAAATCAATTTCTAAATTTGACAGTTGGTTACAACTTACAGAAATCCCACTACCATGCCACATCACTATCGAAATCATTGCGACATCCATGATGACATATGGTCACAGTTGTACCCTATTATTTTATCTATCTGACGTAGAGAAACCTTTATTTTATACAAGGTGTTACAAAAGTACCCCTAATGCCGAATATGGTAGATAGGGACCATCAAACTGAACAACTTTTACTATGGGGCCAACTCTGAAATCGCGAAAAAAAAATCAGCTGTTTCATACATTTTGATATTTTCGATTTTAATTTTTGTATGAAACAGCTGATTTTTTTTTCGCGATTTCAAAGTTGGTCCCATAGTAAAAGTTGTTCAGTTTGATGGTCCCTATCTACCATATTCGGCATTAGGGGTACTTTTGTAACACCTTGTATATCATTAAATCGATGTAGACAAAGTTTTTTGTCGAGTTCATCATGATACGCAAACAGATCGTCGCATTACATTTCACGCACAGAGTTTTTCCGAATTCCCGCGACCTTCATCGGAACATTGGTCCACCTTGCCTGGGTTTAAACAACAGGTGGGTGTTCTAAAATTACCCTATTTTTTTATCTATCTGACGTAGAGAAACCTTTATTTTATATATCATTAAATCGATGTAGACAAAGTTTTTTGTCGAGTTCATCATGATACGCAAACAGATCGTCGCATTACATTTCACGCACAGAGTTTTTCCGAATTCCCGCGACCTTCATCGGAACAGGTGGGTGTTCTAAAATTGTTGTAGGACACTAATTCGGCACCTACTATGGAAAGGAGTACTAAATTGATTTAAAAGCAAATAGTTGTGATCATGATCATATGTCATTTATTAAGAACAAGATTAATAATAATTTAAAGACGGTTATATAGTATTAATATAGAACTAGGGCGGAAGCTAGTTTATAAAATTCAGAATTGGGTCGAGAGATATTAGTATCCCGTTCCCGTTCTTACTTTACCCCTAAGGGGTTGATTATCGGAAAATTGCAAAGTATGTGTTTGCTTTTTTAGAAGTACTCCTGCAAAGTCTGAAGTCAAAACGTTTGTTTTATATTATATTCCCATAAAATTTGAATCCCCATTTCACCCCTTTAGTGGTTGAATCATGTCCACAGTGTTGGACTTCAAAATAAATGTCATTTTCGCAATCAACATCTCATAAGTAAGTAAGTAAGCATTTATTTGGGTAAGCACATAAAACCAGAAAAACGACATCTATATAAATTTTAGATTTATTTACCCCAATTCACCCCCTTAAGGGTTGATATTCCAGCAATACTAATATACGTTGCGTTACTTGCCAACTATAAGCCTAAATAATAAACTCAGTGGTTTTTAATTCGAAAATGAAGGATTTTTTATACGCAACTTCATCCCTCTTTTCAAAAACGGGTAAAATTTCAAAAACGCTGAGACACATAAACATGAATTTTTAATCGTCAGCTAAACAAAACTAGCTTCAAAACTGAGGGACTTTTATACAAATTTTCATCCCCTATTTCATCCTCTTAGGGGGTAAATTTGAGAAATCCTTTCTTAGTGCCTCTTAGACCTCATAAGGAACCTACGTTCCAAATTTGGAATCTCTAGAGACCCACCGGTTTGGGCTGTGCGTTGATATGTCAGTCCCTCACTCAGTTTCTTCTTTATAATACATATAATATAGATTGGCAAGTCACTGCATCCACCTAAAACTAATATGCTATTCTCAGTATAACATAACATTTTCATGGATAATAAAAAAGCTTAGTAATTGAGAAAACACGTAAGCAAACAATACGCAAAATTACTAGTAATTATTTTGTCATAATTATCTCTAACAATGCCGACTACGTTATTTCACATTTTAATTAAGTATATCCTCATACCGTGTAAAGCATAGGGTTGGATAAGAAAAAATACTAATTAACAAAATTAACTTGAGCTTATGGCTCAAATTATAGTTTTAGTTTTCCAAAATAAAGTATTACCGTATCATTAAAAAATAATAGAATTCATTCTAACTTGAACCCAACTAGAAAAATCGTAGATTTTGTACAGAAAGTAAATAATAGGTAGGTACGTAGAGGTGGGGGGGTGGTGGGAGGGGATCTCTCGCTGCCCAGCGTCGTCAATGCGATGCTGAGCAGTGACAGATCATGGCAAGCGGTGGTCTCCTTCTGTGAGGATGTCATCCTCCAGAAGCAGATAGCGAAAAGGACTGCGAAGAGGACGCTCATGCGGCTCTTCTCCGCCGCAGACGGACGGGGGACGTACGTACCCCTGCTCACCTTGGGGGGAGGGCGATGCGTAAATGCATTTTCTTCGTTATCAAAAGGTAGCACCATAAATTAAAAAGGTACCTATACTATAAAAGAATAGCGATGTTATACACAATATAAAGTCGGCGCTCATTTGTTTCAATTATCAAGTTGCAGTCGTTAAGTTGTAACTCATAATCATAAAATGACTTAAAGTATCACCGCTATTATCATGCCTTGATAATACGAGCTACTGTCGAGACATGACTGCAGGATATATACGTCTCCACTAGCACTCATTTGTTATTATAATTCTTGTTTTTAAAAGTGTCAAAAATTTTAAGTAATTATCTTTATCTGCATTATATAGTTATAATTATCTATATCTAGTAATATTTCAAAACTCTAACTTCTATTGTTAAAGAGAAATGCAATTTTAAAAGTGTGGTATTAATTTTTGAAGGCCAGTGTATTATGAACTTATGCTATCATATCTATTATGCTAATATGATGGCATAACCTCCTTATACAATACGAAGGACCATATTCACAATGGAAACTGTATCAAAACTCTTTAGTCTAACTCGAGGCATTGTTAAGATTTCTCAGAATGTATACGTAGTTGCAATTATAAAACAATTCATATGGCGGAAACGCTATGATAATAGCAAAATGCGCATCTAGAACATAATATGTGACCACCATAGGCGAAATAAGAAAATAATTGATGCCACTGTGTAAAGCGGTGACAATGCATTAAAATATGACTTGATAATGATGCTTGACAAACAATTATGATCAAATCGTTTTTGTTGTTTGCTAGAAGTCCTTTTTTTCATAAGGGTGGCTTAGAAGCTTATCATTATCAACAAGCGAATCACATGGCTTTAAAAAAAAAGAAAAAGCTCCTTCAAAAAATCAGAAAATAAAAACAAAAACAGCTTCAAAATTAAATACCTCTAAAAAGCAAGAAATAATATTTAAATCATTAGATACGCATATAAATTTTAATAAAACACGACAACAAGACAGTACAATTTTACTATCTGTCATGTTGCAGTGCGGACTAGATCAGGTCAAAATTCCGACGTATGCGTAGACTACAGTCTACACATGACTATTTCTCATTTTAGACGTATATCACAAGGTTTTCCGTAACCAACCAAGAACCTAATGTAATATTTCTTAGTATAATGTTTTATTGCAATTTATTAAACAAATCGACAATAATATAAATAATATTAGAAAAAATACTAGAAAAAAGCGACTCACCCGTAGCACCTCAGACGGGACTCGAACCCGCACCCTTGGGATTCCGGCCCAATGCACCAATTATGCTACCGAGTCGCTCGGTGAGGTGTGAGGTGCTGAGGTGCTACGGGTGAGTCGATTTTTTCTAGTATTTTTTCTAATATTATTTATCTTAATATAAAAAAAGCATTGTGGATGCGAAAAAATCTAAATTTAATAAATCGACAATAAAATTAAGCATGTACTTAAACGACAACAATAGTGGCCTATTTGACTAAGATATAATTTATGCGAAAACTGGTTTTATTTCCGTCGCAGATTTTTTCTACGATGTTTCAATAATGTGCCTAGGTGCGTCTACAATTTTCAGTCAGAATAAAATCTTGAAATACATTCTTTAGTGTACCTCCCCTACATGTAAAGTGGGGTTGAAAAACATTTTTTCTCTTCAATCATTTAGTGTGCGGTATAGTTCAATAGGTCTTTTCTTCAAATATAGACGATTAAAAACCACTTTTCGATTCAGGGATTCGTTTGAGAAATATTAATCTTTAAAGTGCAAAATTTTGTTAGAGTCAAGTGTCCCCTCTACTCTACCAGGTAAATAGTTGCTTTTGGATACGTGAAAAAATTTAACAGAGTAGGTACACTCGGCGAGCCCCAAAGAACCCCGTTGATTGCCCCGGGTATGCATAAAAAGCATTATCTCTACTATAAAAAAGGATAGAGTACATTAATGAAGTTAAATGGAATTTTCACAGCGTGCAATAAAAGAATAGCTACCTACGTAATTGTTTGTCTTAATCAACTGAAACGTCGTAAAGTGAAACTTCAGCTACCGTTAATCACTCCACTTATCTAAAGAATACATAACTGTGTTATCAGATGATCGTTAAAATAGCAAGTCGCGTATCTTTGATAATGATAACGATGCAAGAAGGCGGTATGTTCGTGATGTAATATTTGCTAGCGATAAGGTCCGAAGGCGCCGGCGCTCTTACTTTCATGGTGTTTCGACTGCAAACATTTTTCTTGGCGTCTGAAGGTCGGTGCTTGTATAACTTAATGAAGCCACGCTGGGCTTTTTATTACAAATTCTTAAAAGAGCAGCGAAATGGACGCTGAGGTAGACGGAGACAAAGCCGTCTTTAACCTATTTGAGGCCCTGGGCACATTTGGGCAGACACCTTTGATCTTGACTTAAATAATTTATCTAAACATGCCGAAATCAGGTAGGCCCTCAGATCAGAAAGCCTGATATTGGAGCAAGAGTAGGATAGCTATGCGCATATTGCGCATGCAAAAGCTAGTAAGCAAGTAGTACCTATTTGTAGTCAGTAATTATTGTTTAAGTTTTCGAAATACCTAAATATGTTTTATATGTTTTTTGGTAATAAGCATCTGTTATCATTTAGCGATCTGGCAGGAACTAGGGCCCCCGGGCACATGCCCAGAGTGCCCAGTGGGAAAGATGGGCCTGGACGGAGATAGATTTCCTTAAGTGAAAAAATGTTTTTTTTTCTCTGTACGGAAGTTAGTCACTTCTGTCGCATTGTAGTAGCTTTTTTATGACACCCCTAAGCTTAGGTTTTGGTGCTTTTCTACTCTGCCACACACACGACTCGAAATTTTAATGTTTTAAAGGTGTCTGTCTACCTTTAGCAAACATTAAAATTTCATCCACTGTGCCAACTCATCGATATGTTCTGCGTGTCAGAAATGGCAAGGATTATCGTAATTAGTTAAAGGAAGGAAGTTCCAGCAAGGAAGCAGGTTATACGACTTTTTAATTTTGACCTGAGGACACCGGAAGAGAAATTGTAATATTAAAATCAATAATCGATTTTAATTTAATATGAATTAAGGCGTATATTTCTGTGTCGCAAAATGTGACCCTACATCATATTTTTAAGAAGGTATTGAACTGAATTGTGTGGCGTTTCCGGCTTTACCATGCATTTAGAGGTAATCTTTGCTGTATTTAACTTTTTATAGCTTAGTATGATTGCGGCTTTGTTCTCCATTAAGCCGGTTCACTAGAACGTTTTCAAAAACTTACTTTACAATACAATAGTAGATTGTACAACAAGTGCATAAAATGGGTTTTATGTACGAGTTATACACTGTGATTTACTTTACTTCGATTGTAAGGAAATTAAACGTAAATATTGTAAAACAATTTCAAATTGCAACACAAAGAAAAAATATGGACTTCCCGCCAATATACCTTTTTTCTTTTTTTTAGGCAGTGGCAACACAGTGACTTAGCATAGATCGTAGTCCATAATGCTCTTGAAATACTTATTTCTTAGAAAACTCATTAATATTGCCTAGTTTTATTAATTTAGTATTATAACATGGATTATGTATAAAAATGAAGAAATAGAATGAAATAACAAGTTTATTTAACGAAGTTTAATTGCGTGTGTGGCTGTTTACCTGACGACCTTTGTCTTAGAGTCTGAGACTTAGACGAAGATCATTTTTTATGCACTCTAGTGCATGAAAAGCGATTTTATGCAGCCGATACCCAACATAAAGACGAACTTTACGAGCATGAGAAGTAAAAAATACATTTCGATAGTGCTAACACCCACCATCCGGCATTGGACCGTCAGTGGTGGGTTATGGCTCATCCTTCCTTCTTATTTACTCGTAAGGAAGACCATCACCAGCAGTGAGGACATAAAATATGACTAATGAACGACAGACCGCATAATAAGTTTCATTAAAAGATCGTTAAATCAAAAATTATCTTATAAATATTTGCTTAGCAATAACATAATTTTCCCTTTACCCCGCATGGAACCTAACCTTCATATTTCTAGGTTAGGCGCCAGACCAGGAAGCCTCGGTGACCCGGCCGGAGACTTTGACCGTTGCGTGCTTAGCATGCCGGGTGCGCGGTGCGCGCGCGCAGCGAGACAAGCGTTAGCGCGACGCTATATGCATTTCATTTAAGCAGGAATTTAAGCATCAATTTCACTAAAATGTCGAGATGAGAGCGAGTGGGTATCGTCCTCAGGTCTTTTGTTAGGTACTTAATAAATGTTGTTCTAGCAAAAAAGAGAGAATTTTGAGTTAATTTGACAGTTCTACATTTTCCGTAGACTATTCTAGTTCAATTCGATATATTTATTGCTTTAAACTGTGTACAATTTTTTGCAGGTTACATTGCAGATTAATAGGTAACAACACATAACGGGCATGCAATATTTATCTTATTAACTAAAACTATACTTAAAACTATACGAAATACATCAGTGTTTACAGTGAAATACATTATTGATAAGCCATTTTTCAGTGTGTATTTAATTTTTGGTGATTGGATGTTACTTTGTCGTTCATAATTTTTTGAACATTTACTCCAGCGTTACCATAACCCGTTATTATATTCCTGTCTTATAAACCCGTAGAGATGACATGGTTGACTTCACAGATACTCATAACATAATTAGACACGGGTTGCCAACTTATAGATAGGTATCACGGTTTGCCACCACTATTTGGAATAATCAGTCATCACATTTACGTCAGCACTTCATCACATTTACGTCACTTCTTTATTCTAGTTGCTGCCATTAAGTAAATCAAATGGTAAACTCATGAACCCGAGACGATACTTATCTGCACCATGCTTCTGTTAATAAGAGCTTAGACCACTCTTGCGCATGATTGATGTCATTTTAACACGAAGCGAAGCAAATAACCACCTACCAATTACTGTAACCAGGATCAAATTAACTATAGCATAACCATCACGACTTGGAAAATTCTGCACTATCGTATTCTATGAATGTAAGAATCATCGACAGTACCTAGTTAATTTCCATGTGGATTATAAATCAGAAACTTAGTTTCCAACACATGTACCTAGAAAATGTCGTCTGATGAAAATTCATTTGTAATTAGTAATCGTATAAACTACGACTTAATCGCGTAATGCAATAAAATTAGATTATATTTTAGCACTATTGATTTCAACCAGATTTCAATGTCAGCTATTGGTTCATAAAATAATTATAATAAATATTCTGGACAAATCACATCATCACCATTCCCAAGCAAAAGTGTCTACGCAAGCAAAGCGAACATATGCCCCCTACCTACCAGGATTCGAACCCAGGACCTTCATTTTAAAAGGCAGGATCGCTCCCACTGCTCCATGCGGTCGTAAACCGCAGTGCAAATTGCAGATTTTTTGCACCTACTTACGTCATGGTATGGAAAATATTTTAGCATCACATTCTTCTAAGGACTGAGAACATATAAAGAGTATAATTTTATAAATGAACCTTATTTATAAGCTAATAAAGAATTAAATGGATACAGTGGTTGTGTGCTAATGTCGAGTTTCTTGGTAGCGCCGTATTAGGCATAAAAAGTTGAGTAAGCACAATGCGACTTCCAAGAATCGAGGAAATATTCATACAATAATCAACTTAACAAATAAATCTACGCGTTTATATGGAAATCAATTAATTGGACTGAACATTTGTTTGGACATCTGTGGAAATTAATTATCTATGAAGTACAAAAGTTAATGGAACATTTTCTGGACTTTGTTTTGCCAAGATTTTGTCAATTGAACTCCAAACGAGCAAAGTTGATCAAATTAAACAATTCAGTTCGTTTTGTCAACATTTAACTTACACGGTTACATGTAACTTAATCAAAAATATCTTTTTGTTTATCTAAAAATATACGCTCGGTACGTATTTTGGTGGTTTCGGTGCAAGGCGCTGCTACATACATACTACAGAAGTTACGCATTCACATGATTTCCTCTTTAATACGCTTCAATAATTACTCAGGTCATTTCGTAAACTTTACATAAGTTATTGATAGCTTGTAGCTACGTAATAGTATCAAATTATGTCGCAGTGTAGTCATCACCTCAGATTTCTATAGGTACGATCGGCAACTCAAGTGCTTTTCCACTTTGCTGAAAAATTCGTGGACGCGCGTAGCGCCCCTGCACGAACTAAATGAATGTTAGTGATAGCGCGGCGGGCAAGCTATTTAGCCTTGAAGTTTGTCACATAATCAATGATTATTTTGTTGATTTTCTATTAATTTTTAACCGACTTCAAAAAAAGGAGGAGGTTCTATGTTCGTCTGTTTATTTGTTTTTTTTGTTACTAGAGTTCAAATAAAGAATTGTATGAAGCAAACAGCAGTAACTTTTTTCGCGATTCCAGGATCCATACAAGAAGTTGTTCACGTACTATCGACAACACTTCCGCTTTACCACTCTTTGCACGCCGAGATTTGCCGGGCCCGTCACTAACATACGTTTAGTTCGTGCAGGGGCGATACGCGCGCTTTCAAATTTTTCTGTATAGTGGTAATGCACGTGAATTGCCGATTGTACTTAATGGTTTCAGATTTTGTCAACAAAAAAATCTGTTGCTTATCAGTATTTCATTTCGTTAAAACTAAATCAGATAAGTAACAAAAATAACGTTGCACTTCTAAGGCCCAAAACTGCCCTTGAGTTATCCAACCAAGCTTTTAGTTCGACAGAAAGACAAATACTCAAGATGTGTCAAGCTAATTGATGTTAGTTCGCGGAATATTTTTTTGGCACTCGGTTAGGTACCTACTTTAGTACTGAGAATTTGTCGCGATCTGTCAATGACCTAGTAAGTACTAGTTCTTTAATGTCATATCAGATTAGCGAGAACTTCTGTAACTTGTAAGTCCTCACCGACCACAAAAGATCCAGATAAATAGACTTTGTACAAATTGTCTTGTTTTCTGGTTAGCGACATTACAGACTTTTTTATTAAAATTTATAGGAAGTGGTAGTGCTCATAACAAGTCAAACGCCAAGGGTTTTTCGGAAAGCAACTGTTTTGTGGGCCACGGCTTCCGCCAGGCCGCTATGATGACAAACTACGGTAACGTTTTTCCAGTTCTTTCGGTACACACAGAATATAATCCTAAAAAGATACTTCTTAAGTAAAAAGGCATTAGTGACTTCATCGTCTCTAGTGGCCATAGGCAGGGGCTTATAGATTATTTTTTTCAGATGAACTGTTGCTCTGGTTATTAAAAAGAAAATACCTAGGTAGGTACTGTTGAAAATAAATAAATAAATATTGTGCACCGTGCGCCGCGCCGATGATCGTAAGAAAGAAGTTTGTTGTTTTATAGAATTGAAAAAAATAATGTTGATTATTTTACACACAAAAACAGGGTAATTTGAGTTCTGAATTAAAAATAAACATCAATTGAATTCCTTGCCGAAAACTATGAAACACGTCATTTTTAACAGCGGGTATTTCCGAACAAAAACTGCACCCCAATAATTATACCACTTCACAAAAAACAAAGACGCAGGTTCATTGTATTTATCTCCGCGCGTATCACTTTGATGTAGCCAAAACATGTACCTACATTACATACATATTTCTAATGAAAGAATGTTCCAGAGTTTTTCTGCGACCGCAGTCACGGATCGTTGACTCCGCCAAGCAAAAATTTCATCCACCAAATTCGTCTCTAATACGCGGGCTTAATTACGAACAACTAATCAAAGATAATCTATTTTGAGTAGTAGTTTTTACTAGAAACAACGCTGAACATATGGGAAAGTTCCCGATCGTACTGAAGTGATGAGCAGATCGTCGGACGTCCCAATTATATAAATAGAAATTCAGGAGAGCCGTCTTAGCCGACGCGTGCCGGTTGCAGTGTTTTAACCTAAAAACATACTCTTTCACTGTGCTAACAAATCGTCGCTAAAATGTCTCAAAAGGACAACGGCTTCTTCAAAAAGTTCCATGAAACTATAAACAATAATATTGACGACGTAACTAGAAATAACTTTGCTAATTTAGAATGCAACTCGAAGCGTGTATCCTACTTGTGCAGTCTTCCCGCTATAAAGAGCTACGATATTACTGGCGATGTGGAGAAATGTCAAACGGGTGGTGATTTTCCAGTGAAAAAAGATTTGGAGAAAGCGCGCCAGTTGAAAGATGTGGGTAATAAAGCGGTGCAGAAAGGGGAATGGGGCAAAGCGCTAGTTTGGTACAGCCAGAGCATGCTTTATATTCCAGCGAAGGAAAGTAAGTATTTTTTTTATATTATGCTGATTGAGTAACCAGACACGTATACAACAAACAAGGGATATCATCAACATTTATCCTCCGTAAGCATATGACGTATATCAAGGCATAAGTATATCAGACAGATATAATTATAGCAAGGCATAGGGATCAAAATTCTCAAAGATATTTGAATTGACTTAAATAATAACAACTAAAACATTACGTTGTATATGTACCTAAATGTTAAACTATTTCTTTATTTTTGGTAATGAACTAATGAATCATTATCTGTTTCATTACTTATTGGTTATTCTACTTAGATAACAGGTGATTTAATTGACAAAAACCGGTTACCTATTCCACAAAGTACAATGTCATCGCAATAATTAATTCATGAGACTATATACTGATTAACAACATCGTACACAAGATGCATTTCATTGACATTTATTTAAAGTTATACGAGCAATTTGATTATCAAAAAAATACGGGTCGAATTGAGTACCTCCCTCCTTTTGAAGTCGGTAACAAATCCTGTCATCCAAGAGTCCAAGACAGAGGTAGATGATCGCATAATCGAGTAAGCTATGAGCAAAATAATTATAATAATAATAATCTCAATCTATAATTATGTTTATGTGCTGAGCAAGTTTAATACGCACCATTTGCATAAGGGTAACGTTCCATAAAAAATGATCATGACATGTTAAACATACATATTTCTATTACAGCAGACGAGTTGGCGATACTTTATGCTAACAGATCAGCAGCTCTGAATCACTTGGAACAGTATGAAGAGACGCTGGCGGACATTAAGCGCTGCTTGTCTCTCGGATATCCGCGCCATCTTAGATATAAGGTCTACGAGCGAAGAGCCAGGACCTTGCTAGTACTGAAGAGGAACAAGGAAGCCGTCACTGCTTTCCAGTAAGTTAGAGATAATCATCCTAATGATGAAGCTGTTTTTCCTATAACTTATAATTTTCTAGACTCAAACAGAGAGTGATTATTGATTATTTACTATCCCACACTTTTCTTGCAGAGATACCATCAGTGCGCTAGATGAAGCAACCAAATTAGAAAAAGAAAAGCGGCAGAAGATGCGGACAGACGCCAAATTGATGTTAGAAATCTTAAACAAAGGTCTTGTTCTAGCTGGAAATCCTAAAGATCCAGAATCATTGAAGAAAACACCTCCTAAACCAAAACTGCCTGGGAAACATAACCCTCAATACCCTGCTGCTTCTGAAGCAATACAGATAGACCAGGACGAAGAACGAGGTAGATTTGCTACAGCCACTAGAGATATTCAAGTCGGAGAAATTTTGCTGGTCGAGAAACCTCATAGTGGCGTTTTACTCGGTGAATATGCGAACACTCATTGTCAACACTGTTTCGTAAAGTAAGAAATTTTCATTGAATACATGTGATGTAAACTTTAAATTAACTTATTGATGGCGATCATTTTTTATGTTTCAGATGCCCGATACCACTACCATGTCCAAAATGTCCTAATGTAATATTCTGCAGCGAAAAATGCTTAGACGCAGCGCAAAAAACATATCACGCGTACGAATGTCACATTCTCTCACTTATTTGGAAGTCTGGATGTTCAATAACGTGCCATATAGCTCTAAGAATGATCACACAAAACAAGAAAGAGTATTTCACAAAAATTTACAATGATCTAGAAAAAACAAGTGAACCTTACAAAACTGATGACTACAGAAATATTTATCATTTAGTCAGTCATGAAAATAAAAGGGATAAATTAGATTTCTTGCACAGAACGCAGATGACAGCTTTTCTAGTAAAATTGCTGGAAATCAGTGGGTACTTTGATGGAAAGCCAAGAGACCAACCGGTCACAATGGATGAACTGAAATCAATGGCAGTAGACGAGAAATATAAGAAAGATGTTGCACTGTTCGGTGCGTTAATACTGAAGAACTTACAAATTCTACAGTTTAACGCTCATGAAGTGTTCGAGTTGCAATGTCCGAAGCCTAAAGTAGGACAAAATATTATCAAGCATGGGGGGAAGTCTGTGTTCTTGGCTGGAGCAGTTTTCTCAACACTTGCCTTGTTTAATCACTGCTGTGATCCCAGTGTAGTCAGGTATTAAAAAAATAGATTTTACCATAGCGTACCTGCACAGAGACTTTTATATTTTTCTACTATTTATTTATATATTTAATTTTTCAGATATTTTTGTGGTTCTAATGTCGTAGTACGGGCAGTCAAAAATATTAAGAAAGGCGAAGAAGTGTCAGAAAACTATGGCCCCATATTCACAACAGTTCCGAGAGAGAAGAGGCAGTCACAGCTTAAAGATCAGTACTGGTTTGACTGCAACTGCATCCCCTGCAAAGAAAACTGGCCGACCTATGAAGAAATGAACGAAAACTATATGCGATTCAAGTTTGTAATCTCTTTTTTTCAGTCGCCTTCAATGCGTTCGCCTATCTTTTATGTAATTGAGATTAAGTGTTTTAATTTTGTACAGTATATCTATAATAGAACCAGTAACCTAGATTGTTACCAATTCCTATCGATTAACATTGGGAAATAATAACAGAAACCCTTTTCCTCATACATAGTTCTTTAACAAAGTCAACAACTAAGCTGACTATTAAATCAGTTGTTTTGCTCACGATATCGCTAAACACAGCGCCTTCAAGCAATCACGTTTTTATCAACTTAGCATGATTTGGCATTCAAAAATTCGATGGTAATTTAAATTAGCCAATTAATAATTGCGTATTTGATTGAATTCAAAAGATTTTTGATGGGTTACACCGCTAACAGGATTGCACAAAAGCATAATTATATCAAAAATATTGTAGTAAAGGCCTTACTAAGACAAAAAGGCATTTTTTTTCTTTTTCGTTGGCAGGTGTGACTCCGACCGACCATGCCCCAACGTGATAGCTGTTCCACATGACTGTAAGGAGTTCATGGTGCAGTGCGGCCTTTGCCAGCAGTACACCAACATCCTCAAAGGACTCAAGTCTTTGCAAGTAAGATACGTTACCTACTTTAGATTGTTATAGGGATGAAGGAAACAGAAAATGTGTAATGATAATAAAAAATCAAAATCAGGAATCCGAGACACAGACACAGGAGAAGACACATGATTTAATAGAGCTGTGCTCTCTGAATTCTATATAAATAAATACCTATGAGTGTTTGTTTTAGTCAATGATCTAATTCGTACAATCAAGTAACATATCGTTACATTTCCGTGTTCATAAATAAAATTATGCGGCCGATGTAAATTGTAAAAGTAATCGAATGTGCCACAGAACAAACAAAAAAATTTTTCCCACTTCTATGTTCTGTGGAGTGAATAAAATGCTTTAAGAGTGAATTGAATATTAGAGTCTATGGTCAAATTAGATTGGACAACATCACATACATTGCTCCGACTGCAAAGTTTAAATAACTAAAGCACTTGTGCTATGGAAACCAGAAACGTCGAAACCACAAACACCCTGATCTGAGACAAGCTGGGGATCGAACACGAGACCTCAGAGATGGCGACACCATGAACCGGAGTACATGACACTCTACCATCAAGCTGCAAACAAACTATCGGACTTAGAAGTATCTGGACTATATGAAAATACACTGAGGTGTGCAAACTCTCGGATGTAAGTCGTCAGACGTCCGATAGCAATCTGGTGCGCTGGATGTCTTATGGCTGTGCACACATTTTCAGTCGCGGCTGTCAGCCGCGTCCGATAGTTTGTTTCCAGCTTTACAATTGATTAGACACAAATAAATACCAGCTGGAGTTACCTAAGAACGTACATTTTCAAAATGATTATTATTGATTTCCTTAAAGATAAAATCTGATTAATACGCGTTATTGTAACAAAAAATTTGCACATAAATGACAAACATTCTTCTGCTAGTTATTGCCGTTTAATTTTGAATAGGAACTTTGATTCTTTGATGCAAATTCTTCCTCGAAAGTTTAATATAAGGGGCCACTTATCTTTTAACTTAAGAATTGCCTATAATATTTAAAAAATACCTAATATCTGAAAAATATAAGAATAAGAATCAAGAATTGCAAAATTTTTGACAACATTTATTTACATTCACTAGGTACCAAAAGTTATATTAATATTATAATTAAACTGCTCTTTTCAATAAGACACTAACTCCTCATATATATTACTTATAAAATAAACAATCAGACTTCCTTAGTACATATATACACCGTACACTATAGTATAACAGAATATAGTGTCGTTTTTAAAGAGATCATCAATATAATCGTCTGTCTCGGGATCCCAAATAAGCCTTTGACCACATTTAATACCTGCTCCCTTCATTTCTAGTATAGTGGTTTGTACCACTATTTTGTACCTGCGAAGAAAGGAAATACTTAAGTTTAGGTGGACCTTGTCGAAAATGTATGAGCAGTAGTCGCACAGACAGCCTTTACTTTTTTTTTTACCATATCAATTCCTAGCCTACGGCATTAGCGAATTTAGGAGTCCCATCTGCTCGACCCTTCAACGAGCATGCTCGCTGTATAGTCGCAAAGGTACACAATAATGTGTTAATTAATAAACCAAAAACATACATTAAAAACAACACCGTCGACTTGATAACCTCCTCCTTTTTTGAAGTCGGTTAAAAATAGCAAATATAGTAAAAGTAAAAGTTTTCAGTTTGATGGTTCGAAGACACGGTTATCCCATTTTTGGTTCATTCATTAATACCCTGTATAAGTCCCTCCAATACCGATTAACTGGTTACGATTACTTTGTCCGACTTCTGTACCGCCAGGGTAGCGTGGGTCCATATTAAGAGGACGCATCGGACATTTCGTGGCAGGGATCTCGATTTTTCTCATCAATTACAAACCATATGAAAATGATATTTGATAACCTGATTATTTATTTCATTGACTTCCATTTTATCAGTTACAGAAACACGATTCGTTAACTTTTTTAACAGAGAAAAATATATCATAGAAACCTTTCTTAAAACAGAGATTTGAATTTTACAGACAAACCTGACCGATTTAAGCCTCTAAATGTTCTTAGTAGATTAGTCTAAACACACACTTCAAAATGCCAGTTGAATTTTTAAAAATATATTACTTTTAAACGAAAATAACCGGTTTGGCGTCGCAAAACTGCTTGCCATGAGTGAGATAGTTAAGTATAATTTACGAGAGTTTGAGCGAGACAGTCGATACGGAAATAGCTTATTGATGCGTCGCCTTAACAATTTCCACTGTGACCTGGATAAGTACAGGTGACAATCATGCTATTCTAATAGTAGACACGAATGATAATCCGCATAAATAAGACTCGAACACTTTCAACATCTATAACGACCATAAAACCAATATTCCAGCCAAAGTGTTAATAGTAGATATATTACCTTTTCATATCCAAGTCTTGAACTCGCTGCCGGACAGCGTTGGCTATAGCTTTGGCCCATCGCGGTGCTTGGTCAGCGCGGTACTGCCGGCCCATCAACTGCTCTTGCATCGTAGATATGATGATTTCGCGCACATTTTGTGCTTGAAACCTAACAAGAAATTATCACGAATTATTCATATTAAATTATTCGTAATGTTGGTAATTAGCGATGGGGCAGTGCGAGTTCACAGCGGTGCCAGCGCGAGTTGTACTGAGCGGCTCCCTCCCGTGCAACATCTCATTTTCAGTGCACACTCCCGCAGTCTATGACGTATTTGCGGAGGGTCATACACAATATTATATCTTTGTGTTGTCCTCAAATGCATCTTGACAACTTTTACTTTACTTTATAACTATTTTTGTCACTTATGAAGCTTTCGTACCTTTGTTGTTTTTGTCGCATGACTTGACTTTTGACATAAATTATTAGATGTTGTACTAATAATTTATGTCAAAAGTTAGTGAAAAAAAAGCAAAAAGCAAGCATACTTTTCTCCAAGTCCTGGTCGCACTTCATATTTGGGAGGAGCTAGAGGTTTTTCAGTCGCAACAGGACTGACTGCAGTTTCACTCGCCGCGCGTCCTTCAGCTATCTCAGTTTCTTCTTCAATTACTGAAAGAAAATTTGAGCTACATAAACAATACAATGTCTTTCTTTGGTTCAAATCACTCAAACTTTAACCGTGTATTCATTAAAAATTAAGAATAGTAGAACAATATTGAGATTAATAGAATCCATTATTGAGTTTAGTTGAGAAGAACGAGTCATGCAGAGCAAGCAGGTACTAAAGTCACCCAAAATTAGTGTGTGATCAAGGTGAATGGTGGTAAAAGAGGCAGAAAAAACTTTTCGATGTTCTGTTCAATGCTATTATTAAAGCCCATTTTTTTTACAGAAGCAAAAAATAGAAACACTTCAATATTTCAGAAAATTTTACATACCATCTTCATCATCAGCCATGACTGCAAAGTGATGTTAATTTTCCTTCAACTGAAAAAAAAACGAAAATTACTATCATGTTCATATAATTATTATGTGATGTTAATGTTACTTCAACTAAAGAAAAAAAAACTATCTTAATCATATAATTATTTTTTAAATATAAATCAACATTAAACATAATAATTACTACGTCTGGATCATATTATATCAGTCCAGTAATCAAGCGAATATTTATTATTTTTGACCGAGTAAGCGCGATGGGTCTTTGTTTCAGATTAGGCAAAAATGCTTTCATAATTATATTTCAGAAGCATTTCATGATTCTGAAATAATGTCCACTGGACTTAAGGCTCATTGTTATTATTATTATTTAGAAGGGGGGACGCCAGCGAAGCCGGACGGGTGATCAGTCTCCCTAATCGGAACCATTTCACCCAGTTCCCCAAGTCCCCTGAAATCTGGAAGCTGGGGGAGGCAGGTTATCGTTTACCCCACCGGCAGGCAAAGGCTCATTGTTTGTATTGTGTGTAATGAAACATATATTTTTTTTAAAGGACACAGAGATGATGTATCGCCTTGGACGGGCTGCCATGGAAGAGGGCAAATATGGAGAAGCTATGAAGAAATTCATTGAGGTGCTAAAACTGTATGACGCCACTCTCTCACCACCATACAGGTCATACTATGATTGCGTACAAGATTTAAGAAGCACCATGTTGGCTACTGGGAACTACAGTGTTGTTTAAATCTATTTAACTATGTTATTGTTTCTTTTATGTTGTGTTTGCAATTTGTTAAATAATTACAGTTTTGATTAATAGTACCTAATGAAACATCATACCTATTGTTATTATTTCTCTGATTACGGAGAACAGATAGAATATGTAACTAAAAATATAAACATAATGACTCAACTAAAAATATAAACATAATAACTCAGGGACAAATATGCTTCTGCTCAGCACACAAATATGTGTACCCTCAGACCAAATGAGTGTGCACCAAAATTAAAACCTCAGACCCTCAGGTTCATCACAGTTAAAATTTGCTAACATAAGATGAAGCAATTATCTTACTATTTTACTTAGCGCTATCTTACTATATTACTTTTTCGTTTCCATTTAAATATAATAAATTCATTAAATTGCCTTGGTGTTATACATATACCAAACCAAATGTTTAAAAATCGAAATATTTCTGGTCCATAACCTATAAAGCTTAAAGTATTTAAATCAAAGTTACTTACACACAAAAAGATAAGTTTTAATGTTCACTTTTTACACTTTATAAGAGTGTTTAGCATAGTAGCATGCAATAATAAAATGAAATTTAAAATACAAAACATGGATCAAAACGATAGCATAGCGTTCGTTACCATGACAACTATTTGACAGTCTGCAAAGTCAAGCTTTTTTTTAAAGATTTTTGGTTTGGATACAAAGATCTTTAAGCCATGTGTTGGTAAAAGTCAAGCTGAAGTATCCTAAACCGGCGATGGGAAAACTACACGGCCCGCTGGCCATCTCCGGCTTGCGAAGCATTGAAATCCGGCTCGCGACCATCAAACAAAAATCAAGTGATAGGCTTTCGGATGGCCATCTTTTTTCACTGCTGAAAATTTCAGCATCACAAATGGAGCCGGCTTTTGATGAAATCATGCAGAAACAAAAACAGTTCCACAATTCCACAAGTCACAATACATGTCCCCACAAGGAAAGCGCTCATCAACTTTTTCAAAAATGTCACAAACGCGAAGACAACAGCTCACAGAGCTACTAATGCCAAATGTATAACCAAAAATGCATCAACTTGGCCCAGCATGTATTTCGTTAGTAAATATTGGCATGCGAAGAAAAAGGTTTGGCCATCCCTGCCCTAAACGGTCAAGCATGGCTTGTCAAGCACGTAAATTTTTCCGCTTGGCAATCACATTTTGATCGTCTAGGAGTGATACTTGACGGATTTACATCAAGCACGTAGGTACCACATGATTACCATGGCCTATCAAAGGTAGGCCACGCGTCCAAATGGTAGACGTATAGGTGCTTGACAAGCCATGCTTGATCGTTTATGGCCAAGTAGCCACATTAGTACAGATTCGCGCAATACCTATATCTTGAACCCAACCTTAAGCAATGAGGCTTGCGCACTAAACATTTTTGTACCTAAAATTCCTACTGCGCAAGTCACGTGGTTCCTCTAATATGGGTTAAGTTATTATGTATCTACTGTACTACGTCGAGCAACGCACATATTATAAAATGCAATTAAATTGACAATAGGCAGTGATATGCTGCAACTTCACTCGATATTATATGGCAAGGAGTAAAGAACAATGACCACTTCCCAAACAAGCGCTTTTTTGTCAAAAAGCTTTGTTTATAACATTATTTAGAGTTATATTTTACTCATCTCTCTATTAAATCAGCCTTCTTTCCTTTCAATGGTGCTTTTCACTTACGTAATAAAATTCATCTTTTAATTGAGTCACTGATAGTGTAGAATACGTTATTTCCAGCTAAATTAAACTAATTCGCAAAAAACAAATGTCATAATTTGTGAACGAGGTACCCTTGCCGAGAGCGTCATTTACAAAAGTTTTAAGTGATACACCTCATTGAACGAATGAATATGTAAACGCAAAAGATCGTTACCGGAATCAGTTCTTTGAAATTCTCTGTTGTAAATTTAATTATCTCTTTCTATGTGGTCCTGTGTTTTAACTATTGTTCTGTTCTGTGGTTTTGACTTATGTCATTAATGTCATTCTTACGATGTTTGATGTTTGGTTGGAAATTAACTTGGAGGAAAACATAAAAAAAGCTTTCGAATTTTGTTTGTTTCTAAGATAAAACCTTAAAGTAAATATGGCTACATATGATAACAAAATCTGGCTTCTAAAAAATATAAGGGAAGCATTCATTGCCACTGACGACACAGGTCTGTGTGAGATTGTGATGGCAGGTGAAGACTTTTCGAAACTATTCCAAAATAAAGCTCTAGAAGACAAGAAAAGAATAAGAGAAGGAAAACTAAGTCAGCCAAGTACAAGTAAAGGTAATTATCCTACTATAAACAAAAATTTTATTTGCCCTGGTTTTGTTTTATAACTTATTTACATACAGGTAAAGAAGGAATGGGTGATATATTTGAAGATGACGAAGAGAAAGAAATAGTTACTCAATTTGACCCTTATCCTGACATGGAAGACAGTGAAGAGGAATATGGAAGCAGCTATCTCCGTTATGAAGAATTTGGAGGACACAGGTATGTCTAGTTTCCTAATTCCTTTGACCTCAATATTAGTTTAATTAATAATACAACAGATAACATAAAACTTTTCTAGTTTAGCATTGTACACTAATGTGATTTATCAATGTTTATATAGGCAAAGATCGAACACAGCACAGTGGTTAGATAAAAAGGAACAGGCTTTAAAAAAGGCAGCTAAAATCAAAGTCATTAAATGGGACGATTCGTCCACTCAACTAAGTTCTGAACAGATCGCTGATATATTCACTAAGGTGGAAGTGAAAAAGCCAGAAAAAAAGAAGTCATTGTTAGCAGAACAATTAGAAACATGTCCAGATCTTCCCCATAGACAGTACTTGGAATATGCCAAGTTTGATGGCACTGCCCAGATGGGGCTCCCAACTAAGGCTTTCAAAATTTTTATGACTATGTTGTCTGAAAAGCATCAGAACTATCCGTTAGTAGTATGTGTAATTGCCAATGCCAAGATTAAAGATTTGATTGGTTTCACATGCTATAAATACAGGTGAGCTGTTTTTAGTTCTTCCAATTTTAGTTAAGATACTTCACATCCGAATAGTTGGCATAAATTGCTTTTCAAAACAAAAGTATGATAAATACTTAATTTAAGCATATTGTTGCCTCAATTGCCAGTTTTTAACCCAGATTGGCTTGTTAACAAGTAATGTAATATTGATGTGTTACATGACTGTAGGTTTAAATTACTTTCATTATATAATTTCAGCATTGAACACCCTGAAATCGGACTTGGCTCTGTGCACAATTATGGGCTATGTATTGCTGAGGATGATGGAGAAGTAGATTGGGCATTTCCCTGCCTAGATACCGCTGAACCCTGCTCCAAATTTGGTTTCACATGCCTTGGACTTGTGGAGTTGAAAAACAAACATGTGTTTTCTCACGCTCCTTTATCAATACCGGAAGAAGGTATGCTAGAGGCGTTCCCAAAAGCTGGAGAGTCAGGCCAAAGCCTTCATAACCCATCCAGACAACATACTGGTGGAAGTTCCACATCAGAAGCTGTAAGGAAAGCCATAAATGCTGTAAATCAAGGTAAGTACTATAATAATTTGGACTTGGTCAACCATAATATTAGTTTGATTCATTTCTACATCTATTTAGGTGTTAAACTTGTCATTTTTCTGTTTCATTTGTCTTTGAGATTGTGTAGAATAGATGTATGATCTAATAAGATTACTGTTTCCATTCCAGAAAGAAAAGTAGCTGAATCAGAATTAGATAAAATACAATATTTAAATGCGACTGATGCACCACAATATAAAACTTATAGAGTGCATTTATTGCGTAAAGTGCGGACTAACACATTAGTGCAATTAGGAATATCACTTGAGAGGATTGAAGTAGAACCCTTGGTGGCGCATAAACATCAATTTTGGGTAAATTATTATTTTAGTAATACCTCCTTACCCTCCCTTACCTTGTACTTACCTTTGGCAAGAGTTTGTAAAGAAAAGATGCCATTTGTTAACCAACAACATATTTTTATGCCTTGCCAACTAAAAGTTTAGTAAATACTTTGAGCGCTAGGTTACCTCAATATGACTGTATTTTCCAAATAATTTGAACTTAATCTCTACTGTATTAAGCTTCAAAATTAGTTGGAGACTTTTGACAGTTTGGGATAACCTGATATGGTGTTTACTATAAGTACAAAATTTACAGATTACAGTCATGACTTCTCCTGTTAGTACTATTTTTTTTTATTACAAATCCATAATTATTGGAACCTGGTTTATTCATGCTCTAAATTATAAATTTTAATTTTATTTAATTTGATTTTCTTTGCAGTCAAGATCAAAATATTTTCGACTAAACATAGACTCAGTGGCATGCTGTCAAATTCTCGAAGCAAGAGCAAACAAAACAACATTCCGCATAGTCTATTCACCTTCAAATAGCAGTTACTACTGTGATCCAAATAGTTCAGGTAAATATAACAACAGATAAATTTTTAAATGAAACTGACGAGCATTGTTAAAAGGAAGCTTATAGACGAGCGACAGTTACTCGGCGTCCTGTCGTGGTGCGTCGCGCGATGGCCTCCGAGCAGAGGCGGCTCGTAACATTTTTTATGAGTACAGTGTAAAATCCCTGCACCAAAGTGATAATTTTTCAAACCAACGCGACCTGGGAACGTAGCGCATGAGCGGAGCGGCATTCCAGATGTTTTGTTTCACGCGCCGGATTGGGTCGATGTCTCTCTATCGCACTCATTGAAATCAGTGCTAGGCATTGTACTGAACTTTGTTTCGTAGGAGCGCAATCGCTGGCGCTCCACTCGATAAAACTTGACATATTGATTGTATGCTAAAGAACATTTAAATCTTTGTACCTTGATAATTATTGTTTCTAGTAAAAAATTCTGAATAAATAAATTAAATTTAAATGCTTAAAAAGTGTATAGGCATAGTAGAATATTATGTATATGTAAGTATGAGAACTATAAAAAAATATAAAAGTCTGTAATAGGTTTTTAATTGATTTTTTGTGGGACTGCACTGCACGATCGCTCTTTAGGAGGAGCCGCCGAGAGGCGCCGACCGCCGCCGTGTCGCGAGGCAATCCTTCACTCGTCTGTAAGCTCCCCAAAAGAAATATTTCATGCTAAATTTCTGCTAGAGGATAACTGGTTCAAACTGGGAAAGAGATCATTTATGGTTCATCATTTTAATTTCCAGGTGGGGTCAGCTTTTTCCATCCAAGTTCAGTGTTTAAAATTTACGATTTCGAATGTGAACATGATATGGCAAGAGAAATCGTAGATAAAGTTAATACAATACTCGATTTGAGGAACAGCCCGTGTCGTCGCGAATATAAAACGAGTAAAGAGAAAAAAATCCAAACACGACGAAGTTTCCAAACCAGACATTTGAGTTGAGATTTGATAAACACATCAGTCTATTTAATGTACTATATTCTCGAAGTTCCTGTTTCATATACATTCTTACTTGTGAATAGGTAGTCCAATAGTCTTAAGCCTACTGCATTGAGATCATTTGAAATATAACACAGTCAAATAGTGCCACACAGTACATAGTAAGACGCAGTATTCATACCAAAATAACTAAGCGCTATGGTCTTTCGTTATTATCTCACCAATAATCGTAATATCAGCGTGCGAGGCGACGTTTCTACTTCGAAAGCGGAACTTTATACAAGTTCTATCAAGTGACTCGTCTATTTGACGACTCTTTGGACAAGGTCGACCTTATTGTCTAAGTAATAAAGATCATGCGCTACTCGATAGTACAAAAAAGTCATGATTTTCGTACGCCATTTTGACCAATCAATATAAGGCAACATTATATGGCAAGGTGGACCCCTAATGTGGCAGATGGAGTTGCCTGACCGTCTTTTGTTCGCCTGAACATTCATTTAGTATAATCCACGCGCGATTATATTGGGATGGGACCTTGTCAAAGTAAATAAAAAATGACAGCTAAGCAGTTAAGTAGCGCTGGCAAAAAAGTTCTGAATCTATTTAAATAAAAAAGAATTAAAAAAGAAGTAAAAAGTTTTACCCCTTTTCCACCCGACGGACCAATCGCGTCTCAGATCCAAAAGTTAGCATCCCATTCTCATTGCGCGCGGATTATTATGTGGTGGTACTCCAACGGGATAATTACTTACGTGACTTAAGTCCTATTATTTTTCCACAAATGTGTTCTTCTACAGGTAAAAAGTGTTCAAACTGACTGACGTAACTTATGTACACGTGTATATTAATGGTTTTAGTTCCGACTGAATATTGATTGAATAAAATGATTATCACCCAGGCTTTATAAATATTGTAATGATGAATCTCTTATGACATTTTATAACAATTTTTGTACACTGACTTATTAACGTCCGTAAAAATTGCTGTTATGATTATAAATATTTGTAATAGAACACTGCAGTAGACATAGCATTTACAGAGCAGCATGCTGGGCTACCACTGTGTTAAATTTCCTCAATCTATATTGAACCTAATATGCAAAGTTTTAAGATTTAAAATCATTTGGGGAAAGAAAGTTTTCGATAACCGTACTGTTGACCATATCATATTAAGTTTTTATTTCAGCAGCGTGTTGCGTATTGCAACTTCTTACATTTTGCACTGGATATGCAGTAACAAACCGGTTATAGGTTCTTACGCAGCATGCGCTACATAATAGCAGCTAAAGTGTAAATACACCGATTGTGTCGTCACCTGTTATTTGTTAATATGACAAATAATTCACGTTAACAAGTCGTTTGGAGGCGATATTTAATTTTTTATAAAAACAAGGAATTCAATCAATCATCCCTGTAAAAGTATTCAATATGTAAATTGCTAGAATGAAAATAATATTAAGTAGTACGGAAGATTTGTAAACGAACTCCAGTGTCTTCCGAAAGTATTATCTATGGGTATCCTACTACCCTCGCGGCCTCGGAAAAATATCATTATATAACACTCGCGTGTTCGGGCTAAAGAACGTCCTCTTAAGGGTGCATCGTGACGTTAGTCCACTAGCGCCGCCAATCAAGAAAAAATCATTACAACGAAATACTACGCAACCACGAAGTGGACGCGTTTAGACTAAACAGAAACAAAAATTAAGCTTTGCGTTGCTAGCCGTACTAGAAAGGCGACGCAGGGGGTCCGGTATGACGAAGCGGGCCGGGAGGTAGCGGCAACGATGAAGTGAACGCGTAGTAACTGTTTAATAAAAAATCTTAAAAATCTAAAAACATTAGTTTTAGACTTTTAAATGCGTTTTTTCTTGGTCCTATGTGTTTATGTAGTTACAATCTGAATTAACGCCTAAAATGGCTACACGAACACATTTCAACTAAGAATAAACGCATACAGAATCTTATACTACCTAGTTCTTTATATTTTTCATACTTATATTAAACATAGTTAGTTATTTCGTTGTAATGATTTTTTTATTGATTGGCGCCGCTAGTGGACTCACGATTTCTGTTCTCGGTGTAGTGTATGTTGAAAAATATTGGTTTAGTTACAGAAATAAATTGACTTTATATTAAATAAATTTTATGGCGGTAATAATATTTCTAAAAATATGTAGGTTCTGCAAAATACTCGTTACTCGTTTGAGTATAGTTACACTATGTCCGGGCTATACCAAAATCTCCCGCCACTTAGGCTGGGTTGCATCATCTTGATTTAACCTTAACTTTAACAGACACAAACTTATTTGACTCGGTGAGAGCGTCGCTGTCATCTATGTCGTAACCTAGGTAACAATATGTAATATCACTTAGTTCCAGTTTTGGCCACCGGCTCAGATAAGTTTGTGTCATGTACTGTTATAGTTAAATTAAGATGATGCAACCGAGCCTTAATATAAACGATAAGTTAAGCCTTAACTTAAGTTAAGGCAATGAAGCTTTTTAATAATTTTTATTGAATATCAAAACGGAGCCGTATCTCTACGCCTTTTTACATTGTGTAAAGAATAACGTATTCAGTTAGTATGGTAGGTAGGTACTGTATCGCTCTTAAACAGGTGAAGATTACGTATATACCTAGTTGTTTTCCTCCTATGATATGATTACCTGATTTGTTCTGATTAAGATATAATTAATTGAATAACTTATTTTTCTTTCATTGCTTTAACTTGTTAATAAATATTTTAATTTTCCACTATCATTCTTTCGTCTTCTTTGTAACTTTTGATAACTACGAAAGGAGTGTATTAACTAATATACTATGATGTATCTAGTCTAATTTGAATACTGTTGAACATAAATGGATGTAAACATTTACAGCCATGACAAAGCTTTATCGTTTCGAACCAACAGATTATTACCTTAATTCCTAGGTATTTTAACATTTCAATAATTATCTCAATTTAATTGAAAAACTACATCAATAAGTATTAAGTATATTTATGCTACTACATTATGTATGAAATTGTTTTAATATAATTTGCTGTTAAAAATGAAATTGTTTAATTCTGCGTGTATGAATTGAATTGTATGTTTATAATGAATGAATTGTAATTTATAATGAAATATTACAATAAATTGTTAATGGTTAAACTGGTTTATCATCCGTTCATTACCGTTTCTCGACGAGGCTAGCATAACATTCAGACTTCCCCGATAGCATGACCATCGAAACGCGATATGATATAGCGATTTATCACGTTTAACTGCTAAAAACAATGGATTTTTGGTAGTTGAGTGTCGATAAAACGATATATCGTGCGATATGTATCGTGTTACGGTGGTCATCTTGCAACGAAAGTTACAGTGGTATTGCGAATGTGGATAGATTTTTGCCAGACCTTTCGCGATATCGATAGCGCGAATATCTGAGGAATTACTATCATCTCTTATAACTATATTAGTACTAGCTATGCTGTTGTGAAAGTGAGCCTGAAACGAAATTACCGACTCCGACCGATTTCGGACATGACGACTGCTTCTAACTCCACATCAGGTTATGCGTTGGAGCGTCCGTAGATGGCTGGTGTAGCTAAGTTTTGAAGTGTACTGTCGCGTGCATACGACACGTTATGGTGGTGACTGACCTGAGCATTTTGCTGTAACGTAACATTCGAGGCGAGCGTGTTACGCTACGGCATTGCCTTGTACCCTTGCTCTTGGCGATCACTGCGCTCGACTGTAATAACTTTAATTTCAAGTAATGAAGCCAAACCGACCCACGCATGTTGTTCTTTTTTTATTTTATTTTAATGTTCTGGATGTGAGGGGTCCCATAAAATAGCCATTTCTTTGTATTGTTCGATAAACAGCAGAGTTTTATCCTGGTCCCATTCCATCTTCAATGCTCGTCAATCCGTCAATCACAGAGAAAGCAATAACTACCGTCAATAACAGTTCGAAACTAAATGACGCTCTGATGCCCGATTCACAGTCGTTCACGCATGCGCTCGCGACGACTGACGCTTGGGGTTGCACTGACCCTTAGAGCATTAAGAAGCACTGACCTAAAATTAAGACATAACGTAACACTCAAAGGGATTAGCCAAAATACCGATAGCTGGGTTAAGCACGCGGCACTCGCAGCGATCGTCGTAACGTAGGTAATGTTACGTTACGATGAAATGTTATCGTTATAGGTCAGTCGCCGGCTTTAGGGCATCATTCATTGATATTTGAAGTTTATGTGACGTTATTGCCTTAGCGTTAATGCTTAACGACTATCAAGAATTTACCATTAGCTCATTAGTTTTAAATGAAATATTCTGCCCAAATGAAAAATCCTTATTTAATTTTAAAAAAAGCTGTATTTACTCTCTCTGTAAACGGAAAAACGTCCGACGCGAGGCCCAACGCCCCGCGTCTCCGTAAACAGGCACTAAGGACCAAAAGCAATCTTTTTCAAAAGTATATATCTCATTGATGAATATTATATACTTGTTGTGTATCTACTCTACTTATCACAAAATATGTATAGTCAGGCCATAATGGCTGGCCCCCAAATACTGCAGTCTGCACTGTCATTTATTATTTAGCAAGTGTTAAGACTAAAATATTTATTTAGTCTGTGCTAGCACAGCAATACTAGGATCAAACAAAAATACCGAATTATTCACCACTGTTAGCTTTATTGTAAAAATATTTACATAATTCTGAAGTATATGTACAAAGTACAGACATTGTGTAATGGTAAGTTAACTTAATATTTACAATATAATACGAATTTAACAGAATCCATATTTGGAAATTAGTTATTTATTATAATATAAAGCAATTAATATAAACAAGGCATATTTTAAACCTATTTAATTGATATTAATGGCAACACTTAAAATAATTTTCAATTAATTAAGATTGTTGTAGAGCAGTATTCTAAACAAATAGAATGCTGCTTTACAAAAATATACATAACCCTCCAATCTTACATAATATGATCTATATTTACAGAACTGATGAAGTTCCATTGCATTCATCATCACTTTTCTGTTGGTTCTATTGTGCTATTTTCTAGTATGTAATTGGTTATTTTTTGAACTTTATCTTCACTATATCTTAGAAGAACATCATCAAGTTCATTAGCCCTCCGATACAGTGCCCTTGTCTCTTTGACTGATTTGTGCAATTTTAATTGACTTTCAACAAGTTTTGAAATATTAGGCTTAGCTTTTAAAAATTCTATGTCTTCATTAGATAAAGCTGAATATGAAATTCTGGATCTGCTGGAGGACTTTAATGCCATTTGATATTGCCTGTAAATAAAAGGTATCATATCAAAATAGTAAGGTCAACAATGCTCAACAGAACAGACTGAAAAGGAATGTACTCCACTTATTACTCTTTTATAAACTACTTACTGCTTCAAGTCATGATATTTATGTCTCCTACTATTTACTTCCTTTTTCCATTGCTCTTTCTCAGCCAACAGCTTTTCATAATATCTGAAAAGTAAATTGTTTATCTATTTAATAAGAAAAACCAGGCCTTAAATAAAACACACAGTAAATTGATTAAAACACAGTATTTATATGTCTAGTAAATATGCTTACATCAACAGTTCTTGAGTCTGTCTTTCGTATTCTGTTTCCTTTACAGGTTCGTTGCGATCAATATTCTCAGAAAGTGTTTGTGGCACTGAAAATATTTACAGGTATTGGGTCACTGTTGTCTTAGTAGTAAAGAATAACGAACGAATAACTGCCATCGTTGTAACATAATTTTATCAGAGCCATACCGAAAGATTCTCTCCTTTCAAAGAAAGTAGACCGTCTTCGCCGTGGAGGTGACTGAAAGGATTGCTGCGCTTCACCTTCCGTAGCAGAATTTTCCATTATTGTTTCGTTTTGTATTCACTAAATTAAATTTATCAACAAAAATCATAAAAATTAATTCAAATATTCAAATGACAACAAAACAACGCGTTGAGTTTCAAACGGACGCCTTGATGACATTTTGTTTCTTCTTTGACACAGATCAGTTGGTCTACCTAAGAGACGACCGACACCATGTATGAAGTTAACATAAACTGTGTTTTGACAGATGTATGTTAATACATTGCTACTTCGTTTTGGCACAAATAAAAACTTACCAAAGAAAAGTAGCAATATATCACATCCATCTGTCAAATCAGAGCGATTACCATAGCAATGTAAGTTAGTGGGTCCATCGGCTTCATTTGACAGATGAATGTGTCAATTTGCTACTTATTTTTTGGCAAAACAAAACTTACCTACCTACGTAGCTATGTATCACATCCAACTGACAAATGAAGCCGATAGCGATTATGATGACACTTGTGCGGTAGACCCACAGATTGTATTCTCTTTGGAACGAGTAGCTCACTATCCTCAATCCTCATTCACAGCCTTAATGCTCTAAGTTCACAGCTAACAACTCGTTGTGCGGGGCACCGTGCCGTGCCAGCAGGCAACAAACTGATAATGCCAAGGATCAAAGTGAACGGATTGAGCGTTATGCCCCAAAATCTCTACAAAAAATATAACTTTCTTACTCTAGAAAAACGTTGCGACGTTGCAGACCTAGTTTTTCTTTCTAAAATTGCGTCAGGTGCTGTAAACTGTCCGGAACTTTTATCAAATTGGCACTACTAGCACCCACCGACTAAGATAGTCAACTATCACTAATAATAAAATCCTTATTTTAGTTTTCTTAACATCAACTTCTCGGAAATCCTCCATACGAATCTGTGGGGCTACCGCGTAAGTGTCGTCGACTTCGCCGTCGGCTTCATTTGACAGATGGATGTAATACATTGCTACTTTTCTTTGGTAGGTTTTTATTTGTGCCAAAAAGTAGTAGCAATGTATCTCATTCATCTGTCAAATGAAGCCGACGGCGAAGTCGACGACACTTGCGCGGTAGCCCCACAGTTTCTATGGAGAATTTTCAAGAAATTGCATTTTTTTACAAGTGTTTTTTTTAATTTATTTCATAACTGTAAACGCGAATGTTACAAAACTTTAATGTACAAATGTTTGATTTTAATTCGATATAATAATAATTATTATGGTCTTATTTCGAAATAATAATAAATAACCCATATGCACAAGTCCAAAGGTCTCCTTCTACAGCAATGCCACCAAGCGGGATTTTTGTGTCATCCCATCCCTCAATAGATCACACTCCTGCGGCGGTATCGGCTAAAAACATTGAAGTTCATGCTGTGTTTTGACAGATGTATGTAATACATTGCTACTTTTCTTTGGTAAGTTTTTATTTGTGCCAAAACGAAGTATGTGTCACATACATCTGTCAAAACACAGTTCTTCTTCTTATTTTTTAATGGCAATCTACTTTCCTCTTGGAAGTAATTTTTACCAGTGTCAAGTGTTAAATAGTTGTAGTAGTAGATATTGTTTGATTTTTCATTAGAATGCGGGTGCATCGCATTCCAATGCTGCTTAGAGAATTTGGCACCAAGTATATCAAGACAGTTTACTCGGTTAGTTCTGCCAAGGAAGCCACCACTTCAATAAAAGTCTCAGCTTCACACAACCAAGATCGCGCCTATTTCAATTATCCCACATATTGTTCAGTTGCGTAGACACTTGTACCATATAACTGCACCAATTTTAAGACACAATATCCACTATGAATCAATTTGAAAATAATTAAAATAGACACCAAACCGAACTCGACACAATGGCGCCAAAAACCCCAAAACACAGTTAACATGAACTTCAATGTTTTTAGCCGATAGAGGCTGCTTTAGTTATTCTACTGAGCTCCTGCCATTGCAGCATGATGACGTTTTGTCACTTTGGTTTTGTTTGTTTGCCTCTTTTTGCTCCCTCCCCTCCCCAAACCCTGTACACTTCATTCCAGCGTTGCCAGAATGTTACAAAAGTAACATTTTACGTTACTTTTGACCCTCTCATGTTACCTCCATGTTACACGACTCAATATGTTACTTTATGTTACTTTTTAGATTTTCCAGTAAACAAAAAAATATCGTGAAAAGGAACGCGTTCTAGATTTTTTTGTTCGTCATCTTGGTTTTGTGGACTGACTGAATGCGACATATTCACTCACTCGCCTGTATTTCTCAATTTTCCATCACACTTACTTAAGTATGCGCAAGTGAGGCGAGTGGTGACTAGCAGCGAATGATTACAATCGATTTTAAAATTTTAAATGCATTTACAAAATCATTAGGTACAGGTTGATTGTAATGATTTTTTGACCAAACCGTCATCACCGCAGGGCCCGGAGCGCGCGGCGCGCTACGCACGCCGCGACTAGACTTTTACACGAATGGATGGATACAAACAAAGATATAGCCATCTTTCAAACACAACCCACCTATGTAAAATTTTAATATTAAAAAAACTAACTAAAATGTTTTTTTTAAGACGGTTACTAATTAGTTTACTAGTGGATAGGGGTCCACATCAGGCATTTTTCAGCATCGCCAGTCGATTATTCGATCAACAATTATTACGATTTTTTCGATATTTAACAAATGTGACAGGAAACTTATTTTAGTTTTTGTGTAATAAAATGCCATATACAAGGTGTTACAAAAATACCCCTAATGCCGAATATGGTATATAGGGACCATCAAACTGAACAACTTTTACTATGGGACCAACTCTGAAATCGCGAAAAAAAAATCAGCTGTTTCATACATTTTGATATTTTCGATTTTAATTTTTGTATGAAACAGCTGATTTTTTTTTCGCGATTTCAGAGTTGGTCTCATAGTAAAAGTTGTTCAGTTTGATGGTCCCTATCTACCATATTCGGCATTAGGGGTACTTTTGTAACACCTTGTATAGTATTGTGTCGTTTTCCACAATAAGTATGTAATGTTACTTTTCTCGCGAAAATGTTACTTTTTGAGCTGTCTCATGTTATATTTGACTATCTGCCACTGGCAACACTGCTTCATTCATTCATTCATTCAATCGGTAAATATCGACGTGAAATACTATTATTGCTTGCAGGCATTTTTTTCAAATATTTTGCTTTAAATCTTGAAATAACTTTATTTTTGAAATGTTTTGTTCTCGCAAGAGAACCTAATTATCGATGGGTAAGATTTAACATCGTTTCGTGCTTTTTTAATGTCGTTTTTAAGATAAAAGGTTATTCTTTCTGAGTGAGTCCATGTAGTAAAACTCAAGAGTAAGCTAAATAAACGTTATTTTTCTACCTTCCTACAGCAAACAGTGATGGAGTTCAATGAAATTCAAACAAATGAGGTGTTAGTCCCGGTAGATGTAGAGTTTTACCCGGATCGATCGCGAGCACCGAGTCCTTCACCAGTACTATCAACCAATGTGTGTTGTGATTTGGAAGACATTTTGAGCGACGTAAGTTTATGTTTTAGTCCATCGAGAATTTCTTTCTCATAAGCACATTTTTATGTTCATACTGATAAAAATAGCCTTACATGCTAGTCCCTACTTACATGAGTTTGTTGGGTACCTATATGTATATGACATAATATTGAGCCTGCGGATTTACAACATTTTTAAAGCAATTAGCTACTAATTAACTCAATCAAACACTGAAAAAAAATTTCTAAGGCCGCCTTTTCACCTGCAAGAAAAGAACAGAACCAAAAAAATGTTATTGAGAAAGATTCCTGTGTTTAAAATATGCACCTTCAATTAAAAATGTTTATTTCTTGCATGTTCTTAAATTATACTAATTACTCATTACACAACTCATTATTACTTATAGGCTATATCAGAATCTTTACAAGGATCTATTCGCATAAGTCGGAGCCAACTTATAAACCAAGAATTGACAATAAGACCTGAAGCGAATATAGAATCTAACGTACCTGAAGGCTTGGATCTGTACAAGGTCATTTACGAAGTTGAGAGTGATTCTGAACCCAGAATGGCTGAACTTGAGGGTGCCACAGTCCAGTTAAACACAGCTAAAAAACAGCCGGTAAGTTTTTTCAGCCGGTTTCATGTGTTACTAATATGTTTCAGATGTTATACCTGACTGATAATTTTGTTTTACTCATGCCTGATTTCTGTAGTACTTATCGGGGTTCATCAGAGGTTAACCTTTATTGGAGAGGGGTTAAAGTAATAAAATTGACTTTAAACCAGATAATGTTGACCCCTCTGATAAAGTTAAGCCTCCAATAAGGTACCTCAGAAACCGGGGTTAAGAATTTCTCTTTCATTTTTAATTAAATATATTCATTTTCATTAACACCCGATTTCACCATTCACTAAACTGGTTTAAGAGCTGTCATCCATTTTAATCCTGTAACAATTGTTTCAATGAGCTGGTGAAATTGAATAAATATAAACGAAGATCAAACAAACTCAACATTTAAACTAGATTATGCAAAACTTGATTTTACAAGCAGTTGGTGAAAGACCTAAATATTTTAAGATGATATCTGAAACCTGTGAAAGCTAATTTTTAACCGACTTCAAAAAAAGGAGGAGGTTCTATGTTCGTCTGTTTTTGATCTTTCTTTCACTTTATTTATTAAAGACTATCATTGTTGGTTATCTAAATATGTAACATTCTACAGATTTGTGGCTTAAGTTTAAAAAGTCTGTCTTTTTGACCTTAGAGGTCTTGCATTCCAAATACATTTTCATAGCAAAAAGTAGCTCCTAAAATATGTCCTTCTTTATCTCATGCTCCTATCTCTATCTATGGTACTGAAATTCATCAAAATTGGTTCAGTAGTTAAGGCATAAAAAGGTAACAGGCAGACAGAGTCACTTTCGTATTAACAATACAAATTACTGTGGATTTTTATAAACATTTATAATGGCATTTTAAATCTGTTCTAGTAGCCGCCCGCTGGTTACCTATCATAAGTTCGAATTCTTTTTTACCGAATTTCATTTAAATTAAAACTTCGACTATTTTCCTTTTTTACTTTGTTGAAATCACGTTTTCCACATGACAGTTGACCTATTATCAATTCCATTTTTTTTGTTACTCCGATGTCTCATTTGGGCTTAAAAGTTTTACCGAAGTTTACTTATGTCAAATGATATTTCAATGTTCTAAAAATATGGCAAACAACACATATAAGTCAAATCAAACAAAGTCAGTCAAATGAAATTGGGACAAGTATATTGACAAGTAATTGGTTCCTGTCCCCTATTACCTTTTCTGAACCCTTCAACGTGTGTGCACATGATCGGTTGAGTAGTGCAAGCCTATCAAACTTTCTTTCGCATTTCGACGTTTTCAAGGTGTCGCCGTCTTTGTGTTCACGGGTTCGATCCCCGGTTGGGTCAGTTTAGAAAACGAACTTTTCTATATTGGCTCAGGTCTGGGTGTTTGTGATATCTAATTTCCATAACACAAGTGCTTTAGCTACTTACTTTGGAATCGGAGCAATGTATGTGTAGTTGTTAAATATTTATTTATATTTAAATGTGGGACATGTGTTAACTAAGTTGCTATGACAAAGACAAATTTTTATTTATTTGTTTTTTTATTATGCTTGTTATTCATAGATGATGCATTATCACGTCTTATATTTCGTTTTATTCGAGCCGATGGATCTTATATTCAATCGTGATGCATTATAAGCTTGCTATTTGCCTAAGGTGTTACAAAAATACCCCTAATGCCGAATATGGTACATAGGGACCATCAAACTGATCAACTTTTACTATGGAACCAACACTGAAATCGCGAAAAAAAAACAGCTGTTTCATACAAAAAGTTAAATCGAATATATCAAAATGTATATGTATATTCGGCATTAGGGGTATTTTTGTAACACCTTGTATAACATGTACCATTTGTTTTAACACTGGAAGTGGGACACTAATTCCCGCGACAAATTGGTTAACACGAGACCGGGATCAAGTTTATTGTTCCCTTTTGGTGTCAGGTTTACTAGAAAGAACTTGTTAAGTTTTTATGGTTAATACTAAGGGCCCTATCACCCAAATGTACTTAACTGCTCAGTATTGTATTGTTTACTGAGATCGCTTTCTTCTACATTGCAATTTACTAAAAGTCTTGTGTTAGAGTGTGTTCCTTCGAAGTTTTTTTATAATTTTTGTTTAGTTAGAACTTAGAAGTATTTAATGTAGTCAAGTTACTTCGGAACTTCCGCGAGTACTAATTCTGTAATTAATAATAATTCGACGACGTTCTTTTAAATGCGGTATTATTTCAAAAACTAATATTTTTATTTTCGTATCGAGCAGACTGTTTCAGCACATAGAAATAAACCTTCAAATGTCTTAATTGGTTGCTATCAATCAGTAAGCTGTAAAAATATTTTATTGCCTCTGAAAATAAAACTTTATTGGCTCATTAAGAATTTAAAAACTTGTTTTACAATAGTTTACATAATTCGACATGGTTGCGGTAGCTCATTTAATGCAGCAATCGTCTAAATAGCAGGATAATTTTGCTGATTCACAACAAAAATCGACCACCAGTTTGCTCACTACAGCTAAACTCTTTTGTTATTCTGCCATTGTGAAAAAAAGGTAGTAATTTCATGTTCAATATTATTTATAATTAAATTCCGCCCGCGGAATTCTACTTCCCGGAGTTTCGGTGAAAAATATTTCCTATGTCTGTCAAAGAATCAAACATAAACTTTTCTATTAGTGAAATCGGTTCAGTAGTTCCAGAAATTACTCCTTACATACAAACAAAGTTTTACTCCTTTATTATATAGGTAGTAGGATAATTTTGATGAACGATATTTTGGAAAATAAATAAATAGTGTAGTGCGTGCGACGCATTTAATTTGAAGATTTCTAAATCTACAGTATAAACGATAAAACTATAGATAAGAAACCTTCAAAAACCTGAAAAAAAAAACAAAAACAGCTTCAAAATTAAATAGCTCTAAAAAGAAAGAAATATTATTATTCTAATCATTAGATACGCATATCAATTTTAATAAAAAGTGTCTTATAAAGTCGTGTAGGGCTGGAGGATAACTTCATTTTTAATTCTAGAAGCCCCTGACTTCGTTTTTTATTAGGGTTCCTTAGTCAACAAGAAACCCTTATAGTTTTATTATCAGGTTCTGAAGGACATTTTGCTTCTTTTTTTAAACTTTTTTATTTTCTACTTTTTTGTGGTATGTAAGCTTGTAAATATTTTTAACCTTACATATTTTCAATGACACCATACTCATAACTCAGTTTCCAAATTCACGTTGTTTGTTTTTAAAGAGTTCCGTTGTGCCTAGTAGTCCAAGTGTTGTCTAGAACGTCGCAGATCATGTCAGATCTCAATCACTGCACTATACATATCCTTTCTGATTTTGAGGAGTCCCCTTTCAATTTCAATTCCCAAGAATCCCTTTTCCAACAAAAAATAATCATCTAAATCGGTTCATAAACAATAAAGTTATACGACCATATCATCAATGTAGTACCTACTACCGAAAGTATTTTCAGGATTTCATGAAAACTACTGAACCGATTTCAATATTTCAGAAAATGGGACAAACCTGATGTAACGGAATTTGAATAATTTCAATCGGTTAAGCCGTCTCCGAGTAATTGGTGTAATAGATAACCTCCTCCTTGTTTTTGAAGTCAGTTAAAAAGGTAGTTAAATTTAAGGTAACTGAACCCTCTATTACCTAAAACTTATTTTTATCCTCTAGATAAGAAGCATTCCGAAAACCCTATCGTAAATAAATATTGACTGTGAATTATCCATACCATAGACAAATACATTCCATATTTCTTCAGTTACTTGTACGATGTAGTGTGCGATTTCACGATTTTCCATTTCAGTTGACGAAGGATTGAGATCGCGACCGGTTGTAATTTTTAATTAATTTAAATTATAGTTACTACTTACGATTTTATCTTTAATAAAAATAGTTCCTGGTTATTTTAACTACGTAAAAATAGTTCGAACTTAAATTACTAATTTAATCGACTTGTATGTTTCACTGGGTATAAGTCGTATTTTTTGATAGCTTAAGCCTTAAATTATTCAAATAAGCAATCCTTAGATATCGGCACGTAATTCGTTGTAAGAAATTAGCTGCAATAGAAGAAGGATTACCACGCGATTTTTATATACGAAATTCTCTTAATTCGGGCCACTGATAGCAATGTTTCAATTTTCCAAATCTTGTCCTCTGCTCTTAATTGGCCTGACCCTTGTAGGTCACCGCTGCTGCCTCTTTGCACAGAATAAAATAGTGCTAGTCTCTTTGTACAGGATGCGAATTGCGTTGGTAGACTTCGTCTCATCCACGCTTCGGTGTCAACTGTCAATCAGTGTGTTCTGAGACTTATAATGGACGCTTGGACAGTAACACGATAATTGTCATCGGTCTTGTTTTGGTTTTGAATTCAACCCATTGTATGCCTATTAGTTGCGTTACTCGGCCATTGGTTGGGTGCGGCGAATGTCTCGATTGCATTTTGTAGCAAATGTAGATGGTATTCAGTGCGTTGCTGGCTGTTTAAGAAGGTTCAGTATTAGGCGCGTTTTCGTAATATATATTCTTTTTATTCTAAATATTTTTTCTTAATTTGTTTCATCATGTGTTTAGTGACAGTGCATAGAGATATTAACTTGGTGCAATCATGTTCAGTTGTTTAAGTGGAAATGAATCGGAGGTAGAGATAAGGATGATGGCATACGTTGTTAACGTTAAGGTAAAGTACATAACATAGACAAATTCATATTAGTTTTTATGACCATAATATTGTTGAAAATTTTGAAGAGTCGACTTCAAGGAATTTGAGACTAAATAGTATTAGTAAGACAAATTGTAAGACCATAGAAAAATAAAAAAGATATATCCATAAAATTATCAAAAAATCAACGATAAGTACCTTATTATTCAAAATTATTACTGATTCGTAAAAAAAATCCTAGGGAAAAAACCTGTACTGAACTATCGCTCAATCAAGTTAGCTGCTTAGATTGGTGACTGTAAAGCCAATTAAACATAACATTTGAAACTCAATTGTTTGAGACAGTAACAGCTAAAGCTAAATCTTAATTAGGTATGTAGTAATATTTGGGAAAACGTTTATTTTGAAAACACCCGAAATGTTATACTAAATAATATACTAACCCGAAATATTGCCGCTTTTCGACGTCAAACGTATTAACAGTGTGGGTTTCAGCGCCAAGCTGAGACTATATACAAATACTATTATTCTTAAGAAGATATGACAAAAGGAAGAGATTGACCCAATGTGATAGGGTCCTATGGATCATATTTTTTTTTATATATTTTTATATTTGACAACATCACATAGATTGCTCCGACTCCAAAGTAAGTAGCTAAAGCACTTGTGTTATGGAAAATCACAAACAAAAGTTCGTTTTCTAAATTGACCCAACCGAGGATTGAACCCGGGTCCTCAGAGATGGCGACACCTTGAAAACCGGTGTATAAAGCCACTCGACCACGGAGGTCGTTGATTGTTGATCATATTGATTCCTATCATATTGATGCTTGAAACTGTACATATAAAACAAAACTCACACTGAATATTTGTGCTAGCTACCAAGCTATACTAGTAGAAAAAAGAGTAAAGGATTCTTACTTTTCATAGGTTTAAGTTTACATAAACAATATTGTTGTGACATCACAACACCTACGTGAGGGCGCTGGCAGCGGCGATCGCTACAACAGCGCCTCCTACAATATTTGCCTCGTACGGTGCAACTGTTTAAGTACACCGGAAGGATGTTGTAAAATTACCCATCTTTGACATCTATAGGCTTAATTGGATGGGCTCGCCATCTTTTATTTTTTAATATGTTTTTTTCATTTTGTGAGAGCATTCCGGGCAAAATAAACTCAATAAACCAGCAAAGTACATCTATTAATTTCCTCATCCAGTCCTGCACACAGAAACAATATTAATATAATCTATTTGTGAGATTGTACATGATTGATTGTCCCCAGATCTGCAGACCTTGATATTGTTTGTCTTTCGTTATCTCTATATCTTTACCTTAAACTACTAAAAACTTTAGGGCCAGAAAAAAAAGTGTTGATGGTGTGACAAAGCGCAGTAGCACTCTAGACTCCACTAAACTAAAGCATACCTTTGCCAAAATTCCTCAATCGACTTTTAATTTAGACCATCGATTATGGTTAAAATCAATTGGAGAAAATTGATAGCTGACAGTATAAATAAATTGACCTTACTATCATGTTGTATGTAATAGTTGAAATTGTTGTTGTTCCTATTTATCATATTATAAACAGGATAAACTTGAAAAGGAGCCAGTAAGTGTGACTCATAGGAATATCACAATGTGCCACTTTTAGCATTCAATAGTTAACCTTTACAGGCAGTGACTGTGTTATGTTAACATTATTTATTATTAATAAGAAAAGAACTTATTTTATTTGTGATCGTGTTGTTTATATTTTGTTTTACTATCAAAATGACACGTGGAATATTGTTTAAGGTAACAATTTTTGTGTTCCAAATAAGATAGACACTTTTATTTTCACTATAAAGTCTAGTTGATATTGCAATACCTAGGCACGTACTCACTCGATAGTAACAAAACATAAAAGTAATCGTAAAATTGCAAGCGAGAAAATGAAATAGTGTCACAACTATGGCCATAAAAAAAGGTTAATATTGCGTTATCAACTTAGTAGGCAAACAATTTCCCATCAAGTATTTTTGCAATGGTCTGAATGGATCAGTCATTGTTTTTTTTTAATAATTAGTTTTTTACTTTTCCTTATAGCTCGTGTGTATCGGTTGAAGTAATCCTATCCTATTATTACTTTCCTGGTAATTTCAAAAGAAGACAATGTCTATTACAAACTAACGCATAATAATTATGCTTGATACATATTATATTATCATCGAAATGAAGCACATTTAATTATACCTGAATCGCTAAAATTATAATTTCATTCTTTTTTGAGTTTGAATGATGTTAAACATACATACAGTTTCGTAATAACCTGCTTAGCTTATAAATTAAAAAAAAAACATTTATATCAGCATTATATTTTTATTTTTTGGCTTGATAATCTAGTTATGAAGTTGAACTCGGTCATAAATTCGACCAGTAGCGACCCCAGCTGAAAACATATTCCACTAGAAGCATTGGTAAATAAATAAATAGTTCTTGTTTCTATACACTAAACCACGTCTGTTTTACATTTTATTAAATTACCTATACTCTTTATTGTGCCAACTACATAATTACGTAGAAAAAAATCGAATACGATTTTTTTATGTAAGCAGGTGGCACAGACAGAGTGCAAAACACAACAGACAACATTTCCAAGGACAAACATTGTTATTCAAACACTTTGTGAGATGATTTCTCTGAGAAATCACAGAATAAATAAAGTAGAAAAATATGTCAGTCAGTTCCCGGATCCGTATATTCATGTCGATGCGACAACGTCCTTATTTCACCTTTGTTGTCTTTGTTCAAAGCAGGTCGTTGATATTTGGCATTTCCAAATGTTAGAGATTCCACCCCTTAAGTTTTAGTAGTAGACTCGGTCGATAGAAGTATGTTGTGCCACTAGATAAGCTTAAGACACCAGACACAGTACTTCGCTTACTAAAAACAAAATGTAATGGTTAAAAATTATTGTAGTTTTATGTGTCAACAAGTTTACCGTATTACCGATTGCATTCTTCTTTGGCTGTTGTGTTTTAATAAACCTTTTTTAAATGTGAAACTATTTACGAATTTACGGACTTCAATCAAAGATTTAAATCTTTGACTTCTATGCCCATTACGTCCGAATGGTTTATAAACTTTCGTGGGTATTTATTTACACAAGCACAAGCAGTAACATAAAAAGGTTCATTTAATTATATAATTTGTTTTTCTTCATTACAGGACTCTTGCCGTCTGGTCGGCGGTTCCAAGTTCTATGAGGTTATGGAAGGTTCAGCATCCGCAGACACTTCTATTCCATCACCGACAGAAAAACACGACCACATGAAGCCTATAGAGAGTGACGATGAAGGTAAAAAAAACGTGAAACCATTTTAATTGCAATCAATTAAGATACTAGTATTAGTAAAAATATTTTTTTGGCAGGAACCAAATATGTTTTTTGTGTAAAAGTTGATCTTATTAATAATTAGAAACATTACTAATAAATCATTTGTGATGATTGAGCCATGCCAGACATAAATTTACATATCTAATAAGTTATTTGTATTGAACCATGTGATCTAAAAACTGTTAATTTATATTATTTTTAAAATCTAAATATTATAGCAACTATTTTATAACAGACGATATGTTTATTTTACAAAAGTCTATTGTTTAAAATACTTACAATGCCCAATTTTTTTATAATTCGGTTATTGTTTAGTAAACATTAGTATGAAGAATTGTCTGAACAAGATTTTGGTAGTAATAGAAGTTTATTTTTAATCCTCGAGTTGAAAAGCGTTGCTGTTGCGTGTTTTATAATTTTTTATGTTTTAATAATTATGTTGAGTTTCCGTAAACTGTTTTCACTATTCAGAAAAAAAGTATTAAAGATATTTAGCAGTGATCGCATTTTCGAAGGTAGGCCCATAGACTTATTGAGAGAAATATTTTTTTTATGTACAGTCAGGAAGGGCGGCGCTTTTTCACCTTTACAGCTACAATTGCTTGCGCTAATGACCCAGTAACAGGCGTGCGCGTGACCAATCGACGAAACAATTTTTTTAAGAATTTTGTTTGCAAAGTGACAGAGCGTCAACCACCGCGGTTGTACATGTGCAGTAAAGTGTTAGTGAGTCCACTGAGATACACATCTCCGGCGAGCAGCGAAAACACAAAGTTTTCGCAATTTTTTTTAATAATGTTGTGTTTGACGACCTCCGTAGTGGAGTGGTTTGCACGCCGGTTTTCAAAGCGTTACCATCTCTTGAGGTCCCGGGTTCGATCCCCGGCTGGGTCAATGTAGAAAATGAACTTTTCTACATTATCTCAGGTCTGGGTGTTTGTGATACAACCGTTGTCTCTGATTTCCATAACACAAGTGCTTTAGCTACTTACTTGGAATCGGAGCAATGTATGTGATGTTGTTAAATATTTATTTATATTTAATGTTTCAAATGTGGGACATGTGTTAACTAAGTTGCTATGACAAAGTACTGAAGTGTTAATTGATTTTCGTTGCTGACCGTACATTTCACTTAAACGAGGCGCTGATGATTTTGCTCAAAATACTGTATTACTAAAGCAATAAACACGTTCACCGATTAAGAACGTTGAGCAACTTTTGTAAAGGTTACTTTCGTATGAACGGGCGAATAAACAACTAAAAATACAGCTATAAAAGATGGTTATTTTATTCGCAAAGGGCTATGAATAATATACGAAGGTGTAGGGCAAGAAAATTGTAAAACTTGTAAAGTAATAAAAAATAATATTTTGGAGCGACGTCGCCAAAAAAATTTCTCGCAAATTATTCATAACCCTTTATGCTACTTTGTTAGACTGATTATGATGGTCATATAACTCGTCAGTGTCGGACGTAGACCAAGAGTGCACGGTGTTCAGCGGTGTGAGCTACCTGGGCGCGCAGAACATCGCCGACCCCAAATCCGAGAGCGACATCCAGCGGATCATGAAGGAACTAAGCTCGATGCCGGAGAGCCGCGACGGTATAGCCGTCTCCATATCGATTCCTGTCTGCTCGCAGGGATTGGTCGTGTGAGTATAGCTGTTTTTTTTGGAAAACTTATTATTATATCCTTAATTAAGCAATGTTACCATCGTCGACCCCAATTTTGAGGGCGACATCCAGCGGATCATGAAGGAACTAAGCTCGATGCCGGAGAGCCGCGACGGTATAGCCGTCTCCATATCGATTCCTGTCTGCTCACAGGGATTGGTCGTGTGAGTATAGCTGTTTTTCGAAAAACTCATTATTATATCCCTAATTAAGCAATGTTACCATCGTCGACCCCAAGTTCGAGGGCGACATCTAGCGGATCATGAAGGAACCAAGCTCGATGCCGGAGAGCCGCGACGGGATAGCAGTCTCCATATCGATTCCTGTCTGCTCGCAGGGATTGGTCGTGTGAGTATAGCTGTTTTTTCGATAAACTCATTATGATATCCTTAATTAAGCAATGTTACCATCGCCGACCCCAATTTCGAGCGTGACATCCAGCGGATCATGAAGGAACTAAGCTCGATGCCGGCCGGATAGCCGTCTCGTCTCTGTTCGCAGAGATTGGTCGTGTGAGTATAGCTCGAATTAATTCATGCTTAATTAATTAGGAACCGTGGTCGTGTATCGACAGCAATAAACAAAGAAGAATGAGTTTACCTCATCAACGCCAATGTCATTGTTCTTACATTTCCTGTTTTTATTCATAATAGCAGCAATCTCTCCTCTAATATTCTTGTTTTCAAGTTCGGAAATATGGTCAAGTTTTCGTTTCATGATATTGAAATAGTGCAAAGTGTTAGAATAAGATGATTTTCTTTATTTACTAAAAATTGCTTTGTGGTAGATCAATTACGTTGTAAAAACGGAACATACAATGCGATTAATTTAACTATGTACACACGACAGCACGTTAGTTTATACAGTTAAACTGCGAAAACAGCTTTTATTACGTAGGGCATAAAAGCGGTTTCAAGGTCAATATGTATAGTCTGAGGTGCTGTCGTGTGTACAACAGAAGCAACAACTTCACTCGAGAATGTATGGCAAAGAGTACATTTTACAGATTAAAGTACATCGTTTTGTACCGCAAGCGCTCTGAATGTGGTCACTTCTGTTGAACATTGTTAATATCGCATTGTCGCCTGTAGTACACCTCTGCCGCGAAACAGTACCAGCGGCACCGCAGTAGTTCCGCCATGAATTGTTCGATGTACGACAAGCAAAACAGATTCGAAACAGCCTGTTCTAACGCATAGAACTAACTATGATGCTGTCTCTTACTCGCGAAATTTCGCTGGTTTGCTTGGACTCCCGATCACATCTCCGCCTTCGGTCTGCCATTTTCTGCTCTTTCGCGTTTGTTCCGCGAGTGTTTGTGGCAGTTGACAAAAATTATAAAATATACAGCCAAGCCAGAGGGTAAATATTATTTTATTTTTCTGTGAAATTGTGAAAAATGATACTACGATTCAGCCAAAGATTTTGACACTAATGTACTTAATGACATTTCAATTTCCAATATTGTTAACCAATACTCGTGACAAAGAGTACTAACGCCTTAGCATTGTTGATGTTTCGCTACCCGAATCGCGACTAAAATACTACTGTTGGGTAGCAGAACTCGTGTAGCGGTTCCGCTTCATTGTTTTCGCGGCGGAGCGGAGGTGTGCTACAGGCGTGTAATTAGTTACACCTGTAGGAAACAAATAGCAATATCGCTCTCTCTTTCCTCCGCAGGCTCTACCAAGCAGACTCGAACAGTGTAATGACGCGATACGCCGTCAATCGTATATCGTTTTACGCCCGTGGCGCGGCCGGCTCGCCCGTCGCCTCGTGCTTCGCATTCACGTGGTCTCATGGAGAAACTAAAGAGTCTGCTGTTTACCGCTGCCACGTGTTCCGATGCCACATTGCTGAGGCGGTCAACCAAGTGTCAAGTAAGTTTTGATCGATTTTAGGCGATACGCTCAGCGCAGAGGCTCCTTATTATTGTAACTACAACTGATAATATTCATTTATAAATTAAAAGTTTCTGATTACTCTGTATAAGATCACATTTTTGGAACTAAAGAATTAATAAAAAAAAGTTTGTCTTAAGGCGACGCATCGATAAACTATTTTCGAATCGACCGTCTCGTTCAAACTCTCGTAAATTACACTTAACTATCTTACTCATGGCAAGCAGTTTTGCAACGCCAAACCGGTTTTTTTCGTTTAAATAAAAATCTATAATATATTTTTAAAAATCCAACTGGCATTTTTAAGTGTGTGTTTAGACTAATCTACTAAGAAAATTTAAAGGCTTAAATCGGTCATGTTTGTCTGTAAAATTTAAATCTCGGTTTTAAAAGAGGTTTCTTTGATATTTTTTTCTCTGTTATAAAAGTTGACGAATCGTGTTTCTGCAACTGACAAAATGAAGTCAATGAAATAAATAATCAGGTTATTAAATATCACTTTTACATGTTTTGTAATTGATGAGAAAAATCGAGATCCCTATCATCAAAATGTCCGATGCGTTCTCTTAATAGCATAGTAAATCACGTAAGTACCAATTTATAGTCTTCTATCTATTATAAGGATGAAATTCTGACTCGTCAAAATCCCGAGTCTAGGGTCGTTATAATACTTATAATAGACAGTTTGTAAACACATACATAATGTCATAATGTGTTGACTGATTGACCTACTAAACAAACGCAACTACGTGACATCAGATTGAATAACGTCTATCACTATGCGTGATATATAGTACGCTATAGTGCGCATGCGCAATCATAGCAGTGAACGGAGTATCAACAACTCATGATGTACTCAAATTGATTCATCAAACTTATCGATGTTTAAACTACCAGATGTTTGTCCCGCCGGTTATTATAATTCAGTGCGCGTGCGCAACGACTTGTCCAAATAAATTGTTTTAGTCGGAACAAAGGATTGGTTTCTTCCATTCTTACCAGATAAAGGGTAAAGGTTCGTTCTATTCTTACCAGAAACAAATATAATCGCTGTTTGGAGAGAAAATAATAAAACTAGGTAAATATTTTTAAAATTACGTTTATATAAGCTGTGGTGCTACTGATTATTTTTTCATGACTTCATGTTCTTGTGAATGATATTCCGAATTCGGTTACTAATAAATGTCATCGTGCCCTTAAGACTAAAGAAGGACTAAAACAAAAATTCAAGGAAACCAGTATCAAAACAGCAGAAACTTATCGAGAGTTTCACCACGGTAATGGTTTTACGTATTTCTGATAGTGATAACGGCATCAAGACTGTATGACAGCGTCCCTATTCTGGATCGTTATTATCAAGACTTTGGTTTCTAACTAACATTATTTATATAATTTTTTTTTTATTTATATCATAATTTTATATGAAGTAAATAAATTGAATTAACCTATAATTTCGAAATTCGTTAATTTTGTTTTTTGCTCATATAGTTATTTGTATGTTAGGCACCAAAAACGACGACATACTTCCATGTTGCTGTCCTTATATAAATTACCCCGTATTAATAGCAAATCAAATGTACAGTCGAGTTCATTAATATGTTGGCACTTTTGACAGGATTTTGACTTTTATTCCAAGACATAAAGGTTTATAAACTGTCAAAATATATTATTGTACTCGACTGTACAATGTTCTCTTTACAACGACATAGGGAAATCAGTTTTAATACAACAATTTTAAAATCAAACCTTACGTAATATACTAATTTCCGCATCCTTGAATAAGGGTCATTGTGACCTTAACATTGATTGTGTTTTCCAATTGACGGAAGCGAGGTGATTAATGTTCTATGGCGCGATAGCTATATATACTCGTACACAAATATTTTCATCGGAATATGCCAGACTAGCCCCTTATCGTGGTGATTCCTCTGTTTGTTTTTCATTAGCTGCCAACAGTGACATTGGCTGGTTTTTGTCTGGTTTTAAGTTATTTTTTAAATATTTTGCATGTTAGAAAGTCGATTGTGTGCTACTGTGCTGTGATTGTAGGTGTGCTAAAAAGTGCTTGATAAAAAATGTGTTTAACCATAGTTTTCGAAAAGGAAAATATGTGTTATTTATAAAAATAGTTATTGTATTGAGTGTGGCGGTAATAATAAAGGAAAAATCTACGATATTTTTGATTTTCTACAAATTAGAACTACCAGTTAAATATTTTACTACATTATAGTGCATTAGAAATGTAATATGTTTATGTTTTTAAGTAACTAATTCAAATTATGTTCGGCTAAAATATGTAAACGCAATCGTTGTAAATGTTTTTTTTATAACCTAATGAACACCCACTTATTGATAGTTACTGTTTCACTTTGTCCTTCAAAGGTAAGTGGTATTCAGTTTGGTCAGACACTTTATTTCGTCTGGTTTTTACACACTAATAAACCACAAGGGTACGGAGTTTTGCTTTAAACTGATTACTTCTCATATTTTGTCGGGTGAGGTTAGTTTACATTCAAGATTTACCAATTTTCAATATAAATGTTTGGTATTATTCTGCACCAAGAATCCTGGGCAATTGCGCACTAATTACTATACATTCGTGCTTAATAAACTTATTTAAATAGCGTTATAGCTTGAGTAACTAATATGAAAAATCATTTAAATCCCTAAATTACCAGCAATGGATCGATTCCAAAAGAAAGCGGTAAAATGCATGCCCTGTGTCTGGTAAACAACAGGTTTATATAACTCGCCCTGAAATCGGCCATATCTAAAAAAAGTCGCTGCGCCCTCAGAAGCGGCACTGGACATGCGGGATCCGGAACAAACGCTCGAGCTTAACAGAAAAAGAAGGTCCCACCAACCCTCCATAACTTGTCCACAGGTTGCTTCGCCAAAGCGTTTGAACGCGTGCCGCGGTCGATGGCGTCGTCTCTAATAGGCGAGCTGAGCGCAGCGCCATCTATGACCGGGTCCCTCACTGAGGGCCTGGGCCCGGCCGCGCCGCCGATGCAGCTGATGCATGTGTTGGAATGCTCTCTGGATATCAAAGAAACTGATGCTAAGGTAAATCTCCGTATTATGTCAATACTTTAATAGCCGCATTGAAAAATAAATTAAGTACACTCAGCAGCACGTTATCACGATATATCATATTTCGCCAATCGATTTTGAACTCAGTGTCAAATAAGTCAATTAAATTCGTTATTAGCATATAAAGTGTTATCTATAGAAAATAAAGTCTTTGAAGATGAACCATGTTTTTCCCTTAAAATTTACTGGATATTTCCATATTAATACTAGTACAAACTAGCAATTTACATAATATTATTCGTCATGAATTGAAACCATTTCACATCAGCACCCTTAGCCCGAACATCTATCGAGACAAAAAAAAAAGCACGTAAAAGTACTCAATTGAATAATTATCTATGGAAAATTTCATTTTGCTTTTTGGCGCTAGATGTCGCTGAACAAATTTCTCATACAAAACTACTCTATCGAATGTTTTTACGCGCGTTATTTTTTTTGACAGCTATTCGTGCTAAGGGTACAGATCATATTTTGAATCTCTCAAACAAGATATTCATTCATTCATTTCTTCTACAGGGCACATTCAGTCATGTCCCCAAAGAAAGGCTAGGTTTCAAGCTACGCGCAGGCATAGACAAACAAGTGACAATCAACGTGAGGCAGGTCACTAACAATGTTCAGCCAGAAACTGATGACGCACAGGTAGATGATACTAAAAACTTTTTGATTTCATCTTACTAATGTTTGGAAGTGTACTCAATAATGTTTATTTTTCAATAGTTGACTTATACGGGTGGACTTTTCATTGAACGATGTTTTGGAATTCTGCTAGCTCCCGGCCGTAGCGTCAAACATTCAGACATGAGACTTCTTGAAATGGTAAGTATTGCATCTTTAGTTTTATGTGAAATATGTACTTTTTAGGGTTCCGTACCTCAAAAGGAAAAAACGGAACCCTTATAGGATCACTTTGTTGTCCGTCTGTCTGTCTGTCTGTCCGTCCGTCTGTCAAGACCCTTTATGTCGGGAACGCGTGGAGGTATCGAGTTGAAATTCAAACCATATACTCAAATCTAGGGGCACTTACAGCTGTGAAAAAATCAAACTTCTAAGTTAACGTAAAAAAAAGATACGGCCATTAATGTGTCTAAAAACGCATATTTCGACACCCTCAAGGGAATTAAAATTCATAGGGTACTTCCCGTTGACCTAGAACTTTGAAATTTGGCAAATAATATCGACATATACTACAAGTACAGGGAAAAGTCTGAAAACTATACATTTGTAGTTATATCATTAACTATCTGTCTGTCTGTCCATCTGTCTATCAAGACCTTTATCTCAAGAACGGTTGGGCACTTGCATCTGTGAAAAAATCAAACTTCTAAGTTAACGTTAAAAAAAAGATACGGCCATTAATGCCTCAAAAAACGCATACGGCAACGCATTTCGACACCCTCAAGGGAATCAAAATTCATAGGGTACTTCCCGTTGACTTAGAACTATGAAATTTGGCAAGTAATATCGTCTTATACTACAAGTACAGGGAAAAACCTGAAAACTATACATTTATAATTATATCATAAAAAAATTGGCATTAAAGTACGTACTCAATCATCGAGGTTAAACGACGGTATGCGCGGTCATAATTTTTTTAAATTTAAATTACTATTATTTACCTCAAGTACGAGTTTATGCAAACATATATTCGTCATCGAAATCTCTAACTTGGTCTCTTTTACCCGTATCAACTGTTTATATCTTGTTTTCCGATATTTTCGACATCGTTAATAATTTACATAATTTCTTACTAGGGCAACTTGTAACTTAACGTTCCTTTCAGGAACTCATTCTGTCTCTTGCTATGGTTTTTAGCCTTTAAGCTTCTAAAATTATAATTTTCTTAAGATAAATAATATTAGAAAAAATACTAGAAAAAATCGACTCACCCGTAGCACCTCAGACGAGACTATATTTATTTTTTTTTCTTTACTCTTCAATAAAGTTGACTATCACCAGGTGAGCGGTTCAGCAGGCGGGTCGAGTTGTTCAGTGTGCGCTTTATGGAACGCGGGCGAGTCAGCCCTAGCGGCGTTCAATGCCGCGAGTGGTGATATCGCCCCCACATACATGTCGTTAGCACTCGACCTCGTCATCAGGGGCGTGCCAGACTCGCTGCGGTAAGTGTAAAACACTCTTTTGATCAACCACTAGATAAATAAAACTACTTGATTTATTTTACGGCACCCCTAAGGCCACGTACACACTGACAATGCGTACTTGGCCTACAGTACTAACATGCCGAAGATGCTTAGTTGCGATGCCTCGCGGTCGCGGCTTAGATGGCTATCTCGATGTCACCTCGATGTAAAACAAATATATGGAAATAGAGGGGCACGCACATGCCAAAGCTGGTCGCGGTTGCCTCGATGCCGATGCTCACTCTGTTTACATGGATACGCGACTGGACCGCGTTCTTACTGCCATCCATGAACAGTGAGCATTGAACCTGCAGTGGACCTGTGAATTTGTTATATTTATTATATGGGTCCAGCTGAAAACCAGCGCTGGGAATTTCAAATTCACAGCATTGCTGAGCTGGTCAGCCCTTTCGGCTGTTTAGTCTATCTATACTAATAGTTGTAGTTATGTAACTGTAAATAGAACTGGAACTGTAACTGTTTGTGAACATATGTAAAACGCCGAATAAATGCCTACTTTACTTTACTTTACTATCGAGGTGCGACCGCGACTGCGAGCAGCTTTGGCATGTTCGTACCCTTAGACCACGTACGCACTGACAGGCGGCTTGCTTAGCGCCTAGATCCTGGATAGTCGCCTAGCGTATTACTAAGTAAAAGGAACGTTTCTTTAATTGCCACAGCGGCTAGAGCCTAGCTAGTCACCTAGGGCGTAGCGAAGTGAAAGGAATGTTTTATAATGTTCGCAATCAGCCGCATAGCGAAGGCGCTACACGCTAGATGACTATCTAGGCTCTAGGCGCTAAGTAAGTCGACTGTCAGGTGGCCTTAGTGTGAAGGTTAGTTGCGTTTCTACTCTGCGGGATATACATTCGAATATTGATAAATATAGGTGTCGGATAGCGAATTTTTTGTTTTATTTAAATAGGTGTATTCTTTCAGGTTAGTCATTGAAACACCAGTGAAGATGTATCCACACACTGAGCGATTCTGGTACTATTCCAAAAAACCTTTAGTGCAGGAGTTTTACATAAACCTCAAAGAGGTGAGTATCTTAGATCGTGTCTCACACGGGATAGACTTATAGTAAATGTAGCTTGATTATAGCTAGTTAATGCAGTTTCACATTTTCTTGTCTGATTGCAAGTCGAGAAACTTAGCGCGGTGTCTATCAGTGGTGTTAGTAAAGAGGTTTTTGTATTCCAGTGTGTGGACGCGTTAGGGCAGTTACAGTACGAAGTGGCCAGTGTAGAGACGTCGGGCGAGCTGGACCGGTCGCGGCTGAACTTGCCGCTGTCCCTGTCTAGCCTGCTGCCGTCGCCGCTCGCCAGCGCGCCCGCGCCGCCTTCTCCCTCGGAGCCCGACTCTGGTATGTGTGACCATCAGACATGTTTTAATGTCCCCACTGCTGCACAGGCCTTCCTTATGGGTGGATAAGTAGGATAGGCGATGACCCACCACGCGGGCCCGATGCGGATGGTGGGCGCTAACGACTGCAAATGCAGTCGGGACCAACGGCTTATTGTGCCTTACGAAGCACAGAGCTCGAGATAATAAATTTTTGGTCACCCATTCCTTGCGGAAGTTGCTTAACCTCCGCAATCGCTACACCACTGCGCTACCGAGCTCTGGTATGCGTAGTGTACTACATATAGGACGGCGACAGTAGTGGCCGGTATAGAGGCGTCGGGCGAGCTGGACCGGTCGCGGCCGAACTTGTCGCTGTCCCTGTCTAGCCAGATGCAGATGCTATAATATGCCGCAAACATTTTTTTTTTAAATTGACCGCAAGCGCTGTGCCTCACCTTGGATGGTGATAGACGAGGCGAAGGAACAGAAAACGATGATAGACGTTTTTATTATTGAAATTTGGTGTATAAGCGTGATTTTTTTAGATTGCAAACGAGAAATAGCACTGTGCAAGTCACGCTCATAGTGCAATTAATAACATTTTTATAAAATTTTAATAAAAAAGTCAGCCTCGTTTATTTTTCTGGTCACCACTAAAACTGTATTGTTACAGACGGCGATGAACCTCTTCTCAGTGGTACAGGAGAGGTGTCCAAAGATTGTGAAGAAGACGTATTAGTTAACTGGGCCCAAGTTCTAAGGAGGTATGACACCTTATCATCATTGTTGATTTTGGTCTTTATTCCAATTTAAATAAGGTTCATAATATTATAGTAGCCCTAAGTTAGAACCGGTCTACTGTCTCTTCTTCTTTATCTATTATATTGATTTGGAAACTAATCCATGTTTTTAACCGACTTCCAAAAATTTAAAAGGAGGTTCTCAATTCTATTGTATATAGTTTGTATTATTATTATCGTTGTTCGCGCGTAACTTCGTTAATTATGGACTGATTTTGATGATTCAGATTTTAAGATAAATAATATTAGAAAAAATACTAGAAAAAATCGACTCACCCGTAGCAATTCAGACGGGACTCGAACCCGCACCCTTGGGATTCCGGCCCAATGCACTGACCAATTATGCTACCGAGTCGCTAGTGGGAGCGGCGAAATCTTCTAGTACTTTTTGTTTCTTCGCTGCAAGCCAGCGCAATTTCATCAATGTGAAGAAATACCCCCACATTCGAAAGAAACATCTTTCCAGATGTTTTAACAATCGATAAAGGTGAAACTGCTATATAATTATTAAATTTAGATTTTTCGCAAAGCATTGTGAATGCGAAAAATCTAAATTTAATGATTCAGATTTTATTTTATTGAGTTTTTATCGCTCGAAGACAAATATTTTATGCTTAAATATCAGAGATTTATCAAGAGAACTCGGTTGTTTGTATATTGTAATATCTTCTTGCATCATAAATCATAAACCACATAAAATAATAATAAAGTTATTTTCAGTTGGACCGGTCCAAGACCGCGCGCTTTGAACCATTTAGTTCGCGTCGGCGTCCCCGAAGCGTTGCGCGGCGAGGTGTGGCTGCGACTGGCCGGCATAGACCAAAACGACAAGCTTATGGAGACTTATAGGACGCTAATTAGTAAAGTGAGTATTATTCCTATTATTATATTCCTGTCTTGTCTAGCTTACGACCAATTACTCAAAAAGATTCTTAAAGTTAAGGTCACTTTAAAATCAAAGCACAATAGACGCGCGTCGAAATGACAGACACGCGGCTTACGTGAAAGCACTCTTAAGTATCGAAATCACCTTTTCAGATGACTGTTAATCTCTTTAATATAAAACTAACTGAACTTTTTCTGAATTAAAAAAGATAAGAAACTGGTTATTTTAATTTTTAGTTGTTCTAAAAATAATGTTATTTACAGGACTGTCCCTTTGAAGCTGTAATTCAGCGCGATATTGCTCGCACCTTCCCCGCACACGACTTCTTCAGGGAAGCAGGAGGGCTCGGACAAGATTCTTTGCTACGAATGGCGCGAGCCTACGCCGTCTACGACCATGAGGTCGGCTACTGTCAGGGTCTGAGCTTCCTCGCCGCTACGTTGCTGCTACATGTAAGTAAACTAACTTTTAGTGCTACGGATAATTTATCTGCTACGTAGCCTACGCCGACGACCATGAAGTCGGCTACTGCCAAGGACTGAGCTTCCTCGCCGCTACGTTGCTGCTACATGTAAGTAAACAAACTTTTAGTGCTACGGATAATTTATCTGCTACGTAGCCTACGCCGACGACCATGAAGTCGGCTACTGCCAAGGACTGAGCTTCCTCGCCGCTACGTTGCTGCTACATGTAAGTAAACAAACTTTTAGTGCTACGGATAATTTATCTGCTACGTAGCCTACGCCGACGACCATGAAGTCGGCTACTGCCAAGGACTGAGCTTCCTCGCCGCTACGTTGCTGCTACATGTAAGTAAACAAACTTTTAGTGCTACGGATAATTTATCTGCTACGTAGCCTACGCCGACGACCATGAAGTCGGCTACTGCCAAGGACTGAACTTCCTCGCCGCTACGTTGCTGCTACACGTGAGTCAACCTTTAGTGCTACGGATTATTTTTTTGCTACGAACTATTTCTGTGCTACGAGTCTTGGTAATGATTGGTTATAAAGTTTACTACTGTAATAAACTGAGCTTAGACGACGTTTGAGCGTGTCTGTGCTACAAACTGTAGCCTTTTCTTTAACTACGTAGTGGTTAGTCAAGCTGGCTACAGATTACCTTTACGGCTGCGGGAATACATAATTTAAGTTTCTATAATTATGAAAATATTGTTGCAGATGCCTGAGGAGCAAGCATTTTGTCTTCTTGTACGCCTGATGTATGGATACGGATTACGTGAACTATACAAAGACGGTTTTGAAGCGCTGTACATGAGGTTGCATCAGTTAGATCGGTTAATGGAGGTAAGAATAGAAACTATGATTATCACTGGTTTGTCATCTATTTAGTCGCCTTATATTTTTCATGCTTTATTTATTTACACGACTGCCCAAAACAGGCTATAGATTTTTTGTAAATCTTTGTTTCAGGAACAATTAACGGATCTTCGAGCCCATTTCCAAGAGTTAGGTGTTGAACCCCATATGTTCGCTTCACAATGGTTTCTTACAGTATTTACGGCGCGATTCCCTTTGCCATTGGTAAGAAATTGTTGGTAATATTGTACGTACAAACAAAACACGTTCGTATTACTACAGCCATAGAGCCTTTTTTCAGGTGTACCATATTCTAGACGTGTTTCTCCTTCAAGGCATGGACACTTTATTCCAAGTGGCGATAGCGCTGCTGTCTCGAGCGCGCAAAGATCTGCTGCTAAACGATTTTGAAGGCGTACTCAAATACTTCAGGTAAGTTTGAATCTTCTTTTTTATTAACACAATGTTAAATAACATCTAGTTAAATGTACGGCGAAGTCCATATTAATATCAGTAACAGCTCAACGGAGTGGTAATAAAGGACTTATAGTGATATCAAAAAATAATCGTTACTTTAGAGAGCTATTACAAACAGTAACCAAAAGAATAGAGTCTGAGGAAAATACGTGATACGAGAGTGTGCAGGCGCACACTCAAACAATGTACATGTGCACGCCTAACAACATTCATAGCAAAAGAGTCTTCGTGAGATAGAACAGCTATACCATGTTTATTTTTGTATTTAAAAAGACTAGCAATGCTCGCAACAACCTTTTTGGTACCAGTGAAATCTATAATTAAATTCGATTGTAACCAACAGAGTAACTTTACCAAAGAAATGCCGCGCAGAAGAATCATCCCGACAAATAGTGAAACTAGCGTGCAGTATTAAAGTCAAAAGGCTGCCCAAATACCAGCAGGAGTACGAGAAGTTCGTCAAAGGTTAGAATTTAAAATCCATTTTTTGTGAATTAGTCTTACCCTCGTATTTATGGACAAGTACCTAAGTAATGACTTGAGTAAAACTTGCAATTTTCCAATGATTCTTATATTATATCCACATGCAATCTACAGTATAAATTAATCTTAAATGCCCTTAAAGTCATTAATACTTACACATAAATAATAAATAAATATTTGACAACATCACATACATTGCTCCGATTCCAAAGTAAGTAGCTAAAGCACTTGTGGTAAGGAAATCAGAGAGAACGGTAGTATCACAAACACCCAGACCTGAGACAAAAATATTGTAGAAAATATTAGTATACAAGGTGTTACAAAAATACCCCTAATGCCGAATATGGTATATAGGGACCATCAAACTGAACAACTTTTACTATGGGACCAACTCTGAAATCGCGAAAAAAAGATCAGCTGTTTCATACATTTTGATATTTTCGATTTTAATTTTTGTATGAAACAGCTGATTTTTTTTTCGCGATTTCAGAGTTGGTCCCATAGTAAAAGTTGTTCAATTTGATGGACCCTATATACCATATTCGGCATTAGGGGTATTTTTGTAACACCTTGTATAATAGAAAAAATCATTTTCTACATTGACCCAGTCGGGGATCGAACCGATTGGGACCTCAAGAGATGGTGACGCCTTGAAAACCGGCGTGCAAACCACTCGACCACGGAGGTCGTCAATCTACAATATACATCTAGATACAAGGGTTAAAATGGAAGCATTTAACCAAATACGCTTAAGCTAACTTGTTTCATTTTCTCATTTATTCAACATATTAATGTTTTTTTTTCAGAAACGGCTGAAAAAGAAAAGATTAACGGTGAACTAGAGAGGTTAAAAATGATAAACAATCAGCTACAACAGGACAAAGAGTTGTTAGAAACTCAATTAAATGAGGTTAGTGTTTTTAAATTTGAGATGTTAGCATTCAAAATGCTATTTAGTTAGTGGTTAGTGTTGTTTGAAATAAAAAAAAAATAACCTCCGCAATACAACTGATTGACCTAATAATAAAACTTAGGACTTAATAGAATTAACAAAACTACCCCAAGAGCAACTTAAGAGCAGTATTTTGATTTTGGTCCTTCGTATTTTTTATTGCCGAAAATGCTATTTTGTTTACTATTCGCTCATATTTGATTATGTTCTAAATACAGGCTATAAGGTTTTATGTTTATGTTTTAACTGTTTCGGAACCTTTTATAGAGGATTCATATCATGGGTGTAGATAAAGTCTTGTATGCAACTGTACATAATTTGGTATTAAAACACTCATGTGATACTATTATCACACGCGGCGAATCGTGTTTTAATACTCTTCATTATACAACAGTTGCATGAATAACTATTATAGGCTCGCACCAAGGCGGAAGAAGCTCAAAAGGATTCAGTTCATTATGCGGCTGTGGCGCGCGACTACAGAGAGATATGCGCTCGGCTCGATAAACAGCTGCATTTTGTTCAGGTAACTTTTTACAATTTTAAACCTTATCTTGTTTAGTGTTATGTTCAAAGTAGATTGAGGAAATGATTGGTTTTTATTTCATACTAGTAAATGAGTACCTCTCATACATTTCTGGTACCTTCCATGACTAAGAGAAAGAGAGCATTTTGGATAAAGTTATTTTCTGTAAAAGAAGCCTACAAAATATCAGCTAGTTATAAAAGTATACTGAATTATTTATTCGGTGCACAAAGTAATTTTAAAAGATAATAATAAAATATGGAAATAATTTAATCAAGCGCACCACTATACAGTTATTTTTTGGGTACCTAATATTTTTTAATTTGCAGGATTCCGTGAAAGAATGTGCGAGTTGTAGTCTCAAATTAACACAAAAGAACAACAAAGAAGGTATGTTTTAAAATATTTTACGACATTTTATCAAATATATACTTTATCAGTTAAAACTTAAAAGTCCATTTTGTTATCAGAGACTGAACAAAAAGGTGGGGAAAAGGAAGAGGGTTCTAGCGACACGGAAGCGATGTTGAGGCAACGCGTGCGGGATTTAGAATTGGAATTGGCTCAAGTGAAATTAGCACATGTGCAAGCGCAGTGTAGCAATCAGGTTTGTTAACAGTCAGTTAACGGAATAACGGGAATTATTTATTTATTTGTACATTAGAACTCTCACTTTGAAACTCATGATGACTCATTTAAATCATGTGATTGAGAAAGCTTTTTTGGTATTCATATATTATCCGTTATTCATTATCCGTTATCGAAGTTTTGTTTTAACAAGTGGGTTTAACGAAATGATATTATTATTTCATCAACAGGAACTTAGTCACCAACTCAATTCAGCACTGAACGAAATGCAAGCGGCGATGAATCAGAAACAATCCGTCGCGCCATGGCTAGTTCGTACATTAGGTAAGTTTTGTTCAAACATCATCCTATCTTTAGACCTTTCGAATCGTTTGTCACAATAAGACCTCTTTTCCAAAGGTTCAATAATGGAAGCGGCGCAGAACCGACCCTCATTCCAAACGTACCTTCCGAATTCAAATCAAGAACCGACGCAACTGCACAGACAAGGTTCGTTCACGCACGGCCAAGGAAACGTCCACCCACAGCCTAACCTTGACAGGCGAGTATCCGACCCTTACAGCCCCGATGTAGTCAGAAGGAAGAAGGATCTTAATGCGAAACGACATTCGATGCTCGTCGACTCGAACGTCACTAAAGAGGCGAAGGAATTAAACCGACGGAGCCATCACGACATCGCCGTCAAAAATTTATCGATGGGTTGACACAAACCTTTGATATTAAAAGTCTAGTTTATATCCGGGATGACATCAGTTTTATCTTCTTGGTTTTTCCTTTAACGATTGGAAAAATGCTATCGTTTCTAAGAAAGTGGTGATTTCTTTTTTTTATCGATACAATCACCGTCCTTGGAATGGTTTGACGAAAGATAGACGCTAATATTGTGCCAGAACTACATATATTTGAAAGCTACAATTTCCAAATAGGAAGGAAAGCGAAACATAAACCTTTGGAAATTAGAAAACCTTCTAAACACCAAGGGTTATCTGAAATAGAGTGTTATGAGCTGACGTCATAAACGCTTACCAAAATACATTCTTTGATATTTCTATAAAACAAAAGATAACTAAGCCATTCCTCTATTCAATAGAATAGAGTCTATTGTGTCGACTTTAGATATATGTTGTTTTGCTACTGACTTAATGTCCATATTTTGAATTTTATGATGTCATGTATGAGATTTGTATGAATGTTTCCGTGTCAAAAATTGTCAGTCCTGTATGGAAACTGCATATTATACTTACAGTATTTAACTGGCAACTGATGACCAAAACAAAAGGTAACACTAGTCAATTTATTATTTAAATAAAAATTATTCATATCTAGTGGCTATTATTACAATCATTTTCCAGTTCTTAGTCTGTTTAGTTTCTGGTAATAAAACATCTCGAATTATTTTGTTTTAAAACACAAAAAAGTTGTCATTCAACGAATGCAGACTTGGTAATGTAATATTTGTATCTGTTGCTATGAAACTTTCAAATTGAAAGTATTATAGGCGGGAAGGAAAAACAATATTTTTAGTCGCGTATAATTTTCCAATAGATCATTAAAATTGGATTCAGATTGGTGGCAATGACGTCACAGCGCGAGTGCCTTTGAGTTTGAGTAGGGTAGGTATGATATTTTGTGGACTAATCATAATTTTTCAGTATTTTTAATTCTTGTTTTAAAACTGTATTTGAGTGGATGACTAAAATTATAAAGTGACAAGAAGCAAATTATTTATTTAACGAGTCACTGACGTAATGTTTTCGAACTTTTGTGTGAACCTTCAAATTAAGAAATAAAGTTTTCAAATTAAAAATGTAATTGCCCAGTATGAAATCTAAGCTAAAATGCATTTGTCACATGCACGCCATATCCACTAGCATTTAATCACAACGTTTTATGAGACTGGGTCTTTTCTGTTTGACGGACGGTAAGAGTGCACGTCCATCCATCGTAGCCACACATTTTTTTGCCATTTTATAGTTAAATCAGCTGTTAAAACATGGGACAAATGTGATTCTAGTTTTACGAAAGTGGAGAACTTAGCCAGGGACCCAAGTCCACAGTCCCACACAATCGCCGAATATAGACGAATACATTGGCGAATATTTAGAGGGGCCATTAATAATCGAAAAAGGTCAAGTTTTTGAGAGAAATACTCGAACGTTCTTATAAGCGCTAACACGTCTTCATATACGCAAAGATCTAATTATAATGTTGATCGAAACGATATTTAACTCAAAGATATGTTTGGTCAAAGCGAATAATTTCTGCTAATACAGGATAAGAAAATGTTTATGCATAAAATGAAATAAATAGGTTTTTATTAACCGGCCAAATGTTTCAGCTTAAATAAAATTTTGTTTTATAATTTATTCAAAACTAATAGAAGCAATATTATACACTAAAACTGGTGTGATGTGCAATTTCATTTTGCTTGAGAAAACAGATTACTTATATTTTAATTGGATAGCACAGTATTAAAATACTGTGACAGATTATTTATTAAAACATGTGTGTTTGTCATTTTTAAATAATTAATGAAAGTTTATTCGATATTAAATTGATATTTGATTGAAAATTGAAAACGAGATATTATAACAATGTATGAGAAACGGTTGGAGCAAAGAGTTTTATTTAATTATATGTTTGATAAAAAGATTATATCTTATGATCAGTATCACTGCATTAGATTAGTACACGAAATGATATTTTATATTTAGTACTAGGTAATGAATGTTAGTATTAACTTCTAATCTTTTAGGAGCTTACCAATAAGTGGTAAACCAATCTATAAATACTGCGTTTCTAAAAGATACGAAGAGTTTATGTGATTTGTTTGTGTTAGAAAATATAATGCACAAGAGCTTATGTTCATGTACGTATAATATCGCTACTAGGAAATATGTAGCTTTTATAGATAAACCGAGAAATATGCCATCTTTGCTTGTAAAATAAATATCGCCTTAAGTTTATATAAACGAACTTGGCTTGAAATTATAATCACCCTTAACTTTTACCTTGTAATACAGTTTACATTCCATATACTCATGTATCCTAGTATATGTTTATATATCTTTCTGTAGTAAACACCACCGTGTTATTACAAAAGATTTTTAAACATTGTTTAACTTAGACACTTGTTTAAATGTGATGCTGTCACTTCTTTGACAATATTGTTTGAAAGAGACAGAGAACAGTGTTTAAAAATCATTTGTAATAACACGGAAGATATTCGCATAGTCATAACCCTTGTATATAACTTGAGAAGGATATCACTTTTGTAACTTAGTTACCTCTAGGCTGTTTGGGCACAAACTAGAGAGACTATAGAAGTTAAGATTAGTACTACGCGCGCTCGAGCAACGCACACACACAGACAGCTCTCACCGACCGACGACACTGCGACACGCACTAGAACTCATTTGATATTAGTCTGACATTCCGGTTGTTCTGCGTCGGTGAGAGGTGTCTATGTGTGGTTGCTCGAGCGCGCGTAGTACTACTAAGTTTAACTTCTGGGTTCTGTTGTCTCTCTATTTTGTAGTTTGGGCTACATTTGTTAGTATGTTACCACAACCACCTGACTATTTGTCGATATCGATTTTGGTGCTGATTGACGAATATCGGCAGATTAAACAGATATGAAGACCGTTGATTCGTCACGGCATTTCATACAAACTTTCAAGTCCTTATTATTCGAAATAAATGAACTGATTTTAATGAACCTTCATACGCATAAGCCCGAACAGTATCGTGCGCGCGTTAACCGAACGCTGGGACTCGCCGCTGCTAAAGCGTTGGATACACCTACACACGGCAGCGGTGACTTCCTAGGTGTGATATTTTTGTATATTTTTGTGTATTTTCGTGTATTTTTGAATGTATACTAACACTAGAATTAAGTACCTATGTTACTAACAACTATGGATGATTCCGAAATAAAATTGAATTGAAAAATAAGCAGGAGACATAGGTCTAAAAAATAAGAACATTTTGAAATGTCTTATTTTAAAAAAGATAATTGGAAATTTCTTTTTCTATGGAAAATTTAAAATCGGTCTAATTTAGCTACAACACTTTTTATCGAAAATGTTTTCAATTAACATTAATTAATTTTTAGATCAATTTATTATGCTTATGCGTATGAAGTTTCATTAAAATCGATTTATTCATTTCGAAAAATAAGGACTTGAAAGTTTGTATGAAATGACGAAAATGCAGAAAATCAGCCAATTGACATCAAATTCATAGATATCTCAGATCGACTTGATTGAGTGTGAACTGACGATATCGATCGACATCGACAGGGTTTGGTAACACCTTTTTAGAACTATTGGTCTGTTTTCATTAACATTACCATTCTCTTGTAAATCACAAAATACGGCAATGTATAACGATGTTTTAGTCTCCAAAATATTTTTTACTATAAATCCACGATTAATAAATTAATGACATCCCCTAAAATTTTGAAAGTGAAAATGATAATTATAAAAATATACTTCTATTATATTTATTATGACGAACAAAACCCCGCGGAGTAAGATATACATTTATCTCTTTTGTTATGTACTTATAATTAACGTACCTGTAGAAGTCTTATGAAAATGTTTTTATTGAATTTTAAACGTTCTTACTACTTATTTAATACATAGATAGTAAGGCACTCTGAAATTCTAAATTGTATCTCTTATATCAGTTTCTTGACAATAAATTGTTATTTGAATTTCTTGTATCACATATCCATTCAGTGTTAAACCTAGTTATACCATCATAGTTTATTATGAATTTTACTTCAATTAAAAAACACGCAACTTTCCAAGATAGTTAACTTACTTATGATTCAAACCAACAGCGCCATCTAGCCCCGAACTAAGAAAAGCTTGTAATATGGGTTCTAGACAACTGATATACTTCTTAAATATTTACTTATTATACATGGTAACACCCAGACCCATCACAAAAATTGAAAATCATCATTTCAATTTCTGCCCGCCCGGGAATCGAATCCGGGACCTCTTGCGTGTTGACCACTGCACCACTTAGGTCGTCAATAGAATAAGAGTTTTTTTATAATTTCATAATGTTACAGCACATATCGACACGTGCAAGGAAAAACATCGTAACTCAGTTTTAGGCGGTATTGAGTTAAGATGGTATTCTTACTCAGCTAAAAATGCGGAATTTTTCACTCTTATCGTCGTATCTAAATTCGTTATAGTTTAAAATATACACACAGTAATAACATCGTAAGTGGAGGTCCACTGCAGGTACTAAAATTGTATATTTAGTTACATGCGTTTTTTTTTGCTTACCATTATTAGTTTACATGAATAAAATTGTAATTCAAGATACGATCTTGTTCTTAGAAAATTTGGTACTTTTTCGTGTGTTTCGATTCCACCGAGACACATGAAAAAGCACCAATTACAGAAGCAGGAAGTAGGTAGACAGCCAGTATTATCGCCATATGTAAAGGGAGTGACGGATAAGGTCTCAAATATTTAAAAAAAGTATGTAATAAACACTATCTTCACTCCTTTGAAAAGGTATCGCAATGTCTACGGTCCCCGAAAGATAATTTTCCTTTGGAGAAACCTGGTGTTTATAAGATCGACTGCAGTTGTGGTAGTTCATATATCGTACAAAAAAAACGCACAATAGCATGCCGTATAAAGGAACACATAAACATAAAAACGGTCAAAAACAACGATACACAAAAATCGGCCATCGCTGAACATTTAGTACATTCTGACACAAATCACTGGATCGAGTTGTATGACCCTCAGATTATCTCAACAGAATGCCACTACATACCGAGAATGGTCAAAGAAGCGATTGAAATTACCAAATACAAAAATTTCAATCGTGAAGATGGGTTTTTTGTGGAGTATCTGGAATCCAGGAGTCCGATTGTGTTAAAACAACAAAAAATCATAAAAGTGCCGTTTCGCGTACAGATCTGTATCTGTTGAGTGTCGTGTGTCGAGAACAGAGGGCCTAGTACAAGTTAGAGTTTTCACTTCTCGCTTAGTTAACTATCGGATATACTGCTCAGAGTCAACGTTAGTGAGAGAATGAATAAAAGAGAAAACGATAGTTACTATTCGAAAAGTGAAAATAGCAACTCGTACTAGGCCCTCATATTCGAGTTTGAGTTTGCAGACAGTGGTACCAGTATCTAGCGTAATAATAAAAGACTTAGACGGAGGGTAGACCGATTCGTCTGCCAATGACATCTACCCGCACGCAACAATCGACAATTCTTCAGTGACCATGGCGCAAGCAACTGCGCCAAAATATCGGAGTCTCAAAAGTAAACAGGTACATGGTGTAAATCCGTCGGTATTTACACCATGTTCTAATAACTATATAGTTTATTCTAATAACGTCGATCGATTGAACCATGGAAATATAAAACAATATAAAATCTACATTTTTATTTCCAATTGTAACCCTAAAACACATACTTAAACTATTTAAAAATTGTATCTCAGACATACATTTATAATTTTCTGTGAATATAACAATTTCATACAATTTATGATTGTATGTCTGAGTTACAATGTCATTTTATAAAGTATATGTGGATGAATTTGATTGTAACTCACAAAAACATACAATAAATCATTCAATATATACATTTATTTTATCATAATAATACAATAGTTTAGTGCTTACCACGTTTACTTAAATGTTCAAGATCGATTGGCGTTAGGACTTATACGAAATTAGTAAGAATTTTTTGAATCTTTGTTGCGCTCTCCTGTGAAATGCCAAAAACTGAATTACGATGTTTTTCCTTGCACGTGTCGATATTAAGGTATTTGTTTTGTCATTTAATGTTACACTATTACGTGCCATTTATCTGTTAGGATTATTTTTGATGGTATAGCTAGTTGATATTGGATTCATCGTATGCTTGCCGAAAGTGTCATAGCAATAATTAACTAATACACTAGAATAATTTTATATTATCTGTGCTAATACATAAGTATTCGTAACGTCGAAAATGTTGAGACAGATTTTTTTAATAAAAAACTATACGCTGTTCCACGAATCGAACTCCTCGGGAACAAAATACTCGCAGCTCAGTGGCCAATGCGCGCGGCTAGAGCTAGGCTTTAGGCTTGATTACTGAAGGTCACGCGCATTAACCAATGGGCGCACACAAACCGATTTTCTTTGGGAACTCGTTTCGTGGAATGGACTTTACCGATAAAGAACTATGAAAAATAATTTAAAATTTTCAAAAGTCTATAATATTTTATTTGATCTCTATGTTATTTTATCTATAATTTGTCTACTTAAATTATAACTATTGTGTTTGAATATGTGATTGATTTAATTATTATTTGTGACACCATTAATATTTATTTTAAAATTATGCATGTGAATTAAACTTTAAAACTATATTTGATAATCTGAAACAAGCCAGTGATAAAGGTGTAACTTATGGGAGGTCATGTGCAATAGTTTTCGCAGGTGGCGTGGCGCCATTGTGCTCTGTGGTAAACCCGATCGCTTTGATTGGTTAAAATACGTCTGAAATGACATTTGAAACAATAAATCAAACGATTTATTGGCAGAATCGTCACGTTAAGCGCGCTACTCAAAGTCCTGCATGCAGGGTTTTGTGTAGGCATGCAGGGTCGATATTATCGATTAAAATTAAAAAAAAACCTATATCGGCCCTGCATGCAATGTCACTGCAAAGTAGAGCCCGATATCGGCCCTGCCTGCAGGGCTTTGAGTAGCACGCTTAAGTCCCCTATATACCTCAAGTGGCACCCTCATTTTAATTAAATTTATAATTTACATGTACAGATTGAAGCTAAGGTTCTATAGTTTATTTACAAACAATAACCTCAGTAAAATTTTGTTCGTTGTAGTAGTAGTTCCCAAAAGTGCTCAAAGTGGCCACTTTTAGCACATACATGTGAATTTTTGATACATTATGTACTTGGCAAGCAATAAATTTAATTAAAATGAGGGCGCCACTTGAGGTATATAGGAGCCTTAAAACGAGACGCAACTATAATCAAAAAAGTTAAAGTTCAATGACAGTGGCGCCATTAGTTCCTCAGTAGATCACATTTCTTTTGATTTACTGCTACTGTTTCAAAAGTTTCCGGCCATGAGGCGACACTTTGCAATGGCTTTGTATAGTACTGCGATTCTTATTGCTAAGCCGTGTTATATAAATAAAGACATTGTTATTTAATACATAGTACAGCGTATCAGCTTTATAAATAACGCCAGGATATCTAGTTAGATGCAAGCTTTAGAGTGAGTTTATTCGCTGAGAGGTGTTGTTTTAGTCTGTCATATATGGTAATAAACATTTTACAAAAGTATTGGTTTTTTATTTAACTTTTCTTCTATTTTTTTAAGGTTTTGCCATTTAGATATTTTTTTTATATAAACATACATAGGTACAGGGTAATTTTGCGACCCCTTTTCAAAATTTTAATTAAGGTAGGCACTTAAGGGGAGTAATAAAAAAATCTATAAGGCTAATTTAGTCGGTAAGTCGGCTAGGTATGTACCTAGCGACTTAAATTAGGACGAAAGCACCAGAATACGTAACGAAAGCGACTCAGTTTCATTTGGTTCAAATAAAAAAGTCAGACTTAAGATATAATAAAACTGTTACAACCACTAACTACGTATTTAGGATTTAAAAGTTTAAGCCCCCTTATAAAGATTGTATAGCTGTATAGTTACCTACACAGTGTTTTGTTCCTTTCTTTTTAACAGTGTGTAACTATTCATCTGCTATACAATCTTTATTAGTAAGGAAGTAATTGATCCAGAATTACATGACAATATGTGTTTTGCTTCCAGCTTACTTATTACACTCTGCAAAAAAAAAATGTCTAAACTGTGCAACTACAGTAAAGAAAATAATACACGAAAGCTCGAAAAACTTCTGCCATCTAGCGTCGAGTAGCATAACGACGGATAGGTACTGAATATTTTAGTTACCATATTGACAGATGTCGCTAGCAGTATCTGAAATTCGTAAGAGCTTATCTTCGAAGGCGCCACTGTTAGGGCACTAATCGCCTGGCGTTGCGATAAATACCTAGTTTTATGTCAGAAAAAATTTAAATCCAATTTACACGGAGCTGTTTGTTTGTATGTATTTCGGTGCTCCTTATTCATTCGATTAAAATTAAAATTTAATGACCTATGTACAGTCACGTATATAAATGTAAACAGTTTAGAACTTTGTCACTGTAAAAGCTATTACTTTTTTGAACAGAAATCAATGACAATGACAACTGCAACAAAGCGACAAAGCTCTAATCTGTATACATATTTTTAGACGTCACGTACCTACACATTTTAAAACAGATTTGGAAGTCATAAATTAAACCGATATCATAATAAAATCTTTAATATATTTTGGATGACAACGGTTATTTACTATTTGCTCTAAAAGAAAACATAAATATTTACTATTTAGTCCACGATAGCCAGCGTGTCGTGTGATCTTCAGATGACGTAAATCGTAGAATATCTAGTGCCGATAATAAACTCAGTTATATTTTTGGACGAAGCGTCCGACGACCGACGGGCTGATGATGCCGTAATCCCTAACCTAATCCACTGAAAGTTCCAGTCCAGGTGAGATGCTACTTTATTTTGGCAATCATAACGTTTTAGAAAAACAACGTATTAGCTTTTATTTCCTACATTTTAAAATTTGAAATACTAAAAATCCCGCCTTCGTCAATAGACAAGTTCGCTGAAAAGATGGAAACAATATCCAATATTAAAGGCAACATAACATGCAGTCGGAGGCATGTAAGTGAAGAGTGACTTTATGAATGATTAGACTTTTCATTAAATTCTATGCCTTCGACTGCACGTTATTATGTTGCCTGTAATATTTGATCTTGTTTGTCATCTTTTCAGTTGACTTGTCTTTTGATGCAGGCAGGTTTTTTAATTCATTTTATTTATGTCTTCTTAGTTATTATATATTGCGGTTATTACCTTTTTGAAATCCTTATGATAAGATATTGCAGTATTCTAAAAATTATTTTTTTACTTCAAATAATAGCATCGCACAGTCGCCATGTTGTTCGTAGTAGTCGCCTGCAAAAAGCGGCAGGTGTAGGCAACTTCAACTAGGTATCTCTACCTATTCATCGTGTGAACGGAAATGCGTGGTTTCGTTCCGTATCCCTAACTACGCTAAAAAACAAGGGGTAGGTCTAAGCGCAAAGACGCTTTCAACCGTGACTCCGTGCATGGGTAACTTCGATCATATATCGAAGATGGGTAGCGTTACTTACTTTAACTTATGGATGTTTATTTTTATTAACCGACTTCAAAAAAAGGAGGAGGTTCTATGTTAGTCTGTTTTTTATGTATGTCCACCGATTACTCAAAAACGGCTGAACCGATTGACATGATTCAAACGCTACTTTATCAGGTTTGTTCCCAAGTTGCTCCCTTTTTTGAAAATTTTAATGAGGGTTAGTGACTTTAAGTAAGTTTTATTGATTCTGTTGAACTAGTTTTCTATACACTTAAACGAAACTATATTGCATAAATAAGACAAGACCTAATAAAGATCCCTGTGGGACCCTTTTTCCAGATGTTGCACAGCTATTGACATGTATGATAAGCAATTTTTTTTTAAAGTTTGCAATATAGAAAGAGAGCATTAATTATCATACATAATATAATAACAGGGTAAATAAATTGCAGAATTTTATTATTAACTGTAAATAAACCTAAGTAATGGCAAAGGTAAGCCGTTCTACAAAAATGTTATGATCTGCGTGGAACGGTGGGGTGGGATTTCTAAAAGGTAAGCCTATGGGAATCAGCCTGTATGAACCCTTTGCCGCTGATAGGTAGTATTGTACCGTATAGTTTATATTAGAAATGAGTTTTTATTACACTTACAGCAATATTGCACTATGCTAGTGATCAGGGAGTAAAAGTTACAATACTGGCTATAGAAGTGGCCACGGTAGATGATAAATTAATTTCTTTGTTTGCAAGAGAGAATACGGGGCAGATCGATTAATCAAATTAAGGTGCTTCCAATATTTGTTAAGCTTAGACAAAAGATTATACATCTTAAAGATAATATCTTCGTGAAATCCATTTGAAAGTAAATATTCTACGTAACGCTCGAAAGTTAAAGTAGATACTTGCGGGAAATAACAGTATAATCCATCCACGTCAAAACAGCTACCGCTAAACTACGTATCGTCGAATATTTGCGATCACCAACCATTACACCACTATATATTACACATAAAAAAATTAAAAATTGCTCAAGCGTTCGTTGTAATTTTTTTGGTTGACTCCAGAAATTGTGTGTTTAAAAGTTTAAGGGTTGATTGTTTCTGTAGGTACTTATCTAGGTATAACAAAAATCTAAGATAACAATATTTTGGATCTAGTTAGGATACAAAAAGTTAAATGGCATCACAGTTGCGGTCGCTCCGAAATAGTAATAAACACATCTGCGAACCTGTTGTTTTAAGTTTACACATTTTTACGTAACCGGCACAATAGTTACGCATAATTATTACGATTTTGTGTGGTTTAGGGGTTCTGCTAAGAGGTTTCTCTTCTGTTCGCACGGTAGGAGCCAATGGAAACTAGGGCTATCAGTATAAAATGCTTACTGAATAGCTTAATGGAGCCTAGCGTTCAGCTATTCAATGGTAGGCATTTTCATGACTGCAGTAGATACAGAATTGTTATTTTCCTAGTGTAGGTAGATACTTAATAAACACAATAATCGACGCAATAAGTTTTCTGAATGGTCTTTCAGTAATACTTACATTTTTATTTTTTCAACAAATTAAATTAACTACTTAAATAAAAAAAAATCAACCAACATTGTCGTTTAGTTCTCCCAAATACTATGATAGTAGGGAGGAAGATAAACAAAAATATTACTTTGCAGTCTTTGCATAGGTTAGAGCAGCTGGTATGGTACTTTTTTTTTTCTCGTCAATTTCTTAACCGTGACGGCAGCCCTAGGTGAAACCGTTGTCACCGGGCATAATCGTGGGTACTCATACTTTCCCACGAGTACGTGAGCGCATAAACGTCGCTGATATGGTGAAAATAGCTCGTAACTCTTTCCATGTTTGTTTTCGACAGAATGTTGGTAGTTCCCGCATGGCAAATGAAAGAGAAATGAATCGGGCACAATCTTTGACAATACTACATCTTACTTAAATCACCTAGGTATCCAGGTTTTAAAAAAGGAAAACATTTAAGACTGAAGTTCACCAACGCATAAACAGCTGATTAATTTTAACCGTCTGTTCTTTAAGTTTTTATGTATGGAGAAAATGCCAAAAACACTGTTTAAAAATTAATCGACTGTTTTAGTAAAAATGTCAAAAACAGACGATTAAAACTTAATCAGCTGTTTAAGTATTGGTAAACTTCAGCCTTAGTGGGATGAAATTTTCTGTCCAAGGATGAAGTTCAGCAACATATAAACAGCTGATTTTTAACCTGAAAGTTAACTGAAGTTTTAACCATCTGTTTTTGACGTTTTTATGTATGGAGAAAATGTCAAAAACAGATGATTAAAAATTAATCGGCTGACTAATTAATTGGTGAACTAGGGTCTAAGTTAACTGAAACTCAACCACAATCTCTAAAACAGGCCATGTCTACTGTCTAATCTAATTTCTTGTTTACATTTCCAACCTTTTGCCGACCGCATGTCAACTTACCTTTACGAGAATGTTGAAGACAAAGATCATGGCTTTTCAGAATATAAGGTTTAATAAATACGTAATGATTACCTCTATTGATGAATTTCTCAAATCACTATGATTTTCTTTCATCAATGAAACTAAACTTTAGTGTAACCGAGTAAAATAAAACAAATGTGTATAAATGCGCGATAAACCCAATCACGCGGGTGCAAAATACGGTAAGTGAGAACTTTAAGATAATGAAATCACATACTCCTCAGATTTGAGTTGTTTTGCCTTTCTTTTACGAAAAATCTCTTGCTTCCGGTATATAAGCTCTACTGAAGAAAAACATAGACAATAAAATGCCAAGAACAGCGCGGGAGCAACTACGAGTGAATCATTTTAATATGCTATATCTATGATTAAACAGATTAAACAGTAGACTTTTTAAACTAGATCTCATCTCATAGCTCATAATTAATTATTATATCTAGCCAGACTAGACTGAGGTCGCCAAAGCTAGTAAGGTTACTCTGTGATCTTTGTTAGCTGCCTAGCACAAAGCCTTATTAACTAGAGCGCAGCGCTGTAGAACCCGTTGGTTTATTTGTCATTGTTTGGGGCTATTTGCATGTCTTGTTCTGATAATCTTAGCCAACCGGTTTCGTGATACGACCTACTAAGCTGCAGATCTTGATCTACCGACTTGATGTAAGTTGATAGCGATTAACAGTTAGAGCTATAGAGCTGTTATGGTTGGTGTTGTGTTATTAAACAATACGTGTAGAAAGAAAGATACAGTACTCTTTATTATGACACCTTATGAGTATTTACTTTATTTATGACTTAGGAAATACTAGCTGTAAGCGTTGCGGGTTAAAAAAATTACCTGTTGTGAGTATCATAAAGGAGGCTTGTAATCACACAACACAATTATCTGAAATCACTAAAATCCTCTAGCCAGACCCGTGACATAGTGACTATGTTTTTTATAAATAAAATCAAAAGAGCTTTCTTTGAAGACACTGCAATACACGAAAAATAAGAAAAAAATCCAAATCGTTACAAACTGGAAGAAGGGACCGACTTAGCTTTTATAGCATGCTCCGAATTTATTATGTCGCACAGTCTCTTTGTAATGTGAATCGTCACTGTAAAATCCTGATTCAAAGTCCTTTTGATGTTTAGTAGTATTCACTAAACTAAGCTCCTAAACTTTGGTTTAGGTATGTTATATGTACTATAAAGCAAAATATTTAGGTAATTCATAAGCTGAAAATGAAGCGCTTATGGCGGAGCTTGACAGGCTGATCGTACTCGTTCACGTTTGTTAAGCAACGTTCGGTCCGCCTAGATGTCGGATGGGTGACCGTTAAGTGGCATTACAACTGAGCGCTTCCGTACTTCGGAGGAAACGTTAAACCGTCGGTCCCGGCTGTTGTCGTCTGATAACAGTCGTTGAACCAAGTCAGAGGCCTTAATGGTGGCTAGATAAACTCTACACCAGTGATGGCCACTAATACTCATACAATAATAAGAAGAAGAAACTGAAAATGTATATTATTACCAAACTTCTTTTTTAATCATGTTGGCCATGAGATTAACAAAAAAATATTTGTAAAAAACGCTTGAGTCGTTATTTTATTGGTCAATTATTTTAAGAAAACAAAAAAATCATCAAACCCTATACTACCAAGCTTCAGGTCATGTTTATGATAATGAAAAGTTGGCGATCATGAATTGTTTTATTATTACTTTGCATTTGATAATTAAAAACGTGTTTATGAATAGAATTCCTGTGTCCTTTTCAAGGTACTTACTTGCTGCTAGTGTTTTGCCTGCTTTTGGCGATGCAAATCCTACTAGGTATAATTTTTTTTTATATAAACGTGGAGTCGTATATATGGTTAACATCCGTCCGGATAAAGCCGGGCAGTGCTTTTTGACCTCTTGTCCGGCCAAATTTGACTGCGTCCGGCCCATCCAGCTTTTATATCTATCGTCCCCCCCCCCGCGGGTGTTCTGTCAGCAGTCGCATTAAAATACTTTTCTTTAGCGTCCATCCTTGGGGCATAATTATATTATATGTGTTTTATTCTAAATTTTTGTCAAAAATCCTTTTTTTCTGAGCCTCTGGTCTTGGGACCCAAAAGTCCGGCTTTTTTAACGGGTGAGTCCGGCTTTTTGATTTTTAGATATGGCAACACTAGCCGTATATATACGTACATATACGGCAATGGAGCATATTTTCAATATTTCGGGACAGTGGGGAATTACTTAATACGATCTCCAACCCTCCTGCCAAGCGTGTAGATTATAATGGCAACATCCTCCTACGGGAGACTCCCTATGTCCTGAAGTGGACATAACGTTCGGTTCATATGACGACTTACATAAAGCATCCGTTAGAGATGAGAAACTGTTCTCGGTCGATGTTAATACATAGAAATTTGCAACTCAGCGTCATTTTAGTACATTCTGCATTCCATACAGTGAACGTGGTTCGTGTATTGGACGCAGAATAGCGGATACGACGTTCGATTAGCCCCAATCCTTGTTATTACCTTGTACCAGCTTGGCTAACGCCGACCTTACGTCTCGTTCCAACATCCTCTCCACATTCATGTTGAAGAGAGACACACGAAGGTATGCAAATTCGTTTTATCGCAGCGCTTAAATTGTGTGCGACATTCCGACGCAGGTGATGGTGATATCGGACTAAATAAAAGTGCATTTGAATGTACAGCATATTTTCAGTGGTCAAGGATATATTATGTACTTTTGACGACCTCCGTGGTCGAGTGGCTTTGTACACCGGTTTTCAAGGTGTCGCCATCTGTGAGGTCCCGGGTTCGATCCCCTGTTGGGTCAATTTAGAAAAACGAACTTTTCTATATTGGCTAAGGTGTTTGTGATACCACCGTTGTCTCTGATTTTCATAGCACAAGTGCTTTAGCTACTTACTTTGGAATCGGAGCAATGTATGTGATGTTGTCAAATATATATATATATATATATCTATTTATTTATTATTATTTACTTATCACATTGAATTTACTTTTATTTACAGGTTCCGTTTTACAATTTCAGGTTAAGTTCTAATTAAATTTAATTAATAATATTAATAAAGATAATTATCTTGACAGGTTAGTTACTAAAAGATCTGCAGGTCTATTACATGAAAACAATCTAGTTAAACGGTCAATGTTCGTCCCACTCCGTGACACTAGAACTCACGAATAAGGTTCATATCAAGTAAGCTGAAGGACGATTTCCCCTACGTACTTTGTGACAACACTAACCTGAAGTCTTTATCATCAAGTTAAGAGAAAGGAGGTTTCAGTCTTGAAGGTGTCCGCTCTTCTTTATCCTTACTGGATAAGCTTTTATCTGGAGCTATAATACAATCACAGCAGTTAGCCTATGCATTCCGAGGCCGGTCACCTAACAGCAGGGAGAACGGGCAAAAACAATCAAGTTGCATAATCCGAAAAGAGTTACAAACTAATCGTAGTGGACTGTGTTAGATGAATTCCTTCGTATAAAAGTACATAGTTACCTCTTTTCATCATAAAAAATATTAATATCGTTCAATTAATACAGTGGTGAACAAATGATTGTTGATTATGATAATTAAAGTGTTAGTTCATATCTTAAAAGTGTAAAAAGTATCATAAAATAAAACTTTAATAATTAAGAATTCATAAATAAATTATAAGAAGTAAAAAATGTTATCTTTACCATGATATGAAAATGAAAAACAACCTTTGAAACGAATTTAAGATTTCGAATGTAAAAAAACTTAAGAAAATATTTCATTCTTTCTTATTTAAATTCTGTCTTGGGGTCTCTTGAAATCCACCTTTTCTTTAAACTTTTTCAATTCACATTGAGGTTTTGTAACCGTCGAATGAAATTGCACTTCAGTCGGTTGTAACAACGGTGTTACACTTTCTAACTCGATGGGAGGTGTTGAGTAAGACCATTGGATCTATTACAATAGGTAATCTATAGTTAGTCTGTTACAGAACTCGCAATAACACCTCCAATGGTTTTATCATGTATATGCACCGCCTACACGGTCTGTTATGATTAAATTAGAATTGTGAAATTGCATAATAAAGTTGTAATCTGTTCTCTTTTTCGTATACAAAAGTCTGTAACAATAGAAAAAAAAAATGTTCGCCTACAAGTGGCTTAAATGTACTTAAAGTATTCTGTGACGTGGTGGACTTACAGTCCGGTTTCCAGTTTTCAGTGTCGCCATCTCTGAGGTCCCAGGTTCGATCTTCGCGTTACAAAAACCCCTAAAGCCGAATATGGTAGATAGGGTAATATAAGGTGTCTATGTTTCTGCACTGCGAGCTGGCCATCACCGCCGTAGCTGGCTAAAGTTAATTTGAATTATTTACTTTTAAAAACTAATATTACTTTTAAAAAGAAAAGAAAAACAGACACAACGTGCACAGACATGGACGGTCGCATATACAAGGTGTTACAAAAATACCCCTAATGCCGAATATGGTATATAGGGATCATCAAACTGAACAACTTTTACTAAGGGGCCAACTCTGAAATCGCGAAAAAAATCAGCTGTTTCATACATTTTGATATTTTCGATTTTAATTTTTGTATGAAACAGTTGATTTTTATTTTCGCGATTTCAGAGTTGGCCCCATAGTAAAAGTTGTTCAGTTTGATGGTCCCTATATACCATATTCGGCATTAGGGGTATTTTTGTAACACCTTGTATTGATTTTGCGTTGCATGCGTACAACCCCGGAAAAATATTATAAACAAAATTATTTTTAAAAATTATTGCACAGACACTACTTACCTACTACAGATTTTCATAAGAAACTGCATAGTGGCAACATGTAACACTAGTTAGCTGTATTAAAACATTTGTGCATTAAAGTTTTAGAATATTAGCGTTATTGTTAGATACATTGAGAAATTTTTTTTAAAGCAATTGCAACATCTTTGAAATTACCATACAAAACGGCAATTTCTTACATTACTTAAATCCCTAATATATAATAAATAGCATAAAATCAAAGCGGGCGAGATCCGTTGTTCAAGATTTCTTTGCGTTTTTTGTTATTGTATTTGAATGAACATGGTGTGAATGTACACAAGGAAAACCGTTGCATTATGGTTCTGCAACGTGAAAGTGTGAGAATTGTGCATAGGTACTTTATGGTAGTGAATTAATCGATTCTTCACATTCACACTTTCCTAATGTTTGATGTTTGAAGAAGTCATTGTTCGTCAAAACTATTTTATTACTACACGATAATACATAAAATAATAAAACCTTTAATGTGCATAATATGATATAGTTTGTACACTAAAAATACAGTTAAATACGTAGAAAAATACGTATACGTAGAAATGTAAGTTACTTTTCTATGTTGAGGGTAAGTACAAAACGAAAAACATCCGTTACCTCCCGTGCTATTAAGTACTTGAGTATGTGACGGCAAGGTAAAGTATACATGCCATTTTCTTTTTATTATGTAGTTTAGTCAGACAGTTTGAACCAATAATCACAACCTTCTACTACGTGATGTCACTGAGTGATCCCTCGAAAGCGGCTCCAATCATATCACCAGCTTATACCGTGAACGTCACGTAGTCGTGAAGTGCATCATCGTGCGGTAGACATTTCACGACGCGGGCGCAACTCGCGAAAACTACTAAATAACTAGTTGATACAAACTTTACAGCCCAATAACATTAGCCTACCCTAGCATGATCACCGAAATGAAATAAGGGGCTAATGCCAAAAGCTATTAGATATCTACTCATTACTCAAATATAATTTGATTTGATACCGACAAGTTATACACCATCGTAAACCCGGTTATTTAGTGACAATGCGATTAAATTGCGCATGCCCCTGTATAGCGATTTATCGTTTAATTAGACGTTGGATTTTGACAGTTCAGTGTCGATAAAACGCTATATCATGAGATATTATATCGTGTGTCGGTGATCATGCTAGGCATTTAGTTTTACACCGGTTTTTATGATATGATATCGCCATCTCCGAGGTCCCGGGTCCGATTCCCGGCAGAGTCAATTTAAAAAGCGGTGTTATAGCGAGCGTATGTGTTATATTATAATCTACATTTATAAATCGAAAATACATAAATACAGTCTCGTCTGTCGGTACGGTACTAACAATTACTATGTAAGTCACCCTCCAAACGAGCATAATCTAGAGCCCGCGCCTTTGATCTATCAATCAACGATTAGACATGCGCGTGCGTTCCTACTTCAAACGATACGAATCTCATAGTGTCTATCTCAAAAGCAAACCTTATCCGGTACTCATAAGTGTCGAATTCGGATGACAGTATTAAGATCATATTACCTATGTCGTGATCATAATTTATATGGCTCCTCTCAGTTTCCTTGTTTCTTTACTCATAATAAGTAAATAGATTTGTTTGCTGCAGTATGTTTCATCCAGGAAGCATTTATAAAGATATTTTAGAACGTACATACGACAGCACCTTAAATACAGTTAAACTGCGAAAACAGCTTTTATTACGTAGGGCATAAAGGCGACATGTATAGTCTAAGGTGCCGTAGTGGTACAAGCAGTTTTATTACTTTTAAAGATTACATCTTTGACATCGGAAACGATTTATCAACGTTATTAGAAATTGTGTTATAGATGATCTATCCTGGGTTATCAAGTTCTAAAACCCTTACTTTCGAAGATTTTCTCATTAAGAGTGCGTTGAAAAAAAAACAATATTTTTTTTGCGAAACGTGGCCACTTTATCTCCATTAAACTAAATCTCCATTAAACTAAACCACAGGCTAGAAAATATTGTTAATACGATGAAATTTACCACAAAGCTTTTTGGGAGTGCACTCACAGAGAGATAATTCACAATTTCGTCTTTAGCACTATGTTTTTTTCCAATGGCGGCGCTAGTGTGCAGACTTCGCGCTCTTAAGTATAATGACGTTAACGTATTTGAAAATAGAATAAACTACTCATAGCTACACCGCAATGTAAACCAAATCGTCATGACTATCGACAAATTGTTACGTTATGAAATAGGACCCAGGATTTCTTTTTAAAATCATTTTTGCCTGCTGATCAAAAACAGTGAAAGAGCTTTGTTCACTAATATTTTAGAGATTTAGCCCCCTTACTAATAAAGATTGTATAGCAGATGTATAGACACAATGGTTACTCTCTGTCCAACTATTTAAGTTTGACATTAAAAAGAAAGGGACAAAACACTGTGTATACACATGTGCTATACTATCTTTATTAGTAAGGGGGTTAGAGTATCCACGGTGTAGGAGCAGTGTTAAATGATGCAAAGTGATAAATGTAACTAACGTGAAGACAGGTATGGTTACGTTATGTAAAGCTGTTTTGCAAGGAATACTTGGTACCTGCATAGATAAGATTGGTTCTGGTATAGAAAGTAGACCTAACTCTGGCATGTAGCAAAAGTATGCAAGAATGTTGCTAAGAAAATTACGTGAATGTTTTTATTTTATTAATTCATCAACGCCCGAGCGGACGCAGGCGTCGGATAACAATGGAATATCTATTGTGTCTCATTTTCTGGGCGTTGAAGGGTTAAAGTTAATTTTCTATCAGCATACGTTTACATTGAAATAATATAAAACAGTTTCGTCCTATTATAAGGCATATATAACGTACAAAACGGCATACACTGGCCTTCAAAGTTTAGTACCAGACTTTTAAAATTGCAATTTCTCTTAAACAATAGAAGTTAGAGTTTTGAAATAAAAAAAAGTTTTTAGTCCTTTTTATTTTGAAAATAGGTAAGTATATCTTGTGTATTTAAAAGTTATTACAATTTTAAAAGTATGGTACTAAGTTTTGAAGGCCACTGTATATAGATCGAATTTTCAATATAATACCTCGAAGGGCTTAAGCATGCGAGTTGCCGCCGTACAATATTTAAATTGATAAGAAATGATAAGAAGTTTTGATGAAAATCACGAATTTAATTTGATTGATATTTTATGCTAAATGATAGAAGTAAACATCGGGGTGATCGAATGCGTACTAAAATTATGATATTGAAATTATGCTATTTTATGGAACTACCTGGTCTATTTAAAACATATAATCATGTAAAACTTGTATATGACTGTATGTTTTCCTGAATAAATAAAATAAAAATTATAATGCAGTAAAATGCTGAATCGGCGATGACGTAATTGTGCGATTGTATAGACCGTACATACTGGCTTGCCTTTGATTGGAAAATAAAAAACGCAGCGTTGCATAATAAATTCATATCAAATTACTGAAAACACTCCTCATTGGATCCGCTAGACCCAAACAAGGAGGTAATTAAATACGTGTCAACAGAAGCTTAACCAAAATATAGTACGGTAGCTGCAGTTAGCGTATTCTTTACAATATACCGTACCAGTGATCCGGTTCATACCGGACTTTCTCCGCTCCAAAACAGAGATCGTAAAACAACCATGCGTCCCAGTTACGTCACAGTGCAATGCTCGTGTCGCATCGATGACTTTAGGGTTAATGGAAACATACGGAGCTATTCTATGAATTTAAATTCAGTTCAGGGGCCCTATTTTTGAAAGGCGTCGAGTTCTCTTTACTACTCATTTTCATTCGACAGCCATAACTGAAAATAGGACCCCAGGATATTGGTTGTTTTTATGAGTGCGCTACAATGGGGTGTATCACGCAAAGCTAATCTCAGATGGCGCCAGCGGAGACCCGACCTCTATCAATAGTTTTGATTGGTTCAAATATGTCAGAAATAATATTTGACATTCGAAACAACCAATCAAACGATTTTAGTACTGTCGCTTGTGGCGCCATTAGTTCCTCAGTACTCATCCCCATTATCGCGGTAGGTAATTTTATTGTAGTGAAAATCAGTATCCATTTAAAATTAGAATAATGTGCTGATCATATTATTATACATGATACAACTACTCTGTGACTATGCCAGAAAATAGTTATAAGTCTAGAAAATAATTAAAGTCTAGATAATAGTAAATTTAATAATAATCAAATAACACACCCATAATAGGTTGGAATGAGAATAGTAACTTCTGTGTAATTGATACAATAAAGAGTAATAAAATAACTGTGTGTCTATCAGAAATCTACGATATGTGTAGATTTATTTTCGATCAACGGTCTGTGGGAGATCTGACATAGTTCTGGATCAATTTCAACGGTTAAAGTTAATTGTGTATGTCGAATCGGAATAGTATAATATCATAAGATATGGATTCCTGGCTGGATATGCTCCATCTGATCCACGCTTTGTAATCGATTCTTGACACAACATGGATGGAACCACGATTCTCCTATAAGGCTGTCACACACGTACTTTTATTTCTTTAATCTTGGATCAATGACTTTCGTATATATAGAAAGCTTTATTGTCTTGGATCAAATTTAATATTAGTTGAAAACTAAACGACTACACAGTTTACGTCATAATGGGTGGTAGGGTAAAAGAATTGACGATTTAAAAATGCTTATTATGTGAGCTTATTGAATAAAGAATTTTTCAATTTCAATTTCAACTGTCGAGGACGTTGGCTGTTTAGTAGAAATTCTCTGAAGTAATTCTACGTAACTCATCATTATTAAAAAAAAAATCTAAAAGTACAACTATACCTATCAGTTGCAAGATTCAATGTTGCAAAATTTAACTTCGATCTTAGACAACCCTACATAATTAAGACTGCCAATAATTAGGTATAGACGCCACGGTTCAAAACTAAAATTCTAGTTGCTTCAGTCAAGAGTGACCTCTTGTCCTCAATAGTCCTCATAGTGCAGTAAAATGCAAAGAAGTAGAACTGGCAACCCTACCTCCTCGGGTCAGCCTTCCGAGAACACTGCGATCTTATCGAATTAATCACACATTGTGGTGTGTTGCCCCAAACTAGTAGTTGCACACTTTGCACATAGTTTGTGTGCAATAACGACACATACTAATTAAAGCAGGTGTTGAATGGTGCACTTGCAGTTTAGTTTCTTTTTGCACTACGACATGCGGCTTGTGAGTTTACCATTATTTTTACGAAATACGTAAATGACAGATGGAAGTACGTGGAGTGTACTAAAATAATATCGAAACTTTCAATTTAATTAATGGAAATTATGTTTCGTAGCACCGTGATAGAAAAGTTGAATGGGTATCGTCTGACTTGGTGTGGGCATGTTAGGAGAAGAGATGAAAGGCATGTTACTAGAAGAGTAATGAATATGGATGTTGAGGGTTGGAAAGTAAGAGGAAGACCGCAGAAAAGATGGATGGATTGTGTGAGGAATGATATGAATGTAAAGGGAGTGGATGAGGAGATGACGGGTGACAGGAAGGAATGGAAGAGAAGGACACACTGCACCGACCCCAAATAAATTGGGATAAGGGTAGGGGGATGATGATGGAAATTATGTTTCGTATCCTTCCTTCCTAAGACTTCCTTTGGTAACATCTCTTAGGTTAAGATTAAAGTAATAAATAAATATTTGACAACATCACATACATTGCTCCGATTCCAAAGTAAGCAGCTAAAGCACTTGTGTTATGGAAATCAGAGACAACGGTGGTATCACAAACACCCAGACCTGAGCCAATATAGAAAAGTTCATTTTCTAAATTGACCCTACCGGGGATCGAACCCGGGACCTCAGAGATGGCGCCACCTTGAAAACCGGTGAGCAAAGCCACTCGACCACGGAGGTCGTCATAATAATTGTATAGTTTCCATCATAATCAAGCTATCAATTAAACAGGCAAAATTACTTAATATTTTTTTTTAACAGATTATCCCGGTTCTTTGCCAACAGCGCGTCGTTCGGGCGTTGCCGGTACCGGCCGCAGACAATGGCGGCAGTGTATGCCCCTTCCTGTACGATCGGGAACAATGCCCATTGTGAGTGTTACCATTTCACCGACAATTACGTACGTCGATGCTACTGTTCGCTCACCGTGTGTACGTAGGTACTGCATGTCGCGGTGCAGTGGGAAATCGGCCTTTTGGAGTATCGGACGTATTTCTCAATAGATTTCTAACAATAAAGCTGGCAAATCAGCTTGGTGTAATGTTATGTTACTTGCTACACCCCTAAGAGCTCAAACACACAGGACGCGTTCCGGTCATGCAATCCTATCTCAGATCGCTGCGATCTATGCGAAATATGGGATCGGAACGCAACCGATGTGGAAGGGATAGAGAACTCCATACATCGCATAGATCGCAGCGATCTGCGGAAAGCGATAACGAATATAGCCAAGTAATGGCTGATGTATGGATTTGACATGTTCACTTTTAGTTTTGAGAAAAATATGACTACTCTATAAAACAAATCAGTCAAGGTCTTGTGAATGACGTCTAATGTTTATTGAATAACGTTACAACATTACAAAATGCGTGCAATAGTTTAAAAACCGGTTTGAACCAACAGTGGCCACTTTTAACAAAATCGCGTTTTTAACTGTTTGAATGCCTTTTCAAATTGTGTAAAGTTATTCAATAAATATTAGACGTTATTAACAAAACCTTGACTGGTTCCTTTTTTAAGAAATTGGGCTTATTTAGAATAAATGAAATAAAATCGACTGGCGGCGCTAGTTGGCTCATGTCAGCCCCTTAACGTTAGGGAGTAAGTGCCGAAGTTTTACAATTGGAAGGCACAGAAACAAGATCATAATCTAATCTGTATTTGTTTACTAGTCAAATTGTAAAACGTCAGATTTGTCTACGTGTCTGCGGCACATTTGTTTCTCTTCATTATCGTTTCCATACAAGGCGGCCAGATGGAGCGTTACATTTCACTGCTAAACTTATCTTTCACGATACGTTCATGCTAAGTTTCACACATTCATGCAGTGTTTATATTACATGCAGTTTTCACTTCAATTGGTAAATTTACTATCAGTATTTAATTATTATTAGTATTGCATGTATCACATTGAGTTGGTCTAAATCTTTGATACAGTTTTAAGGTTTTTATTGGTTGTTGTGTAAGAAACAAGCAAGCAGTAGGTAATATGTTATTGAAATACATGTTTAAAAATCATAAATAAATAAATTTACAGTGGCATAAATGTTTAACAAACTAATCAACAAATAAAAAAAAATAAGTGTAAAAAAACAAATAGAAGTCACAAAAACACTGTTATACACTGGCATAAGTTACTGATTCAACTTATATATCATTTCATTGGGTATGTATTACTTACAATAACAATTCATTTTAATCTTAGGAGTTGTCGCAAAAAATTAACACGCGCGGAACCCATGATGTCAATCAAATTCCACACTACTACGAAGCGAAGCTAGGGCAAATTGCTAGTATATACAATGTGTTACAAAAATACCCCTTATGCCGAATATGTTATATAGGGACCATCAAACTGAACAACTTTTACTATGGGGCCAACTCTGAAATCGCGAAAAAAAAAATCAGCTGTTTCATACATTTTGATATTTTCGATATTAATTTTTGTATGAAACAGCTGTTTTTATTTCGCGATTTCAGAGTTGGTCCCATAGTAAAAGTTGTTCAGTTTGATGGTCCCTTTATACCATATTCGGCATAAGGGGTATTTTTGTAACACCTTGTATAATAATGTAAGTATTATGAAATCGGTCATTATAGAATTGTTCATTTCTGGACTATGTAGCCCAGATTTCATTTATATATATTACTTGACTATTGACTATTTAATCTCCACAAAAAACAAAATCCTGTCGCGAATGTCTAATGAAAAATAATCATAACGTGTTATTTTATTATATAACCTCCTTACTAATAAAGATTGTATAGCAGATCAAAGTTAAATAGTTTGACAGAGTAACCATTGTGTAACTATACATCTGCTACACAATCTTTATTAGTAAGGGGGTCACTGTTTTGAAAAGGCGAGTGTGAACTTCAATAAAGATAAATTAGTTTTAGAAAACTAAGATATAATAATGCGAAAAAGAAATACTTATTACCAGCTCGACTCACACTTAATTAGACACCCAAATGGGAAAGGTTACGCCATAGTGTATTGTTGCAATTAAGATTGCCACCATTGTCTTCTGAACAGGGTTTTCAACAAAAACAAAATATACATATTTTTATACTTACTTATGAAAGAGAATCTTCATCCCTGCGCCCTGGCTGGAATTCGCCAATATTCGTAGCATTTTGTACTGTTAATATTGTTGGTTTCCTGCACATATTTACACAGACACAAACATGCTAAATAGGTATATAGAATTGATTGCGTGCTACAAAGCAATTGACAAAAGTGATCCAGTTGTTGCTTAATGAGCATAAAGAAATATTACTCTTAACACTATCTGCGACCGAAGAATAAGATCTAAACGTAGAGTATGCAGTTAGGTTCAAGTATAGACCAGCTTTTCAATTTCATTCTATGAACTTTTAATAAATTTTTAACAGTTGACAACCCTTGAGTGTCGCGAATTTGTTATCTATCACATTTTTGTACTAATACCGAGGTGTTGAATGCTGATACGTTAATTAGAGCCACCGGCAACAATTTAAAGATAAGCTTTGAAAGTTTCATGAAAATAATTAACTGACTTGATCTAGGTAGTTTTGTTTATTTTTATACTATACGTTTTATTATTTAAATTCTACCCTTTGTTATTTATTCTAAAAATATCATTTAATTACCTATGTAATTCTTAAATTCACAGACAGGCACTCGAGAAAAAATATTCTAGTTGAGAGACAGCATCGGAAATAATTCGAGACAATGTTGCACTCATTAATCTGCTTCGGCTTCGAAAACGTATAGTTGTTCTATATCATGAAGACTGTTTTCCTATCAATGTTGTTAGGCGTGCACATGCACATTACTTTAGTGTGCGTAATACGAGAGCGTGCAGACGCACACTCAAGTGCATGTGCACGCCTAACACATTCACAGCAAAACGGTCTTCGTAAAATAGAAGAACTATACCAGTTTTTTAGCTCATTTCAAAGATATCGTAACATTTGTAACTGCACGAATGTTGACAAGATTCACTAATTAGCACAGACAGCACAGAAAATGAGAAACCGATTTATATCTTCTTCGTACACCGGTTTTCACACCGGTTCTCTGTTCACCGTCTTTCAAGGTGTCACCATCTCTGAGGTCCCGGGTTCGATCCCCGGTTAGGTCAATTTAGAAAACGATTTTTTCTATATTGGCTCAGGTCTGGGTGTTTGTGATACCACCGTTGTCTCTGTTTTCCATAACACAAATGCTTTAGCTACTTACTTTGGAATCGGAGCAATGTATGTGATGTTGTCAAATATTTATTTATTATTATTATTTATATCTCAAAGGGATTAGGCAGCGTTTTTGATGATAGCTCCCGGGGCGGCTTGACTTTTTCCGGCACTACCAACAATAATTATAGCTATATTTGAACCAATTTACACAAAACCTTGACAAATAATATAGTTATCTAAACCATCCCCTTGAATCACTCGCTCTATCTCTCTATCTATTGGTGAAAATTGCATGAAAATCCATGCAGTAGTTTTTAAGTTTATCGTGAACAGACATACAGACGCGACGGAGGACTTTGTTTCATAATATGTAGTGATTGACCTACATTACAAAAGACAAACTTGAAACAAAAAAATCAAGTGCAATTTTAAATCCCATTGATTTAAGACAATTGTTTAAATGTGCTTTACATAAACTTTTAGACAGGTGTACCTTAACTAGATTTTATTACTTACTACTAAATCTAGTAATCACTTGGTGCAGAAAAAGATTACAAAAATTCAGTAGAAGAAACTTGAAAGTTCTGAGAGAAAGGTGATGTCAACATTTTCTTGCAGTATCATAACTTATTTTAGAAAGGAAATGTTTCGGTCTTGAGCTTTTAAGCTCTGCAGCTGCTAGCAAAATACTTTCTTTTTACATTTATTCATCATCACATTAAAGTCAACATGGGCAAAAATTTACGTGCATCTGTCTTATATGCATCATCATCTGTCTTATATGGTAGTATGTGTCTACGTAGCCTGAAGCTTCTCTTTTGTCTTTTTCGCACTTGTAGCACACGGTAAGTATGAAAAGAACAAATAGTGACGTACATGAGCTTCTTGAAGCTCCGCTTACGTAATAAAGGAAGCTGGGTTCCACACTTCCTGCATCGTAACAATCTGTCAGCGATTGTGCGTGACGCATATTTCATCAGAGGTTATCAAACTGAGTCAGTCCATTCAGCCGACCGATCGGTTATTACGCAACCTCGCAAAATATCGAACAATACTATTTGTTTACTTCCACTACGCCGTTGTACAGAACAAATAATTATAAAAGCAGTAACGCAATTATGTCGGAAGCGGCGCACTCACATAGATACGCATTACAGCCTCCAGTAGACAAAGCAACATTTGCAAATCTTTGCTATCGCTTCTTATTCGAAAGATGTATTTAATTCGCATACGAATTTCGCAAACCTTAACTTTTTGTAAAACATTAAATCTCTATTTCGAAAGCATATGCGATAGCGAATGCGTGTGTCGCGTCAAGACTCAGCGCTCTGTTTTAATTTAATAGTGACCCTTTCACGAGTCTATTGTGTTGTTATTCATATTACAATCGAATGTTTTCAATGTTTCAAAAATGCTAGTGCCGCCAACCCCAACGTCGAAAATAACCTAAGCTACCTTAGATTATTATAATCTATAAAGTGGCTTAGTTGAGATACTGCTTTAGCTCTACTGTGACCGTTGCAACAAGACGGGAAGTCTGTCAAGTCGGTCAGTGTAGCGTTGCAACGATGCGGGTCATTTCACAGCAACAATGGACAGCTATTGGCAAGCTGTAAAGCTTACCGAAGAAATGTTATGTTCTATAAAAGAAAGTGGGACAGTCCTATGTACTTTATTAACCCAGTAACCGGGGGAACAAAGAAGGTATATAAATTGAGCATCAAACCAGTGAAAGTTATACTAATATAATTTAAAAATAAATTAGATCCGAGTACATTTGACGACCTCCGTGGTCGAGTGGCTTTGTACACCGGTTTTCAAGGTGTCACCATCTCTGAGGTCCCGGGTTCGATCCCCGGTTGGGTCAATTTAGAAAACGAACTTTTCTATATTGGCTCAGGTGTGGGTGATACCACCGTTGTTTCTGATTTCCATAACACAAGTGCTTTAGCTGCTTAATTGGGAAACAGAGCAATGTATGTGATGTTGTCAAATATTTATTTATTTATTAATAAAAAAAAATCATTAACACTAAAAATCATTCAAGACGTCAAAGTTGGACATCTTTATTAAACTTAAACTATATCTATCTTAACTTTGGGTTTGAAATAGAGGTTCTAGAGACTCCGTCTTTCAATGACAGTTCAAAATAAGTTAGAAAACACAGGACTCAAGAACTAAAACACCGTTTTTGGGCGATGTTTGTGAGGCTAACGGCCGAATACTCAAATGCTTCTTAGCTAAAATCTTTAGTTAAGGTCTCCTTAGCTTTAAGGAAGCTGTCAGTTTCATAAAGTTTCTGTTTTGACAGAAATAGAACGAACGAATCTTAATGTTAAGGCCATCTTAAATTAAAAAAGTTGTTAGATTTGTCTGTCTGTCGTTTGAGTATTTGGCCGTATATCGCTCAGCAATCGAATCATTTTAAGCTAGAAGCTTCAAGCTAGTGTAGTGTATATAGGAACTCAAGTCGCCAGACAAATGGGAACATCGATAAAAGTAGTCGATAACATTAATCGACTATCTAGCTAGACAATACAGCGACTGGTCACGACATTGTTGGAATGCCAAACGAGCTGTGAAACACCTTGCGACAATGCGATAATGCTTTATTACAATATAAGTAATGCATTTAGATTCGACAACATTTTGTACCTGTTATGTTTCGCACAATGAACTTGTATTTCATATTTTCTCAAAGATATGTGTTTTAGTTTTTAGTTATGCTTATATTTTTTGCTATCTAAATAATATATCCCACTTACTAATATTATAAATGCGAAAGTTAGTGTGTGTGTCGGTTTTGCGGCATAAACAGCCGTATCTTTTTTCACGTTAACCTAAAAGTTTGATTGTTTCACAGCTTCAAGGGACTGTAGACCTGAGTATGTGGTTTTAATTTTAACTCAATACCTCTATGCATTCCCGAGATAAAGGGTTAAAACAGATAGACGGACAACGAAGTGATTCTAGGGTTCCGTTTTTTCCTTTTGAGGTACGGAACCCTAAAAATATGAATTTTCTTTCGGTATCTCATGACAGCTGTCAGGGACGATGCAGAGATAAGCCGCGGATTGTTATAGATGATTGTGACGAGTCCTTTCTCTTCGTGGTCTCAAATATAATGCACTATTGTAGCATGGAATAATAACGCAGCAGAAGATATGTTGTTTATTTTGGACTGGACACACTTCTAATGGTAATAAAGATGAAAGTAAAAGATAAAGTTAATTCACTAATGTAAATTAATAATAATTATTATACAACACCCAGACCCGTCACAGAAATTAAAATTCATTATTTCTTTTTCTGCCCGGCCGAGAATCGAACTCGGGACCATTTAAGATGATGTTGATGAATGACATCGCAATTAGCAATTTATTGGTATTTTATTTGTATGGAAAAATGCAAAATTACAACCCTAGAAGCAAATAGGCTATTGTATTCGATAATCAATCCCCATTAATAGGCAAAAGCAAAACACAATTTCGGTCTAGGGTTACCACTTTGCAGTTAATAATAAAAATATTATTTTTTTCAAAAAACTAGTGGTTTTCAGGGTTCATAATAATTTTCCGGGGTTGTATGCATATGGTGCCCTATCCACCATTGTTGGCTAAGTAAACACCCTGTAATGATACCGTAACAATCTCCATGCAAGAAAGAACTAAGTACTTAGAATAGAAAGTCATCGATAGCATACCATTTGTCTGCGGTTGCATCATACGGCGTTACATCATTACATCATTCACTGAGAGCAATTCTTTTGGCCTGTCCATTAAAACCGGAACAATAGCCCAACCATGGTACTGGACAAACGCAAACTCAAATAGGCTGTGGTTTATCAGCTGCATCGAGAAAGTGAACTAATCTCACACAATCTGTGACTGTGACAGATGGATCACTACACTATGCCTTGAATTACATTGACTATTTTTAACCGACTTCAAAAAAAGGAGTAGGTTCTATGTTCGTCTGTTATGTTGGAATGAAATGTATACTTGAGTTCTAGAATAGCGTAGAATTATTATACAGGGTGAAAAATAGACGGTAATTGGAGGTATAATACCATCTAAGTATTGATGATGTCAAATTTTACTAAATGTTTCCTACATTCCCTTATTCTAAAAAATAAGTAGTAGTAAGTAATCGCTTCCGCCGGGAATCGAACGGAACGGACAAACCGAAAAACAACATGCGGTATTTTTATGATACTAATTGATAGGGTCAATTTCTAAAAAACATAGTATCTTAAATTAAAGACAGACTCGCGAAGCGAGACAAGCTCAAATAAGAAATCATTGAATGCAGTTCTATTATTAACAAAAAAAAACTAAATCAAAATCGGTTCATCCATTTGAGAGTTACGATACCACAGACAAATACTAAATAGATACACAGACACGTTAAACTTAAAACACCCTTCTTCTTGCGTCGGGGGTTAAAAATAAAGAAATGTTTCTTTGCATCAAAATTTGTCATCATCAATATTGAAGGTTTGCATCAAAATTTGTCATCATCAATATTCCTCACCGTCTTTTTTCCACTCTGTATTGCTATTCAATTTTCCAATGAAAGTTAAGATCGATCGAAGGTTCCTAGTATCGTATGATGAACGAGAATGGTATTTATGAATCCGAATTAACGAGAATTTTAAGACGAAAGCAGGCAGGTGAGATACTCAGCACCTGATAACCAATCAATTAGCAGGCAGACAAAAATATAATGTTAATTTTTTTTGTTTCAAGGATATACAACTTCAGAATTCTAATAAAATGACTGACTGATCTACCTGAAAGTTTAATGTTTTCTTAGTATGTAGAAAGATGGAGATTCGTCTAAAAACTGATTTATTATAGAATGATGAATCACTTGTAGTCAGTTGATATTGATGTTCTTATTTTTTGTCATCGATCATGACTGTCACTCTGTTTATATCTCTGTGTTTATTGCATAAAATATGTCTTTGTCATTTTATCTCACATTATCATATAGAATGACCTATAAACAAAGATAACAATTTTGATAAACTGCAATAGATTAGTAAAACAATGAGATCATTGAATATGGGCTCAATTCAATATTTTTTTATTAAATTTAGATTTTTCGCATTCACAATGCTATTTTTATATTAATATAAATAGCACCTCAGCTACGGATGAGTCGATTTTTTCTAGTAATTTTTCTAATATTATTTATCACAATATTTTTTGTTTGAAACTACTCCATTTCGTGATTTTAATATTTCTCAACAGTCGATTTGTGGTTTTAGGAAAACTTCCTAGGATGTACTTAAATTAAAACAAAATGTACCTAACTAAAATTATAATAATAACAAACGTGCAAGTACCTATGTGACGTCCCTGAACAAAGAAGATCTTGAATTATTTTTGTTATTTTCAAGTTTCACCGTGGCTTCGATGAAAAATTTGAAACTGGCTGAATATTTCTTTTATATGTAGGAATAAGTTCCCTTATTAATAGAAAAAGTATCAGAATTTTCGGGTGCGTAAAAAAAAAATCATTTCGTTATTGCAAATGTACAGAAATAACAGCAGAATGGATATTATTTTCTAATCACCACTTGCTTATTAAAAAAAGTCAACTCGGGAGCCATATCAGGAGATACCCAGTGGTATTGTTATCGTTGCAAAATTGGGAATGAAAATTGGATAATAATTGCAGAAGGCAACGAATCTTCTGACCTCATCGGCATTTTTAGGTTTTAGAATCTTTTTTTTAATTACAGTTTTTTGTGGATCTTCGGTAGTATAGTGGTCAGTATCCCCGCCTGTCAATCGGGAGACCGGGGTTCGATTCCCCGCCGGAGAGCCACTTTGTTAAGTAGGTATACAAATGAAAGAATGTAGGTTTAAAGTTATTAACGTTTTACTCTTAGTTTCCACAAAGTTAGGTTAAAATTATATTTAATTAAAATCGTGTCAGTCATGGGCCGAGCGTGGCGGTGAAGTGAGCGAGACGTAGGCGCAGTGTTGCCAGCCCTCCGTCATGATGCGATGCAGTGCAGGCGGCCGGAACACCCTTAGCACAAACAGCCATCTAAAAAAATAACGCGCGTTTGTACAGCGCTATCTACCGCCGAAAAGCGAAAAAAAAAATTTCCATAGATAATTACTCTATCGAGTACTTTTACGCGCGTTTTTTTTCTCGATAGATGTTCGTGATAAGGGCTCTGTCTGATAGTACGCACGTTCCGTTACTAAGTGTTATCATTCCGAAAATAAAGTCTCTAACCATTACTGAACTGCGTTATCGTTGAATCAGTTTGTCAGTTGACTTTATTTTTTAATATGTGGTAATTAGGGAATAATACCCATTCTGCTGTAACTTCCGTAAATTTTCGAAGACTACGTGTTTTTTTAAATTATTCATGCAAATAAAAATTCTGAAATTTTTTCTATTAATAAGAGAGCGTAATATACATACCTACATACATATATTCAGGCTATTTGATTTTTTCAGACATTCCCCATTGCAGATAGCTTATTTAGCTAAATAAAGAAAGGGTTTTAATCGGACTCGCCATGAATAAAATATTTTCAACCAACTTTTTTACACTCTTAATTTTAGGGTGAATTCAACGCAAGACAAGTCCTCCAAAATATGCAGCAAGGCACTTCGTTGTTATAGTTCTTAGATTTATGGTTATGCTTTTCTTACGAATAAACGAAAATTACACTTAAGGGGCTGACGTGAGCCAACTAGTGCCGCCAGTTGATTTATTTTTTTTTATTCTAAATAAGCCCAATTTCTTAAAAAAGGAATCAGTCAAGGTTTTGTTAATAACGTCTATTATTTTTTAATTAACTTTACACAATTTGGAAAGTTAATTAAAAAATTCAAACAGTCATTCAAACAGTTAAAAACATGATTTTGTTAAAAGTGGCCACTGTTGGTTCAAACCCGCTTTTATACTATTGCACGCATTTTGTAATGTTGTAACGTTATTCAATAAACATTAGAAGTCATTGACAAGACCTTGACTGATTCCCTTTTTATGAAATTGGGCTTATTTAGAATAAATAAAATAAAATCGACTGGCGGCGCTAGTTGGCTCATGTCAGCCCCTTAACTCAATATAGAACAAAACAACGCCGACCGCCTCCGTATATCGCCTCGTGTTTTGATATCTATTCTAGTCTTCCCGTAGTACAACCGTAAACCGTTTACATCTATCCTGTAGATTACAGCAGATAACAAAATATTCCATCTTGCTAGACATCGCTGGACCGGCGCCAAAATAGCGGCGTCTACCAGCCGAGATTTTTATTGCCATTAAAACCACATTCACTTCTTAGAAATACAATTTTGTGTATTTTGATGTCTGGCGGGTAGTGACCTATATAACAAAATAAACAAATAAAATAAAACATACTTTTTTAAATTTCATTTGTTCTCCACAATCTGCCTAATTTTCAACAATGAGAAAAACTGAAATAATCAATATTATGAGAGACTGGTACATGAACCCAGTACAAACTCGGGTTCGAAATCTTGTAGCGATAAAAATATCTCCGTTAGGAGACATAGCCATTTTTAACTGACTTAAAAAAAAGGAAGGAAAAAGGAGGAAAAAAGGAGGTTATCAAGTCGACGGATATTTTTTTTTTTTTAGTTTTGTTATTATGACAACATGATGATTTGTTAAATGCATGATTAATTAAAAGTAAAATTGAATTTTATGGCTAACGACTGCATCACCTTTCCTCCGACAAATGTTAAAACAACATGGAATACTTAATATGAAAATTATTATTCTAAAACAAAACAATCGTGGGCGTAAAGCTCGAGCTAGTTAATCAAAACAGCCTCGTTACATGCACGATTCTAAAAATTCACGCTTGAAAGCTTTCCCTTTTTAACTAAAGGCCAAAGTTTATCGACTACATGTAAAAAGTCGTTATTACTTCGGTGGTTATTATAAAAAACAATGGAAAGTCAAAGCACAGTGATCACGCGACTCATGACCATCATTTGATCATTAACTTTTATCCATGTTTAGATTGAGATGTTCGTAAATGGCAAAGCGGCAGTGACGGAAACATTTCAAGCACTGTTTATGTTGCCGAGTCTCAGGTTTCTCTCCTTTACAGTTCGGCTTTCTAGGTAAAGTGGCGTTTTTACTGCAAACAACCCAGCTGTTAGGTGTGTGGAAAAAGACACAAAATACCATTATTTGTTTGGTGTATAAACGTTGGAAATAGCTTTGACCTATTTATTTTTATAGAAACGACACATTTGCGTAATATTTTCTATGTAAGAGGTGAATCTATATTGTTTCTTAATCCCTGCGTCATTGTCGTTACTCGAAAATCTTTAAAAATTCAATGCATCACAAGGAAATATGCCATCATTTATGTTAGAGTACGATAACAAATTATATTAATTTGCATATTTTAAATTTATTTATTGCGATGCATTGGATTTTTAAAGATTTTCGAGTAACGACAATGACGCGGGAAGTAAGAAAAAACGTAGATTCGCCCGCGAGCTCAAACACACAACAGCGTTCCGATCAAGCGATATGCGATATATGGGGATCGGAACGCAACCAGTGATAAGAGAACTCCACACATCACATAATATATCACAGCGATCTGCGGATCGTACCCATAGCTCAAACATCTATCGAGAAAAAATACATGCGTAAAAGTACTTGTTAAAGTAATTATCTATGAAAATTTGGAAGTGTTTAAGCACGTGATAAACTTAGTTATTGGTAGGTACTCTATTTATCATTTTCAATTCATTTTAAAATCTATGTACGACTTGCATCGCATACAATCTTGTGATTCCGCAAATAAAGCACTGTGAATAAGTATGTAACATAAACATTAAAAACAATACATTTCTACGCTGAAAAAATATAGATAATTTCAGGTTCTCTCTACTCAGAAAGTTGATAAGTTCGTTTGATAAGTAAGGAAAAAAATGAATTTATTTTATTCAATTTTTAGACCAGATCCCCCATGCTCTGAAAATTGAATAAAATAGATTTATTTTTTTCGTTACTTATCGCGAACTTGGTGCGTAGTGCGAGTTTTTTACTTACTCGAAAGCGTTAACGTAAACTTAATTTTGTACAGGATTTGTGGCCCGGCATCTAGCGGAATACGCGATGGACTTCATCAACGCCATACAAAATTCTAGCGCGCTCACGATCGAGCGTGAGGTAAAAAAACTCGCACTAAGCACTCTTATCAATTTTCTGAGTAGGTATGTTTGGAATGTTTCCACCAAGCTCAAAAGAACTTTATCGGAGGGGTCCACACTATCTGGTTGAAAGTTAATTTTATTACTTTAAACTAGATGTGTGTCATAAAATTCATTGTATCCGTAATCCATATAGTTCTATCGTATATCTCTGATCAATAAATGGCAATGGCAATAACGTTTTTATTTTTATTACGTATGAAATAAAATTTCCTATAATGTTTATTACAAGAGAGAACTTAAAAAAGTACATATTATTTTATATTTTTATGGGGAGAGAAATAACAAATGAAATGTTATAGGTATGTAGTGTCAGATAATTATCACATCAATAACACAAAAAAATATTACCATGTCATAATATTTTTTGGCGTCGTGCCGTACTGGGGTCAATTTATGGACCATGAATACCAACTTTCTCCTAATTTCTGCTTTCGAAGTTCGGTAACAGCGCGTAAGTAAGGTAAACGTGAGGGGACTCGTGATAAAATAAAAAATATATATGAACATGTAGAGAATGGAAAATGGCACGAATCGCTTTATTTAGTGCTGATAGCAGTTGAATGTAATGGCTTTGAAAATTAATGTTTATTATTATATGAATAGGTATTAAATTAACGTAAGTGAATTCTCGACCCTCGCGTAGGGGAATAATAATTACATTGGTAGAGTCAATAAAACTGCCTACTTAAAGCTAGTTTTAACTTACGATATCGACTCAGTATGTAACGAAAGTAAATAACCAGTTATAATTAAATGTTGCTATCATTAGATTAATTTTAATTTTAGGCACCCCATTTTTCCATTTCCGACGGTCACATCACATGCCGTATTATGTGGCAGTAATATATTTGTGTGTAATACAAGAGGCTCTTATGAGTAATTATATATCATGTAGAGTTCCAAAATAGAGCGTACCGAAATAACTAATATAAGTATCAGATTTGCATGTTAACCCAGCAAAAGCACAGCAAGTTTAATTGTTTCCAAATGTGCACGAGTCACGTTCGCAACAGGTTCTCAACCCGCAAATCTAGTTTCGCTCGATACGGTTTCCGTCCGGGGGCTGCAGGCGAAGGCACAGCTGAGGCGCGGCGACGACGCGACGATGGCAACGATGGTGTATGGATGGTGTTTTTTTTGTTGGAATAGATATCGAGAATCGAGACTTGGAGAGATCGCAGCGCGCGCGCCAGCCAGAGCCGAGTGCCACTCGCCAGTCAACCGCCGCTCCCCGCCGCGCGCGCGCGTTCTGCTCGGTGAAAGGTATATCGTGCACCTGCCCGCGCCGGCAGCCGACACCGCACCGAATCTAACACCGTTATCGCCCTAAATGACAGCCTAATGGACGAACGAAAAGGTAGTCGATGCATGCTCGTGCTAACGTAGTGCAATCTCTGTGGAGTGCAGTGTTGTGTTTATGACGAAATGGAGGAGGTTCGCATATCGGATTGGCCCGATCCACCGGGCTCACATGCATGGCTGCCCGCTTATGGCTTCCAGCATGAGATTTTGGATAAAGATGACTATTTTTGCACCAATGGTGAGTGCCACTCATATGGAGTGGTTTAAAGTCTTTTCCTAGTTTTGAAAGAGCTGTATATTCAGCTCATGAGATTATCCCAGCAATAGAACATGAAACGCAAATTGTATACGCACTGCTAATAACTTATTTTTTATTGCCTTATCTACAACTATTTCTCTCATTTATAGTTCTTTTATGTCGTTGTTTTGTCACCAGATCCTAACGAGTCATTAAAAAAGTATCGACCTCTTCTGAATGTTGTCGATTTGTTTGTGTTTCGCTTTGATCGATATTTTAACTCTAACCGGCCTTGACTGACTGCCTTTGTATTAATAAAACGAATGCCAACGACATTATTAATACCTTAAACAAGTCTGCACTTTTGTTCATAACACAATGCATGATGACTTAAACTTAAGTAACTTATTATTACTATTAAACGTGGATCCAGTGAAGATAAGATTGTTGATACAACAAAACTAATTACTCTGATGGATCTCGCAACTACCATCAAACAATAGTCTATGAAGCTTGTAGTAGAAAATATGGTATGTAATCAGACGTTAAAGTGTTAAGAATAATTAAAAAGCGATGACTCAGAAGTATTAAGCCTTTTAAAGTTATTAACCACAAATTGACCGGTTTATCAGCGCCATACCACGATAAAGTATCTACATCACATCAGACGCTATAAAAATTAACAGGTAAAAGTAAATGACGTAGATCATTAATAGAAAGGTTAAAAACCTCGGTGTGGCAAAAACTAAATCAGTATTATCCACGAGCAGGTTACAAAACAAGCAAAAAAACAAAATGACCACTTAGAGCTACATCGGATAATAACACATTTGCAACAAAATGCATGCACGCTAAGGAATCTAGCTAGCCCATAGCGAGTGTGGGAACGAAAAGAAGGCTTCAAACGATTTGTCACGAAAGTGAGCGGATTTCTTATTTCAAATAATTAAGGAACCTCATTCTTTTTTAATAATAGGTGTAGAATTGCATATCTCTGGTGAAAATTGCAGTATCCAGCGAAAGTGTATAATGGCTAGTATCGAATATACGAATTGCTGATGTGATTCTCACGGTCTGATAGGTTTCAATAGTTTTTTACTGAATCTAATATTTAGTTTTCTTTTATTGAAGTTGCAAATGGTTTCCGGAATATCATGCCTACTGTTGATATTTTGTTTTGTGATTGTTCGGTGAAAATCCTTTCCTTTATCTTCGGGGCATTTGGAAAATGTTTAACAATGCTAAGAATACTATTCTAGATTTCCGATCTTAAGGCTCACTCGTATACTCGTACTTGTTACTCATTATAATGTATCTTTTGAGCTAGAAATTAATGCAGATGGGAAAATATTTATTGTGATAATGAATGATAACCCCGTTCGTGTTATTCCCCGAATAAAAACTAGAAAGAATAAGAAACATTAAGAAGCGGGAATAATCGTGAATAACCTCAGATGAGTAGGTTTGGTTGGTAATATCATTGTACTATCGATCATATACTCCTTAAAACATATTCAAGATAGGTACGTTTGTGAAGCTTAGCATTAAATACTAACTACAGTAAAGAGAGCGATATATAACCAACCAAATTAAAATGAAGATCCTGAACTGTGACTTCGTGATACATATTATGTACGTGATTGTATTTTTTGAACTTTTCACACAGTTCAAAAACCTGGAAGTGTATGTTTCAACTATTGTTTACACGTATCGGCGCGTTATTCACACGATCGAAACGTACAGTTCACATAGGTGGATCAATGACCTCATAATTAATTCATATATACATATATGTAATGTAATGAGATTAGCGGCGATCAGGTTACGTATAAATCCAAGCTTTCCTTCGGTAATGTCACATAATAATTCACTTTTTATCATGTTAATGGCTAGAGAACACGACATCAAGCTAATTTACATAATTAAATAGGTAATTTTAATAGAAATCTCGCGTTAGAGATATAGAACGTAGTATTGAGGGGAATTATCTGCAATTAGTTTACTCCGTTACTGACTGCTACTAGGTATGATGAGAGAAAAGCATGGTTTCTTTTTCCAATAGTTAGTAAATGTCGGTAGTATTTTTCTTTAGATCCCTTGCTTGGCACGAACAACTTTCGAGAAAAAGGCACGCAAACGAACTCGATGGAGCAAATTCTCTATGGAAAATCTCCCTTTTGCTTTTCGGCCGTGCACAAATTTCCCATACAAAATTACTTATTATCGAATGTTTTTAATAAAATATTAAATTTTTTATGCCATAACCACCGAAAAGTGAATTTATATTTCCCTTAAAGAATTACTCTACTTAGAAAATGATTATAAAGTTCTTGACTTTTACGCGATTTTTTCTCGATAGCTGTTCGTGCTAAGGGTTCGTTTGTTAATTTTTTCGTTTACCCTTCATTAAATTTACATACATGCAATGTGGATAGTCTTCGTTTTCTATAATAATGTAAAACATTTCAAAATAATAATAATAAAAAAGAAACTTCATTCGTACGAAAATAATGTGCATAGATGGATGTTTTTTTAACAGACATAAAAACTTCAAACATTTACGTTTGACGACCTCCGCGGTCGAGTGGCTTTGTACACCGGTTTTCAAGGTGTCGATCTCTGAGATCCCGGGTTCGATCCCCGGTTGGGTCAATTTAGAAAACGAACTTTTCTATATTGGCTCAGGTCTGGGTGTTTGTGATACCAACGTTGTCTCTGATTTCCATAACACAAGTGCTTTAGCTACTTACTTTGGAATCGGAGCATTGTATGTGATGTTGTCAATATTTATTTATTATTATTACAGTTAAATTTTCTTGCGACACGTAGATTTGTTTTCGCCAGTTTCGTCTTACGTATTTTACAAAACAAATATTGCACTGCGCGATATCAGCTCTAAAACCACTAATAGATAAGTCAATGTTTGAACATTAACTTACGTGTAGGTCGGATACGTAGATAATAGTTTACTTGTATACATAATGATTATGTAGTATACAAACAATTACCTGATTTACTGAATATAGCCATGAAAACAGATCTACATACTTTAATTTACATCATTGCTTGTCGAAATTGCTCATTGAACATTCATAACGTCGTGTCTGATTATATTTAAAAATGTCTGGAACGGGTAGTAGGAAAATATAGACAATTCAAAAGTGCTTAATTACTAAGTTTATTTGAATAAAGTTACTTTTTACTTTGACTTTGATTTTTTACGTAGGAATAAGGTTAAGTACTCTAAGAAATAGCTTTAGGCACTAAATTTTGTTAAGATGAGTTAAAGTACCTAGTTAGAGTTTTGTTTTTTCTGGTTTTAAATGCTCATGAATCAGAAAATATATTTTACTTACTTACACTAAATAAATTGATGCAAATATATAATTTTAGACATTATTTTAAATCACTTATCGAAATAGCAAGTTTCGTTTTCGCTTATCAGAAAAAAATACCTTTAGTCAAATTTTCATTTTCCTCAACTTTAGTCTAGGGCAAATTAATAATTTTGTTTTATTATGCTATTCTTGCAGATTTTAAGTGGATCGAAATTTGATGGTACTTACTTATTTGTTTTATTTTTATCTACCATTGAGGATTATAACGCGAAATGTCATCCTCGTACATTTTATCTGTATCTGCTGTGATATAATATTATCTTTTGCATTTTTATCATACTGTAGTTTATTGAGTGTTTTGTTTTTGAAGTGTCGCTTCAAAAACAAAACATGTAAGGTAAGTTTCAAATACGTTTTTATTCATCAATGCCCGAGCAGCCGAATGGGGCCAGACAATACAATAGAATATCTATTGTGTCTCATTTTCCGGGCCTTGATGGCATTTCCAGTAAAAAAACTCTTAACTTAAAACGTCTTAATTCTGAGTTAATCAAGTTTTAAGCTGTTATCTCCAGTGACGAGACAATCAAGCTATAAATTATGAGGCTCTGTTAAAATAGTTTTCCCACAGAGAGATGCAAGGTTAAGGTACAATTTATTTATTTTTTGTCAACTTCAAACGATGTGTGTGCGCTGTGGTTTTCACACATTAGTAATCTATTTTTAAAGTCTGAGCTATTGTCGTGTCTGTGAAAATTGATGGAAGTGTCTGTTAATTATAATTTCGAATCCTATTGTTGTAAGCGAATTTTAAGTATGGTATTGTTATTTTGTTTAAATCTTACCTATAAACTAGAGTTTTTTAATTAACACCAAGTCGATTAATGTGAAATTTATTGGTGATACCAAAAAGTCTGTTTTTTGGTGTTTTATCTGGCATTCGATCCCTGAACGGGAAAATAAAGAATTTGTTCGAGTCGGGTGTTGAGGCACCGTTTTTTTTAATGTATACTATACTACATAACTCCTCGAGATTGTTGCAATTATAATATTGTTTAGTAATAACTTAAGAAGGCGCTAATGCGCTCGTGATATTGAGAATTACTGATAATAAGCGAGCTCTGATTAATTTCTGACTACCTACTCCATGTGTTAAAGGACAAACAAAAGAGTAGAGATGCAACGAATACTAATTTTACCGAATAACGAATATTCGGCGGAACTCTTGGCCGACTAGCCGAATATTCGGCCACCGAACATTCAGCTGTTGCCAAGCGGAAGGTCAGTGTATTTCTACGCGTACAGAAAAATGTACATGTTTGTGATACGGCTTCGATGAAGTCGCTACTGCTAATTTGCCGACTGGTGGGATGGAATAAAGCAATCGCCAAAGAGATTGATTTTTATTTGAAAGTTGTTCGTTTCAGTCGCTAAGCAAACCCTTACAAGTGGTGATCTGCAAACACTAACTAAATAGTATACCAAGTTAATAAAATGTATCAGTCGTCACCTTGCATTTAGTTCGTCTATCTACAGCTAGAGATTATTTTTTGAGGCAGGTATTGTTGACGAAGAAAAACTAAATCAGCTTTTACTAGCTAATGTAGAGAAACTGTTTTATTCACCACAACCTCCCTCTAATAATTCATTTTAAATATAAATAATACTTAATTATCCTTCTAAATAATTTTTTTTTTATTCAAATACGTCTTTATTTTTATATTTTTTTGGTATTCGGCCGAATATTGTTACTATTCTAACTGTTGCCGAATAATCGTTACATCTTTAAAACAAAGCATAAATATAACAAAATCTTACGGTTTATTTAATCGAAAACTAATATTTTATTATAAGTTATTCTCTCAGCCTTTAAAGGTCAAAGAATGTCATTGCCCCGCCAGGTGATAGCACGCAACAAATAAAAACACTCGAAAGATAACACAAAGGCTTATTCATGTTCGGTCGATTTATGACTGCAACTGAGTCGCGTTATAAATTCCATCGAGTACCAGGTCACCTGTGATCTTATTGCCTAAAGCTTAAAGGTCAGAATTGAGTGCCATAAATGGAGATACAGGGAAGCATGCGGTCGGACCGGTCGGCCAGCCCTTAAGGTCATTTCTTATCCGTTAAGGAATCGCATACCTTATGCGCTTGAGTTAAATATACTGGCTTTTATAGAAGAAAGTGCTTCGAATTCAATAATTGTTCTTTGAAAAAAAAAATACCTTCATACGTTTTTTTTTAAATAAAAAATAGTTCTTTGATTAAATTTAATATTATTACAACATTTGGGAATTGACCATGCTGTGAACTTGCTCTTATAATGCATTAGTTTAAAAAAAAATTAGTGAATCAACTATTATTACTTGAATAGTAGAAAATAGAAAGTATAAGTAGTACAACATTTATGAAATTGAAAAAATTTTCTCTTATCGTCTCATTTAAAAACACATGTTGCGAATCACAGGCTAGAAAAGTCATATAGAAAATTAGTTCTATTTTTAATTAATTCTTTTGGCGACATTATGTGGTGATTTATAGTTTTTTAAACAAAGGATTTTTCTAAACTGCCTTGAATTTTCCATGTGTGGATTAAGATGCAAATTATATGAGTCAGATCAGGTAATATGATGACTGAACCGGATGAAGATGATATAAGAAACTTAATTATATTATGACGTTAAACTTAAGCGTATGGCATGCGAGGCGTATGCTCAACGTTGGGCGGATATGCGCTGCAGAAGAAGAAGAAACTTAAAAATAAAAATAGTTAAATACTGTCTTGCTCATTATCACTACACACTCTCTAGGTTAACTGTTCTTCAATCAGCCATTTTTAATGTCGTCACTGCTGGGGCACAGGCCTTCCTTATGGGTCAAAACCCACCACTAGGACCCAATGCAGATTGTTGGATGATTGATCTTCATAAAGTTTCTTAATTTATTATGTAGGAATAGGAAGAGCGGTAACTTAAAACATTAATGAAGGATCGAAACAGGTAAGAATTGAATTGATCGGTCGATGATTTAAGTTTTGCTCAAAAATTGTCAGTCTATTTTCGTAATAGGTAACTGTTGGAGGATGCGAGGACTGGCTGGCTAGGACTCGCTGGTCAGGCATGTAATCTGCCACATTGGCTGATGTCACTCCTTGATGGAAAAGCTAATGAAAATATGTCTGCAAACCGTTGTTTATAATATTTAAATAGTATTTGGGTGAAGCGCCTCTCTGCTGATAGGTGAATTTACAATAGTAACGCAAATGTTAGTGTAGCTCTTAAATGATTTTCCTAATCATCCCATTTATATGAATCCCTACGAGTATGGATCAGTGTTAAACAAGCTTACTCACTCACGTATTTGTACGGTACGTCAATACTATTTGTAAGTGTTAACTGTGCCATATGCCCTGATTTCACACGGGTAAATCTGTCTTTAACCTCACCTGACCCCACAAATGGAAGCCCTATGTGATTTCAATTTAAAAAAAAACTATTCCATTTCCGTTCCAATTTTAAAACATCGTAGGAAGTTGTAGGGTTGTTTCATAAAAACATATAAATTATTCATAACTATATTTTATAATAATTAGAAAATTTGTAAAATACGCCCAGTGTGACCTTAAAAACAGTTACGGGCCGGATAACTCTCTGTCCGGAAAATTCGAAAGTAACTCTTCGATCTAAATAATACGTGGACCAGAAAAGATTACAAAAGTCCTTGAAACGTCTCGGCTCGACATTGAGATAAACCGGCGAGATAACTGCGTCGACATGCTAACGAATTCGGGATGTACGGCTTTTAGTAAACTCTTTATTGCACCTCAAACCATTTTATTTTGGCCGCATAAGATATCGTGTACTATTCGAAATTGATTAAAAATGTACCGTGAATAGCGGGACAAATGTAATACTTTTCAAACCAACTTAAACTAACTATCTTTTCAAACGATCTTAAATCTGAACGGGTTATCTATCTGTACTAAAAATAATGTAATGTCGATTGTAAAAGTAAGTAATAATAATTATAATAATATTAGTGGATAATTAATTTGACATTCGCATACTAATTTTAGTGAAAAATGTTTGGACTTCTTACTTTTATTTTAACTTATGTGTACCGGGTTTCGTGTGAATAAATAAATGAATGAAAAGTGTTTTCGAATTGATGAACTTGAACTGCTTTGTAAAAAAAATCCTGTAATAGAAGTAGTGGCCTAAAAATCAAATAGACGTCTTTCCTTTTATTTTAAGGTTGTGACAAAAATAAACCAATGATCTATAACATTTATGCCGTAAAGATAATTGTATTTGGGTATTTCTATCGAGGACAATCTGGTTAAAAAGTCGCGATGTCGACTGTTGCAATTACAGTTTTATTGCCGCTGTAGCTACAATAGAACAATTACACAATTCGGTTGGGTTATGTAACACTATTGATTGGCTGTATGTTCAAATTCCGTCCTTGTAACAATCACGATTTTGAAGTTAAAAATGTTATGCCCAAAGTCGTGTGTGGTGCAATGATGGATTGGAAATTAAATTATTTTATGATTGTTGGCCGTACGATAAGTAAACTTTCGCCTATCACTGTTGTTGAAACAAAAAAAGTTAACCCTGACATCTGGGTGTTAAGACAAGTTTACACACGGTCAGTACAGAAGTCAGTACCGACTGACTTCAAAATATTCGTGTGGGAATTTTCAAGTCAGCGCTGACTTCATGCCGCTGTACTGACTTCAAACCAATTTACATTGGGTTTTTTTGGGTCAGCGCTGACTTGTCTCGATTTTGGAGTCAGTCGCTACCTCGTATAAACCAGCCTTTAGTCGAGAAACATTTTTATCTATTTAGAGGCAAAGTTGCCAGGAACGTGTCGTAAGAAATTATTATACTTTTTGTGTTGGTCTAACAGCTAATTTGCGTTTTTACTTCAGTAAGTATTGTGAAAACTGTATTGTAATACTGTCCGCTCAATTAATAGCTAATGAGTTATGATCATAGAAATATTATGATTGTTTTAGTTTGAAAATATTTTAACGGGAACTTCATCTTACTTATTTTCGGGCTACGAACTTGCTACGAAACAGTATTTGTATAGATAGGTAAGTATATTAGGTAGTAAAATTCCAACGATTATACATATAAAAATCATCAGTCGCAATAAATCCGCACAATTTTAGTTCTTTCACATGTACCAAATTTCGCGTCATTATGATACAGCTAGGTATTTACATTGCGTATTTGTCACATAACGGAACTACAACTTTATTGGCCTTTTGAATGCGTTCACGCAACATAATCGTTCGAAAGATACAGTTGACGAAGGTCTTGCATAAATCGTGAGCATATTATCAGAATGCGGTAGTTGTATACATGTATAACTTTAGCTAAATATACATTATCGTATATCATAGATAGTCAACTCGATACTTATTGAAGGTCTGGCGACTTGTCGGCATACAGTAAGGCATACAGTATACACAATTAATTTTCTAATTTCTTACTTTAATGACTTTTTAACTAAATATGATTTGCTTCTGTATTAAAAATTATTAATTTTATCGTAATTATAACTTTTGAATTTCATCTTTAAATTCATTTAGATAAGAAGTTTTAAATAAAGCCTATTTTTTTTTAATAATAAATAAATCAATAATAAATATTTGACAATATCACATACATTGCTCCGATTCCAAAGTAAGTAGCTAAAGCACTTGTGTTATGGAAATCAGAGACAACGTTGGTATCACAAACACCCAGACCTGACCCAAAATAGAAAAGTTCGTTTTCTAAATTGACCCAACCGGGGATCGAACCCGGGACCTCAGAGATGGCAACACCTTGAAAACCGGTGTACAAAGCCACTCGACCAAGGAGGTCGTCAAATTATCACATACATTGTCAAATCAAAGCTTTTATTTCATGTTTATTTTAGTTGCAAATATAGTTCAGTCTGTATTTTAAATGCATGAGGTCGATGTTGTTTTGTTTTTATCTATGTTTTTTTGCCAAACCAGTACGGCCGTAATGAGTTTCAAGCAAGACCTCTCTGGATTTGAATTTTTTCCGGCAAACTTTAAAGATTCGGCCTTTTAAAACGATTTGTAGAGTTCTTTGTGCAGTCGAACAATACCTTAGATGACCCCGAGGACAGACAGACAGACATACACACTTATTCATTATCTAATGAGTCATTCGGCCGTATAATTTACTGGGCATTTGTCCTTTAGCTACGTGTTATACAATAAAGATTGAAGCAAAGTCTGGGTAGGTAGGTACTTATTCCAACTATTAACTAAATTTTATTCGATTTTTCTATTCATCAGTTATATCACATGTTACAAAAGTCCCCTTAATGCCGAATATGGTATATAGGGACCATCACACTGAACAACTTTTACTATGGGACCAACTCTCAAATCGCAAAAAAAACAGCTGCTTCATACATTTTGATATTTTCGATTTTAATTTTTGTATGAAACAGCTGATTTGTTAATAGGGTTTGATGGTCCCTATATGCCATATTCGGCATTAGGGGTATTTTGTAACATGTTGTATACTTATCGGTTCTGAAAAAAACTCACGACTTACACACCAATAAAATAATTGTTAATGTCATCCAAAAGTCACGTTAACATCGTGATGGAGGGAAAATATTAAAAGTAAAACACTAGAATACATGTGAAATAAAATCTAATGCGGTGATATAAAACAAAATTAGATTACAATAAAGGGAAAATAAGTATTAAAATAACAACAATACGTACTTGAAAGAGTTTTATGGACCTATAATAACGACTTTTAATATAATTATAATCAGTACCTGTCAATGTAAAATACTTTCTAATAATAATAAATTATTAATAAATAAATGCTTGGACAATTTTACACAGCGCCATCTAGCCCCCAACTAAGCAAAGCTTGTAATATGGGAACTAGACAACTGATATACTACTTATATACTTATTGTACATAGTAACAACCAGACCCGTCACAGAAATTAAAATTCATCATTTCAATTTCTGCCCGGCCGGGAATCAAACCCGGGACTGCTTGCGTGGTAGACCGGCATGTTGAACACTGCACCACTCAGGTCGTCATAAATGGTTAGTTTCTTCTTATTACATAATCTAAATTTGACTGCGTCAAATGCGCCGATTAATTAAAATCCCTTTTTTAGCATTCAGCCTTGGGACTCAACAGTCCGGTTTTTAGATATGTGTTTTATTCGACAATTTATCAAAAATATATTTTTTTTCTTAGCGTCCGGCCTTGGAACCCAAAAGTCCGGCTTTTTTAACGGATGAATCCGGTTTTTTGATTTTTAGAGATGGTAACGCTACGTAAAGCTATCTATTTCAACAAGACTATTGTACATGTACAAAATATTTTTACTTAACCACCACAAGCCATGACACGACAATTTGCTCAAGAGTATGTCTTTTCACCTTCTTGCGCGCCACAAAGGCATTTGGAATAGAAAAAGAAAAACAATAGGTAAGTATTCATCTTAATACTAAATAATATACTAGAAAAAATAGGACTCGCACCAGATCATGTTCTCGGACGGGAATCGAACCCGCGACCTTTGGATATCCGGTCCAATGCTCTGACCGCTGAGCTACCGAGTCACAAGTATTCATCTAGTGCCAAACTCTCTTGGTGCTCAAAAAATCCATACACTTATTTGAATAAGGAAAATTACGGTAGTAATTTTCCTTATTCAAATAAGTCTTTATTATTCATAATTTTGTTAAAGAAAATGAAGATATTATATATTCACTGACTGTACAATTAATAAAACTCAGACAGTATTCATGTACAATTTGTATTTTACTTGATTTAATACTCATGTGAGACTTTGTGATCCATTAAGCCTAGATTGATTTCTGTAACTATGTAGAAGATGCACGAATGCGTACAAACAAATCACACTCATTGGAAAATAAACTACTTGTTAAGTTAATTGTCCATTTGTTGCTTATGATCATACTGTCTCTAAAATCCAAAAAACTCAATACGCTGTAAATAAATCGCTGTTAATAGTCAATAGTCAAAATTTCTTTATTCAAATAAACTTAATAATTAAGCACTTTTGAATCGTCTATATTTTCCTACCACCTGTTCCAGACTTTTTTAACTGACAAGAAGAACAGGCGCAAGAAACTTATCAGCTTTAACAAAAATAAGTAACGATATCTTAAATCCGAGAAACCATACTCCAACCACTTAAAGATCAATAGCAATTTCAAAGTCACTCTTACCTTATGTGAAATTTTACGTTCATGATAGGTACTTTTGTTTCGTTGGCAGAGCGTAACTATAAAACGTAGGTAATAACAGCCTATAGTGGCCCACTTTCGAACAATTACACACGTGGGTAGGAGCTTTGTCGATCGTAAAGATGCAGAAATCTAACGATATTAGCATTAACATATTAGACTAAAGTTTATTCTAATCTGTAAATGGTAGAAAATATAGCTTTTTCGGGGTCACAAGTATCATAAATCTGTCTAATTAGAAACCTGTAAGAAGTGGGTCTTGTGTTTCAAAACTATTCTTTTCTATTTATCCATTTAGATAGTCGTGATAGGATTTCCTACCTTGCGGCTTAATAAGAAAAAAAACTTATTAAAGTTATACACATTTATATCAATACTGAAAATTTTAGAGGTAACATGACACGGGTTATTCAATAGATTTCAAGAAAAAATAACAATTTAAAAAGAAAAAAATAACAAATTCAAGAATAAAACTATAAAACATAAACTTTGTTTTGTCAGTCCAAGTCCATTGAAGTAGGAAGGGAAACTTAATTTTAATTGTTTATTTTTATCTCACTTAATATTGAGACGAGAGTCGGCCATGGAATTTTCCAGTTGATAAAAAAGTACCCGAATCTCTGAAAACTCAGGTCTCCATCTTCTTATGCTGCTATCAGGAATTAAATATCACACGAAAACCTATCTGTAAAACTAACACTTTTTAAAAAAAATATTTCGCTTGTTTTGTTGATAAAGAGAACTGAAGAGAATGTGTGATGATAGCAGGTGTTGCTTAAACAAATGAAAAAAAATGCTGATACCAAAATTACAAAGGTGCAAGACTTATTTCTTTTCACATCTGTATATGGCGTGACAGTTCTCAATTTACTCGTCAGAATGTGAACGAGAGATAATAAATATTTGTCGCTCATAAAATTAAAGCTAGGTATTCATTTAACTGCAATTATTGTTTCCGAATGTTTGGAAAATGCTCGGAAAATGCAGTAAAAATTATTTGAAACAATCTTAATCACAAATCATCTTCAAATTGTAAATTCCCACCATATTTTCTTAATTACATCGAAATCTACTTCGAGTAAAGACATAAATAAAACTATGAGTACTTGAGCAACTTAACTATCAAACTTTTAACAAAGAAAATTAGGTATAAGGTTAAGTAAACTTAAATGAAACTCCGTTAGTATCCGGAATAGTGTTTTATTTTAATGTGTTTGCGCATAAATCTCAAGAGAAGAAAATACTTTAATCCTAGCGGTGTTAAAGTGAGGTGATAAATGGAAAAATCTGATAGATCGCGTGGTTGCTAACAATGGTATTCCACTTCCGGCATTTTCCGACTTTCCCAAGATCTTACATTGTGGGAGCCGTGACCTCTTATTGCTGGCGTGACTACTGTACAAACAGCATGATTTATAACATAATCATGGCGTTGTTGAAAGATTGTCTAACACTTAAGCAGTCATTTGTCCTTTTAAAAAATAAATAATAATAATATACTGGCGAAAATAAAATTTGTCTAATTAATGTCGCAGTGAAAACACAGAAAGATTAAGATCATATTCTCGGACGGGAATCGAACCCGCGACATTTGGAAGTCCAGTCCGGTATTTAGTATTTTATAAAAATAGCAAAAAATATTTCATAGCAGGTTTCTGTTATGGTACAAAGAGGTCATAGTATGTTAATATTATGATTTTTATGTCTTTCTTCGCTACCATTGACACCAGGACGTGGGAGGACAGGTTGTTGATGACGTCAGAAGTTGTTCACGGTTCCTATACCTTATTTATTTGTAATTGGTATTTTTTTGCTGTAGCTTAGACGTTTCGCTGTTTGTAAGATCTCTAAAACATGTACACTATCTATGTATTATATTTTTCAATACAGTTGCTCGAAAATGTGTGTTTTCGGTGACAGTACAGCGTGCGGTAAGTTAATTTTACCGCACGCCACCACCGTGCGTTTTTGTTTACGGATTTTTGTTTAATTTTAGAAGGTACCGATAATGTTTTCTCGGAAATAAATTGAAAAACAAAGTATGGCACACGGTTGTTAAGGTTTTTTAAACTCGTGACGATTATAAAACCTCCTTACCAACCTTGTATCATAAACTACTATTATTTTTTCTCTTAATGAAGATATTTTTTATATTAGATTGTTCTGAGAATAATGCGTTTAGGTAATAGGTATTGTTTCCGTAAAGTTTTAATTTGTGAAAAAGAGTTTAAAATTATTCTACTATGTTATACGGCTAAAGTTCCACCGTATTTGCGTATGTTATATATGTATTTAAAATTGAATCAAAGATTATCTATTAAAAATAAATAAAAAATAATTAATGTCTAAACAAGCATACTTGCAGCTGATTTCTATTAGCGAATATTGCAGTAATTTTTACAAGCTTTTATTTAAATGTTGGTAATCGATAAATTAATAATAAGTACCTAATCAAACATAATTCATTTCGATTGACGGCAATTGAATGAATGAATGAAAATTGACAAGTTTATTAAGAGCTACTAACGCCATTATGCCACTTCACGTATTAAGTAGCGAAGACATTAAGTATTAATACCTAACTACTTTCTTAAACATTTGGGTCGCACTTTCCCCCCCTTACCAAAAAACCGGACTGCCAGGCTGTTTATTTATAAATTGAAGGTCTGCAACAATCAGAAAAGAAAAAAGTATTTATGGATTTGGTGAGTACACACGACAGCACGTCAGGTTATAACAGGTAAACTGTGAAAACAGCTTTTATTACGTAGGGCATTAAGGCGGTTTCAAGGTCATTGTGTATAGTCTGAGGTGCCGCCGTGTGTACATTTGACTGTGTATTTAGGGTTCCGCACCAAAATGGTAAAAAGGAACCCTTATTGTGCGACTCAGTCTGTCTGTCTGTCACAGCTGGTTATCTCGAGAACTACTAATGCTATCAACATAATATTTGAAATAGTTTTAGATCCGTAAAAGATTTGTGGTTTTTTTATCGCTTAAACAATATTTTCTATCCTGTCGTTTAGTTTAATGGAGATTTTTTGTGATAGCTAACGACATGCTAGAAAATATTGTTTAAGCGATAAAAAGAACCACAAAGCTTCCACGGAGTGCACTACAGAGAGATAATTTACAATTCCTTCTTTATTTAAGCACTATGATTTTTTTCCAATGGCGGCGCTAGTGTGCAGTCTACGCAGCCTTAATAGCTCTTTTACAGGTCGCATTTCTCAACCGACTCTTTTCGTGAGCAGGTTCTATAATTATACTTATACATCTTTTTGTCGATCAGCTTTCAAAATTTTTCAAAATGGCAGTGACATGGGGAAAATAATATTTGAGCTATTTCGAAAAATTATCAATGACACAAACGCAAGGTTTATAGCTTTACAGAGCCACTAGTATTTTTTTTTGTCTTTATACATTAAAATGCGAAACATTTGTATTGTAAGTTGGTAATTGGCTATTTTTTTGGCGGAAAATACCTAATTACTTGAAAAATTCTCGCTGAACACGATTTTAGTGTTAAAAAAAGTTTTGTTTGGCATATATGTATATCTAAGGTTATTCATTCATACTATTCAAGATAAAGTAATAATAATGACGACGCAGCAGCTATTTTATGATTTTTTTTATGGAATAAACCATTAACAACTATTTTTAAATTTGAGATTTTAGCGTTCACAATGCAGAAAAAATACGACTCGCACCAGATCATATTCTCGGACGGCAGTCACTAGTAACTCGGTAGCTCGGCGGTAAGAGCGTTGGACCGGACTTCCCAAGGTCGCGGGTTCGATTCCCGTCCAAGAATATGATCTGGTGCGAGTGGTATTTTTTCTAGTATATTATTTAGTATTGTATAACTTAACTAGCTTAGTTTACCAGTTTATTATATCATTTGTCTCAATGCACTACGACGAACATAAGAATACTGTCTTTAATCCATATAATGTACCTATATGTATATTTTTATATTAGCCATTCAATCGTCTCATTTGTTTTTTTTAAGTTTCTAGTGTTAAAAGTATTTTATATGACTTGCTTGTGTGTTGACGTATTGTCTGTGTTAACTTGAATGTTATGAATGAATAAATAAAAACTTAAAATAAGCTAAATGCACTTTAAACTAGGTCGAGTGCCTACGTTGCCTTCTTAATGCAACTGCATTAAGAAAAGATTTGGCATTTTAAATTTTTATGGTTAGTTTTAACATTTAAATACATAGCGCATATTTAAAAATGAATAAGGTTCGTTGTCTTGGATTTTAGCGTTATTTAAACGATTATAAAATACACTTTACTTCTCCAACATATCCTACGTGTTCAAGTTACAAGTTTGATTTAGTCTAAATAAGTTATTTAGGCACTTGATAAGATCGTTGACTTAGGTATGTACTTACTGGAAAACATATCTATTCTGTTACATAAAATTACTTGTATACCTACCTACCTACAGTTTCACCACTTGAACGTGATTATGCTTGAACTATTTGTATATGGAATGCGCGTGTCGGCACGGCTACCTGATACCAACCTTATTTGTCCGATAATCTGCGGTCATTGTTTTAAGAACCATAGATAATACAACTTAACTTCTGTGTACGTAGTGTACCTCGTGATACATCCATGGTACGAATGCACGGTACAGTCAGCCTCATAAAACCCTTTGTTACGATGCCATAATACCAACTATTGAGTCTACTTCTATTTATGTGAATGCAATTATTAGAGCGACATGGAACTAAAGCGTTCAGCTAATTTTAAGTCCAACAGTATACTCCTGGCGTTGATACTTATTCAATAATTTACATAACAACACATCAATGACGCCGGACGCACATGAAATCAACTTTACAATTTGTTCACAGTTGAATGCGGCCGTAGTATCTGAACTTCAAAGTTGCAAATTGTTTTAGTCATCGTTATAGCCCATTTTAGTCCACTGTAGGACGTAGGCATCTCCCCTGGGAGAATGATGCCATAGTCCTACTATATGTATTATTTGTCTCCACGCCTGGCTGGAGTTTGCAGTGCTGGACTTTTCATTGGGAAATACTGCCAACATACTACCCACCACTTTCGTCCATGGATGGATGTAGAACCTCTACCTCTAAGCTAAGTCATTTGTCGCCTTTTACTTTTACCTGCTAGTGCTATTTCACTCTACCGGATGACACGACGACGAGATCGTTATTATTATTTTAGTAAAATCTGAGAGTATACTTTGTTTCTAGATTTTCTTTTAAAAACAAGCGTTAAACTTCTTGTATCTGAGCAAATTTCTTATTTCGGTGGTAGCCGATACACACGCAGCCTAAAAAGGTAACGCCATTAAAACTTTAAACTTGAGATTTTTCTAATGGCACCGCTATGTGACCGGTTTATTATGAAATACTACTGCCAGCGGCTGTATTATGCCCGATCCTTGCTCTTGACATCGGTCACTTGGCACGCATATTAATAGATCTACTGATTCACTACTCTTTAGTTACCACGAGGCACTTTGATGGAACGAACGTGTTATATGCAATTGGACGAAATTCCTTTGTTTCGGAAGAACATGCAGTTGCCCAAAAATGTGTGGTTCTCGATGGAAGTGAGTGTGGAGATGTAGTGCGATGGTTTTGTGTGGGATGCCGTACCGGCGGGTGAGAATAGGCAAGTAATGCATGCCTACTTATTTAATAACATCATCATTTGACAAGTGATAACTACAAGGACCGATTAGATTATAAGTAGACTTTTTAAATGTGCATAGAATATCTTAGTGTTAACTTTATGATGATAACAAATAAGTATGTATGTAATTGATTGTATCTCCACTCAGTGTGACTTATGTTATGTATGACATATCATATGATATGGCTTTACCTACTCAACTAAAAGTATGTAAGTAGGTATTAAGTTTTCCACAGTCATGTTGCAACAAACAAAATAAAAGCATGCTGATCAGCTGTTCGCTCAATTATCTTATCAATGATACGACTGTGACCTTTTTCTTACATTTCTATATTTCTTTATGAAATTCACATAGCCTTTGTAGAGATTAAAGGCAACTTACACCATAAACTAAATATTGTTTTTACTGACGTTGTTTCTTTTATTAATACTTAATTGTTTGTGACTTAGTCTATGTTTGATTAAAGTAAGTAAATAAAAAGTACTTTATCATAACAATTTAGTATCAAAAATGTAATACCTACTTGAATCGTTCAAAGCAAGAGCTTCCTCGAATATTTCCTGACTTTTTTTCTGAATATGATGTAGTTTATATGATGTACCTACTTAGTATTATTTGAGGAAAAAGTTTAGCGAGTGACCTCTCTCTTGAATATCTTTAAAAAAAAAGCGTGAATTTCAATCCTATTTTAAAAAACACTTAAATCCACTATTTTGTTATTATATTTTTTTGTTTCAATCAGATATCATTAACAGCCTACTAATACCAATTTCCATACAGTTAATAACTTGCTTACATAAAGAATAATCAACGACTTGACAAACATATGGTAAACATGGCTTAACTCACTTAGGTGTCTGACTCAAATGAAGAATGTGACATTCTGCAGTTTTGCTTTCACTGCCATCCGTTCGTAACTGGTTAAAATGGTTAGCTGGGTTCTTACTTCCAAATAGAGATGATTTTTAATTGAAAACATAGACAACGTGATCTAATAGGAATAGACAACGCGATTAGGTCAATATTTCGAACTAGCTGCCCCGGTGTCTTATGTAGTTATTAATTGCTGATTTTCATTAGAGATTATAGCATTTATATTCGTAGAAAAACGAAAAAAGTATGTTAGTATAAGATTTAATACATTTAAGTTTTTTTTGTAATATTTAAGAAGCTTTGAAATTCAAATGCATCGTATTTCTTATCTATTATCGTTATTATTTGAAAAGAGAGTGCGATTTCGCACTATACAAATGTTTCATTTAAAAAGTAGATTATCGCTTAACTTTCTGACCACTACCCATATTTTTTTTATCCAATACGGGTTAGTGCTTGTGCTTCGTCTCACCTGATGTTAAGTGACGACAAGGCCGAAGGTGGAAGCGAACTACACCCGGAATCCTCACCACTGAGGAACTGGCTATCTTACCTCTAACTGCTGGAAAACAACAATTAAATTGCTGTAATGGCGTCAGAATTAGGTAAGATGGTGGTACCTAGCCAGGCGGATTTGAAGTAAGCCCTACCATGAACCAAACCGAGTAAAATGTACCCCCTACTGCGAATCGAACCCGGGTCCCTGCGTCTTACACGGTTAAGCGAACCACTAGACTACAAAGGCGGTTAAAACTCAACAAGAAAGCTCACAACAATAAAAAGTCCAGGAAGTATTAAGTAGACATTTAATCACAATCTTAGACCAAAATACATCCTGTTTTTATTTCTTATCAAGGTTTCCAGCCGGTTCCTAGAAAGTATTGTGTACAGGCACATAATAAGCAGTTACAAAAGTAGTATTTAAGCTGTACGCTAAAATGGCATAGTTCAAAATACTCACGCTATCCTAGATCAATTGGTACATAGTTTTATGTATGTATTTTATGTTGGTACACAGAATATGTAGTTATGTACTGGATCATAACCGGTTCCATATCCTGCAAGGCCTTATGCGTTTGTTTTATATTATTGGTAGTATATGTGTCTTGGTTGACTAATTACGTAAATGTCAAATATTACTAATTGCTTTTAAAAATAATTATACATATAAAATTTGACCAGACGCTGTGATGTGACACTATTATCTTAACAGAGATTTTTATACTCGAATACCTAGTCATAGGGTGAACAAAATTCTGTGATTATTCATCTGTGATCTGTGATGATTAGTAAGCCATTCTACAAAAATGTTATGATCTGCATAGTGGATCGGTGGGGTGACATTTCTAAAAGGTAAGCCGATGGGAATCGGCTTGTATGAACCCTTCGCCACTGATAGCTGGCTATCAGTGGCGAAGGGTATGTCACTCGGAGTGATGTAAGGGTTCTAACGATACCTACCTCACACATCCAAATCTGTTCACGAATTTAGAAGTTGTAGTAGAATAAAAAAATTCACATACACACATGCATGAACCCTGAACACAATACACTGTTCTTTTTTGGGTAGTCGTGTAAAAATAGAAAATGCCCGCGTAGCGTTATGAGTACCTAAGAAAAACAAATTGTTTATATTTACAAGTTACTTTTTTGAGTTACGCATTAACGTGACATACAAATTAAACTTAAAACCGTTAGATAAACGATATAACACTGAATCATTTTAAACACGCTCTACTTTCTTTGAATTTATTGCAACATACTTAAATTGACTTTTATTTCTTAAGGAATTGAATCGAAATTGCAAGTTGTAGAAAATCCGCTATGAAACTGGCGAATGAGATTATTTGGTACTTAGAAATGACTGACAGTATATTATGTTTATTCAGATAGCGTTGCGAATGATATATAAATAGCACATGGATATTGAAATTACGCGTTTCTTACATACACGCGCATACATATCTACCAAACAATAATATTAATCGTATAATATATTTTCCTACCACCCGTTCCAGACTTTTTTTAACTGATCTGCTCCCTGATTATGTAACTTTGTTGCCATCAAATCTGACAGAAATCGCAGTTACATTGCTGCTTTAGTAAGAACCAATGTGACAACAATCTTACTTAAACCAGCAATATAACTGCGGTTTCAATCGAGCATTGTTAGCAACAGAGTTACGTAATCAGCCCCCAGAAGAACGGGCGCAAGAAACTTATCAGTAACGATATTTATTAACTTTAATATATTGTTACCAAATACATGTCTAAATGCTTGTTAATGCTGCATGGATCAGATAGATTTGTATCTATTAACAAGTTGAACAATACTTGTTCTGTTTTAGAAGCTATCAGTAGGATTGACTCTACAAGTTTAGGAACAAAATTAATGTTCTACATTCTTTGAATAGCTTATCGCTTTTTAAACTCGATTGTGTTAAAGTTCGGCGCGGAAAAAGTTAGCTAATAGATAAAACCTATTACCTATTTTCAAAACGCCTTGCAAATCCAGTAAAATACACATACTGAAATAACTCACAAACATACAATTATTCAGTACCTACCTATAGCACAGAATAAAGTGACATTGAAAGCGAGAAAAAAGCAGCTGTTTACATACAACACTCAGTAGAAATTTTGTTTGAAACAATCGTAGGTCTTGATGTACAAACGTTAACTATCGCGTTTTGCGTTATATCAACAAAACTGAAATTTAAAAAAAAGAATTTCTTCCATACAGTTTACAAAGCTTTTAATTTTTTTTATTAAATTATCCTTACTAATATTAAAAATGCGAAAGTCCGCTTGTTTGATTGTTTGTCACGCCTTCACGTCTTAACTACTGAACCGATCATCATGAAATTTTACATACACGTTGTCAGGGGTACAGAGAAGGACATATAGTACCTATCATCCTGAAAAAATAATTGTTCCCGAGGGATAGCAAAAAACTTTCTACGCAGACGAAGACGCGGGCGGTCGCCAGTATAATAATAATAATAAATATTTGACAACATCACATACATGGCTCCGATTCCAAAGTAAGTAGCTAAAGCACTTGTGTTATGGAAATCGGAGACAACGGTGGTATCACAAACACCCAGACCTGAGCCAATATAGAAAAGTTCGTTTTCTAAATTGACCCAACCGGGGATCGAACCCGAGACCTCAGAGATGGCGACACCTTGAAAACCGGTGTACAAAGCCACTCGACCACGGAGGTCGTCCTCGTGGGAGTATGTAATAAAACTTTGTGGGTAAGTATTTCATTATTGATGGATTTTTTATTGAATACCGACTAGCGTTGGCATCCGATTCCGCAACAATTCCCATTCCAACCGAATGTAAACAAAGCTCACAAATATATCCGACAGGATCGCTATAAATACCACCAGAAGCTACCGTTTCGAATGCCAAGTTAATTTGTAATTTAGTAGAACCGCTGCCAATGCCAATACTTTTCAATCATACAACTTCATTTAAACTATCATACATAACATAATATAAGGATCGTAACAAAAAATCTTACACATTATTTGATTATAGTAGTAAACGACGTAAATATCGGTGAACATACATAGAAAAAAATTGATAACCTTCTCCTTTTTTGAAGTCAGTTAAAAGAGTGACATAATAAAACTGTACTGTAAAGAACATCCCCTATATTTTGGCGGCATATTATTGTACTTCTGTCAAGTATTTTTGTCATTAAACGGTCGTTAACGTCATACGATTTAAAAAAAAGGAAAAAAAATGCTTTTTATCTGTTACTTTAAATCAATTTTCCTAACGCTATACGCGTAGTGAACTCACTAGAATGCGCGGACGCAATAGTTGACGCGCGTTGACGCGACTGATAAATTATTCAAACCGCGACGATTTCTCAACGGATTCCTGAACGCTGCAACCGTCATACTCCAATGGCCGCGTTCGATTTTCAAATCGTTTTTTTAGAGAGTCTACGCACTGTAATAAAAAAATAGGGAACATGGCTCAATGACGACCTGAGTGGTGCAGTGGTCTATCACGCAAGAGGTCCCGGGTTCGATTCCCGGCCGGAAATTGCAATGATGAATTTTAATTTCTGTGACAGGTCTGGGTGTTACTATGTATAATAAGTACATATTTAAAAAGTATATAAGTAGTATATCAGTTGTCTAGCACCCATATTACAAGCTTCGCTTAGTTTGGGGCTAGATGGCGCTGTGTGAAATTGTCCAAGCATTTATTATTTATTTAATGCTTCCTCTTGGCCAATGGATCAAACAGCCAAGTACTCTGGGCAATATTCGAAATTTGAAAATAATAAGGTTACGTGATGTTGTGACAGAACTTATGACTATTATTTGGATTTTAATGACTTTGAATTTTATATAAGGACTTCGTTGCTTCTAGTTGGAATATTAATATTATTCTGGGAACAGAGGAAAAACGTTATGGAACCGATTAATCAAGTAATACTGTGTGAAATTGTAGCTCAAAAATGTGTATTTGACTTTGTACGGCCCCTTAAGGGGTGAAGATTGACTCGCGAGATCTACAGCTCACAGAGCCACACTAGTGATCACTAGTGTTGATATGAAAGTCAGTTCTATGATTCCTAATTTGTTAGTAATTTATTGTCTCATTAAAACAATTTCTATAAGTAATTGTCTACCACAACTTATTTGAATAGTTCAAAAACCAGTTAAAAACAAAATTAAGTAACAATCTTACTGATTCTGGTTTATACACTGTCGTCAGGAAAATTTACGAGCGTTGATGTCGACTTCACAGACGTTTACGCGGATGTTGTGTCGATAGCAAACATGAACATGATATGTTTGCGCCATCAGCAACCGATGTTCACACAATATACTTTTCCACGAAAGAGACCAAGTTAAAGAGACGGGAAGGAATCTTTAAAAACAAAAGATGGTGAAACAGGAATGTGAAACATTAAATATTTTGGACATGATAATCACACTTATCATTTAGTCCCTAACTAAAGAAAACTTGTATCACAGCATATAACATATTACTGTGCTTGTAATTTGGTCCTTAATAACGGATTAGAATTAGATAAATAAGATTAAAAACGTCCATGATTGAAAAAAACGCTATTCTTATAATTATAACACATAGATTTTCTCATCATTATATGAATTACGTTACGTTACTTGCCTACTCAATCTGGGTGTTTAAGATTGAATAAAGAACTTTAGAAATGTCAATTATCACAAGACCATAGCATCAAAGATGCAGTCTAAGAAAAAAGGTATTCGCTCTCTTTTGACTTAACTTCCTTGTGGAATTGTTTATTCTAATCTTACGTATTCCAATTTAACTTGACTCTACATTAACAAAAAGAATTAGAATGGTTTATTTTTTCAGCGTCTGAAATACTTCGGACTTCTTGTTTTGAAAAACGAATTATTTGCCAAATTAAACGAAGTTTTTACGGTAACTATGTCTGTAGAGAAATCATTAGATTACGTTCGTACGTGTGTGCGTTCTTTAGTGCAAAAGTGATAAATTTTAAAATCAATCACTTTTGCACTAGAGAACGCAATATTATTAGGATTAGCGACATTACAGAAGTACTGAACCCTACACATTTGCTCTAAGAAAGGAAAAACGAACGGTAATTACCACAACTTTCTAAAACAAAGTCAATTTTTAACCGACTTAAAAAAGGAGAAGGTTCTCATCTCAATTCGTTCGTCGCATATATTTTTTTACATTTTTTAGCCAACCCAAATCTATCTTAATCTATAGATGGCGCCGGAGGCGGTGTTTAGCTCTACAGGTTAACCATTGGAACACAAAATTAAATCTGACTATTTTGTGGCACAGAACAGAGGTCGTTAATGCCGCAGTTGATTAAGAAAAAAATAGACATTGGCCTTGATGAGCATATTCCAAATCTATGAAATTTGTCACTAAAATATATAAAATGAAACAAAATAATTTAAAAAATATTAAAAACACGACTGCCCTACCCAAAAACGAACTAAATGGTTAATTCAAAAACCATGGTCACTTACTGCAGTCGAGGGACCGTTCTGGAACAATTGATAATCTAACAAGAGTTCCCCCGACTGCAATGACACTTGTATATTTTAACTTTTTAATTCGTTTTTGGGCAGGGCAGTTGTGTTTTTAATGTATTTTTTAAAATTATATATTTTAATTTTTCGAATGTCCTGTTTAGTTGTTTTGCTATGATTAGAATACACTTATTGACATGGTAAATGTGGCTTGACAGTCATTTTTCATTCCGTTGATAGAGACTTGAAAATCTACCTTTTCGGCTCGCGATCTCTTCGGTACGGTACTACTTTATGCGCCAAATGGCAAGTTAATATCAATCAAGGACATTCGCGTTGCCTTCCTGTCTTTATTGTCTCTGATCAATTCACCACATCACGTGGACGAAACACGAATTGCATTCACCTTGGCTGAACAGATCAATCTCCTTGCGTCAAGCGTTTATAACTACAATTAACTATTTTGTATAGCCGGTGTTACGTCGCAGTTACATAAGAAAATTGTATCAGTGTGAACTAATAATGTTCCATGATTTGTTGTCATTGCATTGAATAAGATTTATTGAACAGTTCCTTATCCGATAGCAATTAAATTAATATACACTCGCAATAGCAGTCTAGGTTAGCGTATGGAAAACATAGTGTTGATCGATCCTTTCATTCTGTTTTTTATTAAATAAAGGTATTTAGTGTACTGAAAGATATCAAAAAGTATTATCATTGCTATAGATATACCTAATATCTGTTGGCCTTACTAATTATATTACAAAACCAATCAGTGCAAAAAACTTATTAATCAAGTATATCTTTTACACAGTGGCGTGCCTAGGGTCTGAAAATATCAGGGCAAGCCCGAAGACCAAATCTCAAAAAAAAAACAAAATACTAGGCCCGGTTTGCCGCTTTGTTGTTGTTGCAAATGTTTTTCTAAGACAAGATAGTATTTAGATAGCAAAGATACGAGTTTAAAAAGTTACCTTTATTTAAAGAACTATTTGATTCATCATGACCTCTAAAAGATAATTCTTGTTGTGCTAAGTGACAAACAATATAGACTGATCTTTAAAAACACTGCGGTTGTGGTCAACTCGCATATTGTGTTGAGATCTAATCACATAATTGACGAGATAAAGAAGTTTCTATACGCTGTTTTTACATCCGTTCGCAATTAGGTGGGTCCACATCATTTAGTTACCTATTAAGATAACCTATAATTATCATTATTTTAGAGTTAAGGGCGTTTAGTCTGCATACTAGCGCCTCCATTAGAAAAAAATCATAGTGCCTAATTAAATATGAAATTGTGAATTAATTATCTCTCTGTAGTGCACTCTGAAGAATCTTTGTGGTACTTTTTATAGCTTGAACAATATCTTCTAGCCTGTCGTTTAGTGTATTGTTTAGGCGTTAAAAAGTACCACAAAGCTTCTTCGGAGTGCACTACAGAGAGATAATTCACAATTTCATCTTTATTTAGGCGCTATGATTTTTTTTCCAATGGCGGAGGTAGTGAGCAGACTCCGCGCTCTAAAACTCTTATCAAATCAAACCTTGGATAAGAAGTAACGTCTCAATTTTGGTGATTAAAATCTTAGCGTTCTCGTAGATTAATACAGTCAACGAAATTAAAGATTGACCAAGTTTAAAACATTTTTGAAACAAGACTATTGTAGTTTCCAACCCTATTATCCACAAAATATGGTTACATTTGAGATTTTAGCATTCACAATGCTTTTTATTAATACTTACTAAACAATATTATACTAGAAAAAAAAAGACTCGTCACTAGATCAGTCAGTTGGAAGAGCATTGAACCGGACTTCCAAAGTTCGCGGGTTCGATTCCCGTCCGAGAAAATGATGGTGAGGAATCGAATTTTTTCTAGTATATTATTTGGTATTATTATATTTATACTATATTATTACACATTATTATATAGAGATATCTTATTTGTTACATAATTTATGACATTGACACAGTCCTTTAGATATTTTTTCTAAGTTCAGATGCATTTTCTTGTTCACTGGCTTTAATTTTTATTGTACACATGACGGCAACTCAGACTATACATGTTGATCTTGAGACCGCCTTTAAGCCCTGCGTAATAAAAGCTGTTTTTGCAGTTTAACTTTATACATTATGAAGATCACAGCCTCCTTCGTCATTTCGGTGGCTCAGACCGCAGACCGTAAGGCCACGGAGCGTGACCGGCTAGCGGGGAACAACAACCGTAACAGACAGTTAATAGATATACAACAGCTGAGCTACCTACCAGATTTAAACTTCCTTTAATGTTATAAGAAAGTTCTGGAGCGTTTCCTATAATGTTGTTCCATAAACTTGCAGCTCACTGCGAACCTCATTTCACTTCGCGTGAATTTTTTGTTAGAAATTAGCCATATTTAAGTTACTTTACCGATTGCAAAAGGTTTTAGGTAGCTACCCAGCTTTTTAAATTTTTTTGCATGTGATTAAAAAAACAGCTTATCGTTTTCCCATTTATGATTTAAAATTTCCGCGCAGTGAATTGAGATTCGAAGTGAGTGAAGTTGGTTACAGATCCGACAGGCTGCTCCAGTTTAGGCCAGGTGGTTAAAAGACAGGTGATTAAAAGTAATTATGTCTATTTGAGTTCCATTTGTAAGTAGGTAACTAAAAAGAAGACATTCTAGGAACGCAGTTATTCTAGAAATGCAGAAATATTATGAGAAAGCATTATACACATATTTTTGGGAAATGGAAGGAAATATAGCACATATTTTTGGGAAATGGAAACGGACAGACTCCGGAGGGAATTCGTAACAGACACTGCAATTTGAAACCTTAAGGTAGAAACAAAGAGTTCAAAATACCTCTGCTTCTCAATAAAAAAAAATATACCTGCGTACTGTAAACATACTAAAAAGGTTTGACAAAAAAGTTACCTTTTCTTAGCTCGCATTCCAAGCATTTTCTCACATCTTATGGGTTGGAATTTGTGACGTCCGTCATACGGTAGTGTTTGGCATACCTCGTTTCACTATTAGTAAATCATATTAATTTGTTTATGCTTCAAAATGCCCTTGACATTGCGTTCAAAATGTTTATTTTATAAAAACAGCTGAATGAAATATTTAAGATTTTTTCAGCTTTGTTACATTTTTAAAGTATTATAACCTGTTTACTGATTAATCTTCATACACAAAAGTAAAAATTGAAGCTTAACACAGGATTGTCTCTTCTCTGTTAAAATCCATTGCCGAATGTTATGAACTCTTCTTCAACAGAAATAAAGTTATAAAACAATTTCTTGAGATAACGTATTTTTAATTTGTTGTAGCAACACAGATACTCCATAGATAAATCCAATTGCTATATAAGACCTCTAGAGTTATAAACATTAATTGAAACCTACTTTCACTGTACTTACATTCATATCTGCTTTATAATCTCGTATAATGTTTAAACTGTACAAATAAAACTATTCATTTCAAGCTACTTCCTCTTCTTATGCAAACACCAGTTGTCTCATTCTTAATTGTTATGACCAGACAGTCAGTGAACCAAATACTGTCGAAAAGAAATACATGCTATATGGAGGAAGCAAGCGATTAAAACTTCTCCGTTAAACAAAAAACTGTTACTAGCTATTAAAATTAACGCGCTATTTCGTAACAACTTTATGGCGCGAATAACGTTGATGGTTTGTTTTTAAAAATACATTTTACTATGTGTTGATGTCTCGATATAATGTGCTCATGACAGCGTATTCAGATCGTGTATGCAGCTTAGATACTTTTTACATCGGGATAAGATCTAAAATGCTTTTTGAGACTCCGCGACTTGTAAGAGATGAGGAAAGATAGAAGGATTTTGATTGGCAGCTGGTATTTATGAACTTTACGCTGAGTGCATAACTAAATTAAAAGCTTATTACGAAATTCATTGTTCAATAATGTGAATATATTGTTACGTTGCAAAATTAAAACAAAAGCACCCACTGGTCTTTCATTCAGACACAATACAAAATAATCGTTATGATATTTTATTAATTTCAAAACTTAACAAAATCTATACAAAATTAAAAGTGTGTTTTTCTCAAAGCCAATATGTATGAGGAACTCATTTTGATTTGCTCTATCATCCTGCGAAAATCCGAAAATCTAAGGTGGACTTAGTGGCATTAGTAATCTTGTGACCCTGTGAAAAGCCTGAACATGGGAAAAAAGCCGACTATGACTGTTAAGAAATGTCAAAATGTCTCATTGTAGTCTGTGGAAAGGACAAGTGTCATGTTAAAAATAACGCTACAATCTGTGGGTTTTTAAATAAAATAAAAATGTACGTACATTACATTACCTATCAATAAGGACAATAAGTAATCGGTGGAAATAAATAAAAAATATAAGCAATAGTCGAGCCAATCTTTTATTCTTTTACAATGACGTAACAAAATTTGCACCTTGTATCTATTTGGATCAGTTTTAATAGTACGCTTGTATCCGTAAAAAAATATAATATTCCTATTAATCCCACCAGTGGTGTGGGGTGTCTGCGTGATGGACTATCGCCCGTTTAACCACGATATTTTGATCAGCGTCCCATCAGGAAACCTTTATGAGTTATGAAAGTGAGATGTTTAAATTAGACTCTTCTCAAATTACTAGGTCTAGGTCTGAAAACTTACTTTGAAACACGAAGGTTTCACAAGTTCCAGATAAGTTTCACATATTTTATAGTTAGTAGGTAACAGGTAATTTCTTAAAAAATATGTTACATTTTAGTTAAATCTTGATATGATGCTGTGTAATAACATGGAAGGAAGAATAATATTTAACATTTAAGTACAACAACACAGTATCATGATCATACGGCAGGTACATTATGACAAAAGGTCACCGCATCATACCTAAATAGCTTTATGTAGGCCAACATACAAAATGCAAAGGTCATCAGCTTGTAACGGTGCTTAATAAATCACAGCGCGTTTTATATTGACATAATACCGTGAAACATATTTGAATTTCCCAAAATAAGTTACTTAAACTTTGACTTTGGTATTACCTCTATTTATATTTCCGACCAATCCACATTTTTTTATACCGATTAAAAATGCATTTACGCATCCCCCCCAGGGGAACAGGGGGTTCGTATATGGGGGCTCGCCAGGAGGGGACGTTACGGCTCCCTCCACGACCAGTCCCACCAAGTAAGTGGCTCGATGGGTCCCCGGGAGGGGGGAATACCCACAAAAAAACCCGGTACTTGCCCTCATGCGCCGCCGGTTGGCCCTTTGGGTCCCCAGTAGGAATCGCCTCATGACCAATCCACATTGGACCCGTGTGGTGGGTTATGGCTCATCCTCCTTATCCACCCATAAGGAAGGCTTGTGCCCCAGCAGTGGGAACATTAAAAATGGCTGATATCGATACCAATAAATCCGAGTTTGATTTTTCAAGAAGAAAAACTTTTACTTGTGACTTAAAAAAATAAACGCAGTGACATGACAACAGTCCTCGGAAGAGGTGAAACACAAGGACTCAAGAAAAGATAAAAAGCCTATAACATGAAAATAAAAAAAAAATCGGGAAATAAAACGACCCCTACAATAATTTATAAATGTTTTAAAGTAACTTCACTTTCTATTATCTTGCTATAGTTTTTTAAAATATTTTCTTTACAAAATTTAACTTTCTATATGTAACGAAAGCATTGTTACTTAATAATAGGATATTGAATGTCAGGTGTCGAATCATTAATTACCCTGAATTCACCGAATTGCTTACTTTGTGCAAAGTACACAAACAAAGTTCTATACAACATGTTATAAAAATACCCCTAATGCCGAATATGGTATATAGGGACCATCAAACTGAACAACTTTTACAATGCGACCAAACTCTGAAATCGCAAAGAAAAATCAGCTGTTTCATACAAAAATTAAAATCGAAAATATCAAAATGTATAAAACAGCTAATTTTTTTTCGCGAATTCTGAGTTGGCCCCATAGTAAAAGTTGTTCAGTTTGATGGTTCCTATGTACCATATTCGGCATTACGGGTAGTTTTGTAACACCTTGTATAAACTAAACGGAAGCAGTTAATTTCAAAAACATGAAAATTCCACCAACATACTTATTACACTCATTTATAGTCGTGAATAACATGCAATTGCTTAAATAATATTGCACATTAACGATTACTTCATTTTCATAATTATACAATGTGAAAGACTATCGAAGTCCATTGAAATGGAAAATTTTAATAGTATAGTATTATCTTATTGCGTTTATGAATTTTATTAGCTGAAGTAATAGGGGCCAACGTTCGTGGTATAATAATAGGAAATTCGTTCGCAAATAAGCAACTTTTGTTATGAATATTTTTTATTGATAGTCACTATTACACGACAGAATAAACATATTATACCTATCTATTATAAAATTTTTGAAGTGAATGCCAGATTAAAGAAAATAACAGATTAGTGCGATTTTGCCGTTACAATTCTTAATATCTGCGTTTAAATGTTAAAGTGCCAATCACTGCGAGGGTGCTAAGATAGGTAAAGCTTACCCTAGATATCTACTAAACTACTTACTTATATAATTTTTGATTAATAGCTATAACATTAAATAGGTATAAATTCCACTTAATTTGGAATTGGAAAAACAATTTTTTTAATTATGACCTAAGTGAATATCAGTACAGCATAAAAGGTTTTCTCGTTGTAGATAAAACAGACCCTTAGCACGAACAGCTATCGAAAAAAATAACGCGCATAAAAACATTGGATAGAGTAATTTTATATAGGAAATTTGTACAGCGCCATCTAGCGCTGAAAAGCGAAATGAAATTTTATATAGATAATTACTCTAACGAGTTCTTTTACGCGCGTTTTTTTTTCTCGATATACATTCGATATTTTCTTTGTATTCTTACTTTTCATACGATACTTGCTGCCGCGGCGCAAAGTGCCGGGCGCTTGCGCAACGCACTATTCACATTTTTGTTTTAACCGGCAGGGTCGCCGTATCGGGAGAGTAACGAGTGTTAGATCTGAAGAGTACTTTATTACTAACTTCAATACATAAGTGCACGCTATATATATATATATACTCATACATTACAGAACGTTGGAACGTATATGCTACCCTTAATTAACCCGATTACTAACTCGGGCGAATCGCTCGCGGAATACTTTCCGAGTGTTTAACACTTTTAGCGTGAAAACATTTTTATTCGTACTTCTGTGAATAGTTGTAAGTGCTAATATGTTGGAAACGTAACGGTTCAATGGAATTCATAATAGTTCTTACAGTTGTATTAATCGACTTGTTTGTTAATGTTACTTACTGGTCGGGTAACGCCTTTTTGACATCTAGGTACCTACTTACTGTAATTTAGGTTTTGTTACTATAGATATAGTGGTTTGCATCCCTCGCTCGCAGGTGAGCTGAGCAGGCGGTTCCTATGCTTAATTGCTATGAGGCTCGCCAGCACCGACGCCTACCCTCCATGACAGGCGATCATCTAATAAATTCATACGTGATTTAATATATTTATCTGCACAACGTGTTACAAAAAACTCTTAAAACCGAACATGATAGATCATACAACCCGGAAGATTGTTATAAACCCTAACAGCCGCTTTTTTGAAAAAAAAAATCTGCTTAGTGGCAACCCTCGCTTGACCTAAATTGATTGATTTTGCCCGTTAATGGGATTGATTATCGAAAACAATAGTCTATTTTTGTCTAGGGTAGTAATTTTGCATTTTTCCAAACAAATAAAATATCAAAATTTTGCGGGTTATTATGAAACACCCTGTATTTATTTATTTAATATCCCTAATGCTCTTTATGAGGAGCTTGATAGTGCATTTAATTCAGTTATAATACTCCTGAATGATCACTGAAATAGGGGTTCAATTTAAAGTCTGCTATCATAACACCGTGAAAACGACCAACCTGCTAACACACTATCCTACTATAGTAAACACTATTAAGATTCAGCATCGAGACGGCGAGGTTTCGACAGCGGGGTCAATGAACCTACATTAATCATTCGAGTAAATCAACAGTAGGTAAAGTGACCCCTGAACTCTGTGTCACGAAAATGTACGTAATTAACAAAACTCAACCACTAACTAGGAGAAGGTAGTTAGTCTGTTTATCCTGACTTGTCCTATTTGGTAAACAATCTTCGCCAACTCTTTATTGCAATATTATTTTTTAAAATACAACAAATGGTTTTCTAACGACAGATTACTAGAAAAGTTGATAACTAGTCATAACCAATCAATTTAATAGGACAATATATTTTTAAAATTAAATAACGTGTAAAGTTTAAAAGACGTATGACAACTATCGAAAACTGTTTGCTAAATATGAGTTTACTAACTCGAAACGAACTGTTTACTAAACAAGTAAGGATAAATAAACAGACAAAGCTATTGTGTTACTTTTTCTAAGTAGGAAGAATGTTGCTACGCGTAGCCTGGTAATCAAAGGGATCACCCAAAAGTGGAGGACGTACCCACTGAGTTCCCTATAATAATGTCATATAATAATGTCATGTCAGAGGCTCTCCTCTCTGGAAATGCGGGAACCGGAGCGGACACTCACAGAAAATATATAAATATAGAAATTAAAATTTCTTAAACCACCGGACTCGGTTTTCAACAAACGTATTGAAAATATACGTACTTTACTTGATGTCGGAATCAGACTAACTGAAAATCTTTGAGGTAACATATTAATTTTACTTTTATTTGTCTAACAAGCGACCGATAAAAAATCTCTTTATGCCGAAAAAGTTCCAGTCTCCATAAATATTTTTGTTTCTCCGCTCTCCGCTCAGCTAAGCTCCCGCTATTACCTGCGTGGTTCACCACTTAGTTTTCTCCGCACATACACTAACCAGGCTATCGAATCCTCGTCGAGCACCGAACCTGAATACTTACGACAGACCGTTATAACACATGTCCGACAAGCGACAGGTGCGCCCGACCCGGCCTGCGTTGAATTTAGATTGCTCAATTGCAATACGGGAAATGCTGTTGATTCCAGGAACCCAATTCTACTAACATATTTTAACTAAACCTCGATAGCGATGGCGCGTTCTGCTTGCGATAGCGGCTAAGTAACATTTAATCAGGGTCGGTTAGTAAATCACATATAGATGATTAAAAAATGTTTAAGGTCGAGGTTCTGTTCGCTGGTAGACAAGACACGTTAAGCCGTTGGCTCCGGCTGCTTTTGTATATAAGGTGGAACCAAATTAAGTAACAATACTGAAACAGGTGATAGTATTGCTTAAACTGAACAACATTCTCTAAAGAACATAGGTCGAAAAACGATTATTTTTTCGCCTTTCCATACTAAGTCCAATCAGCTGACCGATACATTTTGTATGGGGGAAGATATTTTTTTCGTGTTTCGACCCATGTTTCTTGGAGAAAGTTGTTCAGTCTAAGCAACACTATCACCCGTTTCAGTATTGTTACTTAATTTGGTTCCACCTTATATACATGTAGTTGTTAAACCCACCATCCAAGTAGGTACTAAATAAAAAACATTCTAAAAAGTTTATAACGACTCCATAAAAATATTTTTTCTCAGATATCAAACATAAATGAATCTGAATAATACAAGTGTGGTACCTTGTTCCTTAACCTTACTTACCACAACAATGTCTACTTCTTGGGTAACTTTTTTTCTGAGACGTATAGAAAAGACACGCGCATTGGTTTATGTAACCCGAGACCCGAGAGCTATGTCATTGAACATACAGTCTATATAATTATTATTAAATTGTCCATTCATGGCGTCACTCTGCAGCTGCCGTAAGGTCTTTGGTTGGTCACACACAGCTGATTGTGACGCGACCCTGACGTTTGTTGCGTTTCGCGTCTGTTGTCTGTTGTGCCGTAACAGGCGCTGCCTGGGGCAGGGTTTTATACAGTATAAACTGTTGAAATATCTGTTGCTATTACATTTTATTCATACCCACATTGGTATCTCGATGGCATTGCGCTTCATGGAATATTAAAATAAGGCAATGATTTGCGATGTGATGAAGGTAATCCTTTGCGTAAGAACGCTAACACACTGGGACACCATGGCGACATCGCTGGCTACGTATCTATGACTACCTCTGGCTACCTACCGTAGCCAAAATGAGGTCGTCAAATAAGTAACCAGTGGCTACTTACCCTAGCGCGGGCTCTCGGACGGCATCAGGATAAGTGACCTTATTTATTTTATTATCAACTAAGATTTGAGGGCAAGAGGAAGCGCTAGCGAATGCTTAGCAATAATACAATATATTTGACGATTATTCTATTTAAAATTAACACTAACTTTGACTCACGACATAGGCTTTCTATAGGCAATAGTTATGGGAACGGATAACGGATTCATACGTTATGTATCGAAACTCAATTGTTTTTGCACAAAACACGACCACAACTAGAACCGCCAGAGTATTCACTTCACCCAGCCGGTCGGTCGTGGCTACGCTTCCAATTTGGCGACGTCGTCAGACCGTAGCCAAGTGTGTAAAGTGTGGACAATTCAATACAAATTGTTTGGATAAGTAGCCGGCGACGTCGCCATAGCGTCCCAGTGTGTTAGCGCTATAACTTTTTACCACCTTTCAATAAACTTTTTAGATTGAAGTAAAATACCTAATAAAAGAAAGTCACATAGATAAAATTTTTCTAAATGAAAATCCCTACAGAGAGGAATTGAAAAGAACTTTATAACATACAGAATATTTTCCCAGTGTTAAAAGAAAAATCTTTTTTTTCTAAGTTGAGTAGGTACGATCCATTGATTATGCAACACGACGAAACTTTACATTTACGAAAATAGATAGAGTAAGGCTTTTGTGTTTTTCTCAGTTTTAATAGATTTTTCTTCTTCTTTTAAAAAAATATTTTCCTTTGAAGATTGCGATCATTATTCGAACACGATCTTCACGATTACGTTTATCAAAGTCACAAGTGACTTTCTATCGTCCTTTAAGGAACCTACTTATGTATATGTACCTATATAGAAACGCTCGAGTCACGAAAATTGTTATCACCTATTGTTGTAATAGAGCAGTGACTTCACCTTTCATTTTAAATAGCTGAATTTATGTGACAAAGTCCTTTAATAGCCTGTGTCACTCACGATTTGCACATTAAGTCCTCGTTGTCACATTAGCTCGTGATATATCGATTGAAAACTGAATAAAAAACCAGTTTCAATACAAAGAAATGGTTTAATGGAACATCAACACTGAAAATATAACACGCTTCTATGACAAGAATTAAAAAAACCTTGTAGTCAAAACGGGAAAAAAATGTTTTGCCTTCACTTGAAGTTTCATTTCTTTAACTACAATGTAACTTTGTAACTCTATTTATTTATCGTATTAAATTAACAAATATTCCAATAATCTTGCGTTTCTAATGGCATAACTTTTCCGTAATTGTGACCGCATAATGACAACCACTTCCTACATCGTTACCGTCATCAGCGTGACTACGAAGTCAACCGCGACTACGTGACCCCACTTCTCAGATAATGCAATATCTTTGTCATGGAATTCAGCATACGATAAGGGTTTTGAAATTACTTACGGCATACAATAGATTTAAATTCCACCCCTAACCGAAATTGTAGATGTTAATTTAATCAGTTCAGTGTCATATCATAGGTATATGTCATTTTGATCAGTCAGTCGAGGCTTTTTAATTTTTTGTTTCAAAAAAGACTAAAAAACATATAATACAAAATAGTAACAAATAATAAGACAGTTTTATAAACTCGTAAGCTAAATATTCTTATAAAAAAAAAATTAAAATGAATAAAAATGATTATTTCTGTAACAAAAATACAGTAACAAAACAGCTAGTTATTGTCCCTTAGTTGTGCAACATAATTGTAATTAATTAGTTAATTACAGTCATTCAGTGCATTCAAGACATTATGTAACTTGAGTCTTGGCTCGATGGCTTAATCCGCAATGAGAACCAAAATAATGTAGAGTTATAAAAAAAACTCGGTTGATCCGATAGTAAACCTCCGACAAGCAGTGATGGGTACTGAAATTAACTAAAGTCTAATGAAATGTTAATTGAATTTTTTTTCGTTTTATCGTATAGGTACCTACCTAACGTAATGTTATACTTCATTTGCAAAAAAGGTATATAGGTACTGTCTAGTAATAGTTAAACACTGTCTATTTTACGAATGTTAAGTTAGGTGTTCTGGTTTATATCTCTGGTTTTCTATATGATCTGCATTAAGTTATTATTAATCTATGCTGTCATCTGTCAAGTTTATTATTTATATATTGTCACAAAATCCACAGCACTTAAAAATTAACAGTAGGTAATTATAATCTTACAAGTTTTGCTTACTGCCAATAACGGATTTACATTTTATTTATTATTACTCTATGATAATGTGGACTCTTTAAAATATTTACATTTTCTGTAGCCCTTCTACATACTTCACAAAAAATTAAAGGTTCGTAAAAATGACCACGCGCTATTGTTATCGTGACAGGCACTGAGTAAGTAATCACTACCGTGGTGACAGGTAGAATGATACGACGTCATCGGATTCTATTCTTTCGCTAGTTCCGTTCGGAAAGGACGCATATGGCACTGTGATATGGTGATTTACACTATCAGCACGTACTTAATAGTACGACTCGCGGATTCGAATATTTACAATAACTTTGTAAATACTTATCAAAGTGAAATAAAAACAGTTAGTTTTGGAATTACGTTTTCTATAATGGTATAGAGTAAAAATGATCTTTTTTTAATTTTTCCCACGTCCATTTTAACATTGTTAGTAATTCGGAATGTGATTGTTTAACTGAAATAACGCTCAAATCAATTATATTTTTATTACTATTAAACATTAGGTAACATAACACTCGTAAAAATAGACAGTTTAGTAGTGCAGGTAAGGGTTCACCGCACTTATGTCACTGTTCAAGCTAAATGCAGCTCTAGTGCAATAAAGTTAATTGGAAAGAATTAAGTAATAAAAATGTGGTTTCTGTTGCTCTACAAGTAGAATTCATGAATATGTATAATGAGGAAGTTATAAATCTCGATTCTGCGATGCGGTCGGCGAATAAATTAGTTTCCTGTTTTACCACCAATGATTTTAGTTGGACTTATGGTGATGTAAAATAGTGCATGGTGCGAGTTTTCTTACACGTTTTTTTTCTATATTCTGTGTATACGAATAATATACTAGAAAAATTACGACTCGCACCAGATCATGTTCTCGGACGGGAATCGAACGCGCGACCTTTGGATATCCGGTCCAATGCTCTGACCGCTGAGCTACCGAGTGGCTCACTAGTGGAAAAATACAACTTTAATGCTAGAAAGCAGCCAGAGTTTTTAGCTCCTTGTCAAATGCTTTGTTTATAGTTTATTTGTCTACGGCTGGCAGAGTCTAATTCATTACATAAACCATTATTCTAGCTATTAGAAGTTAAACGTAAACAAATGAAAGTGCAGTGTTTTATATTAACCAATTTAAGATTCTGTTGAAGGATGTCGGTACTTAAGAATTCCCTCGCACTTCATTTGAAGTTTCCATCAAGTTATTTACGTTATGAATCCATATATTGCAGAGAAAACTCATCTTTAAAGTTACTTACATAAAGATTAAATTCATTAATCATGTTAGTATCACAATCATGGTATAATTTTACTGCATGACTAATGTATTACGTTACCGTACGGAGAAAGTTTCATTGTTGTACGAAAACCATTATGATCGGTGTTAGCTAATGTAAACAATATTCTAAATCGGAAATTTTTAACAGTTTGTGATTATCTTATCTTTTTTTCTTAAAGGTGCATAATGTATGTTTATTACCAAAAAAGTCAAGTCACATGATCAAAAAGCTTGTATTATTTAAGAACTTACTAATTACTTGTGTTATTTTTTTGTGATAATTGCCAACAAAAACTATAAAAAGAAATTATCAAATTGCCAACAAAAACTATAAAAAGAAATTTTCAACTCTAGATCCAGTAAAACTCTATGTAGAGCTTATTTAAGTTCAGCTACTGCCCACTAGGGGCGCTGTACGGACTTTTTTCACAAGAAAAAACCTGTTATCATTTAATTAACTCCCTTGAAGTATGCAAATGCAACACAATGTGTTTTTTTTGTTATCAGGTGACACTGGTAGCACACACGCCCTATACCTCGAGACGATAGTCGAGGAGACGAGCGATGACCTGCGCTCCGAACGCTCCTCCGCCGCTACGTGGCTTTCCGACTCCGATGCGGACTCTGTCATCCACGTCCGAGGAGTCGCTGGTAAGAACAAAAACGAAAAAACAGTGGGTACAGGAATTTAATAATTTAGGAACAAAGCTATCAGCCAGGTAATTATAAAGTCGGAAAGATGTCAATACGTAGGTAGTCGGACAAAATAAAAAAGTTTTGCTTGAAACATTCTTAAATAATGATGAAAACTATAATTGTTTAAAGATAAAGATATTTTTTAAACAGACGCTTACTCTACATTGCTCTACACATTATGCAACTAGCGCCATCTATCGGCGAGTAGTAGCACTGAAACAAGCACACGCAATCACGGAGTTTGCTGGTTACTTTCTGCGAAGTCGATAGATGGCACTGTAAACAAAATTTTAAAGAATAAAATGGATTTGATTTTTAGCAGTTTACGGCCTTAAAAAGGTTCAAATTTACCAGTTTTTTTTTTACTTTAAATCACCGAAGTTATAACATAAAAACGACGTTTTATCCAAACAATAACTTTCGTTTACTTTATTTTTCTATATTTTCGGAAATGATATTTTCATAAGATGAGAGCATATTTTTGGACATCCTCCAAATTAAACTGTGCGCATTACAATTTAGTATCGTGTCATTGTCATTATCGGTACGGACGTTCGACGTCGCGACGTGGTTATGTGCAGCGTGTATTATCGTGTTGTTAGTAGTTCTTGAAAGAAAGTTTCCTTCTCCAGGTTCGGAGGATAGTGAGTCAGAACGAGAATGGGCATGCCCTGCGAAGAGAAGACGACGCGAGCGCGCCAGCTCGCCCACCAGCACCGGCTCACTCTCCCGGTCATCCAGCCTCGCACAGTTTGAGTCCCTGGAACGGTCATGCGCCGCACCGACGTCGCCGAGCCTCTCGCCTGACTCTCTGGAGTCGCCACCTGCCTCTCCCCCACCGGCCAGAGCCCCAGCTCCCCGCACCCATCTCTCTGCCGAAAATCTAAGCGAAGACAGCGGATACAGTGAGCGCTCTCGACGGCCGCCCCCGCCGCAACGCCGCCCGCCCGAAATAGCGCACCGGCCGCCCGCCACCGCCGGCAGCGTGCCGTGTCTCGCCACCGCCAGTGTCGAGCGCCGCCCGCCCCGCGCCGCGCGCTCTCTCTCGCTACCCGCTGAACTCGACGTGTGCGCCGAACCGCGCCGCCACGCGTCCCACCGCGCACACTTCCGACAGACCTTCGAGGTCAGCGACAACCTGACAGTCAGCGTGGCGGACCTCACCGCACTTGACTACCGAGGTGGGCCGCGGCGCCCGCGCCTACCGCCGCCGCCGCCTCCGCCCCGAGCGCCTCGACACCCTCCCCCGCCGCCGCCCGATGTTGTCGAGCGTCAACCGTCCGCGTCACCGGCCCGGGAGCCGAGCGCAGGCAGCGACTCCACCACCGAATCGGAGCAGGCTTTCGCGCGCGAAATGGAAACTACCGCCCGCCAGCTCGACGAAACCGCTCGACGCGCATTAGCCGAGAGCGATAATTTCGACCGCGAATTATCAGTGTTGACTGCGAAACGTCTTCGAGACTCGTGGGGCATTTGGGATGATGTTTTAGAAGAATTACGAAGACGAATGAATCCTCAGTCAGTGACCCCGTCTCCACCGCGAACGCCATCCCCCGATCCAATTAGAGAACCAAATTTCACATCAACACCTCTCAGAACGGGCGACGCACGAGTGCGGTCAACCCCTGAATTGCGCGCTCGCGCTACGCCGCACCGTGAAACACCCGAAGAGCTACGTGCGTCGCTACAGCTCGTAGCACCTCCGCCGCCCGGTGCTACGCCACCCGTACGTTCCGTATCCGCCGGTTCAAAGGGAGTAACATTCTCACCCGTGGTGGCAGAAGTCAGCTGGCGAGAGACGAGCGCGAGCACCACCGAGAGCGAGACGACCGCGAGCGACGACGCGGCGGACGCGGAGGTGGAGGTAGTGGAGGGGGGCGGCGAGGAGGCGCACGCGCTGGCCGCAGAACGCAACGCCGCCATGACGGATGCGGGCGCGCGCGCACCGCGCAGTCGCATCGCGGGCTTCCTATCGCGGTTCGCGAACTTCCGATTTTCGGGACGTAAAGAGAAAAAGTCGCGGAGCGCAGGCGCGAACACACGGCCGGTGGTGAGCGTTCCGGCAGCGGCAGACGCGGGGCAGGGACCGCGCGGGGCGGCCGGCGGGCCGCAATATGTGCGAATCCCGCTGAAAGAGGAGGGTGTGTCGCGTGCCGCGGCTCCCCCGGCGCCGGGCGGCGTGGCGCACAAGCCGCCGCGGCCGCGCCCGCCGCCCGCTCCGGCGCCCGGCGTACTCGAGACCGATGTGGACACGCAGCGCACGGTGCTCCACGCGCGCTCGCTGCTCGCGCTCGCGCCGCCCGACCAGCGCGCACCGCGCCCTCACAAGTCCATGGAGTTCCTGCTTGACAAGGACAGCGCCCAAATCGTACAGGTGAGTCGACTGCACCACACACGGCCGGCCTTCATTCCAGGTCGGCAATGTTTACAAACAGCGCGATCGATGCCGGCCGTCGACCCCACTCGTAGCGCGTTCGAATACTGGCTTTATGTCATCGTAGATGCATCGTCTCTGCAAATTTTCGAGCGACCGGCTTTCGCCGCCATAGATAGCATCACGTCCGTCCGATTACTACTGTACGTGCTACTAAAACCACTAAAGTAACAGTTGTTCGAACACCATCGAATTGTAGAGTCAGCCAACAAACAGATGGTACATACATACGTCGATAAATAACGACATAACAATTATCAAGTCCCCGGGCGGGCCCTAATTCCCAGGGGTGTTTCGCCACATTCACACGCAACATTTGCGGGAGGTGAAAGTGCGCACATCTGCACATTGTCGCATTGTACCGAACCCGGTGGGCGTAACTGTAGTTTTATCAAAGCATGCGCATTATAGTTACTATGCCACATTCCTTACACAATCACAAAAGCGGCTTTTGCAAAACCTAGGGACTTTTTCACAAGATCACAAACGACCTTAACTTTACCTGGGCTTTTACTGTTAAATAAAAATCCCACTGTCTCCAAAAACAGAAACTGATTTAGTATTATGTTAAAACATACATAAAAAAAATACAGTCAACTTGATAACCTCCTCCTTTTTTGAAGTTGGTTAAAAATCAAAAGCGGTTTGGCTCCTAGATAAGATAACAAAGAGACCCTTTAACACTAGTAACCAACCAAAAACATCCGGGCTGTCGTAAAAAGACACGAGAAATAAACAAAGCATGTTTTATTCGTCATTGTAACCAGGAAAAATCACCTTGAGCTGGCAATTCACACAGTAGTTATGTCTAACTCCATCAAAATTCCATTCTATTTGACAATAACAAAGTTTTTCATTCATTCTCACGAGATGTCCAATTATTATTCATAGGAATCTTAGTTTATCTTCTCAAACGCAGGTCCGATAAGTCAAAGTGCTCATCGGATCCACACGGAGGTATACCTGCTAACCCCCCTGCGGTGTTCTATCTCTATATTGGTCGGGGGTAACGGGACGATTGTGACAATCTCCGCCTCCCTAACCTGTGCTGATCCTTTCGGACTCTTTCGGACTTCGCTACTTGGCATCTTTAGATGACTCCTACCTGGTGGGGCGCTCGGAACACTTGAGCGTCCCACCTTCACGGGGCCTAGAGTGGACAACGGGATCCCCGGTCCCGTCGCCCTAGCACCACAACTAGGTAGGTAGGTAGGTAGGTAAACTAGGTACCTATAAAAAACTGCAACAACTTCAGTTTCTCGCAACCAGTTATTTAGCTAATCACCAATGACATTGTGATCTTCTTGCACTTAGCATGATGTCATATTACAAGGCCGATAGTATTCATTTGCGTATTTATTACCACGTAAACAACCATTTATAACAGAAGGATAAAATTACAGTGCATCACTAGAATTAATAACAGTAATAAATAACTCGGAACAGTTGCTGTATCTAATGTTATATAATAATATGAATGCTTAAACAATTTTTTAATAACTTTATACTATAACTATCCCTTTAACTTGTACATAACTTGTTTCCATAATACAAACCACAAATTAAACGATGATTCAATCAGATATTCATCAAAAATATTAAATTGAAAAAATACTTAAATAAATTTTAAGCAAGACAATACTTATGCATATTGATCCTGAAACTCTCTTAATCGTTCCCTCATAACTGGGGATCGTGATCACCGGCTGCTTTTACGATTTGCCTCCATCGGTCTCGGTCCATAGTTGCTCTCACTGCTTGATGGAATTTGCTTTAGGAGGTATTGCTACTCTTACTTGGTCAGACCATCTGGTTGGCGAACGACCTCGGGCTCCTCGGGATCCTGAAACAAAATGAAGTTATTTAAAAAAAAACACCTTTATAAGATTGGATACATAACCCCACGTGTTCTTTTGGAGATAAAAATACCGTCGACTTGATAACCTCCTTTTTTTGAAGTCGGTTAAAAATATAAACAAACAAACCAAAAAGTATAACTTAAATACAGATTTAAGTTATACTTTTTGGATGTTAATAAATAATAATAAATGTCGTTGTTACACAGGTACACACTTTACTAACCTGTGTAACAACGACATTTATTTCATAATCAACCAAAAACGTAACGCAGAAAAAAGCTAACGCTTTAAAAAACAATTGAGCGTCGAAATAGAACGTCGTCATTCAATTTCAAATGACCGCTATTGAGAACCGCTAAACATTCTACGAACGTTTTGGTTAGCCCTGACCAAATTGGTCAACTCTAACCTTAAGTTAAGCTTTCGCAACCAACTCATGCACGACGAGAATGCTGACCGATAAAAATATCTCTTACTTAACGAAAAATACGCAAAACCTATCAGTAATGAAACCTTAAAATACTAAAAATTAATGAAAACCTAATAAAGGTCGACCTAAAAATACTTTGAGAATTAACTTATACATTACGTAACGTAACGTACCTCTCATCGTAAAATGAAAGCACCTTATTAACTTTTTAGCTCCCAAGCCTGCCTGAGATACGAACATAATTCGTAAAAAGGTTCAGGAAAGCATGAAATGAAGGCATGATAAAAGATGATGACAACTTTTCAACACCGAGAGATAAGAAACAAAGGTATTATATTTGTGAGGCTTTAAAATAACACCACTTTAAAATTAGAATGCATTTGGTTTTAAAATAAGTAGGCCATAAATTATTGATAAAATAAAAACTTTTCAAACAAAACATTTTCTAGAAAAAGAAAAATGAATTTAAAAAAGGAACGACTTTTAAACTTTCTTTATTTCTCTAGAAATCCGCGGCGGGAGTTTGTTTGATCATTAAAATGACAAAACAGCATTTTCTTATGTGGCAGGTACGATCATGGAAACGAAAATCTTTTGTCTAGCTAGTTCGTGCATGGCAAGGTAAATATCTTAGCGTATTTTAGTGTTAGCTAAAGAACGTAATCTTGTCTTGATAGGATATACAATAGTAAAATCAAGAACGTATCGTCTACGGTACAGCCAAAGAGTTAAAACATACTTTAAGACTATTTTGCTTCAGAAATTATGATAAAAGAAACAATAAATTTAAAGAAAACACGAATAAATGCGCGTTGTTTACTGTTGAGAAATTGGATTTTAAGTTTTTGTATAATCCAATTAGGTATTTGGCTTTTCCCATGCCCATGTCCCAGTGTCTCGCTCGACATATTTTTAAAGTCCGTAGTCACGGCATTCTTGACGCAAAATATTATATAGTAAAAGATAATTATAATAATACCTATATAATATTGAAGTGTTGTTAACGAAACAATAACTGAAATTCAAATTGTTCTAGAAAGTTTAACAGAGATTTATGAAGTAAAACATTTTGATGTCTATAAAAGTTGTGGCTGCCAATTCTGTTCGTATTGGAAATATAAATAACCATCGAAAGATTGATAAACGATGTCAGGTTTGCACAGAGAGTGCATAGTTTGTAGAGAGCTTTCCATTCCATCGGTCGAATGATTTGCATACACTTCGGTGACAGGACAGTTTAGGCTGAGAAGACTTATTTATACACGTAATAAAAGACAACCAAATATTAATGCACTAAATAATGATGTAATTTTAATTGAACACTTCAGTATAAAATGCTACATTGTAGATAAATATTTTTATGATACAAAGATGTGAGAAAATTTAATAACCCTAAAGAATTGTCAAAATTTCCTTCGCCCCCTGTTTTTTCTTTTAAACTTATAATATTATTAAGATTTGTTTCTTCCATCAAATTCTATGAGCACTTAATTTAAGTTGCTCCTAAGACTTTAAAATTGATTTATTTTTTTATCAGTCGTGAATATTCTACTAAAGACTAAACGTAAATAATTTAACTAACAAAATATGTAATAATTAATATATTTTAATAACAAAGGAATTATTCATACTAAAGACTCTATGCAAAATTTTAGATTTAGAATGAATGCCTGGTGTTTGAAAGCACTTAATGTTAACATTGCAACAGTTTCACCCCACATGTTAATGAATAGTTGTTGTTTTATGTTTGCCAAAGAAACAAACGGCTATGCTAAGTGATCGCCATCTGCTCCATGATCGTGTATTCATGACGAATCTCCAAGGGCTGGCGGTTGGAGATAAAGGAGTTTGTTTGATAAACAAATGTAATGGTGAACGTGTTATTTATTTTTAATTGCTGTGTGTTGGTATGTTTGCCGACTGTTGGTAAAAAAGTAAGTAAGTACTAAAAGCACTCTATTACTTTTTTTAAAAAGGACCAGTAGCCCTTTTTGATTCTCATACTAAAAAGCGGGAGGAAAAGTTGTATGAAAATCCATTACTCCCGCTCGAGGTGGGAGAAAAGTTGTATGAAAATCCTACAAAAATCCTGAAAACTACTATAAATATTTAACGAAAATAAAAAGTATAATTGCAATAATGTTTGTTTGGTTAGTTTTTCAATAACAAAAACTAACATTAAACAGATGAAAATTTAAGATAAATAAACAGGATAAAATAAAAATAACGCAAACAATTTTAAACGCGCTATTATGTCTAAAAGATTTTATCGAAATTTAAAATAAAAAGTATATTTTTTATAAGTTTTGACAGCCATTATATCAACTGTAACCGGTTTGTCGAGATCTGTGGCTGCGCTTATTGATGTCCTTGCATCTAATGCATTGTAAACACTGGAAATTGCGCTGACACCATTCTTTGAGAAATTATGCAATACGACGACACAAATATGTCAAAAGAATATCGAAAATGCCATATCAAGTACCTACTTAGTAATTATCCTTAAAAATTTTAATTCAGTTAAAATGTTCAAATGATTGTTTTTATAATTCGAATAAATAAATTGCAGTCAAATTATTTACCAAGGAGGGAATTATTTACTATGGGAGTGATGAATAGTAGATTATGCAATAAGGGCTTAAAGTAGTGTATTGTGTCCCGGGCGCTATTATTGAACCCCGAGTACGAGGGATCCTATGGTCCCCGAGCGGAGCGAGGGAGTTAAGGCTAGAATCCTGAGTACGAGGTGTTCAAGATCGCCCATGACAAATACACATTTAAGCCCGCGATGCATACTCTACTTTTTATACTTTCTGCGAGGCAATTGAAACCAATGACTGTTATAAAGAAAGTACTTAAGTAATTATTTAAAGTTAGAATAATAAAATATGAAAAATTAAGAATATTTATTGAAAATTAATAGTTATGTTAGAAACATTACACCAATTGTGCAACGACAAGGTTACATTCTTTGGTACATTTATAGTTGGGTTAGAGTTTATGTTTTTGTCGTCTATTCTGTAGTGGTCAGTTCGACATTCAAATAAATCCTTCTTGGTGCGCGGGTGAAAATGAATTTCGTAAAAAGTTTTCATGATAACACACAGCCTAACTCAAAATAAGATCTCATTGCACCTAAACTTTTTTGAAACCAACATCGATCAAGCACGACTACAAGGGTTGCATTCCAAATTCAAATCACATTATTCCCCATGGGAAAAATGACTTACTTTAGGAAAGGTTTGCATGACACATAATATGCCATTGACGAGCAGGTAGTATAAAAATGATTTTTCTTTTTTTTTCAAAATATAAAACACAATGTTTGGGTAATTTGTTCATCAAAAAAACGTAAGAAAAAGACTGACTTTTTTACAACGAGGATTAAATTAAATGAATAATTTTATCTAGCGTATCTACATACTGTAAATGTATATCTTATAACAAATCCTGATTGTTTTTCAACTTAACTATTTTCCTTATATGGCTTCACATTATTCTAACATTCTATCAATCACAATGTCATTTTGACCTATGACACTATAAAATATTAGTATAAATAGTTATGTTCATAGTAGTCTGATGTTTCAATTAAGTATTAAGGAAAACCTTTACAAGTCGTATTATCAACTAGTAAATAATAATAATAAATAATAAATTTGACAACATCACATACATTGCTCCAATTCCAAAGTAAATAGCTAAAGCACTTGCGTTATGGAAATCAGAGACAACGGTGGTATCACAAACACCCAGACCTGAGCCAATATAGAAAAGTTCGTTTTCTTAATTGACCCAACCGGGGTCGAACCCGGGACCTCAGAGATGGCGACACCTTGAAAACCGGTGTACAAAGCCACTCGACCGCGGAGGTCGTTTAGTGAAATAAAACATTGTTTTGGTTGCCTGTGTAGTGGAATAAGAATGTGGTTATTATTTATATAAGAATAGTTGTAAGAGAGTGTAACGCTTTCTTCAAAACAAAATGGTTTTAACTGTGGTAAGACTCCATTGTTTAGTATTCTCCAATTACCAACTTACAATAGTTTGGCGTCACGAGTCACAACGTTGAAAACATATGTTTTTTATTTATATTTAGAGAAAGGACGTAAATTGCATAGTTTATTGTGCGACATAAATAAAAAACTATTGTCTGTAGTGATAATTGCATATATCGCATGTAGCACAAAAAACCTTTTTAAAGATTTCGTGCAAGTTTTGTAACTTAACGTTTGGAACTTTTTACCATTATTCTAATTTTACACCAAACAATGTGCAAAAATATTTAAAGTTAAGAGTTTTTAAACTTAAGTCAATAGTTATTGTACTTATTCACAAAAAATAACCCCTTATTTCATTCGAAATATTTTTTTCGACAGAAACATTAACTGAGTTGATGTGAAACTTTGTTATAATTATGATACTTATATATTCGTTAGAAAGAACAAGAAATACTAAACATGTGTGCCGGACATGTCTACATACTGGACTAGTGTATGTGTGTCAGCGATTTGAGTGGAATAACAAATGCCTGCGCGCGCGCTTCTGGGGGTCTCAGTTTAGTATTGTTTGCACGTGTTTGGTGATTCACTGCTATATGGTCATACAAAATACTTGCGTTTACCCTATTCGTTGGTAGAATTAGGACTGTGGCTTGATTAATATAATAGTGCATTTTAAAGGATCATGATGGTCAATTGTTTGAACAAGCACTGTTAAAGAGGGGGAAAAGAGCTCAAAGTAAGGAAGTAAAGATTTTTTTTTTAATTTCCATGGTTTTTGACGTTATTAGAATAAACTATATCGGGATTTACACCATGTACCTGTTTATTTTTGAGACTCCGATATTTCAGCGCAGTTCCATGCGCCATGGTCACGGAAGAACTAAGTTCTTCAAATGGTGTAAATCCCGATATAGTTTATTCTAATAAAGTAAAGAAATTATATTAATAATAATAAAATGCAAACCGAAGAGAAGACAGATGACAGATAGAAAAAGAGCAAAAATCAAAACACCAACTATAAACAATAAGATATTTAAAAACCCGGCCCGATGGCTATAGTTCGTAACAGGCACAAAGCTCTCTATAGTACTTAATACGATTTAATTTCTACAATTACATATTTTTTTTATGGAGTTGTAACACCAAATATAACTAAATAACATAGCCCAAATATCAACAGAAACTCATCGCACTTCGTTGACGCCCCTCACAGGTCCACCGCAATACCCGGTCAATACGATTATACGACCGCAAACTTTGACCTTTACTCGGAACATCTGGCTTGTCCGGAATTCCGGATCATCCGGCCATCACCCGGGTCAGATATCCGGCTCTCAAATCGATATATTCCTAATTAAAACCGCTTCTAGGTTAATAGTCTTTAGAGGGAATTAAATTTTCCACCGGTCGACGAAAAATGGCGTTAATGCTTTGATTTCAATATAATATTTGCCTTTTTCTGGCAATTGCATTAATTTCCTAGATTAATTAGTGGATTTTTATGTATTTCTTGTTAAGATGGCAATTAAAATGTATTGTTTAAGTAAAACAACAATACAAGATTAAAGCTATTTTCAAAAGTCAGCTTTTTCAAACAGGTCATAACAGCAATATTATTTTTCCAAAAAAGTTTCTAAGTATTATATGACCATAGACAGTAGACAGATTGCTTAAACTTTCTTTCCCCAAAGCAAACCTTTTTGGTCCACTTTTCTATTCGCACACTAAGCGTTACTTAATCTGTGGTCAAGGCCCATCCGGTATTGAGGTTCTGTACAATTTCTCTTTAATCTCTCAGACATTTCCTTGGCCATAACCACAACATGAGGGTATAAACAGTTTGATTACCTGCCGTCGAGGACGAAGTGTCGTTAACTACAAAGGAACACTATGAAAGCTGATGATGGCCCGAAATAAACGACAGAATGGCCGTAAAATGTGTTTTACTACTTTAGTTCACACTGCGACGGGAGCCATGTTGTATTTTTAGTTCGGTTGAAAACAAATGATGATCGACTATCGTGAAAAACTATCGACAGCGAATCGAATTCGTAGCGACCACAAATGTCAAATTATTGTATTGAAAAAACAGCGCCAACTTCCTCCGAAAACGTTGAAGCTCGATACGAATTAGATTGTCATTCGATAGTTCTTCGTGACTCTACATCAGCAATACAGTAAATTATGGGAAACTAGCGGCCGCCCGCGACTTCGTCTGCGTAGACAGTTATTTCTTTATCGTTCGGAAGAGTACTTTTTTGGGATGAAAGGTACCCTATGTCCTTCTCTGTACCCCTAACAACGTGTATGCTAAAAATTCATGATGATTGGTTCAGTAGTTAAGATGTGAAGGCGTAACATACAAACAAACTGACTTTCGCATTATAATATTATAAGTAAGAATAAAATCAAATTGCAAGCATAATACCTCCAATCACGTTGAACACTGACTTTGAATAAACGATATTATTATCTGATAAAAATCATCTATAAAATATAAGTATTGTTGTGAATTAATGCACCTGGGTTTGATTTTCTGCTAGACAACAAAATAATAAACCATCACGCCGCATAAATAATACCAATGAGGTAATTTATAGCTTCATTTATTAATATTTATCATTATGATAATCATAGGTTAAAATGTTTTTTTTTTTATATTAGACAACATCACAAACATTGCCCCGATTCCAAAGTAAGTAGCTAAAGCACTTGTGTTATGGAAATCAGAGACAACGGTGGAACTACAAACACCCAGACCTAAACCAATATAGAAAAGTTAGTTTTCTAAATTGACCCAGCCGGGGATCGAACCCGGGAGCTCAGAGATAGCGACACCATGAGAACCGAGGCGTACAAACCACTCAACCATGGAGGTCGTCGATTGATTTTTGTCTTATACAATGCGATTAAATTGACAATACAACTGAAGTAACTAACTTCAGAGCGCTTGCGTACATAACGATGTATTTTAATCTGTAAATTTGCTCTTTTCCATACAGTCTCGAGTGAAGTTGCAGCGGATCATTGTCTATTGTCAATTCAATTGCATTGTATAGTTTGATAACTTGTAATTTTATTCATATTTGCACTTCGTTTGACGTGCCACGCAATTTAAGACTGTAACCACATGCTTTTTGCAAATACATCATTTGTTTTGATTTGAGTTAAAACAACTTCAGAATAACATCAAATACGATCTACTAGCTATTCTCTACATGTGCCAATCAAATAGTGTTAAAACTTGTTTTGATTAAACTGAAAATAGGTACTACATTATCTAAACTAAATATTATTTGATACGCACTTTTAATGTTTTTAGGTTGAGTGCTTTCAATTTCATTTGAAGTAAGAATGAGAAAAGTAGGAAATGATGTATTTTCCACATTACTTAGTTCATCAAAACAAATATTAGGCAGTAGCTATTAATTTTGTAAACATTGCAGTAAAAATATGTTTTATAACTGAATTTATTAAAACCACAAATATATAACGTTATTTTTACGACAGACCTATATTTTGTACATGTTGAATAAATATAAAATTATGTCTTATAAATAACTAAATATTAACAAATTTTTATTTTGACGACCTCCGTGGTCGAGTGGCTTTGTACACCGGTTTTCAAGGTGTCGCCATCTCTGAGGTCCCGGGTTCGATCCCCGGTTGGGTCAATTTAGAAAACGAACTTTTCTATATTGGCTCAGGTCTGGGTGTTTGTGATACCACCGTTGTCTCCGATTTCCATAACACAAGTGCTTTAGCTACTTACTTTGGAATCGCATGTATGTGATGTTGTCAAATATTTATTTAAATTTAATTTATTTAATAACAAAAGGTTTTGTTTTTATATAATACTAAATAATATACTATAAAAAATAGGACTCGCACCAGATCATGTTCTCGGACGGGAATCAAACCCGCAACCTTTGGATATCCGGTCCAATGCTCTGACCGCTGAGCTACCGAGTCACTGGTGAGGACGTCGAATTTCTTCTAGTATATCAACTCTTACGCTGCAAGCCAGCGCCATCTCACCAATGTAAAAGGAATTAACCTCGACATTCAACTGAACATCTTTCCAGATATTTTTAAACAGTTGATTAAGATGAGAAAGCTATATAACTATTTGAAATTTTGAGATTTAAGCATTCACAATGTTATTTTTATATATTATTAGTATATTATTTAGTATTATATAAAAATAACATTGTGAATGCTTAAATCTCAAAATTTAATAAGAAAAGGTTTTATTTTTTAAAGTGTCCTTCTAGCCAACCTTTACGCCCCATATTTTACATGGCTTATGTTGATCCATTGCGTTACTCTGTCCCAGTTACGGCCTATCCCGATATAGGCTAGCCTATCCGGCCGCTAAATCGAACATGTACTGTGGGCGACTTATGAAAGGTTTCAAAGACGTTATATTTTTTCGAAAAAAGGGAGGAATCGTAGAAGTAACGCCTGAGACAGGAGAAGTATAATCAGCGTTGAACGACTATTTAACATGCACAGCGCAGGATAGAGAGAAATTAGGCTGACGGCCAACTTCCAGTAAAGAGCAGTTGCAGAAAAAGAAGAGATATTTTTATAGTCCTCATTGGAGGCTTAGGCCACTTTAGATTAGTTTGGTAGTTGGAAAATAATATTGAGATTTAAAGTGCGAAAAACACTGAGAAAACATATAGATTTCAAGGGTTCGTAACGTCATACTTTGGAATAACGACTTTTCTTCCTGCTTCTTACATTTCAAATGAATCGTTTTTTTTTATTTATTTATTTGGACAACCAACACAATAAACGCTATTTACATTCAACACAACAGAACGTATGCTAAAGGTTACGGAATGCACTAAAAATTAAGCTATGGTAAGCAAAACTACAAAAACTACAACTAACTAATTACTAACTAATTATTAGCCAATTAAAATATCGAACAGTAGCAATTAGCCAGTTTGTAAATAAGTTGCTACTCAATAATAACAAAAGATTTTTACAAGTTTTGTTTGTTAGACAAAAAGAAAAAAAAAAGAAAAGAAAAGTCGTTTTCTGACTTCATGCAAATGTTGACATTAAATAGACGATTCCTTTGGACATTATTGTTTTTTAGCAACCATAGATATTGTAGTGGGATACTTCTGTCTACATTGCATGAGGTCAGTAAAAAATATACAATATTTAAATCGGAATACCGCCAGACTTTTAACATAGCAAATAAATTAGTGTCTCCGTGAGATGTAGAGCTCGCGTTAAAAGTAGCTCAAATAAATTTTTTATGTTGTTTAAAAACACTTAATATACGCAGTCATAAGTTTTGTCTCAACCTTATTATTTTCAAATTTCGAATACTGGGCAGGAATGTTTTGATTGAGTCTTCTTAAAACGAAAAAAATTTATGTTATTTTAAAAAAAAAAAATTTAACGGCTGATATATGATTTTTTTACATATCTCCGCCATTTAAAAAATACTGAATTGACCATAAATTATATATAATTATCGAACCTGCTCAGAAAATTTCACGAGAATCGATTGAGAAACTGGGGCCCTAAATCGGCATTGTAGATGTTTTAGAAAATATACTTAAATAAAGAACAAACGTCAAAGACATTCCAAAAAGGTTATTTAGTGTGCTACTTCAACAAAGAAGGTGGTATTTAAAACGAAAAAAGGTTAGAGCTTTTGTAACTCTTTGTTGTGCAAAATGGAGTGGGTGGCCCATTTTACGGTTTTAGCTCAGAAGGGCTCGGGACTCCATCAGCCGTAAGGAGATTCTAAATCCGTCTCTCTATCGATATTATGGACTTGTGACCAGTGCCCTTAGCACGAACAGCTATCGAGAAAAAAAGCGTGCGTAAAAGTAATCGATAGAGTAGTTTTCTATGGAAAATCTCATTTCGCTTTTCAGCGGTAGATAGCGCTTTACCAATTTCCCATACAAATTACTGTATAGAATGTTTTTGCGCTGTGTAGATGACCTATTATTTTGATGTTTGCTATCAATTTTTGGATGTTGAAATCTAAACTTCTTATATACAAATTTTTCTTCCAACACATTTTGGTTTTCTTTAATCTTTAATTCGTTTACTGTGCAGATTCTCTAATAATAATTATTATTGTCAACGATCTTTAGACAGAATTGAAAAATAACCGGGAATATAACTCGTATGCTCACGTACAAAAGGTCCCAATCTACAGCAGCGCCACCAAGCGGGATAAATTTTCTGTCATCCTGCCATTTAGGAATTCACATTTTCATGTAAGCAAAACCTTTTTGCACCTATGTCACTGTCATGTAGCAATCGTAACGTTCGACAGTTTTAGCTGCACGATGGCGGGAAACGAGACGTCACCTGTCAAACTGTCATTGACCTCGCTACTTCCTTCACATTATCATGAGTTCATAAGCAAGGCTAGGAACTAAAGTGGTACTTGTAGGAAATATTATGTAAATTCTCTCTTTCAAATCAGGCAAAAAGTAATCGTGTTATTCATAAATACAAATACAATTTTTTTTATTGCAAACTAAGTGTACATAGGTGGTATACATAAAAAGAACATAAATATTTAGCTTAGTCGCCCTTTTCGGACACAGCAATTTAGGGGTCTGGATCATAATATCGACAGTCAAAGGGGCTCCCAGAATTATTATAAGTAATAAAAGTTTAAAATATAAAAGTTTAAACATAAAATAAAATAAAAAGGTATATTCATACCATAAACTAAAACTTAAAACGAAATATCTTATTATTATTCTTTTTTTGAGGTTACGTTCACACTTTGTTTTACTTATATATTTAGTTCGCTATATTATTTAAAAAATCAAACGCATAATAAACCTATTTTAAATCAATGTTGAAATATTTATGGTATTATTTCTTAGATTATTTTGTATAGAACTAGAACGAATGACCATTTTTAGTGTATCTAACGTGATTTACCGAATAATTCGTTCACGATCCACCAAAAAATTGAATAAGATTGAATTTTGTGAACCAATCTGAGCAATACTGTTTATCCAATCTTAAAATGATCAATTCATTCCAAATAATTAATTTTTCGTAAAAAAACAGTATGTAAAAGTTAAATAATAACCCCCTTACTAATAAAGATTGTATAGCAGCAGATGTATAGTTACACAATGGTTCTTTCTGACAAACTATTTAAGTTTGACTTTAAAAAGAAAGGGACAAAACACTGTGTAATACATCTGCTATACAATCTTTATTAGTAATGGGGTAAGTATACATGATTTTTTTCAATCGAGTCGTCTGTATTTATAGAATACACTCGGATGTCACGGCTACCGAGTAACGATGAACGGAAACGTAGTTTAAATTTGGAATATCGTCATTTTCGGATACGGTGTACGATGTACGAATGTTAATGTTAGTATTATAGCCGTATTCTGAGTAGGTAGCGGTAGAATAATTATCTTCTGTTTCATTTAATTTAACTAGTATACTTTTATTTACCGTTTCAGCCATAGACTTAGAAAAATTTTCGCTAATGGTTTCAGCTGTAATTATTAGGTATAATCCGCGCACGATTTGAATGGAATGAGACCTTGTCAAAGTAAATAAAAAATTACAGTTGAGCAGTCAAGTGGTGTTAGCAAACAATTCTAAATCTATTTTAATAAAAATGAATTTTTAAAAAAGTAAAATTTTAACCCCTTTTTCCGCTTATTATTAATTAAACACTAAAATAATCACACCGTAATACTTAAAACCCGAGCAGAAATCCACGCGCACATTTCTACACAACTAGCGTCATGCGAGCATCTATCTACGCGAGTTTGCCGACGCTACGGCTGGCCGACGGACAGTGCGCGTCTCAGTTCCAAAAGATAACATCCCATTCTCATCGCGATCCTGAACAATGTACTCGTATCTATTCGTAAAGCAGTCCGCCTGTCAAACGTGCAGATTATGGCACTCCTCCGTTCTCCTCCTCAATTCTGTACCTTCTGTGAAAACTGATCTAACTCGAGTTATATCGATTTTGAATTTATTTCACTATTCAAGTCATCGAAAAATTAGCTTTTTTTGTGTCTAATCGGTGTATTTTTACGACTTATATCAACAGAGATAAATTTTGTGCATAGTAATATAAGTGCTTGCTTTTCTATGATTTTTTTGAAATAAAATGTGTATATTAATATATCTCTAGTTAAAACAATGTGTACCGAAACTTATTTCTCTTTAAATTAGTGTCTAGAAATATAACTCGTTTTAAAACTTTACACACAATTCAATAACAACTGACTTAAATTGTGCGTAGTGATTTATCTAGAATTATATCAATACACACATATAATTTCACAGTATGCTAGTTTGTGAACATTGATTCAACTCGACTTATAGCATTAAAAATGAAGTAATAATCAAGTTTTATTTTGTGTTTATCGATATAAATTAAGTTGAATCAATAATCACATATAGGTTTGCGATAGGTGTAAAATGATATAATTGACTCATATCAAAAAATATTATGAATAAACGAAGTAAAACGTTTGATTACTTATTGTGTAAAATGATATAACTGCCCAATAAACCCCCCGCGACCTCCCCTTCCCTCCTACCCTTCCCCCGCGTCTGTGTGGATACGACAGTGTGTTGTCTCAGTATTGCACCGACGTTCATGCGCTGCGGTCACATCAGTAGAGTCTCCGCGACACTAAACAAGATGAATTGAAATGTAAGTTGTATCACTTTACACAAAGCATAATACATTGTGCCATTTTATTAATAATGGGCTAAAGTCATTGATGGGATGAAAATCTGCCCTATGTTCCTTAAAATAAGTGTGAGATTGCTTCGATGCATAATAGTGAATTGTATCAATATACACTAACTTTTTACACCATTGCACGTTATTTTTTACAAGAAATTAAAAATACATAGTATTTTTTGATTCGGGCGTATTTTTTGTTTATTATTATTCATTATTGCCTGTATTACTAACACGTGGAAAAAGAGTTGTGTTTTTAACTGCTTTTTGACCCCCGACGCAAAAAGAGAGGTGTTATAAGTTTAACGTGTCTGTGTATCTGTTTGTGGTATCGTAGCTCCCAAACGGATGAACTGATTTTGGTTTAGTTTTTTGTTTGAAAGATAATTTTCAGCTGCTTGAAGATCATCAGCTCTTTTCTAGTTGATGACGGGATCTGACAAACTTCTTTATGTCCGATCGATTCGGAATTTGGTACAGTATTACTTCAATGACATTGAAAGAACATGGTAAGGTAACCATGACCTGATCAGCCGTTAGAAGATCATCAGCTCTTTTCTAGTTGATGAGGGGATCGGGCTAAGTTCCATATGTCCAGTCTTTTCGAAATTTGGTACCGTGTTACTGCAATGATATTGAAAGAACATGGTAAGGTAACCATGACCTGAAGCTTAAATACTCAACTCCTCACCAACATACAGTGTTTGGGATCACTAGAATGGTCTTTAATGAGTAGATTGCGAATAAAGTATAATAGGTGGTGATGATGAGGCATCATCTAGAATCTGAAGGATACCCAACTCTTCAACAACATACAGCAGAGATATCGTGTTTGAGATCACTAAAATGGTCTTTAATGAGTAAATTGCGAATAAAGTATAATAGGTGGTGATGATGCGGCATCATCTAGAATCTGAAGGACACCCAACTCTTCAACAACATACAGCAGAGGTATCGTGTTTGGGCTCATTGGAATGGTCTCGATGATTAAGTTATACTCCTAGATTGGTAATCAGGACTCATCAGCTTTTTGAAATTGAATTCAAAATTTGGTACCGTGTTACTTCAATGATAATGGCTGCCAAAAATTTAGTTTAAAAAGCTTCAAATAAAACTGAAATTAAAAATTTAATAAACCCCCGATACAAAAAAGCTAACTCTTAATAAAATACCCCCATACAAAAAAAGCTTACTCTTAAAAAGTTGAAAATAATGTCATCATATCATCAAGTCTTAAATAGATCTATGAAAAAATCGTAGACGTCGGGGGACCGCTAAGTTAATGGATTTACATGTAAGCTCGTCACATTAACTTCGCGGTCCACCGACGTCTACGATTTTTCCATAGATTTATTTATAACTTGATAATAATGATGATATTATATTTAACTTTTTAAGAGTTAGCTTTTTTGTATGGGGGGTTTTTATTAAGAGTTAGCTTTTCTGTGTCGGGAGTTTTTAAAGAATAATTTATTTACTATCATTAAATGTACTATTTTGGGAGTAAATTCATTTATTTTAATTTGCTACTGAATGGAAATGGGACTTATGAATGGTTTTTTTAAGATCGGTTTATTGCTAGTTGTCATTTACAAGTTGGCTAAGTTTGAGTCTGAATGACTGTAGTGATGATTGTGTTGTCTTTACATGAAGCACTCCGTAGTCAAGTCAATATTAAGCCAATGGGATCAATTCCCGATCACCGAACCGAGCTCAATGGAATAAACATTTATATTCATTTTCTTTTCTCTGAGTGGGTGTTTAAATACCAGCCTGTTTTCTTTATTATGTTACGTTGAATTTCAATACAACAACAGTTTTAACAAGTCTAAACATCTGTTATGTTTTGTTTAAGTAAACCTTTAAGTTTCATATTGTTTTGTTATTTTTCAAAATTTAAAACACATTGTTCTGCTTATCCAAGTTGATTTAAGCGCTAATGAAGCAAGATTTAGTATTTTATATGATTACCAAAGTGTTAGTAATAAATTACCGAAATATTTTTGGGTTTTAATAACAGCAATCATTACCTCATGATATTATTTAATATTTTATCATAAGTTATATCACTATTCACATAGTATACGTACTAGTTATATCGTTTGTGATAAAAGTTATAACAATATCCACATCGATTTTTTTCAAAAAAGTTGTGTAAATTGATATAATTCAATTTTTTTAAACGATTCTACAAAACTAAACTCTAATTACTAACATTTAGAGTGTGTTCAACAATGTTTGTTCTACAACTTTAAAAAAAAACATACAATTGAAAAGGCAGACACAAAAAAATAAAGTCAGTTAACATTTTACACGAAAGCAGATTTTCATGGTGAAAAATGATATAAGTCTTATTACATCAATATACACAAAACAAATAAATGTGATTAGTGATGTAACTAAACAATTTCATGAATACTGAAAAATCTGTAAGACATTTCTCTTTAAATAATACAAGAAAACAAAGTTAGCTTAACCATCTACAGTCTCCAAGCACTTATTTCATTTTATCATTCTCAGTTGAAGAGTGAGATTTTTTTTAACTTTAAAGTCAATTTCCCGAAAATCATGTTTTTAGAGTTATACCTCTTTTCACGGAAGGTACAGAATTATTGTCCACTGCAAGACGCAGCCTCTTCCGTGAACAAGAATGGGAGAAACTTGAGTCCTGCAATGGACAATAATGGGCTACTAATAGTTAAGTTTACTTACAGTTTCAACTTTAAACTAATACTCCAATTGAACTTATAGTAAAAGCGCTAAAATTCATGTCAAAGCTTTTATTAAATGGGAAAAAATATACCAGTTACTAGTTACTTCTTAACTTAAGTATAGAGGATATCGGTGGCGCAGTGGTTTAGCGCCTGGCCCTGCGATTGCGGAGGCTAAACAACTTTCGCAAGGGTTCCGTTCCGTTCCGTTCCGTTCCGTTCCGTTCCGTTCCGTTCCGTTCCGTTCCGTTCCGTTCCGTTCCGTTCCGTTCCGTTCCGTTCCGTTCCGTTCCGTTCCGTTCCGTTCCGTTCCGTTCCGTTCCGTTCCGTTCCGTTCCGTTCCGTTCCGTGCCGTTCCGTTCCGTTCCGTTCCGTTCCGTTCCGTTCCGTTCCGTTCCGTTCCGTTCCGTTCCGTTCCGTTCCGTTCCGTTCCGTTCCGTTCCGTTCCGTTCCGTTCCGTTCCGTTCCGTTCCGTTCCGTTCCGTTCCGTTCCGTTCCGTTCCGTTCCGTTCCATTCCGTTCCGTTCCGTTCCGTCTCGTTCCGTCCCGTTGCGTTCCGTTCCGTTCCGTTCCGTTCCGTCCCGTCCCGTTCCGTTCCGTTCCATTCTAATCCGTTCCATTCCGCCCGTTTCCGTTTCATTCCGTTCCGTTCCGTTCTGATGCGTTTAAATCCGTTCCGTACCGTCCCGTTACGTTCTAATCCGATCCGTTTCCGTACTGTTTCCGTTTCCGTTTCCGTTTCAGACATCTTTCAGAAACCTTGGGGAGCTACTGCATGCGATATATCAAGCCTTGAAAATAAAACTTTTGGAAGCACTCGAGGGGTTCCTTTTACGAAATTCACACATCTTTCATAAACCTTGGGGAGCTACTTCATGCGATATTATCAAGCCTTGAAAATAAAACTTTTGGCAGCACTTGAAGGCTTAAAGTAAACTAAACACATCCCTATCGCGAATCACTAACACACATCTTTCAGAAACCTTAGGGAGCTACTGCATGCGATATATCAAGCCTTGGAAATAAAACGTTTCCGTTTCCTTTTTCCGTTTCCATTTCCGTTTTCGTTTCCGTATCCGATTTCGTTTACGTTTCCGTACCGTTCCGTTCCGTTCCGTTCCGTTCCGTTCCGTTTCGTTCCGTTCCGTTCCGTTCCGTTCCGTTCCGTTCCGTCCGTTCCGTTCCGTTCCGTTCCGTTCCGTTCCGTTCCGTTCCGTTCCGTTCCGTTCCGTTCCGTTCCGTTCCGTTCCGTTCCGTTCCGTTCCGTTCCGTTCCGTTCCGTTCCGTTCCGATCCGATCCGATCCGTTCCGTTCCGTTCCGTTCCGTTCCGTTCCGTTCCGTTCCGTTCCGTTCCGTTCCGTTCCGTTCCATTCCGTTCCGTTTCGTTCCGTTCCGTTCCGTTCCGTTCCCTTAGCTTTTCCGTTTTCGTTTCCGTTCCGTTCCGTTCCGTTCCGTTCCGTTCCGTTACGTTCCGTTCCGTTCCGTTCCGTACCGTTCCGTTCCGTTCCGTTCCGTTCCGTTCCGTCCCGTTCCGTTCCGTTCCGTTCCGTTCCGTTCCGTTCCGTTCCGTTCCGTTCCGTTCCGTTCCGTTCCGTTCCGTTCCGTTCCGTTCCGTTCCGTTCCGTTCCGTTCCGTTCCGTACCGTCCCGATACGTTCTAATCCGTTCCGTTCCGTACCGTGCCGTCCCGTTACGTTCTAATCCGTTCCGTTCCGTTCCGTTTCCGTACTGTTTCCGTTTCCGTTTCCGTTTCAGACATCTTTCAGAAACCTTGGGGAGCTACTGTATGCGATCGTAATCGTAATCGTAATCGTAATCGTAATCGTAATGGGATGGGTGACCAAAAATGTATTATCTGGAGCTCCTCCGTGTTTTGGAAGGCATGTTAAGCCGTTGGTCCCTGCTGCATTTGCAGTTGTTAACACCCACCAATCCACATTGGGCCTGCATGGTGGGCTATGTATAATCCATCCTCCTTATCCACCCGTAAGGAAGGCATGCTAAATATGGCTGATGTCGCTGATATTATTACAGTATCCAAAATTGGTCATGATAATGAGGTTATTTCCATTAATTTGTATACTTAAGTTTAATTCTGGTATGTTTTCCGATTAGTATCAAGTTTTAGAAGCAAACAAAGTTCGAAGTGTGGAATGAAACGTACCGCATGTAAAACCACTCCACTAATATTTATTGAAGTTATCAAAATAAATGAAATGCTAGCTAAGAGAACTTAAAATTAATCATTATTGATTCAATACTGTAAGACAAACATATAACGTTATCACTTATGAGTGTAAGTTTTTTTAGCTGAATCGACACTGAATATTTTTAGTAGGTACCATTTGCTAAGAATGTTTCAAATTATAGAGCGATCTAGCCACAACTGCAATTGTTACGGTTATAACAATTTATGGCTTCATACTATGAGTGCACTTAATTTAAATTCATTCATATTAAATATATTCAGGGCTGTGTCATCCATCTCAAACAAGTGGATTATATGTATTAAGGAGCATTCACAATGGCAGGATTTTGCTCATTCACAATATAGTCTACCAGTCAGCGCACTACCGTCAACTTGGCGCTAATGTAGATGTATCATCCATCATCATTTACTGTCCAACTCCCATAATAATAATAATAATTATCAACCATTTTTAAATATAATTAAAAAATAAGAGGGAAAATAACCCATATGCACACGTACAAAAGCAGTAAATCTACAGCAGCGTCACCAAGCGGTACGAATTTTCTGTCATCCTGACATTGACGGTCGGCTGGATGGTATAGATTACGAGCACTTTTATTTTGAAAGAAAACAGTGAACGGAGTTTACTAAGAAAAATATATGTACTTATGTATACAACAGGAATTCATAAAGCATTTAAATCGCGATTGCAATTAAACCGTCCTCGATGAGAGATTACCCTCTGAAATAACAACGAGCGCATATAGTCTGTACACTAGCGCCGCCATTGGAAAAAAAGTCATAGTACTTAAATAAAGACTTTGTTGGAGTTTTTTTGCGAAAAGTGGCAATTTTTAGCAAAAATCTCCATTAAACTAAACGACAGGCTGGAAAATATTGTTGAAGCGATAAAAGTTACCTCAAAGCTTCTTCGTAGTGCACTACACAGAGGGGTACATTTCGTATTTATTTAAGCACTATGTTTTTTTCCAATGGCGGCGCTAGTGTGCAGACTAGGCGCTCTCAAATAAATGGCCCTTATTTCTACAATAAAGAGAGATTAGCAATGCAAATGCTGATTCCAGTTAATTGTAAATTGGCCTCACTTTCGAAAGACTGATGTAGGTACATGCTATGATGCTATTGATAATGATTAGGTAGATATATATATTTTTTATATTTAATATAAGAATTGGGTTCCAACTCGCCTTCGATGCGTGTAGCAGGAAAATGCGAAATTTTGCTGCATTTTTTCTTCAGTAAAATGCCGTATTGCTTATGAGTAGCTACTCGCATTATCTAATCCGTTATGTGTTAAATGTTTCAGTTTATCTAACATCAATCGCACTAACATCTTGATCTTCATAAACGAATGTTTCCTCTCCCGCTCAGACCGGTTATGGCTTCTTCCCTCACTGGACCGTTCGTTCGTCAGGTGTGAATCGTCCTTTATTTTTGTCGCGGAAGTTTCAATTCTAGTTATCTCTACCACACTCTACCCTTTATTAGGAACATCCCTTTGTTACGTGGCTAAACTTCCCGAAAGATAATAGAAACTAAATAATAGTCGTAAGTACTGTAAGGAGTCTATGTTTCTGCTCTGTAAGCTGGCCATCGCTGCCGTTGCTAGCTGAAGTTCTTCTTCTTCTTTTTTTGTTATGGCAATCTACTTTCCTCTTGGAAGTAATTTTTGCCAGTGACAAGTGTTAAATAGTTCAGTGGTAGATATTGTTTAATTTAATTTGATTGGTTTACTTTTAAAAAACTAAGATTTTTTTTAAAAAAGAAGAGGCACGCCGTGCATGACATGTACGGCAACATGTTAATTGATATGAATTAGAAACAAGTACTAAAAGGCTAAAAATAAATAATATATCAATACAAAATACTCTTTTAAAGATTCTACGCCCTCACACATTATACTGTTAACATTGTTTTAAGTATTTAATAGTTAAATATAAGTGTCCAGTGTTTAGTCATTGTTAAAATCTGTGAACTTTGTTGTATGAATTTCTAATGGTTTAAAAATGTACAGCTTCAAAATTTTCTATTGTTACTTAATAATTACTTACTACATTTACGCAACTATACCTACAAAGTGTTATGAAACACATCGATGTTTTTAACCACAACTTTAATACATTAGATCATAAACATATTAAAGGAAACAAAATTGGCAACTCGCCATCATAATGTGAAGGCAATTAGCCCAGATAAAAACAAAATATATATTTAAAAAACATTACTGTAAGCTTTACCCAGACTTCCGTTATTGTTGTGGTTTCAGCCTTATTTTAGCTTCGCCACTTATGCATTTGCTACTTTAATATGTTTATTTATTGCAAACAATCGTTGTTGGTTAGGTAAATGTTACCATATTCTAGTTTTTGGAAGATATATTTTTTTTTTGTATTTTCTAGCGGAAAATTGCTCTTAGAACTAAACTACACTAAATTGACAACAAAACGCTAACGAGATGCAATCGGAAACATTGCGAGGGCAGATGTTAGAATGCCAAACGACTGAACAGCAATCCAGCGGATTGAGGTCAGTTCTGCCGATCTCAGCCACAATCAACAACCTGGTTTCCGCTGCCAGCTGCCAGGTCACCCCATTTCCAGATTTTCAACTTTCCAGCTACGAATGATGAAAAGGAAATTTAATACAGTGTTTTCATTGGGTGGAGATAATACTTCGTACTTTGTGCTATAAATTCCGTAAACGGACCCTTTAACCCATTAAGGTCCGAAAATGTGACTTAATAGATATTCCATTGTTATCCGGTCGCATTCAGCCGCTCGGGCATTGATGAATTAATTATATTATATGATTTCAACTTTAATCCATTAATTATGGAGAATAGATTACCTAAAAACAATATTAAAATAATCAACACAATCTTTCATCAATTTGTTTTAAAATACTCACGTCGTTTACAGAAAAATTACAGAATCTTTCTAGTTTTTTAGTTTGATTCATAAAATATTACAAATCTTTTTAAATCTTTCACATAAATTATCTAATTAAAACAAAGTCAAGTTGTTTTGAATTTAAATTTGATGAAGCCGTGAGTATTTATTTGAGTGACTAAATATTCAAATCATTATAATATTTTAAATACGTTATATTTTTGTTAGGGTCACCTAAACTCATAAGACACCTCAAGCACTCTATTGTGCCTCAAGTTAGAGGTGAAATCATTCAGATGTTGGCTTGTATCCAACCGAACAAGCTTTACTCACACAAAATTTTCTGAGCATGCTCTAATGCACTACGAATCCAATTTTCCATATCTACAGCCTGTCTGATCTAGTTTTCACAAAGTTGTATCTGAAAATTTAACTGGAGTGGAAATGTACCTTGTCTAACCATTGATCTTTCCTTCGATATTGGTGTGTAAATAAATAACACGTTGTGTTATGGAAAGTGTACACAGATCAAAGCAAGTAAAAATAGAGGTATACATAGTACCTATGTATGACACAGCTTATTTACGACTTGAGAATGGATTCTACTTTTAAGATATAAAAGAGCAGAAAGGGAAGCAAAATAAACCCCTACGCGAAATTTTGGCTCGATTTGATGAATTTCACTATGATTATTAAAATATTCCAAAGTGGTAAAAAATCCAAATACTCCAGTGACAAAATAGTGTTAATTATTAGAATCCATACGTAATTACAAAAAATCTTGTTACGGAAACACTATTATAAAAACATTTTGCTTAGATAATCACAAATTTCTTTTGCGCGCCAATCGGCCGCGCGGTGTGAAATGTGACGTCACAGAATGCTGACGTCACATATCACTTTTGTAATAACGTATGGATTCTAATAATCAACACTATTTTGTCACATGGAGCATTTAATTTTTTACCACTTTGGAGTCTTAGTAATCATAGTTACTCGTCAAATCGAGACAAAATTTCGCGTAGGGGTTTATTTTGCTTCCCTTTCTGCTCTATAATACCTTAAATGTAGAATCCATTCTCAAGTCATAATCATAGTTATTTATACATCATATTATGTATCTAAGTAAGCTAAACATTTAGGTACGTAATACACTGTATCTTATATTATACAAAATAAGCCACATTATATTCCGGCATTATTAAGCGATGTCGCGCTAAAAAGGAAATCATTAGTTTCACCATAATTGGTTCCCCTTTCATCTCGTAATTGATTAAGGTTCTCGTTTACTTGCATACTTGAAATAAGTTTGCCATAGCAGTGCTGTGGCAATTTGCCAAGAGATATTAATACTGTCAAATCTGTGTACTTTTTGACGCTAATCACTCTTTAATGATTCATTCTGAGCAAGAAGTTTATTATTAACTTGGGTTTCCGGCTGTAACTTATTATAGTAACTTATTATGATAGTAACTTATTATTATAGTAACTTATTATAGTAGTTAAAGATACTACATTTCAATAAAGTAATGTTTGTGAAACGAATTTGCAAAAACTTTCACAACACCAAAGCAATTATCTGCTTATACAATACACTGGTGCGCTCGGTGTTGGAATAGGGCTCATCTAAATGGAACCTACAATACCAAACTAACAAAGACAGGCTCGAGCAAATACAACGTAACTTTACCCGATTTTTAGCATATAAAACTCGTGGCTGTCCCTATCGTGCGAATTATGAAAAACGTCTCCAGCACTTTGGAATTGACACTTTGGAAAAACGTAGAAACATTTCTGACGTCCTTTTATTGCATACGATTTTGAATGGGAACATTGATGCATCCGATATATTAGCTCAAATAAAAAGTAAGGAAAATGATAAGAATAAATAAATTAAAAAAAAAACACGACTGCACTGCCAAAAACGAACTAAAAAGGTAAATAACAAAGGTCATTGCTATCGGAGGACCATTTTGTGGAACAATTTTTAATCAAAGAGGTCCCCCGACTACAATGCCACTTGCTATTTAACTTTTTAGTTTGGTTTTGGCAGGGCAGTCGCGTTTATAATATTATTAATTTATTTATTTTTATTTCATACATTTAAGTAACAAATTATATAGATTTGGAATGTGCTTATCACCTTTCATTTGATGCCCATATTGTAATAAAAGAATTTTTTTTTCATCTTTGAAAGTGGCGTCGTACAGTCGCCATATTGATTTAAAAAAACTATTAGAGAAATGAACATCAACTTCAAACTGTATATATTTCCATCATTACTTTCATATTTACTTTTCGTTGTGTGTTTATAAAAAATTAAGGCTTCGGATAAGACAGTGGGGATTAGCAATATTTTTGGAAAATATAAATTAATATATTAATCTGTCACTGTTTTATTAAGGAAAAAATACTCTATGCTAATATTTTATAGAGCCTTTTCTTACTCTATACCTATATCACAAAAAAATTAATATGATACTCAAAATTAAATATTGCTCAACCAAAATATGCTTTATTACATTATAAAAGGAGTTGATATTAATAGAAATACGTTTTTATTTTTCAATAGTGTCGAGAACTATCGCCCATCAGCGTCACTTAATACCCTATTAAATTCGAATACATCGTAAAACCGAGAATGGGTAGGGGCTTTTGAGTTTAATGTCCTTTAATTCCTCTATTAGCTTAGGGCCAGTTGACAGTTTTATTGTTTACGTGTCTAAGCTTTGTATCAATTAAACCAAGCTAGTGGAATTTGAAGTTTTGCTTTTGAAAAAATAAATCTTATCCTCCTTACTAATAAAGATTGTATAGCAGATGTATAGTTACACAATGGTTACTCTCTGTCAAACTATTTAAGTTTGACACTAAAAAGAAAGGGACAAAATACTGTGTAACTATACATCTGCTATACAATCTTTATTAGTAAGGGGGTTAAAATTATACTGAATATTTTATTAATTATTTTAGTAATTAATAATTCAATTCACTTTTTATTATTGTGACAAAAAGGTTTGCTATTATCCCAGTTAGTGTAGATAAACTAATGTTCTTAGTCTCTAGAAATTATAGTGTAGTCGTTTTTCATTTCTTTTTCCTTAAAACGGTTTTGCTTACTAATTGATTTGGAATGAGAGCTTATGTGATGACTACTATTTATTTATTCAAAGTCTTAAAATGAGCGTACAGTATTTCAAACATTCGGTTAGACGCAGCATTGGCCAGCAGCAATGGCGGAGTATTCCCGAACATTCCCAACAAAACCTATCAAACGCAGGATGGCCGGAGTTCCGCGTTCGTCCAGAAATAGTGTGCGCGGGATCGCCCGCATTCCAATCCTGTTTGCGGGATGCATTAGTCTGTGATGCACGTTTCCAATGTCTTACGATTACCCCTTCATAACTTAACGACCACAATACTTACGTAATACGGAAGCCACGCTAACTAACGGCTTAACGGACAACAATGTTCGCACTGGTGAATTTTATGGAAAGATGGGCATTTTAAAGAAAAAATTCTACTTATTATTAAAATACACCGTTATTTTTAGAGTCCGTACCTTAAAAGGAAAACAAAATCCTTATAGAATCACTTTGTTGTCCGTGTGTCTGTCTGTCGAGACCCTTTATCTCGGCCACGCATATCGAGCCACTGTTCACTTGGATCCACTGCCAGGCTTCACCGGTGGATCAAAGGATACAAATTTTTCCTCTTTGATCTACAGGTATAGAAAGTCTCAGGATTGAAACTGTAAAAAATCAAACTTCTGAGTTTTTAGTTAACGTAAAAAAGATACGTCTGTTTATGACACAAAAAACGCATATTTCGACACTCTCAAGAGAAACAAAATTTATAGGGTACTTCCCGTTGACCTAGAACTATGAAATTTGGTAAGTAGGTATCGTTTTATACTACAAGTACAGGGAAAAGTCTGAAAACTATACATTTATAATTAAATCATAAAAAATATAGTCTTTATTTAAGTACCTACAAACTTGTACGGAATCCTCGGCGGGCGAGTCTGATTTGAACTTGTCCGGTTTTTAAGTCGTAATTACTTAAAAGTGAGTGTTCTACCAATGAAACTAAACATTTTTGCCAAAGAAACATAGGTCGAAAAACGACAAAATGGTTCCCCTATACTGAGTTCACACATTGTATTAGTATGGAACAAGATTATTATCTTGTTTTTGACGTTATTCAACCAAATTATGTTTCTTTGTCAGCCCACCTTAAGTGATTAAAACGACTTCATAATAACGGTGTATAAATAAAGTGCTATTAATACCTAACCTAAAATTCTCTTAAAATAGTTCTTAGAAATAACTATTACAACGATATCCCACAGGATATTATGACGTTAGCCATTTAACAGAATAAATAAGTAAAAAATCGTAGTATAGTATTATCTATTCCGTGGTACAGTGGAAATGCATCACGGTTTTCGAACGTGCGTCTTTGGTTAGCATTGCATCATGAATGAATCGTGTATTTTTATTAGTCTAATTTCTTCCCGAGAACTATGATACTTGTCAATTCCTACTGTAATGAGGAATTTCGTAGATAATTCTACAGTTAAAATGAGAAAGGTCCAAACTTAATAAATGTTTTTTTGTTGCAGGTAATAAAATATATACTTTCTGATTAAAGATCGGTAGGTAAGTAATTTTTTTGCAGAAAACAAACTTCCCTAACAATAAAAAGGAAAATAGAAAAACTAAACATAATTTGAACAACCTACGTATATTATAAAGTGTTGTCTCCGTTTTTCAGGAAGCAAAATTTTGAATAACCTATGTTTTGGGAAACAAAAAGCTAATGTAAATTCAATTTTCCGATTTGCATTTTAATCATCATAATACTTACATCTGCAATATTTTCTGCATTCTTCTCGATTGTTCAATATCTTAAGGGAAAGCTTAGATTAGAACCTTTTTGCATAGTTATTCAACAATATCTTCAGACGATCTGCAACGGCCATTTGGCTCGCCCAACCGAGGGCGCAAGCCCACACATGCGTGAATCCTTTTGATCTCAGCGGGTAAGCATGTAATTATCAGAGGACGGAGAGAATCAACTTTCCAAGGAAAACTTACATCAAAAGCGTAAGCTATTCGCAATTTTCATTACAATTCAAACGCGATCAAATCATCAATTTTCACTTCAAAGAACATCCGAATTCAATAGTTTTACACTGATAAAATTTGTTAATGTAGTATTCGAAGAGGAGACTTCCTTTTTTGATGATTCGTGAATCGATGGAGAAACGAACACTCATGAAGTGTGCAAAATAAACAAAACCACAATGTGAAAACTACACTATGAAAGCTGAAAGCTGTGCCTTCTTAGCACCAGACAACCTTTGAAACATAGGAAATTGAAAAGCAAGAAAGAAGCTCACATGTCTACAAAGTTTATTACTTTTCCGATATTCCCTAACGTTCCCATGATCTGAGGCCCTACCGCTAACTTTTCGAACTTCGGCGGGTCTGCCGAGTTTCAACTTAAAACATATAAATCGAAGTAAGGAGTTTCGTATTGTACTATTCGCTGAAGTTATTTAGAAGATATCGATGTTCGTGTGACATCATGAATTGGGGTTCGCCATTTTGGCCTGATTGGGGTTCGATTTATCTGTTTTAATTTGAAGCCCGGCAGACTTTCCGAAGTTCGATGCGTTAGCCAATACGGCCCCTGATGATGATAACGTTCATCTCAATTACGTTATAAAATACCTATTCCATTTTACTCAAAACTAGATTAGATTCTAAACTTTAAAGTGTTTTATTTCAACGTACAGTTCGCGAGTGACCATCAGCCATTTCTAATGTCCCCACAGCTGGGCCCAGGCGTTTCTTATGGGTGGATAAGGACAATGGGCTATGACTCACCACGCGGGCCCAATGCGGATTGGTGGGTGCTAACGACTGCAACTGCAGCTGGGACCAACGGCTTAACGTGACTTCTGAAGCACGGAGGAGCTTGAGATAATAAATTTTTGGTCACCCATCCCATGACCTCCACAATCGCTGGGTCAGGCTCTATATCACTGTGCCACCGAGCTCCTCAGTTTGCGAGTAAACCTCAAAAATTAAAAGTATGATAATGATGGTACTGTTAACATTTCACCTCGCCACTGTCCTCAATTATCGCTTATTCCTTTGCATTCTCCATCGACCCATAATTCCTGGAACTTCAACAATCGGCCCTCTGTTCTTTATTGACTTATTTTTTAATGAGGCCTCGCAGTAATAGGATATCTTTGAATGTGCTTCTGTTATTAAAACATCTGCACCGAGTGTTCGAATTGTTTTGATATGTTACTTTGTTATGTTAGTTTGAGGAAAACGCGCAGTTGTTTTTGATAAAATAGTTTATTTAAAGTAGAAATAAACATCGCAAACCAATCATATTAATATTAAGTGTAATATGTACCCGTAGCACGAACATCTAAAGAGAAAAAAATGTTGTAATTTTGTATGGGATATTTGTATAGTGCCATCTACCGCTGAAAAGCGAAATGAGATTTCTCATAGACAAATCCTCTATCGAGTACTTTTGCGCGCGTTTTTTTTCTCGGTAGATGAATGTTCGTGATAATAAAAACAAAAAACGGCTATGAAACATTTTCTTTTTTATATTTTTAAATAATGCAATAGGACTAAAATGATAATACCAGTGATTACTTAAACTCAGCAGACGTGCTCCAAGTGGCTAGACACATTATGCCGAAGTTACGCGACCGAAGTTCGGCCAAGTTACGCCTGCAAAGCTTTGTGAATGGCTAGCAATACATCTGCCGAAAATTACGTTGCATTTTTTTCTTATTAAAACGTTGCCGCCGAACTTCGGCATAGTGTGTCTAGACATTTAGTTAGTTAGTGTCTACACACACTATGCCGATTGCTAGCCATTTACAAAGCATTGCAGGCGTAACTTGGCCGAACTTCGGTTGTGTAACTTCAGCATTGTGAGTTTAGACTCTGATACTGGGGCCGTACCGGCTAACGCATCGAACATCGGAAAGTCTGCCGGGCTTCAAATGAAAACAGATAAATCGAGCCTCAATCCGGCAAAAATGGCGAACCTCAATTCATGATGTCACACGAACATCGATATCTTCTAAATAACTTCGGCGAATAGTACAATACTAAACTCCTTACTTCGATTTATGTGTTTTAAGTTGAAGTTCGGCAGACCCGTCGAAGTTCGAAAAGTTAGCCTAAATGCAATAATTTAACATAAAACCTATTGTCTCCTGCCATGTTTTATTTACAAAACAAGGAAGTAAATCCAAGATGGCAGGTCATTCATTATGTTAATATTCTAATAATTTGAACGACGCCGCGCCTGACCCGCATTCCACCATACGGTGACTCATTCCAGTGTGTCACGAGTAGATGTTATGTCATTAATTATTGATAGACTTTTGATGACCAAATGACATATCGATAATGCATTTGCATACTTTATTTTCCGAGCAAAATGAGGGATGTGGTATAAGTAATGCTTTTTGAGGAACTCGGTGGCGAAGTGTTATAGCGCCTGGTCTATCGATTGCGGAGGTTAATCAACTTTTGCAAGGGTCGGTCATGAGATGGGTGACCAAAAATTTATTATCTCGAGCTCCTCCGTGCTTCGGAAGGCACGTTAGGCCGTTGGTCCCGGCTACATTTGCAGTCGTTAGCACCTATCAATCCACATTGGGCCCGCGTGGTGGGTCATGGCCCATCCTCCTTGTCCACCCATAAGAAAAGCCTGTGCCCCAGCAGAAGGGGTATCAAAATGGCTGATGGTCAATGCTTTTTAACACACCATCCATTTAGTCTCAAACTTAGCAAAGTGTGTACTACTCGTATGTACTGTAGCTACATAATGGATAGAAATAAATAAATATGAATAAGTATATAAACATACATGACTCGGGAACAAATGCTGCTAATCACACAACCAGATGTCAAACCAAGATTCGAACCCGAGACCTTTGGCTTAAGAGGCATCGCTGCCACTGCGCCAGCGCTCATCAGAGTGTGTATTTTTCACAATAGCAACTTAGGAAAAGATAGTACCTACTCCATTTATGGCAAACTTATAAAAGTATATCCCATATTTTATATCGCCTACCTATGGTTTTCAAGTACATGCATAAAGAAAGTCTCATGAAAAGTTTATAATTTCATACAACATGTTACAAAAATACCCCTAGTGCCGAATATGGTAACATATAGGGACCATCAAACTAATCAACTTTTACTATGGGACCAACTCTGAAATCGCGAAAAGAGAAACAGCTGTTTTTTTACAAAAATTAAAATCGAAAATATCAGAATGTATGAAACAGCTGATTTTTGTTTCGCGATTTGAGATTTGGTCCCATAGTAAAAGTTGTTCAGTTTGATGGTCCCTATTTACTATATTCGGCATTAGGGGTATTTTTGTAACATGTTGTATAATCAACAGTTACGTTACAGACATTTTAATTGCAAACGAAAGTGCTCTCTAGTATCAATAGCAATAGTTAAAGCTTAATTGTTTTTTACAGTTTCAATTCAAATCAATGATGTAAGAACTCCAATTTAGAACAAACGGTAATAGATGGTGAATCAATCATCGCGAACGAAAGTCTTCACCGCTCATTTCTCACTCAAACCACATTCCGATGCCAGAATCGATTCGAATCTAATCGGGAGAGAGTGCGCATCGAAATAGCTGAACTTGCGATTCAAGGCGGCAATTTCAGCCTGAAGGCCGGCACTTGGCAGCGGTTATACAAACATCATCGAAGTTCATGCCTCAAGTGCACACTGCCGATACAACAACATATAGTGGTGGCCAGATAATTAAGGACACCAGTCGATTTTCATACAAACGAGGTAACTTTGAAGCCTTGGTTCTCTGTTAAGGATTGACCTAGCTGCGGTCTGATGATGGCCATCCAGGGAGTGAATGGAGGAGATTTAGATCGCTATACACACCCAACTGATCTGGTCAACATTCTAAGTCTTAGTCGAAACAATTACCATAACTTTATAAGCGAGTCAAGTACCCAAATATTCACCTTATTAAATGGAAATCGATTTTGGTCACCAGCATCAAACGCTTCATAAAATAATGGAAAATAATGTTCTATTAATTCATACGAAACAAATGAAGTTAGCATTTAAAACAAAATAATAATATTATCCGCGTGTGGGCCGGAATTGAGTGTAGGGGTTGAGCCATTGCACACGTGTGAAGTATTTATAAATACTCCTGAGTGTAGCTTACGTTTCTGATGTTCCATATTTCTTCGATACCTACTCCTCTATTATACTTTTGAGTGCAACATGATTAAGCGCAACTATATTTTTAAATGTGGATGAAGACATAAAGTTTAGGGCTCTATGTCTCATTAGCACTCTTGTTTTAGTATGGGTTGGAATATGATTGTTTTTCTTATCTGTACCCTTAGCACGAACATTTCATTTCGCTTTTCGGCGGTAGATGGCGCTGTACAAATTTCCCATACCAAATTAACTCTGTCGAATGTTTTTACGCGCGTTTTTTTTCTCGATAGATGTTCTTGCTAAGGGTACGATCTTGCTTTAACTCATTTCTAACAAATTAGAAACTTCGAACATATCAGTAAAAGAGTTATCTTTCATTGGAAATATTATAACGAAAGATAATATTGTGCAATTTCAGTCGTTCATTGAAATAGGAACTGTGCAACGGAAGCGGCCATGTTGATGACGTCATCGTATCAGAGAAGCATCTGCGGGAACCTAATCCCCAGGAATGCAGTGATAACGGAGTTCTCCTGGGAGATAAAATAAACTTTTCTGGGTTAAGAATTCGCTGTGACGCAAGCTTTAATAATGCTAGACGTTGCAACTCATGTTTAAAAAGCTCGCTCATTTGTTTTACGTACCTACCTAGGTACGTCTAGACGGTTGGAGGAAAAAAAAAAATAATAGGATTGTAAAAAAAAATGTTGCGCGTGTTTTTTTAATTAGATTCATAAAGTCAAACAGTTTTACGGATTACAGCGCGCGTATATTTTAGAATAACACCTAAATAACATCTGAATCAATAATATACGCGCTGTCATCCGTAAATAATAAGTATTTAAGTTTAATTAATAGTACGCGCGGAAACATTTAGATTCACATAATTATCCATTTTATGAGCATTTAGGTAGGTATTGCATTTGTCAAAAAATCAGAGAATGTTTGAGATTAGAAATAAAGTAGAGAGAGAAGGCAACATTAATACTTTGGAATGCAAAGCAGAGTCAAAAGTTGTTATTCTCTCATCATGATTCATGATTATTATTGTGAGCTTAAAATCCAATTTTTATTCCTTATTATTACTTATTACTATGTCAAAAATGTCACAATAATTATCGATATTTTATTGTCTGTATTGTTTGAAATTCTACACTGGTGTTACTGATAATTTACAACGACTACAATATTTTCAGATAGCATCAAACTTGTAAATCTGTCAACAACAACACATAAAACACTTAAGTCACCAATTAACTTATTTCTAACTTCCACAAACTTTTATCATGCTATTTCATTCATTCGATATCGTTAAAGAAATAAAAAACTGTATCACGACAATAAGATACAGTTCCTTTCTAGATTAAAAAGATACTAAGTAGATCTGATCAATTAAACGACAATATTAATCTTGTGCCCACTCACTTTTGATTCTAGTTTTTTAGACAAGTTTTCTGGGAATTGGGTTAAAGTAAACACTTGTCTTGTTTATTAAAGTATTGCTGAATCAACTACTTACACAACAGCTGGCTACGAGGCTCTACAAATTACTAATACTTACCTACATTTATTTATTAAAAAAAACCATAACACTGAGCTGATTTATTCTGGAAATATGTTTATTTCAACATGAGACCCATAGATAAACAAAAAAATAATAGTGACGTAATGGAAAATGACGTCACTTTAAATGGCGACCTCATTTTTCAAATTTTGACGACTCTGTATGAAATATACAGGGAGAAAAAAGCAGCCCTTGACGAGTTTCTTGCCGGTTCTTCTCGTTACAAGGTCTCCCGCTTAGAGTTTGCGAACCGATGGCGTAGCTTCATTGACATTCACAAGTGCTTGTAACAGCCTAGACTGAATAAATGAGTTTTGAATTTTGAATTTTGATATCGGAATAAATTGCAGTAAATAACATGACATTTCTTACTGAAAAGGGCAGATCCAATCAATAATTTTATTTATTTATGAATCTATGTTAATTGTAACATGTATGAATTAAGTATGGAACGATATACATATTTGTAAATATCGTTTCTTCTGATAAAGCTGATAAGTTTTTTGCGCCCATTTTTCTTGTCAGCTAAAAGACGTCATAATGGATGGTAGGGTAAAAGAATTGACGATTTAAAAATGCTTATTGTGTGAGCTTATTTGAATAAAGAATTTTTCAATTTCGATTTCAATTTCAATAGGAATTGGCGATAACATCAACCCACTCACTTCTGATTCCAGTTTGTCAATCTACTTGTTAGGAATTGGGCTAAATAAGAGACTATATCGTATGGCGTAACACCGGCGACGGAAATTGACTCTGACGTCTCAACCTCTTACCCATAATTGTTACAGACTGACAAATTGCGTCTAATTGTGTTAATCGATTGCTTCATTTCAAATTGTATTTTATTGAAATTGTATTAAGCTTGAATGGTAAATCGATTGAACTGTTTTACTAAGGAAAAGGCGAGCTTAATGATAAGAAAGCTCCATAAATTTCAAAGTATTTGTTAGGAAGAATAGATTGTTCTTTCATAGCGTTTTAGTTGTTTTAAGCTTTTCTTATCTCTAAACTAATTGTTTTATAGTGAATAATAATTAAATAAGGCAATTAGGTTTTATTAGGTTTCCGTACCAAAATGGTTATGGTGCGACTCAGTCTGTCTGTCTGTCTGTTATATCTCGAGATCAACTTGAAATTTGGAATAGTTTTAGATGACGTTTGCCCAACTAAGTATTTTGCAAATAAGAGACTGGATTGGACTGAAAGGTGGTCTTAAAAATTCGAAGTGAGACCACTGGGCATATGGGGTATCATATGAAATAGCACTGCTTGCACATTCTCAAACATTTTTTTTATGCCGCATAGATTTCGACTTTTGATGAATAATGTAAAAAAATCCGTCCGTCCCCCCTTATATCTCCGAAGTTTGCATAGAGAAAAATCTGAAATTATTTTATGTGATAGAAGTTTGTGTAAAGATTACAGGAAAAATAAAACGATGTCTCTAAATAGTAAAAACTTTTTCAGAATGATAGTAGGAACGCTCGGTGCGTGAGTCCGACTCGCTCTTGACCAATATTTTCTCTTCAACTTTATAGTTAATATTTTATTACAAATCTTAATTTATTGTTATCAAAGTTAATATTGGTGTTTCATTTTACAATTTATTATGTAATGCCTTTTCTATAAACGTGATATCAATATCCATTGTTCTAGCCCTGTGGTTAGGTTGTTAGACCCACAACGCGCAGTTGCGAAATATTTGGTCGTAGGCGCGTGTAGGACGCGACCTACTCAATGATCTGTGCTTAATTTTGCACTTGAAGTTCACGAAACGTATTTGGTGTTTGAGCTTAATATTGTTACTTAGTAGCAATAGCTAAGATTTATGAGCAATTATGTTATTTTATCTTATATATTTTAACTATGGTAACAGCTGTATGTATATCAGATGGAAACAAAACAGCGAATATCAGCTCCTCTAAGGTTAAATAATTACTAACACTTTTCTAGACACAATCCGCAGCTTTTCTATTTCAATCTATGGCTCCGATGGCATACGTAACAGGTCATGTTACTTTTATAGATATGCGATTCAAGTAAAGGCTGCTAATGAGTTGAGTTAGTTGTTACCAACAGTTGCCTGCTCAAGTTAGTAAACTACTTACCTCATCTGCCAAAGTAAATGAGGTAAATTAGTTTAGGGGCGTGCCCTATCGTGGGCGCGCTCTTACGACGTAGATATAAAAAGGAAATTGGTTCCATTATCCAAATTTTGCTTGTTTGTGCCTTAAGCTAAGGCTCATCACTTCAAATTCCAATCTGCAGCCGCTTCAGCCAAAGCTATAAAACCGTCAGCTGACTAATACTCGAGAAGGGAAGTATTCGATTACTTGTGTGATATGGCACACTCGGTCCGTTCTCGATTACAACGCTTCCTCAACACTGATTGGTAAATTAAATGTATACTCTCTGAAGGCAAATAATTGCGTCTCGTCTACAAAGCAGTTATGGAAGATGGAAATTATAGATAAGAGAAGCATAAATCGTCTCAGGAACGAAATTACATTTTGTTTTACTTTAAGAGACCTCCGAACAATAATTGTATTCTGTGCTCCGAACGCAAGTATATTTTTGGGTAAGCCATCACGTTACGATGGTCGGAAAGCGCAAACGTTGATCAATGCAAATTAGTTATGCTTTTTTCTTAATGTTCATTATAATTAGGTTTTGGCTTTATGGTTTAAATCCTTTTTTGTTTAATCGGGCACTAGGTATTTAGGTACTAAAAATACGTAAGTACAAATGTTTCTGTCTATTCGAAGTCCACCCTATTCGTAGGCTAAAGTGTATAACTAACAGAAAATTCTAACTGTCCCCAAGTTAATTAAAATATTTATTCAACATCTTCCTTTACAGAGATCTTGTTGTATGAAATATTTAGTGCAACTTCGTACCTACTCTATATGTAAATGTATTGATTTGCTTCAAAACTAACAAACATTTTTATTTGTTCCAGGTAAGCACCATGGCAGGAGAATATTTCCATTCCTTTCACTCCCGCTACGTGTGACCGAATCAGGTTCAATTTACGTGCCGCCTGAACGTAGACCAAATTGGATTAACTCACTGCCGCTCTACTTAATTCAATTATAAATGCCTTAATTATGTTCACTTCTGATGCGTTAGCTCAAAAGAGGTAAAGCGTATTGAATTTTCTGCCATTTAAGTAACTTGTAATGAAATCAAGGTAAATATAAAATTACAATGTAGGTAATATTTTATAACAAAGACGGAATGAAGCGAACTTTTGGTAATGTCTTTAAAGCGTATAGCTACCGCCTGTGGAACCCAGATTGCTTTTCGTGAAATTTTGAAAATTCCTTTCTTGGTAGGAGGGTCTGTATTCTATTATATTAACTACCGTCTAATGATTTGAGCTATTGCGATGCTGAATCACTCAGTAAGTCAATCAGGACATATTATTTTATAAGTAAAGATTGAATTTACACCGTTAATTTTTAAGTATATCTAAAAATGAAATGGGCATTTCAGACCAAGTGAATGAACAACTTTTACTATGGGGCCAACCACGGATTCGCGAAAAAAACTCAGCTGTTCCATACATTATAGTCGAGTCGATGTTGTACTTTTCTATGGAACAGCTGATTTTTTTCGGGACTCCGTGGTTGGCCCCATAATAGTAGTTGTTCATTCACGTGGTCTGAATTCCCATTTCATTTTTATTTTATTTTTATTTAAAAATTAGCGGCGTATAAGACCTCCCAATAACACAAAATTCGTGTGTCGACCACAATCTAATAATTTAAGTGCATGCTTTATAATCAAATAATACAAATATAAATTTTGATAAGCGATTGCTCTTAAAATAATATTGAAGTTATGCAATTTATTACGGCAATACCACCTTGAGACCTTTTGTTTTCAAATGACCGACCATGCCTCTAATAGCCAATATTCATGGGATCAAAAAAAATGGTTAGAGCTATAAAAAGCCATGACATACATTCTTACAAGGGAATTTGGACACTTTTTAATCCATCAAGGCCCGGAAAATGAGACATAATAGATATTCTATTGTTGCCGCTCGGGCGTTAATTAATTAAGCAACATTGTTTTTTTTTATTCAAGTATTTAATATAAAAGGGAACACTGGGCTGACGGACATCGCACAGCCTAAAATATAGGGTCTAAGAACTTGAAATTTTGCACAAGGCTTTTATAATGCAGTAATTTTTTTGTATGAAAATCCTGTTTTCCGCTGACGAATTCGCAGGCAGTTGCTAGTCTTCAATAAAGATGAAACGAGGTCAGCACCGCCCGCCCTGGTATTCCTGGCACCGCCTATTCATCCGTGTCCATTAGCCATTCTGCAGCCGTTCATCTCCTGGCTTTATAGCCGAAGGATCCTTTCATAGGAACTCATTCATACTTAGGCCCCAGAGTTACGAGTGCTAGGTAGCTAGTTGGATGTGTGATACAAGTTTGTAGGAGAAGCGATTTAATTTTCCCGCGTTAATTATTAAAAAAATATTAAATTGTAAAATCTTTTCGGTTGGATGTTTTCACGAAAGTACAGCTGATGGTTTTATCTAGTACTAGCTTTTGACCGTGAGAATTAAGTTAATAGCAGATTACTAAAAAATATTTGATCCAAAACAATGACATATGGCTTACACAGGTGGCCTGCGCCCCCCTTGGAAAGCTTCAGCGCACTCCTTTGGGGCGCACTCCTGGGGGGCGCACTCCGCACTTTGAAAACCCCTGTTCTAGGCCAATGCGTCTCTACGTAGATCGCATCATAGCATACCATCAGGCGTCATAGCGGTCATGCGCTTACCTATCTGCCATAATAAAGAAATAATAATTGTAATCTATGTTTTTCTCTATGGTCCAATGTATCTCTATATCATTCATCAGCTGTTTAGGCTTCAACAAATAGCTGATCCATACATTATAAACGCGATTATAAAACATTTCAATCAAATTCAATACTTACTAATCTATTAATCCAAACCTAAATAAATCTCTTAGCCTCGAGTACCAAACTGTAATAAAACAATCAATTGCCCACCATAAATTACTTAGCGTTTAACATTACTGTCGATATGTTGGAATATACGAGAGAGCCGCTAAAATAATCGCTCCCGTTTTTAAACTGCACATTACTCCGTTTTATGATGCAAGTGTGAGGCGACGAGCGGTTGTAAAACTATTTCGGGATGTGTTTAATGCACCACACTTACGCTTTGTTGGCAAGAGTTGAGGTATAGCGATATTCAAAATGTTATGTTTTTACTCTTATTTTATGTACTGCTTCAAAATGTTTTGCTACAATTTTAAGTTTCACTCTTATTTTAGGTATCGCTTTCAATAAAACAGTTTGTGTAGGGTAAGGGAGTTTGCGTACAGACTAGTAATGTTGTTTTTGAAATAATTATGAGTACTTTTGCGTTACATGAAACTTGCTGAAAATCTGTCAACTGTAACGTAAAACGAACAAAATTAAGCACTTTTTCAAGTAAACCTTTCATGTTCCTGTTGAGCTGCATGAAAGTCTGTCAAATCTATAAATGTTTACAAGTATCAAATACTTGCACAAATAAAACTCACTATTTGGTTTCTTTTTGAACAAAAAAAAACTTTTTTTAATTGGGCTCTTTATTTTATTTAAAAAAAGAAGTTGTTTTACAACAAAAATACCAGTACAAAATACCACAAAGCTTCTTCGGAGTGCACTACAGTGAGATAATTCTCAATTTTGTCTTTATTTAAGCACTGTGTTTTTTTCCAATGGCGGCGCTAGTGTGCAGACTACGCGTTCTTAAGCTAAGCATGTCAATATTTAAGAAAATATTGAAAAAACCTAGGAAAATATAAATAAAAGTGAGCACTGTGCAAACAAAAAATATACTTATTTATTACCTCTTGTGTCTTTTGACTTGCACCATAGGCGGGTTGCATGGCGCCCCACCATAATCAGCCGTTTATTTTTGCTAGTCCGTATTTACGATTTTAAGTCTGTATATGTGTGTGTGTACATGAGAGTGTCCGTGTCGTGCATGCGTGTGTGCATGTGTCGTTTGATTGATGGTCTCGTTAATGGCATATCTGCGTTTGTTGACAACGCTTTTTAGGAAGAATTCTGATCACAAGGAAATGGTAAAATAAAAGTTGTCGTTTGAAATATTTCCCGGAACGAAACAGGATGGGATTTTTTTAAATACTGACGTTGTATTGAATGGTATTTATTACTAAGCTACTTATTTGCTTGTGACTTCGTCGGCGTTGAATTTCGATTAGTAACATTTGCACTCGCTTTTTAATTAGATATACCTAAGTACGTTATATCCGTTTATTTTGTAGTTTAAAAACACTTCTGTCGTTTACTGTATTTAATAACCCATTACCCAGCATTGAAAGCTTTATCTGCTAGTAAGTATAGTTATAAGTATTATTTAGTTAGTAATTAAAAGGACGATACGGAGAGATTCCTCAGTAGATGAATCGAATTCTATCTTATTAGATTAAGTCAACGCATTTATCTAAATTACTGTTGTTTATTGGCATCGATTACTAATCCATTTGTCTAATATTATTAAGTGTATCAGCGGAGCTTTTATGGTCAAAAGTAAAGGTAAAAAAGATTAGTAATTTTATGTTATAGTAGCTTCCGCGCGTATACTGTTCATAGGATTACGGCACGTAGGTATATTATTAATTCAGGTATTTTAGACTTATTTGGTTTGGATTTATTTGTTTTTGATTTCCCGACGTTTCGACGCCTTTCCAAGGGCCGTGGTCACGAGATGACGTCATCCTCATTTTATAAGACCTGAAAAGCTCGCAACACGAGCTTGGAACGTGGGCCCCTTGACGCATTGTAAGTTTCAATATTGACGACCTCCTTGGTCGAGTGGCTTTGTACTCCAGTTTTCAAGGTGTCGCCATCTCTGAGGTCCCGGGTTCGATCCCCGGTTAGGTCAATTTAAAAAAACGATCTTTTCAATATTGGCTCAGGTCTGTGTGTTTGTGATACCACCGTTGTCTCTGATTTCCATATCACAAGTGCTTTAGCTACTTACTTTGGAATCGGAACAATGTATGTGATGTCGTCAAATATAAAAAAAAAGAAAAACCTCCTTCAAATAACCTTAAAAAAATTGCTATTAAAAACAGCTTCAAAAATCAACAGCTCTAAAAAGCAAGAAATAATATTCAAATCTGCATAATTACTATTCAAGTACCTACGCATATCTGATATTAAAAAAACGTCTTATGAAGTCGGGTGACTTAAAAAATTACAGTATTTTCAGGATTACTCGAAAACTACTGAACCGATTTAAAATTTTCAAATAATGGGACCAGCTTGGGAGCAAACCTGATAAAGTGGCGTTTGAATCATGTCAATCGGTTCAGCCGTTTTCGAGTAATCGGTGGACATACATAAAAAATAAAAAAAATAAAAAAACAAATAAACAGTCGAACATAGAACTTCCTCCTTTTTTTAAGTCGGTTAAAAATCGCTGCATCGAATGGTCGTCAACCGGAAAACAGTTTTATAAGAAAAAGTAATACTTACTATTATTTAAATATCCCAACCAAACGTCCAATTCATTGGTGCACATCAGTCATCATTTCTCGGGGAGGTAATAGGCATTTCTATCGGCTTGGTCAATTTAATCCAATTTAGCCTCCCGACTTCACTTAGCTAGATTGGTCCGGACAGATGGCAGGATATGTGAGGATTAGGTGCTGAATATCACTGCATTGTATATGTTGCATACTATCTACTAGGACATTCACGGCAAATAATCAAAGTTCAAGGCCTAAAAATTAGGATATACCAACAAGTATCGATCCTTAAAAATAACTATTTAATCGAGAATCGAAAAAATCGAAACGACGGGAAAAGGTTGGTGTTTAAACTCATATGTTTTAGTTTAAACGCGTTTAATACCTGTGATATCTAATAGAGCAACGTTTAATAGTATAATCGATTTAATAAACCTTATATTGAACTCGTAAAATCGTGGATTTCATAGGTTAGTACAGATAAAACGCAACGCAAACATAGAAATTATTATTGGAAAGAATTAAAAACACAATAAATTTTAAGTGGTGAATCCGTTATTTAAACCAATCATCCTTTTAAATATCGAACTGCCCTCATTAGACAGTGTCAATACACTTTCGAAATAAAAAAATACTCAATAACGGCCTTACCACAAAAGATTTTAAAACACTGTTCAACAAGTGTTTAACTTAGACACCGTTTAAATGTGATGTTGTCATTATTAAATTTAGACTTTTCGCATTCACAATGCTATTTTTATATTAAGATATATAATATTAGAAAAAATACTAGAAAAAATCGACTCACCCGTAGCACCTCAGACGGGACTCGAACCCGCACCCTTGGGATTCCGGCCCAATGCACTGACCAATTATGCTACCGAGTCGCTAGTGGGAGCGGCGAAATTTTCTAGTACTTTTAACTTCTTCGCTGCAAGCCAGCGCAATTTCATCAATGTGAGGAAATACCCCCACATTCAAAAGAAACATCTTTCCAGATGTTTTGACAATCGATAAAGATGAAACAGCTATATAATTATTAAATTTAGACTTTTCGCATTCACAATGCTATTTTTATATTAAGATAATGTGATGTTGTCACTTTTTTGACAATTGTTTGATAGAGACGGCATCACATTTAAACAGTGTCTAAATTAAACAGTGTTTTAAAATCTTTTGTGGTAAGGCGTAAGTGTGCATTAAAAAGCATGCTAACTAAGTATATGCTATTCCTATTGTAACGAACTATTATTCCTACATTAGAATCCATAATAATTTTCCTTTTTTAATAAAATATGCTAAAAACTTGCACTAGATGTGGTATTGTGATAACAAAACGCCATTAAACAACAACGATGCTATCGAGCGTTCAAATAAGACATTTATTAAGCTTAATACTCCCTATCAGACCAGCCAGAGTTCCGCCTTCTTTGTGAGATAAGGAGCATGCAAAGGGTTAATAAATAACCAACCTCCACACACAGCTGTATGGTAACTACCTTTGCTGAAATATTCAGTGGCTTTAGCTGTTAGGGCTAGCAAAACTTACGGCAGCGGGTTCAAAATCAGTAATTAACAAAAAAATATGCAACTTCTTATCACAATGTTGGTGGTTGTCAACCCTACGATGGGATCTTGAATTAACATCTGCTGCTGCTAATAAATGAACACGCAAGAAAAATATTACATACATACTTCACTTCAGAACTTTGCACAAACAGGTTAGGTTACAGTTTAACATTCCAAACCTTCTCGTGCAATTTTTGGAAAATGTTATCTTGTATTAATCCACGGAATATCTATATGAGAGTATCAGAAACAATAATCCAATATAACAACACAACACAATCGGAAAATGTAAAACACAGTCACTATACTACCTGTAGTGGCAATGAACTCTGATTGCTAAAACATCGAATACGTTTAAATTTGAAACGTAATCTTTTCCATTATTCATCGATATCGAGCCATTTGTACCGTAGACTGCTGCTTCGATCAAAGGCAAAATAATAATATGTACATAACTCACTTCGTGAAAAGTGCATCGAATTTTGGCCCACAGCCAAACCAAAAGGCAATGAAAATAGCCGAATTGTCGAAGTTACTCTGAAGCTGAACAAAACAATTTTGCGAAGATTTCATCACCACAATCATGAGGATAACCATCGAATTGGATATAGCAGTGTCGGACCTTTTTCATCAAAAAACTGTGCCACCCATTTCTGTTCCACTGAGGTGTTAAGTAGATTTTAGTATAATGCGATAAATCCTTGCTAATATTATAAATGCGAAAGTCCGTTTGTTTGTTTGTTAAGCCTTCGCGTCTTGACTACTGAACCGATCATCATGAAATTTTGCACACACGTTGTCACGGGTACAGAGAAGGTACGAGTATGTCCTTCTATCCCGAAAAAATAATTGTTCCCGAGGGATAGCAAAAAAACTTTCCACGCCGACAAAGACGCGGGTGGTCGCTAGTTTAATAATAATGTAGATTGACGAAGATAACATAAACACACCCTCCCATCAAACATAGCATAAAATTACCACACCTCTAATATACTTGGCCTAGGCCCGCATTACAGGTGAAACTAGTATAAGCTGTGAAAAATAAACTTCCATAAAAACAATAATCATTTATTTCCCAGAATATGGTATAGTACAATAAGTACATTAACAATGTACAGCAGAAGTGACCGACTTCAGAGCGCTTGCGGTACCAAACGATCTTCTCTTTGCCATACATTCTCGAGTGAAGTTGCACCAGATAATAATATTAATATAATATATGACAACAACACATACATTGCTCCGATTCCAAAGTAAGTAGCTAAAGCACTTGTGTTATGGAAATCAGAGACAACGGTGGTATTACAAACAACACTACAGTTCCAGCAGATCATTGTCTATTTTTGACGACCTCCTTGGTCGAGTGGCGTTGTACACCGGTTTTCAAGGTGTCGCCATCTCTGAGGTTCCGGGTTCGATCCCCGGTTGTGTCAATTTAGAAAACGAACTTTTCTATATTAGCTTAGGTCTAGGTGTTTGTGATACCACCGTGTCTCCGATTTTCATAACACAAGTGCTTTAGCTACTTACTGTGGAATCGAAGCAATGTATGTGATGTTGTCAATTTTTTTTTTATGTTGTCATTTTAATCGCATTATAGATGTCTTAACTCAAAGTCACATCGATAGTCGCCTTTCACGACACTCCTGAGTAAGTAAGTGTGAAGGGTTGCTGCTATTCTATTCTACCGGATGTCACACGGTTAACGACGCGATGAATTATCGGCTGAATGAAAACGTGTCACGTTTCCTTGTTACTGGCATAAAAAATAACGAATCATCGTACACACATCTTCACGTCTTCTATTTTTTTACCCGACTGCACGGAAAGGGTTATGTTTTTGAGACTTTATATTCTGTTCGCTCTTAAACGGTGTCTGAAATAGCTAACTAAGAAAAAAATATTTTATAGTTTTTTTCTGCAGAGACATCTGCTGCTATGAACATTCCTTTAAATGTTTAGTTATTTTCTTTCAGACAACGAGCGACCAGATTATATAAGTCTTAAAAACATAACCCTTTCCTTGCAGTCGGGTAAAAATAAGCTTTCAGGGAAAACTGATCCCAAGGCAGTTTGAAGTGATTTGTCGTGTCATATCGGCGATTGGTACAACTTTCACAATATTTCAAACAGTTTTGTTTCTATAACGATTAAACCCGTTTTTTAGATTTCTTTAAGGTATATTTTTGATATCTTTGAATATATTTTCGCTTCGCTACCTGTTCAACAAATTAGCTACAATATATTTGGTATACCGAGCGATTGCGAAGCGCGAGCGAAGCGTCTCCGTTTCAGCTTGGGCAAAAATGCTTTCTTATGTCCATCCTGCTGTCCGTTTGTTCACATTTTTGAAAAATGATCAAAAATGTTACAAACGCGAGGTCTACACACAAATTATATAATTAGTTATTGTACTAAGGTCTACAGCTCCACAAAGCCACTAGTTAAGTATCAATAATTGATTAAAATTTACAAAATGTTTTTCATTTCATTATGATGAAAGAACAAAAGAGCATCGGTAAAATGTTCCATTTTCAAAACATTTGTGGCCAAAGAAAAGAGTATCGGTAAAAGTGTTCATATTTTAAACTAGATAGGTAATATGTATACGAGTATACGAGTAGGTATTTGAATATTATTAGTACAAACCACAGGTTGGCCACGTGAAGTATAAAATTACAGCCTGCGCGAGAAGCCTGTGACCTAAACCACTTGTGGTTGCTCACCACAAACACAGGTAATTTTTGACATATTATCATCACATGCATTGTAGGTAGCAGGTACACTTGTAAAAGTTTATACATACCTATTTAAAAAGAACATCTTAAACAAAAACACTTTAATTATAGATCATGACACTTATCAAAATACCTAACTGAACTAAATATCAAGCAGAGATATCTTTTCTATAATGAATTATACAGTTAAAAACAAATTTCGACCTAATTACGTCAAAATGGCAAATTTTGTTTGCTACGAAATTTCGTAGCGTTGCAATTTTGGGTTATAGGGTTACATTATATAACCCAAAATTGCGTTTAAGTAAATACACTTCTCTCGGATCGGACCTAAAACAAACAAAAAATGTTTTTGACATTGTTTACTTCGAAGTCATGTTGTTTTCCTTGTGTTGCGTAAATCATATTACAAGGAATGAATATCCTATCAAAACCAATTTACGTCAGTTATATAAATAAAAATAATATTCCTGTTTCTGACGTACCAATTTCAGAATAATTTAAACGCTGCACAATCGTAATTTTTTAATTGTGAAATACCATTAACAGTGCTATTTTTATATAATACTAAATAATATACTAGAAAAAATGTGATTCGTCACCAGATTTCCAAAGGTCGCGGGTTCTATTCCCGTCTGAGAAAAAGATCTGGTGACGAGTCGATTTTTTTCTAGTATAATAATAATTATTAGAATTTACATATTTTTTCACCAAAGTAACTATTAACATTTTGACCAAAGTAATTATCAACTTGAAATAATCGACGCCCTCCGTGGTCGAGTGGCTTTGTACACTGGTTTTCAAGGTGTCGCCATCTCTGAGGTCCCGGGTTCGATCCCCGGTTGGGTCAATTTAAAAAATGAACTTTTCTATATTGGCTCAGGTCTGGGTGTTTGTGATACCATCGTTGTCTCTGATTTCCATAACACAAGTGCTTTAGCTACTTTCTTTGGAATCGGAGCATGTGATGTTGCCAAATATTTATTTATTTATTACCTAGTAAGCACTCACTTGACATTCGTGTATTAGGGTAATATACAATACGAATGGGTAATTCGTCCAAAATTGCAATTAAAAAAGAACTTAATTCTTTAATAGAGACATGCACTTGATCAGAAGGTCTCCATACCATCACACCTTCATCTTAATAAGCGAAGATGTGTTAAATGGCAACACTGGCGGTGCGATATTGCTCCTGCGTCTTGCAACTGACAATTAGTGTCAGACGGCACTTAGCGAGCAAGGAGGACGAGAATTGCACTCATTAACAACTCTTAGGGCAATCAAAGATCTTTATATACAACCATACCTCTTTTCCTGTACAACCGTTGGAACAACTTCTCTAAAATTTTACTCCAGAAAACAGTCAAATGTCATGTCATGCAATGTAACATATTATGATATTAGACTGTTTATGAATAAGAGAGTTATATATAATCCATCAACTACTTTACAGATAATACGAATGCCAAAAATTACTTAATACATATAGCGTTACCACCATACCTCAAAATTGAAGATAAAACATATTTTTTCTCAAAGCAAAGTACTGTTCCGCACTTTAATATTTCATTAAACCCCGAGAGTGATAAAAAGAAGAAAATAATTAATTCGCATTTTTTCAGGTTTCCTCCGGCGTTTAAATTCCACTTACAAGTTGTTGAAAAGAATAAAGTCATAACGACATAATTGAAAGCCTCCATTTGCAACCTTTTCAGCAATTAATTAAAAGAGCTTAATAAAAAGTACCTACGTATGCCAGAGAAACCATCCCATTTCATCGCAAAATGTCCCTCCCACTCAATCGCAACATGAATGCGAGGAAATTCCAACAAGTACGTACGTACATTGTCATATTTAGGTCACGGTTTTCATATCCTCACGTGTCAAGACTTCTCTTTCAAATGGAATATTTTATTAGCATCTATGGAACAATATTACGTAAAAGGCAATGAAAGCCTTAATGTAACTGAAACATTGAATATTTCAGCAAGTCTCAATAATACGGTGAATTGACAACAAACGATATAAATAACGTTAAGTTATTATTTGAGAACCAAATGGGTCATTAGGAGAGGTTATCGGAGGTCGAGCAAGACACGCAATGCCACGCCCTCCTACTGAAAATACTCGAATTCAACTCTATAGGAAGTGATCACAGCAGCAAAATCTTAGGTTTAAGTCCTGTCTTTGACATTTACTCATCATTGCTTCCTCGTGTCGACAGGGTCAAAAAGGATATTGAGTCTGATGGCATAAGTATACTCGTCTAAGGCCTGATATATGCATAAGTTAAATAAAGACAATGCAAAGAAGAAATGTACCATTAGAATGATCGCATTGTTAAGCACTAGAAACTTAGTAAGGGGTGTATTAGGTACGCATGCGCTAGGGCCAAGGACACGCGCCGCGCCTCAGTCTGGCGGGAGGCAGCGCCGCGGCCACCTGTCCCGCGGAGCACCCATGCACTACGATGCGGGCACCCGCAGTGGCCCATGCGTAAGTCCGCCTCGTCCGCCGCATGCCAGACCCAGCGCCGGCCGCAGCCCGCACGGCGACCTTAACTTCCGAAGCCCCGCGGTCGCTCCGATTCAGTCTCGTAATTGGATTTTATCGTTCAATAAGCAACATTATTCTTATTTGATTGGTGAACGCTTTCCGCTTCGACGTAGCATCCCGCTTTCTTCTTATTGGTGGCTCTAGCTTTGAATGTAGCGGCTTTATTTGTTTTTAAAACTGATTAGATATCGAGTGCGATATGAGGACTTACGTAACGTATTGCGAAGTCGTCGGTGCTCGGTGCATCACGCAGTAGATGTACTTGTGTCAAGTGCAGCGGACGCTTGCAGTGAGTGCGCGACACGATCCGCGACGTAGTGGATATGACTTGCTGGGAAAGCGTAGGACTTCTAGGCCCATGCGCGTTACTGGCCTCGTCTGACGTCAGGGTGAGTTCAATCTGGTCATCCGTATCGGCTCCGAAACTTTCAAGGCTCTTTATCTCATTTAAGTTTAGTACCGCCAGAGCTTATATTTAACCCAAAACTAATTTTCCAAATCAGAGAACTCCAAAGAAAAAGTATTAACAGGATTTATATTAGTAAATAACTTAGAACAGTGGTTAATGATGTTTATTCTAATAAACTTACAGCATCTTTTTGAAAGGTTTGAAAATAACGAATTTAATTATTACCTAATTATATTTTGCTGGGCCGTCATTTACTAATGTTTTTATTTACAGACATTTGTTTCCAGCGTAATAAATGCCTAGGTAAATATTTTGCTGTATACTAATGATTTCTCCGTAAACTATTTCACTTCAGTGATACTCGAGACCTTGATCGAGATACGCTACGAAATGGTGTCAATAGCGCTTTTAACAACAGAAGAGGTGCTTCAAAGGAATGGGTTTTGGTATTGCTTAGACAATATATGGATTGTCAAAGAATTGGAGCCGTTTGAAGAAGTCAAACCTGAACACGTTTACTCCAAGCCCATATCCAAAGATATTTATTACGCAAAATATCCAGATATACCTAGAAGTGAATCTGAAGAAGATAATACGGCCGGCATAATGGGATTTATGAACAAATATCGTCAACGAAAAGCCAAAGTGTGCATCCGGGAATTCGATGAGAAAAAAAGAAATTTGCTGCAGTTGAGTGCCAGTGCACGTTCAAACAGTAACAGTTCGCTTAATAAATCTAAAAGAGTATCGTCGGTGGAAATTCCAAGTGAGAAGAGTGTTGCTAAAGAAATCTCGGGCATAAGAAACGAAGATGAAAAAATTAAAGCCTTTTTCAATCGTTTAATAGAAAGTGTGCCTCCCCCGCCCTTGCCACAATCTACTTCGTACACAAACAAAGAAAATAATAACACAGGATCAAAACAAGAAAAAGGAGAAAAATATTTCAAAGCTTTAGATTTACCAGATTACAAAGATTTTGAGAAAAATAAATTGACAGAAAATGTTCCTGAACAACCAGCAACGTCCACACTGAAAAAACGAAAGCGAAAAGTTAGTTTTAACTTGAAATCATTTAAAAGTGACTTCGAGATTAATGAGTCTTGGTACGATTCACTGTACGGTATATCTGACTTCAGTGTACCAAGTGCAAAGGAAAGCAAAGAGACTACGCGTGAGAGTAGCGCTATTTTAAATGAAGGTTGTGAAATGGAATACGATGAATTACAAAATGAATTATTGATGCCACAAACTTATAATAATAACAAAGCTGAGAAGACAGGATCAAATGAAGCTATATCGTGGTCTGATATTGTCAATGATTGTGAATTGAGTAGAAAACTTAATTTTGGAGATATGTCTAAATCTGTAGAAGAAATTGTGAGCAAATCACACTGCGTTGATCCCGAATCATGCGATATAGCACTTGATGATGTTGATGATGAAGTTGGTTATGCAAGATTTGCAGTATACAAAATTCATCAAACTTTAAAAATCGAGGAGGGAATGACAGATTCATCTTCAATGAGAGACTTCAATGACGAAGCAAGAAACGATAATACTGAGCTTCACTTCAATACTAATGACGACTTTTACGGACAAGTTTATCGTTTAACGCCTATAAATGTAGATAATTCGGTAAATTAGCTCAGAAGTAGTTATGTGCAATATGTTTATGTTGTTATCAGTGTTAATTTAATAAAAGTTTATTTCTATTTGTCGTGGCTTTATTTTTTCTTAACACCAAATTTTTTTGAAAAGTTTTTAAGGTCGCCGTAATTTAGGTAGTGAATTTGATTCTTTTTATTTATTTCCAACCTTACGAAAATGAAACTAATGATATTTTTATTTGTTTTAGCCTCCAGAGAACGAGTTGCAGAAAAACTCTGACCGAGTGCTTTCAGAGCACGAACTGCGAGTTCAGAGATCGCTACAGAAGCTTAATGTGCCCGAATGGTAAGTTTTTTTGTTTAAAATTACTGACTAAATATTAAAAGCCCAATAATTTTAACACCGTAACGCAATCACACTGAAAAAATTGGTGAAGTTGCGTTGAAATAGTTGATCAAAAATTCAAAATACTAATTTTTACACATCTTTTGAATACATTTTTTCAAATATTTGTAGCTTTTGGACTGAGTATTTCGTTAATGCAATGAGCTTATAATGGGCACTGAACTGTCACTTAGCTTAAGTACTACTTAGCTCATATAACGGTAAAGGGATTTAGGCTTAAACCAGCGGCCGAGACTATCTATAGATAAGTTGTCTGATCTGATTACTCTATCTATTGTTGCGGTGGTAGATTTTACGTGAATAATGAATCGATTAGCAAATTATTTTGACAAGTTTAACTACTTACTTAAATTATTTATAAATCAGCGGTAAAAACTAATATTTAGTAAGATAAATAATATTAGAAAAAATACTAGAAAAATTCGACTCACCCGTAGCACCTCAGACGGGACTCGAACCCGCACCCTTGGGATTCCGGCCCAATGCACTGAAGAAGTAAAAAGTACTAGAAAATTTCGCCGCTCCCACTAGCGACTCGGTAGCATAATTGGTCAGTGCATTGGGCCGGAATCCCAAGGGTGCGGGTCGATTTTTTCTAGTATTTTTTCTAATATTATTTATCTTAATATAAAAATAGCATTGTGAATGCGATAATTCTAAATTCAATAATAATATTTAGTAACTTTCAGCATGATTTTTAGGAATGTTAGATATTAATAATCGAAAGATTTTTGTTTCTGGTGAACTGGTTTATCTATCACTTATAATTATATAACTTAGAGGTGTTTTGAATCTTAACTTATTTTGAAAATATCTATTCTTTAATGTTGATTTAAAAGAGACAGTGAAATATTCACTTCATACCTATAGAGTGTATCAAAATTGATCTGTCCTACTGTTTTTATTTTAGTTGCAAGGTGTAAATAATAATATATATAAAAGGTACTTATTTGACACAATTTCTATTACAATAACTGGAGCACGACAATCAGTGTCAAAATGTAAAACAAACGGACTGTATGTATGTACTTTTGTTGTTTTTATATCAGCACAATCTAATCATTGAATTCATAATCTTGATTGTTCCATAAACGTGCCAGACTAGCCGTGGATTTCTGAATATAAAAGTTTTGTAACATTCAAAAAACGTATGTTATTCTGTAATATTGTATGATAGTATTATGAAATACTCTTTGAAAAGTTCGATGTCCCGTGAAACCTTTAAAAGTATTAAATTCGTTATAGGCCATTGACAGCGATGCTTTATGCCTTTTGTCTCTTTTGTTCACTGTAAATGTAGTAACAAAGTTCTAGCTTTAAAACATATTTTTTAGAATGACTTCTTTTTCAAATTACTTAGTCTTATTATTTAGGATTTATTCATAATTACTTCTATTTCTTGTAAATGGCTACTTCATAAATAGCTTAATGTTTTTTAAGAAACTCTTATCAAGTTTAAACTAATTACCCTACCTACTTCTTTTATTTGGAGATTAACAACTATTTCGACTTTTGGATAGATTCCCTCCCTCTCTTATGACTTCGCTTCTTCATACTCTTACCTATCTTTCCGTACACCTTACCTTTTTCGTTACTTAGGCAAATGTAGGTTCCTTTTTCAGTTTTAGTTTATTACGCGTGAAAAAAGAGGTCAAAATATTGTTGTCATACTTCTTAATTCATTGTAAAATGTGCTAAATCATCTTACAGGTACAAAAACGCACCAGCCCCCCGCGAGGGCTTCCTCCTCCGAAAGCGGCTCTCAGACGCTGCAACATCGGCCACGCGATGGAGCGGCCTCAACTCGAAGACCACGTCCCTGGGCAGCCTGGGCAACAATGTGCAGCCGCCGCCGCCACAGCTTTCGCCACACACCACCAGCTTCGGACGGTGGTCTACTAGCAGACTTAATTCGAATCAAGTGAGTAGTTGATGAAAGGATTCTCCAATTTGGAACAATGAAGCCAAATGCTCCAGCTCTGCGCTAGTGTTTCGTTAGGGTCAGATGCATCGACGCGGCGTCGTTAAAACATGACAACATATTATTGATATATTACTTACCTATGTGTGTGTAGAAAATCAAACAAATCCATTTTATCCATCCATGGATAGCCAAAATTTTCAACACAAGGAACTTTTATGAAAATTGTTAAGTCACCTTGTCGAATTAATCACTGTCTAGTTTTTACTTCTTAGCCATTTTAACTTTTTACGAACCAATTTGCCCCTTTCCAGACGTCTCCATGTTCCTCGACTCGCAGCAGCATCCGAGGCACGAGTCCCCTGTGCTCCCCTTCAGCTCGGTCTTCTTTCAGTGCGCGGCAACCTTACTTAGGCTGGAGAAGCCAGGAACGCTTGAATAGTACGCCTAGAACGCCACATGAGAGGTAAGAAAAAATGAACATTTTGAATAAAGGAAGATACCAAATGAGCGATATAAACTTTAGATTTCTTGGACTATGTGTGTCCAACATCAAATTAATGATAATAATCACCTTTATTTTCCAGGCTAGCATCTTCGTTACTGCAGCAGTCGGCATCGTCGAAGGCTTCTGAAGAGATCCAGACGTCGATCAAGGAGGTTACGTCAGCGATCGTACACTACGTGTCGGCGTTGGAGCCGGCCAACGGAGACATCGACCGGCAACCCTCGCCGAGATCCAGCCAGAAGTTATATTGGCTTGAGAGCTCTTTTGTTGGTATGTTGACACATCGGACTCTCGCTCTATACGTCTCCCGTGCACTTCTTATTCTTATTCTGACATGCCTTTTGACTTTCTTTCTTCTGCACTTCGTTCTAAGATGTTATATCGAGTGATATTGTTCAAGCTGAGATCTTTATACGCAAAGCCCGGCCATCGGACTGAGGATAAATCTGTACTGTCCCTGAAACTAATTCGGAAATCTCGTGATAACCATTTGGGATATGACTTTTTCATTTACTAATGCCTTTTTCCTTCCTCAGGTACTAAGCCCCTGGATTCCCCGCAGACACCGCTAGTAGTATCCGAGGCTTTACCGCCGCCACACCCGCGGCCGCCGTCCTCCCTCCGACTGGACAACCGCGCCGCGCCCGGTGAGCGAGCGTGACCACGCCACCACCCCACCGCACGTTCAGACCGATGACCACGCCACACATTCCTTTACCACACAGCGATGTACAGCAGACATAGCGACCGCTACCACTCTATTATGATCTATAGTAGCATCATAGTGTACACTATGGTAGCGTAACGAATGCACTTGCGCAGAAAAACAACGGAAAGGCGTCTAGCGCGGTTTGCAAACAACCCTTGCGCTTTCGGAGGATAAGCCACAGTGCAAATAGGCATCAGTATTCTAACCAGCGGAAAGCGCTTCGGTAAAAACAAACAGTCGACGTTATACGACGCTCCCACGCAATTGTTTCAGTAATGATGTTTGTATTCATCTAAATGGAAACCTATAATATATTTTTTTAAATGAAGAGAAAAAGCGTAGCCCTCTTGCTTGTAGCGGCCGAAATTTAAAATTTCAAGGGCACTGAGCGTGAAAAAATACATTTACTTAGTAATTCTGTAGATGAGCATTATACCATCGGGAGAGGTAGTTAGCGAACTCCCTAGAGAGTATATTGTTCTGTGCACGCGATTGCCTCGATTGCCCTCGAGAGCCAAAGCCTTGCCTCTGCCCAAGTACCTACATTTTGTTGCACTACTGTACGGATTATAATACTGTGGCCGTTACCGCTACTATGGTGCAAAAATTCGGTCGAAACAAATGCATTTAAATTGTTCCGTCAAAAGTCTGAACCTGCAGTGTCCCTGTTAATCTTATGTTACGTTTAAATACTCTGTGCGTTAATTTTTGTGCTGTTCCGTGTATTTAGTTACATTTTTTGTGAAATGAACTCTAAAATCTAGTTGTTATTGAGTTCATTTTATGAAATTTATGTGTAATAGAGCTTTATAGACTGTGTTTAAGACTCAGGACCATTATATTTTTATTATTGATTAGTATGTTATTATTTTTGTGACATTCACGCACTATTTTTGGATTTATGCAATTTCAGTTCATTTTGTACAAGTGATTCACTTTGCGCTGTTAATTATAGAGCACACGCTTATAAATGTTTTTTTTACATTATTTGTACACATTTGTGGATAAATTATGATTTAAATGTCGGTGTTACCAGTACAAAATATAATGTTGAATTATTTAACGGTAACCAACGTGTTTTTTTTTATATGAATAAGCATTATTACTACGTAACGTAACATATATTCAATGCAATGTTATAAGTTTTCTTAAAAAGTTTAAAAGTCTAACATTAAATTAAATCGTTTAAACAGTTTCATAATTTAATGAAAGAGTCAATAGTTAAGATATATATTTTTGATTAGTGATATTGCCATAACTATGAATTCTATCAAACATAAAACCAGTTGAATTCTTTAAGTAGTTTCATTGAATGTACAGAGTAAATTATTTGTTTTGTGTGTTTATTTTAAACTCTAGTTTTAGTTTAAGTACAGCTAGAAAAAGCAGTGATGTAAATAATTCAATATGTTGCTATATTTTATTTTAGGTGCTAACTCTATCATACGATATCGTACAGTGTATTGTTTTCTTAATTTTATTGGTTTCTTTATGTGTGTAATTGTTTGAAACGTAACTACACTGAAGCTTTAATAGGAGTCACAAACCATAATAATGTAGATTTGCCAATAAAATGCCTGTTTTATATATAAAAACAACATATAACGCAACAATTATCAGAACCATATGAAAGTGGTGGTGAGAAGTGACACGACAGACTTGTCTTGAAAAAAAATTGTTCCTTCTACTTAAATCACCTCGTAATTTATGTTGGGACTAAAATTAGTCCCTAAGTAAATTATACAGGTTCTGATTAGGTTAGAAAACACTCATTTGCGTTCTTAACTCGCACCGCCGAAGCGTCATACGCGTCACGAATGTTTAGTCGATGATTAAACGTTTAGAAATTAGCATATTTATTTATAGTTTATCGTTTATAACCTCCTTAAAGTAGCTCTCTACATATCTACTTACATATTCCAAATACGAATAGTACCTAAAATGTAATAACGATACATAGACGTAACTAGCTATTATGTGTATGTTAGAATCTCGGTACCTTCCCGTGTATAAGAAGACTTGAAAGTCTTCATAATATTATGATTTCGATCATTGTAATTTTAGTTAATGTTTTAATTATAATGATTATTGAATATATTCATTTTTATTTTATATTTTTTGTTTTATTTTTATTTTTTGTGACGTCTTTACTCTCACGCACATTTATAGATGCTATAAAGTACTGGTTCGTGCCTAACGGAAAAGTAAGTAAAAACACTCGTTTTTTAATCTTTCCGCCCTTTCTTTTCAAAAGTCAACTATTTTACCAATTGCCTTTAGATTAAAAAAGGCCGCTATTTTAAAAGTCTTCCTATTTTACTGCCTGTTACCTTTTTGAGAAATGCCAGTGCAATAACAGTCCTAACTCTCCACAGACTGGCAAGATACTCAGCGCTCGGTAAACCTGGGTATCACTAGGCCGTCACCAGGGTCTACCACCCTTGAAGACGTGCTGGACTCCCTCTTGGGCCTGCCGTCTCAACCGACGAGATTACCGACTCCTCAGCCGAGTCCTAAGAAGGCTACGAGCCCTTATTATTTTATAGGAGGCAAGGTATACTAATCATTGGCTTGCAAACACGTTACATTAAAAAAAACTATTAAAACTATTTATAATTTTTGAAGATAGTGACGCAATAAACTCTTCGCACTTGTTCTGATAAAGGCCTTTGTCTTAGATCAAGTGCTATTCTTAGATTTTTAATAAGTAAGTAGTAGGTATGCTGATACTCTGGAAATGGTACCTCGAAGATACTTTAAGGATCTTTAGAAGTGCACAAGTCTTCACTTTCTTCTTAGACCTCTTTCTACGACTTTCACTACTTTAAAACCCCAAACTTGATTAGTAAATTCTTTCCTTCTTTACACTTCTTTAAATCTAAGTCTCAAAATAAGAACAATGCATATTTCCGCCAATCACCGCAGAGTCCACGATACGAACAGCTGGTAAGCAGTGGGCACAGCAGCGTCTCCCCCGCCTCCCGCTTCGTAAGCTCCCCGAGCGAGGCGCCTAGCTCGTTCACCGACCCTAGCCCCGACCACCACCGACCAGGTAGGAACGATATGTAAGTCCAACACGTTCCAATTTTAACTACCTTACCACACCATTTTTTAATGCACTGACGTATCTATAAGTAGGAAGGTTAATAAAATGCTTTATTAAAACAGTACTTAAATAAAATGAATGATTTAATTTAAAAAAATGTAAATTAAATGCCCTTACTAAATTCCTGCCTAAAATAACGATGTGAACGTTCAGGTACCAAACGATTCTCCATGTTTTTTTATGTATTTTGATTTGGTTGGCATGATTGTTCCCGCAGCATGTAGATGTTGTTTTTAATAGATTATGGTTCTGAGTCTAAATTGCTTTGAAGAGACTTACGAAAAGGTAAGTAATTCATACTTACTCAATTAATTGAATGTTTCAGGCAAGGATACAGTTGATAATCCTACCACAATGCAAGAGTCGAGACGATCGCGTTCGCACGGGGCCGGGCATTCGCGCCGCAGGAGCGAGCCCTTCACGCAGACCAACGCCCCCTTTAACCGCCGCACCAGTTTGGACGCGGCGGCCCTACGCCCCTCAGAGTCCCAGCTCACTCACCACGACTCCAAAACCTCACTGGCCTCACTACAAACTGACAACAGCATGGACGACGCGTTCGTCAAGTGTAAATATCCCAAGTGCACCTCGCGGGCTCCTTTACCAGACGCCAAAAGGCATTACAAAACATGCCACAACTGCACAACCCTCTACTGCTCGAAGGAATGCCGAAGGGCCCATTGGGATAAACACAGAAAAGTCTGCTTACATTCTCGAGCGAGCTCACTCTGCAGACAAATCATATCAGCAGCTAAAGAAGACGCCGACTCTTTACACCAAATCAGCACTATTGCTCACAAGGGATACTTGGCTCTCGGGAGAGGTGTGGTCAAAGTCTTCTTTACGAGCCCCGAAGCGGCAGAAAAGTTTACAACACACGGTTACCAGTACCTCACAGAGCCTGAGTATGTTAAATGGACGGCTCTCCAGCCGAACGAAATGGGTGTCGAATTGTACACAGAGGTCGTCAAACTGTGCAAAGCGTACAATCCAGAGACGAGGATTATATTATACGTGGCTGTGTGCATAATAAGCGAAGTGCCCACAAAAGGTGCTGTCAAATGGGAAAGACAGATGGTGTCGCGATGCGCGAAACTTCGGCTGAGCAAGACCGTGTCTGTTGCAATACAAGAGCAGAACCGGCGGCGGCACAGACGGGACAGCAAGGGAACACCTGAGGACAGGGAGACTCTGATATTGAGATCCAAGTTGTGTAACCCTGGCGAGAAGAACGCAGCGACTGCCCATAAATTTAGAGAAATATGCTTCCATAACATATCGCACGAGCTCGAAAAGAGAGGGGTTATGCTGAAGAAGCATTTTCCGGAGGTGTACTCGAGGCTGGCGGCGTACGTGGATGGGACGAGCGATAGATTCATCCCTATGACAATTTACCCAAAAGATGTGACGAGTGGGAAATCATTTATGTGTGTGATCATACCTGACAGTGAATTGGATAGTGGTACGCCTGTGGACGGGAAAGTTGTCACCATAGACATAGGAGAGGACCGCTCGAGACACCAACTCTCCACTCCCATGTGAGATGTGGTATAGGTATATATATTTATATATCATAGAAAAATCATTTTTATAGATATCTTAATTAAGCTGTAATTTGTGCGATAAAACATCGCGATGTGTCTTGCCCTGCTTCGTCTTGTAATTGGTAAGAAGTAATTTATTTCAAATTTAACTTTCTTACTATGAATCTCGTGTATGAAACGACGTTTAATGTGCCCTTATGATTACTTTTTAGAATAAGGTCTGTGGGAAAATTTATAAACATGATAGCATTCCAATTTATAAATATAGAGGCCGAGTTGGCAAATTCTCTACTGCTACTTAACTTATGTTAAAAGTGATCTGCAGCTGAAGCACTCTACACAAAGCCCTGCATGCAGGCTTTGTGTAGGCATGCAGAGCCGATATTTTAATCTATGATATTGGATATTGGCCCTTCATTCAGTGGCACTGCAAGTAGGGCTTTGTGTAGGCCGCTTGAACATTGTAAGCATCAAAAAGAAAAAAAAAACTAACGTAAAAGTTCAAAAAAGGAAAATTAACATCCTTCGAAATGAGCCACAGCACGAACATCTATGGAGAAAAAAAATGGGACTTATTAGACCACAAAATTTCAAGTGTGCGATATCTAGCTTCAGTGTAGTTAGTTAGTCTGCTCGAATCGAATCTTGAAATCGAACGGACGAGAATCGAGTTGATAAATTGTGTGGTGTAAATTACACCACACAACCACGGTAATAATATCTATCAGTATTCAGTCTTCATACAAATGGTCGGGACGCGAGCCACTACCTACCTACGCGCCTCGGATCTCGGTATACTTTCGGTACACTACCAGTCGCTAATGCGCTCCGGTAATTCTCTATGAGAAATTTAATTATGCTTTTCGGCGGTAGATGGCGTTTTCCCTTACAAAATTACTCTGCCGGTACTCTTACTTTTACGCGCGTTTTTTTCTCGAAAAATGTTCGTGCTACGACAGGATTAAAAAAAATCACTTCAATCGAGACAACCATTTGTTACACTTTTTCATATAACGTTGAGCATCAATTAAGTACCTAATGCCAAAGATTGCTACGCTACCTAATACAAAAATTATTTTCCAACCGGAAGTAAACTAAGTACAATACACAAAGGTACACCAATATAGATATAAAGTTCAATTATTTTTTATTGTCCTATATTCCTGCTTATTATACTTAACCCCGATTCAATATTTGATGTTATTGACGTATTCTTCAATAATATAATGAATGTATGTGCACTTAAGAGCGTAGTCTGCACACTAGCGCCGTCATTGGAAAAAAATATAGTACTTAAATAAAATAAAGTAAATATAGTTTAATGGAGTTTTTTTTTGCTAAAAGTGGTTACTATTCGCAATAAAGCTCCATTGAACTACACGACAGACTAGAAAATATTGTCTAAGCGATAAAAAGTACCACAAAGCTTCTTCGAAGTGCAGACAGAGAGATAATTGACAATTTCGTCTTTATTTAGCGGCGCTAGTGTGCAGACTCTGCTCTCTAAATTAAATATTGTAAAGTTAAAAAAATTAAAAAAAATAACGTTACGTTTTTGTAATCGTGATTAAAGTTTATTTATTTACATACTCTTAATGTGTATTAGTTCCGAGACAATAGTAAAATTATTTAATATGCCAGACTTTGGCAAAGATATAAATATAATATATATTAATATTTAAAATATGTTGCATTAAAATAATTATGGAGATACAAAAGATGATGTACTTAAACTAATTTTATACGAAAAAAGCTTTTATGTAAGACTTGAAATATACAGCATGTTACAAAATAACCCTAATGCCGATTATGGTAGATAGGGACCATCAAACTGAACAACTTTTACTATGGGACCAAGTCTCAAATAGCGAAAAAAAAATCAGCTGTTTCCATACATTTTGATATTTTCAATTTTAATTTTTGTATGAAACAGCTGTTTTTTTTTTTCGCGATTTCAAAGTTGGTCCCATAGTAAATGATGATCAGTTTGATGGTCCCTATATACCATATTCGGCATTAGGGGTATTTTTGTAACATGTTGTAAAACTCAAAAAAAATATTATCTGCATAAAATTAAGTTTACAGAGTGCTTAGTGCGAGTTTCTTTACCTCACGCTCGATCGTGAGCGCGTTAGAATTTTGTATGGCATTGATGAAGTTCATCGCGTATTCCGCTAGATGTGGGGCCACAAATCCTATACAAAATGAAGTTTACTTTAACGCGGTCGAGTAAGTAAAAAACTCGCACTACGCACCCTGAACGAAACGAATAAATTCAATGAGTTTTGCATATAAGTACTTCATGCAATATTAGAGAACATTATTTTCACTTTAGGAAATGTACTGTACCTACTGTAAATAAAGTCGAAAAAATATATTAAGTGTTATTTATGTAGGTACTTATATAAATACGAAAAGATTTTCCCCCGACCTCATAACTGTAGGTACAGGTTTATTAAATTTAATAAATGCATTATTTAAAAAAAAATGCTTACTCATACAAATAAAATAACGTCACGTTTCTGTTAAACTATTAAGTTTTCATAGCCAGGGTGAAGGATAGTTATATGTATAAAGTTTGTTTATCAAAATGGCACAAAAATCGCGTGACAGTATTTTTTGTAACTATAGTGCCAACCTAAACTACCTACTAGAAATTACCTAATTAATGATGATCGAAATTTTAAGAAAAATTTATAGCTTTACTAACATTTGAGCAATAAACTAATTCAACACAATGCTGAAATTCTAGGGATGCCTCGATACGCCTTTTTCCGATACGATACCTAATAAAAATATCGGCGATACCGATACCAATACTTGTATTGAATTCAAAAAAGAAGGTATAATCAATAAACTACAAGTCAGGCTATTTTTTATATTAATACAAAAAGAACAAATAAAAGATCAAGCTAAATAAAATCGTTTTAAACTATAGACAGGTTGAGGATTAGTTAACAGTTTTAGTAATTAAAATTAACATTGATGAGATTTTTATTTAATAAACAAAGTAAGTATTTTTGCGGAGAAAGCCGATTTCGCTCTTTGAGTAAGACCTGCACTGCGGTGGAAATTAGTCTCTCCGATGCGACAGAACTCATTTAGAAACTTGAAAAGTATCGTTGAATCGACCTTAAAAATATCCAAACCCGAAGTATCGCCGATATATCGGTATCTGATGCATCGCTATAAAATTCTTCTATTATAACATCCCAAATCATTATTTTATAAAGTACCTAAGTGGTTTATCGTGTCTCATATAAAGCGCTACATGAGCTAGAGACGCCTCAGCGCAGTGGAACGTGCACTTGCACGTGTAGGGACAGTTGGGAACAATGGTACACACGACGGCACCTCAGACTATACATGTTGACCTTGAGACCGCTTTTATGCCCTACGTAATAAAAGCTGTTTTCGCAGTTTAACTGTATAACCTGACATGCTGTCGTGTGTACACGAGGTACAATGGAACAAGGATGATAATAAACGCCTTGGCCACTTACAACGCCCCATGCGTCATGCGCCACGTGATAACGCAGTCAAATGCACCAAGAACTTTACAGCCCCCGTAGCATGACCGACGAATCACGATTTATATCGCGTCATATAGTGTTTTATCGACGCCTAACTGTCAAATTCCATTGTCTTTTGACAGTTAAACGTGATAAATCGCTATATCATATCGCGTTTCGTTGGCCGTGCTAGGGGGGGGCAGAGGAACCTACAGAGTTCTGAGAGAATAAAAATTGTTTTAAGCAGCAAAAAGTTGGAATTTAGTACCGGAAAACTTTCGTTTTTTCGTAAAAAGTAGTAATAGCAGGCATTTTGTGTGGTGGCATGGTTTTTGCATTAATCTTTATCATTTTAGCTATTATTAAATACAGCTAATTATGTGAGTGTGATTTGAAAAAAAATATGAATATACGTGTCGCGTCGCGAAAAAAAATCAGCTGTTTTATACATTTTGATATTTTCGATTTTAATTTTTGTATGAAACAGCTGATTATTTTTTCGTGATTTCAGAGTTGGTCCCATAGTAAAAGTTGATCAGTTTGATGGTCCCTATATACCATATTCAGCATTAGGGGTATTTTTGTAACACCTTGTATAAAGCACAGATAAAAAAAAAAAAAAAAATTACTTTTTCGTTCCATTGTACCGCGTTAAGTACCTACGTACGTACTAATCATCCGATGGATTTCGTTCGGCCCTTAAAAAAAAGAGTTAAATCAACCTTTTCTTAACTCAATGATTGTTGATTGATAAAATAACTAATCAATTTCAATAATAAGTGTTTTATGTAAAAATAGTTGTGTTTATTTCTGTTGTATTACAAAATGTAACCGACCTCAGTTAAAAGAGTACCTTCACTATAAATGTTTGTAAAGTAACGCTCATTAATGTTTTCTAATCTATAATAAAACTAATTTAGACTTTTTGAACTAATCTATCCTATTAAAATTAAACATTATTTGTAAACGTCTTTTATAAAAAGTAATTTCATACGCAAGTATATTCATTAAGATGTTGCCATATCAATTTTTTTTTTTCATAGTTGGAATAGTCTGGATTAGATAACATGTCTATAAATTTTTTATCTAGTTATCCCTGTACCGGTGTATTTCAAATAAATGGCCCAGCTATAAGGTGGTGTGTTCTTTTATTTAAACCCTTATCTAATATAAGTAAATTAGTAATATAAAGTGATAGTTACAATATCTTGACCATAAAGAGTTGACAAAAAATGAAGGCGCCACTTTCTATGCAAACACGTCAAAATCACGATTAACTTGACAACACTGACTATATTTTGTACTGAAAAATTTTAGTTCCATTTTATTTGATTTCTTCTCTTTCTGGCCAAGCTGTATCTAACTGTAAAGAATTAATCCATCGGATGATAAGCTGAAATTATTTCCATAATGTCGATTAGCAATAGGTCACATGAGCGCCACGGTCGTCTATAAAAGACAAACATTTCCGTGCCCTCCATGCCATATGACTTTATTAAAACTAATAAAAGTCGTGGCGTGGAGGGCAAGGAATCGTTTGTTTTTATAGAAGACCGTGGCGCTCAAAAGGTTAAAAGATTTGCAATCCCTATAATATAATTATTTTAGACGTAAACTCGATAGGTTAGGTCATGGGCCGCCAAACTTTTTAGCCTATGGGCCAGATTAACTCCTCCACGAAGTCCCAAGGGCCAGAGCCTATAGCTAGCTTATCGTACCAATATACTGTAAAAAACAGTATGTTGGTACGATCCGGACCGCTTTCGCGGGCCGGATTGTTGATGCTCTCGGGCCGGAGTTGTCCCGCGGGCCGTAGTTTGGAGACCCCTGGGTTAGGTACTCAAGGGGGTTAAAACTTGGCAGGTTTATAAATTGCTATAGTTACATCTATCTCCTCGTTGTATAACAAAAAGAGACGCATTGATAGTCATTCAGAATACTGACAAGTTTTAAAAGGTTGTTAGCACCTAAAAATTACATATTTAATTATTTTTTAAATGTAAGTATTCAGGGAGCAGGGGGAGAGTGAACGACACGTTTTGCAAGTTAAAAAGTTATGCTTTTGTATCTTGCGTATGTAATCTATGAGTGATAAAATGCATTAGGACTTTTCAGTACCCCTAGCACTCGAGAAAAATAACGCGCGTGAAAACATTCGATACAGTAATTTTTGTATGGGAAATTTGTACAGCGCCAACTACCGCCGAAAAAAGAAATGAACTTTTCCAGAGTGCGAGTTTTTTTACCTCAAGCTCAATCGTGAGCGCGTTAGAATTTTAATATTTGTATGGCGTTGATGAAGTTCATCGCGTACTCCGCCAGATGTCAGGCCACCAATCCTATGCAAAATGAAGTTTACGTTAACGCTGTCGAGTAAGTAAAAAACTCGCACTACGCACCTAGAACAATAACTACTACGCGTTCACTTCGTGATTGCCGTCGACGACCGTTATGACGTCACAGCTTACGGTACTGTAGACAAAAAAGTAATCATGTTTTTCAAATGTTTTTCATGTTTTTTATTTTGGAAGCCTATTAAAAAGCTTAGGTACCTACAGTTCCGTATCTACCTATGTCTAATATTTGTTGAGATTTTATGACATATATTATTATGATAGGATTCGCTACTGTTTTCAGGCAACGGCACAACGGGGGCAAAAATATTTTATTTCAAGATTAACTAGTTACATAAATCTGAGGGATAAAGTAATCGCGACAGTAGGCATGCGGCGCCATCTACCGCCGAAAAGTGAAATGAGTTTTTCCCATAGACAATTATTCTATCGAGCCTTAGGAGCTTAGCTATCGAGTGTGCTTTTATTTCTCGATAGATGTATTTTTGTATTTTAATAACGAAAGTCGAAAAGTCCTTGATCTTTGACCGTTTGACATTTGATATTAGCGCAGTAGTGCTGATTATTACATGTATTAGGGATGTCTATTTATTTGATTTATCGATATATCTCGATATTTTTCACGTGATATTAAATATTCCGATATATCAATAAATAATATTCAGTATCGAAAACGTATCAAAAATGATTTTATTTTATTTTTATACAATACTAAAATAATACAAGGTGTTACAAAAGTACCCCAAATGCCGAATATGGTATATAGGGACCATCAAACTGAACAACTTTTACTATGGGACCAACTCCGAAATCGCGAAAAAAAAACAGCTGTTTCATACATTTTAATATTTTCGATTTTAATTTTTGTATGAAACAGCTGATTTTTTTTTCGCGGTTTCAGAATTGGTCCCATAGTAAAAGTTGTTCAGTTTGATGGTCCCTATATACCATATTCGGCATTAGGGGTACTTTTGTAACACCTTGTATACTAGAAAAATATACATACTTTTTTTTCTAGAATATTATTTAGTACTGTAAAAAACAAATGTCTCAAATTTGAAAATTTCTGAACAAAACTAGTCGAAACGAGCAATCATTTATTCATTCATTCACATTAATTCGTTGCGTTTATGTTCCTGCACCGTTTGCTTGCATATTATTAGTGTATATTATGATACTTCGAATCAGGCGGTGTATATGATATGAAACGAGTGAACTGCGTCTCACGTCACTCACGCTTACGCACGCCTTCATTAAGTAGGTACATACAAAGAAGTGAGTACATATAAAATTCTATATTTAGGGGCTCGTAGGGCAATTCAGAAAAAAACTTGGTGGAAAATTTTGGTAAGGGTTGGTAACACTGAACGTGGAGGTGCAACATCGTTCATAAAAACATCGATATTTAATGTTTTTGAAAGTGTAACATCGATGTTGAAAACATTGACGTTTATGAACAATATATCGATTAAATACAAATAATTGTATTATTTTCAATTAGTTGTTACAAAAAAGTTAGTTGGACCTTAAAACAGAGTTTAAAAATAATAATTTTGACAACCAATACACAGACGTATACTAACCAATACATAGACGCAGAAAAAACATCGTTCATAAAACGATGTTAACATCTTCAACATCGATGTTAAAATATCGATGTTCATGAACGATATATCGATGTTTAAAAATCGATGTATCGTTGGCATCCCTAACTAAACGTCATTTGTGATTTGCCTTGCTCAGGCACAGGCAGAGGAATTGTGGATTCTCTATAAAATACTTCACTTTTAGCATTTTTCCGGATTTTTCGTGAGTTTCCAAGACATTCGTTTTCGTAAGAATTTTTACTAAAACAAGATGGTTACAGTGTTGTACGCTGCGGTTCCAGTATCTATAATAGTCGCTGTAGGTCTCATTCGCAAGTGGAGATCAAGAAAATGGGGCAAGTGTTTGAGCAACACATGCCTGAAGGGAAAAACGTATTTGATCACTGGTTCGACAAGCGGGCTCGGTCTCGAAACCACTAAAGCATTGGTTAGAAGAAAAGCTAGGGTTATTATGGCCTGCCGAGATGTTCCAAGAGCTAAAGAGCTGATTGCAGCTATTAGAAAAGTTCAGCCCTATGGAGGTGAACTGGTGAGTGAAACAAATTTTTGATAAGTTTCAAAAAGTGTACACTGAATGCAATAATTTCAAGAAATTCACAGTGAAATGTTTAAAATTACAGATCCCAATGCACTTAGATCTTGCATCTTTTGAATCCATAGAAAAATTTGTGGAAATAGTTAAGGCTGGTTTCTACAAAATTGATGTGCTTATTAACAATGCAGGAGTTGCAATTCCTTTGGACCGTGATGAGAAGACGAAAGAAGGATTTGAAATACATTTTGGTGTTAATCATCTGGGGCATTTTTATCTCACAAAGCTGTTAATAGAACAATTAAAAAGAGCTTCTCCTAGCCGGTCAGTTTAATTTTGATTTTACACTTATTTTTTACATGATTAACTTTTAAAACTAGTAAGTTCAAATTATTAAGAAATAGATGTATGTATGTTTAAAAAAGTACTTGGGTGTATCCAGGTAAAGTATAGTTGGATCAAATATTCCTAAGACTATTAATTTTCATAGCTGGTTTTTATTTTTTATGTGTAAGTACCTATATTTAGGTAGTACCATAAAAAAGAACCCCCTAACCCCATAACCTTAGCCCCTAATGAGCTAATATCACCAATACCTAGGTACTTGGTTTTCACTTGTCTATGATTCAAATCTTTGTGTCTAATTTATAAACTAGTTTTTGATCGTATATTGTAAATAATATCTACCGCGTCTCATTTTCCAGGCCTTGATTGGCTAAACGAGTTGGAGATTGTTTATGAAATAGAAAAAGTAAAAGAAAACAAACTCCAATAGAATAAAGTAAAAACAACTATGCACAAAAACTATGCACATGACCATAATATATTTTTATTTATATTAATAATTTGCCTAATTAAATAAATAATAAGCATTATAACCACTTCTCGTAATAGTTTTTTATTCTGCAGAATTGTAATTGTGGCATCATCACTTCATGAAAAGGGTGAAATTAACTTTGAGGACTTAAATTCGAAGGCAGAGATTGAAAGAGCCAAACAAGGCAAGGTGAAGAGCCGACACATATCTGCGTATCAGAACTCTAAGCTCATGAATGTGTATTTCATGAGAGGACTTGCTGACCGTCTCAAAGGGACTGGTGTTGACGTCAGTGCATGCTGTCCGGGATTTTGTTACACAAATTTATTCAGGTAAACTTTTGAAATTAATAGCAAGTTCTAATCACCGTCTAGCAGAAACTTCAAATTCTAGTATTTTGAAAGTAATAAGTTGAATGTTTGGTGGGTGGGTGGAATGTTTCAACAAATTATTATAGAAAATTGGCTGCTATGGTAGAATCCTAATCCTAATATCTATTCTTGCTAATGATTCTGTCATTGCAGTTTCTCTTTACTTGTATTTAAGGGTTGATACACACATAAGCGGGCCGGCATCAATCGGCAAGGCCGGGCGGAAAAATCGAATATTATGTAGATGAATGTTTGGGAATCACTGCTGCTCGGCTGCCACACATTATCACCCGGCTGGGTTACTAAACACAGTGGGCCGGCATCAATCGGCAAAGCCGAATGGTAAAATCTGGATATATGTAACTGCACTGCCCAATAAACAAATACTGCGAATCGAATGACGTTGAACAACTCGGTCGGCACAAGCCGAATGAAGTCGAACAAGTGCAGTAATTGCTTCGGGTCGGCTTTGTTGTTCGACAAATACTGCCGAACCGAAAATGCTGGCCCGCGTTTGTGTAGCAACTCTAAGATCTGGAAATCTGGTTGTTTACTGAAATAAAACCTACTGTAATTAATTAGTATATTTCGTCTATTGTATATTTTGACTAGATACTCTTTTTGGGAAAGTGGAATTTGCTTTCTGTAGACGATTGACATGATTCAAACGCCACTTTATCAGGTTTGCTCGCAAGTTGGTCCCATTTTTTGAAAATTTGAAATCGGTTCAGTAGTTTTCGAGTAATCCTGAAAATACTGTAATTTTTTAGGTAACTTTTGCACGAGTTTTAAAGGATCTTCAGACATAACTTCTTTGTTTATGAACCGATTTAGATGATTCTTATTTCGTTAGAAAGGGGATACTTTAAGGATGTTTTCATTCAAATTTCCTTCACATTGGACCTTGGACTTCGAAGATACACAAGAGAACTCTTCAAAATCAAATATGATAGTGTATTAGTGATTACTCTACGGTATTGAAAGGTTTCGCATCAGTCATTTTTATTGTCACTACTAGGGCTGGGATACAAGGCTTACTTATGTGCTGATGAATAGGATGGACCATAACCCTCCGCGCGGGCCCAATGCGGATTGGTGGATGTTAATGTGCAAATGTAGCTGGAACTAACGGCTTAACGTGTCTGTCTTCTGAAGCACGGAGGAGCTCGAGATAATACACTTTGGTCACCCACCCCATGTCTGACCCTTGCTAAAATTAACAGCCTAGGAACTCAAAATCCACTTTTCGCAAAAGTGGATTTTGAGTTACTAGGCGTATTATACCATTGAAAAGAGTGAAATATGAATAAAATATATTTATATCATCGCCTACATTTACTTATACATACCTACCACAAAAAAGTTAAAATTAAAAAACTTTTAAAAATTAAAAAGAAAAACCTCCTTAAAAAACCTTAAAAAAAAATTGCTTTAAAAAAACAGCAGCTCTAAAAAGCAAGAAATAATATTCAAATATGCATAATTACTATTCAAGTACCTACGCATATCACACAGCAATTTTTTTAAGGACGTTTTTCTTTTTAATTTTTGAAACTCGACTCATTCTTAAGTACAACGTTCCTTTATGTTTGTTTATATTCTAAAATCAGTACACCCTATGTTTGCTTTCTATCTATCAACATTCAATGGAGCTAAATCTAAACATCAAGAGTTTGGCAAACAGTGATCTTCCCATACAAACGTAACACCAAATTGATTAGCAATTTGAGCATAATTAACTCTTCTTGTGATTTTATTCAGATTAAGGCAGTATTTGTCTAGGGTTCTATAAAATCAGAAATACCAAACCAAATAAAAATCCATGTGATTTACAGTTTAAATATATAATTGGCATTTATTTTGATGACATTTATTTAGTTAAGTATTTTGCATTTTTTATTTGATAGAACTCTAGACAAATACTGTCTCTTAATCATATATAGTATAATTCAAGAACGGCTGGTCCGATTTGGATGCAATTTGGCTGGTAGAACCTGGAATTACATATAGGCTACTTTTTATCCTGGCCAGGTCTACGCGGACGAAGTCGCGGGCGATCGCTAGTAAATAAATAAATTCACGCTCCTTCCTTTAAATACTTTTTTATTGTAGGTATTCAATTAAATGGTATCACTACATTCTGATGGCTCCTGTGTTCATGTTATTCATGAAAACAGCAAAGCAGGTAAGTCTCTAAGTTTTCAGCGACAATAACGCGATAATGGTCTAAATTTATTTGGCTACTTGTGTTAATACTAAATAATATACTAGAAAAAATACGACGGTACCGAGTCTGACTCGGTAGCTCAGAACATTGGACCGGATATCCAAAGGTCACGGGTTCAATTCCCGTCCGAGAACATGATCTGGGGCCCTACTGTCTAACTTTTCGAACTTCGGCAGGTCTGCCGAGCTTCAACAAAACATAAATCGAAGTAAAAGAGTTTTGTATTGTACTATTTGCCGAAGTTATTTAGAAGATATCGATGTTCGTGTGACATCATGAATTGGGGTTTGCAATTTTAGCCCGATTGGGGCTCGATTTATCTGTTTTAATTTGAAGCCCGGCAGACTTTCCGAAGTTCAGTTAGCCGGTACGGCCCCTAGTGCGAGTCGTATTTTTCTAGTATATTATTTAGTATTATATAAAAAAGGTGAATGCTTAAATGTGTTAAGTAGAGATTTTTTGTTAAAATCATGCATTGTTTAAAATATCAAATGCTTTATTAGCGCTAGTTCAGACACGGCGGGAACCGCGCGATTTCAGAATCGCATGGAAATCGCGCGGGTCTTATTTGTATGAGTTAGTGAGTAATCGTTCAGACATACCCGCGCGGTTAATCAAACCGCGCGGTTCCCGCAACCCAACCGCCAGAAAATAGAATCGCGCTACTCCCGCGCGTTTCTATTAGCGCTAGTTCAGACACGGCGGGAACCGCGCGATTTCAGAATCGCATGGAAATCGCGCGGGTCTTATTTGTATGAGTTAGTGAGTAATCGTTCAGACATACCCGCGCGGTTAATCAAACCGCGCGGTTCCCGCAACCCAACCGCCAGAAAATAGAATCGCGCTACTCCCGCGCGTTTCTATTACTATGGAGTCTTTACTTCGCGTTCAGTTGCATTGCTGCTACCGCGCGGTTAGCTCGTGAGTTCGCCATGGATCGTTTCGACACTGAACTATTTATTGATGAGGTGGAGAAGAGACCTGCAATATGGGATATTCAGTGCGATGATTATTCGAATAAAATAAGCAAGAACCGAGCTTGGCAAGAGTTGGTGGAGATATTTGGAGATTGTGAAGACACATTGGAAAAAAAGAATATTTTAAGTAAGTAGGTTTATTCACCAAAAATGAACTGACAGAATTATTAGCTATTACAATTATTATTACGAAGCGCTAGTATATTATACTCTCCGTATACTTTAGGTACTTAACTAAATATAAACAAACTTCGGCTGTTTTATGCATACATTTCGAACATTTTTCAAATGTAGGTCACAACGTTATTACCTTATTTTGTTTGTTTACATTTAGTTATGTACCTAAACATTACAAGTAGGTACGGTATGTTAGTTGTAGCTATATTTTTGTGTCTTGCCATGGAACACGCCCATCGTTCACAAAGTAATGAGCGAATTTATCTCTGATATTCAAAGATGACGGTGTCCCTCTTCCCGCATGCAAGGTATTGAGATTAGTCATTGGTGCTGTATATAAAGTATCTTTAAATTTTAGGCCATCTCTTGTCCGCACATAGTTATGTAGAATACAACAGGCCTTTATTATGTCTTCGGCAAAATCTATATTTACATTTATAGGCCTATGAAAGATGCGCCATTTGTTTGCCAAAATACCAAAAGTGCACTCAATGTTACGTCGGGCTCTCGATAACCTATAGTTAAAAATCCTTTTTTCATATGGTAAACATTTGCCTGAATATGGACGCATTAAATTTTCCGCTAAGCCGAAGGCTTCATCTCCAACTATAACATAAGGCATTGGTGTTGGGTCTACATTAGATATGGGTTTAGGTATTGGTATGTTTAATGATTTTTCTGTTAGTCGTTTATAAAATAACGAATTTTTAAATATAGCAGAATCACTGCTTTTGCCATAAGCCCCAATATCAACATAAGTAAAGCAATAGTTGGCGTCGCAAAGTGCTAAGAGGACTATGGAAAAGAAATGTTTATAGTTATGATACAAAGATCCCGAATCAACAGGCTTTATAACTCGGATATGCTTGCCGTCTATAGCACCAATGCAATTTGGGAAATTTGCATATCTCTCAAAATCTCGTGCTATTGTCTTCCAGGTATCTTCAGTCGCTTCGGGCATGACTATGTTTACCAACTTATTCCACAATGATTTACATACTTCGCGGACAATTCCTGTAATCGTCGATTTTCCTAGGCGATAATTGTAGCTAAGTTCTCCAAATGAACAACCCGTACCAAGATATCTGAAACAAGAAAATTATTAATAATATTATTATTTTTAGGTACACAACTCCAAAAAAAATGGAAAAACATACGAGACTGCTACAATAAAGAATACAAAAAAGAAAAAACAACTCCTTCTGGTTCAGGTGCTCGTAAAGGAGCCCGATATATGTACTTTTCAAGACTTTCTTTCCTGCAGAATAGTGTAAGTAACAAAGACACTACAACTAATATTGAAGAACAGAATGAAAGGCAAACTGAGGAGACAAGTCAACTAAACGCCAATGCAACCGAAGCCACTGAAGTACGTCCCCCTAAACGTAAGAAAACACAAGTGCCAGAAGAAAAAATAGCTGTTTTAATAGAAAAAAGCATCGAGTCACGAAAAGTTTTTCAGGATGAACTTCAAGAAAATAGTATTACCAAACAAGATGACGACAAACTCTTTTGCTTGTCGTTATACAAGGAACTCAAAAAAGTACCCGAAAATAGGCGCTTAGCAACTAAAATTGAATTACTTCAAGTGATACAAAAAGGACAAATCTTACCACCCCCTGTTCGCTACAATGCTCAGCAGATCACACCTATGTATTGGCAAGGACATAATACAAGCCCGCAAGGATATTTTACTACATCTGGATCATCTCCTCCTGTTATTCCGTCACCGTCACCGTCACCATCGCAATTTAGTTCTGGCTCTCAGTCGTCTACTGTTATAGAGAATATTTATGCTGATTTTGAAGAACAACAATAAATCTTACCTTAGAGTTATTACGAGTTTCTCTTCCGGTGACACGCTTGGCCTCAAATGCGTTTCAGAGCTTGAAATATCTTGCCTGATCAGTTCAATTAGTTCATCAAAAGATTTTATTGACATTCTCAAATAGTCAAAAAATTTGTTATCATACATTCTTAAATTGGGATATAACGTTACGAACTGACCATGTACTAGTCGGTCACTTAATATTGGATGCACCCAATACCGCCTTTTTCTTTTCTTTTTTTTAAGGAGCAACCACAGCAACACACACACTTCTTCGTCGACCTCCATTTTCAAACTGACGCTATACCCGCACGAAAATCGCATACTAACCGCGGTGTCTGAATAGCATCACAATTTTGCGGTTTCAAACCGCGCGATTCGTAAACGCACGATTCCCGCATGTCTGAACGAGCGCTTAAGACACTGTAGAAGTTTTAACATAAAATTCATTTAGTAATGTATTCATCAACAGTAAGATTTAGGTTGACGTTTCTTGAGAAAAAGTTAAAGTTAGACTATAATGAATGCAATTTACTCAGAATTAATCAATAATAAATAAATATTTGATAACATCACATACATTGCTCCGATTCCAAAGTAAGTAGCTAAAGCACTTGTGTTGTGGAAATCAGAGACAACGGTGGTATCACAAACACCCAGACCAGAGCCAATATAGAAAAGTTCGTTTTCTAAATTGACCCAACCGGGGATCGAACCCGGGACCTCAGAGATGACGACACCTTGAAAACCGGTGTACAAAGCCATTTGACCACGGAGGTCGTCAAAAATAAAAGAATCTAAATACATTTATTTTTACATTACAGGGTGCAGAAACTATATTATACTGTGCAAGTGACTACAGCATCGAAGGTCAGACCGGAATTTTATACCGCGACTGCGCAGTGTACGACTCGAAATATCCGTTTGACAAAGACGTCGAGAATAAACTATGGGAGGTGTCAGAACAGCTCATCAAAGCGCGGAAGCCTATACCGATCGCTTGAACTGAAGTTCCGCAGAAAGTTACCGCCATCGAATTATGTATGAAAATGGTAGGATTCATTCACATTTTTGCACACTCCCATTTGTACAGACAACAGCACGTCAGGTTATACAGTTAAACTGCGAAAACAGCTTTTATTACGTAGGGTATAAAGGCGGTCTCAAGGTCAACATGTATAGTCTTGAGGTGCCGTCGTGTGTACATACTATTCTCTCTTTTTTAATTTAATTTTATTTTATCAGTGTCTTCAGTTTTTTACACTTTTGAAGTCGAAAATAGTATCTTTAGTAGCACAAAAAATAGAGACTAAAGTCTGCCTATAAAAAAACTGATTGAGAGAGTACTTGTTGTATTGAAATATGTATAGAATCAAGTTTCCAGTATCTGTTTTATAGGCATCATTTTTATCTGTTGGATATCGGGTTAATTATAATATTTAAAGATTATTAACAATAGCGTTGTGATACAAATGAATGTATTCAAATTGAAGTTATTCTAACAAGATTCTATTTATTTATTTAATCCTAGGTATTAGTAATTCATTAAAAACGCACAGAAAAAAATGATGTTTTTTTCTGTTTCGTTGTTTGGTAGGTAGGCTGGTAAAGTTTTTTTGATCATGACCATGATCACCGAAACACGATATTATACAACTGTCAAAACCCATTGTCTTTTGACAGTTAAACAGCATAAAGATGAAGCAATAAACTATAGTAGATTTAACATTTTTCTTTAATTGATTTCGGTAAAGAACTATAAAATATATGTGTTCACAAATTATATCTCATGTAAAACCTAGTCTTAATTTAAATTGAACCTTATGAACCTTATGAACAAGTGTCAATATTTCTATTGGCATTCCAAAGTTATGATGATATGGAGATAAGGATATAATTTTGCGGTTTTTTATCATACCAATTAAGTATTTACTTATGATTACCGAAACAAATCACTCCAAAGTTATCTTTTATATGGACAAATTATTAGATTAGGTATATCTCTGATTTGATTATTGCGATTATGTTTAGTTTATTGTAGATAGCTATTGTTAACTGGGCACGTAGTTCTTCAGAAATGGTCGTAGTAATTTTTTATAGGTATTAGAAATCTCATTGTTCTTCTGTTCATTTTAAAATTGTGCCAGTCGTATTTTTTTAAATACGCTTAAGCGTTTGGTTTATGAAACACGGTAACATTTTTAAATACAAACTACTTTATTATTTCTGCTTTACTTTATTATTTGGGCTTTTATTTCGTTTCCGTAATGGGTTGGGTATTTATTATAACCGTAATGTCATGAGCAAATAAGATGCACAGATATTTTGTACATTCTAGCTAGTCTATCATTTATGTATGAGATGAAAAGATTTGGGCCTAGAATACTACCTAGTGGTACTCCGTAGTTATTCATGTTTATTATTTAAATGAAGTATGGACCTTCATGTTATTAAAATCTCTATACCAAAGATATTTTTTTCAGTAAAAACGATAGGACTTTGTCTATATGGTCTGCGTATGCGCCTACGCACGTAGCATTCAATTTGGTTTCTTTGCTTATGCCTTTTGCTTCATAAACGAAACGCGTATCTACTTACTTTCATGGGCAGTGCCTTTTAATGTAGGTAATTAGTATGTTTTCCCGGTTAATGTGATAGGTTTAGTTACAAGGTAAACAGTGCCATGAAAAACTAGATTATCTTATTAATTAAAAGTGGGTACTTACTAGTTCGGCGTTTTATTATACTTACCTACCTTTTGAATTAATTAATTTAATATGATGTGAATGTGAGCTAGGTACAGGCCACGGCACGGATCTTGAGCGGAAGAATTTAATGCGCAGAAGCATAGCCGTCTCCAGTGTAATTACTCTAAGTGTCTAGACACACTATGCTGAAGTTCGGCCAAGTTACGCCTGCAAGGGTTTGTGAATGGCTAGCAACACATCTGCCGAAAATTACGTAGCGCTTTTTTCTTATCAAAAACGTTGCCGCCTAACTTCGGTCGCGTAACTTCGCCATTGTTAAAGGGGGGGAAAAGGAGAAAGGCTCAAAGTAAGGTAGTAAGGAAATTATATTAGTAATAATAAAATATACAAACCAAAACAGCAAACAGAAAACCGAAGAGAAGACATATAGATAACAGATACGAGCAAAGATTAAAGATAAATCAAAGACAAACATATTTACACCCGGCCTGATGGCCAGTTCGTAACAGGCATAGTGTGTCTAGCTAGACACTAGACGGCTATGCTTCTGCGCATTAAATTTCACCGCTCAAGATCCGTCAAGATCAAGATAAGTTTTAGGCTTCGTGGCGATTTCAACCGGGCATCAACCGAATTGATAAATAATGATTGCTTTAGTTCAATAAAACCATAGTACTTTCGTGGGCAAACCTTTATTTTTTACTTTGTTTCATAGTTTATTAAGCATAATAAACATAAAATTCCTACATTATTTAAGTTAAATCAATTACAATAACCGTTTTATCTTGTAAAAATATCTCTAGTGCCTTAGAATAATAACAACCTAGAACGATAGTTCTACAAAGCGCACTGTCAAAAGTGAGACAAATGAAACTGGTTCCGATTTATATCCTAAAAGTTTCAATTTTCCTACCTCTAGGGGATTAGTAACTATTTTATTGGATTTAAGTTACAATTACGTATAATACATAAAGGATATAAAAACAGAAACATAAAGGATATAATATCTGAAAACAGAAAACATTTTGACAAGTTTTATTTGCTCCACTTTATTTAGCTAAGCAAGTCATTAAATGTTCTTGAACCAAGTCATATGCCTAGCTGTCAAACTAAATGCCGGGATGTCACGTAGGCCGGTAATTGAATGGCGCTGTTCAATGAAAAGGCTAGGCCGTTCATTGAACGGCTGATTAAGCTAGTGGGCTGCGACATATACAAGGACTCGGCTTCTGGGCGTAATTATTCTAAGTCTAATGCAAAATACTTAACAAGGAATTTTAACAGCTGTTTATGTGACTAATACAAGTTAACATTTTCAACAAACTGATACATGACATGGTAACATGAAGTTGTAAACAATTTTTTAAGCATAAAACCTTGTCGCGTTGACACGACTGTGTATCGTTATATCTATCGTATCTTACAAAGTGCTAGAAAACTCAGTGCTCTTTATGAGTCACTGACGTTTCAGACAAAATGATTTCACTTTGTACGAATTGACACGTTTTAATTTATTTTTTCAATGACTATTTGGAACCCATATACAACGGGAAGTTTAAGTGTCGCTGATTTTAACCGACTTCAAAAAAAAGGAGGAGGTTCTTAGTTCGTCGGAATGTTTTTTTTTCTTTTTTTCTAGGAGTTTTATGACTTTTGTTTGACTGCACAAACGCTTTAACAATAATGGTGTCCGAATCGTCTGTGAAAAAAATAATATAATTGTGTCAATGCGGACAGTGTCCGAAATTATTATATCCGAAACATCAGTAACTCCTCTATCCATAGTCCTAATTGTTATTTATTTTTACATCTAAGTCTAAAGCTAGGCACTTAGTGAAAGATTTTTAATTTATAAGCTTTGTTGAATATGAATTGCCTTTTTACCCGACTGCAAGGAAAGGGTTATGTTTTTCGCACGTATCTTGTATGTATGACATATTCTTTATTAAATCATATCTTTCAAACGGCTGAACGGATTTCTATCATTAGTATATCGTTAGATTTGTCTTGACAGCCCAAGTGTTCTTAAGTGACGTAAAAAGAAAACCAAACCAACATGGCGGCTGTGTGGTGCTATTATTGGAAGTGAAAAATTATTTTTTTATTATACTGCAATATGAGTATCAAATTAAAGGGCTTATTATAAGGATTTCAAAAAGGTATATCATGACCGTAATATACAAAATGTTACAAAAATACCACTATTGCCGAATATAGTACATAGGGAAGGGACCATCAAACTGATCAACTTTTACTATGGGCGAATCGCGAAAAAAAATCAGCTGTTTCATACATTTTGATATTTTCGATTTTAATTTTTTGTATGAAACAGCTGATATTTATTCGCTATTTCAGAGTTGGTCCCATAGTAAAAGTTGATCAGTTTGATAGTCCCTATATACCATATTCGGCATTAGGGGTATTTTTGTAACATGTTGTATAAGAACTAAAAAGACAAATAACGAGAAATAATTTAAAAAAATAAATAACCCGCCTTCATCTAAAGACAAGTCACCTGAAAAGATGGAAACAAGATCATTATTATTCAACTCTATATTATATCAACTCTATATTAGAGTAGTCTAATTGGTGAAGGTGCAAGGTGTGTCGCTGTCATGCTAAATGCAAGTATTGTGCACTGATATTTTTGTGGTGTGCATATGCATTTTTTTGCGGGAGGGCGGGCGGTGCGTCCTGCATATATTTTTTGCGGGAGTAAGCTACATATATTTCTCTTTTCACAATGGTTTGGGACTTCCGCCAAGTAATGCCTGATTCAATCAAATAAGATCAAATAGTAAAGGCCACATAGTAACATGCAGTCGGAGGCATAGAATTTAATGATAAATCTAATCATTCGTAATGTCATTTTATACATGCCTCCGACTGCATGTTATTATGTTTGATATTTGATCTTGTTTCCATCTTTTCAGTTGACTTGTCTTTTGATGCAGGCGGGTTTTTTCGGTCGGTGGTTTAACTTGCATGGATTTTCTGAATCCATATCTATTAAAATGATGTGATACCTTATAGCCCCTGGAAAGGTATCGAAACGTCGGGAATTCTAAAAACCAATAAATACAAACTAAATAATTCTAAAACAACACCTGAATTGATAATATACGCGCTGTAATCCGTAAAAAGTGTTTTATTTCTAATCATAAACAATATCAGAATTCCTGGCAGTAGTTTCGTATTTGCAACCTTGGTATCTATTGTGCAACGCACTCACATGAAGCCGGTTAAAAACAACACATTTAGGTATGACAATTCATTTTTAAGCATTTAAAATTGATATGGTCGTATTAGTATCATTATTCTTTTTACACAATTACAAATTAATGTTACGATTACTGGGATATCAATTTCATTTAATAAATTTTATATTTTCCGTAGATACACAACGTACAAGTATAGTATAAAACATTCTTTATTTAATTTACTACTTGCCAAATGGCCAAGAAGTTTGTAAGCGATGCAGTCAAGCATCACAGTACTTACTATATATCTTTGTGTTCTGAATCACAAGAAATATATTCAACATGTTATAATAAATACTAAAAAGGAATGTTGGTCTTTAATAAATTAAATTTATTAATCACTATTAATACATATTTTGATGTAGTAAAAATAATATAAATATCACTCCTTATATAAATCAGATATAAAGCAAAATAATATAAACGCAACCAATTACACAACCAAGTGTAGTCTTTAAAGTTTTTCAAACTTCGGAGACTAAAAATATCTTACAAAAAATGGACGGTGATATTAAGACTAATTGTCTTTATAGTTTAGAGCATTAAGGCTGCATAGTCTGCACACGAGCGCCGCCATTGGAATAAAAATCATAGCTTAAATAAAGACGAAATTCTGAATTATCTCTCCGTAGTGCACTCCGTAGAAGCTATGTGGTTGTTTTTATCGCTTAAACAATATTTTCTAGCCTGTCGTTTAGCTAAATGGAGTTTTATTGTTAAAGTGGCTACTTATCGCAAAAAAAAACTCCATTAAACTAAACGACAGGATAGAAAATATTGTTTAAGCGATAGAAAGAACCAAAAAGCTTCTACGGAGTGCACTACAGAGAGATAATTCACAATTTCGTCTTTATTTAAGCACTATGATTTTTATTCCAATGACGGCGCTAGTGTGCAGACTACGCCCTCTTAAGAATATTTTACAGCGAAACTTTTCCCTTATTCCAAAAAACAACTAATTCACCAAAATCTTGTAAACTCTTCACAATTCGTCCACTAAATACGGTAAGTGGTAATAAGAGAAAAAAAAATAGCTATACGTGTGGATTTGCTATAGGTAGGTATAGTTCTATCTCACGAAGTACATTTTTTTATGAATGTGTTAGGCGTACACATGCACATTGTTTTAGTGTGCGTCTGCACGCTTTCGTATTACGCACACTAAACCCCATCCCTATATTCATAAACGATTCGTTTTGCTTACGGGTGGTGGAATTTTGACACATTTACTATGGACTTAAAGTCAAAATACTACCATCCGTAAGCAAAACGAATGGTTTATGAATATAGGAACCGGCCCTAAAGTAATGTACATGTGCACAACGCCTAACAACAGTCATAGCAAAACGGTCTTTGTGAGATAGAAGAACTATACCAGAACAGTGTGACAGACCTTTATTATTCTTAATTCTTATGAGATTAGAAAAATATAATACTAGTTAGGTTAAGGCTCAGAAGAAGGAAACACTTAAGAACTTTATCACACCAACCAACTATGACGCTTATTAAGTTGCAGTCATACTTTAACAACGCGATAATTGGCAAGACATGGTACTAAAATGTTCAGTAGGCTTAGCACAAAAATCTATCGAGTTCCTATCGAGTAAAAATTTCAGTTTTTTTGTATGGCCTGCGAGTCGGCTATGAATTTTGTTAGGGAACTGTAAAGAGAACTAAGATTTTCAATGCAATTGTGCTCGATACGAATTCTATTCGCACTCGATAGATTTTCGTTCCAAGGTACAGCTTCTTCAGAGGCCTTACTTACTATATTTTATCACATTTCAGAATACATGGTAATGGCAGGATGACAGAAAATTTATTCCGCTTGGTGGCGCTGCTGTAGATGGAGACATTTTGGTATGGATTTAATTTCCCGGTTAATTTTAATAAAGTCTAAAAATGGTTAATAATAATAATGATTATTATGGAAGTTGGACAGTAAACGAATTAAAGATCGAATTGAAAAAAGAAAACCAAAATGTGTGGAAAGAAAAATTGATATGACGAAAATTCGCATCCAACATTAAAAAATTGCCAGCAAACAAAAATGACAAGTCTTCATCTACATTAGCGGCATGGCAACACCAAGATGGCGCTAGTGCATCGGCATGTGGACGATTCATCAATCAGCCATTATATTATCCTGCCAATACCTTTTAGGTATAAACTATAAACCAATCCCTAAAGTTTCTCTGTATATATTATTTAAAAATATTACAACACAATCTTTGGTGAGTGTTTTCATCAAATAACATAAATCTCATTCAATTAGGACAGCGACAGGTTTGAATCCTAAAGTTTTATTGATATAATATAAATATATGAACCCTAGTGTAAGATTTTTTGAAATCCGTTTAGTAATGGTTGAGTTATAGGAAATGCCAAGCTCAATGCAATATGTGCTTTATCACGTACGACGTAAGGTTCGCGTACGTGGCGGATGACGTCATAAGGACCCCCAAAATAACAGCGTTCTAGCTCGTATAACTTCTCAGGTTTAAGAGATATCGTGAAAATTTCTTCACAGTTAATCATGTGGTGGCATAAGCTTTCTGATAAGCCACTAAACAAAAATCGTCGCTGATCCTCAGTCAACTTTAGCACAATTTGCTTGTTCAAAATAAGTACAATCTAGATTTAAAATACCAATTAAGGTGTCGGATAAGCTAATTAAAGCGAATTAAGTGCTTATATATTGACAGATCGTAAAACCGGTACTTATCCGATAATAAAGAACGTATATATTATTTATCTTTTTACAAATACAAAAATACAAGCAAATATATACATAAAAATCTTAATAATAAAATAAAATGCATCACTTTTTTAAATATTCAGTAGGTAGTTAAACTATTCATTTATTATGTTTATAAAAAATCATCCAGTGATGTTTTCTAAAATTGTCCCCAAAACCGAGTAAAAGTTCATACAATTGGACACACAAATTATTATAGATCATACTACTATACCAGTGGCTCTACCACGCTACCTTAAACTATTGGATATACTGCTCACAGTCAATGCAAGTGAAAGAGAGGAAACGATAGTCTACGGTAGCGTAAACAGTTTGCATCAATTTATGGTAAGGCCACTGGTAGAATATTGTGCGAAGGTAATTTTGAAGATTTCATCATAACAATGTGAGGTATTCAAAAATAGGTCATGCGTCTGTAAACCAAGAGCAGCAAGTCGTTTGGAGGCTGGATCCGTGAAGGATTATTGCTGCTATACCTATAGCACATAATATATAATAGTACTATGTAAACGTACAGAAGCCCATCCGTATTTGAGTGTCCTCGGACAATCAAATAATAAGCTACTCTCGCTGCACGGCAATAAAGTACAATTTCAAATTACACAGCGGTGCGTGCCTATTATTGTATGCACCTTCTCTTTCTGTCGCGTTAGTCGCGTAGCTCTGTCTCAACCAACACACGACATCCCTCGTGCGCTGGCTCGACTGAGTGAGTAAGCTAATATAAAGGTTTAAGCGCGGAGTGAGACTCCCTTGCCTTTAGGTCGAATATTGTGCGAAGGTAATCTAGAAGATTTCATTATAACAATGTGAGGTATTTAAAAATAGCTCATGCGTCTATGAACCTAGAGCAGCAAGTCGTTCGGAAGCTGGACACTGGACTGGAGCCGTGAAGGGTGACCGTGTCAGGGTGGTGAAGCATTCCTAGCTCTTTTTCTGCTTTCTGCTCTAACTCCACCCATCTGGAAGGACAAATAGAAAAAAACCGGTCAAGAGCGAGACGGACTTGCGCACCGAGGGTTCCGATATTATTTATTGCAGTTTTAGGTCAGCGCCATCTCTTGAGTACCTTGACCCATAGTGGAACTAATGTATTTTTCTGCTATGTAGAACAGTTTTAGGTCAGCGCTATCTCTTGACTGATAGAGGAACTAATGTAATATTTGTTGATGATTTCTGAAAAAGTTCGTTTCATTTTCGTTTTATTTTTCATGTTATCTTTACATGAACTTCTATGACATCGAATAATTCAGAGAAAATACTTCGGAGATAAAGGAGAGAGGGGTTAATGAATTCGCATTCTTTGGATTAAATTCATAAAGCAAAATAGATAAACGTTAAACTGTAGAAATGAATGTATTGTTTTAACACCCCTCTTTTGCATCGGGGGTTAGCAAACAAAAACACACAATGTAGTAGGTATTTTGTTAAAACTTTGGTGTATCTACCAAAGTCACGACCAAAGTACAAAAAAATCCATGCTACTACCATAGGTATTTATTGAGTTCACTGGATTCGAACAAGTAGGAAACCGCAACAGCCGTTATTGTTATTGAAGGACAAAATGTAAATGTACGAGGGGAGGTCAAAAAGTTCGCGGAATGAGAGGGAAGGAGATTGAAATTCTAAACCAAACTATTTTTCCTTTTCAATATATTCTCCATTAACTCTAATACATTTTTCTGATCTCTCAAATAATTTGTTTATACCATCGAAAAAAAATATTTGTCTTTGGTGTCGAAATAGGCCGAAATTGCGGACTGCAGTCGTCAAATGGTTTTCCACGCAGCTCTTTCTTCATTTTTGGAAATAAATAGTAGTCACTGGGTGCCAAGTCTGGTCTGTAGGGTGGGTGGTTCAATTGTTCGAAGCCGCATCGGTGAATGGCAGCCGTCGCAACATGGCACGTGTGAACGGGTGCATTGTCGTGCAGAAGGAGCACACCTTTTGACAGCTTTCCTCTTCTTTTTTCCTTGATGGCTACTTTTAGTCTTTCCAATAAAGAAGCGTAGTATTGTCCCATTATAGTCACACCACGTTCTTTATAATTTTTTTGACGATTTCCGGTGTAGTGACCTCAATTGGCCGTCCGGAGCGGGGGTCGTCTTCAATGGACTCTCTTCCTTGTTTGAAAAGACCATGCCACTTGTAAACCATGGTTTTACCAGGGGCAGAGTCCCCGTAAACCGCCAACAGCTCTTGAAAAATAATCTGAGCGGATTTTCTTTGCTTGGTAAGGAACTTAATAACGGCGCGGTGCTCAATTTTTTCCATACTGGCTGACATCTTCCCGATTTTGTTGTTTAAAGGTCGATAACTCAAAAGTTAATGACCCGATTAGGTTCAAACTTGGTATATATACTCTTAATGAGGTGCTTAACTAGTGACTACCTGCACGAGTAAATCTACCCCCGCCAACCCCTCCATTCCGCGAACTTATTGACCTCCCCTCGTAACAAATATTTACTTATCACAGTTATTAGTAGTATTAAGACTGACAGTACCGAGCATGGTTCATTCGGTCAGCCTGAATAAGACTATCCTTTATGCCACATAAATTTTATTATGGAATACTTTAGTTTAAGTAAATAGGGTTGCTAACTAAAGTGTTTAACTAATTGAGGGGATGTTTGAAAAAACAACCATAGTAAAAAAAATTGAAAATGAGATTTTGATGTCTATGGCTTACAAAATCCAAAATCGTTTTTTAGAAAAACAAGATGTGTCCAGAGATATTCAAGGAAATAAAAATTATTTTGAGGCTGACTCGTTTTCAGCCTAAGTCTTATTTAAACTTTGAGACTCGACCTAATGTGAAAAACATAATAATATCCGGAAACTAGCACTTAATACCTAGTCCCCATACTCCCCATCACCCATCTGCTGTTCAAGATAAACACATTTACTTGCCTATTACTTTGTACAATAAGGGGAACGCCCTCGATGACGTCATTGTCGATGACGCGATATAGATAGATCATGATTTTATATCGTCACACGTAAGGACTATTATCACAGAATATATAATTGTCCTAACGCTATTATGTCTCTTATCACTGCATTGAATAATACTGGCAAAAGAGATAAAACACGCTTACTAGGTACTTAGCTTGCACAGCCGTTCCAATAGAAGTTGGAAGACGCTTCAACTACGTTATTGTCATTTTTATGGATCATTCACACAGCTCAGTCACGTTTCAGTCACGTCAACGGTCAGTCAAATTTCAATACAAGTTTTGACAGTCACGTGACGTTGTCAGTTTAACCGCCTCTGTGGTTCGCCCACCCGTGTAAGACGCAGGGGTCCCGGATTCGATTCCCAGTAGGGGGGTACATTTTACTCGGTTTGGTTGGTGGTAGGGCTTACTTCAAGTCTAGCTAGCTACCACCATCTTACCTAAGTGTGCGTTTCGATTGCTCGGCCACAACAAGATTCTGAGAGTTGGACTTTATTAAGTCGTAGCAAAAAAATGTAGAATTCTAACGTTCAAAACCAAAAATTTGTAAAAGTAACTGTTCGGAAGTTATTGAGGTATAATCGTGGCCGAGCCGTTGAAACGCGGAGAACCGCGCGGCCACGCATTACTCCTAAACTAAACCTCTTAGAAATCTAATTCTTTTTGTAAATCACAGGCTTTATTTTGTAAAAAATGTAGATAGTACAAAAAACATGAAAGGCTTACTGTTTTGGTAAATACTGAACTTCAAAGTCGTGGCCGCGCCGTTGAAACGCGGAGAACCGCGCGGCCACGCATTACTCCTAAACTAAACCTCTTAGAAATCTAATTCTTTTTGTAAATCACAGGCTTTATTTTGTAAAAAATGTAGATAGTACAAAACAAAACGGCGCGGCCACGACTTTGAAGTTCAGTATTTACTAAAATAGTAAGCCTCTCAAGTTTTTTTTACTATCTACATTTTTTACAAAATAAAGCCTGTGATTTACAAAAAGAATTAGATTTCTAAGAGGTTTAGTTTAGGAGTAATGCGTGGCCGCGCGGTTCTCCGCGTTTCAACGGCGCGGCCACGACTTTGAAGTTCAGTATTTACCAAAACAGTAAGCCTTTCGTGTTTTTTGTACTATCTACATTTTTTACAAAATAAAGCCTGTGATTTACAAAAAGAATTAGATTTCTAAGAGGTTTAGTTTAGGAGTAATGCGTGGCCGCGCGGTTCTCCGCGTTTCAACGGCTCGGCCACGATTATACCTCAATAACTTCCGAACAGTTACTTTTACAAATTTTTGGTTTTGAACGTTAGAATTCTAAATTTTTTTGCTACGACTTAATAAAGTCCAACTCTCAGAATCTTGTTGTGGCCGAGCAATCGAAACGCACACCTTACCTAAGTCTGACGCCATAACAGCAATTTAATAATTGTTGTGTTCCGGCAGTTAGAGATAAGATAGCCAGTTCCCCAGTGCTGAGGATTCCGGGTGTAGTGCGCTTCCACCTTCGGCCTAATCGTCACTTAACATCAGGTGAGATGTGCAGTTATCATGAAAACTGTTTATTTTAATAATCTCTAACACGAATGGAATTTGGAAAGGCTTCATCTGAAATTGAAATATACAACATGTTACAAGCCCAAGCACTAACCAGTAGTGGATAAAAAAAAATTGACTGACCGTTGACGTGTCTGAGCTATGTGAATGATCCCTTAATCGGTATTTGGGTTATTTAGTGCCCACAATGCGCCGACTTATCTTTGACAAACAAGTACCTAAGTAATTAATACACCTCCGAAAGATTATGAAGATCGTATAAAGGATATTAAATACCTACGTTTTATTACCTTTGCACAGCCATTGAGAAGGCTTTGATGACTTTATTGTCGTTTTTGGCGAACGTATCGAAGGCTATTGTCTCGGTGCTCACAATGCGCCTTTTTGACAGACAGTATAGAGACAGACAGCTATTACTTAATATACTAAGCTCTCCTACATACTATGAAAAAGGATTAAACACGTTATACTACCTTTGCACAGCCATGGAGAAGGCTTCGACGACGTTATTGTCGTTCTTGGCCGACGTCTCGATGTAGGTCGCGATTTTATTGCCGTCACACCACTGCTTCAGCTGCTCGTGACTGACTTCCCTGTCTTTTGACGACACGTCGGACTGTTGAAGATTTTAATCGAATTATTATCGAATTTTTTATCACTTACATAGACCAGAATCAGCAACTTCATAACGTTCCAAGAAATATCGAACTAAAGCATATCTTTAACATACATTTTTTGGCAGACGAAATCATTTCTACTTTTTGAGATATATAACATGTTACAAAAATACACCTAATGCCGAATATGGTATATAGATAGTGGTATACAGCATGTTACAAAAATACCCCTAATGCCGAATATGGTATATAGAGACCATCAAACTGAACAACTTTTACTATGGGACCAACTCTGAAATCGCGAAAAAAAAATCATCTGTTTCATACATTTTGTTATTTTTGATTTTAATTTTTGTATGAAACAGCTGATTATTTTTTCGCGATTTCAGAGTTGGTATCATAGTAAAAGTTGTTCAGTTTGATGGTCCCTATTTACCATATTCGGCAATAAGGGTATTTTTGTAACATGTTGTATATTCATACATTTTGATATTTTCGATTTAAATTTTTGTATGTAACAGCTGATTTTGTCCCATAGTTAATGTTGATTAGTTTGATGGTCCCTATATACCATATTCGGCATTAGGGGTATTTTTGTAAGATGTTTTATAATATAATATTTATAAAATATAGCTAATTTGGTCAGTCTGGCTCTTTTAATTTCCTTATTTATCACCCCAGTAAAAGGTAGTAAAGTAATAGTAAGGTAGTAATAGTAATTCATGAGACAAAGTCGAACTGGAATTATTCTTAAGGAAATAATTATCTTGAAAATATATTAAAACAGGCTTTATTTTTAGTACCTAGTTGTATATAAGGATATTAAACAAACTCGAAGTTATCAGGGTATTTCCCTAAGTTTAAGTTGTCTTAAGGCGTCCTAAGTCCTAAGTGTAACGTGCCTACCTACTGTCATTTATTCTGTAGAATTTTTTGCTCGTAAACGTAGTCACACAACGTATTCGCGGAAAATGAGATTTGACGGTCGATTTGTCGTCATAAAACGAAGGTCAGTACCTGCCTTGTCAGTACCTATATCATTGGTCAGATTTTTGCAACAGTTTCCTGGTCGATCAGTGCATGGAATGTAGATTAATGAACTAATGTATGTGATGTTTTCAAATAAAAAAAATATATAATGAATGACGTGATTTTACATTTAGAACAATAATGAGATAGTTTTATAAAAATGGCATCTGTTCTGTTATCTGTCCCTGTTATAAAAAAACATGGAAAAAACGGACTGTAGTAGTTAGTCTGTGTACACAGGACATGTTGACCTTGAGACCGCCTTTATGCCCTATGTAATAAAAGCTGTTTTCGCAGTTTAACTGTATAACCTGACGTGCTGTCGTATGTACTTACCTGTACCCTTGTATGGAATTTGAATTTTTCCAAGGATATTTTCTTTTATGATATTTTTCATTATTCAGTAAGTACCTACCTACAGCTATTGAACGGCTCGCGTGTCATCGATTTTAACGCCATGTCAAGGTATAGATGATGTGATTAGTGCATCAGTAATTTACGCTTTTTCTAGCATAGTACAATACAACCTTGTAGTGTATTTAGGTAAAGTACCTACTCTAATTTCCAAAAATGTAATTTAGGTAGATAATTATTTAACCTATGGCACAGAATACACAATAATAAAATCGGACTACCTATGCGAAAAAAGAATCGCCAAACAACGGTACTAACATGATTGCATTTATTAAATTTAGATTTTTCGCATTCACAATGCTATTTTTATATTAAGATAAATAATATTACAAAAAATCGACTCACCCGTAGCACCTCAGACGGGACTCGAACCCGCACCCTTGGGATTCCAGCCCAATGCACTGACCAATTATGCTACCGAGTTGCTCGGTTTCGAGTCCCGTCTGAGGTGCTACGGGTGAGTCGGTTTTTTCTAGTATTTTTTCTAATATTATTTATCTTAAGATGGTTGTATCAAGTACCTACCTATACCCTAATAATAAAAACTGAATGGTGCATGACAATAATATCATACCTAGTCCTTTTAATAAAGTTCCATTAAGTGTACGAATATCTCTTGATAATCATTCTATACTTATTGATAAAAATTACGTGACTATTGCCAAGTTTAATTTAGGATTAGGTACTTTATCTGCGTTATTAACGGCATTACATAGCTAGAAAACTATTAAATATTATTTTAAGTTATTTCTCGTTTTCTCGTTTAGAATTTCGAATTTTCTTGTTTATATGTATAGTTTAAATTAAATGATTATGTTGGTATAGAGTAAGTGCAGTCTAATGATATATTATTGGCTAAGAGCATTTAAGATTATTGGTGAAGTCATCTTAGGTTAACAAGAGTTATTTCCCCGCTTATATAGCCTTGATGAAAATCATCTAATGTCCTAACCTCTATGAATCATACAAACAGGCCAATCTCTGTGCGGTTTCTGTTAAATGAGAGGGACTTTTCTGGGCTGGTTAATGCTTTTTCAAAATAGCCATTTGTAATATTTGAATGGGACTTTCCGGTACAACGTATTTATAATCTGTAAGCATCAAGTTCGAGTTCGAGGGTCCGATGCCGGTGGGGTAAACGATAACCCGCCTCCCCCAGCTTCCAGCTTTCAGGGGACTTGGGGAACTGGGTGAAATGGTTCCGATTAGGGAGACTGATCACCCGTCCGGCTTCGCTGGCGTCCCCCCTTCCAAATAATAATAATAATAATAATAAAGCATTAAGTTTAATAATGGAGCAAAAGAGAGAGTCTAATAGACTGCCTTGCGAAACGCCAATATCGTTGTAAACTATGATATAAGCTAAATAGGATCATTTCAAATTGAAAAGTATTTCCAAGAGTTTTCGATTACGTAAAGAACATTCTTAATTAATTTGGAAACTACATGGACAGTGAAATGCCATATTTTCTTTTATCGATCTATAGAATTGGAAAGGTTTGCTTATTTTACTGAAATGAATTAAAGAATAATATTCAGTCAGTACAATTAGGATTTCTTGTACAATTTGAAAACGTAATATTACTTTTAATTAACCACAAGGACAAAGATACCCTGTACTTTAATAACAGCGAAACCGCAAAACATACTCTGTCCTTTTAGGGGTATTGAGGTGTTGAGATCACCGACTCTACATTTCAAAATGCTTATAAGCTTTCTTTTAAATATACTATCAGTCCAAGTATAGAACTATGATCTTTATTCACTTTTATTGGAAGTGTCGAGACAATTTTTGGGTAATTGTTGGCGCTTGTTGACATGGAATACCTAAAATCTCTCAGACTAGCACGCCGACGAAATTCTAAATTCTGAATAGAGGCAAAGGAACTTTTGTCCTTCTAACGTTTCCTGAACGAGCTACTAAGTATCATCTATCAGTGACTCGGTAGCTCAGCGGTCAGAGCATTGAACCGGATATCAAAAGGTCGCGGGTTCGATTCCCGTCCGAGAACATGATCTGGTGCGAGTCGTATTTTTTCCAGTACATTATTTGGTATCATCTATCAAGTTTGGAAAGGTAAATCGATACAATTCTGTACGCTTATCAAACATTTATTAGGTGTTTGCTTGGCAAGCTAAAATGAAAACAGGAGAGATGTGAATGGCCATGTGCGTTTTGTTGGCCGACATCTAATTCTCAGAGAAATCATTTCCCTTTGTTTTAAGTCTGCTTCAGCTGGAAATACAGTTGCCATAAATATCTTGAGTTGGTTCAAATACCAATGATTTGATTGAAGAGCGACAACTTGGTGCAGCGGTAACGATCCTACATTCAAAGGTCCCGGGTCCGATTTCTGGTAGAGGCAGATTTTAGCGTGACGAGCACTTAAGCATAATTATTTATGTATTATATTTGTTATTTAATACCCATAGTATGTACAAACAAGCTCTGCTTAGTTTAGGATTTAATAATTGTTGCGAATTATCTCGAATGTCTAATCTTGACTTGAGCAGTTTCTTACCTTATTTCCAACGACCATGAAGGGGAATTTCTCGATTCCATTCTTGACTCCAGCATAGTGGAGGAACTCGTTGAGCCACATCTTAATGTTATTGAAGGAGCTTCTGTCATCGATGGCGTAGGCGAGTATGCAGACATCTGAACCTCGGTAGAACGGCGTTCTGAGAGACTTGAAACGTTCCTGTCCTGCTGTGTCCCATACCTAAGATGAGAAATAGAGCACTTTTACAAACAAAATGTAAACAGATAAAATTATAGAATGAATTAGGTAAGTTTAACAACCTCTGACTTTATGATTGCAATGATTTTGACTTAGCTTGGCTATTTGAGAAACTATGATCTCTATGTTTATTCGGACAGTAGGTAATGAAAAGATGATGCAGTAATCCGTCCCGAACTAATGATTGCAATGTTATTGCAATGCATGGTTGTCTGATTACGTTAATGGTTTGCTAAGGTTTAACGAACAAGGACTGTTCCGTAATCAATAACGAATATAATTTTATTATGGAACTGTTGACCTTCCAGCGCCCTTGGGTTTCAATCAGGTCGCAATAATTATTTTTTCAGCTATTAGTTCGTGATAAGCTATATACTAGGTGTTACAAAAGTACCCCTAATGCCGAATATGGTATATAGGGACCATCAAACTGAACAACTTTTACTATGGGACCAACTCTGAAATCGCGAAAAAAAAATTCAGCTGTTTCATACATTTTGATATTTTCGTAATTAATTTTTGTATGAAACAGCTGATTTTTTTTTCGCGATTTCAAAGTCGGTCCCATAGTAAAAGTTGTTCAGTTTGATGGTCCCTATATACCATATTCGGCATTAGGGGTACTTTTGTAACACCTTGTATAGCTGTATAAGTTACACAACTCTTAACAAAACCTACTAAGTACCAACCCATTTAGTTTTTCACGAAATTTGATTTGAGATTATTTATTCAGTGGTTTGAGTGAATTGCATAGCAAGAATCTAAATTGTAGATCCATTGTCAAATATGTTCTGATCTTTCACTGATTATTTTGAACAACCAATGTTTTCAGATATGGAATGCTTTCTTAAAATAAATGATTCATTAGCATTTCAAATATGTCCGGACTGGTCATCGAGGTAAAATGTACTTAATTCAGTGGGTACAGCACACATATTTTTCTTACTCCTTGATATTTATTATTACCTACTGACTTGCATCTTAGATTAAAACAAAAACTGGCGTTGATGAATGACTTCTCGTAATAGTGATTGACAGGGCTAGGCTAGATCTGACGGATCCAGCAACCGAGATTTCAATCGAACCGGGACGTGTGGCCAAAGCTACATACAATCTATTATACGGTCGTCGTAGGTCCGGTGATTTCGCCGGATCTAGACCCGTGTCCGTGGGCAAGGGCTCTTACGTCTGGCCACGCGATGTGGTGAACGGCGACGCGACGAGCGAATTCCTATTACCTACATGGCCGGCGTGTGATGCTGCGAATTGTCATGGACCAATTGTGAATAAACCGCTGCTGCACGGTGAGTGAGTCCAGCACATTACACCCATAATAATATGGTGAGAAGGTTTGGTGTTACCTATGTTTATTTTTTGGATTATTATTATTTTATCTTCAGAACCGATGCCACAATCTTTATTTTAACACGACCTATTGCAGTCATGGTTACTTTTTCATACTGATTATTGTACCTATTTATTTTTATGTAGGTATACAATACATTTTAAGGTAATAATAACAGACACAACTGATTAACTTTTAATAGCATTAAATTAGCTTTTAAAGGAAAAACAGTTAAAAGTTTAAAACATTATTTTTTGAACAATTTTATGTCATCTAAAGCAAGAGAGATATATTTCACAATTCTATCTAATTTAATTGCCTTATGATGTGGTAAAAACAATAATAAAATCCATTTACGTTTTTTTTTATCAAAACACTCAAAATAAGCTTTAGGTATATTTTCAAGTATTGTCATTTATTTAGCTCGAAACAACATGCATAGGTAGGTACTTATTTGCTGTTTCGAAGGTTCCAGTTAATTTTTAAATTAGGTAACTTACTTGACAAATCATTACATGGATAAACTTTTATAATTTACTATCTATAGATTGTGAAACAGGCACCAAATATGCATTTTGACTTTGAAAAATAATGGTTTGCTATTATCGCAAATAAGAGTCTGGTCATCGATTTTATTTAGTGACTTATCCAATAGCTTTTGGTACCACATGAGCAACTGTGAATAATTTTTCGTGATATATTATAACAGAAAAGTTATATGGTCTATAATATTATAGAAAACTGTTATTTTGACTCTTATAATGCAGAAGTTTCAGTGCGCTTGGCATTTCCTTCAAACCCTTATATACCTTAAAAACTACCCGCTTGATATTAAATAAACTAAAACAAGTGTATTGCTAGACATTTGGCTACATGGTCATAAAGTTTCAAGTTATTTAACAGACCCATTGGCCTTCTCCATTATAATGCCTCCTAAATCAACTGCAAACAACTGAATTTAACAGATAAGATAACAATGGAGTACTAGACATAGGTATAATAGACAAACATATGAAGGTCACACGGTAAACATATTATGATTATTTCCACCAAAAAGTAACTGACACCAGCAATACTTATATAGTATAGCATAAATTAGTAATAAAATATTAAATATTTATTTAAGTACTAATAAGCTAAAGCGTCTAGTAGAAGGCACAATATGTTACAATCTTATTGACGGCTCGGAACATCGTGCGAGATGTTGCACAGAATAAAATTTCAAAGTAAGTGTGTGAGAGAGACAAGTGATAGGGCACGGCTATGCATAGTGGCTAACTTCACAACCACGAATAGGGTTGAAATACACTATAAAAGGCTAAGATATCTAAAAAGATAATTTCAAACTCTTAAGTTTTACAATACATAATAACCACTGCATAACTTAATAACATTGGCACACAAATCTAAATATACCCTTGAACCATATTTATTTCTAAAAGTTACTTATGCATTGTAATGATAAAAAAAATATCTCTATTTTTTATATTTACCTGTAATGTGTACTCCTTTCCGTTGACTTCTATAGTCTTATTCATGAACTCCACGCCTATGGTGTGGAAGCTGTGGTCATCAAAGTGATTAGATATGAACCTGCTCATCAGGCAAGACTTGCCCACTCCTCCATCTCCTAGGATGACAATTTTTAACAGAGTATTCCTATTAGGTGCTCTGCCATATGCACGTTCACTATCCTCAACCATTATGCTAAGTAATCACCATTATAGTCCACAAAATGCTTCTTTTATTATTACAGCCTTGAAATTTAATGCAAAATAAGACTGATGTTTAATTAATGACTCATTTCTAAGGAGATTCGATTTAATAACACACAGAAACAACCTGCTAATCATCCAGTTAATTGAGCACTAATTGAAGTATTTTCGAATCACACTGTTTAGTAAAATAATTAATTAAAACTAATCTATTCATCCAAACCAAACAGCTGTTTCAATGAATTACAAACGTCAATTCACAGATGAGTATGCTCTATTGGTTCACAGACTAGACAACCACTACCAATAATTATAATATTAATCTATGGACTAGTCCTAAGACTAGCCCTCACCTCAAAAGAATTTTCTGAGGCCCTCACACAGCATCTGTTGGATTTGTTTTTTTGTTCGATTAGGTATACTTTTATGTAATAAATAGATTTGGTCCTCGATAAATAAAATAAAAATTGTTACGCCATCTATTAGAGATAATAGGCATTAAGTGAAACTTAGAAAACACAAAAATGTTAACCCAAAAACATATGGGGATTTTACAAAATAATCAAAAAACTGTGAGAAATGCATTTTATTTATTGACGTGAACATTTTAGAGTAAGTACTAAAAACAAAAGCGAATAATGCCTGAATTATAAACAATCCATGACAAACAGTGCCATCTAGCGTTTAGTAGCAAGTTTATTATAATGTGGTACTTGAGTAGAAATTGAATCGATATTTCACCGCTAGATGACCTTTTGCGCTGTAGCTGTAGCTCTTGTTTTGAAAGCGACAATCGCAAGCGTGATGTCACGTTCGTTCACTTCGCCTCGCCATCCACAGAACTTGTTCTCATCACAATACTGACTCGGCTCTACTCTAATATTATTTTATTCCGCTTTGTTTTGCGGAGGAGAGAGGACACGGTGTAACGATTGCTCGCATTAATTCGTGTATGTGTTTAATGTTTTTCTTGTTAGACATATTTTTGAGTGAATAAACTCTACATTTTATCAAAGAAGTGTTTTCAATAAGACTGGACTGTGTATTGTATGTGTTCGGTTTGCAAAAATATTAATTCATTTGCGCAATCGTTCGTGAGACTTGATGTCAATAAACTTGTCGGTGGTATTTTATGGGAAAGGTGTGCCTCATTTCTACCTGTACGCGACGGGTGGTTTGAACCGGGGATGGTGTTTGGGAAGTTGGCAGTGGCGCCCGAGTCGGTGGTGCCATGGTGTTGTAAAGAGCGAGGTGAGTGGCTTTAGGTGGCGTTTGGGGGCCGCGCAAGGCAGCGTCGGGGGGGCGGGGTACGCGGGGCGCGGTTCAGCGTGCATTCACCTCTGACCCGCGCGGGGCGAGCGGCGCCTCAAGGTCGGTGCGCCGCCTGAAGGTCGCTCGTCACGTGACACGAAGGGTGCTCAACCCCCTCCCTCGCGCCCGCACCCTCTCGTTTGTTTGGGTTGACAACCGCGTACACAAGTGTTTGATTAGATTACTGTTTGTTCATTTATTTCGATTTAAAAATGGGCTTGGCACATTATTGATCCTTTCATTTTTTTTAAACGGTCAATCATGCAGGACATGTTAGTTACTTTGTCATCCCTGCCATATGCATGATCTAGAAATTTTTGTATTTTATTAATTTTGAGATAATTGGTCAATTTAATAACATAATACCTATTTACATTAGATTGCCAATTCTGTTGCCAACTAGGTACCTACCTACATGATTTTCGCGAAGTTTTGTGTTTGTAAGTGCTAGATAAAATAAATAATTACCTAAAGACTTCACTTTACCTAGTACCTACCTACGTTTTTAGTACTATTATATTATATTCTGTGACTATAAGTAGGTAGTCAAAACATGATAAAAAAGTCTTATGCATTTTTTCATGATTTTTACTTAAAAAACATTACTGTTTACCATTTTCATAGTGTCCATAGAAAAACTAGACGTCTCATAATATTATCTACCTAATTGAGTGACAAAAAAAACACGAAAACTCCAGTTTTATTAGATATTTACCATTTCTATACTTTAGTCTTATATTACATTACATTAATGAAAGTATGTACCTTAATAGGTTAGGTATACAGTATAGAACTTTACTTCACTCTAAAACTTTTTTGAACAGAAATCAATGACAAAATGACAACTACATCAAAGATCAAAGTGACAGAGTTCTATACTGTATAAATATTTTTAAACGTGACTATACTTATACTGTAGAGTCTTTAGTTTAGTACCTAAAGTAAAGCCTAGGTATTTGCACTTACATAATGTGACTGAACCATTATTGATATTTCTACAGCGCTCCCACTGGTTATTGCAAAACTTTTATCGCAATTTCGCTAAGAAAGATCTAGTATCTCTACTCTACTGACTCATACGATATCAGACCCACTTTGATGATATTCGTCACCAATTATTTCTATTTAGCAAACTTTTTTTACAGCCTTGCAATTTCCAAAAACCAGTATAGAGCTTCATATCTGGTTCTTGCTTTAATTTTGTTCCCAAATTGTGACTTTTTTAACTTTTATAAGTTGGTTAACCAAGTGTTAGTATAGTTGTTAGAATAATTACAACCTAGCAAGAACGATAGTTCTCTACGAAGCGCACTGTCAAAAGTGAGGCAAATAAAACTGAGCCAAAATGGCTCAAGTGTCAGATTTTTCATGCGTTACTTAATCGTACTCTATAAGTAAAAAAGGTTATACCCTACTTTTAGGGGATTACCTACCTAGTTACTATTTTATTAGATTTTAGTTACGATTAGGTATCGTATGAAGGATATAAATCTGATAACTGAGCCAAAATGGTTCAGTTTTTGCATCTCTTTACATAAGTACAAGGACTTCTAGGTGTTATTATTCTAGTTAAAAAAATATAGTACAAGGACTTCTAGGTGTTATTATTCTAGTTAAAAAAATATAGTTACATTAAGGTTACAATCTGTCTGTTAAGGCCCCTATATACCTCAAGTGGCGCCCTCATTTTAATTAAATGTATTGCTCGCTAAGTACATAATGTATCGAAAATTCACATGTACAGATTGAAGCTAAGGTTCTATAGTTTATTTACAAACAATAACCTCAGTATAATATAGTTCATTGTAGTAGTAGTTCGCAAAAGTGCTAAAAGTGGCCACAGTTAAAAAAGTCTGGAACGGGCGGTAGGAAAATATAGACGATTCATAAGTGCTTAATTATTAAGTTTATTTGAATAAAGAATTTTGACTATTGACTATTGACTATTAAAATGAGGGCGCCACTTGACGTATATAGGGGCCTTAACATACATTGCGTCCTCGGATAGGAAATAACATTCACGAGTAATTAAACAAAGTCCGTTATCAAATTATTTATTATCTGTTTTATCTGCCGTTAATGTAAATTCATAATTAGAGGAAACCGGAACCCTTACAATGCCAATATCTTAGTAATATAATAATTGCTCGTAAAACGTGCCTCTCTTTTTTTTTTGTTTTGGTACCTAGTTGTAAATTCATGGAGTTACCTATAACGATAGAATGGTGGATAGATAATTAAAAACACGTTGATTTTCATACAAATGAGATAACTTTGAAACCTTGGTTCTCCGCCATGGATTGATCGAACTATGATTTGACGATGGCTATCTAGAGAGTGAATGGAGGAGATCCAGATCGCTATTCACACCCAACTGATCTGGTCAGTATTCTAAGAGCTGTAAGGATCAGATTCAGAGTTCTCAGTTTCAGGATTTCCATATATTTTAATGGTATTTTAGCGGCTTTTTTAGTTGGATGTGTATAGTGATCTGGATCTCCTCTATTCATTCCCTGGACAGCCATGATCAGATCACAGCTCGGTCAATCCTTGGCGGAGAACCAAGGCTTCAAAGTTGCCTCGTTTGTATGAAAGTTATTTGTTGTTTTTAACTAAAATAATATTGGTAATGCATGTTGACATTGGGTTTTTTATTAAATCAATTTCATTTTCTAAAACATCGTGCTTCTGACCTGTTAAATAAAAACAATCAAAGAGGCCCCTGAAAAAACGTTGGGAACCTTAGTCCTAGCCAGACCATATTTTTTTACTATATCTTGCTCAAAGCTAAGACGGATGGAATTGATTAATCCCTGAACCACTGCAGTAAATTGCCATTATTTTACAGTTAGGTACAGCTTTGATCACGGTGTTCATGGTATTGACTCTGCTGTGACGTCGGCATTTCAGCTCTACAAGTTCCTTCAACCCCAAGCGTTGATGCTACTAAAGAACAAGTGTTGTTCAATTCGCTAACCGCTAGTAAAACAACGCTAAACGCTATAACAAAAGGTAAAAAATATTACTTCAGCGGCTAAACATTATAACACACCATCACCGATAACCTACACAGCCATTATAGAAAGCCGCATCGAAATTAGTTTAGTAGTTTTTGAGAACTTTTCAAGTGCGACTTATCTGGTTGCTGCAGCGCCCCCTGGTGGTCGACCACCATGAAACATGCACAAGAACCTGCTCTGAAATGAAACCTTTTGAATGCAAAAAACCGCATCGAAATCGGCTCAGTAGTTTCCGAGGACAATAGTAACAGACAATCATACAAACACACACACAACCTCTAACCTCAAACGCACATACCGCCTCCATTCCGTTCCGTCCGTCGTGGGTAAAAAACAAATGCAAGGTCTGAAAATATTATTAGTAGAGGCGTTAAACTTTATTTAGGTATTTAAAATTAAAATTACTTTTTACTTGACGTTACTACAACAAAGGCTCTTTTTGTTCGATGCAAGAAAAGCTTTCATTGCGATTGGTTTCTCATCATTGTTGTGCCTACTTAAGTAGGTCCATCTAAATGTTTAAAAATATTAACTTCATAAAAATCGATTGTGATTTCAATAGTGCAATACCTAATGCCAAAAACCAAATATTTTGTTTGCTGGCCAATTAATGAAACTACAAATTTTTTGCTAACTATTTAAATTAATGGTACCTAGAGTACCTACCTACCTAGATAAAAAAAATAGTTTCCATATTTTATATTAATACTATAAAACGTAAAACTTAAGTGTTACATTTTGTTTTGAACCATGATCAGATAAAATATATGGCTACGTACTACCTCATACTCTTTGAATAGGTAGGTACTCAATTTCATATTCAATATTCATTTCGGATGCTTCCAAATAATTCTAACATTTCTAACAAATGATAAAGGTCGGAAATTAAGAAGTGCAAATTAAAATACGTGGTTGAGCACGAGTGTACTCTCACTACTTTCACGTTTAGGTGTGTGAGTGTGATGGCAGTGTGTGCGATGCGGCCGGTGACCTTGCTATCAGGCGGAAGCGCGCGGCCGCATGAGTCAGAGAGTACGTCTGCCGACGAGTCGAGGGAGCACAGACCTTCATGGTACCATCGTCTATTCCCTCCTATGTACTTCCATTCGGGTACCTACCTGTACTTGTGGATGAGTGCCTCCGGCTCCGTTATCTCAACTCTAGATTGATGAAGCTCCATTTGAATGACGACTTCTTTTGTTTATGTTCTCAATTTAAATATCGCGATGTAAGATCGCGCTCTTATTTTTTAATGAATAAAATTCAAGGTTTTATCTTCTTGTTTCAAAGCACATTACCTATAACCTTCATGGTTAAAAAATAATTATTAGTTTCTATACTTTATTTATACATGACGTTCAGATAAAACTGGCAGGTAGGTACCTAGATTAATATCATTGGGTAGATTAGTTTGTGCTCTGCTCACTGTCTCATGCACGATCACAATGTAGTTTTGCTAAAGCTTATCTGTTTAATTAGGTATTGTCTGTAGTGCTGTAGATAGGTACTTTATTGATAAAAAACTTTTTATAAAGCTAAAGAATTGAGATTAGTCATCATTATATTCTGAAAGCTCATAAGAAAAATACTCACTATTGTTATTGTAGGATCGAATCTGAGTCACATAGGTTTAAATATTGATGAGAAAACAAAAGAACTTTAAAATGTTTCACGCTACTAAATTAATTTTATTACCTATTCATCTGACTACCCATGCATGCTTCTCATTCATGTACCTATGTACCCAGACTGTTCGATGTTTTCTCCGGTCCCGTAGAACCGTAGGTACCTATACAAAAAAACAATCACATGTTTTTTGCTTTGCTTGGTGCGATGCTGTGATGCAGGTACTACTGATAAGATTTTCAAATCACAATTTTCAAGTTTAAGGCACTAGGTTAAGGTACTTATAATATAGGTACCTATGTAGTTATGTTGTGCAATTAAAACTTAATTTATTTAATAATTACCGACTGGTAGAGTCAAGTAGGCTAGCTCCATCCGTTCACGTCATCGCGACCCCGAGTTTCAACACCAAAAGTAAAAGGCTGATGGCCAAGCGGCAATACCTGCGCCTGCGACTTTTACTTCGCTTAGTTTTAAAGCTAATCTATTATATTATTTTTTAATTTGAGATGCTTCTTTGTACTAGATGAAATCTAGTAAGTAGTAGCATTAATGTAATCACTACAATTCAGTTAATTCCTATCAGCCTACCAACTCTTTCTCAAGAGACACATAAGCTGAATTTAATTATTAATATACAACATGTTACAAAAATACCCCTAATGCCGAATATAGTATCATCAAACTGATCAACTTTTACTATGGGACCAACTCTGAAATCGCGAAAAAAAAATTTGCTGTTTCATATACATTTTGACATTTTCGATTTTAATTTTTGTATGAAACAGCTGATTTTTTTTCGCGATTTCAGAGTTGGTCCCATAGTAAAAGTTGATCAGTTTGGTGGTCCCTATATACCATATTCGGCATTAGGGGTATTTTTGTAACATGTTGTATATAAAAATCTGCTTTCTCCCAGCCGAAAAGCCTTCGTGCAGATTAGTTTCTCAACAGGGCGGCCGCGTTCGAAATCAAATTCCGCGAAATCATCTCGGTCTGACTCACGCGCTCCGGAACAGGTTCGAACTTCAGAGGGTTGTGTGGTGGTCGTGTCCTGTATATAGGATTATAAAAATAATGATAATAGGCTTGGATTTTTTGGCAATCAGAAAAGAGATCGGTAGACTAATTCAAAAACTTGCAGAAGAAATCCGCAGAATTTCCTGCGCAAATGATGGTGTTTTTTTAGCGTTTAATATTATTTTTGTAAGTTTGGCCGGGAACATCAGTATTGGGTACTAGATACTACTAAAGTATGAAAAAGTAGGTATAGTAAGACTCATTTTTAGTGAAGTTTGCTTAAACGTTTGCGGTTTTCTCAGAAAGCTAACCATAATTATTTCGTGTGGCTTGAGTTACTCTACATTTTCATGCGTAGTGTTCATAAGGATAAGGACCATAAGGTACTTACATATTTAGGGACAATAAATATGTACCTAAGGTAGGTAGGTACTTACACAATAGGTTCAATAAATATGTAAGTACATACTTTATGGCACTTCCTTATGAATATTTCGCATCAAAATGTAGAGAACTCAAACCAATGTTACAAGTTATCGAAAGTAGAGCTTCTAAAATACAGAACATATAAAATGTACTTCCGAGCTTTAATTTCTATGAGACAAACATGAAGCTCAAATTCATACGAATTCAGTCCTAAATTTCAAGATGATACTAAGTTTTCACAACTTTTTTGTCTTATCAGAACTTGATCACACATTCCAAGTGAAATTTTTCCATTCATCCTTTGTCTTTTAAAAAGCTCTTATTGCCAACCCTGGTAAGGCGCCAACTCGCTTGTTTAAGCTTCGTCTACCTACTTCGTTGACTCACCGAACGAACAGTCAAATTCTTTCTGTGTATTGCATTTCAAATCATTGTCCTTGAATCAACAAAACATCAAATGAGCCATAGCTTATGTGACTCAATCCCATAGCTCTTTCATTCTTATGGCACAGACGAAAACTAAATTACCCGCACACAACACAACGAAAATATTTTCCACTAACTAACAAATCCGAGAAGAGAATAACTGCTAAATACTGAAAGTTTCAAATTGCACTAAATATTTGTAAAAGTTAAGAACGAAAATATTTTGTTAAGTTTCGGAAAAGCCTTTTCTGGACAGGAAGATAAGAAACTCGTCAACTTTTAACTAAAGTATTTATAGTCTCATAGCAAAGCTCTATCGCGTTATCAATATACAAATATATGTCACATCATACAATAATAGCAAAGCGTAAATGTAAATAAAATTCTACTTGTACCTATCTATGTAGGTACTCATCTAATAAACACAGCGCAGATTTCTTACCTTTCCAAAAAGCAATACTGCAAACTAAATCAGACATGTTATCGCACTACATAGCAATTTCCGGAGTTTTTTTTTAAACTTTGTTTGGCCAATAGAGTTGCTGTTATTTCGGCCCAGGAAAACTCTGACTGACGGTTTAACCGGTTCCTAGTAGATTGGCCGACTAGTTCACCACAGAAAGCTATTCTATAGGCACAGTTTTATAGGTATAATGATTTACAAAACCAACCCTTTTGTTTTAATTTTGATATAAGGTTATTATATCTCTTACCTATGTAAAATCGCTGCAATGCAATATGCAATAGATAGTGAGTTCTGCATGTAACAATAACTAATTACCTACGTACCTAGTGAGTATTTATTTTAAATCTGCAGAGTGAAAAACTGCAATAGTTTTAGTTAGAGCTGGGTCACGTCTCACGTGGCTGGGTGCTCAACTATTTTGTTGTCTATTGGGGTTGTACTCCAATTTATTTATCTATTATAAAAGAAGTACTTAAACCTTGTATAAATATTTTTCTCTTTCTGTTATGTTTAATAACTTTATCGCAACGCTTCTACTGAGTAACAAACGTAACCATTATTTGAACCTTTTTTGTCCATCGACGGGAGACATGGCTATATTTAGCTATTCTGCTAACGATTTTTATTAGATTATGAAACACGAAACTCGCAACATAATATTCTAACGACAAAGATGTCTTTGTAAGTACACATGTCTTAATCAATTTTAATCTGAAAATGTAGCGCACCTCAGAATGCGTTATACGAGTATATGTGCATATACGATTATTTACTCTTTTAAATTTGAAGAAAAACTAGTGTGTAGTAAACGCCTACCCACTGTTTCAGGGAATGTCTGAAAAAAAATTGAATTGGCTGAATATTTTTATTTTAACGGTAGGAATAATCTCCCTTATTAATAGAAATAAGTTTCAGAATTTTTGGTTGTCGTCTTCGCAAATGTACGGAAGTAACAGAATGGAGATGATTTCCTAATCACCACATATTAAAAAAAAGTCATTGACAGAAAATGTCTATGAAGAAATGTCAAAAGGAGATTTATTTCTACAAAAAAAAAAATATTCAGCCATTTAATTTTTTTCAGTAATTCAATAATTAGAATTATTTAATGAATCCATGCATTTAGTTGATCACGAATATCGATGCGAATTAAATATCAAAGATAGACTTCTATATTGTTTAAATAGTTACTACCTACGTAGGTACTTGGGTTACCAAAACCAATACCACAGAATACAATAATAGTAGGTACCAATACTTGAAATTTTACTCAATCACTTGTGTATTTATGTATTATATGATGTTAACATCTATTCTGTGACCCAAGTTCCACGCTTAATTATGATCAGTTGTTCGAAGTTGCTCAACCGAAGATAACTATCGTAATGATGATTTGATAAGCTTAACTTGCATCTTATCATCACACCCGTCTCGGCTTCAATCCGTGCAGTTCCTGAGAAATGTCAACCGGCGCGGAATGCGGCAGCAGCGACCCATATACCGCCCCCCTCCCCTGTCACCCAGTGGTGGGTGGGTACCGGTCCTGCGTGGCCCCGATGCGATTCCGTGTTTCGAAACCTCTCGCAAGCTTACCATGAGCTCAGTCAGAGCGGTAACGTGAAAACGGGATGGTGCTATACGATGTGTGTAGCGGCACCTTTCTTTTACAACTGCAATAAATACATAAGAGCTCATGGTATGACTATGAGCCCAGTAGGTGCAAGTGCAGACTCTTCGGAGGTGCATGTTAAAACCTCCGTGGTACTACGACTCCTAATTCTATAAGCTTCTAGCAAATATACGCATAACGCATACGATACGATCTCCTATAAATGATGCACGAAAAATCTTCCATGCCTAGTACTAGTCTCGCGTACCTAGTAATCTACATTAATTTGCTTCCGGCTAACAGATTTATGACCTCAGTTAAAAATAAATGAAAATACAGCGATCAGCAATTCCGTTTTTTCATAACTTTCTTAAAACGCAGGAGTTAGAATTCGAAATCAGTGACTCAAAAGCGATCGAAGCTCAAAAGCTATTTATGGGAGTCATAGTGGAAATAAAAACCGATAGTTGAAGTATCTTTGTCACTAAATTGTGCTTAGCGCTACTTACTTACATTGGTCAGTTCAGTAAAACAACTTTATTTTCAGACAAGATAACGGACCACCGAAGTATGCAAACTATTTCCACTCTCCGCCTTTTAATGTCCAAGGTTGGCGCAAATCTTATGATAATGATTCATGCGGGCCGATCGAGTAGGTACCTACCTACCTGTCCATTAAATATTTTGTCCCATTACAGATACGATCGGACAGAATTTATGGGAGCGGCATGTAACAACTGGTGGACTGCGTTATCAAATGTTTTTGTCGAGAAACAAGCAATTTTAAATCGAGTAGGTAGCGTTATCTATCGTTTTATGAAATTATATGAAATGTCGTTTCTTAGTTCTTACCTAAGACGAAGTAAGGTAATAGCTGGTTTGATGCTGTCACTTTTATTTCTGAAAGGAAGAGAGAGCAAGCACCATGTTTAAGTAAACCAAACCTAATCCTACTTAATAGTCCACAGTTTTAGGATAAGGTGGTTTTACTTTTAGTTAGACTAAAGTTGTGTCACGGAATATCCATGAAAAATCTGAAACTATTTTTCCAAAAAAATTCGAATATCATTGGAAAACTTTTATTTGATATATGTTGTATGTTTTTGCCAAATAAATATGTTTCGATATGCACATTCCTTGTCATCATTTTGTGCATAGCAAAAAGCAGCTCTTGTAGGCGACGTGCAAATCCATGCAATTACATTTCTTGCGGACGAAGCCAAGGTGTTCAACATTTACATTTCGACGACATTACTGAAGCATTAGCTGTGTATGACGTTATGCAAAAACTTACAGCGAATTGTTGTGCATACCGGACGCTAGTAAGCCTGCTTGTATTAAAATTACTACGCAGCAATTCATTCGAAGTACAGCACGTACAGTCAAGTCTAAAAATATGTATACAGTTTAGAACTTTGTCACTCTGAAAGCTATTACTTTTTCGAATAGAAATCAATGTTAAATGACAACTACATCAAAGTGATAGAATTCTAAGCTGTATACATTTTTTGGACGTGACTGTACCTACGTTACTTGTAGCAACATACGTGTATCAAATAAAGTATTGATTCTGTTCAAAAACGGTTTTTGCGTTTCGGGAAATAGCAAACTGCGTTGCCTGATTATCGGAACTAATAGGATAGAACAATATTGATTGATATTGAAGAAAAAATTCTGGGTTCACGGAGTATCGTTACAACACGGGCGTTTGCAGAGCAAGAGCGTTTCTTTAAATAAAAAAAACTCGTGCAAAAGTTACCTAAGAAATTACAGTATTTTCAGGATTACTCGAAAACTACTAAACTGATTTAAAATTTTCCAACTAGGGGAAAAAATGCGACCAACTAGGGAACAAACCTGATCAAGTAACGTTTGAATCATGTCAATCGGCTCAGCCGTTTTTGAGTAATCAGTGGACATGCATAAAAAAAAACAAATAATCAGACGAACATAGACCCTCCTCCTTTTTTGAAGTCGGTTAATAACTATCTTGCATAAGGAAATTCAGCTTGTAGGTACTACAACCACGATATTTTTGTTATTAGGAAGTTAATTTTACATTAACAATACATTTTTGAAAGGAAATAAAACACTGCAATAGCCGAGTTCCAGCTGTTTATAATTAAATAAAATTTTGTGAAACAGCAGTAATTTTTATCGCGATATCAGAACTTTCAGTTTTCATAGAAAAAAATACGTTGTGTACGCGCCGAAAACAGATGCATAAAAAAGAAAAAATATAGCAACAGCGATCTTGTTCCGAGTATCCATTAAACTACTGAAGGTAGTAATAGTAATTCATATAATTTCATAGTCACTAATTGGCAGTGTAATGAAGTCTTAATACGAACAAAAGATTATGTTGTATTTGTTCTTGCTCATTAAACAGAAAATCGTCAATCAACTGTTGGTAATGACAAGGTTTACGAAATAGGCCTTTATGATTCGAGTCGTGCAAGTTTGGTGCAGTGCAATCGAGCTTTCTTAACCGACAGACTTTACAGGGTTGGCGTTTTCCTCACGTTTTGTTCTTGGTATCAATGATTTTGTTCCTTTCATGTGCATTCTGTACAACATGTTACAAAAATACCCCTAATGCCGAAAAAATCAGCTGCTGCAAACTGAACAACTTTTACTATGGGACCAACGCACAAATCGCGAAAAAAATCTGCTGTTTCATACATTTTGATATTCGCGATTTTAATTTTTGTATGAAACAGCTGTTTTATTTTTCGCGATTTCAGAGTTGGTTTCATAGTAAAAGTTGTTGAGTTTGATGGTCCCTATATGTATACCATATTCGGCATGTTACAAAAATACCTAATAAATAATAAATAATTATGTAGTTCCTCCGAGTAGGTATACTATTTTTTTAATGACTCATGTTTCTGAAAAGTTGATTATCGTCAGTTGTTTTTCAAGGCCATGATCATCATGATATTTAGCTTTCCTGTTTGAGTCCTAATAGGTTAGCGGATTAATTTGAAATTCCTTAAACATCAATAGTAATGACAAGCCACCCTTGTGTAAATTCAACTGAGTTCAACAGTGTTATTAGCAAAGTAAATTTAATCTCAAAATGACATTTAACTTCCGAAGTATATCGACTATCATTAATATTTTACTAAAGTGTGTCCTCAGAACTAAATTAATTTGGCTTCTCGTCGCAAACAACCGTTATATTGTACAAGTCGTTAGTTTCCAGCCCTATTCAAGTCTAGACATTTGCTATTTATGGTTCAACCAGTTCATTAGCAACTTGTCTATGACACAAGCCTCTCTAACTAATTAAAATGATTTTCTGTTACTTGTGGTATGGCATTGTTACTATTGCACTTTTGGTGGTGTAACATAGAGCTTAGTCATAATTATTGTTATAATTACCTTATCGGATCAAAAATATTGTCAACATCATCATCTATCAAAAATATAGTGTCACTTAATAATATGATTAAAAACCATAGAATGAGCGCAGCGAAAATCTTTCTAAGTCTATGTTAAAAACTTACTTAGTGACATCTATTATAAGGTTAAGAATAGAAGCTATTCTCTTTGGCCTACGTACTTTTGAAAAAAGATCTTCCTACTAAAAACTGTTAAGAGTTTTTGGCGCCATTTTGTCGAGTTTGGTTTGGTGTCTATTTAAATTATTTTCAAATTGATTCATAGTGGATATTGTGTCTTAAAATTGGTGCAGTTATATGGTACAAGTGTCTACGCAACTGAACAATATGTGGGATAATTGAAATAGGCGCGATCTTGGTTGTGTGAAGCTGAGACTTTTATTGAAGTGGTAGCTTCCTCGGCAGAACTAACCGAACGAACTGTCTTGATATACTTGGTGCCAAATGCTCCAAGCAGCATTGGAATGCGATGCACCCGCATTCTACTGAAAAATTAAACAATATCTACCACTAAACTATTTAACACTTGACACTGGCAAAAATTACTTCCAAGAGGAAAGCAGATTGCCAAAACAAAAAAAGAAGAAAGAAACTGTTACAAAACGAAAAAAATAACGGTAACCTCTAATGTGGCTACAGGTGTCTTTATTTGGTTTAATGCTGTTTCTTTGAAATAATTAAAGTGCGCTACCTACAAGTGCTACAACCTCACATCACACAGCAATTAGAACTGTAAAACTGTTCTAAGCATGTCCTCGCCTTCTCTTTTGGTCGGTCAATTAGCTATTTCGCCTTGATTACCGTCATTCTTCGTAGGTAGGTACTTCATTTGACCGTTGTCTATATTTTGATCTGTTTTTAGGGTTCCGTAGTCCGTACCCAAAGGGCCAAACGGAGCCCTAGTGCTGTCACTCATGTATTTCTCTTGCGCTTCTTTGTAGAGCTCAAAATCATCAGAAAAAAATTGAGGTTCAGTGTACCTTCTGTGTGCGAATTTAGTATTTTGTTATTTCTTATTATTATTGTATTAATTAATTATTGGGTCAAGGCATCGTTAGTGCTTCGTGTTTCGATCAGCTTGTTTTAAATTTGCCCTTTGCCATTTAACATCATAATCAGCCATTCTAATCTAATGTCCCCAATGCTGGGACATTGGCTACCCTTATAGATGGATAAGAAGGATGGACCACATAACCCACCTCATCAAATCTAAAGCCACTCACTAGACCCATATAAATATTATTAATAATATTTAATGAATAGACCTACCTAGCTTCGCAATGGCTGCCAAATTCGGCTTTGATATTGGTTGATCAAAATTTAAAATTAGATTAGATTTAGATAGGTACCTATACAAGTTTAGTTTTCAGAACTTTGCGTATAGTTATGATAAAACGTCATTTATGTATCACGAAGTTAAAATAAAATACCTATTTCATTAAGTAAACGTTTTCAACCTTGAAGAATAAAACAGGTGGATACATTCGACAGGTCGTGCGTTGCAACACCCAAATCTTGCCAAGTCACGATATGACCTATCGAAAAGATGTTAAGATTCACTTTTGTTTGGCAAATGCCATGATTTCAACGTTGTGCACTGTATTATAATTGCTAACTATAACACATTTATGAGGCCTTACTTTGAATTTATACGGTTTAGTCAGCTGCTGTCTCGACGGCCCGACTGAACAAATAATCCTTCTGTAACAAACTAAATTACGTATTTGGGAAGTAATAAAAAGAAAAGTACTAGTAGCTTAGAGATAAAATTAATTATCAATTAAGGGGCTGACATGAGCCAACTAGCGCCGCCAGTCGATTTTATTTTATATATTCTAAATAAGCCCAATTTCTTAAAAAAGGAATCAGTCAAGGTTTTGTTAATAACGTCTAATATTTATTGAATAACTGATATTTTGGCTTAAGAATAAAAAAATTGAACAGATTTTGTAAATAAGTTTCAGATTTGATATTCAGAAACATATTATTATAACATTCATAAGAATCGTTTTCAAAACCTGTGAAACTCGCCCTGAATCTTTTAAAATAGACAAATAGTACATAAGTAACCGAGTTATTGTATTAAAAATCTCAAACTTTGTGCAAATTATGTCATTGTGTTAAAGGTTAAATTATAGTTCATCATCTCCAATAAAGCCTTGGTTCTATTTAATTATAAAAAGGTTCTTTGATCAATCAGACTAGATCCTTATTAAAATTGTTTTTAGTACTCTTTAACTTGGAAGTAGTCGAGTATTATTAATACCACTAAGCTTTCCTCAACAATTAATTATTTTTTCTGGATCTCTTGGAAGTCAAGAATCTGAAGTTGCTATGTTTAGGCACAATGAACATAGTGTATGAAATGTCATGAAAAGAACAAGTATCTTTTCTTCTTAAACGAACGACTTAAAGGAGGTTATCCTTTCATTGCCCGTTCCTTGGCTGGTATGACGAGGTTTCTTTGTTCCCTGATAGTCGTAGTACGTCTGGGAGTAATAACCTCGTCTATTTCAGTGCCGCGTGGGTAACAGGGTGCGTCGACTCTAGGGGAACCACGACAGTGACCTCTGTGGCACTCATCAGTGTCAAGGACATAGAAATTGACACGTCATCGTCAGGCTTTAATGGCTAACTGTATTCACAATTTGTGATCTCGTGGAACTTTTGTTTGGCTTTATAATCTAGTGTTTGTTGGATTTACTGATGTGCTGTTTCATTGCACATTCGACGCCAATGATTAGAACTGTAGATTATTAAAAATCATTCAGCTTCCACGAACCCTTTAAGAGAATCCTTGAGATTTATTCAAAAGTTAATCAAACTTTAACGTAGGTGCCTATCGTTTGCACTGCACCTGCCATTTGCTATCAGTATGATCACAATGCACAGTACAATATTTACGTCACTTACCTACCTAGATAGTGCTGTGACCTTAAGATAATTATCGGTCGACGCCTCGTCTCACGCAAGAACCTTATTGATAAGTTTTAATAATAACGCAAGGACACCAGACTTGATAGGACAATTTTCCTTCTTTCAATTTAGTAAGCGCTGGGATTAGTAAATGACAAAATCGACTTATATTCATATCGAATCGAATTAGAATTTTATCGATAAGTTGATAGTAGTGTGTGTAATTGAAGGTCGAACAACGAAAGTACGATGAACAATTGTGTGATAAACTGATATTGCGTGATGCACAGCAGGTAAACTAATTTTCAAAGTATGGTTAGTGGTGATTCATAAGGTTTAGCACACTTTACTGCCGCAGTACGTTTTGATTGACATATCCCAGCTTAAGTGCATCTCTTGGCAGATTATGTTTTCAACGAATGATTGCATAATAAGGATTTAAAGCGTCTTAAGGAACTGAAAGAACATTTCAATGCACACAAACAAATCATTTAGGTGCCAGCCAATTTTCAAAAAGAGAAGATAGGTAGGTAGGTATGTTCAATCATTAAGGCAATTTGATCGTAAAGTATTTTTTTTTCTAAGTAAATTGCCCAATGTGAATGTTCTGGTTTAGCAGTAAGTTCACATTGTAAATAAATAAATATTGATGTATAGAAGGTCGTAAGTACCTACTATAAATATTGTTTTCATTTCATTCATCTTGATTCTTAAACAACGAAAAATAAGCAGCAAAACGAAATAAATGGACAACATTATTCAAAGAAAATTGCAGGGGATCAAATAAGATATTTCCACAAAGATATTCCTAAAATGTACAGACAATGCTCTCGTCTGGCGTATCGTATAAATGACCGCTCGGCCTTGTCTAGGCCACGATGACGCCATCTTGCGTGCGGATGAACTCCTTTTATTAAGACACCGAATTTATATTTATCTCGCTCTTACACGCCCGCTCAAAGCCGGAAAGAAAGAAATAGATAAATGAACTTGATTTAAATTTAGAACGCTATAAACACCGCCACCATGATTGAATGATTTAAGTTTAAGGATTGATTTTGCTGGTGGCTATAGTTTAACGTGCAAATTGTTGCATAGCTTTAACACCTATAGGTATCCTATAGTGATAAATACAAACAGTCCTTTGCAAATTGCAATGCTATGTGTCGTTGCCAAGGCAACTGCAGTATGCTTGATAGTAAAATAACTGGGAGCAATGTCTGGGACCCTGGGCTAAGGGAGTTTATTGGATGCTAATTGGTCTGCCAGACGCTTAGTTTTCGTCTGTCTAGTCCTTTTATTATTGTTTTATTTACAAATTCATCCACTCTATCTAATAGTTAGAGGTACTAGGTAGATTAGATAACACAGTAGATGTTAGTGAGCTTACGTATCCCTTTCCATTTTAACTTTAATGTTATTTTTTGTTTAACGTTAATGTTTTCCATTTAATTGAAATTACCATAAAGTATCAAATTGATTATAATAAGACTTAATTCACAGTACCTAAAGGAGAACAATGATTTTTATTGATGTCTCAAAACATACTGTAAAACGCATTCGATTATGTAACATACCAGAGTTGCGCATTCTCATATTAAAAGCTTGTGTATTGTTTCTTTTGTGTGAATATAAAGGATTGGTTTTATTTTACTTCGGTTCGGTTAAAGTATTGGGAGCGGCCATTTCTGCGCGAAAGGCGAAATGCTCGCGGGGCCGGCCGCAACAACCGGCTCTGTGAAGGCCGCGCACCTCCCCCCTTCTCTTCCACTGCGCTTGCGATTGAGCTTAAACTTATCGATAAAGTTATTCTTAGAACACAAACGTCCAACTGCCTATAGTTAATGGTTATAAAAACATATTCTGAAATTTCCAATAAAAAATATAATCGGCATATAATACATTTCCCAGTTTAGATTATACAATTTGTAAAAACCATGCCTTAATAAAAATTCACACTGAATATTCATACCATTAAAGAGTTTAGTCAATTTTAATTGAACACCAAAAACAGCGACTCATTCAATACGCGTTGCTGACGCAGTACCTACGTTTTATCTCGGTGCTTCGCCCTCGTTGTAAACATAATGCCAATGACACGAGGTCGGCGGGCACGCATATCGATAATAATACTTGGCCGGTATCGCGCAGCACTAGTTTCGATCGCAAGGCCGCGGCGCGACGCGTCTCGTCGTCGTCGGTGCGTGTACGTACGTACACAAACACGAACGGTTTCGAAACGACATTCATTCAAAATTGAGTCGCGTGAGAAGTTGCCGGGCGGTTCTTTTTCCTTTTTTTTAGTTTACCATTTTGTTATTTTTAATGAGATGTGATAACTTTAGTTTATGTAGGTACAATTTTCTTTTGTTATTTTTTTCAATCAAACATTGAGCGATTGCGAGTTGTAAAAATATTTATTTATTAACAACAGCATGATAGTTTGTTCTTATTGGGGATAGATTGGGGATAATCTTCTTTAAGTTGTAAACAATAAAATGTGCATAATTCAAATTGATTTAATTGTTTTTGTTTTGTTTCAGATTAACCAAGATGTTCCAGTCATCAACAGGCAGTAATCAGCACTGGTATTTTGGACCAAAGACTTTGCCTACATGTCTTAAAACGATAACATGTAAATCCAGCGTCCACGCTGCAAGACTGACTTCCCCACATGCCTTAATAATGAGCAGCGACGCGAGATGATGATGAGAAACTTAGAGATATAAAAAATATTTTTTAAATTCGGACTATTTTTGGAAGATTTTTTATTAGACAAATGTGAATGGTGCTTTATAGTGTGGTGTTGTGAATGCGTCGATAGCTTGTCGATAGTTTGTGATGTGGTGGTGATGAACGCGATGTCGAACGAGGGTGAACCGGTGAAAGTGGAAGGGGTTCACGTTTCTGTCACCACTATCAGCATGTCGGGACCGGAGACCAATAACGGTGAGTAATCTTAAATTATGGTTTTGTCAATAACAATGTATTCCATCCATAGACAAACAAAGTTACGTCTAACTACATCAAAGCGATTATTTTTAGAATTTTTGTCTGTCTGTCTGTCTGTATGTTTGGACGCCCATCACGCAAAAACTACTGCTCAAAATTAGATGCGGTTTTCAGAATTGTATTTCTGAAAGTGTAGCTTAAAATCTGCTGCATGTTTTATCTTGGTACGCCAACTAGAACAAAGTCCACGCGGACGAAGTCGCGGGCGGCCGTTAGTCACAAAGTAAAAATATATGAAATGTCGTTCATGACTTTAGCTAGTGGGAGATGAGGTCTATAATTATGTAATTTCTATAATTATGTCAACATATAATAATGTTATTTATAATGCTACTAATAAAGTTGTGGATATGTTGTATGAGAAGTGGATGATAATAATATGTACTTATGGTCTTTATAGCAATAAAAAATAAATAAGTAACTAATTAAAAAAAAAATCGACTGCCCTGTCAAAATAGAACTTAAAAGTTAAATAACAAGTTTTATTCAAAGAGGTCTCGGACTGCGCAATGACACAAAATTATTATTTAACTTTTTAATTTGTTTTTGGCAAGGCAGGTGCTTTTTTAATTACTTATTTGTTTTTATTTAATTTTAGAATGTACTTCTCAAGACCTTACATTTGAAACCCATATTGATATAATTGAAGAAAAAAATGATTTTCATATTACAAAATGTCGTCATGCAGCCGACATCTATAGACATTTTACTAAAAATACTAATTTTACTAAACTTACCACAGCCGGTGTCACTCGAGGTGTATCCTTACAGGATTCTAACAATACTTACATCACACCAAATCTGTTCAGGTATTTAGAAGTTATGGTGGAATAAAGAAACCCACATACTTACATACAAACAAACGTGAACCCTGATAACAATACACTCTTCTTTTTTGGGCAGTCGTGTAAAAAATAGGCATGTTGATAGTGCAAGGCCGTTGACCCAGCGCCATGGTATCAATGGACTCTGAACGGAAATTATTCTTTCCTCGTCTCGTTTTTGTGTACTTGTTCCGTAACTGATTAAACATTTTAACTTAATTAAAAAAAAAATATGGAACAAAAACTGGAGGTTTTGTCACCTTTCCTTTGACTGGAACACAGAAATCTTGCTTTGGATGGGTCAATGAAAAAATTAAATTGTTTCACAATCCTTAAATAACTAAAAAACTGTCGATACTTTCGATATGACAATATCAAGACTATAGCCAGCTTAACGTATGGTTTCAACCGTTAGGATCCATCATAATTTAGGATAGATACTTAATCATAATATTAGTCATAAGTGCGTTATTATTATGAGTCTATTTCTGGCCAATAACAGCCACATACCATAATACCTAGCTGCTAATAACCTCTTGGCCCCCAACATCGATACCTACTCTTATTTTCTTATCCTACGATTTTGTTTTGAACGCAAGGTGCCAGTCTGAAGCAAAACGGTCTGTACTGTACTATACCACTGTATTGATGATTGTTTTTAATAATAACAATTTATTTTCCAGTTAAATTCTCGTACAGTTCGAGTGGAGTCCGCATCAGCGTGTCTTCGGATCCTCACGATGAGGATTCCACAGACGCGGAGATCTCCAAGATAGACTTCACACAACACCAAAACGAGGTTTGTTCTTTAATAGCCTGTAATATTGGAGACACTGTTAATTTGTAATAAGTCTTAATACTCGTACAACCAAGAGCCACTAACAGCAGTTCTTTAAAAAATAATTTTTAACAAGTAAGTAGTTATTATAAAGGCCTGCGCAAACCAAGCAGTTCTCAAGCTTTACAATTTTTCGTCCGCCATCATAATCTTAGTTAGTTAGCATTTCTATTTTGCAGTAGGATTCTCAATTCTACTACTTTTCAGGTGAGCATGCGAAATAAGAAAAAGCGGCCATCTAGCGGAGCACAGTATGAATCACAGCCGAACGACCGCGAGAGGCCGATGTCTTGGGAGGGGGAGCTGTCCGACTCCGAGATGGTGATAGACACGAGTGTGAACAATGGTAAGCATCAATGAATAGTCAACCAAGATGCCTATTCCACTGTACAACCAGTAATGTACTTGTATACTTAGTTGTTCTATCGCGAAGTCCGATGAATTAAACGTGTTTCAACTTTATGGCAAAGAGATAAGGGCGTCGACGGCGAATTTCGTGAGATAAAACAACTACTTATACATACACACACCAGCTCAAAATTAAGCATGGGTACAAAGAACTGACTGCCGTACTCAGAGAAGTCAATTAGGTTTAATGCTTCATTAAAATTGGTTCTCTCTTTCTTTTCCATAGTGATAGTATAAGACGACACGATACTTAATGAAGCATTCAACTTAATTGATGTCTCTGAGTACGGCAGTGAAAGTCATATAGTCATATCATCCGCCCCCGACTTCGTCTGCGTGGGCAGTTGTTTTTCTATCCCTCGCGAACAGTGCGTTTTTGGATGAAACCTACCCTATGTTACCCTATATCTTTTTCCGTACCCCTAAAAACGTGTATGCCAAATTTCATGATGATCGATTAAGTAGTTAAGGCGTGAAAGCGTATAGGTGATGCCCGCACGAGTCATGGTGAGAGAAATTTAAGGGGGATTAGGTACTGCACATGTTTGCTGTAGCCCCACACCACGTCTCCCGCCAATGAGACCCAAAAATTACTTCTGCGCATTAACTGTCACCGCTCACGATCCGTGCCGAGGCTTGCAACAAACAAACTTACTTTCTCATTTACAATATAGTAATAATGATACTCAATTATAAGAAATTAATGATAAATACACGAAATGCTGTTACTTTATGAGAGCTTATACAACGTGTTACAAAAGTACCTCTAATGCCGAATATGGCAGATAGGGACCATCAAACTGAACAACTTTTACTATGGGACCAACTCTGAAATCGCGAAAAAAAACAGCTGTTTCATACAAAAATTAATTACGAAAATATCAAAATGTATGAAACAGCTGAATATTTCTCGCAATTTCAGAGTTGGTCTCATAGTAAAAGTTATTCAGTTTGATGGTCCCTATCTACAATATTCGGCATTAGAGGTATTTTTGTAACACGTTGTATAAAACGTCAAGCGAGAGAGTTGCCTACAATATATTATGAGTAGGTTAGATAGTTATATCAAATCAATCATAAAATATTATTGTTAATATGTATTTTTTTATCTCTTCCGGTACGATATATGTATTTAGATACCTAAATATTTAGTAATTTTCATATCGCGTGCAGATTTGTATATCTTGCATGAGTGCACGTTGATAAAAACTCGCTGATAAAATGCCTCATGAAATCCCCTAGATTCGTTTGTTGTTTTAAAGTTGTAGCCACTGAGCGACGTAGTATTAGCGCCATTAATTTACAAGCAGTTGTTATTTAATCATAAAAGCAAAATATGTGTGGTTTTGGACCAAGGATTAGTTATAGATAAAAAAGTTGTTTAGAATTAAAGCTTTTAATAGGTCAATGTGAATGGTGCTTTATAGGCAAGTTATAGTATAGTGCTGTGTATGAGTCGATATTTTGTCGATACATTTTGATGAGCCAGATTTGCAGTGTTTTTCATATACACTTCTAAGAGTTTCGCGCGTACAGTTCATTAGAAATAAAACACGTTTTACTTTTCACTTTTTGTGGTTTTAGAATTATTTAGTTTGTATTTATTGGTTTTTAGAAATCCCGACGTTTCGACACTTTTCCAGGGTCCCGTCCTCCCGTGACCACGGCCCCTGTTGTGTGAAAAAAAGGGTTTTATTTCTAATTGCAGTGTTTTTGTTTATTTTATTTAAGAATCAAAGTGTTGTTATAACATTGTTGTTACAGATGAGAACAGCAGCTCACTGGACTTGCAGTCGTCGAGGGACTCCATTGACACCCTCCGCAACGTGACCATCAAGACAGAGCCGGTCAAGGGTGAACCGTTCCAGAGCCTGGATGACCAGCGAGTCCTAGACTTGAAGTACTCAGCGCCGTTACAGCAACACCAGAGGAGTCTCAGTATGAACAGGGTGAGTACACTTTATTAAACTTCATTACACTTATAACTCGGTAATTTAAAGAAAGCGATTGACAATGGTGATATTGTGGTAGACTTTTTAGTGAGTGCAAGTGAGAAATAAAGTGGAGCATTAGGTTGTGTAAGCGAGACGCAAATAGGGGCGCCGCCATTTTCAATACCTTTCTTTAAATTGATCGAGTTATAAATGTATCATGACTGTTTTAATGAAATGACATTGAATCAGAGTCATTCAAAGTTAGACAAATCTAAGGCTACTTACAGACGGGCGGCATTAGGACTGCTAGCTAGCTGCAAAATTATACTTTGGATGCATTGAAATGTGATTACTAGCGTTATATTTAAATGTTTGAATGCGATCTTTGTGTGGTTGAAATAACTACAAGTAATAACCGTATTACAACTATGAAACTAGCCTGCAGTTTGTACGCCTGCTGCAAGCGGATGGCTTTGTAGTTTCGATGCAGATATATGTGAACAGCACAAATAATATCCGACTGGTAGACCTAGGGCAGCCTGTCGTCTGTAAGGCTAATAAATAGCTAATAAACACCGCATGGAAGTTTTAGAACAAAAATGTAAAACTAGATGTAATTGGGTACTGCTAACAAGTCACGTTGAGCTACTTGCTGTAGGTAACCCTACTAAGCTAGGTTGTTCGCCAATGTGTTTATAGGTATGATGCATGGTGTGGAAATGATGTTGAGATAAGGTAGCCACTCGTTGCTGAAGAAAGGCAAAAGATCTTCCTCCGGGCTGGGTGGTATTAGCCCGGGGACCGCGGTCCATCTGATGACGGTTGGAACTTGTATATATGCTAAGTCGCTGAGTGAACTTCGTTAGCGAGATGTAGGTTTTCCATACTGCGAGGGGCTAATCAATACTCAATGATCATGTTTCTTGATACTAGCGCCATCTAATAACGAAGAAGAATCTTGTTGTTGTGCCGTGTGTCGTGATATGTGCGGCGTAGGTAGGTGCCGCTCCATGTTTTTATAGGGGCAGCTTTTGCTTTCAAACTAATTTTCTTCTTCTATTTCAGATATCAGTTCTCACAGACAATACTTCCCTCTCGCTCGCGCGGCGGCCGTCCTCCCCCACCAGCAGTGCCAAATCCCTAGTCCTTGACCAGAACTCGGTACCCCACATGCCTCAAACTTCGCTGGGAGAAGTACAGAACTTGACCATCAAGAAGGAAACGCAATTATCTGGTACGTATTTTCATGGTCATAAGGTTGATTTTCGCTGAAGCTATTGTTGAACTTTTGTATATTGGTGACACATCGTATGAACTATTATTGATTGACAAATAAATAGTCATGATATTGATCTGGCAGTTAGCACACTGCACAGTTAAAGTCCGCCATTATTAAAAGCAATGTTGTTAATTTTAATCACACGATTAGGTTTTAATATTTATAAATTAAATTGTAAGCAAATGTAATTGAGTTTCTTAATATAATAATTCAGTGAGACACTCTTATTACGAAAATTTATAATAAAGTTGTAGCATACATGGTCAATTAAAAAAAATACTACTCCTATTTCTTCCAGAGCTGAAATGCGAACCGACTGTGGGCATGGACAAGCTGCTAGGGGCTCTCCACGGCTCTCCACTGCTGGGCCGGCTGCCCAGGGTGCAGTCCAGCGCCAGTACCGACTCCGCAGTGCATTCCATGTATACGCACAGGTAGGTATTTATTACCATAAGCATTGAACCACAAAAAGTAGACGTACAGTCGAGTTCAATAACTCGTACCTACCTCTAACCTTCATCTTATGCCTTTGTAATAAAAAAATATTCATACTTTAAACGTGATTGATCATCAGTTACATTTGCTGTTAACTGTACTTATAGTGGTGGCCAGATAATTAAGGACACCAGCCGATTACAAACGAGGTAACTTTGAAGGCTCAACGCAACTAAAAAAGTCAATCCTTGGCGGAGAACCGAGTCTTCAAAGTTACCTCGTTTGTATGAAAATCGATTGGTGTCCTTAATTATCTGCGGCTAACGCATCGATCTTCAGAAAGTTTGCCGGGCTTCAAATTAAAACAGATAAACCGAGCCCCAATCGGGCCAAAATGGCGAACCCCAATTCATGATGTCACACGAACATCAATATCGTCTAAATATAGTATAGTACAATACGAAACTTCTTACTTCGATTTATCTGTTTTAAGGTTTACCTTGCGGGTAAACCTTAAAACAGAACTTTAAACAGATTTATGAAGTTCGAAAAGTTAGCCGGTAGGGCCCCTGGCCACCACTGTATATCGATAGTGTCCAATCGAATCAAATTAATTCGTTTGCTATTGCTATAGGATTGACTGTGAAACTGCGTCGAGTCGAGTCCTAAACGCACACGCGATGCTATTCGATTTTGCTCCAGTCGGCCAGCCTTTACAGCAATGTTTGCTCCTGTTCTATTGTTACTTAATTACGTTAAACCTTGTCGCAGTGTATACAGCAGTCCGTCAGCGAGCCCGCGCGCGTCCCGCCACTACACGCCGTCGTTGTCGCGCAACAACAGCGACGCGTCGCACTCTTCATGCTACTCGTATAGCTCCGAGTTCTCGCCCACGCACTCGCCTGTGCAGGTAAGTGTATAACTACCAGTCCGCCACTACACGCCGTCGTTGTCGCGCAACAACAGCGACGCGTCGCACTCTTCATGCTACTCGTATAGCTCCGAGTTCTCGCCCACGCACTCGCCTGTGCAGGTAAGTGTATAACTACCAGTCCGCCACTACACGCCGTCGTTGTCGCGCAACAACAGCGACGCGTCGCACTCTTCATGCTACTCGTATAGCTCCGAGTTCTCGCCCACGCACTCGCCTGTGCAGGTAAGTGTATAACTACCAGTCCGCCACTACACGCCGTCGTTGTCGCGCAACAACAGCGACGCGTCGCACTCTTCATGCTACTCGTATAGCTCCGAGTTCTCGCCCACGCACTCGCCTGTGCAGGTAAGTGTATAACTACCAGTCCGCCACTACACGCCGTCGTTGTCGCGCAACAACAGCGACGCGTCGCACTCTTCATGCTACTCGTATAGCTCCGAGTTCTCGCCCACGCACTCGCCTGTGCAGGTAAGTGTATAACTACCAGTCCGCCACTACACGCCGTCGTTGTCGCGCAACAACAGCGACGCGTCGCACTCTTCATGCTACTCGTATAGCTCCGAGTTCTCGCCCACGCACTCGCCTGTGCAGGTAAGTGTATAACTACCAGTCCGCCACTACACGCCTTCGTTGTCGCGCAACAACAGCGACGCGTCGCACTCTTCATGCTACTCGTATAGCTCCGAGTTCTCGCCCACGCACTCGCCTGTGCAGGTAAGTGTATAACTACCAGTCCGCCACTACACGCCTTCGTTGTCGCGCAACAACAGCGACGCGTCGCACTCTTCATGCTACTCGTATAGCTCCGAGTTCTCGCCCACGCACTCGCCTGTGCAGGTAAGTGTATAACTACCAGTCCGCCACTACACGCCGTCGTTGTCGCGCAACAACAGCGACGCGTCGCACTCTTCATGCTACTCGTATAGCTCCGAGTTCTCGCCCACGCACTCGCCTGTGCAGGTAAGTGTATAACTACCAGTCCGCCACTACACGCCTTCGTTGTCGCGCAACAACAGCGACGCGTCGCACTCTTCATGCTACTCGTATAGCTCCGAGTTCTCGCCCACGCACTCGCCTGTGCAGGTAAGTGTATAACTACCAGTCCGCCACTACACGCCTTCGTTGTCGCGCAACAACAGCGACGCGTCGCACTCTTCATGCTACTCGTATAGCTCCGAGTTCTCGCCCACGCACTCGCCTGTGCAGGTAAGTGTATAACTACCAGTCCGCCACTACACGCCTTCGTTGTCGCGCAACAACAGCGACGCGTCGCACTCTTCATGCTACTCGTATAGCTCCGAGTTCTCGCCCACGCACTCGCCTGTGCAGGTAAGTGTATAACTACCAGTCCGCCACTACACGCCTTCGTTGTCGCGCAACAACAGCGACGCGTCGCACTCTTCATGCTACTCGTATAGCTCCGAGTTCTCGCCCACGCACTCGCCTGTGCAGGTAAGTGTATAACTACCAGTCCGCCACTACACGCCTTCGTTGTCGCGCAACAACAGCGACGCGTCGCACTCTTCATGCTACTCGTATAGCTCCGAGTTCTCGCCCACGCACTCGCCTGTGCAGGTAAGTGTATAACTACCAGTCCGCCACTACACGCCTTCGTTGTCGCGCAACAACAGCGACGCGTCGCACTCTTCATGTTACTCGTACAGCTCCGAGTTCTCGCCCACGCACTCGCCTGTGCAGGTAAGTGTATAACTACCAGTCCGCCACTACACGCCTTCGTTGTCGCGCAACAACAGCGACGCGTCGCACTCTTCATGCTACTCGTATAGCTCCGAGTTCTCGCCCACGCACTCGCCTGTGCAGGTAAGTGTATAACTACCAGTCCGCCACTATACGCCTCACTATCACTGACGCCACAATCTTAAAGGTGGTTTATAATGACGACCTCTGTTGTCGAGTGGCTTTGCACCGATTTTCAACGTGTAGCCATCTCTGAGGTCCCGGGTTCGATCCCCGGTTGGGTCAATTTAGAAAACGAACTTTTCTATATTGGCTCAAGTCTGGGTGTTTGTAGTTCCACCGTTGTCTCTGATTTTCATAACACAAGTGCTTTAGCTACTTACTTTGGAATCGGAGCAAATGTATGTGATGATGTTGTCAAAATATTTAATATTTAAAAAATATAATACTGTGCTGTCGCGCAGCAATAGCGACGCGTCGCACTCTTTATGCTACTCGTAGTTCCGAGTTCGAATAATCAAATCTGGCGATAGCTTCGCTGGCGCGCGTCGCAACAGCGTCTTTACATTTTTCTGTTTAGTGACTTTCATATGGTGCATGAAAAATGAAATTAACAGTACCACACGCGGAAGAGTTCGCCCCACTTTGGTTGAGACTTTAGTCCGGAGGCGGCCAGTGGGGGCATAAATTCCCTATTGAAAGACAATTTTAATTTAAATTGTAGGCAATAATTGGAACCCTCCAAAATTTTTACTAATATAAGTTAAGTATACTAACACAATGTGAGCCCATGGTCGCTTGAATAAATGGTTTGTTTATTAGGTATTATTATAAAAATTGCCGATAAGCAGTGCAGAGAGCATGCCCTGCAATGGGTATCGTACGGCCGGCTATAACCTAATACTCTTATTAAATAATAATTTTATTTTTACAGTGAAAGTGTAATGTTTTGATTAAACTATATAAATAGAAATATTAATGGAATTAAACCACTAAAAAAAATAATAATGAATTGTTTTTGAGGGAGGCCCACCAGTGGGGAGCGTCGTACGGGTGACATGATATAAACGGGTCGATAACTTTGTAGAGCCGTCACCCGCCGGCGGTGTACCGCGACGCGGCGAGCGTGTTCCCCGCGTCGGCGTCGCCGGCGCACGACGACGACGCGGAGGCCGACGACCGCCTGCACCACCACCAGGGCATCAGCCGGCAACAGCTCATCAACAGGTACATCGACAACTTGCCTTAAGGCTCCTATATACCTCAAGTGGCGCCCTCGTTTTAATTAAATTTATTGCTCGCTAAGTACATAATGTATCGAAAATTCACATGTACAGATTTAAGCTAAGCTTCTAAGTTCGCAAAAGTTCTAAAAGTGGCCACTTTTAGCACTTTTGCGAACTACTACTACAAAGAACAAAATTTTACTGAGGTTATTGTTTGTAAATAAACTATAGAACCTTAGCTTCAATCTGTCATGCAACTTTCATGCGCCTATTTATATTGGTCGAGTTGTAGTTAGGAAATTATTTACGACTTAGGCGATTCTAAAGTTCACTGCAAACGGGCATAAATCTTCTCATTGCGCGCTTGACTCGCTCATTGCTCACTCAGCAGCGGTTACTTAACAAATTCATGGAATAGCACACCATGTAAGAAATTTGCTCTTCCCTTCGTCGTTTTGCATTGCCAGATCGTTAGAGTAGGATTTTATCACAATTTTTTTAGTTATCTAAACTAATCCATCAGCGCCCAAGCGGACGCATGCGGCCGGATAACAATTGAATATCTATTATCTCATTTTCCGGGCGTTGAAGGGTTAAAATAAATTCTAATATGACTAATTGAGTTTCCACAAAATTCCCTTATAACAGGGATGCACAGACTACGGCCCGCGGGCCGCATGCGGCCCGCCGGTCGAATACTGGTGGCCCGCCGACAGCAAAAATAATACTCTCGTACATTCGAAAATATTGAGTTCTATTCCAGAATAAAACCAATAACAAATGTTCGAAAAGTAATTTGAATCTCGCGCGCGCGCTCTATCAATCTTATCGGTGCGCCGTGCATACGTCGGTAACAGCGGTCGGTAATGTTCGTGCTGATCTCGGTTAAATTCGTTTTCTTGAGGAAGCGCGCCGCGTTATACTGTTCGAGCGAGCGAGCTGGCAATAGTCCCAAATTCCCGATAGCTCGCGTAGGTAGATACACGAAGCTTCCAGAGTCGGTTTCGAGATTTCTCCAGACAGTTTTCGACTCTATGCGCGTGGTATAAAAGCCACGCTAACCGCAGCGACCGACAGTTCGGTTTTAATTTGAGTAAAGTGTCGTTAGTTCTAGTGTAGATTTTAACTCGACTAGCCGGTGTCATAATTATAATATATTTTGATCCACATTCAACGTAGATTTCCCGTCAAGTGCCGTGTATAATTGTGTTGTGAAATCGTAAGTAAAACTGTTATTAATTTTATCTACATATTTTATCAATTATTTTTGGTAATTAATTAGGAACTGTAATTGGTTTTAGGTGCTGTGGTAATCCTAGTCAGGATTAAAACGCAACATGGACATGCCAGGAACTAGTAAAAAACGTAAGGTTAAAGATGAAAATCGGCAGTTTCAAGAAATTTGGACTGAGAAATACTTTTTTGTATGGTCGCATAACAAAGTCGTTTGTTTAATTTGCAAGAATTCTGTTGCGATTGCAAAGGAATATAATGTAAAAAGGCACTATGAAACGCAGCATCCTACTTTTACGAAGTTTACAGGCGAATTAAGAAAGCAAAAAGTTTTGTCTTTAAAACGGGAGCTTATTGGTCAACAAGCTATGTTTACAAAACCCATTCAAGATACAGAAACAGCTACAGAAGTTAGTTATGAAATTTCTCGAATGATAGCAAAGCGGAGTCGCCCCTTCAATGATGGGGATTTTGTAAAAGAATGCATAGAAATTGCCGCTAAGAAAATGTGTCCAGAAGCAGCAAAAAAGTTTGAGAAAATTCAACTGAATCGTATGACCATCCAAAGACGAATTATGTCTTTGTCAGATAATATTGCGGAACAATTAAATGAAAAAACTAAGATAATTGATTTTTTTCATTAGCACTCGACGAATCCACTGATATTAGTTCCACAGCTCAACTTCTTATATTCATACGAGGTGTTACTCAAGATTTTGAAGTCTTCGAAGAGTTATTAGGAATGTGTTCATTGAAAGGTCAAACCAGAGGAGTTGATATACTCAATGTACTTTTGGACGAGTGTTCAAAAACTGATTTGGACTTATCGAAATTATCGGGAGTTTCGACTGACGGTGCTCCTTCGATGATTGGTGTCAATTCTGGGCTAGTTACTTTGTTGAAAAAGCATTTGCAAGAAAAAAACTTAAACGCTGAAGATCTCATGCAGTTTCACTGCATTATACACCAAGAAGCCCTCTGTTCTAAAAAAATTGAATTTGAAAATGTCATGAAAGTGGTAGTTTCGACTGTGAATTTCATAAAATCACGAGGACTCAATCACAGGCAATTCAAACAATTCCTTGATGACATTGAATGCGAACATGGAGATTTACTGTATTATACAGAAGTAAGGTGGCTAAGTCGTGGATTGACACTGGAACGATTTTTAAATTTAATAGAAGAAATTGATATTTTTCTGGCGGAAAAGCAAAGGGACGTCCCGGAACTTAAAAGTCCTGATTGGTTGTGTGATTTGGCTTTTTTAGTTGACATTACAAATCATTTGAATGTCTTGAACACACGGCATCAAGGCAAAAATCAACTGATATCCCAGCTCTACGCACATGTATCATCCTTTCAATGCAAGCTGACACTTTTCAGATCGCAATTGAATTCTGGAAATTACAATCATTTTCCGAATTATAAGAAAATGGCTGAAAAATTCAAAAAAACTGCTATTAATTTCAGTTATGTAAAAAAGCTAGATATTTTGATTCAATCTTTTCAAGACAGATTTTCGGAGTTTAAAACAGTGAAACCTCTGTTGGACATATTTAGCAATCCTTTCACGATTTCAGTTGAAAATGCGCCAGAGTTAATGCAGTTAGAAATTATCGACATTCAGAACGACCAAGATTTACGCAACAAATTCAACGAAGGAGACTTGCTGAACTTTTACCGCTGCATTGATAAAAATACGTACAAAGAGTTGCGCATAAACGCTCTGAAATGTGCAAGCTTATTTGGTTCTACCTATATATGTGAACAAACCTTTTCAATCCTAAATAATAATAAAACAAAAAATCGAAACCGCCTTGCAAATGAAAGTTTGGAAGCAGTTTTACGTGTTGCTACAAGTAAATTTGAGCCAAATATAAAAAAGATTGTAAGCACTATGCAGTGCCACGCTTCAAATTAATAAATTCTTTTTCAATTTGAATACATTATTATCAATTTTTCATTGTCTTTAATTACCTATACTTCTGGTGGCCCACCATCAGTTCATAATTTTCCCGAGTGGCCCCTAGTCTTAATAAGTCTGTGCATCCATGCCTTATAAGATGAACTTTGGAGATCTGGAGTATTGGCACAGAATATATAATCGGTATTGGATGATATCAAATAAAAAAAAATGTTGAATAAATATTAAGTTTATCATTCTGTATAGCGCGTCGATTTAGTTTCAAACTAAGCAAAGTGCAAACTTTGCTTAATTTGAAACTAAATCGATAATCGTTTCATACTAACTGCCTTACTAAAATACTAAATCGTTTCATACTAACTGCCTTACTCAGAGACGTCAATTAAGTTTAATGCTACATTAAAGTTGGTGCTATCTCTTTCTTTTCAATAGTGATAGTATGAGACAACACGATACTTAATGAAGCATTAGTATGTAGACTTACAAAGAACAAATAGAATACTTACCTACATAAATAAAGTTAGATATTAAATGCATATATATAATGCATTTTACTTGCATATACAAGGTGTTACAAAAATACCCCTAATGCCGAATATGGTATATAGGAACCATCAAACTGAACAACTTTTACTATGGGACCAATTCTGAAATCGCGAAAAAACATCAGCTAAGCTGTTTCATACAAAAATTAAAATCGAAAATATCAAAATGTATGAAACAGCTGACATTTTTTTCGTAACACCTTGTATACTAAACAGTTTCGACTGATTTTCAGCCCTTGCCCAATATGCGGTGACAAGATCAGCGGTTTCCACTACGGCATATTCTCGTGCGAGTCCTGTAAAGGATTCTTCAAACGAACAGTCCAAAACAGGAAGAACTACATGTGCCTACGCGGTGGGAACTGCCCTGTGACCGTGGCTACTAGGAAGAAGTGCCCTGCTTGCCGCTTCGACAAGTGCTTAGGCTGTGGGATGAAACTTGAAGGTAAGATGAACGAAGGAAAAACCTATCCGGCGAAGCGCGAGCGAAGCGTCTCCGTTTTAGCTTGGGCAAAAATGCTTTCGTATGTCCGGCCGCTGTCCCGCTGTCCGTCCTCTACAGGTCGCATTTCTCAACCGATTCTCGTGTTTCGTGAGCAGGTTCGATATTTATATAGATTTTTTTATCGATTCAGTTTTTCACACACAGATTACGAAAGAAATTGCTAATGACACGCTGGGCTACTACGACAAAGTAATCAAATTCAATCGTATTTAACTTAAATGTTGAGAGGTTAAGGTTCAAAATATATTGCAAATTTTTTACAGTTTTGTATAACCTGACGTGCTACTGACTGTACCATCCTGAAGTTTTTAGTGTTAAACACTCTACTTTTCATTTAGAATATAAGGAAAGTAAAAAAATCGTAGTTTTTCCAAAATATTTATTAATAAAAACATGTAGTAACTACATATGTAGACCATATATTTATTTATTTCTTATTTCAAATTCGGAACAGCCCGCGTCGCCGCTCCGCCCAATGTTTTTAATTTTGCACTGGCTATTATAACAACTCTATGGTCGACTATGTAACCAAATTCAGTTCTATTTTTAAAATTCTTTTACACCCTAGGGTGGAACGCAGAGTTTTTAACCCGTTGACCATGTTTAAATCACTTTCCGAATATGAGAAATGAAAAATAACTTTGTTATACAGCAATACGCGAGGACAGAACAAGGGGCGGGCGTTCAACGTACCAGTGCTCGTACTCACTATCAGGCGCCGCGTCCACCGGCTCGCTGCTGTCCGCGCACGTGCCCACCACGCTGCGGCACGCCTCCAGTCTCACTTGTGTACGTATTACTGCACTATATACAAGTTGTTACAAAAATACCCCTAATGCCGAATATGGTAGATAGGAACCATCAAACTGAATAACTTTTACTATGGAACCAACTCTGAAATCGCGAAAAAAATAAGCTGTTTCATACATTTTGATATTTTCGTAATTATTTTTTTCGCGATTTCAGAGTTGGTCCCATAGTAAAAGTTGTTCAGTTTGATGGTCCCTATCTATCTTATTCGGCATTAGTGCATGTATAGTAATTAAATACAACAATGACATACAATGACATGATTACATGCTCTATATACAACAATGACACTCTTTAGTCCCAGCTTGCGCTACATCATTAGTATTAAAGTTGTTATTATTCTTTTTTATAGAGCTATTATTTATTCTATTGTAGTAGCTAAGCTACTGCTAATGATATAGCGCAAGCCCAAGATGTTAGGTGTCGTTTCGTCAGATCACTAATCTTCATTGTGTTCAAAACCAGTAGCCATCTTATAACGAAACAAAAGCTTATGATAATCATGTTTTTGTCGTACAGGTAAATGGCCCAGGTTCATACAACAGTCGAGGAGAGTCGAGTAACAGCCGATTGACACCTGACATACCCCCATTATTGCAGGTCAGTGAACTTTACACTATGCTATATATTATACACATAACATTTTACTTTGACTACTATACAACGTGTTACAAAAATTCCCTAAAGTCGAATATGGTAGATAGGGACCATCAAACTGATCAACTTTTACTAGGGGACCAACTTTGAAATCGCGAAAAAAAACTCAGCATCACAGCAATCACTGTTACATACAAAAATTAATAACAAAAATATCAAAATAAATGAAACAAGTTTTATTTTTCACGATTTCAGAGTTAGATCCATTGTAAAAGTTGTTCAGTTTGTTGGTCCCTACCCATCTATATTCGGCTTTAGGGGTTTTTTGAAATGAAATATGAAAAAATACTTTGTGTGTGTCTTACCGCACTTACTTACCATGAAAAGCAGTCACAAAGTAAAAAACACATTTTCCATCCAGTTAACACCCTATCTTTTCCCCCCCAGGAGATAATGGAAGTGGAACACCTATGGCAGTACAACGAATCGGAGCTGAATCGACTCGGCAAGTCCTCTGGAAGCCCCTCAGCGAATCCTTTGCTGGCAGCCAGCGGCATCACAGCGCAGAACTCCAGTCCAGACTTCTTGGCAGACCTGTGCAATATCGCTGACCATCGCCTCTACAAGATCGTTAAATGGTGCAAGAGTCTGCCACTCTTCAAGAACATTTCGGTATGTTGTTAAGAAGAGCCAAATTCCAAGGCAGGATAGGTTTTCTGGTTTTTCTGTTCATATTGTAAATTACTGTTTCACTCTAATTTGTAGAAAGACGCAGGTTTTAACGATCTCGCAATACAATCGAACAGTAGTGACCAGAAAGTTTATTATTGAGTCTAATAAAACTTGACGACCTCTGTGGTCGAGTGGTTTGTACGCCGGTTTTCAAGGTGTCGCCATCTCTGAGGTCCCAGGCTCGATCCCCGGCTGGTTCAATTTAGAAAACTAACTTTTCTATATTGGCTCAGGTCTGGGTGTGTGTTTACCACCGTTGTCTCTGATTTCCATAACACAAGTGCTTTAGCTACTTACTTTGGGATCGGAGCAATGTTTGTGATGTTGTCTAATATTTATATTTATATTAATTAATCAATCTCAATCCAAGTTTATTAAAATATTGACAAAACAATACTATTGAATTAAAATTCCTAAATTGAACGATTTCAATTCCAATTATCGCAATTAGTTCACTCAGTAACCGCATCATAGTGTCCCAATATGGCGCTGGTCTCGCAAACCAAGAGGTGCCAAGAGTACGAATCATTACAATTCCAATGTCCATCGATCGGGATCGATTTCAAGAGTAAGATCACTGTTATGTTTACCCAGAGATAAAATTTTCATTGTTCCAACAGATCGACGACCAAATCTGCCTGCTGATTAACAGCTGGTGTGAGCTGTTAGTTCTGTCATGCTGCTACCGAGGAGTGAGCACTCCGGGCGAAGTGCGAGTAGGGGGAGGCCGTGGCATCACTCTCGACCAGAGCGCCAAGTAAGTGACCTCTATTACAATGCAGTATGGTCAAAATCTGCTGAGCAACAGCTGCTACCGCGGAGTGAGCATGCGGTGGGAGGAGGCCACTGCATCACACTAGACCAGAGCACTAAGTACCTCTTTTACTACGCAATAAGGTCTATATCTGCTAATAGTAAGTATAGTTATATCGTGCTGCTATCGAAGAGTGAGCACGCCCGGCGAGGTGCGAGTAGAAAGAGGCCGTAGTATAACCTCGACTAGAGTGCCAAGTAAGTGACCTTTATTACAATGTAGTAAGGTTCACATCTATTGAGCAACAGTAGGCGATCTCACTCCGTGATACCAAGACTATGTCATATAGTGTTGGTATCACGGATTGAGTACGCCGGGCGAGGTGCGAGTAGGGGGAGGCCGTGGCATCACTCTCGATCAGAGCGCCAAATGAGTAACCTCTATTACAACGCAGTAAGGTCTAGATCTGCTGATCAATAACTGGAAGCGGTTAGTATTGTGGACTGCCCTGCTGCTACCGCCTTGTGATTTGGCACGCCGAAGTAAGTGTTCTTTTTGTCTCTGTAATCTGTACTGTTTATTTATTTTATTGTTTCTTACTAACTGATCGATTTTTTTTGTTTCAGGTTGGGTTTAACACCTTGTATAGAACGAATGCTAAGTTTTACCGACCATTTAAGGAGATTACGAGTAGATAGATACGAATATGTTGCCTTGAAAGTCATCGTTCTTCTCACATCAGGTACTGTTGTTACAAAATCATTTCTAAATTGAATTTGTATACAAGTAATGATTGATCTTATATGAATATGAATCAAATCGTCAAAATACTAGATCTCAAAGCGAGATTTAAAAATTTACTGTCCATTCAAAAGTACCTATTTAAAACGCCTTGTGCCACATCTTCGCAGACATTATTACACGTTTTACATATTTATTGTAGACACTCCTGAGCTTCGAGAGTCGGAGAAAGTGAGGGCATCGCAAGAGAAAGCGCTCGCAGCGCTGCAAGCGTACACGGCGACGCACTCACCCGACACGCCCGCCAAGTTCGGGGAACTTCTACTGAGGATCCCGGAGCTGCAGCGGACTTGCCAGGTAGACATTCATCATTGTCAACCTCTCCACGATGATCGGTACTCCGCATTTAAAGCTTTCCCGCGACCTTCACTGGATCTTTGATCCTCCTTGTAGTGGAGTTCTACAGATTTCCCTATTTCTGAATCAATAATGCTGGTAACACCAACCGAAGCCGTAGAAAGGAAACATTATTAGAGTGCAGAAATTTACATAAGCAAAAAGCGCTTGCAGCGCTGCAAACGTGTACGCGTAATAAGCGACACACTCGCTTACCAAGTTTGGAGAAATTCTACTGAGGACTCGGAGCTGCAACGAACTTGTCAGAACAGAAAGCTTGCATAGTTTTCGCCGCAGTTTAGGCATAAAATAATCGCCTTCTCTTTTGAATTGCACGCAAAATTTAAATTTATTGCGTGGGAAAAAAGTTCATATTCCATTGGGCACTGCTGACTCGTGACGTGACCCAGTTAAAGCTTTAGTTACACACAGCCACTATTCGCTGCGGTTAGACACTTGCCGCGAGAATTCGCCGTGTGTGACGGGTACATATTAGCTGCGAGTAGCCATTCCGGTCCGCTCGCAGCGAACGCACTCGCAGCAAGTCGCTGTGTGTGACTGAAGTGAAGCTGCGGCGAGAACACGGAGCTGTCACTCGCCGATATAATGAAATGCGTGACACTCGGCGCACGACGCACGAACCATAGACTAATATAATCATAATACTGGCACGAACGATGAGCCGAGTGGCAACCTACTGAATAGTATTAACTCCACAGAGTAGTGCGGCGGCCGAGCGTAGAGTCAGCGTCAAATAATCTGAGCATTCAAAAATTTCAAACCTACCAAAGATACCTTACCATTTGACAAAATTCAACCTTATCTTAAGACGTTAAGGTGAACTTTAATTTGTTGTCTGAGAGCAAACTAAAATGCACCGTAATGTCTTGAGATAAGGTTGACTTTCGTCAAAATGTTCAAATGTTTACCCATCCCATCGGTTCACCCATCGGTTTGAATGCTCATTTTGGCACTGACTGTACCCATACTGCGCTTTCTGTACTTGTACTAACTTTATTCCGTGCTGTGAGCTACGCGATACATCACATTTACATATTATTATGCTTTCATAATCGTTGTTTCATCATTATTGTGCGGAAATAAAACCGTTACATAGTCTTAATGACAAAGTATTTGTTCCAGTTTTTTATGCAAGTCGGCAAAGAAATGCTGAATCCAGCAAATAAAAACAAAGATGGCGACGGTCCCAGCTTCAACCTACTTATGGAGCTACTCAGAGGAGACCATTGACCTGGCGAATTCAGGTGCAAAGAAATCAGTGTCCTTCGATCACATTGCTCAAAAGTTTTGAAATTGTAGTTTCTACGACGACTTAATGATTAAGGAATTTCGACTTTATAGCTATAAGCTTAAAGTTCAACCTAATATTTGTTTTTACAAAGTTTTCCGTCAGAAAAATGAACATTCAGGACTTGTATATAGGTTCCAAACTTTACATATCAAAATAACTTCGTCAATACTCACTGATTCCAGTTTACGAAGAAAATACCTAAATGTTTTTAAATAACGTGCAATAGAAAATAGAAATTGATATTTTTCTCTTCTTTTACAAAATATGCAATACTTGTAAATATGTAATAGGTAAGTTCTTAAAAATCATTATTTGTTTTTCGGCCTTAATCTAAGACTGCTCGCTTGGTATTTCTCATCGTAACGCACGCATCTTTTCAGTCTAGCCTGCTCTATTACTCTTTCTATAATATAAATTAATTAGAGTGAAATAGATAATATTGTTTTAGGATAGCTTCAATTGCCCTTTGGAAGTTTGTTTTCATATTTTAAAAGGCCAATGGTTTCTAGTAGATGAGTTCAGAGGCCTCAGTGTTCAGCAGCACGTTGGGCTACAACTTGTCTCCTCAATCGATTTTAAACTTTAATACTTACTAGTTAAGGTTATAAATCAATTGGAGAAGTTTTACGGTTTTGTGTAACTTGATGTGCCGTTGACTGTACAATTAGCGTGCAAACTTGAACAAGTTATGTGTATTTCCAGACTCTAAAACAAACTGCTAGCCTGTGTTTGCACGTTACAGCCTCTGTCTGTGCCAACGTTAGTGAACTAATAAAGTTTATCTAGCTCATTTATTTGTTACCCATTTTACAGTAGGTACTTTCTTATACACTAGCCCCCTTACTAATAAAGATTGTATAGCAGATGTAAAGTTACACAATGGTTACTCTTTGTCGAACTATTTAAGTTTGTCATTAAAAAGAAAGGGACAAAACACTGTTTAACTAAACATCTGCTTTACAATCTTTATTAGTAAGGGCAATAATAACTAGTGGCTCAGTGAGCTGCAGACCTCGCTCAAATTGTATATTGTTTAAAAATTAATGTAATAGATGTCGCCACGAGGTTGACATTGCTTTTGAAAAGCTAAGTTAGATATTCTTTCAGTATAATATCTTTTCTAAGATAGATGGCGCTTTCAATATTTTTCGAATGGATGAATAATTTTTTTCGCATAATTTCAAAAAAACTAGCTTGACAATAAATTCTTAAAAATTATTGGACCTGCTCACAAAATTTCACGAGAATCAGTTGAGAAATGCGACCTGTAGAGGAGAACAGTATACGAAAGCATTTTTGCCCAAGCTGAAGCAGAGATGCTTCGAATTGTATGAATTCCATTTTTTTTGTAACAGCCTAGACTGAATAATGATTTTAAATTTTGAATTTAGCTTGAACCTTGTAAATTGATTTATTAAGAAATGAGCTAATTATATAATGTTATTTATTTATTAATCCATGTTAATGTAAATACACATGTAATGTCTGGAAACGATATACTTATTTGTGAATATCGTTCCATCTGATAAAGCTGATAAGCTTCTTGCGCCTGTTTTTCTTGTCAGCTAAAAGACGTCATAATGGGTGGTAGAGTAAAAGAATTGACGATTTAAAAATGCTATTATGTGAACGATTTCATTCATTCATTTCATCCATTCATTCACGGAGTGGGACGAACATAGTACGCTTATCGCGATTGTTTTTGCGTAATAGACCTACAGTATCTATACTTACAAACCAAATATTTTTATCAGATTTATTAATGCTACATGCTGTATTTAATTACGCTCTCACTAGTAAAATATGGAACTTATTTTTTTAAACAATTTACATGGATGAGCAAAAAAGTGTTAAAATATATTTTGCATTTACGCACGATTTTTTAGAGAATATTACACTATCTGTATATGTCATTAGTTTTTTATACTATTTTCTGGGGTGTAATGATCGTAATGAAGTGTATTTTTATTAGTAATGAGTGCATGGGGTAATGAAATGAGTGTTTAATAGTGATATACTTTATATGTACATTTTGCACTGCCACTATGCTTTTATTAACTTAATTTATTTATATTTCTAAGGCCATGGGAACAATTAATGATTAGAGATCTAAATAACCCTTTCATTAATTCTAATAACTTTATATCAAACTTTGCCAAACAATTCTCTCCGACTAGAAAAAATAGGTAAGTACTTACTATAAATAAAACAAATAAATAACGTGATATAACTTTTGGAAATCTTGCCTTTTGCATTTGTATTTTTGTGCAAAACGCCAACCTATAGATACAGTTAATGACTGATATAACATAGAAGTCTTTGTATACAGTGCGTAGGTACACACGACGGCACCTCAGACTATACATGTGACCTTGAGGCCGCCTTTATGCCCTACGTAGCAGTTTAACTGTATAACCTGACGTGCTGTCGTGTGTACCATAATATTTTTTACTTTCCTCTATGGCGTACCAGACGGTGTCTGTTTTGATAGGGTTTTGACTGACCAATCTCTTCGTCTTATTTGTCATCTATATAAATCAGTGATTCTAATGCTGAGGCCACAACGCGCTATCACGAAGCTTTAAGCTGTTGTGTTGTACAATTAGAAACTTTGAGTCAAGGAATAGAGTAAATTAGTAATTAAGTAATTTCGTTTAAAGGAAATAAATTAAAGAGATTTAATAAAAATAAACTTTAATTCCTTGACTCAAAGATTCTAATTTAATTGTACAACACGACAACGTGAAGCTTCGTGACAGCCCGATAATGTGGCCGCAGCATTAGGGTCGAACCTCATTGTCAGCACGGAATAGTATTTTTTAATGCTCAGTACCCCCCGTGTTGCCATAGTTACATCTCTTTCTCGCTGTATAGCAAATAAAAGAGACGCATCGATACCCATTCAAAAAACTGGCAAGTTTGAAGAGGTTGTAACACGGGGGCTGTTCTTCTCTATCACTGAGGATCGTCATTTGCTAGAATATTACTCACACTATCTTTCTCGCTCTAACAAATAACAATCCTCAGTGATAGAAGAGGATAGAGCATGAAAATTGCTTTTACGTGTGGGGCTCAACGCTAATACGACAGCAATGGTGCATTAGTAACGAAATCGAAGTATTCAAAAGTCCCTGTACATGGATCATACAGACGGCCTCAAAAGAAGCTGATCAGTTTAGTACTTTGTCACACCAACTAACTACAATGGTTGCTCAGTATGTTAATGTGCGCAACATGGTAAGTTAAAAGCCGACTGTACATTATTATTGATTGTAAGTAAGTAGTTAATTATACGAATTGTAAATTACATCGATTCATCAAAGTCATTCTTGTATGTAACAGATTTACAAAACAAATAAAAAAAATACATTTTGAACGCAATATTTACAGTCGTCGGTCGGTTTTACTTTCCATGTATTTTTTATGAAAGACGTTGATATTATTATTTATTGTAATTATGTGTAATAAATTAGTTTATATTAATAATGCAAGCCTAATTTCATGATGGGCGGGATTGTAATCATTGCCATTTCGATTTAGTTACAATATTATTAAAATGTACATTATTAATAAGGAATTTCTTTTGTTAGTATTTCAGAGTTTGTCTGGGAGTTAAACTTTCGGATTTACTCTGGTCGTAAGCATTTGGATATAGAAATTTCTGAATTAGTTAAGGTTTAACCGTTTTTTTTACATTGATTCCGTAAATTGTTATTTTTCTTTTTGTTTTTTTTTATTAAGTGCAATACTTAGCATAAAGATAAATTCTGTTTGTAATAAAGGAAATGACACTAATGAGTATAATGAATTATAAAAATAGCAATACAAAAGATAAAAAGTACTTATATTTTATTTGAAGAATATAAATAGTTATTTTTACTCGTTTATGGTTTACTCATTTCTTTTTTACTGTTTGTAAACAATAGATTAACTAAGAGTGCAAAACTAAGAAAGGACTTTGTTTAGCTGAAATAGTGTTGACCTTCCTTAAACTAAGAAATAGTTTTGTCAATTGGCTTTCACTGCAAAAAAGGGTCCGAAACTCTTTTCTTTCCGACGTACCATTTGGAGAAAAGTGATTTAAGCATTCAAACTTTAAACCTCACACTCCGACTCACCTCCTAGAGGAGGGGACTTTCAAGTCTATATTCACTCTCTAAGCAACTTAAACAAGTTTCTTAAGGGATCGCTTAGTTGGCACAACAAAAAAGGGGGTGTAGACTAACTGTCAAGACTTTTTTTAGTGGAAGTGTTTGTGTATTATGCAGTTTTATTACCTTAATCGATATCGAACTCAATTTCAAAACTGTTAAGGTTTAAAATCAATTGGTCACACACATTTGAGAGGTTTGACCGGTTGTCCTTTCTGTACAAAACATTTTTAACTTAATACTTTATGCTATGTCATCGCACAAATATTTTTAAATAAGCTGTTATTCAGCTTTAGAACCAGTCATTCACTGCCGTTGTAAGAAATAGGTTGCTGTAAGCATATAATATTTACTTTGTTGCAATAATTTTCAGAAAAATATTCTCATTATTGTTTAGTGCATAGTTAGGATTAGTGGAACGCTTTAGAATTAATTGAAAAATGCCTTAACGTTGAACGTTTGGACTTGGCTTTTGGTGCCAATTAAAATAAATAAGTAAATTAAAAAAAAATTGTTTGGTTTTAATAAAATAGGTGCAATTCCACTTGGAAAGGTGCCAATATTATTTTTTTGCAAAAAGTACGTCAACGATTTATATATTTTTGATGATTTAAGAAAGAATTTCTGTTACAGGCTGGCTTAATTATAAGGGCACAAGTACTTGATTTTAGTTGAATAGTATGAAAAATTCATTTGGAGTGGTGTAAGAATATATATTTTTGTAAAGTGCCACAGTACAGTGATGGTGAATTGTATCAGCTTTTCTATGGAATATTATTTATTAATTGTCTTACAATTTAATGGAGCATCACGTGCGCCATATTTCTATGACATTTAGAATGTACAATTTATTTTATTTATTTGAAACTTGATATTATTATAATTATGTATAAAAATCAACCTTGTGTCAAAAGACACTAAAATCATTCAATTTATTAAAAAGCAAGATCATCGAGAATAGAAAAGTTGGGAATTCAAATATGGATTTTTTTTTTCACTGCATTTGCCAACATTAACTGTTTCATTTAAAAAATTGCTTCTACACGAAGCTTGTTTTTGCTCTATAGTTGTAACGATTAGTTATAATTATGACCGGTTATTCCAATATGCCACCCTAATAAATCCACCCTAGGGTGACGCGGAAAATTATGTCCTTATATTCATACTAACCTAGAGATGGGGAAATGGCGGCCCGCTGGCCAAATCGGCCCGCGAAAATATTCAGTCCAGCCCGCGATTATATCACGTCATTTATACTAACGTCTCTCATATGAAAAAATAAATAAATATTTAAATAAATAAATATTTGACAACATCACATACATTGCTCCGATTCCAAAGTAAGTAGCTAAAGCACTTGTGTTATGGAAATCGGAGACAACGGTGGTATCACAAACACCCAGACCTGAGCCAATATAGAAAAGTACGTTTTCTAAATTGACCCAACCGGGGATCGAACCCGGGACCTCAGAGATGGCGACACCTTGAAAACCGGTGTACAAAGCCACTCGACCAAGGAGGTCGTCTGATCGTCTGAAATAGGTACTTACCCACAGAGGAGCCCGGTGGGGCAGTGGTATAGCGCCTAGCTCAGCGATGGCTAAGCAACTTTCGCAAGGGTCGGTCATCGGATGGGTGACCAAAAATTTATTATCTCAGATTTTGATGCCCCTTTTAATAAGTTGAGGTATTTCCACAGGAATAACACCACAGCACATTTAAAAAACTTTGTTCTGTGAATAACAAACACAAGTCAGTATTGCTATTGGTTCATGGACTGCTGCTTGGCCCGCGTAAATGTTGTAATTATTTAAAACGGCCCGTCTCAAAATCTATTTTCCCATCTCTACCTTAGTTTAAAGTGCATTCTCGGACTTACATTTCCATGTAAAAAAAAAAGGTAGTTAACCTAGGGTGGTTATTCCTTTTTGGTAGCAAAATGGAATAACCGAATATGGCATCTATGAAATAGTTGTGTAAACTCTTTACTGAACTGATAATTTAAGATGCTAGATGTAAGATATTTTTGTATTCAGTAAAGCAGAGTATGAGTGGGCACCACACCGGTAGACGTTTGTAAGGGTCCGAATAATTTTTATATTAAAAATTACAAGGAATGTAAGAATGGTATCGCGTCCAATATTTTGTAATTTTACTTTTGTTGTAATCTATTAATAAGTATTATAGTGATATATTATTCTTTATTTTGTAGAATTATGAAAAAAAAAAATTTTTCTATATATAAAACAAAAAAATAAATACAATTTTGATTAATTTTCATATTTTATTTTTCAAACCCACGCGATAAGTTTGAGATTCAATAAAAAAGGCACTGCCCACAGGCGACAAGAAAAGAAGAATACTTTATACAGTGTCTTTGGTCGTGTACCTACTAGCGGATAATTTAAAGTTATGAAATACACCTAATTTTATCGACCAAAATACCTACATTATGGGTCCATCCCCTTCTGTTGAAATGACCGCCATTTTAAATTTGTTTTTATTTTTATTTTAGATGGCTCTGTTGAAAAATTTTAATTTCTCCGGATCTAGAAGTCTCCGAATCGATCTATGAAACTAACATTAAATTTTGTCATGTTTTAAAAAAACCCACATTGATAATGTTCTACACAGGAGCTACACATTACGTTTACACGATTACGTTTACATACAGGATGTTTGGTAATAGCCTTATAAAGCCGAATATGGTAGATAATTTTACGTACGTAAAAGTATTATAAACGACGAAAACCACAATTTTTCTTTTTATGATAAACTAGGTACATAGTGGCAGCCCTAGACTGAAATAGTGATTTGCTTTTGCCCATTAATGGGATTGATTATCGAATAATATTATAGTCTAGGGTTGTCATTTTGCATTTTTTCCATACAAATAAAAAACTGAATTTCTCAGTCATGTGGCGGTTTTCTGGGTTTATAACAATTTTCCGGAGTTTTATACATGGTACCCTATCTACCATACATAGTCTGCACACTAGCGCCGCCATTGGAAAAAAACATAGTGCTTACATTATAATCTTTCAAAGTGAAAAGAAACTCCTGCCTATCGTTAAATAAAGGCCTTTAGTAAAGGAATTTCTACCGACCATCATTGCAACGTCAATTGCAACCTCAACTTTCAAAACTAAAAGTTAAGCTTAACTTTATATTCCGTTCACATTTAGATTGTGTTTTTAAGTCGAATACCAAACTAAGTTCTTAATTTTCTTCAATAAAAGAAAAATAACTTAAAATTCTATTGTTTCTGCCCATTATCCACCAACGCGTAGTCGTCTGAAGAATCACTCCAGGCTCCAGGGCAGTTGTAGTGGCTTGCCAGTCTCCTGATGTCTAAGCCTGTGATATGGACAGTCTGGCCTAGTACGCCGTTGTAAACCTGTGCAGATATTCATTTCTATTAATATCAGTAGGGCTCCGATGATAACCCTGGACTGACTCGTGGGTAAATCCCACTACAATGTGGACTGATGATTTTTTGAGTCACAGGAAGCCGCCAGATACGGATAACGAAAGACTGCTACAACGATCAGTCCTACAAAACAAACCGCACCTTTCAATATTCAGCAGTAAGAATCTTACGGCAGACAATGACGTCCATGATTAATTCCATAATATGCTATAAGTATATTAATATAATTATGCTTATAAGACACCAGTCTACACAAAATAGTAGCCGAGTAATTACTAACATACATGATTGGTTATTATAATACGCGTTTCTTACCCTTGTGGTACTCAAAGTAGATCGGTCATTCCTGCTGAAGAAGTGGGTGCCGTAGTGCATGCAACTGCCGTACTCATAAGCCAGGTTGAGGTTGGATACCTTTGGAAGTTGTGTTCAGTACCTAAAATTAAATAAAGAATTGAATAAAGAAGTTAGGAGTGAAATAACAGCCTACTTTTTTTAATAATATTGATATTTACTAACACATGATTATAATTTTAGTTGAATATTGAATGTGCTCAATAAAAAAATAGAAAATCTCAGTTCACGAGATAATGATCATTAATGACTAAAACTTCATTCACCACTTATTATGTTTTCAAAGTATCCCTATTGTGGGTGGACTACATATGGAAGAAACCGTAATTGTGGAGGAGCTCGTGGGCGACTACCACGGAGTTGAGGCATCCAGAGCCAGGGTTAGCACGGGCCAAGTTCAAGGTGTGGATGCCTCTAGTAGAGGAGAAGCCAACGTGGGCGTAACAACCTGTTGCTCTACCCTGCAATTAAAAAGCAATTGTGTGAACTGCATTCCCGGGTCATTATATAGTTTAGGTTTAACGATAACTATATATTATTATGTCAACATACCGTGATCCTCACGAAGTTTCCGTCGCTGGCAGTTCTGACGCGGGTCCTGACGCAAGTCCTGCTCGAGAGTGTGTTCATTATACTCACGATGTGCCTCTGCTGGTTCACATCTGTAAAATATTCATACTCGACTTATTTAGCCATACGGAATCAGAACTACCAGCCCTCTGATTTTGTAACTCTGTTAGATAGAAGAAGAAGATAGTTTTTCACATTGATTCTTACTTAAAGCAGCAATGTAACTGCGATTTCTGTCGGTTTCAATCAGAATTGATTGCAAAATCAGCCCACTCTAGATATTTAATATTTCACTTATTTACTTTTCTGATCTTGTTAGATAAACCCACAAAAATAACTTGCATTGCATTATCTACTAACTTCATAGGATTGCAGAGGATAATAATCGAGTTAAAAAATACAAATAGCTTTGCCATCTGAATACAGCATCGAGTGATAAAACTCTACAAGAGCTTGTTTTTTTTTTGTGTGTGAGATTGTATAAAAAAGATCCACACTTACTGAACTCTCAATTTCCGAACTCATAGATGAGTATTTCAGAGGGCCACCTAGAGTTGGCTCTGATGAACGCCGCGCGACCCGTGGTATAAAATAATTAAAATATAAACATTGTATTATCTTTAATTAATTGATTGGTGCGTCGGATTATCATGATTTATAATTTGCGTATCGCCTTTGATTAATTGTTTATTATGCATGTGGATTCCATTGATTATAAAATCGAACAAGAAATGAAGGTGACATTTTCACTTATGTACCTACCTAACCTGTGAATCACTTAATTTTTTTTTCAGATAGCTAACCGAATAAATCATTATAGGTACTTAAATATTTGAATGAAACGTTACGGCAAAAGATATGCAGACATGAAATTTACTACTCGTATATTAGACATTATGTAAAATTTTCAAATTTAACACAGCATAATATAATTATTAATATTAATATAATAACATTAATAAATAAATAATAATAATAAATGCTTGGACACTGATATACTACTTACTTACATACTTTTGTTATACCTACTTATTATACATAGTAACACCCAGACCAGACACAGAAATAAAAATTCATCATTTCAATATCTGCCCGGCCGGGAATCGAACCCGGGACCTCTTGCGTGGTACACCGTCATGTTGACCACTGCACCACTTAGGTCGTCATTAGTTAGTTTTGATAAACTATACAAATCCTTGAAAAAGAACAAAGATCCATTCACAGCAAGTAGTACGCGAGGCTATTGAAATCAACAAAATATATCCTAATTTCATTAGAAATAAATTGGTTAATTACGGTTAGCTGGTAGTGCTGTTTAACCCGCGTCGGTATGACAAAGTACTTAAAAGGTTAATGTTTGTACTAAATTCAGACAGGCAGCTCTTGCCCTTTCGTTTCCCAGTACAGAAAGGGTATTTTACAAGCTGGGAAATGACATATACTTAATACATCCCGTGGCCCGCCCATAGTGATCGTTCTCCAATCACCACGGGACGAGTCGGCGAGTCCGAAACTCTCCCTCGCCTCGCGTGCAATTTCTACCCGACGAGCAAGCGCTCAAGTTAGATACCCGTGCGATGGCCTATCAGCATCTAAAAAGGCAGCTCTTGTTTTAAAATTCCTTAATTCGGATGTTATCAAACAATCTTTTAAATTATGATTGAATGGTGTTATCTTAGTTGATTGATTCTGATGACTATAAATAATGGGTAGCGTCTTAAAACAGTTACTCCAGAAGAATGTTGCGAGCCGTAGTACTGTGTTGCCTGTTGGCTTACACCGCCGCCGGCCCTCCGGTTGTCAAGACCAGGGCTGAGATTGAAGAACTCAGGCTCGCACTGGAGAAGTCACGAGAAGGTATGTGATACACTCAAAACTGGGACTGAGCGAAGCAAGGTGTAACGCCTCGTCCACGACATCACCGCGCACACAGGACGCGCCCTGCGTCTTATGTCTCGGCAACCACCCACTTCGCGGTCACGACGACGAGCTGAGAGCTACTGCCCCCATACCGCGTAAGAACATTGATATAAAGTTCATGTAAATTTATGTTGACAATTCAAGTTCCTTATTGTTATAGTTCTTTTTTTTTTTGGGTATTTTTTTGTTCTTTTTCTTTTCTTTTTAACGACGTCCGTAATAACGAGACCAGATTCGTTGCAAAAAAACAAACAAATCAACAAAAAAGACATAAAAATAAGGACTTTAAGTGTCAACATTTACATGAACTTCATATCAATATAGGTAGTTACCTACGCGGTAGAGCCCTGAGAAGCCGACATCGCAAGACAGCGCACAGTGGTTGCTGAGACGCAGGACGCACGCGCAATGATGTCGTGACCGAGGGGTAAAGGAATAAAAGATAAAACAAAAAGTAGCGCAGTTAACATTTTCAACACTATTAGAGATAAATTATTTTACTATTTAATTTGATTGGTTTGTTGTGATACCATTAGGAGAAATATTACCCTGATTGAGTACTGGGGTCAGATAATTAAATATCTGCTGATAGGCTGACTGTCCCTACAGTGCATTAGGTAATGCATTAATAGATGCTGAGAAATCAAACACACACACTATGCCTGTACTTAAAACACAATCACACTTATACAATTCTATCCAGTAGTCTTGGCTTTGGAATCTGGTAATACCCACAATAAGTTTTGTCATAGAGATAGAAAAATCTCATACGACTCCAAATAATTTATACCTAGACAATGTCAATTTTTGGCGCACTGTACAAAATGAATGTATGCAACCCTGTATGACATACCTTTTAAAAATATTCAACACCTAGGTGGCAATAACTAAATTAAAAATATGCAAATTAATATAATTTACCTTGTGATGCATTGGATTTTTAAAGATTTTCGAGTAACGACAATGACGCAGGAAGTAAGAAACAACGTCACCGCTCTTAGTCTTTAGTTGGTAAATAAACCAATTTCCTTTACTTTAGACGATGGGTTGACCCTCGAGGAACGTATGGAGCAGAACCCACTCATGAACGCATGGGGCAGCAGTGGGAAGTTTGAAGGTGACATGCTCCTGGATGACGACCAGATCCAGGAAATGTTGGAGGAGTACTCCTCAACGGGTCGCATGGCGTGGACCAGAGCTAACAGCAGGTGGCCGCAGTCGACGCTGGTTTATGAGTTTGGCTCCGGAGAGTTCAGTAAGATGAATTTTTATTTTTAGTAGCTGGCATAAGCCCCTCAACGCTTTATATTTATACTCTTTAGCCAGGTTAATAAAAAAAAATATTTTTTCTTTTAACCGTTAATTTTCTTTGTTTCTATTATTAGTTTTGAAATGGGTTACCTACTGAAAGTGGCCTATAGCTATTTTTTTAATTCGTTTTAAGAAAGTAAAATCTATTAGTTATCTAGTAGTAGATTATAACATAACCATAAATAATATGTAATTATTGATCTTTAGCTCTCGATCAACAACGAGCCATCGTGAATGTAATGAACACCCTCAGATCTCGCACGTGTGTCAGGTTCCGAGTTAGAACTGCCAGCGACAGAAACTGGGTCAGGATGACGGTAAGGAGAATGAAGCATAACTTTTCCTTAATAATCTAGTATTTGGCATTCGTAGTCTTTTTAGTTTATTTTAAAAAATCTCACTCCTTTCTGATAAAACGGTTTTTAGTTAGAACCCGGAAGGTTTGTATCGGTAAAATATTGTGAAATTCCTATAAATGTCACTATGAATCATCAGATATTCATGATTGCATTCTTTCCGTTTTAGGGTAGAAACACAGGCTGCTATGCCCACGTAGGATTTTCATCAACACGTCAAATCGGCATCTTCAATCTGGCCCGCAACACGCCCGGCCGCGGCTGCTTCAACTGGGTGGTCATCGCTCACGAGTTGTACCACTCTTTCGGCTTCGCCCACATGCAGTCCACTTACAACAGAAACACATACGTCCGTATCCACACGGAGAATATCCAACAAGGTAAAATGAGAGCTGTTCTTTTAATAAATTAGCTTAATATTTAGAAAATCGAACTTTTTATAATGGCTCAGGTATGGATGTTTGTAGTTTCACCGTTGTCTCTGATTTCCATAACACAAGTAATTTGGTTAGGAATCAGAGAAATGTGTGAAATGTTGTGATGTTGTCTAATATTTGTTTATTTATTTAAATAAACTCATCATTAGAAGAAAGTAAATAACTTGGTAAGTATACCTACTAAGCGCGTCAAAGTAATGTTGCTCTACATGTTCTTTTTGAAAAACTTATAAGCATCTATACAAGGTGTTACAAAAATACCCCTATTGTCGAATATTACCATATTCGACGGTCCCTATATACATATAGGGACCATCAAACTGAACAACTTTTACTATGGGACCAACCCTGAAATCGCAATAAAAAAATCAGCTGTTTCATACATTTCTATATTTTCGATTTTATTTTTGTACGAAACAGCTGATTTTTTTTTCGCGATTACAGAGTTGGTCCCATAGTAAAAGTTGTTCAGTTTGATGGTCCCTATATACCATATATTCATGTGGGCATTAGGGGTATTTTTGTAACACCTTGTATACCTACGGTGAACAATTTTTAATTAGTTTTTGAAATCATGAAATGGAACCAGTTTCATTGATTCTAATTTCCAAGTAGGTATTTCATATTGAACGTTAATAGATTAGCCTTTTCCGACCTTTTTTCACTTAATTTTTTTTTTCAGGTTTCGCTCACGCATTCGAACGATGGGCACAAACTTCCAACCTTCGCCTGCCCTATGAGTACGGCAGCTGCATGCACTACGGCACCCACTTCTTCAGCAGGAATGGCCGGCCAACTATCAGTACTACCAGGGTAGGTCATGTTTCATTGAATACTAGTGTAATTTAAAAAAATCGAACCTTTGCGAGTCGTACTCGACCTCCGAGGGTTCCGTACAAGTTTATACTTAAATAAAGACGATTTTTAAAATTTATTATTTATAAATGTAAAGTTTTCAGACTTTTCCTTGTACTTGTAATACTTATAAGACGATATTACTTGCTAATTTCATAGTTCTAGATCAATGGTAAGTACCTACTCTATAAATTTTGATTCCCTAGAGTGTTTCGTGTAGGTATGCGTTTTTTGCGGCAAAAACGGCCGTATCTTTTTTCGTTAACTTAAAAATAGTAATACACTTACCTACAGGCACCTACAGGGGCCCTACCGGCTAACTTTTCGAACCTCGGCGGGTCTGCCGAGCTTGAACTTAAAACAGATAAATTGAAGTAAGGAGTTTCGTATTGTACTATTCACCGAAGTTATTTAGAAGATATCGATGTTCGTGTGACATCATGAATTAAGGTTCACCATTTTGGCCCGATTGGGACTCGATTTATCTGTTTTAATTTGAAGCCCGGCAGACTTTCTGAAGTTCGATACGTCAGCCGGTACGGCCCCTGGTGTTTAATTCTGTAGAAATGTAAATAATTTACCTTTCCAAGTCTTTAAAAGTTCAACAATTCCATTAATTTTGTGGATGTTGATTATTTCTGTATACTGTAGGTATAATATTCGCCGTCTTGACCGTGTTTTTTATTTTATTTTCTTTGGGGAGCTTACAGCATCATTTAAATGTTAACTATAAAAATAAATACTTAAAATTTAATTACAAGCTTCCACAGATAAAGAACCAGCATACAAGCACTACTGAGCTAGAAGTTTACAAAATTAATGTATTCCTACGTTTTTTATGAGCAGGCATACAATGGCGTCTTGGGTCAAACAGTCCGTGTCACTGCCTGGGACTTCCTGAGACTGTCTCGCCACTACAATTGCCCAGGGTCCTTTAGTGCCGAAGCAATGGAGAAGGCCAGCAAAACAGCTTACGAGCAAAACGAAAAAGGAGAAATCGTGGAAGTGGAAGCTGACATGCCATTAGCAGATGAACTGGAACTTTTAGAAGAACTGGAAGAGGTCCAAGAGATAGCTTGAGCAAAATAAGTTTTAGCTTCTCATAAATACGAATGGGAAAAGGAACTTTACGTTATGAATAATATCTATTAAAGTTATATGTTGCATTAAATTGGGTTTTTCTGCGGTATAGTTTACCATTTGCATCACTACATTTTCTTTGTCCCTACAGTACTTAGTAAGATAGATAGAGAATTTAGATATATTCGATATCATCACAGGAATGTTTGATGAAATCCACCTCATCGTTCAAAAACATTTATGTAAAACTAATTCCGAGCTGGCCAAGGTGTTAAACCATAAAATAAAGGAACTTTATTTATTAATATCACTAGAGAAAAGTAAAAAATAGGTAAAAAGTAGGTAAGTAAGTTAAGGGGTTGTCCTGACTTGCCTAAAAATTCAATGCAAATAAAGTACTTAAGTATTTTTGGATCGACGTATATTTTTTCCTTGCCACTGTAATTTCCGTCTATCATCATCCAAACACTAATTTCATAAAGGCAAAGTCAACCTAACCTATATTGCATTTATTGATTAGTTTATAATATGTTAGTATATGCTGGCTTCAGGAAAATATATTATCATAATACTAAATAATAAACTAGAAAAAATACGACTCACGCCAGATCATGTTCTCGTACGGGAATCGAACTCGCGACCTTTGGATAACCGGTCCAATGCTCTGACCGCTGAGCTACCGAGTCACTAGTGGGAACGTCGAATTTCTTCTAATATATCAACTCTTACGCTGCAAGCCAGCGCCATATATCTCACCAATGTACGTACAAGGAATTACCTGAATTGAAATATCTTGCCAGATATTTTTTAAACAATTGATTAAGATGAGAAAGCTATATGATTCTTATCTAGATTTTTTTCTAGTATATTATTTAGTATTATATAAAAATAACATTGTGAATGCTAAAATCTCAAAATTAAGAAATATAATTATTATGATTAACTGATTCGTTTTAATTTTTAGATTACGTCCACGTAAACTACTTAATGTCCACCGATGTGCATTTTTAAATTGATGACTTAAGGCTAAGTTGATAATTACGATTTTTATTACAACGATTGATTGTTCCGGATGTGTATGTACCTACCTAAGATGCGCAAAATATACCCTACTCTTTCGCTTAACGTTCACCACCGTATATCAAGTGTTGCCAATAACATAACAAGGACTTTAAGCTTATTACGAGTCAATTAAGTAGTCAAACTAATCCTGACCAATTGACTCACGATAATATGAACAGCTTGGATACGTAACCGTAGAAAGCTTCAACCAGCTGTTAGATGACGTTGACGTCTCATCACAAAGAACTTTCGAAATATTGATTCATTTAATTTACTTTCCAGGTACATCTTACATGTTATTTAAGTACATAATTATGTATATCACGACAAGTCACTTTTAACATTTGGCCTTAAGCAATTTCTATTACATATAGATAGCTGCGACATATCAATTATGATACGCTACTGATAACACTGGAAAGAGAAGTATTTAAATACAAGATTTTCTTCAAAGTATCAAATACTCCAAGATGAGCCGTCTTCTAGTACTGGCCTGCCTGTTAGCGGCCGCTGCTGCAGGTCCACCTGTGATCAAAAGTAGGGCTGACATTGAAGACCTCAAGCTTGCTCTGGAGAAATCACGAGAAGGTACTTCTATTAAAAGCAGCAGCAGATGGGAGAGAATGACCTCTTTAAAGGTTTTAAACGAGTAAGATTTTTTAAAGTAAATTAATATTGCCTTTAGATGACGGGTTGACTCTCGAGGAACGTATGGCTGCGAATCCTCTGATGAACGAATGGGGAAACAGTGGAAAATTTGAGGGAGACATTGTGCTGGATGATGAGCAGATACAAGACATGGTGAACGAATACTCCACCGGACGCATGGCCTACACCAGGCCAAACACGCGGTGGCCCCAGTCAACGCTCATCTACGAGTTCGGCGCTGGAGAGTTCAGTTAGTTATCTAATCCTTTTCAACCAGTCAGCCTAGAATATGCATCACAACAAAAAATTGTCTATAATTGGCTGGACGACGATATCCGGCTCATATCAGTGCAATGTGATGTGAGCAAGACAGCGATAAAGCGCTTAATAGTATCTCACGTAAATGTATTCAAAAATTTGGTGTGGTGTTGTACTGGATGGCTTCTGCTAGGCCGGCCGGTTGGCTCACTAGTAGAGCTTTTTGTCCATTTGGAGTTGTGCTAACTAAATATTATAAATAAACTAAGCATTCATTACTCAGGTTTTTAATTTTCAACTCCTGAAAGTAAAACTAGGTATAATTATGAAACCGACAAAATGCACATAATCTGTTTTCATATTAACCTATCATAATTAGACAGGAAAGGATTGTTATTATAGATAATGTTAATTAAAACTACTTACTTAAATGGACCTTTTAAAGCTACTTTTAGGAAACCAACAATTAAAAATTCTTCCAAGTACGGTGGTGTGTTCTACATAAAAAGTGGTATTTTACAGATCTTGAACAACAAAGGTGGATCATAACTGTAATGAACATCCTACGGGACCACACTTGTGTAAGGTTCCGTGTCAGAAATGCCAACGACAGAACCTTCGTAAGGATGACGGTGAGTTTGATGGTTCTTAACTCATTTATTATGAAAGACAAAGGGTCGTCAGAAAAGTTAAAAATAACATATCTTTTTCTATTTTTAGGGTAGAAACACAGGATGCTACGCCCACGTTGGTTTCTCCACTAACCGCATCAACATCTTCAATCTTGCTCGCAATTCACCCGGTCACGGCTGCTTCAACTGGGTGGTCGTCGCCCACGAGTTGTACCACGCTCTGGGCTTCGTGCACATGCAGTCCACTTCCACCAGAGACAACTACGTCCGCATCCACTGGGAGAATATTATAAATGGTAAGTTAATTAAGAAAGGGTGTGGTTTTTTGGTCAGCCAAAATGGTTTGTTGGTCAGCAACTGACCTGACGTCCTCCGTGGTCGAGTGGCTTTGTACACCGGTTTTCAAGGTGTCGCCATCTCTGAGGTCCTGGGTTCGATCCCCGGTTGGGTCAATTTAGAAAATGAACTTTTCTATATTGGCTCAGGTCTGGGTGTTTGTGATACCACCGTTGTCTCATAACACAAGTGCTTTAGCTACTTACTTTGGAATCGGAGCAATGTATGTTATGTTGTCAAATATTTATTTATATTTATTTAACTGTTGGCTAACCGATATTTTGTAAATCAATCAGCAAAAGCTGGCCAAATAATTAAACCGCTGTTTTTCTTTCCTAACCTACTTCCCATTAATAAATTGTTCAATTAATACTTTACTCCTAAGTGTAAGGAGAATTTACTTGTGTACCTTCGTACACATGTTTCGTATGTTTTCTTCGTACACATAGATGGTTGCTATAAATAGGTAATGACAATGATATTATAATATCATTGGGTAATAATGAAACTATGCTAGTTGACAAAAGGATAACGGAGACCAATAAATAATTCAAAATAACAATATTTTGAAGGTCACTGAAGTTAGTATAGGTTTATCACCTTTTTAATGTTAAAACTGTTTTCAGGTTATTCTCATGCTTTCGACCGATGGACCCAAACTTCCAACTTACAAGTACCCTATGAGTACGGAAGTTGCATGCACTACGGCACACACTTTTTCAGCAGTAATGGCCGGGCTACAATGAGCACTACTAGGGTTAGCCAAATATGATTATCTATCATAAAATACATAATATTCTCGTTTTAACGCAAATCTTTTGATATTGCCAACATTGCTATAGCTTTATACATTATAAAAAAGATATTGAAATGAATTTGATGTTTCAAAACTGTATTGGACCACCCGAATCTGCCTTTTTCCATAACTCTATCTCTTTTCGCCACTTCCCAAAAATCTTGCTGTGAAAGCGAGAATGCCGCTCGGGGTCGCACGGGGACGGACAACTGGCTTGAAGGTGCAAACAAACGCAGAAATGTCTGAGAGATTAACTCGCTCTAGTGAATGATGTTCCTGAGTAGCAAAAGGGGATGGATAGTTTTGGAAAAACTTGGGACTGGATGGGCAAATGCAGCTCTATTATCTATCATTGACATTAAATTTTTCAGCAATACAACGGAGTCTTGGGTCAAAGAGTCCGCGTAACTGGTTGGGACATTCTGAGGCTGTCTCGCCACTACAACTGCCCTGGATCCTGGAGTTCCGATGCTATGGAGAAGGCTAGGACCACCGCCTATGTACAGAATAACGCTGGAGAAATAATCGAGGAAAACGTGGATCTCCCACTGGCAGATGAGCTGGAACTTTTGGAAGATATGGACATCGTTGAAGAGTAAACATGAAAACCGACCCAAATAAATTAACGGAACAGAGAGCCTGTAATGTAATATTAATATTGTTATATAGTAAAGATGCAACATTGTAACAATACGCGTGCGTATCTTTACATTCCCATTTTAATTACCATGGTTACATTTATCTGATTACTTTTGCTTAGGTACAATAAAAACAAATTAAAGCACTTTTTTAGTAAAACTTTAATTCACCAAATTCGTAACACCGATTGCATGGGGCCATCTTGAGTTAGCTCTAATGTATGCCATGCGTTCAGAGGAGAAATCGTCAACAAAGTTCCGGATTTGATTGTCGTCCAACAAAATATCTCCCTGGAACTTGCCATTGTTCGCCCATTCGTTTTGAAGGGGATTCATGTCCATACGCTCTTTTAAAGTCAACCCATCGTCTGAAGAGTGATAATTACCAACATAAAACAACTTAAAAAACGTGGTAAAATTAAACCAATTTTTAACCCAAAATAGTAATGAAGTCGGGTGGGGCTTTAAGAATTAAATTAAAAATCAAATTGAGAAAGAGAAACTACGATTAATGTTTATATAAATTAAAAAAGGAAAATATCTTTTAGCCCCACCCGACTTTAAAAGACGTTTTTTTTAATATCAGATATGCGTACTTGAATAGTAATTATGCAGATTTGAATATTATTTCATGCTTTTTAGAGCTGTCGCTTTTTTGAAGCTGTTTTTATAGCAATTTCTTTTAGGTTTTTTGAAGGAGGTATTTCTTTTTAATTTTTGTCGAAACCGGTCGCAGCAACAGGTTGCGTCGACAAAAAAAATGTAACCTGTTACGAGAAATCGTGCAATATGTTGTTTCAGTAACGACACACAATGTTGTGAATCAAGAGTTTTTAAATGTCAATAAAAATATAATATCGATACCTACCTACACATTTTTTATTTCATTACTTACCTTACCTATAACATTTTTTATTTCAATCAAAGAAGCGAATTATTTTCTATTATTCTTGGTAATAACAATTAATGACACAAAATAATCAGCAATGCATAATTCCTAATTCCTATCTTAAATAACTGGATCATAGCAGTTCCCAATATAACATGATTTACCTATTAGCAACCTGTTGCAAAAGCAACCTATTGTCGCAACAGGTTTCATAACAAAAATTTAACAGATAGCGACATTGTTTTGTCGTAGTTGGATCCATCCGCTCTCCTGTTTAAAATGACCGCCATTTTAAAATGTTTTTTTAGCTGGCTGGCCGAAAAATTTTAATTTCTCCGGATCTAGAAGTCTACGAATCGATCTATGTAACTATACTTAACTTTAAATTATCATGTTTTGAAAAAAACCCACATTGATAATCTTTTACACAGGAACTATACATAACTACGTAGGAATCCACAATCAACGATTACGTTTACATACACTATACAGGTGATGCAGGATTACATGTTTGGTAATAGCCTTATAAAGCCGAATATGGTAGAAAATTTTACGGGGTGGTGGGTACCATGCATGCAACCCCGTAAAATTATTATTAACGACAAAAACCACTTTTATCTTTTTTTTTTCTCTTTATGATAAACTACATAGTGGCAACCCTAGACTGAAATAGTGTTTTGCTTTTGCACATTAATGGGATTCATTATCGAATGATATAGTTAGGGTTGTCATTTTGCATTTTTCCATACAAATTAAAAACTGAATTTCTCAGTCATGTGGCGGTTTTCTGAGTTTATAAAAATTTTCCGGAGTTTTATACATGGGTACCCTATCTACCATCTATTAGCGCCGCCATTGGAAAAAAATCATAGTGCTTAAATAAAGACGAAACGTTTAATGCAGTATTATTGCTAAAAGTAGCCACATTTCGCAAAAAAAACTCCTTTAAACTAAACGACAGGCTAGAAAATATTGTCTAAACGATAATAAGTACCACAAAATTTCTTCGGAGTGCACTACAGAGATATAATTAACAATTTCGTCTATATTTAAGCACGATGATTTTTTTTCCAGTGGCAGCGCTAGTGTGCAGACTATTAACCCAACAGCCTGTATAAATAAGCAGGTACTACAAGTAGTTTTGCATCATCATTGTAATTATGTTTTTCCCTATCAGATAACTGATATTGATCAAATGTGTGATATGATAAAATGTTAATTGAGTGCCTAAATAGATAAACTTCAATAAAAGCATTTGCGTCTATTGTTTAGCATTACTTTAGCCATGCTCCGTATCATATTGGTCTGTAGTGTTTTAGGGCTGGCACTCGCTAGCCCTCCCGTAGTTAGGACTAGGAATGAAATAGAGGCTTTCAGACATTTCTTGGAAAATACCAAGACCGGTAAGATTATCTTGAAATTATTTAGGCAGTTATTTATTTTTTAATATAACTAACTGAAATTTTTAGAACAAATAAGTAATACTTAAGAATTTCGATGTTTTCTAACACTCTTTTATCTAAGTATGGCAGCAGGTACTTATTTTGATCGCATAATATTCCTGGAGGACAATTATTGCTAGTAACAAATATTAAATTAGATATAATACTTATAATCTATTTTTTTCAATATCATAGTTTTAAGATATAACACTCGAGCCTCAGTATATTTTGAGGCAGACTGAACTAGATGGTGAGATATTTATCCAGATGATGGCTCCCAATTCCTCGCTCGTACCCGCGCATTGCCCCAAGCCAACCCCGAGGAGAACAGTGGCAAGTACCAGGGTGACATTGTCCTAGATGACTTCATAATCGAAGGCATGATCAAGGAGTTTGCAGCGGGCAGGAATGCTTACACCTTTCCTGACACCAAGTGGCCAAACAACACTGTTGTGTGGGAGTTTGGTGAAGGTGAATTTTTTGGTAAGTTTGACATTTGAATTCTAAACAAGAGTATTTTGCAAGCATTAACGAACATAAACGTTACTAAAATTATTGTAAAATGATCAAAGGTGCTACGGAAAGTTATGGAAAATGAACGTGTTAGTGATTAGAATTTTCTCGAAGAAAATATGATTTCATTTAAAGTCTTTTGTTATTATTATTAGCACAATCATTATCTTATCTGATCGAGAATTATCTGTCATTGTGGATACCTAACTAGCCTAGAGTAATAATTTAGAAGTTCCGTGAACGTTAACCAGTCCCCTGATTATGTAACTTTGTTGAAATCAACTCTGACAGAAATCGCAGTTACATTGCTGCTTTAGTAAGAACCAATGTGTAAACTATCTTACTTAAAACAGTAATGTAACTGCGGTTTCAATCGATTTCAATCGAGAATTGTTAGCAACGGAGTTACGTAATCAGCCCCCTGGTTTTAACTAAAGAAAATTAGTTTTAACTAGGGAAAACGCATTTTAACTGAAAACGGGTTTTAACATAGCCACAGAATGGGATATGGTGACTAAGTAAGATGTTTTGTCCCGTTTAGGTACTCTAGGTCCTTTACAAAAAGAAGCTATCCTTGAAGGTATAAGGGATATAGAGGAGCACACCTGTGTGAGGTTCCGTGAACGTCAACCTGAAGATACGGAGTATGTGCATGTGACTGTAAGTTTAGTTTTATTTTTTCATAATGACATTGTAAGTTAGTGTATAAACTTAGGCTTTGATTATCAAGCCCTCAAAACGACCCAAAGTAAATCACAATCTTGAAACCCACCAACGATGAATTTATTGGACAGTGCTTACAATAAATCTGTGATCACTTTTCTCTTTTTTTTTAAACAACCAAATTCAGAACACTTAATAAACTTTGAAACATCAGAAATACCTATTTTCACTTTTAGATTATGCAAGGCAGAAATTAAACTAAGTAGATTATTATTGATTGTCTTACCGTCAGTCCTCAGATCCAAACGTAAGTAGCACCACTGATTAAATAAATAGTTGTAGGGTTCCAAAACAAAAAGTCGTTAAAGAGTACGAGGAGTTATGAAAATAATCTTCCAGGGAGGACCAGGCGGTTGTTACGCTCACGTTGGCTACTGGGAGGAGCGAGGCCGCCACATCTACAACCTCGCCCGCAACTATCCCGGCGTCGGCTGCTTCCGCCACGCCACCATTGTCCACGAGTGGATGCACATCCTCGGGTTCCTGCACATGCAGTCCACCCACGACCGCGACAATTACGTCAAGATCGTTGAGGAGAACCTCACTCCAGGTAAGAATCATTTCTGTAACACCCACATAGTGGTTTATAACAACCCCGACGTCGGCTGATTCATCATTCACGAGTGGATGCATATTCTCGGATTCCTGCACGTGTGGTCCACCCACAACAGAACGTTGAGGAGAACTTCCTTACTGGTAAAAACTATTTTAACACCTACAATATTGTCTGTTACTATCCTAGCATCGGCTGCTTCCGAAAGGTAACTATTGTTCACAAGTGGATGCACAATTGCACATCTTCGGCTTGTCCTTAGCAGTCCACTCACGACTGCGTCAATTATGCCATTAATAGTCAAAATAGTTGAGAAGGTAACCTCATTTCAGGTAAGAGCTATTTAACCTATAAAATGGTCTCCAAGAACCTCAGCGTCAGCAGTTTCCACTTCGTTACCAATGTTACCATCGTCCATGGCTGGATGGCCAGCCTTGGCTTCCTAGCCCATTCATGTCTATCCCTGTGTAAAGTTTCTTCCAAAGCTGGTCGTTTGATATGCGAACTAAGTGACACCGAATGTTAATTGATTACTGCCAACTACTTAATCTTAAGTACCTTCACCAAAAATATGTTAAACTAGTGGACCCTGTGAACTTCGTATCACCTACAATTAAATGATTATCAATTTTACCTTGAGAACCAGCGGTAACTCTTAATTAGTAACAAAGCAGCTGAATACTAAAACGAAAGCAACACTACGGTCTTTTTATCCAACATTACTAAGATCATTATTTAGACTAAAACCTCTTTATCAAAAGTTAGTTGTCAAAAGTAAACCGCAATGACGATTCCCATACAAAATAGCCAATGTTCATAGTACGTTTCATTGAATATTCGCTATTCAATGAAACGCATTCTAACCTACTCTCAGGGGAAATGACATAAGAGAATATAATACTACGTTGAATTAATCAATCAAATGCACTAAGAAGTTTCAATTCCGTCGAAGTCAATCACCCCAAAAGTAGATTTCTACCACTTTTTAACCCTGTTAGGAGATAAATATAAAAAAATACGAAACACGTGTTCAATTAATTTTGTGAAAGAATGTCTATGCCAAATGTCAAGTCAATCGGGCCAAGGAATCGCGTTCTCCCATACAAACTGCCACCCTGTTTCACCCCTTTAGCGGTTGAATTTCAAAAATGACCGTTTTAGTGAGCACCTAGGCCCTAAAAGAAGCCCTCATACAAAATTTGAGACTCCTAGCACTTGTAGTTTCTGAGATTTCGTGATCAGTGAGTGAGTGATTTTCTCTTTTATATATATAGATAGATGTCATAATCTAAATAGTAAAATGCTTATAGGAACTGAACACAACTTCGACATCTACGAAGCTGACCTGGTGGACAACCTCGACGTGGATTACGACTACGTAAGCTGCCTGCACTACGGACCGTTTGCCTTCAGCAACAACGGAGAACCCACTATTGTTGCTTTACAGGTTGGTGTAAAAAGATAATTAAAATAGTTTTACCTATGAATTAGCTATCAAAACTACCTAATACTACTTAGTTAGGTACCTGGACTATTTCAGTAAAAATAACATTTCAAATGAATGAATTTACTCAATCAATGAATCCGATTAAAGTCAAAGATAGAAAAAACTGTTAGAAAGTGCAAGTATGGTCAAGATACCACTATTTCAACACTCTCGTTAAAATTAAGAATGTTTATTTCAGGAACACGAAGGTGATATGGGACAACGAATTTTCATCACTGAAAAGGATTGGATTCGTATCAACAGACATTACGGTTGCGAAGGAGCCTGGGACTAAAATTTAAGCACAAATTAAACTGTTTCTCATACGAAATGATCATTTGAAATGATGATTTATTTAAAAAACAGAACAGAATCAATGATGGTTATTCCTTAAGAGACAGATAAAGGACAAAGTGCTATTCAGTCTTTATATTTTGTTTTATAAGAACGAAGGACCCATGACCCCTTCCTGTAGGACCTCTATTTTCAATATTGTCGTGCGATGAGTACGGAATGGCTTCCACCCCATTCTCTTTGACATTATCATAGTTACATGTATTATGGAGTTTGCAAACACAGGGTTGATTGGTTGAGGCACGGGCACAAAATGATTAATATATTTTTTGAAATAAGCATTTAGGTATGAGTGATCCTCTATTTTAATAAAACGTCCACATAATATTGAGTGTGTCAAAACGTTGTCATTAATACAATTTATTTTAAGACAAGTTGCCAAACCTGGAGCGATAAATAGTTTCGCGTGGTGGTTGGTGGTGATAGTTCGAAGAATCAGTTTTACCATTTTGGGTTAAAAATTGGTTTAATTTTACCACGTTGTTTAAGTTATTTAATAAATAAATAAATAAATATTTTATTAATAATAATAATAAAAATTATAAGGTAATTATCACTCTTCAGACGATGGGTTGACTCTAGAAGAATGTAGGACATGAATCTCCTTCCCGGAACTTAGCACTGTTCACCCATTCGTTTAGAATAGGCGAACAGTGGCAAGTTCCGGGGATAAATTTGTTGGACGACAGTCAAATCCGGGACTTTGATTTCTCCTCTGAACGCATGGCTAATTCAAGATGGCCCCATGCAATCGGTGTTACGAATTTGGTCAATCAAAGTTTATTAAAAAAGTGCTTCAGTTTGTTTTTATTGTACCTAAGCAAAAATAATCAGATAAATGTAAGAAAAAAAAGACATTTTGATATTTTCGATTTTAATCTTTGTATTAAACAGCTGTTTTTTTTTTCGCGATTTCAGAGTTGGTCCCATAGTAAAAGTTGATCAGTTTGATGGTGCCTTTTTTGTAATACGTACCTTGTATGAAAATATTAATATTACATTACAAATGTGAAGTTGCAATGTGTGGGTTTATATTAAATGGTACTATTAAATAAAAAAACACTTTACACAGTTAAAGCACATAACAATTTACTTGGGTCGATCTGTTTCATAATTTTGGTTTTCATGTTTACTCTTCAACAATGTCCATATCTTCCAAAAGTTCCAGCTCATCTGCCAGTGGGAGATCCACGTTTTCCTCGATTATTTCTCCAGCGTTATTCTGTACGTAGGCGGTGGTCCTAGCCTTCTCCATAGCATCGGAACTCCAGGATCCAGGGCAGTTGTAGTGGCGAGACAGCCTCAAAAAGTCCCAGCCAGTTACGCGAGTTCTTTGACCCAAGACTCCGTTGTATTGCTGGAAAATTGAATGTCAATGATAGATAATAGAACTTCATTGGCCCATCCAGTCCCAAATTTTGCCAAAACTATCCATTCCCTTTTGCTACTCAGGAACATCATTCATTAGAGCGAGTTAATCACTCAGACATTTCTGCGTTTGTATGCACCGCCAAGCCAGTCGTCCGTCCCCGCGCGACTCCGAGCGGCATTCTTGCTTTCACAGCAAGATTTTTGGGAAGTGAAGAAAAGAGATAGAGTTATGGAAAAACGCAGATTCGGGTGGTCCAATACAGTTTTGAAACATCAGATATTATATAATATCTTTTTTATAATGTATAAAAACTATAGCAATGTTGGCAATATCAAGAGATTTGCGTTAAAACGAGAATATTATGTCTTTTATGATAGATAATCATATTTGGCTAACCCTAGTAGTGGGTAAAAGTGTGTGCCGTAGTGCATGCAACTTCCGTACTCATAGGGTACTTGTAAATTGGAAGTAAGTTAACGTAAAAAATATACGGCCGTTTATGCCGCAAAAAACGCATACTTCGACACACTCAAGGGATTCAAAATTTATAGGGTAGGCACTTCCCGTTGACCTAGAACTATGAAATTGGCAAGTAATATCGTCTTACTACAAGTACAGGGAAAAGTCTGAAAACTTTACATTTACAATTAAATCATTAAAAAATCATCTTTATTTAAGTATTTACTTACAAAATTTGTACGGCACCCCTCGGTGGTCGAGTTCAACTCGCAAAGGTTCGATTTTTTTAATTACACTAGTATTCAATGAAACAAGACCTACCCTGGTAGTACTGATAGTTGGCCGGCCATTCCTGCTGAAGAAGTGGGTGCCGTAGTGCATGCAGCTGCCGTACTCATAGGGCAGGCGAAGGTTGGAAGTTTGTGCCCATCGTTCGAATGCGTGAGCGTAACCTGAAAAACAAATTAAATGAAAAAAGGTCGGAAAAGGGTAATACATATTCAATATGAAATACCTACTTTGAAATTAGAATCAATGAAATTGCTTCCATTTTGATCTATAGAGCTGCCCATATTAATTCGTGATTTCAAAAACTAATTAAAAATTATTCACCGTAGGTACGAGTATATAGATGCTTAGATGTTGAGCAACATTACTTTGACGCGCTTAGTAGGTGTACTTACCTAGTTATTTACTTTCTTCTTATCATGACGTGTTATTTAAATAAATAAACAAAAGTTAAATTCAAAATTCAAAACTCATTTATTCAGTCTAGAAAACATCTCAAACTTTGCTCTGATTCCTAACCAAATCACTTGTGTTATGGAAATCAGAGACAACGGTGGAACTACAAACATCCATACCTGAGCCATTATAGAAAAGTTAGTTTTTCTAAATATAATGCTTATTTATTAAAAGAATAGCTGTCATTTTACCTTGCATGATATTCTCCGTGTTGATACGGACATATGTGTTTCTGTTGTAAGTAGACTGCATGTGGGCGAAGCCAAAAGAGTGCAACAACTCGTGAGTGATGACCACCCAGTTGAAGCAGCCGCGGCCGGGCGTGTTGCGGGCCAGATTGAAGATGCCGATTTGACGTGTTGATGAAAATCCAACGTGGGCATAGCAGCCTGTGTTTCTACCCTAAAACGGAAAGAATGCAATTATGAATATCTGATGATTCATAGTGACACATAAAGGAATTTCACAACATTTTACTGATATAAACCCTCTGGATTAACTAAAAACCGTTTTACCAGAAAGGAGTGAGATTTTTGAAAAGAAACTGAAAAGACTACGATTGCCAAATACTAGATTATTAAAGAAAAGTTATGCTTCATTCTCCCTTACCGTCATCCTGATCCAGTTTCTGTCGCTGGAAGTTCTAACTCGGAACCTGACACACGTGCGAGATCTGAGGGTGTTCATTACATTCACGATAGCTCGCTGTTGATCGAGAGCTAAAGAATAATAATTACATATTATTCATGGTTATGTTAGAGATTTCACTTTCTTAAAACGAATTAAAAAATTAGGTAACCTATTTCAAAACTAATAGAAACAATGAAAAAAATAGCTAAAAAGAAAAAAAAAAATTTTAATAACCTGGCTAAAGAGTAATCCCCTTACTAATAAAGATTGTATAGCAGATGTATAAGTTACACATTGGTGACTCTCTGTCAAACTATTTAAGTTTGACATTAAAGAGAAAGGGACAAAACACTGTGTTAAATATACATCTGCTATACAATCTTTATTAGTAAGGGGGTATAAATATAATGTGTTGAGGGGTTTATGCCAGCCTCTAAAAATAAAAATTCATCTTACTGAACTCTCCGGAGCCAAACTCATACACCAGCGTGGACTGCGGCCACCTGGTGTTTGCTCTGGTCCACGCCATGCGACCCGTGGAGGAGTACCCCTCCAACATTTCCTGGATCTGGTCGTCATCCAGGAGCATGTCACCTTCAAACTTCCCACTGCTGCCCCATTCGTTCATGAGTGGGTTCTGCTCCATACGTTCCTCAAGGGTCAACCCATCGTCTGAAGTAAAGGAAATTTGTTTATTTACCAACTAAAGACTAAGAGCCGGCCGTTTGCAAGTTATGCAACCCTACCTCATCAGCTAGCAAGATGCCACCTATCTATGGTGTTGAATATTAAAACGCCTGGGCGTAACCTGGAGCATTTTGTACAGGAGCTGGGTATTAAATTATTTGGGTTCGTATGAGATTTTTGTATCTCTATGATAAAACTTATTATGGGTATTACCAGATTCCAAAGCCAAAACTGGATAGAATTACATAAGTGTGATTATGTTTTAAGCATAGGCATAGTGTGTGTTTGATTTCTCAGCATCTATTATGCATTATATTATATTATAAATTACCTAATGCACTGTAGGAACAGTCAGCCTATCGGCAGATATTTAATTATCTGACCCTAGTACTCAATCAGGGTAATATTTCTCCTAATGGTATCACAACAAACCAATAAAATTAAATAGTAATGTTAACTGCGCTTCTTTTTGTTTTATCTTTTATTCCTTTGTCACGACATCATTGCGCGCGCGTCCTACGTCTCGGCAACCACTGTGCGCTTTCTTGCGATGTCGGCCTGAGGGGCTCTACCTACGCGGTAGGTTAAAGTCCTTATTTTTATGTCTTTTTTGTTGATTTGCTTGTTTTTTTGCAACGAAGCTGGTTTCGTTATTACGGACGTCGTTAAAAAGAACAAAAACAAATCATTAATATAAGGAACTTGAATTGTCAACATTTACATGAACTTCATATCAATGTTCTTACGCGGTAGGGGGGCAGTAGGTCTCAGCTCGTCGTCGTGACCGCGAAGTGGGTGGTTGCCGAGACATAAGACGCAGGGCGCGTCCTGTGTGCGCGGTGATGTCGTGGCCGAGGCGTTACACCTTGCTTCGCTCAGTCCCAGTTTTGAGTGTATCACATACCTTCTCGTGACTTCTCCAGTGCGAGCCTGAGTTCTTCAATCTCAGCCCTGGTCTTGACAACCGGAGGGCCGGCGGCGGAGTAAGCCAACAGGCAACACAGTACTACGGCTCGCAACATTCTTCAGGAGTAACTGTTTTAAGACGCTACCCATTATTTATAATCATCAGAATCAATCAACTAAGATAAAACCATTTAATCATAATTTAAAAGATTTTTTGATAACATCCGAATTAAAGCATTTTAAGACAACAGATGCTGATAGGTTATCGCGCGAGTATCTAACTTGAACGCTTGCTCGTCGGGTAGAAATTGCACGCGAGGCGAGGGAGAGTTTCGGACTTCGGATGGGCGGGCCACGGGATGTATTAAGTATATGTCATTTCCCAGCTTGTAAAATACCCTTTCTATACTGGGAAACGAAAGGGCAAGAGCTGCCCGTCTGACTTTAGTACAAACATTAAACTTTTAAGTACTTTGTCATACCAACGCGGGTTAAAGAGCACTACCAGCTAACCGTAATTAACCAATTTATTTCAAATGAAATTAAGATATATTTTGTTGATTTCAATAGATCTTTGTTCTTTTGCAAGGATTTTGTAGTTTATCAAAACTAACTAATGACGACCTAAGTGGTGCAGTGTTCAACATGACGGTGTACCACGCAATAGGTCCCGGGTTCGATTCCCGGCCGGGCAGATATTGAAATGATGAATTTTAATTTCTGTTACTGGTCTGGGTGTTACTATGTATAATAAGTATAAAAAAGTATGTAAGTAGTATATCATTTGTCTAGCACCCATATTACAAGTTTTGCTTAGTTTGGGGCTAGATGGCGCTGTGTGAAATTGTCCAAGCATTTATAATTATTATTTATTTTTAATGTTATTATATTAATATTAATAATTATATTCTGCAGTGTTAAATTCGGAAATTTTACATTATGTCTATTAAAGTAAATTTCATGTCTGCATGTCTTTTGCCGTAACGTTTCATTCAAAAATTTAAATATATTTTCGGTTGGCTATTAACTGAAAAAAAATTAAGTGATTAACAAGTTAGGTACCTACATAAGTGAAAAATGTCACCTTCATTTCTTGTTCGATTTTATAATAAATGGAATCCACATGCATAATAAACAATTAATCATAGACGATACGCAAATTATAAATCATGATAATCCGACGCACCAATCAATTAATTAAAGATAATACAATGTTTATATTTTGGATAAACATTGGATTTAGTTGTAATAAATATTGCTCATAGATTATTTAATTAATAAGTAGGTACTTACCTACCTAATTTATTGGTCATGATGGTATTTCTTTTTTTTTATTTTATTTGACAACATCTCATACATTGCTCCGATTCCAAAGAAGTAGCTAGAGCACTTGTGTTATGGAAATCGCAGACAACGGTGGTATCACAAACACCCAGACTTAAGCCAATATAGAAAAGTTCGTTTTTTAAATGCACCTAACCGGGATCGAACCCGGGACCTCAGAGATGGCGACACCTTGAAAACCGGTGTACAAAGCCACTCGACCAAGGAGGTCGTCAAATTTATAGTTATTAAGTATGTTTTTTTTATAATGCCTATCTATTAAAAGAGTAATGATAAATATGATTGATGCCTATGATAAACATCGATCTAAGGCAGAATTATCTATCACCGTTTGATATAAATTGGAAAAATTTGTTACATTGTCAAACCTCACGATGTTCCGTCTTGTGGTACTGTGTTGCCTGTTAGCGGCCGCAGCCGCCGGCCCACCGGTGGTCAAAACGAGGGAAGAGATACATACTTTCAAGTCAGCCCTTGAAAAATCCAGAGAGGGTAATTTTTCAAACTTTTATATAGCATTGAGTTGGCAAACAAAATCGACGAAGTTTTAGCGCTTGCTATGTTAACATTACGGATCCCAAAATTTGTATTATTGTATTCTGTGCATATTTTTTCCAATATTTAGCAATTATACTTGATGGTAGTGTAAATCAAGCAAGATAATTTTAAGGATTTTCAAATAATTTCTTAGGTACATTAGGTACTGTACCTACTTATGTATAGGCAGGAGGAAATTAATAATTTATCTATAAATAAATTTTACTTTATGTTTATAAACAGAATAAACCTCTGTGACGACCGTTTGACGACCTCCGTGGTCGAGTGGCTTTGTACACCAGTTTTCGCCATCTCTGAGGTCCCGGGTTCGATCCCCGGTTGGGTCAATTTAGAAAACGAACTTTTCTATATTGGCTCTGGTCTGGGTGTTTTTGATACCACCGTTGTCTTTGATTTCCTACTTTGGAATCGGAGCAATGTATGTAAATGTTCTCAAATAACAAAAAACGCTTTCAAGTTGAGAAATAATCTGAACAAGTTTTAAATACGATTTATTACCGGTTTCTCCTATCTTCCCGGTTCCAAAATTTATAATAGGTATCCTGAATAAGTACTCGAAAGACCGTCAGTACTCAGAAAATCTTCTTTCTAAAACACCCTTCTTTTCCACCAGATGATGGTTTGACCTTGGAAGAACGTATGGTCGAGAACCCTGACATGAACGCATGGGCCAGCAGTGGTAAATTCGAAGGAGATATTCTCCTAGATGATGACCAGATCGAAGACTTAGTAGACGGGTATACCACGGGGCGCGCGGCGTTCATCAGAGCCAACTCTAGGTGGCCATCTGGAATACTCATCTATGAGTTCGGAAATGGAGAGTTCAGTAAGTGTGGATCTTTTTTATGCAATCTCACACACAAAAAAATACAAGCTCTCGTAGAGTTCCATCACTCGATGCTGTATTTAGATGGCAAAGCTATTAGTATTTTTTTAACTCGATTATTACCTTTTGTAATCCTATGAAGATAGTAGATAAGTAATGCAATGCAAGTTATTTCTGTGGGTTTATCTAACAAGATCAGAAAAAGTAAATTAAATGAAGTGAAATATTAAATCTCTAGAGTGGGCTGCTTTTGTAACTCTATTGCAATCAATTAATAACTTCTACCAGCCCCCTAAATTTGGAACTCTGTTGCAATCAATTTCCTATTGAAACTGACAGAAATCGTAGTTACATTGCTGCTTTAAGTAAGATAGTTTTCACATTGATTCTTACTAAAGCAGCAATGCGACTGCGATTTCTGTCAGTTTCAATCGGAAATTGATTTACAAAATCAAGGGGCTGGTAGATCTGATTACGTATGGCTAAATAAGTCGAGTATGAATATTTTACAGATGTGAACCAGCAGAGGCACATCGTGAGTATAATGAACACACTCTCCAGCAGGACTTGCGTCAGGACCCGCGTCAGAACTGCCAGCGACAGAAACTTCGTGAGGATCACGGTATGTTGACATAATGTAGTTGTCGTTAAACCTAAACTAAATATGAGCCGGGAATGCAGTTCACACAATTGCTTTTAATTGCAGGGTAGAGCAACAGGTTGTTACGCCCACGTTGGCTTCTCCTCTACTAGAGGCATCCACACCTTGAACTTGGCCCGTGCTAACCCTGGCTCTGGATGCCTCAACTCCGTGGTAGTCGCCCACGAGCTCCTCCACAATTACGGTTTCTTCCACATGCAGTCCACCCACAATAGGGATACTTACGTTCGGATTCACTTTGAAAATATGATAAGTGGTGAGTGAAGTTTTAGTCATTAATGGTCATTATCTCGTGAACTGAGGTTTTCTATTTTTTTATTGAGCACATTCAATATTCAACTAAAATTATAATCATGTGTTAGTAAATATCAATATTATTAAAAAAGTAGGCTGTTATTTTACTTCTAACTTCTTTGTTTATTTTTAGGTACTGAACACAACTTCCAAAGGTATGGTTCCACAACGGTATCCAACCTCAACCTGGCTTATGAGTACGGCAGTTGCATGCACTACGGCACCCACTTCTTCAGCAGGAATGGCCGACCTACTTTGAGTACCACAAGGGTAAGAAACGCATATTATAATAACCAATCATGTATGTTAGTAATTTTTCGTCTATTATTTTGTTTTGACTGGTGTCTCATAAGCATAATTAGGGGAGACAGGGGCTAAACCTAACAAATTTTAGTTAGAAACTCATATCTCTGAAACTAATAATTACATGAAAGTGGTTTTTGGTTTATATTTTAGAAAATTTATCTAGCTATAGCTAGGTATAAAAAAACAAAGGATATGTTTATATGATAATCAATAAAAGTATTTTTTTAAAAAAAAGTCCGCTGTTAATTTTAGCCCCGGTTTTGGGGTTAGAATTAACAGGACTGGGGCAGGTTTTAACAGGAGGGGTATGTATTAACATGTTTGAATGTGTTTAGTTTTTAGGTGAAATTAAAGTGAAATCAAAGAAAAACATTATATTAGGTTTATGTATTAATTAATATTTTAAATAAGTCGAAAAATTGCTTTACAACTAGTACAACAAGTCTTTTTAATTAGCAATAATAATCTTATGACAACAACTATTTCAGTCACATTTTAGATCACACATGATCAATTACATACCTAACTATAACTTGTACCTGGTCCTTAAAACTATTAAATCTCTTTATCAAGACTATCACCTAATGTTAACTGAGGAATGTTCAACAATTATTTGTAAAATCACAGTCTGAAACAAGATTGGCAAAGGTTTTTTCATAAATAAACCTACTTAAAAATACACAAAAATAGAGAATACACTTTTCTAATACTAAATATGGCACTTAAATCACAGCTCAGTATTCATTTAGAATCACAAAATAACATGTAATGACTAATTGTTAAAATTAATCCTCTTCATAGTCATCGTCTGAGTTGCAGTTTGTGCAAACAAAAAAAAGAGTGTCCCCTTTCACGCAACTGACATGAGCCCATTTCTTGCATGTTGTACATTGTATCCAGTCATCCCGGTGGAATCTTCAGCAAACGACTCACCACCATGTTAAACAAAACCACTCATCATCTTCGGTTTTGCTACCTTCTATAAATATATTTTTCTTTACTCTGTCTGCTTCGTGCTTAGATTTTTTTCCTTTACCTTTTCTCTTGTCAACTTTTTTCGTTGCACTTTTAGTATCTGTCTTAGTGTTCGCCTTGTTAGATTTCTTCTTGGCTGGCTTCGTGTTGGGATTGTTGGTTTTATTCTTGTTATTAAATTTCCTTTGTTTTGACTGTCTAAGCTTTAGTTTTTCTTCCAGGTTATTTTTTTTTGGTGTATCAGTGAGAATGGTGGTTTCACGTGTTACAAGGAACCCAAAAACAGACCAAGTATTTCGCCGACTAATTATAAAATCGAGGAACTTGCTCCTCTGCTTTGTGGGGCAAGTATTAACAAGTTAATTGTTACCCCGTCCGTTTGTTAATTTTAACCCCAAGTCATATTTTTTTATATTTGTCTATTTATTAAAAAAAGTATTCATTTTACAGTAAATCAAACAGGCTGTTATTGTTGTTAAATAAACAATCGATAAAATAAAAAATAATAACTTAGTTTTACGACTCTAACTAATAAATAAATCAAAAAATAACAAGCGAAAAAAAGTTCGTTTACCTGACAAAATTGAGCACGGTGACGTGACCTTTCCGTGCGGCGCGTGAGCGCAGGATGGTTGACACAGGTCGATTCGCTACTATTCAAATGGTTTAAGTACGTATTTTGAGCACTGAAAGGTTTATAGTTTGGCTGCAATTCGCTTGTTAATTGTTACCCCTGTTAGTTGTAGCCCCTATCTCCCCTATATTAATATACTTATAGCATATTATGGAATTAATCATGAACGTCATTGTCTGCCGTAAGATTCTTACTGCTGAATGTAGGCCTCCCAAGGTTGAAGGGTGCGGTTTGTAGGACTGATCATTATAGCAGTCTTTCATTATTCGTATCTGGCGGCTTCCTGTGACTCAAAGAAATCATCAGTTCACCTTGTAGTGGGGTTTACCCACGAGTCAGTCCAGGGTTATCATCGGAGCCTTACTGATATTAATAGAAATGAACATCTGCACAGGTTTACAACGGTGTACTAGGCCAGACTGTCCGTATCACAGCCTTAGACATCAGGAGACTGGCACGCCACTACAACTGCCCTGGAGCCTGGAGTGATTCTCCAGACGACTATGCGTTGGTGGACAATGGGCAAGGAGAACTAGTCGAGGAAGAATGGAAGTCCCTTGTACCAGAAGAATTAGAACTGTTGGAGCCTAATGACACTGCTGAAGAACAGTCCGAATAATAAATCAAAACGGCAAAATTATTGTTTTTTTTATCGTCTGTTCTAAAAATGAAAAACAATTGAATTCGAAGATTTTTTTTAAAATAAAAACCATAAAATTTAAAGTTATTTTACTTTTATTGAAGAAAATTAAGAACTCAGTTTGGTATTTGAATCTAAAAAAACACAATCTAAATGTGAACGGCTTATAGAGTCAAAATTAACTTTCAGTTTGAGGTATAATACCAATTAATATACTCGCGGGTTCGATTCCCGTCCGGGAACATAATCTGGTGCGAGTCGTATTTTTTCTAGTATATTATTTGGTATTATATAAATAGCATCGTGAATGCTTAAATCTCAAAATTTAAAAGTTTCAGTTTGAGGGTTGAGGTTGCAATTGACTTTGAAATGATGGTCGGTAGAAATCCCTTTACTAAAGTAGCCTTTATTTAGGCAGGAGTTTTTTTTCGGTTTGAATGATTCAGCAATATTTTCTGGCTTCAGATAAATAGGTTATAAGAAACATTACAGAATAATAATTTGTGAAACTTATTTTTCCAAACAATTCCAGGGGTTACCTACGTATTTGTGCACTTCAAATATTTTTTTATGCAAACATAAAATTTTAGGAATAGGGACAGGAAACAATATGTATCAATAAATCTCCCTTTTTAATAGCATCTAAGTAAGTACGTTGACATTCGTATTGATTTTATTTTTTTGGAAACACAATATTTATTCCAAATCAGGTGAGTAAACCTATTTGGATTGCCCCCTTGTACGATTTCAACGTCTTCCAAAAATTTGAGCTCTTCTGCTAGAGGCATGACAGTGCTTTCCTCAAATTTTCTGTATAATTTCTCCTATTCGCCGTGTCTGTTAGAATTGAAAACAAAAAAAACTGCAATTTCAGTGACAGTAAAGTCCGTAAGTTGACTATTATATCTATCAAATTCAATCAGATTGAATTTAACATATTTGGAAATCGCATTAGGCAGTGTAACGGTATTTCAATAGTACGAAATTGCACCTAGCCTTATCAAATTAGATTATTTTCTAAACATTGAAAATTTATTAATTGAGATAATTTTATAAAGTAAACGATAGCACAATCAGCAAAATAATCATTGAAGATAAGCTAAGGTTATAATTAAAATAATATTAAAGTCTGCTAAAATAAACTGATTGTAGTTTCAGGTTGCAATGAAAAACAATGTTTTCAATGTTACAGTGATATTTTTTTCCATTCATTGTGTAGTTTATCTAGTCAATAATTCTAACTAATGAGCAGTGATTGTTTACCTTAATGTTGTTAAATTATTTTAAAGGTTTTTTTATCGTTTGAGCATCGCCGCCGGCTTCGTCGGCATTTATGCCTTTGAGTTGTGAGGAACTTTAATTTAAGAAACAAATAACTTATCATCCAAACTATAGTTTTATAGAAGTAGCTCGATTCATAAAGGTGTTGTAAGCTTAGCCTAAATTAAACAAATAAAATTGATTTCAAACATAGAAATATAATTTATTGCATTTCCCCATCATTTTCATTCAGAAGACGTGTTCAGATTATCCTTCGACGATTCCGACTTCCTCCAATAGTTCGAGCTCATCAGCCAAAGGCATATCAGCAGTTTCTTCTATAAGGTCTCCGTCTTCAGTGGGCACGTATATGGTGGTACTGGCCTTGTGTGCGGCCTCGGCACTCCAGGCGCCGGGGCAGTTGTAGTGGCGAGCCAGGCGCCAGATGTCCCATCCGGTGATGTGGCTGGTCTGGCCTAGCACCCCGTTGTAGTGCTAAAAAGAAAAAACCGGTTTGTTTGAAATACTGCTACGACATAGTCTATTTATTTGGGTTGAACTTTATTAGAACACCCAGCTCCGCGTTTTTCCATATGCCTATCTCTTGTTTGCCGCTCAAAAACAACTTGCGAAAAGAAGTCCGGCTTATATTACCGATGCTAAAGACCGCGAAATCGGCTGAGTTCGCTTTCTTTCTCTTGCTCTAGTGAACGATGATTGTATAATGTGACAAAAGGAGAGAAAGCTATTGTAAGTTGTCGTGCCAGGCGAACTAATGCAGCTTAACCCTTAAGATTAATATTAATTAAGAGTCAGGTAACTAGTTATGATTACTAAGCCAATTACCTATTATCTTTAGTCTTTTTATTCTTACATTTTTTCATAAAAAAACTTTAGTCCTTTAGTCATATCTATCTACCTATGCCATTTCAATATCGCCACTGTTGTGGTACAGCCTTTCCTTATGGATGAACGAGGCTAGGTCATCATAACCCAACACGAAGGTGAAACGCGGTTCGGTGAGTGCCATACGAATGTAGACACAATTTGACATGGATGTCATTCCCGCGGTGTAGCACTAACGATGTCATTAGTAAGCATGATAGTCTACTCGGCGTAGTTACAAAAATTTGACATCCTTACCCTTGTAGTACTGAGGGTGGGGCGCCCGTTGCTGCTGAAGAAATGAGTTCCATAGTGCATACAACTGCCGTACTCATAAGGAAGACCGAGGTTGGAGACGAGATTGTTGGCAACTCTATTAAAGTTGTGTGCCGCTCCTGAAAAATAATATAAAATAGGAAAAAGTGAGAAAAACATAAGAGTTTTTAATTGGTTAATTGTTACAGGTACTTCTATTATACAAGGTGTTACTTTTGTATATTTGGGGTATTTTTATACCCCTAATGCCGAATATGGTATATAAAGACCATCAAACTGAACAACTTTTACTATAGGGCCAACTCTGAAATCGCGAGAAAAAATCAGCTGTTTCATACATTTTGATATTTTCGATTTTAATATTTGTATGAAACAGCTGGTTTTTTTTTCGCGATTTCAGAGTTGGTCCCATAGTAAAAGTTGATCAGTTTGATGGTCCCTATATACCATATTCGGCATTAGGGGTATTTTTGTAACACCTTGTATATGAAGCGTGTCCACACGACCAACTCTTGTGACAAGAATTTCAATATGCCAATAAACACGTCCAACAAAATGGTAATGATAAACTTTAGATATCTAGTTTGACTAGTAAACGAGCGACGGAAGTTTGTAGAATAAAGTTAAAAGGCCGGCGAACAGTGAACTTCTTTTACAAACGTTGATACGGCTATACAAATGATTTTAAATGTGAGCATAATTAGCTCCAGTATTTGTCTAGACTAACGCAAATAAAGAATACGAATATGAATAAATAATGAATCCAAAGTACCAAACCAAATAAAAATTAATGCGATTTACAGTTTTGTATAAAAAAAATTTAATCGCATTTTTTTTAATGTGGTTAGTATTTGGATTTTTTTATTTAATAGAACCCTAGACGAATACTGTCTTAATTCGAATAACATCATAAGAGGAGTTGATTAATAATTTTGGTATATCGTTGGTATAGGAAGTTCACTGTTTGCCAGCCTCTTAATTGTTGAACATCACTTTTCCTAATCTTTAAAATATTTTGAAAATCAAGCGTAACCTAACCTTGCGAAATGTTCTCCCAGTGGATGCGGACGTAGTTGTATCTATTGTAAGTAGACTGCATGTGCCAGAAGCCCAGGGCGTGGTACCATTCGTGGGCGATGACCACGAAGTTGAGACAGCCGCGGCCGGGCGTGTTGCGGGCTACGTTCAACGTGTGTACCGTGCGGGTGGCGGCAAAACCGACACTGGCGTAGCAACCGGTGGGCCTGCCCTGGAACCGAAGAAAAACTATGTTAAAGTTACAAGATATAAAGTAACCAGAAAAGTCGCTCGGAAAGTCGTGGTTTTCCGTGCACGCGCAATCGGACAATACAGAACGTTTGGTAATACCCATGCAAATAATCCTGAATATATTCTTAGATTTTTCCACACACCGACTTGTGTGGGCAATGATTTGTTATACTCATGGAAATCTTCTATTCTAGGTTGTCAAGATTATTACAACTCGTTACATTCTTAAAATAATTCATATTCTTACCGTGATTCGCACGAAACTCCTGTCGTTGGCATTTCTGGCTCGGAATCTGATGCAAGTCCTTTCAGACAGTCTGGTCATCACATTGCGGATATACCTTTGTTGTTCAAGGTCTGTAAAAATAATTTCATGTTGTTAAAGTTTAATTAAATCGAGACTACCATCATAAGATCATTCTGGCTAAAAAATCTCGCCAGGTGACAAGTTTGCAGCGGCTGAAAGGATGCGTTTAATATCAGGGAACACTACAGGAAAAATGAAGGTGGCCATCGGACAAGGTCAATCTAGAAGTAACCCATCGTTGGTTTTGGTGTTAAACTTACTGAATTCTCCAGGTCCGAACTCGTACACAGCCGTAGCTCCGGGCCACCGAGTGTTGGGCCTAGTGTAGGCCATACGGCCTTCCGAATAGTCATCCACCATAGAACTTATCAGGTCATCGTCTAAGAAAATATCCCCTTCATATTTTCCACTGCTGCCCCACTCGTTGCTTAGGGGATTTTCTGCCATGCGTTCCTCGAGGGTCAACCCATCGTCTGAAAGAAATATTCCATCACTGTTAAGACATTATCCCCCACTGGAAGAAGGCTTTTTTCAAAAGTAATTTTGAAAGAAGTTTGTAGAACTTTTTATTGGTTGTCTTGTCTAACAAATTATAGGACACCAACACAAATAACAGCCACATAATCCGCAATTTTAAAAGAAACATCAGATATACCTTCTCTGGACTTTTCCAATACCGTCTTAAAGTTCTCAATATTTGCCCTGGTCTGTACCACCGGTGGGCCAGCGGCAGCAACGGCCAACAAACAGAACAGTACCACAAGACGATACATTATGGAATCCAACATACTTAGTCAATGTTTCGAATTTATATTCTTTGCTTACAGATGCACCGATGCTATTAATTATGACAACAATCAAAATAATCCGTTATCAATCTCGAAAATTAAAGATAAGTTGGAATAATCAGAAGTTAGCGATGTAATAAACGATGAATATTAATCCTTATAAAAATACGGTGGTAACTTTAAGGTAAGTACTAATAAGTTTGTCGATTAATTATAAATTTAAGTTATAATCTCAATTTCTTTTATAAGTTAAGTATATGACACCTTTAACCAATTATTATTCCAAGTCACAACTTCTCTAAGACAACACTTTTTTTAAGAGCCGAAAACTCGATATTCTATCGATTAACTGCTGTACTGTTTTTATTGCTTTAAAAATAAAGAACAATTTGTCAATTAATTCTGAAAATGAACTGACGACTCAGCTACTAAAAGTTTTTGGGGGAATCGCGTTTTGGCAGCTTTTTAAAAATATTGATTGGGGTGACAAGTAGGTATTTACCCAAAAATTACTCCATCTCATCTCATTATGAATTTCATAAAACTACCAATATTATGAATGTGTGAATCAATAAAATTACATAAAACCACTTAACCACCGAAATATATATAATTATTTGGATGTTATTTCAGTAACTGGTCAATCCATTTTATGAACCTACTTCTTTAAGTGGAGTTAAGAATGTTTTCCAGCCAGATTCCAATATTGAACTCGAAAACATCCAGCTTTATTGAATTTCAACAGACCATTTCAGAATCTGCTGAACATAAAAAAGGTAATCAAACTAGTTCTCGCAACTCGAGACCAACTCCAAACCGGCGCCAATCAAGTATTATTTACAAAACATACAATCTTTAGTTTTTTTTAATGGCTCCCCCAGGATTCGACCTCCTTGCGTAGAAACATGTGACGCTAGCGCATCCTCTTTGATCTGTTCTGAGCGGATCACGGCGCATGCTCCGCTGTCGTCGTAAATATTGTCGGGACAAATTTCGAGTCTCTGAAATAACTGGGAGCGCAGCCGATGATTCGATCAAATTTATTGCTGTTTGAACGAATTGCGAAACGATAAAGTTGTGGTTTAATGAAAAGGATACTGTGTTTGCTCCAGATTCTAATGACTTGATTGCTTTATGTCTCATTACACCACATTATGTTGTCTCTACACACATAATTTAGATTTATATCAGTTTCAGAAGAAGTAAGGTGTAAGTAATAAGTAATTTAAGTAATTTTTGAGTTTGATAAAAAATCCATGCATTTCGTTTATAGAAAACTATTTTCACACACTACCACCAGTTTGCAATTTAGGCTGCTAATTTATTTCAAACAAAAAATCTATATATCTTAAATCTCCTCTTTTCGAATTAGTCATGAAAATTAATAAATATAACAAATCTCTCACACTTCTAGATACCTCAGTGACCGTGCATCAACTCGCATCTTAATAGCGATGCGTGCATTAATATGCATAATAAAAAAGATATGCAATAGATCGCTCTGTGTAGAGTAGACCTCCCAGTGGGTACATACATCTCTTTCATAAAAATAAAGTGGTCGACAATTTCTAAACCTACGATCTCGTCAAAGTGACATGACAGTTCACGGGCTGTCGACAACAACAGTGCGCTTGCGCAGTGTAAGTAATACCGGGCCAAATGCCGACAGTGCGGGGTGGTCGGCTATTTGCGACGATTCGGCGAACGCAACAGATCGAATTACGAACTGTCACAATGACTGTCTTTGCTGAAGCGGCGCTTGAAAAAGTTCGAATTCAGTAGCTGATATGTAACGTCCACATTAGTGCGCTTTCATGTTCATCTTGCGTTTTCTTGCATCTTGGTATGCATGAAGCGCCATTAGTGCATGCAATAGCACATGCGATGCGCTATGGCTTGTACTATTATACGTATTCTGTGGCTATGGGTATAATATAATATAAGGAACTTCAACATCATCTTAATCGGTTCATAAACAAAGAAGTTATGGTCGATCATCCATATAAGTTTATTATAATGGTACCTAACGAAAACGACAGTATTTTCAATATTTTCTGAAACTGCTGAACCCATTTCAAAATTTCAAAAAATGGGACCAATTTGAGAACAAACCTGATGTGATAACGAATCATATCAATCGGTTCAGCCGTCTTGGAGTAATCCGTGTAGGTACATACATAAAAAATATAAGGTGGTACTAAATTATGTATCAATACTGAAACAGCTGATACTGTTGTTTAAACTGAAAAACTTTCTCCAAGGAACATGGATCGAAATACGAAAAAAAATTTCATCCTCCCATACAAAATGTATTGGTCAGCTGATCGAATAGTATGGAAAAGCGAAAAAAAAATCGTTTTCGACCTATGTTCCTTGGAGAAAGTTTTTCAGTTTAAACAAAACTATCACCTGTTTCAGTATTGTTACTTAATTTGGTTCCAACTTTTATACATATACGTGATTAATTATAACCTCCTCCTTTTCAATTTATGAAGTCGGTTAAAAAGTAGACACAAACGTTATTACATGGTTCTAAGTTCGTCCTATATTTTTATAAAGGTTGTTGGTACTTATATTTATACTATTGTTATAGCTCTTCAAAATAATACCTGTAGATAACATTGCAAATGGCGATAAATCACTAAGTCGATTCACTCAATCAAGTCTTAAAGTATCGACTAAGTATTAAAAGTCGTAGCACAGATTTCAGATAAATAAATTACATTTTATCATTGTATCAAATTAATGTTGGTTTTTACACACTACGTCACGGATAGTAAAGGTTGCGCTTTATTATAATAATGGATTTTTCATTATTAAACTTTTTTAGAACAATTTTTCTATCTAAACACTTCGTAAAACCGAAATAATTTTGAATATTCTTCTTGTCAGCTAAAAAAGTCTCGAATGGGTGGTAGGAAAATTTAGACAATTCAAAAGCACTTAATATCTAAGTTTATTTGAATAAAGAATTAAAAATAATAATAATATTAATACGCTCCGATAGAACCCCACAAAAAATTCACTGGAAATACCAGTAGCTACTCTCTCCGTTAGTTGTAATTTTTTTCAAGTGCCTTTTTAGCCACACACTTATCTTTTTAATGCTAATGCAGGGTTCCCCTCGAGGGACTGTCAATCGGTCCACATCACAGAAAAGTGAATACGGTCTGAAATTTGACAGACACTTAACTCACTTATCGATAAGACACTAAAAAGTGTCAAAATTTTTAATGACTTCACAAAAAAGTCGGCGTGAAAGACTATTTTTACACTTTCAAAGTGTCTCTTTTGGTGTGGGTTCAATTAAGATTATCGCTCTTTACAAATTATGAGCGTTTTTTAATTCAAGCTTCCTCAGGAAACACCTAATTAACTATTATTTTATTATCTTGACTTGTTTGTAGTTTCAAAAAGGAATTTCTCTCTTTTTTCTCATCTATGGCATCTGTTTTTTAAAGAAAAATATCTTTGTTTTATTTGTAGTTGACCGCTGTTTTTTTTTCACCTAAAATCTTAAGTTTTAGCTTCTAGTGATTAAATTAATCAACATGAGTTGGTAAATGTAAGAAAATTATAAAAAAATGTCACTTATATAGAAGATTTAATAAAGTACTTAAAATAATAATGATATTATTTTTATTATTAGTACTTTAAAAAATCTCTTTTCGCTTTTCTTTACTTTTCTACTTCATTACATATCTACCTATCTAGATAGGTAGATATGTAATAAATCATTAATCGAATTAAGATAATATTTACGATAGGTAAGTACCTATTTATTTATCTGAGGAATATTGTTGCTTTGTTGATAATTTTGATTGAGAGATGAACCGGTTAATAAGGCTGGATTACAAATCCCGAGTCGAATCTCAGGACATCACTTTTATGGTTCCCACAATTTGCAGTGTAGAGCTATGTAGTATAAAACAAAGTACTAGTTAAAATCTAACGGCCTATACAGTTAGGACGTTTGCTGTCTCTCTCTGAGTGATGTCCGTTTCAGTCTTTTCAAAGTCGTAGCAAAACCGTAGCGAAACCGTAGCAAGCGACAGTCCCTAAAAATATTTGACCTTGATTCAAAGTCAAAGTCATTTATCTTTATTCAAACAAACTTAAAAATTAAGCGCTTTTGAATAGTCTATATTTTCCTACTCAGGTTCGACATTTTTAACTGACAAGAAGAACGGCTGAACAAAAATTTAGGTAAGTATTTGAATAAAGATGATTTTGACTTTAATATAATAGAATGTAGAGAAGAAAATGCGGTTTTCCGTGCGCTACAAATTTGTTAGTGACTTTTTTTTTCCATCGTATTTTATTGGTGCGTGGTAACAGGAGATGATTTCAGTTCTGCGTACGCGCATCGGTCGATTTAAAATTTTCAGTTTCAGAATGACACTGGTCTTAAAAAATTAAATGTTTTTTTATTGATAGAGTGGCGCCTACCCGCTACGTTATATTTACATACCTACCCGGATGACTACACTTTGCCGATGCTACGGGTCGTTAGAAAAGGCGGCCATTAATTTGAGCGCTTGTCAACACAGGCCCGCTTTTAATGACTGTCGGTATGATAATTATTCATAGTGGCATTTCAATAAATACAGAACCATAATCTTCTGAATCTATTCGATTGTTAAAAGGATGTCGATTTTCCTCATGTTTGTTTAATAACAACACTATAGATAAAGTCTAATCTACTTTATCTATAGTTTTATTATTAACATACAATTTGATCGAATGTTTGAATTTTTTTGTAAGGAGCGTGGCATAGCCTGCGTACGAAATGTCTGCAATCGAAATATACAAGACAGAGATTATGACAGCACTATGCACTATGGTGCAAGGGAGTTTAAAAAAAATCGGACGGGGACCGCTTTACTAATGCCAAAAGCTTTCAAACCCCATACAGCCTACTATTAACATCGTACATCTTAAGTGTTTTTAGCCTTGTCTATACCTGATGCCATATTTTTGGTAGCAATAAAAGGTAGAGTCTGGGTAGGGGAATATTTATTTATTTAACATTAACAGTTTAAAAACATAATTGCCTTATTAGTTTGCACTATTAGTACATTTATATCAACATCAAAAACAATACATACAAGTAACTTATATAAACTTAAACCGAAAATAAAGCAACGACCATCAACCAATAACAATTTTGTTTGTTATACATGTCATCAGGACCTTTTTCTACCGCCCCCAAACTTATACTTGTCACACAGTACAATGCGTTTAAATTGACAAAAGACAATGATCCGCTGCAACCTCACTCGAAAATGTATGGCAAAGAGAAAATTTGACAGATTAAAATAGGTACGTCCTTTTGTACCGCTAGCGCTCTGGGGCCGTACCGGCTAACGCATCAAACTTCGGAAAGTCTGCCGGGCTTTAAATTAAAACAGTTAAATCGAGCCCCAATCGGGCCAAAAGGGCGAACCTCAATTCATGATGTCACAAGAACATCGATATCTTCTAAATAACTTCGGCGAATAGCACAATACGAAACTCCTTACTTTGATTTATCTATTTTAAGTTGAAGCTCAGCAGACTCGCCGAAGTTAGAAAAGTTAGCCGGTATGGCCCCTGAAATGGCTTTGCGCAATCGCCGATTTCCGGCCGTCCGGAAGCCAGCGGATGGCACGGTCGGTTACCCCCAAAAGCCATTTATTTGCGCGCCGTCAACACCGCGAAGTGACTCCAATGACCCGTCCTGATTAATACGACGAACTAATTAACTTTTTACTTAATAGGTGTTCTTCGTTGGGGGTTTGTGTTGGTAAAAAAAGAATTAATTGGGTTAGGTACTCACTTACGTATATTTAAAATAGAGTTTGCAATGGTTTTTATTTACTGAAAACATTAAAAAATGACATAAAGTCTGTAGAATTAAAAACGAAAAATTCAGAGTACTTAAACAAAATTATTCTAACTATGGTTTGTTTGAATTTCTATTCTAATTCATTTATATTCAAACCATAATTAGAATAATATTGTAGGGTCTTTTGCCTTACAGCATGAATCAGAAACTCAACTCATCAACAATTAAAGGTTTATTTCTGACTGCGATTGTGTATTTCGGTATTTTTTCCCGTGAGTGCTAAAATCGTATTTTAATTAATCGTTGGGCTGGCGCTGCGTGGATCTGACATGATAGATGGCAGCATTGAGTTACTGTAATTGTCATGCGTGTGCGCACCATTGTCACCATGATTTCGAAATAATCAGGACAATTTAGAACTCTTGTGACATCACATGATTATTATAAAGAAAATTAATTATTTTTTGGATAGGTAAATAAAATTAGCTAAGCATGTACTCACGACTTACAACTCGCGAAGTCATAACTTACCCTAACCTTTAGAGTACTTATAAAATGTAAACTACATATACTGTAATATTTTCCCTGTAATTATATTATAGAACAGCCAATCTAACGAACTTTCACTCCAATTCTATGACACAGTTTACTATTAAAAAAATCACCTCTTGTACTATTTTATGGTCACCATACCGGATGAAAACGTGACAAATGACAATGTTCACGGTTTATTGAAACGCCATAACAGGAAGATGAACATGTAGGTACCCAATGGACCACACCGTGAAAGATCCGTGACGTCATTAAGCAAAACACTGGCGTCTGAGTTGATTTATGTGGCTGAAAAGTGACGTGAATAATTTAGCTTTTAAAATAAAGAAATCTACTTACTAGCTAGCTACTTTTTTGCTAGGTAGTATTAGTAATAGTTTCGCAGGTTCCAGATACATCTCATTAAATCACATAACAGATTATTTCATGAAAATTCTAAAAGCTGAAATACAAAATTTTGTATTATACACGGTAGTCTTCTATGACAAATTAGATTACTATGACTTTTTGTAACAATTAGTTTTTGGTTTTAGTGGTTTACGAGGGTTTGCAAGCTTTCAGCTTAATTAGGTTTTTATCTAGATCGATATCTTGGATTGTTAAAATTGAATTGTAATCTGACAGGATAATATCTACCATCCCAGCGAACACATTTTATTATCGGTGCTAAAAAATCAGAAGAGATAGGTTTATGGATCAAACAACAATGATTTATCAAAATGTCATGTTATGCTACTGCTGTCTACTTGCGGAATTTTTAGCTTCTTCAATGTTATTTCTTTTGGCAAGACAACAATTTTAAATTAAATTATGTTTGCTTTAATGTTAGTCCGTTTATATTACAATCAAAGAACACAGATATTCAGCTCGGTCGGTCTCGTTACGCGCAGCCGCAAACGAGCGACGGCGCGCGCTTTCGCCGTCAACTGTCACCCCCAATTATGGCCGCCATGACAGTTTTGCGCGTTTGCTTTTGAATATAGAACGTTATTTTTTTTTCTCAAAGAACCACGGCTACATCTCCCGGTAAAATATTGGCTCACTTTGAAGATGTTTGTTGCTTCCAATAAACATTACAATGAACTCTAGTATTAATATCCACATAATTTTGAATAACATATATTCAGTCTCTAATATTACCATAAAACATTAGCAACAGTAAACTGCTTGACATGAAACATTGGAATTGAAAACTATACCAGGTAGCAAACTGACGTCAGATATTAAGGTCATAGGTCATTTATTCGTTGAAAACGTACGTTATGATGACGTCAATTTAAGGTCAGATTAAAAAGTGGACGTCGTACTGACGTCAATAAGTAGGTACATAATATAAGTCCTGTAGCACATGTTTCTCTAGGACCTAAACCTGGTTAGGTTTATGGTTAGGTCTAAATAGGTTTATTTCAAGGACTATTCTGCCCGTTTGCACTAAACTTAAGAATCACCTAAGTTTTTCCTAACTACAACTTGACCAAATTAAAACGGTTTCATTGACTTAGCTGTCATGCAGCTTTCATGCGCCTATTTATCTTGGTGTGGTTTGTGTGGTGGGTTTAACACCCGTTTGCACTAAACTTAAGAATCGTAGAAGTCTTTTCCTAACTACTACTCGACCAAGATAAATAAATAGGCGCATGAAAGCTGCATGACAGCTAAGTTAATGACACCGTTTTAATTTGGTCAAGTTGTAGTTAGGAAGACTTCGGCTTGATTATTGTGAAGAGAGAAATAAATGCTTTATATTATTATTATTATTATTTTAAGCCTACAAAATATTGAAAAAAAAGAATCTGTAAAATAAAATCTAGATAAGTAGGTATTCCCTGATTGCTATTGGGTTTCCTTTTGCTTTTCATTAACATTTAAAGAACCCATTAACATTAATACAAATATCAATACCACTAACAGCAAAAGTCTTTAATTTTCAATGATTAAAACGCGCTGACAATAAAAATAAATAATTTCACTTACTTTTCGAATACCCTGAAACTCAAATGTAACTTTACCATTCGGGCCTGGCACATGCACGCGGCGTTTTTCAACATTTCACACTAATTCGAAGCGACGGGTCGCCAGTTCTATTCCAGGCAAGGGCCGATGCTGCGTGCAGCGGATGCCGGCGAAACAGCACACTCAATCGCCGATAAATTGGAACATTTATGTTCCTTTATTTTACTATTTTTATTTCATATATTTGTAACGTTTTTGGACATTCTCTAAATTTTATACGTTTTTCCTTTAAAAATGCTACCATAATAAAAAAGAACAATTTTTTTGTGTTTCTTTAAAGTAAAGTACTTTTTCAAATAGTAAAATTTTCGTTTACTGTCAAGACTTTCAAGACAAACGATATTTATTTTCTTGTCAGCTAAAAGACGTCTAATGATGGTTAAAATGCTTATTATGTGAGCTTATTTGATAAAGAATATTTTGATTATGATTTAGATTTTATAGAAAACTAATACTGAAAAACGCATTGCAAGGCAAAAAGGAAAGAAAATAATTTACTTTGTGACCTCAGAACATATTGAACATATAAAACATATAAAACTTACATCACTCCGGTGGTCGTTATCATTTATAAAGAAAATTAAACTATTACAAATCACTTAAAAAAATAGTAATAAGCGAGTTTGTACACCTACAAAACTTAGATAGATTCAATACCGCAGTGTATTTATGTATTATGGCATGGAACCCTCGGTGCGCGAGTCCGATTCGCTCTTGACCTGTTTTTTATCTGAGAATAACGTAATATTCTCAATGTGTTTGAAAAATAGATAGAGTTGAATAAAGTGAAAAATTAATTAATAATTACACAAATATTTTATTACCTGTTTTTAATAAACTTTACTCGCTTCTTCTTTCATTTGCAATTTAGTGATAAATAGAATATTTATCTTAAAATTTTATCTTAGGCTGCCAATAAACTAAACGTTTTTTCAAGTTAATTAAATAAATAATTTTCACTAAAATAATCTTCCCTAATTCAATTTCAGTTTTCATTTGTCAGTTATCATCTAGTTAGTTAATGAAAATAGTTCATGGCGAATACTAGCTGCCAGTATCAATGTCTGTTTGAATTATCCTCTGGTACCAAGAGCTGGGGAGCTTTGCCAAATGATTCGACGGCTCACACACTGCCAGCACATTTGAGAGACTACTGCCTACTACAACAAAAAAAAACCGGCCAAGTGCGAGTTGGTCTCGCGCACGAAGGGTTCCGTAAAAATCACGTTTGTTGTATGGGAGCCCCCCTTAAATATTTGTTTTATTTTAATTTTATTATTTGTTTTTAAAGTGAATTTGAAACTAATTATTCTATATTTCAAGCGTCTACCTGTTGCCGTTATCAATACCGAGCAAAAAAGAGCAAAAAAACGTTTACTGTATGGAGGTCCCTTTAAATATTGGTTTTAGTCTGCTTTTTAGTGTTTGTTGTTATAACAACTGTGTATTGCCGCTATAGCGGCAACAGAAATACATCATCTGGGAAAATTTCAACTGTCTAACTATCACGGTTCATGAGATACAGCCTGGTGACAGACGGACAGCGGAATCTTAGTAATAGGGTAGGTACCGTTTTACCCTTTGGGTACGGAACCCTAAAATAAAGAGAGTAGGTACTACCACGAAAAAATAGGGACTATACTGCCACACGGCAATTTCCATAATGCATTGAAAAGTCGGGAAAAACCCCCGACACAAAAAAGCTAACTCTTAACGAAAAACCCCCATACAAAAAAGGGACCGCTAAGCTAATGGTTTGGTTACATATTATAAGCTCGTCACATGTCTAGCTATACTTAGCTAACAGTATACCTATCAGTCCAGACATGATTGTGACGAGCTTAGATGTAAATTCAACTTAGCGGTCCCCCGACGTCTACGATTTTTTCATAGATCAATTTACGACTTGATTTTATTTTTTTAAGTTTTATTTGAAGCTTTTAAAGCTTAATTTAGGCGGCCATTTTTTTGCCGCCATTTTGTTTTATTTATTGCACCTTTTGCCCAAGGTGTACATTATTTTAGTCAAAGCACCACCTCTGTATCTTTTACCGTTTCGGCAGGCAGTTGATCATCTCCATAAATGGCTAGATGGTTTTCCGTCAAACGTGGCTAAGAACCGTCTCGATTAATTTAGCTTTAAAAAAAACCGCATTGAAATCGCTTGATCCGTTTAGGCACTACGAATATACGTACAGACACACAAACATAGGCTTTAAACTTATTATAACCGCTCTTTGCGCTGCGTCGAGCAAAAAACACGCACGTAGTAAGGGCTGTTGGTGTGTACACACGACGGCATCTCAGACTATACATATTGACCTTGAGACCACCTTTGTGCCCTACGTAATAAAAGCTGTTTTCGCAGTTTAACTGTATAACCTGACGTGCTGTCGTGCGTACGTTAAAGCCGAATTTACATTACGAAATTAGTGTCATGCATAATGAAACTAATTTCATTAAACTTTCTTCAGTACCTACTAGTGTAAAGTTTCGTTAAAATAATAGTGTCGTGAAATCAACAGTAGGTGTAGCTGGAATTATGGCTCCGCCATTATCGAAAAAGGCGAAGCGCATAGCACAGGCGTTTTCTTGACACTAGTTACGCGTTGCATTTACACGAAATTGCATAATATTAGTTTAATACTAAAAAATAACAATTGGCGAATGGCACGAAACTATTTTAATGTCATAAAATTAATGCATGCATTGTAAAACTTAATGTTTACGCGTACATTGTTGATGAAATTAGTGTCGCAACATTAATTTAATGCCACTAATTTCGTAATGTAAATTCGGCTTTATATGTGTAGGTAGGTACCACAGTGGGTACATACAATACGCCTAACTTTTAAAAATCTTGGAACTTCACGAACAACTTTTAAATCTTCAGGTACCTACGCATGATGCAATATACTGTGATGCGGCTTAGCTAAATATGTTATGGAGGCATTGTGTTGTGTCTTTAATTGAAAACTGAAACTGAAACTGAAAAATTGTTAGTATAAGATCAAAGAAGTCCGAGATAAAAAATAATTTACAATTGAATTTAAGGATCCATTCAACATTTATGACAATAATAATTCTTACCAATCCAATTTCATTCACTAGAAAAACTAAAAATCACATTCACGCTTAAAAAAGTTGTTCAATGTTGTCGGTCATAAAAACCAATTTCCACATCCGCGCCGCGACGTGCCCACATAAACTTTTCACAACCAATTACTTAAAAAGTTTATCTTAATTTTCTTCTCGGCTCTTATTAATAATACGCGTCGACGTGTCAATTATTACCCCAAATCACTTCCCGCTCAAAAAATATTTTTTTTTATTTGCGGGCGGGCGGAGGAAAACCACGCCTCAAAGATCTTTAAATAATTTTGAACGCAGAACACGAACCACCCATTGCTAGTTTACAAGCCAAAACCAATTCTAACCTAATGGTTTTACGTTTGAGATTTTCCTTTCAGATACAAGGAGGTTGCATACACTTTTTGTTTAACGAATATAGTTTGTATTTGCAGATAATAAGGATTAAAATCGATCCCGGTTAAATCCTGGGTGTGTCAAGTCAGATTTGCTAATAGGCTGGGTGTTTACAAGCTATTTTTTTAATTCCACTCCCAAACACATGCATGGGAATACTACCGACACAGCCAGATCTCAGAACGAACTCCATTAGTTCACACATTAGGCCGAGTTAGTCGAATTATTTAATTAAATAAAGTAATTCAATAACTTTGTGGATTAATAACAATTATTTGCGACGGCTGCCTCCTATCGATGTTGGACTTTATGGTTTAATTTTAAAGTGAAGTGACAGTGCCCGGCTTAATTAAATTATTCCGTATTCAACATTTCAACAACGATGGATCAGAGTAAAGGTAAATTAATATTACAAAAAAATACAATTTGTAAAAAAATACTTGTGTTGGGAATTATTTTACGTTACCAGTTAAAAAGTATTAAATCAAAGGAAAGTAATATGGTAAAAGAATTCTGATTTATGTATTTATTACTTGAAAAAAATTGAACTCGGGCTTTAATTTTTTAGAAAGTTATTTTAATAGCTTTCCCGACGAAGGAAAAACATACTTTTGTAACTTTTGCCTTTCAATTTTAGAGCTAACTTTTTAGACATTACCTATTCGTAGCAACTGGTGTCTTGACACAAAAAAAACTCCGGTGTAGTTTTGTCTACAATTTCGGAACAATCAGACGTTTTTTTTATCAGGAACATACCAAAGAGGTGTATAATTTTTAGAAAAGGTTCTATTTAGATATCCTATTTCTATTTGTTAGAAGGTACCAATAGGTACTTAGGTTTTTAGGTAATTATTAAATTTTCCGCTATCTTTTGTATTTAGAAAAAGTAACTTTAACTTTGTTTTGCATAGAATAAAGTAATTAATTTAATAAAATATACAGGCTGTATTTTTATTCACTCTCCAAATAAGGATGTATTCAGTCCATGAAACTGAACTTTCTCCAAGAAACGTGTGTTGAAATACGCCACAAAATGTTGGTCACCCCTTCTAAGCTGATCACATGATTTCTTTGTTTTGTATGGACAGTAAATTTTTTTACATAAGTATTTGGTCCTATGTTTCTTAAAGAAAGTTGTTCAGTTTCATGGACTGGACACACCTTTAGGAGAGTGAATAAAAATACATCCTGTATATCCGAGCGTTACTAAAATTGTAGGACAACTTATCGAGATTGTTTTTATGTAATAGGCCTGCAAATTCAACCATGCATCTCGTTCATTCGAAAACTGTTTTTTAAAGTTGAAAATTTTGAAAATTAACCTGAATTGTGGAAATTCAAAAAGAAGAGCTGTAACCAGATAATTTGTTTTTTTTTCTGATCGCCTGGATTTTTCGCAAAATATGTTCTTTGTAAAATTCATTTTCTCAGCAGACATGCCTTTGCTTCATAGTGGGTAGGTATTTTAAGTTACAATAGCAATCACATGAAAAAAACTGAAAATTTATATTGCACAGTAAATTCATTATAAAGTCGTTAGCATATTGCTTTATAACAGCAATATTGAAAATCACTTCCACGTGTGGTTCATGTAATGTAATTGATAGCTCTGCGCCCGCGCCGACTGAAACGCACGCCCGCAAACAGTCTGCCATAGTGAACATCCATCTGTGCATAAAGGTAACGGAATTGGACCTTGTTAAACTAATTCATTGCAAATGTTCACTAAAGAATAGAGTCTCAATCAAACTTAAACATTATTAGTAAAACAATTAAAAAGAAAGAAAACATACTATTGTTGTGACCAACCAATTACTAACATTTGTTTTTTTAAAGAAAGAAGGTAATAAATTAATATTGTCGATCCAAAACCTTAAATAAATATTGACGACCTCCGTGGTCGAGTGGCTTTATACACCGGTTTCCAAGGTGTCGCCATCTCTGAGGTCCCGGGTTCGATCCCCGGTTGGGTCAATTTAGAAAACGAACTTTTCTATATTGGCTCAGGTCTGGGTATTTATAGTACCACCGTTGTCTCTGATTTCCATAACACAAGTGCTTTAGCTACTTACTTTGGAATCGGAGCAATTTATGTGATGTTGTAAAAAAAAACGAATTTATATAATTAGTAAAAAATAATAGCCATTAAAGTGTAAAATTAGTCTATTGAAACTAACCACAGAGAATTGGTTCGGAATAATTTTATTTAAAACCAACAATAGGAATTGGGAAAACCCGTGCCGGAAAATGTTTTGATGTAAGGAAAAAGCATACCATATAAAATAGGTAAACGGAAATAAATATTTTTAAATGTTGCAGAAAGTATCATACATTTAGCGGATTTAAAGAAAATGTTGTATGAAATAGCTGTATTTTTTCAGACGATTTCAGGGTTCCATATAAAAGGTTGTTCATAATAATCAACTGTACAAATAGTTTTCAGGTTTCTAGTAACCAAAAAATATATAATATGCAACAGTGAAAAATTTCTTGATAAAAGTAAATGAAGCCCTCTTGTATCTTTACAGATATTCAACCTGGAATCCGGGAAGATGCCATTCCAAAAAGTTACGATGCAAAACCCCAACCTCAAATAAATTACAACATAAACCACGGAAACTACACGGAAAGCAACCACAACTTATTCCAAATGATCAAATGCCACGAAGACAGTCTTCTCAGGCTTCATCACCTAACATCAGGTCGGCAGATGAACGGGAGCTACGACCCAACCTATCAAAACGATATAGCTTGGTACCCAAAAGACTTACAAAGACCGTACATCAAACCAGTTGGCTACTTATACGAGGATATGAGGAGGAAATATGAAGATGATAAGGAGAAAGAGTGCGAAGTAATAAAAGAGTCTGAGGAAGAAAAGGATGGAAAAACTGATGAGAGAAAGAAGCCGAGAAGAAATAGAACTACTTTTACGAGCCAGCAGCTGGCGGCGTTGGAAAAGGTGTTCGAGAAAACGCATTACCCTGATGCTTTCGTAAGAGAAGATTTGGCTGCGAGAGTTAATTTGACTGAAGCTAGAGTTCAGGTTGGTATATATTACAGGCGTGCTAGCTTGTTCAAATTAGATGTTTTAGTTTCCCATATTTTTTTGGGATTAGGAAGTCGTCAGACTGGTAGTAATTGCATTCATCTGGTAGGTACTTGTAGAATAAACTTTAGTCGCTGTTTTAATTTAAACTACTATATAATTTTAAAAAATCATTTAAATCTTTGTAGCGCGTAGCGTGCGGTGCACATACATCGGTCACACCTTGCTTACTTTGTCGCGGTAGATATTTGGTAACATATCACTGTCTATAACTCTAAGGCTGGCCCCAGACCTACCGGTTTCATTTCTACCGGCTAACTTTTCGAACTTTGGCCGAGTTTCAACTTAAAACAGATAAATCAAAGTAAGGAGTTTCGAAGTTCGATGCGTTAGCCGGTACGGCCCCAGCTAACGCATCGAACTTCCGAAAGTCTGCCAGGCTTCAAATTAAAACAGATAAATCAAGCCCCAATCGGGCCAAAATGGCGTACCCTAATTTATGATGTCGCACGAACATCAATATCTTCTAAATAACTACAATACGAAACTTCTTACTTCGATTTATCGGTTTTAAGTTAAAGCCCGGCAGACTTTCCGAAGTTCGATGCGTTAGCCGGTACGGCTACTTGAACAGCAAAGCAAAGAAATGAAACCGGTAGGTCTGGGGCCAGCCTTAGGTACCTTCTACCTACATGGTTGGTGCGACCTTGGTAGGCGACCGTGTGTGAAGATCGTTGTTATTATATGATAAATAAGTGTTTTTTTTTATCTCAGGTTTGGTTTCAAAACCGTCGCGCAAAGTTTAGAAGAAACGAACGGTCTGCCCTCTCCAACCATCGGTCGTCCACCAATCACAGCTCTCCAGAGCCCATTCCTGTCCCAATCGGAATGCCGCACCAAGCAGACTCGAGACAAGACTTGGCAAGATCCAAAGAACCTTGGCTCCATCATTTCCAAGCCAACAATTTGAATTTAAACATTGGCATTCCAATCACAAATTCGGGGCTGTACCAAAATGATTACTCGTTGATGATGCAGAACATGGGAACTAGGCAGTATGTCCCCAACTCCAATGCCTTGATGGGACAAAGTATGGTTAATTACGGAAATGGCGCAGAAAATTCGTATGGCTCTTGTGGCCTCATAAGTGGATACGGCGGATCGCTGCCAGCTGCTCATCATAGTTCATACAATTTGAATTTAAGATTAAGACCTCACGATTTTAGCATAAATAATATAACATTATGATTAATTGTAACTATTAAAATTAAGTGCAATATTATACCAAACTGTATTTTTCAATTACTTGTTTTATTTTTTTTACCGCAAAACGAGGGGTTTCTCTGTCTGAGGTAAGGCAACGCAGCTCCCCTTCCTTAGAGCATTCATGTAGCTCTTCTAAACTAATGGACCGATTTATGTGCTCGCGCGCGGCAGCCCGGTTGCATTGGCTTCATGGCTTGGCCCGACCGGACGAGCCCGCCGCCGCGTACTATAGCTTCATACCTAAAGCAGAGTGTTACTGGCCTGCCACAATGAGGCTCAAAAAACCTTAGAGCATTCTAAGCAAAAAACGAATAAAAAACACAGACATTGCTATGATGAAAATAATAAATGAAAATGTTATCAATATGGATTTGTTTTTATATCTTTTAACTTTTAACTGCTTAAAAATAATTTCAATGTTTTTTAAACAATGTGGATGAGTTATTTTCAAAAACAATAGATTTGAAAATATTTTACAATACAAAATTTTAAATAAAGACGTACCTACCTATATTACTTAGGATATAACACGTAAGGTGTCGTTATTGGATGAAACGAGATGACCTTAATTTTGTCCACCACATTTGTACTTGTATGGGGACCGGACACTGTGCGCCATTACAGATTTAAAATGTACAGATCGATATGAATTAGCTTTTCATTTAACCTTATACAGATTTTCCTTGGTCTATGTATGATTTTTTGATGCCATATGAAATAAATATCTGGCACTGGCAGCACAGGTTATGCGCCAAGGTGCGTTCCGTCGTTTTGGGTGTAGTTGTTTGGTTAAAGTTTCACTCGTTTGAGTTGCAACCAAGCCACGGAACGATCGAGTTGTTTTTATAACCTAAAAAAACTTTAGATGTCATTAAGTACAAAGTTTTCGTTTTCTATTTTAGAATACGGATAATTATACATTCCTATAAACAAAATCAAATAAAATCTGACTTTTGAGGAGCAACCATTTACTTTTAGACACAAAAACATCAAAATACAAAATAATGTCAAATGACATTGACATTATGACAAAAAATAAACGTCAGAGTGTTATCCACGACCGAATTAGGTGCGATCCGTCGCTTCGCTCGAGTGCACTCGAGCGCACTCGGGTGCGCACTCTGACCGTTCAGTGGCTTGGTGAAATTGAAATTGAAATTGAAAATTGAAATTGAAAAATTCTTTATTCAAATAAGCTCACATAACAAGCATTTTTAAATCGTCAATTCTTTTATCCTACCACCCATTATGACGTCTTTTAGCTGACAAGAAAAATGGGCGCAAAAAACTTATCAGCTTTATTAGAAGGAACGATATTTACAAATATGTATATCGTTTCCAGACATTACATTCAAAGTATTCATACATGTTACCATTAACATAGATTCATAAATAAATAACATTATTTAATTAGCTCATTTCTACTGAATCAAATTACAGGTGTCAAGCTTAATTCAAAATTTTACTCTGAGCGCTGCCATAGCGTAGTTTCACCCGTTCCGTGGCTCAGAGTGCAGCAACGAGTAAAATTTCACCAAGCCACTGAACGGTCAGAGTGCGCACCCGAGCGCGCTCGAGTGCACTCGAGCGAAGCGACGGAACGCACCTCCACGCGCGCCGCCTGTCGCCGCTGTCACTGTCAGTGGCAGTCACGCACGTCATAAACTCAACTCAGTAAACTAACAATAACAAATGAACAATAAATTCAACTCAACACGACCGAAAACAAGCATTTTTGAAAAAAAACAAGTACCTATTTCATGTTTAACGGCAAATGAAGAGAGAATTGGCCAAAGTACTTAATTGAACTTAACATCTCTAAGCAAAATGTTTCTATGATATAATTTAATTTTCACAGTAGGTATGGCTTTTTCAAGTGTGTTTGGTAGATCATTGTTACTCATTGCAGCATTTGCATTTGCTTCAAAGTATTATTACAACATTTATTATAGCAAAAAACGAAAACATATGTCGAAGGAGATACACGAAGTGATAATGTTCTCGCATGGCTTAAAAGTACTGAAGAAAAGCAAACACTCAAGGTGTATGATCACACAAAGTATGGACAGATTGTTGTACTATCTGAGTTCTCCAAGATACTCATTAGATATTTGTATGTATGTGTTCACTAATTTGGACTTAGCAAATGCAATAATGAAGGCCCATTATAGAGGTATAAAGATTAGAATGATCATCGATGCTGACATGGCTTATTGCAATGGCTCTATTGTGAAGAGATTCGAGAAATTAGGTGTACCAGTACGATGGATGAAATCTACTAATTTGATGCATCATAAGTTTTGTCTTCTAGACACATTATCTGAAGAAGCTCATACCATGCCCTTACTTATAGGAGGCTCCATGAATTGGACGAATCAGGCTTTGCATGGTAATTGGGAAAACGTTATAGTTACATCCCAAAAAGAACTTGTATCTCAATATAGGGATGAATTTGAAAGACTTTGGAGCCAATTTAGACCAGTGATAGATTTAATATAACTAATTCTTTGTCAATGTGATATTAGTTCTCAATCTATTTCCATGTCTAGCAGTATTCTCATTAGGTTAAGTTAAATACTTGTATTAATGTTATGCTCCAATGGAGTTTTTTAAACTTTCTGTTTTAAGTTTGATCTTGTTAGTATAAGAGTAATTGTTTTCTGATTTTTGTAACATTTATTCATGCTATTTCTTTATTGTATGATTTGATAATGTTTCTCAAGCTTATTAGAGTAAAAAGACTACATTATCTAAAATAACATAGTACAACAATTTTTAGCAAGAGCTTGAATGTATTTCAAACCAAATTGTATTGTTGTGTGGAAGCAGACGATGGTGAGCTTGAAAAATTGTAAAGTATGAGAATATAAAGGTATAATTATTCTTATTCTCATGTTTTAAATTACCTAAGACTCCCTGCACTTGGTGCACATTTTGTGTATTTTATTAATAAAACTGACTTATTTTATTACATGTAATGTCTTACCTTATTCAACACTACCTTTTACCCACGATTTCTTTGAGGAATTTATTTTCCTGCTAGACTTAAGAGTTGTTTTAAGTCTAGCAGGAAATTAAGTTCCTAATGGCTTTCTCATATTCTCAATAAGTACCTATATAACAAACAAAAGTTACTTTCGCATTTATTTATTTATATGGATAAGGTACAGGTTTAGGTATTTATGTGGCACCCTTTTAAGAAAGAAAGTACCTACCTAAATCAATGTGCCTATCTTTGCAAAACTGATAGGATTTTAGTCAGTTAAAACATAAAATGCTCGTTGAGTATCTACAAGGTCAGTTTTAAAAATGTATCGTCGCAAAAACTCGTTGTATCTATTATTAATACAATAATAATACGTACATACATACTTACAGCTTGACCATAAAGAGTTGTCAAAAATTAAGGGCGCCACTTTCAATGCAAATACGTCAAAATCACGAATAATTTGGCAACATTGACTAAGTCTATTTTGTACTTGTGAGATCAGAACTATGTGGTGGAGCATTTAAGTTATTTGTATCGGACTCCATGTTCAGTCGAATGCTTATCAGCCCTGCGATTCTGTAAAATCAGACGACAACTCGCAACTCCCTTCGCAATTCACTCTCACTTCGCATCTCACCTCGCTTGACCTTGACCTTGACTTGCGTTGTACCTAGTGACAACCACACTCAACAAAATGTTAGTCGAGTTTTATCGATTCCAGTTTAGCTAATATGTGAGTTTTAAATTAAAATTTCTTATTTTAAGGAATTTGATGCAGCAAAAATAAAAAAAATAAAAAACTCTTAATTCGTGCCATGAATATAATCCCTATGCCTTAAACTGTATGTCCACGGCGTCCGTCTCCTCGGAGAGAAAAAACCGGACCGAATAGCGGCCTATATATTATATTTGTATGAACTTTTGTCAACTCGACATCCGGCGTCCGAAATCCGTCATCCGTTCTTTTGACGGGCTCCGAAGATTTTGCTTGATCGGATGAACCGCTAAACCGGAGCCTCGATTCGAAGTACCCCATTAGAATATAAAATACATATGGACTTGTCCACGGCGCAGCCATCCGACGTCCGTCTTCGTCAACCGTCATCTTTTGCGACTTGCCGAACTTGCTTATTGCGACAAGCACTTGCGCTGCGACTTTATTTTGTTCACACAATAAAGTTTTTAGGGCAAGTTAATATTAGGGGTTAAAGTATGAAATTGCCGTTTTGTATGGAGAATTTTAAAGAATTTGAATTTTCCATACTAACATTTTCTTAATTTATTTAACAACCATGAACGCTAACGTTTTAAAACATTTTGCACTAATGTTTACACACTAATATAACGTATGCCACTTAGGTTATGCGAAAAAAATAAGTATCGGCTAAGTCACAACGAAATAAAAGGTCATTTCTGCTAACCAAAAAGGAGTTACTAATAAAAACAAATGTTAAAAAAATATCTTCACGTTTTTAAATTTGAGATTTTAGCATTCACAATGCTATTTTTATATAATACCAAATAATAAACTAGAAAAAATACGACTCGCACCTGATCATGTTCTCGGACGGGAATCGAACCTGCGACCTTTGGATATCCGGTCCAATGCTCTGACCGCTGCGCTACTGAGTCACTAGTGGGAATGTCGAATTTCTCCTAGTATATCAACTCTTACGCTGCAAGCCAGCGCCATCTCACCAATTACAAGGAATTACCTCGACATCAACTGAATACCTTTCCAGATATTTTTAAACAATTGATTAAGATAAGAAAGCTACATCATTTTTAAATTTGAGATTTTAGCATTTACAATGCTCCCGTCCCGTTCGATTTCCGTCCGAGAACATAATCTGGTGCGAGTCGTATTTTTTCTAGTTTATTATTTGGTATTATATATCTTCACGTTGTTGTAATTTATCATATAGTGTATTAAATGCCCCATCGAGGTATCTCTCTTGCAGGAGAGGGTGAAACCCAAAACTTTTTTGTCTTCTGCGTCTTTGTACGTATATTGCAAGAAGTTGTCGGCATTCTAACGTAAAAAAAGGCACGTGCACATGACATCTCAGTTGCACCGCAGAGTGATATGTGGTTCGGGATTGGATCGGATCCGGACGCAATGGACAAACGTGATCCGTCTCCGTCATCCGTCTCCGTCGAAACGCCCGGATCCGTCATCCAAGAAAAAACCGGACCGTGGACAGACCTATAATATTTTGTTAAGAATCCTGCTTTGTATAGTTACCTATATTAAGGCCCACTTGCAGTCGACAACAAAATCGAGATTTAGTAAATGTTGCTGCAAATCGACCTAAGTACTCTTTTTGTATATATTGCTCATTGAATATAATGTCAATGTCTTGTTTGTCAATATTCTTCCTTGCGTTTTTTAATACAGTTTTTACAGTTTAATTTTATTATTTTCTTTCCCAAGATCCTATAATATCAAAAAGTATGTACTTTAATATGGTAGCAGAGCGTTAAGTTACCGGAAATAAAATTCAGATAGAATTTACGTCGAGAGTTGATGGAAAAGTCTATCGTTGAATCAGCAACAATCCAAGTGGGAGACACGAGAGCTTCATGAGGCGAACTTATTACTACGAATTTGTCACAAGACAACTGTGAGAAAGTTTTGCGATATTCTACAGCGAGGGAAGTATGGCTAGAACTACACCGCCTGTATGATGGCTTGCAAAAGAGTAAAGCCTGTGCATGAAGTTCTTCAGCTACACAGTGCAATCCAGTGGTGAAGTGTCACTACATATATTAGCAAATTGAAGAACATCTGGTCTGAACTTACCAGGGAACTCCAGAAGGAACACCTGAAGGAAGAGCTACCAGAACTACTCGAAGACGGCTGAACCGATTGAAAGGATCAACTGTCGTTTAAATATTAATAAAATATATTTATATCATCGCTTACATTTTTATTACATATACATATGCCTAGCCCCAAAAATGTTAAAAATAAATAAAGCTTTTTAAATATTGAGATTTTAGCATTCACAATGCTATTTTTATATAATACCAAATCATATACTAGAAAAGAGTGGCTCGGTAGCTCAGCGGTCAGAGCATTGGACCGGATATCCAAAGGTCGCGGGTTCGATTCCCGTCCGAGAACATGATCTGGTGCAAGTCTTATTTTTTCTAGTATATTATTTGGTATTAAATAAATAAAGCTTTAAAAAAAATAAGCTGTTTTTATAGCAGTTTTTTTAGGTTTTCTGTTAGCACATCATGTTAAAAATGTATAAATCTACTGAATCTACTACCATTTCACAAATTGGAAGGCCTATCCAAGAATGAAATGACGAAAGAAAACTTGTAAAGGGTTTTTGACCACCGATAAATTAAATATGACGTGAACGCCATAGGCTATTTACTATATTTCGTCTACGTTATTGCCCTAGAGCTAAATCGGCGTAAGATGGCAAATCCCTAGTTTGCCTCCTTTGAACTTCAGCAATTGTTTGTAGCTCTTCTAGTCTCTCTTCTTCTGAAATTGTGAAAGCCGGTATTTCTGCGCGATTGCACATGTTGTGCAAAACACAGCATGCAATAACTATTTTTGCAACTATGTCTGGATGATAATTGAGCATTCTGTGTACTAACAAGCACCTAAATCCCTCTATTAAAACCAGTATAATAAGTTTTACCTAACAATATAAAAATTTTTTTTTATCAAATTTTATACAATAACATGTAAAAAAAAATTGACATTAAAATAAAAATGTTTTCTGAAATAACATCCTTGTAGGTGGTGGTGGTGGTGGAAGGCTTGTGGCTCATGAACATCTTTGCTTGCACAACAATAATAGCAATGCAATTGTCCAGAAATTCAAACCGTTGACAGACACACCTATCTGTTGTTGTGATTATTGAGAATAAATACAAGTCATCTGGATATATAAACTCAAAGCTTTTCTCACCATCCTTTACATCTCTTACAAAGCATTACAGAAAGTAATATTAAAACTGGACGATCACCGCAGGTAAATTGTTTACTAGTGACCTATTTTATAATATGTTGTTGTTACCATAAATATATAATAATGTTAGTGTATAAGTCTAGCATTCCAGACAAACCGCCGTGGTTTTTGGTTTGTTACGATGAAAAATTTTTGTTTTTGTAAAGTTAAATAATAAAAAAAAAATAGTTTTTCACAAATTAAATAGCTATATAATTTGTGGTTAAAAACTACTTGTCAGTGTTAAAAAATAAAAAAATATTCACTTCTAAGACTTTCGCTCGTATACAGTTCATTAGAAATAAAACACTTTTTAAACACTTTTAGTCCTCCCGTGACCACGGTCCCTGGAAAGGTGTCGAAACGTCGGGAATTCTAAAAACCAATAAATACAAACTGAATAATTCTAAAACAACACCTGAATTAATAATATACGCGCTGTAATCCGTAAAAAGTGTTTTATTTCTAAAAAAAATATTATTTTAACATTGTTTGTAGAGGACTTCTTCTATTTTCACTCGTAAAATAGATACTTTTTATTTGACACTTTGAATCCGGTTCACTTGCGAGGTGAGCATCGAAGTGAGGGCGGAATTTCCTTACAGAATGCCACTTCTTATGTCATCTCATATTTCATCTGTCAAAATCTCACGGTCAATTTTAATTCAACACGCAGACTATTAGCTGCCTCAAATTCCTTAAAATAAGAAATTTTAATTAAAAAAACGCATATTTGCTATAAAGTTCTGTACCAAAAACTCAACAATTGTATCAAAAAACTGCAATCAATAAATCTCGACTAACATTTTTTTGAGTGTGGCAGTCACTACAATACAGAACTCACTTCACTTCGCAAGTAAATAGGTGATGCTTACAGAATGCAAATTTAAGTGAGAGTGAAGGGAGTAGCGAAGTGAGATCTGATGCGAGAGGTTGTTTAATTCGAGAGGTGGACGGATAATTAGAATAGTGAAAAGAGAAATATATGTAGCTTACTCCCGCAAAAAATATATATGCAGGATGCACCGCCCGCCTGCCCGCAAAAAAATGCACATGCACACCACAAAAATATCAGTGCACAATACCTGCATTTAGCATGACAGCGACACACCTTGCACCTTCACCTTAGATAATTAGAAGCACCAGATAATTTTCATACCAACGAGATAACTTTGAAGCCTTGGTTCTCTGCCGATCTGAAGATAGCTACCCAGGGAGTGAATGGATGAGATCCAGATTGCAATACACACAACTGATCTATCAGGATTCTAAGAGCTGTTTTGATATGCTAAAAAATCGCGAAAATAGCGTTATATTGTATGGAAATTCATCATTCACATTAGGGGACATTCTACAACCACTCTACACCCCATAAAAGTAAATGTAATCGTTTCCTTGATCGTTACGAAAAATCCTGTCACCTCTCGGTCTATACCTTACAGAATGCCACTTTTTACATCATCTCATACTTTATCTGTCAAAATCGGTAACCTATCCCAAGGTCGAAATTTTTTTGATCGAATTTCATTTTACTGAAATCTTTTCGACTGTTTTCGTTTCGCCTTTTTTGACTTCGTCGAAATTACGTTTTTTTCGTTACTCCGATGTCTTATTTGGTCGAAAAACTTTTTACCGAAGTTATGCGCGGTCGAAAGAACATTTCGTCGAAGTATTATATTCCCGAACATTCATTACACCACTGATTTATTTGTCATATTTTCAGTTCACCAAATGAAAAACTTTGAATACATTAAGTAGGTTAGGTTAGGTAAGTGTTTTGACCATTCGCAGCTCTATAATGCTTGCATGCATGGTGCATGCTTGCTTAATAAAACATGTATTATTATAACAAATATCGATTATGTCAAATGTTACCTACATAATATAAATATACCATAGTTGCGGTTGCGGCCAAATAGTATTCGGTAAAATGTTGTTCTGGTGGTGCCAATACTAAAAAATCATTTTGAAAATCGGTGAAACGTAGTTCGGTAAAATGAGATATATGCCAAATGATATTTCGATGGTTTAAAAATATGGCAAACAATACATATAGCAACAAAAACTTTGGTCAACCGTTTCCGTTAAATGAAATTAGGACAAGTAAATTTCGGACAAGTTATCGGTTCCCGTCAAAATTCTCGCGGTCAATTTAGTTCAACTCGCTGACACGCTCGCAAGTGCAGCGCTAGTGCACATGCGAATTATCAAGCGAGTTTTGAGAATACCAATCAAGAAACTCACAGCGGATTCAGATGCGAGGTCACGAATGATGTCTTACAGAATCGCAATGCAGAGGTCAGGTTCAGAAAAATAACTGTAGAAGATCCAAATATAAATTTATTAATTTAAACTTTCAACTAAATTAACCCTAATTATAATCAGATAAGTAATCATTAATTTATAATTCGTAAAATAGTTAAGGTAATTTTATAATCTGTTAAATGAATAATTATTTTAATTAGTTCCTAATACTAAATTATCCTATGTAGCCAGGCCAAAGCACAGCAGTCAGGGTTCAGACAATCTGAGGCGATTGGTCTTGTTCCTTTTTGAGTCGACTTTTAGCCACAAAGTAGCAAGTAAGGATTCGGACAATCCGAGGCGATCAGTCCTATCCTTAGCGACTCCAGCCACACAAAGCAGCGTGTTAAAATTGCGGACAATCTAAACGATCAGTCCTTATCGAGTCGACTCCCAGAGAGCGACTGACTGCTATGCGTCGGCGCATGGCTTTTATAGCGCTCGGCGTTAGGGGTGGGGTGGAAATGACAACCGGTTGTAATGAGTCACGGCGCACGGACACGTGCGCGTTCGTTCTTCTTCTTTTATTTTTCTTTTTGCGCCGACACGGCCATTCTGTCATCTGGTGCGTGCTCAGCAGCAGGAGTACTCTGAAAGTAGAAAATATTCTGGGAGTACTTTTTCACACGTAAGCCCCAATGGCTAGTAGTATTATATCAGGTACGTGTTCTAGACTGGTCCGACTTTTTACACAAAAGGCTTTTATCAAATTATCCGGGTTGCAGGACCGTGTTACTCAGGTAGTTAGTGTGCTCTAGTGTGCTCTGGATTTTGAGACCGTGTAACATAGATAGTTGCTGTCCTCAAGGTCTTGCAACCGTGTTACACAAATTAGTTAGTGTGCTCTGGGTTTTGGAACCCAGAAAAACACAGAACACATAGAAGGTCACCAAGCTCTGGGTCTCGCAACCACGACAAACAAAAATATTAGAAACATTTGGTAGGCTGGTGCTGTGCTCTAGGTGCTTTGACCGTGTTACACAGAGGCTCTAAGGAGTAAGGTGGGTTGATGCTGTGCTCTGGGTTCTATGACCGTGTTACACAGAGGCTCTAAAAATGGAAGAGGAAGGGAAAGAAAAAACAAAATGGGTTAAGTAATGCTCACCGGATAATGAAGCTATTGTGTCTCAGAAGCCGTATCTGTAGATTCATCATCAAGTTCTGGTGCGGTATCAGTGGAACTTCTTGCAATAATTTCAGTTGCTGAATCAGTAGCTGATGAACTACGACGTGAAGTATTGGCAGTGTTCTCTGGGTTTGGAACATCATCTTGGATCATCAATTTGGAAAATGTAGGTCCCGATGCAACTTCAATCGCCTCAGGTGCTGTGTCTGTAGAAGAGCTTCGTGTCCTGGGTGCGTTATTCTCCAGTTGTGAATTTGAGGCATCATTTACTGCATGCACTTCAGCTGATACGTTTGGCGCATCATCTTGATTTATCAACTGGGAAGAAGATCCTGATGCAACTTCAATGGCCTCCGGTTCTGTGTCTGTAGAAGAGCCTCGTGTTCTGGTTGCATTGTTCTCTAGTGGCGTATTTGAGTCATCATTTGCTGCATGCACTTCAGCCGACACGGTTATTTGTTGACCAGGATTTGGGGCGCGTCGAAGTTGATCATGAGAAACCTTCCTTGGTCTACCCCCACCACCCACACGGCGTACAAGGTACCTATCATTTTCTAAGATTCTAAAAATCTCACAAGGTGCGCTATATTTTAAATCTAGTGAACATTGATTTCTAGGATTATTCTTAACCAAGACATAGTCTCCTAACTTAAATGGATTAATTCGAGCTTTAGTCTGGTCGAACCTTGCTTTAGCTCTGATGCCTGCCTCAAGCATTCGTTTCTGAACATGTTCTTGGAGCAATTCCAAGTCAATAGTTTGTTCTTCTATATTAACTAAATTGAGTAATTCAGGTGGAACACAATTCTGGCGTCTCGTAATAAGTGCTAATGGTGAAAATCCAGTAGTTTTGTGAACTACACAGTTCAGAGCAATTTGGAGACCACCAAGTGCTGTATGCCAAGCTTCAATTTCGTAATTTTTAATGGCTGTTAATGCATTTTTTAAAGTGGACATAACCCTTTCAACTTGGCCATTAGCTCGGCTGACACCTGGCGCAATTGTATGAATATCAATACCAAAAGTATTGCAATATTTTAAAAAATCTCCCAAGAATGCTCTGTCACCGTCAGTAACGATTTGGCCTGGACAGCCAAAAAGATGAATTAATTGTTTTAATGCTGCTAATGTACTGAATTGACTTTTATTATTACAATAGTGCAAAAGGACGTATTTGGAGAAAGCGTCGATGGTCACTACTACATATTCATCTGATGGGGTACCCAATTTGCCAGTTATATCCATATGGATTACTTGAAATGGTGCCTTAGGTTTGGGAATTGGATGAAGCTGTGCTTGGATTGCCCCGGATGGATTTTTAGAGGACCTGCATACGATACAGTTGTCTACAAAAGCTTTTACTATGGTGTTCATTTTGTCGAACCAGTAGGTTTCTTTAATCTTTAATAGTGTTTTTTCCCATCCTAAGTGTTTTAGTGAGGAGTGATATGTATTAATCAGGCTCCATTGGAACGAGCTTGGAACAATAGTTAAATGCTGGATGCTGATAACGTCGTTATTAGGTTTATATAAACGCTTAAGTATACCATTTTCAACTAAGTAGCCGTCTATATTTGACCCACTTTGGATTTGATCGATTAATGGACGAAGCTTGAGATCACGGTATTGTTCTACTTTAAGCCATTCGAGATCTTTGTTCATAACATGAACAGAAAATGAAGGAGGAGCGGGATTTCGACTAAAAAAATCTACGTGTTTAATGCGCTCTCCTTTCCTATATTCTATTTCGAAGTCGAAACCTTGTAAAAAGGACCACCAGCGATGTATGCGGGGCAATAGGTCTTTTTTGCTTTTGGATGCTTTAAGCGCATTACAGTCCGTGATTACTTTAAATGTTCGTCCATAAAGGAAGTGTCTAAAATGTTTGATTGCTCTCACTACGGCTAAAGTTTCTAACTCGTAGGAGTGATAGCGGCTTTCGGCGTCGGTAGTACGCATGCTCATATACGCCACGACATGTTGTCGGCCGTTAATTACTTGGATTAATACGGCTCCGTAGGCAAGACAACTAGCATCGGTGTGAAGTTCTATGGGACTATTTTCTCTAAAGATGGTCAAAACAGGGCTAGATGTTAAATACTGAATAACGGTGTTTCGAGCTTCCTCATGTTCATGAGACCATTCCCATTTTGCCCCTTGTTTGGTCAAAGAATAAAGAGGTATCATGAGCTTAGAAAAATTGGGAATGAATCTCCGAAAATATCCTGCCAGTCCATTGAACTGCCGAACTTGTTTAACTGTAGTCGGTACTGGTGATTTAGCAAGAGCTTCAATTTTACCTGGGCTAGGACGAACTTGACCGTCAGTTATAATGTTACCAAGGTATTCTATGGATCTTTTGAAAAATGAACACTTTTTTACATTGATTGAAAACCCAGCTTGTTCTAATGCGTTAAAAATTCTTTCGAGGTTTTGTATGCCGTCGGAAAATGTGGTACTTTTACAGAGCACATCGTCAATATAAACTTGTACAATTTTGCCTAAAAGGCCAGCCAGAGCTTTATTAATACACCTTTGATAGACAGCTGGAGCATTGGAAAGTCCAAAGGGCATAGTGGTATATTCAAAAAGACCGTCTGGTGTTATAAAGGCAGTTTTCTCAATTGAGGAGTCGGCGATAGGAATCTGGTGAAAACCAGCAGCCATGTCTAGGGTAGAAAAGTAAAATCCATCAGCGAGTTGATCGATTTGATCAGCAATTAGCGGCAATGGATAATGGTCACGGACAGTGTTAGAGTTTAGTTCTCTAAAGTCTACACACATTCTATCTTCACCGTTTTTCTTTTTAACGAGAATGATGGGGCTAGAATATGGTGATTGACTTTCTCTTACAATATTATTATCAAGAAGCTCCTTAACAATGTTTTTAACTTTTTCACGCTCAAATGAATTAAGACGGTAAGGGCGTCGTTCTACATATTTATCAGGGTTTTTTAAGCGAATTTCAAGTTGTCCAGTATTAACACGTGTTTTAGGAAAACCACTGATAAAAATGTGAGCAAATTTATTTAACAGAATCTTTAATTGATCTATTTCAGAGTCATTAGAAAGATCTGTATCTAATCTATCAAATTCGGGGTGTTTTAGTTGAATGTGCATCACGTTAGTTTGTTGAATCAGTGTTGCACCAGTATTATCAACAACTACGGCTAGACCAGTATTTTGTAAAAGATTAGTGCCGATTAATAAGTCTACAGAAAGGTCAGCATCAGGAAGTATATGAAATTTTAATTCAACAGTAATATCATTAATTAGACACACAGTGTCTATTGTCTGTATTGAGAGAACAGGCAAACCAATACCCTTTAAGTAATGTGCTGAATAATTCCGTTTCCCTGGCAATTTGGAAGCAATTGATTCACGAATAACTGAACAATCAGCACCACTGTCAAACAGAGCTGTAAATTTTAATTCATTAATAATAACCGTAAAAAAAGTCAATTTAGAACTGCCTACAAGATTAACATTTGAAATAGCCTTTTCTCTTTTAAAACAAGTTTCATAAGTATGTCCTATCCCGTGGCAAAAGGAGCAGTTCTTTATCGGTCGTACATTATTTGTGCCAAGAGAGGAAGATGGTGGAGTTGAATTCTGCGCGATCTTATTATCAGAAGATTGGTTATTAATATTTGTTCTATTACGGCAGTAACTAACATCATGCCCTAGTTTCTTACATAAATTGCAATAAGGAAGGTCCCTTTTTAAGGTTTTATGGTCTGCGTATCGGGGCTTTTTGGGAGCGATTCCGCTATTTATTGCAGAACTAGACCGTTTGCATCGGATGGAAGATGCCACTGATATGAGTTCGGGAACTGATTTAGCTTTTGCATTAAGCAATTCGATTCGTAACCTTTCATCATCAATAGTGCCAATGACTGCCTCTACAGCATCATCATCTGATAATTTGTCTTTGGTCAACCTTTTCCAAAGAAACCATGAAGTTGACAGAAACTCAGAAATATCTTTCGATGAATCATAAACATGTTCTCTAAACTTTAGAATATCGCGTGAATACCTGTTTTCAGGTTCGAAGGTCATTATCAGATTTTGTTTAAGTTCTTCCCAAGAAGAAGTAGTAACGAGCCATTTATCCGCCCAACGTCTAGCACGACCCTTGAGCAAGCTAGTAACCTTTGTACGAACTTCATAGTCTTCAAGATTATATTTAACTATAGCCTCTGAGATGTGAGTGCACCAATCTCTGATATTAATATCACCATCCGGGTCATAACAGGGTAAGTAGATATCATTTATACGGGTACGGGCTGGTGGGACTGGTGAAGAAAGTTTATCTGTCATTTGTTGCATCATAGCCATCATATGAGTGAAAAATGTAGGTGGCACAGCCGCCAGACTGACCTCGGCTGTTTCCAGAGGTTTAGAGATAGATCGCAAGGGTTGCGATCCCACTTCTGATGTGAGATCAGAACTATGTGGTGGAGCATTTAAGTTATTTGTATCGGACTCCATGTTCAGTCGAATGCTTATCAGAGGTCAGGTTCAGAAAAATAACTGTAGAAGATCCAAATATAAATTTATTAATTTAAACTTTCAACTAAATTAACCCTAATTATAATCAGATAAGTAATCATTAATTTATAATTCGTAAAATAGTTAAGGTAATTTTATAATCTGTTAAATGAATAATTATTTTAATTAGTTCCTAATACTAAATTATCCTATGTAGCCAGGCCAAAGCACAGCAGTCAGGGTTCAGACAATCTGAGGCGATTGGTCTTGTTCCTTTTTGAGTCGACTTTTAGCCACAAAGTAGCAAGTAAGGATTCGGACAATCCGAGGCGATCAGTCCTATCCTTAGCGACTCCAGCCACACAAAGCAGCGTGTTAAAATTGCGGACAATCTAAACGATCAGTCCTTATCGAGTCGACTCCCAGAGAGCGACTGACTGCTATGCGTCGGCGCATGGCTTTTATAGCGCTCGGCGTTAGGGGTGGGGTGGAAATGACAACCGGTTGTTATGAGTCACGGCGCACGGACACGTGCGCGTTCGTTCTTCTTCTTTTATTTTTCTTTTTGCGCCGACATACTTATTAATAATTTATGTTATTATGTTATTTCTACATTTTCTGACAAAGCTGTACTTCATAACAATACAGAATGGACAACGAGAAGGTATTTATTACTTTATACTGGCACTGCAAGCTGCAACTACAACTTATTTTTATATAAGGAAAGAAGTAAATACCCAGTATGAATATTAATCTATTTAGGGAAGGTCACGAAAGCACAACCACGGATTAATGAAATAAGCATCCTTTTTTATTTTCACCTTTCGGAACCAATACAGTCTTATGTGATGCACACTTTACCCATTTTTATTTTTAAGTACCTACTTATACAGGTACACACGACAGCACGTCAGGTTATACATTTAAACTGTGAAAACAGGTTTTATCACGTAGGGCATAAAGGTGTACCTAACTTAATCTGCTATGAAAAGCAATGCAAGAAAAGTACAGCCAGCAGCATGTCATGCGTTACATTAGGGTTCTAAAGTGACCGTCAGGTACGATAAGTGCCCGTCATTTATGTACGAGTAATATCGAATATATCGATATGTTTTCGACATCCCTAAATCAAACTGACAGATATGATATCATTGATTGATTGACATTGACATGACATCAAATCAAATCAAACAAAAGTTCAAAGTCAAACTTTGATTATAGTTTGTATTTTTATTACTACCACTCCTATTTTTCTTAATTTCATAATTCAGAAAATGGTTTCCGGAACAGTAGCAGGAAGGCTTGCCATTGTAACAGGTATGAAAATATAAATTGCATTTTTTCTGGGAAATAAATAAATAGCAAAGCAAGTACAAGTTGTAAGATAGCAACTGCTCCATAAGTTTTCTTCACAATTTGTTAATGCTGTCTGATATTTAGGTGCTGGATCAGGCATTGGGAGAGCTGCGTGTCAGGTGTTATCGCGGGAGGGAGCTACAGTTATTGCAGCTGACAAGAACTATGATTCTGCCGTAGAAACAATTAAAAAGCATACCGCCTTGGCATCAGGGTCTAACGGTAATGTATATCTACACGTAGACAACATAGTAATTTTTGACAATGAATTCCAATACTAAAGCATGCTGTACACGGGTAGAGTAGCATAGTGTAGTACTAACTATCTTACTAAGTATACTAAAGTAGACAGCCTTGGTAGAGTACTGAAATATGGAACGGGTGGAAGTAAAATATAGACGATTCAAAAGTGCTTAATTATTAAGTTTATTTGAATAAAGAACTTGGTTTGACTATGGAAAAGAAGAGTTGCTAGCACCGTGGGCAAGCTACTCTACCATTTTCCATCCCACCACCCCGGCGTCCACTCTACTCTACCGTACACTTTACCACCCCTCGACCCATGTATATGCTTAGTAGAGTATTTTATTCATGATTCTCGACGTTCATGGCAATCTAAGAATTACGCAACTAACCACTCGACTAACGAAATGTAAGTTATGTGTAGACAGTTATGCTCCTAAAACTGGTAAAGTACTGGGAACTGGTAGAGTTGTATGCTAGTTGACTCTACTATTTACTTTACCCATGTACAGTGCCCTTTAGGTATAGGTGCGGGCACAGATGGTGAGAGAAATTGGAGAGGATTACTACGCATGTTTGTAGTAGCTTACCACTACGACTACCACCAATGAGACCCAAAAATTACTTCTGTATTAACATGCATTAGCTGTCACCGCAAGATCCGTGCTGAGGCCTGTACAGTTACATATAGTATTTTATTTTTATTCCAGCTGTTGGGGACCACAGTGCAGTTGAGGTAGATGTATCTGACTCTAAATCAGTGCAGAAACTTGTAGAAACTGTGCTTAGTCAACACCGAGCACCCCCAAGCATTGTGGTGAACTCTGCGGGCATAACAAGAGACAATTGGCTTTTGAAGATGTCTGAAGAAGATTATAATGCTGTCCTAAATGTCAACTTGAAGGTATAATTTTATTTTTGTTTATTATTAAGGGGTTCCTCTTGTTAAATTTAATGTTCTTGCTATATTATACCTGGGAGAACAACAACACAATAAAGATAATACTGCCAGCCAAGGCATACCAAAGCATACTGTTTTGGTAAGTTTACCAACTATATACATACATACCTACTGATTAATTTTTCAGGGCACATTCCTGGTGATGCAAGCATTTGCGAGAGCGATGACTGAAGCATCTTTGCCTGGGTCCATTGTCAACTTATCCAGCATTGTGGGCAAATATGGAAACTTAGGTTTGTTACTGATGAAATGAGCACAGTGCATATTTTTAAATTTGAGATTTTAGCATTCACCATGCTATTTTTATACAATACTATATAAACTAGAAAAAAATCGACTTGTCAGCAGCCCCCTGATTATGTAGCTCTGTTGCTAACCACTTTTGATTGTAACCAGATATTACAGTTACATTGCTGCTTTGGTAAGAATAAATGTGACAATAAAGTTACTTAAATCAGCAATGTAACTGCGATTTCTGTCAGTTTCAGTCAAAAGTTGATTGCAACAGAGTTACAAAATCGAACCTGCGACCTTTGGAAGTCCGGTCCAATGCTCTTCCATTTGAGCTACAGAGTCTCTTTTTTTCTATTATACCTATTATTTATACAGTGCATATTGGCTAAAAAGTGAGGTTTACAGCTAATTTCAGCTAAATCAAAATGTTGGTTCAAGTACTTGTCAGATTAATAATTTTAAACCTTTTATTAACCGACTTAAAAAAAAAAGGAGGAGGTTATCAAGTCGTCGGTATTTTCTTTTATATTAAGTTCATAGTTGACAGAGCATGCTTGTTGGTTTACTTATACCTTAATATTTTCAGGACAAACAAATTATGCTGGAAGTAAAGCTGGAGTGGTAGCCATGTCACAATCAGCAGCTAAAGAGTTAGGAAAGTTTAATATAAGGTAAGGATAATCCATTATCTGCCCTAGATTGGGCGAATTCTGACATACATTTCCAATTTTCACATAGTCACCTTAAGGCCGGCGCCAACTGCCGACACGGCAAAGGATTTTATTACTAATCAAGTTATTTTGAATCTTATTTTAATGAGTTTAGAATTCATGTTACTTATGCCGCGATGCCGCGTCACGTGCCGCGGGATGTTGCGGCATGCCGTTTCATTCCACAGGTTGCCGGGGCATGCCATTGCATCCCACGAGACGTATGGGTTGTTGCTAAGCAAGTTGAAATGAGAGAGAGAGAGAGAGAGAGATTTTTTTTTATTAACACAAAAGACCACGCCACGTTACAAAAGTTAGACAAATATAAAAGACGAATAAATAAAAAAAACAACTGATTGATGCCATAGTGCTGGGCTTTCAGCAGGATGCACGGCATGCCTCGGGACACCGCGGGATGCCGCAGCACAACCTGCTGTGCCAATGGCCATTATGGTGATTTTTTTGGGGTGGCTAAACTGCATTGTAATTGATTTGGCTTAGTCAATCATTCATACTGTATACAAATTTATATTCGAAATGTTAGAGCACTGAGTACTTTGATATACATAAGTAGGGTGACCTGTCGAACAGTTAACCACATAAAATTCGAACCTTCACAGATCGTAACTATTCATCAAAAACAACCTTTTTTTTTATTCTACTCAATACTCGGGTTTCTTGGCTACATATTGGCATTTAAGAAATGTTATTTTTAGTTAAACTTTTTGTTATACCAAAGATTTTTTCAAAAATGAGAATTGGCTAACTATGTCCACACTATCGTAAACTATTAACCGGGGGGGTTGCAACAGTTAACCATGGGGTACACAATTAATCACGTAAAATGATAAATTAATTGTCATTTAATAATGACAGTTTATGTTATGAAATAGACCTTTAATTTTTTTATTAAACAGTATTATTATGAAAATTAACACAAAATATTACTTTCTTATAATAATTACGAACAATTTAACGTGATTATAAAATCAACAATAAGACTCTTTGCTTTGGAATATTTCTTGGCTCTAAAAGCTTTAAAAGCATTATTTATTTTATTTATGTCACTATTAGGAGGTTTCATACATCTCAAATATAATATTTTATTAATTATCACGCACATTAGATAGTGGTGGCCACATAATAAGGACACCGGTCGATTTTCATACAAACGAGATACTTAACTTTGAAGCCTTGGTTCTTCGCCAAGGATTAACCGAGCCATGATCTGATGATGGCCACCCAGGGAATGAAATTGATCAGCATTCTAAGACATGTAAGGATCAGAGTTTTCAATTTCAGGATTTCCATACATTTTTATGCTAAATTTGCGGTTTTTTTAAACATATCCTTACATCTCTTAGAATGCTGATAGATCAGTTGGTTGTGTATATCGATCTAGAATGGAGGAACATTCACTACCTGGATGACCATCATCAGATCACGGCTCGGTCAATCCTTGGCGGAGAACCAAGGCTTCAAAGTTACCTCATTTGTATGAAAATCGACTGGTGTCCTTAATCATGTGGCCTGGCCACCCCTCTATATAACTAGAGAGTATATATGTAGTAAGATATCAATGTATTTTATTAGCATATTCAATTGCTTTTTTTATAGCGTCTTGCTGAATATCCTCCTACTTTTCGTTTTTGTTACTTAGTACCTACATCCCATCTAAAATAGAAAAAGAATATGAAATTGAACCATAAAACATAAAAAAAAATTACACAGTTAACAATAGTTAGTCCACAATCACCCATGGTTGACTGTTGGACATAGAAATTTGGTTATTTGTAGAACACCCTTCTTCTGAACTCGTTACGCTAAGCTAATTTTTTAATAAGCGTCTCTACTCAGTTAATACAAATAGTAAATGAAGCACGCTTAGTGAGTCTACACAGCCGACACATAATGATTTGCAAAATATTATACAAAAAGAAATGAAAGGAAAAAGAGCTGACGTTTTTTTTTCAACTTTTTCCACTAAAAAACACAAAATTCGACCTCACACAGCCGACGTTAGGGCAAGCTCTCTGGCAACTGGGGACAGGGGAGGGGGCATGTTTTGACATTTAAATCACGCGGCGGCACGAGTTGACAGTGTCGCATTTACGAAATATTGAGCTGGTTGATTGTGTCCGAGTGGTTAACTGATCAACATGTGACCCTACATGATTTTTGTGTTTCAGAGTAAATGCAATTTTGCCTGGATTTGTCAAGACACCAATTTTAGATACTGTACCTGAAAAAGTAACTAGCAAATTACTAAAGATGGTGCCTTTAGGTCGATATGGTGAACCTGTAGGCAAGTACATCGCAAACCATAACTAACAATAGGAGTTACAAAACTCACTAAACATATTTTAAAGACGATCCGAGTGGTGCAGTGGTGACGGTCTACCACGCAAGAGGACCCGGGTTCAATTCCCGGCCGGGCAGAAATGGATATGATGAATTTTAATTTCTGTTACGGTTCTGGGTGTTGTATGTATAATAAGTATAATATTTAAAAAGTATATAAGTTTAGCACCCTTTCAAGCTTTGCTAAGCTTAGGGCTAGATGGCGCTGTGTGAAATTGTCCAAGCATTTATTATTTATTAAAGTAAAAAGTTATGATTTTGATAGATTATAAAAATATATATATTTTTAACAGACTAACTTGGATAATCTTTTTATTAATTATGTTTAAATTTTTTGCTGTTTTACTACAGTGTTATACATCACAGGGAAATATTTTAGTAATATAATATTTATTTTAGAACTTATTTAAGTTCACAGCGTGCAAAGTTACATCATTCGACTCTAAATCATATATATTTATTATTTTCAGAGGTAGCTGAACTGATTACATTCTTGGGCTCCGATAAAAGCTCTTTCATCACCGGAGCAGCTATAGACATCAGTGGAGGGTTTTAATACCTACAGAAAACTAGTGATTTATTAGAAAAAAAGTTTTATCTGCCACAATGCTTTTTTTTAAGTCACATCTATCGATTTTCCTGTGATATTTTATACCAGGTGCAATCTTTTTTTAACTATTCTAAAATCATTTAATCTATAGAAATGCCTTACAGATTGTTATAATAATAATTTTAAGAATAGGGTATTTAGAATATTAGTTTTATAATTATTTTATTACCATATTTGGTGACCGGTGCTGACTGCTGATATAAATATTTGGGTACATACAATGTTTTTATTTTATTTTACCAGTCCTGTTTTAGTTAATTACAGCGGAGTCATGAGAACCGAGTGTACGGAGGGTCCTAAAGTTGTAACCAAAAAAAAATAGAGAGTGATATCAGAGAAATATTTATTTATTGGTCTTTTTAATGCCTTTTAACTTATTTTTCTTATGTTCTGCCTTATTTTTCTGTCTCTTGTCTTTCATGAAGGTCCTATATTCAGTTTTTCTTTTCTCATCTATGATCTCTTTGTATTTCTTTTTATTGTACTTCTGAAATTCAGCATCAGCTAACAACTCATCAACCATTGTCCTTTTTCTTTGTTTTTTTGTTAACCTTTCATTCACATGGTCTAACGGTGAATCCATGATTCGTCCCACCTGGAAAGTAAAAATAAAAAATTAGCATGTGTCGGTTGAGACAGAGCCACGAGACAGAAAGAGAAGAGCTTCAGAGGCGCTTATAATAATAGCCATGCAGTGCTGTGCAATTTGAAATTGTACTTTATTGCTGTGCAGAGAGAGTAGCTTATTATTCAATTGTCCTCGTGCTGATGGGCTTCTGTACATTTAGTACTATTATATTATATTCTGTGGTGGTACCTTTATTATTATGTTTTTGAGTTTGTAAACAAGTTGTATTATTCTAGTATAAGTTTAATGGATATAGTATAGAAAGGGTTTGGAAAAATTCAAAATTACACCTTTCTCAAGGTACAGCATGTCATAATTTTAGGGTGACTTCATATGTACTCCCTTCCCTAGCCTTTGATGAACCAACATCTCCCTGCGAGGCAGCAAGTGCCATTTAGTATCAGAAAATGAAAGAATATACAAACCTGGAAATATTTAGGCAGCACTTCCATATCATTCTTCTTGTAAAAGTGCTTGGGGTCTAAAACTGATCTCATTTTCAGAACTTCTAGATTGTTCCTCAATTCATCATTAATTTCAGGAGCTGGTAGGTTGAACCAACTGGGGCCCTTGGTCTTTTCTCTTTCTTTCTGTAATGAAAAAGATTTTCTTTTTTTAAGCAAAACAAACATTTATTGTCTCTGCTTCAGCTTGGGCAAATAAATAAATTCTTTTGTATGTCCTTTCCGCTGTCCGGATGTCCATCTGTTCTCCTCTACAGGTTGCATTTCTCGACCGATTCTCATGGTAGGTTCGATAATTATACATATAGAATTTTTTAGTCAAGCCAGTTTTTTGTTAATTTAAAAAAAAATATTAACTTATTTAAAAAAAAATCAAAAAGAAGCTCTATTTAGCTGTGAATATACCAGCACTTACTATGTGCTTTGAAAACCTCGTGGTGACATCTATTAGATAAATTTTTTAACAACATACATTTTGAACTACTTTTTAACCCAAGGTCTACAGCTCACAGAGCCAGTAGTTTATTTATCTATATTGTTTTTTTGGCTATACGGTCCTGCTCGATGCAATTGCATACATGAAGTAGTAATTAATTTCGTATACTCTTAATATTCTAAATTTTCTTTATATAAGTACTTACTTCTCAACCAATTAAAAAATCATAGAGAATCAAAACAACAATTAACTACTTGAAATTGATAATTAGATCACACAATACAAATGAAAATTTAAAGTACCTGTATGTTACTATTCAAATCATTATCAATATTTAAATTTGCGAATTTAGCATTCACAATGCTATTTTTATACAATACTAAATAATATACTTACTAGAAAAAATATGACTTGCACCAGATCATATTCTCAGACAGGAATCGAACCTAGCTACCAAGTCACTATTAATAATTACAAAATTGAGAAACAAATGCAGTAATAAGTATTTGGACACAAAAGAGACAGAGACAAAAGAGAGTGTCTACTACTAACAGACAAAATATTTACCTTCTTTATAGCCTTCAACTTCCTCTGACTAACAGTATAACCAGGAAGACTGTGCTCTTTTTCTATACCTGGCTGCAGAACAGACTTCTGCATTTCTTTGTTCACATCAACTGAACCAATTTTGGATTTGAGTTTGCCAGTCTCAACATCTAACTGATCAAAATGAAACAGTGAACGTTTCTTTGATTTCTTTAAAGTCACAGCATGGTTCCATTGCATATCTTCAAAGAATTCATCAAATTGAATATCAACTTTCAATCCTTTCAATTTATTTTGTAATTCTTCCTCGGCAGTTGTTTTGGCATCAAGCTCCTGTTTCTTTTTTTCAAATAATTTTAGGATAGATTCATTTCTTTTTTCTTTGTCTGCAATATTACAATATTGTTTAGAATTTCATAGCACAGCAAAAGCACAGAATCTCTGAACACAATACAATCATACTAATTCAAGTCCAAAAGTACGTAAATATTTCTAACCTATAAAAAGTGGCTTTTCTTCATCGCCTAATAATTCTGTCTTGACTTGAAGTTCCTGGTCTCCTACTGTGTCTACAATAAAATCCATTTCTGCAATATTAATTTTAACTGTAGCTTATTGTGGTAAAAAATACATTTTCAAACTAGCCCAAACTCAAAACCACGTAGTGACACAGTTTCGTAGGTAGTAGTAGTAGTAGTAGTTATATTCGTCCTTTTCAGGACAGGCGAAGGTCTAAGCCATACTGCCAGTTCTTGAGTTGATATTGTTTCATTTTTATTAGAATGCGGGTGCATCGTATTCCAATGCTGCTTGGAGCATTTGGCACCAAGTATATCAAGACAGTTTACTCGGTTAGTTCTGCCGAGGAAGTCACCACTTCAATAAAAGTCTCAGCTTCACATAACCAAGATCGCGCCTATTTCAATTATCCCACATTATTGTTCAGATGCGTAGACAATTGTGCCATATAACTGCACCAATTTTAAGACACAATATCCACTATGAATCAATTTGAAAATAATTAAAATAGACACCTAACCGACCTCGACAAAATGGCGCCAAAAACTCCTGACACAGTTTCGTTCTCAACTTCTCATATAATATAACCTCTATGAAAGAAAAAGGGTATGATTTTATCAATTACCTAATTAATGCATTTTCAGTGACCTAATAAATACTATTTGTTCCTAAAATAGTAGATCTGTCACTTAAATTAAATCATCAAATAATATAAAAACGCTTACCTAAATAATAATTAAGAATTAGGTACTTGGAAATAATATCAATCATCAAATAATTATATTGGGTTTCTAAATAATAAAAGTGTCACTAAAACTGAATCACCAAACAATTAAAAATGTTTACCTAAAAATATATTTGATCATTGAAAAATAATATTAACTTATTACATAATTCAACTGAAATTTGACGATATGGGTACAATTAATTACATAAAACTACAATAGGTTTTAATCATATAATTTACATTTATAATCGAAAGAAAAACACAGTTATCTAAAACTAAACAAAACACTGCAGTCAAGTGCGAGCTGTGCGAGTTAGTTAGGTATATTTGTTACCGACCAAACCCGATTTTCAGGACAAACTAGTTTGGCCTAGGTTAAACTAGTTTTTCCTATACGCGATGGGATTAACTGGTATAGCCTAGACCAAACTAGTTTGTCCTAAGCCCGATAGGGTAAACCAGTTTAGGCTAGGCCAAACTAGTTGATCCTGATATAAGCATTATGGCCAAACTAGTTGATCCTGATATAAGCATTATGGAGCTTCGCTCGCTTCGCTCGCTCCGCTGCGAGTGGTCTAAACACTAACCTAACCTAACCTACCTAGTGCATTTACATTTTCATAGTCCGCCAATTTGACTCCGCCCCTACTTAGGAATTTTTCTATTAATTAAGTGACACATCTATTATTTTGATGATTGAACGATTTAAATGATACTAATAGTTTGTTGATTAGATTTATAAGGTGATAGATCTACTATTTTAGGTACAAATATATTATTGCTGCCAGGGACTTACTTTTTAGATGACAGATCTTATATTCAGGCTATAGAAAAAAGTGATCAAACTATAATTTAAGAGACATATTTACATTAATACGGTGATTTATACTTAGAGACAGATTTGATAAATATGATGACTAATATATTTCTTGGGGACAGATATTATAATTAGGATATTGCAGATTGGTGACACATCTAAACTTAGGTGACAGAAAATATTGTTCCCAAAGAAAAAGTACTCTGTGTCTCTATCTACTACTACCAAAACGGGCCAACGGCTAAAAACATTGAAGTTCATGTTAACTGTATTTTGACAGGTGTATGTGATACATTGCTACTTTTCTTTGGTAAGTTTTTATTTGTGCCAAAACGAAGGAGCAATGTATCACATACATCTGTCAAAACACAGTGAACATGTCAATGTTTTTAGCCGATAATGCCCCAGGGCCTCCCAGGGCCAAACAAACATAGAGTATGTACATTGGCCAAAACTAAGGCAAAATCCTTAGAAGCAAAAACCAACCAATCAAAAAGAATCACTACGTCAACCTTAGAGCATAGCATAAGACGTCAACCAACCACAACTGACAGCGTAAAATGATAATCACTGATTCATTTGAATTTCGAAAGTCGAAAGTAGAAAGACGAATTTCGAAATTCGAAAGTCGAAGGTCAAAGGTCGAAGGTCGAAGGTCGAAGGTAGAAAGTAGAAAAATGAAAATCGAAAGTTGAAAAACGAAAGTCGAAAGTTAAACGCAATTCGAAAGTCGAACGTCGAAATCAAAAGTCGAATGTTGAAAGTTAAAAGTAGAAAGTGGAAAGTTGAAAAACTGAAGTCGAACGAAATTCGAAGGTCGAAGGTCGAAAGTCGAAAGTCGAAATTCGAAATTCGAAAGTCGAAAGCCGAAAGTCGAAACTTCGAAAGCCGAAAGTCGAAAGTTTTTCGTAACGTAAGTGTAAGTTAAAGCCTGTAAGTCAAAGTGTGTAAGTAAACATGTGTAAGTAAAAGGGTGTTAATATAAGTGTGTAAGTTCAAGTGTGTAAGTGAAAGTGTGTAAGTAAAAGTGTGTAAGAAAATGTGTGTCAGTTTTTAATAAAAGTGTGTAAGTCAGTGTGTAAGATTAAGCGTCTAAATAACATGTGTAAGAGTGTTTAAGTCAAAGTGTTTTATCAAAAGTGTGTAGGGTCGGGTCGGCAACAGTGGCTCGGATTTTTTCGGACACACAAATTATAAAGAAACAGTTGGAGTACCGACCTGAAAATCTCAGTCAACATGCTTTAGTTATTAATGTTTCTCCCTTCATTATTACTTTTTTAAATAAGGCATTATTATAGACGTCCGATATTTATTTAAAAAAAATGGGAAATGGGCCACTGTGTACTGGTACTGGGCTACTGTGACTCGACCCTGTAGTACACAGAGACTCTAATAGTACACAGTTGCTCAACAGTACAAAATTGAATGGAAAACATTTATTATATTTAATCACATTTATTCGTTTAGGTATGTCAGAATTATATTTTAAACATATTAGGCATCAAAATCTGTCACGTAGTAGCTATAATAAGAATAAAATACTGACAAAATTGAGATCAACCAATTTCTCAAATTTTTTTCTTTGTTGTTTGAGATCCTTTAAATATTTTTATTTTCAAGCAAGTAATCTAATAGACAACATATTGGCGATTAGAATTTAAAAAAATAATAAAATTAAAAAAAAAAATGTTTAGTGCAAACAGTCGAGTGCAAAAGTGCTCGACCCTGTAGTACACAGTGACTCTAACAGTACACAGTTGCTCATCAGTATAATAATAAATAAAAAACATTTATTAATCCAATACTTTGCCATTTATTAGTTCTTACTTTGTTGATGCGGAAGTGCGTCATTGTTTATAGACTTTTTTTTAATAAAATTTATAGCAATCAATCAGATTTTATTTCGTTTGTGCGCAAATAATATTATTTTAAAAACAAACTTTCAAAAACATTAGGTACATTATTTTAGTTAGGTATAAATGGTAAAATGGGTTTAAAAGATTGTTTTATCGTTTTGATAATTGGTAGGTACTGCATTAAAATTAGGTTTTATGGCATAAAATATTATTTTTTCCTTTGTAAAATTAAACTTTTCTATTTATATGTACAAGTACTCAGTGACTCACGTAAGTATACAGTGACTCATGTAAGTATACAGTGACTCACCGAGTCACTGTATACCTCTGTTTTTTGAGCCACTGAACACGCTGTCGCCATTTTGATTTCACGGACGTACCAATTTTAACAGATTTGACGAAAGGCGAGCAATTCTATGCCATTGCCTAGTATAATAACGTCACTTTCCATATACACACTAACAATTATCAAAATCTTTAAATTTTAGTGTATAAAAACACGTGTAACTTACCTTAAATAGTATTTTTTTAAGCACGAAGACAAATACAGACTCTTATCACGACCGAACGGCGCCGGAGCGGGGGAAATCACTGGTTTGTACGTGTTTGGCTGTTAAGCGCTACCGATAAATGAGAAATATAGATAGATATTGCTGTTCTTTATGGGAAATATCGTCGCGAGTCATTGTACCCGACTGAGTCACCGTTCCCTACCTGACCCTAAGTCTAAGGTTGTATTGTAAGTAAAAAAGTGTAGGTAAGTCAAAGTGTGTAAGTTAGCAAAAAATGTAAATGTAAATGGAAATGTGTTTCTGTCTGTCAAATAACTTCCATTATGTTGACCTTGAGAACGCCTTTGTGCCCTAGTCATAAAATTATTCATTCTAAAAAGACATTTAAGACAAGGTGCCCTCCGTAGGATTTTTATAGAAAATGCTTAGGACTCTGCAAAAACAAAAATAAAATATCTCAATTATTTACGACATGCCTAGTTTATGGCAGTTTCATTCAGCAATGTAAATTAAAAAAAAATGCATGGCATACTAATAATATGCATTCGCTGTTAGTAGATCCTACGCTTAGACTAAGACTTAGAGCATTAAGAACGTAACCCCATTATTGAGTTTTTGAAATATCTCCGTATTTAGCGAGCAATAAATTCTGAAAGAAATAAATGTTATCCAGGATGGCGAAACCTCGAAATGGTTTCGTAATTTTTATAATTATCTTATATTTTTTAAAGTGTGTTGTCAACAATGTACCTAAGTATAATTGTTTGTAGAATAAATTACTTATGTTACTTAAGACTTATGACTAATGACTTCATTTTCGTTGCCTATTAGTAAAAGTGATCTTCCACGGGTCTAAATAGAACATAATGAAGGAAGTCAATGTCATGGAATACGTCTGCCGTTCTAACTTATCTCCATTGTGAAGACGTCACATATTGCGACTACAATAGGCTATCTTGTTGTCATACAATATAGCATTCTATTACAATACACACACGACAGCTTAGAGAATGCTGGAAAGATGAACACATTTTTATCTTCTTGCGGGAAAGAAAGGTTGGTCATTTTATTAGATGCAGAGAGCTTTGCTTGTTACACGACTCAAAAATTAATAAAAAAAAACAACTCCATTTCTCTCTGGCCGAGGCGGGAATAAGACGAGTTTCAAATAAAAAAGCTACTTCCAAACAGCATTGGGTTTGTGAATGCAAAAATCAAAATAATATACTTACCTAAATAGCATTCATACCTAACTGGCGCGTTGAAATCGTTTGATCCATTTAGGCACTACGAATATTCGTACAGACACACAAACATAGGCTTCAAACTTATAACACCCCTCTTTGCGCTGCGTCGGGGGTTAAAAAGTTAGAAGCTCTAAAGCCTCGGTAGCTCAGTGGTTTAAGTATTCGACCTGATTGAGAAGAAAGCATGTACGTTTTCCATCTTAGTACGCGTTGTATTTAATCCTACTAATATTGTAAGTATAAAAGTGTCAAAAAAATGTAAGTAGTAAAATAGAATTTATTCATTTTGCTTCGAACCGCGTAGTTAATTGTAAATATAATTGATACCTCAATATTATTATGACAATCATGCCCTCGTTATATCTTCAAGTGCCATCATCATTAAGTGGATTACTACCTAGCATCTAGTAAATGCGTCATTGAATGCATGACTGACTGTATCAGGAATTAAGGATTCAGGAGTGTATTAGAAGTTATGGTTCAATTTAATTATATGATTTAGTCCATGTTGCAGACGCTTTATCGAGAGTATATTGTTTTGTCAAAATAAAAATATGTTTATGGTGGTAAGAGATTTAACATAGGTAGCAAATTAGTTCAACATATTTTGTCTTTTTGACATGCAATATTTAAAATAAGTACTTATTGACACAGGACTCAATTAATTTTGTGAAAGAATGTCTTTGTAACATTTCACCTTGTTTCACCCCTTAGGGGTTGAATTTTCCAAAATCCCGTCTTACTGAGTATCTACGCCCTAAAATTTGAGACTCTTAGCACTTGTAGTTTTTGAGATTTTGTGATAAGTGAGTGAGTGAGTCAGTGATTTTCTCTTTTTAACCCCCGACGCAGCGCAAAGAGGGGTTTTATAAGTTTGAAGCCTATGTTTGTGTCTGTACGTATATTCGTAGTGCCTATACGGGTCAAGCGATTTCAATGCATTTTTTAAATTGAAAGCTAATCTAATCGATATGGTTCTTAGCCACGTTTGATGGAAATCCATTTAGCCATTATGCAGATGGTCAACTGCCTGCCGAAACGGTAAAAGATACAGAGATGGTGCTTTGACTTAAATAATGTACACATTGGGCAAATTTAGGTGCTAGAAAAAAATAAAATAAAATGGCGGCAAAAAAAATGGTCGCCAAAAAACTTTTTACTTTTTTTTACTTTTTTTATTGCATATAAATATGCCCAGGATGTACATTATTTTAATCAAAGCACTACCTCTGTATCTTTTACCATTTCGGCAGGTAGTTGACCATCCAATTTCCATCAAACGTGACTAAAAACTATCTAGATTAATTTAGCTTTCAATTAATTAAACTTAATTTTTGGCGGCCATTTTAAAAATTAAGTGTAAAAAGCTTCAAATAAAACTTAAATTTAAAATTTAAAAAACCCCCCACACAAAAGCCTAACAGTATACCTATCAGTCCAGACATGTAACGAGCTCAGATGTAAATCCATACTTAGCGGACCCCGACGTCTACGATTTTTTCATAGATCTAGGTATGTATGACTTGATGATAATGATGATATTATTTTTAACTATTTAAAAGTAAGCTTTTTTTGTTTGCGATTTTTTTAATTCAGAGTTACCTTTTGTGTCGGGGGTTTAAAATTTGTTTTAATTTATAGATTACAAATTACGTCTTAATTGATTTGAATAATGAATCTCTTTTTATGTTAATTACCGATTACGCCTTAAATTGATTTGAATTAATTGAATCTTTAATTTAATCTCTTTTTATATTTATCACTAATTACGTCTTAATTGATTTGAACTAATTGATAGCGATTCAGATTAGGTCCACTTAGCTTTGGAGAGACATTATCTGAACATCTCATATAAAAGCTTCTTAAATTCTAAATGTGTCAAATCGATTACAAGATTCGCCATCAAAATGATCGGTCAGTTTGTGTTTGTGGCGCTTTTATTTGGGGTTCATGGTGAGTTAGTAAACCGTTAACGGAAAATATTCTTGGACTTTTTAAGTCCGTTGTAATCTGCAGTCTTGGAATTAACAATGGTACAATTACAAGTGAAAATCAGTCTAATATCTCTTATTGTTAGAGTATAAAGTCGGAAATTGGTTCACGATGCAAATTAAAAATTAATGCTTGACCGGGCTCTTCTTAAAAATAATTCTTACTGCTTCTTGTTTTCTAACTGAATTCCCGTTCTCTAAAATTAACAAAGCATGTAGTTGTCATTAAGTAAAAGAAACTGATGAAAATAAGTATCTGACGTATAGGAATGAAAAATTTTTTTGATGAAAGAGTAGTAACATAGGAATTTTCCTAGTTCAGGTATATTATTACATTATAAAGAAGTCGCGATAATTTTCTTCATACATTTCTTCGCACTATTGTCATAATTGTACCGTTGTGTACCTACAATATAATAATATGTCATATTGTTAAATATATATGAATGAATGAATGAATTATGTTGCAACAAAACGAGAACCTTACATCAATTTATATGCTCTTTGAGTTTCACTGCAAGTACGAAGGCGGTTTGTTTTTTATTTACTTATTCATTTATTTAGTCGTCGTGTCTTTTAATACAGTAAAACCAGTTTAATATGATTTCCAAGGGACCCAGCTCAAATGCGTCAGGCGGGAAAGCGTAATAAGCGGGATAAGGAAAAAATCTATTGTATGTAGGTACCCATTTTGTATAGGTTTTTTTTATATTTGATAACATCACATACATTGCTCCGATTCCAAAGTAAGTAACTAAAGCACTTGTGTTATGGAAAATCAGAGACAACGGTACTATTACAAGCACCCAGACCTGAGCCAATATAGAAAAGTTCGTTTTCTAAATTGACCCAACCGGGGATCGAACCCGGGACCTCGGAGATAGCGACACCTTGAAAACTGGTGTGCAAAGCCACTCGACCACGGAGGTCGTCAAAGGTTTGATAAACTTGGAATTAGGAATAAATTTTCTTTTTCTCTTCACATCTCCCAATCTGTATTTTTTTTAAATTTTTTATGTATTTTTTAAGGTGAGTACGTAACGTAGAAAATAGTAATTTTTCATCAAAAATTTTCAATATATATTTTTTAGGTTTTTTAAGCATGATAAAATGTATGAAAAAATGCCTCAAGATGCAGAGACTGACGTACTTACGTAATATAGCGTATTGTTCGGGAAATCGTTTTATACGTGATCGTATTAAGAGTCCGGCGAACAGTGAGCTTCCCATACAAACGTAATACCCAATTCAAAATAAATGCATTTTTTTCATACAAAACTGCAAATCACATTAATTTTTATTTGGTTTTGTATTTTGGATATTTTATTTACTAGAACCTTAGCTAGACAAATACTGTCTTAATCCGAATAACATCACAAGAAGAGTTAATTATGCTCTAATTGCAAATTATTTTGGTATTACGTTTCTATAGGAAGCTCACTGTTCGCCGGACTCTTAAGCGTGTTTACTGTATTTACAATTTCCTTTTAGGGTCTGCAATCCACTCAAATGATATTCGCCTCATTAGCACTCGTGTCGTTGGAGGGCAGGACGCTGCTGAGGGTGCCTACCCCTACCAAGCTTCTTTGAGGTCTTTTGGTTCACATTTCTGCGGCGGCTCCATATTAAGTAGACGATGGATTTTGACAGCAGCTCATTGCACTATTGGGTACGTCATCAGCTGCTGCTTGATCAATAAGATTGCTTTTTCTAATGCCAATGAAAGGCTTATTATTTACTGTCGATTGATCCATGCTAAACCTAAAGATCGAAAAAACTGGACTTTAAAACCTTCGTTTCCAGTGAATCTCTATTTTCATTCAACGTTGTCGTTGGTACCAATTCTCTCCTCATTGGAGGCAATCAATATGGTGTTGAGAAGATTATAATACACAAGGATTACAACGTAAGCTTGATACAAAATGACGTCAGCCTGGTGAAGGTTTCACAGGACATTGAGTTCTCTGAAAAAGTCCTGCCGATCAGGCTGCCTGTCAATGACACTGCTACAGGCGCAAATCTAACCCTCACTGGCTGGGGTAGAACTTCGGTAAGTTGCAATAAATTTTAATTTACTGTAAATACCTAAGTACTTACCGAATTTGTGAGGATGTGTGTGTGTGTTTTTTTACATACACACAGAAGACTGCAGTCAAGTCATACAGGTGGTGAAATATAGGGGGTGAGTTGGCAATGTAGTATCACGCACGTCTGTAGCTACGGTACGGCCGGCTATGTGGATCGTACGCCGTCAATCGTATTTTTTGCCATCACTATTGTTATAAAACCATCAATTCATACGAAAAGTATCTGTATACCTACCTACTTAAATCCTGTATTAATGTTCCTCCTTTCAGTACCCAGGCAATCTTCCAGATCAATTGCAAGTGATAAATCTGACAGCCATCAGCGTGGAGTCCTGCCGGTCTCGGTTCAGCGGCATTAACGACGTCGTCAGCTCCCAGATCTGCTCACTCACGCAGTTTGGGGAAGGTGCCTGCCACGTGAGTCAATTTATGCACTTTCAAAGTATTTGCTTCCAGTTTTTTCATCATTAATAGCTTCTCTCACCAGCCTAAACCAGCCACGGCTGGGTTTAAGCCTTGGTGTAAACAGCTGGCCTAGAATAGACTTTGGAAGAATAGTCCAAGAACTATTTTGTACTGTCCCGGACTCGAATCACAAAAGGTGAATGTACTGGAGTCTATGTTTCTGCACTGTGAGCTCGCCATCACCGCCGTTGCTGGCTGAAGTTAATTTTAATTGTTTACTTTATAAAAACTAAGATTCGTTTTGAAAAAGAAACGAAGAATAGACACTCCGTGCACACACATCCATGGACAACGGCCTATATTGATTGTGTAAATTAGAAATAAGTATTAGAAAGCTAATAATAAATAATTATATCGATACAAAACATTCTTTTAAATAATCTATGCCTTCACACCTTACACATGTGCATCTGAACTGAGGGCCCATTTTTTAAATCGTGACGAATCAAACTGAGACTTATAGGGGATTTAGTTAAAAATTCTAAAAACTGAAAGCATAGGTTCCAAAATTTCTAAAACGTGAATTTTAACTTTTATAACCGAATGTGTTGGGCCCTCAATCCAGACGGTTGCAATAAGAGGCATATCTTAGATCTCAGAAAGTACCATCTCTGTGTTAATAATTTTCATTTTAGAATTTACTTAAGAATTTCTAACATCGTTACAGAAATTTTCAACTCGCTAGAAGATGGCATAACAGATCTAAGGCTGTTTAGCTTGGGCCCTCAGTTCAAACATATCTGAACTGAGAGCCCAAGATAGAATCTTCAAAATATTAGTTTTAACTGAAGAAATACAATAAAATTACGTTTTTATCATAAAGTCTAACACCTCAGTGAATTTCTAAAAAAGAAATATTCGTTAAAAAGTTATTGGTTTATTATGTAAGTGAAAACTAAATTTATTAAAACGTCTGAACTGAGGGCCCAACGTTTTCGGCTATATTGACTTGGCTAAAACTTATAGAATAATGAAAATTACACCAAGTTCTTTAAGAAATTCTTTATAAAAAATTGATATATCGTTCGTTGTTCTTAATACCATACTTTAAGAGAAAATGCATTTTCATTTTTATACGACCAAAAATTTGTAGGGTAGATATGATTTCAAAATATTTTTAGGACTGACCTACATCTTACCTCATAGTATCTTTTAAGTGAATTGTTTCCCATTATTACCACACATTGGGAATAATGTGTGGTAATAATGGGTCTATCTAGTTTTTATTATTTTTATTTTTGAAACGTAAATTAAAATTATTTTCAAACGTTGATTTCGATATTTCGTAATTTTCTCGTCAGTTTCAAATTAACAAGTTCGTTAGTAGTCTGTGTCATCTTTTCAAAATTTTCTTAATAAAAGGAAGGCAAACCTCACGCCTGGTAATTTGCTCCGTACCCTTTTGGGTGAGAGTGTAAAAAAAATCTATATCCATATAGCCACATTGATATCTACACGAACTCGGTTCTAATATTTTGCGCTATGAAAGGTATATAAAGGAACAGTGCTTAACGAGAAATGATATTGCTCAGAGTCGATAATCAAAGATCGAGACAAAACGTAGTGATTAGGTAAATTATCTTTGATCGAGACGACAAGTGTATAATAAGACTCATAGACAAGAGTCCCGCTTGTTCATGCTACGCGTGCTGGACTAAGTGATGACCTTACTTGACTAAGCATTGAAGTTCATATTAACTGTGTTTTGACAGATATATGTAATACATTGCTACTTTTCTTTGGTAAGTTTTTATTTGTGCCAAAACAAAGTAGCAATGTATCACATACATCAGTCAAAACACAGTAAACATGAACTTCAATGTTTTTAGCCGATAGAGCCCTAGGTCTGGGTGTTTGTGATACCACCGTTGTCTCTAATTTCCATAACACAAGTGCTCTAGTTACTTACTTTGGAATCGGAGCAATGTATGTGAATAAAATGCCAAATATATATATTTATAAAATTTGTACTGTACGTTCACGGTTAGTTATTTTACCTACGAAATTATTTTTTTTCTTTTGGAGACGAAATGTCATTCTGAATTTCAGAGGTAAAATTACTGTGAACGCACTTATTAACCACTAATTGGACACTGCATATACAATGTTTTTGGTCTTGTACTAGCGATAATTTTAAGGCGTGAAAAATACACCTAATTGTATAGACAAAAACACTCATGTTGGGGTCTATCGTCTCTCCTGTTGGAAAGGCCGCCATTTTAAATTTGACTTTTTATTTTAGTTGAACCTGCCGAAAATATAGATTTCTCTGGATTTTTTTTAGTTTTTCTCACATATCTTAAAAATACTGCTTTTAAACAATACCAAATTCAAATGAAATCCTATTGAATTTATCATATAAAAACCTTTCCGAAATTAGCTTCTTTGTACGGAAAATTAAATTTACTATTTTATTGTCCTGACCTATATTTATTTTCAGTGATTTTCTTTATTAGATTCCGATTGATCTTTATTTTTTTTTGTATTTATATATTTTGTACATACTTACCTACATTAAATAACATTATGGACACTCTACAAATTTTGCTCATACAAATAATTTAAAATGCATTTTCTCTTAAAGTATGGTATTAAGAACAACGAACGATATATCAATTTTTTATAAAGAATTTCTTAAAGAACTTGGTGTAATTTTCATTATTCTATAAGTTTTAGCCAAGTCAATATAGCCGAAAACGTTGGGCCCTCAGTTCAGACGTTTTAATAAATTTAGTTTTCACTTACATAATAAACCAATAACTTTTTAACGAATATTTCTTTTTTAGAAATTCACTGAGGTGTTAGACTTTATGATAAAAACGTAATTTTATTGTATTTCTTCAGTTAAAACTAATATTTTGAAGATTCTATCTTGGGCTCTCAGTTCAGATATGTTTGAACTGAGGGCCCAAGCTAAACAGCCTTAGATCTGTTATGCCATCTTCTAGCGAGTTGAAAATTTCTGTAACGATGTTAGAAATTCTTAAGTAAATTCTAAAATGAAAATTATTAACACAGAGATGGTACTTTCTGAGATCTAAGATATGCCTCTTATTGCAACCGTCTGGATTGAGGGCCCAACACATTCGGTTATAAAAGTTAAAATTCACGTTTTAGAAATTTTGGAACCTATGCTTTCAGTTTTTAGAATTTTTAACTAAATCCCCTATAAGTCTCAGTTTGATTCGTCACGATTTAAAAAATGGGCCCTCAGTTCAGATGCACATACCTTACACTACTCAGTATTAGTTAGACAAACCATCGTATTACCTAAATAAGTACACCACAAAGCCACCTTAACATCAAAGATAACATTGATGTGTTCCGGTACTAAGAAATCCAGTTAACATTGATAAACAGTTAACAAGATAACATTGATGTGTTCCGGTACTAAGAAATCCAGTTAACATTGATAAACAGTTAACAAGATAACATTGATGTGTTCCGGTACTAAGAAATCCAGTTAACATTGATAAACAGTTAACAAGATAACATTGATGTGTTCCGGTACTAAGATATCCAGTTAACATTGATAAACAGTTAACAAGATAACATTGATGTGTTCCGGTACTAAGATATCCAATTAACATTGATATACAGTTAACAAGATAACATTGATGTGTTCCGGTACTAAGATAGCCAGTTAACATTGATAAACAGTTAATAAGATAACATTGATGTGTTCCGGTACTAAGATATCCAGTTAACATTGATAAACAGTTAACAAGATAACATTGATGTGTTCCGGTACTAAGAAATCCAGTTAACATTGATAAACAGTTAACAAGATAACATTGATGTGTTCCGGTACTAAGATATCCAGTTAACATTGATAAACAGTTAACAAGATAACATTGATGTGTTCCGGTACTAAGATATCCAATTAACATTGATATACAGTTAACAAGATAACATTGATGTGTTCCGGTACTAAGATATCCAGTTAACATTGATAAACAGTTAATAAGATAACATTGATGTGTTCCGGTACTAAGATATCCAGTTAACATTGATAAACAGTTAATAAGATAACATTGATGTGTTCCGGTACTAAGATATCCAGTTAACAAGATAACATTGATGTGTTCCGGTACTAAGATATCCAGTTAACAAGATAACATTGATGTGTTCCGGTACTAAGATATCCAGTTCCTCAGTGATCGAGGGTTCTGGTTGAAATGAAAATGAACCTGTACTTTCTATTTACAGGGTGATTCAGGTGGACCATTGGTGGAGAACGGCCGGTTGGTAGGAGTTGTGTCCTGGGGTATGCCGTGCGCGCGCGGGTACCCTGACGTCTACTCCAGGGTACATCACTTCAAGGACTGGATCCTGGAAAGCATTTTAAGTGATTAAATAAATTGTTCAGAAATATTAAGTTGAGATTAAGATTAAAAGTATTTTTTTAGGATCCTGGGAAGTTATAGGTACCTATTAGCTTAGAACTTCGTAACAAGCCTGTAATCTTGAAATGTGTGTTTATTTACCAAAATAATATTAAAAAAATATATTTGTATGTAGGTACTACCTATAGGAAATCAAATTATCAGATCAAAACTTTTATAAAGTTATAACACAATGAACATCAGCCATTTTTAATGTCCCCACTGCTCCCCAGCAGTGGGGACAGGCCTTCCTTATGGGTGGATAAGGAAGATGGGCCATAACCCACCACGCGGGCCCAAAGCGGATTGTTGAGTGCTAACAACTGCAAATGCAGCCGGGACCTACGGCTTAACGTGCCTTCCGAAGCACAGAGGAGCTCGAGATAATAAATTTTTGGTCACCCATCCCATGACCGACCCTTGCGAAAGTTGCTTGACCTCCGCAATCGCTGGGCCACTGCGCCGTCGAGCTTCTTAAATTATTTAGGGTTTTCAAAGAATTCATGCTACGTATTAGTAAAAAGGCAGTACTTCATTTTAACTTTTTAAAAATCCATGCGAATCTTTCACCCGTATTCACGAACATTACTATGAGGTCTCACAGTGCGGACGCGCAGCGTCCCAACTACCAACCACACGTAATACGTAAAACAAACGAACCAATCACAGCACAAGTGCCTTATCGCATAGGCAAGTGTCGTTTGAGAATTGTTCTTGTATACGGGTGAAAGGCCCTTGCTTGCGTAAGTATATCACAAACGTTGCTGCAGTGATACTTATTTTCCACCGTTCACGTTTTCACCTTTTTACCTTGTTGCAATTATGAAATTCGAGGCGTCCTTAAAGTCCTCACTTAGTATTCATTGGACGGCGCCCCGCTATATGTGATGCTTGGCGGATCAGAAATCGATTTGGAATTACTTAGCAGCAGGGTTACCTACCAACTTTTTTGCATCAAATAATGGTGTTTTCAAAATTGTTAAATTGTCATGTAAAAATAGGTACCTAAGTAGTAAGTAGTAGATGGCAAAAAAGTTCAATAATATTATAGTAGATTTAAAATAATATGTGTATTTATTAAATCTTGTTTAATTTTTTCACTTGTAAAAATATATAATTTTTGCCAATTACCTACTATTTTTTTAAAATATACATAGTTCCTAGTTGAGCCCTCGATATAGCAGGACAACAAGGAGTTGATGCAGTCGCCTAATACTCCGTACATAATACTCCGTTCCACGAATCGAATTCCTAAGGTACGTGTAATACTGTATTCTGAGCCTAGGGAGCAAAATACTCGCAGCTCATTGGGCAACTAGAGCTAGGCTATTTAAAGTCACTGGTATTAACCAATGGGCGCACACGGACCGATTTTCTTTGGGAGCTTGTTTCGTTGAACGGACTTTAGTAAGGTTGGCAACCCTAGCAGCTACATTATGGGCATAGTATAGGCGTGCAACCCGCTTGCGTTGCGTGGGTAAAATATTGAATGAAGACTTAGAAGTTACAGGAAAATATTTCCGTCTTCTGACGTTTTAATCAAGTTACAAAGCTTCGAGTTGACACGTGATTTGTGACCGTGCGTTTCCACTGCATTGACTTGTCAAGAAGTTGTTAAGCCAACATTGTCAATTATAAACATTTTGATTTCACAGAGTTGTGTTCTCCCTGTCTGACACTCTTTTTCGAAACCATGTTTACAACATTTTTAATTGACTAGTGGAAACGGACGGACACACTGCTGTTAAAATTGTACTGCTGAAATAAGTGTCTTATTTATTTGCCTTCAATCACTTCGGCTGTGAAAGTTTATCTTAATAATAAATATCAATTATGAAAATTGTGCAAGAAAAAGCAATTCCTGTTTTTAAGTAGGTAACTTTATTCTGTAAAGTATAAAATAAACATAAAATAGCAATTCCCTACTATCATCAAAGCATACTTAAGCTACTATGTTCTCACTAGGAGCCAAATAAGTAGGTTTTACATAATGAAGTGAGTAATCCGTACTAATCCTTAGCTTTGCTCGAGAAGTACAGTCACTAGTGATCAAGTCTCTCACAGATTATCCTCCTTTCATGTATTCGATGTTTTATGGTAAAACTTGTGACATAAAATCTTTTGAAACAGCTAACGAAATGACACAAGCTTTCTTCTTCTTCTTTTTTTTTGTTATGGCAATCTACTTTCCTCTTGGAAGTAATTTTTGCCAGTGTCAAGTGTTAAATAGTTCAGTGGTAGATATTGTTTAATTTTTCATTAGAATGCGGGTGCATCGCATTCCAATGCTGCTTGGAGCATTTGGCACCAAGTATATCAAGACAGTTTACTCGGTTAGTTAATTCTGCCGAGGAAGCCACCACTTCAATAAAAGTCTCAGCTTCACACAACCAAGATCGCGCCTATTTCAAATTGTTCAGTTGCGTAGCCATTTGTACCATATAACTGCACCAATTTTAAGACACAATATCCACTATGAATCAATTTGAAAATAATTAAAATAGACACCAAACCGTACTCGACAAAATGGCGCCAAAAACTCCGACACAAGCTTTGTTACAGCCTATTCAACATAATCAGTTGTTTTTAAATTACTTATTCTCGTTGCATTTATTAAAATCATGTAGGCACTGCGTAGTATATCTGCTACCTATAATATTTTTTAAATACAAACTATTTCCCAACTTATATTTATTTGGTCTAGTATTAAACTCGTACGTACATTTATACGATACACACAAAGACAAAATCATAAGCTTGTAAAATCACAAATGTCGCAAATATCTAATTCAAAACTCAAGCTTAATCTGTGGATCGCTTTGATCGCGTTTCGCTACATTCGTCGAATTTAGACAAATCCCGGGATCCTGGAAAAATCCCAATCCCGGATCAACTGCTACGGATAAGACGACAGTCCTGAGTCCTGAGGGATGAGTGAGGCACCATGAAAATAGGGATAAAATTACGACGCCTGTATGTTTATTACGTTTTCACGGTATAATATATTAAAATAGGTCGCTTTAGTGAACGCTTAAACTTTATAAATAAAAAAACTGACACCCGTTTGCACTAAATTTAAGAATCGCCTAAGCCTATTCCTAACTACAACTCGACCAAGATAAATAGGCGCAAAGCTACATAACAGCTAAGTTAATAACACCGTTTTAATTTGGTCAAATTGTAGTTAGGAAAATACTTGAACGAGTCTTAAATTTAATGCAAACGGATGTGAGGGTTTAAAATTAAAATAGAACTAAAAACTGCCAACTTTTCATAAAAGAATTCGTTCTTATAGAGCGGAATGAACTCAGATTCGCGTTAAATGAAAATGTTCTTTCTAGGACATAAATAAATCTAGGACCTTGGACGTGGTACTAATATTATACTTATTCGTGACCTTGGATCCCTTACTATGGTTCACAAAGGAAGCAATTAGCAGTTTTTAGAATAGAGATTAGTGGCCCTACCATGGGTTGATGCAAACCGTTTTCGCTACCGTAAACTATCGTTTTATCTTTTTCACTCACATTGACTGTGAGCAGAATATCCGATAGTTTTCGGTAACGTAAACAGTTTCCATCAACTCATGGTAGGGATATAGTTACTATAGGACAAGACTTGTCCTTCTAATGGAAAGATGGACTATCTATTGCCAATGCTTAAAAAATAAATTAGCAAATGTGTTTTGTTTGCACAAAAATACCATTTTATTGGCAGAGAGAAATTCTGATCAATGTAAACCCTTCAGTCAAAGTAACCCCTAATGTTCTGTATGGTGCGTTGTCACCATTCCAGAACCTTTCCGATCACATCAGATAATACGTATTATAACATAGTAACTATATCCCTACCATGAGTTGATGGAAACTGTTTACGTTACCGAAAACTATCGGATAGTGTATAAATCGGTCCACCTCAACTTTTATTAAAATTGTAAGTTAATATTTATTTATGTTTTTTAGATTCCTGCAAAACTTCACTTGTGACTGATTTACTATTTATGCTAACCGATTGTATTGCATAATACATTGAGATAAATGTGTTTAGGATCTATGAAAAAAAGTGTTTTCCTAACATAAAAATCGGCTACACAATGACAATTTTTTTACACGGGGTATTTGATCAACTATCGGGGTGAGATCCGATCATTATTGTTGGGTCCACTTGCGCCTTAACTTTGATCACACAGTTTTTATTATTTGTTTCTTAAACTATTCAATATTAACTTTTTATAATTTGCTCAGTATAAAGTACATTAAAACCGATTACTAATTTTTTTTGGTAATTTTAACTCTTAGTTTAAATATTCCGCAGCTATTTAAAGTAAAAAATGTATCAAGGTAACCCCAATCTGCGGTACCATATAATACTTCATAGTACTGACACTCTGCCCCTAGCACAAATATGATTATGTACCTACATAAATATATTACCTAGAACTCTTAACAAGGTCGATGATCTGATGAAGGTCGCGAGAAGTCACTGGTCTCCATCTGAGGTTCAAATGTATACTGATGAATTTTTCTAACTTCATAATTTGATGGACACGAAAACCATTGGTAAGGGTCATGCATTTTATAACGTTAGCTTCATATAAAACTGAAAGTAATAAATATTATATTGAAGACGACGCAGACTCATATTGATTTTCTCATGAAAGTTTTCCTTCAACGAAGTTACATTGTGATTTATACGATCGATCTTATTGGCTATTTTAAGTAATAGCTTAAACTATTTGTGTCTTTCTGATGAGTCTCGTAAAGTTTAAAACTAAGAGATAACAGAGCTTTCTCAGCTCCTAATTGTTTTTGATCAACGTTACGTCATATCTTTCACGTCATCATTACATAGAGTCCGATAAATTTAAACAAAAGTTCTTTTCATTCGACTTGGCACTGGCTGGTATATAGCCATTTATCAAATCGTTATAAAACATTATCTTGAAGTTTTTTCTCATTACTTTTAATATGACATAATAAGTTCCTTAAATCCTATACATCGGATATCCTTTCTAGGATCCAGTCTCTGAAGTAATATACCCTGGAGTAGACGTCAGGGTACCCGCGCGCGCACGGCATGCCCCAGGACACCACTCCAACCAGCCGGCCATCCTCCACCAAAGGTCCACCAGAGTCACCCTGTAAGAGATAGTAATATATAATGTCAGTATTTTCTTCGTACACTTCTTATGAGAAATCTCAAATCAGCAAAAATAGTTTTGAAAAGAAAAAAATCGTCTCTCGAAAAGACATTGACCATTTTCGGAGAACACAACAAACCTATGTAAATATTTTTGTACCCTTGTGATTGTATAATCCATAAATATATATTGAAAGGCCATAAGCTATAATCAGTAATTAGTTTTTTTTCCTGGTATTATTTTTATATTACATTTTCTGTAGTGTTTTGAGGTTAGATACTAAAAAATATGGAGAACATTGACTGAGATCAGTCATATCAATTTGCTTCTCAATAAAACTGTCTTCTATATCAGGAAACGAAAGATAGTTTCAAATATATCGTTAAGAATGAAAAAAATATACAATATTATTGGGTTCAAAACAGTACCTAAAAAAAGATCTGTGGACAATTATTAGGAGGGGGTTGACTGAGCTAAGACATAGATAAATCAATTGACTAGTCTTCAAACTCTTTCCAGTCTCAGAAAACGAAAGATGGTTTCAAATACAGAATGTCCCTAAACTTTGCCACTCGGAGGGAAAGTATCTAAAATATTGTATATAGGAAATTTCACTGAAAGAAAACATGCCTAGCCATGAATTTTGCTTTTACTTTTTGCATTAAATTGATATTCGCAAATCTATTTATTTTGAAAATTGCAAAAAAATATATTATTATGAAGGTGTAGTAAAAAGAGGTTATTTTTTAAGGCAAACTTCTTTACTTCGAAGCCACAATACAGCTAAGTTGGTAGTTCTTGATTCTATGCGATAGTTTTCTCTCTACCCTGACCTACATGACTGTGACATGCTAGTCATATGTTAGACGTCCGCTTACCGACTTTAGTGGACCACGTTATTAATTTCAACAAGACGTTCAAAGCCTCGAGTACACACGGCTTCAAGGTAATCTGGTGCTTCAGCCAACGTTCCCTCACAATATGGGAACTGTTTAGGATTCCTCACGTAAATGGACATGAGTGGGTAGAAATCGTATGATAAATTGTGGTTGCTATGTTGGCACAGAATAAATTTAGCTTTATAATATGTACTGTGACGTAGGTGTTTAATTATTTGCTCACGAAAGTCTTGTTGTGGTTGATATTTGTCACTTGGGATTTTAAAAACAGGAATAGTTACCTTATTATAACGATATTTTAGAAATGGCTAAAATTATTATAGTTTTAAGTAAAATTGTAAAAAATAATAATAACTTTAGCAGATGATTCCACCTCTACACAGCACAGACTGTAAACATAATTAAGCAAAGTGCCTGAAGTCAATATGAATTGTTCCTTAAGTCAATATGAATCAATCAGTTAATTATTGGAATGTCTTGCAGATCGTAATTGATCTTAAAAACTAAGGACTACGCGTTTTAGCTACAAACTAAAAACTAAGCTCTCCCGGTTACCAATTTGATAACCAGAGACATTATAATGTGCTATTTACAATGACTTATATGTTGTATGTTATTTACATGAGTCGATTTTAATTACCAGTGACGGTTGATTTTAGTCGCCTAACAATTCGCTTGTAAAATTGAATCACAGGTCGCATTGATGAAGGCGTCCTGTCGTTACTCAGTAAATTTTCAGAGTGCGGTAAAAGTCGAGCGGTTTATGTCACCCGCGTGTAAATCCCACATAAGTATTAGGTTGCAGGCTTCAAAAGAAAAACTGGTTACTTTTCAAAAACAAAAGAATACAGTAAAACATTAATTGAAGAGTTTCACGTCTTCTATTGACTTACATGACAGGCGCCTTCCCCAGATTTGGTGAGGGAGCATATCTGTGAAGAGAAGACGCTGTTGATGCCCAGGAACCTGAGCTGGCATGCCTTCACGCTCAGCGCCTTCAGGTTTATCATCTGTAGCTTGTTCGGCAGAACTCCAGGGTACTGTGGAAACTGTTACTTTAAGACTATGAAAGAAGTACCTATATAAAAGGATTCAGGAGGCGGAGCAGAGCTGCTCTGCCGTTAGGTATTGCATTATTTTAGTATTTTAGTTTCAATTTTCTGAAGTTGCGTGATAGTTGCTGTCACAAAGAACTTATATGTTCAGTTATTGGTATAGAGTACCAGAACCGAAGCCGCTGGCGTTGTGACTTTCTTTGGTATTCTCTGCACTTTATCGCGAGGTAGAGGAGGAATCTCCCTTTTTCACCGTCACCCTTCTTACGAACAAGGAGGTGTAGAACATTATAAAAAGGCACATATTGACTTACTGAAGTTCTTCCCCATCCAGTGAGCAGTAGATCAGCTCCTGGAGCAGTATTCTCATTAGCCAGTTCTATAGGCTGCACGCGATCATTGAAATCGATGTCCCTGAATACCTTGATGAGGCTGACGTCATTCGCAATGAGGTTCGAGTCGTAATCTTTGTGGATGATGATGCTGTCGACGGCGTAGGAGTCACCACCTCTGGTGAGGCTGTTCGTCCCTACTATCACTCGGAAAGTGTATGTTGACTGGCTGAAAGAGGACGATACTGTTATACGGTGCTTCTTTTTTGTTGAAGTTCTTTGAAATCTTTAAACTGAGGTAAGATTATAATGTTTTAAATGTCCATGGTTATTGACGTTATTAGAATAAACTATATCGGGATATACACCATGTACCTGTTTATTTTTGAGACTCCGATATTTCGGCGCAGTTGCATGCGTCATGGTCACGGAAGAACTGTCGATTGTTGCGATTACCAAATACAAAAATTTCGATCGTGAAGATGGGTTTAAATTGTCGAGTGTTTGGAACCCCTTAATCCGGTTGTGTAAAAACAACAAGAAATGTAAAAGCGCCGTTTCGCGTACGGATACAGTGAGTGTCGTGTGTCGTGAACAGGTTCGAGTGAGTAGTGAGTTTGCAGACAGTGGTACCGGTATCAAGCGTAATAATAAAAGACTTAGACGGAGGGTAGACCGATTCGTCTGCCAATAACATACTACCCGCACGCGTTCGACAGTTCTTCCGTGACCATGGCGCATGCAACTGCGCCGAAATATCGGAGTCTCAAAAAAACAGGTACATGGTGTAAATCCCGATATAGTTTATTCTAATGAGGTAAGGTTGTTTTTTAAAACAGACTTGTGGATATGGTGGCCTTTCCTGAGTTTGGAAACACGTTCCAACTGATGATAAACCACTATCGTATTCTAAAGACCAGCTTCACACCAGAAGGTCACCATCGACCATCAACCGCTTTGTGGTGATGAGTTCGCAATGAAGAACTAATTCGCTCGTTGCACCGCTGTCCGCCCCTTCGCCGCCTGCTTGTGATCAGCCGGTTAGAGTATCTTTGTTTTATCTATAACGGGATTGTGCTTGGCCTTCACAATGCTAAGTGACGATAAGGTGGATAACGTTATGGCGTCAGACTTAGGTAAGATGGTGGTAGCTATCCAGGTGGACTTGAAATAAGCCCTATCACCAACCATACCGAGTCCAAATTATACCCTCCTCCTGGAAATCGAACCAGGGACCCCTGTGTCTTACACGGGTGGGCGAACCTCTACACCACAGAGGTGGTTAGAGCCACTAGGCTGTCACTTATGAATCTCACCTTACTGTACAATGAGCAGCAGTCAGCACCCATCTCTTGTTGAGTATACTTCCACCACAAAAGTGGGAGTTGAACAAGGACCTCAATGAGGCCTGGTATGGTATCCCCCCATCTGGGGCGTCCATACCCCCAACTATCCGCCCACTTTGAAGACGCAGGTCATTTGTTGGTAGTACTGACCCTGGTGTAAAGGAAAACAATACAATTTGTATAACCGAAATGAGTATACATTTTTTTTTATGACTAGACCGATCCTAATCAAGGGGTGTAAAAGATTAATAAGATGAACATTATTTTGAACTGTGCATTAGGTCCATAATAAACATATCGCACATGAAAATCAACATAGCCGTAACTCAAAAAATGTAATTATAGCGTTTCATAGATAAAAAAATATATAAAATAACACGTCTTTAAAACTGATTTAAGAGTAAAAAATAATCTCACCTGGAAGCTAGTTTAAAATCAGTATTTACAAGCTACTATAGAATCACTTAAAGTTAATACTATGTTACCTCCCCTATTAATTAATTAATAGAAATAAAAAAAGAACATTTTTAAGTTGACAGGAAATACAGTCTCAAATCAAAGTTAATACGCTCACATTTTGTAAAAAAAAATTAAAATGCGCCGCAAACTGACACGTGGTAGACGCGGTAACAAGCAAGGCCGTATTAAAAGGCAATACAAACGACTTAAGAGTTATCACTTTCTTTACCAGTTTGTAGAGCAAAAAATGCTGATTTCGAATATACAGGGTTAGTTTTAAAACACCATCAACCTCGCAGGAGTAGATTACTAACATCATAAACAACAACATTTGTTTTACAACTTTTCCGAAAACAGACTAAAAAAAATTCCCTCTCCGTATACATGTCCGAACAGCTTCGTATGAAAAGTCGAGCTTTGTATAAAAAGTCGAATTTTTTTATCTGTTTTCGGAGAAGTCGTAGAACAAATGTTGTTGTTTATGATGTTAGTAATCTACTCCTGCAAGGTTGTTGGTGTTTTACAAAGAAACCTGTATAAATAACTCAAATGTAATTTTTTTGAGTTGTGACTATGTTGATTTTCATGTGCGATTATAAATATTAACAGTAGATAATTTAAGCATTGATTTTAAAATTAATCGGCTCAATTTGTCAGTGCTTCATCTATTCGCAGAGTATTTTGACGGTATTATTTTTACACTTCTCTGAAAGTCGTCTGACAACATAGAAACAAGACAATGAAATTATAATAATATCCTAATGAAATAAAGGGAAAACAATAGATGGAAAATAGCTTTCACTAATGTCTATCAGAATCTATACTTACCATAGCTAACCACACAAAGGGTAGCGAACACAAAAGATTTGATCATCATAACTACTGTTTAACTTAATGGATTTAAATTTACACGAATGGACAAAGTTAGTCTTAAAATGAACCTTTTATAGTTATTTGGTGAGAGCTAAAACTGATTGTCTCGTTTGCAAACAACGATAAAGTTGTTCACTCGATTGCTCCGAGTTTAAGGACCTCGGTTTTGTATTGAATAGGCTAAGCGAGCATTCAGACTTACCCATTGACTAGTGCTCGGAATCTGTAACCGTATACAACATGTTGCAAAAATACCCCTAATGCCGAATATGGTATATAGGGAACATCAAACTGAACAACTTTTACTAAGGGGCCAACTCTGAAATCGCGATAACAAAATCAGCTGTTTCATACATTTTGTTATTTTCGATTTTAATTTTTGTACACAGCAAGCACACAAAAACAATTTTTGTACAAGATTTTAATTTTTGTGATACAGCTGATTTTATTTTGGTGATTTCAGAGTTGGTCCCATAGTAAAAGTTGTTCAGTTTGATGGTCCCCTATATACCATATTCGGCATTAGGGGTATTTTTGTAACACCTTGTGTAAGTTGTTAAATGGCCAAGGATTTTCTAGCAATAAAAAGTTATAAAAGATTTAAAAAGCGCAATACCTCAGTTATAGCAATTATTTAGAGTTATTTCATAATTTACGACTTTTATTTATACAATCAATATAGATTGATTTATGAGGTAATTATTTAGTTTCATTACAAATTGTGCGGATAATATTAGCACAACTTACTTAGTGTATCTGTTTTCGATCAAATCTTAGGTCTGTCTTTAATAATACCTAATATTTACATAATACTAAATAATATACTAGAAAAAATAGGACACACACCAGATCATGTTCTCGGACGGAAATCGAACCCGCGACCTTTGGATATCCGGTCCAATGCTCTGACCGCTGAGCTACCGAGTCACTAGTGAGAACGTCGAATTTCCTCTAGTATCAACTCTTACGCTGCAAATAGTATAGTATATAGTATTTTCTGGTATATTATTAAGTATTATATAAAAATAGCATTTTGAATGCTTAAATCTCAAAATCTAAAAACCTAATATTTAATTCTAGCTTTCAGGGTATTATTAAAATAATTAGTGGATAAGAAAAATAAAGTTTACCTATAAATAATATTTACATTAGTGATATTTAAGAAAAGGACACAGTACATACAAACGCGCCTTACATTTACAAATAAGGCTGAGTTGCACCATCTTGATTTAACCTTAACTTTAACAGACACAAACTTATCTGACTCGGTGACAGCGTCGCTGTCGTCTACGGCGTAACCTAGGTAATAATATGTAATAGCACTTAGTTCTAGTTTTGGCCACCATCTCAGATAAGTTTGTACCATGTACTGTTATAGTTAAATTAAGATGATGCAACCGAGCCTAAGTATTGTTTGTAATTGTATCAGCAACTTCTGTCCTCCGTTTATTCGCTATTGGGTAATGTAACAGAAAGTAGAGCTCTACTAAATACCGATATGGAGTGACTCAACCTATAAAGTTATAAAGCAATGAAATTAGTGACAGTAAAATACTCAATAAAATAGTTTTTTGAACATACCTAAGTACGATAGTTAATTACATAAATAATTATGTAATAATATAAATAAATAAATATTTAACAACATCACATACATTGCTCCGATTCCATAGTAAGTAGCTAAAGCACTTGTGTTATGGAAATCAGAGACAACGGTGGTATCAACGGTCTAAATTGACCCAACCGGGGATCGAACCCGGGGCCTCAGAGATGGCGACACCTTGAAAACCGGTGTACAAATCCACTCAACTACGGAGGTCGTCAAATAATAATATGTTGTAATTAAGTAAGCTAAATTTCTAATGTGTATTCTTCTTTACATCATAATTCGAAATGTCTCTTATCGGTTCATCACATCATCGCATTAAATGGTTGTATTTGAACATGGTACACTTCATCAAATTTATTATTAATAACCTTTCAACGGGGAATTTTAGATAATGTATCGTACAATTAATAATGATTTAAATTAAAAGCCATCGGTCATTTATGTATGAAGACTGGCATACCTACCTGTCCGCCATTTTTAAAAAACTCGGTTTTGGAGGCCTGTGCTAAAAAAATATCCCAGTAAGTATATCACTTACGAGATTTTTTTACTTATTACTATTTGTTTGCAATGACTTATTCATCCAAAACCGACTTTTTTCAAAATGGCGGACAGGTAGGTATGCCAAAAGCACATGATACTCTTTGTACTGAAAAAAACTGAGTCAAATGTTAAAATGATGGACGCAAAAAAAATTTGGACCCTTTTGGGAATTTAATGATCTTACTTAGGTACTGACGATTTTGCTACACAAGGCATTGGTGTTAACCCATTTAATTTCGAATGAAATTTGATCAAATAATGAGGCTATTTGAACCTTAAAACTAACAAGAAAAAGAAATACTAACATTAAATAACTATTTCAAATTTTGAATGTGAGAAAAGCTAGACTTTTCCTAAAAAGTTCACATTTCAATGTCTGTATGTATTTCATTTAATTTTCATAATACTCCTTATATGTTATGTTGAATAATAATAATAACAATATAAATGTTACAGTGTTTAAATTTTGAGATTTTAGCATTCACAATGCTATTTTTATATAATACTAAATAACATACTAGAAAAAATACGACTCGCACCAGATCATGTTCTCGGATGGGAATATTATTTAGTATTATATAAAAACAGCATTGTGAATGCTAAAATCTCAAAATTTAAATATTATATAGCTTTCTCATCTAAATCAATTGTTTAAAAATATCTGGATATTCAATTGAATGTCGAAGTAATTCCTTGTACATTGGTAAGATGGCGCTGGCTTGCAGCGTAAGAGTTGATATACTAGAAGAAATTCGACGTCCCCACAGTGACTCGGTAGCTCAGTGGTCAGAGCATTGGACCGGATATCCAAAGGTCGCGGGTTCGATTCCCGTCTGAGAACATGATCTGGTGCGAGTCGTATTTTTTCTAGTATATTATTTAGTATTACAGTTTTTGGTTATGAAAGTAATTGCTATTAGACGAAATGAATAGTGAGTTTTCATAGGTAAGTAATTGTAGTTAAAGATTTTTTTTCAATTGCGAATTGGCGACCATCTGAAAATAAAACGAGTAAAAAAATAAGGAAATGTTACTGTGAATTAAATAGGCCTTGAAAAAGTGCTGAAATGTTACACAAGGGAAAACAGACCAAAATTATCTACGTAAAAATAAGCTTTTTTTTTGTTTTAGACTCTGATTTCATGGGGCATCGAATATTCGGATATCACAAAAAGAAACGCAATTTTTAAAGACGTATCCAAGCATTTTTAGGCGTCACCCGCCGTATCTGAGATTTCCGGCTATCATTAATCTATATATATAAAAGGGAAAATCACTCACTCACTCACTCACTCACTCACTCACTGATCACGAAATCTCAGAAACTACAAGTGCTAGGAGTCTCAAATTTTGCATGGGGGCTCCTTTTAGGGCGTAGGTGCTCACTAAGACGGGATTTCACGAAATTCAATCCCTAAAGGGGTGAAACAGGGTGGCAAAGTTTGTATGGGAGAACGCGATTCCTTGGCCCGATTGACTTGAAATTTGGCAAAGACATTCTTTTATAAAATTAATTGAAGACGTGTTTCGTATTTTTTTAATATTTATCCCCTAACAGGGTTAAAAAGTGATAGAAAGCTACTTTTGGGGTGATTGACTTCGACGTCGGAATCGAAACTTCTTAGTGATGCAAAATGCATTTGATTGATTAATTAAGAAAAATAAATGTCATTTGTCATCTCAACGTAGTATTACATTCTTTTTGGTCATTTCCCTTGAGAGTAGATAGAATGCATTTCATTGAATCACCAAAAAATTTTTTCAGGTCAGTGCATTGAATGGTACCTATGGCGTATGTTGGCAGTGTTGACATTTTTTCAATAAGGTGCAAAATTATTCCATCTGATTATCGGATTAATTTCAAAAGAATACAATATCCGGTCAAGTCGCCTATGCTACAACAATTAATAAAGCACAGGGACAAAGTGTAAGAGCGGCTGGTGTTGTTCTGCGCAGTGATTGTTTATCCCATGGCCATGGATTGAGAGTCAGCTCGCCGAATAGCCTTTTTATTTTGCAACCGGATAACATGACAAGAAATGTGGTAGGTATACAACATGTTACAAAAATACCCCTAAAGCCGAATATTATGGTATATAGAAACCACCAAACTGAACTACTTTTACTATGAGACCAACTCTGAAACTGCGAAATAAAAATCAGCTGTTTCATACAAAAATTAAAATAGAAAATATCAAAATGTATGAAACAGCTGATTTTTTTTCGCGATTTGAGAGTTGGTCCTAATAGTAAAAGTTGTACTATTGGAATTTTTGTAACACGTATATTATAGAGAAGTGTTGGATGATCGAGATTGATAATCCTGATAATTAATTAAATAAAAATAAAAAGTTATTTATTTCAGATAACAAGATCCATAATAGTTTACAGTAATAAATAAATGAAATAATAATAACATCCACAAAATACCTTGATAAAATATTATTTTAAATACGGAAATTATACTGTATTATTTATTTATTTTAATCAATAATTCACAACACATTTTTATTTAGAACTAGCTGCACCCGGCATGCGTATCGCAATGCTCCGTTTTTTTAGCTAGGGAACTTCTCGGTCGTCAGCAGAACAACTCACCAAAGTTTCATCATAATCGGATCAATGGTTTAGGAGTCTCGTCGTCTGTACACTTAGATCTTTTAAACTATGCATAAAAAAACCGCATCAAAATCTGTCTATAGGATCGGGAGCTAGGTTGCCTCAGACAGACAGACACACACAGGTCAAACTTATAACATCCCTTGCGTAAGTTGTGTACCTACGTCGTATATACATATAGTGGTGGCCACATAATTAAGGACACAAGTCGATTTTCATACAAACTAGGTAATTTTGAAGTCTTGGTTTTCCGTCTGATGATGGCCATCCAGGGAGTGAATGGAAAAGATTCAGATCGCAATACACACCCAACTGATCTGGTCAGCATTCTAAGAGATGTAAGCATCAGAATTTTCAGTTGCAAGATTTTCATACATTTTTATGCTATATTCGCGGTTTTTTTAAACATATCCTTACATCTCTTAAAATGCTGATCAGATCACTTAGTGTGTATAGAAATCTGGATCTCTTCCATTCACTCCCTGGATGGCCATCGCCAGGCCATCGCCAGATCACCGCTCGGTCAATCCCAGGCGGAGAAGCAATGCTTAAAAGTTACTTCGTTTGTATGAAAATCGACTGGCGTCCTTAATTATGTGGCCACCACTATATATATAGATATCCTGTAGTATAGTCTAATAACTTCCCACTCACCACATTAGTAACTACATTGTACCCGTGCGAAGCCGGGGCGGGCCGCTATAAAGTTTAATAAACACTGTCAGTCGGTATTATTGAAACGATTTTCGCCGAACGTTGTATATATTTGTTAATCATGTGATCTTTTCGATAGTTTGTTTGTAAGCAGTTTTGTATGTGTCTGACTGAACATGCGCGTGATTCAATTTTGTACTTTAATTTGTATCAATTAAAAAGCTCATTCGATTAATTAACTCATCAACGCCCGAGCGGCCAAATGCGGCGGCGGGATAACAATGGAATATATATTGTGTCTCATTTTCCGGACCTTGATGGGTTTAAGCGAGCGAAGTTCACACAGTGAAGCTCAACATCCTCACGCCAAATTGAAATGAATGAACGCAGTTCAAAAAAGAAATAAAGATTAAAATTAAGCGATCGAAGTATTTTTATCCTCAACATACTTTGTTTACACTGAAAATAATGTTCAATCTAAATAAACTCCCTAGGCGTGATCGTGTATCCATTTTATTTATCTGCGTACACTAGAGTATCTATAAACTTTGAGATTGAATTTTTCTTCAATCTCAATTTTGCCTCGATCGACTTCTTTTTAAGTCAAGTCAACGATCTGTATCCCTAGCATGAACATCTACGGAGAAAAAAAACGCGCTTTAAAGTCCTCGATAAGTAATTCTCTATGGGAAATTTCATTTCGCTTTTCAGCGGTAGATGGCACTGTATAAATTTTCTATACAAAATTACTCTATCGAGTTTTATCTCGCGTTTTTTTTCTCTATAGATGTTCGTGTAACGAGTACTGATGTACCGAGTAACCTTGTATAACATGTAAAAGTATATCTGTTCCAAAATGGTTGCTCAGATGAAGTACCCACCATACATCTTGGTCATGACAATTTGTCAATTGTCCTGACAATTTGGTTTACATTGCGGTGTAGCTATGAGTAGTTTTGAATATAAAATTGTCAAAACAGGTGACAGGGTATTATCAATCCCTCGTATTATAAAAAAAGAGATGTACCTATTTTAATTTATAAACTTGTCAAGTTTTAGTGTGTGATATATAAGTAGTGTGATATGGCGCTATGTTTTTGTTCATGATTAAATAGACAGCGATTTGATTAAGACGCTTCAGTGGAATCTAGGTAAATCTGTTTTGTCCCGATATCGGATACTTAGCAAGAGCACTCAGTAAATGTTACCTATCTTATCAGTTGAGTGTTCAGCGTTCACGTGGATGTAAGTAATCATTATTTTTTTAGCTAAAAGGTTTAAGATACAATTAATCCTTTAATCAGATGCATTATTTCTGAAGCATTATTATTATTTATGCATTATTAAAAAATTTGAATTTAAGTAATTAGGTACTTATATTTATCTAATTATTTAGTTAATGATGCTGGATTGTTGTTAATTTGTTTTTTGAATACAAAAACATAATTTAACTACTTAGTAGTACGTGGTATGTTAAAAAACCCAACTGAAACGAAATTAATCAACGCTTGTTTAAAATTCACGGAATAAAGAGACTGCATAATATTTTCGTAGTCTCGTAGGCGACAAAGTAAATAATCACTGATTAACCGACCTTATTTCGTCTATTAAAGCACTTAATTTCATTTGGCATTGCATTAAGCCCACGTGTTTCACACCAAAAAAGCTTTCAGATAAAGTTTTTGTCTTTTTGTCCAAATTCTGATAATTTATGAATTAAAAATAATCAAGTTAGCGGGATGATAACAATTTTATTAACAAAAAGTTAAATAATACTAAATAATATACTAGAAAAAATAGGACTCGCCCCAGATCATGTTCTCGGACGGGAATCGAACCCGCGACCTTTGGATATCCGGTTCAATGCTCTGACCGCTGAGCTACCGAGTCACTAAAATTAAATCTTTACCTCCTCTAATAAAAGATCGATGAATTTGAGCATTAAAGGGCTTCGGTTCTTATAAATCGGTTCTTAACCTTTTCAATATTGTTACCCATATGACCTACGTAGGGAAACAGACTTTACCCCCAACTTGTGTGTGTGTGGGGGGTGGGCTCATCCCACCGCCGTACACACACTACACGCAACGCGAAAGAGCGCTATACCACGTAACTAACGTAATTTTATATAAGTACGAAAATAATAATAATTACATTATTTACTCTATTCTATTCATTCGTACTAGGTACCAACTCTGTTACCCCCATAAAATAGCCATTTTACCCCCGGGGGTAATCACCCCACCCCAATGTGATATGATTATTTTTAGAGCAAAGGAGTTCTTGAGTTTTAATTGTATTAAATTAATTATTTAGATGGTTTAAAAAGAAGCAATCACGATACGAGCACCTTATTAACTTATTATTGAAAAAACCACCAAACCCCTACATGTCCTGTAGAAAAACGTTGTAATAATACAAGAGAACCACAGATGCGGTGTAAATGCAAACCAAGCCATAACCCCTCTTCCCCCCCGTTCTGGGCATATTTGGAACTTGGCACCCATTGAAGGCCACTGAGGCGTAAATACTTTAAAGGCCAAAAATTGTTACAATATATGAAAGAAAAAATGAAAGAAATGAATATATGCAGAAGGTTAAGAAAGGAAAGAACTTAGGAGTATGTTTAAAGTTGCTTGGATTGAAAGTAACGATTTTTTTTGAACTTTAAAAATCAATACCGCTTATAAAATGTTTTTTCAAAAGTGCGTGCATACAATGCACTTCCGAAAAAATCATTTTCGTTTTGTTTAGGACGTAAATAGATTAAAAAATTTACAAGAAAGCGACTTAAGGGGCTGACATGAGCCAACTAGCGCCGCCAGTCGATTTTCTTTTATTTATTCTAAATAAGCCCATTTACACAGTTTTAAAAGGCATTTAAACAGTTTAAAACGAGATTTTGTTAAAAAAGCCACTGTTGGTTCAAACCCGTTTTTAAACTATTGCACGCATTTTGTAATGTTTTAACGTTATTCAATAAACATTAGACGTCATTCACAAGACCTTGACTGATTCCTTTTTTAAGAAATTGGGCTTATTTAGAATAAATAAAATAAAATCGACTGGCGGCGCTAGTTGGCTCATGTCAGCCCCTTAATAAAATTGTATTAAAATAGGCTGGTTTAATACCAATAAAATAATTATAAGGGATATTATTCACTTCAACATTCAACTCCTTAAGCTCCTTCGTAACGCAATCAAGGCCCCGGTTTTCCACCTGTTTCATTTACAGAATCATGAATGAGAGATGACTTCAGTATTCAGATCTGAGGGCCTAGTTCAAAAACGAAAACACTGGTTCCGTTTTGTGACATTCTTTGCTCAAAAAATAGAACATAACCTAAATCGATCGACGACATCGTTCGATAATAGCGATTCCCTTTTAAATAAATAAATATTTACAACATCACATACATTGCTCCGATTCCGAAGTAAGTAGCTGAAACACTTGCGTTATGGAAATCAGAGACAACGGTGGTATCACAAACACCTAGACCTAAGCAAATATAGAAAAGTTCTTTTTCTAAATTGCCAACCGGGGATCGAACCCGGGACCTCAGAGATGGCGACACCTTGAAAACCGACGTACAGTGGGCAGCACATCAAGTGTATACACTTTGACCTTGAACCCGATTGCGAATGAACAGGGAGAATCGGTCGCATGAGACAAATAGTGTTTTCGTAATTCCGTCTCGACTAAGTCGTGGTGCTCGACCGACTGTGCATGTGTGCGTCATGCGCTTCTAGTTTATTTAAATAGATTAAAGTAGTGTGCGTCGGGTGCGGCTGCTGATTCAATGAGTTTGCCGTGCAAAAGAAATTTGTATTGAACACTGTAATTCAAACATGCTCATCGCCGATTTACTAACCTAATAGTGTATTTAACGAGACGGGAACTAAAAATGACTGTCTGTGACGTTTGCTTATTTTATTAATTTTATAATGATTTACTTAAGTATGCTGGAATGGTATACGAGCTTTTAAATGAGGAAATACTTACGTTAATTATCTTAGTATTTAAAATAGTGTTTAATTTATGATTTACACAAAAAAGATAAAAAAGTCACTAACGAATGGTAGGAAAATATAGACAATGCAAAAGCATTAAGTTCTAAATTTATTTGAATAAAATTTTTTGACTTATTGACTTTGATAAGAGGCAAATAAGATATAAAATATATCTTTCATTATTTTAAGGAAAATGTTGCTTATCTGTGATCTACAAAATTAACTGTTTGTGAAGAATTTTAAAGGAGCTTTTTCCATAATCTTAATTTCACAACTCGAACTCTCTAATGTTACAAAACTTTTATGTAACGGACTGATTGAACACTAAGCTAAGTAGTGCCACTAAAATGAATAAAAACATATTATGTTTAGGCTAAGTTAAAACTAACAAAGTGAAGATAATATTTGGTTTTGCATGCGAGTGAAACGAATTCTACGAGCCTTTTGCGTGAGCGTCAGGATGGCTGGTTGTCTGCATCGGTTCGCGTCAAGCTGGTGACCAAAAATTGCTACCTACAGTCAGTTAATTGCTACCTAATTATAAACCAAAATAAAGGGATTGTAAAATGTCCAACCATTCTGATATCAGGATGACTTTAGTAAATAAATATTATTTCATATAAAAATTTATTTCAATAAAACATTGTTGTAATCGTTTTAGCTTATTTCAATACCCTTAGTCCATTCCCTGTAAAATTTTTAAATGATTTAACTTTTTACTTGTTACAGCTACAAGGTAGACATTGTTAAACGTGAGGGTAGCAATCAGGTAGCAATTACTGAAGTAAAGAAGAAATAATAACAAGAATTTTTATAGTTTACACAAACGGAGAGTGGACCAGCCATCCTGATATCAGAATGGCTGGACATTTTGCAATCCGTTTATTTTGGTTTATAGTTAGGTAGCAATTAACTGACTGTAGGTAGCCAATAGGTAACAATTTTTGGTCACCAGCTTGACGCGAACCGATGCAGACAACCAGCCATCCTGACGTTTACCCTTTTGCAGCTCTGTCGGTCAAGGTCAAGCAAGACAATACACATCATAAAATTGTTCACTGTCAATAGGTAATGCATAAAATCAAAATAATAGGCTGCGCGTCTTTCAAGTGATAATATGCAAGATAAGGCTTACAATTCGGTATTTTTCTTGAATGTCTTGCTTGATCATACACTATATATCGTGTAGGTAGTAAATGGGAAATAAAACACTTACGTTTATACGGTAATTAAATAATTTATTATTACTATCACAATAAAACCTTTTTCTATTATATCAATTATAACGAAAGAACTAACAAAACGGCATAATAAAAGCTTATTGCTTTTTTCTTGTTTTATCAATGTTTCTGATTCTACAGTTGGTAGGTAGGTAGTATATCGACTAAGATTTAAAAATCTGGGTAAATAAAATCAACTTTTTGAGGAAGCAACAACATTTTTAAATTTGAGATTTTAGTATTCCCAATGCTATTTTTATACAATACCAAATAATAAACTAGAAAAAATACGACTCACACCAGATCATATTCTCGGACGGGAATCGAACCCGCGACCTTTGGATGTCCGATCCAATGCCCTGATCGCTGAGCTACCGAGTCACTAGTGGCATCGTCGAATTGCTTCTAGTATATTCCACTCTTACGCTGCAAGCCAGCGTTAATTCATCAATGCAAGGAATTCAACTGAATTCAACATTCAATTGAAATATCTTTCGAATAAATTTATCTCTAATCTTATCTTTTGAAAAATCTCAAATTTAAAAATTATATAGCTGTTTCATTTTAATCAATTGTCAAAATATCTAAAAAGATAGTGACTCGGTACCTCAGCGTTCAGAGCATTCGACCGACATCCAAAGGTCTCGGGTTCGATTCCCGTCCGAAAATATGATCTGGAGCGAGTCGTATTTTTTTTAGTATTGTGTAAGTAACAACATGTAACAATTTAATAATAAAAATAGTGTTAATAATTATAATAGAAATAAAAATGACTCGCTGGACTGGACTAATAAAAAATATTCACACAAATATTGCAAATAGGTAAGTAAAGCAATAAAAGTAGGTTGTTAAACGCAAAACATTCACAAACAACAAAAAAACGGTTGCATTGTTCTGTTCTATTGTAACAATTTTGGAAACGTAAAGTGAACATTATCGTCATACCTTTAAAGAGCATAATTGAATGACCAACAGCGGTAGATTGTCGGTCTAGTCAAAGGACTTACGATACTTTTGTCATGCTCGCTAGTAAATGTGTGCCTGTGGCCACTTATTTGTAGACCATCAGAAATCAGGAATATAATATAAAAACGTAATGTGTAAGCATAGTCATATAAATAAGTTGTTTTAAATAAAAAAATAAGTAATTATTTAATTTAGTAAGTCGCTTTTTGATTGTGATTTGTTTTTTCAATACCGATAGCGAAGATGACGTAAGCTAAGTCCAAAACTGATTAAATCTTTTGACAATACTTATTTTTCCTATCTTATTTAAACATAGAATACACACATTGATAACTAAACAAAAAACAAGATGAATAAATAAAACGTGATATTATTTATGCAAATATATCTAAGAAAAAATTAAAAGTAACATGTAAAAATTTTTTAATAATAGAATGAAATGGTGCGCCCCGTGCCGAGAAGCAAGAATTAATGTTGGCCAAGAGTAAGTAAGTATTATAATTTACCATGAAATAGTATTATTTTTAAAATAAATTTTAATAAGGCAAACGTTAATCCACGTTAGTTATTAACACCACAATGTCGATTTTCATTCAGAGGTAATAAGATCGGCATCGATAAAAATTAGTGCATGTTCAGGATTTAGTAAATAAATAAACTCTGAATCAAAACGTGTTAGAATAACAAAGATGCTCATGACCCAAAGAGCTCATCCACCATTTCTTGTCTCTGTGTGGTGCGGCATTATTTCATTTTTTTCGCTTCTTTCTAGCTTCTTTTGATCTCCGCCGCACAATGTCCACGGAAATCTAAAACAAAAAACACTTCCAATCACACTACTATTTAAAACTATTTTTTTTTTCAACGTAATGAAGTTACGTATTGTGAATCAGTGTTAAATCAAGTGAGCAGGCTTCACCGCTAAAAGGCGGGTTAACATTGTAAGTATTAAATAGTCAAGTAAAACCACTTTAAGTAAGGCAAGTAAACGTCGGGAATCAAAAAACCAATTAATCCAAACTAAATAATTCTAAAATAACACCTGAATTAACAATATACGCGCTGTAATCCGTAAAAATTGTGTTTTATTTCTAAGGTAAGGTTTCACTTTATCGGGTTTACATATCAACATGCAAAATCAACAAAGAAAATCTCGACACCATAAATTCAATATTCAATCAACAATTTAATATTTCAAAGAATCAAAACATAAACGGTTCAAAATGTTTAGATTATCAATGACTCGCATATTTTGTTTAAGTTTAAGTTTAAACCGATAAATAAAAAAAAATGTTTACTTATTCGAATGCTCTCACACTCAAAAAAAAGAATCCGTCGCCTTTTGTTTCTTTCATGGGCGGCAAGTTCAAAGAATCAAATCACAGGTGTCTGCTTATGTTTGGAAAATTACCAAGTCATGAGAACAAAAACTACTTATGAATTATTTTTATTTTAAATACGATATGATACGATATAATATTTTAAAAGAAGAAAAATGAGAATAATAATTGCGGCTTCGAGTCCCGTCTGAGGTGCTCTATATTTTCTAGTATTTTTCTAATATAATTATTTATCTTAATATAAAAATAGCATTGTGAAAGCGCAAAATCTCAATTTAATAATTATATACTTAGCTATTTCATCTTTATCGATTGTCAAAACATCTAGAAAGATGTTTTTTTCGAAAACGGGACGAATGGTCACGTTAATTATGCCTAACCTTATGAAATTATTTTATATACTGCTGCAACATTTTTTAAAACACACAAGAAGGCCTTGACAAACCTACATTTGAAAATCTTCGTAATTGCTACGCTTTCGAAAGATGCATTGGATTGACAAAAGTTTTCGTTACCATCGAATTTTAAAACATGAAATCCTTGATTGCAAAAATTTTACTTTTGACTAGGGGGGCAGATGTAAGAGACTAAGATAATTACTCACATTATCAATTTGAAGAGGATGTTCTTATGTTCTTGTGCTTAAATATGGGTCAGACTATCTACCTATGGCCTTCTCGTAGCGCTGTCGTGATGGACCCTCTTCCCACCGCCGCAGCCAGATGGTTCGTCTCTACAGCAAAAACATAACATTTAATAATAATAACGTTATAACAAAACCAAAACAAAATTAAGAAAAAAATAGTAAAATTAGAATTTAATCTATCGATCTAAGAGAAGCTCGATGGCTACTCGTAATCATAATATCTATCATGCCAAGTTATTAAAAAGCAAATTAACTATTTAAGACTACACTTATCGATCATAATAACAATAATTATGAAACCATTAAAAAGAAACGCGATAAATTCGAGATAGGGGCATTGACAAAAACGTCATTTTCAAGTCCTTATTTTTCGAAATGAATTAACCGATTTTAATGAAACTTCATATGCATAGCAGGATATGTAGGTTTAAAAAGTTAGCAAGGAACATTTTTGAAATGTCTTAATTTAAAAAAGATAATTGGAAATTTCTGTTTCTATGGAAAATTTAAAATCTGTCTAACTAGATGTATACTATTTATCAAAAATGAGTTCTATTAACTTTTGAGACCAATAGTGTAATTTTACTTATGTGTATGAAGTTTCATTAAATTCATAATTTTTTATAAATAAGGACTTGAAAGTTGTTATGAAATGCCGTATTTCGTCAACGCTCACTCGATTTGTTTAAAAAGACTAACACTTTTGATAATTTTTTACTTAGAAATACTATAAAAAGTTACTTACCGATACTCCAGTTTGTTGTAAATTTTTAACTTTTTTTTTATAAAATAAACTTCACTAGCCGCAACACGACACTAAAAACTGTGCGCACTGTCTACTGAGGTCAACTGACTGACTGATGACGTCACGCGAGCAGCGAGACGGGGCGGGTGGTGACGTATGCGCCAGGGGCGTTGCCCACTAACGTCAATATTTTGACAGCTGATCAGTAATTGGCCCTTAATTTTGACAGCTAAGCAGTCATTGGCAAATTTGCACACACTAAACAAATCCACCAATGATGACAAGGTGACTTTCTTTCTAACACTGTATAGCGTGTCGTAGTTATAGATATGTATAGTGTATACCTTGATATGCTGCTGTGCGTACAAAGCCACTCGACCATGGAGATCGTCAAAGGTTTCGTAGGAGGTTTTCGTAGTATGTCGTCTGATTCAATATTTTCCTGTCCATAATATAGGAATCCTTCTGTTATGTTATTCTGTGTTACTCAAGGTCCCGTGAACTTATACGTCGTGAATGATATATCAAAGATTTTCAATAGCGGTTTTATCACAAAAAGAAGGCTGTAACTTTGGGGAATTCTTAATACAATCGTTATGAGTTTTTCTATCGATCGTATGACATTGTTCGACTAAAGATATATTGGAAATGAAATTGTGGCATGTCTCTTTGTATGTTGGTTTCGACTCATTCTTTATTTGATAGTATTTAGAATGAGACGAAACCAAATACAAAAAGACATGCCTACCTAGAAGCATGCATACTAGGTCGAACATGCATATTTGCCTAGAAGTCTACATAATAATATATAGTTTCTTAGTTCATAACTACGAACTTTGATTTTTTTTATAATGTTGATTTTCATTTTTAATGGCGAAGTTCATTATCGTCGGATAAGATGGAAATCAAACCTTGCATTTTTAAAATAGTGTAACACACAACAAAAGCTTTAATTTACCTTTGTTTTTATCAAAGAAAGAAGAATGGTGCTCTTTTATTGACAAAAAATTCAGTAATACCAGGGGTAAAACTAACTGCCGTTGTACTACCAGTCACGTAAGTAGTACCACGACCAAAAAAATTACCCGTAGTACTACTGGTAGTATCAAGGACAAGAACAGGAAAATACATATATTCTGAAACCACACAACTATACACAACATTACAAAGACAGTACGAAAAACTAAACACAAAAGAGCAATAACATTGCGCATCGTCGCGTAATCTCTCAGCTCAGTAAGCTATTCTGACACAGTAATGACATTTAGAGCAAAAAACACAGATTTTTTTACACATTAAAAAATTAAAACAAAAAAACAGTTATTTTTTCCATTGATGTGAAAATACAGACAGCAAATAGTACATTAGGTACATACTCGTTTACAAGGTGTTACAAAAATACCCCTAATGCCGAATATGGTATATAGGGACCATCATACTGAATAACTTTTACTACGGGATAAACTCTGAAATCGCGAAAAAAAAAATCAGCTGTTACATACAAAAATTAAAATCGAAAATATCAAAATGTGTGAAACAGCTGTTTTTTTTTTCGCGATTTCAGAGTTGGTCCCATAGTAAAAGTTGTTCAGTTTGATGGTCTCTGTAAAACATATTCGGCATTAGGGGTATTTTTGTAACATGTTGTATAGCCTTATAATTATAGTGATCTGTGGTTAGTACCACATTTTAATGCAATTGTGTATTGTTTTATTTTTTTTTATTAAACACTTGTACAATATGCAGCGAAGAAATAAAAAGTACTAGAAGATTTCGCCGCTCCCACTAGTTACTCGGTAGCATAATTGGTTAGTGCATTGGGCCGGAATCCCAAGGGTGCGAGTTCGAGTCCCGTTTGAGGTGCTACGGGTGAGTCGAGTTTTCCAATATTTTTTCTAATATATTATTTATCTTAATATAAAAAATAGCATTGTGAATGCGAACAATCATAAATTAACAATTTAATACTTATACAATATGTTGGCAGCCCTCATTCCGAGGTCTCATTTGAAGAACTTAAATTACTCGTTTCAAAACGTGCACTGCGCCTCGCAGTCAACAAGTCTTTGGGAAATTTCTCAAGCGCAAATTTATTATTTCTTCCAAGAACGGAGCAAGCACGAGTCAGTTTAAAAATGATTTTCAAGTTCCTTGTTTGAAGTTCACTTTTCAAGACATTCGAGTGAAGTATTTAAGGCTGTAAAACTGTAAAAATACATGTTTCCTATACTTTTAATTAATTATTGATATTCACTTTTAAATTTATTTTCTAGTTATCTAGTGCATCCAGGGTATCTAGCGTGTCTAGAAAAAACCTGTGCACACTAAAAATGTTTGCTATTTTCTATATTATACCAAGTATTACTCAGTTTGACACTATTATTTAGTTTGAGACTTATATTTACATTCACAAATAAATAAATAAATGATTTTGCTATAATAAAGTATGTGATACTCGTATATACTACCATTGTTTAATATTATTGGTTAATTTGATTAATCAATAGACCATAGCAATGCATTAGGTAATAAGAACAAAGACCAATACAGAATGTTTCATAATAATCCGTAAATTTTTGTTTTTATTTGTATGGAAAGCTGCAAAGTGACCACCCTAGACGCAAATAAACAACTGTTTTCGACAATCAATCACATTAATGGACAAAATAAAAACACAATTTAGGTTTAAGGTTGCCACTATGCAGTTTACCAGGAAAAAGAAATGTATTTTTCAAAAAAGTGGCGCTTTTCAAAGTTTATAATAATTTTCCGGGTTGTATGATTGTACCCTATCTACCATATTCGGCTTTAGGGGTTTGTTGTAATACGTTGTATAATATACCTATCTGCAATAACTTTTATTCGGTCTAGACAGGCTTTTCAGAAGTCCAGACGTCACAAATGTAAGGGCCAATGCGGCGATATCAATAAAACTTTTATCATCTGGATAATGCCTTCACTTTCTTATATTAGGTACAGTCAACCTTAGAACTTTGCTTAAGGGCTGACATGAGCCAACTAGCGCCGCCAGCCGATCTTATTATATTTATTCTAAATAAGCCCAATTTCTTAAAAAGGGGATTAGTCAAGGTCTTATGAATGACGTCTCATGTTTATTGAATAACGTTACAACATTACAAAATGCGTGCAATAGTTCAAAAACGGGTTTGAACCAACGGTTTTAAATTGTTTGAATGCTTTTTCAAACTGTGTAAAGTTATTCAATAAATATTAGACGTTATTAACAAAACCTTGACTGATTCCTTTTTAAGAAATTGGGCTTATTTAGAATAAACAAAATAAAATCGACTGGCGGCGCTAGTTAGCTCATGTCAGCCCCTTAACAGTTTAGTTCCTCATACTTACTTAATCTTGTTCGGTAAGACAATCCTACTAAATACATGAACGCTCTCTCAGGTCCCGAGTTCGATCCCCCGCTGGGTCAATTTAGAAAACTAACTTTTCTACGTTGGCTCAGGTCTGGGTGTTTGTAGTTACCGTTGTCTCCGATTTCCATAACACAAGTGCTTTAGCTACTTACTTTGGTGTCAGAGCAATGTTTGTGGTGTTGTCTAATATTTATTTATTTATTTTTAATATGATCTTTACATACACAATGAAAAAAAGATAAACATTTCAAAATAAAATATGAACATTTCAGAAATATTAAACAAACGTGACCAATCCGTAAGTCAGCCAGTCCGTAACACATTTAATACTAAAAAAATAAAAGTAGGTAACCTTGACGTTACACGAGGATACTTTTATGGTATCTACAGAGGTCTTAGTTACAAAATGTACAGTCGTTAAGAAAGTGCATCTAGGTGCACGACACGAGGCAATCAATATTACTTAGATGCAATTACTTAGATTGCTAAATCTATGTGGGTGCTGGAGACTTGCTCATATTCTCTACGAATATTTTTAGAAAATGATATTACTCGCAGGTCTGTAATATTAAATAATTAGGGTTCCGTACCAAAATGGTAAAAAGGAACCCTTATGGTGGCGACTGAGTCTGTCTGTCTGTCACAGGTGGATATCTCGAGAACTACTAATGCTATCTACATGAAATTTGGAATAGTTTTAGATGACGTTTGCCCAACTATTTTGCAAATAAGAGAGAAATAAAAGTATTTATATATTTTTTGCAACACGGACTGAAAGGGGGTCTTAAAAATTCCAAGTGAGGCTACTAGGGCATATGGGGTATCACTATATGTACGGTACGGTATATGATAACTTTTTTAGGTTTAGGTTTTCGACTTTTGAGGAAAAATGTAAAAAAAACCGTTCCCCCCCTTTATCTTCGAAGTTTGCATAGAGAAAAATCTGAAACTATTTATGTGATAGAAGTTTAAGTAAAGATTACAGGAAAAATAAAACGATGTCTCTAAATAGTAAACTTTTCTGAACGATGATGGAAAGGACGGAACCCTCGGTGCGCGAGTCCAACTAGCTCTTGTCCGTTTTTTGGATATCCCTGTGGCTGGCCGGCAAACAAATGCGTCACAGGTTCCATCCAATTCTCTGTGATTATACCCTTTGTTTATTCTCGCGTAGCACTTTTAGAACGTGTAACCATTAGCTTTTACACGTGCACATATCGAGTTCGTAATTAAATTCTAGTAATATTGTTTCAATCCTTTCTAGATACATGTTCACTGAAGTCCCTCTAGGTCCAGAGTAGCATTTCCAATTAAAACACGTTCTACAACCTTCCAAGGAGCTAATGAAATGTAAGCCACTAGCTGTAAAAGCCATACCTACGGTCTTATTACGTTTGCGATAACGCCGGGTTTTCTATAGCAGTTGCTACTTTAATTTTGTGGTATACAGTACTTTAACAACGTGCTTTCGCTGAATCTGATATTAAAGAAAGTGCGATGCCATGTAACCACATGCCACATTATCGCGCAGCGGGTGTGGTGTGTTGGTCTTTTCGTTACATTTTCTCCCATAATTTCAATGTTGTTTGAAAATATTATTGCTGTTAGTGGAAGCGTTTTGTTATTTTCTGTGATATTTTTCTTGGGTAAACCAAGAAACGCAAATTAAGAATGAGTGTACCTACAGATGAATACGTTTCCATATTTTCGGCAAATTAAACATGTTGTACATTAGGAATATGAATTTCTTGTTCAAGATATCATCTCGCGTGTTTAGCTAACGACTTTAGAAGTCGACTCATACAAGAGGTTACTGACTTTATGCAAATCCTACGCGTAGAAAAGACTTTTAAATAATATAAGTACAGAAAAGTCAGTGCCCTGTAATAAAGGACTTACTCTAACTCAACCGCTAGCTAATTCTACATTGAATATTTAGTACACGACAGCCCAAAAAACGGGGAGTGTAATGTGGCAAGGGTTCATGTATGTTTGTATGTGGGTATGCGAGTTTCTTTATTCCACCTATTCTTAATGCCTTAACGGATTTGGATGTATGGGATATCGGTAGAATCCTTACATCATCCCGAGTTACACTGGCTATACTTTTTTTTTTTGAAAAAATCGATAAGTTGCCTCTACGACAGCACTTTAAAAAGTGTTTTTTTATATTTTTCTTCTATTATTGCATCAAATGAAAGACTGTGATGAGCGCATTCCAAAACTACATAATTTGTCACTAAAATGTGTGAAATAAAAATAAATATACAAGGTGTTACAAAAATACCCCATAATGCCGAATATGGTGGATAGGGACCATCAAATTGAATAACTTTTACTATGGGACCAACTCTGAAATCGCGAAAAAAATCAGCTGTTTCATACATTTTGATATTTTCGATTTAAATGTTTGTATGAAACAGCTGATTTTTTTTTCGCGATTTCAGAGTTGGTCCCATAGTAAAAGTTGATCAGTTTGATGGTCCCTATATACCATATTCGGCATTGGGGCTATTTTTGTAACACCTTGTATATTAAAAACACGACTACCCTACCAAAAACGAACTAAAAAGTTAAATAACAAGTGCTATGCAGTCGGGAGACCTCTTTGATTAAAAAATGTTCTACAAAACGGTTTCCCTGCAATGACACTTGTTATTGAACTTTTTTAGCTCGTTTTTGACAGCCCAATCGTATTTTTTTTTCAATTTCTATTTCTTTATTCAACTCCGTTATCCTATTCAAATACTTAATCCTAAGAGCTCTGTCGAAACAAAGTTTACATACTTACCTAATATTTTATTATAAAACGTGTTAGAAAAACCCCTCAATAAAATATAGTAGATGCATACAACCCTGGAAAATTATTATTATGCCTGAAAACCGCAACTTCTTTTAATTTTTTTTTCTTTTTATCCCCAGGGGTGGCAAGTGGCAACCCTAGACCTAAATTGTGTTTTGCCTTTGCCCATTATTGGGATTGATTATCGAAAACAATAATCTATGTGCATCTGGGGTAGCCACTTTGCAGTTTTCCATACAAATAAAAAACAAAATTTTACGGGTACTATGAAACATCCTGTATATAAATAGATATCTAAAATATATCTCATATCAGCCGTGAAACCTCTTTGACAAAACCGAGAAGGCATTATTTTTGGAAAAGAAGTCTCTGATCTTTACTTTCAAAGGATGACCTTATCGTTTTAGTTTCTTGAAATCCGTTTGTGTTTATTTTTACCTTCTCCATTCTTTTGAGTCTATCATAAAGCTTTTAACATATGATCGAAGCATTTAAAGGAAACTATAAATGGTGGTCGACATGCTACCGAACATTTTTGTTCCACTGTGCATATCAATGACAAAAAGTAATTCGTTGCATTAAAATGTAGGTACTTACTTACTCACTGCTGTGGCTCAGGGACCCGAAGTGGATGTTGACCTCCGACAATAGAGCACGCGATTCCTTTCTACTTAGTGTCACCTCTGACCAATCTGTGGCTTAATTCTAACGTGACGAGATCTTTGGTGACACCCTTAGTCCGAACAGCTATCGAAAAAAATAACGCGCGTAAAATCATTAGATAGGGAAATTTGTACAGCGCCATCTACCGCCGCAGAGCGAAATGAAATTTTCCATAAATAATTACTCTACCGAGTACTTTTATGCAAGTTTTTTTTCTCGATAGCTGTTCGTGCCAGGGGTACTGGACTGTTTTAATGCAGTATGTAAAGTATACTTCATAAAGTATATTTTATTATATCTTATATTGAAGTTTGTAAATATCGTTACTTATTTCTGTTAAAGCTGATAAGTTTCTCGCGCCCGTTCTTCAGTTAAAAAAGTCTGGAACGGGTGGTAGGAAAATATAGACGATTCAAAAGTGCTTTTAAGTTTATTTGAATAAAGAAATTTTGACTCTTGACTCTTGAGTGGCCCATATGATCACTTGAACCAGTTACAGCACGCGCACTACTATTTGCACTGACGACGACCTCCGTGGTCGAGTGGCTTTGTACACCGGTTTCCAAGGTGTCGCCATCTCTGAGGTCCCGGGTTCGATCCCCGGTTGGGTCAATTTAGAAAACAAACTTTTCTATATTGGCTCAGGTCTAGGTGTTTCTGATACCACCGTTGTCTCTGATTTCCATAACACAAGTGCTTTAGCTACTTACTTGGAATCGGAGCAATGTATGTGATGTTGTGAAATATTTATTTATTTTACTGAACCCCGCTAAATATATAGAAAGTATAGGGATGTCGTTAAATGAAGAAAGATAAATAAACACATTATTTTTCATGGACGTGGGTGTTTCTTTTTTGCCGTAAAAGCTTTAATCTTGGATATAGTTTTTCAGAGCTTCAGTTCAGCGGTTCAAACCATTTAAGTTTATTTTAAATTAAGTAGGTATCTATGATCTATGCATTACATATTTTTTGCATAAAATGTTACTACTCGATGTTTACTTAACTAATGCATTACATATGTGTGTTGTAGGTGTTTTGCATAAAATTTTACTACTCGATGTTTACTTAACTAATTGTATTAAGGTAAAAATTATTTTAATTGCATCAAAAAAAAGGTATCTTTGATCTAAGCATTACATAAATATGGTTTGTTGCATAAAATGTTACTACTCGATGTTTACTTAACTAATTGTATTAAGGTAAAAATATTTTAATTGCATCAAAAAAAAAGGTATCTATGATCTATGCATTACATACATATGGTTTATTGCATAAAATGTTAGTACTCGATGTTTACTTAACTAATTGTATTAAGGTAAAAATATTTTAATTGCATAAAAAAAGGTATCTATGATCTATGTATTACATACATATAGTTTTTTGGATAAAATGTTACTACTCGATGTTTACTTAACTAATTGTATTAAGGTAAAAATATTTTAATTGCATTAAAAACGGTTTTGAAGTGCCTGCTGGAGGAAAGTGCCTTTAAAATATTCAGTGCCTCTTGCGTACGCCTCTACCATTTCATGTCGCGTAGGGTTGGCAAATAAGGGAAAATTAAATTACGATCGTTTATTGTGAGGTATTAAGGTGGTGAGTTAAACGTAAAAAGGAACGTGAACCATTTTTTTGCGTCGCTTTCATCCAAATCCGTTTAGCCGTTTTTTCGTGATTGAGTGACAAACATACATTTCACATTTATAAATTGACATTGAAAAAATCTTTATTTAAATAAGCTCACAAAATAAGCATTTTTAAATCGTCAATTCTTTCACTCTACTACCCATTTTGACGTCTTCTAGCTGATACGAAAAATGGGGGAAAAAAACTTATCAGCTAAATCAGAAGGAACGATATTTACAAATTCCATTGTTGTCCGGCATTCGGCCGCTCGGGTGTTGATGAATTAAGTAGGATTATGTAGTGTAAGTAGACAGCCTGAATTGGGCCAGTATAAGGATTTTTTAACTTGTCAGTGCTTGTGTGTTTGAAAACAAAAACCTGTTGTGACAACCATAATAATCTCAAATCGAGAGTCAAACCTACGCGTTTCTGGAATTTAAGATTTTATGGGAATAGCAAGTGTTCAGTACGCAGAGCTTCGAGTTACTTTATGAAATATTTGTTTTTCTATTAATCTTTTCACCTTTAAAATGTTTGTAACCTTAACCGAGCGTTTATTAACAAAGTTTTGTAAATACTTTTTCGAAACAGAGTCTCGTGACAGAATTCAAATTCGCAACTAGTCAATTGTTTTGTAGCGACGAAGGATTTCCTGCTGCTTCCCCTTAGGAATAAAGTTCAATTTGCTTTGACAGCACAGACCGATGTTGCGCGTCAGTGTTTTTTGTTGAATGTAGTGGAAGCTTTGATCGAAGAGTGGAAGGAAACGCTCGGACAGATTTTGTTTTTACACTTCGCATTGCCCATTTATTGATAAGATTCGCTTGCTCTAAATCAATTTTGGACAATCAACACAATTTTACATATGTGCGGGGGACGAGTCCCGGCTCGAATTTGTTATAACAGCCTTAACCCTTCAAGAACTGGAAAATGAGACACAATAGATATTCTAAATATTGTCCGGCCGTATGCGGCCGCTCGGGCGTTGACGAAGTAAAGCTATTTCGAAAACGTAAGTGATGAAAAAAAGAAATACACGGCTGCCCTGCCAAAAACGAACTAAAATGAAAAACAAAAATGTAATTTCAGTCGGGGGACCTCTTTGGTTAAAAATTGTTCCACAAAAATGACTTGACAAATTATATAGTTTTGAAATGTGATAATCAAGGCCTTTCATTTGATGATTAATGAAAGGTTTTTTTTACATTTTAAAGTGGCGTTGTATAGTCGCCATTATTGATATTGAGTACTTATAGCCGGTGTCAGGATGATTTAAGAATTCTAACGATACCCAAATCCGCTTTGGCATTTAAAAGTTATGGTGGAATAAAGTTCTCACATACCCGCACAGACATGAGCCCTGAACACATTACTGTTTTTTGGTGTAAAAAATATAGTAACGAAGTAAATGTTCAATGCCGTCTTCATATAAGTACAAGTGCTATGATTTCTGCCATGGTTCGTAGTAATTTGCTACGAGTTTGACTACGAAGCTACGAAGCCTCTGGAGCAAAATGAATTTAAAATGGTTGTCCAACTTAGTTTTTTTGCGATTTCAATAAAATTCATTGAATTGGTAGATACATTACAAGCTACATAAGCTACTATTGAAGCTATTTATTATTAAAAAAAAACTGAAACATCAAAACTTAAACCTACTAACCTTAATAAAAAAATATTTGTTTTTCATTGCCATCTTGAGTACCTATAGTATAAATATAGTACCTATAATATATATATTACAGTAAAAATCAGCTGTTCCATACATTATAGTCGAGTCGATGTTGTACTTCTCCATGGAACAGCAGATTTTTTTTCCCGATTCCGTGGTTGGCCCTATAGTAAAAGTTGTTCATTCACGTGGTCTGAAATCCCCATTTAATTTTTAGATATACTTAAAAATTAACGGTGTATTACTACTTAGAATAAGAGAAACGTTATACACAATATTACCAAATAATTATGTGTAATGTATACATTTCTTTTGAAAGCATAAAACTGAAGCTCGTATAAACGCGTTTTATGAACACATAATTTATTCGAAATAGAACCTCTTTTGCGTCATGGGGAATTTACGTTTGCAATAATTTGTCCAATTAAAAATAAAAGTGTCACTCTTTTCATTTCGCATTTTATCGTAATCATATAAATTTCTATTAGATTAATGAAATGTGGTTATTCATTTTATTTCACTTCTAACTTTCAAAACTTTTAATTTACGAGTACTTAATTGATGTCAGTTAGCTATGTGCTGTGACTGAAAAATTACAGTTAGAAAACTTTACTGAAAATTAAAAACTAAAGATTTTTTTATCGTATTTTGCAGTTATCCAGTATATCATAATAATATCATTTATTTGGTCTTCTTATCAAAGACTTGGTATTCAAGAACAATACTAAAACGGACCTTATCTATGCGAACGCACTGCGTTGTAAAGAGCTCTGTGATTGGTTCGTTTGTTTAAAATATTACGTGATTGGTAGTTGGGGCGCTGTGCGTCCTCGGGCACTGTGAAACCTCATAGTAATGTTTGTGAATACGGGTGTAAGTTATTGTTAGAATTTACTCTTATCCATATTAAAATCTTGAAGTTTATTCAACGGTACACTGTTATCCATAATTGTTATGACACATATTTATATCAAATACATTTGACATTGAGACACACGTGTGCCTTTAAAACAAGGTTCGACGGCAGTTTATGGTAATATTTCGGGACTAACAAACATTATGAATATTCTATTCTATTAATATAATCAGAATATACATGGTCTTTGGTTATAGCCTTATAAAGCCGAATATAGTAGATAGGGCACAAAACTAGGGTTGCGAACATGTCTTGGCGACCTCCGTGGTCGAGCGGCTTTGTACACCGGTTTTCAAGGTGTCGCCATCTATGAGGTCCCGGGTTCGATCCCCGGTTGGGTTAATTTAGAAAACGAACTTTTCTATATTGGCTCAGGTCTGGGTGTTTGTGATACCACCGTTGGCTCTGATTTCCATAACACAAGTGCTTTAGCTACATACTTTGGAATCGGAACAATGTATGTGATGTTTTTAAATATTTATTTATTTAAATATAGTATTTTATGGAAAATGCAATAGACAAAAATATATTTTTTACTTATTTAGTTTTATAAAAACTATGTTTTTTGCACTTTTTGCATTTTTCAACAATTAAGATACACTACACGCTATCGAATCAGTCACAAAATGCACGATCACAAATAAAAAAAAATAAAAAATTTGTTTCTTAGCGTTCGATGTTGAAAATATAGTGTTTTTGAGTAGTATTTATTTCTTCAACAGTATATAGTAGGCATACCCGAAATAAAGTACGGTATTATAGTACGGTTGGCAACCCTACACACAGCCCCGGAAAATTATTATAAACCCTGAAAACCACAACTTTGTAAAAAAAAGATATTTTTCTTTTTATGATAAACTGCATAATGGCAATCTAAGACCGAAATTGTATTTGCTTTTGACCATTAATGGGGTTGATTATCGAATACAATAGTGTAATTGTGTTTGTTATAATAATAAATAAATAATAAATATAAATAAATGCTTGGACAATTTCACACAGCGCCATCTAGCCCTAAACTAAACAAAGCTAGTAATTTGGGTGTAGACAGCTGATATACTACCAATTTACTTTTCAAATGAATACTTATTATACATAGCAAGACCCAGACTCGTCACAGAAATTAAAATTCATCATTTAAATTTCTGCCCGGCCGGAAATCGAACCCTCTTGCGTGGTAGACCGGTAGGTTGACCACCACTCAGGTTGTAAGCAGTTTATTATTTTGTTTGTGATTTTAATAATGTTTCAAAGTTGATTAGTATAAGTTTGCATCGCTGGTGTGAATTATGAAAAAAATGCTCGCAATTAACCTTCAGGTCAGATAGGAAATTTTTCGTCTCAACTGACCACTGGTGGTGGGATTTGGTGGTCAGATGAGCTAGAGGGGGCTCCACAACTTTTCATCATTGGTGCATCAAGTTATGCACTTTAGCGATATCGCTAAAGTGCATAACTCTTCGGTCAGCGTTTAACAAACTTTCTTCATATCTCAATCGAGCTGACCAGGTGGCTTGTGACGTAACTCTGTTGCTAACAATCCTTGATTCAAATCGATTGAAACCGCATTTACATTGCTACTTTAAGTAAGATAGTTGTCACATTGGTTCTTACTAAAGCAGCAATGTAACTGCGACTTCTGTCAGAATTGATTGCAACAAAGTTACATAATCAGGGGGCTGACCATAGTAACGTTATTTTCCGTGATTGAGGCTTTCATTAAACACTTGACAGTCCATTTTTCGAGCTGTCAAAACATTTTTGATGAACGTCGAAAGAGCTTGCGTTCTGTTTTAATTCGACAAAGGCGTTTAATCTTTTGTTCTCGGGCTCTATTGTTTTGAGTTTCCCGCATCGTAGGTATTTGAATTAAAATTTCGTTTGTTTCATTATAAGGCACTTGATCGAAAATACTGGTACAAGGTGTGTTAGGCGATTAAGAGAGAGTTTGAAGTTTTCTTCGGTTTCTTCTTATTCGCAAGTTTCGCAATGGAAACTAATTCTAATGAAAAAAGATTACCATTCCATTTAATAAAACTTTTTATATTATACTCATTGTAGGTAGAAACTTTGTTACATTCAACGATATGTTTTGTTAAGTCTTATTAAGTTAGTCGTAATTTATAAATTAATATTAATGTGTTAGTCTTAACTTAACAGAATAAATACAAAATATAATTTTATAAAAAGATAAACAGACTGAATATCAAACAGAAGCAAGCATGACAAATCTAAAAGTCTTACGCGTTCATTTGTTTATATTTTATTTCTACTGTCCACGATTTTAACAATCGTATACATTCAGTTGTTTATATTTTATTTCATACCGACCATTTTTTTCCCCAACTCATTTCGGTGTCCGAGCTTAGATCGCGAGAGCCATAAAAATCATCCCTTCGCTAATCCGACACATTGTGACTTCCACAATAAAACGAAAACCTTGCTAATCGGCTTATCACGCGTGAAAAGGAACCGCAGATAATAAAATATTATGAGCCATATAACTGGATATGGGTGCCGAGTTATCTTTATCTACTTACACCATCCTTGATGTAATAAAACCTACTATTATGTATTTTGTGGTAAAACCTGCAATATGTTCACTATCTACATAGGAGGTGAGGTTAGTAGTATACTTAAGGCCCCTATATACCTCAAGTGGTGCCCTCATTTTAATTAAATTTATTGCTCGCTAAGTACATAATCTATCGAAAATTCACATGTACAGATTGAAGCTAAGGTTCTATAATTTATTTACAAACAATAAAATACAGTTCGTGTGGCCACTTTTAGCATTTTTGCGAAACTATAGAACCTTAGCTTCAATCTGTACATGTGAATTTTCGATACATTATGTACTTAGCGAGCAATAAATTTAATTAAAATGAGGGCGCCACTTGAGATATATAGGGGCCTTAAACAGGGTGGAAAAAAACACGGTAGTTCAAGAGAAAGTACCCGGAATATTGATGATAGCAATTTTTACAAAATATATTTTTTAAATTATGTAATACTGCATTCAAAGATTTTTGATAGGTCGGTTGTCACAGCCGTGAATCGAACGGGCTAAATTAAGATTTTGCCTTTGATTCCTGGATGAGACAAGCGATAAATCGAAAATATTCGAATGCAGTTTTACTTATTTTTAAAATTAGGGAATGTGTCATTACAGTAAATTTTGACATCATCAATATTTAGGGTACCTACTTTTCTCCAATCACCGTATTTTTTTCTACTCTGTATACGAGTAAATAAAACTACTTTGAACATTCGTTTAAAAACTGTCACAAAAAGACAAATGAATGTTTCACGAACCCTCGTTAACTTAATTAACTCATATTATCAGGAGCCTAACCAAAAGTACCTAATTACAGCTTAATATCTATTCTGAAAGCTAAAATCATTATTTATGTAATCGTTTCCAAAACCCTTAGAGCATTAAGCCAGAACCCGTATCATTTTGTTACAAGTAAACGCATTATATTATTTGAATAGAATAGAAGTGACAATAGGTGTATGAAATTGACATTTCAAAACATCGTGATTGTCTATGGTTAGCGACTTACGTCAATTACATACAAATTTCCATTCTATTCGAATTGTAGAAATCCACTTTGCCTCATAGGGCCTAATTCGAAAGCTAAAACATTATATTTTTTTATATTTTTACTATAATATGTAGAGTACACTCACGTATCACTATACGACACCTGTAAATTGATTCAGTAGAAATGAGCTAATTAAATAATGTTATTTATTTATGAATCTATGTTAATGGTAACATGTATGAATGTAATGTCTGGAAACGAAATACATATTTGTAAATATCGTTCCTTCTAATAAAGCTGATACGTTTATGCGTCCATTTTTCTTGTCAGCTAAAAGACGTCATTGATTGTCATAAATTGACGAATTAAAAATGCTTGTTATGTGAGCTTAATTGAATAAAGAATTTTTCAATTTTAATTTCAATTTCAATTTCAATTTCAGTATCTACGTACTAGGAATTTATAATTAACCAAAAGTGGAAAAGAAATTAGAATACATTTCAGATATAGAGTGTATCTTTAGAAAGTGCTTATTGATTTTGTTGGCTGCATAAAAGCCTTTCAGTTTACCGTGAAACACGCTTTCATAAAACACCTAGTCCCAACGTCAGACCACGTCACACTAAATATAAATTTATGGTCGTGACATAGTTTTGCTTCTAGCTATGAGAACGATTTATTAATTATTCGCTCGTAGGATGTGTCACCAAGTGAACTATTATCTGGATTCATTGTATCAAAATACCAAGTGAACATTATTTTTTTCATTCAGTCATTCATTCTGGATTCATTGTATCAAAATGATTTTGATCAGTTCAATCAAGCAAAGTGAAACTGAGCTAAAATGGGTTTCTAAATAATAGTAGTTTAAATGTACTTTTATTATTATAAACTGACGAACACAACTTGACAAGTAATAAAAAACACAAAGTACAAAACCAAAGGAAAATATGTTATAGTATAAAAAGTACAGAATTCAAAAATATAAGTTAATAGTAAAAAACCATAAACTAGTAAAAGAGGCTGGCTCGGCAACATAAAGCAAAATAAACATCAATCTATTTAATACTTAATAATATAATAGAAAAAAATACGACTCGCACCAGATATTTTCGGACGGGAATCGAACCCACGACCTTTGGAAGTCCGTTGATGATTCCAAAGGTCGAAAGATGTAGAAGACGAAAGAAGTAGTTTGATGGACGAATTTATTATAAAAATAATTTAAATCGAGTAATAGAACAGTAATTATTACCCAAACCAGTTAAATGGATGTTAACTAATTAAGTTAATTTTAACCCTTGATACTAATCTCAGGTAAAATAAAATCATTACAGGTAATTAAACCTATTTAAATAATACCAGATTGATATAAAATACTGGTGGAACCAATTTTTTTCACAGTCTTCACTTGAAAATTCAAGAGGAAAGTTGTATTCGTTAAAAATTAAACAGGCGAAATGAAATTCCAACACGAAAATGTTGTTAACAGTTCAACTTCTTTTAAAAGTAATAATGAGGGTGAGTTTTTTCTTTTTATTGTAGTTCAAATTAAATCAATTCAGATGTTTTTGTCAAATACTTAATATGCAACTGAAATATGTTTATCATTTGTGTAGGATAACTTTTTAAATTTTGAGATTTAAGCATTCACAATGCTATTTTCATACAATACTAAATAATATACTAGAAAAAATAGGACTCGCACCAGATCATGTTCTCGGACGGGAATCGAACCCGCGACCTTTGGATATCCGGTCCAATTTTCTAGTATATTATTTAGTATTGTGTAGGATAACTTCATAATAAATAATAAATATTTAACAACATCACATACATTGTTCCGCTTCCAAAGTAAGTAGCTAAAGCACTTGTGTTATGGAAATCGGAGACAACGGTGGTATCACAAACACCCAGACCTGAGCCAATATAGAAAAGTTCGTTTTCTTAATTGACCCAACCGGGGATAGAACCCGGAACCTTAGAGATGGCGACACCTTGAAAATCGGTGTACAAACCACTCCCTCGACCGACCTCCGACCACGGAGGTCGTCAAATTGCTACGTAAACACGTGTCAAAGTTAAATAAAGTTGAATAACTTTTTTTTGAGACTACATTAAGACATGTCTCAATGAGTAGATAAGTGGTAATTTTAAGTCCTTTTTTGCAGATTCTGTACTTTTTGGTACCCCATTATTGACGATGGCCAGGCCCTCCCTGTGCGTGAAAGCTATTTATACAATAGAAGCAAAAGCGCCCATGCTTGATTCCCAGTCAGGTGCTTTCCCCACCCACCCACCGCTGGGCCCAACTCCACGCAAGCAGTCCCGCCGGCGTTTTATACTGAGCCCCAAATGCAGAAGAGTTGACTTTGATTTGCCTGAAGATATAGATAGTTGACAAAGTGTATACTAACATATCTCATATCAGCTGCCTGAAGCTTAGTGCTGGTTAAAGGCATCAAGCATCTCCACGACGATCGGTTTTTGCATCCGCATCCAGCTGCTTCCCGCGACCACACTTGTCTTATTGTATAGTCCTGGAACAGAATTGTTACACGGATTGGAAATGGGAAAATATTCACTGGATGGATAAATATTCAATACTCACTCTTTTCACTGACGTGCTGGTGAAAGGGTCGACTATAATAATTCAGCTAGCGAGTAAATTGGAGTAGCGAAGGGATTCCCACCGGCTTACCCTTTAGAAATCCCGCCCCACCGATCGACTATGCAGATGATAACATTTTTGTAGAACGGCTCACCTTCGCCATAATTTCACCCCTCGCCTGGTATATTGGTATTGGTAGTAATATCGTAAGCGCTCAAATATACAATTCACATTAAAATTAATTCACATACTATTCTGTTAAAATTACAGATTTGTTATAAAGCTCTTCCTTAAATATTTCACTCGATAATGAAAGGAACGCCACTAATATGTTGTGTTTAATTAATTCACGAAAATTAATGAAAATTCTGTGAAGGTATAAAGTATGTAAATAATTTACAAATAAACAAGTTTTGAAAAATTATCACATTTGTTTCTTTTATTCTCTCAACTTAAGTTATGTATAGGTAGGTATAGATAGCTGTTCTAGTAGAAATTGATTTGATAACTTTGATTTCTGCAATTTGCCTTTTTTAACGTCAGAAAAAGTATGAACTAACAGGTATAAAATAGGTGGTATAGCAATCATTGATGCTCTATCTATTCCGTAGCGTAAAGATTACTAGTAGGATAACCGCGGGGTAACCTCATCGGTGCCCTGTCAACTCGGCCGTGTTAGGGAAACGACGAGGTATGGTTGCTTCCTCCCACCGCTATCGACCTAACTTTTACCTACTGAAAGTTCAGTACCGTAGTACTAGTCATCATTTGTCTGCATACGTACAGTCGACCAAATTGAATCATGACCCATCTTAAGGTAATTTTCTTACAGTCATTCAAATATAAGTAGGTTGAAATTAGCTTGAACATACATTACCTTGGTAACGAACCTGTTATTATTTTATTAGACACTGACAGTCACTGACTTGGCTATGGTAAATAGATCGGACAGACTCGACTATACTCGTTTGTGACAACAGAGAAATGCTATTACTGTCGATCTCTGTCATTCATTTTATTTTTTCTCATTGACTGACTACTACTTGACATCTGACACACTGTCATAATTTGTCATAATGTCATTTTATTTTTTAAAATTATAATACTTTTTCTGTAGTAAAAAAGTTAGGATTATGAACCATATCTTATTCGAAATTCAAATCATAACTGCTTTATTGAAACATATCTCGTGCGTTTTTCAATAAAGCAGTCATGATTTGAATTTTTATTCATATTTAAAACGTACTAAGTGTAATATACACGGTAGAGCAGAAAACCTAACTATATTTATGGTTTCACAGGAATTATCGGTATAGTGGGTCATGATTTAGTTGGTCCGACTGTACATCGACGAGACAAAGAAGTGACGTCACTATATGAAACTATATTAGCACACTATGTTTCATTCTCTACAATACATAATTCAGTGGAAACCATTCCTGTATTTTCTTTGAACCTTGAGTTAACGTCATATTGTTTCACAAGTTATTCTTAGTACTGGAATGTCACAGAGCTACATGACACAGTCTCTCCTGGGATGGAGGATATGGAGAGTGCTGTCGCACAAAGGGAAAGTTTCAGTGGGAATGACAGTAAACACATTTTCTGCATCATTTTATATTTAAAGCTACGAATGGTGTTGATATATTTTTATTTAAAACTAACAATGTATGTTTTATGTTACCTTTTCGACGATTGGAAATCAGAGACTAATTATTTTTGCAACTCGATGCAATGAAAATACTCTACAAATTAAACAATCTCATCTTTTATATAAAGTGTCTCAAAGACTTACTAATTCATGTTGTTTATTAAAAAGTAGTAACACCATTCTTACTTTTTTACGTGTTATTTATAATCTTTGATCTTCTATACCTGCCTATAATTGAAAACCAAATTTAATGACGCAATCATATTCAAAATACAAACTTAACATTATTTCGTCGTTAATGAGTCTAATGTGCACTAGAAAGTTCGTCATAAACAACTGCCAGACCAACAAAAGGGATCATTAGCAGATGCCATTAGACCTCCTTGACACAACAATGAAAACTTAGAATACCGCAGTACACATAAGTGCTTAGATAAGGAAACGGGAACCGTAGCAAAAGATAATGACCCCCGTTTCGTGTAAGTACCATGGTATAGAGACTTCACAGAATCTTCGCTGTGTTTTGCCCGAGTCCTGTAAAACGAAAAAAAAAATAAGGTTGACTATTTACATTGAGGTTAGTTACGTTTCCTTGAGATACTGCACTGCTTATGTCCAGAGGGTGTTATTCAGCTGATAATGAAAGAAATATGAAATTGTTGCTTTTCCTTTATTTCACTGAGCGAGGGCGAAGCGCGAGCGTAGCGTTTCCGTTTCAGCTTGGGCAAAAATGCTTCAGTATGTCTGGCCGGCTGTACGTCTGTTCCTCCTCTACAGGTCGCATTTCTCAACCGATTCTCGTGAAATTCTGTGTGCAGGTTCTTTAATTATAGAACATGTTATAAATAAAGCTATTTCATACAAAAATTAATTACGAAAATATGAAAATGTCAGCTGATTTTCTTTTCGCGATTTCAGAGTTGGTCCCATAGTAAAAGTTATTCAGTTTGATGGTCCCTATCTACCATATTCGGCATTAGGGGCTATTTTGTAACACGTTGTATATAAAAAACGTCGATTCACTTTTTCGATTTTTTTTAAAATGGCGGAGATATTATTAGGAAAATCATATTTCAGCCATTTAGAAAATGTTCAAAAATGTCACAAACGCGAGTTTTACAGCTCTACAGAGCCACTAGTTAAATAGTTAAATCTTTTAACTAAACGTTACGCGGGTTAAGTCCCATTATATTGATTGTATCTGTATTATCTGATTATGATATAATTTTTCATGTAAATTAGAGATGCAATAAAATAAGGAACTTGTTGTATAATAAATCGTGAGATGTAAGTATTAATAATGAGGCTTTTCTAAGATAATTTCTCAAAGAGTATAAGTATTATGGTTCTGAATAATATACATATTTTGCGTGCTACAGATTTCTTACTAAAAACATATTCTAAACAAGACTTATTTACAATGAAAAGTTATCCCAGTAAATGCCTTTCCTTCATTATTAAAGCAATTAAGCTAGCCATGTGCGCCTATAACGGCGCTAAGTATAAACTTATTTAACAATGTTTTCACACTTTCTGAAAGAACCTTCAAATGACTTTTATTATACTCTTTTGTGTATTTATTCTGAATCTATTGTTTATTTCTGAATTATTTGTTGAGACACAAAACGATAATGTAATTAACCGTCTTTCAGTGCGGATTCAAATGAAAGCTGCTTTTATTTAATTCGATTTCAAACTTTAATTGATGAAAGGTCTGTAACATGAATTCAGCAAGAGATTCGATTTTTTTTTCAAATAAATTATCGTGTGACGTAATATTAAGAATAAAAATAATTACTACAAATATTTGAGACCCAATAATAATTTGTAAGATTAAGTTATATCGGTATCGCAGCTTTATTATTTTGCTTCCTTCTGACGACCTCCAGTGGTCGAGTGGCTTTGTACACCGGTTTTCAAGGTGTCGCCATCTCTGAGGTCCCAGGTTCGATCCCCGCTTGGGTCAATTTAGAAAACGAACTTTTCTATATTGGCTCAGGTCTAGGTGTTTGGGATACCACCGTTGTTTCTGATTTCCATAACACAAGTGCGTTAGCTACTTACTTTGGAATCGGAGCAATGATGTGATGTTGTCAAATATTTATTTATTTATTTATTAATGTTTTAATATTGTAAAAATATATTCAGTAAGTATATTCTGTTATTATTTGGCAACCTGAGTGGTGCAGTGGTCAACATGCCGGTCTACCACGCTAGAGGTCCTGAGTTCTATTCCCGGCCGAGCAGAAATTGAAATGATTTATTTTTATTTTTTGTGACGAGTCTGGGTGTAACTATGTATAATAAGTATGTATTTATAAAAGTATGTATGTAGTATGTCAGTTGTCTAGCACCCACATTACAAGCTTTGCTTAGTTTGGGGCTAGATGGCGCTGTGTGAAATTGTCAAAGCATTTAATTATTATTATTTTATTGTTTTTATTTAAGTACAAATCGGTTCATCACATAAACCCGTAACCGCGGCGTTTCCAAATTTTCACAATAACAAAGAGTCTTTTTAAAACTTCATTTTCAAATTAGCAAATACAGGTTATTAAAATTTTTCATCGTTACTTAGCGACTGGTTTGCTTAAGTGTGCCATTTGCAAGCAACTCGACAACCCCTAAATCTCAATTATAGTAATAATTACTTCCTTAATCATATTTCTGCAGGCTCCAGTATTTCTATTTTAATTAAAAAATTATTTAAGTGCTGCTTCTGTTGCATGTTTTCCTTTCAGAATAGGAACCACTATAAAAAAATATAGTTTGATGCGTTAGATTAGATTATTAAAAACTAACGGAAGCCTGTGACTTTTGTTCGCGTGGACATTATGTCCGTGAAAATTATGTCTTAAAAATAAAACACTTTTTACGGATCACAGCGCGTATATTATTAATCCAGGTGTTGTTTTAGAATTAATTTAATAAACTTGAATACATTTTTATAAAGTTTCGAGAGGCTAATTTCATAAAAATATGAGCAGCCTTTTTGCTTTAGTACTTCCGTGACCACGGCCCCTGGAAAGGTGTCGAAACGTCGGAAATTCAAAAATCCAATAAATACAAATTAAATAATTCTAAAAAAAACCTGAATTAATAATATACGCGCTGTAATCCGTAAAAAGTGTTTTATTTCTAATGAACTGTACGCGCGAAAGTCTTAGAAGTGTCTGTCTTAGAAGCAAATTTTATTGTAGGTACAAACAACATAGTGTAGGTATTCCGCGATTGTATTGCTAAATAACGGTCAAACAAATGGACACAAGACTGGAAAATGACAAATGACATCTGTAAAAAGCGTAAACCTTTAAAAAGTACAAGTTGAAAGCGCAAGAGGCAAGCGAAAGCGCACGGCCAGCGTGTGCTATTGAATGCGTTGAGGCATACGTCAGATGAAAGTGAAAGGGAACGGGAAAATGATCGTATGAAGATACACCTTTATACTAATACTTATTTAAGAGGGCGTAGTCTGCACACTAGTGCCGCCAGCCATTGGAAAAAAACACAGTGCTTAAATAAAGTCGAAATTGTGAATTACCTCTCTGTAGTGCACTCCGAAGAAGCTTTTTGATACTTTTTATAGCTTAAACAATATTTTCTAGCCTGTTGTTTAGTTTAATGGAGTATTTTTGCGAAAAGTGGCCACTTTTAGCAATAAAACTCTGTTAAACTAAACGACAGTCTAGAAAATATTGCGTAAGTGATTTAAAGTACCACAAAGCTTCCTCGTAGTGCACTACAGAGAGATAATTCGTAATTTCGTCTTTATTTAAATAAAACTAAGTAAATAAAATTAAGTGCTTAAGCACTATGTTTCTTTTTTCCAAAGGCGGCGCTAGTGTGCAGACTACGCGCCCTTAAGTATATTGTATTTGAACTCGCGATAATTGTGAGAATAAATAAAATCTTTGTAACATAAAGTACCTATTACTTACACTGATTTTACATTTATTTAGAAGTTATGTTGAGGAAAATATTTCAGAATACGTTTCTAAAATTAAATTGCTAAAGCTACCAGATGAGGAAGTATTTTTAATGTACTATGGGCAACAGCATCGCTTAACCAGTTAGCAACAAAATTCGTGTGAGCGCGTATCGCCACAGATTACTAAATAGATACTACGTAACAGATACTTCACTCAGTAGAAAATTTCCAATACCTACTGCTATAATAGCCTACTCCGTCCCGTCAGCAACCGCTGCATGCTAAAATGTGCCTAAATACTCAAGCATACAGTTGTGATTGCTTCGCACCGCGCGATCCCACAGCAATCGCAGGACTGCCTCTTCGATAAAATTAAATTAACATAACTTTTTGTGTCTATGTTATTAAGAACTGTGAATATGTTCTGACTATAGGTGGTTGTTTAAAATTGTATCGTTTATAAAATATTTTACTTACCATTCTTCATTGACAGGTAAATGGAAAAATGTTAGGTTTTTATTCCTTCTTTTACTTGATTTGCACCCATCTACAGCATACAAGGCAACAGACGGCATCGTAGGTACGTGTACGAACAAATGTAACGATTAAAATTGAACAACGTGCTTGCGCTTCGCTTACGAAAACCGCACTGAATTTGGTCCGCAAACGGCCCGAGACCGCTCGGCCGGGCGGTAGGTAATTATAGCGCGCAAGTACATGGAGTAACGGAGCCCTGGTATCGCCTCTACACGAACTAAACCTATGTTGTGACGGCGCGGTGTGCAGGCGACTTTAACCTTAGCAGTGGTTAAGCGACGCAGTTGCTCATGGTACATGTACACTAACCGCGTCTTTCTCATGAATATTTTAGGAAAGTTTTAAAGAAAATGTTCCATTAACCCCTTAAGGTATGTGTTATAAAATTACCATTTTTCCTTCCTTATTAAACAGGTATGAAACCTTTAAAAGTGATTATGTAAGGGATCTTACCGAGGGTCATATTTTCCTTGAGGATATTATACGTTCCGCGCCATACCGTAAATCAATCATGGTAGTAATAAAATATCGCAAGAGGTGGCAGTTATTTTTCACAAGGAACGGGAAAAAGTTCATGGTTACTTATACCAAATAGTGTCCACCAGATTATTAAAATGACCAATAATATATGTAGGTATAAGCAACCAAAGATTTTTTTTTTATTAATATTTAACAGTCGACATCTATCAAAGTTAATAAAACTGGAGTAGACTGTTTGTATTGTTGGTACCTAATTATGTGTTATTTCTTCCATTAGGAATTAAATTGCCCATTGTAGCTTAGAATTTATATGCTTTTTAAATTAATGTTTCATTCTACAACCCGTGACGAAAATCTCTTAAATAAATGATTGGTATAAATAAACTGTATTCAGAAAGAACTGCCTCTAACTGTATTCTTCCCAGGTGAATAAAGTCTCGGCAGGGCCGTATTTAATTAACGTGACAATTTGTCATCTGTCATGACAATTTTATATGCGTAAACCGATTTGAAAATAAAATTAACTACTCATAGCTACATCGCAAATTAACGCAAATTGTCATGACAATTTACAAATTGTCATGTTATTAAATAGGGCCCAGGTTTTACCCACGACGGAACGGAACGGAGGCGGTATATGGTTTTGGGGTTCGAAGTTGTCTGTTACCAGTTTAACAACTGTTTAAGTATTAAAAAGCTTACCTTTAAAACACGAACTTTGTAAGAACTCTTTTTTTTATTTATTTTTTTATTTTGAGATTTTAAGCATTCACAATGCTATTTTATATAATACCAAATAATATAATAGAAAAAATACGACTCGCACCAGATCATGTTCTCGGACGGGAATCGAACCCGCAACCTTTGGATATCCGGTCCAATGCTGTGACCGCTGAGCTACCGAGTCAATAGTGGGAACGTCGAATTTCTCCTAGTATATCAACTCTTACGCTGCAAGCTATTCGATTCCCGTCCGAGAACATGATCTGGTGCGAGTCGTATTTTTTCTAGTATATTATTTGGTATTTTGTAAGAACTCCTTGGTAGGTACCACCAAAAATGGCCAACGGTATTGCAGAGAAATAATCCCTCGAAGTTCTCCGATAAACTCTGGAGATAGCGAAACTTCCCTGCTCGGCTGGGCCATTCCAACTTTTACCGGGATACGAGCGCTAATCTATTCGCCAGAGCTTTTAAATGATATCTTGAAAGTTACACTGTTTTGTTTTTGTGGCGCTACAATTTCATGTTTACTTTGAAGCAAATATTTTTTCGGTATAATTCAGAATAATTATTTATTGGAAAACAAAGCCAGTTTATAGTCTGATAGCCTGCTATTTGCTTATTGAGGTATTTTTTTATATCCTACTGTTTTAAAAATGAATTACTTAATTATCTTAGTCTTAAAGACTATTTATATGTAGAAACACTACAACAAACGCGAATGGGTGATCAGTACTGTACTGTCTAGCTCTCAGCAATTGAAGAGTAAAGAGACAAATCGACAAAAGTGCTGCTTTTCTAAGTTTCGCTTCAATCATCATTAATTTGGAAAATCTATTTGGTTTACTGTCTTTTAAAATTTTGAGACTTTAGCATTCACAATGCTATTTTTATATAATACCAAATAATATACTCCGAGAACATGATCAAGAAACTCACATGCGAATTTAAGAATGAAGTCTTACAGAATCGCAGTGCTGGTGCGAGTCGTATTTTTCCTAGTATTTTATTTGGTATTATATCTTATGCTGTCGTTTGTAAGTATTTTTCTTATACAACACTAATAATATATTAGAAAAAACACGACACGCACCAGATCATATTCTCGGACGGGAATCGAACCCGTGACTCCAATGCTCTGACCGATAAGCTACCGAGTATTTTCGTATTTATTGCGAGACGTGAGATAAGCGAGTTGAAAGAAGAGCTTTCAGTGATTACATGCGCTTTGGACCTTTCAACAAGAACTTTGAATTATTTATTCCCAATGATGCTTAATCGAGTATTTTATTCACATCGATGGTCATGCATTCCACTCTTTGTTTCCAGTATTCCAGCTAAAGAGTGACTACTCATTGTGTATTACACAGGATCGATAGCAAAAACAGTTCTCAATAAATTGAACAGTATTTGGCTGTAATCTGTTATACAGGGTTGAAAAAAGACGGTAGTTATGGGAAAAGTAACCTTAATATTATTGATGGCAAAGGTCGGTTTTTTCATGATTATTTGTCAGTAATTAAATTATAGTAAAAAGATTAATTAATTATTGGATTTGAAAATAAAAAGGTAATGGTAATCTAGACGACGACCTGAGTGATGCAGTACCACCATATAACATATACCATGCTGGTCTACCACGCAAGTGGTCCCGGGTTTGATTCCTAGCCGGGCAGAAATTGAAATGATGAATTTTAATTTCTGTGACGGGTCTGAGTGTTTTCTGTCTATATAGGTATATATTTAAAAATTATCTAAGTAGTATAATAATATAAGACGCGGGCGGTCGCTAGTAATATTATAAATGCGAAAGTCCGTTTGTTTGTTTGTTACGCCTTCACGTCTTAACTACTGAACCGATCATCATGAAATTTTGCATACACGTTGTCAGGGGTACAGAGAAGGACATAGGGTACCTTTCATCTCAAAAAAATAATTGTTCTCAAGGCATATCAAAAAAACTTTCCACGCAGACGAAGTCGCGGGCGGTCGCTAGTACCTCTATAATTTGGTGAGATCCTGTCCTAAGGGCGGGAATAAAAATAATGTGTACCCATCACAGAGGATATATTTAATTTTTAAAATCTACAGTAGGTAATACAATACATTATTAATGATGAACAAATCAATCTACGGTTAAAAAATATCCTTAAAGTTGCACATGACCCTAAATTTTTTACACTTATGACACTTTAGATTTTAGTAAGCGTAATATCCATTCAGGCTTCATTTGCGGCTCCAGCCAAGTCTTGACTTATTTAATTACACTAATTAAATACAGAATTTAAACACAAGCACAATTTTATTTGATAGTGGAATTGAGTATTTTGTTATTTTGTTGTAGTTAAAGATGATTCATTCAATTTGCAATAACTTTTCATACCTAATGTGATATTATTAACTCGTCTGTTGTCTATTGTAATTATCTTAAATATATACAAATTGTGTATTATTCTCATATTTAACTTACATTTTATAGACATACTTGTAAACCATAGTATTTACATTACTCCTCATCATAAACTTGGATTTCACATTTGTATAATAGGCGATTTTGATTTGACTTTTGGATTTAGTTTATCTACTAATAAGTATTAATATAATTATAATATTGCAATAATGACTAGTTTCGGTTCAACCAGTGGTTAACTGTTTTCAGTACAAAATTTAAAATGCATTTAGACATTTAGAAATTTTCAGTTTTTAGGGTTCCGTACCAAAATGGTAAAAGGGAACCCTTTTGGTGCGACTGAGTCTGTCTGTCACAACTGGATATCTCGAGAATTACTAATGTATTAGTTTTAGATGACGTTTGCCCAACTATTTTGCAAATAAGAGAGAATTAAAAATATTTATATATTTTTTGCAACAGGGACTGAAAAAGGGGGGTCTTAAAAATTCGAAGAGAGGCTACTAGGGCATATGGGGTATCATATGAAGGAGCGCTGCTTGCACATTCTCAAACATTTTTTTAGGCCGCATAGTTTTCGACTTTTGATGAAAACTGTAAAAAAAATGTAAAGGTGATGAAGAGTTAAACCGTTCAGAAGTATTTGTTCACCTTGTCTGCTATAATATATCTGACGGCGACTGTACAGCACGCTACGAGCAACGAAATGTACACACGACAACAATTATAGATATGGTTCAAATGTGCCATAGCTTTTAGGCTTCTATAGTGTAAATATTTGATTGATTGTTCACGTAGTAGTTCGACATGATGCGCGTCAAAAAGTCGGGCTGTTAGTTTAAAAATAGCTCAGGATAATTCACTTTCACAGATACCAGCACAAAAATTTAGTTTGTTGTTAAACATGTTATTCTTCAAATCACACACTGCAGAATCTAAAGATACAGTTAGTTCGTTTTGTAGATAGGGATCAAAAAGGAGGTCGACACAACCTCTCTGAGTTTTCTTCCGCCAGTTCTTTCTGTGAGAGATTTCGCAATTTATGAACTGATGGTAGATTCAGTAGGTTAATCTTGTTTTTTAAATAACATTAATCAATTAAATTCAGTAATCATATTCAAAATCACAACGCAGCTATAAGATAATTTAATAAACTTGAATCATTTTAATAAAAGCGAGCGGGTAATTTCATAAAATTATGAGCAGCCTTTTTGCTTTAGTCATCTCAAGACCACGGCCGGGCCCCGGGAAAGGTGAAGAAACGGGAAATCATAAAACCAATAAATACAAACTAAATAATTCTAAAATAACGACTGTATTATTATACGCTGTAATCCGTAAAATATATTTATTTCTAATGAACTGTACGCATAAAAGTCTAGAAGTGTATATAATAACATGTGTGACAACATACTAATTTTTTTATTGCGCTGTTATCACAAAGTGAACTATTTTTTACCTAACAGAACGCAGTCGATATTATTACTTGATATCTTAATATACCATACTATAAAGATTAGCTTTGGCAATACAATTGATTATTTTTAAGGCATTCGACTGTTTTTGCAAAAATATTTTTTTGTAACCGATACAATCATATCAATTTACCCACGAGACGTCTGACAAATATAAATCTATAACTTTATTGTACTTTTAGATAACAACAGTTTTCATCCATTCAGCTAGACGTTCTTTTGTTTAGTATTTTGTAACAACAAAAAGAAGTTAAATTAGGTAACACTTGCCTTTTGTTTGGTAGAGCGGTTACCATTTGAAAAATATGTTTAATGTTTATTTTCCGGTCATAATTAATAAGAAAGTATACTGTGGTAACGAGAATAAAAATGGTTACTGATATCTTTCGTTACAAAGGTTTACAATAGCATTTCAATGCCCTCCGTGCAATTTTATGCTAGATTAACCGAGTTATTTTACAAAGTATAAAAAATACAACATTCCTTGATACAGTTTATATGAACATTTAATTTTAATTGTTTTTACCAAAATACTGGAGCTATATTTCATAAATATAGTTTTATTTACATATTTTATCCCCTACGACTGTCTTCTTCTATCTATACAACAAACAACCCTTTTCAGATTTTCAGCGAACCCGCTTTTTGGATTTTGGACCTCTACTTTGCTTATTTCTGCAGCTGGAGCGTTCGTCTCTTCAGTCTTTGCATCGCCTCCTACGTTACCACCTTCGTCGGATCACGTATCTGACCCTTGATACTTTACTATAAGGTCCAATTCTGCTTCGTTTGGTTTCACTGGTTTGACTTCGGTCCCTTCAAATTTCTTGGGCCGTTCTATTTTATTTTCTATATTGACTAGAACATCAGCAACACAACGGTGGTCTTCAGGCGATTTGACTTCAGCGTCATCACCGAAGGCTGACTCTTGTTTGTCTTCTACACCATTATTGTTTTGTTTGTCTTTCTCAGTTTCTGCTTTACTATCTTCTTCTTCGCTATTCTCTTTTGCTTCTAAAATAATTTTTGGCGTCGATTCCTCTATAACACTGTCTGTTGGCGCTTCGTTAATGCACGAATGAGTTAAAATGAATGGAAGTTTGACTGAAACTTCTCCTCCAATAGCACTTAATGTTAGTTTAACTTTAACATAGTAAGAAACGTAAATAGCGAACACGTTCCTGTCTTCTGGAGTATTATTACATACTACAGTAGATGCGAGGCTAGCTCCACATTTTGAATACGAGTCTTCGAGAGCTATCCAGTTTTTGGTGACTCCTACGAAAAAGAGAAAGGATTTGGTATATTATTTTTCGTATTTTCAAGCGTTCGACATAGAGTGATTAGTTTTCTTACCTCTATGTGGAGTGAGGGTGTAGGTGTCGGTGTGAACTTGGCCGGGGTTGACGGGAGTGCCTCCACACTTGATGAGGGCCACCACGTTTTTGAACTTGCCATTGGAGAACATGCACACGTCCACATGCTGTACTATCAGAGTCTGCACAAAAACATTAAAAATAAGACACAGAAAAACGGATTTTCATGAAATAGATGTTTAACAAAAAAAAAATAAGGTCGAAAGTAATTCTATAATTGTTTGGCTTGCTATTGATACTTTTAAATAGATACTGCTGGTAAAACAACTGATAGATAATCTAGGTCATCATCTTCCTATTATGGATTGATCTATTTCACAACGCGTCACTAGAATCAAATAAAAAGTATTTAAATTTTGAGTCTGCCTGATTTGACTCCCAGAAGTAATTAACACGTTCTATAACTGAATAGCCTTAGGGTAAAGAAAAATATTTAATTCTCTCCGAGCGAAAATGAATACGGCAAAAAAAATTGTTGCTTTCTCTCAGTGGCAAGAATTAAGAATATTTTGATTATTTTAAATCTAATGAAATAAACTAAAATTCGTAAATATTTAAGTAACATATTACTTTTTCCTTAAGTAAGTATATTTAATTATTTATTTGTGCATTGATCAGTTTACTCGTGTCAATCTTATTTTTTGTTTGAACAATATTGAAATATATTCTTAATATGACACAATTTTCTCAAATTATTAGAAGAAATATAAAAGTGATTTGTTATTTGCGAAAATAGTTTAATTAAAATGAAAATCCACACTATACCTTAACACAGAAAGAAAGACTATAGTTAAGTTTTTAATTGGAAACTGTCACGTCGAAACATTGTGGAAGAAAAATACGTCAATACTTCATTATTGGGTCAAGGACATCAGGTAAAAGCAGAGGGAGTGAACTCATTAGAAAAGTGGTTCTGGTGTAATGATGCTTTTAGACTCATAATACTTTTCTGTCATTTGACTGTATTCAAAGCCAGAATAATAAAAATAAAAATAGTGAATCTTCAAACATGAAAGAAGCTTTTCTTGAACCATCCAACCGACTTTTTTATCACAACAAGTGTGATACGTACTCTGTCATTGTATCTCTTTTCCATCACTCGATGCTGGAAAGCGTACAAGCAGCTTAATCGTTTTTCGCTTTAAAGAACTACATTTCTAGTATGACAGGCAGACCAAGAGAGTTATACCCTAATATTTCCCATCCCGAATTGCACTTAACCGACAGGTTCATAACTTTTTAATAATAAATAAATAGAAAACCTACTGAAAAGTTGTGATATTTTACTGCAGTATTTCATAACGAGGAGGTAATTTCCCTCAAATAAAACCGTCAGCATTTTCCTACATAATACCAAATAATATACTAGAAAAAATACGACTCGCACCAGATCATGTTCTCGGACGGGAATCGAACCCGCGACCTTTGGATATCCGGTCCAATGCTCTGACCGCTGAGCTACCGAGTCACTAGTGGGAACGTCGAATTTCTCCTAGTATATCAACTCTTACGCTGCAAGCCAGCGCCATCTCACCATTGTACAAGGAATTACCTCGACATCAACTGAATACCTTTCCAGATATTTTTAAACAATTGATTAAGATGAGAAAGCTACATAATTTTTAAATTTTGAGATTTTAGCATTCACAATGCTATTACAGGTGTTACAAAAATACCCCTAATGCCGAATATGGTATATAGGGACCATCAAACTGATCAACTTTTACTATGGCATCAACTCTGAAATCGCGAATAAAAAATCAGCTGTTTCATACAAAAATTAAAATCGAAAATATCAAAATGTATGAAACAGCTGATTTTTTTTTCGCGATTTCAGAGTTGACCCCATAGTAAAAGTTGTTCAGTTTGATGGTCCCTATATACCATATTCAACATTAGGGGTATTTTTGTAACACCTTGTATAATACCAAATAATATACTAGAAAAAATTCGACTCGCACCAGATATTCGTACCCTCAGCATATTTTACATCTGAGAATTTTGCGCACCTAAATGAAAATAGGCAAGCACTTTGATGTCCACACCACTCAAACCTTTTTATAAGGGCAGTGACCTACTTTTAATCAGCTGGGCCTCTTAAGGAGAAGACAGACAACATCATTTATCATGTTAAGGCGTAGATAGTTGAACAAAGAATCGAGCCGTTCGATACAAAAGTCGTTAGGCCACCTGATAGTTTATTTTAAGTGTTAAAGTGCACCCACGCTGGGATCATCCACCTGCCCTCGAATTACAACCTCTTAAAACTTGCCAGTTTTCTGAATGGCTGTCAATGCGTCCCTTTCAATTGCTATACAGCGAGAAAGAGATGTAACTATTTCAATTGCAATTCATAAACCTGGCAAGTTGTAAGATTCGAGCTTATCAGTATTATTTTTATCAGTGAGTGAGGAAAGCCTGTGTTATAGTCCATCTTGGATTGTAACATTACATTCGAATGCCCCTCAAGAAGGCAGTATTGTAACGTAATGCTCAAAATCTTGAATTGTTACATTACAAGTGAATGCTTTCGGTGAAGGATCGCTTTTATAATTCGGTATACCTTGCTCGACGCGAGCACACGATAAGCACATTCAAATAGTGTAATGTAACGTTAAAAGTACAAACTTTCATTAATGTATATAGTTGTTCTATCTCACGAAGATCCTTTTTTTAAAATAAATATTAGACAACACAAACATTGCTCCGATCCTAAAGTAAGTAGCTAAAGCACTTGTGTTATGGAAATCAGAGACGTAACGGTGGTAAACACACACACCCAGACCTGAGCCAATATAGAAAAGTTCAATTTTCTAAATTGACCCAGCCGTGATCGAACCCGGGACCTCAGAGATGGCGACACCTTGAAAACCGGTGTGCAAAGCCACTCGACCACGGAGGTGATAACCTCCGTGGTCGAGTCCTTTGACTATGAATGTTGTTAGGCGTGCACATAAACAAACGGACGTATGGGCATTTTGAAATGTAAACTTAATTTTAATGTTATTTTTTATTTGATTATTATTTGATTTTATTCCATTTTATTTTTTTTATTTATTTTGTTAAATTTTATTTAAATCATAATTAGATGCATGACGACTAAATTATTATTTGCATATCGCCAGAGAGCGGTAAAACATGTATGAACTTATATATTACTAGTGGCCCGCCCCGGCTTCGCACGGGTACAATGTAGTTACTAATGTGGTAAGTGTGAAGTTATTAGACTGTCTATATAGGAATAGTAGTGGCCACAAAATTAAGTACGCCAGTCTATTTTCATACAAAGGAAGTAACTTTTAAGCATTGCTTCTCCGACAGGGATTGACCGAGCGGTGATCTGGTGATGGCCATCCAGGGAGTGAATGGAGGAGATCCAGATTTCTATTTACACCCAAGTGATCTGACCAGCATTTTAGGAGATGTAAGGATATGTTTAAAAAAACCGCGAATAAAGTATAGAAATGTATGAAAACTTGCAACTGTAAATTCTTATGCTTACATCTCTTAGAATGCTGACCAGATCAGTTGGGTGTGTATTGCTATCTGAATCTTCTCCATTCACTCCCTGGATGGCCATCATCAGATCACAGCTAGTTCAATCCCTGGCGGAAAACCAAGACTTCAAAATTACCTCGTTTGTATGAAAATTGACTTGTGTCCTTAATTATGTGGCCACCACTATATGTATATACGACGTACACAACATACGCAAGGGGTATTATAAGTTTGACTTGTGTGTGTCTGTCTGTCTGAGGCAACCTAGGTCCCAAACTTATGGACCGATTTTGATGCGGTTTTTTATGTATAGTTTAAAAGATCTAAGTGTACAGACGCCGGGACTACTAAACCATTGATCCGATTATGATGAAACTTTGGCAAGTTGTTCTGCTTACGACCGAGAAAGTCCCTGGCTAAAAAAACGGAGCATTGCAATATACGCATGCCGGGTGCAGCTAGTTCTAAATAAAAATATGTTGTGCATTAACAGGTGAGAATTCTGTCGATCTCGATCATCCAACACTTCTCTATAATAAAAATCAGCTGTTTCATACAAAAATTCAAATCGAAAATATCAAAATGTGTTTCATACGTTTTGATATTTTCGATTTGAATTTTTGCTGATTATTTTTTCGCGATTTGAGAGTTGGTCCCAATAGTAAAAGTTGTTCAGTTTGATGGTCCCGATATACCATATTCGGCATTAGGGGTATTTTTGTAACATGTTCTATACCTACCACATTTCTTGTCATGTTATCCGGTTGCAAAATAAAAAGGCTATTCGGCGAGCTGACTCTCGAGCAGGCGACATTAGAGCAGGCCATGGGAGAAACAATCACTGCAGATCTACACCAGCCGCTCTTAAACTTTGTCCCTGTGCTTTATTAATTGTCATAGCATAGGCGACTTGACCGAATATTGTATTCTTTTAAAATTAAACTGATAATTAGAGGGAATAATTTTGCACGTTATTACAACGCAATAAGGAAAAAATGACAGCACTGTCAACATAACGCCATAGGTACTATTCAATGCCTATGGCGATAATGCATTCTACCTACTCTCAGGGGAAATGACCAAAGAGAATGTAATACTACGTTGAGATGACAAATGATATTTACTTTTCTTAATTAATCAATCAAATGCACAAAAAAGTTTCAATTCCAACGTCGAAGTCAATCACAGAAAAATTAGCTTTATATCACTTTTTAACCCTGTTAGATGATAAATATTAAAAAAATACGAAACACGTGTTCAATTAATTTTGTGAAAGAATGTCTATGCCAAATTTCAAGTCAATTGGGCCAAGGAATCGCGTCCTCCCATACAAACTTTGCCACCCTGTTTCACCCCTTTAGGGGTTGAATTTCGCAAAATCCCGTCTTAGTGAGCACCTACGCCCTAAAAGGAGCCCCCATGCAAAATTTGAGACTCCTAGCACTTGTAGTTTCTGAGATTTCGTGATCAGTGAGTGAGTGAGTGAGTGAGTGAGTGATTTTCCCTTTTATATATATAGATGAGATCTGAATTGTTCCATGTTTTCTGCGAATAAACGAATTCTATTCTATATTCTATTAGCCGAAATATAAACGAATTCTATTCTATATTCATTGTTTTTGTGTGCGTACGAGAGCGTACAGACGCACACTTAAATAATGTGCATGTGCACGCCTAACACATTTATCGCAAAAAGGTCTTCGTGAGATGGAACAACTATACATTACAGCTAGATTTTGGTGAAACTTCATCTCCAAGTTCCTTATAGATACATGCATATATGGCGTATATTCCTATACGATTGACGTCACGATTGTCGCTTCGTGTCTACAGGATGTTTGTTCTACACAGTATTAATACGCTTGTCGCGTCTGACGGCGACCTAAATTATTTAGTCGTTAAGATATAATGTGCAATCCCTAGTTTATTTATGGAACGATGTGAACAAACAAATTGTAAATCAAAGTCTTAGAATTTGGTGGTTTTGCCAACTGTGATGGTTATTTTAATCTATATATATAAAAGGGAAAATCACTCACTCACTGATCACGAAATCTCAGAAACTGCAATTGCTAGGAGTCTCAAATTTTGCATGGGGGCTCCTTTTAAGGCGTAGGTGCTCACTAAGACGGGATTTTGCGAAATTAAACCCCTAAAAGGGTGAAACAGGGTGGTAAAGTTTGTATGGGAGAACGCGATTCCTTGGCCCGATTGACTTGGAATTTGGCATAGACATTCTTTCACAAAATTAATTGAACACGTGTTTCGTATTTTTTAAATATTTATTACCTAACAGGGTTAAAAAGTGATAAAAAGCTACTTTTGCTGTCATTGACTTCGACGTCAAAATTGAAACTTTTTTGTGCATTTGATTGATTAAATAAGAAAAATAAATATCATTTGTCATATCAACGTAGTATTACATTCCCTTTGGTCATTTCCCCTGAGAGTAGGTAGAATGCATTATCGCCATAGGCATTGAATAGTACCTATGGCGTTATGTTGACAGTGCTGTCATTTTTTCCTTATTGCGTTCTATTACAACGCAAAATTATTCTATCTAATTATCAGTTTAATTTTAAAAGAATACAATATTCGGTCAAGTCGCCTATGCTATGACAATTAATAAAGCACAGGGACAAAGTTTAAGAGCAGCTGGTGTAGATCTGCGCAGTGATTGTTTCTCCCATGGCCAGCTCTAATGTAGCCTGCTCGAAAGTCAGCTCGCCGCATAGCCTTTTTATTTTGCAACCGGATAACATGACAAGAAATGTGGTAGGTATACAACATGTTACAAAAATACCCTTAATGCTGAATATGGTATATAGGGACCATCAAACTGAACAACTTTTACTACTGGGACCAACTCTCAAATCGCGAAAAAGATCAGCTGTTTCATACATTTTGATATTTTCGATTTGAATTTTTGTATGAAACAGCTGATTTTTTCCGCTGATTCTAAGAGATGTAAGCATAAGAATTGTCAGTTGCAAGTTTTCATACATTTCTATACTATATTCGCGGTTTTTTTAAACATATCATAACATCTCTTAAAATTCTGGTCAGATCACTTTGGTGTGTATAGAAATCTGGATCTCCTCTATTCACTCCTTGGATGGCCATCACCAGATCACCGCTCGGTCAATCCCTGGCGGAGAAGCAATGCTTAAAAGTTACTTCGTTTGTAAGAAAATCGACTAGCGTCCTTAATTTTGTGGCCACCACTATTTATAGTTATCCCGTAGTATAGTCTAATAACTTCACACTCACCACATTAGTAACTACATTGTACCCGTGCGAAGCCGGGGCGGGCCACTAGTATATGTATATAATTATCTTTTTGGAACATCGGGTGAATTTATTATTTTTTTTATAACTGCGATTATCGCGGCGTCTATCGCCGCACACACACACACACACACACACACACACACACACACACACACACACACACACACACCACATACACATTGTAATAAAGAAAATTTGTTATAATAAACAAAACATTAAGGCGAAAATACAGAAAATTGCATAATTGCATCACTCAGTTTATGATGAGAGTTTGATGTAGTATTATTGTGTGATTACAAAATGTTGTTTTAAATTATTCTCACCTTTATCCGTCTGACTGTTTTTGAAGAGTGGTTTGCGATCACCACGTTGACGCTGATGGACTCTCCGTGGGAGTATGATGCCTTGTCCAGCCACGCTTCTAACTCCACCCTGTAGTAAAAAAAGATTTTCTCACTCATGCTCTGAAATGTTATCGTTCCATTTGAAAAAAGAATGCGGGGCGTTCCACATTTACGTGGTGGCTGGTTCATCACGTTCTAAATTTGAAATTCAGTGCGGGGAATGAATTTCAATACTTACTTCCCGATCAAGTGATTATTCCAAATTTAAAACGGTAGAACTCATCAGCTGGAGTTATTTTTACGAAACTTTATGGCTGCATGACAGGTCATACGAACCAATTAAAAAAAAACATTTTTACTAAGGATAAGAATATTTTCTCGCATTTCTTGAGAAAATAATTATACAAGCCTTGTACTGGAAGCTTATAACATTGCCTCGAATGATTCAAACCATCCTAGACAATGTAAAAGCTAACTTCCCGTTCTCGTCTGTAATAATGTACTACTGTTTAAGCATTAAGGGCTATTACCGGTCATGGACAATTTAACAGACATCTTTTTAATTTAGGCGTTAAGGACAGTCAGGGGACCTCGCCCGGTAACGATGCGATGGGATGATGCATAGGGATGCACAGGCTGCATGAAGGAGGAAGAAACAGCCACCCACGTACTGCTGGAATGCAGAGGGGCGGCCCCTTACCGGGCGAGGTACCTCAGCTCGCCGGGCAGCCTCTAGGAAGCGATCGCGAATGTGAAAGTGCTTGGGGCGTTCCTGGCTGAGCTGGGCTGGCTGGAGTGATCCGCGCACCCTCCAGACGCAAAATAGGCGCAATAGACGTCCAGTTGCGGAAACCACCCATATTGTTAGAAGAAGAAGCATTAAAGGCCCGTGGTCCCACCGATTTGACCTACTGGTAGGACCACGGTATAGCGCAATGTATACTATGTCCTACTTAACTAGGGTCGAATAAAAAATAAATAATATAGGAGTAAGTACAGAAGGTTCATTGAATTATTAGATTTTATGCATACACAATGCTATTTTTATATTAAGATAATTAATATACTTGAAAAAATACTAGAAAAATAGACTCACTTGAACCCGCACCCTTAGGATTCCAGCTCAATGCACTGACCAATTATGCTACCGAGTGGCCAATGAGATCGGCGAAATTTTCAAGTACTTTTCACGTTTTCGCTATAAGCCAGCGTTATTTCATTAATAAAAAAATATATAGATAGCTATTTCATCTTGTCGATTGTACTGTAAAGATGTTGCATTTGAATGTCGATGACTGTCAAAATTAATTGTATTTGACGTTACAAGCTGCTGTGTAGCAAAAGTAAAAAGAGACATTGTACTTATTCTATAAAAACTTATATGACATTTCGCTCTACAATAGAACAGCTGATTGAGACATTATTAAATACAATTTAATATTTTTGCTAAAATACAATGTTTTTTGGTAGTTAAGTATATTTGCATTTTTCAAACCAAGAATCATAAAAATGCCATCAAAATAAAATAAGGAAAAGTATGGCGGGAAAATAATAATACAATCTCTTGAAAAGTTGAAGGCTCTTATGATAAACAATCAGAGTGTACAATGGAATTTTCCAACATTTCCCTTTTCTGGGAAAAATCCCAGCGAAATTTTTATTAGTTTAATTCAAAGATATTGTTTCAATTAAGTCGTTGTGTTTCTAACTACCTACGAAGACCATTAATTCATAGAAATAAGAATATAAGTCTTTACTGTAGTAGTTAAATACAATTTCGTAAATTGGAAGTGTTTGAAGCGATGTCTACTCTATCTAGGACTTAGTTTGGTCATTCTCGGTTCTTTTAAACACAGTGTCTGTTTCACAGCTAACGGATAAATACTAACTTCTGATTTAATCTTAAATGCAACGGAATTTAAGAGATTTTTTCCTTTTTTTTGAAGGAAAAAGAAAAAGAGCAAAAACAAAGAAAAAAACTTCTTTTTTTTTAAAAGAAAAAGACACAAGAAGAAGAAAAAGTTTTTATTTTTTTTGTTGGTTCGTGATGCTATATGTGACTACCAACGCTAACACTTCCTGCCCTAATGCGGGGAGTAAGTATTGAAATTCATTACCTCTCTGTTCACCAGACCGCCATGTAAATGTGGATCCTCCAGCATACTTTTTTCGAATGTAATGATCATATTTTAGAGCATGAGTGGGAAATAGTACTTTACATGCAAGCGCGGGAAGTAAGCATTCACAAGGTCGAGGATGGTTTAATCGTTTGAGGCAATGTACATAAATTGCTTCCCGCAAAAGGCTTGTATAGTGATTTTCTCAAGAAATGCGAGGAAGTATATTTTTCTTTATTTTATAGTTGGTTCGTGTGGCGACCGTCATTCAGCCATAAAGTTTTATAAAAAAAATAACGCTAGTTGATCAGTTCTACTGTTTTGAATTCATATCCAAATTTTCAAGGGAATTGAAATTCATTTCCGCACTGAATTTCAAATTTAGAACGTCATAAACCAAAGCACCACGAAAATGTCCCGCATTCTTTTTTTAAATGTAATGATAATTTTCAGAGCGATAAATATAATGAGATGAGAAAATAAATAAAATTAACAGCAAATTTTAAATCAGATCCTTAAAAATAAAAAGTAATTCTCACCTCCCATCGGATAGAAGGAACGGTTTCTCGGCGGTGGCCCGAGGCGGAGCCGGCTCTACGTTTTCTGAGAAAACAAAAAGATATATTCTCTTATGAAATAATAAAATCACATCTCAGTTCTCGCAGGCTCCAATAATTGAAATGTCTATTGAGAGATTTTATAGCTGCAAAATAGAACAATCTTTTAAATAGTTAGAACATTTAAAAGTTTTCATTTAACTTGTTCACTTAATTATTTGGATGAGTTTTCAATCAATGTAAGTAATTCTAAAGTTGAAACTGACGCGCTCTGAAATTAGGCGTTTCTGATAAACTACTTTAAGCTTATCAGAAACTTTAAATTAAACTTTATGAAGGTATTCGTTTAACATTCAAACAATAACTATCTGTTATGAACTGAAAATAAGATTAATTTATTATAAATATTAGAGAACTTCACATCCATTGCTCTGATTCCAAAGTGTTATGGAAATCAAAGATAACTGTGGAACTACAAACACCCAGACCTAAGCCAATATAGAAAAGTTTGTTTTCTAAAATAACCCAGCCAGGGATCAAACCCGGGAACTGAGAGATGGTAACATCTTAACAGGTTCCCTGTCAGTCAACAGTCATTGTAATCTGCCACACGTCCCTAGTTTAAAAAAAACATTATGTTACTTTTTCCAAATTAGACAATGTACCTCTTATGTCCTCATACTAAAAAGTTGAATTTATTCAGCTATGTACAAATGATGTACAAACCACTTGAACACGAATGTCGTCAATTATAAACGTGATCCAAGCGAGATAATTATTTTCAATGGACGAAATCTGCTGAGCAAACTTTTTGATACTTAGTTCATCATTAAACAGTATTTAGGTACGCACGTCAGCACGTCAGGTTATACAGTTAAACTGCAAAAACAGCTTTTATTACGTAGGGCATAAAGGCGGTTTCAAGGTCAACATGTATAATCTGAGGTGCCGTCGTGTACTGAAGCGTTATATCAGAGTTAACAAACTTCTAATTAAATGTGAATTATGACTTGTGGGCCTGTTGCCCGTCTGTCTGTGGTATCGCAGCTCCAAAAGCATATTATGATTTGGATTTAGCTGTATCATTTACAGATTAATTTCAAGTATAAGGTACTAATATGACGACGGAAACAGACGCACCTTTTACAAATAACACAGACACACAAACACACACACACACACACACACACACACACACACACACACACACATACATTATTTACTTTCTTTTGCGTTTTTCAAAACAAAATTAATGTAAATGACCTTGTTAGTGACAAGTTTGTGATGAGAATTAAATGATTTTATTAATATTTATCGCTAATTTTATTTTTCGCAGCTTAATGCTGGTTTCCTCTGTTACGGGCCTAGGCCAAGTAAATTACCGGGTGTGGTGATTCTGTTATATGTTTGAAGAGAGGTTTCGCCGATCTGCATGAATTTTATTATTTACCCTTATTATACAACGTGTTACAAAAATACCCTTAATGCCGAATATGGTAGATAAGGGCCATCAAACTGAACAACTTTTACTATGGGACCAACTCTGAAATCGCGAAAAAAAAAAATAGCTGTTTCATACATTTTGATATTTTCGTAATTATTTTTTGTATGAAACAGCTGATTATTTTCCGCGATTTCAGAGCTGGTCCCATAGTAAAAGTTATTCAGTTTGATGGTCCTTATCTACCATATTTGGCATTAGGGGTATTTTTGTTACCACTCGTTTATTAAGATTTCAGAAAAGTTACGGTTAAACCAAGTAGTTAAAACAAATTAATCTGATTGTCAACGTTCTTACTTGTTGTTACTTCCAAAGGGCCATTAATTATCTTAAATAACTTACAAACTGAACTCACCGATTTCCGCAGTTTTCGCTCTGTTTGCCTCCGTCTCCAACTTGGATTTGTTTTTGAGTCTGCAACAAAAACACCCTTGTTTATTTCTGAATAATAAATCTTATGAAACGAGTTCACTTCGTCCCAATAGGTTTCATTCGATCGCTATTTTAAAAAAAAAAAAAATTTAGAAACCAACAACGGTTTTAGAATATCTTATAACATTAATTATTACATAACGGTAAGGCTATTTAACGCCGAGGCTTATTATTATATTTTTCCATCATTATATTTTGTTAATAGATGACCGATCAAAAAAAATATTTACGAAAATTGGACCATGTCGCAACTTTTTTCATTTTGACTTAATTTTGGATCTTATGACCAAATTATGTCACGAAGCGGAACTAACTTCATCCGATTATCATAGTTCTGTTTTCAGAGTATTCTCTTTTCCTAGTCCAAATTATTATTATAGTAGGCGGCACGTAAAAAGATAATGTATCAAATATAAGCGTCAGCGGTCTTTTTACGGGCCGCCTACTTAATATAAAATAAATAAAAATAAATATATACATTGCTCCGGTTCCAAAGTAAGTAGCTAGTGCGCGCGAAGTGTGAGCGAAGCGTCTTCGTTGTAGCTTGGGCAAAAATGCTTTCGTATGTCCAGCTGTCCGTCTGTTATTCTCTACGAGCGCATTTCTCAACCGATTCTTGTATTTGTAAGCAGGTTCGATAATTAGATTTTTTTGTTGAGAGGATTTTTCAAAAGTTTGTCGTAAATAAAAACATATTTCAGCCATTTCGAAAAATGTTCAAAATTGTCAGAAATGCGAGGTCTATATAGCTGACAGAGTCACTAGTGTTATGGTTATGGAAATCATAAATAACGGCGGTACCACAAGAAATTAGACCTGAGACAATAGAAAAGTTCGTTTTCCAAATTAACCCTGCTGGAGATCGAACCTGTGAAGTATGAGATTTTTTTTATATGTACATACAACAAGCGGACCATGGAGGTAATTGTTTTTAAAACAAAGAAACAACCTAAATATGAGTTTAAACGAATAGATATTAGTTAAATAAAGTAGTTTTACAAGCTGTTATTTTCAGCTAAAATAAACAGACTGTTACGAACTGGGCCGGATGTGTAAATATCTTATTGTCTATAGTTTGTCTTTAATCTTTGCCTCTTCTCTATCTGTCATCTGTCTTCGCTTCTGTTTTATTTTGGGTTTGTATATTTTGTTATTAATATAATTTGTTTGCCTTACTTTGATTCTCTCCTTTTCTCCCTCTTTAACACATACGTTTCTTTGTTATAAACAGATATAAAAAAAACGATGGGAATTACTTACGAACACGTGTTAATATCAAAAAGGCTTTATCGATTTTTTTTAATGTAGTTTATGGATTTGCTCTTGACCCCAGTCAAGCCAGAAAGCAAAGACAGGGTCTACGATGGATCGAGCTTGCCCAGTAGGTGCCTATTCACTCTGGCCTTGAAAAAGAGTCAGGTTGTATGCGCTCGGAAACACAGACGCCGGCAGGGAGTTCTATTCCATGCGCGTGCGCATTAGAAACGATGTTGAGTAGCGTTTGGTACGCAGAAGAGGTATATCAACCAAGAACTGGTGGTAACCTGCAGTGAATCTGGATGTCCGAAGGTAGAAAGGAGAAGGTGGAATGAGCTCATGCAGCTCTTGAGCACACATATGTGTTGCTAGCCATTCACAAAGCATTGCAGGCGTAACTTGGGCGAACTTCGGTCGCGTAATTTCGGTGTCTAGACACATCGCCGAAGTACAATCTATAGAAGAACGATAGGCAAGCAATTTTTCAGCGGTGAGCCATACTGTGAAGTTTAACTGCTACCAGTTTTCCATCGCCTATTAATCTCTTGGCTCTGCGTTCGACCGAGTTCAGTGCAGCAAGTTGATATTTCCCCGAAGAATTAGGTCTACAACTGAAATATATGAGATCTGTTATAATAACGAAACAATTTTATAGTAGCATTTCTAAAAGCTTTAGCTGGAAGCCGATATTTCATTTCGGTTAAAGCTTTGTTAAAAGGACAGTTTTTGATATCCTCGTTAAATTTTATTAGAGACGAAAAGCTTGTTCCAATTTTTGTACAAAATTATCTGTATCTACAAGTGCTAGGAATCTCAAATTTTGCATGGGGGCTCCTAGGTGCTTACTAAGACGGGATTTTGCGAAATTCAACCCCTAAAGAGGTGAAACAGGGTGGCAAAGTTTGTATGGGAGAACGCGATTCCTTGGCCCGACTGACTTGAGACTTGGCATAGACATTCTTTCACAAAATTAATTGAACACGTGTTTCGTATTCTTTATATATTTATCTCCTAACAGGGTTAAAAAGTGGTAGAAAGCTACTTTTGGGGTGATTAACTTCGACGTCGGAATTGAAACTTCTTAGTGCATTTGATTGATTTGTAGGGAGTGGTGGTATGGAAAGGATGTGGAAGGTAGGTAGCCACTGATAGGAAGGCCAAAGGGGAAGATCTTCCTCCGGGCTGGGTGGTATTAGCCCGGGGACCGCGGTCCAACCGATGATGGTTGGAAGTTGTATATATGCTAAGTCGCTGAGTGAACTTCGTTAGCGAGATGTAGGATTTCCATACTGCGAGGTTGCTACTCCATACTTTAATGTTCATGTTTCTTGATACTAGCGCCATCTAGTAAACACGGTGAGGAATCTTGTTGTCATGCCGTGTGTCGTGGTATGTGCGGCGTAGGTAAGGTAGGTGCCGCTACAGATTCATTAAGAAAAATAAATATCATTTGTCATCTCAACGTAGTATTATATTCTCTTTGGTCATTTCCCCTGATAGTAAGTGGAATGCGTTTCATTGAATAGTACCTATGGCGTTATATTGGCAGTGCTGACATTTTTTCCTTATTGCGTTGTAATAACATGCAAAATGGAGTTTTTTGGCGCCATTTTGTCGAGTTCGGTTTGGTGTCTATTTTAATTATTTTCAAATTGATTCATAGTGGATATTGTGTCTTAAAATTGGTACAGTTATATGGTACAAATGTCTACGCAACTGAACAATATGTGGGATAATTGAAATAGGCGCGATCTTGGTTGTGTGAAGCTGAGACTTTTATTGAAGTGGTGGCTTCCTCGGCAGAACTAACTAACCGAGTAAACTGTCTTGATATACTTGGTGCCAAATGCTCCAAGCAGCATTGGAATGCGATGCACCCGCATTCTAATGAAAAATTAAACAATATCTACCACTGAACTATTTAACACTTGACACTGGCAAAAATTACTTCCAAGAGGAAAGTAGATTGCCATACCAAATAAAGAAGAAGAAGAACATGCAAAATTAAGTTGATTTTCGTTGAATGATAACCAGATGGAAATAACTCCTAGGATAGATCCACAGTTGAAGAGGAGAGGGGCGTAGGTAGGTCAACACACGGGGTGGAGACGTCAATAAATAAAAAAATGGTGACATTAGTTCATAGGAGTATTTTTAAACTAAGTAGGTATCGAATAATTCCTAGGAACGAAAGAATTCCCGTCCGAGAACATGATCTGGTGCGAGTCCTATTTTTTCTAGTATATTATTTAGTATTGTATAAAAATAGCATTGTGAATGCTTAAATCTCAAAATTTAAAAAAAAACGAAAGAATATTTTCAAACAAACTAAATTAAATAGCAACAAAATTAATTGTAAGTACTAAAAACAAAAACTGAAAAATATTTCTTGTGACTAAAATATTGGATATTTTTTTATGTAAACTTAGAGCGTTATTTAGCTATGCGACATTTAATTAATTGTCGTCTCCAGGGCCCTATTTAAATAACATTGACAATTTGAAAAAATTTATATCCATTACATCAAGCAATTTGAAAATAAAACAAACTACTTATAGCTACACTGCAAAGTAAACCAAATTGTCACGTTATTAAATAGGGCCCAGGTTCTATAAATTGTAGGTGATACGAAGTTCACAGGGTCCACTAGTAATATATAAATCAACTTAACCTAAAACACACTCAAATTGAAGCAAACTAATTTTCCACAGACTGAGCCCTCAAGCGCTTTGTAATCTATGTGTTTATTCGCATCAATGCATCAGTAATACCAACGTGTATAACTTCTAATGATAAATGTTGGAGCTTTCTAGAAACTAGAATACTGAGGAAATTTGCAAAGTTTAAGTGCCTATGTGCGAGTGTGTGTGTGTGTTTACTGGAGGACAGTTCTCACAGCATTTTATAATACTACATTTCTGCATGAGCTATTTTTGAGCCTCGTCGACATTTATTCCGGACCAGACAGTGTGTCACTATGAAATGCCATCAATCTTGCGTCACGGACCCTGATCCTTCGCAGTCAGATGCGGGAGATTGAGGTGTGGCCTTCACCCAGTTTCCGTGGGATTTTATTATGATTGAAATGTTCATCGTTTATCGGTAATTTCGATTAGGTATATCGGAGCGGATTTAAAGAGAGAAAAGTGTTTTAACATATTGTTTGGAATAAAGTATCAAATTCAAGCCAAGTGATATCAAAGGTCGCGGGTTCGATTCCCGTCCGAGAACATGATCTGGTGCGAGTCGTATTTTTTCTAGTATTATATAACTACTCTTGCTTACAAGTGCGAACAAACCAAGTTACAAAAATGCAAGTTTGCAAGTACGACGTACTTACAACAAAACTTTGCCCCGTTTCCTCGTGGTCATACTAGTTTGTCATACCAGTATGACCACGAGGAAACAGCGAAACTTTGCGAGTTTTTCGTAATTGTTCCACAAATACGTTAAGTTTCACTGAATGACCGCCATACATCTAACTTGGACAACATTAAGTAAGCTGTCAATGATATTCTCATATTTATAAAAAGTGTAATAAAAAAAAAGGTTTAAATATGGGTGGTTTGTTTACAAACATTCATTCTGTAAGTTGGCAGGAGTATAGTGGCTTCGAAGTTCACTATTATTTACATCAGTTTAGTTAGAATCAAGGGGATATAATATACGACTTAGGAAACTTGTGCTCTCCCACCTTTAAGTATCTAAACGTCTCAGAACTTCGTTTAGGTCGGGACTTAAGTTTCCGTAGTCTCGAAGTCAAGACATTGGCGTCTGGGTAACTTTTAACTTGTGTTAACTAACTCTCAATAAGGTTTGAATAGTGTATCCCCCTTACTAATAAACATTGTATAGCAGATATATAGTTTACACAATGGTTACTCTCTGTCAAACTATTTACCCCCTTACTAATAAATATTGTATAGCAGATGTTTAGTTACACAGTGTTTTGTCCCTTTCTTTTTAATGTCAAACTGAAATAGTTCGACAGAGAGTAACCATTGTGTAACTATACAACTGCTATACAATTTTTATTAGTAAGGGGGTATGTATAAATGCTATAGAGTATAATGCCGCAGATATTTTATGAGCAAGTTATTTTTGGTTTTTTATATCTAAAAAATAATGGGCGTACCTCTGCCCTTTTCTAATCAAGTATACAACGTGTTACAAAAGTACCCCTAATGCCGAATATGGTGGATAGGGACCATCAAACTGAACAACTTTTACTGTGGGACCAACTCTGAAATCGCGAAAAAAAATCAGCTGTTTCATACAAAAATTAAAATCGAAAATATCAAAATGTATGAAACAGCTGATTATTTTTTCGCGATTACAAAGTTGGTCCCTTAGTAAAAATTGTTCAGTTTGATGGTCCCTATACACCATATTCGGCATTAGGGGTACTTTTGTAACACGTTGTATAGGTATGTGCAATTTTTTACAAAGTTAGCAAACTAGCAAACATTTGGCCTAATTCTTAGAGTATGCAAAACGAAGCATCAAAGGCTGTAGCCCAAATTATATTTACTCACTCTCAAGGTCTTAAGTCCTAAGTCCACAAACGCCTTAGGAATGGTAAGGGTATCTTATATACGTATCTTAAATAATGAGCTTGGGAACAGTTTTGTTTCATATATACATTTTAACTTAAAATATGACACTTTTTTTTCTATAGCCCATCTACATACTTCACAATAAATAAATATATAATATGTATATAAGTTTTAAATATTCATAAAAATGACCACGCGTTATTGTTTTCGTGATAGGATCTGAGTAAGTAATCACTACCGTGGTGACAGGCAGGAAGATACGATGACGTCATCGAAATCCATTCTCAAGCTAGTTTCGTTCGGAAAGGACACATGAAGCCGGCGGATGCAAACATAATAGTGTCGATTTATTGTTAAATTAAGCTGATTTATTATTTACAATAACTTTGTAAATTCTTATCGTATCGAAATGAAATAAAAACAGTTGATTTTAGAATTACGGCTTCTATAATGGTATAGGGTGAAAATTAACTTTTTTGACATTTTACTCATGTCCATTGCGTATACATTGTGTTATTTGCCGAGGTTATTTATAGCTCTAAATATTTTAGTACCTTCTACGCATCTATCTTTAGATATAATAGGAGAAACTGACTGACTGCTATGTAACTTAAAATGTTGGACAAGTATTCCTTTTAAAATTTAGAAGAGCACTGAGAAAAGATTTTTTAAAATTCACACTTCTTTTTTAAATTTTGCCCTAAGTAGAATTATTTTTTGAGGCGAGCACTGAGAATAACAATGAAATCTGTGCGGGCTTGAATCACGGGCGGTTGACATTTGTATTTTTTTATCCGAGCGAGTGCGAAACGCGAGCGAAGCGTCTCTGGGTCAGCTTGGGCAAAAATGCTTTCTATGTCGTTCCAGTGTCCGTTTGTTCTCATCTACAGGTCGCATTTTTCAACCGATTCTCGTGAAATTATTCAGCAGCGGATGAAAAATTTCACTTTTCGAGCAGGATCGATAATTCCCGTCCGAGAACATGATCTGGTGCGAGTCGTATTTTTTCTAGTATATTATTTAGTATTGCATAAAAATAGCATTGTGAATGCTAAAATCTAAAAATTTAAATTCGATAATTAAATATAATTTTATGGTCGATACAGTTTTTGGAATTTTTTTAAACTGGCGACGATATGTAAAAAAAACACATTTCAGCCGATTTTAACAATGTTCAAAAATAACTCAAACCTTTTTTGTTGGCGGTGCAAAGCAAATTTTATTTTTTTATTTTAAGAAGAAGAATCAATCAAAAAAATTCTGGAAAATATTCGAAATTTGAAAATAATAAGGTTGTGACAGAACTTATGGCTGCGTATATTATTTTAGTTCACGGAGCCACGGATACGATCTAAAAGATACGTGACTTCTTAGTCTTACAATCTTCGATCAAAAGCTTACGACAGACAGCGATACACATTGCATGGTATGGAGGAATACATACAACCACTATATGATAAGTATAAAAATATATAATAACATGAAATTTCGAAGGGATTTTAAGGAAAAAATACAGACCGAGTTGTCATCTGTTGAGATAGGTATATAAGTCCCTATGATGAGGATACCATAATCACTATAAATGTGGACCCTGGATTCCACGTAATCGCAATTTGAAATCGATTTTCAACATCGTATCTGTATTCAAGCGGCTTTGAAGGCCGTCCATCAAAATGTTTTAGAATATTGTTGTTGTTCGTAAATAGAATTTCAGGCAGATTAATCAATCTGTCTGAACAATAGAATTGAGCGTTTCAACATCAACCATATTTTTAACGTATGATATTTATTATGTTAGAAAATCGCATGTCAACACGTGCATAAAATCGCATAATCTGGACATGGGCTTATGCGCGTTTCCCAATGGCAGGTTGATACAAGCTGCGAATGTGTGCGTGAACTTAGGGTAAACTTTTGACATCTGTTGAGCTCTATGTTAGTTTAGATTAACTCTGTGCTCGTACAACTGACAACTCGCGCGCGCGACACGGCCCGAGAATGAACTTCTAATCTTACTCCCGATTGTGGGGGGAGGTGCGGTATCTCGGATCGGCGGGAGGCAGAGTGTGGCCGTTCTGTACGTCAGTACTATTCTAATTCTGTAAAGAAACCAAATGTGAAAAATGTATATTTTTTTTAAAATTTTGAGATTTAAGCATTCACAATGCTATTTTATATAATACCAAATAATATACTAGAAAAAATACGACTCGCACCAGATCATGTTCTCGGACGGGAATCGAACCCGCGACCTTTGGATATCCGGTCCAATGCTCTGACCGCTGAGCTACCGAGTCACTAGTGGGAACGTCGAATTTCTCCTAGTATATCAACTCTTACGCTGCAAGCCAGCGCCATCTCACCATTGTACAAGGAATTACCTCGACATCAACTGAATACCTTTCCAGATATTTTTAAACAATTGATTAAGATGAGAAAGCCATATAACTTTTTAAATTTTGAGATTTAAGCATTCACAATGCTATTTTAATGTATATTTACGAAAATTCGCTTCCAACATTCAAAAATTAATGGAAATTTAGCTAACAACAAAATTACAGGTCTACTAAGTGATAAGAGTTTAGTAACCGAAATTAATGAAATTGGAGTACTAGGTATTCCTTATTTAAAGTTTGCTCAGACAGAAATAATTATGGTTTGATAAAAAATGTTAATAAAAATATTTTCATAAAGTATTATAAAAATGCACTGTTTACACACGTGCGATAATAATATAGATAGTGTTAGCAGAGTTACCGCCATTACATCCAATTTCATTTTATCAGTACATCGCGATAAAATCTAATGGAAGTTTGATTGTTAAATTACGTTTATTGATATTGGGCTTTTATAAATTACTTCCACTGACGAGTAAGGTCCTTTACCCAGATCCGGGTACATACGGACTAGTGACTACTGCACTCGGCTTACAGAAGTACTTTTTACCCGACTGTAAGGAAAAGGTAATGTTTTTCGCGCGTTTCTTGTATGTATGTTTGTATGTATGTAATATTCTTTATTACCTCATATCTATAAAACGATTGAACGGATTTATATTACTTATATATCGTTAGATTTGCCTCGACAGCCCAAGTGTTCTTAGGTAAGTGATGTTAAACAAAACCAACATGGCGGCTCTGTAGTGCTATTATTTGAAGAGTGAACAATTTTTTTTTTAGAATACTGCCATATGGGTATCAAATTAATGGACTTATCATAAGGATTTTAAAAAGGTTTGTAATAATGTAATAACTAAAAAGACATTAATGAAATAAATAAATTAAAAAATTAAAAAACTCGCCTTCACCAAAAGACAAGGCAACTGAAAAGATGGAAACAAGATCAAATACTAACGGCATGAATAACATGCAGTCAGAGGCATAGAATTTAATGATAAGTCAAATCATTCATAATGTCACTTTATACATGCCTCCGACTGCATGTTATTATGTTGCCTTTAATATTTGATCTTGTTTCCATCTTTTCAGTTGACTTGTCCCTAGATGCAAGCGGGTTTTTTTATTTTTTAAATTTTTATCACACGTTTTATTAATATGAACATGTCATTTAACAAGGGCGCCGCAGAATGACTCCCAGGGGAGGGGTGGCTATTTCAGATTTCAGAATAAGCAAGCAGGGTTTTCATTGAAGTAGCTCTAGGCACAGATAATATAATACTATTCTAGTCTCTAGGTAATTTTGATCCCAAGATTCCCAAGGGGTGCCAGTGCACCACCTGGCATCCCCTGCTGGCGTCCATGGTCATTAATAGCTTAAGTAAGTACCTACTTAAGAGAGCGTAGTCTGCACACTAGCTCCGCCATTGGGAAAAAATCATAGTGCTTAAATAAATACGAAATTGTGAATTATCTCTCTGTAGTGACAGGCTAGAAAATATTGTTTAAGCGATAAAAAGTACAAAGCTTCTTAGGAGTGCACTACAGAGAGATAATTTACAATTTCTTCTTTATTTAAGCACTATGATTTTTTCCCAATGGCGGCGCTAGTGTGCAGACTATGCGCTCTTGAGGTTGTCAACATTTTATATTATTATATGCAATGACATTTTACTTGTTTTAATATATTATCATTGATTATTATGAAGTAAATTCATAGATACAGTAAAAATATGAAAACTACATAAAGTTTTGTTTACATATTTTGCTTATAGACTACAGCCAATTTTCTATAAACAAAATCTTCGGAGCATTAAACAAAATCTTTGGATCAATCAAAACAAAAGCCTATTATCTAAATCCACAATCATCAAAGAGTTTCTGACTTTATCTGTTATCTTAATTTAACAGGATTGAAATAGATTGTGTTACGCAACGCCACAGAAGCCTTTTAAAATGATAACTTTATCTGTCGCAGTCTCAGCGTTTTTGCTCACGTCGTCGTAACGTGGGATTCGCCGCAATCACGGCGGTGCTACGAGAGGACTTGAGAAAGATTGACATCAAATGAGTGGTCTTTCATTTCGTAGGGAACATATTTTTCAGTTTACAGGTTGAGATAGAAGAGATATAAAAACTCTTTCGTGAGATAAAAAATAAATAGGTAAGTGAAAAAGAAGAACCTAATACTAAACAAAAAGGATCTGCAGGATATTTTATATTACAATGCTCAATGTGTGCTTTTTATTAATATTATATGACGCATGATTTCTCTTGTCTTCATTTTAGTTCTTAAAATGTTCGCTTGATTGTGGATAATCTATTGCATCAATTATTGCTGTTAAAAAATACTGTTACATAGTAGATTATGCAACAAGGGCTTAAAGTAGTAGTAGGTTCAAGATCACCCAAGACAAATACACATTTAAGACCGCGATGCATACTCTACTTTTTATACTTTCTGCGAGGCAATTGAAACCAATGACTGTTATAAAAAGTACTTAAGTATTTATTTAAAGTTAGAATAATAAAATATGAAAAATTAAGAATATTTATCGAAAATTAAAAGAAATGATAGAAACATTAGACCAGTTGTGCAAAGACAAAGTTACATTCTTTGGTACATTTATCGAAGTTGAGTTAGAGTTTATAACATACAGCCACAGCCATGGGTTGCATTCCAAATTCAAATCACATTATTTACCATGGGAAAGAATGATATTCAGACAACATTATGAACCGGCTAGACCGTGGGGCTGTAATGACTTACTTTAGGAAAGGTTTGCATGACACATAATATGCCATTGACGATTAGGTAGTATAAAAAAAATATTGTATCTTCTTCATCACTTTATAGCTTCCGTTATATTTAGTGTACTAGCAAAAATAGCCAACGTACGTGCCTACTTATACTCATTTACTAGATTGTATTTTTCCACTTTAGTTATGCAAACAAAACGTTGATTTAAATTAGGTACAAAACTCTTCCACAAAGTGTATGATTAGATATTCTTTGCCATCTCTTGCGTTAGACTCTTCCACCATAACGTGTTTACCAGCTATTTCAGTTTATATTTTTCACACGATAACGATTTTTAATAAAGCTGTCTTTTATAGCTTATCCAGGACCTACCCGTAGCACGAACAGCTATCGAGAAAAAAAACGCGCGTAAAAGTACTTGATACGAGTAGCGTAATTATCCATGGAAAATTTCATTTCGCTTTCCGTCGGTAGATGGCACTGTACAAATTTCCTATGCATGTTTTACGCGCGTTATTTTATTCGATAGCTGTTCGTTTACTTGTACGTAAATGTTAAAATGCACTTTAGCTATGATATCTGTTATCTCGATCAGAACATAACATGAGTTATTTGAAATTTTGAGATTTAAGCATTCACAATGCTATTTTTATATAATACTAAATAATATACTAGAAAAAATAGGACTCGAACCAGATCATGTTCTCGGACGGGAATCGAACCCGCGACCTTTGGATATCCGGTCCAATGCGGTATTAAATAACATGAGTTTTTATAAAGTTTTGTGAGCTACTCTACTTTCACAATAATGTCCCAATTTGTTTAGAGTCTGGGTGTAAGGATTAGCCTTATTATTTTAGTAACATGAAACGAGCGAGATCCAGAGATCAAAGTAGGCCAGTAATCTGTTTTAAAATATACTCATATTATTATTTCATTTTCTACCATACTAATACTGATTAAGAACTTGACTAAGGCAAATAAACACGTTTTAAAATATTCGGATATAAAACAGCTTTGAGCCGTAAGTAAATAAAAATCGATCTGTATAATGTCATAATAATGTTGAGCGCAAGCTAGAGACGCGAGACTTCAGTAATAAATGTATCTGATAGAATCAGGCGTCACTTGGCGGAAGTCCCAAACCATTGTGAAAAGAGAAATATATGTAGCTTCTAAAATATATGAAGGATGCACCGCCCGCCCGCAAAAAAATGCACATGCACACCACAAAAATATCAGTGCACAATACCTGCATTTAGCATGACAGCGACACACCTTGCACCTTCGCCGATTAGACTACTCTACACCTGTTTCGCCCCAACCCGGAGCATCCTCAGGAGTTAGATCGTGCGTAAACCAACACCGAATGAGTAATTCGGTGAGACTCACTCTGTGTTGGTTTACACACGATCTAACTCCTGAGGATGCTCCGGTTTTTGTGTGGTACGTGCGTGTGCATTTTTTTGCGGGCGGGCGGGAAGTGCATTCTGCATATTTTTTTTTGCGGGAGTAAGCTACATATATTTCTCTTTTCACAATAAATGTATCAACTAAGAAATATGTTTTTACCCGACTGCAAGGAAAGGGTTATGTTTTCGTATTTTGTATGTATGTAAGTATGTATGTATGTTTTTATGTATTATTCTTTATTACCTCATATTATGTTTGAAACGGCTCGACGGTTTTCTATAATTAAGATATCGTTAGATTTGTTTTGACTGACCACGTGTTCTTACGTAAGTGACATTAAAAAAAACCAACATAGCAGCTGTACAGTTACTTGAAGGGATTTTTTTTTGTCGAATACTGTAATATGGGTATCAAATTAAAGGGCTTCTCATAATAATTTCAAAAAGGTATATTTTATTTGATTGTGTTGTTTTTCTATTAAAATAATTATGCTTGAGTATGTGATAAGAACACTGATCCTAAATACATGACAACTAAATGAAAATAAATAAATAAATAATAAATAATATACATTGCTCCGATTCCAAAGTAAGTAGCTAAAGCACTTGTTATTAAATTTAGATTTTTCGCATTTACAATGCTATTTTTATATTAAGATAAATAATATTAGAAAAAATCGACTCACCCGTAGCACCTCAGACGGGACTCGAACCCGCACCCTTGGGAATCCGGCCCAATGCACTGACCAATTATGCTACCGAGTCGCTAGTGGGAGCGGCGAAATTTTCTAGTACTTTTTGACTTCTTCGCTGCAAGCCAGCGCAATTTCATCAATGTGAGGAAATAACCCCACATTCGAAAGAAACATCTTTCCAGATGTTTTGACAATCGATAAAGATGAAACAGCTATATAATTATTAAATTAAGATTTTTCGCATTTACAATGCTATTTTTAAATTCAAGAAGAAGTCAAAAAGTACTAGAAAATTTCGCAGCTCCCACTAGCGACTCGGTAGCATAATTGGTCAGTGCATTGGGCCGGATTCCCAAGGGTGCGGGTTCGAGTCCCGTCTGAGGTGCTACGGGTGAGTCGATTTTTTCTAGTATTTTTTCTAATATTATTTATCTCAAGCACTTGTGTTAATCAAAGACAACGGTGGTATCACAAACACCCAGACCTGAACCAATATAGAAAAGTTCATTTTCTATATTTACCCAACCGGGGATCGAACCCGGGACCTCTAGAGATGGCGACAACTTTAAAACCGGTGTGCAAAGCCACTCGACCACGGAGGTTATCATCAAAAGATAACTCTTGCAGGAGCTTTAAATACATATTTATTAAATAACTAAAAAATAAACCAAAATCGGTCATCCGTTTGGGAGCTAGGATACCACCGACAGATACACAGACACGTTAAACAAACACCCCTCTTTTTACGTCGGGGGTTAAAAATTGATGCAGAACAAACCTATGCACTGGGATTTTTGGTTCGCTATATTAAATATTCTGTCACCGCCATTAAGTGATGGCAAAACCCTTTTCTTCTCAGAAATGCGGATAATCAAACATGTGAAAAATTATATTTTGCCAGGATCGGCATGATGAGGACTTGACCCATAACGTAGCCAGTTCCGAGCGAATGATGGGCCTTACAATTTTATATAGGCTGGCCCCAGATGGTTTCATTTCTTCGCTTTGCTGTTTTAGTTGAATAGGGGCTACTAGCTAACGCATCGAACTCCGGAAAGTCTGCCGGGATTCAAATTAAAACAGATAAATCGAGCCCCAATCGGCCCAAAATGGCGAAATCTAATTTATGATGTCACACGAACATCGATATCTTCTAAATAACTACAATACGAAACTTCTTACTTCGATTTATCTATTTTAAGTTGAAACCCGGCAGGTTTTCCGAAGTTCGATGCGTCAGCCGGTACGGCCCCCTGTTCTACTAGAACAGCAAAGCAAAGAAATGAAACCCGTAGGTCTGGGGCCAGCCTTAAAGAAGGCGACAACTCGACCGCGGACGAAACAATTTGCGGGCGATTCATCGCCTGAGTCGACTGCTATAGCGGCATCTCAGTACACTGCTATAGCGGCATCTCAGTACACTGCTATAGCGGCATCTCAGTACACTGCTATAGCGGCATCTCAGTACACTGCTATAGCGGCATCTCAGTACACTGCTATAGCGGCATCTCAGTACACTGCTATAGCGGCATCTCAGTACACTGCTATAGCGGCATCTCAGTACACTGCTATAGCGGCATCTCAGTACACTGCTATAGCGGCATCTCAGTACACTGCTATAGCGGCATCTCAGTACACTGCTCGCCAGGTGAAGCGATTTTATTCCCAAATGGTGTGGTTCTTTTCCCTTAAGATTGGTAAGGGTATTTCCCATAGTTCAAAAGATTTGAGTTTAGTGCAAACCGCTCCGCTTGTAACTTGTACCACTCCGTTAGTATTCAGCGGAGTACGATAATGTGAATTATTTATGCTTTAGTGGGCGCTCGCGCATTACCGCGGGCCCCGCTTACAGGCCGCTCCGAAATAACTACAGGACACATAAATATGTATTAACTACGGAATTTGTTACAGAATGTCATACACTGGAAACACTAATGCGCTGTGTGAATATGAAACAATGTTTATGTAAACATGTAAACTGACTGATTGACATGACAGACTGACATAACAACGCACAGTCTATTTTACACTTGGATTACTTTTTATATAAGTAGGTACCTAATGTAGGCTAGCACTACGAAAATATTTTTTTTAAAACTCTTACGGGAACACCGCGCGCACAAAGTCGCGGGCGGTCGCTAGTTTTTATGTATTTTAATTAAATCAAGTATCATTCTTTACGGAGAAATGTTTTTAAACCAATTTATACAAAACCGCATAAGTAAATAGCGTAAATAAAATTGGTATGTATCTATGAAAAGTAAGTATGTAGGTGGTTATTTTAATTTTACGTTTTAGTTTACCAATAATAAATTAAATTGAAAGTAACTATTTCCATTACTACAGGATACAACGGCTTTTATTTGAATAAAAATTTTTTTTTTTTACATTTCCTGTTATTTTTGAACGAAATATCAGTAACACTGAAAATACTGAATTCCTATGGATATTGTACCTATTTTAAAAATTATTTGTTTTGCTTTCCATTTTCCAACGATAATTTTCTATTCCAGTGATTTTTGATACAACATTAATCAGAGCATTTCAATAGCAGAATGTCGAAGTCAAAACATCATTACTTAAAGTTCTTTTGTTGCTAATTAAATAAACTTTCTACCTGCCAAAATTATACCGGCAGAAAAATACGATCTAATCGTAAATTATTTTAACGGCAACGTTTTCCCGAAATACGATGTTATCGCACTCTATAAATGTTTTATCTTATACTCCATTAATTTTATCTGGCACTGTTTATTTATTCTAATGGAACTATTTATAACGCTAGGGGACAAATAAGATGTATGTTATACATATTATACTGATCCCTATACTTATAGAGTTCGGTAAGCTATTGCAGGTAATCTTTTTAACCGAAAAAAAGGAGGAGGTTCTATGTTCGTCTGTTTATTTCTTTTTTTTTCTTTTTTATTTATTGACGATATGAATTTGATTTTGTGTAAGTGATATTTAAAAACTATTGTGTTGTGGTAGAGGAACTCAATGGCGCAGTGGTGTAGCGCCTGGCCCGACGATTGCGGAGGTAAATCAACTTTCCGCAAGGATCAGTCATAGGATGGGTGACCAAACATTTATTATCTCGAGCTCCTCCGTGCTTCGGAAGGCACGTTAAGCCGTTAGTCCCGGCTGTATTTGCAGTCGTTAACACCCACTAATCCGCATTGGGCCCGCGTGTTGTGGCCCATCTTCCTTATCCACCCACAGGGAAGGCCTGTGCCCCAGCAGTGGGGACAATATAATAATTGTTGTTTCGAATTTATTGTTTATTTTTATAAACTTATGTTTACCGGATGTTAATATAATAGTATTCTGAAACTTGAACTTAACAATATTCCAAAAATTTGAACAAAAATATAAGAAATTGAATTACTTATTACTTACACCAAACAACTAAATAAACTGCTGAAGCGGAAAATTATTTAATAATAAAATCGATTCGTCTTAAAAACTGAAACACTTTAGACGAAAACAGTCCAATCACCGCACACATTACCTTACAATTTACTGCAAAATAATTATTCTTAGGATGAAATTTACGACAACGCAACTCCCAAAAGTGAGAGTGACTTTATTATTCAAAACCTTTTGAATTTTATATCTGCTTATGTGAAGCACCTGGCTTACACCAAGTTAACTCAAAGGTCGGCTTGAACTTTCCAAAATTAATCTGAAGTTGGCTTACAAACGCGAACAAAACAGGAGTGAGGCAACGTTTGTACTAACGAGAATTAGGATTGGGTGGGTGTTTTGCAGGTCAAAATTGTAAGCAAGAGTATGTGAGGTTGTGTTTGTAATTAAAGTTCTTGACGTTCAAAATACGAATTATACGTAATTACATCAAGAACTTTAATGGAACGATATGGAACTACGGTTCCATATCGTTACAAAAGCCATCGGTCATTTATGTATGAAGACTGGCATACCTACCTGTCCGCCATTTTGAAAAGAGTCGGTTTTGGAGGCCACTTTTAGCACTTTCGCGAACTACTACTACAACGAACAAAATTTTACTGGGGTTATTGTTTGTAAATAAACTATAGAACCTTAGCTTCAATCTGTACATGCGAATTTTCTATACATTATGTACTTAGCGAGCAATAAATTTAATTAAAATGAGGGCGCCACTTGCGGTGTATAGGAGCCTTTATATTCCCTCGTATCTGACGTCAAATGCTGAATAACATAATACCCAGACCGAAAAGGCAACGCAATGGTTATTTTTTAAATATTGTAAATAATTTCAATAAAAAAAATAAACGTGGAAACAAGGAGGTCTTTTTCTAATATTTTTAGAAGGTATCATTACATTCTCTCGCAGTCATTTCTAGAAGTAGATAGCAAAACTGCTTAAAGTGGTCATTTTTGTGTCAAAAGATACATTTGCTTTTTAATTCGAGTTTTTCCGGTCGGATACCCCGTATCTGATACCCTGGGGGATCGGTTTTATTTTATAATATTTTCTATTCCGGTATGATCCACCGTGTGTTGAATGACAAGTTTATAGTGGGTCAGACAGGTATTTAAACCTAATAATAACCAGCAGGGGATTAGATCAGGGGATCCGACCGGAATAACTCTTTATTTCTATGAATGACTACGAGGCAAAGTAATGATACCCTCAAAAATTCCACATAAAGTTTTATTAAAATGCTTTTCTAATTATAACTTATTAAATAAAAACCTCTGAGGACGCTATACACTGTACAAGTGTACAGGCACCGCCATTTGGGTACGATTTAGAATTTGCTGACAATTTTGTTATTGTAAAGCTCAATGGTTCTACGAGTACTTCAGATGGGGTAACACGTTTTTCCTCGTTCGTTTTTTCCCCGAAATAAAAATAAACAATCAAATCTTCGCATTTATTTTATACTAGCTTTGGTACCCGGCTTCAATCAAGGAGTTGGCATGAGATTGTGTGGCAATTGGAATAAAAATATAAGAGGGTTTTTTTATTGAAAACACAGTGTAACGGAAGTGGGTAGACCTCACCTCACTTACATTTTTTCCTCTTCACTTACTTCTACATCTTCCTTCTTCCTTCCTTCCACTAATTCTTCATTTCCCTTCATTATCTTTGATTGGACTGACTACTTCGAATCTGTGTTTCGTTGCTGCTTATATACTCATTAGAACCTAGTAGTCACTTGAATTTCGATAGTCATTTCGCCATTAGAGGAGAACAAACGGACATCCGGACACCGGAAGGACATACAAAAGCATTTTCGCCCAAGCTGACCCGAAGACACTTCGCTCGCGTTTCGCACTCGCTTGGTCAATAATACGATAATTTATTCAGTTAATAAGATAAACATTTTTAATATCTCAAAAAGCTGATTTGCTTGCTGAATTATGTTTAAACCTGTACTAGAACTTAAGACGGCTTTCTTTTTTAATTTTAAAAAGATCCACCCGTTAATCCGCATTGGGCCCACGTGGTGGATCATGGCCCATCCTCCTTTTCCACCTATACAGAAGACCTGTGCCCCAGCAGTGGGGACTATAAAAATGGCTTATGGTCACTTATCAACTATCTAAAACTTATCAGTACCAGACAATGTAAATGCCTGTTTTTTTTGGAATTCCCCAAGTCTTTTCAAGTTAATAAACAATCTGTAATTGGCACATTTTACTAAAGTGATAAGCGAAAGAGGGAATTATTCAATTATTCCGTCTTTATGATGTTGAACTTCCATTTTGATTGATTTCGGGATATAAAACCATGGACTTAGCCGGGCTCAAATTGGGCTTTTGTTTCGTTTCGCCCTATTTGCATAAGACAGTTCACGGAATTGTTTACTTTGGCTTACCTTAGGGTAAGCGGAATAATAAATGAACTATTTAAATATGTTATATGGGTACACTTACATAATTGTTTATTTATTAAAGTAGATAATACGTTGAAATTGAAACTGTTTTGATGAAAATACTGAGTACTTAATGGAATAAACATATTTATCGTTACTTATCTAAGTACTTAGATTATTTTATAGACTTTGTAATTTTAACAGATATTTTTAAAACGTTTTTTACGGTTTGAAATTTTGAGATTTAAGCATTCAAAATGCTATTTTTATATAATAATATACTAGAAAAAATATGATCTGGTGCGAGTCCTATTTTTTCTAGTATATTATTTAGTATTACATTTTTTACTGACGTTCAATCTTCAGTTACACACCACTTACAAAAAAAATAATTAAAGAGATGTGATAGAAACGTATGTACACACGACAGCACAGTAAGTTAAGCAGTAGAACTGCGAAAACCGCTTTTATTACGAGGCATAAAGGCTCAAGGTCAAATGTATTGTCTGATGTGCTGTCGTCTGTATCATATTTATTCAATGTAAAACTATTACCATTTCCTATCCACCATTATTCAATTTATTACCGTACTACCGTTGAAAAGATAATATTCCACATTTTTGCTAAAAATAAAATTTTCATCCGCGTTTAAAATAATGTATAGAATTTACGACAACATAAATTCTTATTTGTCATTCCACGTTGCGCTGCCAGTAATTCCGGGACTTACGGTAACTGAATGGGAATTCGGACAAAATATTCATACCGAGACAATAAAAATAAATAAATGATTGGAGACTGACCCGTTTCCCGTTTGGGCTTCCGTTGCTAATCGGATCAGTGGCCGCTCATCATTTTGTCAAGGCAATCTGGGTGAGATTTGAGCCTAATACCTTTTTAGGTAAGATTTGACCTTGCATATATTTCTGGTACTTAAGTAACAATAATAATAATAATATTTAATGTTCCGTTTCTTGGAAAGTAATAAATGCAAGTATTTTCAGACACAATAATATATCTGAAACAACATGCTGCCGTATATGTTATTAAATTGAAAGAGAAACAAATGGAATTAAAAACCAGCTCCTTTTAAACGTGGGCTGTGGTCATCATTAGCCGGTATTATACGCGAACGCGAACGTACATACAAGAAGGTAGTTGTTGTTATGTTAAACTTGTCAAAACATTGACATTAACAACGAAGCGTAGCTTTCGTAAGGATAGCGACAGGCCATCCGGCCTGCGCTCTTTAACTTCCTGGGCACGCAAAGGTGCGAACGGCGAATTATCGTTTCATTACACGGCAATTCGCGGCATCACACGAATACGCTCGCCGCGCCGACATTTACTTCTTCGCGTGGCCATAAGGCTCGGTGTCGTGGTGTACCAGCGCAGAACGTAAGGTATGGCGACGGCGCGCGGCGCTGGTAAAGATTGCAACACCTGACACTCACAGACAACAAAACTAAATCTCAGGACTGACCTCAACGCATTGTGATGTGCCAGCGCACTCAGCGTATGGTGTGGTGATTGCGCTGGTAAGGACGCCGGCAGCGGCGGCCGGCCTGCTCCCTGCAGCACTCGGATGCCCATCCGAACGATGTTGCGTCTGGACACCTTCTCGTCCGCCCGGTCCGCTAGAAGCAAGCTGCAAGCTATTACATCAAAGAAGACAGTTGATTCTTCTGGAATTGAAATACCACCGCCTTACTGAAGTCTGTAATAAAACTATTTCACAAACTCTTGTGGAAAACCATTAATAGTGCAACTAATCGTAAACCTCAAATATCACAAAATACTGAGCTACTGACTGCTGAATCCCCTCCCCTTGATTCAATAAATAAAATAAATAGTTATTCCTTATGTATATATTTAAATATAAAAAAATATACGCTTGTATGAAAATTTATTTTTCAGGTCAGATTAAGATTAGTTACCTACAGTTAAAAAATCACCGAACAAACAATACGCAACCGCAACTCTAATCTCTGTCACCTCATCTGAATAATTAATCATTATTTTGCACCTGCGGGCTCCTTGCTGACGTCACGAAAAACCTTGATGTCACGGAAATGTCAGCCCGTGTCTGCGATTGTTTTTATGGAACAAAATACGGCACAATATTCCTTTTTTTAAGCCTCAAAAAGTTTTCATATCGTGATTTGTTTTTGAAAAAGCTGATATTCAATACAGTGTTCGTGGAAAAAGTTATTTGCATTGAAAATTTTATCAATCACGGATTGTGAAGCAGGGTTTAAGATAAATAAATATATTTGAGATCATACAGAATAAAATAGATTCCTTCTGGAGAGGTATCAATGTTAATAATAATAAATTTGACAACATCACATACATTGCTCCGATTCCAAAGTAAGTAGCTAAAGCACTTGTGTTATGGAAATCAGGGACAACGGTGGTATCACAAACACCCAGACCTGAGCCAATATAAAAAAGTTCGTTTTTCTAAATTGACCCAACCGGGGATCGAACCCGGGACCTCAGAGATGGCGACATCTTGAAAACCGGTGTACAAAGCCACTCGACCACGGAGGTCGTCAAAATGTTATTATTACAATTTGGTTTGCAAGTTGCAAAGCAAATTCTGTACATCGTCTTAAATTGAAGGTTATTCACCCTTTCTCAAATATAGCTATTCCATCGGTAATCTCTAAGGAAGTCGATATTCTCTTATATTTGGACCCCTACGGACCCCGTACAATCCAGGCTTATATTACACAAATAACTGTCACTCTGATATTGTTGTTTACTTTTGTGACTATCTTTATGATATTTCTTCCATATCCAAAATGGTGCGTGCCTCTTATAGTCTTTATTTGTTTTGTTTATCTGATATCGGTTGTAGGTTTATTCGATTTTTATCTTTTCTGTCTTCTGTATTTTAACACAAGTACATAAGGTTTAAGATAAATAATATTAGAAAAAATACTAGAAAAAATCGACTCACCCGTAGCATCTCAGACGGGACTCGAACCCGCACCCTTGGGATTCCGGCCCAATGCACTGACCAATTATGCTACCGAGTCGCTAGTGGGAGCGGCGAAATTTTTTCTAGTATTTTTTCCAATATTATTTATCTTAATATAAAAATAGCATTGTGAATGCGAAAAATCTAAGTTTAAAAAAGTTACATAAGGTTTAATTTAAAAAAATAGAACAAAATCTGTATGAATTGATCAGGTAGATTCACATCTGAAAATCAAAACTATTTATTTTAATTTACCTGTGAAACTCTTTTGTCAAATTTTTTCTAGTTGCTAGGTTTACTCGCTTCGAACTTATCGTCGGTAGTAGCATAGATGCCTAATTCTCCCCCTTCCCAGTATACTTATAAAACTATAAAACTTTGTAAATTGTTTGTTTGGTTCTATCACACTTTGGGACAAACTATCTATGACAAACGCTTATGAAATAAGAAAAGTCCGCTACACCTAATAATATTCTATGGGTTAGTGAATTGATTGACAATGAATATATTTTGTTGAGCATTGAACTAACACAACGGTTACAAATTCAATTATATTAGTTTAGGAATTTCTAAGTCACACAAAGAGATAATCCGAAACTAATTACCGATTCACCGCATTTCGTGAACACTAGAACCCAAATTGGCTCTGGCAACGAATGCATTTGAATAATTTTACATTTAGTAACAAACACACCGCGGTGAAAACTAATTAGTATTCTAATTACTAATGCTTACAGTCCTAATTTGAATATTTCTAGCAAAGAAAGATAAATCCTTGCATGTACTACGCGAGAGAGCTAAACATAAAATTAAAATTTGCTCATAACTTTTGAAGATTCAAACCATCTTCATAACTTACCTTGATGCTGAGATGAAAAATTTTAGTTTAATTCCTTTGGTAAACATTTTTTTTCTGTTTTTATTTGTACCTACCTTATGGAAGACCAAAGTGACAAAAAAAATAAGTGATACTAGTTATGGATATCATTTTTAGGTCTTAACTACATTTCTTTGCCGAAGTGAGCAGGAAGGTGTATGCAGCTGCTGGTTTCTTGCGTAAGTGGAAAACATACCCCCTACGAAGACCAAGGTTGAACTTTCGCAGACGCTCTTTCTCTCGATTCTGGACTATGCAGATGTTACTCTTATTGACCTCACTCAAGAGCTATTTAGCAAACTGCAGCGTCTACTGAACTTATGCATCAGGTTTATTATATGGATTGCGCAAATTCGATCATGTGTCGCATTATAGGAAAGACCTAGGTTTGCCTGGTTCATCAGGTTGCTGCTTTTCAAAATCCTTTACGACCCTAGATCTCCTTCCTATCTTGAAGAGCATGTCCAGCCTCGTGGCGTGGATCATAACCTCCTATTTTATGCTTTACGCTACATCTGACATTAGGGTAAACTTTACTATACATTTCATACGCCGACGTCGGTGTTTTTAAAAGACAACACCTCTGGTAAGGATTGTGACGCTGACGCTTTTAGCGACCGACGGCGTAAATAGGAGACCACAGGTTAGTTCCACTATGTCTATCGGTCAAGAGATGGACCCTAAAACTGCAATATTCTACACCGCAGTGTATTTATTTATATTATGATAATACGGAACTCTCGGTGAGTCCGCCTCGCTCTTGACTGGTTTTTTTGTATGCAGTTGGCACTGTTCTTTAAATCTCTTTTAAGGTATCCTTTGAATCAAAGGTTGTCTGGAAGAGATCGCTTCCAGCGATAAGATCACCTTTTGCCCATCATAGATTTGAGTTTTAATTTGTAATTGTATGCTTTGCAATTTGTGTGTGCAGTAAAGTGTTTATCTATCTAATTTCGCCAATTGTTATTTTTTGCAATCCCCTTCTCTATTAAGATTATTATTCATTAATTATTTCATTAATATAGACTTACCAATAAACGCTCGCACGTCATACGACGTTCCTATTGGTGCGCCGTGGTACTGTTTCGCTGGCACTAGTTGCACGCTAGGTGGCGCTAGTGGCGTCAGTTCTAAGTGGAACGGGAACGCGTACGAACCCAACCTCTTCACTAAGGCATCCTGAGGAATGGTTTCATCATATTAGGAAAAATAACGAATTTCGATTTGTTACGTCTAATTATAAGAGTCAATTTCCAATAACAATTAATTTAACAAATATTATTAAAAGACATAAGTGATAAAGTAGTGGTTTAGTGAGCTGTAGACCTCGCGTTTGTGCGTTATAAAGTATATAAGCTCAAATTGCATGTTGTTTAAAAATTTATCTAATAGATGTCGTGAGGAGCAATAGTGTTTGGTAGGTATTATTTTAATATTCTATTCGAGGCTAGATGGCGCTGCTAACTTTGAACATATCTATTTCGAAATGGGTGAATATTTTTTTCGAAAAATTTCGAAAAACTGTCTCGAGAAAAAAATCAATTTAAGTATCGAACGTGCTCACAAAACACGAGAATCGAGAAATGCGTCTATAGGGGAGAACAAACGGACAGCCGGACAGACACACAAAAGCATTTTTGCCCCAAGCTGAAGCATAGACGCTTCGCTCTCGCTCGCTCAACATTTGGATTGAAGTAAAGGTATCCAGGGCCGGATTTAAGGGAGGGCAACCGGGGCAACTGCCCGGGGCCTCCACAAGAAAGGGGCCGCCACAAGAAAGGGGTCTTCACATGAATTGTATTTATTAAAAAAAGAATCTTACACAACGAAAGAGTACCTTTCTAATTTTAAGATTTGAAAACATACCAAGTAATTTTGATTTTAATATTATTTAGTGCCATACGACTAAATAAATCAACGATTGAAATACTTTGCAAGAAAAATATTATATAACCTATTTGAAAAATAATTAGGGGCCTCAACTCCCTTATTGTCCCGGGGCCTCCACACCTCTAAATTCGGCCCTGAAGGTATCATAGTTTAATTAGAAACCATTAACCATGAATTCGTTGTAAGTTGTAGGTTTAGGTATAGCTAATTAACAAAAAAGCTTCTTAATTAAGATAATTAACAAAGAAGTTCTCATTTCATTCTCACTCTAGAAATAGCTTTGATTACAGCTTGGCAGCTTTGATTTGCATTTTATAAGTTTTTATTTTAGTATGTTCTCCACCTTTATAATTGTGTCGAGTGTTTTCATAATTAAACAGGCCCTTACCTATGAAATTGAGGTTTTGTATGGAGAATTTTTAACGAATTGCATTTTCCTATACTAGCATTTTCATAAATTATTTAACAACCGTGAACGTTATTGTTACAAAACGCTTATGTACAAATGTTTGAACATTAAGATAACTTAGGAAACATAACTTAACAAAAAGGAGTCACTTTCAAGGTATTTTTTTAATGCTAACAAAACAAAATAAATAGACTTTAATGATGCTGATAGTTGAAGGATATGGTCATAATTTGATGACCATCCAGCAACTGATAATTTTAATTCACATAATTTATGAGGTTCTCTGTGTGTGAGAAAAAATACCAATTTCATAGGTAAGGGCCCAATATTTAAAGTACCTGTAAAGGCGTATTTGGTTCTCGGTCGTGGTTACAGTGCAGAGGGTACACTTGCGCCAGGCTCATTATAGCTTCGTTGCAGAACTTCAAGCCCATCACTTCTTCATCTTCTCTACCGTATCTGAAAATAAGAAAACATTTTATAACTATTCAAAATTACTTATCCTTTTTTTACTGCATAACGGACATAAGTTGGTTCGAAAATGAAAATTTTACTGCACTATACCAAATAATATACTAGAAAAAATACGACTCGCACCAGATCATGTTCTCGGACGGGAATCGCTCACGACGGGAGTCACTGTAGTGACTCGGTAGCTTAGCGGTCAGAGCATTGGACCGGATATCCAAAGGTCGCGGGTTCGATTCCCGTCCGAGAACATGATCTGGTGCGAGTCGTATTTTTTCTAGTATATTATTTGGTATTATATAAAATTGCATTGTGAATGCTTAAATCTCAAAATTTAAAAATTTTACTGTACTATTTTTTTTAAACCCGTTAAACGTTTTTCCCGACATTTTCCGAGTGGTTTGCTGGCTCTGGCCTGGAAATCTTTTTAGCGTTATGCATACACAATTTATGAAAAAGTTTAATGCGAATCTAACTAGATAATGATGTTGAATATCCCAACATTGATCAATGGGTCTATTCCCGTTGTCCCCATAGTTTGTCTCCCACTGGTGGATATCGGGAAATAAAGTATGGGCGGTTTATTCCCGTTGACCATCACTGGGCGATATCAGGAAGAAAAGTATGAAAAAAATATTTTTCCCGATATCCCCAGTGGTGGGCAAGAGAGGGGGACAGCGGGTAAAGGCCGATCAATACTACCAAAAGCTGAAAAATACCAATTCACTTATTACATTACGTTTCACTTGAACCCTGATTATAATAGCATGTTGAAATAAAAAAACAAAATAATAAGTTACATAAATAAGTGCAAATCATAATAATAGCTCTCCAATAAATATTAGGTTTGTAACTCAATTTTCTCAAGTGTTTAAGTAACGCTATAATAAAAATAACGACTTTGTAATAATATAATATAAAATAAACGTAACTCCATAAATTGGGATATCAAAGGAACGTTTAAAAAAGGTTTTAATAAACATAAAACAATGTTTTATTTTCATCATGAAATATGTAGGAGATTTTGTTGGAAGGTAAATAAACAAAAATACACAAATGAAACGAAATATTCTGTTGAAATGACGCAACGAAGCGGAGGCGAACCCGAATATAATATTTAAGGCTTTAATTAAAAATAATATTTGTTATTGAAATGTGAACGAGCAATGAGCAAACAAAGTCCGTAGCCCAATTGATGAAGCGAAATGGTTTTGATAATAATTATGTCAAGTGCCTAACAAGCAATGAAATTTACTGTTGTGTACTATGTCACATTATCTACATTATCAAATTGTTGTATAATACATCACACTGACAGATAGTTCTCGGAGTATGTAATGAGTGCTCCACACTCCCGCACGGATCACGCACGAAGTCGCGAAACATTGGTGTTTTTTAAAAACAAATATGAATTTTTAAAAACAAATGACAACTAAATTAAATTTCATGATTAGGTTACTAAAGAGTTCTGAATTCGAAATTTAAACTTTTCCATTTGATTTATTACTAACTAGCCAGTTCTAAAAACTTTCAGTGTCACCATTGTACTCTACACTCATGTTTCGCGGGTGTACGTACTCTACACTCTTGTTTCCCGGAGTATAGAGCGCCCATAACTATTAGTCGAACGACGATATGCGATAAACGTTTGCGCGAAAGATTGATTGGGCGATTCACGTACGCGCGAAAGATCGAATCTGCGACGACTTTAATTAAAAGTAGAGTTTTTAGGGTATTATAACAGGGGTTAAAATAAATCTTACTTCAAAAAGTTCTTGTGTATAGTGCTCATGAAATTCGAGAAAATAAAATTGTAATTATTAAAAATGTAATTTTAAATTGGTTTGTGTGGCCATGTGAAATGAACATTGCGGGAAGTAGGAAGTGTGCGGGAAGTCTATTGAAATTAATTTCCGCACTGTTCACCCGACTGACACGTAAATGTGAAAACTCTAGTAAATTTCAGAGCATAAGTGAGAAACATATATTGTTTTTATTATTATCAATTAAAACTAAAAGAAAAAATACATGATGCTGGAAATTAAATCCCCTATCTTTAGTTACGGATTTGGTAGCGAATGATAAAGTATTTTGAGTAGGATAGAAGTCAGTGCAGCTAAACATTTACCTGTCAAATTCAAACAGCATCTTCTAAAGTTGTTTATTTGATTCTGACTATTCGAAATTCTAGATTACAAAGTTAGTTTACGACAAACATCGACTTTTTCTTTACGAGACAATAGCTATTTATTTGACGTAGTAAGGCTAGGCATTTAAACGCTATTTAGCAAACGCTATTTTTATTTTAAAGCAAATTTTCCGATTAAAAGTGACTCATTGGAATCCTTTCTTCAAAAATGTGGTTTTCACCGCGCAATGCAGAGTTTAGATTACAGAAAAGTTATTTTGTACTGCTGACTACACATTTGTAATGCACACCCTACCACGTTGCAGTGAAATTAGGCCTGTATGCCTTTCAGTATATTATGTAAGTATATATTCATTAATCTCATAGTCGGTTTCAAATCCTTTACAGTTTACCTTACAATGATCAGAGCCGTCCACTCAATAATTCACACCACAGTTATTGATTAATGCAGCACTCTGTACAATTCGGCCAATAGACGTTATGTCAATACGGACCTTTATCGAATGAACAGATTAGTTTGAGCTTTGCTTCATCCGCTTTATGTGAAAAACTTGCACATACTTTTTTAATTTAAGTTATCCAAGTTTTTAGGTTAAGGAATAAATGTTTTTTGTATTTGTTAAATTATTTTGGAGTCTCAGGCAAAAGCTCTTAAAGAAAACTTTTGTAAGTTTTAAAATTAAATTGTTCGGTAATTTTAAACATCTTTTCTGTTACTGGAAACTTTCATGAAAAGGTTTTCGTACAAAGGAACAATAAAAAAGTATAATTATATATTTTTTATAATTATACATATTCCTATCACAATATGTAATTACATATTATGCAATAATAAAATAACCATAAATGCAAAAGCTCAGACCGTATACCGAATTTTTTCCGAATATTCACTTGAAATTTTTGATCTATTCCTTTCTAATACCAAAAACTAATACCAAATGGTATTTGTTTATTACCGTTATAAAATTACTATTCCCAACGAATACCAAATTTTAAAATTTTTAAATATAATTTTTAATTTGGTGTTCGTTGGGAACAGAAATTTTATAACGGCAATAAACAAATAACATTGGTAGTAGTTTTTGGTATTCGAAAGGAATAGATCATAGTATTAGGTTTGTTACCTGTTTGTAATTGTTAAAAGTTCAACTTTAAATTACGATTGACGAAGCAAGAACGATATAATACAAGTTTTTAAACGAATGCCTTCGAAAAAAGTCTGGAGTGGGTGTTAGGAAAATATAGACGATTCAAAAGCGCTTAATTAGTAAGTTTATTTGAATAAATATATTTTTAACTTTGACTTTTGACTTTGAAAAGAGGTTACTTGAAAATTTAAGAACCTTTCCAATATCGTTTGTGTGTGTACAAAGAAATGTATATGAATTTGTGTTTCATGAACATTACGCCAATTGTTTACGTTATATTGGCTAGGATAATGTTTGAAGAGTATTGTTTTCCATTGTTTATTTTAACTTGGAGTACACAAAGTATTTCCAAACAAAACTGTTGACTTACAATCAGTAAAGATTGAACGACGACCTCCGTGTTTTAATGACTTTGTACACCGGTTTTCAAGGTGTCGCCATCTCTGAGGTCCGGGGATCGATCCCCGGTTGGGTCAATTTAGAAAACGAACTTTTCTATATTGGCTCAGGTCTGGGTGTTTGTGATACCACCGTTGTCTCTGATTTCCATAACACAAGTGCTTTAGCTACTTTGGAATCGGAGCGATGTTTGTGATGTTGTCAAATTTATTATTATTATTATTAAAGATAGAGTTTTCTTTATTTCTTTGAGAGAGTTCTAGTCCAGCTTTTTTTTATGACATACTTATAAGATATTTGACGACTTGAATGGTGCAGTAGTCAACAAGCCGGTCTGCCACGCAAGAGGTCCCGGGTTCGATTTCCGGCCGGGCAGAAATTGAAATGATGAATTTTTATTTCTGTGACGGGTTTGGGTGTTACTATGTATAATAAGTATATACTTAAATAAAGTAAAGTAAAGTATATAAGTAGTATATCAGTTGTCTAGCACCCATATTACAAGCTTTGCTTTTTTGGGGCTAGATGGCGCTGTGTGGAGTCATCCAAGTTTTTATTTATTTATTATTTAAGATTTGTAGCCCTTTTTACGTGTGTGAACTTTATTATTTTGATACTTTAACTATGGTGTTTTTTGATTTTATATTACTTTCATTCTAATTATGTACATGTAAATCGTGTTAAGACATATCGCACATCTGGTGTAAGAACGTCATAACTAACAGTTGGCGATTTTTTCAGGAGATCGATTTGAAAGTTATTAGTTTAATAACATTAAATGTATTTATAATCCTGTGAAATATAGATTATAAAACTGTTACTAATAATCTATAATTTACAGGTAAGATATTTTCAGAAATAAAAAAGCAATTTAAAAGGTAATTTTTATTTAATTTCCTCATGTAAACCTACATTTATGACATTGTTGTACGGAAAGTTATATAAAAAGTGGAAATTTTTTGTGCTATAACGCCGTTAATGCCAAACTAAAAACTAATCAACCATAGAAATGAAAAAAAAATGCACTTTCATTAATATTGGTCAATAAAAACATAAATGTAATAAATGACATTGCCAGTAAGTATTCGCGATAGAAATTTGAACAACAACATCAGAACTGCACATTTACGTCGTTATTGCCTCAAAATTGCCAAAAATGTTTGTCATAATTACCTTTACTTTGTTGTTGCACCTGCAAACAAATACTTCCAGCGGGGGGCCGCGCGCAACTGACCAATCATGACGTTTTCGCGCTAGCGCTCACAAAAACGCGCCAAAATCATAACGACACTTGCGCCGCCTGTGGTTCATTTTATGAGTTACATTTACGATATTGTTGCACCGGATGTAGATGATTATTTGATATCATTTTGTGACAAAAACTCGTTTTACCAAAATTTTGCATTTCTGACGTTATTGCACCAAGTGTGCGATATTTAAATTATTTATAATAAATAAATATTTGACAACATCACATACATTGCTTCGATTCCAAGTAAGTAGCTAAAGCACTTGTGTTATGGAAATCAGAGACAACGGTGGTATCACAAACACCCAGACCTGAGCCAATATAGAAAAGTTCGTTTTCTAAATTGACCCAACCAGGGATCGAACCCGGGACCACAGAGATGGCGACACCTTGAAGACCGATGTACAAAGCCACTAGACCACGGAGGTCGTCGTTAAAAAATTAACATTTTTGTTTTGTTTTTGTTTCGACAGCTGATATAAACTACTCGTATTTGTGCTTACGGAAATTGAGACCGCGTCAATTTGGAAAAAAGGAGCTTTTGCTGAACAGAGAGTCATATTTTGACTGAAATTCCATAATTTCGAAATTATGGATTTGTAACAAGACCTTCATCCTAAATAAAGAAAGATTCATCACGAGTATAGTAAAGGGTTTGAAATTGTACTGTATATTTTGGGATCCTCAAACCGCAAAGTTCCGGGTTCAAATCCAACACTAGGATTTGTTCAATATTGTTGACTTTGTATTTAAGCAAACGTTAACCGCTGATTTGAAAGATAATATTTGCTCAGTGGTACCTAAAGTAAGTATTTGAATAATATTATAAAATTTATCACGATTTTTTTGGTTATTATTTCTGAGAACCTTTTAAATGTCGGCCTTTTATAGGTTCCAGATGAGACGTACATAATCAAATTACTTGACTTATATCTTAATTAAAAATTACTTCCATTTTTTAAGTAAACCAAAAGCTTTTTTTTCTGTCTCGTTGGATTTGTACATTTGCCTATGTTGAATAAAAAACCAAAAATACAAAATAGTTAGTCTTGTGTTTTTATAGACAGAAGGCCCGTTTAGAAGAAATTGTGTTTAGAAGAATTTTTTTATGAATCTCAACAAATGTCAAATCGGGCCATCTCGGGCTAACACGACAGCGAGAACACGCAACTGCCGCGCGTGGCCAAGAACTCAAATATAAAGTAATGGGCCCTCTACATGCACAGGCACGGCCTGCAGGATCGTATGGAGAGGCAAGCCCTCCCGCGGCCTTCCAGCCAAAACTCAGCATATGTAGGGGGAGGCGCGGCCTCTTCAGTCCTGAGCAGGCCGCGCCTCTTCCTACACACGTAGAGGCCGTGCCTGTGCATGTGAAGGGCCCATAAGACGTCAAAAATGACAAAATGTCAACCCTGTAACAAAGCAAAAGACGTAAATGATTTTCAATTACCACTAAGCAGTTCTTCTGTGTACTTTTTTATTATTCTGTGCTAAAAGTAACATGTGTTACAATACAACAGGCTTTAAATTTAAACATACCTGAAAGTTAATGTGACTTGACCATAGAGCTTCTTATTCGGTTCCCAATGGTCTGGTTCGACGTGTAGAACACCCTGTATCTTGTCGATGGATCCATTCTCTACTATCAGGTCTCTTGACGCCAGGTACAGTGTGAGCTTGTTGCTTGGAGATGATTTCTTGAACACCCTGTGAAATGGTCGTTAGTTTAATTTACACATATGCCATCAGTCTTATAATGTCTACAAAAATATGATCCTAGTTTTTCGACAAATATGGTATTTACTTTTATTCCAATCTTGCAAATAATTTATAAATAAATAAATAAAATAAATATTTGACAACATCACATACATTGCTCCGATTCCAAAGTAAGTAGCTAAAGCACTTGTGTTATGGAAATCAGAGACAACGGTGGTATCACAAACACCCAGACCTGAGCCAATATAGAAAAAATCGTTTTCTAAACTGACCCAACCGGGGATCGAACCCGGGACCTCAGAGATGGCGACACCTTGAAAACTGGTGTACAAAGCCACTCGACCACGGAGGTCGTCACAATATTTTTTTATTGGGTCCTTACCTATGAAATTGCTGTTTTTTTCTCACACACAGAGAACCTCATAACTTCTATAATTTAAAATATTTATATTACATAAAATGATAGCCGTCAACTATCAGCATCATTAAAGTATATTTATTTTGTTTTCATAACATTAAAAAAAATACCTTAAAACTGACTCCTTTTTTTGTTAGCGAAAATGACCACTTTATCAGTTGTAACTTAGCCGAAACCTATTTTTTTCGCTTAAATTATGTTGCCATAGTTAGCTTATTGTTCAAACATTTGAACATAAAAGTTTTGTTACAATAGCGTTCACGGTTGTTAAATAAATTATAAAAATGCTTGTACAGAAAATGCAACTTGTTTAAAATTCTCTCTCTCTCTTTAAATTTCTCCATATTTTATGAGTAAGGTTTAGGACCTTACTCATGAAATATGAAGAATTTTAAACAAGTTGCATTTTCTTATATTATGATTGTATAACCACTGTATGCTATTAAATATCTCATCTCAAATACTTTGTTTCAAATTTGATTGCGTTATACAGGGTGTTTGGTTATAGCCCTATAAAGCCGAATATGGAAGATAGGGTACCATGCATACAACCCTGGAAAATTATAATAAACTCTGAAAACCACCAATTTTTAGAAAAAAATAATAATTGCAAAGTGGCAACCCTAGATCGAAACTGTGTTTAGCTTTTGCACATTAATGGGATCGATTATCGAATACAATGATCTATTTGCGTCTAGGGTTGTCATTTTGGTTTTTTCCATACAGTCAAAAAATAAGATTTCTCAGCCATGTGGTGGTTAAGTGGTGGTGGTTTTATAATTTTTTTTATAAAACGGGGTTGTACGCATGGTAATGGTACCCTATCTACGATATTCGCCTTTATATTACCAAACAGCACGTAGAATCAATCATTCTTATTTATAGTATGTTTGTTATAATCTTATTAAAATCAATTAAATCTCATCAATGCAGAATGTAGACAATTTACACGTTGAGTCAACCGCATATCTCATACAATTAAGCGGTCGCCATTATATACTAATAGTAAGATTACGTGTCATTCAGTCCAATCAATTATGAACTCTATGTCCCAGACTTACCGTTGAGAATTTAACGGGTTGTCTGTAGTCATCTCGAACCGCTTGACCCCTGTGAACAAGAGCGTCCTCTTAGTGCTCATTAGAATAGTTTGTGATTCATATCTTATACCCGTGCAAACATCACTCAAACGACCATTGACTTCGCAAACGCACTGCGTTGAAATAAAGCTCTGTGATTGGTTCGTTTTTGTATTACGTATTACGTGTGATTGGTTTTTTTTTAAAAGGTTGGTTTAATTAAAAAGAACCCTGTCCGATTACAATAAAAATAAGAAAATAATAGAGCCACGAGAAGCTTAATTCTCACGAAATGCAGAAAAAATATCTCAAAGTGAATACAAAAAAGATTCATTATGATCAAACAGAAATGCTCCCGACTCACGCTTGACCAGTATTTATGCCTAATAAAATGAACCGGTTACAATTTCCCAGCTCGATAAAAATACGAGTTTATTCTACCAATTTGTGTGCTCGGAAAAATATATTTAGCAAACGATTCGAAGTGTGTTGCATTTGGGAATCGGGTCGGTTACATTAAATTCTCATATGAATGTAAAAACAGGAGAATAGTGAGTGTTTTTTTTCGACATTTCGATTTCGACATTTTGATTGTGTAAGATGTTTTTCTGTACACGTAGCACGAACAGCTATCGAGAAAAAAAACGCGCCAAAAAAATTTGATAGTGTAATTTTGTATGGGAAAGGAGAACCGGCACTCGCCATAGAAGAAATTCTTAACTTTATACGATTGAATTTGGTCTTAAAATAAAGCCAAATAATGTTTGCTACATTGATCAAGATCTGTTTTATTTTTAGCGCATTTCTACATAGAAAAAAGTTATTTAATAATGAATATTTTTTATTATGGAAACACCACGGAAACAACGAGTCATTGAAAAACGTTCCGATATCCACATTCAATTTTCAAAGGGCAGAAAAGTCATTATGAAATGTAAACATTTTTACTAAGGCCACATATGTTGACTAAGGTGTAGAGTTTGTGAAGTTAGGGCTTGTAGAGTTAGGGCGTGCAGTTAGAAGCTTGGCTCTACATGAGGTCTGATAACTTTTTGACAGTTCTAGCCATATTACATGAAAATGTTTTTAGTGGAATCGTTTTCCCTAGTAGGTATTTTGTAGCTATGATAAGTTGGTATATACACCTGTGTGAGTGATCGCCTGCGCGCGGCAGGCTGGGGGAGGTCCAAGGTGGTGCCACGCCAAGCCGATTGTCATTTTACACTATCGGTGTGCACTCACACAAATGCAAAAGCTAAGCTTATCTCGCGAATCCAACTATATTATTTGCATCCTCAAACCTAAACTAATAAAGACGCCATGCTTGTCCTGTCCAGTGTCTTATTACACACCCATATCACGTCAGCATCAGACCACAAAATCTGTTGGATCACCCAACAATCCCTGCCTTCTGCGACGCTTAATAAGATTTCCGGACCAACACTTCCTAAATACACCGGAATATTTTCCTTGAACCTTCCTCATCGTTACTGTCGTAACAATCGGAACAAATCACCCTTTACCAGAACTTATACAAGCTGTCAGGTAAAACTAACAGTTGTTTTTATGTTTTAAAAATTAATAATTTGAATGCATCTAAAGTCGAATTAAGCCGCTCATCCTCAGCTATAATTTTCACAGGATAGCGAGCTATTGAGCTAGTTTAGTAATTTTCTGGCAACGCCTCGCGCGATAACAACAGTCAAGCTTCATTATGTCATCCTGGCATCATATTTCTTTTTATCACACAGAAACGTCTTCCAGAGCAAAAAAAATCACTCCCTCGCTTACGCGTCCTTTGGTATCGATGAGTCGGTCGCCGCCGAGCGTTGTTTTTGAACGACAGAATAAAATAGAGCTATGGAAAAATGCAGAGATGATCCAATATTAAATTTCTTCAAAGAGTTTTAATAACAAAAGGACATTTTGTTGCGAAATGTATATCGAGGTATTTTTATAAACTGAAATGCGTTTCAAAGTATATTATCGTAGGTATTTATTTCATAAAAAAATCCACAAATATATAACTAAAACCGCCCCAGTAAAATCCTTCATACATCGGTTACCTAACAAACACTTAATTTAATAAACAACTTCGATGAAGCATATCAGTTTAATAATTCCATTTAAAGTTCGTTGATAACATCTCGTGGGGAGTCGATCACGTACATAACCTTTTGGTGTTTAACGAGTAATTATAATAGGCCCCTAAAGACTACCAAAGTTTAATGAAATGGAAACTGGAATGAGTTGGATGCGTGCGTGGTAAGTGCTCATGGAAACATTTTGGGTTAAACATTAAGGCCCCGCGCAAACGTAAACACGGGAAACTGTAGGCGTATTATGCGAGTTTATGCTTACTATACTCGATAGCGACTGTAGTTGACATTTGTGTGACAACTTTTAGTTTATTGTAGTTACCGCCAGAGGCGCTGTGCCAAAATGCATACAAAATTGCTTGCTACAGTCGATATAAAGAATGGCGTCATCGTATCTTCCTGCCTGTCACCACAGTAATGAAGGGCTAGTGAGAAAAAAGTTATAATTTAAGTGTTTTTTTTAAAGTGTTGTTCCCAAGCTCATTGTGCAACTTCATTTCATATACCACATTCTTGTCATGCTTCAGGAACAGTTTTTACATTTTTCTCTAGCCTGTTTTCGTCGCGTGTGTAACAATTTGTAATTTGCAAAAGTAAAATGAAGACACAAGTAAGGCAAAATTGGTTTTTAAGAAATCTTGTTTCATACTTCGATCAATTTTATACTCATAAAATCTATAATTGACTGACGTGATAGCAACTGAACACATATAGGGTCTAACTACGTTTGTGAGGTGCCTTACGACTATTTAAAATTAAGTTGTTTGTTATTTATTTGTGTTGGTTATAAAATAATCTTTTGGGATTCGAGCACGTAGGACGTTAAAACTTAAAATCACTGAAATACCAACAAAACACAGAATGATATACCTATAATAGCGGAATTAGAAACCACCTCAATATAACACAATACCTACTCGTACGAGACCAAATTTAGTTTTTGGGCTAGTTAGTAGTAACAGATTCAGATAAACGACCCAAAGTAACCATCTTATAATTTCTCTTCGATGATTTTTAAAAGCTGCTATTTGTACCCCACCTACGTAAATTGTAAAATAATACTAATATACAATGTAAAACCTAAATTGTTGTTTAAATTTGCGGTTTTCACGTGGATATTCACAAAATACTGCGTAACTTAAATGGATTTCTCTCTTCTTGTGTATTCGATTATTCTTAGCTTTCATAAAAGATTTGTTGGTGTGCGTTAAACCACTGAATGTATTTTACTTTTCATAAAAACTTTACTTGAAACAATATTCTGTAAAGGTTTTCAAATACAACAAATGGTTTCACTGGATTTCGAGGAGGTTTGTTTTATGGGAACAAAACATTGTCTACATATATTATTAATTATAAGTATTCAGGAGGAGTTAGGTGGCACAGTGGTATAGCGCCTGGCCCTGCGATTGCGGAGGTTGAGCAACTTTCGCAAGGGTCGGTCATGGGATGGGTGACCAAAAATTTATTATCTCGAGTTCCTCCGTGCTTCGAAAGGCACGGTAAGCCGTTGGTCCCGGCGACATTTGCAGACGTAAACACCTTCCGCATTGGGCCTGCGTGGTGGGTTATGGCCCATCCTCCTTATCCACCCATAAGGAAGGCCTGTGCCCCAGCGGCGGGAACATTATAAATGGCTGATGTCAACATAAGTATTAATTGTATTTATAAGTATAGTGAAATAAAGAGAGACGACCTCCGTGGTCGAGTGGCTTTGTACACCGGTTTTCAATGTGTCGCCATCTCTGAGGTCCCGGGTTCGATCCCCGGTTGGGTCAATTTAGAAAACGAACTTTTCTATATTGGCTCAGGTCTGGGTGTTTGTGATACCACCGTTGTCTCCGATTTCCATAACACAAGTGCTTTAGCTACTTACTTTAGAATCGGAGCAATGTATGTGATGTTGTAAAATATTTATATTTATTTATATTTTAAGACCTATGATTTTATTTTCACCGATAACAATAGATAAAAACTTGTTTCTCTATGCGGTTTTATAAGTAGCTCATTCCCCTTTAACTTAAACAATCAGACGAAATTCTATGCAGACCGTAGACCAAAATATCCTACCTAATTTCAAAATACTCCACACTACTCTAACGCAGTATTAGTGCAAAACTGATTGATATTTGAATTTTATTAAAAACTTAATCTCTACATAAAATTCTAAATCTCTTCATAAAATTCTAAAACAAACGCCAAAAGATATCCACAATATTTTTAAGTAGAGTAGTTTCGAGCCAAACGTTTTGCTGGAAGCACACAGACTACAAAAATACGGAAACACACATCTTGGCTACAATATACACATTTCTGCTGCCTAAATAAATTCACGTCAGCAATGCATTGCCAACAGATAAAGTGTTAGCAAAACGTTTTGAAGATTATTTATCGCTGACGTTTTGAAGATTATTTATCGCTGCACTTTGTCTCATATGCACTCATGTCACATTGACAACTTTGACACAGCCTATTAATAATTGCTATTGGGGCTTCCATGTTTAAACGAGGACTTTCACAAGGTTCAATTATGGTTCATTAATTAAACTACTTTTGGGGTAATAATTTAAATTTTTGGTAATCTCTTAATAGTTGTATATGCAACTGTAGTTTAATGAGTGGTATTATAGTATCACATGATTGTTTTAATACCTAATTATGTACAGTTGCATACGAGACTTTATCTACACCCATGATATGAATTCTCTATAAAAGGTTTTGAAACAGTAGCTTATTGCAAACATCAAAACAACCAGTGTTATAGTAACCATAATATCCGAACAAGTAGTCGGGCGCGGGCTCGGAGCCGTCACCATCCGGCGCGCACCGCCCCGCCGTCATAATATCATCCAAACGAGTATTATTATGTTGTACTGAATTTCATAATGCAACTCCGACGGCGAGAGCAGGGGGCAGGGGGCCCTCAGCCACTCGTGCGGATGATATGATGGTTACTATGACACTGGTTGTTATAATGTTGGCAGTAAGCTAACTGTTTCATAACCTTTTATAGAGGATTTAATGCATGGGTGTAGATAAGAAACTAATATTATTCTTATAGCGTCAATACAGTTAAGTCTAATTGTGAAATATTTAGGAAGTTATTTGGTTTCCTTCATAAATATGAACTGTAATAATATTGATCATTTGAAGATTCTTTAAAAGTAAAAAACGGAAACATATTACACGCATGATTAACGAAATACCTATTTAAAACTCCAGTAATAACCATATTCATAAAACATTGTTGACAACAAGGCCATGCTGATATTTATTCCGAGCTAGTGCGCTCTAGTTACACGAGACATAAAAAATATATCGTCCGCCATTTTATTTTACAGCGCCCTTCGTGATATATCTTCTTTTTAAATTAACTTCTATCATAATAATTTTTAAAAACAATTTCGTTTATTCTCGGTCTTTATAAGTACAACATTACATTCTAAAAAGGATAAAATTTACATAATCTTTATTTTTCTAAATGTTTCACGTTAGTGCTGTCGTTACAGCATTCTATGTTTTAACGGTTTTTCTTGACATTATTGTCAATTATAGCTGAATTGTTTAGTTATTCATTATAAGGATATGATAATAGTCATTAGGGTTCAAAAGCAACGTGAATTTAGTACTTTTGCAACAAAATATTATTTTTGTAACTTTTTGTGGCGGCTTAATCTTTGACAATACATTAATTTAACCGTGTAAAATTAACTCTTTACTAAAAATATTGTAATATTGCTAAACAAAAGGTTTGCTTTTATCAACGGTTACCAATACTGTTTGGTTACAATCAAGAAAAAATATTTACTTATTTCTTTGTTCCAATTTTTAGCTTATGGAATGTTTTAGTTTACAATGCCTACATTTTATTTTTTGTTTTCGAGGAAACTAGAGTTAAGAAACTAAATTCTCTATTTTAAGTAAAATCAAACTTACAGCATTGCTCGATGCTGTAAGTTTAATTATTGGTTGGTTGGATGCGCCATAAATTGTAGTCTAATATTTTGAGCTATTTTTAAATTTCGTATCGGTGAGAATGTATTCGTATGTAATAAGTGTGCATTGTTCGAGCGTGTAGATTAAGCATGTCTAACTGTAGTCTCCATTTTCCACATCAAACCTCTTTCCATAAAGCAGAAGTCAAGTTCTCGAATCATTAAAAAAATATGAATTATCACCCAAAAGCCCCATAAAACAATTCTAATTAAACGTTATATTCAACGTTACATTTTTCTTCTTTTTATTAATTTTTATGGATCACGTTCGTCAATTAGCTGAATTGCTGACTCACTTTAGGCCGTTATTTTATAATGCTCCGTCATCGCCTCCATTCCCTTCAAAAATACCGTGCGTAATGGAAATATGCCGACCTGGAATTACAAGTGTTTATAGGCTACATTCCAGGAGAATAATTACTCGGAAAACGACTTTTCCTCCCGACTACCCGCGTTTTTATACTACATACCTACACAAAAAGGCAGTTACTTTCTCCAACAACGTTTGTTAACCCAATTTATCTTCTCATTGACCTATAAAGTAACCAGAGGCGTAAAGCTGTCGGAAACATCTAAATGTAGGAAGACAGAAGGAAGACAGTCACAATAAAGACGTGATGATAGTTCCCGTCATCGTATTCTCATTTGTTATACGTTCTTCTTCTTCTTTTTTTGTTATGGCAATCTACTTTCCTCTTGGAAGTAATTTTTGCCAGTGTCAAGTGTTAAATAGTTCAGTGGTAGATATTGTTTAATTTTTCATTAGAATGCGGGTGCATCGCATTCCAATGCTGCTTGGAGCATTTGGCACCAAGTATATCAAGACAGTTTACTCGGTTAGTTCTGCCGAGGAAGCCACCACTTCAATAAAAGTCTCAGCTTCACACAACCAAGATCGCGCCTATTTCAATTATCCCACATATTGTTCAGTTGCGTAGACACTTGTACCATATAACTGCACCAATTTTAAGACACAATATCCACTATGAATCAATTTGAAAATAATTAAAATAGACACCAAACCGAACTCGACAAAATGGCGCCAAAAACTCCTTGTTATACGTTAATGTTGGCATAGGTATTCATTTTTTTTGTATGTTACTCGATTACGACCGACGACGATTATTGACGACCTCCGTGGTCGAGTGGCTTTGTACACCGGGTTTCAAGGTGTCGCCATCTCTGAGGTCCCGGGATCGATCCCCGGTTGGGTCAATTTAGGAAACGATCTTTTCTATATTGGCTCAGGTCTGGGTGTTTGTGATACCACCGTTGTCTCTGATTTCCATAACACAAGTGCTTTAGCTACTTACTTTGGAATCGGAACAATGTATGTGATGTTGTCAAATATTTATTATTATTTATTATATTCAATGTCCATTTTGCAAAATGGTAAAGTAGCAAATCCTACTCTATGTTTTCTCTGTCTAGAGTTAAATATAAAGTTATTAAGGAAAAAAACTAGGAAGAAGTTGGCGATGTCCCAAAAACACTCCATTGAAGTATGTGTAAACATAATGTAGACATGTTTTCAATTTGTCAACTAATAGAGAAAAATAAAAATATCAATTTCAAAAATTAGTCTTTGTTGACATGCTATGATGATTGTCAATGTCAAAAATTAGTCTTTGATGACATGTTATAATGATTATTTCCGTAGTTACTGCTCATTCAAAATGTTACAAAGATGTTTTTTTAGGTATTTCGATGCTGTTTCTCTCAAATCATGGAAACTTTTAAAAACAATAGAAGCGCGCATATAATATTGATATCTGAAACTAATCACACAATATTTGTGAGAATAAGAATAATATTTTTATTTTTCACTATTAGTTGACAAATTAGCTAGTGAACCGCTAGTATTCTAGCGGCTCAGTGACCTCGCCCAAATTATATATTATTTTGTTTTTAAAAATTAATCTAATAGATGTCGCCACGAGGTTGGCACTGCTTTTGAAAAGCAGTACTATGTGCTGTTTGGTAGGTCAGGTATTAATTTTTATATCTTTTCGAAGCTAGATGGCGCTTATAATTTTGATTTTTCGAATGGGTGAATAATAATAATAATAATTATTATCGAACCTGCTCACAAAATTTCTCGAAAGTCGGTTGAGAAATGCGACAAGGAGAACAGCCGTTAAGACAGACACACGAAAGAATTTTTGCCGAAGCTGAAGCAGAGACATTGCATTTCACATAGGTACTGGTGTCTACCTAGGTACCTATTACCAATAAACAAAATTAATAAATGAAAAAGTAACACGTCACATCCATTAAACCGTCTACACAAACCCGAAATTAACGCATATTTTCGCGTTAGCTCATCGTGTATTCAATTATTCCCAGCGGAACCAACAGAAATAGCCGTCAATTTCGCCCAAATGTATTTACACGACCCAGAAAAAACACATTTTTGGTCATCAATTCGTGGTACTGAATAAAAGCGGAATCAGTGTAGCGAATATTGAAGGGTTAAAATTCCAAACACAAGGTAAGATATACTTGTTTTTTACAACAAGATTACTGCTCCATTCTTTTAATCTTGCGAAACTTTCATTTTACAGAATATTATATAAGTTTCGGTACTTACCCAGTTATTTAGTAGTTAATTTAGTAGTTTTTCACTGATGTGCCAACCATTAATAAACCTATAATCTTGAAACTATAGTGAAAAAAACCTTAGCTAACTATCTAGTTTTGTGATTGTCAGTTTGCCAAAATAAGATATATTTTACTAGTTAAGAATTAAAAACGATAACGTCAATAATTTCGATAATTTTTACTATGAAAATTTCTGACAGCCTCTCACTCGTACCTACCCTTGTACGTATTTCAAAAATGCAATGCCTAACTACAATCTATTAGATTACCACCCTAATTTATAACCCTCCAAGGTTGGTGTTTCAATATCGATGGACGCTATTCGCCCTTGACATTTCATCAGCTCGGACTTAACCCTTTCCACTCCAACACGAAATCCTGTAATCAATTTTAATGGATTTTAAGGTTCTCTAAACAGCTAAAAGCCTTTGGTATGATTTAAGATAAGTAGTCCAGTACTTGACAATGGCGTTTAAACGCTTTAGTCTTGTATCAAAGTTTGCCCTTTGTCCTATTGTTCATTAATAATAAATTGTAAAATTCTCATTACTTCTCTTTTAAAGCTTTGTGCTTCTTCAATAGTTCGTTTTGATTAAAATATTCGGCCACCATTTACAGAGCTCAATAAGTTTAAAACAAAAGCCCAAGTTATATAACATTCGATCCTTTGATTAGGAGCTCAAACGGAAATTGTGTTCAAACTGTAACAAATTATAAACTAAAAATATTCACGATTCACGACACACGACATTCACGACAGAATTTTTTATACAGTATCGCTTTATTTACGTCGATTGTGCGATGAAAGAGTTTACGTCAAACACTCCAAATGTAGACTTGCGATGTTTGCCGCGCTGTTAAACTCGGTAACATCAATACGAAGCTATAGTGCAAAAGCGCCACAGCATCTATACTTAACAAGGGATACGTACTTTTCCTCAAACGCCAATGTCACCAATAGGTACCATTACAAAAATTATTGTCCAGGAAAATGCGAATTATACCACATGTTACAAAAATACCCCTAATGCCGAGTATGGTATATAGGGACCGTCAAACTGAACAACTTTTACTATGGGACCAACTCTGAAACCGCGAAAAAAAATCAGCTGATTCATACAAAAATTAAAATCGAAAATATTAAAATGTATGAAACAGCTGATTTTTTTTTCGCAATTTCAGAATTGGTCCCATAGCAAAAGTTGTTCAGTTTGATGGTCCCTATATACCATATTCGGCATTAGGGGTATTTTTGTAACATGTTGTATAATTGCTCTGGACCCGTTTGTTGTCCCGATTTTCGTAGCTTTTGTAATTTTATTATTATTTTTTTTTTCTTTTGTTATATATTTTATTTAGCATCGCGATACCCTGACTGAAATACATATAGAGTTCCCTAATTAATAGTATCGAATTCATTGCTTATCTTTCAAGTCTTCTTTAAGTATTAAGTTTAAGTAAAGTAATCTACGTGCAAGTTCTGGTCCCCTATAATTGGGGAAGCATGCATCCCCCAGCCGGTGTACCCATTTATCTATTGTTTAAGAATGTATGGTGTATTCACTGTTGGAGATCCTCAAAAAAATTATTAATTAAATTTATTGAGTGTTTTTTATCCTTACCTATCTAGTGCATATTTGATAGCGAATTTTAGTAAATGGATTTTCTTTGGCATGTAATCAAATAAATAGTAGTATAATATCGTGGTAGTATCGTGTCTTTGACTTCAGTCACTTTCAGCCAAGTCTTAAGCTTTATTGTTATAAAACAAAATCCTTAGCTTTATTTATCCCCAGTACAAAAGACTGAAACAAATCTTAACAAAACCATGCAATTTTGATAAGGTATCTGACGGTGATTAAGATGGACGAGCTGAGCTTACGTGTCTAGACGTTTCTATCAGATGAGTTGATTTACTCGACTCTGTACTACTGACTCGACAGAAAGCTTAATAAACGATTGTTTGAATTTGATATGAAAATTACAAAACAAGGTAGGTAGGTAGATACATACTAAACTAACGCGATTTGATTACATAAATATTTTTATTAGTATAAACCGTACCTGTTTGTTTTTGAGGCTGTTTATTTATAAACTATATCGGGATTTACACCATGTACCTGTTTATTTTTGAGACTCCGATATTTGTCTGCCAATAACATCTACCCGCACGCAACAATCGACAGTTCTTCCGTGACCATGGCGCATGCAACTGCGCCGAAATATCGGAGTCTCAAAAATAAACAGGTACATGGTGTAAATCCTGACATAGTTTATTCTAATAACGTCAATAACCATGGAAATTTCAGATGATATAATGTTTTCTTATTGATTATTTGTTTTATACTATGCGGTATTTACACGGGTCGACTTGGCAGGCGATTTTAGTCGATTAGCGCTTGTAGAATCGTATCGACACCTCATTGAAATTAGATTTTACATTACATTTTGATTTTTGAACAAATTCAAGGTTTACTTTTAAAGGTGGTATGAACAAGTCCGGCAATTTATTAAATCGCTGATTGGAGCAGTCGGTTTTAAAAGATAATTAATTGTAGTCATGTCGTGTAGTTAAAAAAAATTAATCACCGCAACTTTTTGAACTTTGATTATTTTATTTTACCTTTTAAGAAATGACTAATGTAATTAATGAATCTAATGAATATGAATGAATTTCATGTTCGTCAATGTTTCATCATAGCTGTACCTTTTTTTATATGTGACATCTTGTCATACCCATGCTTATGAACTAATAAATGATTGATTGATTGATAGGGTAAACCCAGGCTCCCTTATTGATAAATGAACAGTAAGTTTACTCCTAGTTTAACCAAAAAGTTTGCTTAGGAATATGAGGCTTTGAGACATCAAACGTAAGGAGTAATATTGTTAAGCAAAATTTTTGTTAAACCGGGTGTAAACTTACTTATTTAGGCCATCAAAGATTGAACTCTTTTTTAAGTTTACGACTTCAATACGTTATACACGTGTCAAAAACGGTAGGTAAATCAATTCTAATTCGTCTGATCCGCTTTTTATATGACGGAATATCGGGTGAAAATGTTATAAAAAGGTTCATGTAGCTCAGATGAAATTAACAGATAGCAGTGTGTGGTTGTGGGTTGAAAAGACACTCCGCCTGGGGGTTGCTTTGAAAATAAATAAATACCTATTGAAAGGTAAGCGTGTTTTTCTAATAGAATGGGTTTTTAACATAAAAGTAATTTACTAAACCCGTTTATAGTCAGTTATACTCGTATATGTTTGCATCGGATTTTTGAAATAAATAATATTATTAATTCAAACTGACTAACAAAGCCAAATTACAGCGAAATCGTTCACTTTAGAAAAGTGAAAACTAGAAACACATTCGTATTTGACGACCTCCGTGGTCGAGTGGCTTTGTACACCAGTTTTCAAGGTGTCGCCATCTCTGAGGTCCCGGGTTCGATCCCCGGTTGGGTCAATTTAGAAAACGAACTTTTCTATATTGGCTCAGGTCTGGGTGTTTGTGATACCACCGTTGTCTTTGATTTCCATAACACAGGTGCTTCAGCTACCTACTTTGGAATCGGAGCAACGTATGTGATGTTGTCAAATATTTATTATTTATTTATATTTATTTGTGATATTCGTCAATGGTTTATGTCTCACAAGATCGATGGCTCACACACACATCTATACCAAAGTTTGTTAAAGAACATACTAGTATATTTATCGAGTCCAAACTGTTCATTTAAAATATCCTTTCTGCTTTATATGCCAAATGCAATATTAGGTACTTTTCAAAAAAATCAAAAAATCTGCTAAGAAGTGAAAAACACATTCTTAGACATACGAGTATCTATCAGTACGTACTGAAAAAGTGACTATTCGTCGTTCTAGGCTATTTTATCCACTGCTGGGTCACAGGCTTTTTTATGGATGGATTTTTATGAGTGGATAGTTAATCCACTACACGGGCCCGATGCGGATACGTGGGTGAAGAAAGAATGAATAACAAAGGCTGCATTTTATCCTTTTACCTATTGTTGAATGGGCTATTTACATAGTTCGATTTTAGCCACCTGCGACGGTCGACTTTAGTCACCTTTAGTCGCCTAGCAAGTCGCCTGTAGAATTGAATCGCAGATGACACATCGGTGACAGCGTCGCTGTCGTCTATGTAATCGACGGCGTAACCTAGGTAACAATATGTAATAACACTTAGTTCCAGTTTTGGCCACCACCACATCAGATAAGTTTGTTGATTCATCTGCGGCCTAGGCCGAATTGCCATTTACACAGTCGATTTTCGCCGTGTAAATCCCACATTATGTTTTTACTTTTTACTGCATCAAATATAATTTACCCCTTGATTCTCGGAACTTAAAAATCACACGAGCATAAATCAAACGGAGTATGTACAGGGTTGCGTTCACTATCAAGTGAAGTGAAAATGGATGCCAATTGCATGCATTGTGATGCAGAATTGTACCGCTCGCCGGCAGATTTTCTACGCCATTCGTACACGAATAAATTTTTGATTTCGTGTTTCCGAATTGAAACAAACTTCGTCGTTTAACCCTTCAAGGCCCGGAAATGAGACACAATAGATATTCTATTGTTGTCCGGCCGCATTCGGCCGCTCGGGCGTTGATGATTTAAGGATTCGCGGGTTGTAAAATCTGAGTTTAACAAAAAGACAACGTACTTTTAGGAGTACTTTAACCGTTATGTGGTTCACATAGATACAGAGTGGTTTTCAATGGTACATCATACCTACATCATGCACGAACCAAATTATAATACATTGTTAACTACCTTAATTGGACAAAACTATTGTACTTAATGCGATAATAATTATAAGATTTTATTATAACAGGATAGTTACTGAAAATTCTCGACTTCGAAGCTCGAAGAATGATAAATTTAATGTGATTAAAAGTTTCATTTCTGGAGCGGTAATATTAAACGAAGTTTGACTTCACGATTGTTACAAAAAGTTGAATTTAACTTTGTCGTTAAATTAAAAACATTTTACAATTATTACTTTTGTTGGACTAACTGAAACGCCACACAGAAAAGTCATAGGTAAGAACTAATTCCTCTTTGACTAAAACTCTGAATAAAGTCCCTAAATTAGATAAGTACATACCTAAACGACAAGAGTTTTCGCTTTGTAGATTAAAAATTAAAAGAGTTTTTGTCTTTTTTAAATTTTGAGATTTAAGCATTCACAATGCTATTTTTATATAATACTAATAATATACTATAAAAAATAGGACTCGCACAAGATCATGTTCTCGGACGGGAATCGAACCCGCGACCTTTGGATATCCGGTCCAATGCTCTGACCGCTGACTCGGTAGCTCAGCGGTCAGAGCATTGGACCAGATATCCAAAAGTCGCGGGTTCGATTCCCGTCCGAGAACATGATCTGGTGCGAGTCCTATTTTTTCTAGTATATTATAAGTATTATATAGAGTTTTTGTCTTTAAAGTGACCGCCATAATTATAAATTTATAACAATGCCACACTATAGAATAGATACCAAAACTTACATAATATAAATTATTAGAACAATAGTGCCTATTGTTTTAAAATTTTACGACTGTAGTTTCTTCATGACTTCTATAGTTAACAATAATGTTATTCTTATTTCTTTGAACACATTTGCCACCTGTGTTAATGAGTCGTATTAAATTCTATACAGGTTTTAATGCATCATCTACCTACTTCCTCCTTGCTGGGACACAGCATCGAGAGGACGCGCAACCCCATGCAGACCGAATACGGATTTTATGTTGTAGCGTCGGTTAAATAAAGGTAATAATGAATTTGGCGACATAATATTACTACCGCCACTTTCGTGTATTTCGCAAGTAATTAATATAATATCATATACCTAATGTTATGAGACCCAATTCCGATAAATAATTCCAGTGCAGTATCTATCAATATTTACGTGAAAATATAAGAGGTACTTAAAGATATTGAATTAGAGGTATGCGAAACGTAACGTTGTATTTCGACTGCTATCGTTTAGACTGATGTAAATAAGAAATTATTCTCTAATTTTTTCATTGATCTATTTATGGTAACTTATAAAAATATTTGGTATTGTCGACTACCTGTCAATCGAAATAGTTGGGTTACTGTGAAAACACCTACTACTCATATTGTTTTGAACATTTATATTAAGAGGCTGACATGAGCCAACTAGCGCTGCCAATCGATTTTATTTTATTTATTCTAAATAAGCCCCATTTCTTAAAAAAGGAATCAGTCAAGGTAATATAACGTCTAATATTTATTGAATAACTTTACACAGTTTGAAAAGGCATTCAAACAGTTTAAAAACGCGATTTTGTTAAAAGTGGCCACTGTTGGTTCAAACCCGTTTTCAAACTATTGCATGCATTTTGTAATGTTGTAACGCTATTCAATAAACATTAGATGTCATTCACAAGACCTTGACTGATTCCTTTTTTAAGAAATTGGGCTTATTTAGAATAAATAAAATAAAATTGACTGGCGGCGCTAGTTGGCTCAAGTCAGCCCCTTAATATCTACAGCTGCTGAATATAATTTAGAGTGTTAAATTAAAACACAAGCGTGGGTTTTTGAAACGAAGACAACTTCAATAATTTTGTTTTCTTTAGTTTCGAGGCAACATGATTTCAGAAAACTTCCTATCCATCCCTTTATTTCATTAACTGATATGTTTGGACGTACAGTTGAAATTGGGCAAATAAATCTTCTCTTTTAACAACACAAACTCTATGTAAACGTTTAAACTCCTGAGCAAATATTTTCATTGATTTTCAAGAACGGAAAATGTTTATTACAACTTTGATTGTTAAACAAATATTCGATTCGCTAACATTCATTCTATAGATAACATTGAAACCCTGAAGGATCCTAAGATGTCTGGCAACCATAGACTTAGAAAAATTTTCGCTATGCTGGCAACCGACACTGACAGAAACGTATAAGGTAGACTCTACACTTCTTCTTCTAATTTACTTTCTAAATTTTTCTTCTTCTATATTTTTCTTCTAATTTACTTTCTTACTTTATATTACTTTAGACACCAATACTTCAGCATTGGTGTATACATCAATAAATATGTGTCTATAAAGTGCTTGGTTATTACGGGGCATACCAAAGTTTTTAGATACTGTTTATTTAAAAAGCATAAATATCAAAACGCATAACTTTTCATTGGCATATTGTTTAAAAAGCATAATTATCAATAGGCATAAATTTATTACGCATAAGTAAGAAAATGCATAATTTCTTTAGGCATATTTTGCTAACTCATAAATCTTTAAAGAATAATCTGAAATAATATTATGAGTTATTCTTAGTTTTGTCAAATAACTCATAATATTATTTACCCCCCCCCCCCAGAAGGGGGGCTGTGCCCCCTGCATACCCTGCTCATACAGGCTGCATGCTATGCCATGCAGGATGCAAGCAAGCATGCAATAATGCAGTTTGACGCTCCGTTGCGCGTGGTCACAAGTCTAACCTAACCTAACCTACTACAAATTTTTATTTATAGCAGGTACCTATTAAAATTACTTTATGCTTTTTTTTTTACTCACATTTATGCTTTAAAACTTATGTAAATAAGGCATTACAAAGTTATGCCTTTCAAAAATTGTGCTTAATGACAATATGCCATTCGATATTAGGAATTCTTACTATTATACTTTGGTATGTTATGCTTTTTAAAAGTTATGCAATTTAATGTTTATGCATTCTAAAATTATGCCTTTCAAAATATGCTTAATGACAATATGCCATTCGATATTAGGAATTCTAATTATTATGCTTAGAAATATTATGCTTTTTAAAAGTTATGCAATACAATGTTTATGCATTTAAAAATTTATGCTAAATGAATGGTATGCTATGTGATTATTATGCCAATCGAGTTATGCCAAGTGACTATAGGACAAATGAAATTATGCGATGCGAAGGGTCCCCCTATCTAATATTCGGTTTTATAGACTTCGGTTTCCAACAGCCTGTATATTATCCTAAACTATGACAATACCTTTGCCAGGAGACTCATTTCATTAGACATAATATCAATGAGTTAGCAATCACTTACATTTAAGTTGTGTAAATGTATACCGATATATTTACATTATCGGAAAAATGATTCAACTGGCTTCCAGACGGTCACGTTTAAACTAAGAAAAAGTCTGGACCCTTTTAAATTCAATAAGCTGCCAGCGGGCAGTGCCTTACGTGTAGCAAAGTGATTAGTTATGTGAGAGTGGAATACTAATGAATGCGTCGGGAAGAGCAATGATCCCCTTGATAGATCGTTTTGGTCGCTTACTGTACTAATATACTTATGTGGGTAAGCACCTACGAAATGGAATAGAGATCTATCTCTTTTTGGGATTATAGAATCGTCTTAGCTCTGAATAAATAATAATAATAATAAATAATAAATATTTGACAACATCACATACATTGCTCCGATTCCCAAGTAAGTAGCTAAAGCACTTGTGTTATGGAAATCAGAGACAACGGTGGTATCACAAACACCCAGACCTGAGACAATATAGAAAAGTTCGTTTTCTGAATTGACCCAACCGGGGATCGAACCCGGGACCTCAGAGATGGCGACACCTTGAAAACCGGTGTACAAAGCCACTCGACCACGGAGGTCGTCGTCTAGTACCTACTAGCGTATAAGTTCGAAGCTTGATAAAAAATTACTTTCTTTTTAACAAACATTTCTTTTGTTTTTAGGGTTCCGTACCAAATGGTAAAAAGGTACCCTTATGGTGCGACTCAGTCTGTCTGTCTGTCTGACACAGCTGGATATCTCGAGAACTACTAATGCTATCAACTTGAAATTTGGAATAGTTTTAGATGACATTTGCCCAACTATTTTACAAATAAGAGAGAAATAAAAATATTTATATTTTTTTGCAACAAGGACTGAAAGAGAGTCTTAAAAATTTGAAGTGAGGCTGCTAGAGCATATGGGGTATCACATGAAAGAGCGCTGCTTGGACATTCTCAAACATTTTTTATTTTTTATTTAGACCACATAGTTTTCGACTTTTGATGAAAAATTTTAAAAAATACAGTTCCTCCCCCCTTATCTCCGAAGTTTGCATAGAGAAAAATCTGAAATTATCTTATGTGATAGAAGTTTATGTAAAGATAACAGGAAAAATAAAACGATATCCAAATAGTAAACTTTTTCAGAATGAAGATGGAAAGGACGGAACCCTCGGTGTGCGAGACCGACTTGACCGTTTTTTTAGTTGGAATAACCTCCATTTTGGCGAGCTGAAAAAAAAGGTTACCTAATTTAAATAAAATCCATAGTAGTTAAAAATTTAAAACTAAAACAAATCGCAGTGAGATAAAATCGATGAAACTATTTTTAAATAAAAGCAATGCAAGTTTTGAAATCAGTTTTTTTTACTTTGTACAGGGATCATTTTTTTGGGTAGGTACCTACTGAACTTCGGTACTTACTTGTGGTTTGTTTTTCGGGAGAATTATGGATTTAAATACAATACTTGGGTAGCTACGTTGAAATGCCAAGGACCTTTGATCATTTGTCTTCGTTTGATACGTGACACAGATTAAGCAGAATGAATAGCACAGAGTGTCTCTACTATACAGTGTGTCCCTTTTTTTCGATGAAGTGCAACCCTGGAAGGAATGAAACCAGACTAATAATTTTTAGTCTGGTTTAAACAAATACAAAAAAAAACAAATTTAAAAGACACTGAAAACAATAGTTATGGGAAATGCATATTTTTTACAAAATACACAGTCTAATTCAACAACGCCCGAGCGGACGCAGGCGGCCGGATAATAATGGAATATCTATTGTCTCATCTTCCTAGCGTTGCAGGGTCATTGTAGTCTCTTTTGATGGTTTTATCTCCACTGCCGAAAATGTTTTTAATTCATAGAGGCCTTAGTAAAAAGTAAAAAAAAAGTAACAAAAATAGTTTTTTTAACGATTTACTATTGGTCCGATGTCATCCCTTTTCGGGGTTCCTTTTTATCGAGGGACACACTGTATTTATGATTTAGAAGCCTTTAACACACAAATATTAGAATTCTCAAGGTATTTAGAATTCTCAATTACAACGAAATAATGGTGGCATGATCTATTTAAAACGTATTGCCACGTTTTAAATAGATCATGCCACCATTATTTCGTTTTGATAAACAATAAAAAGATAAAGGAAACGTAAATAGCTTACAACTGCTTCTTCAGTACCCATATAGCGTAGTTTACGCAACACGAAACTTATAAATAGAATAATTATTATGATAACTATGTTACTATTTCAGAATTGTTTTACCGTCGATGGCTGGCTTTACAAACATCAAACAAATTCATTCAAACTTGTAAGACGATTACGACTGCCATTAAAAAGTATTCCTCAGCAAAAAGTTTTGTTACAGCCACAAAGTTTGGTAATAACAAATTCTCAAGGATGTGCCAGTTTTTTAACAATTACTTTCAACGTTAAGTTTTTATTTCGTCTATGCGCCGAGGCACCGCATACCCGCGCACCGAGGGTTCCGTACCATCATTCTGAAAAAGTTTACTATTTGGAGGCATCGTTTTAAGTTTCATGTAAATCTTTACATGAACTTCTATCACATATTTTTCATCAAAATTCGAAAACTATGCGACATAAAAAAATAAAAAAATATGTTTGAGAATATGCAAGCAGCGTTCTTTCACAATTATAGTTTCTTAATAAATAAATAAATAAAATAAATAATGATACCCCATTTGCCCTAGTAGCCTAGCTCACTTCCAATTATTTATCTCTTATTTGCAAAATGGTTGGGCAAACGTCATCTTAAACTATATACCAAATGTCAAGTTGATAGCATTAGTAATTCACGAGATATCCAGTTGTGACAGACAGATAGACACACTGAGTCGGAACATGGTTCCTTTTTACCATTTTGGTACGGAACCCTAATAATACACGTGAAAATAAGAATAAATAAAGAAGTGGATTATTTCCATTAAGACTGCCCAATGAAGATTGAAACACAAGGAAAACTAACTTGTAACCAAGTAATAGCGAGGAAAATTGGGTATATGATGAAAAATAATGTACACACGACAGCACGTCAGGTTATACAGTTAAACTGCAAAAACAGCTTTTATTAAGTAGGGCATAAAGGCGGTCTCAAGGTCAACATGTAAACATGTGCATTTGCAGTATTTTGCATTATGTCTATAGAGACAGACTATAGTCTGAGGTGCCGTCATGTGTACATATGAGTTGTCGTATTTGATTTATACTGGCGTGGTATGTAGCTGTGTTGCCATGCATTGTTTATATGAGTAGAAAGAAACATGGATACCTATCATCTTGCTTTTATATTAACTTCCCACTGTCTTGTAAGATCTATATTTTTGAATGGGCAAAGTGATAATTTATATATTTTTGCTACTTTTTGCAACCATACTTTTATGTAAGCAAGGTAAGTTTTTAATACAATCTTTTAAAGAGGTAATAGACGCATGGAGGTATTTTAAAGACTCGATTTGTTTGTGTTTATGTGGCTTGGCCATTTCGCTAATACACATGGGCGTAATGTGAAAAATGTATTCACTATTCATTACTTTTCTGTTATACAATAGTTCTTGTAGTAACGAAACGGCCAACCCACAATTTTGACTAAGGTGTAGAGTTTGTGAAGTTATGGCATGTGAAGTTAGGGGGTGTAGAGTTAGAAGCTTGGCTCTACATGAGGTCTGATAACTTTTTGACAGTGCGAGAAAATTCTCGTCTTGGCAACATTTTACATGAAAATGTTTTGGTGGGATTTTTTTTAATAATAATAAAATTCTTTATTGCAGACACTAGATCCATAAAAACAGTTACAAATGAAATATAAAATTAAATTATAAAAGACATAAGTACAAAATAAAGTCATACGAATTATCTTTAAATTGAAAATTAAATCAAATTGTCACATAATGAATACATTATAAAGTAGATTAATGTGTAATTTTTACCCAGTGTCTATACATTTCAGTCGTCATTGGTCTTTCTGCCAAACTAGTGATAATTTTTTACCTAATCAACAAATGATTAACTAATTAATGTAAAATTATAAGATCAGTAATTACAGACTTCTTCAATAGTTGTTGCTAAAGGCACACAGTTTAATTATTTAGCTAGACATAGATAATGGAATTTGTCTCGACGGTAAAATGAGACACCATAACCTCACACATTGCGTGCTTAGAATTGTACATAACTTATTATAAGTAATACAATATTAGTTGATGAGCTTCACGTGCCGTAATTGTCATGGTCGGTATATCACAAAAGGTCATGGAATGGGTGATATAGGAAGGATTATTTGATTGAATCAGGCATTACTTGGCGGAAGTCCCAAACCATTGTGAAAAGAGAAATATATGTAGCTTACTCCCGCAAAAAATATATGCAGGATGCACCGCCCGCCCGCCCGCAAAAAAATGCACATGCACACCACAAAAATATCAGTGCACAATACCTGCATTTAGCATGACAGCGACACACCTTGCACCTTCACCAATTAGACTACTCTACACGTGTTTCGCCCCAATCCGGAGCATCCTCAGGCGTTAGATCGTGCGTGAACCAACACCGAAAGGTGTTGGAAAAGGAAAAATATTGGCATCCTGCATATATTTTTTGCGGGAGTAAGCTACATATTTCTCTTTTCACAATAGGAAGGATTCTTCGATTTTAATATACCTACTTAATAACAAGGCTTCAAACCTCAGTGAGCACTCTGCTGATAAGAGAAAAAAACATAGTAGGTACGAGTACATAGGTATATTAATTACTGAGCATTATTGTAGTTGTTATAGTCTGAAGCTATTTCATTTTTCCGATGTCACATAGTCTAGAAATTTTGTTTCTTCAGTAAGATTGTCTTTTGTTTTGTTGTAGATGGAAAAATGATTTATTTTGTTTTTCCTTTTTAGGGTTCCGTACCCAAAGGGTAAAACGGGCCCTATTATAAGACTTCGCTATCCGTCTGAAAAATAAAATAAAACAAATATTTAAGGGGGCTCCCAAATAACAGAGAAGATTTTTTCTTTTTAAGAAATACACTTTTCTTTACAGCCCTATTTCATCATTACCCTATATTTTAGCCTATTTTAATTAAATGATTACATCACAGGAATTTCGGTTGACAACGATTCCAATCTCAGCCCTTAATCATTCTTGTGAGGCAAGGCTTTTAGGGTCTTGACATGTAAGGGAGGGCTTCAAGGTCATGTTGCTACATGAGTGGCTTACGAGAGGAAGTCTGGATGTTAACTAACACTTATAAAGGACAGGGTTTGAGATATTATACTTGCTTCAATGACTTACATAGTCCCTTAAACTTTGGATGGAAGCTGCAATCTATAAATAATTTGCAATATTTATCTGAATAAAGTTGACTAATATTTAAATCTTAGTACACATTAATCAACTTTACTTAAGTGCAAGCAAAATTAAATAGAGACGTATAAGAAAATTTTAATCATGGCTTCTAATCTTTCCTAACGTAAGAAATTTGGCCGTCAGCCATTTTTAATGTCCCTGCTGCTGGGGCAGGCCTTCCTTATGGGTGGATAAGGAGGATAGGCCATAACTCGCCACGCGGGCCCAATGCGGATCGATGGGTGTTAACGACTGCAAAATAAATTTTTGGTCACCGAAGCGCGAGATAAAAATTTTTTGGTCACCCATACCATGACTGACCTTGCGAAAGTTGCTTAACATTTGCAATAGCTGGGTCAGGCGCTAAACCACTGCGCCGTTGAGCTCCTCTTCAAAATGTAATACTATTTTACAGGCTACTAGAAATGTACAATCAATACGCTCACAGAAACTGAATTATGCACAGTGCTCCACCTATAGTTTCAAAGTGGAACTGTTCAATATAGAACAGTGTAAAGAAGTCAAGTAATGTCGATGTTCCACTGCAATAATTGAAAAGCCCACCAATATATGTAAATCATTAAAATATTATAGCAACACAGGTTGGTAGATGTTAATTTATTACTGAGGCAAAGTCCCAACTGGCACTTGACGAGTTAAAACGTTTAATGCAGGTATAATGATCATGTTTTGGTACACAAAGTGGTGGATTATATTCACCTCGCCTGGTTTGGCTAGTATTTATAAGCCATATGAAAATATATGAATTGGTATATCGACTTGCTGAAATGTAATGTTATGTAAACGTAGCTTTATCATGTTAGCAATGGGCAGGCCATAGAACACAGATTTTTTTTGTGCGTTTAAAATTTTATGTAATCTATGTTAGCAATTGGGCCGGCCACAGATGTTTTTTTATATACCTTATAAATTGAATGTTTGTCTCCTTACCTGGCATACTGCGCATTTTTTTCACTTCTGTGAGTAACTCACCCGTTTAATATGTGACAAAGACAGGTGACAAGTGGCATTTCTACCAACGTAATAAAAATTCGGGAAACTCATTTTTCACAAACAGGAGACAGAAAAACGTTTATTGTAACAGCGCAGTATAACATCATCGTGTCATAAATTATCCATTTTTGATGCTCAATAAGAGCATCATTATTAGAATTTAGCTGAATTTATAAGCTACTTTATCGATTGCAAAAGGTTTTCGGTAGCTATAGCTACCTATATATACCGTAGTTATCTAAAATCTTTACCTATAAGAACGAAATAGTTTCAATTTCCTTACCTTTAAAGGATTAGTTACTTTTTCATTGGATTTTAGTTACGATTAGGTAACGTATAAAGGATATCTGAAAACTAAGCCATTTTAGTTCAGTTTTTTTTGCCTCACTTTACATACGAGGACACGGCTTCTAGGTGATATTATTCTAAGTACGTTATACATTATTTATTATTTGAATAAATCTAGTTTCCATTCAGCTCTATCTATTACAAACAAACAAAGCTACGGCTTGCATTTATTTTACGGTTCTGTTTTGTTCCTTTTAATGCTGCGCTTTTAACCATCTATACTAATTCTGTGCCATCTAGTCAAGACTTTAACCTGGATAGTGGAAACCATAAACAACGAACAAAGCGTTAGTGCAGATTTAACTTCGACGACCTCCGTGGTCGAGTGGCTTTCTCTTGAGGTCCCGGGTTCGATGTCCGGGTTCGAACCGGGGGGGTTGGGTCAATTTAGAAAACGAACTTTTCTATATTGGCTCAGGTCTGGGTGTTTGTGATACCACCGTTGTCTTTGATTTCCATAACACAAGTGCTTTACTTACTTTGGAATCGGAGCAATGTATGTGATGTTGTCAAAATATAAAAATATATATAAAAATATAAACTTACATTTGCAAATTTTTTTTTAAATTATTGTTCCTCGTATTCACCTTAGAATAATTATTGCGTGAAACATGTCACCAAAGATGTTAAGCGACGTCACCCGAGATCGCACAACAAGCTTTAAAACATTGCGCGACTTATCTCTCTTCGCATTATTAGGAGCTTGTATAAAAGTCGACAACACATCTTTTTGAACGATTCGATTGGCTGATTTGAATTATACAAGTATGTGAACGAAAAAGGTTACGAGACAAGATGTCAGGCGACGTCGCCCGACTTCTCAAGCGACAAGTGACTTTATAAACTTTCCGTATTACGAAAAGGCTACCGTATAGAGTTTATATGTACTACGTTTATTTTCTATTTTTTATTTTTACCCTCTCATCACAGAGCTGATAGACCCGACAATGGTGGTGAAAAGGCTAAAAAGAAACCACGTTATTAATTAGGAGGAGCGGTGATGACCGCTTCATTATTCTCGTCCTTTATTCCTTTCAACCAATTCGCTTATGGTCTGGCGACCGATTGCAAATTGTAAATGACTAGAAAAAAAAATAAAAAATAATGTATAAAAGTTTTTGAAAAACCTATGCTTTTAATCCCTCAAGGCTGCTTAAAAATGTTAAGTAAGTATAGTGAGCGTCTTTGTATGCAATTCTTTCTCATCTTTGTGTTATTTCAAAAGGTGCTATTTTTATCATTAATCTGTTTTCGTATTTTAGAAATGTATACTTATCTTGTAACAAAACAAGTGAAGAGTATTTTTTGAACTTAAAAAAGGGACTGTTTCGCAGCTACACGAAAAAAACACCCAAAAAAGCTTCTTTAATAATATCTTCTTTAGCAATTTAGGCTCAAACACTTTGCGAGGCCATAAAAACTATAAAAAAACCTCATCTGTTACAATATTGAGAAGATAAAGTTTCTTGGAACATTTTTAAGGCCACCGAAGATGTAAAAGTCTACATAAAATGGGTTAGATAACTTAGCTTACGGCCTGAGTGCACTCACCGGCAAAGAACTGAAGGATTCTAAAGGTCAAATTTGTTTTACACTTGCTTTAATAGTTCTTGATAGTATTGTACCCATAAAATAACTTATCTTATAAATGTCAATGCTTATCTTTAGAAATGTAAGTATTATACAGAAATGTAAGTATGATTTAGCATAATTTTATTCAACGTAATCCTTCGTAAACAATTCGAATGACTGAATTGAAAGATGTTTCGTGTGAGTAGAAAGAAAAGGATTACAATGTTTAATTTTTTAAATTTTGAGATTTTAGCATTCACATTGATATTTTTATGTAATACTAAATAATATACTAGAAAAAATACTCAGATCATGTTCTGATCTGATGATCTGGTGCGAGTCGTATTTTTTCTAAAAAAATATTTAGTATTATTACAATGTTTAATTTTAGTTTCAATCTGACAAACCAAATTCTGATTTCGATTTTTAGCAATATCAATACCAGATATTCTGAGCAAACAAACACAAATAATATCTAGTTCTGGCAGTGTATGCGCTTATACCTGCGAATATAACCAAAAGTGACTGAATGGGCAGGTTATCATCTTTTTTTTCGAAAGTTTCCTTTATTAGGTAGTGGAATGGCAATTACATAAAAAAATAAAGAAGAACTTTAATCGTGAAAGAGCTCTTTTGTTATTAGTTTTTTATGCCGCTTTTATTAGTGATGTAAGCGAAATGATGCAATAAACACCGGCAATGTGCCAACCATACCCACCTCAGAACAGAACCGCAGATACACTGCTGTCAATCATTCCACTATGAGGGATCTAGGCCAGGCTCATTACCTACATAATGGCAGTTATTTTTGGTCTGCGGTCGTAAAAGACGTTTGTCGTACACTTTACAAAACATACAGCCGTTAAACTCAGACCGCCAACTCCACTAAACCGCTCTAAGCCGATTACGGCTTAGAGCGGTTTAGTGGAGAATATTCATGCTCTGTTAAAATTACAAAATTGAGAACTAGACAGAGACGGAAGACTGATGACTGTTTTATAGGTCATTTGCTCGAAGCACTAGAGTTGATGAAAAAAAATTGCAGACTGTCAAGTGCTCATGATTCCCTATCTTGAAAACAGTTGCGTGCCTTGGACCACAAAATTCAGTGCGCACGGCAAGAAGGCGATGCCCGTCATACAGATTGCGATAATTAAGCGACATTCGTTATTCTGAGACGCTTTCATAATACTTTATACTCGGCAAATAGCACATTATGTGCTTACGCTCGCACTAACCATGCGTTGACGGAACTGTAATGTACAGGATGTCCTAAAACTTTGCCGTACGCAGAAAAAGTACCTCATATATTGAAGTTAGGAAATTTTGTGAAAGAAGACTTCATTTTGATTTATAAAATAATTGGAACTGTATTCAAAGAATTTTGAAAAATCGGCTGCCTTTTACAAGAATCAAACCCACCAAATATTTAAAAAAGAAAAATATTTTTACGATACTTACCGATCGAAAGGGTTATTCATTAGGATTATTTTTTCTTGAGTAACACAGATCTTAAACAAATGGAAAACCCTAAAATTTAATGAATACGTATTATATCATCGAATCGTATGCGATCTTAAAAAAATGTATGAATGCATTTCCAATTATATTTAAAAACAAAATGAAGTTTTCTTTTCGTAAAATTTTCTATCTTCAATATAATAAGGTGCTTTCCCTCCGAGTGGCAAAGTTTTGGAACACCCTGTATAATGTTGTAAATACGCTAACGTCGATTTTCAACATAATAAATGCGAAAACATCCTTTACAATATATAACAAAGTAACGCCCACCCCATCCCTTACATAACAGGAAAACAAGGTAAATTACCACAAATCAGTTTCACCTTCGTGGTCGAGTGGCTTTGTACACCGGTTTTCAATGTGTCGCCATCTCTGAGGTCCCGGGTTCCCCGGTTGGGTCAATTTAGAAAACGAACTTTTCTATATTGGCTCAGGTCTGGGTGTTTGTGATACCACCGTTGTCTCTGATTTCCATAACACAAGTGCTTTAGCTACTTACTTTGGAATCGGAGCAATGTATGTGATGTTGTCAAATATTTATATGTATTTATTTATTTACCTACAGTAATTTGTTCTAGAAGGGAATCCAACCCGTGAAACATCAAACAGACCACGTAAACTATGAAATTTTAAATCCAATGGTCTAATCAAACAGAGCTTAGAAAATGTTTACTAAGCCACAAATTTTAGATACTGCGCTCTAATCTGTTCGGTACAGCCAGTGTTGAAACAAAATAAGTTATATTACAAAGCTGGTATAATTGAAAATATATTATATAATACTAAATAATATACTAGAAAAAATAGGACTCGCACCAGATCATGTTCTCGGACGGAATCGAACCCGCGACCTTTGGATACCGCTGACCGCTGAGCTACCGAGTCACTAATCGCGGGTTCGATTCCCGTCCGAGAACATGATCTGGTGCGAGTCGTATTTTTTCTAGTATATTATTTAGTATCATATAAAATAGCATTGTGAATGCTTAAACCTCAAATTAAAAATATATATTATTATTACTTAAAAAACCATAATGAACAATATTTTAATGTAAGTAGTCGAAACTGTGTTAGGACAGAAATATTTCCAGAAAAAGAAGACATTGATAAGATAAATCTTTATCGATTGTCAAAACATCTGGAAAGATGTTTCTTTCGAATGAGGGGGTATTTCCTCACATTGATGTAATTGCGCTGGCTTCCAGCGAAGAAGTTAAAAGTACTAGAAAATTTCGCCGCTCCCACTAGCGACTCGGTAGCATAATTGGTCAGTGCATTGGGCCGGAATCCCAAGGGTGCGGGTTCGAGTCCCGTCTGAGGTGCTACGGGTGAGTCGATTTTTTCTAGTATTTTTTCTAATATTATTTATCTTAAAATAAAAATAGCATTGTGAATGCGAAAAATCTAAATTTAATGACATTGATAAGGTTTTAGCATTTTCATAACAAATACGCAATACTCGTATTATAACGGTTGGCTCCAAATATGACTTCGCTACAACGCAAAATGGAATAATATCTTGAATACACATTTTTACTTTGGAATCCGTCCAAATTTCTCGGTATGTAGCAAATACTGGATAACCACACAATTAAGATTTATCGACAGTCGTTAGAAATCGTATGTCATTTGTGATATTGTAGTAAACAGTATTAAATATATTTGTATTCAATAGGTACACACGACAGCACGTCAGGTTATACAGTTAAACTGCGAAAACAGCTTTTATAATGTAGGGCATAAAGGCGGTGTCAAGGTCAACATGTATAGTCAAAAAAAAAAAAGGTGCCGTCCGTTTCGTTTGTACAAAGTTTTGGAACATCGTACTTTTGTCAATTTACGTTAAACGTTTTTTTTTAATATATTCAGTAGGTAATTTTAAATTTTGAGATTTTAGCATTCAAATAATATACTAGAAAATATTAAATTATCCGGACCGGATATCCAAAGGTCGCGGGTTCGATTCCCGTTCGAGAACATGTTCTGGTGCGAGTCGTATTTTTTCTAGTATATTACTTAGTATTATATTCAGTAGGTTTTTTTTAACTCGAACCTATGTGAGTTAACTAGATTCCACCTGCGACTTCATCCATGCGGTCTATAGAATTGAATCATCCTTCAGGAACACACAACTGTGATAAAAAATAATTCTATTAACTATGTTATCCAAACTTAGAACTATCTTGTACCAAGATTCATCAAAAGTCGTTTTTATGTGTTCGAGTAACAAACATACAAACTCTCACATTTACAATAGGTACTTACCTATTATTAAAGTAGAATTACAAAATAAATTTTACAAAATCTGATATCTTATACTTACAATAATACGAAGAACAGAAAATGTTATTTAGAATAAGAAATGATAAAATTATCTGTATCTTTCTTTTGTAAGAAACATATTTGCTTTTTGTTTGTTAAATTACTAACCCGTGTTTCGCGGTCTGTTGTAATTTGCACTCTAATTTGCAAATTACAAAGACGCTTTTGATGTATTATGATGGATGATGTGTCGGTATCATTCTGCACGAATATATAAATCCAGCTGTAGGTAAGGTAGCCACCATACTTATTCAATTTAAATAAAGGATAAAGGATTACAGTTTGATTCATAAACTTATTATACTATCCCCCATTACCAATAAAGATTGTATAGTAGATGTATAGTTACACAGTGTTTTGTCCCATTCTCTTTAGTGTCAAACTTAAATAGTTTGACAGAGAGTAACCATTGTGTGAGAGTAACCAACTATACATCTGGGGCTCTATCGGCTAAAAACATTGAAGTTCATGTTAACTGTGTTTTGACAGATGTATGTGATACATTGCTACTTCGTTTTGGCACAAATAAAAACTTACCAAAGAAAATTAGCAATGTATCACATACATCTGTCAAAACACAGTTAACATGAACTTCAATGTTTTTAGCCGATACCGCCGCTGCTATACAATCTTTATTAGTAAGGGGGTTTAAGTCTATGGTTTGATTATTGTCAAGCTGCTTTACGCTCAAGACATGTCTATTTGTCTTTTTCAATTAAGGGCTTTGTTAAAAAGTTTTTGTAACCAGAAAAACATTATAAAACCTTCACCGTCTTATTCGTAAAAAAACATGAAGGCTTATATAAGCTTGTTTTAAGGAATAACTTGAAAATCATTATTCGTAATCGTTCAATAGCGATAAACGCTCTGTAAACCTTTGATAAAGTTATAGAAGGATGCTGCCTGTTTTATCCATATTTTAGTTGACCGAGCGAACGCAAAGCGCGAGCGAAGCGACTCTGCTTCAGCTTGTGGGCAAAAATTCTTTCGTATGTCTGTCTTTCCGGCTGTTCTCCTGTACATGATGCATTTCTCAACCAATTCTCGTGAAATTTTATAAGCAGGTTCGATACTTACATAGTATTTTATTGAGCCAGTTTTTTGCAAATTTTGCGTAAAAAAGTTCACCCATTCCAAAAAATTACAAAATTGAATGCGCCATCTAATTCCAATTGCTAGCTATTAAGTTACTTTATAACAAATTGACATTTAATCACAGATAATATTGGATGTAGCCAATGGATTTGCCTGTTTTGTCTATGGATTAGTCAGAACGACAACATAATAACGCTAAAGTAACCCAATGCGAACATTTCCTTAAAAAACGTTTGTGAATACATAATTAAAGTTATTATGATGTTTAATAACCTTATCAGCATTTTAACTAAAGTTCACTATATTTCTATATTAATGTTTTTCATAAATAAGGTGGTTAAAATAAACTAATAAGAACGTTATAAAAATCTACAACAATGCCAATGTTACTTACATTGCGTGTAAACTTACCACTACTAATCAATTTCACTAATCAACAAAGGTCAAACAAAACAAGCTCGAAACTAATACTCGTTTAAATTTTATTTAGCTAAAACAAAAGATTGTTTTATTTGTCTCAGTATAATCAATGAAATTAGGACGCCTAGCGAATACAAAGCCTGCCTTTCCACTAGAGATGTGCTACGTAGGGAAGATCAAAGCTTTTGCTACGAATCTTTGTAACCGTTTTCCGTGTAGCAGAGCGGATAAAATGTAGCAAGTGGGTAAAAGTTAGCTCCCATCCGTAGCTTCACGTAGCGTTATGTGCATGTTGGACCCGTTTCCAACTTTCTACCGGTGCTACGAAATTAAACGATTCTTATTGGTGGATATTACACACATTCTTAGTTACATAGCTTAGCACATCTATGGTGGGAAAACAGCATAACAGAACTTTTGTTCCAGCAGCTACTAAGGTCAACACAGAACTTTCAGATACATGTTTTTGTAGCCGGACACAAAGGAAATATTATTCCGCTGAAATGGAAGTTTTGCAATTTGCTATGGCAACACATGTGGTGATATCAAATGCGAAAACTTTTCAATGAAAAGAGCTACGATCGATAACTTAGGATGATTGATGCTAATGTTAAAGCTTTTTGAACTGCATTCTAAAATGTTATTAAAACTTTTTATCTTATCTACTCTCATATCGTAAAATTCGAATTAAAACTATTAAACTTCAAAACGAATTTATATTGACATACTTTATACACGCAATACCGAAATAAAAAGAAACACTTCTTCGCTAACAAAACAATACAACAAAACAAACAACAGTTAATTAACAACTTTTTTATCATTAAGATACCATGGGTTAGCACATCACAACTTTGTAATTTGTATGGTATCTATGGTCTGTGCTGTGACTCTGTGGGAGTAAACTGAAGCGCGACATCCGCGCCATTTTTAAAACAATTGCTTCAAAAAAGTTTTTATTTCAATTTTGACTTTTTGTTGTAACTTCTGAATTTCGTAGGTTTTTTTTAATTCTTGCTAAAAATATCTGATAGCAGTGATTGTGAAAAAAATTTGACTGCGCTCGATATTTAAGATGCAGCGACGGAAATGACTCATAACCAATGTATTACCAGCAAAGTCTCTCTCTCTCTTCTTTAACCTTGATCTTTTATTTAGTAGGTTCAATCTCAATTGTATTAATGATTGTGCGATACTATTAAAAACCTAGCCTACGGCTATTTTGCGCACTTATGGGGTCTAGAGCGCGCTCAAGACCTCTAGACCTTTTATGCAACCGTAGTTACAGTGGTTACAACTGAATACTCTCCAAAGCCTATATGCAACTAATGTGTGCTAGTTGGGTAACTTTTGAAATAGTTTTACAGGAACTAGGTATTTTGAAATACGTCAGTCAACTCAATATTTCCTTTGTAAATTCCGCTCGCTAAAATATGCAAGTCAATCAAAGTCAATAATCATAAATAATATTATTATTAAAACAATACACTCAAAGAACCGAATATTTTGAATATTTGATGCAGAATAAAGGATAGCATAATTTGAAGGTTTTTTTAGGTTTAGAGTCAATTGTAAAATAATCTATCATTTCGTTCGGAACGTTTTATCATTAATTTATTAAAATGTGTGAGACTGTGTGATACGTATGCGATACCATATTAAATTAATTAGAATGTGGCATACATCCATATTATAATTGGAATATTTAATCAACTTTAATTAGGTAATACTTGTAACGTAAGTTTATTTGACAAGTATTTATTTATTTCGAACACAATGCAATCATAGCTAGCCCAATACAATAGTGTAATCTGTGTATTTATTATTATTCTTCTTATGGTGCCTCTCCAACTACTGAAGGTTGGCAGTCAGTTCTGCATATTTGGTTTTCCTTGGCAAGGCGAAAGAGTTCGGCGGCACTTGCTATTCCCGTCCGCCCCCGAATGTTTCACAACCAAGACCTTCTTCTGCGACCGGGTCTTATTTTTCCTGCAACTTTTCCCATCAGAATTACTTGCAAGAGCTCGTGTCTCTCGTGCCTAAAGCACGTGCCCCCAAATATGCAAATTTTCTCTGTTTGACGGTTTGCAAAAGCTTGCGTTTCTGTTTGACTCGCCGCAGAACTTCCTCATTACATTTATTTAACTTTACAAATATTTCTATTAGCTAAACTACATACCTTGTTGTTTTGACCGCAAAATAGAAAGGACAGAAGCCAATGCACACATAGATACCTCTCACCGACACTGAATAACCGGAATCTCAGACGAATCTCAAACGATTTCTAGTGCGTGACGCGGTGTCGTCGGTCGGTGAGAGCTGTCTATGTGTGTGTGCGTTGCTCGAGCGCGCGTAGTACAGTCGAGTTCATAAATATGTAAGCACTTTTGACAGATGTTGACTTTTATTACAAAGGCATAAGGTTAATGAACTGTCAAAGGTGCTTATATTATCGAACTCGACTGCACTAAGCTTGACTTCTGTCCTCTCTCTGTTTTGTGTTTTGACTATCTAGTATTAAATAGTATTTGCTCAAGTTTGACTCATATCTTAGTAAATCAGTAGCCATTATACCTAAATCTATTTTAAGGCTTTGCCCGTAGAGCTCCTTAATCGCCTGTAGCTATGATTAATGAAGATAAATGAAAAAAGTATTTACTCACTCCCCTAACGACATACAATTAAACTGGAGTAAATTGTATTCAAAACATTTACCTAATTGAGAAATTTAACGGTGAAACTGTGTCTAGAAATAGATTAATGAATTTATTTATATAATATATATTGCCAAATGCCTTATTTCTTATATTAATTTAATTACAGACCTTTTAAAATATAAGAAATCTCGCGGAAACTAATACACTGGCCTTTAAACTCAGTACCTCACTTTTGAAATTGCAATTTCTCTTAAACAATAGAAGTCAGAGTAGAGTTTTGAAATAAAAAAAGGTTTCTTTTCAAGAAAAAAAGAACACAATCTTTTCTTTTTTTCTTGAAAAGAAACCTTTTTTAAGTTTAAACCTTTTTTAATATAAAAAAAAACTTCTTTAATCCTTTTTATTTCGAAAGTATATCTTGTGTATTTTAAGTTATTACAATTTTAAAAATGTGGTATTAAGTTATAAAGGCCAGTGTACATGTTTGCTAGCTAATATCTCTTAATACCTTGTTATCTGAAAACGCTTTCAGGCGTGTAAGCTTTTAGTAATGTACACAAACTTTGGTATTAATAACAGATTTAAATTAACATATCGATATAATACGTCAGATAATTAAAAATATAATCGAAAAGATTTTTCAGTACTCATGTAGTGGAAATTCATATACAAGGTGTTACAAAACTACCCCTAATGCCGAATATGGTATATAGGGACCATCAAACTGAACAACTTTTACTATGGGACCAACTCTGAAATCGCGAAAAAAAAACCGGCTGTTTCATACATTTTGATATTTTCGATTTTAATTTTTGTATGAAACAGCTGATTTATTTTTCGCGATTTCAGAGTTGGTCCCATAGTAAAAGTTGTTCAATTTGATGGTCCCTATATACCATATTCGGCATTAGGGGCATTTTTGTAACACCTTGTAAATGTACTTATTATTGCTTTTCAATATTTTCACTTTTATACACTTATGACCATCAGCAATTTTTAATATCCTCACTGCGGGGGCACAGGCCTTCCTTATAGGTGGATAAGAAGGATGGGCCATGACACACCACGCGGGCCCAATGCGGATTGGAGCTTATACACTTTATATCCATCACAATTTTATGAGCTTTCATTCCGCTTTGGGCCTTCACGTATTAAAAAGTAATAATAAAATTTTTTAGCCTTTCTTCGGTCTTCCAAGATGAGTCCCGGAAATTCAATAGATATCGTTAAAATTAATTTCGAGGATGCCACTAATCCGTTAAACCTGCCTACTTCTGAAATCAATTACCTTTAACCTTCCTTTCAAATTGATTTTAGACAAGTTGAAAAGGGTAGTTATAACGAAATGGCTAAAATCAAATCATTCGTGAAATGTACCATTTTATTAAATCCCTGATTCTATTTGTCTTCATGTTATGCTTAATTTAGTGTGAAATGTTCAAGTTTTTATTTGCAGCAAACACTAGAACAACAAATTACTTGTTTAAGCTGTTAATTTGTATTCTATGTTCTGCCAACCGACCTCCGTGGTCGAGTGGCTTTGTTTTTTTTAACACCAGTTTTCAAGGTATCGCCATCTCTGAGGTCCCGAGTTCGATCTTCGGTTGGGTCAATTTAGAAAACGAACTTTTCTATATTGGCTCAGGTCTGGGTGTTTGTGATACCACATAGACGTGTGTTATATTAATATGATATCCGTAACTAATAATTTGAATATTATTTATTGCTTTTTAAAGGTATTTCATTTTAAAGCTGTTTTTGTTTTCGGGTTTTTTGAAGGAGGTTTTTCTTTTTTTTTCTGTAACCTTTACATAAACTTCTATCACATAAATTAATTTCAGATTTTTCACTATGCAAACTTCGGAGATGGGGGGGCGGAACGGTATTTTTTCCATTTTTCATCAAAAGACGAAAACAATGCGGCCAATAAAAATTGAGAATGTGCAATATGATACCCCATATGCCCTAGTAGCCTCACTTCCTCACACTGAGTCGCACCATAAGGGTTCCTTTTTACCATTTTGGTACGGAACCCTAATTATGAAATCTCAGGAAAGTTAAATCCCTTTCATAGAGACACAACCCTGCTTTTGTATGTAAGGCAGTCGCAACGAGATGCAGAATTTCATCGAATATCGACATCACCGATCTATCTCATTTAGTTGAAGTCCCAAATGGCTCTCGGATGTTATCGAATAGAAGGCACGTCAATATCGCTCCCAGATTTATTCGATAACACGGCATCGAGTCGCATCATTAGTCAAATGCATTAAACTACCAACTCGAATTGTCAAAGAGAACATCGTAAAATCAAATGATTTTCTCACAAAACTAAATAAATTCGTGGGCACCGACAAAGGCATTAGTGAAATGAAATGAAGCAAGTGAGATTACGACAGTACTTGAAGGGAAAAAGCTCTTATTCTGTGGGGTTTTATTTACGAATTCGAGGATTCTAGCTTGCTCTCGAACTCTGGAGATCTTAATGAGGGTTAATGTACTTCAACTTAAATTCAAATTACTTTTATTTGAGTTTTTTATTTAAAGAAAATAGTAAGAACTGTTAAAAACCTTTTAATTACGAGAATAATATAATAATAATAATCGCGGCGTTTTTTGTCACTGGCTAAGTAAACCCTTTGTCACTCTTGTCAGTGTCATTTCGTGGGCGATTAGTCGTTGAGCTACTTTTTGTAGCTCGTGGCCGTTTACGTGTTGGACTCTTTCGGCCTTGCCACAAAATTTTAAAACACTGTTCAACAAGTGTTTAGCTTAGACACTGATTTTAATAATCACATTTATGTGATGCTGTCACTTTTTGGACAATATTGTTTGAAAGAGACGGCATCACATTGAAACATAGTGTCTAAATAAAACAATGTTTTAAAATCTTTTGTGGTAAGGCCGTGTATGTTCTATTCTCGGCGACAAAAATCGCTCAGCGATTAATAGCTCGTGGGCGGGAAGCCTTACTGAAATTCTACACCATTAACATTTTGTAAACGTCTTATAGGGTTTCGCAAACATCCAGCTGGCCAGATTATAGCGACGCGCTGCTCAAGACTCTAGAGCCTTTTAAACTTCCTCTATACGGCGTGTTACAAAAAAACCCGCATTGTCGAATATGGTATATGTCGTACCATGCATACTACCCCGGATTTTTTTTAAATTCTGCCTTGTTGGTTACAAAGCTGAGAAATTTGTATTTTTGTTTGTATGGAAAACTGCAATGTGACAACCTTATACACAAATAGACTATTGTTTTCGATAATCAATCCAATGGGCAAAAACAAAACACTATTTAGGTATGGAGTATTTTTTAAGTGGCGGTTTTCAGGGGTTATCATAATTTTCCGGGATTGTATGTGTCGTGGGCCAATCGTTGAACTGGGCCAATCGAGATGTGCCTGGTCAGATCACGATGTGCCGGCATTTCATGATCTGGCCAATAATTTCATGATGTGCCCAATAAAAAATAGGCAGATCGGTAAAAGCAACCTATTTGTCGTTTTGCCCTACCAGTACTTGCGCACATCGAGATATGGCTGGGCGCATCATAATATACTTCCATGACATATGCATGGTACCCCATCTACCATATTTCGCTTTAGGGTTTTTCTTAAACACGTAGTAAAGTACCTATTCAACAAAATGGCTGTTCACCATTTAGCCACATAATATATAATAGTACCATATACTAATTCTGTGATAGTACTGAACGTATTTAGCTGCACCCGATGACTTCAATTACATAGACGAGCTGTTCAAAACTAAAATTGTCTCACAACCAACCTCCGCGGCACATCAACTGTTTCTATCGGTCGCTCGCAAAAGATTAAAGGAGTTGCGGTGCATGCACCATAACTTAATGAGCAATTTTTCGGTACTTACTGTACAGCATGTCTAGTGTGGTATATACCTACATAGAAGTTTTTGGCTGCACCTTCTAAAAAATTTCAGTAGAAATCCATTGCGCAATTCATTCACTTGTTTCAAATAAACAAACATTAAGAACAAATGAAAGATACAATTGGCCGAAATGATCTTCAAGGGTATTTCAATGGATCAATAAATTGAGTGATTTAACACATAAAAAGAAGGCACTGAACTAAATTAAGCTTTAATATTGTAATTAGCTGTGTGCCCGCGGCATTTTTATTATTATTTATTTATTAGAGTCACCAACAGGTAACATGTTCACATTATAACAAGAAATTCTGAAATCATAGATCTAGCATGCAACCTAATTACAGACAATACACATTAAGTGTCATAAAACTAGTACAAAAAATACTTAAATTGTGACATTAATAGGATGACTGACCATACGTTTAAATCTTAAAAGCGAGTCATGGTAAATATCAAGGCCATTTTTACTGCTTACTTTTTTGTAACTAGTGAGCATCATCCATAAGGTGAATGACTACTCAGGTTTGTCCGCGCTCGAGGCATAGTGTATGTATTTATGCGCTTCATACGGGCGTTAGGCCCGGGTACAATCCATAGAAATAGAAGCGCAGCGAAAATTTTTTTAACTCTTTGGTACAATCAGTTTGATTTTGCGATAAATATTTTGATAAACAACAACACAATGAACGAGCTTATACGAGGACACTAGATCCCGGATCTTATCTATCGGCAATCGGCAAGAGCTGTAAGATAAAATAGCGAGACAAGTTTACAATTTGTTCTGGACTCTTTAGGTACTTAGGAATAAGTTATGGTTTTGAATTTAAGAAGGAAAATATGTTTTGAAGGAATTACATTTATTGACGTTAAAATTTCTTATATTTAATTTCAAGGTGAAAATAGGGATTTTTGCACCGCTTTACTTTAAATTACGGTGTCCGAATTTGCCCTAGACTAATAACAATATTGACTCCAATAATTGAAGTTTCGAGTTTTAAATGCTAACCCCCTTACTAATAAAGATTGTATAGTTACACAGTGTTTTGTCCCTTTTCTTTTTAATGTCAAACTTAAATAGTTTGACAGAGAGTAACCATTGTGTAACTATTCATCTGCTATACAATCTTTATTAGTATGGGGGTAAGTGATGATTTAAGGTTTGTTGAACGCGTTCTATGCCGTCTGCGTGCTTTGCTTAATAACAGAAATTACATACTACAATAGCGAACTCTAATGCACAATTCACACCAACCGGCGCGCATCAGAGTACATTTTACCACTGCCAAAGGAAATTAAAGCGTCTTCACAGTAGTTAAGTTTTAAATTGCGGGCGGCGCCAACCGACTGCCGCGGCATGTCAATTTTCATGCAAATATGGAATTAACTAACAGTGTTGACGTTTATTTTCCTCTGGCAGAGGTAAAATGCGCTCCATTGACAAATAAAACAGTCGACATAATATATAAATTCTTATTTTAATAAGCGAAGCATTTTTTGTCCACAATGGGACTTTCTAATTCAACAAATTATACCTACCTCCATTTTATTATTACCTGCGTATAAAGCTAAAATATTACGCAATCAATTTTCAGAGTTGCCATTTCGAGGAAAACAATTTTAAATTGTCTTTTTTCTCGCCCACTTCAGATGTTGAATATTGCTTCATTTATCATGTTTTATTTGAAGAGGTGGGAAAATATGCGTCCATTAAAGTAATGAGTCCGTTATTATTTGATTTTGTTTTTAAGAAGTTTTATTTTTGAAAAAAGAACATAAAATATGAGAAAATGAGTTGTTTCAGACTGCTTGCCGTATAAAAATAGAATATTATCGTTGCAGTTTACACCAATACAAAATCTATACAGCTACTGTCATAGATTCGATTCCCACATTTCTCACAAGAAGCAGATAGTTTGCCTGATAACCATAATCATTGTTTACCTGATCATGATTTAGGTCAAAATCGACTTATTTATTAATAGTTTCTGCTATTTAGTACCTAAAACGCAGTATGAACCGTAAAATTGAATTTAAAAATTGTTAAATATATCACGTAATAAAATATATAAATAAACGTTCATAATCTAAAAATGTGTAATCAAAATTCACCATATGAAATCTTACCTTTTGAATTTTAATTAGAAGATATTTGAACAGCACAAATTTCACACTTAGACACGAAATATTATATCACCTCTCATAGCATTATACACATTGAACATCTATAACACTTCAAACAATATAAAAACGAAAACTTCTCACTGATAAAAACCAGAAAAAGAAACAGTTTCAATTTGAAATCAAAACTGTTTGGAAAACGAAATAGATTATAGAATTTTTAAATTGGAAGCTGTTCCAAACTTCCGATATTTTTACTGAGTAGCGAACCAAATGCAGCACGCGCGTTCGATCTTCGCGACGGTAAAAGCCCGACTGAAAACTGATGGGTGGAACTTTGCGTGGTTGTATCATGCAACAAGTAACTAAGCTACACTAGAAAATACACCTTTGTCACTTTATGCTATTCTTTTAATGCAAACTGTTTCATGTAAACTGAAACATTTCAGCTTTACCAGTAACTATTAATAGTAAAAATATGACGTTAGTATCTACAGTTTTTGTTTAAAACAGGTTGTTTCCGTGAATTCACAGGAAATTTTCTTTAGTTGCCGTTTTTCAGTAGAATATGTTTGTCTGATGAGCATTGTTTCATGATCTTTGCTAAGTGTTTTTTGTTTTTTCTATTGAATATACGTTAATGTCAATTTCAAAGAAGGAATATAAAAAAGTGATTATAGTTATGTGTCTTCAGTTATGTATTTCTAATTTTTTACAGTACCTAAATAATGTTATCTATGTATTTTACATGACTGCCCAAAAAGGAGTGTAATTTCTGACTGCAATGTCTGATGTTGTCATTTCCGAAGAGAGATCAAATTATTAGACAGAACAAAGAAGAATTTTTTTCTGTTATTTTCTCTGGTTTTGACCTAACTTTCTACTAGTCGTAGTAGGAGAAAATATTTTTTTATAGATTGTTTTGTTAAACAGGTTTGTTGTCAAAGAAATATTTTTTACGCATTTCCATTATGTAATGTTTCCTACTGAAAATTGTTTACATACATTCTTAACTCTCATTATAACAAAAAATGCATGAATTTAAAATTCATGTTTAAAAAACGCTTGTGGGTATAGGTTATTATAAAGTAGACGATTATCTAAAAGACCGAAATGCGTGGAAATTATGTAACATGTAACTCATAACTTGCTAGTATAAATACATACTTTGTTGTTAATAATCTTGTTGTACTGTATTTGGTGACGATATATTTTAATTTGTAAATATCGTTACTCATTTCTATTAAAGCGGATAAGTTTAGTAGTAGGAAAATATAGACGATTCAAAAGTGCTTAAAAGTCAAAATTTCCTTATTCAAATAAATTTTGTAATAATTATTATTTGAATAAGGGAATTTTGACTATTGACTATTGAAATTCATAATTTCAATTATAAAATCAAACCTAGTAATTAGAAGCAACTTACTTCCTCTTAAGACTTTTCTCAAGAAAATTGAAAAACCAATTCTTTAAAACGGTAACAAAATGAGAATTCCAACAGACATAAATCATCTCGATTCCAATTTCAATCTTGCGACGTAACACGATTTACTTTTTCCCAGAGCAAGCATCAGATTGGAATTTGTTACAATAAATAACTCATTTCCTTTGTTTTAGGTTGTTCTGTCTTTTATTGGATTTGTAAAAGTGAGATTTGTTTGACTTTTAATGGTCGTTGACGTCACCTATTTGACGATAGATAACTGAGAATCAGATATTTGACGACCTCCGTGGTCGAGTGGCCTTGCACACCGGTTTTCAAGGTTTTGCCATCTCTTAGGTCTCGAGTTCGATCTCCGGTTGGGTCAATTTAGAAAACGAAATTCTCTATATTGGCTCAGGCCTGGGTGTTTGTGATACCACCGTTGTCTCTGATTTCCATAACACAAGTGCTTTAGCTACTTTTTTTGGAATCGGAGCAATGTATGCGATGTTGTCAATTTTTTTTTTAATCAAGATTTCACAAGCTAACTTGGTACCAAGTTATAATACCACTATAACCGCTACCCTCTGGATTCCCTCACTCCAACCTGGGTCAAACAAAACTAGTTCAAGGTCGGATGTTATAAACATAGCCACAAATTTTTATAAAGATTTGTATGACCATATACCATCTATGCCATCTGAAACGGAATCATATAGTCAACCACATAATACAGATACAATAGAAAAGTTCAGAGAACCTGAAGTTCTTAAACAAATAATGAAGCTAAAAACAGAAAAGAGCCCTGGACAAGACGGTATTACCAACGAATGCATCAAATACGCAAGAACTCTACTTCTGACGCCGCTCACTATCCTATTCAACAAAATATTGGATAAAGAATTGGTACCAAAACAATGGACTGAATCACAGATAACTTTACTATACAAAAAAGGAGAGCCAGCAGACATTGGTAACTATCGTCCAATAAGTCTCTTACCGTGTCTCTATAAACTTTTTGCCTCATGTATACTTGATAGAATATCTGAAAATATAGACATGTGCCAGCCCATTGAGCAAGCAGGGTTCAGAAAGAGCTATAGTACCACTGATCATATACAAGTAGTAGAGCTAATCATAGAAAAATACTTGGAGTTCAGAAGACCACTATATGTCGCTTTTATAGACTACAAAAAAGCTTTCGACTGTATCTCACATAAAAGTATTTGGGAAGCTCTACGGAATCAGGGAATTAACGAAAAAATTATAAATATAATAAAAAATGTATATCAGAATAGCACAAGCAGGATAAAATTGGATAGAAAGGGTGAAGAAATAAAAATCAGAAGAGGTGTACGACAAGGCGATCCGATTTCACCGAAACTATTCATAGCTGTACTGCAAAACATCATGAAAGACCTGCCATGGACACAAAAAGGAATAAACATCAATGGAAAACATCTAAGCCATTTAAGATTTGCTGACGATATCATTGTATTTTCCGAAGACCACTCAGAACTAAATGCAATGATAGCAGATCTTCAACAGGCGAGTAGTAGAGTTGGTTTGGAAATGAATCTCGAAAAGACAAAAGTGATGACTAACCACAAGAAAATCAATATACTAATCAATGAACAGCCACTAGACTACGTACAAGAATATATCTATCTTGGAAAACAACTATCGTTTAGAAAAGAAAGAAATATAGAGGAAGTACATAGAAGAGCAGCGATCTCTTGGAAAAAATATTGGGCTAACAAAGAGGTATTCAAATCCAAACTCCCCGTAACACTGAAGAAGGTAGCGATGGATTCAGTTATTCTACCTAGTTTAACTTACGGGTGCCAAACTTGGAACTTTAACAACATGACTTGCAGTAAGATTCAAACAACACAGAGAGCGATGGAGAGGAGCTGCCTAAATATTAAACTAATAGACAAGAAAAGACACTCTGAGATAAGAAATAGAACTAATGTGACGGATGCTCTATTGTGCGCTAAAGGTCTGAAATGGAGATGGGCGGGGCATGTTGCTAGATACACTGATGACAGATGGACGTCACGACTTCTCAAATGGACAGGACCACAAGGGACAAGAAGTGTTGGCAGACCTAATTGTAGATGGCAAGATGAGCTGATAACAGTAGCGGGGAAAAAATGGACAGAGATAGCCAAAGACAGACAAAAATGGGATTCTTTGGAGGAGGCTTTTACCCGTAAGGGGTCCACATAAAATCAAATTACTACTAATTTATACATAAATTTAATTTAATATAATAAATTTGACAACTTATATAGTTTTAAATAACGAATTTGCATGAATTTATATTATTAATATTATCTTAATGAATTATTTTTTATATCCTTTATCCCATATACTTGTTTTTTATTTTTTTAATGTAATAATGTATTTATAATTTAATGAAATTAATTTGTGATTGCAAATCAATGTTATTATTATGAATGTGGATTCAATAAAGCTATTTTATTATTATTATTATTATTATAACCGCTACCAAGCTATAGTGGTATTATAAGAAGTTAAGATTAAGCCCACGATTAGGCATAAGCGTAATAAGATTCTCTTTTCTTTTTCTTACATCAGTATCATCTATTTTGATGACTTTCGTGGTCAAGTGGTTTGTACGCCTTTTTCCAGGGTGTCTTTATCTCTGAGGTCCCGGGTTCGATCCCCGGCTCGGTCATAGAAAACGAACTTTTCTATATTGGCTCAGCCCCCCTAGCATGACCACCGAAACACGATATATGTAGATCATAGATCACGTCTAGCGTTTTATCGACACTCAACTGTCAAAATCCATTGTCTTTTGACAGTCAAACGTGTTAATTCACCATATCAAATCGCGTTTCGTTGGTCATGCTAGGGGGGCAGATCAAGGGCTCTATCGGCTAAAAACATTGAAGTTCATGTTAACTGTATTTTGACAGATGTATGTGATACATTGCTACTTCGTCTTGGCACAAATAAAAACTTACCAAAGAAAAGTATCAATGTATCACATTCATCTGTCAAAACACAGTTAACATGAACTTCAATGTTTTTAGCCGATACCGCCGCAGGGTGTTTGGAGTTCTACCGTTGTCTCTGATTATCATAACACAAGTGCTTTAGCTAATTTGGAATCAGAGGAGTAATGTTTGTGATGTTGTCTAATATTTTTTTATACTACCTGCTCGTCAATGGCATATTATGTGTCATGCAAACCTTTCCTAAAGTAAGTCATTTTTCCCATGGGGAATAATATGATTTGAATTTGGAATGCAACCCTTGTAGTCGTGCTCGATCGATGTTGGTTTCAAAAAAGTTTAGGTGCAATGAGATCTTATTCTCAGTTAGGCTGTATGTTATCATGAAAACTTTTTACGAAATTCATTTTCACCCGCGCACCAAGAAGGATTTATTTGAATGTCGAACTGACCACTACAGAATAGACGAAAAAAACATAAACTCTAACCCAACTATAAATGTACCAAAGAATGTAACTTTGTCGTTGCACAATTGGTGTAATGTTTCTAACATAACTTTTAATTTTCAATAAATATTCTTTATTTTTCATATTTTATTATTCTAACTTTAAATAATTACTTAAGTAAGTACTTTCTTTATAACAGTCATTGGTTTCAATTGCCTCGCAGAAAGTATAAATTGGTATTTATATTGTAAGGAATAATTAAGAAATACCTACTCATATTGTAATAAATAAAAATAATGATGACTGAGAATGTATCAGAATGATAATTAAAATATTTAAAGATTTTACTGATAGATGATTGACATAAATTATTTTAACTTTATTATTAAATTAATTAATTCGCTGTTTTATTTTTAAGAATCTAACATTTACCAAAACCCTTATTGGTAAAACCTAGCATATGCCAAACTAATGGTAATGGAAAAATTTCTCTTATTAATAAAATCCTTACATTAACCAACTCTTGTTGGTAAATCCAAAGATTTACTAGTAAAACCTAAGATTTAACAATAAACAGGCTTTTACAGTAAAATACATTATTTATAGACGTGTCTGCTAAATACATATTTCTTTTTACTATTGCAGAATGTATTATTTTTAAGTAAATGCTGGCCACAAACAGTCAATAGCATGTTTATTTTTGCCATGCAGTGGCTTATATCTGCCCTTTAATTGCCAGAAAGGTAAATTCATAATTCAAAATTAATAATGTTAACTTTCCTTCATGTGATTTATGAAGACATTTTTCAGTCATAATAATGGTGTTAAATGACCCACATGAGTTAATTTGACAGGATTTTAAATGTAATGCATTGTAATACGAATTTATTTTTGGGTCAACCCTATATGTTGTCTTCAGTACTCAGTAGCGAAACACACGTCGTTTGTTTCATAATTTACCTTTATGAGTCTGAAATGGCGCTGATTTTCGCTTATTATGTATTTCATATTTCAGTAATGCAATAATGTTATGTTTACATTCATAATGTTATTATTACTCGTGCGGCTGTTGTGTGTGGAGTAATAAAATTGAACTGCACAATATTCCTCCCAAAATTATAAGTTTAAGTTAAAGGTAACTCTATTTTTTTTTAATGGCGAGCCACTTCAATCCTCAGCTACTTTTAGTTTTCATCCTTGTGATCTTTACTTTTAGTTTCATCTTTGATCCATCCATAAAATTAAGATGGATCCATCGAGTTTGTGACAGATGTCAATTGTCAATTTGGCGAAAAGGAAGTTGGCAAATGTGGAAACAGGGATACGAATTACCTACTAACTCAATTACGTAACTCTACATGTATCTCAAACGCTTCCTTTTGGCATATAGTGTTCATCCATTGCTGGAGCAATACGAACTTTATTATTTTCATTCAAATACCACTTTACATTGGAATTAAGGAAGCATATCTAAATGACAAATATAATAAGCGTCGTAAAGCCGAGCCCGCTAATAAAGTAATCTCGTTTGTTCAGTCAACCGTACGCAACATTCACAGAATAGAGCGACAATTTCTCGCTTCAAAAAGCTTTTGGCCCACCGTTCTAAATTATTAGTATAACAAATATTCCCACTTTGCCTCCCTTCTGCTAGCGCCTGCTAAAGTAACGCAAGTTATTTAATTTCTCTGAAAGTAGGTTCCTACCTAATCTAAAAAGGTTACTTAAATTTTTAAAGACGTTTTAAAGAAGAATAAGTTAAAAGACTATAATTTTCAAAATTCTTAAGTATAGTAAAAGACTGGTACCACTATTACTATTCTTAACTCTTCTAAAGACAGTTAAAAGGACATCTTTTGATTTACTGACTGCTTCGATCTCCGGTATGAGAACAAGTTTCGCATTGCACCATGCGTTCTTTTAGATTAAATCAGTGTTTCCCAAATTTTAATATGCCCTGCCCCCCTAGCATGACCACCGAAACGCGATATGATATAGCGTTTTATCACGTTAAAGACAATTGATTTTAACAGTTGAGTGTATATACATACATAAACACTATATTCTGTGATATCACGCGATATATATCGTGTTTTATCGGTCATGCTGGAGGGCCTGGCCCAGTTATTTTAATGTTTCCCCATCGTGACCCACTATAAGTTTTTTTACCCTCTTAGTGTATATTAAAATAAAACAAAAACACATTTTGTCCACATAAATTAGTAAAGTGATTAAAGTAAAAAACGTTGACTTTTAACAATAATATTAATCATAACGTCATATTGTAGTGTGATGTATGAAGTTGTTTGTTTTAACTATGAACTCTTAAATTTTTGAGACAATGTGAGACAATGCTGCGACCCGGTATTTTATTTTCGTGACCCAGCAGGGTCGCGACCCTCCATTTAGGAAACGCTGGATTAAATGAAATTCTCAATCGGTTTATACATGGCGGCAAGTGGTTGTTTCCCACTTAGGGGCTAAAAGTAACACAAGTATGTGCAGTATAAATTATTAAATTTAGATTTTTCACATTCACAATGCTATTTTTATATTAATATAAATAATATAAGAAGAAATCGACGCTACGGGTGAATCGATTTTTTCTAGTATTTTTTTTAATATTATTTATCTCAGTATAAATTAGTACTGCATTTTGGTGAAAATCTTTTAGTTTTGCAGTCACCTTGTTCTTTTGATGCTGTAAGTATAAAATATAAGTAATCGATACATACCAACCACTATTTACAAAGACTTGAGTGTTTGGCCTGTCTCCATATGTGGGGTGTCTATTGGCCTACTTTTTCTTATTTACCGAATATACTTAGTTAATAGAATCCACTCTAAATAGTCTAGGCCATTGGTTTTTTTCCTATTTGTTGTTTGTAACGATAACAATATTTAATTGTATCCCATTTCCTAAATGTGTCAAATGAGTAATGATCGACAAGATTGATGATAGCACAATATTTGTTGTTTTTAACATAATGCTCACGGTCCACAAATTGTAATTTTATTGTGTTGTAGTTACGTATATTTTCCTATAAGTATTACAGTTAGCTGTTTTAGTGATTGGGTCAAATATGTAATCTACAGTTTCAAAATCAGCCGCACCCTACCACTTACAATAATTGTTATTATTCTAAGCCCTACCATTACTAAACAATTGGTTTGTTTACGATCAAAATAAGAATATTTTACTATTTATATTTTATTATTTAAAAAAGATTCTATGTTGTTGAGTAAGAACCTTAGGAGCCAAGTAAAGCTAAGATCTTTTTCATGTCAAACTGTTTCACTTGACGAGCGGACTGAACTAAACACTCCCCGTAGATATTTCGCGAGGTTGTACTGCTGAGCTATTTTTATCAAGTCATTGACCTTTACTTGCTAGTTCTTTGTTCATTCATAATAGGTTTTGCCTGTCCTTTGTATTAACAAGAATAAGTACCTACAATAAGTAGGTACTATTTTATTTGGTGACTAGCGGCTGCCCGCGACTTCGTCAGTCATCTGCGTGGTCCCATGGCAACCTTTGACCTCAGGTGCTAATCTGTCTATTTACCAAATTTCATCCAAATCCGTCCAGCCGTTTAGGCGTGAAAAGAAAACAAAAACACTGTCAAACTTTCGCATTTATAAGATTAATAGGAATATTAGATTGAAAACACTTAATATTTTCTTTTCATAGATAATTCTTGTTCATTTGCTTATTATGAATCTTTGAAACAATTCTTAGATTGTCATAATACAGAGGTACTTATACAAATGGAAATAAATACTTTTCACAGTTGTGTGTCAATTCAAAACCACAATTTCTAAGAGGTAGTGATGTGAAATAGCATATCATACAACATCAGGCGTTACGCACGTATTAATTAAAACAAAGTTTTGTTTCCCTGTTTTTCACTATAGTACCCTTAGCAGTATCTATCGAGAAAAAAAAACGCGTGTAAATGTACTCGATAGAGTAATTATCTATGAAAAATTTCATTTCGCCTTTTGGCGATAGATGGCGCTGTACAAACCCATACAAAATTACTCAAGCGAATGTTTTTACGCGCGTTATTTTTTTTCGTGCTAAGGTTACAGACGTCGCGTCGAGCTTTGGTAAAATAAGTTTATGGATGGTACCGTAAGTATTTTTTTTTTTCAGAGACAACGGTGGTATCACAAACACCCAGACCTGAGCCAATATAGAAAAGTTCGTTTTCTAAATTTTATCTATGACTATTCTATCTTTATGCATAATTATTGTTGCTTTTACAAAAGGATGCCAGTAATTTTGTTAATATAAAAGTAGAACTGGTAACAAGATGCTTAAGTAAAAAGATATTTAAAAATAATACCCTACCTGGGTATGAAATTGAATAGTTTTCTCTTTTGCAGTGTAATATGACAAAATGTTTCAGTCTACTCAGTCAGTCAGTCAGTCAGTTTATGCACGGTACGGTAAGTAATTCTATCTATGACAATCGCTTTGTGCATATTATTGTTGCTTTTACAAAAGGATGCCAGTAATTTTGTTAATATAAGCTACGAATTTTAACCTTTTTTATTTAATGCTTCTATATACCTCAAGTGGCGCCCTCATTTTAATTAAATTTATTGCTCGCTAAGTACATAATGTATCGAAAATTCACATGTACAGATTGAAGCTAATCTATAGTTTATTTACCAACAATAAGCTCAGTAAAATTTTGTTCGTTGTAGATTTAATTAAAATGAGGGCGCCACTTGAGGTATATAGGGGCCTTAAGTGCCCCTTCCCGTGAGAATTTCTATTTCCTACGTCCGTCATGATAACTATCTATACTGTTTTATACCAAGTTTCACTCCGATCCGACAAAAAATGTAGCTAGGTACTGTAAGTAGAGGCGTAAAATATTTAAAAGAATATTTTGGTTTGATATAACTATTTATTTTTAGCCTTTTGATAGTTATTCTAATTCACACAAATCAATATATATCGTCGTCCATGTCTGTGAACGGCGCGTCCCTTTCTTCTTCTTCTTCTTTTTTTGTTATGGCAATCTACTTTCCTCTTGGAAGTAATTTTTGCCAGTGTCAAGTGTTAAATAGTTCAGTGGTAGATATTGTTTAATTTTTCATTAGAATGCGGGTGCATCGCATTCCAATGCTGCTTGGAGCATTTTGCACCAAGTATATCAAGACAGTTTACTCGGTTAGTTCTGTCGAGGAAGCCGCATCCCTTTTTTTCTTTTTCAAACGAATTTTAGATTTTTAAAAGTAAAAAAAACACAATTTAACTTCAGCCAGCAACGGCGGCGATGGCCAGCTCACAGTGCAGAAACATAGACTCCTTATAGTTTTTGAGGACCTCCGTGGTCGAGTGGCTTTGTACACCGGTTTTCAAGGTGTCGCCATCTCTGAGGTACCGGGTTCGATCCCTGGTTGGGTTGAACTTTTCTATATTGGCTCAGGTCTGGGTGTTAGTGGTACCACCGCTGTCTCTGATTTCCATAACACAAGTGCTTTAGCTACTTACTTTGGAATCGGAGCAATGTATGTGATGTTGTCAAATATTTATTTATTACAGTACCCAAACTATTAGATAGGTGAGATGCGAAAATTTTTCTAATACTATGGGTGAGATACAAATTCATCTTCTAAAATTAACCAAGGCTGTGTACGCACCGACAGGTGCGCTTAGATATGTATCGAAGTAAAAGGAATGTTCACGAATGTTTGGTGCCTCGCTAGGCTAGTCGCCTATAAAAAACATAAATCTAGGCGCTAGTCACTAAGCAAGCCATCTGTCAGTGCGTAAGAGGCCTAATCACAATGGCGGATACAGAAAAAAACATGGGGGGATGGGGCGCTGATGGCGTGTAATTAAAATACTAGAAATATTCTATAAGTTTGTTTGTTTGTTACGCCTTCACGTCTAAACTACTGAACAGATCAAAATGAAATTTTGTGATTGAGATTTAGAGAAATAACTGTCCACGCAGGCGAATTCGCAGGCGGCTGCTGGTTGGATATAAAAACTAAAATCGCGCGTTTAGGGTGGGGCGCGCCCCCCTGCGCCCCCTATATGTATCCGCCACTGCCTAATCAAAACTACTCATTATAATTGACCTCATTTCTATCCAAAAGCTACACAATAAACAATATTATGAAATTGGTTACGAGCTTAAATTTCATTTTAGCTTTAATAACATCAATTCCCAGTCACTGAAAAGTTTTCAAAGAGAATATCTACAGTGGCTAATTTTGGTATATCACGCGTTACCATGTTCAAAGGTTGCGGTTGGCTCAAAGGCATTTTGTTAAACTTTTTAATATGTTGTACGAAGTTTTAATTACGATCCTGTTATTATTTGGCATTTTCAGATATTACCAACCGTGAATTTAAGGTTTCATAAATAAACATTTAGTTTTATTAAATTATCGCATACTTAAACATGTTAATTGAAGAAGCGTTTACCTGCAGTAATTAAAGTTATGAAGTTAAAATAAATGCTAATTAAGTTCAGGATCTTAACTTATTTTTGAATAGCTTACAGTAAATCATTTATACACGACAGCACATCAGGTTATACAGTTAAACTGCTAAAACAGCTTTTATTACGCATGGCATAAATAATGGCGGTCTCAAGGTCACATGTATAGTCTGAGGTGCCGTCGTGTATACCCGATTCTATCATTATTCGAGATGATACGAATGGCTTTTTGTCTTTACTCTTGGCAAATTACATGAATTATTGAATATACAACATGTTACAAAAATACCCCTAATGCCGAATATGGTATATAGGGACCATCAAACTGATCAACTTTGACTATGGGACCAACTCATTACTGGTTTCATTGTAAAAGTTGTTCAGGTTGATGATCCCTATATACCATATTCGGCATGAGGGGTAGTTTTGTAACAAGTTTTATAGTTTAAAGCTATTTTCAACCTTCATTATAATAGATAAATAAACAGTAAATTACATATTTGCGCTTGAAACGATAACTTAATGAATCCTATTGTAGTTTTATCTTTTCATTTACCGAAAAGAAAGCGATGAGTTAGGTAACTTCAAGAAACTACTGGAAATAAACATCGGACAAGAATATGATTGAAACGTGTTTCGATTTCGACCGAGTCGCTTTAACTTTCAAGTCAACTTGCGTCAGACGCATGCAATATTGCCCCCTACACGTGCGCTTTCCCTTTCAACTTTCAAGTCAATATGCGTCAGACGCATGCAATATTGCCCCCACTAAACGTGCGCTTTCCCTTTCAACTTTCAAGTCAACTTGCGTCAGACGCATGCAATATTGCCTCCTAAACGCGCGCTTTCCCTTTCAACTTTCAAGTCAACTTGCGTCAGACGCATGCAATATTACCTCAAACGCATGCAATATTGATTGCATCCAAAACATTGAAGCTTTCAGGTTCAACTCTCTGCCATACAAATTTGACGTTTTTTGGAGAAGATAGGACATGCGCTTCTGCTTTCCCTGAGGCTTGTCTCTGTTGAAAGCGAAAGCGCACAGTCAGCGTGCGCCATTGAACGCGTCAGATGACAGTGAAAGGGATCAGGAAAGCGATTGTATGAAGACACACCTTTTTAGCAATATAGATAGTAATTATTTAATTTAGATTTTTCGCATTTACAATGCTATTTTTATATTAAGATAAGTAATATTAGAAAAAATACTAGAAAAAATATACTACTCGGTAGCATAATTGGTCAATGCGTTGGGCCGGAATCCCAAGGGTGCGGGTTCAAGTCCCGTCTGAGGAGCTACGGGTGAGTCGATTTTTTCTAGTACTTTTCTATTAGAAAAGTACTAGAAAAAATTATCTTTATCTTAATTATTTATCTTAATATAGATAGTAAATTTGCAAACAATAATATAGAAATAGACAGACAAAAACAATTATTTGCTGTATGTCTATATAATATTACTAAAATCGGATATTCGGATTAAACAACGAAGTTTCCCGGATACCCTTACCCGGGGAACAGTGTGCGGTCGAGTTCGCAAACTTCAGCAGACTACTTCATTATAACGTTTGTAGGTTAACTAACTTTATATAATGGAGTTTTAGAATGATGTTTTGCTTTTAAAAGGATTTCAATTAGATTTTTGGATTAACGTAATCCTACTTAATTCAGCACGCAATATTTTTGTATTTTGTTGTATGTAAAATACTTACATGCATATGCAGTGAATAAATTACTTTTTTATAATAATTATGTGACACCACATATTAAGAACGCGTAGTCTGCACACTAGCGCCGCTATTGGAAAAAAATAATAGTGCTCAAATAAAGACGAAATTGTAAATTATCTCTCTGTAGTGCACTCCATAGAAGCTTCGTGGTTCTTTTTATCGCTTAAGCAATATTTTCTATCCTGTCGCTTACAGACCTGAGCCAATATAGAAATATTGGCCTCAGGTCTGGGTGTGTTTGTGATACCACCGTTGTCTCTGATTTTCATAACACAAGTACTTTAGCTACTTACTTTGGAATCGGAGCAACGTATGTGATGTTGTCAAACATTTATTTATTTATTTATTAATAGTACTAGCGGTAGGATCCAAATGAATACCTACTTCGTTTGTGAAGGAACAAAGGTTCCTTTCTACCTTCACAACAATAGGACGTAAGTCGTAAAATCTTTTTCATTAAATATAAACCTTGTACTAAAAGAGATAATAATCATTAAATAGATTAAAATAGATACTTATTTACCTATGTTAAAGGTAAACATCGTGACATAACAGAACACAATCGTGGGAGATGTAAATTTTCAAGTGACTATAGTAATATAGTAATCCGTAAGGATGTTTGAATAAATAAATGGCGAACAATAGTCTTAAAACCAAACTTATAGAAATTTGAGACAAGTATCGGTCATCATTTGAGTCTCGACGAAAATATGTCGATGTTGTTGAAACAATGAAGAGAAAGTTACATTTTACTTGGGTAATTATTTCTATTAAAAATCCTAAAAACTTTTGAATTTTTTTATATCTAACGATATTTTCCCAGATTTGTGAACGTAATCTAAATGGTCGTAGCAAACTCGCGCAGATGCTCGCATAATGCTAGTTGTGTAGATCGAGTTTTATTTTAAATGCGAGATTTACATATTATTGTGTGATTATTTTAGTGATTAATTAATAATTAGTGGAAAAAGGAGTAAAACTTTTTACTTATTAAAATGAATTTTTATTGTAATAGATTCAGAATTTTTTACTAACGCTACTTGACTGATTCTGTCATTTCAACTCTCCGTAGTACTAGCTTTCATACAGTAAGGAGGTCATTAACACTGGTTGCATTATTTTTTTACTATCCTCGCGGACGAAGTCGCGGGCGGAGGTTAGTAATAATATAAAAGCATCTGAAAAGAGATTTAGCTCGAATATTCAGAATATAAGAACAAAGCTCGGAATATTTGTTCACGGCTACATCACTTTTGAAGGTCAGATTCACAGTTTTCTTAGTCTCCGTATTTACACAACACCGTTTCAAATAAAAAACGTTAACGATTGCACCCACATAACATTTACAGTCGATTAAAGTTGTTGTAATATGCGTTGTTACGCTACGTAACGATTAATATATCGATTAAGGTAGTAGTAATCGCTCGCTTGGAGCGATAGTAGAGAATGAACATCTTCGAGGTGAATTTCGGCCAAGGTGCGGTCACAATAGCGATCGCACAATGGTGGGAAACTCCCAGACTGGGCTTAGGTCGTCGCGAGAATGGCGCGTAATCTACGTAGGGGGGGACACAAGTGACAAACTTAGAGAGGATCCAATGCTGCCCTTCTATTGTCTAATTTCAAAATCTATCGCAATCGCTTTCAAGATGTAACACATTGATTCTTCTTTTTGGCATAAGTAAAAACTTACCAAAGAAATGCAGCAATGTGTCACATCCATCTGTCAAATGAAAGCGATTGCGATAAATTTTGAAATTAGACAATTAGCCCCCAGGTCTGAGAAGAACAGTCAATTATTTTTCTGTACGAAACTTATAATGAAATCTTTCCACTATTTAAAATATATAAGCACTTGCAGACGAATTTGTACCTCTGTAACAAACGTTGAAGGTGCATGCTCCGATGTTTGGATGAAAAGTATGATGATACTATTGATTTTTTATCCTACATATTTTTAGTCATCTTCACCATCGTCACATGAGCCACGCGCACACGCCCACTGTTTGGCATATACTTTTCTGAGGTCCATTCTAACTCTATCTATACCAAAACTCATCAAAATTGGTTCAGCTATATTTTGATGTAAAAACGAATATAAGGTTTAGGTTAAGTCAATACTAAATAATATACTAGAAAAAATACGACTCGCAACAGATCATATTCTCGGACGGGAATCGAACCCGCAACCTTTGGATGTTTCGTCCAATGCACTTACCGCTAAGCTACCGAGTCATTAGTAGCATCGTCGAATTTCTTCGTATATATCCCAATCTTACGCTGCAAGTCATCGTTATTTCATCAATGTAAGGAATTCCTTACATACACTGTCCGCGCTAAAAATGCCTCGACCTTAGGTCTCGGCCTTTATTCCAGCTTCTCCATCAAGGGCTGCAATTCTCGCGCTGTGACGGCCTGGACCTGCGCTAAACTCCGCTTTCGGCCACCATCATCGCTGTCAGCAACGCAGTCATTATAGACTGCGGCAGTAATGTACATACTATAACTAATAGTATATTATTTAGTATTGTATAAAAATAGCATTGTGAATGCTTAAATCTCAAAATTTAAAAAAAAAAAAAAAAAACTATAACTATAGAAAATAAAAAAAATTACATTATATGCTAATCAATGAGTCAACATTAATAGCCGACACTAGTTGGCTAGATGAAAATAAAATTATCATTAATAGCTTGAAATTTTTAAGCTATTAAAGATAATTTTATTTTCAACGCTGAGTTCTTTAGCTTGTGCCAGTGGTCAAAAATGGATAGTGCGCTTTGACCTTGCGATAGGACTATCTCGTATTTAGAAAGGAAGGAACGACGTTGACCCTTCGTTTGGTTTCCTTTTCATGGAGTTAGTTTGACAAAAAACTATTTTTTTTAGATCTACCACTACGTTTTTGTAAAAAATATCAATGATTAAACATCTACCCTAGTTTTTCTTGATCTCTTTTTAGTTTTTGATAAGAATTATCAAAGAATAACATCAACATTTACATAAAGGATATGTAAAACTTATGTCAAAGTAATAATTACTTAAAATTATTTTAAAACACCTTTTTTAATAATTATAATTATCATGACTGAAAAATTATTTTCAACATTGGCCATAATGTTTATTGTCAGAAAATTCAATATTTGAATTTTCCTAACTTTTTAACACAAACAATGCTGTTTGGTTAAAGATCGAATCTTCCTAATCATTCTATAATTGTCTTTAATCCCGCGACATTTTGGTTATTAACTCAGTTAACAATTGGATTTCCGATTAATGGCTGTAAATAAAGCGTTATTCCTTTGATAGCGTATTATACAGCTTAATTAAAAATACTTGTCATGGCTATTTGTCTGTCATTTACTTTATTTGGTTTTTAATTAAACTGACTAACTGTTAACTAAGGATTGAAAAGTCGGCCCTAAGTGTAAATAATAATAAATCTTGGTTTTGATCTTGTTGCTGAAAATAGATGGTGTTGGTAAAATCCGTCACAGTTGGTAGAGCCCGCGCCAATAAAGAAACGAATTTAAAATTATCGTGTCATTTCACGCGGTTTGTGACGCCATTTTGTTATGTGAAAAAAATATGTTTATTATAATTCAATTATTACAATATGGGTATTAAATGAAAGGCCTTGATGAGCACATTCCAAAACTACTGGTTTTTTACTAAAATGTATGAAATAAAAATAAAAAATATTAAAAATATGACTGCCCTGCCAAAAATGATTTAAAAAGTTAAATGGACAAGTGTTTGCAGTTGCCCTCTTTGATGATTAAAATTTGCTCCACAGAATCCCAACTTGCAGTCACAATTCATGTTATTTAACTTTTTAGATATTTTTTCAGGGCAGTCGTGTTTTTTTAAAATTATTTACCATTTTTTGACACTTAGTCTCCATATAAAAACTTATCGTAACCAAAAGACTACAATGTTACTAAATTCTTCAAAATGATTTAGGTTCCCTTGTTATATAATTTAAATACATTATCGATCGATCAAAGACAGAGAGTTGCTCTAGGTAGATAATTAATATCAGCCCCTCTAAACAAAATCTGATCTTGTAAAAATTATAACAAATTAGCATTCAAAAGATGTATGAATTTAACGTTTTAAAGTCGATGGTTAGTGGAAACTAATCTCAATTGAAAACTGTTTTAGTTTAACGCTTCTGCTTTGTATAATAATCATAATCATAATAGCATTTTTTGCAAGCCTTAAGGCATCCTTTTAGGTCACCAAACTGACCTTGTGATGGACCTATTATTTAGAAAGGAAGGATCGGAACGACGGACCTTGTTTCGGTCCGTTTCCGAATCTGGGCCGATTTGAAAGTTGTCTAAATACTCGCATTAAATTCGCACTGCTTGCTGGTGCTCTTCAGATTCTCCAATTACGATAAGTTGGAGACCATTGGAGTTGGTATTGCGAATACAATTTTGATTAACGTATGTAGCCATATCAAACAAAATAAAACTATTATTTTTTTCTGACAATATTTTTTTAGGTTTCCAAGCAATGATGATTTATAAATAATTTTGGTTTTTCACAAATCACACAAAAAAAAACATTTGTGGAAAAATACAATATTATATTCTTTTAAACTTTATCAAAAATAATGCAAAAAAACCTGAGTAATTATTTTTATCAAACTGTAATATTGTTATAATATAAAATTAGACTCAATGTAATAATCATTCATAACAATTATTTCACAAATTTCCAAATCTGCAATATTTAATGATGTGAATTAATACTAATGTGTCATTCATAAACTCTCTCACAAAGCTTTTGTAATTAAAACGCAACTAAAATGACTGTAATTTGTGTCCAAAGGTTTTCGTAATTAAATCGTTATGACCATTCATGTATGCATAAGCTTCCACAGTGCAGTTTATTTATACGAAATTGATACGCGATGTATACGCAACTAATGAACAATATCTACAAAACCTGAGTTAAGAACTACTTTTTTTATACGTAAAGAGTTGTAAATGATATGATTCTTAAAGTTTCAGAAAAACTTACATGTGACATGAAATAATATACGATGTTCATCAACGAATACAATACCTACTCTGTAGGGATAAAAAAACAGACCGCCTCAAAAGTTCTTTTTCATTACGCATTGTATAAATATGTGAATATCATTTATAGCTTACTAATGTTGTCTAAGTTAACGATATATTTAAGTTTGTAAATATCGTTACTTATTTTTGTTAAAGCTGATAAGTTTCTTGCGCCTGTTCTTCTTGTCAGTTAAAAAAGTCTGGAACAGGTGGTAGGAAAATATAGACGATTCAAAAGTGCTTAATTATTAAGTTTATTTGAATAAAGAAATTTTGACTATTGACTTGACTATTAAGTTGGAAAGCTTATTTGTATATTGTAAGTTGGAAAGTTATATGGTGTTAGTTCACTGAACCATATTGATATGTGAAAAATTACGAAAAATGCGCAAAGTTTCGTTTAAAAATAATATATTATTTCCGTAAGTTGGTTGGAGTATACGTATCATTTCAAAAAGTTACCTATGCGTAACACCACAGTCTAATACTGACGTCTACCTCAAGAAAGTTATTTTCTGCGCGTAAAACTGCAATAAAACAGAGCGATAGAAGCACTTAAAAAGCAGCCCTTGATGAGTTTCTTGCCGGTTCTTCTCGTTACAAGGTCTCCCGCTTACGGTTTGCGAACCGATGGCGTAGCTTCTTTAACATACACAAGTGCTTGTAATTTTGAATTTGAATTTTAAATATTTTTATTATCCTTAGGTATGCTTATTCGGTTTACCTATTGCAATTTAATTTATACATGTGTCAATCCGCCACTGTGAACATATTTAGGTGTGTACTAGCCATCTCCGACCTCTGACCGATGACCTCCGTGGTCGAGTGGCTTTGTACACTGGTTTTCAATGTGTCGCTATCTCTGAGGTCCCGGGTTCGATCCCCGGCTTGGCCAAAATAGAAAACGAACTTTTCTATATTAGCTCAGGTCTGGATGTTTGTGATGCCACCGTTGTCTCTGATTTCCATTACGCAAGTGCTTTAGCTACTTACTTTGGAATCAGAGCAATGCAATGTATATGATGTTGTCAAATATTTATATTTGTCAAATATCTAACTTCAGGATTTTTCACGCAATTCAAGTATGTACGTGTAAAGCTTCCCGCCCACTAGCGATTAATCGCTGAGCGATTTTTGTCGCCAAGAATAGAACATACAGAGTTCAATACGTAACCGCCCACGAGCTACAAAAAGTAGCTCAGCGACTAATCGCCCGCAAATAACACTGACAATAGTAACAAAGGGTTTACTTAGCCAGCGACGAAAAAATCTCCGCGATTATCGCAGCTACAATAAACAGACGAACATAGAACCTCCTCCTTTTTTTAAGTCGGTTAAAGAGTTGCTCGTGGGGGCTGACGCTTATAATGAATAAAAGTAATGGTAATCAAGAATTCACGAAATCACTCTGGCTGAACTAAAACGTTTTAGAGCTAGACTGACTCTATATTCAGATAACCGCAAATTTATGTTTTCACTGGAAATTTATAGATGGAAGCAAATAATACATTCGCATTTTGTTTGAATGGCATTCGGTGACCTGTGGCCCTACCATGAGTTGATGCAAACTATTTACGTTACCGTAAACTATCGCTTTCTCTCTTTAACTCGCATTGACTGTGAGCAGTATATCCGATAGTTTACGGTAGCGTAAATAGTTTGCATCAACTCATGGTAGGGCCACTGTTGATCAAAAGTTTGTGGCTAACTCTAGTGATTTAATTGTTTATGTCAGCTCTATCCTAAATCTATCTAATATCAGGGGTTTAAGTATAAAATTGCCGTTTTGTATGGAGAATTCTAAAGAATTTGAATTTTCCATACTAACATTTTCTTAATTTGAAAGACTACGATAACACTAAGTTAAAGTATGTCACTTAGGTTACGCGGTAAAAATAAGTATCGGTTAAGTTACAACGAAATAAGAGGTCATTTCTGCTAACAAATAAAGGAGTTACTAATAATAATAAGGCACTTTTTTTAAATTTAAGGAAAGAAAATCAGAAATATTTTAACTGCTGACAGGTAGTAGGCCGTCATGATCATAATTCGAAATAAACAATCGAAGCATCTTTAACATCATAGAAGATATGAGAGTCTCTGTGTGTGTGTGAAAAAATCGGCAATTTCATACTATAACCCCTATTATTAAAAATGCAAAAGAGAGTTTATTAATTTGTTACTCTTTTACGTCTTAACTACTTAACCGATCATCATGTAAAGTAAAGTAAAGTAAAAATTGCTTTATTCAAATAAACTTAGTAATTAAGCGCTTTTGAATCGTCTATATTTTCCTACCACCCGTTTCAGACTTTTTTAACTGACAAGAAGAACAGGCGCAAGAAACTTATCAGCTTTAACAGAGATAAGTAACGATATTTACAAACTTAAATATATCGTTACCAAATAAAATACATATAACAGCTTATTAACAACAAGTACTTACTAGCAAGTTATTGTGTTACAACATGAAATGTTGTATATACGTTGTCAGAGGTAAAGAAAAGGACATAGGATCTTTAGTACTATTATACATTCTGTGATAGGGTACCTTTGTCCCAGAAAAAAGTACCTACTGTTCCCGAGTGGTAGATATACAAGGTGTTACAAAAAAACCCCTAATGCCGAATATGGTATATAGGGACTATCAAACTGAAGAACTTTTACTATGGGACCAACTCTGAAATCGCGAAAAATAAATCAGCTGTTTCATACAAAAATTAAAATCGAAAATATCAAAATGTATGAAACAGCTGATTTTTTTTCTCAATTTCAGAGTTGGTCCCATAGTAAAAGTTGTTCAGTTTGATGGTCCCTATATACCATATTCGGCATTAGGGGTATTTTTGTAACACCTTGTATTCTGTGGTGATAGAAAATAACTGTCCTCGCAGACGAAGTCGCGGGATAGTAAAATTAAAACTACAATTGGTTTTAAAACAGTTACATACGCTATTATGGCCAAATAAACTGATTTTGTGTTTTGAATTTATTATTATAAAGTATTATCATCTTATGTAGTTTGAACTTAATTTGGTGTCTAATATTCTTAACATTAGGTAAATTATGGTACCAGTATTGATATAGAAAACCTGTAAGAAAACTTTTTTGTGTAGGTAGTTACATGTTTCAAAAATATTGAAATGCCAAAGGCTAAACCACGGTAATTACCGTGGCCAAACTCTGTGATAGGGACTACATAGTCATTGTTTTTTTTTTGTATTTTTAGCGATTTCTATCAATTCAACTTTGTAAGTATAGGAATTATTAAGAACGTTAGTATATTATTCGAATTTTGCTCCTTTAAAATGCATACCAATGAGTTAAACGCTTTTTCCACGACATATACAAGGTGTTACAAAAGTACCCCTAATGCATATATTTTGATATTTTCGATTTTAATTTTTGTATGAAACAGCTGATTTTTTTTCGCGATTTCATAGTTGGTCCCATAGTAAAAGTTGTTCAGTTTGATGGTCCCTATCTACCATATTCGGCATTAGGGGTACTTTTGTAACACCTTGTATATATATTTTTAAATGTATGCTATAGCATTCATTCAATACCTAAAACTAAAAATATTGTTGTTACGTTTATCTCTCCGATCTTCCAACATGTTCTAAAAAAGGACTGTAGGTACCTACCACACAGGGTCTTCTTCAAAATGTCGAAGGGCCGGTGACATTTTAGTTTTATTGACAGGTTTGTTGACCAGCTGGCGGGAACTGGTTCCGTCAGGTGCCGACCTTGGCAGACTTGGGTTCCGCACGTCAATTGTTTCTTTATGTCGGTACACACGGGTGGGAAACCCATCTACGAAAAAAAAATGAATGAGAGTTATATTTATATATATATTAAGATAAATAATATTAGAAAAAATACTAGAAAAAGTCAACTCACCCGTAGCACCTCAGACGGGACTATATTATGCTACCGAGTCGCTAATTGGTCAGTGCATAGGGCCGGAATCCCAAGGGTGCGGGTTCGAGTCCCGTCTGAGGTGCTACGGGTGAGTCGATTTTTTCTAGTATTTTTTCTAATATTATTTATCTTAAAATGAATGAAAGGTTGATATTGGTCTATCAAAAGAAAATCGTCAATTCAATTCACCATCATCTCGTGACATCTTCATACTGAAGATTGGCGGTCAGTAGATAATGGTTTTTGCAATCCTTAATAGCCAAGTAAAGTCCACTGTTTGATGTCCTAATTCAATTCAATTCCATACAATACACATTGTTTTGAATATTGTTAATTTACAATTCATTACAATTAGGTTAATTAATTAGGATAAGTCACATTATTATTAAATTACTTTAAAAATTGCAATGTCAATTTAAAAACCAATAGCATTGCCGTCTTCAATCATGAATATAGAAAGATCATATACTTTTATGAAAAAAAAGAAACATTATTGCATTTTTATTTACATTACAAATGTTAAACTAAAAACCCTGATAAAAATTACATAGCATTTTTATCAATTTTCCAATAGTTTAACTGCCTTAAAAACATCCAGCGCACCAGATTTCTATCAGACGTCCGTCCGTTCGATGACGTCATATTAAGTTTATGGTTACGTCCGCTAGTTTGCACACCTAACAGTGTATTTTCATAGATCAGATAACCTATAAGTCGGATAATATGTTTCGTTTTAACCACCAAATAAACGGTCATTGTAACACTTTACAAAAACCAATTTATTTGTCTTAAAACTCATTGGTATTATCTACTATTTTTGTATTATCAGGAAGCTGTAACATTTTTTTTATTTTTAATGCACACAATTTCACCTCGTGTATGATCTTTATTGCAGACGAGTCAAAAGATGGAGAGCCTTGTCGCATTAAAATTTTAAGGATAAAATATCCCTCCGTAAAGGTAGTTTTCATGTATTTTTCTTTCTAAATTTGTCTTAAATGTCAAGTTGTTTCAAGTATTCAAACTTTATGGCTAAAAGCTTGTCCATAAACAAAAACATTTTAAATTGAGAGCCTTAATTCTTCCTTCATTTAAATGTTTAGGTATCCGACATTTTGAATCAAACATTATTGATCTAATGCTATTAATTAAGAAAGGAAGTCTTCCATTGAAGGCCTATATACCTCTCTTAGTAAAATACCTTACATTAAATCAATCAAGGACTTTAAAATAAATAAATAAATATTTGACAACATCACATACAGTGCTCCGATTCCAAAGTAAGTAGCTAAAGCACTTGTGTTATGGAAATCAGAGACAACGGTGGTATCACAGACACCCAGACCTGAGACAATATAGAAAATATCATTTTCTACATTGACCCAGCCGGGGATCGAACTCGGGACATCAAGAGATGGTGACGCCTTGAAAACCGGCGTGCAAACCACACGACCACGGAGGTCGTCAAAATTATTATTATATTAAAACATTGTTCTTCAAATTAATTATCAATAAGGCCTTAAAAACCATAATTAGAGCACAAATCTTTGCCCAAGGATAAGATACTAAAAATGCAAACAGGCTTTCAAAAAATTAAATTATCACTCAGCAGTCTTAAAATTCTGACTGCAATATTTATTTTATTTGTAGCACATTTTTCCTCCTACAAAATAGATATTTACAAGATCCCAGCAAGACGGATCCGACATCACACCATCATAGAGTCTGAATATAAATGAGATACTTCGCACCCGTCGAGCATAACAATCGCCATACAAATAGACCGCAAAGTTCAACGCACACGACAAAATAACAATATTCCCCTGCCGATTCGAGGAGGCGTTCATTCATTGGCAATGAAGAACATCGAGTGCACTCCTCAGTGCGGTTAATACCAGCAAAACAAGAGTGGTAAATGACGTTCACATTCACCTGCGCGCGCGACGATTCCGCAGTCGCACACCGTGAACGGAGACAACCGCTTCTATTTTCAAACGCGTAACTTTTTTACTAAGCGTTAGTGTTTGTGACCAGTATCCGCAGGAGCCTTATCTGTGAGTTTCTTTTTTTATTTTAGAATAGTCGCTTCGGAATCTCGCGTTGCGTTGACATTTAGCTAATGAGCTTCGTACTACCGTAAATTAAGTTGCAATAAATGACTCGTTAAAAGTTCGCGGAGACATGAACTTTGTAGAACTTACTCGAATGGAACAAAATTATTTTTTTAAGGGACTATGAATTTTTTTTTTTACAAAAAACAAGAAAATTTATATACCTATTGCCAATTCTGATCTCTAAAGCCTACGGAGGTAACCAAACCATGCGGTTATGTCACACAAGTACGCGATCGTACAAAGAGTGAAAGTGGTACAGTAGGTTCAAATATTACGGTAGGTGATGTGAAGATGTTAATGGGTTTTGGTAGTAATATTGCGACAAGTTTTTCAAAATGGGGTACAAGAATGTACCGGTGAGTAAGTGGCATACAAGCATTAATATTCTACTAGAGTTTTGATACATTACGTAAGGTAACTGTTAAATGTGAATGTATGTTTGTTAGTGATTATCGTGATTCACGCGAATTTAACGGTTCAGTTCTACTTACGTCCAAAAAACTAATTATGTTCTAAAATTAGATTTTTTTTGTAGTTCCACTTTTAATATTGATACTATTTCATAAGCACCGAAGAAAAACTACACATTTGTTTTTAAACGCATTCTCACATAGTAACATTTTTTCTCGTACTTTTTTAAGTTAATTATTGTAATAATAAAATAATAACCACAAGGCTTAAATACTTGAAACCACAAAACTCCCAACAGTTTACGAATAACCAGCTTAATTAAATGTTGCGGTTAATAAAACCAATAATTATTCCGGTTGCAAAATCATACTGTATTAATAAATCTAGGAACTTTTCGATCATTATCATAGATAAAAACAAAAGATTTTCATTTGTTTTGTTAAATGTAAAAAGTAAACTTTTTAGTTAATGTGCATCATTTGATGAGATCTCTGAATAGTCCAACTCAAACTTCACTTTTAAGAAGTTACTAGCGATATTTTTTTTCGATCTCATGGATTAATGGTAAATATTACAGTTGCTAAATATTAGAAGGAGAATCTTTTTCCTTACTTGTATTAAGTAATTCTTAATTTTATACAATGCTAAATAATATACTAGAAAAAAATCGAGAGCTCAGTAGTTAGAACATTAGACTGGACTTCCAAAGGTGGCGGGTTCGATTCCCGTCCGAGAATATGATCTGGTGCGAGTCGTATTTTTTTCTAGTGTTTATATTATTTGGTATTGTATAAAAATAGAATATCTTAAATTTCAAATTTAAAAATACACAATTTATAAAAGAATCTGGTTATCACTAAAATGAGGACTTCCACTAAAAAATAATAGAAAAGTGACTTCTAAAACGGACACAATGACTAAAGTCAATCGTTAAAGCACTTTATTTTATTGAGTTAGTTTTTAAAATTGATTTTACCGTCACTCTCACACATTCTCACAAAGTCATCTTTAGCTGATAAAAAAATCAAGAAGTATATATAGTTGTTGTAGTTGCCATAATACAAATAAATAAATAAATATAAATAAATAAATATTTGACAACATCACATACATTGCTCCGATTTCAAAGTAAGTAGCTAAAGCACTTGTGTTATGGAAATCGGAGACAACGGTGGTATCACAAACACCCAGACCTGAGCCAATATAGAAAAGTTCGTTTTCTAAATTGACCCAACCGGGAATCGAACCCGGGACCTCAGAGATGGCGACACCTTGAAAACCGGTGTACAAAGCCACTCCACTAAGGAGGTCGTCAAAGCGTCAAATACAAGCTTTGATTAGTTCAAGAATAAACGATTATAGTCTAAAAGGAAGTAAATAGGTACTTATTTACCAAACACTAACAGCCGGAAAATATAAATAATCACTAAATAAAACATTTAAACTTTTTAATATTACTCTGATTAGTTTCCTGAGTGCATTATTAATAGTAATGGTGTTTAATGAAGCTAAAATATTGTGCTAAATGTACTTCAGAGTTTTTTAAATACTTCAGTGATTGAAGGAACCTTGGAATTAAAAATAATGGTGCACAAATTGATAGCATCATTGTAAGAGAATATCGCGAATATTGCTCTCGTTAATTTTTTAAGCACCTTGTTAAAGATAAGCACGAAACATCATAAGAAATTATATATTTGAATCTTGTTTATGTCGCTTCACAAACAAACTTGAACAATAAAATAGCACAAGATGCGATCACTTTTTGTCAACTCACACCCGTATTCACAAACATTACTGTGAGATCTCACAGTGCCCGCGGACGCATAGCGTCCCAACTACCAATCACACGTAATACGTAAAACAAACGAACCAATCACAGAGCTCTATTTCAACGCAGTGCGTTCGCATAGGCAAGGGCCGTTTGAGTATTGTTCTTGAATACGGGTGTAATAATCTCACATTCATTTTACAATAGTAATACAGTTTTCTCTCACTAATTAATTAATTAAGATCTAAACGAATGCAATCTATTATAACTTCAATTGAATTAGCTACAATAGTTTCATTAACCAAGTAAAGAATGATTTCTGTTTCATTTACAAACTTATTTATATGAACCTAAGATTCAATTTACAAGTTACCAAAAGTTACACAAAGCAACAATGAGGATAAAGTGGTTAATGAAACTCTCACCGGCATATTTCACCGGTAATAGCAGCTTAACTACACACTTATAACCATTCACTGTCCAATTTCATCCTTCGATAAATCTATCGACTACAATGGTGTGGAAAAGTTATAGCTCTTTTTTATACCAGGATCACATTAAGACTTAACGCCATTAATATTATGGCGCTAATTTAACTTATGCATAAACATTGTACTTCAATGTGTTAATTACTGGCGTCATCGTAACACACCGTTAAAGTCCTGACGTAGTTTTCTCCCATGGGATGCTGTTGACATTACTTCCACGCATGGTGGGCGGGTTGGGAATCGCAGTGTTGGACCATTTTCTGGCCCACAAAGGCGTTAGATGTACAGTTAGCAACGAAAGTCACTTATCACTTTAGTACTTTATCATAGCAATACGCATATAAATAGCATACTTTTTTGAAATAATCTCACATTTTGAAACTTTAGTAAAAAAAGTTACTATGACAAAGTACAAAAAAGTTAAGCAACTTTCGTTGCTGACCTTACAACTTCTAAGTCATTAGTCGCCTTTTACAACTCACTTACACCTCACTTACCTGCTCTGCCTGGTCGCCTAATGGCGGAAAGCTGTTAGTAAGGATTTTGAAGATAGCGCTTTCTAAGGCAAAAATATTAATTCATATAATAGTAAAATCAACATCTTAAAACTGATTTCATAATGCAAGAATGCAATAACATTAAAAGAACCAGTGTCATAGTAACCATTATATCATCCAAATGAGTGTTATAATGTTGTACACATAATACAACTCCTTCGAAATTATAGTAACTATGACACTGGTTGTTTTAATGTTGGCAACAAGCTAATTGTTTTAGAACCTTTTATAGAGGATTCATTTAGTAGATATAGTCTTGAATGCAACTGCAGGTATTAAAACGCTCATGTGTTTCGTGTTTAAATACCCCTAATTATACAACAGTAGCATAAATAACTAAAAGAATCTTGGACATTGTTCAAAGCAAGGTAAAAAGGTGTTTAGTTTGAAACCCAATCTCCAAATAAAATAAGCAAAATGGTTTATCGAGAAAAAAAACCACTTTTTATCCTCTCCTCTAAAACCAGATCCGTCCACTTACATTCAAGAATATCGATGTCAAGCCAGTTCACCCCTTATTTATGTAACACAAAACCTCTAAACCTTTTTAATAGTCTGTGAACACTCCAAAAAGGTCCGACCGAAAGGGCTATTGTACTCAACTTTATGTGGACAGGTATTTCAAAAGGTAGTATACTTATATAATAATGTATGGTCAGATCACTTGGGTGTGTATAGAAATCTGGATCTCCTCCATTCACTTCCTGGATGGCCATCACCAGATCACCGCTCGGTCAATCCCTGGCGGAGAAGCAATGCTTAAAAGTTACTTCGTTTGTATGAAAATCGACTGGCGTCCTTAATTATGTAGCCACCACTATATATTATTACAAGATATCCTGTAGTATAGTCTAATAACTTCACACTCGCCACATTAGTAACTATATTGCACCCGTGCGAAGCCGGGGCGGGCCGCTAGTACTTATATAATAATGTACATAAGTACTTGTGTCTGGTATTTTTCAATAATGCAATGCTTTGAACATTGAACCACCCTTGAAGGATCTATAATTGTAAGCTTTATAATAACGTTTTTATAAAATAGTAAAAGAAAAATAAACAAATGTGGTGTGAATGCTTGAGTTTATCCATGCTACCAAATTGACTTCTGCTAGATTATAAATGCGTGTATCTGAGATTCCATGTCAAAGTCAACAACTATAGGACCATCTCAAATAATCAATTGGATTACTTCATGAATATATATCGCAAAAGATATTAGGATGACATTATAGCTTTCTTTAAATGATTTACCTTAGTCGGTCTTTTAAAAAATGAATTTTAGAGACTACGCACTAGCTTTTCAAAATTCTTCAAATTCAGAAAGGTATTAGAAACGATAACGATAATTTCAATAAAAAGAACCAAAAATGTTTAGCTGTCTCACTTTTTATAGGTACGAAAATTTCAACTAATGGCAATAATAATTTTACCGCAATAATTACTTTCTTACCGTAACATTATTAAGAACTAGCGCTTACGATTATGACCCATGTATGTCGGGATCATTAATATTTTATGACTCATTAATTGCACAAATACCGGTTCATAATTATTTAAGGCAAATACATCTGCCTGGTTACTTAACCGCATCGAGATGAGTTTATTATGTACCTTATGTAATTTCTATGTGTGGTCACCCTAGCAAGTTGCATTACACGGATGCTATAACTTCATCAATGAATACATAGAATAATCAACTTATTTCATTTCGTAATAAATATTCTATAAGAACGAATAATCCATCAACTTTGTGAAATAAAAATATTAATAAATTATCATGCTAAAGTCAAAAAACCTTAAATCATATTACCGTCACGCTATTTATTGCCGGTTAATGTTAGGAAAGTGGGATATTGACATCCATGACATGATCTATCCACAGACAATTTTCGTTAGATTTCGTAGAAAATCGTTAGAATTGACTCTAGATGAATTTAAAAATAAAAATAAAAACATTGATGTACTGTGTTTTTCCGAAACTTTTATTAAGTCTGGAAGTGAAAATAATATAAATGTACCTACGTATAAATTGGTTGCTAGCTACTCTAGAAAACATCAAAAAAGAGGCGGTGTCAGCATACTCTGTAAAAACTATTTAGAGGTAAAAGAAGTAAATTTTCTAAACGGAATAGCGAGTAATTACAATTTTGAATGCTGTGGTATTGAACTAGTTTCTTACAAATGTATAATTATTTGTTTGTATCGCATACCTAAATCTAATCCCGAATTATTCTTAAACAAATTTGAACTTCTATTAAAAAAGCTCAGGTACAAAACTAAACATAAAATTATTATAATTGGAGATTTAAACATTGACACATTAAAATCGACTAATCATTCTAACGAGTTAAATAGAATTGCGGTGAATTATAATTTAAACTTTCACATTACTGAGGCTACAAGGAAAAACGCATGTATAGACCATATTTTGAGCAATATACATGACGCTAAGGGACAGCTTCATCATTTAGGTTTGTCGGACCATAACACAGCGCAATCCTTAACGTTTAAAGTTGGTGAAGTCGAGAAACCACCAGAGGTGTGGTTTGAGTTTAAAAGAGATTATAGCCGGGAAAATGTGCAAAAATTTTTGTCTTGTCTCCATGCATTGTCTTGGCATGAAGTTTTAACAGAGACAAACTTAAATATCGCTTTCAACACATTCCACGCAGATTTTAAACTTTTTTATGAACTCTGCTTTCCAATAAAAAAAATAAAACACTCATCGAGAGTTAAAAAGCCGCGCTGGATTACAATTGGATTAAAAAAGGCTACTGTGGTTAAAAGAAATCTACGTTTTCTCTATTATAAACATCCGAACTGTGAAAACAAAAGTAAATACAATAACTATACAAAATTGTTAAAGAAATGTATTTTTCACTCTCAAAGAATAACAAATGCTAAATACATAACTGATGCGAAAAATAAAATGAAAGCTTCTTGGGACATAATCAATAATAAAATGGGACAAACAAATAAACATAATGTTATACCAGTCGTAAATGACATGAGCAAAAAAATCAACAAACCTAGTGACATTGCCAATTGTTTTAATGAATACTTTATAAAACTGACACATACTAATAATTTTGACATTGATAAATCGATACTAAATAGAATAAAATTTAATAATTCAAGTATTTTTCTATACCCTATTGACATTTATGAAATTAAAAAAATTATTGACTCATTAAATTCAACAAACTCTACTGGGTTTGATGGCATTGCAACAAAAAATATTAAACTCGCCAAAGACGCAATAGCTGTAGTGCTATGTCATTTGATAAATTTATCGTTTAGCTCTGGCACATTTCCGGAAATCTTAAAGGTTTCAGTAGTAAAACCCTTGTTCAAGAAAGGAGATAAATGTGATGCTAGTAATTACAGACCCATATCTTTAATATCTATATGGGCAAAGATAATGGAAAAAGCAATGCAGGCTAGACTGGCATGCTTTATCGATAAGCATAATCTAATAAAATGTGAACAAAATGGTTTTCAAAAAGGCAAATCAACCACCTTAGCAGCATTTTCACTAGTAAAAAAAGTTGTGGAACATATCGATAAACGAACTCCTATAACAGCCATCTTTTTCGACATGAGCAAAGCCTTCGATTTTGTTGCGCATGACTTACTCCTTCTTAAGTGTGAAAGGTATGGTATTAGGGGCAAGGCTCTCGATTGGCTGAAGTCATACCTTATGAATAGGCGACAGTATGTCGAGGTCTTAAATATAGATGATGAGAAAGTACTGAGGTCTTTTCATTCGGACGTCAGAATAAACAGCTTTGGTGTGCCTCAGGGGAGTATTCTGGGGCCCTTACTTTTTCTCATTTATATCAACGATCTTCCTGAAATTACAAATTATCCCTGTGTACTTTTTGCGGATGATGTGTCAGTAGTGGTGCCGTGCGTAAAAGTAGAAAATTATAATCAAGAAATAAACAAAACGGTAGAACTCATAATAAATTGGCTTAATCAAAATAATCTTAGAGTAAATCTAGATAAAACAAAAAGTATTCAATTTATTAATAAAAATGGAAATAAGAAAGACCTTAAAATAACTTATGACGATAAACAAATAAAAGAAACAAAGGAAGTTATTTTCCTTGGAATAATATTAGATGATAAATGCACGTGGGAAGAACATATAAACAAATTGTGTAAAAAAATTAACTCTTACGTTTATGCCTTATGGAAACTAGGTAAAACCGCAAGCAAACAAACTGCTCTTCAGGCGTATTACGGACATGTTTCCTCAATTTTAAGATACGGCATAGTTCTATGGGGCAACTCTTGCTACACGAAAAAGATTCTCATTGCTCAAAAGGCATGCATTCGTGCCATATATGACGTGGATAATTTGGTTTCATGTAGACCTCTATTCAAGGAACTAAACATTTTAACTGTTCCCTGCTTATACATATATGAGATGTGTATTTTTGTCAAAAACCATCCAGAGCTGTTTCCACGATTGTGTGATGTTCCTCGGACGCATAGCTGTAGACATCCAAATAACTTAATAATTCCATCGAGGCAAACAGCACTGGCCTCTAGGAACAGTCATGCTATGGCTGTTAAAATATATAATAGACTACCAAATGATCTAAAGACGCTAACAAAGAATCAATTCAGACATAAACTTAAAAAGTGGCTAATTCAAAATTGTTTTTATAGTTTAAGTGAGTACTTTGACCATAAAATGTAACAATAGTATTGTATTATTTAATTAATTGAATTTTGACATTATTAATTTAACTTGACATTAAGTATTAATTTGATTTGAATATATTGTATTTTTTTTTTCTTTTTGCATGCCCAGGTTGGGTGAATGTGTCCTGCTCTTTGATTTATTTTTAAGATCTTATTTTATGTACCGCATTCTTGCAAAATAAAGCTTATTCTTATTCTTATTCTTATTCTTATATTTATTCTTATTCTTTCAACTTTGCTATTCATTTGACATTGCAAACTCATAAAATATTACGGCGAAAGGACTAAATAATAAGGCCCATGAATTATTGTGATTGTGTTTTGTTTTTGTTTGTGCTTTATTTTGTGAATGACATTTTATAATTTTAAATAGTTTGTTTATAATTTTGGAATAAATTTAATAATTTAATAACATTTGCATGCTACTATTGTTGGCTGAATGGGAGGAGATTATTATTAATTCGACCTCTGTGGTCGAGTGGCTTTGTACACCGGTTTTCAAGGTGACGCCATCTCTGATGTCCCGGGTTCGATCCCCGGTTGGGTCAATTTAGAGAACGAACTTTTCTATATCGGCTTATGTCTGGTTGTTTGTGATACCACCGTTGTCATTGATTTCCATAACACAAGTGCTTTAGCTACTTATTTTGGAATCGGAGCAATGTACGTCATGTTGTCAAATTTTTATTTATTTATTTAGAAAATCTAAAATTGTGACCTATACCTTTTACCATTAGCAGCTCTTGTTTTAATAATCCTATTTTTTTCTAGAAAAAAAAAATCCTAATATCTATATATTAACAGTATTTTTGCTTAAATTACCAAAACAAGATGCGTGGTACATTAACCTATAAAGTTAAGTAACAACTAAGTCAAAGTAGCACAAATGACACAAATCGATTATCGTTGGATATTCGTCATGGTCCCAAAATAATGTCTTCTACTCCGTACAAAACTAACAAACAAAATAATAGGTGTTCATCATAAATTACCGATTCGCAAACGTTAATAAAGTTCGTTCCTCATTGAAACTCTTCAATGAATCGTGTTTTATTGAATTCGTCTGTTGTCAGTCTGTGATATTATGCAATGGTTTGCGTAATAGAGGCTTGGTATAGGCTGAAATTGAATGAAATATTTTGTGAGATTGAATAGTAGGAGGGACAACTGTATATTCGGAAGAAATTGATGTCGCAGACGGACAAAGTTGGTCATGACCTTGTATTTGTTAGAATCCACGTAATCCATATTATATCTTATTGTAAGTATTACGAGTAGGTGAAAGTAACTCGTCCGTTACATTTCTCCGGCTGAACTATTGAAGCAGTTTTGATAAATTTTGGTATTGAGTTAGATTGGATCGCGGAGAAAGTTTTATATTGTCTTTTGTGGCGAAAATTAATAACAAAAGGGATGAAATAGGGGAAGAAAGTTTGTATCGGAGCCTGGATAAAATCCACGCGGACGAAGTCGCGAGCTGCCGCTAGTAGTGTACAACTGCTGTTAAACTAGCCAGATGCGAGTGTTTCGATCAAAGTTAAACATAATATGAGATCTCAAGTTTATGTTAAGTGAAAAATTACAAAATCTCTTATAAAGAATTTTTCTTACATCAGAATCATCATCATTCACTCAATAAATTCGATATTTAATTAAATATCCAATACCCATGTTTTTAATTTTAATTATTCTAATAAATTGTAATGATCAATTAATTTACAGTTAAAGTCCCATTGAAAGTGAGTAACTTTTACTACAAATAACAATTTCAAAAACAATCGCAATCTAAATAATATCGTCGGAGAATTTAGAATGATAAACGAAGATGATATTTCATTACTCCGACCCCGCATAAAATTAGCATTCGGTCGCGAACAGACAATGTCAAATATTATCTTAATTCAATACGACACCTGGGTCAAGGTGTTTATTTGAATATTATGAATAATTATGCAGACGCTATTAATACAGACGAATAAGTTTGTGTGTTTAATTCGATAGAAAGTGACATAAACAAGTCATACAATAACATCAGCCATTTTTACTGCTGGGGTACAGGCTTTCTTTATGGGTTGATAATGAGGATGGGCCATGACCCACCACGCGGGCCCGATGCGGATTGGTGGGTGCTAACGACTGCAAATGCAGCCGGGACCAACGGCTTAACGTGCCTTCTGAAGCACAGAGGAGCTCGAGATGATAAATTTTTGGTCACCCATGGCTGACCCTTGCGAAAGTTGCTTAACCTCCGCAATCGATAAGCCAGGCGCTATACCACTGCGCCACCAAGCTCATCTAATTTAAGTCATACATAAGTTGTTTTTATTACTAAAGTTACACTTGTATAAGTTTTGTTAATTATTATTATAAAGGCCTGTTTCACAATGTAAAAGTAAGTTCTGAGTATTTGACATATTTTTCATATCACAACTGTCAAATCATTAGTCAAGTAAGCTACCTACTCAGTACTTACTTTTATATTGTGAAACAGGCCTTAATGTCTAAGAAAAATCGACTACTGGGAATATCTTAGTTAGGTAATTATCTTTTTTTTTTCATTTATTATAGTATAAAGAATTATCTGACATTTAATTGTTATTAACAGCGTAAAGAAATCCACAGAGGTTTATAGCAACGCTGTTGAATGCTCGCGTTGGGGTTAAATATAATTTATAACTAATTTAGACTTACCCCCTTACTAATAAAGATTGTATAGCAGATGTACAAGTTACACAGTGGTGACTCTCTGTCAAACTATTTAAGTTTTACTATTTACTATTTAAGTTTGGCATTAAATAAATAAATAAATATTTGACAACATCATATACATTGCTCTGATTCCAAAGTAAGTAGCTAAAGCACTTGTGTTATGGAAATCAGAGACAACGGTGGTATCACAAACACCCAGACCTGAGCCAATATAGAAAAGGTCATTAAATTGACCCAACCGGGGATCGAACCCCAGAAATGGCGACACCTTGACTACCGGTGTACAAAGCCACTCGACCACGGAGGTCGTCAAACATTAAAAAGAAAGGGACAAAACACTGTGTAACTTATACATCTGCTATACCTACAATCTTTATTGGTAATGGGGGTAAGATAGAAAAAATGAGACGATTATCAATAATTCTACAGCAAGGAGTAAACTAGGTGCATTCCAATAAGGTCTTAAACAAAAAATTCTTCAATTTAAGCCTTTAAGTTGGATTGTCTTAAACTATCAAAGAGATCCGCAGAGTTGATTAATGAACCGCGTTGATTAATCTATCATACTGAGTCAGGTCACCACCAAAATCGCGATATGCAAATAGATCCAATTGGCACTAGGTGTTTCGTATTCGTCAAAGCTAGCGATGTTCATTGAATACAAAATAGTTGTAATTGTGGAGGTAATATCGAATAAGGCTAAACTAATTTGGACACAGAGCTCGTATTGTTAAATTTTACAGTTACCGAAATTCTGCGCACGAATATATTAATAGTTACGCTTAAAATATCATTAGCTTTATTTTTAGTATAGAATAATAAATATGGTTTTAAGATAGGACATTTAAAGCACTGGGTGCTGGTTCAACTCTTGACAAGTTAATTGAGAATCGCATTAAAATAACTTACGTGACGAATATAACATATAAGTAAGGAAGAGTAGTATATTAACCCTTCAACGCCCGGAAAATGAGACACAATAGATATTCAATTGTTATCGGGCTGCATGCGTCCTTTCGGGCGTTGATAAATAAATAAATAAATATAAATATTTGACAACATCACATACATTGCTCCGATTCCAAAGTAAGTAGATAGAGCACTTGTGTTATGGAAATCAGAGACAACGGTGGTATTACAAACACCCAGACCTGAGCCAATATAGAAAAGTTCGTTTTCTAAATTGACCCAACCGGGGATCGAACCCGGGACCTCAGAGATGGCGACACTTTGAAAACCGGTGTACAAAGCCACTCGACCACGGAGGTCGTCAAAGGTCGTTGATGAATTAATATATTTATTATATTTATATGTTAGTAAATTTTCTAATATCGTCTTACTTTGCTTCTTTGCTTTGCCCGTTAGTAATAATACGTGTAACCACAATTTTAACAGTTTTACTCAAAAACAAAAGAATCGCGTCTTTTTCAACTTTAAAAGTTGAAATTTTTTAAATCTTTCTTCTATTATTTGAGATTTTACACTTTGCTTCGCCACCCCATCAAATGAGTCAATCGTCTGTAGTGAATTATTCAGAGCGCTATTTCATTTCGTGTCGGCATGCGGCTTTTGTCTTTAGGCTGTCCCAAGTTTAAAAGTAATTGCGATGATTTCTGACGAACAAATAGTACACACAGTACAGTACAGAACAGTAAATGGTGCCAAATATAAATGAGACTAACCCCCCATTCCTATATTCGAGAAACGATTCGTTTTGCTTACGGGTGGTAGAATTTGACACATTTAAAAACTAAAATAAAAAATACTATCATCCTACATAATACTAAATAGTATACAAGAAAAAATAGGACTCGCACCAGATCATGTTCTCGGACGGGAATCGAACCCGCGACCTATGGATATCCGGTCCAATGCTCTGGCCGCTGAGCTACCAAGTCACTAGGAGTAAAAATAGCATTGTGAATGCTAAAATCTCAAAATTAAAAAAACTTACGTACAAATTTGAGCTTTCAATCAATTATGCCAAAAATAATCAAAAAACACTGGCAGTTTTAATACAATCGTAAATTACTCTTAAGTACATTTTAGACTGTTCTTATAAATTAAAAATAAAAATATGTACATGATTAAATGTATTAGTTTTCTTCTTTTATAAAAATTAATCCCCGAAATCCTCAATAAACAGAATTTAAGAATTTTCTTCAATTACAAAAATTCTGATGCTAAATAGTCTTACTTAAAACACTTCCTGTATTTATGTAGAAATCGTTATGTAGTCCAGTCCTTAAAATGGTAATACAACCAGACCAACTAAGCGGTACTTAGTTAAAAAAATCTGACTAGGTATTTAAATAATCTAACCTATTTCATTACTTTACTGTCTCTGAGACGCTAAGCTTATGTAATTAATTAGTTTAGAGGCTCAGAATCCGAAAACCAGTAAAATAACACAACACATAAACAATATTTTTTTTAAATAAAATTAGAAAATTTAAATAGGATTATACGAGTAATATGAATGTCATAATAAGTGCATTATGTTCATTTAAAAGTACCACCTTCCTATTTTTCCGTTTAAAAATAGTATAGTCCTAAGTATTAAATTTAGATTTTTCGCATTCACAATGCTATTTTTATATTAAGATAAATAATATTAAAAAAAATACTAGAAAAAATCGACTCACCCGTAGCACTCTAATATAATTTATCTTAATAGTCCTAAGTTCCAAAACAAAGGGATAAGCAATAAAGATTAATTTAACGTCACTTTAGCCCTTTTTCCTAAAGTAGTCCTTATTTCCACCCCATCAAGATCTGCAATACACCCTATCTATACTTTAATCACCGGCAAAGTCGACAGTAATCAAATTCAGTGCTTGCGTCACACGCACTAATTGCTCGCCTTCATTGCTCGCGAATCTTGCGAATTTTCAAAAAATATGGGAAGGCATTATATTAAGTAATTTGATAGTCCCTTACTTTTCATACTCAAACTTTTCTTTCTAAGTTAGTCCATACCAAAAAGATCTGCAATAGTTAGGTATTTGGTAGTTGACTTTGCAGGTTTTAACATTGTAGGGTTGCCCTACACATGTTAATCACCAGAAAAGTCAACTAACCAAATTCGGGCATTAATGCCTTCCCGCATTAGATTAAGTAATTTAATAGTCCCTTACTTTTATACTCACACTTTTCTTTCTAAGGTAATCCATACCAAAAAGATCTGCAATAATTAGGTATTTGGTAGTTGACTTTGCAGGTTTTAACATTGTAGGGTTGCCCTACACATGTTAATCACCAGAAAAGTCAACTAACCAAATTCGGGCGCTTGCGTGAACTTCACTAATTGCTCGCTTTCACTGCTCGCAAATCTAGCGAATTTTGCAATAATAAGGGTTTAACAATTTTTACATAAAAATGATTTTGATAGGATCTCATTCCTTTTTGTTAGAATTTTTACTATTTTTTCTAAAACGGTTGTCTAATATCTCATAGTCATTTCTTTTTGGCCAAATAATCGAACGATTTTTAAAGTTAGGGCCATCTTAAATTAAAAAGTTGTCAGATTTGACAGAAACTCTATGAAACGGACAGCTTTCTAAAAGTTAAGGAGACCGCAACCTTATGCCAAAGCTGAGAAGCCTTTGAGTATTCGGCCGAAACTATTTAATTTATTAGCACCTTATTTTAACCCTCACACTTTTTTCTCTAAAGTAGAAGTAGATTAGAATTGCCACAGCAACAAGACCTGCAATACCTAACCCTATACTCGTTAATCACCGGCAAAGTCAACTACCAGATTCGGGCGCTTGCGTCACACGTACTAATTGCTCGCTTTCACTGCTCGCGAATCTTGCGACAGCATCATTTTTTCCGAGGACGCAGTTACATGATAAGACTTGAACACCATCTGCAAAGCTAAGCCGAAGCTAAGATGAAACAAGTAGGTAAATGCCAAGGCAGATGAAATGAAAGTTCTAATTTTGAAACCAAATTCAATAGTTTTAAGAACTAATAATCATTTATTACATTTTTATATTGTTACTCGTACTTACTCTAACTTATCATCGTATTAAGTATGAAGTAAGATATAAAAAGTAAGTACCCATACATAATACAACCGCAACTGCCGAATATGGTAGATAGGGACCATAAAACTGAACAACTTTTACTATGGGTCCAACTCTGAAATCGAGAAAAAAAATCAGCTATTTATACAAAAATTAATAACAAAAATATCAAAATGTATTAAACAGCTGGTTTTTTTCGCGTTTTCAGAATTATCGCAGAATTATCGTCAACATCTTATCTTTAACTGTTCCCCAGCCTAATGTCATAGACCATCAACACATCTGATGCAACTGTTCTATCGAGGATCGCGTGAGAAACAACTTCTCTCACGGCACGCTACTCTGCAAAGTCACTTTCTTACGCTTATGTTACCGCACACAAAATTGCGATCGCTTTTTCATAGTAATCTCGAATTTGTTACGGGAATTTAGATTTCATAACTTATTGTACTTTTGGCGTCGGTCGTAGAAGATGATGATTTGCGTGAATATGTTCAGTAACGTATTATATAATTTAGTTTCGTAGTTTCCGAGATAGAAAGGCTCCTGATAAATATCTTTGTAGGTAAAACATAATAAAAAAAACACACACACCATATCGCAGTCACTAAATCAAATCTTTTCTTTTCTACTATTTTATTTTTGTTGTAATTGCAACACCTAATGGTATTTCTGTAACATTAAAGTGTATGTAAGAACATTGAGGAGAGGCGAGCTTTTCTAGTACAAGGGGAGCGATTCTGTAACCAAACTAGCATCTCACTTCTAACCTCACTTCACTTCGTGTGAATTTGTTATTAGAAATTAGCTGAATATAAGCTACTTTACCGATTGCAAAAGGTTTTAGGTAGCTACCGCAGCTATCTAAAGTCTTTTGTGATTAAAAAAACAGCCTATCATTTCTCATTTATGATTTAACATGGTTTAAAGTGAGGTTCTAGTTTGGTTACAAAATCGACAGGCTGTATACTTTATACCTATAAAGAAGATCTCCATGCACTGTTATAGTTTGTAGTTCTATTGTTACGAAACATTTTTTATTTTCTGTATGTAAAACATATTTTGTAAAGTGCAATAGCTAATGTAGCTACAGCTACATTTTGAAAATATGAAATTGTATCTTTAAAATTCCCAAATTCTCTTGGCTTGATGCATAAACTCTATTTATTTCACTAACATTTAAAACTTAGTAAATAGAAGAGCAAGTAGACCTCTGGCGCCCGAGGGGTTTTAGCCAAGACTATTTCATGGACGTATAATTTAAACTCATTGAAACCAAACCGGTGGAGCCTGGCGGTGGATCCAAGTGGACGGAGGGGAAAAATACTTCTAGGTTTTGTCACACAAATCCAGTTTTAATTAATTCCGGAACTGAAATAAAATGTTTTCTGTCATCTAGCGTGTAACAGGATTAAATTGCAGCTCCAATTGAGCACGGTATTAAAACACTTTGGCATCAGGTTTTCACCTGGAATTTATTTAATATTTAATACCAAATAATATACTAGAAAAAATACGACTCGCACCAGATCATGTTCTCGGACGGGAATCCGGATATCTGGATATCCGGTCTAATGCTCTGACCGCTGAGCTACCGAGTCACTAAGACCGAGCTCAGCGGTCAGAGCATTGGACCGGATGTCTAAAGGTCGCGTTCGATTCCCGTCCGAGAACATGATCTGGTGCGAGACGTATTTTTTCTAGTATATTATTTGGTATTATATAAAAATAGCATTGTGAATGCTAAAATCTCAAAATTTAAATATTATTTAATATTTTTTATGTATACTTTTGGTGTAAGTGTACGGACGACAGCACGTCAGGTTATACAGTTAAACTGCGAAAACAGCTTTTCTTACGTAGGGCATAAAGGCGGTCTCAAGGTCAACATGTATAGTCTGAGGTGCCGTTGTGTGTACCTAACAGTTATTTGAAGACGTCAACATTTATTTTAGTTTTAACGATAGTCTGTACAAACAATTAGGCTATGATTCCCGGTCAACGTTTATTTTAGATAAAGATTTAAAGATAGTCTGTACAAGCAATCAGACTATGATCGGGAATCATTGACCGGGAGTCAACGTTTATTTTAGTTTTAAAGATAGTCTGTACAAGCAATCAGACTATGATTCCCGGTCAACGTTTATTTTAGTTAAAGTTTTAAAGATAGTCTGTACAAGCAATCAGACTATGATTCCCGGTCAACGTTTATTTTAGTTAAAGATTTAAAGATAGTCTGTACAAGCAATCAGACTAAGATTACCGATTGGATAGTGTAGAAAACTGCAAGAATTACACGATTTATATTTTGCATTGGTTTGTTGTTGTTTGGTAGTGGTCAGTATTATTACAATAAAAAATCACATCCTCTTATTTCAAATAGTAAAGTACAATGAAGGTTTTTGTTTAAACAACACACCCTACATTCAAATAGTTGACAGAGCGAGCGCAAAGCGCGAACGAAGCGTGTCCGTTTCAGCTTGGGCAAAAATGCTTTCGTATGTCCGGCTGTACCGCTGTCCGTCTGTTTTCCTCAAAAGGTCGCATTTCTCAACCGATTCTCGTTAAATTTTATGAGTGGGTTCGATAATTATAAAGAGATTGTTTTTGTCATTTAAATTTTCGAAATTTTTCGACAAAAAAAAAACATTCAGCCATTTTGAATAGTATTAAAGAGTGTCACAAACGCGAGGTCAAACCACTAGTAAAGTAGAAGATTTTTGTTGGTAAAGTTTTGAAATAATAATAATATGTGTTTTGTTTACCATTCAATCATAATTTCCAATAAATTAAAAAGTTAATGTTGTTTAAATAAAATTCAAAATAAGTACTTATGTAAATAAACCAAATAATGTGTGTTTATTTTGTTACAGTAAAGTGTTAGCAGAAACCGCAAAATGGCGACCGGAGAGCACTGGGCCAGTGTTGTGGGTAAGTCGCACGATTCCGGTGTAAATTGCAGTTGACAGTTAACCGTAATGCAAACAGGGTGTTTCATTAATAATTTGTTGTATTGAATTTCGCACGAGAATTTCAAAGCGGAGCAGTAATATTAATTTGAGGCTGGGGTTCGATGTATCTATTTTTTAACAACACTCAAAAATAACATCAGAAATGGGACTGGAGTTTAATACGTCTTGGGCATATAAAGATGCAGAAATTATTCTGGTTTTCAATTACCTATGTATGTAGGCGTAGATATTTATTAAATTATGAATACCTTTTGGACCAGGATTCTTTTTTTAAGAATAGACACTTTGTTAAAACGATAACGATTTTCAGTTCCGAAGATGGATTTGACGTTTTAAAAACAATCCCACTCATTATTTTTCGATCGCAAAGTTCATTATCGCTTTTGTAAATATTGTGACATTGTTATAGACTCTATATGTAATTGAACCGAAAGCCATAGACTAAGTACTTACTTAACAACAAATAGTAATAATTAAGATTTGGTTTCATCATCATATTAAAACCTGTTTAATATGTGAAATCAATTAATTTCATAATCCTGAACAGGCATTGAGCAAACACTCGATCGTCGTGTCGGCGTTATCAATCATAAGAATGATAGTTCTTGATCGATTTTACGTCTGCCATGGCAATCCTATATTTTTTATCAACGAATATATTTCTATCGTAATACGATATGTTTCAAAACTGGACTTTATAAGCTACTCAAATATTTCTAAAAAAATATTTCATAAAAAAATATTTAACCTTTTAATGATATTTTTTTAGAAATATCATTAAAAGGTATAAAAAATACATCATTAAAATTTGCAACATAAATCTAGGGCTTAGGAGCCCTAAAGAGTTAGGGCTTAGGGATTTATGTTCCAAATTAAGTAAATACAAATGATTCCCGGATATTCTCCCTATTTAGGGTTCCTTACTTCAAAAGGAAAAACGGAACCATTATAGGTTCACTTTGTTGTCCGTCTGTCTGTCTGTCAAGACCCTTTATCTCAGGAACGCGTAAAGGTATCGAGTTGAAATTAAAACCATATACTTAAATCTACAGTTCCTTGAAGCTGTGAAAAAATCAAACTTCTAAGTTAACTTTTGTGATGTTACTCGGATCAAGATAGTATTTGTCAAGGGTTCTATTAAATTAAAAATCCAAAATACCAAACCGAATAAAAATTAATGCGTTTTACAGTTTTGTATGAAAAAAATGTAATAGGGATTTATTTTAATTTGGGTTAGTATTTTGAATTTTTTATTTAATAAAACGTATAATAAACTTATTATAAATCTTAACATAAATATTAAATTGACAATGTCCTCAAAACCACCAAAAACAGTAGATACTTACCTTAACATCAAAAACAGCCTACAAACATTATGAATTGTCTTTGACAAATAAAATAATGAAGAAACAAAAAAGCTCAGGGTTCAGAATAAGTAGGTATAATTTAAAACGTCTAGGTACCTACGTGGAGCATAAAACTCTATCCGTTCAATGCGTTACAATTCAATGGACTGGAACCATTTTCCCAGAGGGATTAACTTTCAGGAGCAATGGAAACACAAAGCGAAACGATCTAGTGACGTCATAAAATGCAAAAGCTTTAAGAGTGATTTTCTTAAAGCTTCTAGTTTTTCTTTTGTATGTAAAGCGAACTTTTTGTACAAATCAATCTTTGAAATGTATAACTATGTACATTTGGATAAAATGATAGCCTATGAAAAAAAACTCCATTTTCGACTAATCACTACATTTATGACAAAATGGCCGATTTATGATTCCACGTATGGCCTCAATAAAATCGCATGAGGCAAATGAACCGTAGCTAGTCTAAAAGCTTCTAAGTAATTGGTTCCAACGTCATAAATATGCATATGTGTAACTGTTTTTTTTAATTACGTATTTGCTTCTGCATAGTCAATCGAGCGAAGTCTAATCTTAACTGAAAGCTGACTGCAAGCGGTTTGTGCAGCTGGCTTTCAGTTTCTATGAGACCTATTAAAAACGTGTTAAAAAAATTACTGACTTATATTATATCATATGCACACAAGTAAATATAAAAATGATGGTATAAGAAGAGGGAATGGACGTGTGAAGCAGCAAGTAGAGTCAAGGCAAGGCTCGATGTTGTAATTTCTGCCTGTCAGCAAAACACACATTTTCATCAGAATCAGTTCCATTTGTTTTATGCGCTGTGTGCGTTGCTTGCAATGCGATAGCGTTGCTAGCGATGCGGTAGCGTTACTTGAGATGCGGTATATGGTTGCTTATATTAATTAAGATTTCACTGAAAGTTCACTGATCAAATAAAACCGATCAGTGAACTGAATCAGGATTGAAATAAACAAACATATTAAAATAAACACGATGCACATTTGATTTTGAGTCAAATCCATTACATCCGTTCAATTCAAGGCTATACCACAGAATACATAATGCTTTACCAATACAATTTTCAATATTGCCGAATGAATATATTCCCTCCCATATTTAAACATGCCATTGAAATCGTCATCCCAATCGGAAATTAATATCAATGAACAGCAATTCCACTGCGAATGTAATCAATTTTCAATGCGAATGTAATTTCAATTTTCTCGGTAAAGAAAAATAGCCTAATGGCTATATCATACCCTGGACACTCCATACAAAAAGTGCGTTTTAATTACAACATAAACAGATTACGTTTGTACACGCTGCGAATGTGTGCGTGAATCTTTTAGGGTTGAATCTTGACATCTGTTGAGCTCGTATGTTAGTACAAACAAAACGCGCGCGCGACACTGCCCCGGAGAATGAACTTCTGATCTTACTACAGATTGTGGGGGGAGGAGCGGTATCTCGGATCGGCGGGAGGCGGAGTGTGGCTGTTCTGTACGTCAGTACAGTACTATACTAATTCTGTGCATATATGTTGAAAACATACAAATATAATAATATGTAAAATGTTCAGAACAAATACAGAAACGCTCGTTAATGATGTTTTTCAGTAATCAATTGAAACGATTGAAATTTATCTTCTCATAAACGTAGGCACGTTAAAAACGTTGATTGTTATTTGAAAACAGCAGCTCTGTGGCAGTTAATGTAATACACTTCATATATCTTACTTATTACCAACTTATTCTAAATAAACAGTTTATTGATGATGAACAGTTTAATAAAATTCAACTTAATTTTTAATAGGCCGGCGAACAGTGAGCTTCCCATACAAACGTAATACCAAAATTATTTGCAATTTAAGCATAATTAACTCTTCTTGTGATGTAATTCGGATTAAGATAATATTTGTCTAAGGTTCTTTTAAATAAAAAATCCAAAACACCAAACCAAATAAAAATTAATGCGATTTACAGTTTTGTATAAAAAAATGTAATTGGCATTTATTTTGAATTGGGTTAGTATTTTGGATTTTTACCCGACTGCAAGGAAAGGGTTATGTTTTTATCGCGCGTATCTTGTATGTATTATATTTTATTTAATAGAACCCTAGACAAATGTCTTAATCGAATAACATTACAAGAACGAACTTGACTTTCATCAACTATGACGATCTGAGTGGTACAGTGGTCAATGCCGGTCTACCACGATCCCGGGTTCGATTCCCAGGCGGGCAGAAATTGAAATGATGAAGTTTAACTTCTGTGACGGGGGTGTTACTATGTATAATAAGTACCTACATATTTAAAAGAGTGATGAATGATGCAAGGAACATCTTTAATCCTCAATGCAAAAAGCTCAAACTATTACCTAATATAAACTTCGAATACTAAGCTTCACTTAATTACAAAATGGTTATCCATCAAATGTATTGCCTATTGTGCTTAACAATCTTAACAATAGCAGGTAGGTGTTGCCTAGGTTCAGTTCGCACGACCTCCAGCCCAACAGTGAATGCCTAATTAATTTTCTATCTAATCACTTAATGTTTGGTGCATGTTCTATTCTTGTCAGCTTTTCAAGCTGAGGTGTATTAGAACTTATTTTTAGAATTATGTTGCTCGAACATGGTTTGAATAGACTTGGTATATGTCCTTACATCGCTGGCTGACGTCATTACAATATATCTAATCACTTGACCATAGAGGCGGTTAAATCATTTTATGTAATAGGCCTGCTTAGTACCGTAAGGTTCGCCCACCCGTGTAAGACGCAGGGGTCCCGGGTTCGATTCCCAGGAGAGGGGTACATTTGTACTCGGTTTGGTTGGTGGTAGGGCTTATTTCAAGTCCGCCTAGCTAGCTACCACCATCTTCCCTAAGTCTGACGCCATAACAGCAATTTAAAAATTGTTGTGTTCCGGCAGTTAGAGGTAAAATAGCCAGTTCCTCAGTTGTGAGGATTCCGGGTGTAGTGCGCTTCTACATTCGGCCTTATCGTCACTTAACATCAGGTGAGGTAAAGGCCAAGCGCTAAACCTTTGTGAATAAAAAAAAAGAATCGATAATTTAAACTTACTTGATATTGAACCTTATTCGTGAATCAATAGGTACATCGTCTGCTTATCGCGATTGTTTTTATGTACTATGCTTGTAGTTTATTGAAAAGTTATACGTCTTAAATGTGTGTAAGAATATGTATATTAATAATACACTTCACTACATAGAAAAACCATTTGCATTAATAAATAGTATTATTTTCTTAGATAAAAATGACCTATGTGTTGGTAATAAATATCATTTGATTAACCTATACAACATGTTACAAAAACACCCCTAATGCCGAATACCATCAAACTGAACAACTTTTACTTTGAAATCGCAAAAAAAAAATCAGCTGTTTCATAAAAAAATTAAAATCGAAAATATCAAAATGTATGAAACAGCTGATTTTTTTTCGCGATTTGAGAGTTGGTCCCATAGTAAAAGTTGTTCTGTTTGATGGTCCCTATATACCATATTCGGCATTAGGGGTATATTTGTAACATATTGTATATCTTTACAAAACACCCGTGGCCAGGTAGGCACCTACTGACCCCTATTATTCAACAATAAAAAATCTCCTGAAAAGGAATATTAATAATCAATAAACGATCTGAGCTATCAATCATTCCTCCGGCCGTGGTCCTATGTATTGTCAGCGGCCGAAATATTTCTAAAGGCGAAATTACGTCGCTTACACGCCAGCACCCTGTCGCATTAACCTTCACAATTTCCCCATAAAATCTACAGACAAATTAAGAACAAGCTGCTACGATAAAGTCCTAAATTGCCTAAGATCTTTCACGACTAACGTTGATAAATGCGACCTTTCTTTAAAAGACACGTACAGCTTTTGTCGAAGATTTTATTCATATTCAATATTAAAAGCGTAGTGACATTCAATTTGCTTTGTTATTTCGGACTTCAATGAAATTAATAATTTTCCAGCATTTATTTGTATTGCCATTTATCAAATGGTTCAGTTAATGCATGATAACTAAATAATTGTAAATGAATCCATTATTCATTGGTCTAGAATTTTAATTGTAAGTATTTTTTTATCACTTGTAAGGATATGATAAAAAATTCAAGTTTCAGTCCAAACGAACTAAAAAAAAATTTGCCTGTTCACCGATATTCACCTTTATTTTGAAACAGGTTAATTTCGAAACAAAAAATAATAAATTGGCGATCGAACTTAGCATTTTCTACTCGCAAGAACATCCCAGCACAGGGTAAACAAAAATCCTCTGTGTAAACAAAAGAGTTGTTAAAAAACAAAAGGCGAATACAATAGCAAAGCTAAACGGGAAAGAGCAAAATGAGAACACTGAAATTAGACCACCTTTTATTAGAAAACCTTTCATAAGATGTAATATAAAAAGTGCATGGATACTAAAGAAATAAGGGTGGAATAAGACATGACTCAAACTGATAATAAGGAATGCTAAATTAATTGACCGAGCGAGCGCAAAGCGCAAGCGAAGTGTCTCCGTTCCAACTTGGGCAAAAATGCTTTCATGTCTGTCCGGCTGTCCGTCTGTTCTTCTCTACAGGTCGCTTTTCTCAACCGATTCCGTGTTTGTGAGCAAGTTCGATAATTACACTACACATAATTTTTTTGTCAATTCAGTTTTTGAAATTTTTCAAAAAAAAACATATTTCAGCCATTTCGAAAAATTATCAAAAATGTTACAAACGCAAGGTCCACAGCTCACAGAGCCTCTAGTTTTAGTTAAAAAACTTTATTGCTTATACATTACTAAGATATGATTCGTTTCCATTTATCACTTTGTCAAGCGAAAAGCAATTTACCAATGTTGGCATTTTTTGTTTTGTAGCTGTCATTAGTAGAAGGCTTAGACCTCAGTAATTTTTTTTAATGATTCTATTACCTTGAAGGTCAAGTTTCGCAATAAGTGTGGGATAAACCTCATTGTTTCATTTATGCAATCAGTGTCATTCACAGTACACAGAATGGTATAATTGGTTTGCTACCCGAAAATGACAACTCGCACAGCATTTAGTCGGGCCAGCCAAGCAACCGGTGACAGACGTTAGCGTTCTTCACAATAATTGCAGTTTGTATTGTAAATAAAAGTGAGAAAAAAAGAGTTTATCAGAAATGATGTTCAGTGAAGTCAAATGGTATTAAAGACGCAAAAAAGGCAAAATTTTTTCGTTTATGCATAGAAAATATATGAGCATACAAATTATGGTCGCTATTATGCAACCAGTATTCAGTCGCTTTGTACTGCATAGTTGAATGCCATCATGTTTAGCTCCACCCACTTGGTTGTCATTTTCGAGTGGTGCCATTTTTTTAAACGCAATGCTTGTTCCATAGATTTTAGTTCGCTGCCTATGGAGGTAAGTAAATTTGAAATCAAACGAGGCATGGTAAGCAATGCGACCAAAAACTCAAAGAGATATATGAAAAAGAACCATAAAACCACAGTATGTATATAAATTTCAAAGAGTTTGCATAGCTAAGTTCATAGGAAAATCGAACGAGGTCCGTCGTCGTCGTCTATGCAGCATGGCGGGCAAATTTTCTTGTTGAAAACGTTATGCAAATTGCAAATATTTTTCATCGTTTTTGTGATGAGTGAGTGAGTAAAGTGTTCAACTCGTGTCCAAGTATCTGAATTGATACACGATCACTAACAACTCTTGTATAACAATCTACAATAATTTTCTACCTTAGAGAAGCTATGATTGCAAAAAAACAAGTAAGCATTTAGTGATAAATCTTATACCAAAAAAACTTTTTAACCCTTTTTACATTCCGTCTGGGTGAATCAATAATGTAGGTAAAACAATTTCCTTTAATTTCGTACTCTTCAACCGAATTTCCTAAATGTATTCCAACGTACAAATGTTTATCCTGTAGGAGGAAGTCGGGTAAATCTTTGTAAATACGATTGATTATATTTCAATTTTCTCTTACTGTGGATTATTGGCAATTGTACATAAATCTATTCGCCAACTTTCCTTTTAACAATTACATATTTGCGTTGAGCAGTGTTACGTAAAAGTTACGCCGAATTAAGTAATAACAAAAAACGATATTTGTTTGCCCAACATTTAGTTTTACTTACCAATTTAATTAGTGTGATGATAACATTTTTACTTACCAATTTAATTAGTGTGATGATAACATTAATTTGTTAGTTAGTATCTTGAAAAAAGAAAAGAACTTCACATGCTTTTCCGATTTAAAAAAATTCTGACTACAGATTATAAGAAAGGACAATACAACTTACTGGTCTAAAAAATAGATATATTGTATAAAATTGAAACCGTAAGTAATAGTATTAATAGAATTAATATTTTTTTTAACATATTTTTGTACTATATAAATGTATATTTTTTCATGACTATTTACCTCCGGAAGATATTTTCTTTGTACCATACTAAAAGTTACTACTAAAATATAAACATAATATAAATATATTAACTGATATCGGTCACTGTTCTATACAACACATGTTTTTTTAGTCCAGTTTACTATGGAAGAGGTGTTACTATCCTTTGTTACGATTTCCTACTTAATTTTAATTACATAAAAAGATAATTATAAAGTTCTTGGGTATGCAAAAAAAGAAAAATTATAACCTATTGATTTCCGAATTTTATTTTATCGGCTTTTTTCTGATGAATTTTTTTAGAATTAATTAATGAAATTCTTTATTCAAATAAGCTCACACGATAAGCATTTTTAAATCGTCAATTATTTTTATTTTATGTTGAATGGACTGTTTATTTATCCTTTCTGTTATATTATACTAATCGGTATTAATGTATGCTAATAATAGAGAACGTTGTTCTACATAATAGCACTATAACTGATGAATAGACTCCATAAATTCTTCCACAGTATGTCCAAGTATTTCATATTGTCCCATAAACGGCACAGTCGAGTTATAATCCAAATCAGAATCAAAGTTACCTCAAACATCTTTACCACAGTGTAAATAAGTACTAGTGTTATATTCATCACCTACATGGTTTGCATGGTGTCACTTCGGAAGTCCATCGTTAGATCCCTCAGTCAATTTAAAAAACGAACTTTTCTATAGAATATATTATCTCATAGGTCTGAACTCTGATTGTTTGTTCTGATTACTACACACAAGTGATTTAGCTACTTACTTTTGAATCGGAGCAATGTATGTGATGATGTTCAGAATTTTTTAATTACAAATTGACTAAAAGTGTACCACTTAAAGTGCTCCTAAAAGTGACCGTTCCTCGACAAAAACAATTTGTTTGAAATAACTTATCTACGTAAATTACGACAGAAAAAGTGTTAAGTCACGTGTTTACTTATGACAGTTAAATGGTAATGTGGACAGGTAAATTTAACTGGTTACTTATTTATTATGTGACTACAGTATGTTTGAAATTTTGAGATTTAAGCATTAACAATGCTATTTTTATATAATACTAAATAATATACTAGAAAAAATAGGACTCGCACCAGATCATGTTCTCGGACGGGAATCGAACCCGCGACCTTTGGATATCCGGTCCAATGCTCTGACCGCTGAGCTACCGAGTCACTAGCGGGAACGTCGAATTTCTTCTAGTATATTAACTCTTACTTCTAGTATATTAGTTGAATGTAGAGGTTAATTCCTTCTACATTGGTGAGATGGCGCTGGCTTACAGTATGTTGTTTAGCGCTAAATGTAAAAAGCAAAAATATTATGTACGGGAAATTGCTTCGGATGGCACAAATATTTACACTATTACGAGGTGCCTCCCACATCAGTCAGTGTTGCTAGTGATTATTTATAGACACTATTTTCCAACAAAAGTTTTAAGAAAACGGGTAAATATTGTGTTACTTTATATAACAATATTTTTTTTTTATTTATTTATATTTATATTATTTATTTATACACCAAAATAATATTCCTTCGTAGTGCCACAGAATAGATAATAAACAAGTACTACACAGCAATTAAAGAGCTGATGGACGACTCCGAAAACCAAAACTCAATAATCAAGAAACATTCGTCACACTTCATAAGATTTGTTAGCTCAGGAAAAGCCCGTTTATCACGATTTTCAAGATATATTATTAGCTTATCAACCCAGATTTGCTTCAGCAATTTAATTGAGAATTAAAAAAAAATACGGTCGAGTTACATACAATATAGGTACAAATCAGAAATCAAGTATTCAAATTGAAGACTTTCTGCTCTACAACTCAGTTCTTGAAATATTTTAATGAATTACATTTAAATAAATGATACTTACCTATTTGGTTTTTCTTTTACACAATTATTGATACAAGAAGAAAGGTACTTGCAGTCAACGAAGTGTAGCGTATGGAAATCAGTAAATACTTCACTCATGATGATGATAAACACAATTTTGACACCTGAAAGAAAATGTTATAAAAAAACAAACATTCCGACGAATTGAGAACCTCCTCCTTTTTTTGAAGTCGGTTAAAAAGAGAAACATCGAATCGTTCAGACGCCGGCGAATAGTGACTTTCCCATACAAACGTAATACCAAAATGATTTGCAATTTGAGCATAATTAACTCTTCTTGTGATATTATCCGGATTAAGACAGTATTTGTCTAGATTTCTATTAAATAAAAAATACAAAATATTAAAAAAGTTACTATGACAAGGTGGCACAATAGATCTTTTAGGTCGCAGTGACTATAGTTCTATCAGAGCTACTGAGCCCTAACACTCAAAATGATAATAATAATAATGACGTTATCGACTGCAGTCATACTGCAATGTATCACTTGAGTGACAGCTTGAGAGAGCATTCGAAAGCAGGGAAGTCATACACACTTCCCCGAAACGGTGCACAGTTAAGTCATAAGCGATAGCGATTTCACTTTAACCGAAAAAAAAACTAAATTCAATTCAAGTTTGACAGCTTAATCTTACTTAGCTCACTGAATTTATTTAATAGATGAAGACCTTAGTTTTACTGAAAAGATATTTCTTATTTACAACAAATCAAAGATATTCGTTCAGCTCAACCTAAAGAACTGTCCAAGCAATTTAGTTCGTAATATGTAATAAACAACTTTCGATTTACTAAAATTGGCCTGTTTCACAATGTACTCGTAAAATTAAGTTCTCAGAAGCTTGCTTGACAGATGATTTTACATATTTTTCATATCACAACTGTCAATTTTTTATCAAGTAAGCTATTCAGAACTTTCTTTTACATTGTGAAACAGAATGAGCAATGGACTAGAGTTCCAAAGGTCGCGGGTTTGATTCCCGTGTGATCTGTATATTATTGTATATTATTCAGTATAAACGACGCAGTGGACATTTTAGTGGTAGGGTCTCGATTTTTTTCCCATCAATTACTAAACATATGAAAGGAATATTTGATAACATGATTATTTATTTCATTGACTTCATTCTGTCAGATGCAGAAGCATGATTCGTTTACTATTTTAACAGAGAGAAAAATATAAAGAATTAAGCCTCTTAATAATAGGGTATTTTACACCATGTAAGAAACAATATAAAAATGCATGTTTATGATAGATTTCATAAAAAGTGAATGAGAAACGTCGATATTTATTCATAAAAATGCAATATACATTTTATAATTCAATTTAAAAAATCGACTTTTTTAATCTATTCTTCAAATGTTCAAAACGCCATTCGCCATATTGGATTCCGACGTGACGTCAGCCCGACAGTAAGCAAACAGGATTTCTTACTCGTCGTACTGTGTTATTTTATAATTTTATGTGATTATCACGCCTGTGGACTTTTATGCTTTATTTTACTAAAATCGCATCATGGAAGACGGTTTTGTGGAAGCACAAAGTACTAATCTACCAACAATATATAAATAAATACGATATGGTGGCGAAATTTTTTGCGTCCAATCCCGATTTCTGTTCTGCAGAGTGGAGAAATGTTAAAACAGCAATGTAAGTACCTATCATATCAAGTTTTTTCCAACACTAAGTACTACACAACACGATAATACCCTGTGTTTGTTTACTATTACAATCCAACATAACCTATTTTTTTTTATTTTGTTATCAGGTCCGGAAGGGAATCTGACGACGCAATAGGCTATGTGCAGCTCAAACGGGTTCAAAACACGTGCGTTGTAGTGTACGGTATGCCTGGAACATAAAGTGCGTTCCAAGCCCTATGTACTGATTGACACATAATGTGAATGAACAGGAAGAGACTGTGAGTAGTGTTAAGTGCTACGATTGTCCCTCGTCAGAAGGTGGCTGCAAGCATGGTGTTACGATGTACACCGCCGAACCGAAGCCCTGTCGTCGTGTACTTCGGTTGAGTTTTAATGGAAGAAATCGAATCTGGCTAAGGTTGGCTCATCGATAAACATTTTGTGTGCAAAAGAAATTTCTAAAAGAAAATCTAAGGAGATGGTTGGAGACAGCAGTGTGCGATGCAAAAGGTTAATTTATGGGAAACGCATAACCTTGATTAGTATAGTTCCACAACAAGTGATTGACCTTTGCATGAATTTAAAAATCATGTTAAAAAGACGCTCATGGGTAATGGTTATTATAAACTAGACAATTATCTGAAAGACCAAAATGCATGGAAAAAATGTAACACATAGCTTGCAAATATAAGTACCTACTTTGTTGTTTATAATCTGTTGTATTGTATTTGGTAACTGTTGTAAAGTAATAAAGATATATTTCAATTAAGTGTTTATTTCTGTTATTCATATAATCGAATTTGCAATTTAAGTTAAAGAGACAGGACATAACCGAGTGACCATAAACTTGACTGATGACAGCCAGATTAACAATAGCAGATCATGATATAATATTTAAGTTTGTAAATATTGTTACTTATTTCTGTTAAAGCTGATAAGTTTCTTGCACTTGTTCTTCTTGTCAGTTATAAAACTCTGGAATGGGTGGAAAATATAGATGATTCAGAAGCGCTTAATTACTAAGTTTATTTGAATAGTTTTTTGTACTTTGACTTTGACTATTCTCCTACCCTACCCTATGTATAGTGCATATGTATTCACATATTTTCCACATGCACATGACATTGAAATGAACATTATTATATCCTTAACATCTTTATGGTGGCCAAGTTGACCCATTCTTCAAATCAACTCGGCTGTGATGGACCAACATCATCTTTATACAGTAAGTGCACCATGGAAAAACAAGACATAAAAAAACTATACTTATTATTTGATATATTTATTTATTATAATATAATAATACCTTTTATATAAACTCAAAGTTGCCTGTGTAAGTATTAATCCTTCAAAACACATGATTGATTTTGAATCAAAAAATGCAAGTGTTAGGTAGCAATCTAAAAATTTGCTGTGTTCAATTATGTTCACATCGCTTATCCTTCTTGCATATCCAGTAGACACAAAATTCACGAGACCATCAGGTGAACAGGATATTTTTTTGTTTGTTTTTTGGATTTCTTTGGATCTCTTCTTACCAGTTTCAACCAAGTTTTTCTCATTTTGATGTCACTTGGCACTTGAACCCACAATTTTAATGGAGATTTTACACTTGTTTAACTGCAATCAGGCACAAGACACCAATGATAAAACATTACAACTCATTATTTTAAAAACTCTCGTTACTTTTGTAAAAAGACATTGTAACCACTCTTGATTGTTTCCTGACGCCTGACGGAGTGACGTCACGGGCCTAAACAGCATGGCGGCTTGCGTTTCTGCGCAATAATTCAAAATCATAAATAAAAAATCATGTTTAAGGTATTTCTTGGTTTTATAAAATTGAAATAAAAATTGTGCTGGTTTATTACGACCTCAGGAATAATATAAACATGTTTTCAAAAAAAGGTGTAATTCCCTATTTTCTTAGTTAATTAGTCTAAACACAAACTTCAAAAAGCCAGTTGGATTTTTTAAAATATATTATACATTTTTATTTTAACGAAAAAAAAACGGTTCCGTGTCGCAAAACTGCTTGCCATGAGTGGGATAGTTAAGTTTAATTTACGAGAGTTTAAGCGAGATAGGCGATACGTAAAAAGTTTACTAATGCTGCAAGGCTGCTGATATCTCTTGACTTACGCCACACAATAGACAACAACAAATTCTGTAATAACGTTAGCAATGAGCGTTTCTCTCACGACATCAGACAATCTAGATGTTCGATGAATGTCGGAAGCGTGCGTTTTAGCACTATCGCCATCTTCTATTACTGCTTTTACTTTTTTTTATAAAAGCGCAATAAAACGTGAGAACCTAGAGAGGTTCTAGCGATTGTTTGTGTGCTTAGTCAATACTATTTAGGATAACAAAGAAGACCGTTTATTTTTTAATGCAATGTATGAGAAATCGCTCTATAATAGTAGGTTGATGCCAATTGCTAATTTTAACATTAAAACAGTAAAACACTGAACCCCAAAATTATTTATATCAATAGTCACGGTTCTATTATCTCGTATGCATCGTATCGCATCTTTTTATACGCATATTTTTACTTTCAGAAGATTCTTTTACTTCCTATAACTTTAACATCCCCCAAACTTTCGGTATCAGACCTTAAATTTGCCTAACGTATATCGCCATGCCTCATTATCCAAAATATATAAAAGAAGGCGCTTTTTTACCTCGCATTCATACCAAATGTATCTAAGTAGTTTCAGAAGATGGCCCTAAAAGTTTAATATCCCCAAACATTCGGTATACAACCTCAAATTGCGACGGTGCCCCATACTTCCCCGTGCCTATTAAGGCTCCTATATACCTCAAGTGGCGCCCTCATTTTAAATAAATTTATTGCTCGCTAAGTACATAATGTATCGAAAATTCACATGTACAAGTAAAAGTGGCCACTTTTAGCTCTTTTGCGAACTACTACTACAACGAACAAAATTTTACTGAGGTTATTGTTTGTAAATAAACTATAGAACCTTAGCTTCAATCTGTACATGTGAATTTTCGATACATTATGTACTTAGCGAGCAATAAATTAAAATAAAATGAGGACGCCACTTGAGGTATATAAGGGCCTTAAACGAGATTCGTACTAAATCTACTTAGTTGGAAAGAATGGTCATATTACCACAGAATACATAATACATAGGTAATACTACTTTAATATCCCCCAAACATTCGGATTGCGTCGGTGCCCCATCAATCGCCGTGCCTCATAATGGGGAAACTGCGTGTGCGTGCGACGTGTTATAGGCATAGCGATGTTATGCCCTAACACCACGTGATAGCACGCTGTATGGTGACCATGCCTCCTTTATAGTCTTGACTGTTCTATCGAAAGTACCGCTGATTTATTTACTAAAGGCAAGTTCTCGCATGGGAGTTTTTTACTGTTTAGAGCATGCAAAGTCATTATTCATTCTAATTAAAATGTAGTTAGTCAAAGTTCATTTTTATTTTCACACTCTCGTGTTAATTCTATAGTATAAATCTATCATTGGCCGTTTATTTTAAAACTTTGTTAAAGTATGAACTTACGGCACTTTACGGTCAGTTAAATAACATGATTTCTATTCATTCTAAAACTTTGTCTTTCCTTTAATTATTCCCTAACATCACAGTAGATATGGTTACTCTACATTATATTTTTTGATGCTTACCTACGAAGAACGGTGGAGCAGAATTTGTACGGCCTCTTTTCTTTTATTTTGATATAAAATAAGTTAGTAACTTAGCTTTATCTTGGAACATAACTTAAGAACGGATAGCCTGACTCGGGACAGACGGACATACGAAAGCATTTTTGGCCAAGCTGCAACGGAAAAGCTTCGCTCGCACTTCGCGCTCGAAAAATATCATATTTTTACGTCTTGACGCCAATATTTTTCGCAATGGTGAAATTAGCATAATGATTAATAATATTAAGGCTTAGTGTTACCGACCAGCAACGTTACAGCCTTTTTGGGTTTCTCTTTGGTCTACCTTCCAAATTCTAAATCTCAGTGACATCTTTTTATAAATGAAATGAAATGAAATGAAATGAAATATTCTTTATTCAAATAAACTTAGATATTTAGTGCTTTTGAATGGTCTATATTTTCCTACCACCCATTCGAGACTTTTTTAGCTGACAAGAAGAATGGGCGCAAGAAACAATTGTAAATAGTTTTAGTTGTCAATAAACCCCTAAACGGGAAAAACGTGTTTAAGTGGTTCGTGCCCTATCCTCAACACTTAGTCTAACCCCAGCACAACATTTTAATCTACGGCCTATAAATCACAACATTAATTCACACAGAACTTTACTGTTCCTCTATAAAAATTAAAAACATTTCTAAATCATCGAGTCCAACATTTAAGAAAGTAAAGATAATAATTTTAAAACTACCATTGATGTTAAAAAAATACACTTTTATTACAACTATGTTCATTTATAAAACCCTAAACTACATACTTAATCCTTTACCCCTGCGGCATATAAAAAAGGCCGTTTAACAGAATCTAAATTACAAACACCTACATAAGTTACTTAATCGTTCCCTCTATTTATATCCAGCCTTCATTCGCACCCACTGAAACAACACGAAACATGTAAAGCTTTGAAAAGTGAAATCAGCGCCGTAACGAGCTTACTTAATTTAATGCGATTTACAGTTTTGTATCAAAAAAATTATTGGAATTTATTTTGAATTGGGTTAGTATTTAGGAATTTTTATTTAATAGAAACCTAGACATATACTGTCTTAATCCGAATAACATCACAAGATTAGTTAATTATGCTTAAATTGCAAATCATTTTGGTATTACGTTTGTATGGGAAGCTCACTGTTCGCCGGCTTGGTACAATATGAAAATTCTAAGACCATCAGCCATTTTTAATGTCCCCACTGCTGGGGCACAGGCCTTCCTTATGGGTGGATAAGGAGGATGAGCCATAACCCACCACGCGGTCCCAATGCGGTTTGGTGGGTGTTAACGTCTGCAAATGGAGCCGTGACCAACGGCTTAACGTGCCTTCCGAAGCACGGAGGAGCTCGAGATAGTAAATTTTTGGTCACCCATCCAAAAACCGACCCTTGCGAAAGTTGCTTAACCTCCGCAATCGCTGGGCCACACGCTAAACTACTGCGCCATCCAGCTCCTCTAAAAAAATCTAAGGCAACAAAAAAAGTTTGAAAGCATTACAGAGTTAAGATTATTTTGGTGAAATTAAGTTTTTTTTCGCGTGTACTGCATATTAAGCAAAATGAATTCTGAGTTTTTTTATCTAGTACCTACTTAACTTTGCAGCTACCGAAAGTCAACCAATGCAAAAAAAAATGTAACTGAAAACATAACAAAACCTTTAATAAAACCGCGTTATATTGCTAAAAAGTTATTGTCACTGTTATTGAGAATAAATAATAATTTATAAATTATGAAAATTACCCATTAGTACATGGAGTACTAATGGGGTAACTTTAAAATATTTATTCATTTGTATTTTGAATCATTTAATCGGTTAGGTACCTATTCTTTATTGTATTCTTCTTTGTATTCTATGTTTTTCCTTGTCATAAAATTAGCGACTTGAAAAACGTCTAATTAAGGTGAGATAATACGTATTGAAGCCGTTTTTCCTTAAATATCATGAACATTGATTGAACGTTAGGTGTGCCGTTTCATAACAGAATTGTAAGGGTTTATATTGTTGTCGACAATATAAACTCTTACCTGCTGAAGAAGAAGCGATTTGAATTTTATAAAATTAAGGTTTATTTTTATTCGGCAAGATATTTATTTTACAAAGTATTTTAACATAAAAACGAAACATAACAACACTCTGTTTCTGATCAAAAGGAAAATAAAGGGAACTAAAACAATGACATCACCATCAGTTTACCCTAAAAAGGGTCCAAAAAGGTTAAAAAAGACGATCAAGATTGAGCACAATACTTAGCACTATAACAGGATTAAAAAGCGACCCTACATCACTTGACAACATAAAAACCGCAGAAATTTTTACGTAAATAATTCCAACAAAAATTCGTTAAGTATTCATTTGTTTTAAATGAAAACGGCTGTTATACTAAACATCTTTTTATGTTTAAAAAAGTTTAGTAAGTTAAAATAAATTCAAGCGTTAAATTAGATATGAAATGACTACACGTAAATATATTAACATTTTTAGTAACATGAATTAGGTAGCTAAAGTTTGCTGTGAATAAAAATACACCAGCAAAATGTATATACATATTTCACACATTTTGAACAAGTAAATAATTTATTTGATTGGATCAGCAGTTTACCACCACATTTTTTTGTAAAAAACGCTTTACCGATTAAGTACTCTCCTTCGAAAACAGGTTTCACATCCATTTATTATAATCGCTTGTAATAGCTCTAATAGAAAACCCATCGAAATCAATTTGCCTAAGTAATTCTTCACAAAGGCCACACAATATAATCCACTTAGTAATTCTGACCTTTTCATGTCCTATAACTACAGCTATTACATCATTTATGAGAAATGAATGGAAAATAAATAGTAATTGACTTTTTTGAATATTAAACTTGTTTACGAAGTCAATATTTTTAGTCTGTTGAAGCAATTATGGGGTAATCGGAATAGTAAATCATTCCATTGACACATTATCACGCCATTATGTATTTAGAAAGCTTTACCATTTTACGGAAACATAATAAATTCATTATAAGTTTCCGGGTAAAGTTCCAAGTAAATTACAAACAATTAAATAGGTGCTATTAAGCACTTACAACCTATTCGCTTTTTAAATAGACGAGCCTCGTAATAGCGAAATAGTATTTCACAAACCTGAAAAATTCAGCGGCTAAAACTTTCATGAAAATATTTTCCACACAAATGTTTTATTCAATAAACATTTAAAGTAACCCTGCAATGCGCGATAATACATTAAAATGTATGCAAACGTAAGCTTAAGTAATAGGTAAGCGTGTTAAATTAACATAGCCAAACATTGCATTGATCTGACTGCACCTATTGTGTCACAGAGTAACGCAATAGTTCAAAACATCAGTACGCCAATTCCTCAACCATATCAAGCGTGAAACGTGCCTGCGCACTTATCGTTGGTCATTTGTACCCAAACACAATTTAAAACACACGTAACAAAACACCTACAACGACAATAGCTCTTGCACAAACTGTGTGTGAGCCATGTGAGAAGTTTATGTCTATTAAATTGATATAAAGGATTTTACTACATAATATGCAATATATTATGCAATATCACATCTTATTATCCTCTTATAAACTGAGAATAATTGGGAATAATTTCTGCACACTTTATTGGGCGAAACATTACAATAGTTACAGGTAGTATGAATACTTACCTACATTTAATACCTAATTAATCAGTGTACAGTGAAACCAGTGTATTTAAAATATACACTTTTAAACTCGATATCTTATATATCTTTATCTAGAACATTGAATTCAATTGTATTTGTTCCATTGATAGATATGTACCATGCAGTAGTTATAACTACCGAGATATAAACTTTCAATAATGTTAAATGGTTTTCCAACAAGATTTTAATGAGACAATATTCATTTACAGGCTATGAATTATTCCTTACAATAATAACGACTGTGGACGCAGTGAAAGATAGTGGTGAAAGCGCTTCCGACTTGCACAACTTTACACAGGCACAATGGCTGTTTGACATCTGACATTGACTGATCTGTGACTCGTTTTTGTTTCTATTAACGTACCTCTATTAATTTAGCATTGTGCTGTGTTTATTTTCTAATGGTTACATGTTCATTATGTGCTTTTCCGGTTTTCGTTTTTACAATAAATCATAAAACAAAACGTGTAACAAATGGCGTTATGTAAAAAAAGTATTATGTATTATGTAAAAACAGAGATTTCACTTAGGTAAGACTTAGGAATTTCAAACCTCTCGCCGTTTTTGAAATAATGTAATCACATCTGTGGGAATAATTTGAACATAAAACTCGTCTCAAAAGGGAAATCTTGTTTTTAACTAAATCTTAAATTCATGAAGTGCTTTTTAATGTTCCTTGTCTTAACGACCCCAGTAGTCGTATACCTACGCTATATGAGCAGAAAGGGTTTCATTTTGCAGAAAGAGACAGACAAACATCAAAACGAATTATACACAGTGTTGACAAAATGGCAAGAGACTCGTAAAAAGTTCGTATACCTCTATTATTCTCCAGTTCACTTACTTATTCAGTATCCTGTTTATTTCATGTCACGAAGAAATCATAAAACAATGAGTCGCTGATCTTTACATTATATAATAGTTTACCATAGGTATACTTTTAATCACTGTACCTTAGAACCATTCGTTGCCTATGAATAAAAATTAAAGAGTTAAAGTGCAAAAATATTAATCTTTTGATTAATTAATTAAATTAATTACGCGTTATACAGGCTGTTTGGTAACACCCGTATAACGCTGTATACGTAACGGGAAAAACACGGATGGGACGGGCAGGGCGATTTCTTGACATCGTTGCATATAAAAACAATGTAACATACCGCGACGGGACGTTCACGAGCACAGGGCGTGGACGGGCCGGGGGAAATGTATGGTGCACAGCATGTTTCCGTCCCGTCCGAGGTTTTTTCCCGTTACGTATACAACGAACTTTATACGGGTATTACCAAACAGCCTGTATAACGCGTAATTATTTTCAGTAGTATACACTTCTAAGACTTTCGCGCGTACAGTTCATTAGAAATAAAACACTTTTTACGGATTACAGCGCGTATATTATTAATTCAGGTGTTGTTTTGGAATTATTTAGTTTGTATTTATTGGTTTTTTAGAATTCCCGACGTTTCGACACCTTTCCAGGTGTTGAAACTTATTTATTTATTTTCAATAGATTAATATTTTTAGCACTTTAACTCTTTTATTCTAAATTAATATATTTTAAATATCCGTTAGTAGATAGGCCATACATACTGTTAAAGAAACCTCTTTTGATATTCCTTTTATAGTTTTTATATACCCAAACTGATGTTCTTTATATTTCAAAAATTAAATGTCACTTGCTTACCGTCCACTGCCCTTGTTTCATTAAGGGGGAGCAATATCATGGGCTTCAAAAATACAAAGATGTGTAGCGTTATCAACCACGGAAGCTGAATTTGTGGCGTCCAGCATAGCTGTCCAGACAATTATCTGGATGTCGAATTTATATAAAGAGATCAGAGGAGAAGAACCAATGCCTATACTATATATTGACAACCAGAGTGCGATCAAACTGATCAAGAATCCCCAGTTTCATTTTAAAACGAAACATATAGATACGAGGTACAAGTTTGTTCGTGATTTATATTGGCAGAAATGTTACACTATAGAATATGTACAATCTGCAAAGCAGCTGGCGGATATTTTTACAAAAGCCTTGTCGAAGCAAAACTTTATTAATGCAAGGGATAGTCTAGGAATCTGGAAATCTCTTATGTGAGTTTGGATATATAGGGGGAGTGTTAAAGAAACCTATTTTTCTTTAAAAGGAATATCCTTTTATAGTTTTTATATACCCAAACTGATGTTCTTTATATTTCAAATAATTAAATGTCACTTGCTTACCGTCCACTGCCCTTGTTTCATTACATACAACCTCGAAAAATATTACAAAGCCTGAAAACCACCCTGATGATGAATGTAACATTATTTTAGAATATTGGGAGATGATTTATATTATATTTTCTCAGCAATTCTTTTTCTTAATTCCCAAAAGAAGGAAAAGGGACATTATTTTGAGGATACATATAAAAGGGACGACTTTCAAAGCAGCTCGTCACTCTTCCGTTTTTGCCCCGAGTTGTGTGATCACAGAAAGTCCGGTGAGAAAGAAAGAAACCCGACAATTCTTCCAAATGAAAGTATCAATGGGCTTGCTCAACTGTAAAGGGATTTGCAAAATATATATACTAGAATGTAAACGTGTTACTTATCAATAAAAAAACTTCATAATCATAATCATCAACCCTCACAGGGAAAACTTACGTCCTAATAATGAAATGATGATTATTATTTAAGTTTTGCATTACAGTAGTTAGCAGCCGGAGTCTCCTTTTAAGCAAAAAAATGCATGTTCCAGCTAGGAGACATTACATTATTTTAAGTAAAGGACTATTACAGTAAATTGTGTATGTGTGTGTGTGTGTGTGTGTGTGTGTGTGCGTGTGTGCGTGTGTATATATACATATAAATTTAAATATATATTGTGCTATCTTATTTGTTGTTATAATCATGTCATAACCAAAAGATTCTAACCATGTTGGTACCAACTTTTTACATTGATTAAGACTAAGTTCTTCGTTGATGAAATATTAAGTAACTACTTATTTTCTAAAAAAAAGCTATATCTCTTAACTAACCATTTCTCTCTCTGTCTACCACAGCATTCCTGGCATGCATCGCGCTATCAACATGCGGACAAGTCGAAGACCCCTGCAAGACCAAGGCGCGGGTGGTCGGCGACGAGAAGTACTGCGACAAATACTGGGAGTGCGACAACGGACAGTCTGTCCAGTATGACTGCCCTAATGGACTGGTCTTCGCTGGGAAGCATCGGGGGGTGACTGAAGGTTGCGATTACCCGTGGAGGTCAAACTACTGCGAATATCCTAAAGTGCAAATCAGTAAGTTTTTCATTCTTTGCCTGTTTGATTAAAATGATCTTATTGCTTTTCTTATTCAGACGATATGCTGTATGTAATGAAAGAGGCCCACGGCATAAACGCCAGCCAAAAAGAGTTAAATAACGAATTTGAAATTGGATGTGAGGAATGACATAAACCACTGTCTGATACAGAAGTTCACAAGTTTGAACCATCAAAATAACAGTACCTTAATCCAGCTGAAACCATTCATATGTTAATAAAGCAACGGGAAACAGTTTATTTTATTTTCATTTCGTTCGTACTATTTACAGACCCACCGATCGGCACCGAGCACTGTGACTGGCTGTACGGCATCTTCGGCCACGAGACCTCCTGCACTCGCTACTGGACTTGCTGGAACGGAACTGCCACGGAACAGCTCTGCATCGGTGGTCTCCTCTATAACGAGAACGCTCACTCCTGTGATTGGCCCGAAAACGTTGATGGCTGCCAGAAACATCGTGAGTAGACAAAACAAAAAAAAATTGTCCTTTCTTCAAGTTGATGGCTGCCAGAACATCGTGAGTAGACGAAACAAAAAAAATTTCCTTTCTTTAGGCCAAACACTTACGTAAAGTGGAAATGGAGTTGAAACCCGAAGGCCTCTATGACGTTAATAAAGGTTTTGGTGAACTAGCCGTCCTTTCTCTGGCTTTACTTCTCAATGACGGATTCGGACGAGGTCCGTAGTCGAGTGGCATTGTACACCGGTTTTCAAGGTGTCGCCATCTCTGAGGTCCCGGATTCGATCCCCAGTTAGGTCAATTTAGAGAAACGAACTTTTCTATATTGTCTCAGGTTTGGGTGTTTGTGATACCACCGTTGTCTCTGATTTCCATAACACAAGTGCTTTGGCTACTTACTTTGGAATCGGAGCAATGTATGTGATGTTGTCAAATATTTATTTATTTATTTAATGACTACCCACAATAAATGCTAGGAATCAAATTGGTGTAGTCGTGCTGTGTAAATGCTATACTGAGATTTCTGCTGGATAATAATCTAATCCAAGTCGTAGAATTTACAAAAACTTCTTCCTTCTAGGAAATATTATGCAATATGTCACTTTTGCAAATCCTTAAAATGACTTAAATTCATTCCATTGAAATTGCACAATGCATTCCTTTGAAAGTAACTGTAAAAATTTAATCAGATTCTCGAACAAACGGATTGATTGAAGTGTGACTTTTATTTATATTAGCTTCCTATTTTATAAAAGCTAAGTAACACTACTAAAATGCAATCCTGAATAAGTGTTGCTATCTATTATTTAAAATACATCTTAAAGATACTTCAAGGCCAAAAAGAAAAACTTATTCGAAAAAGACACATAAGGTCCCGGTATTTTTCATGATAAAGACCATCTTCAATTGTCAGTTTCTGAAAAATCCTTCATTTAACAATTCACATTTGAAAACACACTATGTACGGAAAAATATGGCACCATTTACGCGAGTAAAATAGTAACAACTCCATATTCCTCTCGCAACAAAGTTGATAGAACTTTATGAAAGTGACATATGTTACTTGCTTATTCTAAGAGGCGTGAATGAAACTTTTCTGTATTCATCATAACTCAAAGTTGTTCATAAACACTTATGATGATGACGACCTCCGTGGTCGAGTGGCTTTGTACACCGGTTTCCAAGGTGTCGCCATCTCTGAGGTCCCGGGGTCGATCCCCGGTTGGGTCAATTTAGAAAACTAACTTTTCTATATTGGCTCAGTTCTGGGTGTTTGTGATACGACCGTTGTCTCTGATTTCCATAACACAAGTGCTTTAGCTACTTACTTTGGAATCGGTGCAACGTATGTGATGTTGTCAAATATTTATTTATTTATTTACTTATGTTTACTGGCTCATAAGTAAATAAGTAGAACCCAGTTATTCTTTAGATATCCAGACCCATGGCCGGTTTTTGTGTCTATAGCAAGCTAAATTGTTTCCTATTGAAAATTCAAAGATCGATTTTTCTGGAGACAGAAGTAAACATAATCGTAGTCAAAACACATTTCCGGTAGCATTTTCAAGTTAACTCATCAATGCTACTTAGAATCGAACAATTCTTTGTAAAACTTTGAGGTTTAATAAGTTTACAACAGTTCTAACTTCTGTCATAAGTATTCATCAATCATTTAAGACAATCCGATTTCTAAACCGTAATCTTATCCGTAGTTTCTTGGACGAAAACTTCGTAACAAAAAAACATTTTGCAATTACGTTCATGATCTTCCATTCACACACGCTAAACTCTATCGATTAGCGATCAATCAAACGTTTCACTCGATCGTCGCCCAGCTTTCACCCTAATCGCTGAGGTAATAAGGCGTATAATAACTTGTCTGGAGCGTTAGCCGGTATTTTATGTAATAATGAGTAATTGATCGTGTTATTGTACTCGATAATCGATTCAGCCGGCCATTGACAGATGAAACGTATCTGTATGCTATCGAAAATAGACGATCAACAGCTCTAACAATAGATGAATGACATTATTTATTATTATTATTTAATAATAAGATAAACTTAGTTATAAATTAGTTAAGGCGTTTCACTTGTGTGATTTGTATACACTTGTCATGACATAAATATTATTAGCTTGTATTTATTGAAAATATTATTGAATAATAATGATAATAATAGTAAATGCTTTGAGAATTTCACACAGCGCCATCTAGCCCCAAACTAAGCTAAGCTTGTAATGTGGGTGCTAGACAACTGATATACTATTAAATTATATACTCATTATAAGTACATGGTAACACCCAGACCCGTCACAGAAATTAAAATTCAACATTTCAATTTCTGCTCGGCGACCGGGAATCGAACCCGGGACCTCTTGCGTGGTAGATTGGCATATTGACCACTCCACCAGTCAGGTCATCGATAGAATCCAATAAAAATAATAAATAGAGATCAAAAGAATATAGCCAGATGTATGTATGTATTCCCACAGGGGAGACCGGGGTCTACCGCGTAACTATATTGATACGAAGTTCATGTAAATGTTGACACATAAAGTCCTTATTTTTATGGCTTTTCTGTTGATTTGTTTGCTTTTTTGCAACGAAGCTGGTCTCGTTATTACGGACGTCGTTAAAAAGAACAAAAACATAAAAATAGGGACTTAAAATGTCAACATGAACTTCATACCAATGTTCTACTTGACTTTAAGTTTTAGTTAATAGAAAACCATTAATTGATGCATTTATTACGTAAATCATATGTTTGGTCGCCATGCAAGCAATAATGAAGCTGTTAAAGCCCAATTTGTCACCGTATGTAGATCGCTAGATCAAGGCCGACCAGTAGGTACCGGAGTTCTAGCCGACTCCTTTCTAGATACATTATACTACATGTGTTTGTTTAGTTATGTAGTTTGATACATTACAGTTTGTAGTCGATACAATGAGCTGGAATCTAAATTTAAATTAATTCAAAACGTTTAAGTTAATATAGTAAAACAAATACTTAACTACTGATGGGTTTTGTGTTTACGACCTAATGCTTTTTTAGTGTAAAATATCACTCCAAATTAATTTAAAATAATTAATTTAAAATATTCATAGATAAAAAAATATACACAAACAACAATTAATTGTTCTTATGGAAAAAATATTGAAATGAATTGTTTTGTCCATGCTAGGTTTTTTTCCTTCTACCTCTAACATAGGATTAGACCCTGTTTTACAGTTTTTGGTTTTTATACTATTTCTCGCTTTAATGCTTCTCGCACTATGACTAATTTAATAACAGAACTCCATTTCGCTTGTACGATACCGTCTATCATGTGTCGATTCAAATAAAATCTATCGGGAGCACTAAATATTTGAGTAGATTTCCAATATGTGTACTGACAATCATATAAAATTACTCTGCGTCTGTCTCTATGTACTTATTATTGTTTTCTAAGCCACACGAACAAATGTATTTGTAATTCTATTTTTCTTGTAATAAAATAAGACAACGGTTTTTCTTTGTCTATTGCTAAAATATCTGACAAAATATTATTATCTCTTGTAAAGTCTGACCCTTGAGATGAAATACAATAAGCGCGCTAAATTGAAAGAATACTTATTGGACAAGACGTAAAAACATTGCTAAGACTTCAAAGTGACACACGACACATACAATTTCTAGTCAAATAATAATATTTTTTTTACTTGCAGCTCTCTGCAACGAGGACCCCAACGGAAACGTGCCCCTAGGCAAGTCCTGCAACAGATACTGGCAGTGCCAGGGTGGGTACCCGCGGCTGCAGCGCTGCCCGGCGATGCTGGTGTTTGACAGGCGGTCGCTGCGGTGCGTGGTGCCGCCCACTGAAGACTGTGATATTCCTACCACCACTGCTGCGCCGCCAGAAGAGGAGGACGTGAGGCCGGTTAGTAAAACCTTCAAACATTTTCCCTGAACTAATGGTAGACTCATTTTTTTTAAAACAACTAGTGGTAGACTCTGATGACTGCTAGAAATTGAGATTCAAAGACGGCACTGCAATAATACACAAAATTGAAACGCTTGAACTTACTTTTACTGCTTTCATTATTTAATAAATAATCAAAGTTCCACTGATGCATGTCTAGATGATGAGAATGAAAAAAATCCATAGTATATTTTTTATAACAAAAAAGAGTGTTTTTTTTTAGTTTATTGGGGTCAAACAAACAGTTTCAAAATGTGTGTAATAAACAGTTTAAGTTACATAGAAATAATAGTAATTGTGGAACCAATATCGTTAACCACTGATTCAAAGGTGTAAGTATATTTTGGTCATGTTAAAGGTTATTTAATCTAATTTAATTAGGTATAGTGTCGATCTCGTTTAACTTGACCATCAGCCATTTTTAATGTCCCCACTTCTGGGGCACAGACCTTCCTTATGGGTGGATAACGAGGATGAGCCATAACCCACCACGCCGGCTCAATGCGGATTGGTGGGTATTAACGACTGCAAATGCAGCCGAGACCAACGACTTAACGTGTCTTCCAAAGCACGGAGGAGACCTCTGCAATCGCTGGGCCAGGCGCTAAACCACTGCGTCACCGAGCTCCTCCTCGTTTAACTTATTTATACTTAACTAATCTCTTAAAAGAGTGTTACGTAGATGAGTAGTTCAGTAATAATGTATTTACTTAACTTAAACGTGGGAATGTTAAAGACCTTTAGGGGAGGCCTAGGTATACCAAAGCAGTGGTTTAAGTGTGATCAGCTAATGTGATGATGATGATGATGATAAACTAGGGAAAGTCAGGCACTGGGATGTCCTGCTAGCTTAGGTGCTTAAGTCGATATTCTATAGTTGAATGCGTGACTGGCCTGAAGTAGTAAAAAGTACTGTTAAATATGGAACAATTTTAGGTTCATTTATATTTTAGGACAATAGCATTTTTTCCTTCAATTCTCCAAACGAAATGAGCACCCCGTCCGGCCTATAAATAAGCTAGAACACAATTACGGATAAATCAGCAATCAGCCTCCGACACAATCAGCAAATCAATTGTCATTTCACTATTTGTCGGCGTCGATTCATCCAAACCGACACTGTCGTTGCAACTGACAAATCATATTAGGTATCGACGGGCCGTCCATTCCGTGAATGCGGAATGTGCTGTTGATGCAGAATAAATTACTCTTAAAATGTTATTTTGTATATCTTTCGAGAGTTCAAAAACAGTCAGATCCCGGATGAACGTGGGTTATTTTGCTCTTGAAAAACACGAGCTGGAATAAAACACATTTAGTTATATTTATGGTGGGTAGATCAGAGTGTCTCAGCTTGGACCAATGTTACCCAGTAGATTTACGAGATTATCTAGGGCACTATTTATTTCTATGGTGTTATTAAAATTTGTTAGTAGTCACCCTTCTTGTTTTTTTTTTCCAGCCACAAAAGCGACCGGCAAACGAATACTCCGAGCAGCAGCCCAACCGCCAACAACGGCCAAGGAACTAATTTCTAGAATCTTCAGGTTTCACGGTCATCTTCATCACTGCCCTACGGTTCACTTATATTTTGAATCTCTTGAATAATACCAATGTGTAAGCATGCTTTTGCCTCAACATAATAATAAAGCATCTCCTTTTTTGGGACTGCATTCAAATACACTCGGCGTCAAAAAAATCGCACCTCCTATTAAATTAGTTTAGATATGTCTACCTGATACTGCTAGCACACGTATTATTTATTTAATATTTATATCTATAGAAAGTACATTTATTGGTCTTTTAAACAATCATTTATTGTTTAAAACACATAACAGTTACCACAATTAAACGCTGCACATGTGATTACTTGCGCATTCATTATAAGGGTATAAATAGGGGTCAATCCAGGAAAATCGGGTAAATTCACTATCGAAACGTTAGAGAGAACGCACGTCAACTGCTCAATTAAGAAAAGAAACACCCCAGATGGATACTATTGGCCATGAAGCTTGTCAAATGAAATTGTTATATTGCAAAAAATGTGACAGTGCAATGTTGCTGGGAAACTGTTCCAACGGTTTGAGAGACTGTTGGTTATATACGAATGGATAGAAGTATATGACAACATTTACTATTAATTAGATATGATTAAAATGGTTTCAAAGATTTTTTTGAAAAGGTGCGATTTTTTGACGCTGAGTGTATATCATGCAGCATTAAAAACCTCTTTAATACGATCTTATAAGTATTTGGAACGTAAAAAGTTTTACATCTACGAAATATTTGTGAACCATCCAAATCCTTTTCCCACCATATTCTCACACATTCATTTTAATGAACCCATTGGGAGTAACTTGAATATGTTATACTACAACAATATAACTAAAAACCCCAGTTGCATATTACTTTGCATGTTTTGTAAATGATTTCTAAATATTAGTATCTGCAGTCAAACTTTCAATGGGGCCCTATGAGTAGAAGTGTTTAACTTCATTAACTTTATTGTTTTAACTTAGTCGTTTAAGTTACTTTAGTTGTAATTAAGTGTTTTTAAATTGTGGGAGACCAAAATAAATACTCAGCAAATGTCCGTCCAAAAATAACTTGCCTTAAGACAAAATTAATATCGTCAAGAGATATATTTTTTTATAAATAACTTGATTCTGGATATTGCATCGATAGTCCATAATTCAAGACTTATTAAACACCTTCATTATATAATAAATGCTGTATTAATTTTATTCACTCTCTATAAATTAAATTCATAGATGTTTACAAAATTTTTACGCTCTTAAAAAGTTTTACACAACGAAAATGACTTTTCAGGTAAAATACTGAATTCTCTGCTTCGGTTGTATTTTTTTTTAAAGGAAAGAATAAAAACCTCCTGGAATTGATTCTTTCATCAATCAACATTTTGTTTACAATTTTTTATAAGTCAATATTTATATTCGTAAGTCCATTTTGTAAGTGTAAGTAAAATAAAGTTAATATTATGAAAAACTGTGTTTAAATCACCTTTTTATTCAGACGACAATAAACATAATTTAAACTTAAAATCTAATATTTTGACAAGTTGGTTTACATTGCGGTGTAGCTATGAGTAGTTTGTTCTATTTTCTAATTGGTTGTGGCAATGTAGCTAAAACAAATTGTGAAAAACTCAAATGATTTCTATCTTCGCTAGACCTTATTACACAACCAAATAGCAGCGAATTTTGGAAAAACGAGCTATCGACAGCAATTAGAACGTAACCTTAGCAGGACAATTAGGTTACTTCGCATCGGCCTCACCGGTAGGTATTGTCAAAGAATAGACAACAGCAGGCAGAAATTTTATAATTTCACAAGTTTTTAATCTGATCAGCTAGTCGCTGCTTCTAGCTGCTAGCTAGTCTATGTTAGTATGGTTAATTTCTCAATATAAAAAATGAAAAACCAAGTAAATCAATCACCTTTTATTTATGTGCTGTTCCATAGTTTGATTTAAACCAAGAGCCGCAGGCATTTACAAACTAAATCACCAATCAAGTAAAACTCTATGTTTAGAACTCCAGTAAATAACTATTTTGTACATAGTATTTAATTGTATTAGACAAAATTATTTTTATCAAACTAACCGTACCAATAAACATAGGCAAAAAGTAATTAAAACGGCAATAACGATGTGCCAGAAAATCAAAATGGAGGCGGCCGCAGGCGTCATTCGCGTTGACAACGCGGGAAATTGCGATGGACGTTCACTTTCCAACCACGTACGTGTTTTTTTTTATCGCCTTTTTAGAGACTTCTATTTTAACTCACGCTTTGACATCGGCATTTGAATGTTCCATGAATTTTGTCGTGTGTTCGTTTCATTCTGTTTATTCAAAGCACGTGTGTAGTAACGCTTTGTAATTGAACAGTATACCGGGTGTGTAATATTTGATATAATAACATATAGTATAATACTCACAAAATATAACAACAGATTACATAAAATAATTTCATATAACGTTCATTTCGTATAATCAACGAATAATATAAATTCAAAATATATAATTTTAAAACGTATTATGAACATTTAAAAATATACCAAAGGAAATTATATCATTCATTACGCACCTCAGTATACCTACTTGATTGTTGGTAATACCTAATTGTAATATGAGATTACTACAGCTACCTAATGAAAAAAAAAACACGGTCAAGAGCGAGTCGGACTCACGCACCGAGGGTTCCGTACCATCATTCTGAAAAAGTTTACTATTTAGAGACATCGTTTTATTTTTCCTGTAATCTTTACATAAACTTCTATCACATAAAATAATTTTTCACATTAAACAGATTTTTCTCTATGCAAACTTCGGAGAACTTATCTCCGTGGGACTCGCTCGGTGGGACTTTTTTTTACATTTTACATCAATTATTTTTTTTTACATTATTTGCAAAAAAGTTGGGCATTTCGGGGTAGATAATGGCAGTCCCGACGGATTTTTCTTGCGTTTGTAATTTATGCATAGGTGTATAAATAGTATGTATAGTATTACTTTATAATATTACTTTTAGTCGGGGGAATTTCGTAAAAAATATTTGACTCCTTTTCAATTAAGAATCACCATTTTAACAGTCATGGGTATTTTTAAAATTATTTTTTATTTAATAATATAGATAGTAGGTATAGTATGTAGGTACCTACAATACTCCTCATGTCGAAGGAATTTCTTATCGTTATAATCAAAGAAGTGACCCCTCTGCGTTAAAGCGGTTGCCTCATCTATGCAAGGGTGATTTTACCCTTTCCTCGGACTTGTTACCCGATATTTTGATGTTCAACATAATTACAGGTCGTATTGTAGGCAGCCGCGCTCTGTTGTTAGGCACCCTTGTCTCGCAAATTGAGAAAACAATTCCTGAAAAACGTTACTTTTCACTACCTTTTAGACTTTCTGTTTGTGCTTTTTTTTATTTATTTATAACACACGTCTATCTATTTAGGTATGTACACCTAATGCGATTGAGAAATTATTTTAATAACAAAAGGAAAGTAATTATAAATATAAAAGTGATGAAGGCGAGATGATGAGAATGTATCAATATCTTTTCATCACGCACGATCTAAAAATCGAATGAAAAATTAAAGTAATACCAGGTGTACACTCTCGCCCAGACACCGAGAGACAGGCCGAGTGCGAGAGTGTACAAGGTAGCTCTCGCTACTTCTCGGAGTGCCTCGCTATCACTCGCTTGCCCCGTATGCACCTTGCACTCGGCTCCGTATCGGTTTTTTTGTGCACGAGTCAAAGGATCTCTCGCGACTCCGAGCGACTGCATCCATGTATACACTTCTCCTATAAACGCACCGTCTGGGCAGTTTTTTCACGAAAAAATATAATAATTTATGCTTAAACAAATGTGGAACATGGAAACAGAACTTAATTACCTACTTAGAAATGTATCAAATGGAGCCAGTCTAATAACTGATAGCATACTAGACAATGGCAGCAGCAAGCGCTACTTTGTCGTCCATCTCCTCGGAGCTCACAAGTGACTGTATGACACGAGAGTGTACTGTACAGGGTCGCTCTCGTACCAAGGGCCCTCGTGCGAGACATTCGGGCGAGGATGTGCGAGAGCACTCGAGCGAGAGTGTACAGCCGGCATTAGATGTGTGTAATATTCAATTGAAACGAAAAGATTGATGGATGTGAATGAAGTGAAAGAAGTGTGCAAGGATCGTAGCAGGTGGCGATCTATGGTCTCTGCCTACCCCATGGGAAACAGCGTGAGTATATGTAATGTATATGTAAACACACGACAGCACGTCAGGTTATACAGTTAAACTGCGAAAACAGCTTTTATTACGTAGGGCATAAAGGCGGTCCCAAGATCAACATGTATAGTCTGAGGTGCCGTCGTGTGTACCATTTAAGCAAGCATAATTATTGTACACTTATTATTGCTAGGTCTGGCCTGACTTGCGTTATTCAAACCTCTACTCTAACCCTATGGGACAAAACAATGATTACATTTAGGTACAAACAAAATGCCTTAATTCTTTTCCAAGAGACAAGTTAAGTGTGTCCCAGTTTATATAATAACTTCAACAAAAGCTATCAAATCAACCATAATTCCCATTGGGACCGTTGTCCGTTCCACTCGGTCCCAAATTTGTCCCCGTTTTCATAAAGGCACAACATTATGGTGACTCCTGGGACGCGAGCTCTTTTCTGATTGGCAAATCAAGTTAACGAAAGTTCCATGCGTCGCGTGTGGGTGTAAAGGGCCAAACTATTTCCGATTACATGTGTAATATAATAATCTATTTAAGGTGACCCACTCTATATCAGGGTAGTATTTCTTTCAAGTCATCTTTCCAGTATTTTACCCTTTATGACATTAAGAGGAAACACCACGGTCGAGAGAATTGAAAAATTCCTATAGAAAGTTGACAAACTCAACGTTTCGTAGTCCCGTTTCCTCCTCCAAACCTAGACGGATTTAAATACTTTTATCATTAAAATTTAAAGAAAGGATTAAAGCTGTGTTCCTATGTTTTCCTTTTTTCATAAATTAATTATTAAAAGAGATATATAAATCTTTAAAAACCTAAAAAATCCCTAGTTTAGACATCCAGAAATTAAATTTGAAGAGATTATATAAAAAACACAAAACATAAGAACACAGCCAAAGCATTTCTTTATTTTTTGATGTAAACAGTTTTTAAATTGGTCTAGTTTTTGGGGAGGAAACAGGGGACTACGAAACGTTGATTTTGTGAACTTTGTATAGGATTTTTTCAACTCTCTCGAGCGTGATGTTATTACTTCCGACCACGATATCATCCACATGGAAATCCTCATAATGTAGGAATTTTAAAAAACTTTATTGATAAATCTTTAGAAAACTACCTACATTATACATAGAAAAAGATCTCTCATCAAATTAATATTAAACAAAATCAAATCGAAATCCAACATCCCGAAAAAATCTAGACCAAAACTTAAATTCTTAAACTTAATCGTATCGATATTTAAGTATAACTTCGAAAATACTCTCCAAGTCACACAACAACGAAGCAAGTTTAAAGTGGAGGTAGAAGTTAAAATCCCTTATTGGTGTTTGAAATTAGTTCCCGGCAGCTTGATATTCTGCATCTTAGGTTCTTAACTCGAATTTAACCAATTTAGGAACCTACATTGTTAAGTTTGTGTGACGCAACTCCCTACCCTGAGTTTATCTTTTTTATTTAATTTAAATCCTAAATTATTAAATCTAGATTAATTATTTAAACTAGAGCTTGACCAAAATAGCTAATACCGGACATCTCGCGCTATCCGCAACGCTCTGTGGAATTCGACCCAGACGATAATTCCTCCACCGGTTTAATACAAAATTGTTATGTAGTTACTTTACTATTACAAAGGACGAACGAGTACCATAATGATCTCCCTGAATCCTAATCGAATAGCTGTAATTTCCCTAATCGAACGCTGCTGGTAAGTAACCCCGCTTTTATGTGATGGCGATTGGTTCTTACCTACTGTCCCTAATCGAATTGGTAATGAACCCCGCTTTTATGTGATTGCGATTGGTTCCTAACTACATTCCCTAATCTGTACAACCCATAACCCCATTTACCCAACACTAATAGCAGGCAGACCATTAAAGTACGACACGCGGAACAGGCGCGCACACTTAATACACAACGATATGTTACGCAACAACAACGGCTAAAGTACTTAAAATACGCAAAACAACCTTATACTATTAGTACACTAAGATAAGTCACATAATACTCAACCCTACGCCCTAAACACTTAACATTATGAATGCAATTGAGACTCACCGGGATAATCTCGTGTAGCTTACGCGTACTCGTACGACTTACTCTAAACAGCCACCGCTCTCGTACCTGCCTCAGCTCTCGTACCTGCCTCAGCACAGCACATCTATACCCACATGCACTCACGCCGCGCACTCTTTAACGGACCAACGATCGAGACTTACGTATTAGCCTCTGGTCACTCTGGACAGCGGCGTGCGTCATTTACCACATCCAAGACCCGAATGCCTTCCCTACATATTTCATAATCACCACGAGATAGTTTAAGGGTTTTTTGTAACGTATTTCCAAAGCTATTCTTCTCACATCTGTTTAGCTCCGTTGGACTTCCCCAAATCACCCATTTGTCATAGCTTCCCTTCGTCTATGATCCGAAGTTAAATACCAATGTTTTTATGATTCCACATGCTGAAACCCTTCTTTTGTAAAATTAGGAATACATTTGTCTTAATGTCCCTTTGTGCATCTTTCTTTTGAAACTTCTATTTAAAATAAAGAACTCCTACAGTCTTTGAAGGTCGGGTTCGCACATTAAATTATTTATTGTTTCAAAACCAACTTCCGCCTCAAGTTTTGTTTTATTAGTTTGGGAATAGTTTTTTATGTGTTAAACATGCGCTATTAGGATGGGCGTCACATTTGGTTAAAGAAATTTGAGTACTGATTTTTCAAGTTAAAACTAAGATCAACTATGGTTTCAAGCTTTGCAGTTTCAATGCTATTTTTACCAACGATAGATAATACATTTCTTCTGTGTGAGATCAAATATCGCAAACCGAAAAGGTGGTCTTGACCATAAAGTTAGTATTCAGGTCTTAGAGCATTAAGAACGGGAGATGCCAACAGCACTCTTCTACACTAGATTTTGTTCACCGATTTTGGAGGGGGACGAGGTAAACACGCACAGCACACAACTTCATATTCACGCACACTCTTGTAGAAATAAGTCTTGTTGTTACACACGCACACAAAAACAAAATCCCACACAGTTATAATTGTGGGTGGTCAAATTTGGAACTAACAATCTCAGTACAAATTCTGACAGATCACGCTACGGCAGCGCCAAACTTAACAACAACAGCTAGTGATGTGCCGTCAAAAGACCGATGAAATTGAATGATTGGAAGATGAGTGATTGATTACGAACAAGATTATGTTAAATGGTTTTCATTTGATTTTGTGATATACACCAACAATCACTAAAATGCGCTTATAATTAAATGTTCAACATACATTTTTTATTTATTTATTTATTAAACAAAGTAAAACATACAATTTATAGAAAAACCCAGCGACTAAAACGTAAAACCCGATCAGGTTTGTCCAGTCACTACGTATTCGTCAAAATAGATAGTCGGTATACAACTAAGCAGTATTGAAAAGAAAAAATAAATTGCTTCATTCTTATGAATAAAAAAAAATAAAAAAAAAATATGTATACACCATGTTACAAAATACCCCTAATGCCGAATATGGTATATAGGAACCATCAAACTAAACTCTCAAATCGCGAAATAAAAAAACAGCTGTTTCATACATTTTGATCTGATTTGATTTCGCGATTTCAGTTTGATAGTCCCTATCTACCATATTCGGCATTAGAGGTACTTTTGTAACACGTTGTATACATATATATATTATTTTAAGGTCTTAAAAAATACTTAATAAACACAATATTTGATCGTAAATGCGTGTGCACAGGATGATGTTAAGAAAAAGCTGACTATTGTTTAAATACGAGAAATTCTAAAGCAAATTTTTGGTAGAACAATAAATTTTGAGTTTTTGCTTCACACTTTTGTGTTTGAGGTCATCCAGAATAACCTATAATTCTTTAGGTAGATTGTTAATTATGACAGGAAGAAGACAAGTAAATTTTCTCTTTCCGTAAAAGTTATTTGAGCGGCCCTTGAGAAGTTTCTTCTGCGTAATCTGTCTTGTTTGTATTCTATGATTAATCCTCGGCAAAGAAGCAACGTTATCGAGTTGTTCAGTTATAATTGCGTAACTCACTTTGTCATGAACCGATATGACCTTGCATTACCTAAAGAGTTCGTCATACTTATCTTTATAGATACGATTTACTTTCTTACTAACTATAAGCTTTAATATTCGTAATTGTAGATTATACATTTTCTCTAAGTAGGTTGAAATGTGCGTCCATAGCTTGAAATTCCATATGAAATTATAGGATCTACCAAGGATTTGTACAGGATTAATAGAACTTGGAACGGTATTTTATTTTTGATTATGACTAATTTAGCTAACAGAGCACGAAGTTATGGCACACAGTTTCGATATGAGGACCCCAGTTGTGGCGGTTGTCAATTGATAGGCCTAAATATTTTTGCTGTTGCACCGTTTCTATCGGTTTGCATTGGCAAGATGATACTTTATTGTGCATACAATCGTGATTGTGTATTACTATTGAAACGTCGTGGTCTCTACAATACGAGTTGTTAATAAAACATAATAGTACAAAAAAGTGAAATAAAATAATAAATGCTTGGAAAACAAGTGATTTGTGTTTAATTTTTATTAGGTATTATTAAATTTTTGTAAACATGTTCTGCCAAAACATGATCAGTTCGTTCCGATGCCAAGGTAGGCTTTATCCAAAAGCCTTGTGTAGATGTGCTGGAAGGCTCACAGCTCCGCTTTTCAAGCCAAAATATAAGCAGTAGTGAATGCTTGCAGCCACCTTAAAATGAAAAAGTTGGTATGATAATATGTTAATACCTATAATCTACAAATAAATATGTATTGGTTGAATTGAAAACCTCCTTTTTGGTAGTTAGTAATTTTTTTGCAAGGAAAGTTTAAGTAAACAAACGTTTTGAAATTTCTTACCTGCAGAAGCTGCACAATCGGAACAATTTGATTGAGGATCTCGGCATCAGTTTCCTTTATTTTGGTTAATGATTTTGGTGTCCTATGCTCGGGCTTTGACAGGACTGATTTATAAGATTCTCTCCACTTCTACATAACCGACAGACAGCCGAGGACTAGTAACTATCCCGGGATGACCTAAAAGAAAGAGAAGATTAAAAAAGGAGAACATCACACCCGTAAAACAGTGTCTCCAATTAATACTATGTATAGATTTTGCAAAAAAAAGTCAATACCTACCTATTACGTATTAATTATAAAAAATAATCTTTGACAATTTATGTGCTGGTCTGATCACATCAAAATAATAGTTAAAACTCATTCACTTGATCATTCATTCGTTCTTAGAGCATAAGCATTCGTTCTCTTTGTCGCAGCACTACGACTTTTATTATGGTATTCGATATGTGTTTGGTATCGTTTTGCTATCGCAATGTCGTCATTATCTTACACAAACAAAGTGCGTTTTCTTCGTAATTATATTATAGTTTGGTAATAAAATTATACTTACGTGTGATAGAAAATCCCGTTCTTAGTAAAATTTGAATTTTCAGATCGTTTTTTGCACGAAAACACTGCACAATTCACCATTTTTGCGGAGCTGCGATCGGTGACATGTGTTCTTACAAAATGACGGGTGTTCGAGACCAACTAGTTTTTATAAACTGTCACGATCAAATTGGTCATGTACTTTGGTGAAAGGGGAACGTGTATTTGCCATCTCCCGTTCTTAATGCTCTAAGATTCAGGTATATTAACTTTATGGTCTTCACACAGTCGCTTTCCCGTTCCTCTTGCGCTTTCAACAGATAACATTCATTAGCGTCCTATGTCCTATCTTCTCAAAAAACGTCCAATTTATATGGCAGAAATTTGAATGGGGACGGTTTTGAGGCAATATAGCATGCGTCTGACCCCGGTCTGAGTCTGACCCAAGTTGAATTGAAAATTGAATCGTAAAGAGTTGAAGAAAGACCAAAAGACCAATTCTCGAACTCTATTGGTCGATGCTTTCTTATGTGAGTGCTAAAGATGTCGATGGTTCCAAGTCTCAAAAGCTCATTAGTGCGAATTACAAAAGGTAAGGTTAATGGCTTAATGCTAAGTATGAAGATTATTCTCTTCGAATCTGTGTATTCAAAAAAGTCAACTTACTATGCAAAGTGTGCCCAAACGGACGAACTGTGTCGCGATGCGATAAAAACTTTTGGTGTGCGGTAACTTACCAACATAGCGCGGTGCGAAGTGCATTCGTGTTGTCGCGCTACAACGAATTTCTTGGCCAGACCCTTATGCTAAGGCTACATTAGCGGGCGAAGATTTGTATCGTGTAGGCGCGACAAAAACATCGTGTTCGGGTATAGGCGATGTTCTTGTCTACATTAAGGCGGGCGAAGATTCATGTCGAGTTGACGCGATGCATCGTGCCGGATTGTGTTGTTCAGTTTGTTGTGCGGCCGAGACGTGGGCGGTAATTTAAAAATGGAGGAAATAGTGGCTTTGCATTATATGTCAGTAAATTCCATATAATACTCTCAGTTTCATAAAATTTAATGTATTCTAACACTTTTTCGTTACTCCACTCCATAGTGTAAAAAATTAAATGCACGTCCGTCTCGCTTCAAAGTCTGGACGACACTGAGTTGACGTAGATGTAGCCACCTAAGCGAATATTGGCGCGACAAATCCCTTTGATTCGCGCCAGTTTACCGACAGCTCCCCGATACTACATCGTCTTCGCCCGAATACTACGCGATGACACGATGAACCCGGCCACATTCATCGCGTTAACACGAATATTCGCCGTAGCCCGCTAATGTAGCCCCAGCAATAATTCTGGCTGATACAACTTTAACCATCCACCACAAACCCTAGTTTTAATAAATGAAAAAACATTTTAGTGATTATAATATGCTCAATGTATTAAGTATTGAAGCCAAATAGACATAATTAGTAGAAAGCAAATAAAAACAAAGAGGGGAAAATGGACTTGATGGAAAGTCAATTTGGAATGTAAATCTGATCGAGAAAAAATTGTTCTGTTAATTGTCAACTTCAAGCACTTCAAGATTGACCTTCATTACATATTCAAATTTAGTTAAGTGCGAAAACATTTTAGCAAAAATTATAAAGGTGAAACTCTTTCCCAGAAATGGCGAACAAATTGGAATTTAATATGGCGGAGATGTTTCGAGGGTAAAACTTAATTTGAACAAAAACCGTCGGGTCTAACGGCTCCCAAGTGCAATGTACGCTCTGTGTAATGTTTGCTTTAGAATCATCTTTGTTACTTTGTCATAACGAAGGTTTTTGCAACGCAACTGCTACGGGTGATATGCTGTCATTTTTGTACATAATTCGTTTAGGGAAGCGATGGAGGAATCGATTATTAGGTTAATCGATGATATTGTCTTGTATATATAATCGAATAGAGCTGCTTCTATTGAACATTGCGGTAAAGGTACCTAAATGAATTATTTATTCGACTAACAGCATTTAGATGAAGTTATAAAATAAGCAAGGTTTTGATGTTAGCTGAGAGAGTGTTCACAAATATGTTTTCGTTTAACTCATATAAAATGCAGAGTAATCCATACTTTTCCCGAAATTGAAAATATCAATTTCAGGATTTATCTATTTCAATTACAATGCTCGCAAAATGTAGGGCGTATTATGCAAGCGAAATCCCAAATCACTTTGTTATTGTTCAAGGAAATCTAAATTTAACTCTACGAGCAAATTAATAATTAAGGTTCACAATTTAATAATAAACAAATGCTTACCGCGGAAAGTGTTTTGTTTACAAACAAAACTCAATTACATTTCAACAATAACAGTTTTCGCATCTGTAAATTTCATAAAGAGATTTATTTTAATGAGTTCCAACGAGGCTTTTGAAGCTACTCCGAAACGAACTGTAGAAACCTACTTTTAACCTTTATCTTGAGCAAAAGGCATTCCATCGTAATGAATTCTTTTGTGATAAGTTGTGGAGTTTCATTAACCCGGTGGAAACGGGTTCGTCATCACTTACCACGTCATTTAACCCTAGAATGACAGTTTACGAGTTTTAATTAAGTATGCCAAGTAATTGATGATGAAATTCAACAGAAGGTAAGACTTAGTATAAGATAAAAACCAGCCAAGTGCGAGTCGGACTCGCGCACGAAGGGTTCCGTACCATTATCTATAAAAATGGCATAAAAAAACATGTCTGTTGTATGGGAGCCCCCTAAATATTTGTTTTATTTTAATTTGACTATATATTTTTAAAGTGAATACATTACTAAATATTCTGTGAATATTTAAAGCGTCTACCTGTTGCCGTTATCAATATCGAGCAAAAACGAGCAAAAAAAAAACGTTTCTTATTTGGAGCCCCCTTAAATATTTATTTTATTCTGTTTTTTAGTATTTGTTGTTCTAGCGGCAACATAAATACATCATCTGTGAAAATTTCAACTGTCTGACTATCACGGTTCATGTGATACAGCCTGGGGCTCTATCGTTTTGGCACAAATAAAAACTTACCAGAAAAAAGTAGCAATGTATCACATACATCTGTCAAAACACAGTTAACATAAACTTCAATGTTTTTAGCCGATACCGCCGCTGGTGACAGACGGACAGACAGGCAGATGGACAGCGGAGTCTTAGTAATAGGGTTCCCGTTTTACCCCTTGGGTACGGAACCCTAAAAATCCGATATTCTATCTAGCGTTGCTTTAGGTAGTAGAACATACCTACATACCTGAGTAAAATTCCAGAGCTAAATATATTATCAGTTATCACAAATATTCGATAAGGTTTTAATACGGATTTCCAAATTTAATAATTAATTAATTCATCAACGCCCGAGCGGCCGCGTGTGGCCGGATAATAATGGAATATCTATTGTGTCTCATTTTTCGGGAGTTGATAGGTTAAATTGTATCAAAAATTATTATAATAAAAAAACTGGCCAAAAGCATGTCGGGCCACGCGCAATATAGGGTTCCGCAGTTACCTTATTAAGACAATTACCATAGGTATGGCTATAAACTTATATTTTCTTCCTGTTTTACACAACTAACGACTTAACTAAGTATAATACCTAACTATTCAATGGTTCAACAAAAACTTTTCCTATAATAATTATTTTTTTAAGTTGATCGACTATTACTCGTTAACTTGTAAAGCCTACCTAGCAGTGATAGTTTTCCTTTTAATTTCATTAATCAGCAATCATTAATTACGAATCCAATGCAAAGTTTATTCTTTTAAACACCTAACATCCATAGTTGCAGGAGTTTTCCTGAGCTTCCTGAAACTTTACAGCGATTCCAACTTTCCGAGTGAGAATAGCTGTCCCTCAGGAGGTTTCACAGTAAACTATTCTCACAGCGCACGGCTGCATTCAAAAACTCACTTCAACATTTTAATTAAAAGGTAGCACTAACGACTGAGTATGCTATAAAGCTTTTTATGTTTGTTTGTAGTTATAAAAACCTTAGTTGTAATATTATTATTATTACCTTAGTTGTAATATTTATTTTTTATCCTTTTAGGGTTCCATACTATAATGTTAAAAAAAAAGATACGTTACCCGCACTCCACAATGGCAAGACGAATGTAAGGCCCGACATTCAATTAGGCACAGTCTTGTGACACGGAAACACACGAATCCCGTCAGTCAGACACATCGACTTAGAAAAATTTTCGCTGCGCGTCAGACACGATAAAATAAAACTGTGACATTCTGATAAACAAATGCCTCCCTGCGTCTTTAGACGAAGTGCAAGTGAGCAATTTACTGACAGCTGACAATTTTAGTGTATTTTTATGTTGATAGATAACTGCCTTTTGAAAACTGCTCATTATAAAGCAAAAGTCAGAGATCAGAAAAGTCAGATGTTTGTTTTAACTCTTTCTAACGACAAGTATTCCGCATGGTGGCGTTCATTTTTGTCCCTTTCTTGATGTAATATGTCAATGCCCATACAAAACAATTCCCATCGGCTTACCTTTACCACGGATCCACTATGCAGATCATAATATTTTTGTAGAACGGCTTACCTTCGCCATAATTTCTCCCCTCGCCACTGGTATCTATAGTTACGCTTTTATTGCAATGTCCGTCTGTCACTCCGTGTTCTGTTATAAAGCTCCAGCAGCTAAACAGTCTTCATATTTGCATTAAAGGTGTGCCAACCCAAAGCCAGGTAAAGTACATAAATATACTTTATTATAGTATCTACTTAACTTCAATATATATTTGGGACATACTATGTCTGGTCTACCTCACCATACATAAATTATTTTAATCGACTCTGGGTTTTTTGTGGTATCATCCAAAAAATATTTTAGAGGGGGGTCCAATTCGAGTAAAAGGGGGCGTAAAAAAATATGTGGGGTATAATTATTTAGAGCTTGTTAAGTAGACAAAGACTGATTTTTTGTTTAAAAAAATATTGGAAAACCAAGGCATGAAAAAACCCGCCAAAAAAAATGATTTTCCAAAATTTAGTCCCGAAGTATTTTTTAACTTCCTGTTTACCTATGAACTTGAAATTGGTGAGAATGTTTTTATTACGTATTTTTTACATTCAAATACCAATAGATTGATAAATCTATTTTTTTCTTCAAATTCCCTAATTTTCCTTATACAAACGTGTAGCATATGTAAGCCCCTCTCTTTAACTCTATTTTGTACGGAACTCTAAATGTGCAAAGTCCGACACGCACTTGGCAGGTTTTTTTAACCCGGGTGTGTGGTAGATAGGTACCTCCATTGTCTCTGATTGCCATAACGAGCAATTTAGGCGATGTTGTCCATTATTGTTTTTATATCAGTTTTAAAATACATTCATCAAATGCAGCAAAATAATCGCATGATAAAATATTCAAAACAGCAGAACGTTCCTCATTGCAAAGTTGAGAGAATAAATTTAAATAAAACTGAGCAAATTATCAACCGACAGTGGTCCCCAACGACTTCCATTTCAGTGTGTATCCGAACGAGAATTTATTTAAAAGTCGACCATCCTTGTAATACTCATAGCTGGCAACTCAAGCCTTGGAGCCACGAATAAATGAACGCGGAATTTGTCGCCCGCTTTGTAAATACTTTGAGGGCTTTGAATTAGCTTAGCCGTTGAATTTAATACCCGTACTTTTATTTAAACACTTTACGGTTTGCTTCTCCAAACACTCACTATGAAACTAAAAAAACCGAACAAGTGTGAGTTGGACCACCGAGGGTTCCGTACAGTAGACACTTAAAAAATACGTCCGCGGGCGGGCCTACACTCACCCGTAGCATGCCTCCACCCGCGAGTCAAGCAATGAAATTAAACACATAGATAGAACTATGTCACATTATATTACCTATTGAATTACTTGACATTATCACACTGTCAGATAGAAATACATTACATTATATTGCTCGTGACGAACGCACCCGACCACTGTTTTAGGTAGGTAGGTACGATTATTCTGTTATTTGGGAGACGCACGAGTTCAAATAATATTACGGCAAACAAACCTATCTCTTATCTTATTGCTTTTCACGCAAATCCTATCAACGTAATAGGATTTTCTCGGTAACGTTATGAGAAAGCCTCAAAATACGCACTGAAATTACGAACTGTAAGTTTTATTTAATCGCAAATCTGAATGTCTATTCTATTACACCGTGCACATACGCATGTTACAAAAAAACGGTCAAGAGTGAGTCGGACTCGCGCATCGAGGGTACCGTACTATCATAGATATTGCAGTTTTAGGTCAGCGCCATCTCTTGACCGATAGTGGAACTAATGTATTTTTTGTTGATGGTTTTTGAAAAAGTGTGCTACTGATAAAGACATCGTATTATTTTTCCTATTTGCAAAATAGTTGGGCAAACATCATCTAAACCTATTCCAAATTTTAAGTCAATGGAAGCGAATGAAAGATAGAGTTTGATATCAATGAAAGATTTATTTAAGTAATTATTTTTAAAAGGGTGTTTATTATCGGAGTGCGAGCAGCACACAGTGAAACAAGACAAGAGCAACTTGGTAATTAAACTAAACTGTACGAGAGAACGTTCTCGGACTAGAAACAAAGGATTGTTGTTGTATCTCTATCGTGAGTTTTACTGTACAGCGTAAAACAATTTGTATGAGAATCTGTACAGCGCCTCTATTGGGCAGTAGCGGAACTATAATTGTTGATATGACTAATTTAGGGCCTTCGAACACAGCGTCATAACGTAAGCGTATACGCGTAGACGTGCGGAGAGCAATACGAACACATAGAATATAGATGATCAAACAAGTTCGCACACGAAGCGGTGTTGCAGCGTATCGCATGAGATTTTTAACGTCATTACGACAGTCGTAGCGTACTGGCTTCTAGGAAAAAAAATGTATTATCTTTGGTCAAAAATAAACTGGACAGCTGTGTAGGTAACGGGATAATAATATTAATATTTTTATAGAAAAAAATAAACACAATGCCACTGCCATAGAAAAGAACTACTAGGTTTCAAAAAATATTTGCAAATAATTACGATAGCTTATGATCCGTGTGCGAAGGGCCTTCCTCAAGAATGAATATTGTTTAAAAAAAAAAATCTGAGATGAGAACACTGACCTCCATATAAATATTTCACACAAAAAAATTTTTCAGGACAGTGGATGGGAATCAAAAGTATTGAATAGTCTGTTTGAACATTTCAATAATCGTATTTATCATTGCTTTTTAATTTCCTGCACCCAAATATTAAGTCACAAGTTTTTTAATGAGTAAGTATATTTAGATAATTGTTGATTGTTTCCCATTTGTGTTTCATTCTTAATAATGCAACAAAATGATAATCGAGTTTTTGGCGCCATTTTATCGAGTTCGGTTTGGTGTCTATTTTAATTATTTTCAAATTGATTCATAGTGGATATTGTGTCTTAAAATTGGTGCAGTTATATGGTACAAGTGTCTACGCAACTGAACAATATGTGGGATAATTGAAACAGGCGCGATCCTGGTTGTGTGAAGCTGAGACTTTTATTGAAGTGGTTGCTTCCTCGGCAGAACTAACCGAGTAAACTGTCTTGATATACTTGGTGCCAAATGCTCCAAGCAGCATTGGAATGCGATGCACCCGCTTTCTAATGAAAAATTAAATAATATCTACCACTGAACTATTTAAAACTTGACACTGGCAAAAATTACTTCCAAGAGGAAAGTAGATTGCTATAACAAAAAAAGAAGAAGAAGAAGAAAATGATAATCGATTCCACAGAATCAATATCGATATGACAGATATTTGGTATCGATCATTACGTTCACGTCACTAACCTTTGAATTTTGACATGTGTCAGAATTCCATTTATTCAATTTTGTCTCGCCTGTCGGAAATAGTAACTACTACTACTACTCAATTTTGTCTTTGACATTGACAAACACAACAAAAGTCAAAACAGATAGGTAAGTAAAAAGAAGAAAAACTTTTTTTAATGTTCGTTTTAATTTTAAAAGATTCTAATTAAAATATTCAGTGTCGAAGTGTAGATAGATAACGCGTGTGTGACGTAAACGCTTGAGTTTATTTATCGCATTGATAGTTCGTAATCATGCAATGCTCGTATTTGTTAAGTCAATAGGTTAACTTGTCTGCCATTGATTTCCCTGTTTTCTATCATTACGATGTTTAGCTGGGGACAAATCACACAAACGTTGAGTAGTGTCCTAAAAGCCGGGAATAGGCGAGTGCACTTAAGTGAAATAAAAAATAAGTTAAGAAGTTCATCATCGATGGCCGATAAGTTCAAGTTGCCTTCTCGCTATGGTACCGGCGAAAAAAGCGTATGGTAAGTGTTTTTTTATTAATAGCTATATATACCTAACGATATAAATACCTATACGTATAGGCTATATAAAATTAAGGAGCATGGGAGTTTTTCTTTGAACCAATCTTGAGAGGATATTTATTAATTATGAGAGTATTGGTCGGAGAGTCAGGTTTATTTTTGTTACATAATCACACTGCACTTCATACACCTATTTGAATTCAGTTGACAAGTACTTAGTAATTAACTTTTTACTGCTGTTGTATATTATAAAAAGAACTATTTTTAAATTCGAGATTTTAGCATTCACAATGCTATTTATATACAATACCTAACCTACTAAATAATGTACTAGAAAAATTATGGTTACCACCATGCCACACTTATATATTTTTCAATAATATAAGTATACCTACTTAATTATAGCTCTAGGTATTTTATGTAGCTCTTGATAACCCTTCCTTTTCTAAAATTATATGATAAGAGACTCTAATGTATTTGTAAACCAGTCTCAACATTGCGAGCTATCTTGAAATCATACTAAATACTGTATTCTTTTTTCAGGGTGGAATATATCCAATTGGCAACGGAGTACAAGCCAGCCGTGAACCTCGGTCAGGGTTTCCCGGATTATCCAGCTCCGGAACATGTTACCAAAGCACTGGCGGAGATAGCTACGGGTGAAAACCCCCTCCTGAACCAGTACACTAGAGGTTTTGTAAGTTCTACTTTTTTTGCATTTAAAATAGATTTGTTTTAAAAAGCATTAAAAAATATTTTTGCAAAGGAAACCATTTCTAGTTATAAAAGGAGTACATGTATAAATGTTAAATGGTGGATTAGGAATGTAGGCACATAATTCAATGAAATTACATGAACCAGTCCTTCCCCAGTATGTAATAGCCTGGTTTATTCATTGATAAATGACAATTGATTTCTTCTTCTTCTTAATGAATTGCTTTGTGGTCATCACATAATTCAGCTAATGTCACATATTTAGCTTTACACAATTGGGGAAATTATTCAATGGGGTTTTTAGACACCACAGAGCAAACTAGGGGAGTTTAGAATTTTATATTGTTATGGGAGATACATTTGGCCAGAACTTTTATAAAGGGGGTATTGACGAGGGATAAAAAATATTTCATATTTACAGGGCGGGGAATATTGTGGAGCAGGATCTTGTAAAGTGACACTTAGCTAAAGAATAGGTGGTCAACGGTACCTTCTTCCAACTCACACTCATAGACAATTGATTTTCAAATTTTTAGTTTAGTTTGACTATCAACAATGGAATATGTTCAGACATTTTTTTAAATTTTAATATCATAAAGTACCTACTAAATTACAAAGAAAGATAAGAATTGGACTTTGTAAATACGTATCTACTTGAATCCTACTTATATAAAATAATTTACCACCTAATAAATTACATAACATCCTTTAATTACTGACCTCTTAGAATATGACCATATAACATTATCAAAACACATCATAATATTCCTAAGTGATGATAATTAATTATGAACTCTATCCTACATACAGATCATGGTAAACAAACAACTTAGAGCATCTAAGACAAACAACAAATAAATGCATAATTATGATAGTTTAGTAACTATGAATTGTAAAACTGATAAATATGCTATCTTGTCTTCTCCACATACTTTTTAAGATAACCTAAATACATACAATAATGTTAACGGTTATCAAAGACGTAAGAAATTATGCTTAAATAAATACTCAATGATTGAGCATCTTTTCCTACTTCTTTGATAACAGTAAAACATTATTTTATTATTATATTTAGGCTATCTAAAATGTTTTTTTATTATTATCATTATTAACTCAAATGTGTACCGACTAATTAACTAAATTGTTGCATCTAAATAACATTCTAACAAAAGAATATCTGTGTATCATAAATAAAAAATTAACAAAATCCTTAATAAGCTAGTTGTCAACAGTTTTTATCAAATTAAGAGGCCGTATACGTTTTGCCACTTTCTCGCTCACATATTTCATGTTTTCTCAAGATTTCTTAAATCTGAGTGCATAATAAAAAAAATGTGATCTACTTATTTGGTGGATGGAAGACCTCATACAGGCTAAAAATGTCTGATAATAATACTAATATAGTAATTATCATCCTTCTTATTTATATCTCCTTATTCTTTATTCTAGGGCCATCCAAGACTAGTACAGAATCTATCTAAGGTTTATTCTCCATTGGTGGGACGGGAAATAGATCCATTCAATGAAATATTAGTGACAACTGGGGCTTATGAAGCTCTGTTTTCTGCTATTTTGGGTAAGTAAGGATTTAATTATAATTAAAACAAGATAACTTCAATGAGTCATGACTTTTGTAATAATTAAATGATTTAAACATGCTGCGTGTAATATTGTAAATAGCTAGTAGGTAAGTAAATATCGAAGCAAAATCAAACAATATAACCTCCATGAGCCATACAGTGGTAGCCAGATAGATTATTAAGGACACCATTCGATTTTCATACCAACGAGGTAACTTCGAAGCCTTGGTCAGGGGTCTCACTCCGCGCTTTATATTAGCCTACTGCTCGCGGCTGACTCAGTCGAGCCAGCGCACGAGGGCTGTCATGTGACGGTTGAGACAGAGCTACGCGACAGAAAGAGAAGCGCTTCGGAGGTGCTTATAATAATAGACATGCACGCAGTTCAATTTGTAATTGTAGTTTATTGTTATTTGAGAGTATAGCTTATTATTTAATTGTCCTCGCACGGATGGGCTTCTGTACGTTTAGTACTATTATATATATTCTGTGCTTTGGTTGACGCTTGAATGACGGTATAAGGTTAAAATGAAAGGCACATTTAAAGCGAAGCGAAATGACAGCATAGTCAGATCTGAGCATTAAACCTACCAAAATACCTAAACATTTGACAAAACAACCAACTATATCTGCCGGTGTCTACAGATCTAAAAGTTCTCAGTGTGAAATCAAGTAAGAAGAGACGCGGTAGCGACATTAGCGAAGCGAAAATGTTCGGTTCTGTTCGCTCTAATTATGGTTGCGTGCGCTTTATGTTCACCTTATTTCTCACCGGTGTACTATCTCTTTCTATGTTAATACAATGTTATCCACAGATGTAGAATGTAGTATGTTTAACGATAATTCTCAGGGCATGTGGACACGGGGGACGAGGTCATCGTTATAGAGCCGTTCTTCGATTGCTATGACTATATGATAACTTCGGCCGGGGGTGTATCCAGGTTCATTGCGTTGAAACCGGTTAGTGGAATCCAAACTAATATAATTAATGCGAAAGGGGATTTGTTTGTTTATGAATACATTTATCTACCTTCTAATTTCAACTGTATACAAGGTGTAAATCGGAAATATCAAAATGTATCAAACAGCTGATTTTTATTTGGCGATTTCAGAGTTGGTCCCATAGTAAAAGTTGTTCAGTTTGATGGTCCCTATATACCATAATCGGCATTAGGGGTATTTTTGTAACACCTTGTATAGTAAAAAAACAAAAAAATATAAGGTTGTCATAATAAGCTTTGCATTCAAATATGAACTAAACCACCATTAAAACTATTGCAGAAACCCAGTAAGGACAACATCACCTCCGCAGACTGGGTACTAGACGAGCAGGAACTCACATCACTATTCAATAAAAAAACCAAGATGTTGATCCTCAACACCCCGCACAATCCGCTAGGCAAAGTGTTCACTAAGCCTGAGCTCGAAATGATAGCGGATTTGTGCAAAAAACACAATGTTCTGTGCATCAGTGATGAAGTGTACGAATGGATGGTGTATCAACCGCAGAAACACGTCAGGATAGGTGAGTAGTTGTGTTTAAAAAAAAATGACAAGGAAATATCTCGCCTCTACATGTTATTTTCCTGGAAATTTTTTAAGGTATACCTTCGAAAGATTTAGGTACTGTTTCAGAATCAAGAAGTAAGTTCTGAGTAGCTTACTTGACAGATAATTTGACAGTTGTGATATGAAAAATATGTCGAATCATCTGTCAAGTAAGCTAGTCAGAAATTACTTTTTGATTGTGAAACAGGCCTTTAAACTTTTCGGCACTCTCTCAACGTGTCATAACTGCTTCACTCATAATCATAAAGCAAAAATATATTTTGTGACCTCTAATTTTGATGCATGATATGATAACTAGGGTCAGAATAGTTCGATCGAACCGAACGAATCGAATGATTAACATCAATACTATCATATTATTTTCATCTAATAAGCCCATAGGAGAGGCCTTAGGGCTTATTACATAAAAAATCGTGTTTTAATATGTGACAAGCCCTAAGGCCCGGGCTTGCGAACCAATGGCGTTGACATTTACAAGTGCTTATTCCAAGCAGAGTAAATTAGCACTTTTAATTTGATTGACTTGTAACTTGTAACTTTTCGTAGCAACGTTACCTGGCATGTGGGAGCGGACAATCACCATTGGCTCCGCGGGCAAGACATTCTCCGTCACCGGCTGGAAGATCGGGTGGGCGTATGCGCCCGCGCAGCTCATGAGGAACTTGCAGGTGGTGCACCAGAACTGCGTCTACACCTGCGCCACGCCCGTGCAGGTCTGTTGCTTTTACCGTTAAGCTAGAAATAAGCCAGTACCACACCCCGGATACTCTATACTCTATACAACCGCTCCATTATAAACAGATGACGTTTTTGTACACGGGCAACTGTGTGTGTAAGTCTAGGGTTACCGTCCAAATTGTACTGTATGAGTGGCGTTCAAATCATAATTCGAACTTTTTTGTATAATCCGCGCGCGATAACAATGGGATTGGACCTTGTCAAAGTAAATCGATTATGACAGTTAAGCAGTCAAGTAACGTAAAAAATGCTGAAACTATTTAAATAAAAATTTGAAAAAAGTTTAAAATTTAAACCCTTTTTCCACTCATTATTAAAAACACAAACAATACAAAAAACTTTTTTTTTCTAGGAAGCCGTAGCCCGCTCGTTTGAGGTAGAACTCGCCCGCATCAACTCGCCCGACTGCTACTTCACCTCGCTCGCCCAAGAACTACTTCCGAAGCGGGACTACTTGGTGAAGGCATTGAGGGCGAACGGGTTCAACCCCACCGTGCCCGAGGGGGGGTACTTCATAGTCGCTGACTGGACTAAACTAGGTTTGTATTAAAGATCTCGGCCTACTGGTAGCGAGCCTTCAACGCTCAGCAACCGTGGCTTCCTCTCAATAAGTTTGTCGCATGGCTCTGCAGTGCTGTGGACATCGCGTTTGTGTCATTTTTGAACATTTTTCGAAATGGCTGAAATATGATGTTCCCCATATCTACGCCATTTTGAAAAATTACGAAAAAACATTATATAAATTATTGAACCTGCTAGCAAAATTTCACGAGAATATGTTGAGAAATGCGACCTGCAGAGGAGAACAGACAGCCGAACAGACATAATGAAGCATTTTTGGCTCAAGCTGAAACGGAGAAGCCTTGCTCGCGCTATTTTTAACCCTTTTTTCACTGCATAATTTTTGACTGTAATCACCATCCTTCGTGGTCCTAGCTGACCAATCTGACCATCCAGTGGTAAACCCTACCACTGGATATATAACAGTACCTGACCTATATAGTTATCTAACTTGTTTCAATATAGGTATTACTATAAAATAGCCTAATAACCTAACGAACGACCTCTCAGCATCAGCTAAAGGTGGATCCATACTTGTAAAATTATGGCGTGTCAGAACAGCGTGTCTTCATCATACATCGCTAGTTTGGTTCGGCGTGCGCTGTGATAATACTATATCAAAGAGACTATGTAAGATAAAGACACGTCGTGTTATTACAAAAAAAATTTAAACACTTTAACCTGTTAAATGTGATGCTGTCTCTTTCAAACAATATTGTCAAAAAAGTGACAGAATCACATTTATCTTTTGTAATAACACGGACGTTGTTCTGATACGCCAAAATGTTACAAATGTTGATCCACCTTAAGGTTTAACTTTTATTTAAACATACATGTTTTTATTTTATGAATTACATTTCTTTCAACAGCAAACAAGATCGACCTATCATCGGAGCCAGACAAGTATAAGGACTACAAGTTCACTAAGAAATTCGCCAAAGAAGCAAGCATACTGGCCATCCCGCCCACCGCCTTCTACTCGGAGGCACACAAACCCCTGGGCGAGAACTACGCTAGATTCTGCTTTATTAAGGTAAGAGTAAGGTTGATTTTCTAACGCCATTATCCCCGTTTGAGAAGATGAATATCTTTACACCTTTCACTGTCAAACTTTCGCTTGTATGCGCTCGCGCACTCTACAACTGCTTTATTGACAGGACTAATAGTAAAGTTGTATGAGAGAGAACAAATACATTTTAATATAGGACAATCTATCATTTTGCTATATTTAATTTACAGAAAGACGAAAACCTACAACTGACTGAAAAACTACTCAGAGAATGGAACGCCAAGAAAAAGTAATATTTACGTATAATGTGATTTTTTAAGCAATTTTTATCAAATGCGCAGTGTTGTACGGCTGGCCATTCGTAAGCATTTATCAAGTTGTTTGTTATTTGGGATAACTAGTGGGAAGACTAAAAATAAATGATTGTGATAACAGTACCAAGATACTATTTTTTGATAGTTTGAAAATTAATTTATCCATTTCGTTAAGCTGTTGTAAAATAGGTGTACCAGATGTGCATAATGTGATATCACACATTAAATAGTTTTAAGTCTACTATCGGGTTTTATTGGTAAGTCTATTGGGATGAAAATTCCCACTAGTACAACTGGTAAGACCAATGGGAAGCTGGGGCTAGCTTTTGGTGTGCGACAAAAAAATGGAATATATTTTCTCTAACGTTAAAGTTAATTGAAATTTGAATTTTGAAATTTACGCAATCGTATAAGCAATGTCCAAAATTTTTTTATTACATCATAATTTCATTAATGATTTACCGTATTTTTTTTTTATAATTAGTATGCTCCAGTATTTTGGTAATTCAAAGAGCACAAAATATACTCAGAATCTTCTCAAACTGATCTCGAATATGGGCTAGTGGCAATTTTCTAATATTGGGAATAACATACTTTATAAAATGTGATACGTAGGGGTAGATAATGCAAAAAGAGTGTGTAAAGCGCGATATAATGAATATTCAAAATTGCGATTGTTAACTCCATCAACATTATTAATTTTGTTTGTTGATGTATTATATTGTTAAAACTTTTTTATTTTTACTAACAAATAAAAATATATTTTGTTCATAATTGTGTCGTTTATTAAAAGTCATCCGCAAAGTATATTGAGCTGGTACAATTTGGTTCAAATAGTTATATTACCATAGATTTCAGAACTTTATGCCGCTGGTACTAGAATCGGAGCGTTTTTAAGAAAAGTCGCCGCGCAGCCATCTTTTTGCGTCTCGTGTATCATTCCCGTACGTGTTCCCAAATCTGGAAATAATACGAGCAGAATTTAAACGTCTAGCTTTTAGTACTGAAGGGAAAAATGGAACCTAAATGGGACTTTAAATACGTCGCTTATTTTGTTATATTGGTTATATCGGCCACATGAATTGCATGACTAAACACATTGTTTGGAAAACTACACACTATCAGACTATACATGTTGACCTTGAGACCGCCTTTCTGTCCTACGTAATAAAAGCTGTTTTCGCCTTTCTGTCCTACGTAATAAAAGCTGTTTAACTGTTTATCCTGACGTGCTGTCGTGTGTACGTAGGTATTGTTCTTGGTCCTCCACCCTCGAAGCAGAGGTATGGCCCCTTAGAATGACCACCGAAACACGATATATACAAGGTGTTACAAAAGTACCCCTAATGCCGAATATGGTAGATAGGGACCAACAAACTGAACAACTTTTACTATGGGACCAACTCTGAAATCGCGAAAAAATAATCAGCTGTTTCATACAAAAATTAATTATGAAAATATCAAAATGTATGAAACAGCTGATTATTTTTTCGCGATTTCAGAGTTGGTCCCATAGTAAAAGTTGTTCAGTTTGTCGGTCATACAGCGTTTTATCGACAACTGTCACAATCCATATCTTTTGACAGTTTAACGTTTATCACGTTAAACTTTATATCATGAAATTGCTATATCATATCGCATTCAATAGTCATGCTAGGGGCAATGGGCTTTTGAAGACAAGGCTATTGGCTGCAAACACCCAAAAAGCAGGTCTACTTGAAAGGCATGCTTTGCCGTGTTCCGATTATAGAGTTCAGTTTACAAATCAATGGCGGCAAAGACGTCACATTGGCGGCTTACATAAGCAATGTGGATATGAGTCTCTTATCAGCTAAGTGCTATGGCAGTGACATGACATCAAAATTTTTGTGCGTACCTTAATTAGTGGTACGGTTGGGACATGATTAGTCTGATAAAGATTACACCTACAAACAAAAACATCTACTCAAAAGAAAAATAAGTTATTGAATTCACGCGATAGTCATTCATTCATTTAATTATTTAATTGTCAGTACTTTAGCAGCTCCTAGGCACTCCTATCCCAAAATCAATTAAAAAATTAAAGCGTTTTAGAATAAGATCCAAGTGGCGATCCATAGATCCAAGCGATCCATAGACTATTGAAAGACTTACCTAAATGAATGAATGACTATATCGAGTGAATTCAATAACTTATTTTTCTTTTGAGGTTCCCGGGCTCGCCAATTTACCTGAACATGGATCCAGGCACGTGTCCCGCGTAATTGGGCAACATGCCCACGTGCTTGTGGTACAGCTCCGTGGGGTTGATGGACAGGGGAGGGTCGGGTCTGGGGAAAAGGATATAGGATTTAAAAACGATACAGGAAACTTATGTAATATAAATATGTATAATAAATATTGTAATATAAATATGTATAATAACTTATGTATAATAAATATTACTTAGGAAAATTGTAAAAACTAATAAGTTTCCGAACCGACGCTGACAATGCTATGAGACTTTTTTCTCATTAGTGCTACGATTTAGAACTTTGTAGTAGGACTAATGAGAAAAAAGTATCATTAGTTCTACGGTAGAACTGCCCTGTAGTTCCAGTGGAAACAAAACGATCTCGTCTGTGTAGAACCCACTGAGTCGTGCCACAATCTTGAAATCTCAAGTATAAAGACAATAAAACAAAAAAGTCACATTTAATTAAAACATTTATTTCATAAAGGTTGAACATTATAGACATAATTATTATTTACATCAGTAAAAACACCAGTTTGTGCTTGCACATACTAAAATGGATCTAAGGTCCAAGATTCAAGATTTAATTTGCTCCTAATACAGCATTTTAACCATATAAGGTCCTTCGAGTTCGTAGCCAATCTTGGCGTAGTAATTACGAGTGCCGACACCGGAAATGACGGCCATTTTGTCGGAGCCATGCTCTTCACGAGCGATCCTCTCTGCTTCTTCCATTAGAAGCATACCGAAACCTTGGTGTTGGAATTTAGTCGGATCACGAGCATTTACCTAAAAAATTATGTATATTAAAAACATTTTAGTTTCCGAGTTAAAAATTATATTCTGTGCATAAAATAATGATATGCAAAAATATATATGACTGTTGGGCCCAGAGTTGTAGCATCATAAACTATTTACGAGTTGATCTGTCTATGTATGAGTTAAGTATACAAAGGAATAAATGAATTAATCTTATTGCAAGTATGAAAGAGTTGATTTGTCTATGAATGAGTTAATTAAACGAAGGAATGAATGAATCAATCTTTGCTATAAGATTATGAGATAGAAGGTATGAAAATTTGGTCTCGATTCAGCAAATGTTAATGTCACAATCGTGTCTTAATCGTGTTTCAATAGTATTGTGTATTACGATTTTATAAAAACTCCTGACTTCTACATTCCATTACACCTACGGACATGCGTCCATATAATAAAATGTAGTGCTATGTATGATTTACAATTACCGATAGGTAGAAAAGTGCTGTAATGCTGGGCCCATTTTGTACATAATTCTTTCAACTGAAAACTAAATTATGTGAGGTATGTGATATTTCAATACTCGTTAAGGCAGAAAACAGCAAGCAAGCATAGTTATAAATAAACACTCACAGGTACGACAGATCCATAAACATGCAACTCCCTAACAACGCTACATTGCTTGAAGTTAGAATTCGGTCCAGGTTTTAGTTCCGGCCTGTATGTGTCCTTTGCGCACTTCCTGAGTCGCAACAGACCTACGAGAATATCTTGATCTGGGTCTTCATAAGCTAAGAATGTTTCCCATCCTCCATTGGCTGTGTAATCACGCCTTATTAATTCAACCTGGAAATAAATCATATATTATGGCATATGTGATTAATGAAGCAACCTACCAACCAATATAATTAGTGCTAATAATAGGCTATCACCTTATTTTATTTTTATAAGTGTATTATAAGTGTTCCATGCAAAACTATAATGTGCTCACATAATTAATGTTTAACTTGTATGTGATGTTGTCCTTTTATTTTAACTTACTTCATATGGCCTGACTTTGTTATGTATCTCCTGTATTCCCACCTCCCTCGTTCTGACGTCTCTGCAGTCAGTGCCAAGGTCTGCCATCCGAGCCAACGCCAGCTCCCTCAAGTTTCCATGCTCTACTCCAGACGACACAAGAGGCATTGGAATATCACGCTGTACTCTGCAAGGACCAAATATTTTAAAATAACCTAAGATGGATGATAGATCATTAGTTAGAAGTAATGATAATTATTGAACATTAATCTTAAATATTGAGATAAAGGTTTTGATGAAGATAATACTAAGCTTTCTCCTCATTTTGAAAAAGTTGAAAACATCCTTTTTAGGATGAAGTAATTTCGTTATAATAAATAATATTTTAAGACTTCAGCATTACAAAAGGATCAGTAGTGTTGTGTGTGAATAATTACCTATATACTCTAGTCCATGGAGGCACTAAAGCTAATATCTTAGCGATCAAATCAATCAAAGTAGAAGGAGGATAGCTCCTGTATCTCCCAGTTTTCCACAATTCGTACAGGCCGGTACCCCTAATCACTAAAGTTGGGTATATTTTGAGCCCATCTGCTCTGAATGCTGGGTTCTCAAAGAACTCTATAAACTGTTCCACATCTCTTTCGAAATCGACATTTGGAAGATCGGGCATCATGTGCACTACAATCTGGAAATAGAAAATGAATTCAATATTAGTTTAAATATAAATCATAAATAAAAAAAATTATGACTCTTACTGTACCTTATAACCAGCATCTTTAGCTAGGTTAAAGTTTTCACAGACTGCTTTGACTGTGTGACCCCTATTTGTGTCTCGAGCGATATCTTCATACACTGATTGTACACCAATTTCAAGCCTGAAAGTGACAGATCTATAAATTGGAAGTATGCTTTATCTACGTAATTCATCTTAACAGTCCATTTCAGTCCACTGCTGACCATAATCTCTATATTCAGTAAGCAGCTATCCATATAGTCATTGGAGGTGATTGTGATTTATTTATTTATGATTTATTTAGAAAACCAACAGCAATAATTGTACGAGCACGCTCGACATTATACTATAATATTTCGTTGAGTCGACATTTTACGTCACTTCGATATTTGTATTGTAATTTTATTCAGTCGTACAATAAACGTTATACACGGTGACGGCCACTTTAATTAACATCCCGCTCCCGTTGCAACAACCTAAGTTACGTACTCTTATAACCAAACTTATCATCTAAACATACTTACTTGTAAGGATTTAATCTTACATTTCTTCGAGCCGGATAGTGTGTGATCTGTGATCTCCAACCAGTGAAGTGTGGTTGCGTGATTAGCGACTTACCTGCGATAGCGAATCGGTTTGTTTGGCCTCCCAGAAGCGGGTCTCACCAGGCAAATTGAGACAAGGACGCACATATCGTGGATGAGCCCTATCACGTTGATTGCACCACAGTCACAACCTGAAAACAAACAACTACCAACATGGAAGGTATCCTGAAACGCCAACAGACGATTGCTGAGGGAATTGAAAAAATATTCGCCAACTACAAAAAGGACCCTGCCTCACGCAAGACGTCAGAGTATGCTCAGAAACGTTTGGATGCTCTTCAACCTTTGTGGGATGAATTTAAACTCAACCACGAACGTCTGTTGACAGTTGAAAATAAGTCAGACGAGTATTTTACCACCAATGCCTACGACATTCTCAACAAGAAATACGAAACCTTACGATCTGAGTTTCAGAAATTAATTGCTGCTGGAAAACAAATTGATGCAGGCGGGTTTTCCAAAACTGATGAACTCATGAGTCAGCAAACAACTAACTTTCGTGCATTTTCACGAATGATACGTAACCTGAACCTACCTTTGCTCAACGAGAAATGGGAAATTGAAGACAAGCTTCAAACGCTGCAGTCGCGTTGGAAGGTCATCGATGAAACACATTGGCAACTGGACAACCTGCTGATCGGAACCAATCTTGATTATGAACAAGAGTTTTCGAAACATGAAGCTGACTTCGAAAACGCCAAACGAGATTTGAACCGTAAGCTACAACAACAAACAGCTGCTTTTCACGAAACAAATTCAAGCATTTATGAATCAGCCGTCTATCCAACAACAAACATCTTTCGAGCTAAAACGTCTATATGATACCAGCTTAGAAACTATCCACGCTATACACAACTTGGGTATAGAAACAACGTCGTGGGATCCCATCCTTGTTCATATTTTGGCGGGAAAACTAGACACTGAAACCTACGCTTCTTATATGGAAAGCAGACAGCATCCCCGGGAACTTCCATCTTATGACGAATTTATGGCGTTCCTGCAACGAAAATTCACAGCCTTGGAACCTGTAAACAAGAAAAAACAGCAACCACTTCCTACGACGAAGCCACATCAACCACCAAGGGAGTTCAATGCATCGTCTCTGCGGGACTCTCAACATTACAACAATAAACCCAAAAAACATTTTGGCAAAAGTTACCACATCAATACTGGAAGAAATTGCCCTTTGTGCAAAGGCGATCATTTCCTGCCTTATTGCAACACGTTCAAACAAATGCAGCCGGATGCCAAGCTAAGGTCGATTTCGCAAATGAATTTGTGCAATAATTGTATGTTTTCACACAATGGGCAAAAATGCACGTCAACCAAACGTTGTCGTGTGTGTAACAACGCACACCACACATCTTTACACGACGTGCTACGTGAAGCGGTTTCTTTGAACCCAACTGGCAACATGACTCCAAGCTCGCCGCCAACGCCATCGCCGCCCGCTACTTCAAGGTTGCAACCACAGCGCAACGCAAACCACGTTACCAACGATTTCAACGAAGTTTTACTTGCTACTGCTCAACTAAAAATTAAGTCAGCTGATGGAACGTACCTAACAATGAGATGTCTACTTGATCAAGGATCTCAGATAAACCTGATAACAGAGTCAGCTGCTCAACGTCTTGGCCTTCAACGCCGGAAACAAAGCGCGACTATATCTGGAATTGGATTTTCTGCTAACCAAAGCAATGGGACCGTCCAACTTGTAGGTGAATCACTGTTCGGTGACTACACTTTCTCCACGGAAGCACTTGTCATGAGTAAAATGCTAAACAATCTTCCAAACTACTCATTCGAGAAACAACACTGGCCCCATTTGCACAACATTAACCTGGCGGATCCTGACTACAACATCTCGCGCCCTGTCGACATTCTTCTTGATGCAGGGTTCTATGCAGACATCGTAATGACAGGTGTATTAAAGGGTTCACCTGAGGCGCCCATCGCCCAGCAAACCAAACTTGGATGGGTGCTAATGGGCAATGTCAAAACATTCAACTGCCACGTCATACTCAATAACATGGAAGATTTCTCAAGATTCTGGGAAATGGAAGAAATCTCTGAGACTCCAGAATCACCGGAAAACAACTATTGCGAAACATTATACCGCAAAACAACACAGAGGTTGGAAGACGGGCGATACAAGGTCAAGATTCCAATGAAACACAATTTTGAGCTACATTTGGGAACATCAAAACCTCAAGCAGTGGCTCAATTTAAACAACTAGAAAAACGTCTAGATAAAAACGAAGAATTCGCCAGACACTACAAGGAATTCATTAACGAATACCGAAACCTTAATCACATGATGAAATGTGACACCCCAAGGGAAGCCAGTTGTTTTCTACCTCATCATGGAGTCTTAAGACCAGATTCTACAACAACAAAGCTCCGCACGGTTTTCAACGCATCAGCGAAAACCTCGTCCGGCCACAGCCTCAATGAACTTATGGAATGTGGTCCCAACATACAACAAGATCTTCAAACAATTATCCTTCGCTGGAGAGCTTTCCAACACGTTTACATAGCTGATATAGAAAAATTCTATAGACAAGTATGGATATGCGACGAAGATCAACATTTACAAAAAATAGTGTGGCGTGACACACAGAACGATCCGATTACAGAGTATCAGCTGTGCACTGTAACTTACGGCACCAAGGCCGCGCCGTTTTTAGCCATGCGCACCGTCAAACAGCTTATCATGGACGATGGCCACAAATATCCCTTGGCGGCAACAATTTTAGAAAATCAGCTTTACGTAGATGACCTCCTCGGCGGAAGCAACTGCCTTGAAACCGCAAAAACTACTCAAGGTCAACTAATCAACATGATGAAAGGAGGAGGATTCAACTTACGCAAATGGTCCAGCAACAACGCAACTTTACTAGAAAATTTACCAAAAGAACTCGTCTACCAAAATATGTTAAACTTCAAGCATGCCGAAACCAATAAAACACTTGGACTTAACTGGAATCCGTTAACAGATTTTTTTACATACAAACAAAATGCACTCATCAACGAGGATGACGTCATCACGAAGCGCAAGTTACTAGCTGACGTATCAAAACTATACGACCCGCTCGGATGGTTATCGCCCGCCACCATGAAGGCCAAACTTATATTCCAGCAAAGTTGGAAAACTACAACATCTTGGGATGAAGCCCTGCCTGACGATATTCAAAGGGAGTGGAAACAATTTCGACAAGACCTACCCCAAATCAACAACATTAACATACAACGGTGGATAGGCGATACAAATAAGACAATCGAACTACATGGGTTTAGCGATGCGTCGGAAAGGGGATACGCGTGCGCTATATACTGCAAGTCAATTGATGAAAAGGGTCATTACGTCATCAAATTAGTGGCTGCCAAAACTAAGCTCGCGCCCTTGAAAAACAACATTTCCTTGCCCAAATTGGAATTATGTGGCGCTATGCTTTTGTCGCGTCTAATGAAAAAGTCCATAGACTCAATAAACGCACAAACAGTAACAGTTCATGGATGGACAGACTCGATGGTCGTTTTGGGTTGGTTGAATGGTAACCCTACTCGATGGAAACCATTCGTAGCCAATCGGGTAGCCAAAATAACAGAAATCATGCCACCTTCATGCTGGAAACATGTGAAATCCGAAGACAACCCGGTCGATTGTGCCAGCAGAGGCCTAACACCGTCGCAGCTCGTCTCGCATCCCTTGTGGTGGGAAGGGCCATCTTGGCTGAAGAGCGACTACACCCCCACTCAAGCAACATTTGAAACCAATGAAGAGGAACGTAAAACAAAACAAGTCTGCTCATCAGTAAAAACAAAGACATTAGTCGAAGAACTTCTACAGCGTTATAACTCTATGACGCGTGTAACACGAACCCTAAGTTGGATACTTCGATTTGTAAACAATGCAAAGGCTGACAAAACCGCCAAGCGATTATCGCATTCAACTACAAGCGAACTGCAGAATGCACATAATATAATTATAAAAACAATACAGAACAATTATTTTGCCGAAGATATTGAACGATTACAAAAACAAAAGTTAGTGAGACGAACTAGCAAGATACTTAACTTAAATCCAACTTTAGAAAGCCAAAACATTCTACGAGTTGGAGGACGCCTTGAAAACGCTCACTTGCAGCAGTCACAGAAACATCCTATTATCTTACCATATAACAGCAAGTTAACAGAGTTATTGATTGAACAAGCTCACGTGAAAACTCTTCATGGAGGCGCCAGACTAACCCTGACCTATCTACGTAATAGATATTGGATAGTAAGCGGCATGAGAGCAGTTAAAAAATATTTACTTAAATGTGTACGGTGCCATCGCTTCAAACAAACCAACAACAATCAACTTATGGCAGATCTTCCTCAGCCACGCGTCACTCCATCTCGGCCGTTCTCACACACGGGTGTAGACTTCACCGGGCACGTGGAGGTGAAGGCCAATAAGGGCAGAGGAATAAAAACCTCAAAGGGTTACGTTGCAGTGTTTGTGTGCCTGTGCACCAAGGCTGTTCACCTGGAGCTGGTTAGCGATCTGAGCACTGCTGCATTTTTGAATGCCCTCAAACGACTGTGCGCACGCAGAGGGACGCCCAAACATATGTACAGCGACAATGGCTCCAACTTTGTCGGTGCTGCACGTCTGCTACAAAAACAACATAAAGAAGCTCTTGAACATTACATAACTGAGGAGCTGTTAACAGAACTAGCCGAGCAAGGCATAGAATGGCATTTCAACGCGCCTTCCTGGCCATCAGCTGGTGGCCTATGGGAGGCCGCGGTCAAAAGCATGAAGATTCACCTCAAGCGTGTACTCGGAGAGCAGAAACTTACGTTCGAGGAGTTCTCCACACTCCTCGCTCAAATCGAAGCTTGCCTTAACTCAAGGCCGTTAGTTGCTCCAACTGAAAACATAGATGACCTTGAATGCTTAACTCCCGGCCATTTCTTGATTGGAAATTCTACATTGGCACCACCACTTTCAGTCGAAGACAAACACATGGACCTGTCAACCCGTTGGCGACTAACTGAAAACATTTTCAAAACATTTTGGAAAAAATGGTCGAACGAGTACCTACAAACTTTGCAGCCTCGGAGTAAATGGTATTTTCCATCCAAAAACCTTGAAATTGGTGACATTGTGCTCGTGAGAGAAGACAACATTCCACCCGCCAAATGGCTACTTGGACGAATCCTTGAAACTTACCCTGGGCCGGATGGACGGGTACGAGTAGCCATGCTCAAAACGAAAACGTCCACCATAAAACGACCTGTAACAAAACTGTCACGTCTTCCAATCGAGTCGAAGTTATCTGACAGCGAGAAACAACCAAACGTCGTTGACTATCAGGACGAACCCATTAAAAGGTCGAAAAGAAATCAGAGAAAGGTCAACTACAAAAACGTATTTTACAACATTTTTTATACACTTTTAACGACCTTCACAATCTTCATCGGACCGTCATCTCAACAAGTGGCTAACATTACCAATTTACCCTCTAACAGACTCATCTACTTCGACAAGATAGCAGACATGCAGATAATACAAGATCAATGGAAAATGGTTGTTTATTACAACTCAACAACGTATTGGCGAAGTTTATCGAGCATTCAACGCTATGTCGATCATTTAACTGAGCTATGCAAAACTGAAGCAGCCTTCCTTACTATATCAGCACAATTTCAACATGAACTGAACGAGATTCAACATTACAACGACATCCTAGTATCGGAACACAGCTCATATCGTCGAATGATACGATCCAAAAGAGGACTCATCAATGGAGTTGGCTACATTGCAAACTCACTTTTTGGAGTGTTAGATGAAAGATTTGCAAGGAAATATGAAAACGACATCAACATTATACAATCAAACGAAAACCACCTACTTGACTTATACAAAAACCATACATCAATCATAGAAAGCGAATACAATCTTTTGAAAAGGAATGAACAAGTGATGAACAAACAATTTTTAATAATTGAAAAACATCTCGCCGAGAGTGAAGAACGCATACGCGCTAGCCACGATAACGCTGTATACATAACAGCCAGCGCGCTCGCAATAGATTTGATGATATCCAATATACGTCGAATCCAACAGATGTTACTAGATTTAGTAACAGATGCTCGAGACGGAAGAATTGATACGCATCTCATCAAGCCAGAACAATTCGAACATCAATTAAACATTATTTCCGGTCAACTTTCAAGTGACTTATCACTACCTTGTATCACGCACACACGAGACTGTACGCGTGAGCTTTATAAGTTGGCTCGAGTGCACGTGCACCTAACAAGCGCACTGCTCATATTCGAAATAAAGCTGCCGCTTATAAACAACGAACAATATGAACTTAGCCGGATTATACCATACCTCAAGTCATCGGGCACAGAACAAACAGCATCAAGCCCACTACCGAGTACGTTGCGGTGAACTTAAGAAAGGATCTGATAGTACCTCTAGAAAACAAAGATGTATCAACATGCATTCATTCAAGTGAATTAAAATTATTATGCACTATCTATCAACCCACTTATGATATCAAGGTCGTTAAAACATTATGCGAGGCTCAAATTATAAACAATGGGAGCTTATCGCCATGCCGCGTCGAAGTATCGGATTGCACCGACAAGTGGGTGCGGTTACACAGGCGCGGCGCCTGGTTCTTTTCGTGTTGTGAAGAATGCACTACGCGCATTTTTTGCCCAAATGGAATGCAAACACAACATCTTCATGGCACAGGGATTGTAGCACTAGGCCTTGGATGCATGCTCAAGGGCGACAGCTTCACAATTCACGCTCGCAACGACTACCACAGCGATTTGAAAATAAATTCTGAATCGATCAAAACGAGCGAATCCAGCATAAATAATGTGTTGACAGACTTCAACCACACCCTTACTTTTATTCCTGAAGACCACCAAGAAATACTTCAGAGCATGAAAACCAACATAGACATAGTCAAACAGCAACAACAGACGCTAAATGTGAAAACATCGACACATGACACACACAACTACGTGCTCTACTCGATATGCTGTGTCATCATAATGTGTTTCATGATTTGGGGTACAATAAGAATCAAAAGAAGATATCGTTGCAGTGCGAATCTTCAGAGACATCCGCCATCAGCCGAGAGACCGACGACGACGTCACAACTGCGCCATTCGGACATCGACAGTGTTGTTAACGAGGTGATCGTAACTGCTGCGCGTAAATTAGACAAGGCATCACCGCCTTAAGCATCCTTCTTTTCTTCCTTCCTTTCTTTGGCAGCATGTACGAGCACGCTCGACATTATACTATAATATTTCGTTGAGTCGACATTTTACGTCACTTCGATATTTGTATTGTAATTTTATTCAGTCGTACAATAAACGTTATACACGGTGACGGCCACTTTAATTAACATCCCGCTCCCGTTGCAACAACCTAAGTTACGTACTCTTATAACCAAACTTATCATCTAAACATACTTACTTGTAAGGATTTAATCTTACAATAATAGGTACAAATTCTAAATCTTAAATAAGCTAATTACAGGTTTCCACAGCTGTAACAAATTATATCATTACAAATCAGACGTTACAGATTGTAACAAATACCTTGTGTTACTTATTTATACCATTTATCAACACTTTTGAAGGTGGAAAACTGGTGCTTTACTATTCTGCTGTGGTATGTGACATAGTTCAGAACTGAGTATATTTTAATATTAAGTCATAAACAACAACCTTACCTTGTACAGCCATAATTAAGCATATCACTCATATGCCTCTGTAGACAGTAATCAGGCCTTGTTTCTATTGTGATACCAATGCATTTAGTCTTTGCTTTCTCTGAATATTTCACAGCTTCAGCCACACTACTTGATGTATAGCCTGATAGAGCATCATGGAGATTCCTGAAAATATAAATAGATAGAAAATATTTGACGTCCTCTGTGGTCAAGTGGTTTGCACACCGGTAGTCAAGGTGTCGCCATCTCTGAGGTCCGGGTTCGATCCCCAGCTGGGTCAGTTTGGAAAAACAATTTTTTCTAGTTATATTGGCTTAGGTCTGGGTGTTTGAAGTTCCACCGTTGTGTCTGATTAACATAACACAAGTGCTACTTACTTTGGAATCAGCGCAATGCTTGTGATGTTGTCTTATAAAAAATATACACAAGTACTTGATCACATAATCATATTTTAAATGGATAATAGAAGAAGCTCTTACCTTATAAAGTAGTCCCTATAATCTTCAGGAAGACTCATAAAAGTCCCACCCATGACAATGAATTCCACTTTATCAACACTATGTCCCAACTGTTTGAGCTGTTCTACTCTATGGCGTGTCTGAAGGTATGGATTGTATCTTGCTCTGATAGCCCTCATGGAAGTTGGCTCGTAACCGGTATAACTCTGTGTTGAGTATTCAAAGTCGGAGTCAGGCCCACCGGGGCAGTACACGCAGATGTTTCCAGTGAAGTTTATATGCGGGCAACGATGCGGTTTACACATCACTGCGACTACAGCTATTCCGGACGCAGTCCTTATAGGTTTTGCCTTTAACTTCGGTAGCAAGATGGTTTTAGAATCAGCAGGCACTGCAGCTATAATATCCACGAGTCGAGGAGACGTTCCTAAGCCGTACTTGGAAGATATCCGCGTTTTCATCTTGTTGAGGTTAACATCTTTCCCCTGACGATGCGCCACCAATAACTCTTGTATGATCTCCGATATGACGATAACCATCTTTTCCTCCTTGGAGAGGTTGGGAAGCGGCTTTTTCTTGCCCATTTTCAAGTGATTTTGCGAAAAAATTCACACAGAAAATAAATCGCGTAAAAATTACAGATGAAAAACAAGTTTACAGCAGACTTTTTTACAGTTTACAGTGAAGTCATAAATGTAGGTTTTTCTGTATCGTCTTTTGACATTGACATGACAGTGACAAAGAAAGACAGACTTTTTACTACGAGGCGGCAAAAGAACTATTATTATTCTGCCTTGAATTAATATTATTTAAATCAATAATGTTATGAAACATAAAGCACTAATACTCACTTTACTACATTCACTGGAGCCCATTCGGTACTTTGTCTTCGCCTGTAATTCGAAGAGAAGTCACAAAGGGCAGAGTTTGTGAGCTTCTTAGATGATTCACCAAAACGTTGGAAACCGTAAGGAACATGACCTGAAAAGCCTGAAACAAATATAAAATTGATAAAGTTGCATAGCGTTTTAAATTATAGGTACAGGCGCAAATAGACCCACAGTAAAATTATAATTAATAAAATTTTAAGAGCCGATATAAAATCTGACAAGTAGGAGACCACTTTATTATCGAAAAACTTACTAACTTACTTAGGTAGTTAATAATATTGGAGCGAAAGTAGATTTACGTCCCAACTTATAGAAGTTCCTAAATTACAAAAAAAAATAAGATAATCGAAGAAGATCAAGTAAGTATATAGATTTGCGATTGCGATCTCGAAAATTAAAACATGTTTCAAACAACTCACGAACAGATTCCGAAGGATCAAATCCCCATATTTGATTTCTTACAAAAGATGAATGAATCTTTGCATACGACATCGATTTTTAACAATTTCAAGTGTATAAATTTTTTAAAAAATACAAAATTAGTTAGACCTACATCAAAAAGTCATAAAAACTGTCACAAAAATGACAGTACTTGTCTTACTTTTTTTATGAGAACCATGATGAGAACTGAGATCCAACTCTGTGTAACAAAAAGTTTTTATGGCAGGCTGTACCCGCCATAAAAACTTTTTTTATGGCGGGTACAATTCGCGCATATAACTTGAGCCCAACCATAACTGATTGAATTCAATCTACTGGAGGTACCTTTTTTTATTTCACCGCCTAGTCTGATCTATGCCTATAACGCCGTTACATTTCCATTGCAATAAAAATCAAACAAAAAAACAACTGAAATAGATAATAACCAGATTACAGAACATCGAAGCAAGAGGGAGCCAAGATTTCGATTCCGTTTTTCCGCCACTTATCTTACCTTTCTTGATGAATTTATCTGGGTGGCTATCTTCCATGAAGTAAGGGCTGATGGAGTGTGAAGCGGGTGATAATTTTGCCTCGTCCATGGGTAGATCTCTCAGTATGCCTGCACATTCCGGTCTGACCACAACCAGGGGCAGTTTGAACTCAGCTGTCGCCGACTGCAGAAGCAAGAATGAGTACCTATCTTTAGAACTTCTTTTTTTACTCTTAGAATATTACTTCATCTGGAAAATCCAACTTTCACTCAAATCCTTCAGTCTTCATTCATCTCTTCCAAAGTTTCCTTTTGCGGTTTCCTTCCATGCCAATGATATATTCAATTCCATATGCTGTCTTTTTTATGGTGACACTAAGCAAATTCAGTTCCAATCCAAAAATTCTCTATCGTCTGTTTGTAAAAAGATCTTGTATCGTATCCATGCAGCCTTCGGATATTTGGATAAATGCTGATTGCATTTAAATAAAGTGGCCTGGGTGGTTTTTGCCCAAGGTCAGAAAATTATAAACCCACTTGCAATCCAAGTGCATCCACATAGGTGTATCCAAGTAGGGAGGTGTATCCACTTACAAATCGGTCTACCAAGTCCCAAGGCTGTCCCTTCCCAGCCTGCAGGTCTACGACCCTTTCCAGCTGGTTCCTCCCTGCGCGTTGGTTCAGCTGCAACCTCTGGAACTCGGACAGCGCTTCGGTCGCCGATACCGTGTACCGTTGTCCGAAATGTGCGTTCAGCCGTGGTAGAAAACCTAACGTAAATAAGGTAATATATTGATCGTAATATTTTTTTTATTTTTTTATTTGACAACATCACATACATTGCTCGTAGCTAAAGCACTTGTGTTATGGAAATCAGAGACAACGGTGGTATCACAAACTCCCAGACAAAGAGAATATAGAAAGTTCGTTTTCTAAATTGACCCAACCGGGGATCGAATCCGGGACCTCAGAGATGGCGACACCTAGAAAACCGATGTACAAAGCCACTCGACCACGGAGGTCGGTATGTAGATAAATTAACTGGAATTCCGTCCTGAAATTGTTCACAAGATTGGAATAATTTTTTAACCTACGTAAATAAAAGCAAACTAAACAAGTTTTTGGATTTTTCCGAAAGAATTAAGTACTTTCATGAAAAATAATTGAGGAGTCTTTTGGATTTTCTAAAATACTTTGCCAAATTATAAAGTAATAGTTAAAATTAAGTTAAAACCCCTAAGCTACGCCGTATAATAACTAAGTAAGTATTGGACAAATTTGAATAACCGCTTCGAATTTTCAATTTATTCATTGAATATCCTTTGAATATTTCAGCGTTACTTATATAAATTGTTCCCAACAAATACATGCGTAATAATAATTTTAAATGAGTCGGTTCCGTTACCTTCCAGTGGATATACGTAGACAGTAGGTATATTACCTACCTATCTGCATAATAGCCTGTTTATAAGTTTCACCAAGGTCCTATTTAACAACGTGACAATTTGTTAGTTGTCAATTTGGTTTACATTGCGGTGTAGCTATGAGTAGATTGTTCTATTTTCAAATTAGTTGACGTAATGGATATAAAGTTGTCATGACAGGTGACAAATTGTCACGTTTATTAAAAAGGGCCCTGGTATTCGCGTCACGTTTATTAAATAGGGCCCAGCGGCGGTATTGGCTAAAACATTAAAATAAATAAATATAAATATTTGACAACATCACATACATTGCTCCGATTCCAAAGTAAGTAGCTAAAGCACTTGTGTTATGGAAATCGGAGACAACGGTGGTATCACAAACACCCAGACCTGAGCCACTATAGAAAAGTTCGTTTTCTAAATTGACCCAACCGGGGATCGAACCCGGGACCCCAGAGATGGCGACACCTTGAAAACCGGTGTACAAAGCCACTCGACCAAGGAGGTCGTCAACATTGAAGTTAATGTTAACTGTGTTTTGACAGATGTATGTGATACATTGTTACTTTTCTTTGGTAAGTTTTTATTTGTGCCAAAACGAAGTAGCAATGTATCATATACATCTGTCAAAACACAGTTACCAATTAACTTTAATGTTGTTAGCCGATAAAACCCTGGTAAAGTAAAAAATTGCTTTATTCAATAAACTTAGTAATTAAGCGCTTTTGAATTGTCTATATTTTTCTACCACCCGTTCCAGACTTTTTTAACTGACAAGAAGAACAGGCGCAAGAAACTTATCAGCTTTAAAACTTATCGGTATTCGATTCCCACACGGATGGCCCTAGCTACGTCACGATAAAGTGTTACCTGATTGGTCGTTGGACCGCATCGCAACATTTGAAAATGTCTGTAATAGATTGAAGAGCCACATCAGCGGCGGTATCGGCTAAAAACATTGAAGTTCATGTTAACTGTGTTTTGACAGATGTATGTGATACATTGCTACTTTTCTTTGGTAAGTTTTTATATGTGCTAAAACGAAGTAGCAATGTATCACATACATCTGTCAAAACACAGTTAACATGAACTTCAATGTTTTTAGCCGATAGAGCCCCAGATCATCAACAATTTTATATACCTACTGAGATCACAATGAAATAAAAAACCAGAGACCACTACATTTACCCCTTCTCTGTACCCCTGACAACGTGAATGCAAAATTTCATGTTGATCGGTTCAGTAGTTAAGACGTGAAGGCGTAACAAACAAACAAATAAACAAACGGACTTTCGCATTTATAATATTAAGTAAGGATAATTATGAATTCTATAGCGCATAGCGTCAAAATTATTTTTCAGTAAGTCGACAGTTTTTTTTATCGCCTGCTGAAACAAAGTCCACGCAGACGAAGACGCGGGCGGCTGCTAAACTTTTAAATTGATGACAATAATAATTACGATACTAGTATTATTCTAGCTAGTGTCTCCTACTGATGTAATTGATACTATTACGGAACCCGAGCACGTGAGTTAGTAGTTCATTCGCTTGCCAACAGATACAACTACGCACAGAACGAGGGCAGATAAAGGATTAGTACCGTTTCCCTGAGATATTCCAGCTAATGCTATAAGAACATTGAGTAGGGCTTAGCTCGTGTGTTAATCGGCCATTGTTGCTTGCTTTATAATTCAAAAATGCATAGTAAGTATTAGCAATAGACTTCGATAGTAATCGTTCGTAACCAAGCACTTTTTTCTTCAACTGATGTACCTATGAAAGGAGATCGAGGAGCTCGATGGCGCAGTGGTTTAGCGCCTGGTCCAGCGATTGCGAAGGTTAAGCAACTTTCGCAAGGGTCGGTCATGTAATGGGTGACCAAACATGTATCATCTCGTGCTCCTCCGTGCCTCGGTCGTTAACACCCACCAATCCGCATTGGGCCCGCGTGGTGGGTTATGGCCCATCCTTCCTATCTACCTATAAGAAAGGCCTGTGACCCAGCAGTGGGGACATTAAAATGGCTGATGCTCTGGTCTGGATGTATGAAATTACTTATTAGTAAGTACTTACACCGCAGAATACCGCAGAATACATAATAATACAAGTCTAATGCAACGGATTGAATATGCAACGCATGGGTTTATATGAAAAAAATCTTATTTTGGAATTCTTTCCACGACAAACAAGGGATCTTATTGTTCTTCAAGAAAAAGTGTATTATCATTTGCCTTTCGGAACGTTCTGTCCGTTTCCCAAAATATCCATTCCCAAAACATCCGATCCAAAATCATAGTTTCCTAGAACATTCGTTTCCTAAAACATACGATTTCTATTGTTCTGTGGTGCTAAAAGTGGCACAAAATCTATTTACATGGAAAAGGAACTTTGGGGATTACATTCTTGTACAATTCGTCCTGTTCTCTCGTAATTATGATGGTATTTTAAGAACGATAAACATTTTAGTCTTAGTATTTACAACCAGTGTAGCTTGATACATTTATATATATGTTTTATAATAACATGTGCATTAACTTTTCAGGAAACTCTTGCATTCTTGCGGTCAGACCGGGTGGTGAGTCAGAGCAGAGCTGAATCACTGAGATCGAATTACATTGTCATTGTCTAGTTACCTTGTTTATCTTGATTTAATGAACTTATTGACATTTGGTACAGCTGTTTAGATAATCACTTTTAATGAAGATTTTAATTAAGAAGTCATTTGTTTGCGCTGTTTACGGTTTACAGTGTATTGAAACATATTTAATTTGATATCTTTAATGTTTTACTTCTAAAGAAACAAAATCTACCAGAAAATAACTACATAGATATTAAGCAAAAGCTTTTTTGCACTTTTCACGAGCTTTCGTAGGCGGAACGGAATATTAGCGATAGAGATATATATCCAAAGCAATCAACTTAGACGGTAAACTTCTAAGCGCTATTTAACCATTACAAAGATGGTGAAACTTACCTTCATAACCTGGTATCATAGGGTGCTTGTACACTGGGTCACCATTCCGAAATCTGGCATTCACCGTGTCGATGTCAGTTTGTGCTGGACGGAAGATCTACGACATACAAAAAAAAACAGTTAAAAGTACAGTTTTTCATTTCTTTCTTACTGAATGAAAGATTTGAAAATAGTCATGAATGACAACTGTATGACCATGCGAGAGACAATAATCTAGGCGCGTCTCGGGTACTTAGTTCGGTGAGGTTTTTCCAAAGTGATGGCCTCCTGCGTATCTACATCAGTTGCAACCAAAGTTATCAATTAATCTTAGATTAGATACATAATGTTATGTTTCTGTAAGAGGATAACGACCAAAGTATTAAACGACTCTTAAAGTTAAGGTAGTTGTCAATTTTGACAAAAGCGCTCAGAAACTTACTGCTTCCTTAAAATTAGATTTAGAGTTTGAGTATTCGGCTATGACCGGAATGGTTCAAGATTTGGTAAATTTGGAAAATAAAAATGAAGGGTCACTCACTAGCAAGTAACCCTTCATTATTTGGTAACATCTAAACACAAGGCTCGTCATCTGCTTATTAAAATTTGTCCCCGATAAATAAATAAATAATAACTAAATTTGACAACATCACAATACTTGCATTCCTTTGATTCCAAAGTAAGTAGCTAAAGCACTTGTGTTGTGGAAATCAGAGACACGGTAGTATCACCCAGACCTGAGCTAATATAGAAAAGTTCGTTTTCTAAATGTACCCAACCGGGGATCGAACTCGCGACCTCAGAGATGGCGACACCTTGAAAACTGGTGTACAAAGCCACTCGACCACGGAGGTCGTCAATAAGCCAATATGGTATGGAAGTCAAACCTGAAAGTCATCAGCGGTCCTGTCAGAGAGGACGAGCCTCTCAGAGTGTTGTACACTAGGATCCAGCAGAATTTTGTGAGTGGTGGAGCCATAGGTGTCCCCAATCCGGTACTTGTACTCGGGACAATGGCCGGTGTACCTGAAATGGTAAACTCTCTTTTAGAAAGTAAGAGAGAAATGAGTCAATTTTGCAAGAAGTTTTTCCTTAAATAAACTACAACATCAACAAGTGTAGATAAACCTATCTAATTATACTCAAAACCATAATGAAAAATCTTTTTTAAGCTATTCATCATCACCTCAGTTCGCAAAACGTATCTACTTATTTATACGAGGCCTAACAAAAGCAATTTCCAAAGCAACTAAAAGTATTAAATCACCAATTTACTCTGAAAAATCACTCTTGACACACGATTACTCGCCTACGCAATTCCTTTTCCTTACAAAACCACAACAGCAGTTACATATGAAATCACACAATAAGATCAGTGAGTGAGAACGCGTGTCCACTTCTGACAACGTGACAAATTGAAGCCCAAAAAGTTTGCATAACTGACCCATGTTTGGTACACGTGAGTTATGAGTTTTATGTTGGTTAACGAAAGAGTATGTGACGAAGGAATTATCGTGGCACTTAACATAACACTTAAAGCCTTTTTTCATAGATTTCGGTTAAGTTAACATTTAATTTTATAGCAATTTTCTGATACATCCTGAACCTGTGAATAATAACAGTTTTCATACAGCTTATTTTTAAAAGGCAGAATTTAAGCTTTGTGTGCTAGCTAGGAATATAATACAGCAAAGAAATAACTAACAAGTTTCGGAAACTTTTAATTTTATAGCAATTCTCTGATACATCCTGAACCTGTGAATAATAACAGTTTTCATACAGCTTATTTTTAAAAGGCAGAATTTAAGCTTTGTGTGCTAGCTAGGAATATAATACAGCAAAGAAATAACTAATAAGTTTCGGAAACTTTTAATTTTATAGCAATTTTCTGATACATCCTGAACCTGTGAATAATAACAGTATTCATATAGCTTATTTTTAAAAGGCAGAATTTAAGTATTGTGTGCTAGATAAGTATATAATACAGCAAAGAAAAAACAAACAAGTTTCGGAAAATGTATAAAGACAAGTGAAAATTTTTCCTTTCGTGATAAAGAAACTGCTGATAAGCGTATTTAATTACTAGCTATTTTTGGGCAATCTTGACTTCTTTCTTTTTAAGTGGATGCAGAGTATTTTCCAAAACTATCCCATACTCCTGACTCAGGGAAACTGGAAAGTAGCCTAGTGTTGAAAGTTATTTTACACGTTACGTCACGTTGCGTAGATGCGTAGATGACTTTCCCTTCCGTTTCGGGATCGTCAGTCATGCGATAAACATTATGCCCTAAGAGCGGGGGTAACTTTCTGGTTCATGTATACCCATATGTCTATGTAAATAAACCTCTGACTCTCCGACTAATCCACCTTATTTATTACTAGCTACCGCCCGCGACTTCGTCTGCGTGAAAAGTTTTTTTGTTATCCCTCGGGAAAAAATATTTTTTTCGGGATGAAAGGAACCTTCTTCTTTGTACCCCTGACAACGTGTATGCAAAATTTCATGATGATCGGTTCAGTAGTTAAGACGTGAAGGCGTAACAAACAAACAAACGGACTTTCGCATTTATAATATTAGTAAGGATAGTAAGGATTCCAAAGATTAAAAGTCTTGGTAAAATCAGAAATTATTAATTTGAAGATTACAAACTTTTTAAACACTTAATTTTAGTATTTCCTTTGATTATTAGAGTATTTCATGGTTTTCATACTAACTTACCCAGGTATATAGTGAGGCTGTGCGATACTGACTAAATCCAACGCCATGGCTTTTTAGCTTAATCTAAGTTACCTTTGAAAATTACTTATTTCATAATTTAGAACCGAATTATAAGATAATAAATTGGTTTGCACTTGAATTTAGTAGTAGAAAAACATTAGAGATTTTGACTAGATCAGCCGCGATGTCAAATTGGCAAATTGTTTAGTCAATTTGAAGTTTCGCCTTTTTTTCTAAAACACCTATGACTAGTTTGTGCCAGTTATGAAAACGATGCTTACCAAATAAAAGTTATAGTTAATTATTGACCGACCGAGCACGAAGCGCGGGCATATTGCCCTACCTCCTGATATACCTGATATACCTCCTTGGTCGAGTGGCTTTGTACACCGGTTTTCAAGGTGTTGCCATCTCTGAGGTCCCGGGTTCGATCCCCGGTTGGATCAATTTAGAAAACGAACTTTTCTATATTGGCTCAGGTCTGGGTGTTTGTGATACCACCGTTGTCTCCGATTTCCATAACACAAGTGCTTTAGCTACTTACTTTGGAATCGGAGCAATGTATGTGATGTTGTCAAGTATTTATTATTTATTTAATCTGTGGCGCGGGCGAGCGTCTCTACTTCAGCTTGGGCAAAAATGCTTTCGTATGTCCTTATCCGCATTCCGGCTGTCGCATTTTTAAATTTTTTGTATTAATATTTTTTTTTTATTTTGTGAGCAGTTTCGATAAATTATATTTTTTGTCGAGCAAGTTTTTCGTAATTTGTGGAAAAAAATTTACCCCTTTCGCACAAATTTCAAAGTTAGAAACGCCATCTAGCTTTAAATAGAAAAAAGAATACCTACCAAACAGCACATAATACCTACTGCTTTTTTTAAACAACCGAAGTCTACACAGCTCACTGAGCTACTAGTAATTATTTTATTTACTTTGTATTCCTCTCATTTTATTAAAGTTTCAACAAAGTAAAAAGTAAACAGAACTGTAGAGAGTAGAGGAACCTTATCTGTCAAAGAAAATAATACAAATACTTTTTCTATAAACCAAATAATATACTAGTAAAAATACGACTCGCACCAGATCATGCTAAAATCTCAAAATTAAAAACAAATACTTTTTTTATTATTTCTGCAAGTATTATATTATCTATTACATAATATAACGACTCAAGTTAAAATTAAATAACATATCATCCGATTGGTGGAATATAAGTTTGTATGATAGTTTTAAAAGCACGAGGTGCCTTTTAATTTAAAAAGTCACAATTTGTAGCGAAAATTTACCGAAAACTTTACCGCACTGAACGAATGACGTACCCTCCGGTGACCATTGTTTCATTCAGTGCACCAACCGCTTCATTCACTCACTACCAGGAGCCATATTGGATTCAACCGCGGTGGTGTGTGGACGCGTTTCGCTCGCGCCAAGTGACAGCAAACAACGATGAAATCATAACTTTCAAAACTTTGTGCGTTATAAATAAAATGTTACATCAATTCAAAACTGTGCAGTGAAATTAATCAATGTAATCTATAATCTCCATTCGTTTTAACCGTTTGGGAGATCGGCGACTCGAAATGCATGCATTCCATAGAGACTGTTGAACTTTATTTTTTTCTTTCAGTGAACCTTTTTGATTATAATCAAGTATTGTTTATCTGGTATTTATGGTGGACTGCGCATTATTCACGTAAAATAAAGCATAATTATCTTACGAAATCAGTGTTGTGTTGGAACTAAATTGTGTTTTAAAAGTTAGCGATTATTATTCAACGAGGATTGCCGAAACATTCAAGGTGAGCTATTATTTCTTAAAGTTTTACTTTAATTATGATATTATACTGACAAAATTCCTAGTGTTTGTTTGTCTTGTCTACACTGAACAAAGGCAAAGGTAAGTTGGCGTATAAATCACTTTTTTATCGTAATTTTTCTACCTACTCATTATCTATGTTTATATCTGAAATTTGCTGATATAACTAAAATATTGCTGATATACAATTGAATTTAACAATGGGCAAAACAATGATGCGTTGACCTTTACACTACAGAATAGAGTAAATATTATTGTAAAAGCAGCCAAATTGGCAATTCTAAGTAGCATTCCAAACAAATAAAGTGAAGAGTAAGTAAAAAGGTTTAAATTCAAAGGCCATTGATTAAAACAATTTTATATTCGCAAGATACTTAAATAAATGTGAAGCAAGTATTTTATTTATTGAGGTGAGTAATAAAGCTGTCCTGCTATTAATAGTATGTAAGTAGGTGCAAAGTAGGCAAAAATTCAACAGGCCAAAGAAATAACCCCGATCCATATTTTTACCACTTTTCTTATGTTTAGCCTCGTTTATTGATGCACTATTCTATTGAAACCAGTAGTAGAAATGCGTTCACATTTACATAGGCATTCGACTTATGTATAATTCTCGTTTTCTTTTAGAACACTCAAATAAATCGTTAGTTTTTTACTATAAAAGTATCAATCGCTCCTTTATTTGAAGGAAATGATGTTGTTGGGTTTATTTATTACTGAATATTGAACACAAACCTTACCTTATCCCAAAACGAATAACTACGTAACTTATAATATAACCACTAACTTGAAAACATAGGCTAAGTTCACATTCTGACATTGACTGGGAATTTAACTCAATATTTCGAGAGATGACAACGTCAAAATCAATATTTTCAATACTGGGCAAAGGAAAGCATTCGTTCACAAATCAATCGCATTATTGGTCATAGGTTCATTATTTTATATATCCGGCAATATTCATTCGCAGACATCATTCATTCATTTAAGAAGTTCACGGATCCCATTAATTTCCAGAGATAAAAATGTCGCTAAGCAAGTACCTATAGGTGTCATTTCACTTTAACCCCTCACTCTTTCATGTAATTTAAGGCTATTAAACAAACTTTCACGTAATATTAAAAGTAGGTTCAGCTGGAAGGTAGCGTTTATTAATTTTTTGAGGAAATATAAATTTAAAAGCCACCGATTTACCTAATAAAGTCACGTGCCACTTAAATCCTGATTGAAATTCGCAATATTTCTTTAACCGTTTACCTACACAAATCGATAAACGGTTGTTTAAACTTTTGACTGATTGTAAGTGCCGATTAAAAAAGCGTGTTTTCATTTGCTTCTTATGAATAATTTACTCGTAATGATTTAGTCAGGAGTGAAACAGATATATTTTTGAAAAAGCTTTATTTATATCTTTTTGTAAACAATAGTTACAAAATAATTAATCGCCTTTTTGTCTCAATAAAAAAGTACAATATAAAAAAATTCAAAAATCCTTACCAATACTATAAATGCGAAAGTCTGTTTGTTTGTTTGTTACGCCTTCATGTCATAACTACTGAACTGATCATCATAAAATTTTGCATACACGTTATCAGGGGTACAGAGTAGGACATAGCGTACCTTTCATCCAGAAAAGAATAATTGTTCCCGAGGGATAGCAAAAAAACTTTCTACGCAGACGAAGGTGAGGGCGGTCGCTAGTAATAAACAATTTGATAAGATTTTACGTAAATAAAATTACAACAGCACTTTTAGGCTAGGCCTTAATTTAATACCTACATCAATACCGGCACAACACTTAAGGCACATAGGTATCCAAGACCTTTTTTAAAAGACGAAACCATTTGAAGAACTACAAGTAAAGGTATACTGGTATGCAACAATCACAAAATGGCTCTATTGGCCCATTCCCTTGTCCCAGTACAATGAGACAGGGCACCCATTCAGAGTCAAGTAAAATGTTTCAAAGGAATCCTGTTTAGTTGCTTTGAGACGAGAAACAAAACATTGCGACGACGCTAAACGTCTCATCCGATTGCTATGACAAAAATGCACCTAACCGCTTCGAAATAAGAAATATTGCTAGCAACGTTACGGCATAGCGGCGATCCCAAAGAAAAATACTGAGAAATACCTGCACCGAATACTTGCAGTCACTATTTACAGTTTTTTTCTTTCTTCAATTGATAAGGTCCAATCTAATCATCACAAACACCAGTATAATTTCCAGACCTACAGATGGAATTTTCTTAACAAAGAACTTCATTAACTGGTTAGGTATGATAAATAGTGCAACAAAAGTTAATGTTGAATTGCCAAGTCATACAGCCAGTTCAGTATAGAGGAGTGTCTTCGAAAACTGGGATTTAAAAGGGATGTCGATCGAGACCGGTTTGTCCGTGACTTTAAAAAAAAAAGAAGAGTCTGTCCGTTGACATTCGAGGTCACAACCCAATTCGGACCAGCCAGTGTTGTTTTGTATTACACTTTCTCCGCGTGACGCAGGCATTTCATTACTACAGGTGTCTTCCGAATCCAAACTGATAACCCGAAAAACTTTTACAAACGAAATGATACTAACGTGTTAAAATAATCATTTGCCAAAGTCATACTTTCTCCACAAGATAACGCAACAGCGGCAGATACCGACGAAAGTGCTTAAAAATTTAACCGTCAATGCAAGTGGGTATTAGAAATCCAGAAAGTGGGTTTGAAGAACAACGCACTAGACGCAGCGCTTCAAGTATCATCTCGAAAACGAAGAGACGTTGACCTTAAAATGTAGACAGATATCTATCGCAGGTTTAGTTTCGAAGTCGATTATCATAGCGCGAAAGGACGCACGAGTTGCTCTCGCACTTTGAGATAATCGCCTGGGATCGTTGGAAGCGTTAATTCTGTGAATCTTATAAAAAGAGGTACGGCAAGGTGGCAAATAATCGTTTAGAATAAGCCACGCTATTTTGTTCGACGACTTGTAAAACACGATCTACCAATATGTCTTGAAGACCTAATTTACATTGAATACTAACCATTGAGATTCGACAAGTTGTTGCGAAGTCAAAATCTAGCTACCTAGATATGTCCATTTATGTTAATGGGGAGTGTTTTGTTTTTAAAATTAATCGTTAGGATCTGACATCATCGCTTTTGCCACTGGGCAACCAATGAAACGACAACACATGTATTGAACAAGTAAATTCCTTCAGAACTGTCTTCGTGACTCAAACAGTGCTAATTATTATGTAGATCGCCATTCGACACGCTCAGCCTTTCAGAGACGTATCTCATTGTGTATGTGACACAGAAAGGTTCATCACTACCACACTCCTGATACTGAGCACACAATGTATAGAAATGTACAAAAATGTGTGCATTATCTCCTTTAACAATCGTTATTGTTGTTTTAATTGTTGCTATTGTCACAGTATTACAATCCACAGCACACGATTCTACGAGTATGTGTATGTACTTGTTTTTACAAGAAATTAGTAGCGTCTAGCATATCGGTTTCAGTCGCAGTTAACTTAGATGGGCGTAGCGAGGTAGGCAGGCAGGGGCAACTGCCCCCCTTTAGAAGAACGGTCGTTCGCTGGTAAACTATTTATGATTTTTATAAAAGCTATTTCTGATTTTAAAATATATTTTTAATTACTACCTCCAGGGGCCGTACCGGCTAACGCATCGAACTTTGGAAAGTCTGCCGGGGTTCAAATTAAACAGATAAATCGAGCCCCAGACGGGCCAAAATGGCGAACCCCAATTCATGATGTCACACGAACATCGATATCTTCTAAATAACTTCGGCGAATAGTACAATACGAAACTCCTTAATTCGATTTGTCTGTCTTAAGTTGAAGCTCGGCAGACCCGCCGAAGTTCGAAAAGTTAGCCGGCAGGGTTCCTGGGCTCATGTGAAACTCATATGTTAAAAACAACGATCAAAACAATATAATCTAGGATTTTCTTTGTCTGCCCCCCATATACAATCTTAAATACGCCTTTGTTAACTTGTATTTACTTATATATGCTATTACTTTTTTACCTACTTATATGTAACTCACAAAGAATTTATGGCGTACTTTCTAATCTTACTATTTGACGTCATAATTATTGTGATGTCTTGTCTATCCATGGGAACTTATTTTTATTTTAGAAGCTTTTTATAGTTATTGGTTTAAAAGCTACTTGTTATTTAAATTGCTATGGGTTCCTATTTCATTTCCTCCAACGATTATTCAAAGGTGGCATTTTGTTGCATTAGACACCAGAAAAAAATATCTTTTATTTAAAGAATTTAATGACAGAGCTGAATATAAAGCGAACGGAAATATTAGCCGATTGTCTGTCTCCTTCAGTTGGGTTATCTTCAATAACCATTACCTTTTTATCTGCATTCTTATCTTTCGAGGTAGAAATGCAAAAAAGCGTGGCATTTCGCACCTAGTTATCGCTGCGTTTGTTTTGGTTACGATAACCTGGGGTTTATTTAATCAAGGAATTTGGGATTTTCACACTATTCAATGAAAACCAAAAACCCTTTTTGTTATTGGTTTTGGTATCAGTCTCTACTCCATTAAAAATGTTATATAAATCTTAATATGTGATACGAAATAGATCGCTAGTATTTTACAGATTGAACTTTGATACTTTAACAGCATTCATAAATACCGTATTATTACTCCATATTTTATTGGTATACTTAAATGTTCTATCAAAATGTCCGGGTAATACGCATAAATAACTGGGACAATCACACGGTTTTGTATTTCAAAGGATTAGTTTCGTTCGCGGTTGCGCGTTGTATGCTCTGCTAAAGACGGTTATATGAACCTTAGAAACTTCCTGGGACCATACCAGCTAACGTATCAAACTTCGGAAAGTCTGCCGGGCTTCAAATTAAAACAGATAAATCGAGCCCCAATCGGGCCAAAATGGCGAACCCCAACTCATGATGTCACACGAACATCGATATCTTCTAAATAACTTCGGCGAATAGTACAATGTGAAACTGCTTACTTCGATTTATCTGTTTTAAGTTGAAGCTCGGCAGACCCGCCGAAGTTCGAAAAGTTAGCCGGTAGAGCCCCTGGACATTTAGCTTGACTATAATGACTATGAGTGATTATAAGGTCGCATAAGAAAATTAAATGTAGTTTTTTTAGGAAGTTTTGTCATCTGTCACCTACGTCACGCCTTAGAAATTAGACCAAAACATCACGAAATGATAAGAATATAAATTGAACTACCTGGAACATAATATTTTCATATATTATGAGTTCATAAGATTTTTTTTTATTTTTTCGAAACCTTCCTTTAGGCACGTTAGGTCCTATTACCGGAATGTCCATTCGGTTCATTAAGTCTACTTCACTGGACGTCTTCTTCCCTGAACGTCCATTCCCTGAACGTCCACTAAGGTGTATGCTAGAACCTTCTTTAAAACCTTATCGAAACTCGTAAATATCCTTACTGAAATTAATCTATTTTATATCCGTCAAAAGAATGCATTGAATTCAATGATACGCTATCATTGCTTAGTTTTGTTAAGCTCTTAGTGTACAAAATAATAGGAGGTAAAACACTTTGCGAAGTCAAGACTTTCCTGCTTAAATACTAACTTGCATACAAATCTAAGTTAAAATGTTCAATCCGGATAGCGGATACCTAAGTATATTTTTATATGAACGGAGGCGGTATATGCGTTTAGGGTTAGAGGTTGTGTGTTTGTTTCTATGTTTGTCTGTTACCATTTTGCTTAACATTATTTAAAATAGTATTACATATTCCCCTCGGCGAAAAATCTTTGTGAAATATTTTTTGAGTTAAGTAATATGCATCATTCTATAATTGAATCATTCATTCTTTAATGAAATGCCTTAAGGCAGATTTTTCAACACCTATTAAAGATTTATTAGTTTTATAACGTATTATACTGCCAAATTGAAAATGTTTATTTGACAAAAAATTTTAGTGACTTTTATTTTATTTTTGTAATAATTTAACCGACTGATATCTGTTATCTGAGGATTGAAAAATCAGCCCTAAAAGTAGTTAAGAAATTAAACATGTTACTATAAACGTCTTAGACTTTGTAAATTGATACTTGGTGTAAAGCCCATAAGCCAGCGATAGAATATAATTATCTACTTACGAAGACGAACAACTTTTACTGTTGGATCAACTTTCAACTTGAAAATAATTTAGCTGTTTATAGGGTTAATATTCATTTAACCTCTTATTGGTGACATTATGTTGGGAACCATCACCTCTCTAGAAATAAGTAACTAGTGAAAGTAAATACAAGTCTTAATAACTAAAGTGGCTAAGTGAGGTTTTATCATTGAGGAGCTCGGTGGCGCAGTGGTTTAGCGCCTAGCCCTGTCATTGCGGAGGTTAAGCAACTTTCGCAAGGGTCGATCATGGGATGGGTGATCAAAAATTTACTATCTCAAGTTCCTCCGTGCTTCGGATGGCACTTTAAGCCGTTGGTCCCGGCTGCATTTGCAGACGTAAACACCATCCGCATTGGGCCTGCGTGGTGGGTTATGGCCCATCCTCCTTATCTTATTTTGTATAAGGAAGGCCTGTGGCCCAGTAATGGGTACATTAAAAATGGCTGGTGTCATCAAACAGAACATTGTTATAAAATCAGGTATAACACGTTTTAAAAGGGAATAAATCCAAAAGTTACGATAAGTTGCGAAGTATTTGAAAAAGTAGATGTAGAAAATGTTGTTGAACGAGTTCTTAACAATGTTATCTATACTTTGCGTTTATGCGAGTGACTTTGAAATTTTGATATAGTGTACGTACACTACACCTACAGTGGTTTCAACATAGGAATGTTGTATGTGCGTGATCATTGAACAAACTATGACAAGTCCCTCCCATCAGGGTCCGATCGATCACGATCTAGATCTCTTGCGCAACGATCGAACAACTCCGTAAATCTGCCTTATCGAGCGATCTATTCGAAAAGTCCGTTGATCTATTGGCTTGACCGTAGATATAAATTGACAACGCTATTGATCTGTGGGAACTTACAAAATCCTGTTTTGTTTTGAACCAGTTGCACTATAAAAACTATATGAAACCAGTTTATGTCCTTTTTGCTACCGTTGTCTGTCAATGAAAATTTACAAATGAATACGAGTTGAGTATGGCTGGTACGGTGTGGGAAAAGAAGGTATAGTCTTATGTCAGGCCTTAAGGCTGATAGATAAGTAAACTGGTCCAAGACTAAAGTCATAAAGAATTAGACTACTTACTAGAAAAAGTCAACTCGTCAACAGCTAGCTTCTAGCTAAGGTAAAGCCGGGTTTACTTCATAACATCAACAATAAAAATGTAAACACCATTATTCAACGGTTCAAAATGTCAACAGTTAGATTATCAACGACTCATATACTTTTATCTTTTTATAATTAATTATCATTAATTTGTACCGATTTATTCAAATATTATGGGATCGTTGAACAAAGTCATTGATTATGTGAGTCGTTGATTATCTAAACCGTTCACATTTTGAACCGTTTATGTTTTGATTTTTTGAAATATTAAATTGTTGATTATATGGTGTTGACATTTTGATTGTTGATATTTTGAGTATTGACATTTTGAGTATTGATATTATGCCCCAGCAACCGCATCTTAACCGCACTACCACTACCACACAGCGATTCACAATTCGCGGAATCACACGCTATGTATTGGGAATTCACTTGTCGCATCGCCGCCGGATCCGCATGGCCAACATAATGACTGCAACCGCATCTCAGAGGCTTCCAGCTTACGTCGAAATGAGTGAAGCAGGCAGCAGCCTTGGCCCGGCTCGGCATAATCCAATTTGCCTAGAAGCTTACTAAATGCGGATTGCTCCTGCTAAATCACTGCAACGCACAACTTCGTAACAGCAGAATGTTCATAATTGATGCAATTATTGCGTTTAAGCCTCTGTATTTAGAAATTGCATAAGTTTAAATATAATTATTTCATTTATATGCTTATTCTTATATGATTATTCATTTTAATTTATATTTATTTAGACAATGTTTTCATGCTTTAAAATTAACAATGTAACGGCTAGTTCTTGGTGAGTTTTCTTAACAGGAAGTTACTGTCCGTATTACTCCGACTCTTCAACCATTTTGTATAAGCATCTTAAGAGTCAGCGAACAGTGAGCTTCCCATACAAACGTAATACCAAAATGATTTGCAATTTGAGCATAAATTAACTCTTGTTGTGATGTTATTCGGATTAAGACAGTATTTGTCTAGTGTTCTATTAAATCAAAAATATTACCATACCAAATTAAAATTAATGCTATTTACAGATTTGTATGAAAAAATGTATATTATTTTGAATTGGGCCAGTATTTTGGATTTTTTATTTGATAGAAACCTAGACAAATACTGTCTTAATCCGAATAACATAACAAGAAGTGCTCAAATTGCAAATCATTTAGGTATTACGTTTGAATGGGAAGCTCGCTGTTCGTCGCACTCTTAAGAGGGCGTAGTCTGCACACTAGCGCCGCCATTGGAAAAAAATCACAGTGCTTAAATAAAGACGAAATTGTGAATTATCTCTCTGTAGTACACTCCGAAGAAGCTTTCTGGTACTTTTTATAGCTTGAACAATATTTTCTAGCCTGTCGTTTAGTTTCATGGAGTTTTTTTTGCGAAAAGTGGCCACTTTTAGCAATAAAACTCCGTAAAACCAAACGACAGTCTAGAAAATATTGTGTAAGTGATTAAAAGAACCACAAAGCTTCCTTGGAGTGCACTACAGAGAGATAATTCGTAATTTCGTCTTTATCTAAGCACTATGGTTTTTGTTCCAATGGCGGCGCTAGTGTGCAGACTACGCAGCCTGTTAGGTTGAAAATCGAGAAAATAAACGGATGTTTTAAAAACATATTTAGATTAAAATTAGAAAATATATTTGCATTCCGGTTACGAAACATGATCTTGATATTTATAAAGCAATTTTCTCTCAAATATTTACTTTTCATAACAATTCTGCATCACATTGGCATGGCATAGGTGCTACTAGCGTATCAGATCATTTATATTATTATGAGTAATTAAAACATATATGTATACATATATGGAAACACCGTTCCGTCGTTGTCTACAAGAACTGGGTCAATGTCGTTTTCTTTGCTAATGTTATTATCTTGATAATGTATTATTGTTTACATTTTTAAGTGTTGCCACAGTGTTGCGACAATGTTAGCCAACGAAATAATTTGCAATAATTAAAATAAATATATCAATAAAGGTGATGAAGGTTAACGAATGTTCTTCTTTTTGTGAATATTTTTATTAATATTATTTGGCTTTTTAAAAATCTGCGTGTTGTTTTTTTTCTTTGTTTTCTCATCTGCAAGAATAAAGTATAAAAGGTACGTAATTATTTTAAGTTTTAATAAATATCAAAACTTATATACTAACCGTGTTATTCATAAAACAGGAAAACGCTTAACAAACCTATTTTGATTAAAATGTCTTCTTTGATTAAACTCAATTCCTAATACGAAAGAAAAAGACAATACACTTTTTAACTAAAGTAGGTTTATTATAAATACCATTATAAATGGTACATCATCATCATAAGTAAGTTCAGAACAAAAGCCTTTAATACTATTTCACAAATAGAGCGCCATTGCAAATATACAGGATGTCCCAAAATTTTGCCACACGGAGAGAATGCCTTCAATATTGTATACCTTCAATAATGTGTACCTTCAAGGAAATTTTACTGAAAGAAGACTTTTGGTTTTAGAAAAACTGGATCTTCAAAGATTTTTGAAAAATTGCCTGCCCTAACCAGGAATCAAACCCACCAAATTAGATAAAAAAATCAATCTTTTAGAAAGGGTTACTCATTTAGGATTGCTTTTTGTTTAATAACACAACATCTTAAACAAAAGGAAGACTATGATTTTAACATTTTTTTAACTATTATGAATTGCATCGCATCGTATGCTTTTTTTTAATCTTTAAATGCAGTTCCAATTTTTTTTTAAATCAAAATGAAATCTTCTATCAGTAAAATTTACTATATTCAATGTTAAAGATACTATCCCCCCGTGTGGCAAAGTTTTGAGACACCCTGTATATACTGTGGCCATTGGACACATAAACTTCGAAGGCGTGACGTGAAAACAGCTGTGCAAATAACACCACAGTAAAAACAGTTTGGCACAGCAATACCGCCAAACATGTGAGCTCCAGACAGCGCTGCGATATAGTAACGAAAATAAAATCAAAGTTTTTAATAACCACACAAATTAAAAGAATTAAAGTTTTTGACCTATTTTTTAATATGCGGTAACATAATAAACAAAAATGCGGTAACATGAATGAGACAGAAAATTCACACAAAATGATTTTCATAATAAAAGCTTTTGTAGAAAAAAATGAAAGAATAATGAATGACAGTTCACAAGTCAAGCGAATAAATAAATAAATAAATAATTGACTACATCACATACATTGCTCCGATTCCAAAGTAAGTAGCATAAAGCACTTGTGTTATGGAAATCAGAGACAACGGTAGTATCACAAACACCCAGACCTGAGCCAATGTAGAAAAGTTCGTTTTTCTAATTTGACCCAACCCGGGGATCGAACCCGGGACCTCAGAGATGGCGACGCCTTGAAAACCGTTATACAAAGCCACTCGACCACGGAGGTCGAATAAGTAAATATATTTTGGCCACGTTTTATTGTAGGTAAATGTAATGTATCTTTTGTTACTTACTGTATACAATGTGAACTGCGCAAAAGTGAACTGCAAGTGTTCCGAAGGAATTTTTACGTCGACACACCTTGTCTATGTTTCCGCCAAAGTAGCTTTAATTCCGTTTAAGTACAAAAATATTTACGCACATAATAATACAGTAGAGAAAAAGCCTTGAGTAAATTTAATTTCCTTAGAACTTATGTTTTTTCCGTGAAAAACAAATCTTCGCATGAATAACTTAAAGATTTCTATAAGAATTATCTGATCTTTGCATTCCTATTTCATCACGGTTGGTTTAGTCATTAGGCGCCTCAGCTCATGAAAAATAACATTTTCCAAACTTACGTGTCTTATCATTGTCTCATCCGCCTATAGAAAAATTCTTTTAAGTAGGTAGGTACGGTACGCCTTTTGTTAAGCCTTGTGATTAAATCCTGAACAAGAAGATTATGATGGCATAGTTGCTAATTACTGACACATTTTAATCTTAATACGATACAGATTACGAGAAAATTAGTCAGACACTTTACTGCTGGGCTGTGCAGTGTTATGTATTGTAGATTTATTTATTAGCCAAAATTAACAATACACTGCTAATTTGCTTTTCTTTAAGCACCAAGGCCGGTGGTCGTCTTTTGTTTATTTTCATTATTGCACAGCGATCAGTTCGTGATCGTCAATTGTTTTCCATTACCAACGTGGCATAACGCTGCGATTTTCAAGCGCACGGTGAATACACAACGTTGGTTGGTCGTGGAATTTTCATAGACCCACACCTAGTGGTAACTGGGCGACTATTGCTCCTAGAATCCGTAATGGTGCGAGAGCTCGCCCAGCGACCGCCATGGAGGCGACGCACTTAGGGTTGTCAGTCTTCCGCCTATACAAGGTGTTACAAAAGTACCCCTAATGCCGATTATGGTAGATAGGGACCATCATACTGAACAACTTTTACTATGGGACCAACTCTGAAATCGCGAAAAAAAAATCAGCTGTTTCATACATTTTGATATTTTCGATTTTAATCTTTGTATGAAACAGCTGATTTTTTTTTCGCGATTTCAGAGTTGGTCCCATAGTAAAAGTTGATCAGTTTGATGGTCCCTATCTACCATATTCGGCATTAGGGGTATTTTTTGTAACATGTTGTATAGATCAAGGTCCATCATATGTCCAGGTTATATGGACTGGACACTGTGACTCAGATTCAAACTGGACCCAGTGACTTAAAGTCAGTTTGCTATGGATTAAACACTGTGGCGTCGGAATCTAGAAGTGGGTTAATATAAATGTAATATAGTGAAAAAGGTATTCATCTGAATATCAAAGATTTTTCATCAATTAGTGCAGAATTTCCTGTTCCATACACATCCTCGAAAATGTATTTTTTGTAAATATGTGAATGATTCAAGAAATACAAAAGATATTAACTAAAATTATCGATCTAGCTAGCATCAATAGCATATCTTTATGTCTTACCATTCATTTTAATGTTTTCACATGGTCAACTAGTAATAATATTTCTGACAGCCCTACCGCCACAAAATGCGTGACCCGTTTCCACATGTATGGATATCCGGTTTGCTTATACGCAAGAATAATGGTCGCACTAAACCTAATATGAGACGAAAACTATGTACATGCCTTTCTAATGACGATGCACTCTGTGCTAGGAAACGCGGCCGCAGTTAAATTAGATAACATCATTAAGAAAACTGAATTAAAATGGTGTCCATATTATATACTCAGCATCTTTCTCAACACAATTTTACCCTAAAACTACTATAATACTACCACCTACTTACTACACAATGAAATACAAAAACAAAACAACAAACAAAAGAAAAATACTTAAACGTATAGCCACCTCGATGTTGTGAGTTTTCTTATCTTCAAAGGACATTAATAATTCTAAAACAGATCTTTATATCATTGACAAAACGAACCCAACTTGAGATAGTCGGATTTTACAGGATTAACTTTACACATTCATGTTTTATGCTTTTCAAATACTTAGCAAAAAAATACGTTACAAACCAAGTAGGTAATTCACACTTCTTTAGCAATTCTCATACAATTGAGAAACAATCTTGTTAGCATCCTCTCTCACGTAAAACTCTATTCATTTTTAGAATACCTTGGCAATTAATTGTGAGAATTCTAGATCTGAACGATGTTTATAAAGTGTTAATAAGTATGCTGTAGCGCAATTAGAATCTGTGTCTAGGTTACCTTACCGCTGATATAGGTGTGCTCCCATTTTCAAAGAAACATATGGTACAGTAAAAATACAGTCCAACCACATGTGAGCCTTGGACATGTTTTGCAGAACTTCGAAGATATTTTATCTTAAGGCTTCTATATACCTCAAGTGGCGCCCTCATTTTCATTAAATTTATTGCTCGCTAAGTACATAATGTATCGAAAATTCACATGTACAGATTGAAGCTAAGGTTCTATAGCTGTTTATTTACAAACAATAACCTCAGTAAAATTTTGTTCGTTGTAGTAGTAGTTCGCAAAACTGCTAAAAGTGGCCACAATTTTCGATACATTATGTACGAGCGAGCAATATATTTAATTAAAATTAGGGCGCCACTTGAGGTATATAGGGGCCTTAACTCGAAAAACTTAAGAACTACTAACACTTGACAAAAAAGAAAATATCTAATAAATCAGATATTTTTATCTTATCTTTATCTAACACTCGTTGTAAAAGAAAAAATAGCGAAAGAAACAGAAAAGATTTAAGTATAATCGAATAAAATTTCTTTTAGAAACGCTAGGTTTCTGAAGCGAACCTGTTTTGCAGAAACTTCTCATGCAACAACGATTTTTAGTTGTATTCTATGTGGAATATGGTTGGTTTTTCAGAAATGACGAAGCTAACGGAATCTTTATAGTTAATTGTTTTGCCATTGATTGAATGAAACTGATTCACGTGTTTACTGGGAGAGTATTTCTCGAGGCTAGAGTTCTTTTTATATCCTACGCTGGATTTAAGGGGCTGTGTGAGCCAACCAGCGATACATTTAATTATAAACTCTTCAATATATTTTTAAAAAAGGAAACTGGGAATTTTAATTTATATCCAAGTGTCTATACCTAATTCCGTTAAAATCCCGTTTTGAGAAGGTCAAAGATTTATGTCAGCTTCTGAAAGTACAGTCACTTCTAAAAATATGTATACAGGTTAGAACTATCTCATCCGAATAACATCACAAGAAGAGTTAATTATTACTTATGCTCAAATTGCAAATCATTTTGGTATTATGTATGGGATGTTCACTGTTCGCCGGACATATTAAGTCTGCGTTTTCCTAAAAAAAGTAATTTATGTTCTAATTTAGATTTTGGGTTTGGTAAATTAATCATACTTTTAGCCATACGGTAGATTCAATAGCAGTGATTTATGCATACTTTTATTTACTTCAATGTGAAATATTAAATCAAATCCTAATCTTTTTCGCTTTAAACCTTATGAAAGAAAAGGACGAAATATGTCTGGAATGTACCCTGGCACAGGTAGATACTGGACCGTATAACAGGTTTGAGGTAATGCCGTTTTTTTTAACCCTTATTAATAAGTTAAAAGGGACATTATTGAATTGATTTATCTTACGGATCAGTGACGAGAATATTTCAGATTCTTTTTATGAATGTACTTTACTGATGCCATTTATATTTTTTGAATAGCTGCCTACACACCACGGTATAATGACAATAAAGTCTATGTATAATCGTTATTTTTATCATAGCATTATCTCTTATTGTTATTGTAAACAGTCGTCTCTAAATAACAATTAAGTTGTTTATAGGTTTCTAAGTTATCAGATACTATATCTTTAGGTATTACGCTTAAATTACTTTTACTTAACACCCACTTTCACTGCACTTAATTTCTCAAGTCGCATTCACAGTTTGAAATTTAAATGATTCAGCTCAATTTTCTAATTAATTGACTCGCATTTAAACTGAAATAAAAATACCAGAAACAGCCAATCAATACTTAAAAAGAGAAAGGAATTGACATTTGTTTTAAAAAAAGGTTTCTTATTGAAAAACAAAATTGAATCGAAAGAGATTTGAAAAGTAGATTTTGAAATTGGAAAAAGAAACAAAACACTCGCTAACAACACGTGTTCTCTAATTGGATTTCCTACAAATCAGGCCAAGTAATTGGTTGATAAATCTGAGTCGTGACTGGCCTATTTGCCGCCAAGGTGGAATAACCAAACGGACGGCCAATTCGACAGCAATCCACCAGGATTTACCCAAGGGCGACCTGCGTTTGCTTTGCGTGCCATTCGTGACCTAGGCATTTGGCTGCCTAAATGGCATGCATTGACATATCACTGGTACATTCCACATGAGTGCTATTGAAAATTTAAATCTTTTGTAATAGAAACAAAGGATTTATATTTATTATTAGGTATGCACTTAAGAAAATCCGTTATGCACTAGCAAAAGTTATGATAATATAGTAGATAGACCTATAGAAATAATTTGATTAGTTTCATTGTAATGTTTAAATACTTCTTGCAGTTTGAAATTGAAATTGAAATTGAAAAATTCTTTATTCAAATAAGCTCACATAACAAGCATTTTTAAATCGTCAATTCTTTTATCCTACCACCCATTATGACGTCTTTTAGCTGACAAGAAAAATGGGCGCAAAAAACTTATCAGCTTTATTAGAAGGAACAATATTTACAAATATGTATATCGTTTCCAGACATTACATTCAAAGTATTCATACATGTTACCATTAACATAGATTCATAAATAAATAACATTATTTAATTAGCTCATTTCTACTGAATCAAATTACAGGTGTCAAGCTTAATTCAAAATTTAAGGCTCAGCCTAGGCTATTACAAAAAAATATATATATATCTATTCATACAATTCAATAAACGTTAAGACAAGTAGGCAGAAGCAGACCCATTCCCACTGGCAGCACCCGTTCACGAGCATGACGCATGAACCAGCCATCGCTTCGCTCAACCATATTTGAGGGAACGTAACGACCCGCCTCACACGACACCACCATAGAAATGATTAAAGAGAGCATGACATACTTAGGCTACCCGTGTTAAGGCATCGAATTGAAAACTAATATCCAAAAGCTTTTCATAGGCCTATAGAAAGTAAAAGATTGCAATAAAAAAAAATCCAAAACAAGGTAGTAGTTATGAATTTTATCTTTTGGGTAAGAAGTGCCATACATATAGATAATATTAAACATTTATATATATATATGTATGTGACGTCCTTAATACAAGTAGTCAGAAGCAGACCCATTCCCACTGGCAGCACCCGTTCACGAGCATGACGCATGAACCAGCCATCGCTTCGCTCAACCATATTTGAGGGAACGTAACGACCCGCCTCACACGACACTACCGCAGAAATGTTTGAAAATAAATAAATAAAACAACATCACATACATTGCTCCGATTCTAAAGTAAGTAGCTAAAGCACTTGTGTTATGGAAATCAGAGACAACGGTGGTATCACAAACACCCAGACCTGAGCCAATATAGAAAAATTCGTTTTCTAAATCGACCCAACCTGGGATTGAACCCGGGACCTCAGAGATGGCTACACCTTGAAAACCGGTGTACAAAGCCGCTCCACACCACACCACGGAGGTCGAAAAAGTTTTCTTATATCCAATTGAATTTGCAAAAGTCCTAAGTATTACACTAAGTTTTAAACTTAATTTCGAACTTAAACAAATGTGCCTTTACAGGAGTCTGTTTAAAATCTATATTACCTGTATGGGCTTTGTCATAAGAGATCAATTTAACACTGGGAGATAAGAAACTCCAACCCACAAACCCAAAAAAAAACATCAATGCAAAATAAAAAAATAACCAAAATCTTCTTACAAGTAACAACAAACGTGCCAGTGTCATGAAGAAAAAGAAAAAAAAACTGGTGCTATCCCACCTGTTATTTGAAATATCCTTTTGCTAATAGCTTCATCCCGTTTGTGACATCTCACAAATCATAGCGAGTGCAGTCTCGGATGTTTTTGCGATGCTTTTTTCGCAGATAGGGATCAGCTATGTAGACCGCACGCATTGTTGAGAATTCCAGTGCGATGTACGCTGCTAATATAATGTATGAGATCTCGGCCGATGGACGAATAAATGCGGGATGAAGATTGTTTTCATTTCTCATATTCGGAAAGCGATGTATATTTAAACTGAGCAGCGGGTTAAAAACACTGCGTTCCGCCCTAGGGTGTAAAAGTATTTAAAAAAACTGAATATGGTTACATAGTCGAACATAGAGTTGGTATAACAGCCAGTGCAAAATTAAAAATATAACAAAAATCAATCTTAGGACTGGTTTTACAAATATACTTAGGTAGTCCATTTTAACCAGGAATGTTGAGAAGCTCCGGAACCGTAACCGAAACTAAAAATCTAGCCGTAACCGGATCCAATTTAAAAGTTTCGGATAATTTCAGATATGGCCGGAGTCTAAATGAGACATGTTATGACAGGTTTTTCTGGTGACACACTAGTTTTACTTTTACATTTTTATTAATCTAATATCAGTTGCCGAAACTATCAGAAACTTACGGATAAACTGAAATAACGTAGTATCCGTAACTGTATCCGAAACCGGTATAAATTAATAATAAATCAATTTCTATATCCGAGGTATCCGTATAGTATTTGTCTATAGTATTTGCTGTTAACATTACAATAATTCTATTGATTATGAATGTCCTACTTTTTCACAGTATTGAATTCATACTTTTTATTTAAAACAATGTATTGTGTGTTCTTGTAACACATTCATTGAGGCGACCTCTAAGCCCAGTATTATTTTATCGACCAACATCTACAGATGTGGGCTCCGGATAAAAAAGGAAAATATTGACACAAATTGACGCAACCGCGGCACTGTACACACTTTTGAATTCTATGTCGTGTTTGATAAAAACGGGTAATGTAAAATTATGATGTTGGAATGCAGTCCTGTGAAGTGGAACCACATAACACGTTAGGGACAGCCGAGCGATTAGCAGAAAGGGTGGCGGATTCGCACTTTGCTACATTCCTTTGAAAAAATATGATCGAACTCTTTGAAAAGAATGAACTATTCGACGACGCACTGTAAGAAAAGAAAAATAGTTACAAAGCATTTATATTAATCAACAAAAATTTTGAATTGACAATAAAACAAATGACAAACGAATTACTGATTAAAATAATTGCGCATCGACTATTTTTAGTATAAATGACCTTTCAAGTTACGTACCGAAAGTTAAAGAAATAGGTAAAAGCAAAGCAATAATAGAAGATTTCACCCACACCTTTTGGTACAGGTAATAATAACGCTTTTGCGCGTCATAAACGCAAAATACCTGTCTGCCTTTCAGTAAACATCAACTTCTTTTCCACTTGCTACAAAAGTTTTGGGCCAATTTTTTCTTCAAGTTATGCGATACAATTTATAGTTATGCGATACAATTTATAGTTATGCGATACAATTTATAGTTATGCCATACAATTTGATAGTGAAGTGAATTTATTATGATTACGGATCTAGACTGTCACGGATCTGGGTATGGGTCAAAGACTAAGTAAGAAACAAGTCGGTCTATTTAATTTTTGTTGTACTTGTTAATGCAAATGTTACCTAAGCACATTGTTACGATACTGAAAAAATTGCTACATGCAGGTTATGATAAAACTTCATAACCTGCAATACACATAACATTAACGAGTATTCGTTAAAATAACGAACACTCTTTTATATTGTCTCAAAAATTGAAATTGTCAGAAAAGCTAAATTGATAAAATAAAAAAGTTTTATTCAACTCTCGCGCCCTCTCGTGCCTCCAAATTGGTTCTGCTGGAATTGGAATGCTGTTTTATAAAGAAGAGTTGGCAGCTTTAGAATATGTTTTGCTTTCTGAATGAAGACACTAGATGTTTCAGGAAATTAAATTTAATGAAAGAATCGTCTCCGTTTCTGCTTGGGCAAAAATGCTTTCGTATGTCTATTCGGCGGTTTTCCTCTACTGGTCGCATTTCTCAACCGATTCTTGTGAAATCTTGTGAGCAGGTTCGATAATTATGAATCTTTTTTTGTCAATTTAGTTTATCTAAATTTTGCAAAGCGTAAAAAACATATTTCCATTTCAAAAAATGATCGAAAATGTCACAAACAGGTCTACAGCTCACAGATACACTGGTTCTATAATTGTCTTTTTTATCAATACTAAACCTATAAAAACGTTAAGATTTCACGTTTGTAAAGACTCTATCTTACAATTACCTACATCATCGTCGAAATTGGTTCGTCAACGAAATGCTGTCAAGTTAGAGTAGGCCCTATAATTTCTTTCAATTTAAAAATACAATTTACACGTGCACAGGGCAGTAAAATAAAAAAGCTCTCAACCGAGCCAGTGTAATAAGCCCAATTAACGTTTACGATCGAAAATTAGATATTGCGGAAACTGCGAGCTTTTTAAATCTCGAAAGCCTGACCTTAGCTGTTGTTGGTCGTTGAACCGAACTTCGGCTCGCGCAACAGGCGAAACGGCGCTACGTCACACTATAGCGGCCATTTAAAAAAAGCCCGAGCATTAACAGAAAAAAAATAACATAGCCAACCAGAAAATTGATCTTCAATTGTTATTTCGCGCTTTTTTCATTTTCGTTCTCAACGTGTCAGTGATCGTCATATTTTTCAACTGGGCCAGTTTCAACTCATTACGACGAGATGTGAAACCATTTCTCGAGTTTATATAATGCTCGCTTTATGGCTTCTTTATAATAAGGCTTATGCTTATCAGCTCAGTCTGACGTGGTTTTATTTTTAGTCGCGACACGCTAACGCCTTTTGTATGTAGATGTAGGTAAGTATATGATGTTTACAGTTGAACGAAAATTGGAGTTTTAAGTTTCATTGCAAGAATTCACTTACAAGATATTAAGTTGAATGTCGTCTTACTATGAACACTTTAAAAAGATTGATTGGTGTTAATGATTTGAATAAAAATTGGCGTTTAATAAATCTCTACATAGAATAGAGACGGATGTCTAACAAACACAACTGATACATTTTCGGTGGTTAACTTGCACATCAGCCATTTTATACTGTCCCCACTGATGGAGCAAATCCATCACAAACCATAATTCTAATAAAGCATGCATCTTTCTTTTATTCTCTTTTATCGAGAAAATTTATGAAAAATTCAAAGTTTTTATTACAGTTTTTACTAAATACTGCATAATTTTAGTATTTTTCGTACGAATGTGAGAGCATTCCGGGCATGTAAGCACTCAACTAGCTAGCAGCTATGATTCCGTCTTCACGCCACAAGCAAAATACTTCAAGTTGGACCCCCAAGAATACATTTTTTGTCAAGGACCATCTTTCGAGAGGTAAACAACCTTTTTCTCGCGTTCGCCTAGTCGTTCGATTTTGACAGTCCGTTAGCAATTTATGTTTTCATCGGCAGTTGCGTGCCGCGCCGTTCTGCCAGCGCTCCGGTGCGTGCGGTCACAGCCGATTGCCTCCTCGGCTAGTTCGGCCACGGCCCGCTGGCTGCACGGACAACCTCAATGAAGGAAATGCACGTGGCCTCCGTAATGACCATTTCTTCTTTAACTGTATAATTCGATATTTGGGACATGTTAGTTAGGTAGGATTTATGCAATTTAAGTGGTTATTTTTCTGGAAAATTTAGGCGTTATTTGAAATTTTAATGAAATAAACATTCTAGTTTACAGTACAAACTGATGATAATCAATGACTTATGTATATAATTATTAATGTTGGTAAGATATGAACGCAATACATCTTCATCCTCAAAATCATTCAAAGTATTATTATTTTAATATCTCAAAAATATTTTTTTATTGTTTCTCCTTACACCCAAAATGTGGTAAACTTTGTGTGCAAATCTGACAACGAGATTGCTAAAGCTTGTTCGGTGCTGAGTTTCTCACAACTCATTTGATTGATTAAACACGCGAGGTTCTCCATAAAGAAACATCTGCCAACGCAAAATTTCTCCCAATCCATATTCAAATGGGCATCCTGTGTTACGCAACGGATCCGCCTATCACCACTTCCTGCGTCTGCGCCGATGCGCCCAAGTTCACACTAATCATATCCCAAGATCGCGTGCGAAGCATTTTTCCTGAATGAAAAGTGGGACATTATCATATTTATACAACAACGACTGGGGTGATGTTTTAGTCTTGTTTATAAAAGTGTGGAATGCAGTGGTGTTTTCTCTCTGAGTTCTGTGGTATTAACGTCGGTAATGTGAGTTCATTGCCACGAGTTATTAAAATAAATTAACGTTAATTGATACTTAGAAATACCTTTATATGCGTATGACTGGGGTACATTTATAGGTCTCTTAATTAATTATCACCTCCTATTCAGCCAACAACAGCAGCATGCAAATATTTATCATGTCATAATTGAAATGAACACAAAAACAAAAGAAAAAAAACCAACACAAAACTTCACTTGTTTGTTAACCATAACCATCATTGTGGCGTAAACTGCGTACCTATACGTAATAACAAATTTATGTGCGTAATATGTTGATTTACTTTGTAATCAAAAGACTTTCATCGTATGTTGTTCGTGTAATGTTGACACGATAGTAAATTTTATTACGTATCGTTTGCATATAAAGTTATTTACTACTTATATGTCCCTCGGTAATCTTCGTATACAATATTACCTACAGCAGTTTAAAGTTACTATCATGTTATCTTTAGTATTAAGAACTGTAAACAAAATAGAATACTGACTTTGAAATCCATCCGGATTTCAAAGTCAGTACACAGTAATTTTTTTACATTTAAAACTATGCTTTTTTTTCGCTAATCCATAATGTTTACTTTTCCCACACTAACAACCATTCAAAGTGTTTTCGCAACACTTTTCTCATGTGTACTGCGTACTCCTTTGTTGCACTTTACTTTGTTGTTCGAAGGACGCGACTATCATTGTTCACGGGTTAACACAGTACATTGTACGAACGAACTACATTTAACACTTGCAGACTTGCTTGCTAAACTTTTGCAGACTTTGCGAAAATAATTGTTTGTCACAATTTATGCACAAATGCTGCAATTTTCCAACAGTTTTAGATAATACAAATATTTAACAACCAAATTACTTGTTTGGTTGTTAAATATTAATTTTGTTCGTCATATTATTTTTCCTGTGATTTCTTCGAACATTATTTGACTTATATTTTAATTTGCTATGATTAGTAGCGATACTAGAACTACTGACATAATTGTCTCTGTACTTACTGTATGTTTCCTTGTCACGCTTTTCTTTCTATTATCTTTAACATTCTGCAAGATTTGTGTCACGATGTCTTTGTGTGTCTCTATTTTTGACAAACTTGTTGTTTTGGCACCAAATGACTCATAAACATCTAAGATAACGTAAACCGAATTCGTTAAATTTTGTTTCCATGTATGAACGATCAGTTTAAAATGAAACAGGAATTTAAAATCTGTACTTTGTTGCAAGTACCTAAGTTTTTACATACTCTCTCATTGTATACTAATAGAGTCACACTTTTCTTTTGATTCATGTAACTTTTTTATTTATTAGGCTTCTTTCTTGCTTCCTTGCTTTCGAGTTTTACTTGGATTTTACTGCTCTTAACTACTTAAAAAAAAACCTTTTGTTTTGAAATAATTATTTACCTTCATTATTAACATTAAATATAATAAAACCTTTCTTCATAATAAATCTAGAATCTTGAAAAAAATGCTCGGCGTTTCCCTACGTGATCGCATAATGAATTAGGAGAACTAAAGTAACCGGCATCGCTCGAAGGATTGCTCGGCTGAAGTGGCAGTGGGCGGGACATATAGCGAGAAGAACTGATGGCCGTTAGGGTGGAAAGGTTCTGTAATGGCGACCGCGCACCAGACGACGTTCCGTGGGTAGGTCCCGACAAGGTGCACCGACGACCTGGGGCCCTACCGGCTAACTTTTCGAACTTCAGTGTGTCTGCCGAGCTTAAACTTAAAACAGATAAATCGAAGTAAGGAGTTTCGTATTGTACTATTCGCCGAAGTTATTTAGAAGATATCGATGTTCGTGTGGCATCATGAATTGGGGTTCGCCATTATGGGCCGATTGGGGCTCGATTTATCTGTTTTAATTTGAAGCCCGGCAGACTTTCCGAAGCTCAATGCGAAGCCGCTGGATGCAGGCAGCGCAGGACCGATCGTTGTGGAGATCCTTGGGGGAGGCCTACACCCATGATGACAGAAAATATTAAATCTTTACAGATTTCATAAAAAGCTAACTTAAGAATCTTTTATTCACTATGTGCACTTCCACCACCTTTATACCGAATTGGCTCATATATAATCCAATTGTTTCGGTCTATGGTTTTTTTACGATCGGCCACAACATGTTTAAATCAACACCGTTACTAACCACACCTGACAAGTACATTGACATGGTGTAGTCAGCATCGTTACTTACTGCCTTGTAAACCACAACAGAGAGAGTTCATTTTCGTAACGTTATGTCGCGGTGACATTACATGAAGTGACATTTAAAGTCACGTTATGACAACACTGACACAACTAGGGATTTAAAAATAAAAAATATTAGACGACATCACAAACATTGCTCTGATTCCAAAGTAAGTAGCTAAAACACTTTTGTTGTGGAAATCAGAGACAGCGGTGGAACTACAAACACCCAGAACTGAGCCAACTATGGAAAAGTTCGTTTTCTAAATTGACACAGCCGGGGATCGAACCCAGGACCTCAGAGATGGTGGCACTTTGAAAACGCCGGCGTACAAACCACTCTACCACGGAGATCGTCGTAAAATGTACGCTGTGACAAGGTTAACATATTTTCTTTTGACCACGTCAGCTTAATGATTATATTAAAGAGACTGGACAGCGGCTGAACAATAGTGTTAAGATCCCAAATCAATGATAAAAGACTAAGATATTTTGTGGCTTAAAAGTTATTTTAGTAAACCAACAAGTACTAAAACTATCAAGAATCATAGCTTTTAGAAGGGCTGTTATATAACTTTTACTATGGGACTAACTCTGAAATCGCGAAAAAAAAATCAGCTGTTTCATACAATTTGATATTTTCGTAATTAATTTTTGTATGAAACAGCTGATTTTTTTTTCGCGTTTTCAAAGTTGGTTCCATAGTAAAAATTGTTCAGTTTGATGGTCCCTATACACATATTCGGCATTAGGGGTACTTTTGTAACACGTTGTATATATTCTTTCACATGGTCAAATAATTAAATAAAAAGAAATAGTAGCTCTGTTTTCTTAAGGAGGTTACCTAATATGTTTTGCTTACTGATGCTCTTTCTTCGCCTCGCTATGCACCATTTTAGGCCTTCGGATAATTTTTTTCAATATCATTGGTCTGCGAAAATGGATGCAAAAATACTCTACGCTTTTTGTTCTCATAGTTACACAGATACGTAATGACGTGTGCTACCATTATTCATCTCAACAATGCCGACTTTACTTATCTCATGGCGATCAGAAGAAATCTGTTTTAATTAAAACAATAACCGTTTATGTAAATGAGTAATTTAAACGCTACTTATCAGTATCACTGAGCATACGGTCACGAAATAAAAATTCCAACGGAGCTGTGAATATCTTTTGGGCTGAGTCATACATAACTCGTGCAGCGTGAGCCTGCCTGTTTTTATGACTTAAATCGAAATTAAGCAAAATATAAAAAAAAACGACTCATATTTGATGGTTTACCGCCTGTGATTCTCCACAAAAGAAGGTCATTGGCGCTAAGATTCAATTTTTGATTACGGTTATTAAAAAACTGTTTGTGTTTATTGGGGCACAAACCCAGGTCGATGAAAATTGACACTGCCTGCCCTGGCGGTGCTGTGCCACAGTTTTACGATATCAGACGTCAAAAATATTTTGTTCCAGTCTATACCAAGGGTGGCCAACCCGCGGCCCGCGGGCCACCCTCCACCGACTGTCAACTTGTGGCCCGTGGAGTTGAGTAATTTCTTTTTAAAGTTAAAAGTAATTACAATAGATACAAAAATAACATTATATTATATCTATCAAAAATAATGTTTTTCTATAAGCCACTAAGTAATATCTTCTTTTAAGTTTAAAATTTCTTCAATTTTTTTGTGTTTTGGTTAGCTACATAAAATTTGGTTGTGCGGCCCGCTGTGAAATTCTATTTCCGAACTTTGGCCCAGCTACCAAAAAGGTTGGCCACCCCTGGTCTATACCAATTATCCATTCAGATTTAGCACTCAAAAAGGCACATACATAAAACGGGAAACGTAACAATGCAGTTAAAAGTAGTATAGTCTCTTTTTATGAGAAATAAATTCTTTGAACCTATATCATTATTTATTTTGTGCGTCGAAACGCAAACCAATGGTTTATTATTGCTATTGACGCTGTTGTGTAACTTTTGCCAGTACGAAACTATTTCATTAATTGCCCCTTTAAAAATGATTGCTTTGTTAATTATTTTGTTCAATCAACTTCCACATGTAACTCACTACAGCTATATCATAAATACTCTGATATTTATTAAATCTTGAAATAAAACACACTGTACTATTTAGTTATAAAATCTTTAAAAGTTATTGCGACATTTCACTCTTCTGTTTGACACTTTGACAGGATTCGAAACTTTTATCATTTTGTCGAAAAACGTTTCAATATTTAAGATTATGTTTTTATCACATAAAATATAATAAACGAATAGTTTCGTTATCATGATAACTAAAGTATGTTATTTATCTCGATTGTGTAGGTATAATAGTAATGGCTGATATATTCTCACCTCAATTGCCTTTAAGCCCATGTCTACAGATTACCAATTCTACAGATTCTCATGTCTACAGATTACCAATTCTACAGATTCTCATGTCTACACATTACTAATTCTACAGATTCTCATGTCTACAGATTCCCAATTCTACGTATGATGTGGGTACATAAAGTATATTGCACTTATAAGGGCTTGGATCATCAAACTAGGTACCACATAATAATTATCATAATATTTAATGATCATTAACTTTATAGAAACCATTGAATTCAATTCCATACCATAGTTTGTAATGAAGTTCCATTCATTAATTTTTTTACGACACTGATGTGATTCGACAAACGTTATAGCAGAAACTAATTAACTAACCTGTAGTTAGTTTATCTATTGTTTTATCAACAAACCGATAAAATTGTCCATGAACTTAAATGATAATGATAAATTAATAATTATCGACTTAACTTATATGATTGATACTGAATTTCTGTTCACCCGCGTGTGACATTCTTTATTTATTAACAACACCGAAAGAATCACTGTATACTCAAAAATAAGTAAATATTAAAAAAAAATTGAGCCTTTTTATCAAAACCTTGTTAAAACAAGGTTTGACATAATCGATTTTAACATAACAATTAAGTAGTGTTACGCCATCTTTTAGGAATAGTCTAGATTTTAAACAAAATTCAATTAGTTGCAGAAAGGATTTATACTAATATTTTTATTCAAGATTTCGCCCCATTCAGACGAAATGGGCGCGAGACGAAACACTGAAATACTTTATTTTAAAATGGATGGTGTACAATGAAACCGATATGTATTAGACCGATATAAGCTTTTTCACTAGTCAAAACTAGTTTTAACCGATTTTATTATTCGGTCAGCAGTAAATTCTAGTTGCAACTAAGACACTTAGTTCAAACTAGTTTTGACTAGTCAAACCGCGTTTTAACTAAAAACGGGTTTTTACTGTAACATATGCAGGCCTATTTTGTTCATATCTTACAAATGTAGCTAACAGGTATGTAAACCGTTCATAATTAACAAAGTAGCTTAGTCACCGGGCTTTACCGCCATAACGAACTCTTTCCACCCATAAGAACTATTGTTATTGTTGTGATCGGCCTCAAAAGAAGATACTGACTTTGGTACCATGTCGCACCAACGAATGCGCTCATATGGCATATGCAACTTACAAAACAAGCTTCATAGTTGCTGCGACAAAGTACTTAAATGAACAGCTATTTCTGAGGCAGACCGTACCTTCCAACCTTTACAACCTCTATTGCCAACTATTATCAATCCACAATCTACCTAATGGATTCAATCCATCCATCGAGCGATCGTCTTATCTAAATGGCGGAGTCCTTGAACGATTTCAACACGAAACGTTAACCAAAAGTAGATCAATGCTGTTCAGAAAAAAGTAAAGAGCACTCGTGTTTCGACAACGAGCCGATTTTAATCGATTCTCTGTGACAATCTTTATGTAATTCATGCCAATGTGAGTGAATCGATTCTATTGAATTGAGTAAACAATCCGATTGGCAAGACTTGCTATTATGTATCATTTTCTGTGTAAGTAAATTAAAAAGTTTAGAGTGGTTTAGACCCGTGTTGATTGCGACATAATAATATTACAAAAAGAAACCAGATTCCGATTTCTAATTAGGTATAAGTACAAAACTAGTTTTAATCGCGAAAATATCTAATTGACTACTGAGACAATTGTTATTTAACCACTGTTTAAAAAATAAGTTGACAAAAAATGAGGTCATCGCTGTTAATAAACTGTCACAAATCGTCGAAAACGTTAAAATAAAATGCTCTTCTCACCGCTCACGTGCAGACACGACAAGCAAAGCAATTAAAATATTAATCGGAAACGAGCCGTGCACCGAATGAAATGCGTTATCAATTTATTTATAATTGTTTGCCGTTCTTTGTTGCAGGCCAGCCGAGTCTAGATATTCCGGTTAGCAAAACGGAAAAGACCTTGGAAGTACGCTGACTTTTAGCACTGGGCTGTCACTGGCGCAGATTCCGGGAAACTAGGACTAGAACGGAGGTTCGGGTGTAAAGAAGAGAGGCACCTGTGTGATGTGCCGGTTACACCACACAGAAGTGCAGCTCGACGTGACCTGATCAGACGTTGGAGACAGTTGCTGGATGAGGCGGCACCATGAAGTTCTCATCGGGCTCGAGTTCGAGCAGCCTCGCGAGCGACTCGCTGTCGAGGAAGTCTACTCTGTGCATCTACACGGAGGTGGATACCACCGCGCCACCGCCTTGCGAAAGGGTGAGCATATACTTTTATCAGATTATAATCACTTATAATGCAATCAACTTTGGCAGCAATCAGCCTGCCTCCTACGCCAAAGATCCCGATTTCAAAATCTGGTATAGGCACTATATGCCGAGCATAAGCGTTTCGTTCCCTAGTCATAGATGTTATTATTCCTATTTAACTATGTGCTCTTACTTTCTTACCGTTATTAGGACAAGCTTTAATAAGATGGGACTAAATGAACGGTTTTCCTCAATTGAAATATTTTGCTTCGTTATTATTACATGTACACATAGACTAGGTAGGATCTCAACTTTTTTTAAGAACGAGATTTTCAAATAAAACTAGGCCTCATAAAGGAAAGTACCATGAAGGTTACAACTTACGAGGCGCAATCTCGGCAATTTGCTTTCGATTTTACACGAGCGAGTATAGTACATTAACTTTCAATCTTTTCCGACAATAATAATATCACATTAACAAAAACAATGAAAGAAGCACGTCCGGGTTGGAGAGTTCGGAGAGAAAGTAGCATGTCATCTGCCGGTGCCGGCAGAACCAGATTCTGATATCATTTGGCAACAACTTGAATATTTATACTTTTCGCCATCCGCTCGTCTTATATGGGTGTACGAGCATAAATCCTCATTTAAATTTTCAAGCCATCTGGCCTTTAGCCTTGCCGCCATATTGCAGAAATCCTCGAAGCCAAATCCAGACATTTTAAATCGACAAGTTTGCACGTGTCGTGTATCACTTTTAATTTTACAGACGTAATTTTACCATGAGCCTTGAGTTTTAATTTTGTAAAGCTACTTTGTTAACTATAATTATAGTAACACGCCATTAACATATAGAATTTGCTATTCTATTTATAGCTCCTGATCATTATGTATCAATCTACTGGCAAAATAACCTCATCGTAAACAAATCAAAATGTTTGTGGTCAAGTTAGTCATGACATAATTACCTTGAACAAACTTTTATTTATAAATCATGATAAGATCCGATAATTTCTGTATTCATCGGTAATTGAAGACCTTCCTACTCATAATAAAGCAACAAGTCGATGTGCATGAAACATAACAATAAGAAGATTTAGTTTTTGATTAATGACGGCATCATCCTTGGTGCCTGGTTGGCCAATACCACTGTATGCAACAGCTTTGTGTTCCAGAACATTGCGAGAATCCTCATTCGTGTCGTCACTCTCATTTATCAAGGCTATTGTTTAAAGTCTAAAGTATCACATGTTGATTGCACTTTCACGTCTGTAACTTATGCATTAGATTCCTTTGCAACAATATAAACTGGTTGAGTTTCACAGTCGACATTAACATATATGTAATTTGAATCAGTATCTTCATCTGATATTGTTTCATCTACAACATCAATTACAAGTACAAAAGTTATCATTCTATCTCGGCTTTAATGTTTGGAATGACTCGCTAGCTCTATTATCATTCGGAGATATCTCTCGTAATATATTCGTAACATTACGCGACAATGCGTCCTACGTGTGTTTATCTCAGAAATCGAGCGGGCGTAACTCAGTGGTCGAAAACTTAAATATTGCACACGACAATCGCTGTCGAATCACTTTCGCCGACGACGACGACGACGACGTAGGTGTTCAATCATCAGATCGGAGAATTTAATCTTTGTTTCATTGTTCAGCCGGCCGAAGCTAATGAACTTTTACCAACGAATATTAGATGAAAGTAACTTAATGATGCTGATTTAGAAAACTGATTGATTGTTATGGATAATATTTTGTAATCGCCCACTTCGGCCAGTGTTACGTAAGTTTTGTTGTTCGGCACCCTCGCTTTTCTAGTATGTTGATTAACTTCAGTTATAAGTATACCACAACAAAAGGTTATTGTTTAAGGCAAGCCAGTTCACGAAATCTTCTCTTTCACTATCTCTTTAGAATATGGTTGATTATTGCATAGCTTTAATTGTCGCATCGCCAGTATATAGTACCTACATTTTTATTGATTTCTGGAATACTGGATCATTTATTAAAAATCTACTCGGTTATTGTATTCGATCAATAAACTATCCTTTTTGCATTAAAAATCATATTACTGTCGTTGAAAATTACGAAATCTGCGATTGGAAGTTTATTTTTATACATTTTTATGGTGTTATTCAAGATTTTTTACAGAGTTACCAAGCCAATTCAATTTTAATATTCTGTTCAGTTATTGTGTTTCTTTGTTTCTTTTTCAGTCTACAGTATTTTTTGTGAAGTAGAATTCTACATCAGTTCTTCACATTGGAAGCTCAAAAATCAATCTTTTCATCAGATCGTGAACTGGCCTCGCCTTGAGGTAGGGACATCTTTTAAACCAAAGTGGTGTTCACATCGTTTTTGTTTGGTTTTACTATGAGCTTGTTGTGGACCACAGAATGGGCTTTTGTTGTTCGCCTTAGTAAGGCATACTACTCAAAAGGCATTGCAGCAATCGCGTGTCCGTGTGCGTGCACTCTCAGCCGACCACAAAGAGTCCAGTCATGCTCTCGTATTTCAAGCTACAACTCGAAATCCCAATTTGAGTTTAGCAGCTTTCGTCACGGCGACCTCCGTTTCGTCCCGCTTGTTAATCGGAGTATACATTTACGCTCTTTTTATTTTATAGTAATCTGATACCGATTCGTTAACCGCCGTATTGCGGTTAAAACCTCTTTGTTCCTCTTCTGTAATATAATTTATTTCACTGTTTGCAAAACGTGAAGCACCATCAGCACAAACAATGCGCACGTTCATTGATTTATCGATTACGATAACGTTATCAGAAACGACGATAACAGCTACCGTGTTGGATAATTTGATTAGAAGATTCGGTCATTGTTTTTGCATCAAGAATGTTATGATTTTAGCTTTCAAATTAGCAGTCTACCAGACACATTTATTTTTCATTGCTTGAAAGTACGCTTCCATTAATAACCTACTGTGCTATTTTAATCCAACACCTGCCTCCCAACAGGAAAGTTCGCATTCCATAATCATAATCTCTAATTCCATCGTTCGCCATTATTTTAATAAGCTTTTCAGCTGTAATGATATGGCTCGTCGCGTGATCGTCCTTGTACTGAGCGTGCGCATCTGCACGATTTTTTTTAATGTCGATTGTGAATTGCATCAACACCGACTGTTACTTAAGAAAATTGGTCTAAACGATTTTCTCTTATTGTCTTACCATTCCCATGACCGAGAAGATGTTCAAACTTCTTGTTGGAGTACATCTTAGGATTTATGATAAAATCGAAGTTGTAAAGTTTGTGCGATACGATTAGAGTTATTGTTGTGTTATTTTCTCTTGTTGCTTTTGCCTTATCTATGCTTTCATCGGGCGTTGCGCGTGACCTCACGACAGTTCATTAGACATTGTTTGTTTGTACTTTGGTCAGGCCGTATGTGTTTTGTACAGTTTTGTTTTATTACTTCATTGCCAGTCCTTTCACATTTAGTTAGCGTACAATGCGATTAAATTGACAATTTACGGTGATCTGTAGCGGCATCTACCGACGCCGCACATACCACGACACACGGCACAAAAACAAGATTCTTCACCGTGATATTAGATGGCGTTAGTATCAAGAAACATGAACAATAAGTATGGAATAGCACCTCGTAGTTTGGAAAATCTACATCTCGCTAACGAAGTTCTCTCAGCGACTCAGCATGTATAAAACTTCCAGCCATCATCGGTTGGACCGCGGTCCCCGGGCTAATACCACCCAGCCCGGAGGAAGATCTTCTTTGGCCTTCCTATCAGTGGCTACCTACCTCCACATCTTTTCCATACTATCATTCAACTACAGATCCACTAGAACTTCACTCAAGAACGTATGGCAAAGAGAAAATTTTACAGATTAAAATACGTCGTTTTGTTCCGCAAGCGCCCGAAGTTAGCCACTTCTGTTGCACACATTGCTAAAGTAATCGCCTTGTATAAACGTGATTATGGGGACGGTATTGCCGTATATTTATTGTAACGTTACAAATAAAAAACTGGCCAAGTGCGTGTCGGGCCACGCGCAGTATAGGGTTCCGCAGTTACCTTATACAAAAACTTATTTTTACTTCCTGGTTTACATAACTTACGACTAAGTAGTATACTTAATACCTAACTATTAAATTTGTTCTACGAAAACTTTTCCAATATAAATTAATTTTGAAGTTGATCAACTACTTCGACTACTACTCGTTAACTTGTAAAGCCTACCTAGCAGTGGTAGTTTTCGTTTTACTACTATCCTGAATTTTTTCACATTTCCAAAAGCAACCGTTCACGTGGTAGGGACACTTGACTCTAAAAAATTTTGCACTTTAAAGCTAAATATTTCGCAAACGGATCCCTGAATCAAAAAGTGGTTTTCACAAACCTATTACATTTTTGAAAGAACTATTCAATGATACGCCTCACACTATGAGATTGATAAAAAAAAATTCATCCCCACTTTACCTGTAGGTTTAGGTACATTTTTTTTTTGTGTACCTACCTCGTACACAAAAGATTTTTTTTCAATATTTTATTCTACCACTTTTTCGCCGTAATTAAAATACACATTCATGTTAAATAACAGCTTCCTAGTACTAGGGCCTCTGAGATAAGCCGCGGACGGACGGACGGACAGACGGACATGGCGAAACTATAAGGATTTCTCGTTGACTTGACTACGGAACCCTAACAACTGAATTTACTGTTTGTTTCACTTTACAAAAATCAGTATTCACGAACAGACAGAATATTAAACTCTTTCTCATATTACAATGGAAATCAAGATGGTTGCGCATGCACATTATTGTAAACTGCATTCACTATCCTTCAGAATGATCGCATTACGTTTGCAACTTGGAGTGATTTATGTGATCCCGTTTTATTATTGCGAGGCGGATTCTAGGTGAATAAACCCGATGCAAAGATAGCAAACCTTCCGGATTCGCATACTTAATACATAATATGCATGTGTTTCGATGTTCGAGTAAGGAAATGTACTAACAATTGTCTGTAACAATACATGTTCACAAGGCAATCGGGTATTGTTCGCTGGTGTCCGTATTTATATATAATACTTACCTATAAAGCTTTTAGTGCTTTATTATAAAAAAAACCTCTTAAGAAAGGCCTTATATTACAATGACGCTTTTGCTGTACTTAAATGCGTTTTTCCCATTTTCATTGTTACTTATATTATGGCATTTCGTTATCAACTCATATCGCTATGAATTTCACAAAAACTTCCAGTAGATAAAAAAATATAAATCTCACTTCAAAAACGGAACCGTTATGTTAAAAAACAATATTCGTTAATCAAAATTGTCTTCATAAAAATTTACGACTAAATAAAAAAATTCAATAACATTTCACAGCTTAATATAATGCATAAATCATCATAGAAAGCATTCGCAGCGAAGTCGTGACGAACTCTCTCCGGTTCACATCGGATCCAATATTGCTCTTAAGAAACGGTCCGAGATTATTACGATGTGATTTCACGCGAATTTGCATGTGTTCAATTCTGTATATGGCCCAATAAAACCGATTGTAGAAGCAGTTGAAATGTCCATCTCATTTTCCACTCGAGAAACTTGCTATGGCAATTGTGCTCGGCTCTATTAACAGCGAGTTGATAAGCGCTAGCGTGGCGGCTTAGTTTACCATTTATGCAATCGAATTAATTACTTTTTCCTATCAAATATATGGTGTTCTATTCTGTATATGGCCTCGATTTGAAATGTGGAGTTGGAAAATCGAAATTTTAACTCGCACTAGGTCGCTGCCTCGGAAACTTTTGACCTATCCGCATCTTACCATAGTCTTAAGTACTAATCAAGTTATCATAATCGTTGCTCTTTACTATGTTTAAAAAATATGATTACATAAATCACAGATCACATAGAAGCATCGCCTTCAGCAAGACCACACAACTATCGTGCGAATACAAAGAGTTTTTTCAAAGCACTTGGTAACCGCACTATTACAAACCGTATACTTATTTTTGGTTTTTACATTGAATAACTTATGTGATTTTTTTACAACGAAAATAGTAGTAAGATTCGGCGGTTTCGCCTTCTATGACAATCATATTATATCCATCATAGTAGAGAAGGAATAATTAAAAGCTACTAAAAACCGCTAGGTAGACTACGAATCTTTTTTTTTTTAAATGACATAATTACAGACAACAGATTAAAACTTAAACAATAAAACTTAACAATGAGAAGGTACACCGATCTGATGTTCAATTACATCTTTCATCTTTTTGTATTGATATAATAAATAATAATGCTTAGACGTTTTTTTTTTTCTCCTAAATATTCGCCGTTTTAGCTCATTTTCACATTAAGAGTCAAAGCAAATTACCTGATAATTTTGTGTTGTTGTTTTCATGAAAAAAGTATTATTTTGCTAAACACTTTTTTATTAGGCCTCATGACATGTGTGTGTAACTAAAAGCACAGATAACATAAATACACCAACTTTTCTCTTGAGCTCTCCAGCGCATCACGTCTCGTCTTTTACTTTGATAGCTATCTATTGCTTTAAATTCTAATGAATTATTCACGGTTTTCTTCTAAATGTGCTATTGTGCGTGCCATCACCTCATTAACGGATCACACGTAGGAATGAGAAAGAAAATCCAATGTTTATGGCATGCGTACAATGGAGGTCGGCTAACAACTGGCGGTAACTTTGTGACCTCGATCACACACTGACCGCGCTCGTTAAATGAAACAAATAATAATTGTCTAAGACACAAGGTTGGTAAGGAGGTTTTTAAAACGAGTTGACGTTTTATAATCCTCACGGGTTTTAACCTTTTCAATACAGTTGCTCGGAAATGTGTGTTTTAGTTGAGAGTACAGTGTGTGGTAAGTTGATTTTACCGCACGCCGTGCGCTTTTGTTTACGGTTTCCTACGGCGTGCGGAAAGTTAATAATACAGTTGCTCGGAAATGTGTGTTTTAGTTAAGTGTACAGTGTGTGGTAAGTTGATTTTACCGCACGCCGTGCGTTTTTGTTTACGGTTTCCTACGGCGTGCGGAAAGTTAATAATACAGTTGCTCGGAAATGTGTGTTTTAGTTGAGAGTACAGTGTGTGGTAAGTTGATTTTACCGCACGCCGTGCGCTTTTGTTTACGGTTTCCTACGGCGTGCGGAAAGTTAATAATACAGTTGCTCGGAAATGTGTGTTTTAGTTGAGAGTACAGTGTGTGGTAAGTTGATTTTACCGCACGCCGTACGCTTTTGTTTACGGTTTCCTACGGCGTGCGGAAAGTTAATTTTACCGCACGCCACCAACGTGCGTTTTTTTAAGGATTTTTTTATTTTAGAAGGTACCTATAATGTTTTCTTGTAAATATATTGCAAAAAGTAGTACGGCACCTGTTGTTAAGGTGTTATTAAAACTTAAAACCTTACCAACCTTGTACCATAAACTACTATGACAACCATGTATCTTAGATTTTGTAACTAGTGGAGAATGAAATTGGTTGTACAATTTTTTTTTATTAAGAGACGTCACCTGTAACGCGTAGTTGTATGTTTAAAACACATTGTATGACTGTTTTTGTCCCAAATAAAATAAAACAAACGTGTACCATACTACGTTTTTCGATACATTTATGAGAAAACATTATATATTTACCTATTGAAGTTGTAATAGAAAAAAACCGTAAACAAAAAACACGGCGTGCGGTAAAAGCAACTTTCCGCACGCTGTGTCAACGAAAGCACACATTTTAAAGCAACTGTATTAAAAAGGTTTTTTTGTTGGTTCGTACAATTTGTACATTTGCCAAAAACAAAAGGTTTACTTAACATAGCAATCTTTTGACTTTTTTCTCGAATTCGAAGACGTGTTTTTCAGTAATTTGAAATAAAAAACCACAAGATCTTTTTTCCTAACTACCATCTCAAATAAATTCTTATGTCTAACGCATTTTCGTGTTTACCAACAATTATTTTATATCATGTTTACGTCATAAATCGTTAATTCTCGGCTAAAGGAGACAGGTCACGCACGATACACTATCCGCATATTTGGTTTCTTACTTCATCATATAATTTTAACACATTTTTTACATTTATCCCAATATGCAATCGTTTTTTTTTATAATCTAATGTTTTTTTTACAATTATAAAATTAGGTATTGCAAATCATTATACAATTAAATCATTACTATTATTTGATAGTAATTTCTGTTACTGTTTAATGGAGACAATTCATGATTTTGCAATAAAATCATTTTCGAAACACGAATGACCGATTCGTAAGAAGTAAATAGTTCTACATTGTAACGCTAGGGGCGCTGTAGAGCAAAAAATATTAAAATAAATCTAAGTAAAAACATGAAAGTACTAACTTAAAAGTGACTTTTACACAAACCTCATCTGCATCGATCAGATATTGCTCATGCTATCTTCGCGTTTCCGCACGGACGCCGGTAGTTTAAAATTGACCGTTACCCATTACCGGTTATGACAGAAGGAAACTGAACAGAAAGCACAGAGAAACCGATATGATTAATGAACTGCCTGAGAGTAGTCGAGGACAGTGATTTATATTTAAGTTATTAGCGGAAAAGTGGAGGCTAATTTGGTTGTTTTCCTGAGTGTCAGTAAATAGAATCTTGGAATAGCAAGTTGAATAATTTAGTTCATTTCAGCATTTCCTGACATTTTTCATGATATCCTAAAAGAAACCAACGTAGTAATAAATCGCGTAGTGATTCGCAAAATGTTTAACTATTTCTGATAATATTCCAAAAAAGGAGAAAGTTCTCAAATCGACGGTATTTTTTGTTTAATTTTTTTAAATTATCATCACAACCATCTAATTAGGCTTAAGAATCAAGAATTCTTATTTCATACTTCACTGACTAATTTAAAAAAAGATATCTTTATACAGTTTTGTATTTTTATATTTGATGATTGATTACTTTAAAAAATAGTTTTATGAATGCAGTGAATTATCAAAACAAACTCCAAACTCCACTTTGTGATAACGATGCTCTACCATTAGAAACTCTACATTCTTTATTCCAACTTCTATTACTTAACTCTGCATTTCTAATCTGCATTGTTTTCAAACGTTATGATTTAAATCCTCATAACTGTCAACTGTCACTTTGTCAGCATTAAGTATCAAGTTGGGCTGATCCTACATTAAGAAAGCTACATTACACGTAATAAAACACGACAAAGCAATCGGTTAGTTCGTCACAATTACAGCACTAATGTATTGTTACACACAATTACTAAATTGTGCAATTTGATCTGTTGAAATTTGACAAATGACATAGATAATGCTAAAGAAGACGTTTGGATTATCTGCCTTACATAATGTGCATGTGAACATGCTTAATTTTTGGTCAGCCTGTCGATTCTGTAACCAAACTCGCATCTCACTTCGAAGCTCACTTTACATCGCGTGAATTTGTTATTAGGAATTAGCTGAATATAAGCTATTTTACCGATTGCAAAAGGTTTTAGGTAGCTACCGTAGTTATCTGAAATCTTTTTTGATAATTTTATTTCGCATGTTATGGTCATAATATATTGAATATTATTGACGGACTTAATTTTAAACAAAAAATGTAGCATAATTGCTACCAAAATCTTGTCAGGTACCTACTAATAATTCGACTACGTCGGTTCCAATAAGTGTTACCAGTATAAAGATTTTTATCCTTATGTCAATGACGTCACGCCTTCTAACACAAGGTATCCACATTGCGTGTGGTTGCATTCGTATGCAATTTCCCTATTCTATCTCCACGCATATCGGCTGAAGTGGCAGGTTTGCGCAAGCGCAGCGGTCGCGTGCTCTCTACCGTGAACGTTTTGCGCAAAGTTTATAGCGATGGGGTAACTGAGTTTACAAGTTTGACATGCGCTGGATTGTCTAGCTCAAGAACGATTAATTCAGATAATGTCTTACTAGAAAACATAACATTTGATAGTACGTACCTACATGTAGAGAATATAACTTTTATAAAATAATTATATTATTTGTCAGTCAATAAAAATGATGTATGTGTGTGGCAAGACACTTAAAAAACAAATAAATTCTAAGAGAATAATATTAGGAGATTAATAAATACATTCTTTCTATCCGTTTAAAGTCCCAATATTCAATGCAAAAGTACACACGACAGCACGTCAGGTTATACAGTTAAACTGCGAAAACAGCTTTTATTACGTAGGGCATAAATGCGATCTCAAGGTCAACATGTGTAGTCTGAGGTACCGTCGTGTGTACAATGAAATAAGTGCTGATATAACTACTACCGGGTGCACATGAGGTGATTTTAGTTGATCAACTGCTATACGATTTGAACCGTCCTGAACGTTCAAATCATACATATCATACATTTTTTGTTGACCGATAATAATTGATCAACTAAAATCACCTCGTGTGAGCCCGGTTTAAGAAAAAAACTTGCACTGCCAACTTCAAAGTAAGTGCAATACGTAATGAGGAGTTGTTGGTTATTTTTACCTAAAAAATATGTAAGTAATGAAGGCATAGACATTTTCTAAAGAGATCTACAAAGAGATATCCAGTCCATTGAGCATTATAATGCCACAATTACGTAACTGAAGGAAAAAAGCCAGTGCACATGCCATTCCTACCGTTTTAGCATGTTTCTTTTACACGTTACTAAGCAACAATCGATTAATTTCTTACAAACATTATGTAGTATGTATGTAGCCCCCATGCTAACGTATTTTAACGGCGCAAAACACAAACTCTTGCACTATAATAGCCATTTGAAGACATCGCCTGGGTCGTTCCCGGTAGCCAATATAGGATGTAACTGGTGGACTTTTTGTGTAATTATGTAACATTTAATCAGACTAGCGGTTTGCATCGATGGGTTAAGTTAAAGGATCATTCTCACAGCTTACTCACGACAACGGCCATTTAAAATTAAAGTTTTGACTTGCCAGTGACGGTATTGTAAACTTGACTGATCGTTGACGTGACTGAGCTGTGTGAATAATCCTTAAGGCTCCTATATAACTCAAGTGGCGCCCTTATTTCAATTAAATATATTTCAACCTATCAAGTCTATGTACATTTATTACCCATAAAAAATTTGCTAAAACACAAAATTTATAATTACTTACACTAAATGTATGTATTATCAGTGTCTTAATTTTTCAACTAGGTTTTCTACAATAATAGCAAGTTAATTTTCTTTTCTGTAATGATTTAGAGAACGCTTAATCAATTTGACAAAGAAAGGCGTAATACTTTTTTGTCAATACACTTTTGTTCTAATATTAAACAAAAATCATAAACAATTACTCTTTGCGCAAGTATGATGGACGATGAATATCCTATGTTTTTAAGAGCACGTAGTCTGCACACTAGCGCCGCCATTGGAAAAAAGTCATAGTCTATTGTTAAAAGTGGCCAGTTATCGCAAAAAATCTCCATTAAACTAAACGACAGGATAGAAAATAGTGTTTAAGCGATAAAAAGAACCACAAAGCTTCTACGGAGTGCACTACAGAGAGATAATTCACAATTTCGTCTTTATTTAAGCACTATGATTTTTTTTTTCAATGGCGGCACTAGTGTGCAGAATAAGCCCTCTTTACGAGAAAGACATCAAAAGTGGTTGAAATTCATTTTGTACTCAGAAAACTTGTCTCCATCCAATATCCCTTCGGGCGAGCGGGAATAAACCGCCAGCGCGCGTGTCCGCGTGCCTACCTGACCTTTTACTTTTTGCCCGCAGCCGGGATTTAATTAAAATTCCTAAGCTCAACGGAACGTCGATGGGTTTCTATCGCAAGAAAATTTAAATAAAACAATTTGTAAACGTATTAACGTGTGGATAGGGCCTTAACAAGGAAAGCCAGTAACTAAGCATAGTCACGCCACGGGGCTTAACAACCGACCAAGAATTGTTAACTGTTTCTGATGTAATCTAAGCCGGCTATATCCGTGAACTGTTTTGTAGGTTAATAATACTGTCAAATACAAATCACATTAAGTATAGCGAAAACTGATTAATTATTGACCATCAGCCATTTTTAATGTCCCCACTGCTGGGGCACAGACCTCTCAATGGGTGGATAAAAAGGGCAGGCCATAACCTACCACGCAGGCCCAATGCGGATTGGTGGGTGTTAACGACAGCAAATGCATCCGGGAGCAACTGCTTAACGTGCCATCCGAAAAACGGAGGAGTTCGAGATAATAAATTTTTGGTCACCCATCCTGTGACCGACCCTTGCGAAAGTTGCTTAATTGTTTGTTAAACCACTGCGCCATCGATCTCCTCAATTAATTATTAATTTTGATTAATTATTATCTTGGTACAATACTTGGTTGATTAGCATAATGGTTTATGGTATTGCAAATTGATACCAGTAAGTACCAAAGTAGGTAGATGTATTTAATTGTTTATTTTGTAGTATTATGTTGTTCGTATTAATTAATTAATTAATGTAAGACTGAAAAATTAAGACATTAATTAATTAATGTTATACGTTTTCAGAGTAGTACAATAAATAAATAAATATTTGACAACATCACATACATTGCTCCGATTCCAAAGTAAGTAGCTAAAGCACTTGTGTTATGGAAATCAGAGACAACGGTGGTATCACAAACACTCAGACCTGAGCCAATATAGAAAAGTTAGTTTTTTCTAAATTGACCCAACCGCGGGGATCGAACCCTGGACCTCTGAGATGGCGACACCTTGAAATCCGGTGTACAAAGCCACTCGATCACGGAGGTCGTTAATACCTTTTATATGATTGGTAAATTGAAAATAATCATTAAACTATTAAATTTTTAGATTTTTCGCATTCTATTTTTATATTAAGATAAATAATTTTAGAAAAAATACTAGAAAAAAATCGACTCACCCGTAGCCCCGTCCCGTCCCGTCTGAGGTGCTACGGGTGAGTCGATTTTTTCTAGTATTTTTTTCTAATATTATTTATCTTAAATCATTAAACAATTATCATTTCAAAATTATAAAGTTTACTGTCACTTTTAAATTAAACAACAAGTTTATTTGCATTGTTAGCACCAGTTAAGCATCAATTTCTTCGTGAATGACACCAAATAATCTCTACATAAAAAAACCCTAAAGCCGGATATTGTAGATAGTGACCATTAAACTGAACAACTTTTACTATGGGACCAACTCTGAAATCGCGAAAAAAATCAGCTGTTTTATACGTTTTGATATTTTCGTTATTAATTTCTGTATGACATAGCTGTTTTTTTTTTCGCGATTTCTTATTTGGTCCCATAGTAAAAGTTGTTTAGTTTGATGGTCCTTATCTACATTGGCTTTAAGGGTTATTTTGTAACACGTTGTATAAATAAAAATGAATCGCCGAAATGTATGTAATGTAAGCGCATAACTTCAGAGCAACTGCACTAAATTGGATTGTGTTTTTTATTATCAGGACTATTCAGGACTATGTTTGTATAAAATATTTTTTTCTAAAAAGTGTACCGTATGATGATTTCTCTTTTCCTTCATTTTAAATCACAATATAACTAATAGATGGCGCCACCCATGCCGGCATCGCATTAAAAAAAACACAGAAACAAATGACGCAATAATACAAACCTAAACATAGTTTTGTAATAGGAAACTATTGAATAACCAAAGGTAAACCGCGGATCACATTATGACATTGCGCAAATTAAATTAAATGCGTCTCCATTTTGAGTCGTGTCGCATCCCGCTGTGTAAACTTTGAACGAATAATTTACTATTATATTGCACTTTGGTATTTCATGACGAATGTGGTAGAATACTAAATAATATACTAGAAAAAATACGACTCGCACCAGATCATGTTCTCGGACGGGAATCGAACCCGCGATTGCTTGTACATTGGTGAGATGGCGCTGGCTTGCAGCGTAAGAGTTGATATACTAGAAGAAATTCGACGTTCCCACTAGTGACTCGGTAGCTCAGCGGTCAGAGCATTGGACCGGATATCCAAAGGTCGCGGGTTCGATTCCCGTCCGAGAACATGATCTGGTGCGAGTCGTATTTTTTCTAGTATATTATTAAAAATAGCATTGTGAATGCTAAAATCCCAAAATTTAAAAACGAATGTGGTAAGTTAAAGAAAGATAGCTTGAATCTATTCAAAGGAAAGTGTGAAATTGAAATTGAAAAATTCTTTATTCAAATAAGCTCACATAACAAGCATTTTTAAATCGTCAATTCTTTTATCCTACCACCCATTATGACGTCTTTTAGCTGACATGAAAAATGGGCGCAAAAAACTTATCAGCTTTATTAGAAGGAACGATATTTACAAATATGTATATCGTTTCCAGACATTACATTCAACGTATTCATACATGTTACCATTAACATAGATTCATAAATAAATAACATTATTTAATTAGCTCATTTCTACTGAATCAAATTACAGGTGTCAAGCTTAATTCAAAATTTAAGGCTCAGCCTAGGCTATTACAAAAAAATATATATATATATCTATTCATACAATTCAATAAACGTTAAGACAAGTAGGCAGAAGCAGACCCATTCCCACTGGCAGCATCCGTTCACGAGCATGACGCATGAACCAGCCATCGCTTCGCTCAACCATATTTGAGGGAACGTAACGACCCGCCTCACACGACACCACCATAGAAATGATTAAAGAGAGCATGACATACTTAGGCTACCCATGTTAAGGCATCGAATTGAAAACCAATATCCAAAAGCTTTTCATAGGCCTATAGAAAGTGAAAGATTGCAATAAAAAAATTCCAAAACAAGGTAGTAGTTATGAATTTTATCTTTTGGGTAAGAAGTGCCATACATATAGATAATATTAAACATTTATATATATATATATATGTATGCGACGTCCTTAATACAAGTAGTCAGAAGCAGACCCATTCCCACTGGCAGCACCCGTTCACGAGCATGACGCATGAACCAGCCATCGCTTCGCGTGTGAGGCTAGATGGCGCTGTGTGAATTTGTCTAAGCTTTATTTACAATTTTATTATTTATTAACAAAAATATGACGCCATACTGCATTTTTTCCTCCTATCGAATCTGTCATAATTTGCAACACTCATTATCAGCGTAATTAATGACGTAAATCTGATTATAATCAGGTCAATATCATCAATTAATCGCACTTTCATCGTTCGTGATCCGTCAATAAAGACATTGCTACATTTTTTATTTGATGATAACTTGACAGTCGCTGTACAAAATTTCACACGAGAAAGTTAGGTACATACCTACCTATTTATTTTTGCACAAATCTGGGTCAGCTGGTACTATTTAAATTGATTAAAATAACCATTCCGATTTTCCTTTCGTTTTTGCACTCGAATAAAGAACGTTTTTCTAAAGTAAACACGGAGAAGTTAAATATCTTGATTATTATAGGGTTTGAATTGACAGATTAACGGTAAAATCGTGATCTGAAGTGCGTGCGAGAGTAACGTGCTTTATGGCGTTGTAATAAAGATAAAATCAGAATGGCCGTTGATATACTTGTTACAGTGTTCGAGCCTCGAGCACTTTCTGTGCCCTTAGCACGAACATCTCTCGCGAAAAAAAAATGCGCGTAAAAGTATAGAATAACAGATAGAGTAATTGTCTATGAGAAATTTAATTTCGGTTTTCAGCGGCAGATGGCGCTGTAGCACCATCATCACTCGTAAAGGAAAATTTCATTTTGCTCTTTGGCGGTAGATTGCGCTGCACTTTCCCATACAAAATTATTGTATCGAATATTTTTACGCGTTATTTTTTTCGATAGCTGTTCTTATCTCGAAACCTTGAAAATTCTTCGACGTAAGTAGTGGGATAAAAATATTTTTGCCTATTATCGCAACTTCTCTTTACTTTTTGAAACTTAAAGATGCAAATAAAAACTTTTTAAATAAAATTAGAAATAAAAAGATTTGCGCCCAACGTGGGGCTCGAACCCACGACCCTGAGATTAAGAGTCTCATGCTCTACCGACTGAGCTAGCCGGGCTGTTATCAGTGTGACGAAATTTTAGATTAGTTGACTCCGCACCGTAGCACGCCACGTAAAGCACGATACAATAATAGATTTGTTTCGCTCGAGAATGCAATTTTTGAATAGACTAGGGCAAGGAGCACAATTTTTTATATTTTGTTTTTTTGACGTTTTCTTATTAATCGAATAATGTATCTTTTTAATCATGAACAAAAGCAAACTTATTTTTATTTGGATTAATGAAGATAAAAAATACTCTCTACGAACACCAAGTCTGACGAAAATATTAATATGTAATTAAATCTATGTATTCACTATCTCCTTGCCGACACGAAACGTATGTACTTTCAGTCGCAAGTTTACTTAACTCATCGACGCCCAAGCGGACGCATGCGTCCGGATAACAATGGAATATCTATTGTGTCTCATTTTCCGGGCGTTGAAGGGTTAATAATAAGTAGTATTGTCGCCCACGATATTATTAGTAAGTAGGTACGTACAAACTTTCAAGGAAAGTACATTTCAAGGAAAGTACACTATCTCCTTGCAAATAAGCAACTATTAAAAAAAAAACTTTCTGTCCAAGTTTGTCGAAAATTTTAATAAGCTACTATCTCCTTGCCTACATGGAATGTGAAGTTCCTTATGTCGAACCGGTCGATGCGAAAGTCCGACCGTCAAGGCTATGCTTTCTTTATCGGGCTGCCGGACCGAGGACATGTTATGAAGTTACGAAATTGGAAACCTGCATGTGCATCCACATGTCAGCGTGTTAATGAAACGCGGCAACATGGCTTGATTATCAAAAGTTCTTTCACCTCTCCAGCACGAAAAGGGCGCTTTTGGTGCAAAAAAACTCGCAGCAAAATCGACGTTTGCTGCGAGCGTGAGGAAAAGTGTTTTTCTTTTTAAACACCACCTTTTGGAATAATAAAGAAATAAAAACAAAACAGCTTCAAAATTAAATGCCTATTCGAATCATTAGTCATTTTAGGTAAGCATATCAATATTAATAAAACACATCTGTTGAAGTCGGTTGGTCGGGATGACAACTTCTTTTTTTTATTCTGAAGCCTCGGGTGAAGTAGATATGTAAGCATGCATGTATGTATGTATGTACCACAAAAAGTTGACAGTAAAAAAGCTTTAAAAAAAAGAAAAACCTTCAAAAAATTTAAAAACAAAAACAGCTTCAAAATTAAAAACTTCTAAAATCACGAAATAATATTCAAATCAATTTTTTCCAGCATAGGTTTGACTGAACTATTTTTGTGAAGCGTTACCAATAATGAGAGTTGTCTAACTCCGATAGAGTCAACAGAACAAGTTTCTAATGCTGAATTTAGTTTTTTACCAAGAAAATCACGTGAAAATAATTATTCTTACCTATAACACTTTTCTCGCTGATGATCTAATCAGTGAAAAGTTGTACCTATGTTTAACACGAGACTAAATGTTTGTTAGGTCTCGCGTGCCTTTAAATCACTCACTGTGCTCAGTAGTCTATATTAGAATCATTCGCTAGTTCGTGATTTAAAGTCGGCATTCACAGCACAAAATCACTTTGGTCTCATAAAACTTTTTTTAATTGAACATCTGCATGCTCATCCTTCGTGAAATGAACTAACTGAAATTGGAATTAAAATCATGATACGTTCATTTACAAAATTGATGTGAAATCGGTCTATATAAATGGCATCTCACAAGAAAACTCAAACAGAAATATTGTCATCAAAATCGGTCTATTAAAATGTTGAAATTATGCGCAAACATCGATTTAAAATACTATATAGGTACAATCGAATTGTGAAACTCTTCATTTTTGAAGGCTAATTAAACTGTTGCAAAACTTTGTATCGGCTTCCTTTTCAGTCGCCAGAATCAAATCTTTAAAACTCAGTCATCATTATCAAGCTTATTTTACCTGCCATCTTTACCAAATACGACCATAACTCGCCACAAAACCGTCGATTGGTAACATCGGATTACAATAACTTTGAAAACTCACAGCGAAATGCTCAATTTAAGATACTTATCGTAAGAGGCAAGCATAACACTTCGATAATACACGCATTGCGAAACGATTTTTCGATTCCGAATATTATCGCTCGATTCAATTGCATAATTCGATTGCAGATGAAATCCAGTTACATATAAAGCGATGCATTTTATTGCAACATTCCTGGTTTCCTCCTGATTACACCATAGCTGGTTTTTAGGGTTCCGTACCCAAAGGGTAAAACGGGAACCCTATTACTAAGACTCAGATGTCCGTCTGTCCTTCTGTCACCAGGCTGTATCTCATGAACCGTGATAGTTAGACAGTTGAAATTTTCACAGATGATGTATTTCTGTTGCCGCTATAACAACAAATACTAAAAAACATAATAAAAAAAATATTTAAGGGAGCTCCCATACAACAAACGTGATTTTTTTTGCTCGTTTTTGATCGATATTGATAATGGCAACAGGTAGACGCTTGAAATAATTTAAAAATAAACAATTAAATTAAAATAAGAAAAGGGGGGCTCCCATACAGCAGACATGATTTTTTGCCGTTTTTATAGAATGTACGGAACCCTTCGTGCGCGAGTACTCGCACTTGACCGGTTTCATTCTCAGATAAGGAAGCAATATAATATCAAATCTCATAAAGCTACGAAAGTTTGTAAGAAAAAATATGTAAAGTAGTATTAAACTATCTACTCTGTCTAAGATTCGTACTAGCCAGAGGTATTCACTAAAACATAACGTCGCGTTTTTAGATTTTTCATTTCCATACAGTCATACACAGTCATACACAATGTAATACATCGTTCCATTGCATTTTTTGCCACGGGATTTTAAGCATAGGTGAGAAATCAATTTGACGCGAGCGAGGGACCGCTCGATAAGATGACCATGACCACATGACATGACTCATGCTCAAACACAGACATGTGCTAGTTAGGGTTGCCAACTTTTTTTAGAATATAAAATAGTATATTAAGCAATTAGTGAATAAAAGACGGATTTAAAGCGGCCCATAGATGAATCACGAGCAAGTGAAGGATTATTCAAGTTTTAGAATCCTGAGCGACGCGAGTGATTCATGCATGGCCCTCGATATAGTTTTTTGCACAAGGAGGATGTATAGTACTCAATACTATACAGGAGGTCGAATTGTGTTCTAAATTCAAATACCAAAATAGTGATTAAAAGTGCCTTTTGTTCACTGTTTTCAGTGAATAAAATACTTAAGCTTTTTAGAGGGGGAATGGTATAAATAAACTATATTAAGGTCGGAAAAGAAAAATAAACAGTATTTTAGATAAATGAACAGTTTTTTATGTTTGATTACATATTTCTTAGTGCTTCTCACAAAACTTTTCACTTTTATATCATTTTTGAAAGCCTCATTTCAATTTAAATCAAACGAGAAAAGAGGTGCGCTGCCCGCGCGCTTAAAATGTAGTGTTGGGCGTATACTTTTTAAACAGATCTTCGGGTACCAGTGACCAGTGATGCTTGCTGAAAACAGTATTTTAAATATTTTTTTTTTGTTCAACAGTAAAAAGTATAATATAGTGAAAAACAGTGAAGTTGGCAACCCTAGTGCAAGTGTCCTAAGTGAGGGCATCAATATTTGGTTATTTCTCTCCGCGTTGTAGAAAGGAAAAATCGTCATAAAAAGACATCAACGAGCGCTAGTTACTAATAAAAAAATAACATAAAGCTCATCTTTATTCAACATTTGATTTTAATGCCTTGTCTGAGATTCTGTAGCTATTATACAATAACATTAAGGTAAAACGGGGTCCCCTGCCACAAGTATTACTGTTACTGAGCACTAGCTAAGTCTAATGGCCGAATACTCAAACGATACTCAACTTTGAGGGGCGCTCAAACATCATGCTGTCTTTGTCGTATCTTTGACATTTAATGCGCCAGGACGATGTTTGCGAGCCTCTCAAAGTTGAGTGACGTTTAAGTATTCGGCCATAAGATGATCATTATTATTTGCTAAGATAATAATATTCATTATGTATACTAACCTATAGTTACTGAATAAAAAATTAGTACTTATTTGTATTTGTATCTAACATTTTGAGATTTTTACTTTCACAATGCTATTTTTATACAATACTAAATAATTGCTAGAAAAAAGTCTAAATTCTACGCTATTATACGCCATTATAGTCCGCTTCCAGAGGCTCGAGGGGCTCAATAGCGATTGCGTTAATTTTGAATCGAACTTATTGTCATTATCATTAAAGATGGATCAAATTATCATTATTCAAATAAATATTTAAAATATAAATTTTAATCAAGAGTTTCTTGCTTCTTGTTTGCGAGATGTGATCTATTCCTTTCTAATACCAAAAACTTTGGTATTACCAAATGGTATTTGTTTATTACCGCTATAAAATTTATATTCCCAACGAATACCAAATTTTAATTTTTTTAATATATTTTTTAGTAAATTTTTAACAAATACCATTGGTATTAGTTTTTGGTATTCGAAAGGAATAGATCCGAGATGTGAGTTGGGTATAAATATTATTTAAGAACCAAAAGAAAGTTAATAGAAAACGAAACAAATCGTAATATTAAACAAATGAAACGTATATGTTACAAAACTGGTGCACCCACGCGTTATCTTGACCTCCGCAAAAACGAAAGCTTTAAAGATTTATAATAATAGTTGCGATCGCAGTTCATAGGACACCGAAAAAAATGGTAGAATAAAATCTTGAAAAAATTTTTTTTGTGTAGGTAAGTACTTACCTCCCCTACAAAGTGGGGATTATTTTTCTTTCTCATCAATCTCGTAGTGTGGGATGTTTTTGGATAGGTCTTTTAATAATATTATAGGTTTATGGAAACCACTCTTTGATGCTAATTGTATACTGCGCGTGGCCCGACATGCACTTGGCCAGTTTTTTTATAATAATTTAAAAAGCTATATACAACATGTTACAAAAATACTTCTAATGCCGAATATGGTATATAGGGACCATCAAACAGAACAACTTTTACTATGGGACCAACACTCAAATCGCGAAAAAGAAATCAGTTGTTTCACACATTTTGATATTTTCGATTTTAATTTTTGTATGAAACAACAACAAAGATAATTTAAAAAAATCGTTAAACGCGAAAAATCATAAACAAGCATGCCGTGACCGTTTGCGATTTGCACGATGCGTTTCGTTTCGTCACAAAACTTTGGGAAAACTTATGAATGGCGAAAGCGGCCCCGTTTACGTGGGAACCCACCCAAACGTTTATTATAATCATTATTATAGCGTAATTGCGTCATATAATCATCATTTTGTCGGTGAAATAATCGACATTTTGCATGATTCGAGCATCCTGGAAGTAGATACCTAAGTATTACTTTTGCATTTTCACTTTCATATCATCATCGTATAGATCTAAATATTTTTTCATAACTACAAGATATTTCTATTGTGTTATTATGAGAGTTAAGTATTAATTACGTTATTAATTTTCTAATTAATTTCATATTAGCCTCCCTACGCAAATGGCCAACTATTCATTCGCTAACTTAAAAATGAAAAGTATGTTTCTAAAATTATATGTCGTATAGCCGAATACTCAAACGTCACTCAACTTAGAGAGGCTCTTAAACATAAAATACATAAAACGCATAAAATGTCAAAGATACGACAAAGACAGCATGATGTTTGAGCGGCCCTCAAAGTTGAGTATCGTTTGAATATTCTGCCATTAGGCTTATAAATTCCATATAATACAACATTATCTGTGATTTACATAAGCTTGCGACATGTGACTTGATCGTCTAATTGCTTATTATTATTAATATTTAAGTTACCGAACGAATAGAGTTCTGACCAATTGAGTATTTGTTTTCTATTATCACACTTCACAAGAGTAAAGTATTCTAAACTTTAAACTGTTCCCGTAGCACGAACAGCTGTCTAAAAGAATGGGAAATTTGTATAGCGCCATCTACCGCCGATAAGCGAAATGAAATTTTCCATAGATAATAAATTTCTCTATCGAGTACTTCTACGCGCGTTTTTTTTCTCGATAGATGTTCGTGGTATAGGGTACTGCGCATCTGAAAAGTCACCAGTTCTACTCTAGTATTTATTAAGCACAACTTTACTTGCAACGTAATTATATTTCAAGCTAGACACACTTGCAAAACACAAGATGAACATTAATCTTCGTTGTTTTCTGTCGTAGTTAATGATTTTTCCGTCCATTTATGGTCATGATTTATGGTGTCTAAGCTATAATTAATTCAAATTAGATCATTTCACACGCTATACTATACTCTTCTTTTGATTATCCATATGTTTCATAATTAGAGAGATTTACTAAGTAGTAATAATCAATGCTAGATCGGAATAAAAACTATGCTGAACACCTTCTGTTTGGGTATACGATTGCTATAAAAACAATAACATTGTTAGTTCAAGCTTAACCCTTTAAGGCCCGGAAATACGTATACTGCAAACACTTTCAATACAACAATTAAAGTTGTTTAATCCATCAATGCTCGAGCGGCCGCATGAGGCCGGATAACAATGGAATATCTATTGTGTTTCATTTTTCGTATCCTTGGCACGAACATTTATCGAGAAAAAACGCGCGTAAAAGTACTCGATTGAGTAATTATCTATAGAAAATTTCATTTCGCTCTTCGGCGGTAGATGGCGCTGTACAAATTTCCCATACAAAATTACTCAATCGAATGTTTTTACGCGCGTTATTTTTTTCGATAGCTGTTCGTGCTATGGGTACCGGGCTTTGAAGGGTTAAATAACAAAGTGAAGGTTGTTTACAAAAATCTTGGTAGTGGTCAAATTTCAGTCATCATGACAAAAAAATTCATACAAATTGGCTAATACGATAAACATTTCGGCCTTACCACAAAAAAATAAAACACTGTTTAATTTAGACGCTGTTTAAATGTGATGCTGTCTCTTTTAAACAATATTCTCAAAAAAAAGACAGCATCACATTTAAACAGTGTATAAGTTAATCACTAGTTGGACAGTGTTTTCAAATCTTTTGTGGTAAGGCCGTTAATTTATTCATTTAGATATTTACTCAATAAATATAATTATCTCACGTTGTTACCTTAGTTTAGTGCTCATATTATATTTATACAAAAATGTAGTAGTCATTTTATTTTTATTTTTTTAATATAAATATTTGACAACATCACATACATTGCTCCGATTCCAAAGTAAGTAGCTAAAGCACTTGTGTTATGGAAATCAGAGACAACGGTGGTATCACAAACACCCAGACCTGAGCCAATATAGAAAAGTTCGTTTTCTAAATTGACCCAACCGGGGATCGAACCCGGGACCTCAGAAATGGCGACACCTTGAAAACCGGTGTACAAAGCCACTCGACCACGGAGGTCGTCATTACATTACGTGATTAAATAAAAATGAAAATCATAATATTTGTATGGAAATGCAACTTCAATTTTACTTAATCAAAATAGAATTCACAGAACTTTAACAAATCAATGATTTTAAAGCTCGTTGATGTCTTTTTGCAGATAAAAATTAATATGAGAAATTATTAAGTTGTAGTTAGTTATAATTGCAAGTAATTAAAATACAACATTTCTGCGGTTGTTGTAATGCAATAATTAGTTGATAAAGTTAGTAATTATCGCAATAGTAATAAAAAATAACAGAGTATGCTATTAGTTATTTTACAATCATCATTTTTGCAAATTATCTGGTAATTATGATATGAAATGAGTATATGTATTTATTTAATGTTATACTCGATATAAACTGTATGGAATCGACTTAATGATTTTCGTGTTTAGCAAATAATCCTTTTGTAAATACTATGACGATACTATGGAACTAGTTTGTTAATTTGAAAGATTTTTACTAGAAAGACTGAATTTTGACGACTTCCGTGGTCGAGTGGCTTTGTACACCGGTTTTCAAGGTGTCGCCATCTCTGAGGTATGGTTCGAACCCCGGTTGGGTCAATTTTGAAAACTAACTTTTCGATACTGGCTCAGGTCTGGGTGCTTGTGATACCACCGTTGTCTCTGGTTTTCCATAACACAAGTGCTTTAGCTACTTTGGAATCGGAGCAATGTATGTAATGATGTCAAATATGTGAGTTTATACAACGTGTTACAAAAATACCCCTAATGCCGAATATGGTATATAGGGACCATCAAACTGAACAACTTTTACTATGGGACCAACTTTGACGTACTTACAAAAATTAATTACGAAAATATCAAAATGTATGAAACAGCTGATTTTTCTTTCGCGATTTCAGAGTTGGTGCCATAGTAAAAGTTGTTCAGTTTGATGGTCTCCATCTACCATATTCGGCATTAGGGGTATTTTTGTAACATGTTTATTTAATTATCACTCTTGAAAGCTTGAAAGTAAAAAAGACAGCACCTGTCATTTAATGACAAATGATCCAAGAATAGTTTTTAGCTTAAACCAGAAGCCGTATCAATCTATGATTTACCGACCATAACGAAAACGAAAGTACACGTTTATTTTTTTTTATGTTCGAGAAGTCATGCTTCGTCGGCTGTTGTAAGTCGACTAATCTTGGAGTTATGCGGGCTTCGTAGTGACTAGTATAGTATTATATTATCTGTGGTAGTGATAACAAGAAAAATGTACTATAGAAAAGTTGTGAAAGAGATGAGAAGACACACCCAGACATGGCTTAAAGGACTTTGCATCCAATCCAAAAATATTCAAAAAAAAAAATAGAACTTCGATGTTTTTTTAATATCACACTAGCATGTGTGTTATATGATGGTACAGTCAGCAGCACGTCAGACTATACATATTGACCTTGAGACCCTTTATGCCGTACGTAATAAAAGCTGTTTTCGTAGTTCAATTGTTTAGCCTACCGTGCTGTCGTGTGTACGTTAAAGTCATCAACTTGTGAAGATGACGTGATGCGGACGTAATTAGATGGCGTTGAATTTGAATTAGTTATTTTTTCGAGTAATTTTTGACTCTCAAGTTTCCTGAAAGTAAAGATGTGTTTTTTTTATGAAGTTTAAAAGCCTTGGTCACAGATAACTTCCGGTTTCGTTTAAAGAAAGAAACAGAATTTCTTTGAAATAACTGAAAAATCAGTTAAGTGATTGAAACTTATTATAAGACATACATTTAATTAAAAATGAAAACTGCTACGCACAACAGCACGGTAAGTTAAACAGTTGAATTACGAAAACAGCTTTTATTACGTACGGCATAAAGACGGTCTCAAGGTAAACATGTATAGTTTGCCGTGCCGCTGACTGTACAATCGCTAGTTTTCTTGCGAACCATATTAACAGTCGGATGCTATCACGAGTCAATGACATTGACTTCCTATGTTATTTTAGTTCGCTGGTTATTAGCATACATTATCTAGTCAGATAATGACCGGGATGCTAATTAATTGTCACTTAATAGTTCACTGTGCGTGCGTAGCCTACTTGGTAGAAAATTAAATTGTTCAACCTAATGTTTAGGGCTATTTCCAACGAGTCATATTATCGAATTTATATCGAGCATATGTAATTTATCTGTATAAAAATATGTACAGTACAGTGCCTACCTCCGTAACCAATATTGTTCCATTTCCATCGTATCACAGAATTTGTTTTATTGAAGTTATTAACTTGTGATTCCTTTTACCTATCCGATCGCGTGACAGGAAAATAAATCGATGTCTCTAAATAGTAAACTTTTTCAGAATGATAGGACGGAACCTTCGGTGCGCGAGTCAGACTCGCTCTTGGCCGTTTTTTATTACATAAACATTGCTATTTTTAACCTACTTCAGAAAAAGAAGGAGGAGGTATCAATTCAGTTGTATGTTTTTAGGGTTCCGTACCTCAAAAGGTAAAAACGGAACCCTTATAGGATCACTTTGTTATCCGTCTGTCTGTTTTTATGTTTGTTACCGACACTTATGGACTCCGACATTTATGGACCGATTCATGTTTTTATTTAGCTTCACGTTTCGTATTTAATTACCAAGTAGAACACAGAACCTCGAATATAATTAAGTATTTCATAAGAGGAGATGGCAGAGATATCATATTTAACCGACTTAACTCATTTTTGTTGGTACTGTGAAGACCTTAGGTAGGTCTCTTATTAAATTAAAGAGGGTATAGGAATTTTATATTTTTATTTCATTAAGGTAGATTTCAATCCAAATAATAATAATTGATCTCGTATGACCTGGCACGATGCCAGTCCAAATCAGAATCTGTCAAAACCATAGAAATAGAATGCAAACGGTGATTGCTCATTTGCAAGGTGGGACGCTAGGGGCTCTTACTGTAAAAAATGTTGGCACACTGTCACTTGATCCCTTATTGTCTCTTTTTTTCATAGACCGTGTCCGTATAGCGATAACTTCTCTTTCCTACGCTCTATTGGTCTTCTTGAGCGCAGCGAAAAAATTTCTAAGTCTATGGTCAAAACATTACATCGCAAGCCTTCTTTATTAATTTGTTTACTTTGTCTCAATTATTTGAAATAATCATTACTTAATTCTAAAAAGGCTTACATACATACAGAGTAAACATTTAGTACCAGCTGATTACAGACTACAAATTAACTATCATTACAGTACCTATTAGCTGATTTTTTTCAGATAGTTAAGTATCAGTGGCGAAGGATTCATCCATACAAGCCGATTCTCATCGGCTTACCTATTAGAAATCCCACCCCACCGATCCACTATGCGGATCATAACATTTTTGTAGAACGGCTTACCTTCGCCATAATTTTACCCTTCGCCACTGGTAAGTATGTACCTAGTAACGCAGGATTCTACAAACTAAAACAGTTTAATAAACTTGAATACATTTTTATACAATTTTCGAGCGGGTAATTTCATAAAAATATGAGCAGCCTTTTGCTTTAGTCCTCCCGTGACCACGGCCACTGGAAAGGTGTCGCAACGTCGGGAATTCTAAAAAACCAATAAATACAAACTAAATAATTCTATAACAACACCTGAATTAATAATATACGCGCTGTAATCCGTAAAAAGTGTTTTATTTCTAATGAACTGTACGCGCGAAAGTCTTAGAAGTGTATATGTAAAACAGTTTACTTTGATCCTATGAAAAAAAGTTACACCTCTGTTATCTATAAAACAGTAACGGAACTGAGTTTCTGGTTGCTACTGCACTCTTATCGGGGTTGAACCACTTTGTTACCAGTATAGCTATGTTTTAACTTATCAGTGGCACGTGGTATGTTTTAATGTTACGTAGCATTGTAGATTAACCACCACGTGATAAGTTTTTAGCTATTTTTTGAGTTATAGAACTATAGAACTATAGAAGGAAATATTTCTCATTTTTAAATTTTGAGATTTAAGCATTCACAATGCTATTTTATACAAGGTGTTACAAAAGTACCCCTAATGCCGAATATGGTATATAGGGACCATCAAATTGATCAACTTTTACTATGGGGCCAACTCTGAAATCACGAAAAAAAAATCAGCTGTTTCATACATTTTGATATTTTCGATTTTAGTTTTTGTATGAAACAGCTGATTTTTTTTTCTCGATTTCAGAGTTGGTCCCATAGTAAAAGTTGTTCAGTTTGATGGTCCCTATCTACCATATTCGGCATTAGGGGTATTTTTGAAACACCTTGTATAATACCAAATAATATATACTAGAAAAAATACGACTCGCACCAGATCATGTTCTCGGACGGGAATCGAACCCGCGATCTTTGGATATCCGGTCCAATGCTCTGACCGCTGAGCTACCGAGTCAAATATTTCTCAACTTTTAAAATTCTTAGTTAGTAGTAGTAGTAGTTACTATTCTTAAATAGTTAGTGTGGTGGTCCTAGTCAAATGTTCCCTAGGGTCCACACGGACGAAGTCGCGGTATCTATTCTGTGGTCGCAGGATACTTATATCTATTCTGTGGTCACGGGATACTTATATCTATTCTGTGGTCGCGGGTAAATGCATGAAGGTGCCTATCTTTACTTGCATCTTTCTCACTACTCGCGCATCTGTAGACCTACAATCGAGTTCAAATAATATTGTTTTTAATTTGGTTTTGACAGACTGTGACTTTTATTACAAACAACATAAGGTTGACTCGACTGTACTTGTAGTGTATTTTCTATTGGCTCCGATCAAAGTTCAAATTAAAACATCAACATAAACAAACTACAAGCAGACTTTGAACTGTGAGCTATAAGCAAATCGAGAAATATAAATGCAAGTTAGCAATGTCATGCACTTTGCGGACATACGTTTTTTTGCCGCGTTTGAATAGGCACTGACCTATGTACGTGTGTTTGAGAACTATTTTTTTTATAGTAAATTACGTACTAAGTACCCTTTTAACTTAGTAGGGTCGGCATCATAACGATGTTGAATTAAAACAAGTCAGCACTTCTCACAAATAATGTAGGTTAGGTCCACTTCGAGTGGGCTTATGCATATTTGCCTTTTTGAAAATTTCTGTTCAAAATCTAACTATGTAGACCCCCTCCTTTTTACCGACTTCAAAAAAGGAGGGAGGTACTCAATTCGACCAGTATTTTGTTTTGATTTTTTAAATAGATATGTTTCGTATATTTTTGGTAAAAAGTATCTTTGAAGCCCGCCGCGCGCCGCTGAGAGCAATTCCGGTTTAGATAATATTTTTGAGATAAACTATTGATCTCGAGCCCGTTTTTTACACATTAAATATTAACTGTTATCATCATGTCGCAGTAATATGATCAGTACCCTTAGCACGAACAGCTATCGAAAAAAATAACGCGCGTAAAAACATTCGATAGAGTAATTTTGTATGGGAAATTTGTACAGCGCCATCTACCGCCGAAAAGCGAAATGAAATTTTCTATAGATTTTTACTCTATCGAGTACTTATACGCGCGTTTTTTTTTTCGATAGATGTTCGCGCTAGGGGTGCAGTATTCCTATTTAACTCCTGACTGCATAAGCGAATGGAGTTTTTAATGATGTTTTTATAACGTCTTTCACCTTTATTATGTTTTTTTTTCACTCTATTAACTTAGTCCCTAAACTGTAAAGATGATGTTTATATAAATTATTTTCTAAAACGTTTTAGGTTGACTCACTCTATTTGCGAATTATTTAGCAAATCATGAAAAGTTCAAAGTCCACAGTGTAACCGCGACCTACCGAGTGACGTAGAGGCTCGCCGATACTCGATAGCTTATTAGTAAAGACAAGTCATTCATCATGGCCAGTCTAGATATTTCATTATAATCATTAAATTGATTTTCTAGTGAAGTTTAAGTGCTAATCGCGTTAGACTAGGCTAATGTTGCTGACTACTGTGACGTTTAGTTCATCGCTTTTAAGTTCTTCAAAAGTGCAATCAAAACCCCTTATGCCGAAACTAAACGTAAAGTTTCTAAGTACTTATATAAGATTAATTTTCAAAAGCTTTTGACTATTTATTTATAAACTTTTCAGTATTTCTGTATATTGAACTCTCGTCAAAATTCCAAACAACTTACAACTAATATTTATCTCAATCTTAGCAGAAATTAGTGAAACTTAATTCATTGCTTAAATAGGCATCAATTTATTTCATTTAATTAATTATTTAAATAGTTATTGAAGTAACGTTTGGCAACGTATGTTATATTTTTAAAAACATTTGTATAAGAATGATTACTATTCTTCTAACTAACAACAAATCGTAAGCGTGAACCAACTAAATGGTTATTAATAAACATATTTTCTCTTTCTTTTCAGATGGACAGCAGCTCAGAAGCTATGGAGTTACGACGAGAGCTGGACGCTGTCAGAAACGCATTGCAGCAGCAGTCTGAATCCGTGCTGAAGCAACGGCACCAGCTGGTGGAGGCCAACCAAGCGCTCGCCACTCGCAACAAGCAAGCCGCCCAAGAAAGGAGACTTCGGCAAGACCAACTCGCCTTGGTACTAAGGTCTCTCGTCCTCCTAGAATCTCGCCTCACCAGAGAGCAGAGGCAAATCCGCGTTGCACTACAGCAAAAGGAGAAAATTATCAAAGCCCAACAAGAAGAGATAGCAAAACTCAAAGCGAGAAAATCATACTGCAGCAACTGTCAACAAATCCTCGGCTTCACCAGTGAACAAACAAACATTGAAACCGACCCCGAATTCCAGAGCTTAGAAAGCACCGACTCCAGGTTTCAAAACAACTTTGTGAGGAGCTGCAGTTATCGTGAGAGAAACAATCCGCCTGTTTTCCAGAAAAATACTAGACTAAGCAAAAGTTTCCAGCTACCGAAGAACGACAACGTTTATGGCAACACTAGCTCAAGTGAAGAGGGAAACACTGCAAGCGTCAGTTGCAAAGGCACCTTTATCAAAAATAAGCAAGCTTTCGTCAGACGAGATGTGTTCAGAAGGTCACGAAAGTATTCGGGTCGAAAAAATAATCAACAAAAGAATTATACTAACCCTGTGAATAATAGCAGCAGTGCTGAAGAATGCATCGGTATGAGTTATCAAGTGAATCACGATAATGATGTAACAGCAAACCAGATAGCGAATGATATAAAAAGAGCATCAGAGAAAATAGACCAACTTATTGGAGAAGCAGCTCAAAAAGAGCTAGGAAACTCCCCTAATGATTCAGATAAAACTTATTCAACAAAAATAGAACGAATACACGGGATAAAAAGGCAAGCTTCCGACGAAATCAAAGCTAACCGACAGATGTTTTTGAACAATGTCCTTGCTGAAGAATGGAGTGAGAAGCCATGGTACTGTAATGTAAGCGATCCTGAACAAGACGGAGATTCTTTAGACCAAAGAAGCATATTAAATAATAATAAGTCTAAATCCACCGAAAACCTTTTGAGTTTCAATAATACAATGAAGAAAGATGACGTTGTATGCGCTAAAAATGAAGTGTTATGTGACAACATGATGAAAAAGCACTTCAATTCTGGATTTGATGACAAAAACAATAATATTGAAATCGAATTAAACAAACAAAACGTTAGTGAAATTAACGAAAACTGGTATGCAAGCACGAGTGATGCAGATGATACTCCAACCAACGAAATATATAAGAACAATCCAGTTTTGGAGTGCGTTAACCAGATTCTTCTTCAGAATTCTTTGGACGACAGCAGTAATGATAACTCAAAATCGAGTGAAACACCTAGCCCAAAGACGTCTACTAAACGAGTTCAATTTTCTACACTCAATAGTATTTCTTATGATGATAAAGTCAGGCCTAGTGGCAATAATCATACCTTGCCACGGTCTGATAAAAGATCAAATAAAATTGTGAAGTTCAGTTTAGAAACTGCTTCTGAGCATAGTTATGAAGTGCCTAATACAGCTCAAGGCTTTCAGTATGAAATACAGAGCATTTACAGCAACGAATATGAACCGATCGTCACTAAGTCCGCAGAAACGAAGCCTGTGCCATTACCGCGTTCAGCGCCACCTAATGATAAAACAAACGTTCCAAAAATAAGAGGTTCAATTGTCAAAAACCTTGCAGCGAACATAGAGAACCGAGCAAATAATGTCGAGAAAAAAAATGAGAGTGATCATGGATCAATGAAGATATTTAACAAGCGAAAAGTGCCACGAACCCCTCCTGCGTTGCCACCGAAGCCAAAGAACCTTTCAGCTAAATGGAAAACTGAAAACACTGTAAAAACAGCGACAGAACCGTTAGACTCTGAAGCCGTTGCGGCCAATCAACGGGTTGCAGATGTTAAGATGAGAAAAGTGGGACAAGTAGCAACTATTAATAATGTGGAACCGGACTACTGCTCCATTTCAGAGATAAATGTTCCAGTAGTCAGTAATGGAAAAAGGGAGTTGCTACTTACACAGCCAACGGTTGAGATACACAACGAGCAATACCCGATACACGCTGTTGGTCATAGAAACAGTGTGGCAAAAGTTGTATCCCTACCTAGGATACAAAGCAAAATTAGTGACAAAGACATACCGAAACTTCCACATGTTACAGAAATAATAATACCTGATGAAGATGAGAAGCAAAACGAAGAACAAACTCGTTCCTTTCAAAAAACCACTGAAAACTATTTAAGCAACTTCAACATGCATCCTCTGCAACCGAAATTGGACCCCCGCGCTTCCATCCAGATGGGAAACACAGTGTCTTCCATACTTTCAGAAATCAACAAAGGAGGAAGAAGTGGCACTAAACAAATAAATTTAACTGAACTAGACAATCAGTTCAACCATGGGACTGAAAAGTCACAGGCTACCAACGTTAAAATAAATAAAGCTGAATATTTTGATGATATAGACAAGTTTGATTTGTCTCAAAATTTTGAAGAGTTTAAAATAGACGATGAACTCGGCAGCATCGTTGCAGAGGAGTATCGCATAAGCTCTGGAAGCAGCGACGGTTCCATGTCCGACGTGGTCACCGAACACCTTCTTACCATTGTACCTGAAGCAGATAATAAGCAAGACGCTGCTAATAATAATAACATAGAAATTGAAAAAAACGATAACTTTCTTGAAAATAACGAAAGCGCCTTAAACAGAACCTTGTCAAAGAACGGGAAGCTTTCAAATAAGCCTGACCTTTTGTCGAACATTGAGAACTTAGAGACTGAATCCGTGAGAAATTCTGATATTGAATCCAGTAATTCTTCGGGAAGTAACAGTGGCTCTTACAATACAGTTAAGTGTGAGCCAAGGATGATCATGAACAACAATATTGATGTAAATGTAAATAAGGCAAAGGGATCTTTTGATTTCTTCCTGGAGACATCGGGTCTCAGTTCCAAGTCAATATTTTCGCCTAACAAGAACTATCTTGGTATGAGGCCTCCAAGTGCCAACCACAAAAATGTGCTTAAGCCTAAAGATATTAAAATGCGAGTTAAGAATCCCCTTACAACGAACAAAATCAACGAAAAACCTATGACGACAGCTATTAAGTATTTTGAACCATATGTATAAACTTTCGAGCATAATACCTAATTAATGTAATGTAATGTCCTAATTATAATAAGAATGTTAATATTATTTATTGTAAAAATGAACTTGCCTGCATAATATTAGTTTTCCGTTTTCTATGTTATTGTACATATTCTAATCATATTTAGTTATTTTTCAATTATAAAATGTTTAACATTAAAAAGACTTTTAATAATCTCCTTGTTCTCGAACTTTGTGATTCAATAGTAGGTATCTGTGGATAAGATTTTTTTTATGAAATCAAATAAATGTATAATTAATCAACAGTTTATTTACAAAAGTAACAATATACACAATAAATCTAAGTAGTTGTACAATATAAGTACAAACACAATAAATCTAAGTAGTTGTACAATATAAGTACAAACATAATCGAATTAGTTAACAAAGATTAAAACATTTTAAAACAAACATTCTTTATTGAAGTTACATTATTATTTTCTGTTTCTTCCTGAGCAATGAAAAATTAGTAAACTTTATATTTTTAAAAATAGGTTTCTTCGTTTTATTTTGCACTTCCGTTAATTCTTTCTCAGCATCACTTCCGAATGAGTCCGCATCACTGACTTTGATTCTATGCATAGAAACGTTTGAGAAAGAGTCACAGTTTTTCACCTTTCTTCTGTTTATACTTCTTTCATCGATAGAATATGGAGTCGGCCGAGACGTGTAAGTTTTCTTTCTTGATTTGAGAAAGTTCTCGGAGGAAAAAGTATCAGTAGAATAGTCTACCACAGCGGGATCAAAGGGGACAAAAGGCGCTGTCGTATCGAGATCGACAGGAGCACCCCACTTGCGATCCAACGCCCGAAATGCAGCAGACAAATGAAGGTGGAGTTCCATTTTATGAATTAAATGCACTAGTGTGATGTTAATATCTCGAAAGAGGATAAAATAATAAGGTAACGATAGAATAAATGTCCTATTTATACGATTGATCATCCCCACTCATTTCAACAAATCGCCAACGTAATTAGGGAGCGCAGCGGGTTGAAAACATTACTGTGTATGTAAGTATCTATAATTAAATAATGTTGAACAAATATTTACAATACAAGACACATTTGTCATTAATTAATACATAGGCTGTTCCGAAAATTAAGTATTAGACACATAGTATTAAATATAATATTTTGTTTCTTGAAAAAAAATTGCCGATAAACAGTAAAAATATCTGTGGTTAAAATCACTGAACATTCAAGCGTGGTTATTTATGCATATTTTTTTAAGATAATTTGTCGCTCTTCTTTCCTTTGCATCCAATGGACGTCTAGCGGGAAACTTTTTCTCTCATAGATGCTAAAACTATCGATGTTTTAAGAACGTGTTGATGGTGAAATATTACTAGGTCCCCTCATACAGGCGTTATTAACTTTGTGCGAATTTTTTATTTGCTGAAATATTAACACCGCAAAAGAGGCCGTCGAAGAAAGGTAATTACTTTTTTTATTTATTTATTTATCAAAGATAAAACTTAGGTACTTAAGGGCATATTTCGACCTTCCGCAAGATGTTTTTTAAATCTATGGGCAGGAGGGATTATATATTTTAATAACTGTAAACAGATTTTTTCATAGGTATAGGTACTTAAGTATTTAATTATTTTCGGAACAGCCCACCCACGTTTTTGAGACTCTGACTGACCGGACATCTATGGTATTCTTAATCGAAGTAATATAACGATATTCCGTTTAAAATACCTACTTTATGTAATAGAAAAAAGCTCTGGTTTTATTTATCACAATACTGTTATGCATTTGATGTTTTCAATATAAGACTTTTTGGATCACAAAACTTTACTTCAATAAACAAACTGAATCTAAGTACATCCAGAATATCCAGATTTGAAACCAATTTGAGTGTAAAATTCAAAAAGAGTGGAAAGGTATAAGAATGTTAAGCCAAAAAGGACTTATAAGGATGTATACAAATTTCCTTCTCTCTTGATCAATAAAAAAACTCGATTCCTATTAAAACTCACTGTCAAGGCTATTTTAATAAAATATGATCCTAAATAAAAGACAAGTCATAGTTATGAATTCATAATTTTACTTTATTTTTTCTTCTTTTTCTTTTTGAGATCATCTTTCTTCAAATCTTTTTTCTGCACCTGCAAACAAAACCATAAATTTGTTATTATTATAATGTGGTTTTTAACCATTACTTTTGCTTCAAAGTTATATTGAATAGAACATTAATATGCATATAATTATATAGCATCTGAATTATGGGATTTATTTTATCATCATTTGAATTCTTTAAAATAATTATGAGCATCTGTTAAGATTAAATGGGATACATAAAGAAGGATTATAGAGCATGATTGGAATAGGCTCATGAACAAAACAGACCTTTCCATAACCACTCAAAAAGTTTCCGACATCATTTTGGGTCTTCTTTTTCTTCTTACTGCCTGCCTGTAATATACTTTTCGCATGCATTGCCTGTTTATCAGCATTCTCTTTCTGTTTTTCTTGTTTTCTTTTCTGCATTAACTCCTTATAATTTACATATTCACGTTTTGGTGGTTTTGCACCTGTAATATTAAAAAATATTTTACTGCATACATTTATTCATAGCATAACTTTAAAATTATGGTTCTTTTAACATAAACAGGGTATACCTAACACTATAGCATCCTAGGGATTGGGATGAGCATAGAAACAGAGGTTGATCCATAAGAATATGGGAATATAAGCTAAAAATGACTCTGGGGCCTTTCTGGACTAGAGTCGCAGCAGTTAGACAACAATAGAAGACATTGGAGTAGGCTTTTGCCAAAAGATATACCGAGTTAAGAAATGTGTTATTTATAAAAGAATGTAACGTGATGTGTTTAATCAATTTTATTGTAACTGAAACTTGTATTGTTCTTGAAACTCAAAACAAAGGTTTATTATATTATTTATACCTAAACTGAGAATGGCTATTTTGTATTTTGCTTTGTATCTTAATTAGAATTTAGGTTTTGCTTGAATAAAAACAAGAAAGAACATCCATTTAAATAGACATGGGTTTTATGAGTTATCTAACATCTGCAACATCATTACTGATCTGCAGAGCCTCACCTGATTCACAATACAAATTAAATAGAAATTTATTTTATGCATGTAAGTGGTAAGTAGATACAAACACATGACAGGATTTTAATTACACACAATTAGCTACTATGCACATTTGTACTCAACTCAACTTAGTTCAATGGTACCACAAAATTCTAAATCTATGGGTACCTTCTGTATGCAAAAATAGGTAGGTGCTTAGGGATAATTTCGTCATCGTCATAAAAAAATTGTTAAGTTACTTGAAGGAAGTTACTTCAGGGAGGTTATATTGATTATAAAAACGCACAAACCTAAGCTGACTGCTAAAGCTATTTTGGCTTCTTCTTTCTTTGTAGCATCAAATCCAGACATCCCGAACTTCACCACTTCATGTCTGATCTTTTTGAGATCTAAATCTCTAATTTGTTTAGGTCCCTGTCTATTTGTTTCGACATTAACAGTCGTTGGCTTTTTCTTCGGTTTATGAGACTCGAATTTTACCAACTGAAAATTACTTTCTGCATTTTTAATGGCTAATGCCGCTTTTGTCAACACTAGGGACATTATAATTTTATGCAATGAATGATAAGTACAACAAATAAAAATAAATAAGATAACCTCAAAAATATCAGGGTTGGTTATGCAAAGTCCAAGTGTCAATTTTTTTTTTAATGGGTTTAACGGCACTAGGTTCTTGCCTTTTTATGCCAAACAAGTGTCAATGTCAATCAGTGCTGCCAACAAGGTTTTTGAATTCCGCTGAACAATATGGTATTTATTTTCCGTCAAAAATCCGTCAAAGTGATATACTTTTCCTTCAATGAAATCTGTCAAATAAAATACCGATTACTTCATCGGGTAAATTGTACGAGTAGCATGCCTTGCCATTTTTTTAGGCCAAAATGTTTTTTTTAAATTTTATGACCATTTTTTCTGCACTTTTTTCTTTTATTTTGATGTTACCCCACTCAACATGCTGAAAACGTACACAAATATGTCAAAATACGGTTAATTTCAGTCAAAACTATTCCCATCAATAAATCCGTTAGCCGTCAAAATATATTTTCTCCCGTTAATACCTGACCGTAATCCGTTAAATCTATCAGGAAATCCGTTAAGTTAGCAACACTGAATTGTCAATCAAACGTCAAAATTAAATGTGAATTTTTTTGTTCCATATTTCCTTTTTCTGGAAAAGCAGCTTAAACAAAAAAGTAAACAGTACACTAACTATGAAGAGTTGCAAATTAAAGACAAGAGTTGTGGAATAACAATATTTTACTAATAAGAGAGGATCTTATTTTAATAAAGGCTGAATTATAATAATTTTTTAGACTATTGAGTAAAGTGAACGAGTGACTGACTGACAATCTAATTTGACAGCGACGTGGGACATCGCGTTTTGTTTATTATTTGTGGTTTGTATGCAGTGCTCCCACCTTAGGGTATTTTCCCTTAAATTTAGGGTATTATTACACGCTTAGATAATTTTTTAAGGTATAAATTTATTTAGGGTAATTTTAAGAGGACAAAATCGAGTAACATTGCATGCCTTTCAAATAAAACCACGGAAGAAAATTTTTTTAAAATATTTAGTAAATTCATTTCAATTTGTATTTTAAGAAGAACTAAAATGACGGCCCGCGAAAAGATTTAATCCGGCCCACGATCATATCCCGTGATTTATCATATCGTCTCCCATTTACTATTACTTACTTAGGTAGTACTTACCTACAGAAATGGGTTCTAAAATACTGTTTTTTTTAAACACTGCAGTCAGATTTTGATGCTTCTTTGCATAAGGGTAAGTTGAGGTAAAGGACAAGAATAACCACAAGAGTCAGTATTCCTATTGTTTCATGGGCTCCTTGGCCCGCGTAAATGTTGTAATTATTTTAAATGGCTCATCTCAAAATCTATTTCCCCATCTCTGGTTTGGGGTAAAATACCGGGAAAATCAGAGGGTGGCAGCACTGTTTGTTTGTTTGACAATGACATAAACAGGTTTTTGACTTTTGATTTGACTTGACATTGACAGCAAGCGAGCGCCGCTGCGGGTTTTGTTTGCTTTTGCATGCTTTTTTACTTTATCAATTCAATGGAATAAATAAATAAATGGCAAGCTTGGAAGTATATTATTAGGGTGGTTTTGTTTGTTTTTCGTTTAGCTGCTATCGTGACGACTGCTGTCGCGTCTTCTCTAAGTACTAAAAATAATGTAACCGACGACATCGAGCAGTTAATTTTGGAGGCACAGGTAGTAGCGGGGCCAAAACATATTTTCAGCATTCGCACGTATCCTCTTTATCAACTGTATACATTCCTAACACATTCACTGTCGGCTGCGTTCGTTGTAACTAGCAATAGTTTAAAAACTATTCTACCTCAAGTTAGGCAATATTAAAAGACATGAAGAATAAATTTAGAAACACCGATTCGGCGATACGTGCCGGTGATCTCATTTTAACAGAACAACCCTTTGCATTTGTTCTATCATCTAAGGAAAAGGGAAATCGGTGTGACAATTGTTTCGAAAAGTGAGTACCGCTGATTTTTTTTTTACTCTCTTTTGATCTGTATCTTATACCTAATATCACTTTCATAATATATAGTTTAAACTTAGGTAATTAAACTTAAAACTGTGATAATTAGAAAAAAGCCAAACAGTTATGGATCAATATTGTTATAAATAAGTGGTGTTGATTATGCTACTTTTAAACTAATAATTACTTGTTAGACTTATGTTTTAATCAATTGATTGAAAAGACAACAGTACTTCTAATTGTAATGAATGGCTGTACTGCACATTTCAGGGGCAAAGTGTTGAAATGTTCAGGATGCCAGTTTGTGCACTACTGCGGCCGATCATGCCAGAAAGACGCTTGGCCAGATCACAAGGTATGTGGTGTAGTCAATGTCTTTATCAAGGTTTGTGTGTTAATGAAACTGTTTTGTTTGAAATAAATTAACCTGTACTTGTTTAAGAAACTTTTATTTAAGTTTTTTGTTCTGAATACTCGGCAAAAATATCCCAATAACTTTATAATAATTATATTCACTTCTTCAACAAACATTGTGAGGCAGGGTGATAGTGAAATTCTACAACTTAGGTACTTCTCCTTTGCTCTTAATGGTTTTAGCTTAAACAGAATTAAGTATTGACAAACTTTAATATTTTCATTACCAAATACAGTACAACAGGATTATTAACATAAGTTTAGTTCTAGTATTTTCGATGCACTGTAATATCAGTTTTTTATTATAGTCTACCTATCAAAGCTCCCATTGCTCTTCACCTATGGCAGTGTGAAAAATGCATTTATGTATCGCCTCCCCATCTTTTATTACGTAGGGCATAAAGGCGGTTTCAAAGTCAACATGTATAGTCTGAGGTGCAGTTGTGTGTACATCCCTACCTAGTATTCTCTTATGTCTGTCATCATAGTTCTCAAAAATTAAAAGAGCCCCGTAATATTTTTAACAGATAAGACCAAAACTAAACTATTTATTGTCTCTACACTCTGTTACGTGGAGAATCATAATTCATTATCAGCCAATTCATTACAAGCAATGGTTGTGAGTAAAATATTAAAAAAGATAATTTTTGCCTTATATCATTATGAAGCCGTAATTCCAAACCAACTGTTTTCAACCTTTAACCCCTATTATTAAAAAAAAAATGCTTATTCTGAATATTAAAAAAGCTACATCTGACACCATCAGTTCGCAATAACACGGAACTCATATTATGTTTCTCATTGATCCAGGGAGAATAATTTATTTTAGATTAGTGGGAAAACACTTGAGAGTTAAAATAATAAATAAATCACAAAACATCTGAGGCGGTTTATTACGGACGGTAGTTACGTAATCGAAGTTGGCAACTATGCCAAACTACCGTCGGTCGAGTCGAGAAAAAACAATAAATCATTTTTATGCGCAAATATTTTCTTCAAATGTTACCTATTTAATTTTTATTCCGCTGGTCGCTGGTGCGTAAATGAATGCTTGCTTACAAATCTCCTCAGAATACACTAGCCGCCGCATGCGGTGGCATCTTAAGGTATTATGTTACCTTATGCATAGAAATCAAGGTATATCGCACGCACCCAGAAGTGCCGTCATGTGTACTACACGATGGCACCTCAGACTATACATGTTGAGACCGCCTTTATGCCCTACGTAATGTTTTCGCAGTTTACTTTATAACCTGACGTGCTGTCGTGTGTACATTGCTTCTGCAGTCTATAAGTTTGGTTATCATTGCATCCCTTGCTGTCCGCGCTTTAAAGGCCTCGACCAGCAACGCAGTCGTTATAGACTAATACAGTGAAAATCATTGTGACGACTCTATAAAAACCCAGCAATGTACTAACACTTAATGCCAAACTCGGTTGTTCACCGAAGCTATCTAAGTTACAAAATAGGCCCTCAGGTAGGGCCCGGCTAACTTTTCGAACTCCGGCGGTGCCGAGCTTCAACTTAAAGTTATTTAGAAGATATCGATATTCGTGTGACATCATGAATTGGGGTTCGCCATTTTGGGCCGATTGTGGCTCGATTTACCTGTTTTAATTTGAAGCCTGGCAGACTTTCCGAAGTTCGATGCGTTAGCCGGTACGGCCCCTGAGCTAGCATGCGCAGGCAGTTAAGATTCCGTTAAAGTAAGTTGAGACAGATAATCGAGTTGTGATAAATCTATATAAGTATAGAAATACTGTGTGGACTGTAGCTGTAGCTTTCTATTCTAAATGTAAAGCATCAAATACTTCACCCGGATAGACAGACGTCTTACTAAACAAATGTCTAAGGTATAGGTAGTTAGCTAATTAGTGTCTGTCAATCTCATTTGTTGTGTTGCTCTGACGCGTACCAGATACGCCCGATGGCTGCGTGCCATTTCCTGATGTAACAGTTTCTTGTTTCGCACCTACTATTTTGAAACATAGCGTACGCTTTTAGATCGAAAGACAAATGCTTATTTATTTCTAGACTATTATTTTTATCATACCAACTTACGTGGCTTTTTTTATAAATCACCTTTAAGGCCTACCTGCGTAAAGATTATTAGGAATTAGGAGTACCTACTTAGTTTAGTAGGTATGATACTTACACATCTCTCAAAAATAATACGATGACTTTTTATATCTCCTCAGGCTAGATGGGAACATAAAGGAGTACTTATGTTATAAGATAAACATGAGTGTTATAATTATTTTAGTGGGAATGCGGCAACTTGAAGCGTGTGGCACCCAAAGTCATCCCCGATGCGGCTCGGATGCTGGCTAAGATCATCAATAAACTGAGCAGGGGCGATGGACATTCGCATCGAGCATTCTACTCTGGCACATCGTTCAGGATGTGGAAGGACCTAATGTCACGTAAGAACCTTTATTAACCTTATTCGAAGGTTGGAAATAGCTCGACCGACGACGGTCAGCGCTGACGTAGCTATATCTATGCAAATGTATAAACGCGTATACTGCTGCGCTGATGATTTGCTGAAAACACGAATGTGTGATAATAGTATCACATAAATGAGGGGTCATTATACTACAGTTGCATAAATAACTACTAGTGGCTCAGTGAGCTGTAGACCACGCTTTTGTGCGTTAAAAAGTAGCTCAAATTGTATGTTGTTTAAAAATTAGTCTAATAGATGTCGCCACGAGGTTTTCAAAGCAGTACTATGTGCTGTTTGGTATATTATTTGATATAATTGAAGCTAGATGACGCTTCTAATTTAGATCGTTTTTCGAAATGGGTGTATTTTTTTCTATAAGTAAATTTCGAAAAACTGGCTCGACAAAAAAAACTATGTAATTATCGAACCTGCTCACAAACACGAGAATCGGTCGAGAAATGCGACCATTAAAGGAGAACAGACGGACAGCCGGAAGGACATACGAAATATTTCTTGCCCAAGCTGAGCAAGCAGAGACGCTTCGCGCTTGCTCAGTCAATAATAGCGAACTGTTTTTATCATTGAAGTAGATGTAATTGCGATCCCGAATTTACCAAAAGTATAGAAAGTACCATGGTAAATGTTTTTTACCCTTCAACGCCCGGAAAATGAGACCCAATAGATATTTAATTGCTATCCGTCCGCATGCGTCCGCTCGGGCGTTGATAAATTAATTAATGATACCATGTAATTAAGTTGCTAATTGCGGTAAAAAATGAAACTTTCAGATTACCCCGACCTTAAGGCTGACAAAAGGAGGATGGAACATTTAACATCACTATGCGGGGTACTCTACGAATTTCTGAAAGATTTGTCACTGCCAAATACTGTGGAACTCATGGGATTGTATGGGAGGGTATGTATTTTATTTTAGTATAAAGCAAGCGCCCTGGAGGAGCTCGGTGTCGCAGTGGTATAGCGCCTGGCCCATCGATTGCGGAGGTTAAGCAACTTTCGCAAGGGTCGGTCATGGGATGGGTGACCAAATATTTATTATCTCGAGCTCCTCCGTGCTTCGGAAGGCACGTTAAGCCGTTGGTCCCGGCTGCACTTGCAGTCGTTAGCACCCACCAATCCGCATTGAGCCCGCGTGGTGGGTCATGGCCCATCCTCCTTATCCACCCAACCAACCAACTTTACTGTCGAATTTACTGTATAATTTCTATCTATTTACCGTGTGTCAGTAAGAATTGAAAAATGATAAATTTCGCGTATTTTTGTAAACTCCAAATTTCTTTCTATTCTAACTGACACGGCGCTTAAGAGAAATTATACAGTAATCAAATTGAATTAATATTAAAAAAAACCTTGCCATAGTATCTCGTTTGTATGGAAAACCATATAGTGGCACCTATTTACTCTCGAGTAAGTACATAATATTGTTGAGTATTTTAATTCAGTTTGCCAAGTTATGTACAGTCAACCAGCAGCATGTTGTCGAAAATCTACAATTCGACAATTTATTTTAAACCTTAATATTTTCGTATATAAGTATAAAATTGATCGAATTAGATTAAGCTGCCGTAGCCCAGCGTGCCGTTGACTGTACATTCATTCGGTTGTTTATGCAGTGCGTCTACCACAGTTTTACCTTCTTACTAATAAAGATTGTATAACAGATGTATAGTTACACAGTGCTTTGTCCCTTTCTTTTTGATGTCAAACTTAAAAAGTTTGACAGAGAGTAACCATTTTGTAACTATACATCTGCTATAAGTACAATCTTTACTAGGGGATTGCAATCCATACAGTTGTTAAAAAATGTCATTTTCATAAAAGAAATGTCATTTTCAGAGGTAAAATAATGTGAACAGACTGGGGGTCTATCCAAAGTAACATTTGGAAATCTTCGGTATCGCTTCGCTTTCGAAACATGTATGGGATTGACATAAGGTTTCGTTATCAATCGAAATTTAAAACGTCAAATCCATACATTTTCGAAGCGAAGCGATAGCGAAAATTTGTAAATATGACATTGGCTACGGGCTCTGCAGTATTCAGTCGAAGACTTTACGGCTCGTTCGAGTCGAAAGTCAACTAAAACCAAGACAGTGTTAAGTCAGTAAGTAATATGTCCGTATTCTCCCCGTTAACTTGTCTTCTTTTCAGATGGTTATAAACAGTTTCACTATTCTGGACATGGACATGAATTCCATCGGAACGGGCGTATATTTGGCTGCATCTATCTTGGACCACAGTTGCAACCCAAATGCAGTAGCTACGTTCGATGGAAAGACGATTTTCATCAGGGCCACCAAAGACATGCCATGTTTGGATTGGTCTCAGGTATTCATAGGTTCTTATTTTCACCTTACATTCTGAATGAACTTTACCATAACTAAATCTGTATACTATCCAGGGGCCCTACCGGCTAACTTTTCGAACTTCGGAAAGTCTGCCGAGCTTCAAATTAAAACACATAAATCGAAGTAAAGAGTTTAGTATTGTACTATTCGCCGAAGTTATTTAGAAGATATCGATGTTCGTGTAACATCATGAATCGAGGTTCGCCATTTTTGCCCGATTGGGGCCCGATTTATCTGTTTTAATTTGAAGCCCGGCAGACTTTCCGATGTTCGATGCGTTAGCCGGTACGGCCTCAGTTCTTAGGACACATTAAAATAGTCGGTATCTATTTTTTTAACGTTATTCTTACCTTTGCATGTATATAAATACCGAATCTTCCTCTTACCTTCTTGTATCTGTAATTATGTGACTCATAGTACCATGGTAAGTGTTTTGCTAATTCGAATTTTAACAGACTTGTTTTATGGTTAAAAAAGAAAACTCAATCCAGCCATGACGAATGGAATAAAAAAATCATTTTCAGCGCTGACTTTTTCGTTTAATTATTTCTCACAAACCTTTGATTTTCCTTCCATTCTGTGCATATTATATTTCGTTCAGCAATTTACTTTTTCGTTCACTGAAAAGCTTTGTTCTGTTGCAGATACGAATATCGTACATTGACTTAATGAAGACTCCTTACGAGAGGCAAAGTGAACTCCTAGACAACTATTACTTCGTATGCCAGTGTGACAGGTGCATGGGTAAATGCTTTAGATGTGCTTACTAATTTGTACGCCCCTTCAATGTACTATCGACAACACTTCCGCTGAACCACTCCTAAGGTTAAAATCGCACGCCCTCAGTTCACTAACATACGTTTAGTTTTTTCTGCAAAGTGGTAAAGCACATGAGTTGCCGATAGTACACAATCCTTATTATAGCATGTTTGAGATGTATAAATATTGTAAAAATATGATTATCTAACTTCTAAGCTTGCTCAGACCTTCAAAAGTTCTATAAAATGTGTATCCTCAGTCACAGAATATTTAATCCTCAGTGGTGGATTCCTGATGTAGTGCGCTTACACTTTCGGCCTTATCGTCACTTAACATAGGTGAGGTGAAGGCCAAGCGCTATCCAATTGTGGATAAAAAAAAATTAAAGTAGAAGTCACTTTTTGTAGCAATGTTCTTTCTGATCATTATCACATGCTTCTACTTTCTCTTGAGCACTCTCTCTCTCTCTCTCTTTAACTGTATTGAAAAATCCTTCAAAACTTAAAATTATAGCTTTTAATTTATCACCGAATTTTTAATAATGATTGCTGCAACTTTCATCTTTCTCGCATTTCAGATGAAAATCAACTGAAAATAGTTCACGCGGCTAAATGTCTCAACGTATCTTGTGATAACCCTGTTACTATATCTTGGAAAGAAAATTGTCAGCTTGTGAGAGAACCTGAGAAACAAGAGAGTTCATCGAACTCGAACAGACACAACGATGAAGTGAAAACTGATGCTGTAAACGGTCAACATAATGGTTTTGTAGAAGAATTAGGTGATACCAAAGATATGGCTATAACTGATGACGTCGTGCGCTGCACTGAATGCGCTACCAAGTACGCGGAAAAACATGTACAGCAATTCATCAAGGCGATGCAGTTCACCGAACTGCATTTACAAGACATGAAAGGAGCTTCAGTAGCTTGTATCCTTTACAAAAAAATCTGCAACTGATTACACCCTGGAGTTCTCAGAAATGCTTAGTACAGAGATTTTGATAGATTTTTGGACCAAGTTTTTATTTATTAGGGCAGATATGAAAAAAAGCCTAAAAATAAAATGAAAATAAAAACGAAAAACGGCTTCAAAATTAAATAACTTTAAAAAGCAAATAATATTTAAGTCACCAGATACGCATATCAATTTTAATAATACACGTCTATTGAAGTCGGGTGGGCTGGAAGATTTTTATTTTAAAATCCCCACCCAACTTCAAAATTTAAAAAAAAAGTTAAAAGGTAATTAGTTAAAAGGTAGGTCAATGAAATTTAAAGGTAACTACACCTAGCTAAGGTATCCCATTTCCAAAAAAAATCTAAATCGGTAAAAAACAATCTCGTCAAGGTACCTAGTTCATCCAAAATCATAGTATTTTCATGACTACTTGAAAACTACTGAACTGATTAGAAAAAAATTCAATGGGTGGTCCCATTAAATTTTTCTCTAGCATATAGTCATATACCCTTTTGAATGACAAAACAATTTTTAAAAACAATTCACAATTCGAGGAGATATCGAGTAACATACATAAGTACATAAAAAAACAGTCCAATTTTTTAAGTCGGTTAAAGGGTAAAATAATGGGCCCGATTCGTCTGCCCTGCATTAACAGATGCATGAATATGTGTTATTACTTGTTATGTCATCAAGATGCTGGTCCTAGGAGACTGCATGCTCTGTACTATTATTAAAATTTATTCTGTGCCAAACCTGTGCAAAACCTCGTTTTGGACTCCTAATATACAATACATTGATCACGTAGATACCTAGATATAATTTATGAATTGCTCTATTGCCTTAATCATAATACAGATGTGGATGTTTGCAAATACTGCTTGGAGAGGCAAGAAGGAGTTCTTCACCCACTAAATGTAATGCACGCTCAAACTCTGGATCACGCATTTGATGCGCTCGTTCAAGTTGAACTTTGGCAGAAGGCGTGCCAGTATGCTGAACGATTAATTCCTTGTTTTAGGTAATTTATTATACTCACTGACAGTATAGTTACATACATGAAAGTTGTTTACAAAGGTGGGCTTATCTCATCTCTTAAAGAGATCTCTTCCAGCCAACTCAGCATGTTTAAAATGTTTAAGTAAACAGGTCACAGAAAGTGAGAAGACAAATAAACTTAGGAAAGTGCTTTTAAATTGTCTATATTTTCCTACGGGCGGTAGAAATTCGACTTTTTTTGCTGACAAGAAAAATGGGCACAAGAAACTTATTAGAAATCAGAAGTAACGATATTTACAAAAAAAATACACCGCTAAAAAAATCAGCTGTTCCATAGAAAAGTACAACATCGACTCAACTATAATGTATGGAACAGCTGATCTTTTTTTCGCGAAAGTTGTTCATTCACGTGGTCTGAAATCCCCATTTCACTTTAAATATACCTACTTAAAAATTAACGGTGTATATCGTTACAGCTCGCGCAAAATAACTTGACCCAAATTTTATTACTACGTGATTTGCGCAGTAGCAATTTTAGGTACAAAAATGTTTAGTGCGCAAGCCTCATTGTCTATGGTTTGGTTCAAGCTATATTGCGCGAGCTGTACCAAATATATTTAAAACAAAATGACTTGATTTGATAATATTACCGTGAAATATTCAGGGTGGAAATAAAAGACGGTAGTTGAAGAGAAAGTACCCAAAAAATATTGATGGTGGCAATTTTCAGATTCTAGCCTGTTCGATTCCCAGCCGAAACAAGTGATTTATTTAAAATCCTTGAATGCAGTTTTACTTCTTTTTAAAAATAAAGGAATGTTTCTTTGCCGTAAAATTTGCCATAATCAATATTCAGGGTACTTTCCCTCCAAATACCGTCTTTAATTTCCACCCTGTCTATGTAAGATTATTAAAGTGTCATTCTTTTTTAGGTTTTATTATGGAGATCGACATCCTTTACTTGGACTACTACATCTGAAATATGGAAAGATTCTTTTGTATATAATGGATATAGAAAAGGCATTGAATCACTTCAAATCATCTGAAAAGATCCTGAAAATCACTCATGGTGACAAACATCCCCTATACAGAGAACAGTTGCTCCCTTTGCTCAGACAAGCAATGATGGAGGCATCACATTGAACCAAGACATTATACACTTTGTCAATTATTTTTACTCAAAAAGGCTGTGTGTGCAATAAACGTTATGTCTAAGTTTCGTTTTGGTTTTTGTTTCCAAATATGAGCAATTCCGAATGTTAACTTTGTCATTTTAGAGTTTTCTGCAGATGTCTGTCTGTTTCTGAAAGTCTTGCAATATCTGTCTGTAATGGAAAAAAAATTAAGAGCTACACCTAAAGGACATCTGTAACTTATAAAGGCTTTGACAGTTAAATTCAGTACCATCAGTCCGTCAAAATGTCAAAATTTACTTTATAAATTACAGTTAAAGAATAATGTCAGTAAGTTGGTGAGAATGTTTATTATTTGGTTCTACAAAACATCAAAATCAATTGTTTATATGTCCATAAGAAATATTTGTTGGTAGTCATTTGTCAGTGATCATACTTGACTCGTTTTGGGGGTGCTTCATCATCAGCCTCTAAAACTTTAATGCGAACACCGCAAATCTCTGCACCGTGTAAACATCTGATAGCCCTATCAGCTGATTCAGTAGATGCATAACGTGCATAGCCTACCGTTTTCCCAGGTAAGGTATAAACATTTATAAGGTTTCCAAATCGACAAAAAACATCACGTAAAACTGTCAACGGAGGGGGCTGGGGCTTACAAACCAGGAAGCATCTTTTGGCTACAGGACTGTCAATGTCAGCAAGTGGTTGTTGTTCTGGTAATTTCACACTGCAATAGTTTAAGTCATTATTGTCACGTTCTTTGTCAGTAACTCCTGAAGTAGCCATCTTTATCAGTTTTGATGCTTCTGCTATCGCCTCAGCTAATTGAGCTAAATCGGGAGACGATGAGTTTGTAGAAGATGTAATAGCCCTTTTTAAATTATTTACCACATTCGGTATGTTAGTGAAGCTCTTCTCATGTGAATCAAAATTATAATTATCAGGTTTCACAAACAATTCCACGCCAGGGGGGTACTCAAATCTATTTAATTTCTCTACTGCATATGCAGCTGAAATAGGATTTGCATATGTTACAGTGCCTTTACCACAGTTTCGCATCAGGTCTACATAATATTGGCAGTGCAACATCCCTGGGACTATGTCAAAAAGTATCTCTACATGTCTTTGAGTTAGGCCTGGACAGCACATAAAATTGATACGTTTGTACCCTTCAGGACGAGTATTCATAGCTGCTAGAAGGGGATCTTTCATATTAGATGTGGTAGCCAATGAATTAATAGTTGACTCAAATGAAGTTTCTGGACGTCTGTTGTGGCCCTTGGGTAAAGCGAAAATTGCCCTGTATGATTGCTCACATTCTTCAAATGCACGAGCTGCTTCAGAAAACTTGTGGAATTTAACATATGCAAAACCTTTACTTTCACCTGTATTTCTATTTCTCTGCATACGCACATTTTCAACACTGCCGTAGATAGAGAAATATTGTTTAATTTCATCTTCCGATTCTTTATGTGGAACAGTAATAAACAGTCTTTTGTATTTCTCATCATCATCGTCTGTTTGTATTTCTGATCGATTAGCAGCTACCATTACTTTAAGAGGTCGGCTAGAGTTAGATAACACTTTCCTATTCATTTCCTCCAAAGCAAAGGCAGCTTCAGTTGTTTTAGAAAACTTTATGAACGCAATACCTTTGGGCTGTCCAGTATTATGGTCGCGGGGCATTCGTAAATCTTCAATAGTACCAAATTTATTAAATGCACCTCTCATTTCGTCCTCAGTAGTCTTTTTATCAGTAACAATAAACAATCTTGAGTATGTCGGAGAGTCGAGTGATGGCTCATCATTACGGCTTGTCTTACGTCGATAGTCCATTATTATTACAGGTAGTTTATATTGCGTTTCTATAAAAATAAGTTCAGATGTGGAATATACCACAGACGTAACAGAGAACTATACTAGTTGAATATACTGTCAAGCAAAATTACTCTAAATTTAAGGTCTCTGAAAACATTGCATTAAACATTTCATTCAGTCTGTCATAGAAAATAAAGAAAGAATATCCACACCAACCAGAAGACCAAACTCGCAGTAACCACACCACACCTCAAAGAAAATATTGAAGAAATGCAGCAATCTTTCTTTCTCACAAAACAGAATTAGACAATCTAAGACTAGACAATGAAATTAAATCATGAAAATGAAAATCAAGCCAAGCCAACGAACGAAATGAAGTCAATCAATCTGTCAAATAGACAATATAGACTAGACATTACTTTCATTTCTTAATTAAAAAAGCAAAAGGTTGTAGTTTAGCAGAAATGTTTAACATGCCAGTTTCTACCCCTTGAAGATTTAATGTGGAACGGAACGTTTTAGTGTTTCCATATTGAAAAATATTCACAAAACCTTTTTCTAAGCGCTATAAAGAAGACGAATTATTTGATTCTTGAGAGAAGTATAAAAGTTTGTTAAACCTTACCTGTCTTATTTGGTAAACAATCTTCACCCAACTCTTTATTGAAAAAATCCATTCTAAAATACAGCAAATGGTTTTCCACTTATTGTTGTTTTGTCGCAATGTCGCAACCTGTTAATTTTTTTTTAATGAAACCTGTTGCGACAATAGTAGCCTATGTCACATTTACAAATTTTCGCTATCGCTTCGCTTCGAAAAATGTAAGGATTTGACGTTTTAAATTTCGATTGATAACGAAACCTTATGTCAATTCCATGTTTCAAAAGCAAAGCGTTATCGAAGATTTGCAAATGTTACTTTGACTAGATCCGCAGGACTTATATTGAACTGCCTTACTTTTTCGTACTATGACCTCGATTTAGCAGGCCTGCGCCATTTTTTATGTATGGACGAAGCGTACCATGACGATGACGAACAGTTTGATAGTTTGAAGGCTGTTTAATAGCGTCTGTAATGTCAAATAAAGCAATTCATAAAAAGTTCCTACGTGATTAACTTTTTTAAAAATGTTAGTGTATTTATAGGTAACGCGACGTCTTCCATTTAGTTGATTATCACTAAAATAAAATAAAAAAATGGTGAGGGAGACCCCATAAATAAGTAATTTACCTATCGCATTTTATGTTATTATGATAACATAAAAATTATGATAATAACATAAATAATCATATGAAGAAAATGATTTATGCAATGAAATTGAAAATAAAAAACTGAAATACTTAATAAGTTTTGTTTTTTATTAGAGGTGGACGAGCACTTAAACATAACCAAGAGAGCAAAATACCTAGCCGGCATTTGATTTTCAAACAAAATTTTAAAAGAGAAAGATTTGAATAAAAGTTACTCAAGTAGATAATTAAATCAGTATTTAATTATCTACTTGACTAACTTTTATTCAAGTGAACTTCGACGTCTGTTCATAATCTTATATTATGATAGGCCAGCGAACATTGCAAACACATCGAAAACATAATACAAAATCACTAGGTAAGATTATACCTAAGGATTATACACACACGATAATAACTTTGTCGACTAATTATATTATAAATTATTATAGGTATAAATATGAAGTTGCAATAGTTCATTTGAAATATTTTCATTAAATTTACTAATGGCGGCGCTAGTGTGCAGACTTAAGTAAAAAAATGAAAGCAAGCATGTATAAAAAGTTATTCAATCAGAATCGGTCGGTTAAATTCAAATTGAACAATATTATTTCTTCCTTCTGGCAACATTAAGTTTAAATGTCAATTCATTCATTCAATCAATTGTCAAGCTTTCGTGAAAATCGTGAAATTTTCTATTTTGTGATAAATTCTGTAATTTTTTTAAAGATCATTCTCCAAATTTATTGTAGGAAACTTTAACTTTATCTTAGTGACATTATATATACACAATTTCATCGTTTTGGTGTCAAGCAAGTTGTGGACGATGTATTGGTTTCTTGTTATATCGACCGTGTCAAACGTTGTCAAATGGTGTTCTGGTGTGGAGGTGAACACACTCCTCGCTACACAACAGTGACACCCCGTGTTTTCAATAGTATGCTCGGATAGCTGCCTACCTGTGAATAAAAATATTCTCGTCTACCTCTTCCATTTAGGTACCCTCATTCTTATAATATTGGACCATTTGAATTTTATCAGTTACGTGTGAAGGACTGGTTCATAAAACAGAAAAATGTTTCGTGAGTCGTATGAAAGACGTTTATTGCAACAATGCAGCCCGGTGAACAGAAAGCAGGGAGTGCTGGTCCGGCCAGAGTACATGGACAGATATATCCCATACAGACCCGGGAATAACTGGCAAACTAGTTTTCAAGGTAAGTTGTTAATTATCTCTGTTTGTAAGGCTGCCTAATTTTTCAAAAGAAAATGGGGGACAGACTAAAAATCCGAAATTCAATGCCCAAAGAAAAAAGAAAAAAAACCATATAGTTTTTTTCTCGTTTTGGTGAGTGAGATTCGTGAGCAATGCGCTAATTTCAATGTGGCTGTAACTGACTATGTTCGCATGTTGTAAATGTGGGAAACTTTTGTTAAAAGGGAACAATAACAACAAATGCTGGACTGTCCCCCTCAATGCGGGACAGTTGGCAGCCTTATCTGTTTGTAATGCAACTCTTTAACAAATTTCTCATCAATTTTATAAGAGATGTTAGGATATGTACTGATGTTATTTTATCTACACCCATGCTTTGAATCCTCTATAAACGGTTCTGAAACAGCTTACTGCCATTATAACAACCAGTGTCATTTGTGTTTTAATACCCCTCATACTACAGTTGCATAAATAACAATTAAGATCCTTCTGATTTTTAGCAAGTAACTGAAAACACCACCCTCAAGCAATATAAAATGATGAAATTTTGCTATTATAATTTTCTCCTTAATAATATTTTGAATAAGTTGCTGTTGTGTTATTTCTAAAATATCACAAGAGAAATTGTGTATTATTGAAATGAAACAAAAAATCCTTTACCTACCTACCTTCCTTGTTTTTTATCCATTCAAAAATACTTAAATAGTGTAAAAACTATGCTATATTGATATTGGTTTTCTGAAATTTTCCATCTTGTTCTTAATCTACCTTCGATAATAGGATGCCATTGTTAGTGTTTAACCCTTCAACGCACGGAAAATGAGACAATAGATATCCCATTGTTAATGTGGCCGCTCGGGGGTTGATGAATTAAGGTAAAGATTAATCACATTAGTGCACACTTTCATTTGTCTTTATAATTATTATTGAACACTAATAAATTGTGAACTGAAGATCTAGTCTGGCTGCCATTTTGCTGTAAAAAATATTAGATTTTTAACTTGTTGGTTTTCAAGTAACTGAAAAACTATACATTTTATATTGTCTGCCATTACAAATAGCAGTAAAGTCACATTTAAAAATATGTTTACAGTTTAGAAGTTTGTCTCTATGTTGTGGTTATCATTTGTCATAGTTTTCTATTCAAAAAAGTAATATCTTGTAGCATGACAAAGTTCTAAACTGTGTACATTTTATAGATGTGACTATATGTGTGAGGAAACTAACTACTATAAGCAATGATGTAGACTAGAAAATCATCATCAGGGTTTTTCTAGTGCAAAATATTTTTTATTAGGGAGGTGAGGTAGGTAATTAAAAACTTGTCATAATTTTGTTGCCACTATTTTGATTGTGTCCTTCATGTAGGCAGACTGTCAAATGTGTTTTAATAAGAAAATATCCCCTGTCTTAAGATACAAAATAAAGATCTTAACTAAACTAATGATGGCAATTTCACATGGCTGTCCACTTAAAATATGTAGCACATTTGCCTACCTAATTCTGAGTGAACAAAAAATGGCAGAATTGGTCATGCTTCAGGGATTGTTTAGAGTGAACAACCAGATACATATATACTGAGGCTAGCCTTGAATTCTTACAATCTGTTTGTTTTTTGTTGCCAGTTTAAGAAATTCTCACTAGCTTAGTTTTCAATAAATGTTCTTGAAAACTTTTTATGAAATTCTAAGTAATTAACTTTACTCCTAAGTAATGTTGATGTCTATACAGAATACCAAAGTAAGAGTTACTCTTATGATCTTTAAAATTCTGCTACAAATGTCTTAAATTTAACACAATTTTAATTGTGGTGAGGCCTTTAATGTAATACCAATTTCAGTTCTGTTACAGCTGATCTCTATAACATATCCATATAAACAATCCTCAGTAAGCCTACAGTGGCCCCAGTACCATAAGTTGATGCAAACTGTTTTCGCTACCGTAAACTATCGTTTTCTCTCTTTCACTCGCATTGACTGTGAGCGGAGCGCTCATGGCGGAGCTTGACAGACTGATCGTACTCGATCACGTTTGTTAAGCAACGCTCGGTGCGGCCAGGTGTCGGATGGGTGACCGTTAAGGTGCATTACAACTGAGCGCTTCCGTGCTTCGGAGGGAACGTTAAACCGTCGGTCCCGTCTGTTGTCATCTGATAACAGTCGTTAAGCCAAGTCGGAGGCTTTACAGGTGGCTTGATTAACTCTAACACCAGAGGTGGCCACTAATCCTCTTACGATAAGTAGAAGAAGATTGACTGGTTATCCTATAATTTATGGAAACATTTTGCATCAACTCATGGTAAAGCCACATATAGCTACAGGAGCTTAGTTGTCTATAGTATATTTTTATCTTATATTTATGAATTAAACTTAGTGACTTAGATAGTCCTATCTCTAGGAAGTGGTTACTAAATTTGGTTGTGTGTGGCAACCGTAAGAATCTTGTTTGGTCTATGTCACATCGCAGTCCTTACTTCTCACTTACCCATGCAATTTGGGAAATGAATACTGAGGAAATAATAGCGCCAGAAGCGACTGTCCTAAAATCGTTTGATTGGTTGTTTTAAATGTCAAATCTCATTTCTGACTTATTTTAACCAATCGAAACCATTTATAGTGCTTATGAAATCATCATCTTGGATTTTGGTGCAAAATGAGTTAACCTGGCATCAGGAGAACGAGATAAAAAACATTTCCAAAGTAACACTTCATGAATTAATCAGCAACACCAGTTTTCAGATTTTATAAACGCATTATCTAGGATTCCTTTTTCATTACCATGTGGTATCATCAAAAACGCATTATCTAAAGTTAATGCAAACATTTATCTTGCAATTAAAGATTGACACAAAATTGCATTATATTGATTTGCTAAGCATTAAATGCATCGACTAGGATGTTTACGGCCGAATACTCAAAGGCTTCTAAGCTAAAATCTTTATTTAAGATTTCTTAATAATAATTTAACTATTATGTAGTATATTTGTATTTTTGACAATATTCTTTATTTATTGATACAAATTTCATGTTCGTATCCCAAGTACTTTCTGATATATAAGCAAAAGAAAAATAAAACTGACCGTGTTTTTTTTGAGATGTGTCAAAATGTAGTTAATGCGTTTTTCGTAAGTGGCGCCATCTGCGATCAGCTTTGCGTGTGGATCACCATGGGCTCAGCAGCTCAGACCAAATCCATATTTCCATATTTGTTTGATGATACTTATTGTATTGTGTAAGAAATGTTGCAACAATAGGTGCAAAATTATAAAAAAATACATGTAATGAAAATCTGGTCATCATCCAATCGATATTTTATCAGTTACAGCCATTTAATTGTGCTCTTTCCGCCCACATGTCATTGAAGAATTGATTACAGTAATCAATATCTTCTGAAGTGTGTATAATTTACCTACCATAAAGCAACATTGATTGAACAGAGTACCGGCGACTTGTAAGTAGTCTTATTACTTCTTACAATAGTAGCTCAAAGCAGTCATCATAAAAAATATAATAAAAGAACTGGATCAATCAAGAGTCAATACTTTAAAGTTATTGTCTTTTTGCCGGCTACTGCTCTAGGTAATTGCAATGATTCGACCGAAAATTTCGAATCTACTCGTAATGATAGGTTGCCGATGCGTTCCTTCATTCTTTTTATTTTATTATTTTGTGGCAGTGTTGGAATTGAAACTACCTAACGGTTTCCGTAATGTTATTGGAAATTACTTACTCACTTGGTTGTCCGGAATCTGGGGAAATACAAGGGTTTTAATGTTTGTAAAGAAAGGAGTGAATGACTATAATTTATCCTTTGAGCATTGTTAAGAGCAGCTATCAGAGTAATATCGCTTCTGCTGTCCAATAGAATCGAGTATTTTTGGTTTGTGTATTAAATTATATTATCTTTTGTTTTTTCTCAATATATTTAAAAATAATATCATGTTCCACAGAAGATGACGAAATCTCAAAACACATCCTAATAAATTATTCAATGTTTATGTTGTAAGCATTTCTCATTACGGTGTTTTAATTACGAGAATTGTAAAATGTACTTGCGCAAGAGGCACAATTAAAATATCCCAAGATTGTACGGCCCTAGCCCATGCGATCTCATAATTACGAGGGTTCTGTAGCAAAATTAAAAAGTTTAATTAAATCAGTGCTCGTGTAAACAATGAAGTATTTGCAATTCATTATGTTACCTACGCGCCACGCCGCGCTTGGTTGCCTCGCACTTTATTATCAAGTATGAAAAAATCAGCCATGCGTTGACTCCCAGACTTATAATACTAAATAATATACTAGAAAAAATAGGACTCGCACCAGATCATGTTCTCGGACGGGAATCGAACCCGCGACCTTTGAGCGCGACTTTTGCAGCGTAAGAGTTGATATACTAGAAGAAATTCGACGTTCTCACCAGTGACTCGGTAGCTCAGCGGTCAGAGCATTGGACCGGATATCCAAAGGTCGCGGGTTCGATTCCCGTCCGAGAACATGATCTGGTGCGAGTCCTATTTTTTCTAGTATATTATTTAGTATTATATAAAAATAGCATTGTGAATGCTTAAATCTCAAAATCCCAGACTTATATTATTTATTCTGTGGTATAACACAGATAACATAGCTAACACAAAGTATGGTGGAAGATATTTTGCCAGAAGTAATGCATAATTACCAATTCAGCCACCATCTCTTATTTTTGACAGAATTCACACACAACGAAAGACAAAATAATTTAATCAAAAGCAAGATCTCTGCTTAAAGCTTTCATGAGTCTCCAAATTAAATACGACGATAGTAATTAGGGAGATAATTATAAAACTGTTAAGCGTATAAAACTATTTATTGCGTAATAATAATTATCACGAATACCGTTAGCTTCACACCTGTGGGTAAATGCACGCACCTTACTGTCCCGTGGTTAACCAAGCGTATTTCTAAAAGATCTTCAGAATGACTTGATGACAGCTATGGTTAGAGCTCAAATATGGAGTTTCCGTTAGCTGAAAACATTGATCATTGAAGTAACAGTCGAGAATTGATAAGTACCTCTACTATTTTAACTTACTCTCTTGATCTTACTGCATACATATCGCACTATAATGATCCGTTAACAACTCGGGTTATAGTCACGGTACGGTAGTTTATTACTTAGTTAGAATCATAACACAATTATTTATAGAAATCGAGGCAAAAACATTTTTACTTTATAGTCCAGCTTCTAGTCATAGTTCACTTGTTTCTAGTATTAATGACCATTTTTTTACGTTGTGTCGTGTGTCTGTATAAAATCTGAGGCGATTATGGAGCGTTAATAATCGCTTAATAATGAGGGCCACTCATTAAATCTCAATTTCTCTTGTCCGATTCCAACTTTGAACTTTAGATACTATTATGTGTAGTGTAGTGACAACTAGTTAAATCGAGTTTTAAATCTTAAATGAAATTGTTTTAGATATATGACGTTGATTCAAATGTCTCTGTTCTGTTATACTCGTAATTACACACAGCTTATAAATTTTGAAAGCTCTACCAATAGTAAACAATATTACCAAATCTCGTATTTGTTCATACTTACCTTATTCTTATTTTTTTTTAATTTTTATTGCGGGACCGATAATAATACTAGAAAGATTATACAATTAATAATTAGTGTAAAATGTAATACTCCTGTAGAACTACTAAAAAGTTTACGAATCGCAAACTCATCAATCGTATCAATTTGTATCCATAAACATTTATTCTGAATAGATATAGAAGAAAATAATATAGAATTTAGATATAGAATAGATATAGAAGACACTGTAGAGCGCGAAGCGTCTTCGTTTCACCTTGGGCAAGAATGCTTTCGTATGTCCGTCCGGCTGTCCGTTTGTTCTCCTCTAGAGATCGCATTTCTCAACAGATTCTCGTGAAATTTTGTGAGCAGGTTCTATAATATTTTTTTTGTTGATTCAGTTTTTCGAGATTTTTCAAAATGGCAGAGATACATATGTATATGGGGAAAAATCATATTTCAGCCATTTCGAAAAATGTTTAAAAATGTAACAAACACGAGATCTACAGCTCTACAGAGCTCTAGTATTGTAGCACTGTTCAATACTAGTTCCCTAACCCTTTGACTTGCCATCCGTGACCAATCCCTGGTTAGCGTGATCTTCGCTGATCATATAATACATCAAGTATCTCGCCTAACTAGGGATAATTGTAATCAGGGCATTGATCGCAACGCTTGAAGGCTTCGCAAGCTCGTATTACACATCAAACAGGGAAGGTCTCTTTGATTTAATTTTCCTAAGAGATTTTGCAGTTCTTTGAAGCGAATCGAATAGACATGAGGTTTACTGGGGACCACAATAGACTTGCAAATATTGGACGAAGTCATACACACGTAGAATCTTTAGCATTTCAACTCGTCGCATTCAGACACAAAAGCTATTGTATGTCCGTTTCCTTATAGTTTAGTATAGAAATTACGTAAATAGCAAGCAGTGTTAAAACTGACAGGTAATCATTTTCGAATTCTATTAAACTATCAATTTTCTGCTTAGGTTATTAGAAAATGCTACACATGTTGTTTTGTTGGTCTATTTCGTAATGATATCTGATACATTCCTAGTATTATTTACTAAAGTAGCCGACTTTAAAGTATTGTTTTAGTCAGTAGTGTCTATTTATGAGACACTTAACATTCAGTTGTAATTTTGGAATCAATTGTGTTAATGAGTCTGAAAAGTTAATATAGGTCAAAATGTGACCCGGTGCAATTATGGGCGTCATTATTAGAAGGATGTTGTAAGCATATCCTCCTGGCATTATGCTAATTAAACCAGTCAGGGGACGCAAAGGTCGTTTCCATTGTGTTAGACATTCCTTAGCATAAACAGGAACAACAATTTAAAAAGCTGTAATCTGTTTAATTGGTTCTGATTCCATATCAAATACTTTGTGTTCATACTTCTGTACTAAATTGTAAATTCGAACGTGGAAACCTAATGTATGCTGCAGGCTGAATTGAACTTTAATTCCATTTGTTTGAGGTATGTTTTGATGTGTTGGAGTGGTGAGTATTAGAGCATGGTCGACTGGTTACTTTCACAAGTATTGTATGGTAGAGCTTTTCCATCTTAACTAGTCGGTGTTGTCTGTGAAGTTAAACTGCATTGCCCTTTGTAGGTTCTAGAAACAATATTCTTATAAAAGACGCCATTCTAATCCCATTTTTTATCTGCGCGGGTTGTATTCGCCTTGCCTATTTAGTTTTTACTTACCTACAGTAGGAACTCTTACTTACGTATTCCAAGGTTTCCAATATTTATAGACAACTTACATGTGCGCATGATGTCTGTGCTGTGATAGATCGATTTAAAGATGATGAGCTTCTTAGTCATATCGGTAGACTTTTATTCTTATTTACGACATGTCATATAAATAATAATAGGTGCAGTTACGATAGTGGAAATCTCATTTTTTTTTCAACTGCGCAAAAAATATCACTGACCTCTACAAATGTTTATATTATGCGATGCGAGTATGCGACTCAAAAATAACTTATGTCATGTTATCGTGTTGTAAATGTAACAAAAATGCAATTTGCGATAGCTTTTGCAACCTGCGAGCATCGTCCGATAGTGATATTGACAGGAACGTCCTACTAACATTCGAAGCAAATTGCTTGACTTTTGATAGGTTATCAATTATCATTGTCAAAACATTACAACAGGAGCAGCGTGAAATACGGGGTATTGAAATATTGGTTACCATGTGGGTTTTTCATTATTATAATGTATTATTTCACAATTTTAATGCCAATTTCACTGTGTGCATCATGTTTTGAATATAGTGTCGTTCAATATCTATATCTGCGGCCACATTATGATGACGTACTGCTAGTGAAAGAATTGTAACATCCTCAAAGACCTTATTGAAGCCAGCTCGAATTAGAAATGTGACATCATTGGTTAAATCGTTAATCAACCTTTTACAATTGTAACGGAATTTCCCGGTATTTCGGTCAGGTGTTAATACCCTGTTTTGTTTTAAACAAATATTGCACTGACCGACCGCCAATGAATTTACTCTTGCAGCTGTGTAAACCGTACCCAAATATTACTTATATACGTTTTCGTGTGGGTGAATGCATATTTGCAATTGGCAAATTAGCACTTCGGCGGAATCCAGTGCAAGTGAAGATTTTCCATGTTTATCGTAAAATCAACTTTGACTGCATTCCTGACGTATCGTTGACTTATCTATAACACTTACAATTAAATTTATAAGACTTTGAACTTTTCGGTATCGTAAGTGATTTAACAATTTTTACCTGTAACTATTTTATTGTGATACGGAACTTTTGACACTATTGCTTGTTCACATCCTGTTTAAAAATTGTCACCAGAATATCATACCTCTTCCAATGTGATATTGATACTGCGATCTATTGTCACATTTATGATATAAAGTATAATGAGGCCGTTTCAGGGTACCTACATCAGTTGGATTATTTTTCACACCTACGTCTGACAATGACCAGCCTTCAACTCATGATCAGCTGAGATCATGATGTCATCAAAAGTTTTTAACATTACCTAATGTTGGTTTAATTTTTTTTTCAAGTTGTCTACGATTGGTATTCCAAACTTTCCGGATTTGTTGAAACATGTTGTTGGCTTACGCAGTCAATTGTGATTCAGTATCGGAGTGCCTAGCTGAATCAGCTGATCGCAATACACTTTAGAGCCTTTGTAAAATAAAATAAAACTTTTTATTTAAGGTCATTGCACGTAAATATGAGTCAACTTTAAGTAACGATAAGGTTTGACTACAGTGTTGCGAACGATCCTCATATTTTGGACTGCATCACGTAAAATCGTAAAGGAAAACGATACTCTTAATAATCTTGTAAAGTTACTGCAATAAAACTAAGTTATTATTTATTTATTTATTCATGAAAAACAAACATTTATGTAATAATTATAGAAAAGGTGCGACTAGAGCAATCATGCCTATATCAGTTTTCACACATTGAATTCCTTTCTTAAAACAATCCAGATAGAGAAAAGAAGAGAAAAAGAAAAATAATAATAATAATAATACCATGCACTAAATAATAAATAAATAAATATTTGACAACATCACATACATTGCTCCGATTCCAAAGTAAGTAGCTAAAGCACTTGTGTTATGGAAATCGGAGACAACGGTGGTATCACAAACACCCAGACCTGAGCCAATATAGAAAAGTTCGTTTTCTAAATTGACCCAACCGGGGATCGAACCCGGGACCTCAGAGATGGCGACACCTTGAAAACCGGTGTACAAAGCCACTCGACCAAGGAGGTCGTCACTAATAAACTAATAGCAAAAATTGCTTTATCAAAAATAAAAATAACACTTGGAATATATGAATATGTATAGAAAGCCATACCAGTACCTCTAATTATCGATCAAAGGAAAACCATCTTATTTAACTGTCGAAAAATAAATATATTCTTATTGTAAATTGGTTGGTTACGTTGCGTCTTCATCTTTCTAAATTCTATACGGAGGCTTGTGATGCCTTGATGATGTCATTTTTATACGTGCATCTTCTAAATTATTAAAGGATTAATGTTATTCTTTAACAAGTTCTGACATGTATTTGATCAGTCTCATAAGGTTATTCCTATCTTCTGATGCTGTGGCATTTGTTATATTACTAATAGGACAGCTACATATTGTTGAACATTCATCATTCATGTCATCGATATTTGCACGCAGACTTAATTCTATTTCTTATGTTAGTTTATTTATTGACTTGTCTATGCCTAACTATTATTGAAATTCGAATATGAAGCATGCTTTTTCAGTATTCCTAATTCAATGACCCTGTTTCTGCCTTATGTTAATAATCGTTGCTTACTTGGAACAATGCTTGAAAGTAAATTTCTATTCCCCCGCACTAAACAACAGTTGACTGTATGTATTAACTTGTGCTTAAGATCTTGAAAGTAGGTTAGAGAAACGTTCACTCCTAAGGAAAGCGCTGAAGCATAGTAAAATAGTAAAACTTATAGCTCGATCGACGTCTGAACACCGTGTTGCCATATTATAACTTTTATTTAGACTTAGTGGTTGTTTTAAGTGTTGTCGGAGAAGGTTGCAAGTTCGAGTCGTAAAGAATTACTGCCTAGCAGCCAACTGCGAGCTGCCAAATAGTAAACAATACGGAGGTGCTCAAATGTTTACTTTGTGCAAACATCAGTGGCCTCAATGAGGGGCCAACCTGCAGGCCTTAACGCGCTACTGCCACCTCCAGTACTTTATCAAATAAATGAACAGAAGCATCATGGCGATTCCGAAACGTGTTGGTCAGGCGGATTTGATCGCAAATCGTAGTTGGACGTAGATACCTGCAACTAATAATATAATAAATGATACTTGTTTCCAACACGAGATCACATCAACTTTTTACACAGTTGTAACTACGTATGCAAATACAATCATGATGTGCTTATGTATCTCGCAATATTTTTTTCGATCTGTCACAGACAATGCAGTAAAGCTTAGAACCGGATGATAAATGTTCTAGACATCTAGCTATTGTAGTTTCTTTTTATGCGATTGGTACAGTTTTTTGTATTGTCTCTTAGCTTGACACCTGAGACGAAACATAAATCAGTTGTCAAAAGTGTTGAATTTGGGCCGATGGCAGACAATGTTTGGTGATCAATAGACGTCAACAGGACCCGCTGGTCTGACATCATCATTCGTGTCTAATATCTGATGAACTTTGACAGGTTCGAGCTTTATCCTTTCTAGATTATATCTATCTGCGTGTCTGTATCTAAATACTGTGGCAATTGTACACGTTTTTTGTGGTGCATTAATAAAATTGATTTTCTAACTCATTAATATCGCAGTTGGCAACGTACGGCAAAAACGTCAACATATTCTATTTTGTTGGGTGGAAAAAAAGGTTTTGCATACAAAAAGCAGCGAATTGCTCACGACCCCAGCTACGTGTTAAGTAATGATCCACGTTTTTGGTTCAATGCACTCACGAATCTTAATTTTTCGTAATGTCTAATGGCGTGACGATAAATCCATTTGTTCCTACCGTCTACACATGTAAGCGGTTTTGTTTAATTTCTAAAAGTACCTATGACTTGTATAACAACAGCTTATTGTTGTGTGGAAATTTCTGGGTTTCTTGTAATTGTATCTATCCGTGAGTCAACTATTGGCAGTGTTCCGTGCTTAGTTACTGCTACTTCAGTTCAACGCACTGCATTCGCGGTTATATTTTCCGTTTTTCACGGTGCGTCGGCGCAGCTATCCACGTAGTTGTTTCCTCAATTTTTGATGGGAACAATTTTACAAAGAGTGTGTTTTGGCAAAGATTTGATTTTTAATTAACTTTGAATACGTTGATTGAACTTAAGTGCTTTGTAAATATAGCTTTTTATAATTTCTGGCTATACTCTGGGTTTCAACAAACTATTAAAAAAAAATGTGTTTTAAATAACCGTGAGTCAGGATCAGGCATTCAGGACTGAAGCATTGTCTAAAGACATCTCATGCATCTGACGTAATGTTTAACAATTAGCTCGGTCGGGTCGGCGATAACTTGGCAGGACTCGATAACCGATGCATTATGAAACTGCTACTGTACACCGATAATTTGAACAATAGGGTCGGTTGTAGCTTGTAGCCCTAAATTGCTCTCGATAACATCGGCTAAGGTTAAAGAACTAAAACGCAGTACAAGATGCAGTCATCTGCTTGCGATGCACCCGTCGTCCGTTGCAACTGCAGTACCGTTACCTACATAGCGTTAGGTCCAACGTCTAAAGGCATTAGAAAGTCTAGCTAGACCACAGAATACATAATAATACGCTAGACGGAAAGATTTTACGACTGCGTTGGAAATTGATGTTTCGATGCAATAAGACTTTGTGCGCAACAGTTTTATATTTTCTTCTAATAGCTTTCCATCTTAATATTTTAATAGATTTGTTACCTAATTTATATCATGTGATGCTAGAATTTACTTGTCTTTTGTCTTGGTTTAAAACTTATGTTAGTGTGCACTTCAACCACACTCACAAGGCTAGTAAGTTATACTTACGTCATAACTTCTATAACTTGTCATAAAGGACTACGACAGTAGGTCCGCAATAGGTTATTCAGCATTGATTCATAGTATTATTGGTATTTATCGTTTTTGTGACGCACAGTACTTGAGTGCCCGCACGTAACTGGTTAGAATTTGTTGAGAAATTAAGGTGTTTCCTTGTATGTTTATTTTTTGTAGCAATCTTTATCAGTATTATCGCTCTATCTTGCTTGACGCACTTGTTTCCCTTTCCTTACATAAAGATTTCTATGGAATTTGGGATAGGAACAGGTTGATTTCATTCTGTGTATTTTTTGTTCGCTTAAAAAAAAAATCAAAATTCCATGTTCCTTTAGTTATAGAGAATGAGATTGCCCATAAGTGAAGTCTTTGCCAATAAGTAGAGGTGTAAAGTCTGTATAGGTAACCTTTATTTCTGTTTATATATGAATAACAGTAAGGTGAATAGGAGCAGAACGGTAGCGAGGTATAAAATTGGCTATAGGCAGTGCGACCAATCTAGGCCACCTTATCGTACGTTGTGTTTAGTTAGTACTCCACCTGTGCTTAGCTCTTATTATTTATCAAATTGATAAAAACATTCTTTAGATAGATAGGACTTATTTATGAGTCCAAAAACTTTTTTCTTTGAGAGAATTTGCGGTTTGGTTGGGCTTTAACCTCTAATCGCCGGTATGTCTTCAATATGATATGATATAGAACAAATCCTAGTACCGGAAGTACTACAATTTACTTTGGAATACAATTATGAAAAACATTAACTTCGTTTAAAGAATTTTGTGGTCCGTGCGTGACGATTTTAATACAGACTATTTTTTTTGCTTTAATTCTGAAGGTTGCGTTGCGTCTTTGGAATTTTCTTTCAACAAAATGGTAAAAATATAATTTCCTTGAACAAGTACTCAAACTATATACCCATTTCTGGTTATTAGTGTTTCCTATTAAGCAATGATAAAACGTGCTAGGTAAACGTTTCCAATTCTCGAATTCAGGCCAGCCGGTATTCTATTTGATTCAAAGATTGGATGTGGGCAGTATCCATGTAGGTGGAGGCCTCGCCAGTGTCGGTTAGGTTTTGACTGCTAAAACTTTGCAAATTCAACCCTGATACTATTAGGATTCAGCATAATATTCCGTTTCATCGTTGCATTACAAATTTGGCGAACAGTCTGAATTAATTACGCACGTTTGTCCAATGGTTGTCACGTAGCTCGCCAAATATAGCGCCTAAGTATAACGTCCACTCCACACCTTGTATGGATGTCCTTCAGGAAGGAAGAGGTGTGATTGAACTCTGTTACATTATGGACAGTCTTGGACAATAGATTTATTTTTTTGTAATGCAATTCGGAAACTTCCGATGTCCGTTCTGAAGTGCATCGACCTAGAAATGTTCAGCTTGAGATACAACCGGTACCTCTTGTGAAATATCAATAAAGTTCTTTCTTTTGTTATCTTGTTACTCCACTCAATGTTGTTTTTATATCTTTACTGATTAGGCGGTAGAAACTAATAGTTAGTTTCTTAATTGTTTTAGTTTATCTACTTTGTTTTTAGAAAGTAAGATAAGTCAATTACCTACACTACATACTACAGATAAAAAGAGATTATTACTAATACATGCGATCAAAATAGCTTTATTACTTAAATAGTTCATTAGCTTATCGAGTCATCTTGAAGGTTTTTGCAAATTTAAGGTCAGCTTATCTTACTTTTTACTTAAGTTGATCAGTAGCAGCGATAGGTATATCTAATTATTGTTTGCAACTACTGAGTCACTATATCAAGAATTGCAGTTCATTTGTGTTTAATGATTCACCGGCGTTGTTAGTTCTTTGAAAGGAACTGGTGTATTTTTGGCAATCTCTCCCAGGTCGGTGCAGAATCGTCACTGGCCATGTGTTCTGACAGTGATAGCTGAGGATCGTTAACGAAGGTGCTTCACCCATTAACTGTTGTCACTCATCCGATCTCACCCTTTATTGCGATCGATTTATTTATCGAAACAAATGAGTTAAATAATGGTCCATGAATCGGGCAAATGATAATGGATGGTCAAGCCATTTATTTGGATATGTATTCAGTTTGGAATTTGATATTTTTAACATTTCTTTTAGCTTGTTTACGACTTTACACCCTTATACCACATTAATTACTACAACTTTACAGAAGAAATGAGTTTGTTTGTGTGTTAGACTGATCCGCATGCAAACATCATTGTCAGCTGGTCTGGAGTAGAAAATGTCGTGTCGTCTAGTGTCCTGTTTAAAATAAATCTATAGCCAATTTAATTCAACAATTAAATATTAATAATGCGATATCCAAATTTCCACAGTAGGCGTTAGTCAGCTAACAGTCTTGACGGGTCACAATATTATTTTAGGTAACAGCGAACACTGTTCATAATTTATTATTATGTAAAAATAATACTAACAACAATAATACTTCGATATTCGTACATAAATCAATGATAACAAGTGTAAAACTTTTAAACAAATCGATTAAGTCATTTAGCTATTAGCATGAATTTTCCTCCTAATCTCTTGCTAAGCTCCTTATCCCGTGCATAATTCTCAGTTCATTAGATATTCGTCCGAGAGCATTGTCACAACATGGACTTTATAAATATCACTTTTTTTCTAAGTGAGTCACACGGCACGCGCCGGCGCATATGGTTTTGACAGGTCACGCCTTAGTTCACGCGTATCCGAAATAGATATTTATGTACTGATTATGTGATTTATAATATTATTTTATTGAAATTATGGATCTTGCTGGCGAATTTTATTAGCTAGTGCGTTTATCGACTCCAACCTCAATAATGAACATATTTGACAATTTGAGGATTTTTTTTTTAATTTGAATTGTTATTAAAATTTATTTGGAACTTTGTTTTTAAATGAACACAATTACAAATAAAGTATATAATTATGTAACAAGTTATTTTCTGTTTTTTACAAAACAGGGGACTTAGGTTACATCCCTTAGCGAATATTTTAAAAACACCAAGAAAAACACTATCTGAAGCTGCAAATTGGAAATAATTCCTTCTTTTTTCTTTCTAGCAATCCGCAGAGGCACAGAAAACCAGCCCACCAAGAAGGCACGTGGTGATGGCAGCGCAGGCGACGGGACTGGCGGCGGTCGCGACCACCTCGCCTACGGCTGTTTATTGAGGAACGAGCTCCTCGGCGCAGAGATTGAAGAGCTGAGAGGGCCTCCCAACAGCTGTGCAGAAGGCAACAGAGCAGCTTTAGGAGCTGTGCAGTTAGCTTCTGCCGCTAAAGCCGCCCTAGCGTACTCCCCGCCCGTGTTCAGATTTAGAGCACCTGGGCATAAATCAGAGGTAAGTCGAAACTTTTTAGGTTGGTTGTTTAATATTTTACGGTTCTGAAATCTATCAAGCCTTGGTATTTGAATTATTCCTAAGTGAATGTCTATGACAGTATGATATTATTAAGAGTTACCATGACCACATAATACATAATAGTACCATGACCGTGATTCTAAAACAACTTCGAACAATGATGAGCACTATCTGTACGTTGTTTATTAATGATGATTTTAATAATTTGTAAAGTACCTATATTTGTTTTTTAAACAATAAGGAAAAAGCAAATAAATACTTTTATCTCCTTATAAAATTTTATTACACTGAACCAAAAATTTTATGATGAGAGGGAATTAATAGCTAATAACACGCTATTGAGCCATCAAGACCAAAACGGACCACTTTTAGCACTTCAAATGATTGAACATTAAAATATCGATTAAGATTCGTTCCTAAACTGAAATTACTGCTGCCATTGATCGAATAAAATCTGAGATAAAGTTCTAAGTTCTGTGTGTTTTCGCCTTTGATCCTTCCAAAAAATATGCATGTCTAATTAGCATCTTTTATCTGAGATTGTAAAATGAATCTTCGACATGCGATCGATCCGCATTTTCGCTTGTGTCTAATTGCACCCCAAACTTTATTGAATGCCCATAAAAAGAAACCGAAGAAGGGGTAATCAAATCACAAGTCCGTAAGGTTCGCACGACAAAATATCGGCATTTTTTGTTCAGTCTCCGATATACGCTTTTGTGTAGTTATCACCGACCCGGCGCGGCGATAAATTTCCGTCTCTTCATTTGAAGGTTCCATTTGAACACAACAGCAGATGAGGCTTGATGCCAAAACAATATTTATGATCGCATCATTTTGATGTATTTGGAAATAAAAAGTTTCCTGCATCGTCGAGATATTCTGGTAATTTACGAGACACATTTTTAATTCTCGGTTCTTTTATACTTGAAACTCTTCAGTGGTTATGCGGTCGGTCGGTGAAATTGCGCATTTGCAGAAATCGCTGCAAATTATCGGATTTCATTGGTATAAACAAAATTATTTTATAGTTGTCAAATGTTGAAATAAAATTAAATGTACTTACGGATCGCATGGGAGGCTCGTTAGACTGTAATTATCGTTCGAGCGCGTCTTTAAGTTTGCAGATTTTAAATTGAATTTGGCAATATCGGGACATAATATCAAGTAAAACGGTTGGATAATGTGCGCTCCACGCGCGTTTGACAGCGTCGGTGGTAAGTGCGCACCTAAAATACGAAACTTATTGTATACAACGGGATTTGGTTTTTATTGGGGGGTCATGAGCATCACCGATCAAGTGAAGTGGTATTTGCATATGTCGAGGGAACATCGAGACAAGTGTCAGGTCTTATAAATAAACTCTTTATTGCTCGCGTACCTCCTACATATTGTTCACGTCAGTGTCATTATCTTTTCTTGGGTTTCTTAAAGCGTGAGAGCGCTTCCACATAATTAGGCATTTTAGTCTGTACTCAATCCAACTTATAGAAAATAATGTTTACAAACACACCATCCATACTTGACGTCAAAAGTACTTTTTTTATTGCAAGTTTTATAAATAGGTATACAAGGTGTTACAAAAATAGCCCTAATGCCGAATATGGCATATAGGGACCATCAAACTGAACAACTTTTACTATAGGGCCAACTCTGAAATCGCGAAAAAACTATCAGCTGTTTCATACAAAAATTAAAATCGAATATATCAAAATGTATGAAACAGCTGATTTTTTTCTCGCGATTTCAGAGTTGGCCCCATAGTAAAAGTTGTTCAGTTTGATGGTCCCCATATACCATATTCGGCATTAGGGGTATTTTTGTAACACCTTGTATAAGGTGATGATATAACCAAATGATGTGATGAGGCTGAAAAAGGTGAAAACAAGAATAAATAATTTCATACTCCCATACAAAATGTATGGGTCAGCTGATCGACTTACTATGGAAAGGTGAAAAAAAAATTAGTTTTTACGACACTAACCTGTCTCAGTACCTTATCTCAGTAGCTTACCTATGGTGTTAATTCACTGAAACTTAACGTATTTGTGATATAATTATGAAAAATATGCAAAGTTTTGTTGTATCTGTCATATCTATACAAATGACAGACGCGCTGCTAAACGCGCTACATACGTGCGTCTGTCATATGTATGATCTATGGATATGATATGACAAACGCACGGTTTACGCCGCGCTTACGCCGCTACTAAACCGCCTATGTGAAAGCGCTCTAAGGTACATAATACTATTACTTACCTAATTTAATACCCCTATGATATTTTAAATATGTATCTGGGTAATTCTCTATATTTTAATAACACAGCAAAAGCTACCGGATTTTCAAAGCTTGTGTTCAACTCGGCATTTATGTCTGCGCTTCCGCAGTTGGCCAATCGCCGCGACGCGCGCGCATTACGTTTCGCCAAATCGCTGATTCCGATCGGCGTCGATTGTAACAATACACCCGCTTCGGTGTCACACCTTTCTTGTAATGTCAAAACAATCAATTAGCAACTTTTCTGCCACCAAAGGAGACATCTGAGACATCGCGGTATAGTTGCTTATAAAAGGTGCTAGAGTTGTATTTATTAAAAGTGATGTAGAATGTTTCTTATGGAGTTAGATATGAGAATGTATATTGAGTTAACGACCTTGATTTCTGGCATTATATAATTCAAAGCTAAACTAACATAATTTTTTCGACGACCTCCGTGATCGAGTGGCTTTATACACCGTTTTTCATGGTGTCGCCATCTCAGGTCCCGGGTTCCCCGGTTGGGTTAATTTAGTAAAACGAACTTTCCTATATTGGCTCAGGTCTGGGTGTTTGTAATACCACCGTTGTCTCTGATTTCCATAACATAAGTGCTTTAGCTACTTTGGGATCAGAGCAATGTATGTGATGTTGTCAAATATTTATAATTTTATTTTTTTTTGTATTCGCAAGAATTTAAAAAATGTGCCTTACCTACTACTACTTGTACCTGAAACGAACATTGACCAATTAAAATATTAGAATAATGCGGATATTACTATAGTGTACAAAAATGCGTGGTGCTAAATTGTATTAGTATTTTCCTTTTGGTACAAAAGATTTCCATAAAAAGTTTTTATTGGTTTTCTAGAAACAATAATTTTATACACCTTAAATATTTTAGATCCACAACGTCGCCATTTCATGGGCAATTCCTCTCAAAATGGTTTTCTTAACTTCATAACTTGCAGTGATCATTTCGCTTCATTGTTTTTTTACTGATAAAACACTTAAGTCTCAATGTTTGTGAATTATCGCGCGTTCGCGTTTAGTGCGCATGTGTCAAAGAGGATGCGCTAATTGTAAAACTCCACATTTAGAAAGATGGAATGAACAATAACAAGAATAATGTCGAGGTAATTCCTTGTACAATGGTGAGATGGCGCTGGCTTGCAGCGTAAGAGTTGATATACTAGGAGAAATTTGACGTTCCCACTAGTGACTCGGTAGCTCAGCGGTCAGAGCATTGGACCGGATATCCAAAGGTCGCGGGTTCGATTCCCGTCCGAGAACATGATCTGGTGCGAGTCGTATTTTTTCTAGTATATTATTTGGTAATAAAAGATAAACTTTGACTATATATTAAATTAGGTCTGTGTAAAATTACAGGATCATAGCGAGTAGAGGTTCAGATTGACTCGAAATGATTAACTGTTGATAGGTTTATAATTGAATAGGTGATCAAATGGAATGCAATGCAATACAGCCAAAGATAATAATAATTGTAAGTTTACCTGTTCTATGAACTGAAATGAATAGGTGGTCTTTATAAATACAGCGTGAAATTTTAAACATTTGATTCCCGCAGTGGGGTGGTTCCACTCATGATTACAAGCAACTTTTACTATCGGGCCAACTCTGATATCGCGAAATAGAAATCAACTGTTCCATACGAAAGCGCAATATCTACTCGACCTTAATGTACGGAACAGTTGATTTTTATTGCGCGTGTATTAGCCCTCTCTCTTGGTAGATTAAATAGAGTTATGGTGAATTTGTCAAAAAGAAGTATTATAGACTTCTATCATAACAGCTCATCAGTTTTCAAAAGCAAAATACTGGATGTTTTGAACCCATCTCTATATTGATATAGTTAATCTTATTTTTTAATTATATTTTCTTTATAGCACATGCATAGTTACACAGTGTTTTGTCCCTTTCTTTTTAATGTCAAACTTAAATAGTTTGACAGAGAGTAACCATTGTGTAACTATACATCTGCTATACAATCTTTATTAGTATAAGTAGTATTGTTGAGAGTTGCATGCATGGTACTTTATCAGGCTATTTCCAAACACCCTGTATACGACATATAAAAAATTTCTATTCCCATACCTTCCACTTTTCTCTCTGCCTTAGATAATATTACTATTATTAGCGATACAGGATACAATGGCCATGTTTTTTTCATACATATTTGCCTGATCATTTGTCTGTCTGTCTGACATCACTCAGAGGCGACAACGACCTAAAATAATAAATTATAATAATATCTCAAATCTAGACGCTTCATAAAAACGTCATTTGAGCACTGTTTAAGTTATTCAAGTTTTACGATGTGCTTAGGTTTTCAAAAAAATATTGGATGTAGTCGTCTTGTTGCTTAATGGATTAAAAAACCTCACAAACACATACCTACGTCGCGCATCGACTAATAAAATAGGATTAGAACTCGCAATACAAACACATAAAAAATGGCGATTCATAATATGTAATACCTAATGGTTTAACAATAATTATATTCCCAGTGAAATCAGATTTACGGTTTACCTGTAATCATTATTATTAATTATTTTCATTAATCCTTCTAACGAGAAAATTAAAATGTGATCGTGCGTCGGTAAGTTCATGACATGGATAAAAATAATCTTAGGTGAATTTCGAAGAAATGAAACTAAGTGCATCCGTTTCTGTTCCGTCTCATTTAGTAAAAAAATAAGTTTAAAAACTAAAACCCAACTACGGAAAAATCGCGCTCTAAAAAGTAAAGAAAATATTAAGAGTCCAAAATCCAATGGGCCATAACCCACCAAGCGGGCCCAATGCCAACAAACCAACGGCTTAACGTGCCTTCCGAAGCATGGTGGAGCTTGAGATAATAAATTTTTGGTCACCCATCCCATGACCGACCTAGCGAAAGTTGCTCAACCTCAACAATTGCATGCCAATGCGCTAACCCACTGCACCATCGAGCTCCTCATTAATACGTAAAATACTAATCACTGTTGTTTCCAACCTGAATTTTGGTAAAAGTTTTATTCACTGAAACCACTTTAGAATTCGCCACAATTTGCCATGCTATCGTATTTGAAATTCACCTTTCCTATTGGTAAGTGTATTTTTTGCTCTTTTTCTGTAGAATTCGACCATTACATGCATTAGTCGGTTGTCAGTCTGTTTGTGTTGATGGCCATGCACGACCCGGCTGCTCACGCGCATTGCGAGCCCCTGTCAACAGGTTGTCGAAAAACTTCGTCGAAAAATTGTGTCTCGGAGGTGATAGGTTACCTGATGATCTAAGTAGTCGAAGCTTGCGCAGATAGAAAATTGCTATTTTTTGCGCTATACTCGTGCTAAACAAACACTGTTAAAGCATTCATTATATGGTGTAATAATTGAAAAAAATATTCTCATGCATAGCTCAGGCATGATGGATGCTTCAAAATGTAGCCACTCAAACGTCCGCGCGCGCTAGCTGTTACTGCCCCACGCGTCCACTCGCGTTAAGCGAATTACTTCGCGCAATTTGCCAGCTCTTTCTCCCGTTTAAACCGTGATATCTAGTAAACTACTACTGCTTATCCCAAAATAAAAATATGTGTATACTGCTGATACTATACAAAATCATTTTAAATGATATCTAAATTAAAATAACTCTTTAAGATTACATAAAAAAAATGTTTAACCTCAATGTATTGGTGATTTTTGCCTAAAAATAAAGTCAAATGAAGTTTTTGTACAGAATAATACAGATTATATTTATTTAACCTATTTATTATTAAACTAGACTATTTCAGCTTTTTTCTGATACCAATAAGTCATTAAGTTGTATAATGTGTGCAGCACAAGAAATTAAAACAAAACAGTACTCCAAATGAAATTTATTGACGAAATTTGTAGCGAGTTGACGGCAAGATGGCCGCCTGGCCTTAGGGTTCTGACGCACGACACGACACGGATGCTATTTTTTTTTTGTTTGAAATAATACACAGTTAGTTTTTGTGTTTTATTTTATTAATAAACTTATAACCCTTAATTACTAACTTGTTTCTGTTCATTACCCCAATATATACCTACAACGTATTTTTGTCGAATGGAGAAAGTAAGAAAAAAGACATCGATTTAAAAAACAAAATTTATTTGAATTGTTTACAAGTTATGGGATATGATCCCTTAAATATACAAAAAAAACAAAACAAACAAAAAGTAAACAAATTACAAAAATCTTCAAATCCACATATGAAATCGACCGCTTGTACAAACCCTTATTTAGGCCAACATTGTAAACGTCACGGGCGGCTATGTTCGCCCATATGTAAAACCTGTGGAAGATAACAGAAAAACCTAAAATACTAACTGACTGCGCTGTGTACTTATGTTCTATTGTTGTTTACATTATACCAATAATATAATTAGCCTATTACAAGGCATATTTTATCAGAATTTATCAGTAGTCATACGAAACATTGTAATATCAGCCGCCAAAATTCTTGTTTTTTTCAACTCGATTTTACCTTCGTCTTTGCGTACGAAACGTAATATGTTTTTAGATATTCGAAAAGTATATTTCTTGAGAAACATTTTGGTATACGACACTTATAATTTAACTGATTAAATTATTTAATACTTACATTTTAAAATATGGAACTCCCGACCACTTGAAAACTTGACACTTGAGTTTTTTTTATTTTATTCAGAGCTGATTTTAGATTTGCCCCTAATATTTTTGCCATCAATTGATACGTAACTTCATTGAGAGCCATCTAAGAACACGCAGGAGCAACTCTGTAAAAGCATTCATCGACAAAAACCGGTTTCAAAGGCATAGGTCAGCTCGGCTGCCATAGTCGCCGTAACAGTTTTAGCCAACAAAATTTAGACGACTATTGTCGCCCGGACGCGTGAGTGGCTATCAATCAAAATTATTTAAAAGTTTATTTTCTTGGATACTTATTAATAAAATTTATGGTCGTATCCTTCTATTTTAACAAATTTAATCCGATTGAGGATGAGACTCAACTCAAACTTTAAGACCACAGTACAATGGGTCTGGTCTCTTGGTGTTATTTATGTCAGAGAAGGTTGACTGAGTTTTTTGGTTTGGGGACTGGGGAGCATTCCCTAGCCCTAAGAACTCTGCCTCCTTTCAGGAAAGCAATCTGGACCACAGTTAAAGGCTAGCTGAAAAATGCGTTATTGTCTTTTTTATGTCACAAGTGTGTATAAGTCAGCTTGCCAATCAGACGGGCACAAAAATTGTGTTATTCATGTTGTAAATCTACGTACACATTTATTTCCGACATTTAATAGATAACTTTCTTTTCATAATATAAAACGGAAAAAGGGAACTGTACTTGTATCGAAAATAATATCCGTAGCTTGGACTGGATAAATAATATGTGGCTGCCGCACTTACGAAAAAAGCATTAACTACATCTTGACACATCTCAATAAAAACGCGGTCAAAGGTTTTTTTTTGCTTATATATCTGAAAGTACTTGGGATACGAACATGTTGTATCAATAAATAAAGAATATTGTCAAAAATACAAATTTACTACATAATAATGAAATTATTTTTTTATTTTAGCTAAGAAGCCTTTGAGTATTCGGCCGTAAACATCCTAGTTGATGCATTTATGCTTAGCAAATCAATATAATGCAATTTTGTGTCAATCTTTAATTGCAAGATAAATGTTTGCATTAACTTAAGATAATGCGTTCTTAATATGTGGTACTGCAACAGGAATCCTAGATAATGCGTTTATAAAATCTGAGAACTAGTGTTGCCGATGTATACTGAAAACTGGTGTTGCCGATTTATTCATGACGGAAAGTTTCTCGTTCTGCTGATGTCAGATATATATTTAACTGATTTTACACCAAAAACCAAGATGATGCGTTTTTTATAAGCACGGCAATGTTTCATAATACAGGAAAAGCGACGGACAACGTTGCTATGATACCTAGTTGATGTTACAAAATGTCTTGGTAGGTGGTAGTGTAAAAAATTGTTGCATTCTAAAAATATGAGCTTACTTCACCATAGCCATCGTCTGTGTGTTATTTCGCATCCAATGTCGATTAATTGATCCAAGATCGTTATTGGCATCGTAAATGATTTGCAGTCGTTAAAGTTGAATAGAAATTAAGATGCAGACAAAATAATTATTGTCGTTTTTAATTTTTTACTAAATTTGTCTACATTCTTCGTGTTGATGAAGTTGGGAATAATAAAACGAACCTTTTATTTTTTTATATACTTAAGTCATTATTTCTTTGTAATTTGGTGTCAATCAAACGAACTATTTCTTCAATTCTTGAATACTTAATACTAAATAAATAAATATTTGACAACATGTTGATGAAGTTGGGAATAATAAAACGAACTTTTATTTTTTTATATACTTAAGTAATTATTTCTTTGTAATTTGGTGTCAATCAAACGAACTATTTCTTCAATTCTTGAATACTAAATATTGAATAAATAAATATTTGACAACATCACATACATTGCTCCGATTCCGAAGTAAGTAGCTAAGCACTTGTGTTATGGAAATCAGAGACAACGGTGGTATCACAAACACCCAGACCTGAGCCAATATTGAAATGTTCATTTTCTAAATTGACCCAACCGGGGATCAATCCCGGGACCTCAGAGATGGCGACACCTTGAAAATCGGTGTGCAAAGCCACCAGAATGGTTCCGGTTTGCATATTCCCACAGCATCAATTGAAATTCGTTTACCTGAAAAGAATATATTAAAATCTATCACAAAAAACTAATCTTTTTATTCATGTGATTCTTTCTAGTATAACCTATCTATTTAGTTGGTGCCACCCACAAAATTACGCTTGCGTTATGAGTTGAATACAAAACAGTCTAAAATGCAGTAAAACACGATTTCAATCCGTAAACGTCGCGATAAAAATTATTGACTTAAGAAAGGCCGTGTTTTAATCACATTTATTTTTTTATTTCGTTGCTGTTCGTATTTTTTTTAATGTGCCAATTATTAACGATGATTGGCTTAAATTTTCCTTGGACTCTGAAAAAATACAGTTAAATTCTACGCTGATTGCCAACGTTTGGTCGCAAAAAATACGCCATGCTAGTGGACATATAGTGCCAGCAAAAAATAAACTTATGGTTGTTGTAGGTACACTTTTAGAATACAGGGTGTTTGGTAATACCCTTATGAATCGAATATACCCCGAAAATTATTATTAACCCTGAAAACCACCACTTTAAAAAAAAAACTTTTTTATTTTATGATACACTGCATACCCAAGCAGCATTACAAGCTGTATAACAGCTCTATTAAAGTTCGTTTATACTCTTAATGCTGTATTTCTTGGCCGCATAAAGGCTGTATAAGCGCTTATACAGCCCTTATACCCCTGAAATTGGCACAAATTATACAGCGTTTTGCGTTATATTAGCTGTACAGTAGCTGTATAAGCATAAAATAGGCTGCATAATAGCTGTTTTGCGGCTGTACTATGGTGTACGAGGAAACCAATACACTCCAACTACTACATTGTAACTCACTTGTTAAGCTTTACGTTGTAATAAGTCTGTTGAACAGAGTTGCAAAAGAATTAAAACGAAACAGAAGATATATTTTTAATGATGGCGTTTATAATCAGTATATATTGATCAAAGTGACATTTATTATAAACGCTGTGTTTAAAGATTTGGAGATTCGATAGGCGCAGGATACAGTTCATTATCGTGCAAAAATAAATTTATTGTGGACATATATATGTTTTGTGATAAAAAATAAACGCGCCAGCAAAATAACCAAGGAAGAGATATTAAATAAGGTAAGTAAATATGGTTTTTATAGGTTAGAATTTAAAAATGTTTGAATTAATGGACGTAGAGCCTCATTGGTGCATAGTAGGTTATTGGACAAGCTGAAAATATTGATAAACATAAAAACATTAGTCTAATTTTCATGTACTCATGTTCGTAATCTTCGATTTGTAATTGATAAAATGGCGACAATTTGCTAAGCAGCCTAAATTCTATTTTGATGGTCTTATAGCATTAATAGCTGTACTATGTAGGTAATGGATACTAGTATTCAGCTTTTAGCGGTTGATGCGCTGTATAAACGAATAAATTTACTATCAATGTTGCATAGCAGTGTTTCGAACATAACCTGTAACTCTTTTTAGGAATACGTAATATTAAGTGAAAAACCAAAATGCACTGAGAAATCACATCACGTTTTCGAAAATAAAGTATTAAAGTTATTTTTTAGAAATTTCAAAGCAATTATTGTAGATTTGCGTCCTAGAATTTGTAAAGAAATAAATAAAGTGATGCAGTCCAAAACATATGCAATTCATCAATTCTCATAATGCAACTTCTATATCTGGGAAATTGTAAGTTTAGGTTTCTGAATATTATAATAACACGAATCCACTATGAAACATTAAACAGCGTCTTCTACAAAACCCTAAAATCTTTGTTCAGCGACTCAGGCTCGTTGACAAGCGACGCGTGTTTCGGCACCGGCGCGCTTTATACCTATTCAATATGAATATTTTGTTTGAAATGTTTACATTCCGTTTTAGACTTATAAATATTTTGCAGTTTTGATAACATTTCATGATGTTTTTGATAAAATTTATTTTATATTGTTTATGGTTGGTTTCAGGTTTTTAAGAAACCAACTCTACCATCCACTTCATCAGCTTCAACCAAAATAATCGAACACTTACATCTTGATCTGGACGCTTCAACGGAATATATTGTTCAATACGTCGTGAATGAACCAGATGTAGAAACAAATTCGGGCAGCATGGTAACCTTGCACAATGAGTTTGAAACTCAAATTCCTATTCAAACCCAGCAAAATAATGATGGTAATCAGACTATTCAGTATCTACAAAATATCTTGCAAAATGGAACAAAAAATAAACATTCTGGAAAGTAATAAAAAAAAAATATTTCATAAATTGGCAAGCTGAACAAAAATGCAGATGTGGTTTCATTGGCCGAATCCAAACTTAGATTTGATAGTGAAGCTTTCATCATAAAACCTATTGACTCTAGAGAAGATTTCAGACCTAGAGAAGATGGAGTCATTTCTATTGGACAAAAAAAATAAAATTAAACTTTTAACACAATATTCTTTTGTATGTTTTCCATTAAAATTGCATAAACCTGAAAAATAAATTAATATACCATTATCAAAGTGACTCGTATTTATATTATTCATATTTATTCTCATAGTTCATTACTTAAGTGAATTGCAATCTTTTTATATTTATGCATAATGATTTACTTATATTCTATTGTTTCAATTCTATTAAATTTAAGCTCATTCTATTACATTAGCTCTCGCAGGAGAATCGCATATAAAACATCTTAATCCTATAGATACTTTACTTTTGATTTGTTCAACGTACATTCCATTTTTAATTAGGTTGTCAATTTCGTTTACAAAATCATTTAAATATTCGTCAATTTGCTTTGGTTTTCCAACACCAAAATAAATACCAATCACCAACGGTTCTACATCAAGTCTTTCAAATATAGTACATAAAATCGGCCAAAACTCTTTATTAGAACTATTAAATATTGGAAGATCGTCAAAATTTCAATTCAAACAAATTTTACTCGGAACGTCAACCCATTTTTCTAATTTATTTTTTAAAGATTTAGTTAGGCCGTTATGCCAATATTCACCTCCTTGAATCGGTTTGATTTGTATTTGCTTTGCAGTACCTAAAATTGTTCTGGCATCGCATGGTAAAATTCCTGGAAATCTTAAGTTTATGATAGTAGCTAAATCATTCAATGCTACTTGAGCTATGTTTCTTTCTCTGGCCCAATTCTGTATTTGTTGGCGAAATAATACGTTTTTTTCATATTCACTTTCGCCGTCACTTGAACTGCTGCATGATAAAATGTCGTCATCAGTTGCAGAAGGTAAAGCTAATAAGTTACATCTGATATAACTATGATCATTCACAATATTTTCTACGGAACCCCTTTCATTAGTTGTCGACGGTATTGACGCTTGACTGTAGGTGATCTAATTTGTTGCAATATCTCCATGTTCCTCGGCAGTAATTTCATTTTGTTGATAATTTGTAATATTTAAATATTCCTGTTCAATCTTTCTTCTAATAGCACCAAATCTTTTTCGCTTTTTCCACATATTTATAAAACAGTCACAAAATACAGAATACAGTGCACAATAATTCAAAATGGCGACTCTGTCACTTATACAGATTAAGGCTGTACTATAGGCGTCATTTATTTTTATTGCTGTTTATTGCTCTCAAAGACAGAAATTAGACAGCTATCGCCTGTAAAAGGGTGTACAATTACACCATAAAAAGAAGCTGTAGAAGAGAGTTTGCCTACTTCATAATACAGAAATAAGATTTGAGGACAACCATAATACAGCTCTAAGCTGTATTAAGTAAGTGACGGTATGCAAAATGCAGCTATTGTACAGCTTTAATACTAAAATGAGATTAAAGCGTCACAGGAAACTTAAAGCTGTACATGACAGTTATCATACACTGATTTAGAACTTTAAGCGTACTTCGACTCCTTAATACAGACTTAATACAGTTAGAGCTGAATAATTACTCCTAAACTGACATTATAACACTACAATGTCTTTTCAACGTTCTTATACAGCTGTAAAACAGCGTTAAGTGCTATATTGGCTGCTTTTTAGGTGTTCATTACGCTTGGTTGCTGCTTGGGTAGTGACTAAAAACCCTCAAAAAACGAATATTTTGCTTTTGTCCATTAATTGGATGATTATCAGAAACAATAGTCTATTTGCGTTCAGGGTTGTCACTTTGCAGTTTTCCATTGAACGAAAAAAATAAAAATTTTAAGCCATGTGGTATTCAGAGTTTATAATTTTGCGAGATTGTAAACATTATCTATCATATTCGGCTTTTTAAGGGGATTACCAAACAGCTTGTATAATTATGAATCTGAAAGAACTGTCGTACATACAGTTTTCAATGGCATATGTGATATATCACGATCACGATACATCCGTGGCTGTGAATGCTGTAATTATTATATTATTGCCATTAATATGAGGGAATGCGCCTGAGTCGATGGTGTCTGCAATTATATATAAACGATCACAGCTCGCAATGCGCAGGCGCGACGAATCAAGACGTCATCTAATGCTTTTTGCTGGCAGTCCTTGAACAGATAAAAGTCTAGACGCTTTGCAATTTACAAATTTTGCGCCCGGGCATTACAATGATGCGTATGATTCTAGGGTTCATCGGTCCGATAGTATCACTGCGTCTGACGATATTTTTTTCCACCTCACCACTGGAAGGAGCAGGGATGTCCGTGATCAAAATTTTCAACGCACGAAACGTACACCGTGACGTATTTCTGCACAGATGCAAAAAGTAGTTGTGTTTTGGCCCAAATCGGTTTTCGATGCTAATCCCGCAATAAATAGAAATGCCTGCAGATCTAATTGATTCACGCTAAACAATTGATTTGTTTCTCTTCAGATCGAAAAGGGAACTCTGTGAAAATTAACAACGATCACGAATGTTTAAAATTAAAAATGTCCATCAATTACTTTTATTTCGCAACGACGAGCACGATATTAATTTAGTTTATACGCCCGTGAATCATGAACAAAAGCATTAGAAAATTAAAAGCAAAAACTTAATGCAAATCAATTAGTCTATTCCAAATTATGATTGCTGTAATTATTTCAAAACGTTCATATATTCATTTGGCCTGCCAAACCATTTGCCTCTGTAATACTTCAAAATAGCATCTGATAAAAAAACACACCATAATGATAAATTGTATTTGCTCATCAAATCGTTATTATTCAGTTTTTTTAGTGGAGACAACTCTCGAGCGAAACGGATAGGTTAAGTCTAGACTTCGGTCATTGCCAGGGGATGATTTGTAAGTTTTGCTATGCCAGATTGCGCAACTGCATTTTTTTCCTATGGTTTTTTACACGGCTGCATGGAATCGTTTTCTTTGTGGTTGTTTTTGGACACACGTTGGCTGCCGTACTGTTGTTATTATCTAGATCATGTTTTTAGATTGTCCCCGATTGCTGCACAGTCACGTTTTTGGATTATTGTGTGGGTGCTCTTTTAATTTCTGAGACATCTCGATAGAAGTTTTTCGTTAATTGTATCTATCAAGACTTTTTGCTTAACGTTCGAATCGTGCTTAGCAACAATGAGCGCTTCTACCCAGGCACCTAAGTGCCTATAATAACTTTTTTGTGCTGACACATCGCTCGAAAGTCTACTGATTGACATATACAATTTACGAATCGTAATGCAAATGTCCAAATTGTTATCTGATATAGGACAAGCATCATTTCCAAACACGAGGGCGATGACTGACGCATCGCACGCCTCGTCAGTGCCATGTGGAATGTGATTCAATTCTTTATTAGCAAGCTAGGTATTGTTACGTTCGGTCTGTGCCTAGATTTGGCCTTTGATATTTTAGTTACCTACTCGTTTGTCACTATTGTCGTTTGCTGTGGTGTAGAAAAACATGTGTAAGTGTATCCTATGGGTAAAATATGCAAATTATAGTCTACGTGTTGTCTGTGTTTTAGAATGAGTCATTTAGATGTAAAATCAAGTCTCATGACACTTTTCAGTCAGAAATTTGAGGAAAACCCGTTACTGATACCTTAGAAACATTAAAAAGTTGATGCCACCAGACGACTCAAGCGGCCACAACTGCGTATACTTAGCTTCTGTGGTGTCATCAGCCGTGAACCGGTCAGAAGTGCCCATCCGTGTTCCTCGAGTGCTGTGTTTACAGAAACAACACCTACTGGTACACGAGGGTATTTCGCAAGAGGCTTCTACTTAATTTTTTCTTTACTATATTTACTCAGCTCTTTGTTTATGGACGGTTTTTGCGAGGCCCGTTAGGGTTTCGTGAATATTGACATTGCTAAGTAAATTGATTCATCAAACTTCAAGTGCTCTATGATGAGATAAAGTGATGGGTTGAGTAACGAGTAGCCGTTACACATAAATGGAAAAACCTTGAGATGAAACGTAAAGTGCGAGTACTACGTGTATGTTGGTGTCTTTGGACTGAATATTAATTATCTGTAATTTATTTTCGGAACTAGTAATTATAATATTAATTTCATTAAAAAAAGCGTTTCTTCAAACTAAGGCCCGTATTTATAAACCGCTCTCAATATTGAGAGCTATCTTGAAATCATATTTGAGATGCTCTTCTTCAAGGACCAGCATCTCAGATATGATCTTAAGATTGCTCTTCTTAACTTTGAGAGCGGTTCAGTATCACGGCTCGATATTTTAGACTGCCTAGATACTAATCGTGAATCGTAAAACTAATCTAGATTGTGGTTTGAATAAACTCAATCTGAATTTTGAATGAATGCAATGCTCTTGTTTGTGCATAGCATTAAGAAAATTCTGTTCCGTGATTCTTAGTTATAATTCGGAACACGTAGTGACATCTGAAAAACTTACAGTGTGTATTCTGCAGTAGCTCGTTATTTTTATTGCATTCCCTCAACGTGACCTGCTTGCGGATCCGTCAGGTCGCAGGACCTGTCATTCATTTATAGTACCAATCAATCTGCTATCTTGATCTAGTCACTTGCTGGTGGATTTCTAGCTTTTTATGCGTCTGCTATAAAAGGTTAACAAACTTAAGATTCTGATTGCTCATTCATCTTACATCATTGTGGTTTGGGTTGGATTGAAAATTTTCATTTACATTACAGTTTGTGATTTGAGTCGGTGGATTATCATTTATATTCTTCTCCTTTCATTTATATTTATGCATTTATCTATCACTGTTAGTTATAAAAAAGCCGATAACACTACATTGCCTGCATTTTTTTCATTAGATTAGCCGGTATGAGATCTCTTTTGTAGTCTGGAGCTAGACTGCTGCGGACAATTGGGGTCTATTGTGTAGAGCTTTTTGTCTATTCCCATTGAATAAGGCAATTGTGCTTGAAGGAAGGAGACAATTTTGAACAATCTCAGCAAAGGATGCAATCATAGGTCTAACTCGACTAATCTCTCACGCAGACTATTTTTATCCGTTTTTTGTGTTAGGTGTTCAGAAGCTATTGACTTCAAAATATAATAATGAGATGATACTTAGGTAAACATCCACTTATTGCTACATGACGTGACTGACATTACACAAAGCGGTTACGCAAAAAATGTAATTCGCGTAATCAAAATAGCATTAGCACCAAAATTATTAGAGAACGTTTGCTCTTCTTTGCTGTGTATGATTTCTACATCCGTCTTATTTAGTCATGCTTTACTTGACTGGTTCATATCTATCGCTTCTTGTCGTTAGGTATATTATTTGTATTGTATTTATCAGTGGTTCTCATATCGTCTGCCAAAAAATTCCAGGCATTCCTTACTCAGGTCTCAGGTGGAATGTGTTCTTAACTCATCATCGACGTCATTCATCTTATCTACTATAAAATCTCAGCTGACATACCTGTTTGCGTATCTTTAAAACCAGTTGCAACTTGCTGCAGGCAATATAAGGCTTACGTAATATGATAATATGCATTAATTTTCGGCCACCAAGGCCAACGAGTCGATGACTCCTGGAGACGGAGCGTCAGCTAAGTCAATATATCCTTAAGTGGCAGTTGTGAATTAATCACCGTGCACACGATGCACTTTCAATCTTGTTTCAATGTTCGGTAGTATGAGTATTTTCATTCATAAATATGCGGTCTGGTTCTAAATTGGCTTCCTTTACGTTTTTGCATTTGCTTCATACTCAAAATTGTCTTTGTTATCATTATGCATGTTTATTATCGTGTTTAACTGTGTGTCAACTCATTGATTCTATAACAATTAGGGCATTGTAACGGTGTCTGGCACGATATCTCCGAGCATTATGTGTAAATCCTTTTTATCAGTTATATTTATTGTGAGTGCGCTTAACTTTAAACATTCAAGTTTATGTCCTTTATTCTTTATGTTTTTGTTGACGTAGGCGTCACCCAACCTAATTCTGTTGCAGTTAAGCCTCGTTGCAGTAAAACGCGTTCCCAAACATGACAAGAGGTGTTGTGCCTTTGTTGCAATTTCCCAAAATTTAAAACTGTCCCTTTTGGTGCGAAACTACCAATATTTCCCACCCACACGTCCCAAATCTATGTTTCAACAATAAAAGGATTATCAGTTCGAAATTAGACATTCGCTTATGGTAATAGCTACCCACGTTCCGTCCCAAAAGCGAAGGTTATTCATCTAGATAACTTAGGATATGTAATAAAACCTGGGTCCATGAACGCGATATTGCCATGTGCATTTTTTGCAGCAAGTTTACTTAGAATTCTTATGAGACGTTTGTCAGTGCGAAAATTAACATTAAAATTGTCGTCCCTGTGTCATTTTAGAGGCTATAAAAGAAACAAACAACGGAGGTTTTACTGCTTTATAAATATTCTCTTGTGTTAATATAGTCTTTTGACAAATGAGCTGAGCGAGCGCGTAGTCTGCACACCAGCGCCGCCATTGGAAAAAAATCATAGTTTTTAAATAATTACGAAATTGTGAATTATCTCTCTGTAGTGATGAAAGTGGCCACTTTTAGAAAAACAACTTCATTGTACTAAACGACAGGCTAGAAAATATTGTTTAAGCGATGAAAAGTACCACAAAGACAAAGTTTCTTCGGAGTGCACTACAGAGAGATAATTAATAATTTCATCTTTATTTAACCACTATGTTTTTTTCCAATGGCGACGCTACGCAAGTGTGCAGACTACGCGCTCTTAAATATACATTACAATATTATTTTTCCTTCAAAGTATATGGCTATTGTTCGAGACACAAAAGATTAATGTGGCAGTAGCTGGCCCAGACTTATCATCAGGTGTTTTAATTTTGCTTGTCAATAAGACTAATCAGCGCACGTTCTATTCAAGTTGATGATTAATTGAAAGAGTTATGTAAAAAAATTGCTGACAAATCGAGTCTGTATCAAAGTGCATTTTTTGAGCGACTTTTTCGTCGTATTTGGCACAAAGCTTTTGGGTAGGTAGTTAACCCATCAAGGCCATTTGCCGTTACGCTTCAGGAAATTTCAAAGTGCGTTTTGGAAACGTCTATTAGTTTTTTCTATTCACTTTGTATTTCCATTTAATTTCTCATCTTCATTCCGAACGTATGGCAACTTGTTTTTTAGTAGAGAGTGATTTGAATAAATCTGCATGTAAGTCTAGGTAGTTTTTTTCTTAGGTCATACATAATCCTTTTTTATACTATGACTCAGCGTGTCTAAGTTTAAAAGCTTTTGTGTCCTCTCCTATCTTGTGGCGATTGTTTCCAAATGTGTTTTAATGTTTTTAGTGTCATTACTAAAATCAGAATATAAATTTAAAACCGGCGATTGACCCGTAACATTTTATTGTAACGTTACGTTGCGTTACGACGAAATGTTATAGGTCAGTACAGCGAGCCGAGCCGCTCGTTGCGCTGCGTGCTCCACCTGTCAGTATTTTGGCTTTTGGGTGTTACCTTACGCCTTAATTTTAAGTTAGTGCAACCCTAAGCGTTTGTCGTCGCTAGACCACAGAGCAAGCCACTCATTAAGAAGAAGAAGAAGAAGTGCATGTGTGAATTGGGCATCAAAGTGTCATTTAGTTTTGAATTGTCATTGACGGTAGTTATTGCTTTTTTTGTGATTGACGGATTGATGAGCATTGATGATGGAATCGGACCAGAATAAAACTCTACAGTTAATCGAAAAATATAAAAAAATGGCAATTTTATGGGAATTTTACAATCAAGAATATTCTAATAAAATAAAAAAAAAACAGGACACGTGGGTCGACTTGGCTTCATTACTTGAAACAGAAGTGGAAAGTAAGAAAAAAATTGCAAGTTTATTTATGCTTCGTTGCGGAACACAGTCGAGCGCAATGCTCGCCACAAGCAAGGGTACAGGTCAGTCAGGCAATGCCGTAACGAAACGCTCGCCTCGAATGTTACATTACAGCAAAATGCTCAGATCAGTCGCCACCTTAATAATACAGTATTCTAGAGTATTAGGCATGATTTATCAGAAGTTTTTGCATCACCTCCATTTGTGGCTTCGTGTTTGTCTGTTTTATTGCCGAGAAGCGTAATGACCATAGAATCATTTGTCTCTTTAACACCATCTGTATTTTTAATGCTTAAAGTTTTTTTTGTAGTCACGTCTTTCGTATTTCAAATGGATTTTTAGACAAATCTTAAGCGTTTATCTATTGTGACGGTTGTCGCTTTATAACGAGTTTCATTTAACATTTGTAATGAGATTGTCGAGATGCGGGATTCGTTTTTTGTTTGACAGTTTATTGACCACCGTTTGGGCACTACCGATGTAATTATGATTAAGTTCTTATTTTTGCTGGCTTGGTATCGATTAAGAAAACAAAAGACTTAATTATTTTCTAAAATGATCTATGCAGCAAAAAAGGTGTCTACTACCAGACTGTGGATATCAATTTATTTATATCAAGATATCTTTGGCATATCTTTGTTTTCAAATAGGCGCTAAGCGTAAGCATGTGATGCTTACTTCGACGACCTCCGTGGTCGAGTGGCTTTGTACTCCGGTTTTCAAGGTGTCGCCATCTCTGAGGTCCCGGGTTCGATCCCCGGTTGGGTCAATTTAAAAAATGAACTAATCTATATTGGCTCAGGTCTGGGTGTTAGTGATACCACCATTGTTTTTGATTTCCATAACACAAGTGCTTTAGCTACTTACTTTGGAATCGGAGCAATGTATGTGATGTTGTGATGTTGACAAATATTACTTTGATGACGATTTAAGGGGCCGTATAACGTCAAATACACATTTTTGAACAACGATTTCACATAGTATTACTTGATTTATCAGTCTCAAAAAAAAATTATGTAGAAACTCAGTCATGTGATTGACAGAAACATGATAGCTAAAACTTTTCTCTATAGAAAACAATCGTAAAGTGACCTCCAATTTTGTAGTTTTTCACCGATGTGCCAATTAATAACAAACTTATAATCTTGAAATTATCATAAAGAAAAACCCTTTGCTCTTTAGTTTTGGGATTGACAGTTTTTAAAAATAATAATTAATTAAAAACGAGAATGTTGTCAATAATTTCTATAATTTTTACTATGACTGCCAGCGTTGGACGGCCTCTTAACGGATTTTTTTTTGTTGCAGGAGAACATAGACCCATCACCATACAGCCTATCGCCAGTGTCAGCCAAATCTCAGAAACTGCTGCGGTCCCCTAGGAAGGCAACGAGGAAGATCTCGCGGATCCCGTTCAAGGTTCTGGACGCCCCGGAGTTGCAGGACGACTTCTACCTAAACCTGGTGGACTGGTCCGCGCAGAACGTGCTCAGTGTCGGCCTCGGGAGCTGCGTGTATCTGTGGAGCGCTTGTACTAGTCAGGTGAGCGGATCAAGACCTTTACAGCCTGTCACCAGTGTCGGCAAAATCGCGAAACTGCTTCGGTCTCCTGGGAAGAAGGTTCAAGACGTGCTGTAGTTGGAGGATGACTTCTACCTGAGACTGATGGATTGGCCCGCGCAGAACGTGCTTAGTGTCGGCCTCGGGAGCTGCGTGTATCTGTGGAGCGCTTGTACTAGTCAGGTAGGCGGATCAAGGCCTTTACAGCCTGTCACCAGTGTCGGCAGTCGCAGAAGCTGCTTCGGTCTCCTGGGAAGGTTCAAGACGCGCCGGAGTTGGAGGATGACTTCTACCTGAGCCTGGTAGACTGGCCCGCGCAGAACGTGCTCAGTGTCGGCCTCGGGAGCTGCGTGTATCTGTGGAGCGCTTGTACTAGTCAGGTAGGCGGATCAAGACCTTTACAGCCTGTCACCAGTGTCGGCAGTCGCAGAAGCTGCTACGGTCCTCTAGGAAGGTAACGAGGAAGATCTCGCGGATCCCGTTCAAGTTTCTGGACGCGCTGGAGTTGCAGGACGGCTTTCATCTGAGCCTGGTGGACTGGTCCGCGCAGAACGTGCTCAGTGTCGGCCTCGGGAGCTGCGTCTATATATGGTGCGCTTCTACTAGCCAGGTAAGCGGTATTACGGCCAAATACTGCAAGCTTAACTTTAAGGAATAAATTTTTTTGGTAACTTATAATGCATTGAAATCCATGTTCGTTTTTTTCTTTTTCTCTCTTCATCAAAGCCTTAGTTATTGTGTTTGAGCATCCAGCTGTCTTTTATTTATTTAGTATTAATCTTCAACTTTCGAGTCATATTTTATTGACTTCAAATTATTTTCGGAACATGTATTGTTTTCTAACTGTTGAAACCCGTTTTAGTCAAATAGTAGTTTTAGACTGATGCGTCTGTAAACAGCTTGGTTTACACAGTCTCGTGAAATGCTAATTCTTATTGATTTGACTTTCAACAAGTTTCATTAGAATATTTATGAGCACATGGAATTTTTGTGATGTTGGGATCAGGTTACATAGGGGTAAATAAGTACGTATAGGATTCAAGACTACCTTTTACCTACCGATTCCATTTCCATAAATATTTAGTTCTAGTCAGGTAGGCGGATTCCAAAGATATTTAGTTCTCTGGGATTGACATGGGTGGATACTTCAGAAGCAGTGATTTTTCAGATCCATGTGCAATATTTTTTTTGCTTAAATATTGTCTATATGGTGTACCTGCTGAGAATCATCCACATAAGCTCCATATTTTCAAATCTACACGTTTTTCTTCGCAAAGTTCTTTATCGCTTTTATAGACGTAACTTTATTTAGTAATAAACATTAATAATATTTGCATTTAAATTATTGTTCATAGGTGACGCGACTATGTGACCTAGCATCTGAAGGCAACGCCGTCACTTCGGTGGCGTGGAGCGAGCGGGGACACCTCGTGGCCGTTGGGACACAGAAGGGACATATTAGCGTTTGGGACGTCAGTGTCAATAAAGAGGTATGAATATAAAATTAAACGTTGATTCTGTCTTATAATTATGATCTAACATTGTAGTGACAGCAGAATTGGGAACAAAATTTTTAAAAAAAACCTTGGCCTTTTATTATTTTTATCTGTAATTTGTAATCAGTCTGTGTGCACTGAGGTCAAATTATTAATCCTTAGATCCATTTTAAATGGAGTGCAGATAAAAGAATTTTAAGCCGAACCGAGCACCAAGCAAATATCATAGTGATGTTAACTCAATACTTTGATTTACGCATTACTCTAATATTTACTTCGCAGGTGACCAAACTACAAGGGCACATAGCCCGCGTGGGTGCTCTGGCGTGGAACGGCGACATTCTGAGTTCCGGCTCACGGGACCGGCATATACGGCAACGGGACACACGGACGCCACGTAAGGATACATCCTCACGAAATGACTAAACATTGTGCATTGATAGCGTTACTTTTTTACTGCTCGTATTTGGCGTGGCAAACATTGATAACGATTATTTTGCACTGCGCTCGTGTTTGGCGTGCAAACTCACAAAACAAATGACTACGATTGAGTACCAACGTTATCTTGAAGATATTTTGGTTATCGTTGTGTCATTAAAGGGCTCGCTTTTAAATCTTATCGCACTTCGTTTGTTTTCAAACAAAAGTGAATCGTTTGGAACAGTCAACTAAGCATTTATCTTACCGTGCGTTTCCACTAGTCGATCAACATTGTTCTAAACAGAGTCTTATACATATAATATATGAATTCTGTCATATTATGACAGAATTCAAATTCGGAACAAGTCAATTGTAAGCGTCGGTGTTGATGTTGATTTTAGTGGAAACGCGGGGTTACATTTTCCTAACAAATCACAAAATAACAATAAAAACGAATGTATCACTTAAATTGCTTTTCTCTTCCTCACAAAACCTAATATCAGTCATACTGACACAGTGGTATAGCGCCTGGCCCTGCGATTGCGGAGGTTAAGCAACTTTCGCAGGGGTCGGTCATGGGATGGGTGATCAAAAATTTACTATCTCGAGCTCCTCCGTGCTTCGGATGGCACGTTAAGCCGTTAGTTCCAGCTGCATTTGCAGTCGTTAACCCCCACCAATCCACATTGGGCCCGCGTGGTGGGTTACGGCCCATCCTCCTTATTCACCCATAAGGAAGGCCTGTGCCCCATAAAAATGGCAGATGGTCTAAGTAGTGGGGTAACTCCGCCCTGTTGACTGGGCAACGATGTGGTGGGAGGCAGGGGGCGACCCCCCACCGCTACCGTGAAGGCTAACTTTACCTAACTTTTCAGAAAATTCGGTACCGTGGTACTAGTCGAAATTTGTCTGCATTTATCACCGTGACAAGTAGTTATAGCCCGATTTAAACTTTATGACTTCTGTAAACATCGCGCGAGACAATGCGCGAAACACAAATTCGATGTAAGTGTGTGAGAGAGACGCGTGATGGGACACGGCTACGCGCATAGTGGCTAACTTCACAGCGGCCAATAAGATTAAATAGTATTATTATTATACCTCACTACAGGAAAATAAAACTATGATTTATGTGATGTTGCCAAATATTGATTGATTTATTTTATGTCTTAGCTGTGCAATCATCGAGAGTGCTGCAAGGGCATCGGCAAGAGGTGTGCGGCCTCAAGTGGTCGCCCGACGGACAGTCGCTGGCGTCCGGCGGGAACGATAACAAACTATTCGTTTGGTCGATGGTAAGTAAAATTATATAGTATTATACTCTTATAAATTTTGAGATTTAAGCATTCACAATGCTATTTTATATAATACCAAATAATATACTAGAAAAAATACGACTCGCACCAGATCATGTTCTCGGACGGGAATCGAACCCGCGACCTTTGGATATCCGGTCCAATGCTCTGACCGCTGAGCTACCGAGTCACTAGTGGGAACGTAGAATTTCTCCTAGTTCGATTCCCGTCCGAGAACATGATCTGGTGCTAGTCGTATTTTTTCTAGTATATTATTTGGTAGTATTATACTCTGTTCTAAGGCCCTAATTTTACAAGTACCTAATTGGGTACTTGACAAAAAATTTAATTACGTACAGATTCTAATAATCACATACTGTTTTAAAAGAAGTCACTATTTTGCCACTGGGCCATTTTGATTTTTTACCAACTATGGAGTCTTAAAGTCATAGTAAAATTCGTCAAATCGAGCCACGCGTAGGGGTTTATTTTGCTTCCCTTTTAGCTCTATTATACCTTAAAAGTATATTCCCAAGTCAAATACCCATTTCTGTTCCATTCTAACTAACTTACTTGACAGCCGTTAATTTTTTTAATAAATCCGAAATTTGTGCTAACAGTAGACCTAAAAAACAGGCACTTAATACCATTAATGCAAGTACATATTATTTACTAGCCTTCGTCAGCAGAAAAATATGACGATCAGTTTAAATGACCTCCTTAGTGTATGAAAGTGACGTGAAATTACGTAGTACGTATAGTTCAAGATGTTTCTCTGGTTCTACTCACCCGAATTAGATGAAACATGGCTTAGATTTTAAGTTCGACCTCAAGCTACCAAACTGTGAGCTACCAAAAGTCCATCAAAATCCGTTCAGCGGTTTTTGCGTGATATGCGCATAAACATCTTCGGCCTTACCACAAAAGATTTTCAACACTGTTTAATTTAGATACTGTTTACAAACAATATTGTCAAAAAAGTGACAGCATCACATTTAAACGGTGTTTAAGTTAAACACTTGTTGAACAGTGTTTTGTGGTAAGGGTGTCAGAATCTATAGTTTTATTATACAATGTGTATAGAGATTAATCGATCGTATTGTAAAAGATTTCACAACTTTGCTTCCGCATGAATAGGTACATTAGCGTATTGCGTAGGCGTGAGATTGCGGTTCTAAAATTAATGATTGCGGTAAAACGCAGCATTCCCTGTTGCTTTATCTATCATGTGAATTAAGTATTCGAATGTCACATGATCCCATTTATATTATTTCGCTGTCACTATGCTGAAGTGACATAAGTCGACTTTCATTATTGATAACTAATTTACTCCTTTGGCTGGTATTCCTTTTAATGCACTCGACCTAAGAATAACACTTATTTGCTAACGATACAATCGACCACATTGGCGCGATTTTAACCTTAGGAGTGGTAATTCTTAAGGTTAAAATCGCTTGCACACCGCGCCGTCATTTACATAGGTTTAGTTCGCGATGCGGCGATGCGCGCACGGTTTTTTCTGCAAAGTGGTTAAGCACGTGATTGGTCGATGGCACACTAGCGGCCGCCCGCGACTTCGTTTGCGTGAACCCTAAGAAACCATTTAACAGGATAAAAAGTAGCCTGTATGTTAATCCAGCTCCTAACCTGTCTACCAACCAAATTACATCCAAATTCGTCCGGCCGTTTAGGCGTGAAAAGTTAACAAACACAAACTTCGCATTTGTAGTATTAGTCGGATAACCGTGAATCGTGTTTGCAGCACTCAACGTCTCCAGTGCAGACATACTCCTCGCACGTGGCGGCAGTGAAGGCGATCGCGTGGTCGCCGCACCAGCACGGGCTGCTGGCGTCGGGCGGGGGCACGGCCGACCGCTGCATCCGCTTCTGGAACACGCTCACCTCGCAGCCCATGCAGTGCGTCGACACGGGTGAGTGCTGCACTATATATAATATAATATATAATATAATATGTATGTTCGACTGTAAGGTATTTATCATATGGGCCTAGTATTTTAACTCCTGATATTGTAGATGCCTGAAATAAACGATTATTATTATTATTATTATTATTATTATTACTACTATACAACATGTTACAAAACTACCCCTAATGCCGAATATGGTATATAGGGACCATCAAACTGAACAACTTTTACTGTGGGACCAACTCGGAAATCGCGAAAAATAAATCAGCTGTTTCATACATTTTGATATTTACGTGATCAATTTTTGTATGAAACAGCTGATTTTTTTTTTCGCGATTTCAAAGTTGGTCCCATAGTAAAAGTTGTTCATTTTGATGGTCCCTATATACTATATTCGGCATTAGGGGTACTTTTGTAACACGTAGTATAGCGATAAGTACTTAGTTGTTAATAGCCCTGTTGTACTGTATTTGGTAACGGTATATTTAAGTTTGTAAATACCGTTACATAAAGCTGATAAGTTTCTTGCGCCTGTTCTTCTTGTCAGTTAAAAAAGTCTGGAATGGATGGTAGGAAAATATAGACGATTCAAAAGTGCTTAATTATAAATTTATTTGAATAAATAAATTTTGACTATTGACTATTACAGCAAGTGTTGAATATAGTACAATACAGCATGGCCACGAAACAGGGCGACCGGCGGTGCGACGAGCAAATTTTAACTTTATTGCGAGTCATTTTATTTAGCATTGTGTCATGTATTAAGAATTCACTTGTTGACAAATAGTTTTTTTTTTCGTTTTAAGCTGGTATGTCGTTTTGTTGCGAGTCCTATGTTTGTGTCGATGTCTTAAAATAACGCCTTGTGCGTGCACGCAATCGTAACCCTAGTTAGCTGTCATTTTTGCGTTTGCAACTAGACCCTTAAGCTTTACCCTTTTTAAGGTTTTTTTAGTTGGTTAGGTATGAACATCGATACAAACATAGGACTCGCAACAAAACGACATACCAGCTTAAAACGAAAAGAAACAATTTGTCAACAAGTGAATTCTTAATACTATACTATAGTACTAGTTGGTTAGAAGGATTAAGCTTAAGCTATAGTACTAGTTGGTTTGGTATGAACCTTGAAAAGGGTTAAGCTTAAGGGTCTAGTTTGTTCAGTATACTGACACCTAACTTTTTTATGATCGTACAGGTTCCCAAGTATGCAACTTGGCGTGGTCGAAGCACTCGAGCGAGCTGGTGTCCACTCACGGCTATTCGCAGAACCAGATCCTCGTATGGAAGTATCCGTCGTTAACACAGGTAACTATCGAGTATATTATGAAATAACTAACCGTTTATAAGACAACAGTAGATTTAACCGCCTCTGCGGTCTAGTGGTTCTCCCACACGTGTAAAACGCAGGGGTTCCGAGTTCGATTCCCAGGAGGGAGGTCCAATTTGTACTCGGTTTGGTTGGTGGTAGGGCTTATTTCAAGTCCGCTTGGCTAACTACCACCATCTTACCTGCGTCTGACGCCATAACAACAATTTAAATTGTTGTTTTCCGGCAGTTAGAGGTAAGATAGCCAGTTCCTCAGTGGTGAGGATTCCGGGTGTAGAGCGCTTACACTTTCGGCCTTATCGTAACTTAACACCATGTGAGGTGCCAAGCACTATCCCGTTCTGGATGAAAAAAAGATTTATGATAGATATTTTTTGATGATGTTACTGAAGATAAACTCAATAATTATTACAACTAAAAGTTTGAACTTTTTGATATACCTGCCGTTCCCCTCTTCCATTCCACCTATTATTTTAATAATTGCAGATGTTTTTTCGGAGGCAATGAGGCTCGCTAGCTTTTTCAGTCTGAAAATATACCTATACAACGTGTTAATGAATGAACCCAAAATGGGAAAACTGTTTCTTCGGACTGACTGACTGTTTGACTGGCTTAACAATAATGACTTAATTATAAATTTGCAAAAGACAAAACTAGTGCATTTCTATCAAAGACTACACCTATCAAACTTCTATGTTAACTATCAAGGTAATGCATTAGAGGAGGTTAACACCACAAGATTTTTGGGCATATTAATTGACAGTCAGCTTACATGGAAACCACATGCAGATGAAGTATGTAAGAAACTAAGTAAGGCCGCTTATATATTATATTACTTATCAAAGAAAGTTAACTCTAGGACAATAATAATGGCATATCATGGTCTCGTTGCTTCAATTTTAAGGTATGGCTTAATTTTTTGGGGTAATTGCAGCGACAGGGAGACGATTTTCAAAGCCCAGAAACGTTGCATTAGGTCCATGACGGGGTTAAAAATGACTGACAGTTGCGTGCCTGTGTTTAAGTCCTTAAAACTCTTAACATTGCCATCATTATATATTTTAGAAATTGCTCTTTTTGTTAAGTCTAACCAGCACTTATTTACAAAAGTTTCCCAAACACGGAAAAGGTCGATTAAAGTGCGTTCACAGTACCGAAACATGCTAAATTTGGGAAGATTTCATACAGCATTGCTTAGGAAAAGTGTGATGGGAATGGGACCGGCAATATATAACAAAATACCTGACGAAATTAAGGAATTGAATAGTTATAAATTTAAAAAGAAATTGACATCTATATTATTAGAAAAATGTTATTATTCTATTACAGATTTTCTAACTGATAAAATTTGACATCATACGACTTATTCCTTATTATTTCTAATTGACATTTCTTAGTTTAAAATTATTTGTTTTAAATTATTGAATAGGTACCTACTATTCTTATTGTGAAATGAACAAGATAATATGTAATTGTATACTTAGTTTACCTGAACTTTAATTTAAATATTTGCATGCTAATTTTTGGCAGAATGTACTGGACCGAAAATTCCTTTACAACAATTATGTATGTACCTACATTCTCAGCAAATAAATGATTCTATTCTTATTCTCGGACCATCAAACTGAACAACTTTTACTATGGGAACAACTCTGAAATCACGAAAAAAAAAATAACTGTTTCATACAAAAATTAATGACGAAAATATCAAAATGTCTTAAAAACACCTGTTTTTTTGGCGATTTCATTCATTTAACACGTTGTATAAACTACAACAAATCCGAAATACACAGTGTTTCTAAAATGTTATCCCTATTAGATAAGTAGGTCAATCTCAAAGACCCACTAAATGTTTTTTTTATATGTCCCTAGGTGGCAAAGCTGACGGGCCATTCATACAGAGTCCTATACTTGGCCCTGTCGCCAGACGGCGAGGCCATCGTGACCGGCGCGGGAGACGAAACGTTGCGTTTCTGGAACGTTTTCTCAAAAACACCCTCCCACAAAGAAAACAAAAGTGTTCTGAACCTCTACACGGCACTCAGATAAGCGAACACTTTAAGTGTACAAATTGTTATTTTTCTACTAATTATTTATTAGATATCGCTGCGAACGCAGAGCTTGTATATACAGTGTTTACCTAGTACTATTTGTACATTTTATTTTTTAATATTAAGTATCAGATAGTTTGCGGCTTTGTTTTGTATTTTTTGTGACTTGATTTGTTTCATCTTTTTATATTGTTGCGGAACATTCGTGTGACGTTTTTAACTTCCGTATAATATGGGAAAGATACCCGTTGTTATTAAAAGATGGCGTTTTCCCACACCATTCGGACGTTATCACGTTAAAGCCGGAAAAAAATTATCGGACGCGCTGGCAGCCTGACTGAGGTGTGCAAACTATTGGAGGTAAGTCACGGATGTAACCATAGACTAATATAACGTCATCGGACGTCCGATAGCAATCAGGTCAGTCGCGGCCGTCAGCCGCGTCCATAAGAGCCGCGTCCGATTATATGTGGCCAGCTTAAGGGTGTAGTGCGTGAGTCCCTAGCGTCGCCAATGAAGTAAAACAAAAACATTACAATGAAATAACTATGTTTATTCTGATAAATATTAAAACTACTATTAGTTGGAAACTATTTTTGTATGCGTTTATTCTTAGTTGAAATGCTTAAAGTGGCCACTTTAGGCGTTAATCCAGTGTAACTGCACAAACACATTTAAACCATGAAAAAAACGCATACAAAAATAGTTCATAACTAGTACTAGTTTTTATAATTATTCTGAATTTTATTAAACTTAGTTAATTCTTGTAATGTTTTTTTTATTGGCAGCGCTAGTGGACTCACGCTGCACTCTCAAAAATACACACAATAAGTGTTTTGACTAAAAAGTACAGTCAATTTAAATTTAACAGTCTACTATGAAAAAATATTGTGAATATTATGTTCCTATGAAATATGCGGCTTTGTAAACTTGCCACAGATTAACTATAATTTGGCAACGATTGTAAAGGCGATTCAGAGGGCCTAACTAAATGGCCATTTGACTAAAATTACCGCTAGTAGAAGATAATTACAATGTATGGGATTGGCAGGAGCTACGTGTTAACTTTTGTCATTTCCATGACATTTGTCATTGTTGTTTAATTCTACTAGCGTTAATTTTACCATGCCATTTGAGTAGGGCGCAGCAACGTGTCGTTTTGCTTTTATTTTTTAGTCTGTAGCCTTTTTACGCTAAAACAGTGAGATGATTTTTGTGCCAATCAATCTAAATTATACTATGAAATGGTTTCTTTTTATTTAGAGAAGCTGGTCTAATACAAGACATATATTTTGATTAAGCATTCCTACTGCATTTTTGTAATGCTAGACGTGTGTTCTTTGATATTTTTTTTATTGGATAGGAAATTAGATACTTAAATAAAATAATTATTATTCATTCTTAACAGTAATCCAATTCGTAACGATATACATTTTCAAATTGATTTTGCTTCTAAAATTAGACAAAAAATGTGAAGTTTCCATATAGTATGTATAAAAAAAAGATTCTTAGGACACACGAAATGTATTTTTATATCAATGTACACAGGTTTGTGTATTACAATATATCTATACTTTGTGCTTATTTATTTGGTAATGATATAACAAACATACTTATGAATTTTTAATCATTTGTGAGGAATACACTCCACGACTCTAGCCGCTAAAACTTGCGGTCAGATTTGTTTCAAACATTTTTCATTTATAAAGTAACTAATATATTTTATTAATGGTAGTAAATTTAATAACATACTAGTACGAAGTGAAATAATTCTCTTGGATAAAAGATTTTCTTGTGTTAATTTTAAAAGCATCAGCAAAAGTTTTAACGTATAGATTCTTGCTGCAATCGTTGTATTGGTAAATTCAATTTTAATGATTTTTTTTATTCATCATTTCTAAGAGTCCAGTGATATTCCTTACAAACGATATATTTGACTAATTTCAAAGAAAATGAATTTTTGACAACCCTTAATCGCAATTTGGAAACACTTTTAGTTTTTAGAAAAAAGGTTTTTTGCGAATATTAATTTTGATGACAATTACAGTAAAATAAATTGATTTTTCTCGCTACCCATTACATAACTTCTTAAAATATTATCTCAACTCATTTTTATTAATGCATATATTTTTTCTGTTCCAGCTAAATTATAAGTTTAAATAATTATTTCAAATGAGGGAAAAATATATTATTTGTACTTAATGGAAAAATTCGCCACCTCGCTATGTCTAGAATAACGTATACGCTTTAAAACACGCAAAGATCTAAGGGAGCTTACAGACGAGCGACAGTTCGAGTCGCGTGTCGCGCTTCGGCGACAGTCGGCAACCGTCGCGTGATTGTTTGTGTTACGCAACGCAAACTGTCGCTTAAGAAAGTGTCACTCATCTATAAGCTCCTTAAACATTGGGTTCTTCTATTCAAAATGGCTAATTTATTTTTCCCTCAGATGTTCTATTTATGTCAGAGTATGAATCCAGCTAAAAAAGATAAGTATGACTTTAATATCATTAGGTTACTGACCCCGTATTAAAACTTGTCAGTTCTCTGAAGTACTATCAATTTATACAATACTAAATATTCGTGTCCGAGATCTTTGATTCTCGTCCGAGAATATGATCTGGTGCGAGTCGTATTTTTTTAGTATTGTATAAAAATAGCATTGTAAATGCTAAAATCATAAATTTAAAAATGCAATCAATTTTCTCTTATTTGCTATTAGCGAGAAAGAGACGCATAGATAGCCATTCAGAAAACTGAGGTTGTTATACGGCTACAGGTTCTCTTGTTTCCTAATTTACATTATTTGATTGCCAATTGCATTTATAGTTTCGTCCAAAAACAAGAATGTTAGTGTTTAATTGAAATTTAGAGTTAAATTACATTGTTAAATGCTTTTTGTAATGGGGTCTACAGACTTTCTGATGTCTGCTGTTCTACATTGGACACGTTCTTCCCTCAACAGTGTTTGTAGTGTTCGATATCCCATCTAAAGGACGTCCTATAAAACAGAACCAAATCGGAAAATATGTAGACCTCCTATTGCTTCTTTTGAGATGCCTTTGAATTATGATCTCATTATCTACCCTTGAGTAAATTGGACGATATATGTGTTTTTAATTATAATTAGTGAAAGTTGTATGTATTTTCTTTCTTATTTAATCTAAGTTTAGATAGTATAGTAGTAAATTGAAAAATACATTTTTGTATTCGATCCCAAAAGTATTTCATCAGTCTTAGACTTCAGCTTCCCTAGCATGACCACCGAAACGCGATTTATCACATTTAACTGTCAAAAGACAATGGATTTTGACAGTGAATAATATCAACGACTACGAACAAGCTGAAAAAAAGCGTCGAGTGTCGATAAAACGCTGTCTCACGTGATATATATCGTGATTCGTCGGTCATGCTAGGAGGGCTGAGCTTTTTTGGATAATAATGATAAAACAAAAGTGTATTTATTTATGTACAAAGTCCACTATAGTTATTGTATTGTTTAGAAATATTTGTGTTATACTACGAAGAAGTAAACATTATATTAACTACTGTGTGTTATGTTAGTTGTCTAACTGAATTTACCTAATAATTTTGAGTTAAGTGTGTACAGTAACTTAAAATAACTATTGGATAATGTGCAATGTAGGTTATGTCATGCTGTCACTTGTAAATTTTCGTTTTCATAACATGCTTACATACTTAGCAGAGTTTGACTTATTTTCATGTACCTTATTTAAAATGTAACATTTAAATTGCATGTAAAATGCAACATTTAAAATTCAATTAATATTAACTCAATTTCAATAACATCTTAACGTACTGATAGTTTGTACATTACGCTTAGTTTACACAATATGATATTATAATAAATGAGTTACTTGAAAATAAGTTTTAATTCCGATTTAATCCACATTTAACTGCAGAGTTTGTTGTTAAATGTAGTCATGATTAAACCAGAATAAACTCAGACATTCTAAACCAAATACTGTTTGAAGGTCTGTAGTTTCTGAAATGTCTTAAAGCGAAAATGGCAACCTTAAAAACAGCATAGTCATGCAGCATATGATTTATTTTAGATATTAAGGCCAAAATATGGATATGTTATTAATTTATACCAAATATTAACATATTATTATATAAAATTGAAATATTCATACAAAATTTAGTGTTGTAAACACTTCATGTATGTACAGAGTGAGTTACTGTAAAGTAAAAATCGCCAATTCTTATCCCGTTATACCGAAAACAAAAAATTATTATTGCATAACTTTTCCTGTCGGACCAACCAAAAAGTTGTATCGTAACGAAGAAAAATAGTTGATCCGTTTCAGTAGGTCGGTTCAGTTGGTCGGAGTGGAAAGACAGAACTTATGCTGTAGTAATTTTTTTTCTAGTGGTCGAGTCAAATTTTACTAAGATATAAACCAGATAAGGCATAGCATTTGCGACTAAGCCTTCATAAATCGGAATTACAGAATACATTTTTCTTACAATAAAACACCACCTTTTCCGTAGTCGTTGATATTATTGGCATAAGAATGTAGAACCAACTTGTAAATGGGAACTTAGATCCCAGCTGATATTAAACGCTTAGCTGGGAACTTGTTAATCCTGTCAACAGCGTTAGTTCTACCATATTCAGTTTATATGGGCGTTTTTATCTTGCTGGTAACTCAAAACTAATACGGCCGCTTAACAGTACTATTTTTCAGTTTTACTTATGTGTTGAACAATATTTCATATAGTTAAATAGTTCAGATAATCTTCACCTTTCTCTTTCACTCTATAACTCAAATGAACTTGCATCAAACTTCTAAGAACAATTTAATTCAAATGACTTGATTGTTCAATGCCTCAAAAATTTGTTTGTAACATTCTATTATAAAACGGTACTGGTAAGGAGCTAAATTGGAAATAGTGTTATTATGTAACCTTTCATTTTGTAACTAATACTAATATAACCAATTTCCAAGTAATAAGTTCTTAATTTGTAAATTAATAAGAGATTTATTTATATAAAGAAAGAAAGAGTTTAATATATGAAATGCACTAATGCATACTAAACACGTGACTGATAATAATTTGATAGTGTGCGTATTCAGTTAAAGTAGTGTATCTAATGAAAATTAAATCGTGTGATGTGTCAAATTGTGGTTTTATTTGAATAATGTTATGCTAACGAGGTTAGTAAAAACAATAATATTCATTAGAATTTCATACAATTTAAGAAAAAAATACAATTTAAGTAGGTACAACAAAAACTCTTAAATCCTTTGATAAAATTCAATCTATTTTATGCTAATTGCAAACGGCTAGGAGACAAACATATTCCCGCTCGTTGAAAAGAAGCCTTTCAAAGTAGAGTTTGTAACGGAAGCCAACTTAACGGAGGTAAATGCGGAGGCGGAGGTGCACAGCTGGACCTCCGCGGAAGCGTAGGTTAACGTAGGCGGAGGTGGAAAAAACAAACATTCATTAATTGACCGAGCTAGCGAAGCGTTTCCGTTTCAGCTTGTGCAAAAACGCTTTCGTATGTCCGGCTGTCCGTTTGTTCTTCTCTACAGGGTGCGTAGTGCGACTTTTTTACTTACTCGACCGCGGTAACGTAAACATCATTAGGATGTTCAACATCAGCACAGGATTTGTAGCCTGACATCTAGCGGAATACGCGATGAACTTCATCAACGCCATACAAAGTTCTAAGGCGCTGGCTCCACGAGCGAGAGAATCGCGGCGATATTATCGTCGTGCCACGTATTTCTATACACTCTATGGAACCGTCTCCACACGGCGATATTATCGCCGCGATGCGACGAGTGGCAATGAGCGCGCGAAACGTCATTACATCGTCGCTAGCCCGCCGCGACTAGCAGCGGGCCCGCCGCGCGCTCGCGACGAGCGCGCAGTCAAACGCAGCGTCATTTCAGCGTTGCCTCTCGTTAAGCAAGGACGTTTCGAGAAGGTCTTTAAACTTTAAACAATAGTACAATGTTTGACATTGAAAAGTTTATTCTTGAAGTGAGAGAGTTACGAGTCGCCGCGGAAACGCTGCGATTCCGTTACGACTCGCGACGATACGCGGCGGAATTATCGCTCGTTCGTGGAGATTATCCGACGATATAAGGGCGGACTCGTCGCGATTCTCTCGCTCGTGGAGCCAGCGCCTTACGCGCTCACGATCGAGCGTGAGGTAAAAAAATCGCACTAAGCACTCAGGTCTTATTTCTCAACCGATTCTCGTGAAATGGTGGATTCGTGTGAACAGGTTCTATAATTATATGGATATGTTTTTTTAATTCAGTTTTTCGAAATTTTTCAAAGTGGAAAAAACATATCAAACGCGAGGTCTACAGCTCTACAGGGCCACCAGTTGATAATTTAAAAATGAAATCTACCTTTTATTGGTGTCTAATCAAAATTTACTGCCAGGCCCGCCCCGCTAGCTGTCTGAATGCTCGTGGGCAATACCGATTATGCTTGGACGAATCCAAGCCGTCCCTATAACTGACTATTTACGCTAAGCTTGTCAGAAAGAAAAAAAATATTTTGAGACCCGCGCGCTTAGTTTATGTAAAATTCGAAACAAGTGGGTTGTTTCTTGAAACATGCTTTATATTTGTATTCTCTGAGGTCCCGGGTTCGATCACCGGCTGAGTCAATTTAGAAAACTTAATAAGGGTTCTTCAACTAAACGAAGTAACACGAAATTTCAAGATTTTACTCCTTCCCATCGTTCGCACAATGAAAGCATAGTTACTCCTTTGCCCAAAATTGATCGCCCCGGTGACCTTAAAAATTTAAGACCGTTTAGCATTCTGCCATTTCTTTCAAAGATACTGGAAAATTCTGTTTATAAAAAACTAATACAATATATTAAAGAAAACAATATCTTGCAGGTACATCAGTCGGGTTTTGGTCAAAACCACATCGACTGCTCTGCTTGATGTTGTTGACAATTTTTTTATATTGTACTACATCACAAACCTTGCTCTGATTCCAAAGTAAGTAGCTAAAGCACTTGTGTCATAGAAATCGGAGATAACGGTGGAACTACAAACACCCAGATCTGAGCCAATATAGAAAAGTTCATTTTCAAAATTGACCCAGCCGGGTATCGAGCCCGGGAGATGGAAACACCTTGGAAACCCGTGTACGAACCACTCGACCACAAATTCTGTCAGACGAGCAAGACGTCAGCAATAGCACTATTCTTGCTCTGCTGGATTTTTCTCGTGCATTTCACAGCATCAATACGAAGCTCCTACTAGCATAGTTTAGATTATGGCTTGGGAGACTGGTCGCTTCTATGGTTCGAAAGTTACTTGTCTCACCGGTCTCAATCAGTGAGATTGGTTTGTAGTAAAAGTGGAGATACAAAGCTCTCTAATCCAGAAACTGTGACTTGTGGAGTACCTCAGGGCTCAATTCTGGGCCAATTACTGTTTATTATATAAAGCGCACAGGGGGTCTAGCCAAAGTAACATTTGCAAATCTTCGTTATCGCTTCGCTTTTGAAACATGTATGGGATTGACATAAGGTTTCGTTATCAATCGAAATTTAAAACGTCACATCCATACATATTTCAAAGCGAAGCGATAGCGAAAATTTGTAAATGTTACTTTGGCTAGACCCCCAGATCTCCCCATAGTTTTAGAATACTGTAGATTCCACTGCTATGCCGATGATGTTCAAATATACATCTCTGGTAATCCTGCCAACATTCCTGACACTGTGCGGAAGATAAATGGTGACCTAAAAGAAGAAAGTAGATCAGTAGACAGACGATAATGGTCTGCTCCTCAACCCATCTAAAACAAATTTTTGATTATGGGAATCAAAGTGCAAATTCATAAAATATTTTGTTTAACCCTTCGCTCTGTATTAACAATCATAACTTGGAGAGAGTACCGAGAGTACTTATAGCTTATCCTCAACAGGACGACCTCTACCAGGATTCCAACCAGTGGTCTTTTACTCAATAGGCAGGATTGCTACTATTGCGGGGTCATCGAAGTTATCATGTTAATAAAGTTATTGTAACGCTTCTTTTGTTTAAATTAAATCTCACCTTAATCCTTGAGGAAGTTCCACTGTAAGTAAGATGTTATCATAAGACCTAAAACAAGTTACTATATTACCACAGTATATATTAGTTTAAAAAAAATATATATATACTGCGATATTACTATAAGATACATTATCTATATTTAGTTATAGTTAGGTTTCTGCATAAATATGACGTTTTTTCCATATTTTGTCTGTATTTACTCCTATATTTCAGTGTAGGTTTATAATTCCAGCCCTATCTACTACCTATTTATTTGTGACTAATAAAATTATTATTAAAAATTATGTACGCATAAAAATAATTAGTTCTAGCTACGAATTGATTCATAACGAAAGTAAATATAGCGTGTATAATTATAGGAATTATAAAATATCTCGCAGTAAACACAATCTTTATTCTACTTGGATCCGTCTGGTGAGTGACTGTGTGGCGTTAGTAAGAAGTTATATAGATATAAAAAAAATCAAAAATTACGATATTATACAAGGTGTTACAAAAATACCCTTAATGCTGAATATGGTATATAGGGACCATAAAACTGAACAACTTTTACTATGGGACCAACTCTGAAATCGCGAAAAAATTAATCAGCTGTTTCATACATTTTGATATTTTCGATTTAAATTTTTGTATGAAACAGCATAAAACAATAGTTTTTCGCGATTTCAGAGTTGGCCCCATAGTAAAAGTTTATCAGTTTGATGGTCCCTATATACCATATTCGGCATTAGGGGTATTTTTGTAACACCTTGTATAGTTATTATAAGTTTATGTTTTAGTCGACTTTTTGATCGTAATTAAAGCGTCTTAAGTCATGTAAGAGTAAACACTACGGTTGAGAGAATATAAAATTCCTATGGAAAGTAGACAAAATCAATGTTTCATAGTCCCCTGTTTCCTCCTCAAAAACTGGACCAATTCAATTACTTTTTTCATTAAAATTTCTGTAAATGATTTGGGCCGTGTTCCTGTGTTTTTTTTTTCATAAATTTTATAATAAAAGAGATAATAATCTTTAAGAAAACCCAAAAAATAACATAGTTTAGACATGCAGCATTACTAATTTGACGAGATTATATAAAAAAGCAAAACATAGGAACACAGCCAGAGCCTTTCTTTATTTTTTGATAAAAATAAATTTAATCGGTCTAAGTTTTAGAGGTGGAAACAGGGAACTTCGAAACGTTGATTCTATCTACTTTCCATAGGATTCTTTAATTTCTTTTGACCTAATTACACATAGCCCTATTAGTTTTCCCTACCGTTTGTGATATCACTCACTACTGGTAATTAGAAGTTTATATAAAATGCACTTAGCCCTACCGGAAGGGGTAAATGCTAAGTCATTTCCTCCGTTACAGAAATGCAGTAACTAAAATAAAATAATTAAAATACAACGTATTATAAAAATACCCCTAATGCCGAATATGGTAGATAGGAACCATCAAACTGAACAACTTTTACTAAGGGACCAACTTTGAAATCGCGAAAAAAAATCAGCTGTTTCATACAAAAATTAATTACGAAAATATTAAAATATATGAAACAGCTGATTTTTTTTTCGCAATATAGTAAAAGTTGTTCAGTTTGATGGTCCCTATATACCATATTCTGCATTAGGGGTATTTTTGTAACACGTTGTATATTTATTTAATGCTTTGACCTAGTAACTTGGACAAAATAGCTTTGAACGAAGTTCATTTTGGTACCGATTGACTATTGGATCAGTTCGTTTATTTTTGCCACTCTTGGCCATGGCTGCATGTCCAACGTCGTGAAGACGACCCCACTCCAAGTCCACTTTGATTGAACGCCGACGTCAATGTGGGCGTTGATTGCTCGTGTACACGATCAAAGTAGCCATCAAAACTACTTGGTCAAAGAACATGAGTAAAGGTTTCTTTACTCATGTGGTCAAAGCAGGCTTTTACGATGGTACAAGTTTACTTTGATTAAAATTTTGATCAAAGTGCGCTTTGATTGCTCGTTTACATGATCCAAGTAGCGTTCACGTAGTCATCAAAACTACTTGGTCAAAGTATACTTTGATCACGTCAACACGGCATGAAGCCGCGTATCCACTAGGCAACAATTGACGCGCAACATGTTGCACAACAAGTTGTGAAACATGTTGAAAGTTAGCGCGGAACTTTTGTTGAACAACGTTGTCTGTCAACGCATCTACTACTTAAACATTAATAGTTTTGGTACAGTTCGATTTATTTGAGCACGATTTCGTTACACTAGACTACGGACATAGTTGCGCGTCACGTCTCTACTCGACAACAATTGATGCTCAACTAACTATTCTCTCTAAACAAACAACAAGACGCGCGTCATGTTGCGCGCCAGCTGGCAACGTGGCGCGCTGTTGTGCGGCGTTGCCGTACATGTTGAGCGTCACGGTTTGCGCGCCAAATGTTTTAAGTGCCAAACGCGGCTTTATCTACCTATTTTCATTATACTGAAAGTGTCGTACTATAAGTACAGTCGTTATTTTTGTCTACATTCAGCGCCCAGACACAAAGTAACCTCACTATAGGAAAAATATATTATTACACAATGTTTTTACAGTAAAATCCGGCCAATGAAGTTCATGCTGACATTGTTGTTGGTGGCCGTCGGCGCGTGCGCAGCAGCCAGCGTGGACGAAGTGCCCCCTTACCATAAATATGTTCAGGACTACACTCAATCCAAAGATTTAGTAATAGAACTCTCTACCCCGTAAGTTGTCCCATTTGTTTCTCCTATAATGTATGTATCTGCTCCCCTAACCAAAGAAACATTTGAGAATCTTCGTTATCGCTTTGCTTTCGAAACGTATGAATTTGACGTTTTAAAAATCGTTAGTTAACGAAAATTTAAGTTTAAATATCACTTTTCTTTCGAAAGCACAGCGATAAGGAATATTTGCAAATGTTTCTTTGGCTGGGCCCTCTGCTAAGTTGGCGGGCTAGTGGATGGCTACGTGCCCCAATCGAACACTAATAATATTCATTATTTAACTTTTTTTCAGCCCTTATTGGGAACTGCCAAGCCAAAAACGCGACTACATTCTACTAGTGGGTTTTATTCATGACATCACCAATGTTTTGCAGAACCCCCGGTAAGTATTTGTTAACAACTTTAGATCGGGATAAAAATTATCCTGTTTTTATACAGGCTCTAAACTACACAACATCAGAAAACTCGCACCTTCTCGAAAATTTCTTCAAAGTACTTTTAATCCTATCTGATTAATGGTAAGTGTTGTTATATACTTCTACCCCTTCGGACATAGCCAACAGCCTCTAGAAACGGAATTAAGTACTGTGATTCAGTTTCCGAGCTACATTACACTGCCCCATTTTTTGTAATATGTATACCTACAATTTCACTTGAGCAACTTCATGCATGGGCAATAGTGTTCATCTTGACTTTCTTTTTTTTAATTGAGCTGTTGACGTGTGCTTTCTCCAACGTCTCGATAGCGGATTGACTCCTTTTATTCCTCTTTTAAGGTGGGGCAAGCAATAACGCGTAATTATGGTAACTGTTATGTTTATTAAATCAAACAATTATTATTGAAAGCAATAAATATCAAAATAACTTAATAAAACGTGAGCTAGCAGTACCGTGGCCAAGTCTAAACTTATTTTCGAGGAGGCGCGATTTTTTTGACGTTGAGTGTAAACTTGTGTGCCAAAAATCAAACTAAATCCGTTCAGCCGTTTTTGCGTGATTGAGTAACAAACATCCAAGTATTCACATTTTATAATTCTTACTAGTTTCCGTCCGCGTCATCGTGGACGTGGACATTCGGATAATTCCTAGGAAGTTTGACTGGCATAATACTATCCTATGTTAAAACTATGTGAATACATAGGACGATTAAAAATAATCCGTTTTGAAAAGTATGAATTTGGTTTGGCATTTTATTTGTACGTAAAATGCCAACTATATTTGTTTTTTTTGTATATGAAATATTTCTACAAGATACAAAACCTGTAGAGCCGACCATGCTTGTGTTAGTCCTCTTCCTCAATAGCAGTCAAGCGCGCGGCTCCATTTTAACAAGATATTTTGTGGCGTTTAAGTGCTATGTTGTTGCAGGAATCAGTACGATAATGTGTACTATGATATCCTCAATACATCGGTCCCGCAGTCATGGACTAAACCTTATAATGTACTAGAGAATCTACGCACATTCTTAAGGGATGCTGACAATAAGACTCAGCAGGTAATCATAAACTTTTTATATTCTAAGATATTTTAAAGTGGGACGTTTGACTCTGCCCAGGCTGCACCAAAACGATTTATTAAGTTAATGGATTTTAACAGTTTAGTGTCGATGAAACGCTATATCACGTCAAATATATCGTGTTTCGGAGGCAATGCTAGGAGGGTTGACTGAACTTCATAGCAGTTATAGGTAATATAATTTGATCAAAACGTGATTTAGAAACGACGGAACTGTCGAGAGAAGTTTGCGTAGCTCTTCACTGTGGCGCTAAAGTTATAGAAAAGCTGCTCATTATATTATAATATATACAAGGTGTTACAAAAGTACCCCTAATGCCGAATATGGTAGATAGGGATCATCATACTGAACAACTTTTACCATGGGACCAACTCTGAAATCGCGAAAAAAAAACCAGCTGTTTCATACATTTTGATATTTTCGTAATTAATTTTTGTTAGAAACAGCTGAATTATTTTTCGCGATTTCAAAGTTGGTCCCCTAGTAAAAGTTGTTCAGTTTGATGGTCCCTATCTACCATATTCGGCATTAGGGGTACTTTTGTAACACCTTGTATAGGTACATTAACGTGAACGAAAACTTTGTTCTCACTTGACTATCTAGAATAGTGTTTTCCGTAAAAGCATATTATAGGTACCATTTAAATAAAATAAGACGAACATAGTATAATAAATATATATATACATTGCTCCGATTCCAAAGTAAGTAGCTAAAGCACTTGTGTTACGGAAATCAGAGATAACGGTGGTATCACAAACACCCAGATCTGAGCCAATATACAGAAGTTCGTTTTCTAAATTGACCCAACCGGGGATCGATTTCGGGACCTCAGAAATGGCGACACCTTGAAAACCGTTGTACAAAGCCACTCGACCACGGAGGTCTTCAAATATAATATTAGTATGTTTCCTTTTAAATTATAGATCCGCGAGCTTGTTAACAAATACTGCGGCACCTACAGGCGTACTAAGGTGAAAGGTGAGGATTGCGACATGCTTGTGAATTTGGAAGTCAAGAAGGATTTAAAGAAGTACAGCGAAGAAGCTACAGCTCTTGTAGCACTCGGAAAATCATCGGCTGTGTACCTGGAGGAGCCGTATGGGCCTAAAGCACACAACTTCGATATTACTTCTTTCTTGTTGACTGGGAAGTCTGAGTTGAAGAAGCTTGTACTACTAGCGACTAAAGCTAAATTTGCAGTGCATCCCAATATACAGTGAAGGTTCGTTAGTCAACATTAACGACTCACAAAGCCAACTGTGAATAAAATCTGGAATAAATGTTTCGTTTTTTATTTTCTTATTAAAATATGATAATGCTACGATCACGCAATGTGATCAGATTGATAGAAAAAATTTGAATCTTGACCTCAAACTTCTGATTACCATCTAATTCCTTTTTAGGGTTCCGTACCAAAATGGTAAAAAGGAACCATTATGGAGCGACTCAGCCTGTCTGTCTGACGAGAACTACTAATGCTATCAACTTGAAATTTGGAATAGTTTTAGATGACGTTTGCCCAACTATTTGGCAAATAAGAGAGAAATAAAAATATTTATATGTTTTTGCTACAGTTTTTTAGTGTTTAGTTTTTTACTTTTGAAGAAAAATGTAAAAAAAAATACCGTCCCACCTTATTTCCGAAGTTTGCATAGAGAAAAATCTGAAATTATTTTATGTGATAGAAGTTTATGTAAAGATTCCAGGAAAAATAAAACGATGTCTCTAAATAGTAAACATTTCAGAGTGATTGTACGGAACCGTAAAACAGATGTACCTGAATTATGACATTATACCCAAAACCATACAAACCTTACATAGAAACTATTCATACCCATTTTTTTAAATTTTGAGATGGCTTGCAGCGTAAGAGTTAATATACTAGAAGAAATTCGACGTTCCCACTAGTGAGTCGGTAGCTCAGCGGTCAGATCATTGGACCGGATATCCAAAGGTCGCGGGTTCGATTCCCGTCCGAGAACATAATCTGGTGCGAGGCCTATTTTTTCTAGTATATTATTTAGTATTATTCATACCCATGTTTCTTGTATAACTGATATCGTGAGAGAGAAAAACAATGAAATACAGACAAGTTTATCAGATCATTCTATGTAAGTTCAGATCAATTAAGCTGTGGATGACTGTATCTAACAGTGGTGAGGGGTGAAAATATGGCGACGGTAAGCCGCTCTATAAAAATGTTATGATCTGCATAGGGGATCGGTGGGGTGGGATTTCTAAAAGGTAAGCCGATGGGAATCGGCTTGTATGGACTCTTCACCTGGTATCCATATATTGATGTTCAATATCCTACCAATATTATGAATAAGTAAGGTTTTTTCTTTCAATCGAATATTCGTATCTATCTGATTGAAACTGAGCTAAAATGGGTTTCTAAATAATGAAAGTTTGTTGGTAGTTAGTAGTTTAAATTTACTTTTATTATTGCAAACTGATGAACACTACTTGACAAGTAATAGAAAACACAGAGTACAAAACCAAAGGAAAATATGTTATAGTATAAAAGTACAGAATTCAAAAATATATGTTAAAAGTAAAAAAACATAGACTAGTAAAAAAGAGGCCGGCTCGGCAACACTGATGATTAAATGCCTATGAAACTACACATTTTTTAAAAGCAACCATATCGGAAAACAGAATAGAGATTTCAGCTTAAGATCCGTAAGATATGACTCCAATAGTTTAAGAATATTGCCACGTATACCTTAAGAGAAAAGCTTTTCTAATAATGTTTTATGATTAATTCGATCAAAAGCTTTCGTCATATCAGTAAAAATAGCACATACTGGTAATTTCTTATAAATATTTAACATTAGAGCATTAAGTAAGTCATAAATTGCCATGTTTATAGTCATATGATTTCTTAACCGATTTTGTTCGTCACACAATGTATTAAATTTAGCTAAGAAAGAATAAATAGCAATATTTATAATTTTTCGAACAATTTAGAAAATATAAATGTCAATGCTATTGGTCTAAAGTTAGTCATGTCTAATTTATATCCTTTTTTAAAAAGTGGTTTAACTTTAGCGGTTTTAAACCATCAGCAAAAATTCCTTCACTGATACATAAGTTTACTATGTGAAACAAATGAGAAATTGAAATTGAAATTGAAATTGAAAAATTCTTTATTCAAATAAGCTCACATAACAAGCATTTTTAAATCGTCAATTCTTTTATCCTACCACCCATTATGACGTCTTTTAGCTGACAAGAAAAATGGGCGCAAAAAACTTATCAGCTTTATTAGAAGGAACGATATTTACAAATATGTATATCGTTTCCAGACATTACATTCAAAGTATTCATACATGTTACCATTAACATAGATTCATAAATAAATAACATTATTTAATTAGCTCATTTCTACTGAATCAAATTACAGGTGCAGGTGCAGGTGCAGAGATGCTATAATTTCGACAACAAACATTACATTTGTCCGTCCGTCCTTCCGCGGCTTAGCGGAAGAGGTTCTAAGTTTTAGAAAGCTGTAACTAAGCATGAATGTCTATATTAATAAATGACGCCGAAAAAGTGGTAGAATAAAATATAGAAAAATATTTTTTTTAGTGAATCCCCCCTACATGTGAAGATGAGATCAAAAATTAGGTCTTTCAATGATATTGTATGTTTCTACAAAAAAAACTTTTTTTTTATCAGGGATTCATTTGCGAAATATTAAGATTCCGTTTATCTGGTATCCCCTCCCAGATAAACGGTTGCTTTTGGAAACGTGAAAAAAATCAGAACAGAAGTACATATATCGAAGTTAAAAGGAAAACTACCACTGTTAGGTAGACTTTACAAGTTAACGAGTAATAGTCGATCAACTTACAAATTTAATTTATATTGGAAAAGTTTTCGTAGAACAAATTTCATTGAATTTTTAGGTATTAACCCTTTAAGGCCTGGAAAATGAGACAATAGATATTCCATTGTTATCCGGCCGCATTCGGCCGCTCGAGCGTTGATGAATTAAGGATACTTAGTTTTAGGCGTTAGTTGTGTAAAATAAGAAGTAAAAAAGTATAAGTTTATAGCCATAATATGGTAAATGTATGAGTTAACTGCGGAACCCTATACTGCCGACTTGCACTTGGCCAGGGACCCTACCGGCTAACTTTTCGAACTGCGGCGAGTCTGCCGAGCTTCAACTTAATACAGATAAATAGAAGTAAAGAGTTTCGTATTGTACTATTCGCCGAAGTTATTTAGAAGATATCGATGTTCGTGTGACATCATGAATTGGGGTTCGCCATTTGGGCCCAATTGGGGATCGATTTATCTGTTTTAATTTAAAGCCCGGCAATCTTTCTGAAGTTCGATGCGTTAGCCGGTACGGCCCATGTTTCTTTATCTTATAAATGGGACTACGAGATGCTACGAATTTGCTACGGGTTATGTCTACGAGGGACATCTACGAGTCTATGTTGCGGTGGCGGTCATTGTGTCGTCGATTGATTGTTTTTTTATTAGATATAAGCGATCGTGTTGACTTAATTATTAAACAAAACTCACTTATTTATTTATGTATATCTCGTATCTATGACATAATGCAAAATTGCAAGTAAGATTATTATAAAAATGAGTAAAATCAAAAAGCGAAATCAATACTGTTACGAAAGGGTAGCGAACACAAATGAACATCGGGCAAGTTACATTTGTAAAAGCGATTGATAGAACTTAGTAAAGTTGTATGGGATAGTAATAACCGACATACTATGATAATAACATTTTAAAATGTTAAATCCATACATATTTTCTTCGCGAAGTTATTATATAGAAACGAGCGTCATTAAATCAAAAAGCATGTAAATTTCATAATCAATTTTGTGTGTGTAATATCAAAAATTCTAAATATTCATATCCAATAAATCAACAGTGAAATTATTTATTAGTCACAAATCATACTGTATTAAATTGTAATAATAAAATTCAGAGCGAATAATATGGATATTTTAATTTAATTAAGATAGAAATGGTGGATAATAAAAGTAAAATTCCATCCTTCTTCTTATCTAATCTTAACTTCTAATCCCAACATAATATGGATGATAATATTTTATGCAATCAGATAAAATAATGCAGAGGAATAAAAAAAGTGAAAACCTCATAAAATCTCACAAAACAGCTTCAATTAAAAAGCTCTAAAAACCAAAAACTCATACGAGTTTTAAGATACTCATTACTTAATAATTTGATACTGGCAATTTATACGCCATCGTTGACACTGTTATTTAGTGTTGTTTTTTAAAAATGCTTATATTTGTAAAATCTCTAAGCTGTATTTTTTATTGCTTAGGCTGACGTCGAACGCTCTTTACTACTCATTTTTCGTTCGACATTGCAGATTCCGTAATTTTGAATCGCTCGTTGGTCAGCAGGTTGTCAATCAGTATCTTAGGTCAGCGATTTGTCACCTACAATTTTATAAGATAATCAATTTTACCTTGAGAATTTTAATGGTTTTAATAGTGACAGGAAGGCATGAAAAAGAAGGACATACTGCACCGACCCCAAATAAATTGGGATAAGGGTAGGGGGATGATGATTATGTTAAGTGAGCTATGTTGCTCATTGCATGCAAGGTCGTGGGTTGCAGCCAATGACTTCAATTACATAGACGAGCTGTTCAAAATTGAAATTATGTCACAACCAACCTTCGCGGCGCATCAACTGTTCCTCTCGGTCGCTCGCAATAGACTAATAGAGTTGCGGTGCATGCACCGTAACTTAATGAGCAATTTTTCGGTACTGTACAGTCTGGCTAGTGTAGTATATACATAGAAGTCTTTGGTTGCAGCCCGAGCCGTAGGCAAGGGCGTAGTTCAGCCGAGACTTTACGACCAAGTGTGTCGAAAAATATTGAAAACTAGCGCCATCCATCGAGATAAATATATAGCGAAGCAATTGCAGCACCAAGCCAATACCATTTTGGATAAGTCGACTCACTTATGTCCAGCTTATGTCAGTCCAGGGAGGCATATACTTAGATGAAAGTAAAAATATTGGTGGGAGGCCAACAGGGAAACAGTTGTGAAAAGAGAAATATATGTAGCTTACTCCCGCAAAAAATATATGCAGGATGCACCGCCCGCCCGCCCGCAAAAAAATGCACATGCACACCACAAAAATATCAGTGCACAATACTTGCATTTAGCATGACAGCGACACACCTTGCAACCTTCACCAATTAGACTATTCTACACGTGTTTCGCCCCAATTCACGCACGGGCGGTGCAGCCTGCATATATTTTTTGCGGGAGTAAGCTACATATATTTCTCTTTTTACAATGGTTTGGGACTTCCGCCAAGTAATGCCTGATTCAATCAAATACCAGTGAAACAGTTCTCCAAAATGGTCAAATGCGTAGTGAAAGAGTGCGATTCGAGGTCAAAAAATCTTACTACTTCAAGGAAACTATTTGAAATTTTTGAGATTTAAGCATTCACAATGCTATTTTTATATAATACTAAATAATATACTAGAAAAAATAGGACTCGCACCAGATCATGTTCTCGGACGGGAATCGAACCCGCGACCTTTGGATAACCGGTCCAATGCTCTGACCGCTGAGCTACCGAGTCACTAGTGGGAACGTCGAATTTCTTCTAGTATATCAACTCTTACGCTGCAAGCCAGCGCCATCTCACCAATGTAGAAGGAATTAACTTCAACATTCAACTGAACATCTTTCCAGATATTTTTAAACAGTTGATTAAGATGAGAAAGCTTTTTAACTATTTGAAATTTTGAGATTTAAGCATTCACAATGCTATTTTTATATAATACTAAATAATATACTAGAAAAAATAGGACTCGCACCAGATCATGTTCCCGTCCGAGAACATGATCTGGTGCGAGTCCTATTTTTTCTAGTATATTATTTAGTATTACTTCAAGGAAAATTACTTTTTACGTTGTTTTTTGCTTTTGTATTACTATTAACGTTAAAAACTCGAACCGTACCGTAATTTAGGTTCAGTGCTATATCTAGGTATATATATGCAGGGGGGATTTCCCCTGTCCTCCCTTCCTCCCCGTTAACCACAACCTCCATTTCCACAACCCAAATTCTTAAGTCTACCCTGCCTTATTTTATCGTAGGTGAATGCGTAACGTATGAAACAGTGAAGGTGTGGAATTGCATCAATTTCATGCATCAAAGGTCTCCCTTTCTTTCTTCTTCTCAGAAGGAACCTTGTAAATAACTTTATTATTGGAAATATCATTGGAGTTTTTGGCGCAATTTTGGAGTTCAGTTCGGTGGCTATTTTAATTGTTTGCAATAGATTCATAATGGATATTGTGACTTAAAATTGATGTAATTTTGATTACAACTTACAAGTGTCTACGCAACTGAACAATAATGAGGAATAATTGAAATAAGCGCAATCTTGGTCGTGTGGAGCTGAGAATTTCGCCCGTATTCTAATGCGAACCGAAACAATATTACTGAACCCTATCCAACACTCGAAACTGACAAAAGTATTCTCTGAAGAGGAGTGAATTGCCAAAACAAAAATAAGCAGAAGAATATTCATAAGGATTCTGATAAATTAAGTAAGAACCTTACGAACTTATCGGATATCGTAAGCTTCATTATACTATAAGTAGTCTCCAATTTCTCCAAAATTACATATTATGACATAATGACAAATCACAATAAATCAGTAACCAGTGAGTGATACGCTCCATTATACCTATGAATAATTTAAGAATGTCGAATTAATTTGGATGGTTTAATTAAGATAATATTAAATTTTATGACGTGAGTAACCGTGACAATAAAGTAACTCGTGTCATAAATTTTGTTACGTTCCGTATATATTTATCAGATCAGATCACATCAAATTTTTGTTTATTTAAGTAATAAGAGAGTTATATTTTATCTATATAGGTAAGTACCTAACGTTTAAGAATGGATTAATAAACTATTGAACGACTTGAGTGGTGCAGTGGTCAACATGCCGGTCTACCACGCAAGAGACACCGAGTTCGATTCCCGGCCGGGCAGAAATTAAAATGATGAATTTTAATTTCTGTGACGGGTTTGGGTATTACTATGTATAATAAGATTATTTAAAAATAATATAAGAAGTATATCAGTTGTCTAGCACCCATATTACAAGCTTTGCTTAGTTTGAGGCTAGATGGCGCTGTGTGGAATCGTCCAAGCATTTATTTAATTATTATTACGATAAAGCCGAAAGACACTAAAATTCAATTAGGTACCTAGCAAGAATTGCATTCTGAATATTGATATGATAGAATAGAATCCAACAGCCACTATACCTGCTGTGTCAAAAGTATAAAACCTTTCAATCGTGTCTCAATGATGTTTCAATAGTTTTTCTCTAGTGTTTTAATAGAGAGAACTGTCTCAAAATGTAATACTATTGTTAACATGACAGAATCGAGGCCCTGTCACAGAATTAGTATAGTGTGGCCCTGTGCCAAAAGTAATCCACAGAAAAGCAATAACTGAAGTAATCAAACAAAAATGATGTCATTGTCACTGCAAAAAAGTAGATTTGAATTGATGCTGCAAAAAAGTAAAAAGTTCGTTAGTTACGTACTAAAAAGTTTATAATATTTGTACGCAACTGTACAAAAACTGTCCAGTTAACGAAAAATGACGAATTACACAAACAGACCAAATGAGGAAACTGACGAGTTAACGAAATAGGTGAGTTAAGGATACTAACGACTTAAAAAAAATTATGGAGTTGACGAATAAGAAAAAAACTGACCACTTAGAGAAACTGGCTAGTTAGGGAAACTGACGAGTGATAACCTGACCTGTACCTAGGTTATACATACTCTATAGAGCTCGGAAAACCTCACAAGAAGAATGCCCATTTCTGACCAGTCAAAATAAAACTGCATTTTTATTGTTATCCGACGACCTCCGTGGTCGAGTGGCTTTGTTCACCTGTTTTCAAGGTGTTGACATCTCTGAGGTCCCGGCTTCGATCCCCGGTTGGGTCAATTTAGAAAACGAACTTTTCTATATTGGCTCAGGTCTGGGTGTTTGTGATACCACCGTTGTCTCTGACTTCCCTTACACAAGTGATTTAGCTACTTACTTTGGAATCGGAGCAATGTATGTGATGTTGTCAAATATTTATTTATAAATTGGTAACTTAAATAAAAATCGGTAATGTAGAAATGGAGAAACTTTGTATTAAAGATTCGCAATAATTACAACTAGGACATAATTATTGATTTTACCATTACATATCTGTTTTAGTTCTACGATTCAAATATACTTTTAATATCATTATACATCCACTTTAAAACACAAAACCACAAAAAACCCGCCTGCATCAAAAGACAAGTCAACTGAAAAGATGGAAACAAGATCAAATATTAAAAGCATTTATTTTTATTCATATAAACCAAAAACTGAATAATTACTGGAACTCTCCGAAGGCAAGAAGTTAGCACAGCATTAGTATCTAGTTTTGAAGCTAAATACTCGCATTTACTCTACTGGTGGGTAATACACTGGCCTTCAAAGCTAAGTACTACAATACTAAATAATATACTAGGAAAATACGACTCGCACCAGATCATGCTCTCGGACGGGAATCGAACCCGCGACCTTTGGATATCCGGTCCAATGCTCAGTGACTCACTCAGCGGTCAGAGCATTGGACCGGATATCCAAAGGTCGCGGGTACGATTCCCGTCCGAGAACATGATCTGGTGCGAGTCGTATTTTTCCTAGTATATTATTTAGTATTATATAAAAATAGCATTGTGAATGCTAAAATCTTAAATTTAAAAACTAAGTACTACACTTTATAATTGTAACAACTTTGAAAATACTCAAAATATATTAAAATTTTCGAAATAAAAAGGGTTTTTTTAAATAATAACTTCAGACTCGATTTCTAATTTTGAAAAAACCTCTAATATCAAACTCTAACTTCTATTGTTTAAGAGAAATTGCAATTTTAAAAGTGTGATTCTAATTTTGAAGGCCAGTGTATAATGTGTAGTGGATTTTTTGCAACATCCGATTTTTAAATTACTGTCATACATTTTTTTTAATCTTTATTTTTAATAGAGGGCTTAGTCACACAGTGACTATGCCACTGTCATACATAAGATATCGTTTTTCCAGACGCTATTCGGATCTCTTGAAACTCACCAAGAAATTTAAAAGGCGTGATATTAATTTGATATAATATTAAATAACGCTTATTCGCGTCAAGTGCGACGAATTAAACGGAATATAAAATAAGAATTATTGTAATTCAGGCATCATTTAGGCTCCACAAGTGCCGGTAAGTGAATCTGAAATCTTCATACCAAAATAAAATGTGTTGATAACCGAATATGGTATAGTAGGGTAGTACCATGCATAAAAACCCAGAAAGCCTCATCTTTTTTGAAAAATACATTACAGTGGCAACCCTAGAACGATATTGTGTTTTGCTTTTGGAATCTTTTATCGGAACCAATAGTCTATTTGCGTCTACGGCTGCCACTTTGCAGTTTTCCATACAAATAAAAAACCATCGTTTCTCAGCCATGTGACGTTTTAGGGTTTATAATGACGACCTCCTTGGTCGAGTGGCTTTGTACACCGGTTTTCAAGGTGTAGTAGCCATCTCTGAGGTCCCGGGTTCGATCCCCGGTTGGGTTAATTTAGAAATCGAACTTTTCTATATTGGCTTAGGTCTGGGTGTTTGTGATACCACCGTTGTGTCCGATTTCCATAACACAAGTGCTTCAGCTACTTACTTTGGAATCGGAGCAATGTATGTGATGTTGACAAATATTTATTTATTTATTTATAATAATTTTAAAACCTACCATTATTCTACCATATTCGGCTTTATAAGGCTATAAAAATATTACTCTAGTAGTTCCTGTCCGAGATTTCGTCCGTGGACATTCGAATTCATAGGAAACCTTTGACCAGGATAAAAACTGTGTTTTGATCCAGGTTAAAAACAACTCTGTGCTTTCCATCTAAATCCGTTCAGCCGTTTTTGTGTGATGGAGTGCAAACATACAAACTTTCACATTTATAATTATTAAATATTTTGAGTCATTTTGTTTAAATTCTGGCTACAGGCGGAAACAATGATAATCACTAGAGCAGTATTGCTGGTCGGAGTATTCGCTTGCCTCGCAGCAGCGGACGAACCCGTTCCAGGATACTCGCACGCCAAAAAGGTGATCGAAAAGGCCTTGGCAACGGCCGCCGATTTGTCTATCCCGTAAGTACTTAATATCATCAAACTCAGCCATTTTTAACCGACTTCAAAATAGGAGGAGGTTTTCAGTTCGCCAGAATCTTTTTTAACGTACACGCTGCTGAAGCACGGGTCTTCTTTATAGTTGGATAAGATATATGGCACATTACCCACTAATGCTGATTAGTGGATATCGACATCAGCCATTTTTAATGTCCCCACTGCAAGGGCACAGGCCTTTTTTATGGGCGGATAAGAAGGATGTGCCATAACCCACCACGCAGGCCCAATGCGATTGGTGGGGGTTTAACGACTGCAAATGCAGTCGAGACGAACGGCTTAACGTGCCTTCTAACGGAGGAACTCGATATAATAAATTAGTTGTGGTTAAGTTGCTTAACCTCCGAAATCGCAGGGCCAGGCGCTAAACCACTACGCCACCGAGCTACTCACTTAGACCTTGTCCAGAAAGGGCGAATTCGCCGCGATATGATACGCAATTTTGGTTACACTGCTGTTAATATTGCACACGTTGCTGACGTCGCTGGTCCTAAGCGAACATTTTATAGCGAAACGCGTCTAATACGCGCGTAGCTCTGGATAGGGTCTTAGAGATTAGTGGATATCGACTGCAAAAGTATCCGGGACGAACGGCGTGCTTTAATAATAATAAAATGGTCACCTATTCTATGACCGAAGTATGAGAAAGTTGCTAAAACAATCCATCCATTGAGCTCCTCTTAAAACATGTAGACATTAGAAAATTTTGAGATATATCTACCATTTACTTCATCCAGAATTCCAAATTATTGAAAAAGTCTACGTACTTTGGAATCGGGTCAATATGACTGGTTGTCCTAATGTGTATTTGATGTTGTTCTTTAAGTGAGTTTTTTTTCAGATTGAAGCCAAGCGATCATGATCTGCCAAATGCAAAGCGTAACTACATTATATTAATAGGCGTTTTAAATAACATAGTTGACAGAATTAATGTCCTTTGTGGGTAAGTTTTAGATATCATAAGCATGGTATTGTTACAATCGAAGTTTAAAATTGCCGTAAAAAAGCGGGCGAGTTTTGATTAGACGAGTTGTCACCTAAGCCACAGAATACAATAATAGTACAAGTCCTATGCCACAGAATACATAATAGTCTTAAGCTAGAATAGAATCATTGGACTTTTCGCTAATCAAGTATAATTTTTACACAGCCCGACATATGGCGAAGTGTATTGGTCAGTAGTGTACGAAACAGTGCCTGAAGTCTGGTCTAATCCTGGGGTAGCATTAAGTGAGATGGAAGCCAACACTGATATTTTCCGCCATACTATTGAACCGGTAACTACTTTTTATATCATTTATTATTTAAGTAAGTACGGACGTAATGTAAAAATTACCAAGCCTACGTGTTTGACCCCCTGAGTGATTTCCTAGTCCGTAGATTAAAGGTACAGTACACTTACAGATACTGCTCTTTAACAGTATGCTAGAAAACGAGTATGCTATTCCAGCTGTCAAAATGAATTATGAGAAAGCTGCTAATAAGCATGCTAATTTCTAGCAAAGTATGTACACACAACAGCACGTCAGGTTATACCTTTAAACTGCGAAAAAAGTTTTTATTACGAAGGGCATAAAGGCGGTCTCAAGGTGGACATGTATAACCTGATTTGTTGTCGTGTGTAAAATGCTCTTAAATTTACTATGAACAATAGAAGTAACCAAATTCAGAGTGCTTGCGGTACAAAACGCTGTAATGTTAATCTGTAAAATTTACTCTTTGCCATACATTCTCGAGTGAAGTTGCCGCTTCTGTTGTACATAATTAAATTAATCGTGTTCACACATGCTACTAAGTAGCATTTGCTCATCTATCTGTACCTAACGATGCACTAGGAAAGTAATTGACAACCAGCCATTTTTAAAGTCTCCACTGCTGGGGCACAGGCCTTCCTTATGGATGGATAAAGAGGTTGGGCCATTAACCACCACCCGGGCCCATTGCGGATTGGTGGGTGTTAACGACTGCCATAGCAGCCCGGACCAACAACTTAACTGCCTTCCGAAGCTCGAGATAATAAATTTTTGGTCACCATACCATGACCGACCCTTGTGAAAGTTGCTTAACCTCTGTAACCGCTGGGCCAGGCGCTAAACCACTGCGCCATCGAGCTCCTCGAGAGTAGTTATAAGGTACTATTATAAGTGGCATGAAGACTTTCCTAAACTTAGACCTCAGTACCTAGTATATTTACCTTAAAAATCTGCAACCAAGCATGATCTAGCGTGTGATCCTAGCATTAAAGTAAATCTTACTAACTTACAGATCGTGGACCTCATCCTTAAACACTGTGGCAAAACCACAAAGATACCTTGTGATAAAGCCGTGGACATTGAAGTGAAAACCGATCCCGCAAAATACGACAAAGCAGTTCGACTCCTATTCGCAGCGGAAGACCTAGCAAAGACTTACTTGGACAATACTTACGCTGATTTGGCGACCAACAACCAGATAATCAGATTCCTGCTAACTGATGGAAAGAAGGATCTCGAGGACCTGGCCACGAAATTATTGATTGTGGAACAATTTTATTCTCCGCCGAATTGCATAAAAAAGCAATGAATTTGCAAAAGACAGTGTATGTAATAAAAAAATGACATATATTTTCGTTTCTTGTTCTAAATAATGTTGGCTATAGCGAGATACGAGTATTCTTACAAAAATTGTAACCAATAGTATTACAAAAATGTAACCAATAGTAAGACTAACTATTAACTAACGATAGTACCATTCACATTTTATGAAATAAATATGTAAACTTACCGTACCTACATTTTTAGAAATATAAACTGAAAATATTAGTTCATAATAAAAATATGTTTTTAATTGACACTTAAACAAAAACAAGAAACTAACAAACCTTAACATAATACAATTAAGATTTAAAAACATCTATCTGCACCCGAACATATCTCAGGTGCAGTGCACTTTATTTATACAACAACCAAAAACAGAAGGGCTGTTCTGCCCTAATCATACATAAAGTTTACGACTTTGGAAACTGCGTAGAAGTTTAAAAATCCAAAAATGTGAACAAGCCCTTAAATTTATATTTTTTTAAATATCTGAACCTTGAAAAAGTAAAGACATGTCTATAAAAGAAAAATACATGTTCGGAAAGCAAAGGAGGAGTTTGCAACCATTTATAATACTACAACATTTTGATACATTCTATAATATGTTGGCCTTCAAAACTTAGTACCACAGTTTTCAATTTGTAATAACTTTAAAATACCTACACAAGATATATTAACGAAATAAAAAGGTCTAAAGAATAATATTTTTTAAATAATAACTCCACAATCGATAACCTTCTTTAAAAATAAAACCTTTTTCACGTCTCATGATCGTAAGGTTCGTCCTATCTGGGTATTGGCGGCATAAAATCGCTTTTCATGCTCTAGTGCATAAAGTAAAATTTTCATCTAAGTCTCAGACTCTAAGACAAAGGTCGTCAGGTAAACAGCCACACACGCAATTCAACTTCGTTAAACTAACTTGTTTTTGCAATATTGCTATTTAATTTCCTCACAATCGAAAGAAAATCAGAGTGTATAACTCGTACATAAAACCCATTTTACCCTCGACTTGACTACCCATACATATGGAGAGGTACGTATATACGTCTCGGGAAAAATGGTGCGTTTTATGCACTTGTTGTACAATCTACTATTTTTATTTAAAAACTCTATTGTTTAAGAGAAATTGCAACTTAAAAGTGTGGTACTAAGTTTTGAAGGCTAGTGTTAGTTAAAGAGTGACAACACAATCCAGTACACAGTACTACAGACAAAAAACGATATGTAGCTGTCGTTATACACTGCAGTTGTATAACTGTACGCACTTTATCTAAATGCAAATTATTCAAGCAGAAAAAGGTATTAGTTCCAATTAAAAAACGAATCCGATTCGAGTGACTGTAGGCACAACTAAAATGTATGGAATCAATGCGTCCATACAAATACATATAATGCTATTAAATTGACAATAGACAGTGATCCGCTGCAACTTCACCCGATAATGTACGGCAAAAAGAAATACAGATTAAAATAACACGCGTTGTTTTGTACCGCAAGTTGACCGCTTTGAAGTTGCCGTAGACCACTGTCTAATGACAATTTAATCGCATTGCATAATTCTATGGAATGTATTACATTTCCTTTATTTTTTTTTATAATGTTTTTGAGATATGAAAAGGAAAAAGTAGTAACAGAAAAAAGTTGGTAAATAGGTACCTACATACTTTATTTTAAATATTTAATTAGCTACATCAAAGATTTCATCCTAAATAAAATATGAAATAATGCGTAGCATAAATTATTCACTTTGAAATTGGAATAAGAACTTATTTAGAAGGTTAAATTATTTTAGTTAATGTTGTAAATGAATAAATATAAATAATTATAGGACTGGTAAATATTACTTTCATTAAAATATAAATAAAAAGTTAGCGTTTTTAAAATATTTTATCTTCACGCATTACATGCTCGAATTTGTAAAAAAAATATTATAATGAAACGGCTGAAGGTAGTCATTACCATTAGTTTTCTGGCAGAAGTGCAAAAAACACTGGTCAACATGCGAGAAATATTATTTCTGTGTGTTTGTATCTGGGTGTTGATGGAAGGCGAAGCAACAGTCGATTATTCAAGAATGGCTGAATATTCATATATTGAATTTATTGAAAGTCTTGAAAACGATTTAGCCATCATAAGTAATTTTTTGTAAGTTTGTTTTTTAATTTTAGTTTGGTTTTGTTCAGAGGGCGACTATTTTATTCAAGTTTTTTACGTATACGGTTTTAACGTCAAGAGACAGCTTATACGACGACCATACCCATTGTAGCATCTCACAAGCTCAACCGGGGGGCAATATGTACTTCAATCACAGAATAAAATTGGATAGTCGTAATTACGATTGTAATGTAAAAGTTGACTTCTGCACAGCATTGAAAGCAACCTAAATAATAGGGCGGGGAAAAAATTTCTTCGCATTTTTTAAGAAAATTCAAAACAATTTTTAATATAGTTAAATTTGACTAAATCTGAAGGTGCAAGGTCAGGACTATACGGTGGATGTGTTACCGGCCAAACCCGATTTCAGGACAAACTAGTTTTACCTAGGCTAAACTAGATCTTCCTAAACGCGATAGGATTAACTGGTAAAGCCTAGACCAAACTAGTTTGTCCTAAGCCCGATAGGATAAACCAGATTAGCTACAAAGAAAAACTTTAAATGCACTAGGTAGGTTAAGTAAGGTTAGTGTTTAGACCACTCGCAGCGGAGCGAGCGAAGCTCCATAATGCTTAATCAGGATCAACTAGTTTGGCCATAATGCTTATATCAGGATCAACTAGTTTGGTCTAGCCTAAATTGGTTTATCCTATCGGGCTTAGGACAAACTAGTTTGGTCTAGGCTATACCAGTTAATCCCATCACGTATAGGAAAAACTAGTTTAACCTAGGCCAAACTAGTTTGTCCTGAAAATCGGGTATGGCCGGTAACAGATGCAATAACACCTCCCAGCTAAACTCTCTTTATTTTTGCTGAGTGGCTAAAAAAGAGAATCACAAATGAGTAGATACACGGTTCATTAGGTTTCTTTCAGTGAGCTTTGTGAACCCAGTTTTTTTCAAAAGCGCCAAAACTGTTTTGTGGTCAATTCCCAGTTCTTCAGCTACGTCGTAACTACTGACGTAATTTATGACGATTTTTAAAAAATGGCATCCATTTATTTCGTAATAGGGCGACCAGAGCGACGTGCATCTTTGACATTCCAAATTTTCGGATTGAAAACGCTTAAACCCAATTTGTGCTACTCTCACAGACACTGCACTAGGTCCATAAATATCACAAATTTTTTCCGCGGCTTGCGTTGCATTTTCCTTTTTCGAAGTAAAATTTTAAAATGTATTGAATTTCTTCATTAGATTCACTCATCTTGACAGTAAGAAAAACAAATGAAAATAACACATTTTCCTAATTTGATTTGGAATTATCTTCTTTAAAATTTAAACTTTTAATGATACCAAAACTATGATACAAAAAATGATAGCAAAAGAGATTTTATTACCAGTTCATACATACTATGCGAAAAGACTTTTTCCCCAAACTAATATTATTTGTCATTTTTAGACCAACAGACTATATGCAGGTGGAGGACATACGGCGTCACTACGTGATCTTTCTCGGCGTATTGAATAGTTTGGTCGAGTACCTCAACCTTTGCGAGTAAGCCGAACTTTGATTACTCTGCCTGTGTCATAAATAAGGTCTACTCCACTATGATCAAACATTATGATGGGTAGACCACTTTAATATTGTATTGCTAGGCTAGCAAACCTTTTTGTTTCTTGTAAATCAACAAAATCTTTGTAGTACCTAACTAAACATTGTAAAAGTAAAATACAATTATCAACAGAAGCTTAATTTAAGTAAGTAATAAATCAAACACAACCGCTGCTTGTGTCGTAGACTCAAATAATGTAGTCTGATTTGATTACCTTCAATAAAGTGAGTGAAAAGGTTACGTTAATGAGGTCTTTCCGTACTAGCCCTGTGGAATACGACCGTTTGTACATGCCTGTTTTGGACAAGATGGTGCCGATTTACTGGGAGCACCCGATGAAGGTGGCCGAGAAGTTCATGAACTACTCCAAAAGTATCACGAACACGATGGCACCTGTAAGTTATACCTAATAAGGAATACAGTTTTTGAATAAAGGTGTATTAATCTTAATCTTGCAAGTTTCATCACTGACACTAAAGTGACGACAACAGACAAAACGGTTGCTAATATTCTGAGATACAATACCATCGTTCACATTTAACATGGTAAGTAGTGTAATTTGAAAGATAAAAAATTGCTACGAAATATTGTAGCAACTTCAATTATTCTCGAAGCAAAGCAATAAAGTCTGACTGTTCGCAAAGAGTTGAATTGAGTAAACACTCTAGGTTTCTAAGCTCGTCAAAAATTGCGGCCCGCTAACTATTTCCCTACAACAGCCCACGCGTGGGCTCGTTTTATATTTCAGCATTATATCAATCAATCAAATAATCAATTTCAAGTAGTACTCATCAAATAATAAATAATATACTAGAAAAAATACGACTCGCACCAGATCATGTTCTCGGACGGGAATCAAACCCGCGTCCTTTGGATATCCGGTTCAATGCTCTGACCGCTGAGCTACCGAGTCACTAGTGGGAACGTCGAATTTCTTCTAGTATATCAACTCTTACGCTGCAAGCGCTACTTACCTGTTTTCATACTGTCAAAACATTTGGTTTTTCACATAAGTGTTGTATTTATAATTATCACTTTTATTCTTCCAGATGAAAGAAAATATAAAGTTACGCTGTGAAGAATTGTCAAATCCAACATGCAATAACATTCTCGAAATTATAGCTCCTGAGGTACACTTAGAACTTGTTGAATCGATCCTCATACTTACCAATAAGTTAGAAAAGGAGTTCTTGAAGATAGACACAGAGCTGATAAAGGCAGTGAGCAATTACAACGAGATCTCCCTCTTGATAAGGGGCCAGCAAGAATTTCGCCCGCTGGTGGAAGTAGCGTCTGAACTTTACAAAAACATGTTCCCAGTTTGTATAATTGATGTAATGGAATTCTAAATATTTACTCCACTTAAGTTCTTTTTATTTCCTGACTAATGAAAAATAAAACTCTGAAATCGATATTAAAGTGTGAACCTATTATCAAATACCTATCGTGTCTCACAGGGCATTGGAAATCGTCCCGCCCCTACTTTTTTCTCGTAATAATTATCCTTGATTTTCCTAACTTGGTTGGTATTGTGCTGTTAAGATGAAGTATAGCGTTCATAAGATTAAAGACTTTTCTTACACACTAAAATAAGTACCTTTGACTTTGAGACTATAACTGTCACTGCCTTGACCTGGTCGAGTGGTTTGTACACCGGTTTTCAAGGCGTCGCCATCTCTGAGGTCCCGGGTTCGATCCCCGGTTGGGTCAATTTACAAAACAAACTTTTATATATAGGCTCAGGTCTGGGTGTTTGTGATACCACCGTTGTCTCCGATTTCCATACCATAAATGATTTAGCTACTTACTTTGGAATCGGAGTAATGTATGTGATGTTGTCAAATATTTATTTATTATATTTACTGCGTGTTGTTAGAATTACCAAGATAACATGTGAGTCAAAATGTCTACGCCCTTTTAATTAATTTACTAACATAAGTACTGACTATAGACCTTTTTTATTCGCACTAGTCTGTTATTTGCAACTAATAGGATTAGCTAATACTGTTCAATTGCGGGACACACCTTCAAATTAATTTGAAAGCTGTCGTTAGAAGCGCGGCTGTGGGAATTTGTGGCACTTCGTATAGTCGATTAATTCTTAGCTTCGAAATAGGGTTGTCAGATTTCTTACTGTCTGTTTATCCTTACTTGTCTTATTTGGTAAGCAATCTTCATCCAACCCTTTATTTCTTACTCTGTTTTGAAAAAAAAAACAATTATAAAATACAAAAAATGGTTTTCCATACATAGATTACGGAAGAAATTACTAATTATTAGTGACAATTTGATTTAATAAGACAACATATTTCAAAATTACGATTTAAATTAAATTACGATTGCGATTTAAATGTAAAAGACGTATAACAACTGTGAAAAGCTATTCACTAAATAGGACAAGTAAGAATATACAGACTTTAGGTGCTATATTGACAAACATGCTGATTATTTTCAACAGTATTTTATTTATTTTTAACTCTTACGTTTTTTCAGAGCATACGAATTAGTAGGTTTATATCCTAGTAGTTTTATTTTAAACTCGGTAGTCCTGAATGATTAGCAAATTTATCTTCTTTTATCAAGATAATATTTCAATTGGGCTAGTTGCCAACCCTGCTTTAAGATAGGCGGAAGTAGCCATAGTGGAAGTGAAGGCAGCGCCGATTGCTTCCGGTGTGACAGACGTGGGTCCAGATTGTACTCACATAGGTCGACTTGTCCGTACGATTGAAAATGAACATGGATTATTGGAATTAGCCATACTGGAGGTCAAAGAAAATGTACCTATTAATAACCGACTTCATTTATATTACGTCTTGACTTTCACATTTACTATGTGACGTCATTGGTTAGTTGTACGTACCTACACCATTGATATTTGATAGCAATTCATTCTGTTGTTTCCGTATGTTACATAATAAATAAACGCAGAAAGATACACCATGATGACACCTTGAATATATAATTATTATCATAAATCGTCTTATGGGTACGTATTATACAGCTTACGGTATATTGGGACCATGAAACTGATCAACTTTTACTATGAGACCAACTATGGGACCAACTCTGAAATCGCGCAAAAAAATCAGCTGTTTCATACATTTTGACATATACGATTTTAATTTTTGTATGAAACAGCTGATTTTTTTTCGCGATTTCAGAGTTGGTCCCATAGTAAAAGTTGTTCAGTTTTATGGTCCCTATATACCATATTCGGCATTAGGGGTATATTTGTAACACGTTGTATACGAGTGTGATTATATGTAATCAAGGTAATGACAAAAGTAAGTTTATGGTCCTTCTGTTGCTACAAATCCGGTGAAACGACGCGTCTTTCAACCATCAGTACATTGAAGATGCCGGGCCTTGTGTTCCATTGTTCAGTATCACACAACAACTATACAAGGTCAGTCTTACTTAAACATAAGTTAACATCAATACTCAAATTATTTATACATAGGTACTGAGTTAATGTTAAGTTGAAATTTTATACTCGCACTCTATCCTCTATCTTTACAATAAATAACTATTTATAAACGTTGGCTAAAAGGAGAATATGTAAAGAAAGCAAACTGAATGGACAATTGGGATAAAAAGTTCCCAGTTGTCCCCTCTGACATGAATCGGAAGTGAACAGTTGGGAAAATTTGTCACCCGAGTGACAGCTGGGAAGATAATTCCCAATTGTCACCCTCGGGGACTGCTGGGAATAAAGGGGCATGAATCGCAGAATTAAAAATCTTGTTACTTTTCAATTTTCGTATTTTGTCCCATTTTAGAATAAAAGAATCGCGGGAGACTCTTTTGTTTTTACATTGACAGATTGTTGATTGTTTTGTTGACAGGAAAGAACGGAGACTTCTCTTCTGCGACAGAAATAGCTAGGTCGTTAGTGTTTCTCATTTGAATACATCATAATTTCTCTAATGGACTTTATGGATTTACAATGTCAATTTACCTTTTGATTATTTAATTCAAAATAATACTCAAAGCAAGTAGTTTAGCGATAAATTCCATTAATAATTTTATACTCCATGAGTCGATGTAACATCAGCATATACAACGGCGGAGGCGCTACAGATTAAGCAATAACTTTGAAGCTGTATTAAATCCTGTATTCCATAAACATTTATGAATAGAACTAGTTTTGCGAAGGTCCCCGGACTGTACCCTCGGTGGCACTATAAACCGTGCGTAACAGATACATGCCTCAAACTTCCATATAATAACTAACATACAGGATGGAATAAAAAGATCAATATATTAATTATAATTGACCGAGCGAGCACGAAGCGTTTAATTTACAGCTTCTATGCCATCAGCAGCCATCGTATGTCCGTCCGGCTGTCCCGCTGTCCGGCTGTCCGTTTGTTCTCCTCTACAGGTCGCATTTCTCAACCAATTCTCGTGAAATTTTGTGAGCAGGTTCGACTATTATATAGTTTTTTGTCAATTCTTTTTTTTTTAAAAAAAAGGACATATTTCAGCCATTTTGAAAAAATAGATAATTAATAGCGCCATCTAGCTTCGAATAGGAATACCAAACAGCACATAGTACTGCTTTTGTAAATTTATATTAATTTTTAAACAACATACAATTTGAGCTACATTTTTTACGCACAAATGCGAGGTCTTCGTCAAACGTTTTTAGTTTTTTTTTTATTTCAAGATTTTGATATCTTAAAATACATCCTGTATAACATGAAGGTTGTCACGAACATAAGGAACACGTATAATATGTATAGTAATTATTGTAATTATAATAAGAGCTGTCGTTTAGTTGATTAAGAAAATATACTTACTTACGTTTCGACTTGTGCAATAGGGCTAATATTTTTTGATACATAGAAATAAAAAAAAAGCCGTTACAAAAGTATTCGACTTGTTGCAATTAATTTAATTTGACGCTTTAAACAGGTATTATTATGATTGCACGGTGCTATTGGGCCCTTTGAAATAGTATTAATAATATTTTATTATTTCATCACCCTTCAACGTGGGCAAAAAACTTTTCTTCTCTTTCTAAAGTAATATTTGCCTTTCACACCTGCAAACTGGTTGGGTATTTCGTGCTTATTCGTAATATGTGCGAAATTAATTAAGCAAACACTTTTACTATAAACAACGGAACAATTACCGTTGCGAGGTCTGAGGCGGGACCGGAACCCTTTCTATGGGTACAAAGTTACTATAGACTAAAGATTCTAACTACAACTAGTGGCTCTGTGAGCTGTAAACCTCGCGTTTGAGATATTTTTTAACAGTTTTGGAAATGGTTGAATTACCTGTTTTTTTTTCGAAAATTTCGAAAACTGAATCGCCAAAAATAACTATTTATATCAAATCGAGTACAATAACAGTTTTCAAAAAAATGTTGACGACCATTATTACGATAGTTCATTGTTTTACATTATGTTTAAGGTACACGAAAGAGGTTTTAATCGTTTGAAATCTGTATGCAACTGCATTTAGGTTGAATACGATCGCCCACCAAGGACAACGTTTCAGCCATAAACTTATTATACTTTACGTTAGTATAAATAAGTCTATGGTTACAGCAAATCCCCCCCCCCCCCCCCTCCCTTGTTGTCGAAATTTCGCAACATCTTTAGTAGAATTAAGTTCTTAGAGTGCTTCTTAAATTTGATTGAAATCCGTCGATAAATAACGCTACAGCACTTCCCCCTATTTTCCTCCCAATCAAAAATCGACTAAGAAATTCAAATAAAAGAACAGACAGACGGACAAACGCATTTTTGGCCCGATCTCGAAACTGAGACCTAGCTCAATCGATCAATAAAGTTAAGCCTCAAGGGAGTGTTAGCTTTATGATGTCTAGGAATTTTACAGGTGTATCAGTTCGTATTACTTTATACTATTTCAAAGTGGTGTATAATGTCAGGCTCAAAGACCGGAATCTCTGATTGAGCGAAAAAGGCAGTGCTCACAACGTGTTGTCGTCACTGGCGAAAATCCGCAACGTGAAATTCGATGGCTGAAAGTACCACAAAGCTTCTTCGGAGTGCACTACAAACATTTTTACAATTTTGTCTTTATTTAAGCATGTTTTCATTTTCCAATGGCGGCGCTAGTGTGCAGACTACGCGCTCTTAAATCGCCTGTAACCAAATCTAGACGTAATGAAATGAGACAACAGGACAATGTCAATAGAATCGAATACAAAACAAGTTACGTAGGTAACGACTCCATAGAGCGGCTGGTCGTGCAGGGCAAAGTGGAGGGAACCAAATCACGTGGCAGGTCACCGATGCGCTGGACCGACCAAGTCAAATCCGCAGTGGGAAACCGTGTGTCTGACTGCGCCAGACACTCTACCAATCGGGAGAGATGGCGGGAGATCGTGCGGAAAGCTGTGTCCACCTTTACCACCGACGTGGAGGCCTCAACGTGACCACGACCGCTCTGCCAAGAGCGAAACGACGAAGAAGAAGAAGGTAGGTACTGAACTAACTAGAATTCTAAAACCGACGATGGATTCGTGTTAGAAACTGATTTATTGGACAACCGCATTTTTAGGTGATCCCTAAACCCCATATCTGTCACGCTCTTATCCTCTTTACATAAGGTATATAATAGAAGTATATTTCCCGGCTGACCCCACTTCAATGCGTGTATACGTTATTCCCTGAATTTACATCGCTCGTAAAGTTTACGAGCGAACATTTTATCGATTTTATTTTCTTGGATGCGTGCGGAACAATACAAAATTTTCATGTTGGATTACCTACTTGAGAAAAACATCTTTTCAAATATTCATTGCTATTAGAACGTCTTTTTGCTTTACATTAGGTAGTCGGAAAAGTTCGCGGCTTTTTTGTACTCAAAATAATAAAGATACCACAGCGAGGAACATCTTTATCATCAAAATTACAAGACCTGAATCAGCTGAAGCATTTTTTGCAGTTGTTTTCGACAAAGCATCTTCATCTTCTCCATAAATCTTTCTAAGCCATAAATATATTACATACCATTTTTGGGCACTAGCAGCATTTATTTTATTCGTTAAGGGTAGGCCGTTATCGAAATAAAATTGCAAAACGTATCTAATAAAAAATATGAAAAAGTTAAACAATTATCAATTTGTTTTAATTTTACCGCTATTACCATAAATCATAAATCATAAATCATTTATTGCTTTCATCATGTAGTAGTTTACAAAGGTCTTATTATAAATGCTTGGATCATACATGAACCCGGTTTGGGCACAGCAATTTGTAAATTATGTCTTAGAACTAAACATAAACAATTTATAAACATTTTTAACCTAAATGTCTTATCTAATTATATTCAAATGAATTACATTTATAACAATGCTTACCCCAGCAAAAAGTTTATAACACTGAATTACATTTATAACAATGCTTACTTTAGCAAAAAGCTTATAATTATGTTTGTAGGTCTATATTATATCTGTTAGATAGTAATGAGTTTAGAGAATGTTATTATCTTCGAAAAATTCATTCAAGGTATAATAACATTTATTTATAAGTATGTTTTTTAATTTGTTTTTAAATGAACTTATTTTTTCTTCTGCCTTGATCGCCTGTGGGATTTTATTATATATTTTGACGCACATTGAAACTGGCCCGGTGTGTACTAGTGTAAGTTTAGATGACGGTAATGCTAGCTTTGTTTTAGGACGTAGATTTTCGGGTCGAATATATAAGGGAAAATAGTTGGGATTCTTTTTTACGTAAAGGCAAACTTCTAATATATAAATTGACACTAGTGTGAGGATTTTGAATTTCAAAAAGTATGGTTTACAGCTGGTGTCGTTTTGTAGGTTAGCTATTATACGAATACACTTTTTCTGAAGTCTGAATATCGTAATCAAATCCGAACAGTTTCCCCACAAAATGATCCCATATTGCAGTCATGAATGTGCATAAGCGTAGTAGGCGCTGATTGCTGTCTGACTATTAGTTGTTCTTTTTAGTTCTCTAAGCGCATACGTGAACCTTGAAAGTTTTGAGCTTAACTTTATTGTATGATCTTTCCAGTTAAGGTGGCCATCTATTTCTATTCCCAACAGAGAGCAGTGGTCGATACATTCCAATTTCGTGTTTTTAAATGAATACTCTATTTTCAAGGATTTTCTTTGGTAGGGTTTGAATTCGATTAATTTTGATTTCGAGAAGTTTACTTTTAAGTTGTGGTCATCGAGCCATGCTAATATTGTAGATAGTGAAATATTTAATTGAGAATTTAAGTCCAATTTGTCCTGACATGAAAACATTATCGAGATGTCGTCGGCAAACAACGTACAGGATTTGCGTATTACATTAGGCAGGTCATTTATATATAATAAAAACAAGATACATCCTAAAACACTACCCTGTGGGATGGATTTATTCACATCGGATGAGAGAAAAATATTATACTTCTCACAAAAACTATGTAGGCGCTTAGACATTGCATTTTCAAATATTTTTGATATAGTTGATAATAATGCTATTGGTCTATAGTTATTTAGTTCTTTTTCGTTACCCTTTTTATGCAATGGTTTTATGATTGCTATTTTTAAACGATCTGGAAATGTACCCTCGAGAAAAGATTGGTTTATTAATTTAGACAGTGGTACTGCTAGCTCATTAGCACATATTTTTATTAGTGTTTGAGGGATTTCATCGTAACCACAAGTTTGTTTATTTTTTAGTTTTTTAATTATATTATAAACTTCATGTGGATCGGTTAGGGACAGGAACATAGAGTTTTGAGCTGGAGATAAAACGGGCCTGCCAAGAGGCGGTGCAGTACTAGGGTTGCCACTATCATCACCCGTTGACAAAAAGAAACTGCTAAAAGCATTTGCTATTTGTACCGGGTCATTTACCAATTTGTTTCCGATATTTAATGAAATGTTTTTGATTGTTTTATGAGGTGACTTATTTGTTTTTTCCTTTACTACTTGCCACATTGTTTTAGAGACATTTTTGGAGTTTTTCATTCTTCGAATAAATACATTTTTCTTTGATGTTATTATTGCTTTTTTTAAGAGTTTTTCATATTTTTTATAGCTGTTATAAAGAATGGGGTTTTTATTTCGAGACACAAAAGTTTTAAACAAACGTTTATTTATACATGATACTTTCAATCCCGGTGTAAGCCAAGTTTTAGAATGTTTTTTTGTAGTATAATTTTTTATGAAATTTTTAGGAATGCATTTATCTAACAATTGATTCAAAGTAGCAATGAAATTTTCATAATTAAGGTTTATATTTCTATTATCTGTTATTATAGTAGTCCAGTTTATTTTACTCAATTCGGATTTGAAGTATTCCATATTTTTGTTATTAAATTGTCTTTTGTATTCCAACCAAAACTTGAGATCATTTTTGTTTGTATTAGTATGTAATGAGATTTTTATACCCTTATGGTCAGAAATACCATAATCAACACATTCCACAGAAATAGGCAACTTACCTCTAGGGAAATTTGTAAAGACTAGATCTATGCATGTCGCACTTGTATCGGTTATTCTAGTTGGTTCCTTAACATGTTGGATAAAGTTAAAGCTTTTCATTGAATCTAAAAGTGCTGTGGCGATAGGAGATTGTTCTATAACATTAACATTAAAGTCTCCACCAAAAACAATATTTCTTTTATGGTATTTTTTATGCAATAGCTGTAACAAGTTGTTTAAAGCATCAAAAATTAAAGCCTGCTTCCTGTTACTATGTGGCCAATAAATTACAATAAGTATTAGGTCGAGATTCGGAATATCTACAGCACAGACCTCGAATAGGCATTCCATAGATAAATTTGAAATATCAGTTAATTCTATATACTCTAAATTTTCCTTTAACATAATACCCACGCCTCCCCCTTCATGACCTGATCTATAATAACCAGATGCGAGAGTGAAGCCCTCGAGTTTTAATAAATCTATATTATGATCATAAATCCACGTTTCAGATAGGCAGATAGCTTGAATATGTTTTTCATCTTCTAAATAGGCTTCTAAAAAACTTCTTTTATTTTGGATGCTTCTCACATTTTGGTAAAGTATTTGGCTAGTTTCGAAAGTTATTCTTACTTTTTGTGTAGTCATTTTTGTTGATTATAGAGGGTCTGCTGCGATCGTAGGGCTGCGATGGTTCCCCAACCTGGGTTTTGCACATAGACGTTTCAATATTTGCTTGACAGCAATCCACGTCTAATTTTTCAAAATCATTAAATTCTCTGCCATCTATAATCAATTTGTTATTGACGATTTTTGCTTGTTGTCCATTTTTACGCGCTTTTTTCAAGATGTCTATCATAATTCGTCTATGCTGAAGAGCCTCTTGGTCCAAGAATTTGAAAACAGCCAATCCAGTGTGCTTAAAGTAGTTACTGTATTGAAGAATTTGTCTAGTTATTTTCTTACTGAGTAATTCAATGACTATTGGCCTACGTTTTCCATTTCTTCCTATTCTTCGTAAGTCTTCGACGTAATTAGTAATGTCTATTCCCAAAATATCCTGGAATACATAGGCAACTCGGTTCTGCAGTGATTCCTCATCCTCCCAATCTTGCTCCGCTAACCCGTATAGCACTATCTTTTTGTCGTGTTCAGGATTTGATTCGTTTTGCTTGTTTATTGATGTATTTATTGTATCTATTTCGTTTAACTTTATTTTTGAATGAAGAACATCTAATTCCATTTGTATTTTTTTATTCTCAGTTTCCAAATATTTTATTTTGTTTTCAATACACGTATCTTTATGTACTTGATTCGTTTTAGCTGGTATGGTGCTGTCATTTAATGGTGACATTATTTCAGATAATAGAGTTTTGAAGTCGGTTAATATTGTGGATTTTAATTCTGCCGAAAGTTCTTTCTTTAGCACCGAAGTTAATTTATTTTCTATTATTGTTTCTAATTGTTCTATTGTTATTGCATTGATAGGTGTATTTTTCTCCATATTTAGGATCTGAATCGTGTCCCCAAGTATACTCTGCTCGCCATCTGAGGATTGACTCGTGTTTGTCGTATCAATAAATGTTGGCCGCTTTCTTAGGGTAATATTGGCGAACTCATTGTTTTCGATAGTTTTGTCATTAGGATTAGTTGTTGTTGGCTGGTGTTGGTTTCTGACTGGTGTGTTTATATTATTTGTCTTAGGTTTTTTACTTTCGCAGGATGGGCATAACCACATCTTCTTGTGCTCTGTGGTCATTGTATTACAGAAACGCTGTATTGATACGTTTGCACAATCTAGGTCATATTCTTCGTTGCATTGTTTACATGTTAAATATGATCTATTGGTAATCTTTTGGAGGCAGCCGGCGCAATTTATAGGTTTCGTGCTTTGCGGCATCGTGGAGTAGTATAAAAAAGTTTTTCGAAAATCTAGTTCCAATTTTTATTCAGGCTAGGATAAAATTCAGTCAAATAGCAGGAAGTCCGGGCGGGTATGCAAGCTAGCGAACGAGCAAAACAGGCATTCGCTTATGAAAAATTGTAGTTAGGTATCAAATCCAAATCAAAAATCCGAGTATACAGCGTTTTCAGCTAAGCAATTTGCAATCCCAATTCCAAATCCAAGTAAAATCCAAAAGCCAAGCAACTTACTTCGACTGCTCCGATGTCGTGGTACCAGTATCGTTTTCCGGTCGCTGGAATCGCAGTAGAAGCCGGCGCTCGAGCACAATCCGCGAGTTTTACCGAAACACGACGACGCGAGCCGAGGTCACTGAACTTGAGTGCAGCCGGACGACGCGATGAAGCCACGAGCAAGCGTTGTTAGTTGAGCCGTTTAAATAAAACTTGCTTCGGATAATTTCAATTATTAATCGTCTTCTTTCTTGAATAGCGCGACGAAATTTAACACGATTGTAGACTGGTTACTTATCTTCAATATGATACATTTATAGCACTGTATTTTAAGGATAACTAATATTAAACATTTAAAAAACTGAGGAGCTGATCAAAACGCGTCTGCTTCGCACGGAGGCCGCGCGGGCGGGGTGACCGGACCAGAAAGTGCCCAAATTACAAAGATTTAGGAACTAATTCGTCAAGCAGAAAGAAAGTTCCAATTGGTCAAGTGTGTTTTTACCGCGTGTTTTTAGCATAATTATTTGGATTACTTATTAAATAGAAACCTAGACAAATTCTGTCTTAATCCGAATAACATCACAAGAAGAGTTAATTATGCTCACATTGCAAATCATTTTGGTATTACGTTTGTATGGGAAGATCACAGTTCGCCGAACTCACCTCACTTAACTTGTCGAATGCGTTAAGCCACAGTGCCGCCAATCTGATGCAAGATCTATGGATTCAAAACGACGATGCTGTTGCGTAAGCCTGATGACCAAACAACCATTTTTTTGCCATTCACTCATTGCCATTTGGCAACATAACTTTTACGTATTATGCTCATCTTCATATTTTCTAAACAACGGCTGCTTCTGTTTTATATCCCGCTACTTAAGACGCCGACGAACAGTGAGCTCCCCATACAAACGTAATACCAAAATGATTCGCAATTTGAGCACAATTAACTCTACTTGTGATGTTATTCGGAAGACAGTATTTCTCTAGGTTTCTATTTAATAAAAATTCAAAAATACTAACCCAATTCAAAATAAATGCCAATTTTTTTTTTCATACAAAACTGTAAATCGCATTAGTTTTTATTTGGTTAAGTATTTTGGATTTTTTATTTAATAGAAACCTAGACAAATTCTGTGTCAATCCGAATAATATGTCAAGAAGAGTTAATTATGCTCAAATTGCAAATCATTTTAGTATTCGTTTGTATGGGAAGCTCACTGTTCGTCGGACTCTTAAACCTTTTGGCCGTAGCGTTTCATTTTGGCGTTTCTTTTAGTCAATGAAAGGCATTAGTTAATGAGCATGCCTCGAACAAACCAGAAGTGCCACACGCTAGTTACTAAATAAAATATTGCAATCTCATCTTATATATAATATTTTAAATGCGAAAGTCCGTTTGTTTGTTTGTTACGCCTTCACGTCTTAACTACTGAACCGATCATCATGATATTTTGCATACACGTTGTCAGGGGTACAGAGAAGGACATAGGGTACCTTTCGTTCCGAAAAAATAATTGTTCCCGAGGGATAGCAAAAAACTTTCCACGCAGACGAAGTAGCGGGCAGTCGCTAGTATTTCAATAAAAGAAGTTTGAAGAAAGTTTGCGTATAACATTAATCATTTAATCACATAGCTATATTTAGAGACGAGTTGTTATTCTAGCATATAAAACCTTTTTTTTAAGAAAAACCACCTTCATAAACCTGAAATAAAAATAAACAGCTTCGAAATCGAATAAAAATTAAGAAATAATATTCAAATCGTTAGATACGCATATCGATTCTAATAAAAACTGTTTGTTGAAGTCGGGTGGGTCTGGAGGACAACTTTTCTTTTTAATTTTAAATGCATTAGTTACCTACTTAATTAGACTGAGTTTATCCACGCATAAGGAAGGCCTGTGCCCCAACAGTGGGGACATTAAAAATGGCTGATGGTCATTTAAAAGTATAAGTAAATGTGATGAAAATGTTTGATTTCTCATACGAAACCTATGCTAGGAAGTCTTTTCATGCTTCAAGCTACGTTCCTAAGAGAAAGTTGTTTAATATTACCAGTAACATCGCTGGAAGAAGTTTCGTTTGATTGTTATACTCTGTAAGGCTGTGAAGGGGCTGTCAGGAAAGAGGTCGAAACTTTTATAATTACGAGCTCTACCGTTTGATAGGCTGGATAGTCAAGCAAGGATAATATGTGTACCTTTACTAGTTTTAAATGCGATTATTTTGTACCCTTACATCCTTACTTACTAATATTATAAATGCGAAAGTCCGTTTGTTTGTTTGTTTGTTACGCCTTCTCGTCTTAACCAATGAAGCGATCATCATGAAATTTTGCATACACGTTTTCAGGGGTACAGAAAAGGACATAAGGTACCTTTCATCCCGAAAAAATAATTGTTCCCGAGGGATAGACAAAAAGCTTTCCACGCAGACGAAGTCGCGGGCGGTCGCTAGTTTATAATCATTATGAATATGAGAGTCAAATAAGTCAATAATTCATCGAATGCTGTTAAATGATTCAAAAAATTATGATTTCAAATGTTTAAAAAATATTCAGTAGTGGTTCACTCAAAAAATATTACAACCGTTAAGTTATAATAATTTTATTAAAGTTATCTTTTACACAAGTACATACCTATCTTTGTTATGATTCCTACTTAATTGCCTTTACCTTGCCGGCTAATGTCTTAAAGTTACCTAAGTAGCTTTTTAAAATAGTAAAAGGTAAGTTATGCAATCCATTTCTATTGTCAGTTTTTATCCAGAAACGTCGTATTAAGAATACTGTGTCCTTAAAAGTTTTCGTAGAATCACAATTCTATGAAAACTTTTAAGGACGCTAAATACATTACAGATCAGACGTTTCACTGATAATAACTTTTATTGAATCAGCGATGTCCGTCCGTCTGGCTGAGCTGTCAGATGACGCAGTTCGCAGGCTGACGAATCGAAATACGAAGACAAAATCTGATCCCGGCCATAGGGACGTGGTCCCATTGACAGGCTATAATATTTAGACAACCATAGCCCTCAAGTGGCGCCCTCAACTTAATTAAATTTATTGCTCGCTAAGTATGTACCTACACAATGTATCCAAAATTCACATGCACAGATTGAACCTAAGGTTCCATAGTTTATTTACAAACAATAATCTCAGTAAAATATAGCTCGTTGTAGTAGTAGTAGGAAAAAAAGCAAAAAGGCAAAAAGGACTTACTTTAGGCAAAAAGTGACCACTTTAGGAACTATACTTAGCGAGCAATAAATTCAATTAAGATGAAGGCGCCACTTTGGGGGCACTTAATATAAATTGGTGAGCTATTAATTACGAATCACTGGTGAACCTAATATAAAAAAATATATATATATAAATATAAAATAGTGGACTAATAAACTCTACCAGCCAATGCTGGTCACATTCATGGTGAGCTACAAAGTACCTTTAAGATACTTTTTTTAATGCGGTCACATTGGCAAGTTATGAACTTAATATTTTTATTTAGTTCAGTAGTCCACGTCCCCGCTCGAACTCTCAGAGTCTCAGTGTAAACTACACTAGTCACAGTAGCTGAGTTGAAGTTTTATTTGCTAATAATGTTATCCGCAGATTAGGAAACTATATTCCCATATAAAACATGTTACAAAAATACCCCTAATGCCAAGTAACATGTTGTATATCTAAGGTTTGAAATAAAATTGCAGTTTAGCTCTTCTTGAACTATACAAAATAGCTCTTAGCTACCTACAGCTTAATAGCTCTCAATGGAACTGCGCCCTAAGTTGAGGCTGAGGATGTTGTAATGAAGTTATGTCTGTCAATATGCCAGTAATTCGATCAGCCATTTCATTGCTTTAGACTTTGGACAACTTGATGTTTGTTTCTGAAATATTTATTTAATTTCAAGGGAATTCCATCGTTATTTCTTTAATTCTTGCTTCTAGAGCGCTTTACTAAATTAAAGACAAGTATTTAATGATCTAATTACTTTTAGATACTTGTTTCTTTCTTCGCGAGGTCCCTTTGTCCTAAAGTTAGATGTAATTATCCCGATCTTATCCGCGGCTACTCTGAACAAGGGTATAATAGTCGTCTTGACATAAGGAGATTAAGAGCGCAATTTTTTTTCGTGTCGTAGTTGGTGTGTTCTACTGCGTACACACCAACGTTTTGAGTACCTTTGCAATGAATTGAAAAGTCGTGTAAAACTAAATCTTTCCGTTCCTATGTCATAATAACATTATAACTGACTACATTTACGATTAAATCCATACAGGTCCACTATATTGATTGGCAAGCATATATTGTAACATACTTTGTGACTTTGTGTTTACATTATCGCACTCACTTACCATGTTATTTTACGACAACACAAGGCTCATAATCTAATTGGACATGCACGTAGCGGCATATCAACCAAGCAAATTAGCAGGCAGTTGCCGCTGCGCCAATAATACCTGTAATTCGATAGCTGGCAATGTCATGCATGCTCGAAGCTGCTCAACTATTAAAAGGTTCCAGATGAAATCAGAGGATTAAAAGTTTGTAGCCAGAAAGTGTTATGAATGATAAACAAGTATTGGACGATGTTCGTTACGAAATTCTAGAGCTGCAGTTTTTTTTTAACTTTCTTTAAGTTATCATCTTAGTAGTCTAACACTAAGAATAGCTTAAGTCTTCTCACTCGTCTCATTCTTCCCACTCGTCTCATTCTTCTTACTCGTCTCGTTCTTCCCACTCGTCTCATTCTTCTTATTTTTCTCATTCTTCTCACTCGTCTCATTCTTTTCACTCGTCACATTCTCCCCACTCGTCTTAGTATTCACAAATGTCTCAATCTTTTACCTCGTCTCATTTATCTCACTTGACTCATTCTTCCCGCTCGTCTCATTCTTTACACTCGTCTCATTCTTCTCACTCGTCTCATTCTTCCCACTCGTCTCATGCTTCTCACTCGTCTCATGCTTCTCACTCATCTCATTCTTCTCACTCGTCTAATTCATCTCACTCGTCTCATTCTTTTCACTCGTTTCATTCTTCCCACTCGTCTCATTCTTTTAACTCGTCTCAATCTTCTCACTAGTCTCATTTTTCCCACTCATCTCTTTCTTCTCATTCGTCTCATTCTTCCCACTCGTCTCATTCTTCCCACTCGTCTCATTCTTTTCACTCGTCTCATTCTTCCCACTCGTCTAATTCTTCCCACTCGTCTCATTCTTCTCACTCGTCTCATTCTTCCCACTCGTCTCATTCTTCCCACTCGTATCTTTTGGCTTATTTTTCTCATTCTTCCCACTAGCCTCATTCTTACCACTCGTCTCATTCTTCTCATTCGTCTTATTCTTCCCACTCGCCTCATTCTTCCCACTCATCTCATTCTTTTCACTCGTCTCATTCTTCTCACTCGTCTCATTCTTTCCACTCGTCTCATTCTTCCCACTTGTCTCATTCTTATAACTCGTCGCAATCTTCTCACTCGTCTCATTCTTCTTACTCGTCTCAATCTTTTCACTCGTCTCATTCTTCCCACTCGTCTCATTGTTTTCACTCGTCCCACTTGTCCCGTTCTTCCCAATCGTCTCATTCTTCTCACTCGTCTCATTCTTCCCACTCGTCTCATTCTTTCCACTAGTCTCGTTCTTCCCACTCATCTCATTCTTCCCACTTGTCTCTTTTTTCTCACTCGTTTCATTCGTCTCATTCTTCCCACTCATCTCATTCTTAACACTCGTCTCATTCTTCTCACTCGTCTCATTCTTCTCACTCATCTCATTTCTCCCCATCGTCTCATTCTTCCCACTCGTCTCATATTTCAGATCATCTCATTCTTCTCACTCGTCTCATTCTTCTCACTCGTCTCATTCTTCCCACTCGTCTCATTCTTCTTACTCGTCTCATTTTTCCCACTCGTCTCATTCTTCTTATTTTTCTCATTCTTCTCACTTGTCTCATTCTTTTCACTCGTCACATTCTCCCCACTCGTCTTAGTATTCCCACTCGTCTCAATCTTTTACCTCGTCTCATTCATCTCACTTGACACATTTTCCCACTCGTCTCATTTTTTAGACTCGTTTCATTCTTCTCACTCGTCTCATTCTTCTCACTCATCTCTTTCCTCCCCATCGCCTGATTCTTCCCACTCGTCTCATTTTTCTAGTTCGTCTTTTTCTTCTCTTTCGTTTCATTCTATTCACTCGTCTCATTCTTCCCACTCGTCTCATTGTTCCCACTCGTCTCATTCTTTTCAATCGTCTCATTCATCTCACTTGTCTCATTCTTCCCACTCGTCTCATTCTTCCCACTAGTCACATTCTTCCCACTCGTCTCATTCTTTCCACTCGTCTCATACTTCTCACTCGTCTCATTCGTCATATTTTTCTCATTCTTCTCACTCGTGTCATTTTTCCCACTCCTCTCATTCTTCTCACTCGTCTCATTCTTCCCACTCGTCTCATTGTTCCCACTCGTTTCATTCTTTCTACTCGTCTCATTCTTTCCACTTGTCTCATTTATCCCACTTGTCTCATTCTTCTCACTCGTCTCATTGTTTCCACTCGTCTCATTCTTCTTACTCGTCTCATTCTTCCCACTCGGCTTATTCTTCCCACTCGTCTCATTCTTTTAACTCGTCGCAATCTTCTCACTCGTCTCATTCTTCCCACTCGTCTCAATCTTTTCACTCGTCTCATTCTTCCCACTCGTCTCATTGTTCCCACTCGTTTCATTATTTCTACTCGTCTCATTCTTCCCACTTGTCTCATTTATCCCACTTGTCTCATTCTTCTCACTCGTCTCATTGTTCCCACTCGGCTTATTCTTCCCACTCGTCCCATTCTTTTAACTCTTCGCAATCTTCTCACTCGTCTCATTCTTCCCACTCGTCTCAATCTTTTCACTCGTCTCATTTTTCCCACTCGTCTCATTGTTTTCACTCGTCTCATTCTTCCCACTCGTCTCATTGTTTTCACTCGTCTCATTCGTTACACTTGTCTCATTCTTCCCACTCGTCCCATTCTCCCCACTCGTCTTATTTTTCTCACTCGTCTCTTTTTTCCCACTCGTCTCATTCTTCCCACTCGTCTCATTCTTTCCACTCGTCTCATTTTTCCCACTCATCTCATTCTTCCAACTTGTCTCATTTTTCCCACTCGTCTCATTTGTCTCATTCTTCCCACTCGTCTCATTCTTCCCACTTGTCTCATTCTTCTCACTTGTTTTATTTTTCTCATTCGTCTCATTCTCCTCACTCGTCTCATTCTTCTCACTCGTCTCATTCTCCTCACTCGTCTCATTCATCTCACTCGTCTCATTCTTCTCACTCGTCTCATTCTTCCCACTCGTCTTATTTTTCCCATTCGTCTCATTCTTTTAACTCGTCGCAATCTTCTCACTCGTCTCATTCTTCCCACTAGCCTCATTCTTTACGCTCGTCTCATTCTTCTCACTTGTTTTATTTTTCTCATTCGTCCCATTCTCCTCACTCGTCTCATTCTTCTCACTCGTCTCATTCTTCTCACTCGTTTCATTCATCTCACTCATCTCATTCTTCCCACATGTTTTATTCTTGGCACTTGTCTCATTAAGCTCCAAAGATCGGGTCGGGCCAGTCCATAGCTCGAGTTTGTTTTGGTTTGTCATAAACCTACCAATATCTCAAACACAAACACAATAATATCCTATTTGACTTTGAGGAGTTTCCTCGTGTATCTTTGAAGTCTTAGATCCAATACCAATTAAATTTAAATGTGACCACTCTTAAGGTGGACCCTTTTAAACAAAAAAGAATCATCGAAATCGGTCCATAAAGAAAGAAGTTATACCTGAAAATCCGTAAAAGCTCGTGCGATGGTAAGCTAAATAATTGATATTATTCAGGATTATGAAAAACTACTAGCCAGATCTCTGTAAGTTTTTATGGGACCACACACGAACTAATTTCTTTCAAATAAAGAAAGAATAATTGAAATCAGTTAACAACTGGCGAAGTTATGTTAAAACATGCATAAAAAAACGTCGACTTGATAACCTCCTTCTTTTTTTGAAGTTAGTTAAAAGTAGCATAAAGGCGGTTTTGTATAAGTTGTTAGATAGGGTTAAGTAAATAGTTACTGCTTATTTATTATTGGTTGGCTTCAATAAAAACAATCTTACTTCTAGCTTCTTGACTTTTAAACTTATAGAGAAAGTTGAAGGTTCTGCGTTTTATTTTTCTGCTTCCGACAGCTTCGCCTATGTGTTATCGTCGATTTTTTCTTTCCTTATTGTTGTTTGTCTGTCCAATCTGTTGTAATACCGTTTTCGAATCTAAAGAGAAGTTTCACGGAGCAGTCGTTTACGATTGCAGCGTTCCAACAAATGACGGTCAGTCATCGGATGGAGACCAAAATGTGTTATATTGAGTTTCTCTGCGGTTTGGAAGTTGTTATAATCTTTACTTTTAACTTTGAACTTTACTGCAAATACAGCCGGAATCAATAGTGGTTCCGACTGATTCTCCTTTATTCCTTCTTAAGGAAGGTCTGTGCCCCAGTGTAGAGAAACGGCTTTCGTATCTTTTAGAGAAAAACATTTTTTGGCGACAGAGGCCACAGCTAGCTCTAATTTACAGCCTTGCTATTTACCCAACTTACAGCATTGTCATTTACCAAAGTTACAACATCGTTATGTACCAAAGTTACAATATTGTTATTTTAAAAATAAAAGCATTGTGCTATACTTAACCTTCCTATTTACCTTGTAAATAATATAAGGTACTTCCTTTTCAGTCAGGTTGGTGCATCCAATAAGGCCCGCCAGATACAGACGGAATCTGATCAGGAATCCAGAAACAGAATATTGATCGATAATGTGTGAAAATTTCGAACGGAAAATTACCACCTACAATTACCACCATGTATGTGGTAGGTCTATAGATTTGTATGGATTTTCTGCGTTCGAAATGATTCCGTGTCGGAATTCCGAATCAAAATTCCGTCTGTATGTTGAGGGCCTAATGCTACGTCAAATATTATCTGCTTTACCATCCACTTGCCCATACACTAGCGCAAGTGCACTTGAGTGACCCTCGCGATCCCGATCGAATTGCAGACGAAGGGTGCATTGACCTCTGATACCCCGCGCGCGGCCCATAACCATCGCCACATTCCAGGTGACACCACAAACTTAACGCAACCTTCTGAACTTCATAATAAAGTTCTAAATTATTTTTCATCGGTAGAAGTGAGCGTGGAATATTAAAGTACGACGTGAATTTGTCTTAAAATCTGATAAAGTTTGTGTAAAAATTAATGTCTAGTAAGATTACATTTTCGTTACGAGGTTTTGAATCATTATTAGCTTTTAAAGAAGGTATAGGAACACGAACGAGAGATAATTTATTTTTATAACTTTAACAATAGTTTAATTATTAGGTCGTATAATGTAACCTACCTCGAGGTTTTTTGTTTTTCGCATAATTTCACTAGATGGTAACAAATACGACTGATGCTACAGAAACTTACCTGCCGATGCCGCCATGTTAACAAATAAGTTTTTTATGCAATCAAAAGTGGCTTGTGTTTTTTATTTGAATACTAGCGGACCCGACAGACAATGTCCTGTCTTTACTATGAATATTGATTTCAAATTGGTATTCAGTTTTATAATTATATATAGATTAGGAACTATATTTTTTTAACAAAAGATACGATTAAATATTTCTACATTTCTCATTTATTATTTTAAAAATTTACTTAAGAATAAAAAGTAAGGTGTTTGTCAGGTAAGCGTCACACGAAGGCGTGGTAGACTCTGTAAAAGCAGGAAGCTCTCGTTACCGCCATAAACTCCCCGTTATGGACTTTTAAGGGGGGTTTTAATATGGGCTCTGGGGGTCTACTCCCGACTGCACACGTACGTAGATTCGGGTCGGTAAAACGTTCTCAAAATTTCGGCCTAAACCTTATTTTTCATTATAGATCTAGGTCCCAGCGCAGCGAGAACTTTCTGGATAACATACTTAACTTTCAGCACTCAGACTTGAAGAAAAGTGAGTATAAAGCTCTTACCTACTACCATAAGCACCTGATATCTGAAAATTGGCCGTCGGCCAAAGCTATAGCTAGCATTTATGAGTGCGTTAAAAGTACATAATAACGGGAACCGATTACTTGTCCAAAATTTACTTGTCCTAATTTCATTTGACCGACGACTTTTTTGCTATATGTGTTGTTTGCCATATTGACCCGAACTACATTTTACCGATCTTGAAAATAACTTTTTACTATTTCTCTTTTGAAATGGTTTTTATTTATTTGCCATACTTTCATTTTATCGACATATATTTTCTTATGATAGATAGGCAAGCGCTCTTGACCGCGCTTTGACACGCCTAAGAGCCTGTTCAAATAATGGCGTCTAACGCGCGATTTGACGCGCGATTTTGGTTAAACTACAGTTAATATTGCACATGTTACTGACACAGCTGTGATCAAGCTAACAATGTTTAACGAAACGCGTCTCAATTGCGCGTTCATCTAAACAGGGTCTTAAGGTAAGCTATGATGCGATGAAACGCGCTTGCCTAGAAGATACCTATTCACTCGCGATTTGAAGGCCCCCAGATTGTATGTACCTATCGGGAAACACTGGAGGCAAGGAGTTCCACTCTCTGGCAATACGAATGATAAAATTAAAGCAAAACGCTAAGTGCGAGTTTTTGGAATTTCCACCAAAAACGGTGGCTCTGATTCGTACGTCATAAAATACTTTGTCCGAAATTAAGAAAAAATCAATCTTGAGTAGACTCCGAGGGACCGTACCGGCTAACTTTTCGAACTTCGACGGGTCTGCCGAGCTTCAACTTAAAACAGATAAATCGAAGGAAGGAGTTTCGTATTGTACTATTCGATTCGCCGAAGTTATTTAGAAAATATCGATATTCGTGTTCAAATTAAAACAGATAAATCGAGCTCCAATCGGGCCAAAATGGCGAACCCCAATTCATGATGTCACACGAACATCGATATCTTCTAAATAACTTCGGCGAATAGTACAATACGAAACTCCTTACTTCGATTTATCTGTTTAAAGTTGAAGCTCGGCAGATCCGCCGAAGTTCGAAAAGTTAGCCGGTAGGGCCCCTGTTTAGGTTTAGGGGCGGTACGAGGTGGAAACACTTTTTATATAGTGGAGAACCGTTTTCATTCTCTTTGATGGGTCTATTACGGATATCATTACTTTGAGTTATATTTATTGGAAGGTCGGATTGCTTGAGAGCTTGTAAAGGTTGAGGTTGGCCTAATTTGTTTTGAAACGTTAACCTAATTTTTGAATTACTGCTGTTTTATTTTTATAAATTAATAACCCACACTAACTCTATAGCGTTTATTCTATTCTATCAGTTTACTAAATATGTTTCAGATTTTTAGGAGAATTTAAAAGTTACTAAAAGTATTGGTGAATATGTTTGATTTGGATAATAAAAAGACAAACAAAGTACCACCTCTTTTTTTGAAGTCGGTTAATTATGATTTCATGCCTTATGTGTTATTGCAGCAAATATATGGCTATTTATGATAATTTTAACACAAATGTTTTAATTATTATTATTATAGTCCTCGTTCGAGCTAGAAGTGATGCAGCCTTTTCGCGCATTATCGCGTCAAACCCGTGCACGCCTCGGGCACAGATAACGAGGCAGTCCCAACAGTACCCTAAATGTATTTTTACAGGGTATAGCTGCCCAGAGGGCGTACGAGTATAAAAATTAACATAACGCCGTGAAAAGTGTAATCTTAACGTAACAAGTACATCGTGCAAACCTCGTAGCCAGCCTTTGATTTATTAGCCAGCATACTCCGGGTCGCTAAAGCTCTCCGCTCTCTCTCCATGTCCATTTCATCACACAAATCCTTTCTCAGTATTCTTCTATTTAGTTCCCACCAACAAACCATTAGTACTTATTCCCAACAGAAAAATCCAAGTTGCCATCGTGCAATAAGCTTCTTTTAACCATGCTATTAAAGTGAAGGCCCTTATAAATGGGCGTCTTCAAGCCCAGAGCTTATTTTCTTTGTAAAGTGAATTTTATTAAAGATTGTGTTAACTCGTGCTTGTATCGGTGCATGGCTGACCTCGTTGTATTTTATAGGGTGAATAAAATAGCAGCCTGCATGCTGACGGAACAATGGTTATTGAATTACACAGTACCCGGCTAAATTGAGATATTGTTTTGTTACATGGTTGGAAAACACTATTGAAAACACACTTATTGCAAAAATCATTTGATTTAAATCAAAGTGATTTAATCATGCCAACCATGTTATGTTAAAATGACATTTTCACTTTGGAAAAAAGGAAAAATCTGCGAGTAACGGATTTCAAAAGTCGTCCAAACTAAACTCGTCCGAAATTTTATTTTTATATTTGTTTAGTCACAGGTTCAACCAAAAGTTACCAATTTATTTTTAGTCTGACAGACAAGCTCGTATATTCGCAAATTGGTAAGTTTACGTTAGAACTGTTAAAAAATTCAGATTTTTCGCTCCACGCAACTATACATTGAAAATAAACAACAAAAATAAAATGTACTGTTAATATAGTATCTAGTTCAGCCAATTAAATCGAGAAGAGTTCAATTTGTTTTGAGTCAAACTACAGCCTTAGCTCCTCTTCAGCTTTGGCTCTATCTCTAGGGGTTTTTTCATCTGGTAGTCATTCAATGAAAAGGGCACCTGCCCAGATGAGAACTTTTCGAGATATTGCTGTTTTAAGTTTGACAGCTGTCATGTGAAATTAAGATCTCACCACCATCTTCAAAGACACCATCAGTCTAGGATGAGTACTTTCCGATATACCTATTGCTGTTTTAAATTTGACAGCTGTCTCGAAACAAAGTTATTCTTATTTTTATCTGGAAAGTCTTTATTTTATTACGAAATTTCTCAAAAACTACCCAAAAATTCAAGCGCCATACGATATATCCACGTATTGCACATTTTGACAACTCTCCCATAAATATATCTCCAATTTTGACTGATCTTCGGCCATGTCACACTTTGCCTGAACATCGGGCACATACACTGGTGATCACATAAACATTGTTTATTTTAAAAATATCGAAACCTTTGGAAATTAAAATACACGAATCAGAATATACACAGAAAAAAATCTTACCTTACCATGGTTAAAGTGTCTGCATTTCATATTCAAATTCTAGTAAGGTTGGTTCAAACACGAGGCGGCAGTATGCTAAGTGCCCTGCATTATTTATAAGGGAACCGCCACACTATGACCGGATATAACTTTGTGTGTACCGAAATCGATAACTTAAATTTAGCTTGTAAATGTAACGCTTTAAAATCAACTAGGTATATCACATTGCGACGGGAAACCACGCATTACCGACTCGAATTAATGATTTAATTAAAGCAATAAGATATTTCAAGATTCTTCGAACAGTTATGAGGTTCTTAAAAAAGCAACAGTAAAACATGGACATTAGGCTCTTATATATATTAATATGCTTAATCCATCCAAATAAGATGAAAATAGTACTCAACTCGGTAGTCCAATCCTAGTTGGCAAGTTCGACTTCTAAGTTTGTTCTTTAACTTTAGATAGCTATGCGTTAGGCTCAAAGACCGAAATCGCTCACTGTGCGAATAAACCGCTCACAACACAACGCGTTGTTACTGCCGAAAATCCACAACGCGAAATTCGTGTTGTGGCTATTATAAAAACGCCAGAGACGCGTTGTGGTAATCACAGAAAGACCACAAAGGGAAATTTACGTCGAGATCATCATACCAAACGACCACAACGCATTGTGGTTAGGTTAGGTTAGGTTAGAATAATACCCATGACCCGTTCTGAGACTAGTTGGTGCAACCATAACACGGTGGATAGGTAATTATAGCTTCCAAAGGCTCATATTTTGTGTTCAACTATTCGGAGAAATATTGATTTGAAAAAAGAATCAATTATCAACATAATACGGCTCCAAATAGTAAAACACAAAAAAGCATTAAAAAAAAGAAAAACGTCCTTTAAAAAACCTGAAAACAAAAACAAAAACAGCTTCAAAATTAAATACCTCTAAAAAGCAAGAAATAATATTCATATCGTTAGTTATACGTTCAGCTACAATAATTAAATATCTCTAAAAAGCAAGAAATAATATTCAAATCGTTAGTTACGCATGTCAATATTAATGAAATACGTCTATTTAAGTCGGGTGGGGCTGGAGGACAACTTTTTTTTTATTCTAAAAGCCCCACCCGGTTTTCACAACGTGAATTTCGTGATCTTGCTGTGATTACCACTACGCGTCATGGGCATTTTTAGACGAGTCACAATCACAACATTCACAACACGAATTTTGCGTTGTAAGCGGATTTTTCGCTCAATTAGCGATCTCGGTCTTTGAGCCTAACACAGAATATTAATAGTACTATGTAAACGTCCTAACAGCTATAATTTTGTGGGTTGGGATGTTGTCAACTATCCTACTTACCTCTAAAGTCCTAAAATAATATAGTTTTAAGAGAAACTTACTCTCTCTGCTCTCCTTTGTTTAAAAAGATCCCAAATAGGTAGGTATTTCATTTATCACAATTACTATTTTTTGTTTATCATAATATCATAAGCAATAAAACACAAGCGTTGTTCATAATAATTATTATTGAATATTTTAAAATGCATCTTCGGCACTTAAAGGTACTTTTAATTAATTATTATGTCTTTATCTAAATATACATTTAGATAGATTTGATTAAGATCCACTTTGGGAGTATAAAATATTAACAAGTTTACCCGTCTCTAAAATAAATATTACATTTTATGTGTGTATGTGTATGTTTCAAATAAATTAATAAGACATTTCGCTGAGTAGATGAAACTTATAAAGTTCGCAACATTGATTATGTCTATAAGACAGTGATTGTAGGATAAATATTACGTTTAAATTGCACTACGCTGATCTCCAACACCAAATTCATAAAAAATGTCCGATGAAATCACATTAATACGAAGATAAGCACTTTGGAATCTAATTTCACTATACATAGGTCCGTCGCTAGACGCTACATACACTTAGAAAATCTACATAATTACAAACTTTTACTAAGAGTCTAGACTTTTCGAATTTTTCAAAGATCTAGTGTTGAATGGAATAGTTTTGTTTTTCTTATTTTTAGTGTCTAGATTGTTACTAAAAGTGTCACTTCCACTGGAGGGCGGAGTGAAAACTGAATTTTTTGAACTGGGCACAATGTTCGCCGGGGATACTCCGCTGTCGGTGCTGACCGACGCAGGACTAGGACTGTCACTCGTGCTGTTGCAGATCGTCAGCTCTTGACCAGGTAGAGAAACTATTTGGCCGATCTGCTTCTGTCGGACTAGATTTATGCTTTGGCACACGTTAACCTTAACCTCATTATCGTTATCTTTCTTCTGGTACCTCGTCAGAGTTCCGGCGGATCCCGCGGAGTTCGGACGGTACATAGGCACAAATTGTGACTGAGGGTAGTACTGCATCTCGGGCGGTACCTGCCCGGGCACCCAAGGCCCCATGGTCGACACCACGGGTGGCATGTGCGGCCACATCGGCATTTGCATCACGTGTGTGCCATCAGGCATCGCATTGAAACCCGAAGCCATTGGCATGGGCCTAACTACGCCAACTGGCGTCGGCGCGCTATGTGGTCTCATCGCTGGATGGCTGTACGGAGGCACAAATTCTTCACCACCTTCATAAATCCTATGTGGATTTGGAGCTTGAGTATATTCAACATTTGGATACACTGAATGCGGACTCCTTTGGAAATAGGTAAACATCTGCTGCTGAGCTTGTTTCATTGCAACGTATTGCTGTAAGTGTATGGCAGTTTGCTGCCTTTGTTGCGCTAGATCTTGATTCACTTGAGTCGTGGTCGCATTACCGTGGATATAATATATGTGAGACTGCGAGTTAACTTGCGTCACGGGTGTTGTTTGCCTTTGAGCATTTGTATATTTATTATCAGTGACATTATTTTGTGGGTCTTGATACTCTTCTGGTGGTGCTATATATTTTGGCGGTGACGGTGTGGTCACTTGCTGAGACATTGGGTAACTTATAATTTGTGCTATGTAAGGCTGTTGCTGGGACTTGGCAGAATGGGCGGGGCTATGAGTTTGGAATGTTGGATTGTAGGTAATTTGCGATATGTCTTGACCGGAACCAGTCAATTCTACGTCTTTTTGGTTTGCTCTTTGACTTTCGTTGACTTCGTTTTTCTTTGGTTTTTGATTATAAGGCGCTACTTTGGGATTGTTTTTCCAATTGGATCCAGCGCTCTGCGGTCTCTTTACAGGAGATTTGTTTGGGTCATGCCAGTTGTCACCGTTTATTTGCCGTGATTCAGGCTGATGATGTGACTGGGCGCTATGTGCTCTTCTTGGAGGTGGGGACATACCATCTGAGGCATGAGTCTGTCTGTAACATCTTCTTACCGGGCCAGGGCTGTTCTGTCTTTCAGGGGGCTGCGGCACAGGTCGCGGCACTCTTCTTCTAGCGGGCGTGGGAGGACTCGGTTGAGATTGTGATGATTGCGAGGCCGAGCGCCATTGCTCTAGAAGCATCCTTCGTCGCTCATGTTCTATTCGTATTTCAGTCTCACTCGACGAGTCGTAATCTTTACCCTAAAAGATATTGATTATTATTTATATTTATTTAAATTTTACTTAACTAAATAATGTACGAAAAAATAATACCTTCTCAATTTTTTCGTCCAACATCTTGAAGAAATCCTGCTGGCTGGCAGACACCTCACTGTAAAAGAGTAATAACATTTTTAAAGCTAACTTGCTCGTCGATCGACATCCACTTTACACCATATTGCATCCATCGGCGATATGACGTGACCAGCCTGGGAGGCGAATGGGTTTAAGTATGAAGTAACTAGGGTGTTGTATTTCAGTACTTTGGAATATTTTTACAAACAACAAGGAGGCTTGCAGCGTAAGAGTTGATATATTAGAAGAAATTCGACGTTCTCACTAGTGACTCGGTAGCTCAGCGGTCAGAGCATTGGACCGGATATCCAAGGTCGCGAGTTCGATTCCCGTCCGAGAACATGATCTGGTGCGAGTCCTATTTTTTCTAGTATATTATTTAGTACTATATAAAAATAGCATTGTGAATGCTTAAATCTCAAAATTTCAAATAGCATTATCTCTTCACAAAAAAGGCCATGATCCTGTATTATGATTACTCACATAGCAGGTGGGTGTGCTGATAGGGGCAAGATATGTTTGTTGGGGTCAGCCTCGTCGTCGGCCTCGTCCGGGGGGGCGGCCGCGCCGGCTGCGCCCTCCTCTTCATCTGTTTCTTTATCTGCTGCGCCTGAGGAGAGCATAACGAACTATTATGAGCTATTTGAATGGATCGACTTGGCAGGCGACTTAATGTTGGTCGATTTTGTTAACTAGTGCTTTTATCGACAAGCGTTAATTAACTAAAATCGTCCAGCAAGTCGCCTGCCATGTTGACCCGTGTAAATACCACATTTAGTATGATGCATATCTCAGATGTTTTTTATTTCTTAGAAAACTTACTGCTACTTCTTACAATGTTCATAGAATTATGGTTAGTCATCAGCCAATAATCAAGTTTTCACATGTAGGATGTGTAGTAGACATGAGCGTTTTATTTTATGTTAACCGATATGTAACCGATATAGAGTTTTAATATCGAGTATAATATCCGATATCACATATCAATATACCTAGTTGTATGGTTTGCTAACTAAGAACGGTTATACGGTTTATTCAGTTACGGCTCAGATATCGATATTGCCTAGTTGTACGGTTTGCTAACTAAGAACGGATATACGATAGGTACAAGATAAATTGACTATTATTGCTAGCTAGTTAAAATCGCCTACTCATAACGCCATAATATCTGAATAACCGCGACATCTCTTTTACTCCAATATAAGTATACCGTCTCAGAAAGAGAACAACCAAATATCAACTGAACTAAGATATCGTGGTACGTACGTTCGGTTATGAATAGTTTCGTCGAGTTGAGTTTTGTGGTTTCGTTACAGTTTTTCGATATACAGTTTTGAGTTTTGGTCTTCATATTATAGTTTTTAAATATGGGTTACGTAAAATCTTATATCGATATGATATGATATCTAACTGTTAGCCGATATAAGATACGTTTTGATATATCGGTCTCATGTCTAATGTGTAGGTCATCAAAAGTTTGGAGCTCCTGAACTAATGCCAGTACCTACCCATTTTGAATTTTAAACAAATTATTCAAATTCGTAGCCAGGTACGTGAACTAAGCTAGTGGTTACACCGGCTGTAGACTAGAGTGTAATGTGAGCTAAGATAAAAAAACTGTTTTTGAAAGAAATCTCCAATCCTATAACGAAATGATTGGAGTTTTTGGCGCCATTTTGTCGAGTTCGGTTTGGTGTCTATTTTAATTATTTTCAAATTGATTCATAGTGGATATTGTGGCTTAAAATTGGTGCAGTTATATGGTACAAGTGTCTACGCAACTGAACAATATGTGGGATAATTGAAATAGGCGCGATCTTGGTTGTGTGAAGCTGAGACTTTTATTGAAGTGGTGGCTTCCTCGGCAGAACTAACCGAGCCTAAACTGTCTTGATATACTTGGTGCCAAATGCTCCAAGCAGCATTGGAATGCGATGCACCCGCATTATAATGAAAAATTAAACAATATCTACCACTGAACTATTTAACACTTGACACTGGCAAAAATTACTTCCAAGAGGAAAGTAGATTGCCATAACAAAAAAAGAAGAAGAAGAACAAAATGATTTTTACGCAGTCGATCCACCTGTCAAAAGTTGAAAACATCAAACTGTACAATATAGATCCGATAACTATGTAAGTACAAGAAAGATAAAGTCCCTAAAGAAAGTCCATAGTAACTTCGTAACTAAGGAATCTTTAGCAAAGAAATAAAATGCTTTATCCGTCCTTCATAACATTTGGAAAGTGATCTGAAAGCCAAGTTTTATTGCAACCGCAAGCAATCTTTATTAAACAGTTGTGTCCAGAAATCTTTTTTTATATATAACTTCATTGATTTATTTATTGACTTCAGTTTATTTGTTAATAGTTATTTTGTTGCTGACAGTATTTTCAGCTTTGTTACATCAATATAAGGTTACTTACTGAAAAATCTGAGTATTAATTCTGTTTTTCGAAGTTTCTGTATTCAGACATTCCAATTGTAAAAATAAAAAAAATAAAAGCATTTATTTTTATTTTAGCGTCAGTTTAATAAGTAACATACAATTTTATGTGAATGATATGACTTAAATTTCAGTTTTCGCAGGAGGAGGAGATCTTTAAGTTTATATCTTTTTCTTAATTATATGTATTATAAGGAAAAAGCTTCTTTGCGTAAGAGGTTTTTTCTACACAGCAGATTCAAGCAACAGCTATAATAATATAGTCGCAAAAACGAATTGAAATTTCGATTGTTTAACTGACGTATGCTATCCCGAGATGAGAACACTCCGTGATTGCAGCCCATTGTCAATACACAAACATGGCTTATTATTCTAGCATCAATAGACTGCAGTAACAACCAATGCGAAGAGGATCATTATAAAGAGGTTAAATTAGTTTCTTTGGAAAGGCTCTGGAAATAAAAGATACGTTATTTCAGCTAACCTGAACAATTGAACAACTTAAACAAACCTTCATCATCGACAAATAGCTTTTCCTATTTGAATGCTAGTATCGAATGTAGTATAGCAAAAGTTAATTGTGTTATCCTACGAGTGAACGAAAGAGCACACTACAAACAATTGAAAATTCATCGAACAACGCTATGTTTAGAATACATTGGTCCAGTCGCGTGGTAGATTTTGAAGCTCTATGTAACATACCCTGCAATGTAAGAAAACTTTATAAAAGGTTGGTTTTGTATTGAAGTGTTAGAGTAGATTCAATATTGTCACACACACGGAATTCGTTATACTGCAGCTCTATGAATTTAAATGCCTGTCAGAAGGCGAAAATTCATGTTATGGATCAACTTTGTTCACTTGTTGTTTTTTGTTCAGCATTGCTATCAGTCAGTAAGTCGGTTGTCAAATAGCGACATTATTAATATAGATAACCATAACTGAATCTTGTAATAAAGTATACAAGAGTTGAAAAAAACTATTTTTCTACAGTGCTGTATTTATTTTCCTTCCTCTGTACGTCCGTTACACGTCCGCAATGTAAGAAACATAAACATATTGCTACAGCGAATATAACTCACAACTTATTAACCTAACAACCTATATTCTCCGGTAAACGTTTCAAGAACAACCCATTTACTAACTTCCCGCCAAAGAGCTTCTTAACGTAATCGATGGCTCATAAAAAGTTGTTAATATTGTCTATGGACGCGTGTAAAGGCCGCCATAAATGCGCAAACTGCCGGAGAGGCATCGTCCGTTAATGGACATCATTACCGGCGCCGGAGTGTCATTTCAGTTCATTGATGTTTTTAACTTTTATTCCCAAGAATTTGAAAACACGCTCGTAAAAATCGGCACCGAAAACTAATTTGTAATGCTTCATAATTTGTATGCGACTGTAATTTCAGTTAGCATTTTTATAAATTTTTACTAAGACGCCGCTGTCCCTCCGTCTGTATCTCATGAATCGTGATAGTTAGACAGTTGAAATTTTCACAGATGATGTATTTCTGTTGCCGCTATAACAACAAATTCCTACTAAAAAATAGAACAAAATAAATATTTAATGAGGCTCCCATTCAACAAACGTGAACTTTGCTCGTTTTTGAACGAAACGGTAACGGCTTGAAATTTGGAATAGTTTAAGATGTCGTTTGCCCATCTATTTAGCAAATAAGAGAGAAATAAAAATATTTATATATTTTTTGCAACAGGGACTGAAAGGAGGAAAAATTCGAAGTGTGGCTACTAGGGCATATGGGGTATCATATGAAAGGACGCTGCTTGCACATTCTCATACATTATTCTTCTTTTTTAGGACGCATCGTTTTCGACATTTTATGAAAAATAAAAAATAAAATACCGCCCCCCTCCCCTACCCCTTATCTGCGAAGTTTTTCATAGAGAATAATCTGAAATTATTTTATGTGATAGAAATTTATGTAAAGATTACATGAAAAATAAAACGATGTCTCTAAGTAGTTTGACGACCTCCGTGGTCAAGTGGCTTTGTACACCGGTTTTCAAGATGTCGCCATCTCTGAGGTCCCAGGTTCGATCCCCGGTTGGGTCAATTTAGAAAACGAACTTTTCTATATTGGCTCAGGTCTGGGTGTTTGTGATACCACCGTTGCCTCTGATTTACATAACACAAGTGCTTTAGCTACTTACGTTGGAATCGGAGCAATGTATGTGATGTTGTCAAATTTATTTATTATTATTATTTAAAGTAAACTTTTCAGAATGATGGTACGGAACCTTCGGTGCGCGATTCCGACTCACTCTTGACCGTTTTTTTTAAATAAAAATAGAACAAATTAATGAACAGAACCATTTGTAATCACTGTCACACGTATAAACTTCGTAAGTCAGCCGAAATTTTAGCAGTCTAAAATTGGGAAATGACCTCGGACCCTCTTCATTTAGTTCTACATCAAATAAAAGTCGAGGATTTGTCCGAAAGTTGGGTCGGTGGTTACAACGAGATTTATCGATTGGCAGCCGGACGTGATTGGATTACCATTATAAGCTGGAATTAAAAAAGAATGTGTAACGTTAAGTAATGAGGCTAATCAAATTAGTCTGTCTACATGTCATGAAAAGGGCAACGAAACACATTTACCTATATTACCTACTATTCGTAGGGATAATAAAAACTATTTGTTCTGACAGTACAAAAATAACCAAAGAAATGAAATGAAATATTCTTTATTCAAATAAACTTAGATATTAAGTGCTTTTGAATGGTCTATATTTTCCTACCACTCATTCGAGACTTTTTTGGCTGACAAGAAGAATGGGCGCAAGAAACTTATCAGCTTTGTCAGAAATCAGAGTAACGATATTTACAAAGAAAATTATATCGTTACCAAATACCTTCATTTAAAACAACATAATTAAAAAAACAATAAAGTTATTAAAAACTGAAAATTAGGATAGTTACTTATAATGTTACATCCATGCATTGCTGTCTTTTAAATAACCTTCTACTTTGTAATAACCTTTCCTCATGAGCGTCTTTAGGAGAAGGAGACACTAAGTATGCAATTATAATATTTTTTTGACCGAATGTGCATTCGATTAGTTGTAAATCCATTTGGCCAATGTTTTATTCGATCTGTAGTAGAACAACCCGATATCTTTTTGATCTGGCGATAGATGACCTTAATAATGTATTTTACGAATACCGGTGGTAAATTCAAAAGGATACGTTAGGTACAGCCTACTTATCTTATTTGGACGAGTTTAACACCCGTTTGCACTAAACTTAAGAATTGCCTAAGTCTTTTCCTAGCTACAACTCGACCAAGATAAAAAGGCGAATGACAGCTGCATGATAGCTAAGTTTATGACACCGTTTTGATTTGGTCGAGTTGTAGTTAGGAAATGACTTCTCAAGTTTAGTGCAAACAGGTGTAACTTTCATTACAACTTTATAGCTTTACCATATTCATGTTGATTATTAGAAAAAAGATTCATAACAGCATAGGCAGCATTCAATAAAAAAAAGGCTTACAGAGTTAATAGGTTCCTTAACCTAACCTAGGTTAGTATTACGACCAAAACGCGCGAGCCGAGTGAGCGGAGCGAGCGGCCGGCTAAGCGCCAGAAACCACGTTTACGTACGTGAAACCTCTCTGCTCTACATTGCCAGCTGCGCATCCGGTGTTGTATAGAATACCTAGGTAAAGTATAAAATGAATAATATTCCATAAATTAGAACGTTTCAGGCATTGTATACAATACCGAATTATATACATTGCTGGTTATGTACAAAATTAAGCAACCCTGCGTGACAGTTTGAGCTCGGCTTTGTGTCTAGCAATTTGTGTCACCGACCGGAGACGGTGTGCTGAAATTCCCGTGTACCGGTATGTGTTTGAGGTGGCTTAGAAAAGGAAACAACGAACACCATTTAAACATTGCGGATGGTGGGGAATTTTAACGTAAACGTCAGTGATGGTATTTTTGTTTCAGAATGCTCTGTTTTCTTGAAAAGTTTACGAGTAAAGATCGTATTCTTTCTGATTTTCTCAAATGGGAAACAAACCTGCATCTTCGGCAATCTGAGCACTTGATGCTTTGCATCCTAGAGCCACCAAGAAAGTTGTTCTGCTTTGTCACAACAGTTACTTTCATTTCTTTCATCGAAGTAGAATCATAAATAAGTAATAGCTGTTCTTCTATGGAAATGGAACTTGCGTGACATGAATTTCTACAACGTTAAGTTTCTTGTAAAGATAGCATCGTATAATAAATGACATCCAACGACAAAGCTGGCGAAGTGCTATTCTTGTTAGTGTTAGATTAAAAATGTTTAATATCTATGTTGATATTGCAATTGGGTTTTAAATTCAGCAAATCGCATGACAGCGTTGCGATAATATTGTATATATAAACGTGTAGACATTTATTTTTTGCAATAAAAAACTGCCGTGAAAAAGTGTTTGATAATGTCAATCAACAATAAACATGATTGAGGATCCATCATTACGAATTTGCGTCTAGTATACAATAATAATAAATATACTTGTTCTATTGGTAAAATGGAGCAAGCTTTGGAAGTTTTCTGTGAAGGCGTTACGTCACGTCGGACTACGTGAGGTGAATTTGCCGTAATTCATTTGCGACAGTGATAAGTAACTCGGAGGCAGCGATGTTACCGATGTTCGCAAACAAATACGTGTGTATACAGCATTAATACGGGTATACAGATTCGTTCACAGTATTTATTGCATTTATCTCGTAGTTTCAATATCAAGGGATGAACGAACATGTTGAACAAGTTCTATGTAAAGTGCTGCTTGAAATAAAACAGATTTTTACAGAGGACTGTTTTAAAGTAGTCGGTAACGTAGATCATGTTGTGTGTATTGTGTTTGCATTAAACAATTACATTACCGACCTGTTTAATTGTGGCGCGCGGGAATAGCAAGTAATTACCAATCATTAACGATATATTTTTTACTGACTTACAAATAACAAAGACTTTCTTCAAGATTTTTTTTTCAATGATAGGTAACTGTTTCCATTAATTTAACAAGAATTCAACAACTTTGTTTTTGATTTGAAATTCAATTGTATTGAAAAACAATTGTTTTTTTTCAAACAATGAAGAAACGTACTTACGTCGTTATCGCGTTTTTTATAATGTAGGCTTTCAGGTCGAGATAAGCCTGTTGTAGCCTGATTAATTGTCGTATTAATTGCCTGCGATCAAGCCACCTCATTATTCTGAGTTAGAGCTTTTACGAATTCATTTTCGTTGCTTACGAGAATAATTTCACGAAGAAAGAGTCGTGGGACTATCTTATTCTGTAAATAAGGTAAAGGAGAGTGAACTTTAATATATTTTCGTTTAATCTGTTTTTCCTATTCTGCAAATAAAGTTTATTCGATTATTTTGGCATTCGCTTTTATTTTGGATTTTCATTAAAGTGCTGTACTCGCGTAAAGATTTTCTTTCAAATTAAACATCAACGCTTATTTTATTACATAAGTTTAAAAAAACATGATAAACAATAATAACATAGTTTCATAAAATTAACAATTGCTAAACTTACAATCAGTGATCGAAATAAGTAAAGATATTTTAACGAGTTTTTTTGGTTTTTAGGACATTGTATTACATAGTATTTGTATAACAATCTACAATAATAGAGCACAGCAAAAGAAAATCTCAATGACAATTTCCTGACTGAATATCTGCATCATCTTTCTTTACAGTCCACGTACGGAACGCGCTATTGTTACAGAAACGTAATGGATTTACAACGGGAAACGCGACAAAGGGATCGTCCCCATTCAGGCCCGCTCAATAAAACTACACAGATGGCCGCAGTGGACTGGAAACACTTATGTCTAAAGGTTAAGTTATAGCAAGTGTTTGAAGGCAAATATAAGAGCTACCGAGGAGTTCAGTGGCGCAGATTGCGAAGGTTAAGCAACTTTCGCAAGGGTCGGTCACGGGATGGGTGACCAAAAATTTATTATCTTGAGTTCCTCCGTGCTTATGAAAGCAGGTTGAGTCGTTGGTCCCGGTTGCATTTGCAGTCATTAACACCCACCAATTGGGCCTGCGTGGTGGGTTATGGCCCATCCTCCTTATCCACCCATAAGGAAGGCCTGTGCCCAACAGTGGGGACATTAAAAATGGTTGGTGTCCACGATAAGTGCTAACTATAGGTTCCCAAGCTGTTGCCGAGCCGGCCTCTTTTTTACTAGTTTATGATTTTTTACTTTTAACTTATATTTTTGAATTCTGTACTTTTCATACTATAACATATTTTCCTTGTTTTTGTACTCTGTGTTTTTTCTTCCATATGTCAAGTAGTGTTCATCAGTTTACAATTATTAAAACTACCTTTAAACCCACCTTTCATTATTTAGAAACCCATTTTAGCTCAGTTTCACAAGCAACTACCTACTACCACCACAACTACCGCGTAAGTGGATTTTTTTAACGGTTCGAATTATAACCCATAACAAAAGAAGCTGATGCTGCTAGACATTTTATATTTGTCAACCGCGGACGAGTAAACACAATTTCATAGATAAGTGGTAAATATTTTGTGAGAGGTTAGTTATTGTATCATTTCGATCATCATACATTTTTGGTTCATTCATTAACACCCTGTATAGAAACAAATAATAACTGTGGTAGAGACGTATTTCTTATAGTATAATTATTAAGTATTGTGTAAATAATATCTGCTTTCAATTGGTTTACCACACATGAGTTTTAAGCTCTCTATATGTAGTACAGTACTTTTTTATGTCCAGAACGCCGTAACCCGAGCAAATAGAACAAAATGGTCACATAAATAAATTGTAAGCCCGGACAAACAAACTTATTTATAGGTCGAAATTAACTCCATTTTGGCGACGGACGGGCTCTTTCAGTCAATTAAGTGGAAATTTCACTCACAATGCTGTTTGAAGCCTTATTTTTAAAACAATTTGTTTTAAAAATTACTGGATCGTTAAGTTATGTACATTCCGCTAGGAAGAATGAATACTTACTAACTTTATGGTTGTATGTAACAAAAACTCTTAGCAATACTGTAGCTCGACGGATAAGAATGCAATTGGTAATTAAGGTGAATTTAGCAATACTGTAGCTCGGCTGATAAGAATGCAATCTGTAAAAGACGAATTTAGCAATACTGTAGCTCGACGGATAAGAATGCAATCTGTAGTTAAGACAAATTTAGCAATACTGTAGCTCGACGTATAAGAATGCAATCTGTAATTAAGACGAATTTAGCAATACTGTAGCTCGACGGATAAGAATACAATCTGTAATGGACGGTAAAATTAACATTTGTAATAAAAAAAAACTCGTAATATGAATTCACACAAGTCTATGTCATATGATGTGTAGGTACTTCTTAATATATGGAGATAATAAGACCTGTATTATGCTAAGTTAAAATATACCAATTTTCAGGTTCCTTAAAGAAACCCTGAACATGGTGTCCCAAAACTTTTCCACACGGCGGGAAAAGATAGCAATTTTTACTGAAAAATAATTGGAACTGCTTTCATTTTTTTTAAAACTACACGTAAGAATGAAAATATAAATGAAAATAATTTCGATCGGTATCGTAAAAAGAAAAGATCTTTCAAACTACTTTGACTACTTATTACTAACTATTGACTAATTATTTTTAAAATTAAAATAAAGTCTTTTTCAGCAAAATTTCCTACCTTCAATATTTAAGGTACTTTCTCTTCGTGTGGAAAAGTTTGGGGTCATACAGTTATAATAAAGTTGTTATGGTATTTCAACCTCGCCAAATATTAGTTGATGGACAGGATTGTCCAGCAGTTAAATAATGCCCTTGATTTTCGTACTTAGGTAAGTTTAAAAAGAAATCGATGGATTTATCCTGTTTTACTTACGGCCATAACATAATCCCCTCCAGACCATCTGACCACTAAATCCCATCACCAGTGGTCAGTTGAGAGGAAAAATTTCTCATCTGACCACTGGATGAATTGGGAGCAATTTATTCCTAATTCATCACGTGAAATCTATAGTTACGGATATACCTTCCACCTCAAAGTCGAGTCTGGAGAGTTGGTACACACGACAGCACGTCAGGTTATACAGTTAAACTGCGAAAACAGCTTTAATTACGTAAGACGGAAAGGCGGTCTCAAGGTCAACATGTATAGTCTGAGGTGTCGTCGTGTGTTCATTTACATCGATCACACTGTAAAGTTCCCCAATCAAATAAATCAATTAAAACTATCTTGACAACGCTCAAGTACAAGCTATAGTTTAAATAGTAAAAAGAATGAAAACGTAAGTAAGAACTCGAAAAAAAAATATTCAAAGTAAACCAATCTGTACGAAAGAGACTGGCTCCCACGACACAGGGAATCCTAGTGTGGGAACCAGTGCTTAACTTAGCTTTGTAAAAACTGTCTTGGCCAATAAAGATTTTTTTGTTTATATACATAGTTAAGTATCATAGAGTATATTTTAGCTTAATGGATAATAGTAATGCAGCAACTGAAAAATGCCTTCGTTTATTTATTCTGTGCATTCGTATTTGTTATACCAAACTCTTTTGTGAAGACTGTGGGAGTCTATTGTATGTAGCACAGAATAAACAAGTATACGGCAAGCCCACGCCTGACCGATTTACCTGTAGCCTTCGGCCTGTAACGCCTGGGACTTGCAGCCTACGTTTCAAATCGTATTGTATGTTCACGTTCTAGATGTCGCCCAGATTGTTGATCTCATGCTCTATTTTTAACCCCCGACGCAGCGCAAAGAGGGGTGTTATAAGTTTGAAGCCTATGTTTGTGTGTCTGTACGAATATTCGTATTGCCTAAACGGATCAAGCGATTTCAATGCATTTTTTTAATTGAAAGCTAATCTAATCGAGATGGTTCTTAGGCACGTTTGATGGAAATCCATTTAGTCACTATGGAGATGGTCAACTGCCTGCCGAAACGGTAAAAGATACAGAGGTGGTGATTTGACTAAAATAATGTACACCCTGGGCAAATATAGATGCAATAAAAAAACAAAATAGTAATTTATTTTTATTTTTTCAATGGAAACATTTGCTTCTTTTATTCTGCAACGAACGGAACGGCTTCAGGCCGCTGCCATGAGATCACCGCGCGCGCGTCCTGCGTCTTGTGTCTCGGCAACCAAAGCACTGCTCGCTGTCTCGATGTTGGCCTCTCAGCTCGACGTCGGTCTTCGGCCATGTGGTTGCCGAGACGCAAGACGCAGGGCGCAACGCGCGCACGGTACCGCCGTTATATCGTGGCCGCGGCCTCTAAAAAAAACAATAATACGCGATTTGAGAGTACGTATTATTTTAAGACATGTTTAGTTTAATAAAAAAATATTTATCAATATTTTCCTTCATCCAATCACGTACAATTTTAATATTGAACTGTGAAATAAAAGCTTGTCTAAAGAGCTTTATTCTTATGCTCTTATTAATATGTAAATGCCTAAATTACATAAAGGCATATTATCTCCAATACATAATCGCCCAGGTGTTCGCCTAAGAAGTGAGGGGAATTGCTCATCACGTAGAGAATCGAGAACGAAACGCAATAATAGTGTGTTCCAATTGTGCCGCTCTCCTTTGTGCTCGATACTTCCTTTCAAGCTCGTTTAATCCTCGAACAAATTCTTGATTAATTTGATGCCATATATATACGATTATGATAAGGCTGCTTTTGTATGCATTTTCTTTGCAGCTTGAATAGATCGATGGTGAGTCTATAATTTATATGACAATCTTGAACTTTTGTTTTTTGCCTTGATTTCACTTCACGTTTATGTAACTCATGATCAACGTATAAACTCATGATCTATGGTCATTTGATGAAAATTTAATACCTACTAATATTTTGATTTCAATTCGTAACTTGGAATACAACCGTATGAATAAATTATTATTCTCATCAATATAAATGTAAAGTATAAATAACTTTTATGCAGCATAATTATTATGTAAACCAAACCATTCAATTCCAAAAGGCCTTTGAACATTATTTGCAGTTAAACTATTAATTAAATTATATTATAATAGCAATGTTATTAATATATCACTTTCAATCAAATTATTAACAACCAATTTAATAAAGTAATAAAACTTTATCAACATTAAGATAAATAATATTAGAAAAAATACTAGAAAAAATCGACTCACCCGTAGCACCTCAGACGGGACTCGAACCCGCACCCTTGGGATTCTGGCCCAATGCACTGACCAATTATGCTACCGAGTCGCTAGTGGGAGCGGCGAAATTTTCTAGTACTTTTAACTTCTTCGCTGCAAGCCAGCGCAATTTCATCAATGTAATGAAATACCCCCACATTCGAAAGAAACATCTTTCCAGATGCTTTGACAATCGATAAAGATGAAACAGCTATATAATTATTAAATTTAGATTTTTCGCATTCACAATGCTATTTTTATATTAAGATAAATAATATTAGAAAAAATACTAGAAAAAATAATTTTTATCATCATTTTTAATGAAACGACTGATAAATTCCCGACTTTGAAATGAAATGTGAAAACGTTTTCCCGACTTTGATGTCGGTTCAATTACAAAATGAAATTGCTATCGCAAAATAAAATAGTTTGCGAGTCTTTTAACTTTTTACCCACTTAAACAAAGCTCAAAATCGAATAACACATTTTAAAAGTTGGTGCTCCCGTTTGTCTGCTGAATCAGCAGTGCCAATGAATTGGATGTTATCGGATATCCGACTTTGACAAAAGAGACTGCGACAGTTTTTAGAATATTGGATCATTGAGTTGATTAATCATTCTCTTCTTTTAAATACGCTTCTGATTCTAAAGTCGAAAGATGGAAAAAAGATATCACTTTTGAATCGTCAACCTATTCCTTAAAGTACACTGGTTTTCAAGGTGTCGCCATCTCTGTGAGGTCCCGGGTTCGATCCCCGGTTGGGTCAATTTAGAAAACGAACTTTTCTATATTGGCTCAGGTCTGGGTGTTTGTGATACCACCGTTGTCTCTGATTCTGATTTCCATAACACAAGTGCTTTAGCTACTTACTTTGGAATCGGAGCAAAGTATGCGATGTAGTCAAAAAAAAAATGTTTTAAGAAATTATTGTGTAAAATTGAACATTGGATTGTGTACAATTTTTTTCCTTAAATAAAAACATATTTTTTACATATTAACAAAACGATGCAAGCCCTGACGAATAAAATTCATCACACTAAAATTTTACGATTGTGAGTCGTCAACTATGTTTAAATTCTTAATCAATTTTAGTTAGAATTTTATAGAACCAACCTACAGTTCTTTGAAGTACGTGAGTTGGTCGCTCTTTCATCCATCAGCGCTCGGCAGGTTCTATCTGCGGGGTATCGATCCTACCCGGCACATTTGTCACGTCGGTACATTTGAACATCTGCGTGACAGCCTCTTACCGGAATTTTTAGAATGTGTATGAAAATGAACCTTTTACCTATGTATTCTAGTATTAACGACACTCCATTAGTGTATTAACATGTATGTTATCCTCATATGCAAAATTAAATTAAAATATTGTGTGCAATGTCAAAAAAATATGATACCTATTGCATTATGAACTAGCGGCTCAGTGAGCTGTATAGACCTCGTTTAAATTGTATGTTATAATGTTTTAAATTTCCATGGTTTTTGACGTTATTACAATAAACTATATCGGGATTTACACCATGTACCTGTTTATTGTAATTGTATCTTGATTAAAAAAATTGTCTAATAGATGTCGCCGTATATTTCTTTTCGCAATATTTCGAAATACTTGGTCGACAAAAACAAATAACTATCGAACCTGCTCTCAAAATTTCATGAGAATCAGAGTAGAGGAGCACAGCCGGACATAAGAAAACATTTTTTTTATACAAGCTGAAGCAGAGACGCTTCGCGCTCACTCGGTTAAATTTTGGTCAAAATATTAACAGTGCTTTATGAGTTCTGTATATTTGTATTCGTAGCATCTATGTAACAGAGTCTACTAAGTAATAACTTAGTACTTACTTTTAGATATATAATATTCTGTGGTATAACAGTACTATGTGAATTATGTGATTCACATTAAAGAAGCAACAACCTCATTTTCATATTTACATACCTACAATAACATAATAATAATTCTTAAGCTCACACAAAACCAAACCTAATTTAAATTAAGTAGGTACCTTATCTCATCTATAAAATGGTACCTACACCTATTCTATTCCACAGAAATGCCAAGAATGGCAATTATTCTAATTCCAACAAGATATTAATTATCTTGTTGTTTTTTTAGTTAAGTCCGTAGTTAATCTACGCGGCTCAGATAAATCAACATTATAATAATTCAATCAAAATAAGTTGGTGTCGATATTGTTCTAGCGCAAATGGTTCCCACCAACTATTACCGCCCCCTAAGATAAAAGGGACGGACGGGTCCCCCCCCTTATCTCCGAAGTTTGCATAGAGAAAAATCTGAAATTATTTTATGTGATAGAAGTTTATGTAGAGACTACTACTACTAGAGGAAAAAAAACGATGTCTAAACTTAATAGTAAACTTTTTCAGAATGATGGTACGGAACTATCGGTGCGCGAATCCGACTCGCTCTTGACCGTTTTTTAATATGGCAAAACAACGTTTACCGGGTCAGCTAGTTTTATATAAAGTAACAAAAGCCTATCTCAAGAAGAGTATAAGGCCGTGAGCACTTTATTATCTTCAAGATAATAAAATTCTGTTACAATTCGGAGACTAGCGGCATCATTGCTGACGTAGAACCGAAAGGATGCGCAAAATATAATATAAAAAAATGACATAATTTCCATTATATTCTTATTAACCCTACAAGGCCCGGAAAATGTGACACAATAGATATTCCATTGTTGTCCGGCCGCATTCGGCCGCTCGGGCATTGATAAGATAAATAATGGTAGCTTGAATCACTTTTGATCCCACTAACATTAATGTTCGTAAATTAAGTTAATAAACTTTTATAACTTGCTGATTGATTTTAAGTTTTAAAATCACAACAAGTTCGGATTGTATTCGGACGTCGGAAGTATACGTATGTACGACGACTAACTCGCACCCAGTGTGCGCGCTCCCTAAGGCACCTATTATTAAAACGTTCTCAATATCGATCTCAGTTGATACGCTCTCAAGATGTGAACAGTAGAGCATTTTAAGTTGGTTATTAATAAATTAATAGTCAGATATCATGAGCGTTTCAATTAATGAGATCGGTCTTAGGAGCAGTCTTAAGTTCACGATTCGATATGCATAAAAAAAACGTTACGATACTTTTGAATGAAGTTTAAATGACTAAACGACTAATAAGTAGCTCTAACTACAATAAATATGCATTTTATAAATTGTACCTAGGTAGATACAGTCATAAGTCAGAAGCTTGGTAAAATCGTAATCATTAAAAATAAAAAACGCATCGGCGGCGCGCAGATGCTGCTAATCTGCGCGGGGGCGCGGGGCACGGGGTTCAAAAGACGCAGCGCAGGGACCGACCGCGTCGCCCGCCACCCGCCAGTATGATGACCGCCTTCGCGTGATTCAGAACGTGCCCACCCGCTCCGTAAATGCGCGCGCGAAAAATATTCTTGTAAAAAATTGAGTAGTGTTGTGAAGTTACTCTTCATTGCGTAATTTAAGTAAATAAAGGTAGCCTAAATATGAGTACAAAAAAACACGTATTTTCGCAATGGGAAAAGAAGTTGTTTTTAAGCATAGTAAAAAAATATTTCAAAATCGTGGAAAATAAAGATACAGATGGAGTAACGTTGAAAAAGAAAAATGATGCTTGGGACTGCATTACGAGGGAGTACAATGCCAGTCCTTATGCTACAATACAGGTAATAAGCAAAAATATTTAGTAAACCGTCTGAAATTTTGAACTGCTATAGAATTCGTCATTATATATTTTTTTATTGTTTTCAGTCTACCAGCAAACAATTGAGGAGGCTGTGGATGAACCTAAAGCAGCGTCAAAGACACGCGTTAACCAAAAAACGATTTCGTGTCGCCACTGGAAGAGGGCCATCGACAAGTGACGCGGTCATTGACCCTGATATACTGCAGGTGACACCAGCCCTCATTGTTGGTATGGATGAGGCAATTAATACAGATATCTTTTCCTTAGCAGGTACTCATTAAATGTTTCTTTAATAAACATTCATATTTTGGCCTACTACCGTTGTCCCCTACTGGGGAATATCGAGGTAAATAAAAAGTAGAAAAAAGTATATATAAAAAAACTTTTTCCCGATATTTCCCATTGGGGACAACGGAAATAGGCTAATTTTGTGGCATAATTATTTTGCAGAAGACAGTAGTTAGTTAATGAATACTGTTATGCAAAAAAAACTCAAATACTTTTAAAAAGTTAATTTAATTTTTAGAAACAGAGACAATGGAACTCGGTGATGAGGACTCTCAACCCATAATGCCGACCCCTGGTATTCCTGTTGACGTTGTTTTAACATCTGCTCCTGCTCCTGGTCTTGCGACTGATCCTGCGCCTGCTGATATTAGTTTACCTCGGCAAACAAGAACCTCAACACCACCACCAATAAGTACCTCTTTTCAAAGAAAAATAAATTCGATTTTGGAAAAAAAATACCAAGGAAGGAGTAAACGGGCCGAAGAGTTACATGAGATGGAGATGGAGCTTCTTAGACAGAAGATAAGGGAGGCTAAAGCGAAAGCTGATCTGGCTGAATTAATTCTTCAGCAACAGCGTGCAAAATAGTTAACAATTTATTTAAGTAACCCGCGCCCGCGCGCGCTCTCAACTCAAGTCAGGGTTTAGAAGCACTCGACGAAGCGATCTCAAGTGCGTTCAAGAGTTTTGTTTATTAATATGAGCGACAGACTCTCAGTTAATACCACGAACTCAAACATGTCCATAAATATGTTCTATTAAGAGAGATCCGAAACGAAATAAAATAAAAAATACAAAAAAATGTGTTTTTCAAAGACAAAATCTAAAGAATGAAGCATTATTATTGATGTAAACTTTAGATTTAAGAAGCAAAAATCTTAAATTAGTGCCGTATTGAGAGGAATATGCCCTCTTAATTTGAACGGCATCTGAAGTATGCATCTCAAGATAGCTCTCAACGATGAGGGCGGAGACTGACGGATATGCGTCTTTGGTCGAGTGGCTAGCGCAGGCACACTTGAGAATGCTTTCGCAGCGTCCGTCGCCGCCGCGCCATCCTAGTCGACTCTTGATAGGTAACGATTTTTACTGACGGAATATGACTCGGAATTCCGAAACGGAATACCTATCGATAATGTATGAAAATTGCGGAAGGAAAATTACCGCATGTATGTGGTAGGTCCATAGATTTGTAGGGAGAACTGCGTTCGGGATGATTCCGTTTCGGAATTCCGAATCAAAATTCCGTCTGTATGTGGCGGGCCTCAGACGTCTCCTGTCTGCAACTGATCTTGTTGTTTCTGGTTGACGGAAAAGCTGTGGAGAAGTCTTTTCTAGCAATGTTGACCTTTATTATGTAGTATTTTAAAGATCGAATTGAATTTTCTCTGTGTTATCTATGCTATCTTACTAATACTGTTGTTCACATGGTTTTCCTTGCGACTGTTGAGAAACTATTCGATTCTTCTTGTGAATGAGCGGTTGAGCGGTTTTATAAAGTTTGAGAAAAAACTCGCCCTTTAAACGAACGACAGCGTTTAACTTCTCAGATATGCTAATTTCTTCTCGATATTGAAATGGTTTAAGTATCTAGGATTGTTTAAATACGTTTGCGATCAAAGTTATTTACCTCAATGTTAAATGTCCGCCTTTGATCTCGCCGCTAACCAAGAATATTACTAAGTGTTTATTGAGTTGAAATAGTGAAAACAACATTTCTACCAAAGACCAGAAATTACCGTATTTTATTTCCAAATACCACAGCACTATAAAATAAAGTTTGTCATTGTAGTTACGAGCATAGATATCACAAAAAAAATGTTACATGTCCTATGTCCAGTTCAAATTATTCCAGTAAGCATTCCAGTCGAATCCTGCGCTGGAGTAATATAACTGCACTGGAATGTATAGTGTGTTTTGTTTATCCTTACTTGTTCTATTTGGTAAACAATCTTCATCTAACTCTTTATTGAAATAATCACTTGTAACAAACAACAAATGGTTTTTCACACATAGATTATGAAAGAAGTTGTTAATTTAATAATGACTATTTTATATAATAAACAATTAACGTGTTATTACAAAAGATTTTTAAACACCTGTTTAACTTTGACACTGTTTAACTCTGACGCTGTCTCTTTCATACAATATTGTCAATAAAGTGACAGCATCACATTTAAACAGTGTCTATAAAAATCTTTTGTAATAACACCGCTTATTTTTATATAATGATTTAATTTTAATAGACGTATGACAGCTGTCAAAAACAGTTTACTAAATAAGACAAGAAAAGATAAACAGACATACCCATTTCAGTGAGATCTAGTCTAGCACAGACTGGATTACGGAACTAGAATAATGTAAACAGGATATTAGGTACGTTTTTCGTACGGAACCCCCGGCGTCCGAGCCAGACTTGCATTTATCTAGTTCTTTCATATCGATTATATTTTCAAGCTAGAGCCGTTGTGATGAATTGAGGGGGCGCTAAAAGCTAACAGCATTTATGGCACATTGTTTGAGTCACGTAATCTGGTCGTATATCCAGGGCTGGTCTTTAATAATTCACGAGGAATTTTGGAGTTCCGAGTCATCTGCACTGCGGTGGCTTTGTTTATTTTTACTGCGTTAGATAGCCGGTAACAGCGATGGGCAATAAAAGTTAAGAACGCAATATAAAAGTCATATACTTTTGAAAATGTGAGAGAAATAAAATTATGAGTTGTTGTGGTGAAATAAAATTATGAGTTGATATGAGTGCCAAAATTTATTAAAGCATTTAATTACATAATTGAATTGTTTACTGATTAAATTCCTGCAAGTGACCCTCTACTAACAAAAATATATATTATTGCACAGGTGCTTGGAACTGTTTTATTATAAGAACAAAATAAAAAAAGTTCAAATTGTCTTTCATTTAGAAAACTTTTTTTAAAAATGGAATAGTTCTAAAACAATTTATAAAATAATATTTATCTATCATAATCCGCGCGCATTAAGAATGGGATGGGACCTTGTTAAAGTAAATTGACTAGTTAGTCAATTTTAATTTAATTAATCAACTTATTGTTTACTTGTTATCAAATTTAAAGTTGCTACAGCAAAAGTTCCCTTACCTCGGATGCGTGGCACCGTGTTTTTGGATATCCCTGTGGCTGGCCGTCGAACAAACGCGTCTCAGTTTGACAATGTTTCTTCCCATTCTCATTGCGCTGATTATACCTAACAATATGGGTTGCATGTACTCCGTTATAATGATTATTTGACGATTTGATTAATATTATCAGGTCAATTCCAACATAAGTACCTACAGACATAGAAATAATATTCTGACTATTGTCTATAAAAGTACTTTGATAAAGTAAATATCAAAACATGCGATTCTATTTTATTTAGCCAGTAAACAATGTGTTTCAACATCTAAAGAAATATAGATTGATGTATCCGGAAAGCTTTATTTATTTGAAGTTCATCTTTTCATTCTTTCTCGTGTGGAGTTGGCGTGGGCAGCCATTCATAATAAATCTTAAGGCGAAGTCTTACTTTAAATATAGATCATTCAAAAGCACTTAATTCTAAGTTTATTGAATAAAGAATTTTACCAATTTCAATTTTAATTCATAGGCCAATAAAAATACGTAAGTTGGAAGTATTTGAGTATGAAAAGTGAACCGAATAGATCTGAATCAAAGATGTATAAAGGAATCAAAACGTAAGGTGTTACCATATAAAGAATTCTTTATTTTTATTTTATTTTTATTCACAACAGGTTAGCGCTTGGCCTTCACCTCACCTGATATTAAGTGACGATAAGGCCGAAGGTGGAAGCGCAATACACCCGGAATCCTGACCACTGAGGAACTGGCTATCTTACCTCTAACTGCCGGAACACAACATTTTTTTTAAGTTGTTGTTATGGCGCCAGACTTAGGTAAGATGGTGGTAGCTAGCCAGGCGGACTTGAAATAAGCCCTACCACCAACCACACCGAGTACAAATGTACCCCTCCTGGGAATCGAACCCGGGCCCTTGCGTCTTACACGGGTGGGCGAACCACTAGACCACAGAGGCGGTTATCGGTGTTTTCTTTTTTTTACACCCAGAAATTGACCTGCAGGCTCATCACATAAAAAGAATCGTGATAATCGGACGCAATTCGTCGTTGATATTCAACATTCGCGAGTTTAAAGTGTCACGGATTTGTCCGTTTATCGCGATTGCTTAGGGTTCCGTACCAAAATGGTAAAAAGGAACCCTTATGGTGCGACTCAGTCTGTCTGTCACAGCTGGATATCTCGAAAACTACTAATGCTATCAACTTGAAATTTGGAATAGTTGACGTTTGCCCAACTATTTTGCAAATAAGAGAGAAATAAAAATATTTAAATTTTTTTGCAACAGGGACTGAAAGGGGGTTTTAAAAATTCGAAGTGAGGCTACTACGCATATGGAGTATCATATGAAAGAGCGCTGCTTGCACATTCTCAAACATTTTTAGGCCGCATAGTTTTCGACTTTTATGTTATAGGCTTGCTGGTTTTAATAAAATTTTATGTATTGCCAGCGCACGTAGACCCCTTAAATAGTTAGACGGTACGCAAGCAGTCGCGGCGCTGAACCATCGTTTACTGCACGTTGACAGCTTTACAAAGTGCGCTCAAGTGTTTTAAGAAAACTCCCAGTTTGTTCGGGTGAAACGAGCTGTTATTGCAGTTACCTTGGAAATTATAGTTTCCTCTGCGTTCGCGTTTTGATTCAAAGGAAAGTTTTTTAACGAGACTTTTTAATTTTCTCGGACCTTTATTTATAAGAGAAAATCACTCACTCACTCATCACGAAATCTCAGAAACTACAAGTGCTAGTCAAATTTTGCATGGGGGCTCCTTTTAGGGCGTAGGTGCTCACTAAGATGGGATTTTGATGGGTGGCAAAGTTTGTATGGGAGAACGCGATTCCTTGGCCCGGTTGACTTGAAAGAGCATCATGTGCTTTTGGCATACCTACCTGTCCGCCATTTTGAAAAAAGTCGGTTTTGGAGGCCTGTGATAAAAGTGGTGCCAATCGATAGAATAAATTATTACAAACAAAAAGTAATAAGTAAAAAAATCTCGTAAGTGATATACTTTCCGAGATATTTGAGTTTAAAGTTGAAAAATAAAATCTGTCATTTTCTAAATCAATCGATAGAATAAGTCATTACAAACAAAAAGCAATAAGTAAAAAAATCTGGTAAGTAATATACTTACTGAGATATTTGAGTTTGAAGTTGAAAAACAAAATAAGTATTTTTTTTAGATCAATCGATAGAATAATCTAGAACACACTTCGTCAGCTGAGCCATGGACGCTTCCTACATACATAAAATAGCTTAAAAACAATCTGCATAGACATAACCACTAAATCCAGAATATGATTTTGTTTATCAAATTCAAACTCGAATATCTCAGTAAGTATATCACTTGCGAGATTTTTTTCTTATTACTTTTTGTTTGTAATGACTTATTCTATTGATTAATGCAGAAAATGACAGATTTTGTTTTTCAACTTCAAACTCAAATATCTCAGTAAGTATATCACTTACGAGATTTTTTTACTTATTACTTTTTGTTTGTAATTACTTATTCTATCGATTGACACCACTTTTATCACAGGCCTCCAAAACCGACTTTTTTCAAAATGGCGGACAGGTAGGTATGCCAGTCTTCATACATAAATGACCGATGGCTTTTGGCATAGATATTCTTTCACAAAATTAATTGAACACGTGTTTCGTATTTTTTTATATTTATCCCCTAACAGGGTTAAAAAGTGGTGGAAAGCTACTTTTGGGGTGATTAACTTCGACGTCGGAATTGAAACTCCTTAGTGCATTTGATTGATTAATTAAGAAAAATAAATATCATTTGTCATCTCCACTTAGTATTACATTCTCTTTGGTCATTTCTCCTGAGAGTAGGTAGAATGCGTTGAATAGCGAATATTCAATGAAACGCACTATGAACATTGGCTATTTTGTATGGGAATCGTCATTTCGGGTTACTTTTGACAGCTAACTTTTGATAAAGAGGTATTAGTCCGAATAATGATCTTAGTAATGGTAAAGGGACCGTAGTGTTGCTTTCGTTTTAGTATTCAGCTGCTTTGTTATAAACTTATTAATTAAAAAGATGGCGCTGGTTCTCAAGGTATAATTAATAATCATTAAATTGTAGGTGATACGAAGTTCACGGGGTCTCCACTAGTAATATATTTTTTTTTAACTTGCTTCCGCCCGCCTTCTCGAACATTCAACTGTATAAAAATTATCCTATGTTAATCCAGGCTTTAAACTATCTGTGAAGTGTATCTCATCTATAATAAAGTAGGATAATAATGGTCATATAAGTGTCCTTACTTTCCCATTTCACTACTGATACAAAATTGTACTGAAGAAAGTAACTTGTGAATGTTAACAAACTTGAACTCTACCTACATGGGGAAGGGAAGTTATGTTAAGTAAATATTTTTCCGTTTTAAAACGAAATAATAGGCAGATAAATGTAGCCAACTAGATCCATAAGCTCTAATATCCTGGCAATTCCACCGAGGCTTTTATCCAATTACGACGCGAATGGCATTGTCTTATCAGTCCTCGCGGGCTCGCGGCATCTTGAGATCGGATCAAAAGCTTAGTCGGGTTGTAAATGGGACGCGATAGCCTGAACCGTATTCTACTACACGTCTATACTGAAGTCGAAAAGATACACAGATACTAAAAAAACAGGTCTATAATGGCCATTGTCCTTAAAACATTGGTACCCAAATTATGGTCAAAATAGGAGAGAAGACTGCAAAGTAATCGAACTTCTTTTAACAACGGACGTGAGTTCGGAATCTCTTACAATATGGTACACACCTTTTGGAGCTATGCTGTTTCGTTAAAACAATATCCGAGTTAGAATCTTACGCGTCGAAACGTTGTTCCTAAAAAGGTTTTAGGCGTCGGAGGCTAAGCCGCTGGGGGCTCTTAGTCCATAATTAAGCACTCCTCAAAGTTCTGACATTCCAAGCCTCCAAGCAATGCAGCTTATAAATATTTAAGGCCACGTATGCCTTTTGCGAGGCTAGAACCTTTCTGGAAGAATTGTTGACTTTATAATAATAATAAACCACCGCTTAGATTAAAAATTGTTCCACAGAATGGTCCCCCGATTGTAATGCCACTTGCTAATTAACTTTTTAGTTCGTTTTTGCAGGGCAGTCATGTTTTAATGCTTTTAAAATTATTATTTTTCTTGTAAAGGTATCGCCAAAGTTTATAGAACTTTCATCTTCTCTAATAATAAATACTTATGTTTGAAGTTTGAAGTCATCAGTTTATGTTTAAGTTACGAGTTAAGTATGTAAACTAATTTTGTAATTCCAATGAAGATTCATCAAGCCCCATAATTACAACAAACTTTTTCCTATACTTACCCGATGTTTGTTTCAAAGTCTTTAAATTAATTGTTGTTTGGAAATGATATGAAAAGTTAATATGTTTTGTTCAAATGATTCGAGTTATTGTTTTGTAATCAATTTTTAATTACTTTCACCCACATAATTGAGTATTCGGTCATAATAAAATGAAATAATCTTGTGTGTGCTGTTTTATTGTATTTTTATTGATAATTTATTTCTTCTTTCACTCTTATATTTTTTATAAAATTATCAGATTTTTTTAGCTTTCTTGATCAGTCATATAACTATATAAATTAAAGTGTGTTCCTACAAACAATATCAATACTTCGAATTTTTAAACTATTTTTACATTATGAAAACTACGTCACAAGAAAAACAATTATAATAGTTCCAACTTTAATTAATGTAATTTGTTTCGTAACTTTCATCATAGTTTATATACATTTACATTTCATTTGAAAAAAAAAAAGTTCGCTCTATTGATTGCGTCACAAAAAGACTACCTACCTACGACGACCTACTTTCAAAGTGAAATAAAACACAAGAGAGACACCCCGTCACCATTATAACCATATTACACCATAGTGCTAAGAAGAAAAAACACGTCGTTGAAAATAAGTAGGTTTTCATTTTATTCATTCATTCATTGTCTATTTTATGGATGTCTTTCTTATTCACCCTTCTGATAAGCTCAGTAAAAATGAATTGCTATGGGGCAAAGAAAGAGATAAAAGTACAATATTACTATAAAAAAGGCAGAAAAGGAAAATTTCTATCATAAGAAAATAAATCGTAATAAATTCACTGTGCAAATCAAACCAACGCTTATTTTTATGTAATATAAATAATTTATCTGGTGCGTTTGAGAAACTTTTCTTTCAAAGTTGGGAGAATGTTATTACTTTCCAATACGAGATAATCTAGTTATAGTCAGAATAAGTTGAGAAAATTGCAATTTGAAAGGACGTCCGTCGGTCAAATAACAGATTGAAGCTTATAGACAGGGCTTTTTCTTTTAAGTAGGTACTTAACTAAATCCTCTTTTAGCGAAAAAAGGTGCAAACATGATTAATGAATAAAAAATATTCTGTTTTATGTTTATTGTAAGATTCAGAGACAAAAGTAAATTGATGATGATGATGATGTTTATAGCTGTACTTTTACGTGACATTCGGTACGAAAAAATGCTTGTTATCTTAGTCAAGCCGTGCTAAATTATAATGAAATCGCTTTTGCAAATTCTAATCAAAACTCTGGCAAACGATAAATACAGATTTTACCTACAACATAACACCCAATAAAGAACAATTATCTCACCTGACTTTTTGGCACCGTTTCCTTTTCCGCCATTTTTATTTCTTCTCGGGTAAAGGTTTATTTTGCTCTGGCCACACCCCATCACCGTAATCGCACTTATTCATCCATTATGGCAACGTCACTTTACACCCTTTTTAACACTGTGTTTTGCGGCTCACTAGCCATTCAAATGAACACTAAAATTAGGGCATGGCACGTCAGACAAATCGCTTTGTACTATAAATTTCAACTTTATAATGCCTATGTACACATTTCCATCGCTTTTTATGTTTAATTATTGCTTTCTCGTTATTAATTTGTCGTAGATCTGCATCCATGGCTTTTTATCTGCAACAAATAAATGCATGTCAATACGATTACTTTATCAACCTACCATTCAGTAGGAACCCCTTATCCTTCATTTCTAAAGAACTTAGCTGTATTTTTTTTTATAATATACCGATCAGCGCATAGCACTGCTTTGAAAACCTCGTTTTTAAAAAACAGTCAATTTGAGCTACTTTTTAAACATACGTCTACAGCTCACGGAGCCACTAGTCGTAAATTAATTAAGTTTCTATCTGTTACACTAATAAGCAGTCTTCCGTAATTAAGTTGTAATCTATGGAAAAAAAATATTTGTTCTGTGTATACATCTGATAAAACTGTACATTCTTAAATGTAAATTAATTAAGTTTTTATCAGTTACATTAATAAGCAGAGTCTTCCGTAATTAAGTTGAAATCTATGGAAAAAACATGTTTTGTTCTGTGTATACATCTGATGAAACTGTAAATTCTAAATTTGTGCGGATCACGCAAAAACCACAAAACGGAAAAATTTTGACGGGTTTCTCACAGTTTAGTAGCTTAAAGTCCAGCTTAAAATCTATGCCATGTTTCATCTGATTCGGGTGAGTAGAACCAGGGAAACAGCTTGAAGTCTCCGTAGCACTAGCTTTCATACACTAAGGAGATCATTTAAACTGGTGGCCGTATTTTTCTACTGTCCACGCGGACGAAGTCGGTGGAGGCTACAAATACTACAATACAAATATGGGTCACAAGTCGCGCTTAAGTAAGCTCAGTGATTATATTTTATCCACGGTAGCGTTGTTCATTAGCATAAACAGAAATAAGTATACAATATTTTCACTTATAGTTTAAGGGACGGCTCCTATATTCGAAAATTAGGTCGATAGTAAATGTGTCAAAATTCTAGCAAAACGAATCGTTTCTCGAATATAGGAATGGGGGGTAGAAGTAGTTCTATTATTTATTCTGTGGCTTTAGTAGATAACTATCTAGAACTGTATAATAAGGAAATTACCTCACTCACAGTTTATCTCAAATATCTTTTCGTTCTAGGGACTTCTACCCACTGTCCAGTCAGTCGGGTAAAAAGTAAATATTAATTTATGTGGGCAGGCAAACTTTCATTCACACCATTTGTTAGATTAGGCCTAATACAGCCTGTTTAGTGGTCAAAAACTCTGTGAAAACATTAAATTCTATTATTAGGATAAATATTTTTGTAGTTTCGTTTCTGTTACATACATTTATTCCCGAATAAGTAGGTACCTATTCCAAATTCAAAATGGTAGAACTCATCATAAATAATCAAAGAACTCATCATCAGCTAGCGCTATTTTAACAAAACTTTATAGCTGCATGAATGATCACACGAACCTTTTATTTCCTCGCATTTCTTGATAAATATTCATTAAGTGCAATAAAGTTTTATATATATAAATTTATGTTAATATTTTTTGTCTTTATAATAAACTAAATTTTCACAAGCTTCAAATTTTCCTGTTCAACAAGCTGTACTGACCAATTTCACGGTCAATCGGACGCGGATCAAACGGGAATCGGTTTAAATTAGGAAGACCAATAGGAATCATGGCTGTGCTACGATGAAATTAAACTATTACTATTATCAACACATTCTCATACTTGTAAAAATTTTCAAAAATCTAAAAATTTATTCCGTAAATTTACACAGACTTGTGTTAAATGCTTGCCATCATTTCGGAAATTTTAAGGGGGAACCTTGTACTGTGACCTTGTACATTAAAGCAAGGTAGTAAAAAAATGAAATCCAATTTGGATGACTCAGATAACTACTTACATACTAACATTTAATAACTGCAGAAGTTTGATTTATTTATTTTCAACATCTTTACTCAAGCAAAACATACTGACTTTAAATTTAATTTAGTGTTTTCCTCAGTTTTTCGTTGAAAGAGTTTTGATGTGAGAGATAAATTTATAAACAAACGGACGTACTGCTTTCTCATACAAGTGATGAAATTGAAATACGCAGCAAGATGAATTATTGGGCACGTCATAACAATTATATTGTTCGCGTTTGATCTGAATTGCACCATATACACAAACACATGTAAGGTAACGCTGAGATTTGTCGGTACCGCAATAGGTGACTATAAATAACGATATAATAATAGTACCAAATCATTTAATTGCGTTAAACGTGGTATATTAGCTGTAAAACCAAAACCACTACATAATAATAATGATAATAAATATAATAAATATTTGACAACATCACATACATTGCTCCGATTCCAAAGTAAGTAGCTAAAGCACTTGTGTTATGGAAATCAGAGAGAACGGTGGTATAACAAACACCCAGACCTGAGCCAATATAGAAAAGTTCGTTTTCTAAATTGACCCAACCGGGGCTCGATCCCGGGACCTCAGAGATGGCGACACCTTGAAAACCGGTGTACAAAGCCATTCGACCACGGAGGTCGTCAAGTTGTCATTTAAGTTACATTTACTCGTGAACATCTTTGGTTTAGCGTACTATTATGTATTTTGTGGTTTTTTGTTCTTGAACAACACGTCTATCAAATTCCAGATCTCTAGCAGTTGGCAAAGGCTTCGGAACAGGTGGCGTCTTGGTTCGATTTTATTCCCGTTTGATAACTCTATAGTGTAAACTTCGTATGGTATATTACGAGGTGTTAGAAATACAAATGAGGATATGTTTTATGTGTATGATGTATTATTTATGTGGAATAAATTACTACTACTATTTTTATAAAAAACACTTTTAAACTTCCGAAAACCTAATCACGTTTGAATTGTTATTTAATAGCTCAGTAAAAATATACCTAACTGATGTAACTATTACAACCTTGCTTGACGAATGTAAATTTAGGACCCTCGAATTTGTCCAAAATAAAATGCCTTTTAGCTGTCGTAAAAATCATTTTATGTCACAAAATTGCCAATACCTCTCGGTAATGACGGCAACAAATCACAGGATCTGAAGATCTTCTTTATCCGATACGTGCTGTATCTACAGGGCACTCAAGACCCTCGATAATTCTCCACGCCCCCAAAAAGCCTCGCAAGGAGGGTGCGGGAACTGCGAATACAGCCCGGCGCACACAATGCTTTTTTTTACTGCAAAGCTAGACAAAGCGGTGTAGTCACGCGAATTTACGATTTATGAATAAAATATGATGAACGAGATAACAAAATGTATTTCCATTGTAGGTAAAAGTGTGTTTATATACTAAACTAGACACGTAGGTAGGTTTACATTAGAAATAATTTTGTTGTCTGCGATAGTGGTTACCCAATTTCTTTTTTCTTAAAGACCTCACCCATATTACTTGTTCTAGATAGATTTAGTAGATATTCCTTTACAAACACAAACTACCACTTTATAATACGGAAAAAAATCATGTAATCCTACTTATTTTACCTGAGATCCCAGGGTTCAATTTAAACAGTGAATTTACACTAATAACAAGATTTTTATTTTCGATTCTCATCTCTAATAATAAACAATGTTTAACTTTCCGATATTAGTGGAAATTCACTGTTAAAATTTAACATATTATACAATATTTATTATTTGCAATAAAATATTATTGGCAGCCCTTAAATTGGTTCCTAAATTTGACACTAGATTAAATAAAAGCTTAAGTATATATCGTAACCAATTTACAGTGTCAAATTTTATTTTAATCAATAAAACCGTTTTCACCGATTAACTACAGACAGACTAATCCTGAAATTACTGGTTCGACTTTTCACTGAAAATTAGTTCACTTCTATACACAAACATTAAAAGCTCAAATTTGAACACAATATTAAAAAGAATACAAAAACAAGACGAAACTAACGATCCCAAACTCGATGGGATTGTATGGTTTCATAACAGAGTTCCTGTTCTTCCGGCTCCATCATCAGATCAGCTCAATGACCCTATAATATTGCATAGTCTTCCAGTTCTGACCTATGTTCATTGTTTCAAGTCTCTAGCTTATCGGGAAGCTAGTTTAAAATCGATTGTGAACAAACAAACAAGGAAACAACTTAATAAAAACTTGTTAAAAATAATTTATACTAAGGCTACATTCACCAAAAAATTTGTGTGTGAGCCGAGCTTAGGAACTATAGGCATCACCCTCTGAATGTCTTAAGTGGCATGAGTGTACTCCACTACGGACCCTCGCCGGCACTCCAGCCCTTGTACTGTAAGCATTGTCTCGGATCAGACGCTGGTTGTTCTTGTTCGCAAATGATGATGTTTGTTACGCCTTGGTTTGTAACTACATCCTATCAAATTCTAAAGGACCGAGTGTTTCTTCAGATTTGAATCCACTGCTTCTAATAAAAAAATGTTGTTTATTGAAGATAAAGCCTGTTTATATGTCGATTAAGGAAAAGATTTAAAATATAAAAGTAAACAGTGAGTAGGTAATCCCAAAAGTAATCATTATAAAAAAAATATTTCAGTGCAAAGCCGCTGAAACTTAGCTTAACTAAGAAATAAATAACAAATCTTAAATATATCTTGTATTAATTAAATAAAGTTAGTTATGCTAACTTAATCACATATCATTAACTTGATACCGTAGGTATGTATTATATTCGTCAACCAAAATAGAGTGAAATAAACAGTCGAACATAGAACCTCCTCCTTTTTTTGAAGTCGGTTAAAAAGTAATTATTTCAAGGCTATGCGATATATGAAAACTTTCACTACGTCATCATATCGAAATACACAATTGGTGAATCCTTACGTTGTAAACGTACTAGAATCTAGAGAAAAAATAAAAAAAATATCGAGTTTTATAGTTGTAGACGTCAAAATGGTCGATAAAAATGATTCACAATGTGCGAGCCAGGAAGACGTAAACAGTACAAATAAACATAACATAAAACGTAGCGTTTACGTTGTTTGCGTTGTAAATCGGCTCTCACCTAGCTGAACGTACTACAGCCACGATTAAGCGCAGTAAACCTCGAGTCCTGCTTTGTCTGGAAGCGATGGTCTGAAATTGTCACTCATAACAATAGGTGTGTCGCAAGGTACTATTTTCGGCCCGCAATTATTTAAATAATAGATGAATGCTAAACATATTTTGTTACCACACTTTCCGCTACATATAAAAAAATAGTAGGTAATAGGTAATTTTATTTGAACAAATGCAAATAAAGAATCAAGTCAAGATGTATTTTTATCTAAGATTCACATTTTGCTGAATTTAAGCAACATCTGTTCAGTGTGACACGTAATTGCGTAATAAACCAAACATACACATATAATAGTTTTTCAAGGAAAATAAGATTCATCAAATCAAATAGATGTCCTTGAAATAATTCTTGCCTCCGAGGACACGTTTACAGAAGACAGTTTTTCTTATAATGATAATAATACACACTTAATGGTAATTTGTAATATACGTATATATATTGTAATATAGTTCCAAAAACTTAATTGATTTAATTAATCCACTGAATAGGTACTAATGAGTTAATGGGTCTTATTAAATTCACAAAGTTTTCGTTCAATCTTCAAAAGTCTAATAGTGGATTTCATTTTTTCTTTTTTGTAGTTCCACCGTTGTCTCTGTGATGTTGTCTAATATTTATTATCATCTTATTATTTATTTCTTATTGTGGTTACTTATTTCATAGAGCTAATTTTTTTCATTAAATTTTTGTATCCTTCAAGTTCATTTTAGTTTCAGTAAGTTCATTTCAACTTGTCTGATTCAACTGAAGCACGATGATTGGAACAAAAGCTTAAGATCGTATTAGCAAGTCGATAGATAGCCTCTTCGGGATTGTTTCGAGCAATCGAGAAAGTAAACGTTTTGGAACAGCGTAGGCTTTTGAGGGTTTAAGAGCGTTGATGCCGAGTGAAGTGGCAATCCAACGAGAGCGAGTCTCACTGAAGGACTCTGAGATAACAAAGGTGTTTATTATTTATACGACTTTCCTATTGCAATGGTCACTAAAAAAAGTTTATTGTTAAACTCTGGCACTAAGAACGGATGTTACCTATGATAGTTTCATCTACCAAACCAAACCTGTAAAAGATATTTTTCATGTGGATTTATCTTCAGAGGAACCTTTCATAAAACTTTAAATTTTCAAGACCCTTTATTATCTTTGTCATCATCATTTTCAGTTGCTAAGTAAAGATAAACATCATCCTAACAACCCTATAAAGACGTCTCACCGCTCGCAAATAGAAGTCGTATTCAAAGATGAATGCCTACTTTATTTATAAGATTTAAGACATCTATTAGTACTTGAGGGTAATCAATGTCTGTAATACAAATCCTAGTTCTATCTAGTCTAGCCATCTCGGATGATCCATCTGATTGATTCGTTATTCGCCCGCCAGAGACAGTCGATATGCCATTTTGGCAAATAACAGATCTTATAACACTAAACACATTTATGTATTAAGATAAAATTTGTAAATACTGATCTTTATGCCAATGTCTTACGAATCATTTGACGATTTTTTACTTAAACTGCGATTAAAGATTGCAGTTTAATAAAAACCATGGATATTGTTTCACACAATGTTAAAGAGTAAAGAAATGGACAGAATAATTGTATAAATGAACAACTTCCTTCAAGCCAGAAAACATTGAAAAGGGCAGTGTGTGTACATACCTCCATAATACAAATCTTTCTTAAGACAATACGATATATTTTATTAAGCTTTTTGTAACATCCATATTAAGAGTTATCGTCAGTAAGATTATTGGCCTCCATTTTGTTACTGCCGATTCTTTGTTATTGGATTACATCTAGACATTTATATTGTCAGACGGAATTGGATTTCTCGAGGTAGATAATGATTTTTACAATACACTATTGCAAGTTTTTAGGTACTACATAATAGCTATTATTTTTAACATTACAGAAAGATTTTTCGTAGCTCGAAACTAACCAAATGGATGGTATAAGATATTTTTGTGCTAGAAAGGTTCAATAGTCTTGTGTAATATAGAAAGCATACGTCATAAACTCTCTTAATAACTAAAGCTTAATATTTTATCATCTTATTGTTCGAGCTCTAAATTTAACAAAACCCAATATTCCCATTTGCAGTTTTATTTTTAACAGGAATGTTGCCGAGCCGGCCTCCTTTTTACTACTTTATGGTTTTTTACTTTAACTTATATTTTTGAATTCCGTACTTTTTATACTATAACATATTTTCCTTGTTTTGTACTCTGTGTTTTTTCTTCTATGTGTCAAGTCGTGCTCATCAGTTTTCAATAAAAAAGTACATTTACAAATAATTAACTCTCATTATTAAGAAACCCACTTAGCTCAGTTTCATTTGGTCTATACTTGGTTATACTGAGCTCGGATTTTGACCGCGGTTGTGCTATAAAATCATACTTTTAATAAAACGCCTGCAGCGGGTAATGAATTTAGCGAAGTAATTTTCACGCGGCTGCAGACTTATTATATTATTAGGTATAGAACAATCTTCGTGGAAACTAACTTACGCTGTTAAGTTACTTAGATATTGTATTTTGTTGACCGCCGTGGATTATTAGTTGATGTTGTAGTTTTACAAAATTTTAACTATGATGTTAACAACTGGGCCCTATTCAATAAAAGTTACAATTGTAATTTACAATTACAATTTTCGATACATTACTAACAATGTTAGGTGACTTATTACTATTCATGTAATACGCTCAAATATAAACAGCAACGTACGTCGAATTGTAGTTGTAAGTTACAATTGTCAGTTTTATTGAATAGGGCCCTGGTGGTGGTTAAGAGTATATTAAAATTAAAACAATTACGTTTTGAAATAAAACACTTTTAACGGATACTAACGCAACTTTATAAAGCATTTTTAAATTTTCAAAAAAAATTGCGAAATTTTTAGCATTTAACACATAATTAAGTTTTTTGTTACGTTATTAAGTTTTTTGTTACGTTTACGATCTCTGTCGACTAGATTATTATACACCTACGTATTACTATTACCACAGAATACATAATAGTACAAGTCTATTACTATTGAAGAGTATAAACTCTTTGAAGTTGCGCGCTTTTAATTACAACTCGTGTGAAACTAAAAAGTAAACAGCTAGGATAGGAATTCCTTTTCGAGTAACCTAATTAGTACAGTTATTTTAATAAGAGAGCAATGACGCAACCCTTTGTAATGAAATAGTATATTTAACGACGCTTTACAAATCTATTTTTCTACTTAGTTTGTGTGCGCACTTTATCGACAAATTCAAACAACAGCTGTTCTATTTAAAACCAACTTTCTATTCGTTTGACTGAACGCATTCCGCAAACAAGCTAACGAAATGTAATTTTATAATGTTTTGCTTATTTAAATATTAAAATATACATAGAGTGAATATAAATATTTGACAACATCACATACATTGCTCCGATTCCAAAGTAAGTAGCTAAAGCACTTGTGTACAGTAGGAGAATATACGAGTTTGTGTAATGAAATGTGAAATGAAATGGGGGTTTTAGACCACGTGAATGAAGAACTTTTACAATGGGGCCAACCAGGGAATCGCAAAAAAAATACCGGGGGTTCCATAGAAAAGTACAACATCGACTCGACTATAATGATAGGAACAGCTGATTTTTTTTCGCGATTCCGTGGTTGGCCCCATACTAAAAGTTCTTCATTCACGTGGTCTAAAATCCCCATTTCATTTTTAGATATACTTAAAAATTTACGGTGTAGAGTAGATTTTACACAAACTCGTATGTATTCTCCTACTGTATACAATATACTGTCTGTTACGCGCCCCAGCACCAAATGAAAACGCCTAGGGCCTGAAGAAAATCCAGGAGGAGATGGAAAGTAAATGTATACGTAGTTTGTATAATCTCTGCCCCTTTTCAATTTATTTTCATATTTTTTTCATTTCACTTTATCTAATATTAATAGGAAAATGGTAAAAGCTCTACACTACAGCATTTGCATTATTTAGAATGCTAACTTAGGTATATTACGAAAATTAGGTAGTATAGAAAACTCATCTTTCAAGGTCTGTTGCACCAAAACTAAGTCAAAAAATAGTATATAAAAAACCTTCTTCAAAAACCTGAAAATAAGAACAAAAACAGCTGCAAAATTAAATATTTCTAAAATGCAAAAAATAATATTCAAATCATTAATACGCATTATCATATAAATTTTAATGAAACACGTCTATTAAAGTCGGGTGGGGCTGGAGGACATCATCTTGCTTTTTATTAGTATTGAATTTTGAAGCTGTTTTTATTTTCAAGTTTTTGAAGGAGGTTTTTCATTTTTTTTAAAAAAAGCTTTTTTATTTGCAACTTTTATGTGGTAGCATGGAAGTGTGTAAATATTTTTTTACTTTATGTAATATTTTCAATGGTACAATGCCCATAACTCAATTTCCAAATTCAGGCTGTTTATTTTTAAGGAGTTCCGTTGTGCCATCGTAGTCCAAGTAGGTGTATTACAAGTTTACGCTTACTATACTCGATAGAAGCTGTGGTTGACATTTTTATGACAACTTCTAGTTTAGTTACCACCAGAGGCGCTGTGCCAAATTGCATACAAAATTGCTTACTACATTAAACATAGTAAACGTAACTGTGCAAACTCATAATACGGGCACAGAACGTCTCAGACCATAGCTCGGTTTGTTTTGGATTGTCATAAATCTACCAATATCTCAATCACTATGCGTAGGTATCCTATTTGACTTTGAGGAGTTTCCTTGTGTTTCTTCGAAGTCCAAGGTCCAATACCAATGAAATTAAATGTGACCACTCTTGAGGTATACCTTTTGAAACAAAAAAGAATCATCTAAATCGGTTCATAAACAAAGAAGTTATGCCTGAAAATCCGTAAATATTCATGCGATGGCTAAATCATTACCAATTTTTCAAGATTATGTAGAAACCACTAGCCAGATCTCTGTATAAATGCAGTTTAACCCTGTAACTGTAAATGTAGGTTAACACTGTAGTTTATGGAACCACACCTGAACTATATTCTTTCAAATAGAAAAATAATTAATAAAATCGGTTTACAACTGGCGAAGTTATAGTAAAAATACATATAATGTAACATGTAAAATACAAATAATAAAAGTACCGTCCACATGAGAAACTCCGCCTTTTTTTGAAGTCGGTTAAATATCACATTAACTTACAAACTCTTGTTTGAAATCAACGAACATAGTATAGTGATTAAAGAATAGAGTCGACATAATTTTTCATCTTTCAATAAATAATCCGAACTCATCTTCTAAATGATTCGTTTAATTTCTAATCGAGTATCAGAGTAATATATGCAAAACGTCCATGAATGTTACGGCAGAAACCCTCTCCTTAACGACACGTAAAATTTATTAACACAATCGCCGAGCAACGGTAATTTGAGATTAATTTCATAAAGGGGTGGCTGAGATCCAGCCAAAGATAGTTAAACGGGAGTTTAACGACTGCAGTCTTGGTAGCCATAGACTATACCAGTTTTATGAATATGAAAGTAAATAAATTTTAACCTTAAAAAGCATGAAAGTCCAGTCGACTTTTGCTTCTTTGAAGTTTGCGAATAACGAAAATAAACAGCGAAACGGCACAAAAACTCAATTAATTCATTACTATTGTGACGTTGGCAGCAAAAATTTGTATAGGTTTATCGGAAATATCAGAGAAAACTTATTATTTTGTGTCCAGTCAATTTGTGATTAAAAAAAATACTGAGATTGTTAATTTGATGGTATTAAGTTCGATTTTTGTAATTTAAATTTTGAGATTTTAGCATTCACAATGCTATTTTTATATAATACTAAATAATATACTAGAAAAAATAGGACTAGCACTAGATCTGGAGCGAGTCGTATTATTTCTAGTATGTTATTTAGTATTGGATTTTTTCAAAGGCATTTGGAACTTATTGATTGAATAAGCAGTAAATTAAGCAAAAAATAAGGGCCTTATTTTGCGATTTTTGGCCTTTTGGCCTATTTTTATTGCGGTGATTAAGCATGTGTTCTGTTCACATCACTTAAAAAGTTATTTTATTAATTAAAATGGTCCCATTAATCAAACAAGACAATTGAGGTATTTTCCCCATTAAACACAAGAAATAGTTACATAACGAAATATAAAAGTGCATCATTAGAAAATTAGTAACATTCTCAGCATTTATATTGACTTAAAAGATCAGCACAGAGGCACCTTTACGCCAAGTTAACATAAAGAAAAATATGTATATGGAAACCTGAATCACAAATCCACAAGCAAACTATTTTCCACAGAATGACAGTCAGTTGAATGAATAAAAATATTTTTTGAAAGAAATATAAACATCTGTCGCAATATTTTGTTATAAGTTTTCTATCAAAATATATTTATCCATCATAAGTTGTGTTATTGAAACAAACATTCGAAACTAGCAGGAAAATGGGAAGTTCATCAAACAGAGCCGCCGGCGTGGTCAGCCTCGCTTCGATCGGGGGCAGATGACACGAATAACAAACACTGTCGAGTTTGACACCGGAACAGACCCAATTCTAATATATATTATTTTAACAAACTTCAAGCTAGTGCTATCGATAAACAAGTTAGTCACATCTCACAATCTAACTAATTCATTATTAATCTCACGATTGCATTGTTACGTAACGATTATACAACATACTTATTTCCTTATTACCAAGTAGACTAAGAAATGTGAGAAACAATATTAAACAGACAGTCGCGATAATCTTTAGGGGTTATATATCTATTCACAAAGTTCCACGGAGGAACACTTAATGCCCCTATATACCTCAAGTGGCGCCCTCATTTTAATTAAATTTATTGCTCGCTAAGTACATAATGTATCGTAAATTCACATGTACAGATTGAAGCTAAGGTTCTATAGTTTATTTACAAACAATAACTTCATTAAAATACAGTTCGTTGTAGTAGTAGTTCGCAAAAGTGCAAAAAGTGGCCACTTTTAGCACTTTTGCGATCTACTACTACAACGAACAAAATTTTACTGAGGTTATTGTTTGTAAATAAACTATAGAACCTTAGCTTGAGGTATATAGGGGCCTTAAGTTAAATTTACGACTTACGTGCCTCAGACAGGTAGCTATAGCACGCGATTCTTCCTGTGTCTTTTGAATAATAATTTAAACACATTTATTTAATCCTTAAGTATGTACGAATGTATATAAGTTGTAATTGTATTGTGACTTACATGAATTGGGACCCAATCAGCGCGGGAGGTGCGTTCCATCGCATGCCATTTTATAATTTGACGGTTTCACTTCGATAGATTTTTTCTATCGAAAAATAATGCGTTAAATTGTAAGCAATATGGTATGGATAACAGTTTTTCTACTGTTTACAATATCTATCAGAGAAAGATTGTAATCTAACGGTATTTACAATTTTATGGTGAAACATAAATTTCAAAATCGCGTCACGTTGAAATCGTCATCAGAATCGAGCTAGTTACGGCATTTCATACAAACTTTCAAGTCCTTATTTTTCGAAATGAATGAACCGATTTTAATGAAACTTCATACACATAAGCAGAATACATTGGTCTAAAAAGTTAATTGAAAAGCATATTCGATAAAAAAAATAGTGTTACACCTAAATTAGACCGATTTAAATTTTCCATATAAACAGAAATTAATTTTCAACTATCTAACTGTCACCGGCTGTATCTCGAACCGTACCGTGATAGTTAAACAGTTGAAATTTTCACATATGATGTATTTCTGATGCCGCTATAACAATAAATACTAAAAAACAGAATAAAATAAATATTTGAGGGGGCTCTCATACAACAAACGTGATTTTGCTATAGTTTTTGCTCGATATTGATAACGGCAACAGTAGACGCTTGAAATATTCACAGAATATTTAGTTATACAATGTGTTACAAAAAATACCCCTAATGCCGAATATGGTAGAAACTGAACAACTTTTACTACAGGACCAACTCTGAAATCGCGAAAAAAAAAAACAGCTGTTTCATACTCGGCAATATATCATATATACCATATTCGGCATTAGGGGTATTTTTGTAGCATGCTGTATATTCATTTTAAAAATAAATAATTAAATTAAAATTAAACAATTATTCCCATACAACAAACGTGATTTTTACGTAACCCTTCATGCGCGAATCCGACTCGCACTTGACCGGTTTTTTTTTGATAAGATCTTTCAAAAATGTTCTGAACTAACACTTTTTAGACCTATGTTATGTATTCTGCTTATGCGTATAGACCCTCATTAAAATCGGTTTATTCATTTCGAAAAATAAGGACTTGAAAGTTTGAATGAAATGCTGTGTTTGTGTAGTTCTTTCTTGGTTGGCGGCGCTAGTGGAGGCCCGGTGCACCGTTAAATGCCAAAATCAGTCATGCTATCGATTGTACTGACTGACACATCGATAACACTATAGAGAACTTTGGCCCTACCATGAGTTGATGCAAACTGTTTTTTCTACCGTAATCTATCGTTTTCTCTCTGTTACTCGCATTGACTATGAGCAGTATATCCGATAGTTTACGGTAGCGGAAACAGTTTCCATCAACTCATGGTAGAGCACCTTATCAATAGTAAAGGCACTGTGTGATTTTACGTGATCCTTATATACAAAACTTTTATCAATATTTTTATTTTTGGTTATAAACTCAAAGAAAAGCTGACTGAGCTTTATTAAAAGGGTCGCTGACTCAGTTTCAAAGCAATAAGTCAGATATAATTTACGCTCCTGAGAAGAAAACATAAACTCGTTTTCGACCGACTTGACGGTATTCTGACTCGATAAATATGGCAGCCATTATCGTAACTTTATGATGGAGTTTGGAAAAGACTTACCAATTTTTTATGGCAGATTAGCCCATAATATCACCATTGCGTAAGTTTCTTCAAGAAATACTTTGTTTTCTAAAGCACTAAATTAGAAGATAAGTATCAGTTTGTACTTATCGATAAGGGATCTACATTATCTGGACAAAATTTAATTGTATTACTTTATTCCAGATAATGTGGACCCCTTAATTCATCAACGCCCGAGCGGACGCAGGCGGCTGGATAACAATGGAATATCTATTGTGTCTCATTTTCCGGACGTTGAAGGGTTAACGAATAGATAAACATCCGATAAAGTACCTCAGAAACCGGGCATAAGTGATATAAAACGACGACCTCCGTGGTCGAGTGGCTTAGTACACCGGTTTTCAAGGTGTCGCCATCTCTGAGGTCCCGGGTTTGATCCCCGGTTGGGTCAATTTAGGAAACGAACTTTTCTATATTGTCTCAGGTCTGGGTGTTTGTGATACCACCATTGTCTCTGATTTCCATAACACCAGTGCTTTAGCTACTTACTTTGGAATCGGAGCAATGTATGTGATGTTGTCAAATATTTATTATTATTATTATTATAAATGATTAATTTGCCACACAAAAGATTAGCATCGCATCAAATCGCTAAGGCTAAAGGCTAGCTACATTGGGCCGCTCGGCATTTTTCTATAGCTTTATTTCTTTTCGTCACCATTTCGTTACACAGAAAACCCCTCGGCTACTCCCGCGCTCTTCGGCAGCAGTGAGCGGTGTCCTCGTGTCCTCGGTCTAGCGAACTATATTTAAAAATATCTGGAAAGATGTTCAGTTGAATGTCGAAGGTAATTCCTTCTACATTGGTGAGATGGCGCTGGCTTGCAGCGTAAGAGTTGATATACTAGAAGAAATTCGACGTTCTCACCAGTGACTCGGTAGCTCAGCGGTCAGAGCATTGGACCGGATATCCAAGGGTCGCGGGTTCGATTCCCGTCCGAGAACATGATCTGGTGCGAGTCCTATTTTTTCTAGTATATTATTTAGTATTATATTTTTAGCGGTGCGAAAAGAGACAAAGCTATCAAAATGCGGAGCCAGATGATACAATATAGCTTAACCCCAAACTGACCATCATCGTTGCTTTAAGTTTTCACACGAACGTATGACGTAACTACCAAAAATACATCTTCTTTAAATAATTGTGATTCACAACAATACAAACATTGAACTCGGAAGCGTTTACACGCGCGTTTACGAGCCTTCCGATCGAATCCGCGCGTGCGAGATGGCTTTATGCGTCGTTAACGAAGCCCGTAAAATGCATCTGATTTGTGACTCAAAAGTTTGGCATCTGAGTAGCAGACGCGATTCACTTTGTATGGTCTGTTTCTTTTCGTGATAAGGACTCACAGAATACTTACGGCCATACCACAAAACACTGTTTAACAAGTGTTTAACTTAGACATTGTTTAAATGTGATGCTGTCACTTTTTTGACAATATTGTTTGTAAGAGACAGCATCGCATTTAAACAGTTTTTTAAAATCTTTGTGGTAAGGCCGTTATTGTTAAAACTTAGAAAAATTTTTAATATTACTGATATACAACATGTTACAAAAGTACCCCTAATGCCGAATTTTGTATATAGGGACCATCAAACTGAACAACTTTTACTATGGGACCAGCTGTTTCATATAAAAATTAAAATCGAAAATATCAAATTGTATGAAACAGCTGATTTTTTTTTCACTATTTCAGAGTTGGTCCCGTAGTAAAAGTTGATCAGTTTGATGGTCCCTATATACCATATTCGGCATTAGGGGTACTTTTGTAACATGTTGTATAAGTAACTTTCCTATAGCACATATACATAGCATGACTACCGCAACACATAATACACGATTTATCAATAATTATGATTTTGAGGTGGTCATACTATAGTATGACTAGCTACAGCAAGTACTTAAAGTTTATTTATTATCGTTTATAACACTTCATCTTTCCGCATCTTTTCTATAAGTGATTTATAGAATAAAAACAGAAAATTAAGATTTTTGGAGTTGCGACGTTAGTTTCTCTGCGCAGACGCATCTCGCGGTCAAAGATCCACTGTTCACATTTAACGGGCAGAACGGGAATTTCCGTTACCAATTGGTTTCAAATAATTGATCCTAAAATAGGAGCAGACGTACTATAATGTTCTTACTCTCAATCACGCAAACGTAAATTATATGTAAGGATCTATTTTTTCCACTATAACTAAGATTATATTATGCCACTTTTATTTTGTACAACACAGTGAATACTAAGTGACGATCCTGTAATCGACCCTGAGATGAAGATGATGATGATGAAAGATAATAATGTAACTGGGAAACACGGTGTATGAAAAACTATATCTTTATTCGTTGTTACTTAGACAAGTATTTTTTATTTTATACAATGTCGCATCTTGCATAAAACATTTAGAGGTACATTAAGGTTTTGTAAAAGTAGCGTTTGCAGTTGTTTAAAAAATCAAGTTTGGTAAATGCGTTTTTTTTAATTCTTCAAGCAAATCGACAAATTCTTATTTAAACATCTAAAAGAAACAACAATGTCACAAAATCGAATGTCTAAGCAGGGTTAAAACGTTATATTGAAATTAACGTTATTTGTCGCGTGTTTACCTTTAATTTATGTTACTTTAAATAACGTTATTTTAACATAATATCGCTCAAAATATAGTTTACCGTCAAATAACATTACTTTACCGTTATAATATCGTAAAAAAGTTTTAACATATTTCAATCCTTAGTCCAATCGATGGCTATAGCCATCAAACATCATAAAGTGATGTTACATCTGCCCCCTGCTTATGTAACTTTGTTGCAATCAACTCTGACAGAAATCGCAGTTTCATTGCTGCTTTAGTAAGAATCAAATTGACAACTATCTTACATAAAGCAGCAATGTAACTGCGGTTTCAATTGATTTCAATCGAGAGTTGATAGCAGCAGAGTTACGTAATCAGCACCCTGCCCTCGTATCGGGGATCCCCATTCACTCTCTCTCGCGACTAACAAGGGGAATGCGGCCGCCTACGAAACAAACCGTGAATATTTAAACTTTTGAATATTTACTAAATCCAATACCTAGTATGAGAAATAGCAATAAGGTTTTTTTATCCACTACAGGATAATGCTTGGCCTTCACCTCACCTGATGTTAAGTGACGATAAGGACGAAGTGTAAGCGCACTACATCCGAAACCTCATCACTGAGGAACTTATTGTCTAATTTCAAAATCTATCGCAATCGCTTTCATTTACTTTTAAGTACCCTGGCTATTTAACTGGCGGAACACAACAATTATAAAATTGTTGTTATGGCTGACGCCATAACTCAGGTAAGATGGTGGTAGCTAGCCAGGATTTAAAATAAGCCCTACCACCAACCAAACCGAGTTTGTACATTTGTATGTACCCCTTCCTTTTTTTCAGACCAAACTAATGTCCGGCAGTCTGGTGTCTTTACGGTCGTGTGAATTTGTCCGAAATGAAAAAAAAGCCTTCGATTATCAAACTTCACTGATGGCGTAGATTCTTTGACGTTCACAAGTGCTTGTAACAGCCTAGACTGAATAAAAAATTTTGAGTTTGAGTTTGTCCAACAATTGTTTTGCCTAAAAAAACGTAATATGTTTGCCTAAATACACCATTGACTATACAATCTGTACATCAACCGTAGGTAGGTGTCGTCCTGAAGCATAAAAATATGAGACGTGTCACTTTACCCCGTTTCACAAGAGCCCTCCAAGGACTAACGCAAACCCGAATAAGGATCTCATTATTACTGACGTTATAGTTATTTACCTTTTTACCCGACTGCAAGGAAAGGGTTATGTTTTTCGCACGTATGTGTGGTTGTATGTAATATTCTTTATTACCTCATATCTATCAAACGTCTGAACGGATTCCTATTATTAATATATCGTTAGATTCGTCTCAACAGCCTAAGTGTTAAGTAAGTGATGGTAAAAAAACCAACATGGCGGCTGTGCGGTATTATTTGAAGTGCAAAAAATATATATTTAGAATACTGCCCTAAGGTATCAAATTAAAGGGCTTATCAAAAGGATTTCAAAATGGTATATCATAACTGTATTCATATAATAACTAAAAAGACATAAATAAAATAAATAAAAAACTCGCCTTCTTCAAAAGACAAGTCAACTGAAAAGATGGAAACAAGATCAAATATTAAACGCAACATAATAACATGCAGTCGGAGGCATAGAATTTAATGACAAGTCAAATCATTCATAATGTCACTTCATACATGCCTTTAATATTTGATCTTTACAGTTGACTTGTCTTTTGATGCAGGCGGGTTTTTTAAATTTTTAAATTTTTCATTGAATATAATTACTAAGATAAGTTGAATATTATTATTACCTATTTCCTGTAACAAACTTGAACTTAGTCTTATTGTACCTTTTCAAAATGTTTACAAATGCATGCAACAAATACAGTACCTAACAAATACAGATTCATGTTACAAATACAGTACCTAACAAATACAGATTCATGTTACAAATACAGTACCTAACAAATACAGATTCATGTTACAAATACAGTACCTAACAAATACAGATTCATGTTACAAATACAGTACCTAACAAATACAGATGTATGTTATAAATACATTACGTAACTCCTCAAACATTTCGATTTCCCTATCTATGAAAATATAAGCTGTCACTTTTGTTTTAACACTATTTTTACCCATTATTTGCGCATTCTGATAAATAAATTGATCTGCCTAATTCATTGTTTAAACGTACAGTAAAAATATTATCTTTCAATAACATTAAGATACAGCTATGACTTTAAAGACAAACATAGGCATTATTTCCCACAGAAAATAAAAATCGCAAATGAAGTCGCAGGCAAAATGTATGAAGTTATGAATTTCGTCAAAATAATATTAATAATAATCCATTATTGTTAGTAACGACTTAAAAATATGTTAGTTTATTTAAAATTTTATGGAAAATATCAGATTATTACAAATCAATTACTTACTTAATTACAAAAGGAATAAAAAATCTACTTGAATTCAATATACCACTAAGACCACTGATATGAATATAATGTTCAACACAATTGAATAACAATTGGCAATTCAATAATAAATTAATAAAAAAAAACGTTATATTTTGACAGCTAATTCATGTACCTACCTATATTGTTAAAATGTCACTAAGGTTATCAGCCAACCGCCTTCACAAGTGTTGTAGCATGTATCCCAAGCATTAAGCTTATATCGTAGCAAATCCTGAAGGACGCTAGCACTAGGGCTGATCCTGGGGCGAGTTATCGACCGGGCGAGACGCCACCCCTACCCTACGACGAGAGGGGGAATCTTACAAACATCATAACCAGCCAACTTCCTTAAAACAATCGATTAAGGCTCAAAATGCTACAACCGAAAAACAAAACTTTTACAGAGACGAGTCTAATACTATGATAATATAGCAGATTTGCTCGCTTATTTTTACTAGACTGTTACGTCTTGTCGGTAAAGAGTAGGATTGTTCGTAGATGTGGTGCTTCTGTTAAATGCCTTGGAAAAATAAACGGTAGGAAGGTATCCTTTTTTCTTAGACACTTAATAAGATTCATAGAATAATCTTTGCTAAAATACGAGTAGCCTTTTCGGTTATATTAATTAAACTGTTCCTACGTAACCTGTGTTTATTTTACAATAACAATGTTTTGCTTAATATTTCAGAGCATTACACTTCTTTTTGTCTTACATTTACATAAGGGCCTACAATAATAGAACAGTAACTATGTGTTATCTATTATTTCTTCAAATTCAAATTAACGTACGTAAAATCGATGTTCTTTTTTTTCGCCCCAGGAGCGCTAGAGGTCAACGTCAAGAAAATAGCGTAGTGTTGCTGAAAAAACTGGTCAAGAGCGAGTCGGAGTCGCGCACCGAGAGTTCCGTATAATCATATATAAATTCACTGCTTGCAGTTTTAGGTCAGCGCCATCTCTTGACCGATAGTGGAACTAATGTACTTTTTGTTAATAATTTCTGGAAAAGTGTGCTATTTAGTGACATCGTTTTATTTTTCCTGTAATCTTTACATAAACTTTTAGCACATAGAATAATTTCAGTTTTTTTTCTATGCATACTTTGGAGATAATTGAGGAAACGGTATTCTTTACATTTTTCATCATAAGTCAAAACCTTGCGGCCTAAAAAAAGAAAAAATGTCTGTGAATGTGCAAACAGCGCTCTTTCATAAGATACCTAACATGCCTTAGTAGATCCACTTCGAATTTTGAAGACCCCCTTTCAGCCCCTGTTGCAAAAAATATATATTTTTTAATTTATTTCTTATTTGCAAAATAGCTGGGCAAACGTTCTAAAACTATTCCTTTCAAGTTGATAGCATTAATAGTTCTTGAGATATTCAGCTGTGACTGTGACTGGGTCACACCATAAGGGTTCCTTTTTACCATTTTGGTACGGAGCCCTAAAAACTATAAATATTGCCATAGAAACACGATGTAGCGTTATATAGTAAACAAGTAAGTTTTTCAGCAAAGTGTTATCAAAGAATAAACGTTTTCCCGATTTATCTTTTCAAAAACACTGAAATTATAATCCTGAATTTCAGCACCAGGATTCATAGATTTGCGTCCGCTTTTCGAGCAGTTTAAAACTTTTTGTTCTGAATATTTTAATTTGTTGCCCCGACTTCTTGGTAATTTGGATGAGGAATTAAACCACTTAACATCTGAGGAAGTTAATCTATAAATATCCATTGATGTTGGAAGTTCCTTCAATGATTTATTCTGAATTTTCTCAACTTCTCCAGAGATAACGCTGTAACTGTAATAAAACAGTTAACTACATTTGAAAGAAATTATAATTACAGTTAAAAAAAGTACTTACTATAACTTCACTTAAACTAAAGAATGCAAAATACCGATTGCACTAATTATACTTTTGAAGTGGAGTTTTATAGCAATGCTTTCATTGTGAAATTACCAAAAGTTAATTAAAATTATAATGTGACTTTAACAAACATAACAATAAGGGTCTGTTTCACAATGTAAAAGTAAGTTCTGAGTATTTTACTTGACAGATGATTTGACATATTTTTCATATCACAACTGTCAAATCATTTGTCAAGTAAGCTACTCAGAACTTACTTTTAAATTGCGAAAAAGGCCATAAAACAAATAAAAACTAATAGTTAAACAGTTATGCTCTTTAATCACCAAAATGTCCAAAATAGACCCTTACCACTTTACTTTAAGATGTCAAACTGTCAAAGATTATCCCACTAACCATATGTCCATCTCCAGCTATTTGCGGCGCACAAGGTTGACTGCCTGTCTGGGTCACAGGATAAAGTGTATGTGAGCGCCATAAATTATTTGACGTAGGATAACATTATAATCGCCTCTTTATTTTGCCTGCCATTTTTATTATTCATAGCACTACACATTGCAAAGATCGGTTACTCTAGCGTTTTTGAAGATTCTATCAATGTTATAATTTTGTTCATAGATTTTAAAAATTAAGAGTCGCCTCAACAGTTCCGGTTGTGGTAAGTTATACCACAAAATACCGCCGCCGCCATGTACTTTGTGATTTTACAGCGGAAGTAAATAATAGACAATATTTATTCACTATGACTCCAAATACATTAAACAATGCAATATTTACCACGAATGTAGGTTGAGTTCGACAGTGTTTAACCCATAGACTTATTTATACTAGCGTAAGTATAATAAGTGTATGGTTTAACCTTTAATTTATGAATACAAATCGCATGCAGCCTTCGCAAAATCTTTATGCCAGTTAGCCTGTGGGATCAAAAGTGTTTTCTATGAGTTTGGGATTTAATATTTGGCATTTTAGGGGCTGACATGAGCCAACTAGCGCCGCCAGTTGATTTTATTTAATTTAAATAAGCCCAATTTCTTAAAAAGTAATCAGTCAAGGTCTTGTGAATGACGTCTAATGTTTATTGAATAATGTTAAAACATTACAAAATGCGTGCAATAGTTTAAAAACGGGTTTAAACCAACAGTGGCCACTTTTAACAAATCACGTTTTAAACTGTTTGAATGCCTTTTCAAACTGTGTAAAGTTATTCAATAAATATTAGACGTTATTAACAAAACCTTGACTGATTCCTTTTTTAAGAAATTGGGCTTATTTAGTCTAAAAAAATAAAATCGACTGTCGGCGCTAGTTAGCTCAAGTCAGCCCCTTAACTATTTAAAAAAAAAACGTAGTCTTTCTATTTTTATCTGTTATTATCAAAGTAATTCTTAGTAATTATTGGTGAGGTTAAAACTTTTCTCTTATCAATTTTGTAAGCGTGACATTTCTACATGATTGATGTGCCAATGTTACCCTTTTCCGAAGACATAATTTCGGGGCTATCGTTAGTGACAGATTTATCAGAGAGACCTCTCATAACACGGAAAGTGTCATGTCCTAGGTTTTTTTTTTGTTTTATCTTGTCTTTTACAAAGTTTTGCTACACTTTTATTCTTGTGTTAATTTTGTTGTCTGAAACGTGCAATAATTGTAATTATGTTGTGTAGAATTGAAGTACTGCCGTTTGTACAAACCTATTAAGTATTACCGTATTACCAAACCAATTTAAATGTCAAAAACTATACAATGCTAAGAGTGTAATCTGCATTGGGCCCGCGTGGTATGTTATGGCCCATCCCCCTTATCCACCCAGATGGAAGGCCTGTGCCCCAGTTGTGGAACATTAAAAATTGCTGATGGTTGTGGTCTAGAAAGGAGTAAGTTATGACTTGAGTAAAACTTGCAATTTTAAAATACTTATAATATTATATTCATATGCAAGTTTTTTTGGAAATCGAATGTAAAGCATTTGAAAATTGCATGTTTTAGTCAAATCATTACTTACTCGTCTATAGATACGAGGGTAATAAGTCAGTTAAACTTTAATCAGTTTTAATTAAATAGTTAAGGTAGGTAAGTTTAAATAAATCCCTGTTTATTGATATACCCCGAGTGTGTCGACATCTAGTGGTTTGGGCTCGGGTCAGTACCTTTCACTTTCAAAGTAAACTATCCGTTTGCAAACCACAAATCGCCACAGTAAGCGAATCTAAATTGTGTACCTAACCTTATATATAAACATATGTAAGTATAGTCTGTTTATCCTTACTTGTCTTATTTAGTAAACTTATTTAGTAGTTGACAGTTGTCATACGTCTATTAAACTTTAATAATTATTGAATGTTGTCTTATTAAATTAAATTATCATTAATAATTATTAACTTCTTTAATCTGCGCGTGGAAAACCATTTGTTGTAATTTAAAAGCGGTCAACAGCGAGTCGGACTCGCGCACCGAGGGTTCCGTACCATCATTCTGAAAGTTTACTATTTAGAGACATCGTTTTATTTTTCCTGTAATTTTTACATAAACTTCTACCACATAAAATAATTTAAGATTTTTCTTTATGCAAACTACGAAGATAAAGCGGGGGAACGGTATTTTTTTAAATTTTTCATCAAAAGTAGAAAATTATGCGGCCTAAAAAAATGTTTGAGAATGTGCAAGCAGCGCTCTTTCATATGATACCCCATAAGCCCTAGTAGCCTCACTTCGAATTTTTAAGACGCCCTTTCATTCCCTGTTGCAAAAAAAATACCTAACCTACCTACACTACATGTTTTATTGTATTTTTATGGAATCATTGAGTTGGTTGCGTTTTATGTTTTACTTCAGGTTTTAAAGTATGATTCAAATAATGATAGTTAGGTTCAGGACGTTTGATGTCCGAATAAAAAAAAATGGCTCTACCCCTTTTCTACAGGATATTTCATAATAACCCTTAAAATTTTGTTTCTTATTTGTATGGAAAACAGCAAAGTAGCAAACGCCAAGGGCAAATAGATTATTGTTTTCGATAATCGATCCCATTAATGGGCAAAAGCAAAAATAATTTAGGTCTAGAGTTATGCAGTTTATCATGAAGAGAAAAAATAATGTTTTCTCAAAAAAATGGCAGTTTTCAGTGTCTATAATAATTTTCCGGGGTTGTGCATATCTATATACAAGGTGTTACAAAAGTACCCCTAATGCCGAATATGGTAGATAGGGACCATCAAATTGAACAACTTTTACTATGGGACCAAATCTGAAATCGCGAAAAAAAAATCAGCTGTTTCATACAAAAATTAAAATCGAAAATATCTAAATGTATGAAACAGCTGATTTTTTTTTCGCGATTTCAGAGTTGGTCCTATAGTGAAAGTTGTTCAGTTTGATGGTCCCTATCTACCATATTCGGCATTAGGGGTACTTTTGTAACACCTAGTATATAAAAGGGAAAATCACTCACTCACTCACTCACTCACTGATCACGAAATCTCAGAAACTGCAAGTGCTAGGAGTCTCAAATTTTGCATGGGGGCTCCTTTTAAGGCGTAAGTGCTCACTAAGACGGGATTTTGCGAAATTCAACCCCTAAAGGGGTGAAACAGGGTGGCAAAGTTTGTATGGGAGGACGCGATTCCTTGGCCCGATTGACTTGAAATTTGGCATAGACATTCTTTCACAAAATTAATTGAACACGTGTTTCGTATTTTTTAAATATTTATTACCTAACAGGGTTAAAAAGTGATAAAAAGCTACTTTTGCTGTGATTGACTTCGACGTCGGAATTGAAACTTTTTTGTGCATTTGATTGATTAAATAAGAAAAATAAATATCATTTGTCATATCAACGTAGTATTACATTCTCTTTGGTCATTTCCCCTGAGAGTAGGTAGAATGCATTATCGCCATAGGCATTGAATAGTACCTATGGCGTTATGTTGACAGTGCTGTCATTTTTTCCTTATTGCGTTGTAATAACGTGCAAAATTATTCCCTCTAATTATCAGTTTAATTTTAAAAGAATACAATATTCGGTCAAGTCGCCTATGCTATGACAATTAATAAAGCACAGGGACAAAGTTTAAGAGCGGCTGGTGTAGATATGCGCAGTGATTGTTTCTCCCATGGCCAGCTCTAATGTAGCCTGCTCGAAAGTCAGCTCGCCGAATAGCCTTTTTATTTTGCAACCGGATAACATGACAAGAAATGTGGTAGGTATACAACATGTTACAAAAATACCCTTAATGCTGAATAATCGGATCAATGGTTTAGGAGTCCCGTCGTCTGTACACTTAGATCTTTTAAACTATGCATAAAAAACCGCATCAAAATCGGTCCATAAGTTTAGGAGCTAGGTTGTCTCAGACAAACAGACAGACACACACAAGTCAAACTTATAACACCCCTTGCGTTTATTGTGTATGTCGTATATACATATAGTGGTGGCCACATAATTAAGGACACAAGTCGATTTTCATACAAACGAGGTAATTTTGAAGTCTTGGTTTACCGCCAGGGATTGAACTAGCTGTGATCTGATGATGGCCATCCAGGGAGTGAATGGAGAAGATTATGATAGCAATACACACCTAACTGATCTGGTCAGCATTCTAAGAGATGTAAGCATAAGAATTTTCAGTTGCAAGTTTTCATACATTTCTATACTATATTCGCGGTTTTTTTAAACATATCCTTACATCTCTTAAAATGCTGGTCAGATCACTTTGGTGTGTATAGAAATCTGGATCTCCTCTATTCACTCCTTGGATTGCCATCACCAGATCACCGCTCGGTCAATCCCTGGCGGAGAAGCAATGCTTAAAAGATACTTCGTTTGTAAGAAAATCGACTAGCGTCCTTCATTTTGTGGCCACCACTATATATAGTTATCCTGTAGTATAGTCTAATAACTTCACACTCACCACATTAGTAACTACATTGTACCCGTGCGAAGCCGGGGCGGGCCACTAGTCTATATATATAAAAGGGAAAATCACTCACTCACTCACTCACTCACTCACTGATCACGAAATCTCAGAAACTACAAGTGCTAGGAGTCTCAAACTTTGCATGGGGGCTCCTTTTAGGGCGTAGGTGCTCACTAAGACGGGATTTTGCGAAATTCAACCCCTAAAGGGGTGAAACAGGGTGGCAAAGTTTGTATGGGAGGACGCGATTCCTTGGCCCGATTGACTTGAAATTTGGCATAGACATTCTTACACAAAATTAATTGAACACGTGTTTCGTATTTTTTTAATATTTATCACCTAACAGGAATAAAAAGTGATATAAAGCTAATTTTGCTGTGATTGACTTCGACGTCGGAATTAAAACTTTTTTGTGCATTTGATTAATTAATTAAGAAAAATAAATATCATTTGTCATCTCAACGTAGTATTACATTCTCTTTGGTCATTTCCCCTGAGAGTAGGTAGGATGCATTTCATTGAATAGTACCTATGGCGTTATGTTGGCAGTGCTGACATTTTTTTTTGACACAAAGCACAGGGACAAAGTTTAAGAGCGGCTGGTGTAGATCTGCAGTGATTGTTTCTCCCGTGGCCTTAAAATTTGCCACCGGATAACATGACAAGAAATGTGGTAGGTATAGAACATGTTACAAAAATACCCCTAATGCCGAATATGGTATATCGGGACCATCAAACTGAACAACTTTTACTATTGGGACCAACTCTCAAATCGCGAGAAAATAATCAGCAAAAATTCAAATCGAAAATATCAAAACGTATGAAACACATTTTGATATTTTCGATTTGAATTTTTGTATGAAACAGTTGATTTTTTTTATAGAGAAGTGTTGGATGATCGAGATTGAGAATCCTGTTGTGCATTAACAGGATTCTCAATCTATTACATACTTATTTTTATTTAGAACTAGCTGCACCCGGCATGCGTATATTGCAAGACTTTCTCGGTCGTAAGCAGAACAACTCGCCAAAGTTTCATCATAATCGGATCAATGGTTTAGGAGTCCCGCCGTCTGTACACTTAGATCTTTTAAACTATGCATAAAAAACCGCATCAAAATCTGTCCATAAGTTTGGGAGCTAGGTTGCCTCAGACAGACAGACACACACAAGTCAAACTTATAACACCCCTTGCGTATGTTGTGTACGTCGTATATACATATAGTGGTGGCCACATAATTAAGGACACAAGTCGATTTTCATACAAACGAGGTAATTTTGAAGTCTTGGTTTTCCGCTAGGGATTGAACTAGCTGTGATCTGATGATGGCCATCCAGGGAGTGAATGGAGAAGATTCAGATAGCAATACACACCCAACTGATCTGGTCAGCATTCTAAGAGATGTAAGCATAAGAATTTACAGTTGCAAGTTTTCATACATTTCTATACTATATTCGCGGTTTTTTAAACATACCCTTACATCTCTTAAAATGCTGGTCAGATCACTTGGGTGTGTATAGAAATCTGGATCTCCTCCATTCACTCCCTGGATGGCCATCACCAGATCACCGCTCGGTCAATCCCTGGCGGAGAAGCAATGCTTAAAATTACTTCGTTTGTATGAAAATCGACTGGCGTCCTTAATTTTGTGGCCACTACTATACCTATATAAACAGTCTAATAACTTCACACTCACCACATTAGTAACTACATTGTACCCGTGCGAAGCCGGGGCGGGCCACTAGTCTACTATATTCCGCTTTAAGGGTTTTTTTAACACGTTTTAAAGTCACACTTTGCCGTTTTCTGCCTGACTCAACCAGTCAATGACAAATAAAAATAATTACTGAATATTTCCCCACAAACTGCAAGCAGTATGTGTGAAACCAAGGTTTCATTCACCACCATCAGTTACATCCATTTTCACATAAATCACGCCAAGCTCTATCTTTTTGAGGCTGGATAAAAAAACCTTTTTTAAATTCAAAAAGCAATACGCGTATCAAGAAGTCACTTAAAAGGTAAAAAGCTCTCTTGGCTTCAAACTCGATTTCCATATTATGAATATCTCCTCGCTGTCAACTTCATATAAATTTGCCGTTCTCAATATAGCCTTTATAAGTTACTCAAGCTGCGATTATATCGTAAACTTAGTAACTATGTAATTAATCGAATATCATTATGACTTAACTTCTACAGTAATTACTCAACATCATGCGTCCTTGTTCAACGGTGCTTAGATGAAAGAGACACAAATAAATAACACCATCAAAACTTCTCCCTTCCAAATATCTTGATTATTGGGGAATTAATTAGCTGACAGTTTGTCACGACTTTGTTCACTATTGATGGGTACTTTAGACTTTCAACGAGCAGCGAAGATTTACTCTGAAAAATACCTTACAGAATACTAAATAGCGCTATTAAAGTATTCTGTTTACGTAGTGAGTTTATAAGTGTAGGGTTCCACAAATAATGGATTGAATGAAACTAGTAACATGTCGCTAGTGACTCTATACAATCAACTTATTTGCCAGCATGAAAATAGAAAAAACCTATATTAAAATAGGTCTTCAATCATATCACTGCGTGAAAAAATTGAGCTCTTACGTAAACCAAAAAGCTTAACAAACAATCCCTGCAAAAATATATGAATCACAAAAGAAGCCACATAATAACAGCTGTTAGATACATAAACCATCAAATGCCGTCGCTGAGTTAAGAGAAATCAGCTCAAGACGAAATTTGATTCCTATCAACTGAATGCTATTACTATGATTGGGCGGGAAACGAGACGCCGCGAATTCGGTGTCAGTTAGCGCCGGGAAAATTCTGGCTGGTGACAGCTTACCCAGTCAATATTAGGGGAATGTCAGAGGTATAGCCAGAGGCTGGTTTTGAAAGATTTTGTAAAACAGCGCTAGTTTTTAGGGTTCCGTACCAAAATGGTAAAAAGGAACCCTTATGGTGCGACTCAGTCTGTTTGTCTGTCTGTATGTCACAGCTGGATATCTCGAGAACTACTAATGCTATCAGCTCGAAATAGCTACTAGGGCATATCATATGAAAGAGCGCTGCTTGCATATTCTCAAACATTTTTTTTAGGCCGCATAGTTTTCGACTTTTGATGAAAAATGTAAAAAAAATACCTTTCTTTCCTTTAATAATAGGTAATAAATGCCTGTAAATATAAAACGTGAGAAACGAAACTTTGGGGACATACCTAAGAACTTTTGTCTCAACTATTACAATAACCTTCGTCCACGAATCAGATTTATTTATAAACTTTTTATTTTGGCTCCGTTAGCCACAGCATATTGCTGTTAGTTCAAACACAGAATAAAAAGTACCGACTATTATTCGAATTGAAAGGATCCCCGATAGATATGTATAAGTTCACAGCTTGTTTCGTAAACTATGTATTTCAATTTCAGAGACCCGCATCTGATTTCAAGAAGGACGTCCTAAATCGAATTGGGAGAGCGAATGTCAGCACTGTATTGTATCGATGTTGTGACAATATTCGAGAGAGGAATACAACTGGTAAGGTAGGAGTCTCGATCCAACCTCGAACTAGGAATTGGAGTAATGGTCAACTGGATGAAAATGCTTACTAAATTTATTTAATGGTGGAATTTTTTAACAGTACCTTAAATGAATAAATGAATGAATGATATATTTTATTTGCATTAATTTTGAGTACAAGATATGGCGTTCTTAGATAATAGAGTCCGTCAAAATCTACTTATAATTAAGCATGCAAAATTGAAAATTGCATTGAAATATATTATAATTAAAGATGTCGAAACCGAAGAAACTATACCCATATTGACTATTTTTTATTAAAATGTTCTTGAACTGAGTAAAAGCGGTTTTCGATGATATATTCATGTAGTTGGTCCATTTAGCTGTCTTAGATGATCAGGAAGTGCATTAAATAATTTTACCACCATCGAGCAAGTATTGCGATGTGCCAAACTGAGATTATATTTAGGTAGTTAAAGTTTATGACTTGGTCTTTGGCGAAGGGCCTTATACTTAAAAACTGGTTTTTGAGAAAACTGCTCTTTGAAGGAAAGTGTTCTAAAATACTGAAGATAGAAACTGTTCCGCGAAAGAGACAATGTTCCTTTATTTTAAAGAGAAGAAAATATGCATGCCATTTCTAGAGTTGAACCGGCACTAGTATAACAAATTGAACATACAGAGTACAGGGTAGTACAGGGTAGCTATTTTTTGGTAGGCAGGGTAGTAAAGGATGTTTTCTTTGGATTAGTGTTCGTGTGTAAGTAGTAGTGTGTTAACGTGTTAAGTGTATTTTTGAAAATTCACTCGTCAAACTTACTCCAAATATTTTTTTAAATAAAATGAAGTCTTCTTTCATTAAATATCCTATCGTCAAAATTTAAGGTACTTTCCCTCCGTGTGGCAAAGTTTTGGAACACCCTGCATATGATTATACATATGATATGAAAATGTACACCCCTTGAATATGAAGGATGAGCTCGCTCGCCAATAATATACTAAGTTACCCTTATTTATATGAAGATACTGGCATCCTTTTTTCAGAAATGTATGAGACCTATCCACAAATCAAAAGACATTTTCATGTTTTATTGAGTTTAAATAAAACTTTTTAAAGTAATCTAATAGTTTTAAAATTAATATGAAAAACAAACCGTTTTATCACTTTCAGTTACTTTTTTAGATTGTACGCAAGAGCACCGCAACCTTCAAATTAAATGTATGGTGTACCAAAATGTATGACACCCCGAAGGAAAAAAAAAATTTTAATAACTGGGATTTTTTTTGACTTATTTCGATGTTAACTCAAGAGAAACACAACGGCGGATGGTCGCAGCCCGTTTATATAGATTCTAACTGCGCCCTCTGTACCGATAGGCGAACCCTGTAGTTGAGTTCAATAATATATGTATGCACTTTTGACAGTTCATCAATCTTTATGCTTTTGTAATAAAAGTTAATATCCGGTCTAAAGTGCCAACATATTAATGAACGCGACTATACCTATATTACTTAAGGTATCCAATTTAATAACATTAGACAAATTAATGATTATAATATATTTTTTCCAATCTACGGGTGAGTTACATAAAATATGTAATATTATACAGATACCGTATTTATAATTAAATTTAGATTTTTCGCTTTCACAATGCTATTTTTATATTAAGATAAATAGTATTAGGAAAAATACTAGAAAAAATCGACTCACCCGTAGCACCTCAGACGTGACTCGAACCCGCACCCTTGGGATTCCGGCCCAATGCACTGACCAATTATGCTACCGAGTCGTTAGTGGGAGCGGCGAAATTTTCTAGTACTTTTAACTTCTTTGCTGCAAGCCAGCGCAATTTCATCAATGTAGGAAATACCTTTACATTCGAAAGAAACATCTTTCCAGATGTTTTGACAATCGATAAAGATGAAACATCTATATAATAATTAAATTTAGATTTTTCGCATTCACAATGCTATTTTGATATTAAGATAAATAATATTAGAAAAAATACTAGAAAAAATCGACTCACCCGTAGCACCTCAGACGGGACTCGAACCCGCACCCCGATTCCGGCCCAATGCACTGACCAATTATGTCTCCCCGTTTTTATCTTTCGAAGATTTTCGATATTGAAAAGGCCTATCTGAGATAATAGATATTGGTACTCCACTGATATGACTCCGGAGCTTGTTCCAATTTTCCTGTTTGCCACATGTGCGCCGCACATATTTGATCTAATACCCTCATCATCCCTACACTCCACGTAAGTAAATAATAAGAACGCAAATGGTGAGAAAAATACTATTTTTCTCTACAAGACTTTAGATAAAGGAAAATGTTGCCGGCATGTAAGATGCAAAGCTACTTAGATTTTATTAAAATCTGAGCTTTTTCCAGCCAGCGAGCACAGGTAAAAAAAAACAATACCTATACTTACATAAATCTCGATTTTAATTTTCTGGGTTTGGAAATGTTCTTGGCATTTTGCGTATCATCGGTTCTAAAATACATAGCGATTACATACCGAGCGAGCACGAAGCGTCTCTGCTTCAGCTTGGGCAAAAATGCTTTCGTATGTCCTTCCGGTGTCGGTCTGTCTGTTTGTTTTCCTCTACAGGGGTGGATTTCCCATTTGAAAAATTTACGCGGCACGGATGAAATCGGTAGTGTAAAACGTTGCTTTACAGTTCTAATATTTTTTTCTATGTAGAAGAGGTCGTTGCCTATAAGAGGCAATAAATATTGTTTTATTTGGATTGGAGTTAGTTAGGAAAAAATAATAGTTAAGCCCCGATTTTATCATTTCGGTAGCTGTCCAGAACACTTTTTCCAGTGTAATTCCCTCGTACAACAAAAACTATTGATTATTTTGATGTGTGGTTACTTTTATTTTAATCTTGAATAGTGAGGGTATTATCACAAAGTAATTTTATAATTATATCTACCCAGTTTAGTAACTGGTATGAGTAAACGCATGTGTCCCAGAAAGTCTATTCATTTCGGTGACCTAAAGTTTATAAGGCATATTTTTGCATAGAATAACTCTAGCTCCCCCCTCATACGCTTAAAACTTGCGTACCAGTGCCGCCTAAGTGCTTGTTGTGGCAGAAAGTGCGCAGCTGGCCTGCGGTTCCCGCCAAAAAAATAAGTATTGCTGTTCGGTGGTCATGGGACAACTTTGTTTTCATTTCCGTTTATGGGTATGACTCGTCTTCCAAAGAGCTAGTATATTTAATTGATTGTTCGTAAGTACGCTATTTCTACTACGTTTATTTGAGTAGTATTCATAACAATCTATATTAAATAGTTTTCTTTTAATTCCAATTTTTGTTCTTGTTTTTAATTTCGGTGTCTTCATTTCGGTTGATTCGGTGGCCTAAACTGTCAACCGAAATGATAAAAAACTAACCGAAATGATAAAAAAAATCATTTCGGTGAGTGATGAGAATTTCGGTGCATAATTGTTTCATGTCAGTGGATTGTTTTATCATTTCGGCTTATTATTATTTCATTTCGGTGAAAATCCAGGCCAGCAGGTGATATTTCAAAATCTTAAGTGTATTTTTTAATGTGTTTCTAAGGCATGTTCTTTATGCGATACTAACTTCGACCTTTTATTATTGTAACCACTACTTGATTGAAAGGGAATTATATGTTTCTTTTTATGAAAAACTGGCCAGTGACAACCTGCCTAGACCGACATAGTGTAGTGGTTTTGACCATTTAAGTTATGGAATATAGTCCATCTGCGTCTAGGGTTGCATTGCCGTTTTCCATAACTACAAATAAAAACGCGATTCTCAGATATACGATGGTTTTCAGACTTTATAATAATTTTACGTGGTCGTATCTTCTCTTTTTAGTCAGTAAACTTGGCAGGGTGGTCGTGGTCGTCATAATCCTTCAGCGGAAGTGGAAGTGACCTGCATTACTATTCATCGGCATTCTTCGATAGTGGCTGCCTTCTTTATGCATACGTGCAAGTGGTCATCCACGGCTGCTCTGACTTGGTCCATCCACCTCATTGGCAATTTACCACTTGGCTTGACCTAACCCTGCACCGTGACTCGTTCGATAGATGCACCGCCTCGCCGGGATACGTCGTGTCGTTGCTACCTGTGGCTGTGGCTTTTCCGTTCTTCAAATGTTTGAAGATGTGTGTTACGATCATGTCTGCATGCTGGTTGGGATGTGCCTAGACAAGACACGACAGACCGATAGACTAAACAGTTTAGTTCTCAAACGGCTCCTAAACTCTTCATTATCTGTCTATCCTCAATCAGTGCTAAAGTAGTGTCGCTCATCTAGTGTTGCCGTTTGATGGTATCCGCGAGTGGTTCAGACTTTTTGACTGTTCCTTACCATAATTTTGGCTTGGCCCCAAAGTTGATCTGTGTTCTCCATATTCATTTCTGCATACAGAGTTGGAGTCTATGGACAGCCATAGACTCCAATTCTGTTCGAGTATTGCTATAAACTTTGAGTTATTCTCTATTTAGATTCTTTTATTTCTCTATCTTTCTGGCTGCTCTCAGTTTTAGCCGTACTTTGGAGATAAGAATTTGGTGGTCTGACCCGCAATCAGCCGCAAGTAGAGTGAGAACATTTATGACTGATATCCGCTATCGAGATCCAATTAGAATTAAGTCAATTTGGTTAAGATACTTGTCGTCAGGTATAAAGTCTTCTAGGGTGATTCTGGATTCTGGCTGTTTGTCGGCTGCAAATTGCATCAGGCGTTCACCTCTTTTATCGCACTATAGTCGGTGGAAGTCAGCCCCAATCTTAAGCATTGAAGTGTGCTGCTAATTGGCCCTGTCTCAGCAAAATTAACTTCTGGGTCATTCTTGTGATGTTTAGAATGACCCAAAAGCACTGGTATTATGACAGGGTCAAGGAGTGATAGAAACAGACATGTACGTGATGATAAATTATAGAACAGAAGAAAAAAAAACAAATACTTAAGACATAGGGATTATATACACAAAACAACATCATACAGGAAATAAAACACAAAAATAAATATTTACACAGACATTTATCTGTTAGAGACCATGCTAATACAGACATCCTAGAAAGATTTCAAAGCAAAGCACTACGGACAATGCTCTTTATCCCCTCAGTGCATTAGCAACAAGTATACATACTTAGACCTTAAAATAAACACAGTTCGGCAAGAAATAGCCCAGTACACTAAAAAGAAAGACCAAGACAGGGTTGTTACCCATGCGAACGAACTGGCTAAGACCCTAAGTGGAGAGAAAGGTGTACAACATGCCCGTTTGAAACGACATGACATTTCGACTTTATTTAAAAGATCTTATAGCCAAAAAGAGTGTTAGCTGTAAAGAAATCTTACAACTAGATTTGGCTCTCTTAGATGTGTAAAATCCAGATCTAGGATCAGCCAAAGAAATGTCTTATTGTGAATACACAGATCGCCATGAAGCAGAATAAACAGGAAAAAAACAGACCTTGCTCATGGCGCTCTCCAGTTCGGCATAAAAACTCTCCAGGTCAGCCTCCGTTGCAGTGCTGGCGCCGCTTTGAGCTTGATGCTCAGTACTCGATTGCTGATTGGTTATGTGTGTTTCTTATGAGTTTTGGAAGAAGGACGGCAACTCCATTTCGGGTCATGTTGTCATTGCCAGAAAAGTTGATGGCGTGTGTCTCGGTGGGTAAATAACCATTCCATTCCAATGAGTTTCACTAAGCCCGCAGATGTTCAGTTCACATCTTGTTATTTATTTTTCCAAGATCTTTAGTCCCGGGCTGTAGTGAGCCAAGTACATTTCAAGTAGCTATCCTCTGGACTTGCCGCAGCTTAATTAAGATACAAATAGTATTTTATTCCATGCGTTACCTGATCTCTCACAACGTCATGGCCGGTATCCAATTTTCCACCGATGCCCCGGACGCAGTACGGCGCCGGTTGCTAAGCGGATTTGCATAGCCATCTTAAGATCTTTGATTGTGATTTCATGATAATTTTCTTGGGATAAGTAATAGTGCAGTGATTTTCTTTTGCCTTCTGCACCAGGTAAATATTTAAGGAGTGATTTAGATTCTAAAGGTCACTGAAGCCTCCTCCAATTGGTTTCACGGCTGGGTGTATGGCTATGGTGTACTGCCATTGCTCGGTTGTCAGAGCCTCGTCTGTTATTCAGCAGCAACATGACGACGACTGGAAGGTTATTGCCGCAAGCTATTCGTACGAACCACCAGTGCATGCAGGTGAAGTTGACAGTAGGGTAGGGTCAGATAAAGATGTTGTTACCGGACCAGTTACCTTACTCACGTTTTACTCACCCATGAGGTCGTATGCATGCATAATTATGCTATCTATCATATACGGGATTATAAGGGGATTAACAAATAACCTGTATAAGTATTGCGGTACACCTGTATATGCTGCTTCGGTGGATTTTAATTTCGGTGTATAAGTTCATTCATTTCGGTGACTAGTTATTTCATTTCGGTTAACGACCGTTTCATTTCGGTGACATCACATTTTTAAACACATATATCTCATAAGTCTGTAAAGATATTTTGATGGTGTTAAATATGTGCATTTAGAGTATAAAGAAATACAATAAACCACGGTTAGAATTTAAAAAAACTTTATAATAAAAAATTCAACCGAAATGAAAGAAAAAACACCACTTGTTGAAATTGACCCACAGGTCGTATTTCTCAACCGATTCTCGTGAAATTTTGGGAGCAGGTTCGATACTTATATTTTTTGGTCGATTAAATATTTCGACTTTTTTCAAAATGGCGCACATATGTAAAAAAAAACATATTTCAGCCGTTTTGAAAAATGTTTAAAAATAACACAAACCTTTTTTGTAAGCGATGCAAAGCAAATTTTGTTTTTCATTTTTAGAAGACTCAAAAGTTCAAAGTTCAAAATCAAACAAAACATTTCTGGCCAATATTTGAAATTTGACAATAATAAGGTTGTGACAGAACATGACTGCTTATATTATTTATTTGTTTTTAAACAACATACAATTTCAGTTACTTTTTAACGCGAAGTCTTCAGCTCACGGAGCCACTACTTCAATTGAGTTAAAAAAAAACTATTTATTGCTAATGAATCTCAATTGTCAGAATCAGACATAATGAACAAATAGTCTTGTTCTGAAATAATTCCTTAACAATAACCTGCCTACCAGACTTCGACTCGAAAATATCACATCGTCCTACAGAACAAAATCAAAAGTAACACAATCACGATCGAACCGAAGCCAATAAGAACTAACATATATTGATTTCCATTTTCAGTGAACATACCTTCTGTACGCACGACAAGTTCGTTACATTTCAACCGTGAGGTAACAATCCCAACGGTACAGATGTAATTTAAATTCTTATGCCCTTAAGCTTCGTGCACACACCGGTTTATTTTCTACACGAGAAGATTTATTCCAATTTAATATAGTAGAGTCAGGATTAATCCCTATTGTGGTTTCAAAACAAGATCGCATCAACGGTAAGCCACCTACTGTTGCTTTAGGCGTGAAAGGCTCTTTTATGTTTTGTTGGAAGAGTGCTATTTTGTAAAAGGCTGTATGGGTATTAGGTAAAAAGGGGAAGAAGTTTTTTCTATAACAATTACCTGTAATCTACTTTGCAAACCGATCGTCACTTTTTACGAAAATAGAAATATTTTTTGAGATTTTAGCATTGACAGTGCTATTTTTATATCTAAATACTGGCTTGCAGCGTAAAAGTGGGATATTCTAGAAGAAATTCGACGATGCCACTAGTGACTCGGTAGCGGTAAGAGCATTGGACTGGACATCCAAAGGTCGCGGGTTCGATTCCCGTCCGAGAATATGATCTGGTGCGAGTCGTATTTTTTCTAGTATATTATTTAGTATTGTATAAAAATACAAATATATTTACTCAATCGAAATCGTATTGGTTTCAGTACCCTTAGCACGAACAGCTACCGGAAAAAATAACGCACCTAAAAACATTCGAGTAGGTATGGAAAATGTGTACAGCGCCATCTAGCGCCGAAAAGAGAAATGTTTTTTTTCATAGATAATAAATTAGTCTAACAAGTACTTTTACGCGCGTTTTTTTTTCGATAGCAGTTCGTGCTAAGAGTACAGTATTCAGTAAAATACCTTATCTTAGCGGCAACATTCAAATAGTTTTTCGTATAGCCTAGAAAATTATTCTAGAACATGAAACGTTATTAGATTAATCTCTCAAAAATATTGCTAACTCATCGTCATTTTATATGATGAAATGCCAGTTTAGTGCTCATAAAATATTGAAGGCCTTGTTTAATCTAGATTTTCAGGTATCATTTTTCGCAAATGCTCCATATTTTCTCGATTATTTATAGGTACTTATCTAAAAAAACTTTATTTATGAGCCTAACTAGCGACTGCCCGCGACTTCGTCTGCGTGGAAAGTTTTTTTGCTATCCCTCGGGAACAATTATTTTTTCGGAGTGAAAGGTACTATGTCCTTCTCTGTACCCCTGACAACGTGTATGCAAAATTTCATGATGATCGGTTTAGTAGTTAAGACGTGAGGCGTAACAAACAAACAAACAAACGGACTTTCGCATCTATAATTTTAGTAAGGATAATATTATTAAGGATAAAAGCAGCTTAATTTTTATTATTTTTTTCCCGAGCGATCAACCTCTCAGGTACAGGAAGCGATATTTTTATACAACTAAATAATATACTATAAAAAATCGACTAGTCACCAGGATTGTCTCAGGTAGAAATCGAACCCGCGACTCGGTAGCTCAGTTGGTAACAGCATTGGACCGGACTTCCAAAGGTCGCGGGTTCGATTCCCACCTGAGACAATCCTGGTGACGAGTCCAATTTTTTCTAGTATATTATTTAGTATTGTTTAAAAATAGCATTGTGAATGCTAAGACCTCAAATTTGAAAACCATAGTTGTTTTTAATCTGTTTAGTTTTGAAATATGTATTGTGAAAAGACTGATAGATAATTTTGATGATTCTAGAATTATTTATCCTGTTTTGTTCGTAAAAAAAAAACAAAGGACTTTATCTCAGTACCACAGTGAGGTAATTAAACAGGTTGGCCCTCGTCAAAAACCAAAAGGCGGTTCTTACAGCCAGAGCCGGAGCTAGGGCTAGTGCAACAATGTTGTATTTTTTACTTAGCTACTATGTAATGGATAGACGTACCTACACTGAAGTGAAAGTCAAGAGAAATGTAAGGTAGATAGAAGTCACGAACAAGAAGAATGAACCTACAAAATATTACAAGTTCTTCTGATTATTAATCCAAAGAGTACACAATTCAGAATAAGTGCTTTTTTGTTTTAATTTTAATTTGACTTCTAAACTGTTCCCAGTATTCTTTCACATCCGATTCCAGTCACTTGATATTTTTTTCGACATCCCTATCCCTTTCTGTTGTTTAATATTCAGAGACAAAAGGATAATGAAATCTGTTGGTTCCTTAATGCGTCTCGTGTTGCCCTTTTCTGGGGTCCTGTATAAAGTTGTTGGCAACCCAGACAATGCGAGTTAATTATCATCTAATTTAGACCTTGCAAAGGTCACTTTGTTCGGGCTTCGTACGCAAAGTGCCCGAAACAGGTGTATCCATGTATAAATCAGTTCATATTTCTCTGTCAAAAAGTATTTGAAAGTATTTTATCGCTTGCGTATTTTAGGGTTGACAATAACCCCAGTATTCTAAGTTCAATTCAAATGTATTTTATTATAATAACTTATTTTTACTGGTACGAACTCACAAACCTACGCAGTAACTTGCTTAATTCGTAAAAGTAGGATAATGAAATAAATCATTTTGTTTCGTACCTATCAAATCTGATAAAACATTCAAGATACAAAAATAGATTTGAACAGTCACGAAAACAATTTATTAACCACTACAAAGACTGCTTGTACAAATATTTAACCCATAGCGCGCTATGTTGACTATGAACATAAATCAGCAGTGCATAAACACACTTTCATACTAAGATATTTTTGTATATGTTATGAACATATTTTTCACAGTTTAGTAAAAAAACGGTCAAGAGCGAGTTGGACTCGAGCACCGAGGGTTCCGTCCTTTCCATAATCATTCTGAAAAAGTTTACTATTTAGAGACATCGTTTTATTTTTCCTGTAGTACTGTATTTTTGTATGTACATTTTTCAATCAAAGTTGAACATAAATAAAGAATAAAAAAAGTTTATGAGAATGTACGAGCATCGCTCTTTCATATGATACCCCATATGCCCTAGCCTCACTTCGAATTTTTAAGACCCCCTTTCAGTCCCTGTTGCAAAAAAAATATAAATATTTTTATTTCTCTCTTATTTGCAAAATAGTTGGGCAAACGTCATCTAAAACTATTCCAAATTTCAAGTTGATAGCATTAGTAGTTCTCGAGATATCCAGCTGTGACAGACAGACAGACAGACTGAGTCGCACCATAAGGGTTCCTTTTTACCATTTTGGTACGGAACCCTAAAAACAGAATTTGACTATAGATTTTCTTATCCATATCCCTGGCCTTAATCTCACCTGATGTTGAGTGACTATAAGACCAAAGGTTTGAAGCGCACCACACCCGGAATCCTGAAACTATCTCGCCTCTAAATGTTAAATTACTGTTATGGCGTCAGACACTTGAAACCATAGTATAAATAAGTCTATGCTTGAAACAAGTCCTCAATCAAACAGAGTACAAAATGTTCATTTCTTTTGAATAAAAACAAAAAGAAAAGACAAAATGTTATAGTTAGTTGCTTAATAACAAGTCGTCTTTTCTTTTTCTTTTTCTTCAAAAGAAGTACTAGAAAAGTTTTAAAGAATTACCAACTTTAGTAACTTAAAAGTAAAACATTAGGAAAGTTGGCCACTTCAGTTGTGTAAATTCTGAACTAAGTGAAAAACATTAGGTACATTTTAGTTAAAGTTCGGTGGTTTATAGAAATTGCTTAACCTAAAAAGATAAGTTTACTTTCAAATTGTCCTGCTTTGAAAAACAACCAAAAAAAACGACGCTGTTATTTTTCATTACAAGAAGAAGTTACAGAAACCATGTTAAAATCCGATGGCGTATTACTTTATGTAATAATACGCGTTATTTCATTTTTTATTATATACAAATAACAAAACATTTAAATAATATTACGTTTTACAATTCGATGCAGAATTCTGAATAAAGCATCAAAATTAATCTCTGAGAACAAAACTCTAGGCAAAACGTTAAGAGCAGTGGTTCCCTAACTTATTTGGGACGCGCCCCCTCCTATCCAGACGATTTAGGTTAATAGTAGGTTACAGTTCGAGACGCTTGAACTAAATGCTCGCTGCGGTTAGTGCGTTGAGCTGGCGCTTTCAATACGTCTACAAACACCGTACTTACCTACGGACGCTGTTTCCTGTTTATCTCTAAATAAGGTCCTATACTACACAGGTGGCCCACGCCCCCCTTGGACAGTCTCTGCGCCTCCCTGGAGGGCGCGCTCCCCACTTTGAAAACCCCTGGTTAAGAGGATTAGTGCATAATACCCAGCGCCGAGCTAAAGTCATTTATCGCCCGAAAACTAGTGTCCTTTTGTTACATTCTCATATTTCAGTTGCCTTCGTACTGTAACAATGCAGGAAACTTGTTAAAATGCTGCAAATATTTATGAAAGTACCGACAATTTGCTGGCTGAAGTTGCTTTTCATAGTGTAGAAACAACAAACAAACCTTAGTGGTTTAAAAAATGTGAAATATAAATATTGTTACTATCGCGTTTTAAAAACAGTAAAAGGCGATTTCTGCGCTGTCTGGGCAGATGTTTTGTCCACTAAACTTACTCCCATGACTTTGTTTGCCTAAACTGTACCATTTCTATGTTTGATTGCTACACATTTTATAAAAGATTTAAATATATTTTTAGCCAAACGTTTGAACACTTCGAACGCAAAGCTATAAAATGTAAACGCTTTTTTACTTCATAAATCAAACTAAAAAATGAGACATTATTAATGTTCTTATTTTTTGTACCTTATTTAAAAATAGAATCTATCATCCACTACTATCTAATCTTCAAAATATTTCTAGTGCTTTATGTAAAGAATACATACAATTTGTAAACCTTATTTCTCAGAATATCTCTGAATATCTCTGTGAAAAATTTGGGCCATATTTTCGGAATATCTAGATTTTGTGTCCTATCATAAACAAAACCTTGGCGCCTGGCCTTGCGATTGCGGAGATCAAGCAACATTTGCAAGGGTGGGACATGGGATGGGTGACCAAAAATGTATGTATTGTAAACTGGTGGCTTTATCCCGAGACCAAGATCTGGACGGCGCCGGTGCACATCGGAGAGGGATGACCGTTTTATCGTGTCAACCTCTCTCCGAAATCGGCATTTGACTGGTGTCGACGTCCAACAGGAGCTCCGAAATATTCGTGGGGTAGCTGCCAGCGAGTGGACTTAAGCAAGCTAATTTGACTCCAAAAAGGCCTGCCACAGGCCCGAAACTGACGGCAGGTCACCGACAAGCTCGCCTTCAATTTGCTCGCTCCCATCTTGATTGGGAGGTTGAGCAATGGAGGAGAGTCCTGTTCTCCGACGAGTGCAGAATGTGTTTGCACGGCAGGGGTCGGGTCTACAGGCGGCCTGGGAAGCGATTTGCGCAGTGCTGTTTCGCTGAGACGGTGGCTTATGGGGCGGTTCTTGTATGATGTGGGCCGGCATTTCCTTCGATGGTAAAACGGAGCTTGTTTTCGTTCCTGGCGGGGGACGAGGAGGCGGTCTAACTTCAGACCGCTACATTTCCGATATTCTGCTGGAACATGTCGTTTCCTATGCGGGATATATCGGTGATGACTTCCTCCTTATGCACGATAACGCTCGTTGTCACACTTCCCATGCCACAACTGAATATCTCAGAGAAGTCGGTATCGCCACATTGGACTGGCCAGCGCTCTGCCCAGACTTGAATCCCATTGAGCACGTGTGGGATGAACTGAAGAGGAGGGTTCGTTCCAGAAATCCTGCTTCTTCAAGTGTGAATGAGCTGAAATCGGCTTTGATAGAGGAGTGGGAATGTATCCCTCAAGAATCGATACAGAAGCTGATTAGGTCAATGAAGAACCGTCTTCGAGCAGTTATTAGGGCGAGAGGAGGGAACACTAAATATTGAAACTTGATTTTAAGGCCAAATAAAAATTTTATTAGTAAATTTTTGTTGTTTTCTTTATTTATTATTTTTTCATATTCCATATGTTTACTCCTTCACCCGGATAACGGGATATCTCCTTAAATACTGAAGTGATTTAAGTTTCAAAGACGTATGACAACTGCCAAATACTGTTTACTAAATAACTGCCGTATTCAGAGACATCAATTAAATTTAATGCTTTATTAAAGTTGGTGCTATCTCTTTCTTTTCTATAGTGATGGTAAGAGACATCAATTAAATGTTTTATTAAAGTTGGTGCTATCTCTTTCTTTTCTATAGTGATGGTAAGAGACATCAATTAAATGTTTTATTAAAGTTGGTGCTATCTCTTTCTTTTCTATAGTGATGGTAAGAGACATCAATTAAATGTTTTATTAAAGTTGGTGCTATCTCTTTCTTTTCTATAGTGATAGTATTAGACGACACGATACTTAATGAAGCATTACACTTAATTGACGTCTCTGAGTACAGCAGTAAGACAAGTAAGGATAAACAGACAATAACAACCCGTAATCGCGAAAAACTTTCAGCTGCATTACATTTCCCCAGATTTCAAATAAAAAGCAATTTCAAGGTCCATAAGAAAAGTCAATACAAAAAAAAAGTTGTGATGATCAACTCTACAAATTGTTTTCAGGTTTGTATTAACAAACACAGTGGGCCTTTAAAGGAGTATAAGAGAGAATGTTAATTTTCCGCTCCGAGAGGCCCGAAGTTTCATTAAAACGGTCTCGAATCGATGCGGCCGATTCTGTATTGCATGGGGTATTTATACAGATATTTACTTTTACTTCGTGCGGTGTGTTGATCTAAAGGGGGCTGTGGAGGGTTTAACCCTTTCTTTAGTTGGGGATTAACTTAAAAGAAACTAAGACCAATATTTTTTCTGCTTTAGTAGGTAATATGTTGCTGCCAGATTATAGTTATAACATGTTTTAAATAAATAAACAATGATTTTTAAAAATGAATTTATTAAACATTATGTGACACTTTAACTTATAACATTTGATAAAATTGTGAGATATTTTTTGTCAAAACTTTTTTTTTTATTGGGAATTTATAACTAACTGTCAATAACATTTTATTTTTTTATAAATTACCTTCTTATTAAAGTAAAGCTGTTGCAGAACCACAATTGACTGGCAATACTCAAGTCAATCGCACCGAAGCTACGAATGACTACGGTCGTAGCTCGTAGCATGAGGAGCTACGAAAAATTTATTTTTGAAAAAAAGGCCGTAGTTTTTTTTAATACCCATCTTTTATTGCCGTCATAAATGTAATAAAAGATGAATAAAATGTTTTTTAGGCACTTTGATAGAAAACAGATCGGGGATTTTTATATCATTTTTCGAATCCTGTACAATGCACTCACGTAGTTAATTGAGTGATCGTGGTAGGAATAAAAAAATGTTTTGGTACACTGTTATGATGGAGTTAAATTCTCTTAAAGAGATACAAATTCTACATGAATTGCCAGAGTAAAATTTTTTTGGAGGTTTTAACATGTTTTTTATTTTTTTATTTGAGTTTTCTACATTTCCATTTTGGAACAGAACTCACAATTGTTTTGATAGAGCTCAGGGGCCTAATAGCGCAAATTTTCAACGATAAAACCAAAACAAAATCGTTACCGTTTCAGTTATTTTAACAGAAAAATACATGCTCTAGTTTTATTAAAATTGTAGGCCTTAGGCTAGGCATTGCTTTTTACAATTTTAACAAAACTGGAGCATGTATTTTTCTGTTAACAAAACTGAAACGTTAACGCGATTTTGTTTTGGTTTTACCGTTGAAAATTAGTGCTTAGGCTAGGCATCCTAGGCTCCTTAGAATCTAGGATGGCAATTTCGGAAAAATAAAATGAGAATTCTAAAGCTAAACCATTAATACTTTTAGGTAAATATAACCGAAATGACAACGTGACGGTTTTGGTATTATCGTTCAGAATCAGCGCGATTGAGCCCCTTGCTCTAGTTAAATATAATAAGAAAATCTCTCCAGAAAATATTAAGAAACACCGCCCAGAGCTTAGTAACCTTATATTTTATTCGCTGAATATTTAATATCTTATTTCTTATCGCGTCTTTCGCTTAATTTATGCGGTGGTAATACTAAAGAATGACCCAAACTTTTGAAAAATAAACGAGTTGTTAGAAAAGCAGCTTAGATACGGTTTTTTTACAACGATCCGCTGTTTCTAAGTACTTATGCTTAAATTATATAAAGGAACGGAAGGGAGGAACTCAACATTAATAAACTGTATAGTATAGCAATTAACGTTTTTTTAACAGTTTTTTTATATTATTATGCATTAACGAGTCTTTTAAATCTTGGAAACTCGGCGATCAGAGTATTCATTCAAAATGCGAATAATACGGGTTCGATTTCCCACCGAGCTATTTTTCTTTCTTGTTAGTTTAATTTTAACAGATAAATAATTATCACCTATCAAGTAAAATAAGTATGTGTCTAACGTCTTTGCCACGTTTTTTCACAAATCTCAGTGGTTTTGTATCGATGTGCTTTTCCTTTTCCAGAGCGGACGCATGCGGCCGGCTAACAATGGAATATCTATTGTGTCTCATTTTTCGGGTTAAAATAAATTAAATAAAAATATATTTATTTCTGAAAACATTTTTACAAAAATTACAATGAGACTTCCCAGTCAACAATCAAAGATACTTGTGTTGCGAATGACTCGCGACTTCCCAATTGGAACCACGATTTCTTTAAAAGGTTCCACTATATAGGCTTACCCTGCTTCTTTCTCGTTTCATTGTATTGTTTCATTTACAGCATTCTTTCTTTAGAAAATGTTAAGCTATACCAAGCACAGTAAAACGAAACTCGTAATCAAAACTGTGCCTAAGATCTGCCCCCTGACTATGTAACTTTGTTGCAATCAACTCTGACAGAAATCGCAGTTATATTGCTGCTTTAGTAAGAACCAATGCGACAACTATCTTAATTAATATTAAGCAGCAATGTAACTGCGGTTTCAATCGATTTCAATCGAGAATTGTTAGCAACAGAGTTACGTAATCAGCCTCCTGGGTTTACTACCATTTCTGTTTATTTCTAAAGAAATATTGCTCTATCGGATTCGCAATATCACTATGCTGAGGTATGCTTTATTGAAGAATCTCGGCAATGTTTGCTGCAGAAAATAGGTTTCGAGAAAATCGCCTTGTGGTTTTACAGGGCTTTCACAAATCTTGAGTTTTCATTACTTAATCTGAATAAGTAAATAAGAGTAGATAAGTATGAAACAACTTGAGGTGCAACGGCAAAATAAAACAGCCTTTGAGTATTTGTGTACGTACAATTTGAATTTTTGTGCCAAAACTTTATTTAAATTATATTTTGACTTTTGGTAGTGACGTGCCGATTATTACAAGGGGATCTTATAAAATGATAAGTTTATATTATTTGTAGAGGCTGTTTTATTTAGGAAATAAATATAAATGATATAATTTAAATACGTTAAAATGAATTGCAAAAGATATACATATAGATATTACCTTTTCAAAGGTAAGTTTCAAAGTGACAACCCTGCCACAGCCCGATATTGCACACGATGCCATTATTTTATTTATTCAACAGGATATTTCTTCAGTTGGAGTACGTACTTAAAATAATTCCATGAAACTCGACTATTCCTTGGGGACTTAATGTTGCCAGTTCAGTGCCGGCTCTATTACGTTGTATGTAAAAAATATATGTATTAGTTGAATTTGGTTTTTCTGCTTTTTAATTTTACAGCTTTGATGACAGATCATAGTGAAATCTTTACATTTTAAACCCTCTCGTTTAAGGCGTTTTCAGACCAAAATGCCTACAATGGGCTGAATGGAGATCATACTTATTCTTAAAACTTAGAAAGAGATAGAGATATGGAAATATTTGCAAATTAGAGTCCTAAAGGTGTCCCTTCATACGATTGCTTTCCCGTTCCCTTTTACTATCATCTGACACATGCCTTACCGTGCGCTTTCGATTTCCTCTTGCGCTTTCAACAGAGGTATGCCTCTCAGGGCATGCAATAGCGCATTGGAGGCAATCAATATTGCATGCATTTGACGCAAGCTGACTTGAAAGTTGAAAGGGAAAGCGCACGATTTGGAGGCAATATTGCATGCGTTTGATGCAAGTTGACTTGAAAGTTGAAGCGACTCAGTGAAGACAGACCATAATAATAGTGATACCTAGAGCCTACACATAAAGTAGTAAGTTCGAATGTTTTAGAGCTTACATGCGGGTTCTAGGAAATTTAATTATACTCGTAAAACAACATCAAAGTGCCGGAACTTCCTCAGCTCACAGTTAGCACCTTTGCTTAAACTTAGCAAGCTACAAGAATGTTGGGTTACGAGGATCAAGTTCACGGTAGCTTACACTTTGCTTAATAATGAACCTATGTTTTCAAAATACTTTACTATTTGTACTTACGTTGAAATTAAACACTTGTTTGGTTTTATATTAATGAGCAAGTTAAATAATATGCGTAGAAATCTACGAAGAAAATAATTATGAGTTCTTACTTATACTTGACACTTGATAATAAAGCATTCTTACCTCGTTTTTTTCGTCTGATTTTAACTGAAGCATATTTTGGGGGTCATAGCAGAGATAGTTATGCATTGCAAATATATAGTACAAGTAAGTATTGAATAGTGAATATTGGTTTTTTACTGTTAAAAGGTCCCTTAAGCCATAAGTAATGACTAGATATTTTTTCATTGTTAGCTGAAGACATCTAATTATCTATCATTGCCATGGTTTTTGAACTATTTGAGAAAAAATCTCGATAATTCAACAATTAATGACACTTTGCCGATATTAACTCTAATTAATACTTTTCTTTATTATTTTGATAAGATCTCTGAAATGTCATATCGACGAAATCTTAGAAATAACGCATTCAAGTTTATAGTCCGTTAAGAAGATACTCAGTTATAAATGTGAAAAACGATCACATTTTGTGGGCTCTAAAGCTTAACCATGCATTTCTACCCGTTAACGATGGCGGAAACGTTTCAGGGCACGAATATAATAGTTTGTTAGCTTGAAAATAACACGTTATTTCAAAATAGCAGCTAGAACTAACTAGCTGCTATTTCAGAACTCAGGTGCTACAATTGCGAAAGGACTTTCTAATAAAATGTACGCTTATTATGTTGAATGCAGTTGCGGAAAATGTTAATGAACCAAATATAAAGTTGCATTTCAATGTGAATAAAAATTTAGATGAAGGACTTACTCTTTATCTTTTAAAAAAATCAATCGTAGTAAGAGACAATACAAAATTAATAAAATAACTAATTACGTTAAATAAAACCTACTTATATATGCTGCCATATGTATGACAAAGTTTTGCTTGAGAACGGCTCCACCGATTTTTTCGTGTTCGTTTGTCAGGTTAAGGTTTGTGTGAAGTAAATTTATATTTGGAAAATCCACGCTAAAAGTCGGAAATAAATTGCACCCATGCTTAACCGTGCGATGCCAGAGCGGGTCGGTACTTAACAAATTAAGAAGGTATTCCGTAATACATTCATTAGACAGACCGAAGCCATCCGCACTGTTAACCGCTAAACCACTAAACCACTAATCTAGTTATGCTATTAGCAGAACTAGAGACGCTTATTTAATGCTGACCTACGGTATTGTTTTTATAAGGTTGCCATAGATAGATTCGATTAAATCTTCTTTGGTGTATTTTAACAAGTTATTTAAACAGTTTCATAATCTATGGTCATTTGTTAGAGCTGTTTTGTTATTTGATCTTTTTTTTCAGCTTTTCGTAATCAAAACATAGACTAATATTTCCTTTTTTTACATATAAAAAACTTTTATTCATATAGGTACCAATACCTACACCATCTTTTTCCAAACATTCTATAATCCAAGGAAAGTCGCGATAACTATTTTTTTTTTCTTTAGTCTATCTAGCTGTTATGGTGCTGCGTTTTTAAATTATTTAATTCGTCAAATAATCAATTAAATGGTTAAAAAATAATCAATGATCATAATAAAATTCGCTAAATTAGGTAAACTAAACTAGGTAAGTCCTACTACATTTTTTGAAAAACTGCATGGATTTGCGATGCACGATTTCTATTCATTATATTTAGACGTGTGGCGTCCGGCAGTGTGGAGTAGAATAGCCCTAACCATTCATATTTAATTTTGTCTTACCTACAGCCGTTTTAAAAGGCAACTAATGACTTAGGTATATGTAATGTAATAATGTATATAATTTAATAGCTAAGTGGACCAGAAAATAGGCAGCAGCGTTAACGATCTTTAATTCAACTCGCCTGCCAAGCGATGTAGATTATCGCAACTTCGCTTTATCTAGACGCTTGCGCAAAGTACAGCCACGGCCGGCGGCGTGCAGCATCGCATTGTACAGCGTCCGCTCATATATATAAAATTGTAGCGCTGCAGCCCGTTGTAGTGTGCGATAGTTCATAATAATTATATAAAATATATGAAAGTGTTATGAAGATTTTTGTTGGGTGCGGTGCGGTGCAGCCCGCTCATTGTGCGCGAGCTTTTTAAGTGAGATATAATGGCCTAGGTACTGCGATAATGATGCTGCGTTCTATCCTATAATCCTATGATAATACACTGGCTTTCAAAACTTAGTACCACACTTTTAAAATTGCAATTTCTCTTAAACAATAGAAGTTAAAGTTATAAAATAAAAAAAGGTATTTTTTTCAAGAAGGTTAACGATTGTGAAGTTATTTAAAAAATTATATATTTTTTATTGTCTTTTTTATTTCGGAAATACGGGGTGAAGACGACAATACGACAATAAATGAAAACATTTGTGACACTAGTTCATAGGAGTATTTTAAAACTATCAAATAATTCCTAGGAATGAATTTTTTTTTTCAAACAAACTAATAGCACGGAAATTAATTGTATTGAAAATCGTAACTGAAAAATATTTCCTGTGACTAAACTATTGGATATTTTTAATTGTTTTTTTATGAGACTGCATGGTAGCGTTCTTAGCTATACGACATTTAATTTATTGTCGCATTGTCGTCATCTTGGATATTTTAAAAGTTATTACAATTTCAAAAGGTTGGTACGTTACTACGTTTTGAAGGCCAATCTAGTTGTTCACAACTGACAGTAAATCATAGAAATCAAATACAATGGAAAGTCGTTTAGGATCACGAAGGAAACATTTAATAACAATAAACGGCGGGCAAAAGGGTATCAAGATAAATTACATGTACCTACGTTTACGTTGCGAGAGGACGTATTTATTATTTAGGCCGTTTATGCCAGTGATGAGGTATTAGGGTCCAAACCAGAGCTTATCTCTCATAGCGTTGTAAATGTAAGAAGGAAATGTCAGCACCCATTTAACTATATTGCACATTATATACAACATGTTACAAAAATACCCTAATGCCGAATATGGTATATAGGGACCATCAAACTGATCAACTTTTAATATGATACCAACTCTGAAATCGCGAAAAAAAATCAGCTGTTTCATACAAAAATTTAAATTGAAAATATCAAAATGTATGAAACAGCTGATTTTTTTTCGCGATTTCAAAGTTGGTCCCTTAGTAAAAGTTGATCAGTTTGATGGTCCCTATATACCATATTCGGCATTAGGGGTATTTTTGTAACACGTTGTATACTCATACACAATAGAATAAAATTAAGCTGGTTGTTGAAATATTTATGTATTTTACATGAAATCTAAACTAATGGTTCTAGATCTCGCTTTAACATAAGGTATCTTAGCCATTTTAAAAAATTTAGAAAAACTGAAGCAACGAAAAAAAATTTTATAGAATCGATCCTGCTCACAAATGCGACCTGTAGAGGAGAACAGCCGGACAGCCGGACATAAAGCATTTGTGCACAAGCTGAAAGAGAGACGCTTCGGTCGGGGAATAAAATACATCGATCAACTTACAGTGCAGTAAAATATCGGAACAACCAACGTGGTTTTTAAATGTTCCTAAATATTTGGGCATAATTATTGTCTGTCTCTATTATGCCGATTGAATGTAGGCACAAACAAACATGTCTGCTCATCGATATATTTGAGTAGACGATTCCTTTGCTTGAAAAACGGCAAGGACACACCGTCGTCTTACAGTGACGGCCTTCGACCACATCGAAGGCTAGGCTAACAAATCGAATTGTCACATTGTTCAATCAAATGACCTTAACCTTGCGCCTTCATTTGTATGTTGTATGACGAGACGTCTCGTTTACTCAACTTCAGATTTTTTTTTAATATAAAACTAGGCAGGCATTTAACCACCATCTTGTTTAAATTAACAGGATGTGGTCTAAGATGTTGCATGCTTGCCCAGGAGATGCCTGTTCACTCTGGCCTTGAAGATACCAAGGTTGTAGTTATCTGGAAACACATAGGCAGGCAACGCATTCCATTCCTTACTTAGAATACTAATTGATAATTAAATCGGACGTTGTTAATAAATTTAAAAGGATCCAACTCACAGCATTATCGAAATGGTAATATTCTTCTAAAGGTGGGTACAGACTATGTAACATGTTATATTACTTGTGTTTTATAACACGTCCACACTATGTAACCTTGTTAATCAACATTGCAACATAAAACAATACTGTACACATTAGAATAACAATATAATATGACAATGTTATATAACCATTGTCGTTTCTCGTTCTTTAGTGCTATCCGTACAGTTACATTGTTGTATGTACATATTAATAACATGTTTTATAACATTCAGCGTCCACATTATCTGAAATATGTTAGAAACAATGTTGTGTAACATGTTATGTTATGTAGTCCGTACGCACCTTAATATTAATTTACACATTTTTTTGTGACTCGCATTGTATTTTATGTAAAATAAATAATAAAATGAGTCTAGTATACCAAAATACTCTTTCAATATGGTAAAAACTAGCATACCACCACAAAGGTCCAAGTAAAATTTCAAGTGTCATAAATAAGACACATGTCGGGGAGTTTTTGGCGCCATTTTGTCGAGTTCGGTTTGGTGTCTATTTTAATAATTTTCAAATTGATTCATAGTGGATATGGTGTCTTAAAATTGGTGCAGTTATATGGTACAAGTGTCTACGCAACTGAACAATATGTGGGATAATTGAAATAGGCGCGATCTTGGTTGTGGGAAGCTGAGACTTTTATTGAAGTGGTGGCTTCCTCGGCAGAACTAACCGAGTAAACTGTCTTGATATACTTGGTGCCAAATGCTCCAAGCATCATTGGAATGCGATGCACCCGCATTCTAATGAAAAATTAAACAATATCTACCACTGAACTATTTAACACTTGACACTGGCAAAAATTACTTCCAAGAGGAAAGTAGATTGCCATAACAAAAAAAGAAGAAGAAGAAGACACATGTCATTTTCGTGGTATGATAGTTTTGACCCTATGGCGTTTTTTGTTATACTAAACTCATTTCGATAATGCTGTGGGTTGGGCCTTTTCAATTAACAACGTCCTCGTGTTTGTTATATTCATTAAATCAATAGTAGGTATCGACATAATTATAGTGATAGGTCATTCATTAATATGATAAAACACAGATAGTCAAAATTATCATTTACAACATGTTACAAAAATACTCCTTATGCCGAATATGGTATATAGGGACCATCAAACTGAACAACTTTTACTACGGGACCAACTCTCAAATCGCGAAAGTAATCAGGTGTTTCATACAAAAATTAAAATCGAAAATATCAAAATGTATGAAACAGCATTTTTTTGCGATTTGTGAGTTGGTCCCATAGTAAAAATTATATTTGATAAGTTGTGGAATTGTCCAAATATTTTAACTAACTTCTGTGTGTCGAATAAAATAAATAAAATCAGCGCCTTTTCTCAACGACCCTCAACTTTTTTAATCACACTAGCAGGATAATACGTCTTGATACTTTAATTCTTTTGCAACAAAACGAACCCCAGTATTTTCCATACTAAAATATAATTTTACAGATTAGTTAGTATTAAATAGTTACTTAAAATGTGTAAAATATTGTTTTGCTATTGAACTCGAAATCCTTATTGAACACATTATCTTTATGAAATTAGGTCCGCTTCTCCTTAGAAATCTCCCTTCTTAAGAAAACGAAACCTGGTTTGAAAAAATACCTTTCATCGTAAAATTAATGGTAGAATCAGGTTATTGAAAGGTTCTTTATTGAAAGTTGTTGAGGCAAAGGAAATTAGTTTCCTAAAAGGATAATCTATATATTACGCACGATTACATATTTATGTCTTTACAATCCCTCTTTACTTCGATCGAGTGAAATTTCCTTTGGTTGTATCACGCGTTATAAAGCGTTATGATAATTAAAGAAAAAAGTCTCTTAGGTACCTATATCGTATAAAAACACTGTTATAATACTTACTTGGTGTATTCTACAAAAGTATTATCTACTCAAGCACGAACATCTATCGAGAAAAAAAACGCGCTTAAAAGTATTTGATAAAGTAATTATCTATCTATGGGAAATTTGATTTCGCTTTTCGGTGTTAGATGGCGCTGCACAAATTTCCAATACAAAATTACTCTATCGAATGTTTTACGCGCGTTATTTTTTTCGATAACTGTTCGTGCTACGGGTACAGGGGTCGTACCTAACGCATCGAACTTTGGAAAGTCTGCCGGGCTTCAAATTAAAACAGATAAATCGAGCCCCAATCGGGCCAAAATGGCGAACCCCAATTCATTATGTCAAACGAACATCGATATCTTCTAAATAACTTCGACGAGTAGAACAATACGAAACTCCTTAGTTCGATTTATCTGTTTTAAGTTGAAGCTCGGCAGACCCGCCGAAGTTCGAAAAGTTTGCCGGTACGGCCCCAGATCAGCAAACGGAAATGGCTTATCTAACACTTTAGTATGTCATATCAACTTCTTTAACAGATGCCTCACAGTTTGAAACATAAGGCAAAAAGTTAATACGCCAAAGTACTAACCTTCGTTACTGACGTCTTATTAAATAGTACGTACCTACCTTTAGGTAATCATGCTCTATATACTCCCATATGTCCCTTAGGGATTGAGGGATGAACAAACAAGGCTTTGACAAACAAGGTTGACTTAATAAGCCATAGATACTTGTCAATGCTGTACAAAATTCTAAAAAAACCTATATATTTTCAAATCATTGGTACTATGTGCTGAATCAGTTAAATAAATGGAAAAAATCTTGTGTAGGTTAGCCCGAACCTTGTACAAGGTAGCCGTCTGTTGAAATTTAAAAAAAAATACATAAACAATTAATAAATAATAATGCAAATAATGCTTCTCAAACATTTCTTCCTCAAAAACTTTGTTTATTTTTACACTTGAAACGATAGTTCTCTCGATAGTTTGTATTGGTATTCCTCAGATTGCAGCTGGAGGTTCTCAGGTCGTCACTCCAACTGAGAACCTCCAGCTCGTTACTCTATAACTCGAAGACGGCTGGACCTATTACGAAATATTTTTTTTTGTTTGAAAGTTTGTCTATTCCCATTGTCATCAAAGTCCAAGTTTTTCGCGCGGCACTTGATTTTGATGTAAGAGTAGCCTGAACACCAATTCTAGATATATTGCAGACCGCTTAAACATAATTCCTTTATCATTTAATATGCTGGGCGACAGGGGTTTTCAATTAATAAAACGGACCAAGTAAGTTAAAATTAAATTGATTACTAACACCTTATTCAAGAACAATACTCAAACGACCCCTGGCTTTGCGAACGCACTGCGTTGAAACAGAGCTCTGTGATTGGTTCGTTTATTTTACGTATTACGTGTGATTGGTAGTTGGGACGCTGTGCATCCGCGGGCACTGTGAGACCTCACAGTAATGTTTGTGAATACGGATGTTAGTAACAATAATTACTTGTTACATTACTTTTATTTGATAGTTTTGTTGGAAGGCCTCGTAATTATTTCGATGAAGGCACGGAAAGCAATAAATAGGTCTATAGTAACGTTCTAATTAATTTCCAGGACCCTATTTAATAACGTGACAATTTGGCTTACATTGCGCTGTAGCTATGAGTAGTTTGATCTATTTTCAAATTCGTTGACGCAATGGATATAAAATTGTCATGACAGGTGACAAATTGTCACGTTTATTAAATAGGGGCCAGGTGTCAATGAAACTGAAGAGAAAAAATAATGGGTACTTACTAACACTTTTAAACTTTCGCGTTGTATTTTATTACTTAGATTAAAATCACAGGTATTATACTAAATATGCAATACTAAATATCCAATGCTGACCGCTGAGCTACCGAGTCTATCTACGCAGTCAGAGCATTGGACCGGATATCCAAAGGTCACGGGTTCGATTCAGTATTTTTTCTAGTATATTATTTAGTATTATATAAAAATAGCATTGTGAATGCTAAAATCTCAAAATTTCAAAAATCAATGTAATAATGGGTACATCCGATACATCTAAGGTATTACTGCATAAAGGATAGTTTTTAATAGCCTTCAACGATTCCACACTTGGAGACATCAATTATTTTTCGTTTTACTATCTCGTATTAGCAAAGTAAGAGATACACCAATTGACATTGTCCCGCTGTTAAAACCAACCGTAGATACCCAATATGGTACAGTAAGTAATAATATTTTAATGTTGTCTCATCTTATTGAGCATAGATTTACAAAATTCAAATGGTACATAAAAAAAAGTATTTTATTGAACCGGTGCACAATTCAATTCTGTTAGAATAATCCCCTTATTCCGTATTATGGAACTTTTTCAAGTTGTCTCGAAGGAGAGACAGCAATAAAAGTTGAAGACATTCCACGGGCACAGCCCTCTTTCAGAAGATTAAAATACTTCATAAAGTATTGTTTTAAGCAATTTGAAACTTACGCAGTCGTCAACGACACGTTTTAAATAAATTTTACTATTATCTTTATTAATTACCTACTAGTTGTGGTACCCGGCTACACTTTGATTTAAAAAATACAATAATGCCATTTTTCAAAAAAGAGATTTGATTTCCTTAGTACCTACAATGCGATTAATTTGACAAGGCACAACTAAAGTGGCTAGTTTCAGAGCGCTTGCGGTACAAAACGACGAAATTGAATCTGTAAAATTTACTCTTTGCCATACATTCTCGAGTGAAGTTGCAGCGGATCACTGTCTATTGACAATTTAATCGCATTGTAGTTACCAACTTTTTTTGTTGTTAAAAAAACTTATAGGTAGTTGGTTAATTAAAAAAGGTAAAGAGCGCATTACTTTAACAGGCGTTTATAGGTTTGATATCTGTTAAGTACACTTACCACAAATCTCGCAGAATTGAGCAATCCAATCCCATGTACAGTTAACATTATCACACCCATATCCACTTGTCATCACCCTTATCAGGATTATCACAAAACAAAACACAAAAAGTCAATATCTACATGGCACTTAGGAATCGTAATAACTTGCACTGAATGAATCGGAACGTTTCGAATAATTCTACGAAATTTAAACAGTATTCCTTTTTTAAATTTTGAGAAAATGTTTTAGTTTATTTTTGTATTTTTATTTTATTATCTGATTTCTAGTGTGTGGTGTCTAAATATGTGGCTGCATTCAGCCAGCACGCCTGCGCGGTCCTCCCGACATTTTGCGACTGAGGGAGCAATGGATTCGTCCCGTCCGTAAAGTCCATACTTCTGTAGGTACCTGTTACATTTTCGAGAATTTGCGCGCGTGCGTACACGGACTGCGTACGGAACCGTCGTCCCTTCGTCAATTTGGAGGCAAAGACAACTCGACAGCGGGGGAAAATGGAACTAAATTATATCAAACCATCCTCGCGCTGTTGCGTGGAGGTGGCGCCAACGCATTTCGATACAATTAATTTTGCATAGCTGTATTAAGTTTGCATAATCCGTAATGATTTGTATGGCAGGTACCCTGGATTGGTGCCTTCAACTCCCCATTATTCATAGAGGATGACAAATTAATGTGAATTAAAATAAGAAATTGTAAGAATCATTAATTTAGGGTGCGTTTAGTAAAAGGCCTTCTCACTTGTTCCAAGACTTTTGATTACCTGGTGTTCCAGCCCAGATATGACCTATTTTGGTTTAGTTAGGTAATATATAAATTGAACAGTAAGTTTATCTATTAAATTATCTGTCAAAAAAGATCCAAAACCTGTACAGCTGCCCTGCAAGAAGGTGGGTAATAAAAGGTTATTTTACGGCCTTTCTCAGTTTCAGTGAAAATGTTAGAAGTTTTGTTTCTTTTTAAAATTAAACCTAAACATAGTGGAAGGAACGAAGAGTCAACTGCCTTAAGAGTAAGTTTCCCGCCAACTCTTCTCAGTATAATGCAGTAGTTAGTTTGTAAAAGCATTTATATGTAGGTAGGTATTATCATTAATTAATGACGACTTTTAGTATACTTACCTCCTTACTAATAAAGATTGTATAGCATGTATAGTTACACAATGGTTCCTCTCTGTCAAACTATATAGGTTTAAAATTAAAAAGAAAGGTATAAAACACTGTGTAACTCATCTGCTATACAATCTTTATTAGTAAGGGGGTTAATGTTTTTCCCAACATGCGCTTTTATAATTTTTACTGCTCCACAATATCGTAGTAATTGTATCGTAGTAATTTTTACCGCTACGATATTATTACCCTGGATGTTCATAACACGACAGCAACATCGTTACAGTAAAAGTTATAAAAGCGCACAATCATTTTTATCGCTTCATCTAAGTCCGTGGACACTATGAGAATAACATTTTCCAATGAATATTAAGTAAGGCGGCAGCGGTTTTAACCATATTCCAAGAAGGAACCATAGATTTGCAACTAGGTGGATCTCAACGCATGTGTATTGTATTCCTGGTTCCCGGGAAGGTGGCAACCGCATCAAACGAGGCCGCAGACCAGCCTGCTCCCTCCATTGTTTACCGGAGAGGACAGTGCCGGACTAAGTCACTAGTCGTCAACAATTAAACTATGTTTTTTTTTTCGTGTCTTATATTGATTAGAAAAAAATGCCCGCAACGTGTTAAGAGCATCGTAGAAAAATAGTTAATACTTAAATAGAAAATATTTGCCTGCGCTTTAGTAGATTTCGTATCACTTATTAAAAAACTAGATGTTATATTAAGTACCTAAAAGAAAGAAAACAAAGTTTTCAAACCGTCAAAAAAGACAAAGAGAAAATCATTTTTTAATTCTATTATTGAATTAATGATTTTTTTAAAACATAAAATAAGTGTGTTAAATTAAATTAGGTACTGTCTGGCAGTTCGTCCCAATATTGTCCTAATAACCTTCCCACACAAATGGTCATTCCACTCATATTTTTTTAAATAAAATAAGTAGGTATTGACGTCGTTCCATCTGCACCCTTTGCCATCACGCTCCGGTCCTGCGCGGAATCAATCAGAGTAATTTACGCCAGTAATTATATCTATTCTTGTCCTCAGCTCGATACATCAATCCTTGAATTAACGGCCACTGACACAGAAACACAAGATAGAGGAGAAGTCAAGCGTGAATCGGGATTTCTTTCAGTGAGCATAGCAAAGATAAATGGATAGATCTTGGCTTCGGAACTTCTGTTATATAGGTATTATATTGATAACCTATTCTTGCACCCATTCCCCTCCTCCAAATTATTTATTTCCTCTCACCCAAGATTGCCTGGAAGAGATTGCTTTGTAGCAGTATGGTTTTTCTCTTTGTCATGTTATGTCTATTTGTCTTACGTTTTTGTCGTTTACAAAGCTACAAAAGAACAAAATTATTATATTCTTCTAAGACTTCCGAGCATATAGTTAATTAAAAATAAAACTCTTTTTACGGATTACACAGCGCGTACATTGGTATTAATTCTGTTGTTAATTCGAATTATTAATTTAATTCTATAGTAAGTCAAATTGCAGCCGAAGTTCGCAGGACAAAGTAAGTACATTGAAATTCATTACCGCTCTGTGGCCGTACCGGCTAACGCATCAAACTTCGGAAAGTCTGCCGGGCTTCGAATTAAAACAAATAAAACGAGCCTCAATCAGGCCAAAATGGCGAACCCCAATTCATGATGTCACACGAACATCGATATCTTCTAAATAACTTCGGCGAATAGCACAATACGAAACTCCTTTCTTCGATTTATCTGTTTTAAGTTGAAGCTCGGCAGACTCGCCGAAGTTCAAAAAGTTAGAGCCCCAGAGGCCCTACCGGCTAACTTACATTACATGGCTATCGTTATCGCTTTCATTTGACAGACGTCACCAAACCGCCACGTAAATATGGGCTCCAGCATACCCTTTTCAAAATAATGTATTCATCATTATTTAAAAGCATGAGTGAGAAAATGTAATTTAAATAACTACATGGATCTCACAGATTACCACTAAAGATTACCACAGGCTTATTTTATAGGTGCCGGCACGAGTCGTGAGCGGTGAGAAATCGGAGGGCATTACTGCGCATGTTTGCAGCACCGCACCATGTCTCCCGCCAATGTGACCCAAAAAATGCTCCTGGGGCTCTATCGGTATTTATGATCGTGTTCACACATAATAAAGTAGGTATCCTGTAAAAATGACAATCCGTTTTACAGTTCCGTCGTATCGAATACATTTTTATTCGGCGATGGCGTATCTATGTAGCTGTACGAGCGTGTTACACAAACTAAATCAGGTCCAGTAAACAAACACACAATCCGATGCGTTATTCCGTATCCAATAGCGACGGATCCGGCATAAACGGTCCTGTAAATACGAACCTTCTGTGTGAACGCACGGTCACTTGAAGATCGGTTATTTTAGAATATGTATTTCTTGATCCGAATTCATCCAACCATTTCCGACTTGACAGAACTTTTGTTTACGTTAGCATGACGTAAACAAGTGCTTGCTTATTGCGCTGCGCTACGACTACGAACTTGCTACGAACTACGTAGGCCGTAGCTCGGCCACAATACAATTAAAATTAGCATTTACATTGTCGAGGATGGTTTGACAAATAGAGTTTGTTTTTAACAGAAAAAAGAAGAAAAAGAGAAAAAAGCAAAAAATACAAACAAAAAAGATTTCCTTGTTTCTTTTGAAGAAAAAACGAAAATTAACAGAAAAATCAAATACAAATAACAAAATAGTATTTCTTTAATTTCCTTTTTACTAAAAGAAGAAAAGAAAAGGTTTTTTTAAGAAAAAGGAAAAAGAGAAAGAATAAATAAAATATGAAAATATATTTTAATTTGCTTTTTCTTTTGTTTTTCTTGTTTTGAAGGATAAAGAAGAAAAAGAGAGGACAAGTAAAAATATTTTTTTTTTACATTGACTTTTTCACCGTGCGTGAAGTTATGGCGTGAAGTAAGTATTGAAACTAGAACTAAACTCTTTTAGGTAATAAAAAATCTGAAAAATATATTCGTACTTTTTTCAGTTCAATTCATAAAATATGTTTTATTTATAATTAGTTGTTATTAAGAGCGTGTAGTCTGTACACTATCGCCGCCATTGGAAAAGAAACTTTGTGCTTAAATAAAGGCGAAATTGTGAATTATCTATCTGTAGTGCACTCCGAAGAAGCTTTGTGGTTCTTTTTAGCGCTTAAACAATAACTTCTAGCCCGTCGCTTAGTTTAGTGGAGTTTTTTTGTTAAAAGTGGCCACTTTTCACAATAAAACTCCATTTAACTAAACGACAGTCTTTTTATACTGCCTTTTGCCTTTTAGCCGCTCATCTCATGGCAAGGCAAATGGACAAACCACATCATTGTAGTTTATGCCTCTGTGGTAGCACAAAAACCGTACGGTGCGAACGGTGCGAACAAAAAAAAAAATTTCCTCTCTGATCAAAAAAAAAAAGAAAGTAAAATAAAAATATAACCTTACCTTACTTATTGTTTATGTTATGTTACTACAGTAGCTTAATTCAGTTTAGAAATAAAATAACGAAACTGTGATATTATAGCCACCTTTCTTGCAAGGAGGAAGGATAAGCTTCCTAACAGAAGTATTGTGTGTGTAATAAATAATAATGTTATGTCGTAGGAAAGCAAACATGTCGTTATAATAAAGTTATGTCTGCTTGTAAGAGGAAGAAACTTTGTAAAGTTGTCTTAATGCAACTTCAGTTGTTAGTTGAATACATAGAGAAGAACCCTGCCTTAGCGTCAAGATCTTCATGTAATTGTGATGAAAATTCAAAGGACCAAATGCATTGGGAAGAAGTGGCTTCAATACTAAATGCTTATCCCAATGGCGTCAAGAAATCTCCATCAGAATGGAGAAAGGTACAGTTAATCCTGGACCTGACTCTCTGACCTACCTATTTAAAAATAATGAAACTCTTACGTACATTGTTCATGTTTATCATAAGCATAACCTAAAACATCTTATTTTTAGTACATTACCATTATGTACTCTAGGTACCTATTTAGTTGATTTCTTGCCCACGAAGTGGACTGATCTGTCAGACCTAACATAATTTGTTGTTTTTCCTGGCAAATTCAGGATTGCTGTATTTAAAATTAAAAATAGCCCTAAAAAGTCAAAAATTATAACTAATTATTGCAGTGTTTTAAAAAGTTCTTGAAAAATACCAGAAATCTTGGCAATGAAAATAGCCTTATTTATTTATATGGACAGCGTTGTTGTATGTAGCCGTAGCTCCAGTCAAATTTGGATTTCGATTACAGCTATTGCCATATCAAGACCAACACTGCGTAATAAATGAGTTTCAACATAAAACTTACTCAACAACTTTTATTTTGTTTCTAGTACTGGAATAAAAAAATTATTGCAGTAAGGAGAAAAGTGACTGAACAAAAAATACAAAATGTCAAGAACAATTTAAATAATACATTATTACCTTTTGAAGCACGCGTTTGGAAAATAATTGCTGAAGCAGATAAAATTGCTCAGGATCATGATGTGAGTATATAACTTTTTATCTGCGGACATGCTGCTAAAATCTATACATAAGACCTGAGTTCACCAACTACTTACTTAAAAAAAAATATTTTGTCATTTTTTCCACATAAAATTGTCAAAAACAGACTGTTAAAATTTCATCAGCTGTATAAGTGTTGGTAAAGTCAAAGTTTGTATGTTTACTGAAAACAGCTGAACATAAATCTGTTCATCCAAATGGATGAAATAATTAAAAGCTTGGATTAACATACTTTTTATACCAGTTGTATGTTCCCGTGAGATGATTCAATTCTACAGACCACACGGACAGAGTCATGGGCGGTAGCTAGTAATTTCATACAATACTAAATAATATAGGTAATACCTACTAAGAAAAATTCGATTCGTCACCAGAATTGTCTCATGCGGGAATTGATATAGTAAATTCTGATATTTTAAATTAAACTACATGATAGTATAACCTGTGTAACAGTTGCTCCTCAAGAACCATAAAACTTAAACCAAATTATAAAGTTTGTTGTACTCAGACCTTAAAATTTGTTTTATGATTTTATGATTTTCATCTATACTTGCTTTTTTATGACAACCTGCATGATCCCCAATTTATAATGATCTATTTTTTAAAAAAAAATTTTTGATATTCATAAAAAAATGAACCGAGTTTCACAGGATCTGGATATGTTTCAAGTATCGGTCCCCCTGGCAATAAAACTGCATGAAACGCGATATTAAATATAGTTATTATCACTTTTGATGTTATAGGGGGTGAGCTGATAGGATAATGTCATAGAAATTTTGTTCCTGGTTAAAATGAAACCAAAAGATAGATGCTATCCGGGACCTCTTAATCTGGCTCCAATTTAATTAATTTGAGAAATTTCAGAATATGCCAATGCAAACCATCAAACTAGAACCAGACATAGATAATACCCAGTCTCCAAATAAAACTACAAAGTCTGAAGAGGACTTCCGATTTACAATACAAACAAAACCAAAAAAACCAATTTCCCATTCATGTTCCACTGCTGAAGATATTCAACACTCAATTGGTGTATTATGGGAGTTAAAACAAGAAATAGACATTCCACAGTCACCTCCTGCAGCCACTGAACCAATTTCCCAATCATGTTCCACTGCTGAAGATATTCAACACTCAACTGGTGTATTATGGGAGTTAAAACAAGAAATAGACATTCCACAGTCACCTCCTGCAGCCACTGAACCAATTTATTTCCAATCATGTTCCACTGCTGAAGATATTCAACACTCAACTGGTGTATTATGGGAGTTAAAACAGGAAGAAATAGATATTCCACAGTCACCTCCTGCAGCTACTGAACCAATTTATTCCCAATCATGTTCCACTGATGAAGATATTCAACATTCAACTGGTATATGGGAGTTAAAACAAGAAGAAATAGATATTCCACCGGCAACTCCTGAATCCGATGAAACAGGTAACTACGCGTTTGTTTCACGATTGCCGTTACCTCCCAGCCCGCTTCAACATACCCATGCGTTGCGTTGCTCTCGGCACCGCACGCCTAGGCGACGCAGGGGGCGCGGTATGAAGAAGCAGGCCGGGTCGTAATGTGGCGGCATCTACCATCACGTCAAGGTCATTAATGTAGGTAATAGAATATGGAACGGTAGGAGGTCGTACGTAACTTCTAATAGGAAAGCTAAATTGAAGAACTTCCTCCAGGCTGGGCCTCCTAAACATTACTCGGACGATTGCAAATATCTGTCTCAGATTCTAATTATCCGGTTTTTTGCAATCAAACAAGAATTTCAGTAAAGATCCGTTTTGTACGAATATCCTACGACATTTACATACATACTATAGTTTTGTGACTAAGAAAACTTCGCAACCGAAATGTAGCCCACATTCCATACAGGTGCTATTCCATACTAATTCGTCGTTTCTTAAATCTTCCTGTGTTGGTATGTGATGCCTCATTTACACGCTTGGCAAGTCTCGACAAGCGTTCACAAACGACAAGCGTTCACAAACGACAAGCGTTCACAAACACCAAGCGTGTGAACGGGTGTTTGGCGTGACTTGCGTGAGCATAGAAGAGCTTGTCGCCGATCTGGGCCCGTGTCGGTTTTTAAACACAGATCAAAGAAGCTTGCGGCAAGCAAATGCGACTTACGCTGACGTGTAAATGGCATCCAAGCATTTGTCAAAGTTGGTTGAGGCTTGGAGCTTGCGAACGCTTGCCAAGCTTTGTTAAGCGAGTAAATCCAGCATGAGGCGTACGGTAGACGCTGCAAAAACGACAATCGTGAAATGAACGCGTAGTAGTTTCTAAGTTTAATGAAAATAACTGAGCATACTTTTTCCCTGGCAATGCAAACTATTTAAATCTTAATATTAAAACTTACCTTTCAGAGAGCGCTACTTCAGATAGTGTTCCTGCTTGGGCTAGCGATCTGCAAAGGCGATGGACCGAAGCGGAAGAACGTCAAGCGCTGGCTTTGGAAAGGCTAGCTGCTTCCATGGGAACCATTACAAAAGCTGTGAAAACTCTAGCGGCTAATACTGAGAAAACTCAACAATTAGTGGCTCGTATTGAAATGTTGCTGCATGTTCCAAATAGCTAAACCATTTTTAGATCATAAATGAGATATATCGATTATGTGCTCTTAAGTCAGATTTGAGCAAGACTACAAATAGGATAGCCAGTTTGGCCTATATTATAATATTCAATCATATTTTAAAGTTTTGATAAAGACCAATGCATTTTGTTTATACATGTAATACCTAATAAATTGAATTCCAGAGATGTGGATTATTCATTATTATCTATCACAGCACAGCACACACAGAACATGTCAAGCTGGCAGACTTTTAAAGGAATAATAGATACAGTACTTAAGGGGCTGACATGAGCCAACTAGCGCCGCCTATCGATTTTATTTTATTTATTCTAAATAAGCCCAATTTTTTAAAAAAGGAATCAGTCAATGTTAATAACGTCTAATATGTATTAAATAACTTTACACAGTTTGAAAAGGCATTCAAACAGTTTAAAACGCGATTTTGTTAAAAGTTGCCACTGTTGGTTCAAACCCGTTTTTAAACTATTGCACGCATTTTGTAATGCTATAACGTTATTCAATAAACATTAGACATCATTCACAAGACCTTGACTAATTCCTTTTTTAAGAAATTGGGCTTATTTAGAATAAATAAAATAAAATCGACTGGGCGGCGCTAGTTGGCTCATGTCAGCCCCTTAATGGACCTATTATACGCTAGTACTACTATTTATTCTGTGTTATCTTGTGGCTGTAACTTCGTAGTGCAGATTGTTATAGAAACTTTATCAATCCACAGATACTTTTGGCACCTTTTACTATTGGCTGTATAACCTGCGTAAATAAAGAAACTATGTAAATGGCAACCTGTGGGCATGCTATCTCGCTCACACACATTATGTGGGTCATGCTATCTCGTTCGCACATAATATGTATTGAGTTTGTTGTTTATTATTAATTCTTTATTAACACAGGTTATACAGCCAACAGCAAAGATTGATAAAAAAATTACGCAGGTTAAATTTTTAGGGGTTCCGTACCAAAATGGTAAAAAGGAACGTATGGTTATGATGTGACTCAGTCTGTTTGTCTGTACGTCTGTCACAACTGGATATCAAGAACTACTAATGCTATCAACTTGCAATTGACTCTGACCGGTCAAGAGTGAGTCGGAGGCGTGCACCGAGAGTTCCGTACATCATAATTATATTAACTATTCACCCGATTGTGATAAAACTTTAGAAGACTCAAAGTTCATAGTTCTAAATCATTCAAAACATTTCGGGCCACTATTCGAAATTTTAAAATAAGTAATAAGGTTGTGACAGAACTTATCACTGCTTAAGTTATTTATTTGTTTTTAGACAACATCCAATTTGAGCTACTTTTTAACGCGAGGCCTACACAGCTCACGGAGCCACTAGTTTATTTATTATACATTAACTTCGATTATTATACAAGGTGTTACAAAAATACCCCTAATGCCGAATATGGTATATAGGGACCATCAAACTGAACAAGTTTTATTATGGGACCAACTCTGAAATCGCGAAAAAAAAAATCAGCTGTTTCATACATTTTGATATTTTCGATATTAATTTTTATATGAACCAGCTGATTTTTTTTTCGCGATTTCAGAGTTGGTTCCATAGTAAAAGTTGATCAGTTTGATGGTCCCTATATACCATATTCGGCATTAGGGGTATTTTTGTAACACTTTGTATAATTGAAGTAGGTACATAAGGTTTGAATCCAACTGTTTGATCTTCTTTCTGGGAGGCCCTTTAGTAGGTACGATGAGCGTTTCGATTTAGGCCTCTTGCAATAAGTCTTACATCATTGGAAAGGTCTTTTTTGAAACATTTTATTGTATGACAGCAAACGTCAACTATGATTAGCCTAATCATAGTTACGTAACGTAGGTAGGTACCTAATCAGATTAGGTACCTACCTACCTACCTTGAAATATTTGTCTATAAAAGACCTTTCTAATGATATATCATTTATTCAACTCCCTAATAAACAAAAACTCACAAAAAGAAGATAATAATTCGTCAGACATTTTTCATTGATATTTTTATACTGTTTAATATTCTTGTATACCTAAAGCATATGGTAAGGTATAAAGCATTCCAATAAAATCACTACATTATTTATTTTCATATTTTCAAACCCATACATTTCCTACGAAAAGAATATCGACATTTCAAAATTAAACTACAGTCATAGAATATGGAGACTGACCGACGACGAGCGAGGCCCCATTGCGTTGCACTGCGTTGCGTCGTCGCTGCGTCGTTTTCCATATATATTTTTTATGACATGCCTCATTAGACCGTTGTGTCGTCGCGCGCGACGTTTCCACAGATCGACGGACAAGAGACGAAGCGGGAGGGAGGGTGATGCGCTGCGTCTCGTCGCAAAAAAAGTGGCCACTTTTAGCACTTTAGCGAACTACTACTACAACAAACTATATTTTACTGAGGGGTTTGTTTGTAAATAAACTATAGAACCTTAGCTTCAATCTGTACATGTGAATTTTCGATACATTACGTACTTAGCGAGCGAGCAATAAATTTAATTAAAATGAGGGCGCCACTTGAGGTATATAGGAGCCTTAAAGTCATCGCGGAGCAGAAATAATTCTGTACAATGACCCGTTTATTTAAACTTGTCTCTGTCGCTCCCGAGCAACAACATATTGTTGTCGCATTCATACAGATGCTATGACCTGTCTGTGGCGAGCGAGCGCAACGGTAATATTACGCTAGCGCGCGAGCGACAGGGACAAATATAGACGGATCAGTGTACAAAATTATTCCTGCTTCGCGATAGCGACCAGACTTTATTATTTTATATCTATTCATTTATAAATAACGAACAACATTCCATTGCTAGTGATTGCCTAGTATTCGGACACAGTGAAATTGTTTCTGAATTTGTTTTTGTCAAGTAAGTATCTTGCTTTAATTGATAAAGTTTTTTTCACTGTTTTAGAATGGAACCAGCGCCGTCTACCTCGCGTCCATTCAAGGACTTTGTTTCTCCGCCCATAAAAAGAAAAATGTCACACTTTACTGAATCGGAGAAGATAATGATTATTAACGTGTTTAAATACGTTAAAGAATCCTGGCCTGCTGATAAATATCGCTCAAAACAAGAAATGAAGAACAAAACCGCTGATATCTTGGGTATATCGAAATCGGCCGTATATCGTATTTTAAAGGAATATACCGAAACAGACACAGTCAAGCCAGCTGCATCAGCGAAAAAACTTCTCTCAATAGGTAAGTATAGGTAATTGAAATGATCGATGGCTTTGATAAATCGTGCATTATCAAACCTACAAACAAAAAACGTGCATTACCAAAACTACTACAAATGTATAAATGCCGATAACCTTTATAGCCTATAAGTTATAGGTACCTATTTACTACCTAACATGGGCTTGCTAGATATCGCTAAAAAATTACTTAAACACAATCGAACGAAGGAAGGGAGCACTTAGAAACAAAAGATTTTAAAACAGTGCTCAACGCGCAGCAAAAATTTTTCTAAGTCAAAGGCTCAACAAGTGTTTAACTTTGACACTGTTTAAATACGATGCTGTCATTTTTTGACAATATGGTTTGAAAGAGAGGGCATCACATTTAAACAGTGTCTAAATTAAACAGTGTTTTTAAATCTTTTGTGGTAAGGCCTTTTATGTCTATGGTTGGAATCTAAGATTTGGCTTCTTGCCTTAAAAACACCAACAAGACTCAAGATTTGGCTTTGCCTTTATTGTAAAACAAGATTAAGAAATCAAAACTCAAGAACTGGCAGTATGGCTTAGACCTTCGCCTGTCCTGAAAAGGACGAATATAACTACTACTTTTATATACTTGGTGCCAAATGCTCCAAGCAGCATTGGAATGCGATGCACCCGCATTCTAATGAAAAATTAAACAATATCTACCACTGAACTATTTAACACTTGACAGGAGTTTTTGGCGCCTTTTTGTCGAGTTCGTTTGGTGTCTATTTTAATTATTTTCAAATTGATTTATAGTGGATATTGTGTCTTAAAATTAGTGCAGTTATATGGTACAAGTGTCTACGCAACTGAACAATATGTGGGATAATTGAAATAGGCGCGATCTTGGTTGTGTGAAGCTGAGACTTATTGAAGTGGTGGCTTCCTCGGCAGAACTAACCGAGTAAACTGTCTTGATATACTTGGTGCCAAATGCTCCAAGCAGCATTGGAATGCGATGCACCCGCATTCTAATGAAAAATTAAACAATATCTACCACTGAACTATTTAACACTTGACACTGGCAAAAATTACTTCCAAGAGGAAATTAGATTGCCATAACAAAAAAAAAAGAAGAAGAACACTTGACACTGGCAAAAATTACTTCCAAGAGGAAAGTAGATTGCCATAACAAAAAAAGAAGAAAAAAACTACTACTACTACTACTGTCTATGGTTGGTTGGTTTTATAGTGAATGCTCCAAGGTTTTTTACGAATTCAAATGTGGCCTAAAACTGGACTAGTCGTTTGATCGACTTGCCGCTTTTTGTGTGCCAAAAGCAAGATGTCACAAATTTGTTAATTTTACCTACTTGCTTTAAACTTATCTCAAATCTTTATTTTCAGAGATTTTTTGTTATAATTAAAGTCAGGTACTTAAGTACGTAAGGGTAAGGGCATGATTAATATTTCGTATATTTTAACTTTTAAAATAGTCGATAAAAATTTGGTCAAGTTGCCATAGTTGACGGTATCTATAGGTACCGATCGAGTAAGCGATAAATTTATTATCTTATTTTAAAATAAAAAAATATGTCAAAGTTGCCATAGTTGATGGTACCTACTATGGCAACTTTACCATATTTTGAATTTAAAATAAAACATAAATTTATCGAATATTTTAAAACTTTTGCCACCCGGGAATTACACCTTTTTTTGAAAACATGTTTATGTTAATCCTGAGGTCGTAATAAACCAGCAAAATTTTGATTTCAATTTTCTAAAACCAAAAAATGCCTTAAAAATGATTTATTTACGATTTTGAATTTTCGCGCGGAAACGCAAGCCGCCATGCTGTTTAGGCTCGTGACGGACGTCACTACGTTAGTAAACAAACAATCAATACGACACGACTAGCAGAGTGATTAGGAAAATACATTAAGTTTTTAAAATGATGAGTTCTAATGTTTATCATTGGTGTCTTGTGCCTGAATGCAGTAGCTCAAGTATAAAAACGCCACAAAAATTGTGGATTCAACTGCCATGTGATATAAAATTGAGGAAATCTTGGTTGAAACTGGCAAGAAGAGATCCAAAATCTTTGTCCACAAAAACTAGACTGTATTTCTGTGAAGACCACTTTGATGTGAGTATTCGAAAAATGCAAAATGTGTATGCGTAAATGGTAAAATTAACTATGGTATTAACAAAACAAAATCTAATGTTAATAAAAAGTTTTCTAAATAAAATATTTGGTCTAAAAAATAAAAATAAAAAATCTAAATAAAACATTTGGTCTATTCAACTTTGTTGTTTTGTTTGTTGTTCTTTAAAAACATATAATTCCATATTTTAGCTTGAAAATGATATGGAGAATTATATACAGTATAAGATAATGGGTTCTGTTAAACGAATTCGGATGAAACCAAACTGCGTACCATCCAGATTTGATTGCCAAGCAGACAGGAAATACAAGTCCACTCCAAGTGAACCTCGGCGTGCCTTTATTAAAAGGCAAAGAATGGCTACAATTAAGGAGATTGAAGAGACCATACAAAATGAGAATTATGTTATATCATTACCATCCTGTAGTCAAGGTAATTTATTTTGTAATTTCCATAAATTAAACGTTTTTTAAATTTCTGTCCTAGTGATAATGTTAATAATTTATTATAACTCCACAGTTGTTATAAATTATTAACATTATCACTAGGACAGAAATTATTTTAACCAATTTTTTGACACCTGAAATTAAGAAGTGTAATGATAAATCAGTCCAGGTAGTACAAGCCCAGGAACATAAAGCAATTCAAGTCTGTCGGATGACACACTACAGAAGTAGAAATGTGCAGACTAGTATAAGAAAAGAAGACAGCATAACGTCTCCATTCAAGACAACTGTGTGTACTGCAACATCACCCTTTAAATTACCTCAGGGAAGAATGAGCAATCTACGTGTATCTACTTTATCAGCCACTAAAAGGAAATTGAAGTTTTTTGAACAGGCATATGAGAGTGATGATTCGTACACACCATCAATAGCAGGTTCGACGGTAGATTCCTTTTCATTCAAAATATCTAGTCAATCAAAAACTACTTCTGATGCTAGCTCTTAAGAGAAATTCAAAAAAGATGAAAAAGTAAATCTTCTGAGTACTTTGTCTAAGATAAAAAGTAGGTAAGCCCCGATTATATATTGGTTTATCAAAGGATCTCTATTTTTTAGAGATCTTTGATAGAGTTGATTGAAAAATCTACTAAGATTTCTGAACAAAATATTTTATTATGCTTGATGCGAATCAAACTAAATAGGATATTTGCACATATTCCTGATAATTTTGATACATCAGTGACTCAAGCTAGCAATGTATTTTTCAATGTGATGTCAAAAATTGTGAAAGTACTTTCACCCTTTATTAAACAGTTTTCAAATGATACAATCAAGAAAAACCTACCTATTGCTTTTAGGCATAAATATAATAAAGTACATGTATAATAGACTGCTTAGAAATTAAAATCCAAAAATCAAAAAAGCCATGCACCAAGCATTGACCATGGGCTCTATCGGCTAAAAACATTGAAGTTCATGTTAACTGTGTTTTGACAGATATATGTGATACATTGCTATTTCGTTTTGGCACAAATAAAAACTTACCAAAGAAAAGTAGCAATGTATCACATACATCTGTCAAAATTAGCCTTTATTATCTTCAATGTTTTTAGCCGATACCGCCGCTGGTCAGACTACAAATATCACCATAAAATATCTAATATCATGTAATATCAGGGTTTAAGCACCTTGAATATTTTTTATCTCAAAAAGGATTTACTCTGCTGAGGCCTCCGAGTGTATCTGCTGGTTCTAATTTAACAAAAGCTGAAGCGCGGCAGACAAAACAAATAGCCAGTCTTAGTAGAATTCATGTCGAGAGGATCATTCAAAGATAAAGAGAGTTTGCCATGTTAAAAATGCATTCAGTGATAAATAATTTAAAACAAATTAGTATGTTAGATTTGTGCGTCACAACAGCTTGTGCCTTAATTAATTTGCAAGATGCCCTAATTAAATAAATGGCGACCTGCCTCGTCCTAATACAGCTATCTACACATTATAATTCAAATTGTATCAAAAATTTTGATATTTGACTGTTCTCCTCTACAGGTCGCATTTCTCAACCGATACTCGTGAAATTTTGTGAGCAGTTTCGATAATTATATATTCGATTTTATCGTCGATTCAGTTATTCGCAATTATTGAAAATGGCGGAGATATGGGTATTGAAAATATAAGAAAACGTGTTTCAGCCATATCGAAAAATTAATAGATTTAATAGTTTCATTATTCATCAATAACTAGAGGTTCATTTATAGGGAACCTTGATTAATAACGTTTAGACATATGTGTCGTTCCGGACCGACATAGTTCCGCGAACTATGTTCGACACTGGAACGATATCGGTCCGGTCCGACTCGCCTATTTAAATAGGTCCATCGTTCCACCACAATATAGACAGAGTACAGGTAGTAGGTACTCGCGCGAGTCGCGCTCTCGAGCAACGAACTCAAACTCTCAAAGAACGCACATAAAGAAAGAAAGACACCTCTCACCGACCGAATGAATAACCGAAGTCTCAATTGAAAATCAAATAAGTTCAAATTCATATCAATGCTGCATTCACGACTGAATCGCTTTAAAAGTCATAATATGTATAAGGGGGCCCACGTGTGAACTAGATAGTTTCGCGAACATGTTTCCTGAACATAGTTCCTCTATGAAATGAAACCATTCCATGTTCAATCCACTCGGGGATATGATTTGCGCATGTCTAATAACGTTCCACAACAAGTGATTTTTGCACTGGCTCACTTCATAGCACTTCGAGGCTGTGATGCTGCCATATCTTATTTCATGCCACAAGGCACTTTTATGTTGATCTCTAGTTTTAATTTCTATAAGTGAGGTGGTTTTTTGATTAAAAAGATGAAAATGTAGGTTGTTTGGTTGCTGCACTCTGAGCCACGGAACGGGTGAAACTACGCTCTGACAGCTGTCAGAGTAAAATTTCACCAAGTCACTGAACGGTCAGAGTGCGACTGCGCACCCAAGCGCGCTCGATCTAAGTCGAGTGCACTCGAACAAAGCGACGGATCGCACCCCAATATGGCGAATGGCGAACGGCGTTTTGAACATTTGAAGAATAGATTAAAAAAGTCGATTTTTTAAAATTGAATTATTAAATGTATATTGCATTTCTATGAATAAATATCGACGTTTCTCGTTTTCTTTTTATGAAATCTATCATAAAAATGCATTTTTATATTTTTTCTTACATGGTGTTCAGACGATTTAACTCGTAAACTCGCAAGTAGGTAAAATTGACAATAAATAAAAAAATATATTATGAATCATACCATTCCTTCATCAACATGTTAAAGATTAAAAAACTGATTATAAATAACAGAAAATATAGTATACGAGTTGCAATTTATGATGTACCTACCTACCTAATAATTATAATTTAAAGATTACAAAAACTTATTATAAATCCAAAGCTATCTTTCATTAACGTGTCCTTGCACAAGTTTATATTTCTAACATACTATGTAATCTCCTTTGCCACAAGTCTAAATTACATTTCGGTATCAACCCTAGCGTTTACACGCTCTGGCTCAAGGTTGCTGGCGCTCGAACTCTCACGTAGGTACAGCCCCCCAGTGTGTCAGTCGAGTTGCGTTTCTGAGGAACTGTGGCCCTACCATGAGTTGATGCAAACTGTTTACGCTACCGTAAACTATCGTTTTCTCTCTTTCACTCGCATTGACTGTGAGCAATATATCCGTATAGTTTACGATAACATAAACAGTTTGCATCAACTCATGGTAGGGCCACTGCTTGTCTGTCGAGTTATAAGTAGGCATTCGCTTTGAAATCTGGCAAAATGCGTAAGTAGGTATCAGTGGCGAAGGCGTTAGAAATCCCATCCCACCGATCTAATGGATCCATTAGATCGGTGGGGTGGGATTTCTAAAATGTATCACAATGCAGATCATAAAATTTTTCTTACCATCGCCATAATTTCACCCTTCGACCCTGGTAGGTATTTGACCACTTGCGTGTGATCCTAACCCCCTTACTAATAAAGATTGTATAGCAGATGTATAAGTTAGTGTTTTGTCCCTTTATTTTTAATGTCAAACTTAAATAATTTGACAGTCACCATTGTGTAACTTATACAGCTGCTATACAATCTTTATTAGTAAGGGGGTTAGATTATAAGTAACTTTATTTACTTAAATAAATTCGCTTATACATAGATACTTTATCGATAACTTTAAAAATAATCAGTTGTTCAGAGACGTTTGCTTAATCTCTTGATTATTTTTTAGAGTCGGAGCCTGAAACAGTGGACATGCCTCCATGGGCTATAGACATGCAAAATAAATGGATCGCGGCTGAGGAACGTCGGGCGCAAGTCTTGGAAAATATGGCAGCGTCAATGGAGACCTTAGCGACTGCTGTGAACTTATTGGCGACGGCAACGGTCAATACACAACGATCAGTGACTCAGATTGAGAGGATTCTACTGAATAAGTTACAAACGAACAAGTTATGATTCCAGTTGTACCCCAGGGTAAAAGGGTCCTTACACGACTGCCCAAAAAATTTAGTGTAATGTGTTCAGGGTAATATTCCCCCTAAAGTCCTGGCCGCGCCCTTGCATAGTATTGTTTCAGCGCGCTACCTCACCCCCACATCTTCGTAAGCCCGATGGTACAGCATCAGCATTGCCAGGACCTAAACGGCGAAGTTTTTAATTTGTTAATCCTGAGATAAAAAATATATGGTCGATGGATCACTCCAACCGCACGCTTTAAGAAAACGCCATTATGTATATCTCAGAATATACAGCCTTATTTTAATATTGAAAATTAGTTAAAAAAACTAATAATAATTTGAGAATTCGCACCTCCCGTTCCAAATTTAAAATTTATAACGATTAATTTGGATCACTCATACTGCATGCTGGCGGTATCAGTGCTCTTAAGAATCATTACTCTAAACTAATTAAATACGTTTTATTTTTGTTGTATAATTTAACTAAACCTACGAGTGAATTTGCAAAAGAATGAGTGTGACAGAACTTATAAGCTGAAGGAATTTAATTAATTATATTGTAATAAGATAGTTTATTTTTTCCTCCAATATGCCGCCGAGTGATCCATACTTCGACCTCTATCTACTTAAATATACTTCGTAGGCAGACTGAGATTTTAATTTGATATTTTCGATTTTAATTTTTGTATGTGACAGCTGATTTTTCTTTCGCGATTTCAGAGTTGGTCTCATAGTAAAAGTTGTTTACTTTGATGGTCCCTATATACCATATTCGGCATTAGGGACATTTTTGTAACATGTTGTATATATACGTATAGACTAAGCCTAAGTTTTTATAGCTCTATAAACACAGCTTCTGTCAGATAACAAATATTTTACTTGATGTAAATTTATTTCAATAATGAATAAGAATGTCCATAAATAAAACGAAATGTGTACATAGTTCTTATTTTATTAGGCTCAGCCCTGTTTTTGCGCAATTTCTCGGGCCTTCGCCTTCTCCAGCTTGGCGATACGCGCGTTGGACTTGTTCCCGAGCACGCCTCCGCCCCAGTGCCTCCGGAGCTCCTCGTAGCGCTCGTTAAAGTTCGTCCTGATCGCCTCCACGACCTTCGAGAAGGACGCGCGGTCGCCAGACTCCACCTAAACATTAGGAGAATAGGTCAAACATAGTTCAGAGTAGGTTAGCTAATATAATAAAGTAACATTGGACTCAGATAATTCTATTGGTGGTAGATGAGTTGACAGCATGGCACTCAGATAGCAAATAAATCATCATTCGATTGTAGAAACTAATATAGATTTTTAAGATATGAGAATTTATTTACAAGTATTTAGCTTGGCCAGAAAGAGAGATTAAATAAAATGGAATTAATTCAGTACATTGTTGCCAAGTTACAAAACAAATACAATGCGATTAGCCAATTATCTGACAATGTACATACAGTCACATCTATAAAATATTACAGTTTAGAACTTTGTCACTATAAAGCTATTACTTTTTTGAACAGAAATTAATGACAACTACATCAAAGTAACAAGGTTCTCAACTGTATATGAAATATTTTTAGACGTGACCGTAGACAATAATCAACTTCATAGCGCTTGTGGTGGTACAATCCCGTCTATTTTAATCTGTGCGCATCATACATCTGACGGTGGACCACCGTCATTGTCAGATATTGCATAAAAGTACTTAATAACGCAAAAAAACAAAGTATGACGTTACTTGTGTGAGCGCTAAGCAGGAGCAGGTCTTGCGGTGCACGAGCATGCCGAGGCGCGACTTGCCCTTCACGATGCAGTACGGGACGCCCATCTTGCGGCACAGCGCGGGCAGGAACAGCACTAACTGAAAATACCATCCATGTTTCATTCCAATCATTTATAATTCGATCGACAACTCATGTGCTTTACCACTTTGCAGTAAAATTGGTGAGCGCTCGTATCGCTCCTACCCCTACGAACGACGTATGTTAGTGAATTTTAATCTTAGGATTGGTAAAGCGGAAGTGTTGTCGATAGTACGATGCGATTAATTTGACTTTGTTCAATAGAAGTGATCAACTTTAGAGCGCTTGCGGTACAAAATGATACCGCAACGCGCTTGCGTTGTATTGTAATCTGTGCGCACCATACATTCTCTAATAAAGTTGCCGTGGATCACTAGTCTATTGTCAATTTAATCGCATAAATTTAGTACCTTGTGAGAGTAAACTTTTTCAGCAAGCTTAATCCTACTATATTATACACTAGCGGCCGCCCGCGACTTCGTCCGCGTGAACCCTAGGAAACCTTAGACCAGGATAAAAGTAGCCTATATGTTAATCCCGGTTCTAATCTGTCAACCAACCAAATTTCATCCAAATCCGTCCAGCCGTTTAGGTGCTAAGAGGTAACAAACACACACAACCTTCTATATTAGTTATTCCAGAGCTAAAATGGCAAAAATAAAAAACAAGGCATATTTTGTAACACTTTTAAACAGTAGCTCAGAGTCAAACATCTTCATGCAGCTAGCAACTTTTAACAAAAGGTTTGTTGCCGCCTCAGGTGAAGAAATTCTTACATCATTGCTACTACAATTTACAATCATATCACACATTTTCATGGCCTAATATTACATTACAAATAACACAATTCAACCTCCATTCTGCTATTGGAGTGTATAATAATGTCCATGGTGTATGGCACTATTATTTCACTTTCAAACATAATCTGCCTTACTAACAAATAAATAATAAGTTTATACCTGTCATAACCCTGTTTAGGAACACAATGCTGATTCATATTTTTGGTATTTTTAAGAAAAACTTATTGATTTCGTTAGCCTAATTTTTAAACTCATAGAATCTGTAGCACTAAGATAACATTTAAAAATTGCATGCTTCAGATCGCACCATGCCTACTTTATAATGCTCTTATAGCATTGACACATTTACCAGCTAATTTAATATCGGATGGATTCCTGACATCAACCATTTTTTATGTCCCCACTGCTGGGGCTCAGGTTATTTCTTTTCTCTTTTTTTCTCATAATTTCTTAGTTTATGTGACGTATGTGTATAACTTTAATGTATGATCATGACAGGATTCAACCATTGTTCTATAAAATAGGAGGACATAGAGAGAGATAATTCAAAATTTCATTTTTATTTAAGCACTATTTTTTTCTAATGGCGGCGCTAATGTGCAGACTTATGCGCTCTTAAAACACTCTTGTCAGCTTATCCTGATTTCAATGTATTTGTAAACAATGCAAAAATATTATCTCAATTTGATGCTGTTAATTTTGATTAGTACGCATAATACATTATGTAATAAATTACTATGCATAACCCCTTTAATTATGGTAAATAAATGATTACTATTTCAATTTGAATACTGAGGAATTATTATTAAGCTGGTAAATGTATCAAAGCTACATAGATCACTATAAAATAGACATGGTGCAATCTGAAGTATGCAATTTCAATAATATTGTCTTAGTGCTATAGATTCTATGAAAGTTTTAAAACTTAACGTAATCAACTTACTGCCTTATTCATGAAAAAACCGAGTGATAGTCAATTTTAGTTATAATGCTGATAAGGTTCATTAAATGTTATCTAACTTTCATTATTCATAAACGTATTTTAAGAAAATGTTCCCATGGCCCCTGAGCTAAACCCCCTATTCGTCGTATTCGTCCTTGCACACAACATAAGTCAGCTAAAGTAGATAGTGGATATCTGATTTGTGCTCACCTCAATGGGGTCAACATCGTGAGCGATGACAACCAGCTGTGCCTTCTTCTTCTCCACCAGCTTGGTGACTGTGTTGGTGCCCGCACGGATTGTGTTGGGCCTCTTTGGTGGAGGCTCATCTTTCTTTGCGACCTGTATCACTAATTAGTTAGAACATTCTCAGACGGAAAATAAGTCGTTAATGATAATAAAGGAATGTCAGAGATCTTGGTGGTTAGGGGTCTTCATGGCCATCTGAATTGTGTTTTTATGCATCATGAAATGTAATGTTTTGCTATTACATACAATGAACTTGTACATAGGTTGATTTTGCTAAAAGTATTACCGCTCTAAGTATTGCAATAATTAATCTCCTGCAATCCTATAGTAATCATGGTTAAGGTTAGGTTATACTTAAGATGACTATAACTAGTATACAAACATACTAATTACCAGTGGCGAGGGGTGAAATTATGACGAAGGTAAGCCATTCTACAAAAATGTTATGATCTGCATAGTGGGATAAAGGTAAGCTGATGGGAATCGGCTTGAATGGACCATTCGCCACTGCTAATTACTTAAGTTTGTTTATCTTTACTCGTTTTATTTGGTAAAAAATCTTTATTATTGTAATAAATACCTAATCATTTATAAAATACAACAAATTTTCCACACATAGATTACAAAACATTGATTTATTAAAGACAATTTGATCAATTAACATATTTAACGATTTAAGTTTAAATTTATGTATGAGAACTATCAAAACTGTTAATAAATAGAACAAGCACAGATAAACAGACTAGCTCATTTCATCTTATAAAGCAATTCTGCAAATGCAATAACAAATCTGAATGTTTTTACTACATTACTAGAATGTCTGTTTATAGTATAAAGTGTAAACTATTGCATACCTTAGCTTCGGCAGCTTTCTTTAGGCGCTCTTTCCTAGCAGCCTCAGTCTCGGGCCTGTATTTTTCAAGGATCTTGAACAGACCTTTGGCTGAAATTGAAGACCAAAAACAGTTAGTACTACAGCGTTGGTAGCTCAATCAATCTTGAAATGCTCCCAAAATTTTCTCAGAGTTAAAAAGCTCGTATATTTTGTTGATAATCATAGTGATTCATAGTTGCATTTGGAAGTTCATCATATAAATTAAAATTTATTATAATCATGTGCTTTACCATTTAGCAGAAAAGTTTGTCACCCCAGCACGTACTATACATATGGAAGTGACATGGTGGCTTGCAAATGATTTTAACCTTAACCGGCTCCACAAGCTCGCCCGTACCTCAGAGAATGTTTGTTGCAGTTTGCTTTTGAAAAAGGATGTTTATGGCACATTTGTTACAAAACCGGCAATGTACACCACTGCTTGTCTTCACTCGGCGAGCGTGAAGTGCCGACATTAGAGGTGGTAAAGCGCCGGTGTGGTTGATTGTACACAAATATCATTTGTCACACACCTGTGGTTTTGTCAAGAGTCTGAGTGAACTGGTTGATCGGTGGAGGCACCTTGAGACGGCGCTGGAGTACGGCCTTTTGCCGCTGGATGCGGATGTACTTTGGCCATCGCACAAATCTGGACAGGTCTCGTGTGGGCTGGATGTCCTGACCTGAAATAAATAGAAAATTTGTAGTATGTGCTATAAATATCAGAACAATATTATTAACTTAAATTTTGTTGTGATATCAGTGTTAAAAAGCTCGTTATTTTGAAACCACATGGTTTTTCAGAGTAAAGTTTACATCATTATCACAGGTTGATAGTTTTTATGAATAAAAGTGTTTAACCAGTCTTTTTATGAATAACTGAAATGGCAATGAAAATGATCAATGCTACATATCTCATGTTTACAAACTATAACCAAAATATAACTAACTATATTACTGCTTCAAGTGGCAAAAAAACAACTGATCCAAGCATAGTCAACCAGTATCAAAATAAACTTTGTTCAATGCTTTCTGTCAAAGCAGACTGAGTGCGTCAACATGTATCCAAGTAAACTTTGATCATGTCAATGTGGCTTAAATGGTTGTATGAAACAGCTAGTAACCTCAAAATTGAAGTGAACTGTGAAAGCCTTCAAGTAAGTATAACAGCTAAGGTATCTTGTACAATCATACATTAACTAGAACTTACCAATAGCAAAGTTCTTTGTTCTCTTCTCGAAGAGAGGGTTGACAACCTTCTTGGGCTCAACTTTTTTGACGACCAGTGGGGCGGCCGCTACCTTTTTGCCTGACTTCTTCTTCGGCTGGAATCAACGAACAGATTAGAGCACTGCTTCACACCGACCATAAATTGATTGGTGACGAGATAAACTCAGAGATCTTGGTGATAATTTGGATGTAATCACGGCGTTCATGCAAACTTTGACATCATGGCAATGTTTATAGAGGTTATATTACAGTTTTAGTTTATCGTCAGAATTTGCTGCTCCGAGATATATGAAATTGTAATAACTGGATACCAACCAACTAAATACACCCACTTGAATCTACAAACTCAAATAAATAGTCACGAAAATCGAAGTGCTCGACTGGTAAACATGTTACCAAAGAATCACACTGTTGACAACAAATCACTATTTCACTTAAAAATATACGTGATGAGTAAACCCACATGGCTTTTACCTTCTTCTGCACCATCTTGATTATATTTTAGATCAGTGATCTAAAGGCCACGAAAGGATACGTGACCCAAACCTAACACCAAACTTTCGGCGAAAATGGCCGAACTATAAAGAAAGAAGACTTCTCAATTTCTCGACAAATGTCACTTTGACAGGAAGGTGAACGAATGAGAGAATAAAAATTGAATTGTTTATGGTCGATTTCAGGGGCTCTACCGCGTAACTATATTGATATGAAGTTCATGTAAATGTTTACACTATTTTTATGGTTTTTTTGTTGATTTGTTTTGACGAAGCTGGTTATTACGGACCTCGTTAAAATGAACAAAAAAATTGCCAATAAAACCATAAAAATAGGGACTTGTTATTGTCAACATTTACATGAACGGGCCAGGGTCAATAAAGTTATTCTTGCCATAGTTTTAAAAACACGTTAGCTACCTTTACTTGACGAATTTTCTGGTTAGCTACCGATAAAATGCGTTAATTAACGGTTAATTATCCGACTGCGATATAGAAAAAGGGGTAAATAATCTGTCTTTTTAATGTCCGTATAGATTGAAGAGCCATACCAGCTTTTAAAGCGCATCTCACACCATTACAACGTACCTATTGTTTGAATATTTTTGAAAATTATGCATCATTTAGCAGCATTTGTCTAGTACCTTCTGAAACAAATTTCAGCTCAAAGGCTCAGTAGTGCTGGAGTTCAAGAAAATACAATACTTTTAGTAAGTATGACATTTCAATCCCTAATATTGGTAAATGAATGCATTTTGTGGTATGGCTCCTCAATCCTGACATTTTGCATAAAAGAATGGTGTGAGTTGCGCTTTAGCTTAAGCTGGCCTAAAGCTTGGTTATGTAACTCAGATCATGCAAATTCGAACAATGCTTCGAATAATTTTAGAACTAAAATCTCTGCTTAGTACGGCTTTGATCTCTGTTTACGTGAGAGAGAGAGAGAGAGAGAGAGAGACTCACACATCCCCCCTTTTTGTTACAAAAATAAATTCCGTGTTTTTTTAACAAACAAAAAATATCTAAAGGCTGAATGCGCATTTCTTTTTGATAGTTTAAAAAGGACCCAATATAGATCCCTGAAGGCTTGGAAAGGTCGCAGAAAATGCTCGTTCATGCATAGCTGCGATCCGTCTAAATATTAGGTCCTATTTTATAGTTAAACATGACAATAAATTTTGTAAGTTGCCAACTATGACAATGAAGGTACCTACCTAATGTTCATTGCGTCATTGCGTTTGCCAATTTGGAACTAAAAATATACCGATCAAACTGCTCACAGACACCAGACATAGCTGTGAAACTGGCTCAACTAAACTAATAGATATAATGAGGTTCGTATAAAACCCATATAAAATATTTCCCTATAATAATAATGAAAAAAAAATTAACAGGATCATCAGGCTATTTACCTACTCACTCAACTTTTTGTAGAGCATCAGTTGCATAATGTAACGATTTTTTGTATTTATATTGCCGATTTTATAGCATCGCTAGTAACTTTGAGATTATAAAATTTTATGCAGTGCATATAAAACCCGCAACAACATGACGTTTTTTAAATATTTCTGTTTAATATTTGGTGAGTCTCTCTTGAGATGTTAAAAATAAGCTATTCGCAAAATCAGAAACAGTGTTCCAAAATTTTTGTTTATATTATGTCAAGGACATCAAATAGATTTTATGAGGAACTCGAAAACGCAGTTTAGTTGTCTTAGCGTATTGATCGATCTTATCTGCGAATTCTGCAGGAATAGTTGTTTAGCAGTAAGAAGGTAATAAAATTACTATTGAATTGGTTAATTTGACAAAATTAATTAGATCTGTATGTTTCCCAGCAATCACAGCATGCGCCTCCGCGGTCAGAGTGGATATGCAAGGTACTCTGAGTCTCGGCAGTGATGTGTTGAGTGCGTTAACCCACTTCTTCCGTCGCAGTGGACGAGGTGCCGTGAGCGGCAGACGGTCCATGTACAATCAAGCCGACTACATCTCCATGGAAGTTATAAGCTCAGCTCTTTGCCGTAAAGTTGATTTCTGCAATGGCATATTCTATCAATTCATCAACGAATACGTTATTGCGTTAGCCAAAGTCCCCGAAAGTTTATTTAATGGAATTCACAACATTAAAGCTGAAGAGACACTGGAAGCCGCTACTCCAATATTTGGAAAGCTGAAAAGTTCTTTGCGTGAAACCAAAAAAATTCTCAAGGCAGCAAACGCTAAAATGAAAGACACTAACGAAGAACACGTGTGGGTAAGTGTTATTAAGAAGATAAGTGCTAAGTTCCAGACTAAGACTATCGCCTATATATCAGACAAACTAGGCACTGATCCAACTCAAAACGAAATAAAGAAGAACCTAACGCAGCAATTGGTGATCGGAATAGCTGAAACAGAAGCATTTCATCAGAAAAAGCTTTGCCAAAATCACAGAATTTGCTTGAGGTATGTGGAGTGTACGAAAAGTTTGAACAATATTTTAGAACGCCTTGTAGCTTTGACTGATAATAGAGTGAAATCATTTATGCGTTCTCTCTACGAGTTGTTACCTGACACTGGTTTCTATAAACGTCTGAGTCAAGTAACAGCTAACGAATTCCAGATTATTCTAAACGATATGGCGTTTTCTGACCGTGTACCTACTAAAAATATACTGTTGACTATTCATGAGATAGTGGCGACCAGATTAAACACAATCTTTAAAAAGGAAGAGAATACTCATAACTCGACCCCTGACACAACATTAGTCAACATGATAATATCTGATATGGATTTTTTCTACAGTAAATTGAAACCGGAACCATTTGAAGATTTTTTCAATGAATTTATGGAGTGGATAAGAACTGGAGGGCGAGTAAATTCCGTTCTTGAAGGGGCGATAAAAAATATGCAAAATGTTTTAAATGGGGCACCTGTTGAGTTGACTGCGAAACTGACATATGAAGTGCGAGTGTTCTTGGAATTAACTGTGGACCCGGAACATCCTGTTTGATTTGAATTATATGAAACCACCGCAAGATGGTTTTAAGTATAATGATGATAACTTACTGTAATTTTGTATAAAACTGAAGTTTCTCATGATTTATTTTCATCATTCCCCGAGTTGCTGCGGTTCTTAACGGGTTCTAAAACCTTCCATTCTACTTATCGTATTTTAATGAGACTTAAAATAACTGCAAGGGTTTTTTAGGACCTAAAACGGAAAAAAATATTTGCTTGGTAAAATAATTATTTGAATTATTGATAATAACACTGTAACTAATATAATCTCATAGTTGGACTTAAAATAACTGCAAGGGTTTTTTAGGACCTAAAACGGAAAAAAAAAAATTTGCTTGGTAAAGTAATTATTTGGATTATTGATAACACATTAATGTAATTTCATAGTTGAAATATATCTTCCATCAAAAATTCGAACGAAAGTACTTTATGTCTACCAATATTTTTCAATTAGATAGGTACGCATTTTATTTACAATATTTTTTACTTTTATTTCTTCAAACCGTTTGTAAAAAAATATGTAATCCCACAGAATTGAATCTGTCTACGAACAATCGCCTGTGGTGTTTTATTTCCTTTTCAATCTTTCCTTTGAATTTATCGGTAAGCGGAAACGTAGGCACTAATCAGTTCTCTTTCTTTTACTTATAATTAAATACGACGTTCTGTCTGATTCCTTTTAGCTCTTACTTGTTTATTTTTTATAGTCCGGAATCCATAGCATTTGTTTTCCTAACAGAATGTACAAAAACGATAGTATGACCACGAGGACATGTATATCCTCGTGGTCTAGTATAGTATGACCACGAGGAAACAGGGCATTTACAGGCTATTTACTGAACTAAAGAGGCTTCAAATTAAATAGCTGCCATTGCAAAGCTAGAGTAGCAGCATTTTGTTGCTACTAAAATCTGTGTCACACAGATTTTTAACAGGGGCGCGAATTTGGAGACAAAATAATCGAGATTTCGCAGAAAAGTAATAAATGATAAAAAAACACACTCACCGCACGTATCGGAAAATTTCGCGTCTATTAGCACCTATTTCGTAAATACGGAAACGTATCCCTACTTATTAATTACCTACTGCATGGAGTTGCGCTTCTCAGAGCCTTATGCTAAATATTTTATCGTCCCTCGTGCTTAGTGATTTCAACTTTACAATCGCAATTATGTTACAAATGAAGTTGATAGTAAAATCTGTGCGTAATGGTCCCGCTCGTTCCACAAAAGGCCCATTAATCGGTCTATTACCATCCGGCTGTTGCTTTGGGCCCTAAATGGACGTTTCTAGCCAGTCATTGTAATTAGATCCTTTTAAACTCCTGACGAAATTATTAGCGAACGTATTTACGGGTTAATCTATTTAGTAATCTTTTAGTTAGTGTCCAAAACATCGTTTTGGTTTCCCATATTTTTCTATTTGTGGGATTATTCAAAATTGATCTCGATTCTTATAGTGAATATCTTCAACGTTTTGTAAACAAAACCAGTAGTATGGAAGAAGAAAAATATTTTCTTTGTGAAAACTCGATGGCACGTAGATACTATAAAGGGTGTCCCAAAACTTTGCTACACAGAAGGAAAGTACCTTATAATATTGAAGATAGGAAGTTTTACTGAAATAAGACTTCATTTTACCCGTGTTAAACACTCTACTTTTCATTTCAAATATAAGGAAAGTAAAAAAATCGTAGTTTTACCAAAATATTTATTAAGTTTCAATGTTCAATTTTATTTCTTTCTATAGTTAAAATGTAGGTACACACGACGGCACCTCAGACTATACATGTCGACGTTAAGACCGCCTTTATGCCCTACTTAATAAAAGCTGTTTTCGCAGTTTAACTGTAACCTGACGTGCTGTCGTGTGTACCTACTCTATGGCGATCGATGACTCAGTGATTAAGCTGTTGGAATGCACCCATTGTAAACGTTTTCATTGCCGATGAGGTAACTCGTAACCAAATTCAGTTCTATTTTTAAAATTATTTTACACCCTAGGGTGAAACGCAAAGTTTTTAACCCGCTGCTCAGTTTAAATATACATCACTTTCCGAATATGAGAAATGAAAAAGCTATTTGACAGGTCAGTACGCTTGTATTAGAAGTGGTCGTTGTTCTCTCCTATCTTCAATATTTAAGGTATTTTCCCTCCGTGTTTTGAGACACCGGGCCGGACACCCTGTATATCCTGTGATGGCTCGTTTATTCAATATTTCTGTACCTACACAAACGAGGAATATATCCCTCGCCGAACATATCGATGTCATTCTTTGTGTAGAATGGAAACATCTAGACTAGAACAAACTTGGCGTAGCTTTACTAAGGTTAAAAGGAATAAATCTCAAGGATTTAAGCCATTAAATTCACATAACAATAAAAAGTGGATCTCTTATGGGTTTTAATAGGAACCTAGCATAGGTTCCTATTAAAACCCATAAGGCTGATTTATGACATGAATTTAATAATAATAATTTATTTGACAACATCACATACATTCCTCCGATTCCAAAGTAAGAGCTGTAACTCCGAAAGTAATAGATCAATTTGTGTGATTTATGCCCGTTTGCACTAAACTTAAGAATCGTCAAGTCTTTTCCTAACTACAACTAGACCAAATTAAAACGGTGTCATTAATTTAGCTGTCATACAGATTTCATGCGCCTATTTATCTTGGTCGAGTTGTAGTTAGGAAAAGACTTAGGCGAGTTTTAAGTTTAGTGCAAACGGGTGTTAGACTTTAACTTACTCGAGAGTGAGCACTGGGTGGTGCTGGTTGAGTGTAATAAGTATAAAGTTACTAACATTGGTTTTGCGGCCATTAATCGCAAAATGCCTAAGCGAAATCCGGTTATTTTGGAAAACAAAGGAAACAAGCCAAATAGCCCGAGCAAAAGCAATTAAAAACGCAAAGAAGTATCGTAGGATTCAAATGAGGCAAAAAATAGCCAAGATAAATGAGCCAGTGGAACAAAACGAACCCCCGAATGAGGCATGTTTGCGTTCGAGTGAGCCTCAGCCGTCTGTATCTCGCAAGAAGCTACGGGGAATACTTACAGATGATGGACATGGTATCTGATGATAAGTACTGATGTTGATATGGAGTCAATTGACCTAGTGGTTGTGTTGTGAGCGATGGGCCAAGTATGTCGCGGCTAAAGTAGCAGGAAAATACTCGACGGTGGATAAATTCTTCGTCAGTGTATTCGTTGACAATACATTTGGCATGGGTAGTTTGTAAGAAGGACAGTCCGCATCCAACGAAAATAGTCTAATACAACAATAATTAAAGAACTGAAAAATAATCATTTTTTTATTATAATAAAACACGTTTTAATTTCCCCCTTAAAGATTTATAATCCTATACTTACGGAAGTTTTAAACCTAAGAACGTGGGGCGCATGAAAAAGTCAATTAATGATAAATCTTACGAAATGCGCCCCTCTTTTTTAGGTTTAAAACTTCTGTAAAGTGTTATATTTTTATTTTGGCAGTTTGTATAACAGTTCATGCATCTATTGCGAAAGTTCTACATAATTCAGAGAGAAAATAAAATTAATCGCGGTACTACCAATTTTTCAAAGTAGTTTGCTCTTACATAATAAAAGTACCGCAAAAGGTCGCGATGGCGTGATTTAATTAATTAATTTGCTGACAAACCTTGTCGCTTGTTTTATAGGCTGCACTTCACTCTATTCGAACAATGCATGAATAGTTAACTGTATTAATTGAAAGATAAAAAGAACGTTTTACCAGATTCTATTCTCGAGCCAAGTTTCACAGTTACAAACTAGACATAAGGTGATGTTGTTGCTAACGCTACATTGTTTAAACTAAGCTTGTAATGGCGAACGTCAAAATGTCTAGAATACTGTTTTAGCGCATAACCCTAACCACACCCTAAACCTAACCCCGTATTGAGACTTAGTGAGACTTGCGAAAACACACATACATAATATAACAACATAGTTATACAAGGTGTTACAAAAATACTCCTAATGCCGAATATGGTATATAGGGACCATCAAACTGAACAACTTTTACTATGGGACCAACTCTGAAATAGCGAAAAAAAAATCAGCTGTTTCATACATTTTGATATTTTCGATTTTAATTTTTGTATGAAGCTGATTTTTTTTTTCGCCCCATAGTAAAAGTAATTCAGTTTGATGGTCCCTATATACCATATTCGGCATTAGGGGTATTTTTGTAACACCTTGTACATTATATGTATTACTCGTAAAACTTCCCATACAAATGTGCAGTCGATAGTGAAAACCTTATATCAAAATCAGATTGACCATCAGAAATTATTAATGTTTCCACTGCTGAGGCACAGGCCTTACTTATGGGTGGATAAGGAGGGTGGTCCATGACCCACCACGCGGGCCCAATGCGGATTGGTAGGTGCTAACCAACGCAAATGCAGCCGGGACCAACGGCTTAACGTGCCTTCCGAAGCACGGAGGAGCTCGAGATAATACATTTTTTATTAACCATCTCAAGACCGACCCTTGCGAAAGCTGCATGACCCCCTCAATCAGGCGCTATACAAGGTGTTACAAAAGTACCCCTAATGCCGTATATGGTTAATAGGGACCATCAAACTGAACAACTTTTACTATGGGACCAACTCTGAAATAGCGAAAAAAAAATCAGCTGTTTCATACATTTTGATATTTTCGATTTTAATTTTTGTATGAAGCTGATTTTTTTTTTCGCCCCATAGTAAAAGTAATTCAGTTTGATGGTCCCTATATACCATATTCGGCATTAGGGGTATTTTTGTAACACCTTGTACATTATATGTATTACTCGTAAAACTTCCCATACAAATGTGCAGTCGATAGTGAAAACCTTATATCAAAATCAGATTGACCATCAGAAATTATTAATGTTTCCACTGCTGAGGCACAGGCCTTACTTATGGGTGGATAAGGAGGGTGGTCCATGACCCACCACGCGGGCCCAATGCGGATTGGTAGGTGCTAACCAATGCAAATGCAGCCGGGACCAACGGCTTAACGTGCCTTCCGAAGCACGGAGGAGCTCGAGATAATACATTTTTTATTAACCATCTCAAGACCGACCCTTGCGAAAGCTGCATGACCCCCTCAATCAGGCGCTATACAAGGTGTTACAAAAGTACCCCTAATGCCGTATATGGTTAATAGGGACCATCAAACTGAAAAACTTTTACTATGGGACCAACTCTGAAATAGCGAAAATAAATCAGCTGTTTCATACCTTTTGATATTCTCATAAATATTTTTTGTATGAAACAGCTGATTTTTTTTTCGCGATTTCAAAGTTGGTCCCATAGTAAAAGTTGTTCAGTTTGATGGTCCCTATCTACCATATTTAGGGGTACTTTTGTGACACCTTGTATACCACTGCGCCACCGAGCTCCTCACAAAATCTCATTTTTGGGATATTGAAAATTAGTGGGTATAAAAATACCTCATGCAGACCGCATGAGGTATTTTTATACCCACTAGTTTTTTCTTAACAAAGTCAAATACTTACCTAAGTAATTGATTGTAAACATGCTATTAATGAAAATAGAATTATTCTATTTTAAGTAATGAAAATATCTAAAGGTTCTAATATTTATAATTTTGAAATATTCATTATCATCGCGTACCTAAGTATTGTTCTGGAAGCAGCCCGAGAGTTTCTCGATGGAAATAAATTAAAACGTCATATTCTTTGCGCCAGCAATTACTCGGCGCCACCTGAGCGAGCGAAGCGAGCTTGCGAGCAGTGGTGAGGGCAATCACTTTTGTAGACGATAAAACAATATATTTTCAGAAGTCGGGAAAGAGCTGCAGTGAACTTGCTCGCGGTTATGCGTATAAAGGAATGTTGGATTTTATTGATTTTATTTTCAGAATTTTAAATTTACCTTATTTAATTTAAGATAAATAATATTAGAAAAATTAAAAAAAATACTAGAAAAAATCGACTCACCCGAGAGATTTATTAAATTTAGATTTTTCGCATTCTCAATGCTATTTTTATATTAAGATAAATAATATTAGAAAAAATACTAGAAAAAATCGACTCACTCGTAGCACCTCAGACGGGACTCGAACCCGCACCCTTGGGATTCCGGCCCAATGCACTGACCAATTATGCTACCGAGTCGCTAGTGGGAGCGGCGAAACATCTGGAAAGATGTTTCTTTCGAATGTGGGGGTATTTCCTTACATTGATGAAATTGCGCTGGCTTGCAGCGAAGAAGTTAAGTACTAGAAAATTTCGCCGCTCCCACTAGCGACTCGGTAGCACAATTGGTCAGTGCTTTGGGTCGGAATCCCAAGGATGCTGGTTCGAGACCTGTCTGAGGTGCTACGGGTGATTCGATTTTTTCTAGTATTTTTTCTAATATTATTTATCTTAATATAAAAATAGCATTGTGAATGCGAAAAATCTAAATTTAATAATTATATAATTTACTTTACAAGGATGTTGTCCAGAATCGAATCAATGAGTAAATTGTCGTTCATATCAAAATTACTTAAGTAGTTATTTATTTACTAAAATACCTATATCGACTGAACACTGTTTTTGTATAAGCAATTTCCTTTTGCGTCAAAAAGCAGAGAGTCAGTGCGTGTATACTTCCGGCTGTAAAAGGGTGAAAATATCCAAAAATATATCTGTGTATCCGAAGACATCACTAGCATAATTCTTTTCTCGAAAATTCATCGCATCTTAATTATTCCGGTTGATGAAATAAAAGTATTGCGGTAGAATAGGATCGCGGAATAATGAATATTAACTTTCAGTCAAAGCGAGAAAACTATGGATAAGCCATGAAAAGGTTTATAAATACAATTTACCTCTTCTGAATCCAGCTCAACTATCCATTTCTTCCCTTGGTTTTTCTAAACACACATCCACACTAAAGTTCAAGACACGAAATGTTTCTCCGTCTTGGAATATTGGATCCTTTGGTTGCCTTTGTTTATTCACATACCTTCTTCAAGAGTTCATAGTTATGTAACATAATCTGTGCCTCTCTGAATAGCTGAAACTATCTCTGTAAACAAATTGATATCATTAGTAGTCAGGGTATTATATACTGGTACATCTGTTATAAAAATTCAAAAACACGCTTCTGAAATCGTATTAAAAAGAAAACTTCAATATTAAAAGTTCACCTTTTTTACACTTTACTTTCTATAAAATTAATACTAACAATAAATATGAAAATATCGGATAAAGTTGCAATTTTTATATATATTCATTGTAGGGCTTGCAGCGAGATATAGTGAACGCGGATATTGAAAATACTACAAAATATGCTGGCTAGAACCAGTATTCACCCGTACACAATCAAAGAAAAAGCAGAAAAACACAAAATATACTAGGTACTGTAAGTAAGTACATCACTATTATGCCTTCTGCGGATAATTTTAATGACTTACGCAACGGGACTATGTCGACTCACTAACTGGTTCATCGTCGCATAGCTCAAACCACTGTATGGATCGGGCTGAAACTTCGCACACACAGTTCTTTTGACGTCTTTAGACGTTAATACAAAAATAGCATTGTCAAATGCTACAATCTAATATAAAAAATACAAGAAAGCCATACATTTCATGTCATTATACTATCTCTTATTTAAAAATTAGTTTTGCGAGGCATCAGCAAACATTATGAATACATTGATCGATTCCCGTTCGAGAGCATGATCTAATCCGAGTCGATTTTTTTCTAGTATATTATTCAGTATTATGAAACACAAAATTTATTCTAGTATTCACTGAACACGTACGATGTTGAAAACCAGAAAATAGACGCCTTTGAGTGCAGCACACGATTTGAAATTGAAATGAAATGGAAAACGTATGAAATGTTAAAAATAGAAACACAAAAGCTTTTAAAGTTGAAATGATGCTTCTATAAAACGGCTAATGGAATAAAAAGTAAGTGTGTACATAATAATGTTTTTTATAACATTGGGTATATTCATTATAAATACATTTTGACTTTTTAAGCCTTGTGGTTTCAATATAAACTCAGGTACCTAGGGACCTCCTTTAAATAAAGTAGACGTATCAAGTATAAAGAAGACGATTATCTAAAAGACCGAAATGCGTGGAAATTATGTAAAATGTAACACATAAGTACTTTGTTGTTAATAATCCTGTAGTACTGTATTTGGTAACGATATATTTAAGTTTGTAAATATCGTTACTTATTTTTGTTAAAGCTGATAAGTTTCTTGCGTCTGTTCTTCTTGTCAGTTAAAAAAGTCTGGAACAGGTGGTAGGAAAATATAGACGATTCAAAAGTGCTTAATTATTAAGTTTATTTGAAAAAAGAAATTTTGACTATTGACTATTGAAGAAAACTGTACTTTCAGCTCGTTGATACGTACTTTACACTTTTCCATTAATATTCAATTCTAACTCATAAACTCAAGTACCTAACGTATAAATCAAAATTGTTCACGTTGGTAGAAAAAATAAATATTTAAGAAAGAGAGAGAGAGAGGTGTAAAACTTTATTGGTGCCTGTAACCCTACACGCAAACCCTGAAATAACCGTAACTCCCAGAAACTACTTCGTTGTCACAAAATATTACAGCGGCCACAAAAATTGGACAAAACGTGACTTGTGTTCATGTGGCTTGAAATGTCGCATGCAATGCAGTATTGAGTTTCGTGGTTCTGAATTTTGACATTTGCGCCTGGTAGCACACCTCCGCGCCGCGAAACAGTACCAGCGAAACCGCGGTAGATCCGCCATTAATTGTCTTCTATTGACGACGATATAGTAATATGTCGGTCATTCGTAGCGGTTTCGCGTGTGCCAACGCTCGGGCGGTCGGAGCCGATTGGGCGGAAAAATCTATACATTAGAAAAGGCTGCTCTCATTTGTTTCGCTTGTCGAAGTTATGGCGGAACCTTAGAGCATTAAGAACGGGAGATGCCAACAGCACTCTTCTACACTAGATTTTGTTCACCGATTTTGGAGGGGGACGAGGTAAACACGCACAGCACACAACTTCATATTCACGCACACTCTTGTAGAAAAAAGTCTTGTTGTTACACACGCACACAAAAACAAAATCCCACACAGTTCTAATTGTGGGTGGTCAAATTTGGAACTAACAATCTCAGTACAAATTCTGACAGATCACGCTACGGCAGCGCCAAACTTAACAACAACAGCTAGTGATGTGCCGTCAAAAGACCGATGAAATTGAATGATTGGAAGATGAGTGATTGATTACGAACAAGATTATGTTAAATGGTTTTCATTTGATTTTGTGATATACACCAACAATCACTAAAATGCGCTTATAATTAAATGTTCAACATACATTTTTTATTTATTAATTTATTAAACAAAGTAAAACATACAATTTATAGAAAAACCCAGCGACTAAAACGTAAAACCCGATTAGGTTTGTCCAGTCACTACGTATTCGTCAAAATAGATAGTCGGTATACAACTAAGCAGTATTGAAAAGAAAAAACAAATTGCTTCATTCTTATGAATAAAAAAAAATATGTATACACCATGTCACAAAATACCCCTAATGCCGAATATGGTATATAGGGACCATCAAACTAAACTCTCAAATCGCGAAATATAAAAACAGCTGTTTCATACATTTTGATCTGATTTGATTTCGCGATTTCAGTTTGATAGTCCCTATCTACCATATTCGGCATTAGAAGTACTTTTGTAACACGTTGTATACATATATATATTATTTTAAGGTCTTAAAAAATACTTAATAAACACAATATTTGATCGTAAATGCGTGTGCACAGGATGATGTTAAGAAAAAGCTGACTATTGTTTAAATACGAGAAATTCTAAAGCAAATTTTTGGTAGAACAATAAATTTTGAGTTTTTGCTTCACACTTTTGTGTTTGAGGTCATCCAGAATAACCTTTAATTCTTTAGGTAGATTGTTAATTATGACAGGAAGAAGACAAGTAAAATTTTCTCTTTCCGTAAAAGTTATTTGAGCGGCCCTTGAGAAGTTTCTTCTGCGTAATCTGTTTTGTTTGTATTCTATGATTAATCCTCGGCAAAGAAGCAACGTTATCGAGTTGTTCAGTTATAATTGCGTAACTCACTTTGTCATGAACCGATATGACCTTGCATTACCTAAAGAGTTCGTCATACTTATCTTTATAGATACGATTTACTTTCTTACTAACTATAAGCTTTAATATTCGTAATTGTAGATTATAAATTTTCTCTAAGTAGGTTGAAATGTGCGTCCATAGCTTGAAATTCCATATGAAATTATAGGATCTACCATGGATTTGTACAGGATTAATAGAACTTGGAACGGTATTTTATTTTTGATTATGACAAATTTAGCTAACAGAGCACGAAGTTATGGCACACAGTTTCGATATGAGGACCCCAGTTGTGGCGGTTGTCAATTGATAGGCCTAAATACTTTTGCTGTTGCACCGTTTCTATTGGTTTGCATTGGCAAGATGACACTTTATTGTGCATACAATCGTGATTGTGTATTACTATTGAAACGTCGTGGTCTCTACAATACGAGTTGTTAATAAAACATAATAGTACAAAAAAGTGAAATAAAATAATAAATGCTTGGAAAACAAGTGATTTGTGTTTCATTTTTATTAGGTATTATTAAATTTTTGTATACATGTTCTGCCAAAACATGATTAGTTCGTTCCGATGCCAAGGTAGGCTTTATCCAGAAGCCTTGTGTAGATGTGCTGGAAGGCTCACAGCTCCGCTTTTCAAGCCAAAATATAAGCAGTAGTGAATGCTTGCAGCCACCTTAAAATGAAAAAGTTGGTATGATAATATGTTAATACCTATAATCTACAAATAAATATGTATTGGTTGAATTGAAAACCTCCTTTTTGGTAGTTAGTAATTTTTTTGCAAGGAAAGTTTAAGTAAACAAAAGTTTTGAAATATCTTACCTGCAGAAGCTGCACAATCGGAACAATTTGACTTGAGGATCTCGGCATCAGTTTCCTTTATTTTGGTTAATGATTTTGGTGTCCTATGCTCGGGCTTTGACAGGACTGATTTATAAGATTCTCTCCACTTCTACATAACCGACAGACAGCCGAGGACTAGTAACTATCTCGGGATGACCTAAAAGAAAGAGAAGATTAAAAAAGGAGAACATCACACCCGTAAAACAGTGTCTCCAATTAATACTATGTATAAATTTTGCAAAAAAAGTCAATACCTACCTATTACATATTAAATATAAAAAATAATATTTGACAATTTATGTGCTGGTCTGATCACATCAAAATAATAGTTAAAACTCATTCACTTGATCATTCATTCGTTCTTAGAGCATAAGCATTCGTTCTCTTTGTCGCAGCACTACGACTTTTATTATGGTATTCGACATGTGTTTGGTATCGTTTTGCTATCGCAATGTCGTCATTATCTTACACAAACAAAGTGCGTTTTCTTCGTAATTATATTATAGTTTGGTAATAAAATTATACTTACGTGTGATAGAAAATCCCGTTCTTAGTAGAATTTGAATTTTCAGATCGTCTTTTGCACGAAAACACTGCACAATTCACCATTTTTGCGGAGCTGCGATCGGTGACATGTGTTCTTACAAAATGACGGGTGTTCGAGACCAACTAGTTTTTATAAACTGTCACGATCAAATTGGTCATGTACTTTGGTGAAAGGGGAACGTGTATTTGCCATCTCCCGTTCTTAATGCTCTAAGGGCGGAACCTACTACGGTGTTTCGCAGCGGAGAGGAGTGCTGCAGGCGTTGACGTTATGTTCACGCCCTATCATTAAGTATGCGATTGAATAGAAGAACTTTTTCCTCCAAAAGAGACATTAGTCGAAAATTGTAGAAAAATTCACGTTGATCATTCCATATCTACTAACTAAACAGTTGATACGCGCTGTGAACGAGAGTCAAAATTATTCGAAAAAGTCTGTTTCATTCATTAGACTTAAACAGGGGGCTTATTGTCTAATTTTAAAATCTATTACAATCGCTTTCATTTGACAGATGGACAGATGAACAGTGACACATTGCTGCATTTCTTTGGTAAGTTTTTATTTATGCCAAAAAGAAGCATCGATGTGTTACATCTTGAAAGCGATTGCGTTAGATTTTGAAATTAGACAATAGAAGGGCAGGTCAAGTTGTATCAAAAATGTACTTCTTTGCATATGTACGTAATGACACTCAAATATTTTCGTACTTTATTATCTACTCAACTATGTTTTAAAGGCTTAATAGGTAAACTTGAACTACAAGTAACTTGCGTCTATTTGTCAATATTTCGTAAAGGGTCTCCATCAAAGTGGCTCAACGTCGTCGCTAACTTCCAATTTATTACAGATATTAATCATAAATTGAAAGGGGATCAAAATCTTGAGTGAATCTTTGATCAATCTTCAAACACTTTGTGACACGATCAGGATTATCTCGTGGGCTGATAAATAACTTTTTCTCAAACATGCTTGGAAGTTCGAACATTATTTTGACAACCTTTTTCGTGTTTGATTGGAGTAGCTGGACAGCTCTAAAACTTGTGTTTGGGACTCTTTAGGTATTTAGGTATAAGTTATGGTTTTGTTTTTACGAAGAAAAATATTTTTTACTTTGTTTTACCTTGTCAATAGAATTTTTGAAGAAATTACATTTGATTTACGTTAATTTTTTTATTATTTTGCATCGCTTTACCTTAAATTACGGTGCCCGTTTTTACCCTAGACAACATGCCTGCAATTTTGTATGAAAATCAATTTTTACCGTGTTCGGTGACCTTAAATGTTACTATGAAAGCTCATATTTTTAGTGTGATTAAAAAATGGAACGAACTCTATTAAAACACAGCAACCAAGTTCCGAATCACGCTAATAGAGCGTCATGAGGAAAACTGGAAATCAAATAATTAAAATTGCGTTTAAAAAAATAAAGCGCAAATGGCATCCATATCTTAAATAAAGAGTAAGTAAATATTTTTTTGTCTCAAGTTAGTGACGTCAGAAATAGATTTTAGATTAGTTCCGGTAGGTACTTGAGGTAGGTACAGTTGAGTTCATTAATAATGTTGGCACTTTTGACAGGATATTGACTTTTATTACAAAGTCATAAAGGTTTATAAACTGTCAAAAGTGCCAACTAACTTATTTTTTTAGTCGCCAATCATGATTATTGAATTTAAACTTATTTGAACTGCTTACTACAAGTGAAATAATTGCAAAATATTGATTTTAAACAAGCTAGTGGTCATCCATGTTAAGGCTCCTACATACCTAAAGTGGCGCCCTCATGTTAATTAAATTTATTGCTCGCTAAGTACATAATGTATCGAAAATTCACATGTACAGATTGAAGCTAAGGTTCTATAGTAGTAGTTCGCAAAAGTGCTAAAAGTGGCCACTTTTAGCACTTTTGCGGACTACTACTACAACGAACAAAATTTTATTGAGGTTATTGTTTGTAAATAAACTATAGAACCTTAGCTTCAATCTGTACATGTGAATTTTCGATACATTATGTACTTAGCGAGCAATAAATTTAATTAAAATGAGGGCGCCACTTGAGGTACTTATAGGTATAGGGGCCTCAAATGAAGCTTGCCCACTAATTTATATAATCTCTAAATAACGCCAAAAGACTCACGTTGACAAACAGCCTACTACTACTGCAACTAGGCTGCCATCACCTAAATTACGGAACCCGGACAATAATTAAAAAACCCCAGACATTGAGTGAAATAAAGAATATCCCGGACGCACTTGAAAAAAAATTACAGTAAAATAAAAACTTAGAATCCTTTCCCCTAACACACAAACAGTTTCCGGGTTTTACCCGGACGCCCCCCGGACGCCCTACAAATTAGGACTAATCAGGGGAAACCCGGACGGATAGCAGCCCTAACTGCAATAATTACACAATATTTATTTTACAACAAGCTAATGGTTATCCATGTTAAATAAAGCTTGCCTACTAATTTATCTAATCTCTAAATAGAGCCAAAAGACTCAAGTTGACAAGCAGCCATGTTTTTAAACCATCCTAGACTTTAATGAGTTCGAAGCATAGAAATAGAAATGTCAGCGAAAATTTTTCTAAGTCTACAGCGAAATTTTTTTTAAGTCTATGGTTCGAAGTGATAATTATTCAAAATCCGAATCGTAAATCTTGTGACCCATGTGCGACTGCGAGCAGAAAGTCATCAACGAGTAATGGCGTGACAGGTGGATGGTACAAGTACTAAGTACGTGCTCCAAACTGTAATTTAAAAAGGATTGGGTGTGATTATTTTATTGTTGTTACTTGAACAGACGAGTTAGTTACTAGATGTTATTGAGAGATCATCTCTCGTCGATCGTCGATGAAAACTATTTATTTTGTTCTTTTGCGTGAGAATATTGCGAGCTAATGTATTTATATTTCTCGATAAATTATTAAGAATTATTGTGTTTTAGTTTATTGGCATTCATATATGGACAGTGACACGTAGGTACAATCGAGTTCATATATGTTGGCATGTTTGACAGATGTTGACTTTTATTACAAAGGCATAAGGTTGATGAACTGTCAAAGGTGCGTACATACTATTGAACTCGAATGTACCTACTTATATAAAAGCTAATGAGGATTTTTTTGTCTTTGTTAACCGAATTTATCTAATAAACGTTTCATACTCTTTGTTCCTATTTATTATTATAAGTTTTATTTTAAATTCTTCTTATACACCGTTAATTAGTTAAAATCTCATTTTTCCTTTCCCTTTTTTTGGCGCGTAATTATAATAAAATTAAAAAGCGAGCGTTTGTCTTTTGTTTCAGAAAGCGAAACTCACTCTCATAATCTCCTTGCTGAATTTCACAGAGAGAAAGTAATTTTGTTCTTAAAATTATGTTTTTAAACTTTGTCGGTGTTATTATAAAAGATTTTTAAAAACCGGCTCTATTTAATAACGTGACAATTTGTCAATTGTTATGACAGTTTGGCTTACATTGAGGTGTAGCTATTTTCAAATTGACGTAATGGATAAAAATGTCATGACAGGTGACAAATTGTCACGTTCATTCAATAGGACCCTGTTTAATTTAGACACTGTTTAAAAGTGATGCGGTTACTTTTTTGACGATACTGTTTGAGAGAGATAGCATCACATTTAAACAGTGTCTAAGTTAAACAGATGTTTAAAAATCTGTGTCATAGTTAAATAGGTTTTAAAAAATCTTATGTGAAAACACCGTGTAATTTTAAGTTGCTCACAAAGACTTCTATGTCTATACTACACTACTACTGTACAGAACCGAAATATTGCTCATTAAGTTACGGTGCATGCACCGCAACTCCTTTAATCTATTGCGAGCGACCGATAGAAACAGTTGATGCGCCGCGAAGGTTGGTTGTGACATAATTTTAATTTAGCATGTAATTGAAGTAATTGGTTTCTCATAATAATAATGTAATCGTATATTGCAGTCAGTATTGTTGAGGATTGCTTTTCCATTATACAGTACACAAAACATCGTCTCGCCATACATAGGTAGGTATTAAGGTAGGTACCTAATTCTTAATTACGCTAGTGAAGCAGATAATCAAATCGACAGACGACAAAATAAATACTAGACCATCAGCCATTTTTAAAGTCCCCGCTGGGGCACAGGCCTTATCCTTATGGTTGGATAAGGAGGATGGGCCCAATCTGGATTGGTGGGTGTTAACGACTGCAAATGCACCCAAGACCAACGGTTTAACGTGCCTTCCGAAGCACGGAGGAGTTCGAGATTATACATTTTTGGTCACCCATCCCATGACCGACCCTTGCGAAAGTTGCTTAACCTCCGCAATCGGTGGACCGGGCACTAAACCACTGCGCCATCGAGCTCCTCAAAAATACCAAAGAAATACTAACTAGGTACCTATTTATTAATTATTGTAGTTTTGCAGTCATTAATACAAGGTGTTACAAAAATACCCCTAATGCTGAATATGGTATATAGGGACCATCTAACTGAACAACTTTTACGATGAGATCAACTCTGAAATCGCAAAAAAAATCAGTTGTTTCATACAAAAATTTAAATCGAAAATATCAAAATGTATGAAACAGCTGATTTTTTTTTTTGCGATTTCAGAGTTGGACCCATAGTAAAAGTTGTTCAGTTTGATGGTCCCTATATACCATATTCGGCATTAGGGGTACTTTAACATGTTGTATACAGTAGGAGCTACTATCTGAAACTTAACCTTTGGTCAGTAGGTACATACTATACTAATTCTGTGCTTTGGTTTTCATTCAATAAGTAGGTAGGGCACTTAAGCAATTTTGTAATCATCTGAAAATAATATGAATTCGTCTTGTCAACCATTTTCATAAAGGTTATCCAGAGCCGTAGAAAAGAATCATTAGTGACCGGCTGCTTTCTGAAATAAAAAAATCTAAGAACAGGGGCTCTATCGGCTAAAAACATTGAAGTTCATATTAACTGTATTTTGACAGATGTGTGTCATACATTGCTACTTCGTTTTGGCACAAATAAAAACTTACCAAAGAAAAGTAGCAATGTATCACATACATCTGTCAAAACACAGTTAACATGAACTTCAATGTTTTTAGCCGATACCGCCGCAGGTCGGAAATGAGAGATTTTCCCCGTATTCCGCGCGTGGGTGTAATCTGGGCTGCAGACAGATTAAAAAACTCATATTTTTAAACTGGCTAGACAAAGAGGTCTCATTAGGCAACTTTCAATGCCGAGGAATAAGTACGTTGCAGTGAAAAAAAAAACATTGAAATGAAAAATGTTGGGAGGAACATTTAAAAAGAGGAAGAGAGATGAGATTTTAATTAGATTTCACTTGCACTTAACCAATAACAATAAACTCAATTTGTAATAATAAATGTGTTAGATACAATCAACGTCAGCATACAATGATGTAACAAAGCTTTTCGTTATATTTATTAGACAAACGCCAATTTCTGTAATTGTATATTTTTTATAAATTAACAATTATAATTAACTAGCGAACGCCCGCGATTTCGTCTGCGTGGAAATCTTTTTGCTATCCCTCGAGAACAATTATTTTTTTCGGGATTTAAGGTACCCTATGTCCTTCTCTGTACCCCTGACAACGTGTATGCAAAATTTCATGATGATCGGTTCAGTAGTTAAGACGTGAAGGCGTAACAAATAAACAAACGGACTTTCGCATTAGTAAGGATTAACAAAACCTTCTTAGGTTTTCTAAAAGTGATGGTAAAAAAATGTTGTGTCCATTGCCAAAATTGTACAAATGCACATTTAAAATATTTAACACCAACATTGGAGTTTTTGGCGCCATTTTGTCGAGTTCGGTTTGGTGTCTATTTTAATTATTTTCAAATTGATTCATAGTGGATATTGTGTCTTAAAATTGGTGCAGTTATATGGTACAAGTGTCTACGCAACTGAACAATATGTGGGATAATTGAAATAGGCGCGATCTTGGTTGTGTGAAGCTGAGACTTTTATTTAGGTGGTGGCTTCCTCGGCAGAACTAACCGAGTAAACTGTCTTGATATACTTGGTGCCAAATGCTCCAAGCAGCATTGGAATGCGATGCACCCGCATTCTAATGAAAAATTAAACAATATCTACCACTGAACTATTTAACACTTGACACTGGCAAAAATTACTTCCAAGAGGAAAGTAGATTGCCATAACAAAAAAAGAAGAAGTAGAACACCAACATTTTACAAACGTCTGTTCGATTGCCAATAGCAAACCACAAGAGATTTTCAAATCCATTAAATAATTTGTTCAAACAATCCACCCAGGGGCGGATCCAGGATTTAGGGACGTTTAAAGATTGAAAAATAAAAAAGTTAGAGGCACAGACACCACCTAATTACATAAAACATAGAAACAATAAAGAATTTGAAAAAAAAAATGTCATTTTCAATGTAATACGCAAGGGAAATTGGCATTATGGGGGCCCCTATGGCCTCCTAGATCCGCCCTTGAGTCCATCGTCATTTGTCATTTGTTTATCCTAGAAATCTATAGGTAAATATCTAGAAATAGTCACAATGAACGAACGAGCACATAACGAGTTCAGGGAAAACAAAAGAACAAGGTAATAATGGGACAAGCGCTCAGGGATTTAGATTTCAAACGAGTCTGAAATGGTTCCATTTGATGTAAAAGCAAGCAAGGAAATGTAAAGAAAATTACAGAGCAACGTTAGAATGGAGAGGAAATTTATGTCAGCACTGTTGGTGCATTAAAAAGCATTATGTAAGGAAGAATTGAAATAATTGGTATTAGGTTCTTTATAAACTTTTCACTTTGAAAACTACGACTACACTTGCAGGCCTATTACATAAAAACAATTGCGAAAAGCGGACTATGTTCGTTCCCACTCCGTTACACTATTTACTCACAAATAAGGTTCAATATTAAGGGGCTGACTTGAGCCAACTAGCGCCGCCATTCGATTTTATTTTGTTTATTCTATCTCAATTTCTTAAAAAAGGAATCATTGACCGATTCCTTTTTTAAGAAATTAGAATAAATGATAAATTAGGATAAAAAGATAGAATAAATAAAATAAAGTAGTTTGGATTTTTTATTTAATAGAAACCTAGACAAATACTGACTTAATCCGGATAACATCACAACAAGAGTTAATTATGCTCAAATTGCAAATAACTTTGGTATTACGTTTGTATGGGAAGCTCTCGGTTCGCCGGAGCCTTAAAAGAATAATTAAATTAAAACTGATGCGATTTTCTATGAATTTATTATGTTATTTAAGGATTATCACTTTCGCAAACTCCCACTCTACTATTCAACTAGCTCTACCAAACTAGACCAAAAAGACTCTTTATACACGTAACATTAAATTATCGTCCAATTTCAATCCTCCGAGTGCTTCTTTGCCTAACTTTTGGTTGCGGAGTTATAAATTTTTAACCAGTTCAAAGTGGATTGATCCGGTATGCGCCAGTATCAGCTACAAGTAAGGTATATTATTTCTATCCCTGTCGCAGTTTAAGTATCTACTAAATTGTAAGGGTAAATGAGAGGGAAAATGTTAATGTGTCGTTTGGTAAACCCGTATTCTTAAAAGGCTGAGTAAAGTTATTTTATAACATTATTAATATTATTAGAATTCTAATTCGTGTTCTAATAACATAATACTATAAAGTTTAGTATAATTTGGGTATAGATCATGATGACTGTGTTTTAAGTTGAAATGCTTTTTGCAGTAGACATCTTCATACCACTGCGCAGCAAAATGCAGCATATCTTGAACCTTACTGCACAACAATAAAATTAAGAGTAGTTCATGAATCTACAGAAATAAGAAATTTATTAATTTGCCTTTGAGGGTACACTGAAGGCCAGTATTAATTAAACCAATCTCAAGAATGACCTCAGTTGACACCACGAACTTAAACATGTACTTAAGTATGATCTATTAATTAAAACAGCATCTCAAGTATGAGCTCAAGATGGCTGTCAACGTTGAGAGCGGTTTATTAATACGGGCCTTAATCTAGTTTATAAGCTCGGCCCATTCTGTGCTAACAATTAAGTATTATAACAAATTCAACATTCACTTTTTACTTTGTGACTTTAAATAAATGCATTTTATTATATTATTTATTAATATAAAATCATAATATTTAATGTCAGTAATAGATTCACAAAGTTAATGTCACAAGGAATATTATCAAATTTAAAACATTTTAAAAATAATGAACTAATAAAAAAATTACACTTGTCAAAATAATACCTTATTCAAATGTCATAATAATACCTAATTTGAATTTCAAATTATTACCTATTTTAAATATTAATGTGATACCCAATTTAAATGTCAAAGAATGGTAAATTAGTAATTTTAATGGACCTTGTCCAGATACTCTTTTACCAATAAAAACTACTTATATGAAATATCTAAGTATTTTTACCTACTCACTGTTAAACTGTTCAATAATTTCGCTGAAAAGTGCCTAAAACGAGTACATTTCATCACACTTTAGCCGCTGAAGATTTTTCTTGAAAAATACCTTGTCTGAGAAAAACAATGCTTCTCTTTTATAATTGTACAATAAGATTAAATTGACAATTGACAGTGATCCGCCGCAACTTCACTCGATAAATTTTATCGAGAAAAATACATTGTTTTGTACTGCAAGCGCTCTGAAGTTAATCATTTCAGTTGTACATTGTTATATTAATCGCATTGTAATATTTTAATTAATGAATTAAATAAAAAGCGATCGCATGAAATAGAAAAACAAATGAATGCACAGCAGGTGACTATTGAGCTATAATTATTTTCTGTTTACGTAGTCAAAATGGCAAATAATTTTCCGATCTCGTAGGTATCATTCAATTTACATACCTGGGTAACATCAGGGTGTTAAGTGTCATTTTCACCTTGAGCTTAACGATTATTGCAAATTGAAAAGCATCAATGCAGGGGTAGAAATGATAATTCAATTTAGACTCAGAATTCCAGGGCCTTTGATTCCAATCCAACTGAAATGAAAAAAAAATGAAAGATCATTATGATTATTCGAAATATTTGTTCATGCATATAAAATAATCACTAAAGTAGGTAACTATAAAGAACCGAATTGAATTATAGTAGATTATGCAATAAGGGCTTAAAGTAGTGTATTGTGTCCCGGGCGCTATTATTGAACCCCGAGTACGAGGGATTCTATGGTTAACTCCCGAGCGGAGCGAGGGAGTTAAGGCTAGAATCCTGAGTACGAGGTGTTCAAGATCGCCCATGACAAATACACATTTAAGCCCGCGATGCATACTCTACTTTTTATACTTTCTGCGAGGCAATTGAAACCAATGACTGTTATAAAGAAAGTACTTAAGTAATTATTTAAAGTTAGAATAATAAAATATGAAAAATAAAGAATATTTATTGAAAATTAAAAGTTATGTTAGAAACATTACACCAATTGTGCAACGACAAAGTAACATTCTTTGGTACATTTATAGTTGGGTTAGAGTTTATGTTTTTGTCGTCTATTCTGTAGTGGTCAGTTCGACATTCAAATAAATCCTTCTTGGTGCGCGGGTGAAAATGAATTTCGTAAAAAGTTTTCATGATAACATACAGCCTAACTGAGAATAAGATCTCATTGCACCTAAACTTTTTTGAAACCAACATCGATCAAGCACGACTACAAGGGTTGCATTCCAAATTCAAATCACATTATTCCCCATGGGAAAAATGACTTACTTTAGGAAAGGTTTGCATGACACATAATATGCCATTGACGAGCAGGTAGTATAAAAAAATAATTAAATGTGTTTTCACCTCTCCAGCACGAAAGGACGCCTTTGGCGCGTAAAAACTGCGTGAAGAAAAGTGATTTTTTAATTTCGAACACCTCCTTTTGAAATAAATAAGAATAAAGAAAAAATAAATAGAGTGAAAAGGATGAGACTTGTAAAATTGACATGTGAGAAAAGGATAGATAGAATACTTTAAAATTTTTAAATTTTGTCGGACATGGGTTAAAAAGTATAAAAAAATAAAATATAGAGGTATACAAAGGAGTTGAAACAAGGATTGTTAAAAAAGAAGATTGATAATTCGAAATAAAAAGTATGGACGAAATGAGCATGTGTGAAATATGAAAAAAATAAGTAAGTCAATGACGTCCCGGGTTTGATCTCCGGTTGGGTCAATTTAGAAAACGAAGTTTTCTACATTGTCTCAGGTCTGGGTGTTTGTGGTACCACCGTTGTCTCTGATATACATAACACAAGTGCTTAAGCTACTTACTTGGAATCGGAGCAATGTATGTGATGTTGTCAAATATTTATTATTTATTTATATTAGAATCAGACTACTTCGCTAGTTCGTGATTTAAAGTCGGAACTCGCAGCACAAATTCACTTTGGTCCTAATATAACATTTTTTTAAATGTTTTTGGAATGTTGATGGAAGTTAATGTAAGCTTAATACTTCTTTAAGGTCTTTAATTATATTAAAATCTGTCAATAAATATTTTGACAACACTCGATTTAGAAAAAAAAAATATTACCTTTGACTCAGAGTTAAGTACTGTTAAGTACATACCTATGAGATGATTTCTAATATTTAATATTTCACTTTGTAAGTTAAGTTATATTCAAGCACCAACCGCATTTCATCTGGTGCAAACTTGTCAGTAAATCAATTACAACTTTGCACGAGTCAAAGTTGACGAAACTCGTTACTGGTTCACATCTGACACGTTTTTGAGAAAAACTTCATGATGAAATAAAGTATGGTGATGTTTGTCGGACGAAAGTAAAGCTTATGATCAAAATAAGAAAGTTTCGCGTTGCCACCAGTTCTCTGAATATTTCTAAACACTGACTATAATTTTGATGAAAACGGCCTAATCCATTCGTATTCATAATTCATATTTTTCATCAAACATATTTTTTTCTTTACTTAATTTAAGGACTTTTATCTTAAATGGACATGTCAGTCCTATAAACATCATTAATGATACTAAATAATATACTAGAAAAAATACGACTCAAACGATCATGTTCTCGGACGGGAATCCAACCCGTGACCTTTGGATATCCGGTCAAATGCTCTGACCGCTGAGCTACCGAGTCACTGTCACTCAGTGATATCCAAAGGTCGCGGGTTCGATTCACGTCCGAGAACATATCTGCTGCGAGTCGTATTTTTTCTAGTGTATTATTAAGTATTATATAAAAATAGCATTGTGAATTCCAAAATCTCAAATTTAAAAATCATTAAAGATGTTAGCTTGGTAAAGTTGCGCCCTGGCAGGTGACTGCAGGTGAGGTAATTAAGAGCGTTGATTCGTCACGGCATTTCATACAAACTTTCAAGTCCTTATTTTTCGAAATGAATAAACCGATATTAATGAAACTTCATACACTTAAGCACAATACATTGGTCTAAAAAGTTAATTAAAGACATTTTCGATAAATAGTGTTATAGCTAAATTAGACCGATTTTTTTCTATACAAACAGGAATTAACAATCCTCATTTTTAAAATAAGACATTTCAAAAATGTTCTTAATTATGTATCTTGCTTATGCATATTCACAATAATAAGTTTTATTAAAATCGGTTCATTCATTTGTAAAAATAATGACTTGAAAGTTTGTTTAAAATGCCGTGACAATTAACCTCTATAACTTGACCAAAAGAAAATCGTCTAAAGAATAAAATAGTCAAGTATGTTTGCAGCTTTGCGTAAATTAAGAGGCGAAAACTTCGCATTTACTGTACCAAGCTTTTTAGCATCACACAATATTAAAGAATTTTATTTAAGTATACTTACATTAACTTTTATTACTGCTTTTTTTTTGTCGATTTTTCTTTTTCTTAAGTTATGGAGCATGTATTTTTCCTTTCTGTTGTGTTTTCTCAGTAGTGTGACTCCTTGATTGCTCCATTTTCTAGCAAAAACCGCAGAGCTGCAAACTAGATTTTCCCCCTCCGCGGTGTGCCGTGTCAAAAGAATATGAGACGGGTAAATAAAGACTGCGTTTTGTTATATGATGAGACACACGGCACTTTGTGTCGCCAAGATTATTAACTTTTATTTAAAACAACAAAGATGCCTATAAAAATACATATAAAGTCTTCTTCTTCTTCTTCTTTTTTTGTTATGGCAATCTACTTTCCTCTTGGAAGTAATTTTTGCCAGTGTCAAGTGTTAAATAGTTCAGTGGTAGATATTGTTTAATTTTTCATTAGAATGCGGGTGCATCGCATTCCAATGCTGCTTGGAGCATTTGGCACCAAGTATATCAAGACAGCTTACTCGGTTAGTTCTGCCGAGGAAGCCACCATTTCAATAAAAGTCTCAGCTTCACACAACCAAGATCGCGCCTATTTCAATTATCCCACATATTGTTCAGTTGCGTAGACACTTGTACCATATAACTGCACCAATTTTAAGACACAATATCCACTATGAATCAATTTGAAAATAATTAAAATAGACACCAAACCGAACTCGACAAAATGGCGCCAAGAACTCCCACATATAAAGTCATATTTTTTTTAAAAGAAAAAGTATTTTGAATTTTGCTTTAAAAATTACATAAAAACTTTTTCTAATGAAAATATAAAATGCTTTATCTACCTCGCTTGACCAAGGAGTAATTAACGTGCTTAAAATAATGTTAAAAAAAAATAACTCATAGGAAAAGTAGTGCCTTTAATGATACTAAAATTGTCTACAACTTACATTGTGGATTATCTTTGACGAAACCAAGACTAGACTAAAAAGGTTCGAGTTTTTGGCGCCATTTTGTCGAGTACGGTTAGGTTAGGTTAGGTTAGGTATTAATTATTTTCAAATTGATTCATAGTGGATATTGTGTCTTAAAATTGGTGCAGTTATATGGTACAAGTGTCTACGCAACTGAACAAGATGTGGGATAATTGAAATAGGCGCGATCTTGGTTGTGTGAAGCTGAGACTTTTATTGAAGTGGTGGCTTCCTCGGCAGAACTAACCGAGTAAACTGTCTTGATATACTTGGTGCCAAATGCTCCAAACAGCATTGGGATACGATGCACCCGCATTCTAATGAAAAATGAAACAATATCAACTCAAGAACTGGCAGTATGGCTTAGACCTTCGCCTGTCCTGAAAAGGACGAATATAACTACTACTACTACTACTACTAAAAAGGTTCGCTCCATTTGAGTCTCAACACTGTGATTTAATTAAAGGAAAGATCGAATCGGTCAATAAAATTGCTTGCTTGGTTACCTAACCGTATGTACCAAGTAAATTAAAGAATTCAACAGATGGGCGTACATCAAGGTGGCGGGCCATTACGGACTCACCTACACTTTATTGTTTTCTCGGTTTAGGGTTGAGCCCTTTATTGCTTGCGGTTGGCAGTTTGAGGTTAGAATCTGTAAAAGTTTGACTACGGTAGTGGTTTGATTGTTAATCTTAGTTATTATTTATTATTTAATACATTTAAATAAATATATTATTATAAATATTTAAAAACATCACATACATTGCTCCGATTCCAAAGTAAGTAGCTAAAGCACTTGTGTTATAGAAATCAGAGACAACGGTGGTATCACAAACACCCAGACCTGAGGCAATATAGAAAAGTTCATTTTCTACATCTGGGGATCGAACCCGGGACCTCAAGAGATGGTGACGCCTTGAAAACTGGCGTGCAAACCACTCAAATGTATTTATATGTTTAGATAGTGTTGCGCTTTTGACGCAGGTACTAACTAAAATCAAACGGACCAACTTTTTTAGGCTGGTGTGAGTATTTTTTTAGTTATAATAAGCTAAAGTGACCGCGTCCAAGGAGTAAAAGCTTTATGGCCACGTCACACAACTTACAATGTGTGTGTGTTAGGTTTTAATCACTCAACAGTTGAGTGATATTCTTTTAAGGCGTTCGTAGCTTCAACTATCTATCTTGATAAATAATCAAAGTTGTTAATCTCTATCTTATATCATCTAGTCTCATAATACATATATGTGAGAGAAGAAAAATATTTGCTTTGGGAATAAGGTTTGGACGTTGCCGTTGCGTGGATATAGAGTGGAAGATACAATAATAAATTTGTGGGGGGTATTCTCTGCTGGGCATCTTATTATTAAAAAAAGAGGTACGTTGAGTTTTTGGCGCCATTTTGTCGAGTACGGTTTGGTGTCTATTTTAATTATTTTCAAATTGATTCATAGTGGATATTGTGTCTTAAAATTGGTGCAGTTATATGGTACAAGTGTCTACGCAACTGAACAATATGTGGGATAATTGAAATAGGCGCGATCTTGGTTGTGTGAAGCTGAGACTTTTATTGAAGTGGTTGCTTCCTCGGCAGAACTAACCGAGTAAACTGTCTTGATATACTTGGTGCCAAATGCTCCAAGCAGCATTGGAATGCGATGCACCCGCATTCTAATGAAAAATTAAACAATATCTACCACTGAACTATTTAACACTTGACACTGGCAAAAATTACTTCCAAGAGGAAAGCAGATTGCCATAACAAAAAAAGAAGAAGAAGAAGAAGAGGTACGTTACGTCATATTTCTACACTTACAATAAGGATCTTACTATGCCTAATGGCTTTGTTGTTAAAAAGCTTTTTACAATTCATATTAGATAATTTATTTCACTACAAGTTAAAACAAGTTCCAAAGAAAAGAGGGTTAATTTCTAAAGCGGTAACAGGATAACTGACTTCTGGAAAGTAAACAAAAGACTGCTTCGATTCGCAACTACATGGGGAGTTCATGGCGGCGAGGCACGAGCATATCGGCGAAGGTTCTGGTTTGCAGGCTTTACAGACATCAGCAGTGTCGAGGAAGCAGCTGCAGTCTGGAGCGCCGCAGCTGCAGAAACTGCTGGTTCCACTGCAGGAACAGGTATTGGCGCAGGTGACTGGGCATGTGATGACGCCGGTAGAGAGGTCGTAGGATGGGCAACCGGGTAGTTGCTTGTAGAGGCATGCTGCACTGATGCTCTGTGGAAGTTGATAAAAATTATGGCATGGCCATGGAAAGGAGCGATCAGCGACGCGGCAAGAAGATTCTCATGGATTGTGAAAGAAAACAGCTGTTAGCGAAGTGTTTTTAGCGCACCATGAAGATTTGTTCGTGGTGCCGCCGCTCGCCCAATACCGCAGCCAGGGGCCCTATTTTTGAATACTCAGCGCTCTTTACTACTCATTTTCACTGGACAGCCATGCTATCGAATGAAAATGAGTAATAAGAGCTCTCGACGCCAGCCAAATGATCGTCGAATGATTACGTATTGCATACTGCATTAAACACAATGTTGATTATCATTAAATTATTCTTAGATAATAAACAGTTATTACACGTCAGTGCAATGGCCAATAAATCGGCTTGGATACCGTGAGTATTCTGAGATACCTATGCAAAAGAAATTTGTTTGTAAATATTTACAAAAAATTAAGTTTCTTAAAAAAAGGATTTAAAAACATATAAGTACTTACTGTGTAAAAGCAGAAAATGGCGACAAATAAAAGAAAACTTCTCATTTTGTCTTAGTATTTAAAAAGAACAACAACACGTTACACTTTGAATGTTAATGAATTTTTATTTATATTTATACTTACTTTAACATTTTTATCGACAATAATATCGGTCAGTAAAGCATTGTAAAATTGTGAAAACATTTCAAAATGTATATTTAATATATTTATTGATAACAAATTTTGTACAAGCACACGTATTTTTTAAAATAAATGCTATCCATGTGAAATTGCTCTACTATAATTTCATATTACACAATTTGCTTATTGCATGCTCTTCATCAAACATGTTGTTTTGAATGCTGAGCCTTTCTGAGGAACTTATTAGGTACCTAGGTGTTTATGCCTTTTAAAGGAATAAGTAGATACCAATGAAGTGTTAAGCCATGTGGGTGTTTTATTTAAAAACCATGTTAAAAAGACGCTTATGGGTGAAGGTTATTATAAAGTAGACGATTATCTAAAAGACTGAAATGCGTGGAAATGATGTAACATGTAACACATAAGTACTTTGTTGTTAATAATCCTGTTGTACTGTATTTGGTAACGATATATTTAAGTTTCTAATCGTAGTAACGATATTTACAATATACTTATATACTTATTTTTGTTAAAGCTGATAAGTTTCTTGCTGATAAGTTTGGAACGGGTGGTAGGAAAATGTACACGATTTAAAAGTTATTAATTATTAGTTTATTAATTATTAAGTTTATTTCATCGTCATCATCATCATCATCAGCCTATCATCGTCCACTGCTGAACATAGGCCTCTCCGAGAGCACGCCACTGAGCACGATCCGATCCGATATATTTGAGTATTGACTAAAGAATGAAAATTATTTACTGTTACTTAATAAAAAAAATAGACAATTAGTGCGAAATTGCAGGCCTATTACATAAAAAGAATCGCGATAATCGGACGCAAATCATCATTCAATTCTTGATGTTTAATTAACCTTAGATATTCATGAGTTAATGGTGTCACGGAGTGGGACGAATATCGTTCGCTTATCGCGTTTGTTTTTATGTAGTAGGCTGTCTTGCTCGCAAGTCTGCCTTCGCTAAGCATTTTCTGTCATTAAATAAAATGATTTTTATTATTTTAAAATACCATACAAATCTTATCTCGTAACGAAGTCAAAACATTGTTTATAGTTACATTAATTGGGTTACAAACAGATTTAGAAAAATAGGTGTTTATGGAACGTGCCTGAGCCGCCATTACAGGGACAAAATAAAGATGGCCTTTTTGTAAACATCCGTTGAAAGTTCCCGCCATAATTTATTCTTTCAGCATCTGTGGTCCACGGCACTTTTGCCGACGTAGAATGTAATGAGACAGTACAGTTGGCAAATAAGTGGCATTGAATTATTACTATTTAAATATTATAGTGGTGGACAGATAATTAAGGACACAAGGATTTTTATACAAACGAGGTAACTATGAAGCCTTGGTTCTCCGCCAAGGATTGACCTAGCTGTGATCTGATGATGACCATCCAGGGAGTGAATGGAGGAGATTCAGATCGCTATACACACCGCACCACAATCGCATACTACACTACAACTTAGACGTCTTTTACCCGTGGTCCCAGTAAGTCGACCCATTACCGGGTCCACAGGTAATTTTAGTTACCCGTGGTTCCTTTGCATTAGGGATTGTTTCCTGGACTGTTGACGATATCGATATAAAAGTAATTACAATCATGAATCTTGTGTAATCAAATACTTCTACATTGTGTAGTTGAAATCATTGAGTGCAATAAAGCCGTTTTTTGTATCAGTACTTTTCTTGTGTTTTTATTTTTTCCTTGCTTATCAAGTGTGCAATTGTTGTAGTTATTATTCATATTTTTTTTGCTAACACTGCCTGTACAGAGTGAAACCGTGTTGAAATCTAAAATTTCATTCCAAAGAATTCTCCTCTTATTATAGTAGATGAAGTACACAATACCACCCATCCTCCCCTAAACGTACTCTGGATTTAAATTTGTTTACTTAATCTTTTTATGTAAATTTAAACTTCAATCACGAAATTATGCTTTTGTAATACTAACCACTCTTATTTACATCAGATTTTAGTCGGTACATTTAAGTTAATAAACTCTGCTATCGTTTTCTGATATAAGTACCTATACATATAACACTTTTCCCCCTTCTTCATTGACCGACCGAACGCGAAGCGCGAGCGAAGTGTCTATCTGCTTCAGCTTGGGCAAAAACAAAAATGCAAAGACAAGAAAATTCTATGTATATTTTAAAACTTCTCACAATATTTGACGACAATCGGTTGAGAAATGCGACCTGTAGAGGAGAACAAACGGACAACCAGACAGCGGGACAGCCGGACATACGAATCATTTTTGCCCGGAGACGCTTCACGCTTGCTCGGTCAATTATGACTTATGATATTATTTTGTATTTTTTTTCTGTGTTAGATTATTCTTTACTTTTTATAAAGTTCCCTCATTCCACTACGATCCACCTACGAGGCTCCATCGGTGGATCTATGGATGTTGGGACAAGAACGGCCTCTTAAGAACATAGCCACGTAAGCCACGCAATATAGCTGAACGAGTCTAATAACTCAGTGCTCAAAGAGCTGTAGCCCTCGCATTTGACACATTTTTAAACATTATTCGAAGTGGTTGAAATAGATTTTCCCTATATCTCCGCCATTTTGAAAAACTTCGAAAAACAGAATTGACATAAATTTAATATACTATTATAGAACCTCACAAAATTTCACGAGTATCGGTTGAGAAATGCGACCTGAAAAGGAGAACAAACGGACAGCCGGAATGTGGAAGGACATAGGAAAGCATTTTTGCCCAAGCTGAAGCAAAGACGTAACTAACTGAGTCTTTTGGACAACATTTTTATGTACTTAGACCTCAATTTTCAGGAGCTTTGAAAATATTGTAATAACCTGTTGTATTTTTTGTATTTGGTAACGATATATTTAAGTTTGTAAATATCGTTACTTATTTCTGTTAATGCTGATAAGTTTCTTGCGCCTGTTCTTCTTGTCAGTTAAAAAAGTCTGGAACAGTGGCCCTACCATGAGTTGATGCAAACTGTTTACGCTACCGTAAACTATCGGATATACTGCTCACAGTCAATGCGAGTGAAAGAGAGAAAATGATAGTTTACGGTAACGTAAATAGTTTGTATCAACTCATGGTAGGGCCACTGGTAAAAAAAAGAGAACAGTAGAAAAATATAGACGATTCAAAAGCGCTTAATTACTAAGTTTATTTGAATAAAGCAATTTTTTACTTTTACTTTACTATTGTCTGACATTTTATTAAGTGAACGGGAAAATGTCAGCGCAGCGAAAAAGAAAATTTAAATCTACTTATTATTTTTGAAACTGCTTTTTTTTCACACGGGCACGGCCTTTTATCATGACAATTTATGTTATTATAAAGATTTGAGATTTTATTTTATTTACATGGGTTTTTAAATGACCTACTAGTATTTATTAAATGGTCTGTGTCTGAACAGACTAATTGCAAAACTGAAGATGGCAGGTTCGAATTTCGGAAAAGGCAAAAATAATGTTACCCGAGTTTGATGTACATACTTACCTTCAATTAAATTCATAAGTACTTTTGTTTTTTTTTAATTTTAGACTACTTACAATGTAATCTTGAATGTTGTACGCCAAACATGATCGGCTATAACTTACAATTGCATCGCTAGCTCCATACCAATCAAATATTTGAAAATGTTTATGAAGATAAATAATAAATAAATATTTGACAACATCACATACATTGCTCCGATTCCAAAGTAAGTATCTAAAGCACTTGTGTTATGGAAATCAGAGACAACGGTGGTATCACAAACACCCAGACCTGAGCCAATATAGAAAAGCTCGTTTTCTAAATTGACCCAACCGGGGATCGAACCCGGGACCTCAGAGATGGCGACACCTTGAAAACCGGTGTACAAAGCCACTCGACCACGGAGGTCGTCAAGATATCAAATTATTTTAAAATGTTTATGAGCAGATAGTATAAAACGGGTATGATTTTATCAATCTATATATATAAAAGGGAAAATCACTCACTCACTCACTGATCACGAAATCTTAGAAACTGCAAGTGCTAGGAGTCTCAAATTTTGCATGGGGGCTCCTTTTAGGGCGTAGGTGCTCACTAAGACGGGATTTTGCGAAATTCAACCCCTAAAGGGGTGAAACAGGGTGGTAAAGTTTGTATGGGAGAACGCGATTCCTTGGCCCGATTGACTTGAAATTTGGCATAGACATTCTTTCACAAAATTAATTGAACACGTGTTTCGTATTTTTTTAATATTTATTACCTAACAGGGTTAAAAATGGATATAAAGCTACTTTTGCTGTTATTGACTTCGACGTCGGAATTGAAACTTTTTGTGCATTTGATTGATTAATTAAGAAAAATAAATATCATTTGTCACCTCAACGTAGTATTACATTCTCTTTGGTCATTTCCCCTGAGAGTAGGTAGAATGCATTTCATTGAAAAGTACCTATGGCGTTATGTTGGCAGTGCTGTCATTTTTTCCTTATTGCGTTGTAATAAGGTGCAAAATTATTCCATCTAATTATCAGTTTAATTGTAAAAGAATACAATATTCGGTCAAGTCGCCTATGCTATGACAATTAATACAGCACAGGGACATAGTTTAAGGCTGGTGTAGATCTGCGCAGTGATTGTTTCTCCCATGGCCAGCTCTAATGTCGCCTGCTCGAGAGTCAGCTCGCCGAATAGCCTTTTTATTTTGCAACCGGATAACATTACAAGAAATGTGGTAGGTATACAACATGTTATAAAAATACCCCTAATGCCGAATATGGTATATTTAGAGACCATCAAACTGAACAACTTTTACTTTGGGACCAACTCTGAAATCGCGAAATAAAAATTAGCAGTTTCATACAAAAATTTAAATCGAAAATATCAAAATGCGTTTCATACATTTTGATATTTTCGATTTGAATTTTTCTGATTTTTTTTTCGCGATTTGAGAGTTGGTTCCAATAGCATTTTGTAACACGTTGTATATTATAAAGAAGTGTTGGATGATCGAGATTGAGAATCCTGATAATGCACAACATATTTTTATTTAGAACTAGCTGCACTCGGCATGCGTATTGCAATGCTCCGTTTTTTTAACCAGGGACTTTCTCAGTCGTAAGCAGAACAACTCACCAAAGTTTCATCATAATCGGATCAATTTTTTAGGAGTCCCGTCGTCTGTACACTTAGATCTTTTAAACTATGCATGAAAAACCTCATCAAAATCGGTCCATAAGTTTGGGAGCTAGGTTGCCTCAGACAGACAGACACACACAAGTCAACCCTTGCGTATGTTGTGTACGTCGTATATACATATAGTGGTGGCCACATAATTAAGAACACAAATCGATTTTCATACAAACGAGGTAATTTTGAAGTCTTGGTTTTCCGCTAGGGATTGAACTAGCTGTGATCTGATGATGGCCATCCAGGGAGTGAATGGAGAAGATTCAGATAGCAATAAACACTCAACTGATCTGGTCAGCATTTTCAGTTGCAAGTTTTCATATATTTCTATACTATTAACGCGGTTTTTTTAAACATATCCTTACATCTCTTAAAATGCTGGTCAGATCACTTGGGTGTGTATAGAAATCTGGATCTCCTCCATTCACTCCCTGGATGGCCATCAACAGATCACCGCTCGGTCAGTCCCTGGCGGAGAAGCAATGCTTAAATTTACTTCGTTTGTATGTTAATTTTGTGGCCACCTCTATAGTATATAGATATCCTGTAGTATAGTCTAATAACTTCACACTCACCACATTAGTAACTACATTGTACCCGTGCGAAGCCGGGGCGGGCCACTAGTTATCTAATAAATGCATTTTCAGTGACCTAATAAATAATATTTGTTCCTAAAATAGTAGATCTGCCACTTAAATTTAATCACCAAATAATTACCTAAATATTAATTAATAATTACTTGGAAATAATATCAATCATCAAATAATTATATTGGGTTTCTAAATAATAAAAGTGTCACTAAAACTGAATCACCAAACAATTAAAAATGTTTACCTAAAAAATATATTTGATCATTGAAAAATAATATTAATTTATTACATAATTCAACTGAAATTTGAAAATATGAGTACAATTAATTAAATTAAACTACAATAGGTTTTAATCATATAATTTACATCTAAAATCGAAACAAAAACACTACTTATCTAAAACTAAACAAAACACTGCAGTCAAGTGCGAGCTGTGCGAGTTAGTTCGGTATATTTGTTACCGGCCAAACCCGATTTTCAGGACAAACTAGTTTGGCCTAGGTTAAACTAGTTCTTCCTATACGCGATGGGATTAACTGGTATAACCTAGACCAAACTACATAGTTTGTCCTAAGCCCGATAGGATAAACCAGTTTAGGCTAGGACAAACTAGTTGATCCTGATATAAGCATTATGGCCAAACTAGTTGATCCTGATATTTATGGAGCTTCGCTCGCTTCGCTCGCTCCGCTGCGAGTGGTCTAAACACTAACCTAACCTAACCTACCTAGTGCATTTAAATTTTCACAGCCCGCCAATTTGACTCCGCCCCTACTTAGGAATTTTTCTATTAATTAAGTGACACATCTATTATTTTGATGATTGAACGATTAAAATGTTTGTTGATTAGATTTATAAGGTGATAGATTTACTATTTTAGGTACAAATATATTATTGCTGCCAGGGACTTACTTTTTAGAGGACAGATCTTATATTAAGGTTATAGAAAAAAGTGATCAAACTATAATTTAAGAGACATATTTACATTAATACGGTGATTTATACTTAGAGACAGTTTTGATAAATATGATGACTAATATATTTCTTGGGGATAGATATTATAATTTGGGTATTGCAGATTAGTGACACATTTAAACTTAGGTGACAGAAAATATTGTTCCCGTATAAAACCTTCCAGCGGCAACGCAACGAACGATGGAATAAATCATTTTCCCTAATTCCCTTTTAATTTCCTCCTGTTTTTCACAATTCTCTTTTGATTGAATGTAATTCTCAGCGTTCATGGAACACAATGAAACATTTTCTTCACAAATGAGGCGTACCCTCCCTAAACAATCGTCGCTGGTGGAAATTGTATTAGAACTGTACAGCCAATTTCTGTGTAGGAGCTTGTACAGGCGGCCTCTTAAATCACTGAACACTTTGCAACTTTGCCACACCAATGAATGCTTTCATAGCATGACTCTTTATAGAACGGGTCTTACGGTTAGTATGAGAAAGTACTAAAGTGTTAAGTTACTTTTGAGGCCAACCGTACAACCTTTTTGGGGGAAATTGAAACAATTCGACGCACTCAGCTACAATTAGGGAAAACCTTTACGCCTGAAGGTTAAGGTAAAAAGGAATTTTTAGCGTTACAATTGACAATAGATATAGGATTCGGGAATTTGATATCTATTGAAAAAATGTATGAAAATGAAAACTTACCTAGTCCCAGACTTCAAGCCTTCGCTAACAGTTTATTGAAAGTTTTTTTAAGGCTTTCCACGATTTTCAACATTGCTCCTAAGAAATGTTAGGAGTGGAGAAAGAAAGAAAGAAAGAAAATACATTTATTTTGAAAATCACACAACGACACACAGCATTACAAAAAAAGAACTAAACACAAACAAGGACATTAACAAACATTGTGCATCGTCGCGTGATGTCAAAAAGGTACTCAGCTCAGTATAAGCGGCAGGCTAGGCCTGCTGCACTGATTATTCTGCCGAGCACACACAATTGGGCCCACGTGGAGGGTTATGGCCCATCCTCTTTATCCACCCATAAGGAAGGCCTGTGCCCCGGCATGTGGGGACATTCAAAATGGTTGATGGTCTAAATTCACTCCAGGTACACAAAAAAAAAGAAAAACCTCCTTCAACCAACAAAAACATCTTCAAAATTAAATACCACTAAAAAGCAAGAAATAATATTCAAATTATTAGTTACGCATATGAATATTAATATAACACGTCTTTTGAAGTCGGGTGGGGCGGGAGGAGCCTTTTCTTTTTCTAATTCTAAAATTCCCATTTCTTGCTTTTTAGTGGTATTTAATTTTGAAGATGTTTTTGTTTTTAGGTTTTTGAAGGTTTTTCTTTTTTTTTAAAAAGCTTTTTTATTTTCTACTTGTTAGTGGTAGGTATGTACGCGTGTAAATATTTTTTTACTTTATATAGTATTTTTGGTAAGGCATGTAAGCGTGTAAATATTGTTTAACTGCTAATATTTTCTATGGTACAACGCCCATAACTCAATTTCCGAATTCCGCTGTTTGTTTTTAAGGAGTTCCGTTGTGCCTTCGTACTTCTTAGTCCAAGTCTAGTCCTAAACGTCGCAGACCATAGCTCGGTTTATTTTGGATTGTCATAAACCTACCAATATCTCAATCACTATACATATCCTATTTGAAATTGAGGAGTTCCCTTGTGTATCTTCGAAGTCCAAGGTCCAATACCAATGAAATTAAAATGTGACTATTCTTGAGGTATACCCTTTCAAACAAAAAAAGAATCATTAAATTTAGATTTTTCGCATTCACAACTCTTCGCTGCAAGCCAGCGCAATTTCATCAATGTGAGGAAATACCCCCACATTAGAAAATTTCGTCGCTGCCACTAGCGACTCGGTAGCATAATTGGTCAGTGCATTGGGCCGGAATCCCAAGGGTGCGGGTTCGAGTCCCGTCTGAGGTGCTACGGGTGAGTCGATTTTTTCTACTATTTTTTCTAATATTATTTATCTTAAAAAAAGAATCATCGAAATCGGTTCATAAACAAAGAAGTTATACCTGAAAATCCGCAAAAACTCGTGCGATGGTAAGCCAAATAATTGTTATTTTTCAGAATTATGAAAAAACTACTAGCCACATCTCTATAATTTTTTTATGGGACCACACACGAACTGTGTTCTTTTAAATAAAAAAAGAATAATTGTAATCGGTTAACAACTGGTAAAGTTATATTAAAACATACATTAAAAAAAAAAACATACCGTCGACTTGATAACCTCCTCCTTTTTTTGAAGTCGGTTCAAAAATAGGTTTCATATGGAACACCCCACCAAACCATAACATTTGCCGGATGATGGATAGTGCACTGAATATTACACACAGCAGGCGGGACATCCTTCGAGCTTTTGGCGTAGACATTATTGTTCTGTCGATTAAACTTTTCTTCAACCGTGAATATCTTCTCAGAAGAGAACAATATCTTTTTTGGACCGTGTCTCTTGTACAGTGAAACTATAGCTAATCCCAAATGTTTCGTTGGCGCAATCTTCGAGAAGACTAAAAAAAAAAATCTTGTAATGTATGTCTTTACAACCCAAAATTCAAAACAAAAATGTTTTAAATGTGCTGCCAAAACATTATTTTATCAAAATTTTATTTTTAATGTCGTCTCAAAAGTTATGAATAGACTATATGGTCCTAGCCACATTTGCTTTCTAACGAATCCATTAGGCCCGCGTGGTGGTCCATGGGCCATCCTCCTTATCCATCCATAGAGAAGGCTGTAGCCTAGCAGTGAGGAAATTAAAAATGAATAATAATGATAAAAATAATAACTTCCAGTGCAATTTACAGTAAATGTATACTTAGGTATATTTTAATCTTAAGGGGCTGACATGAGCCAACTAGCGCCGCCAGTCGATTTTATTTTATTTATTCTAAATCAGCCCAATTTCTCAACAAAGGAATCAGTCAAGGTCTTGTGAATGACGTCTAATATTTATTGAATAACGTTACAAAATGCATGCAATAGTTTAAAAACGGGTTTGAACCAACAGTGGCCACTTTTAACAAAATCGCGTTTTAAACTGTTTGAATGCCTTTTCAAACTGTGTAAAGTTATTCAATAAATATTAGACGTTATTAACAAAACCTTGACTGATTCCTTTTTTAAGAAATTGGGCTTATTTAGAATAAATAAAATAAAATCGACTGGCGGCGCTAGTTGGCTCATGTCAGCCCCTTAAAATGTTCATAAACTGAATGAGATATCCGGCCTTTAACAAGCGCTATCAATATTCAAAGGTAAAAAACTTATTACTGGCAGGAAAAGGACGCGCCATCTTCAATGGCTCGATTAGCCATGCCAGATAACCAGATTAAATTAAGTCTTGCTCGTAGAAATATAAATGTTACGGTAATTCTATCCAGCTTTTACTCATAGACGCAATAGTTTTTTTTAACAACGGTATAAAGAACCTATTTTTAAGGCCGTCTTTAACCTATTGGAGGCCCTGGGCACATTTGGGGGCCCCTATAATCTTGACTTTTTATCTAAACATGCCGAAATCAGATCAGAAAGCCTGAGTTAAATTCAGGCAAGAGTAGGATAGCTATGCGCATGCAAAAGCTAGTAAGCAAGTAGTATTTGTAGTCAGTAATTATTGTTTAAGTTTTCGAAATTCCTAAATATGTTTTATATGTTTTTTGGTAATAAGCAGCATATCGTTTAGCGATCTGGCAGGAACTAGGGTGCCCCTATCGACCGCGGGGCCCTGGGCACCGAGGGATAGCAAAAATTTCCACGCAGACAAGGTCGCGGGGGGTCTCTAGTAAGTTGAATATTGTTATGCTATTCTTTCATAAAACCTTGATGTAAAAAAACAATCAACAATCAAGATTAAATAAATGTTAGTTTTAGTAAAAAAGTCATAAATTTTTATTTTATCAAAAAAGCTAAGAAATAAAGTGCTTTTGAATTGTCTATATTTATTTTCCTGTTCGATACTTTTTTAGCAGAAAGAGTTTTCAACTAATTAGATTTTTGTTGCCATTTTCGCCTCAACTTCAACTACCTACCTAGTTAAAAAAATTTATAAGTGCAGATCCTTAACTCCAGATTAATTTTAACTATTTGTAGCGACACGATCATATCGCTTCAAAAACAGTCGACAAAGCAAAGAAATACAAAGCAAACAGTACAATTGAAACACAGGCGTGACGTCGTACTACGTCAAGCTAACATCGAGCCAAAATCTATGGAAACCTGACTCCCGATGTCGAAGTTTTATACGCCACTATTCCAACATCGATTAGTTGGAGTTGGACCGCGGTCCCCGAGCACAGATACTTTGCTCGGTGAATCGGCAAAAAAAAATCACCATAAACCTACTTATAAAAAAAAATAAAAAAAAAGAGAAGTTCTCACACAATTACGACACACGACACATTTATGCTTAGGTACTTACCTGTGTAACTTGTTATATTTACCCTCTTACTAATAAAGATTGTATATCAGATGTATAGTTACACAGTGTTTTGTACCTTCCTTTTTAATGTCAAACTTAAACACTTATACAGAGAGTAACCATTGTGTAACTATACATCTGCTATACAATCTTTATTAGTAAGGGGGCTAAAATATATACCTGTTTACTTCAAGTATCCTCAAATGCATCCTTTACATGACTTTAATCAAGATTGCAGACCCGTTAGTAAGTTTCCCGTGGGATGTCGAGATGAAACGCTCAGGTTAATTATTGTCGTGCGTGACTAATTTAATACAATATTAGATAACGTTTGTGATCTTCTTCTTTCAATCAAGTTTTAGTTATTTTTAACTCACCAAATCTAAACTCGTCAGCAATTTCAATTGTTTTTGTTCTTACCTACAAAAATTCAGTAACCAATTCTATTTATTTACGAATCTACTCCTCATATGGTATTTTGGCTAAAATATTTGTACTATTAGGTTGGAACCCAATTATTCCCAGGAGTCCCCTCTAACACTGTCACCCGGGGTGACAACTGGGACCTTCAAATTCAACCTTCAAATTCGTGCCAGAGGGGACAGAAAAATAAAATGAAAATTAGGGACAAGCTTAGTTTTAGCTAGACGAGCAATTTTCTGAAAAACTTAATTACATTAAACAGCCTTTTTTAATATCTTATATATAACTTAACACGCGATATTTCTATAATTGCTGAAACTGTGACCATCTATAGAATTAAAGTTGCAAAGTATTTTTTTAGGAATTAAGTGAAACAAAATGTGTTGAGTAGGTACTTAATCTTTTAATTTCTCAATCGAATTATTTGTGTATTTGACTATTATTAGGAATGAACGTACCATATTTATGTATGATTCTTATGTAGTGAAACAGTTTGTCAAGCCTTTTTCTGTATACAGCTGAAAATTATATATATCGACACCTAAATATACAGGATGTTCTAATGTACTTATAGAATTTTGTATATTATAAAATTAAATATGTTTAGGTTCATTTCGCTTTCAATTGAAGTGTCCATCAAAAATACTCTAATTCTGAATCGTGATTGAGACCAAATTATTTTAATTAATGAAATTATTCAAGATTAATTAGGTATTCATGAGATGTTCTCAAGATATGATTAAGACACTGAACTGAAGGAGAAGAGCTGAAGGGCATTCAAATCATAATGGAACTATAAAAGACTGTAAATTATTGAGAACAATCATAAAATTGCTCAATTTGCTCACTAAATCTTTTATTATGCCCCTCGAAAGTTCATTAAAATAAAAATGTCTTTCAATTATTAAGATCACAATCGTTGGGGCCAGATTTAAATTCATCATTTTCTTCATAATAGCGATGGGCAATTTCGAAAGTTAACGTACGGTGAAATTGAATATCAAATGCCGAATATGACTTAATTTTTGTAGAATAATATGGTTTGTTTGATTATTGATAATTAAAAAACATCCTGTATGTTTAGAAAGAATAATGCTTAGAGTAATGACGTGAAAAAATATTATTTTAATAATATAATTGGCACTGAGATTGTTTTCATATAGTAAATATAATATACCTACCTAAACTGTTCTGAGTTCAAAACTGAGAATATATTAATATATTTTTCTAATTCACTAAGAAATGCGAAAAAAATAAAAACTATTGTTTTCAAATCACAGAATAACATGCTTTCAATTCCAATATTAAAGAGACTTAAAACGTTTTTAATTATTCTTATAATTTTTTCTTACATTTAGTAAGTGATACGCAAAATCAGTCGCCGCAATTTTTTTCTGAATTTTTCACAGGTTTCTATTGACTGATAATTAAACTGATTCAATAAAGTTACGTATAGTGAAAGCTCTAGTATTTGTGTAAATATTTTTAAAAGCTTAAGTAAGTAGGTAGTATTAAATTATGTCACTTCTTAAAATTATTTATAAGTTTGAAAATCAATAGAAAACTGAGAAAATCTGGATAATCGGTAAACTTACTCTAAATCATTATTAGAAAACTATTTACAATAGGCTCATGTATCAAGAATAGAGTATCAATAATAGTTTGCCTCGATCACGTAAAGCTGTTAGGTACAACCCTATTAATTAAAAATTTAACTTAAAACTACAAACGTGTGTTCGTGATGTGGTACATTGAATACTTTAGACTGATTTGATAGAACTCTGTCGTTCTAGTCTTGTATTACGAGACTTGAAAACTTTGTTCCTGTTCACACGTAGCATTAATTAAAGAGGAACTGTGACAAAGTGGTTCAGGCGTAACTCTGAGCGTGTTCGAGCGGTATGTTTGACAACTTGCTCCCCTTTTCAACCCAATTCTTTAATCTCCCACGCAGTTCCTCTAAACTCTTCGATTTCGCCTTATTTATCCTCTTATACTTAACATCCTTAGGCTTTGTCACGTTTCTGTGGTTGGACATCACTCTGTTGTAAGTCACTACATGATTTGACTTCGGTTCAGGGTCCCCTTCGTCACTCTCGGCGTTAGAAGTTGCTTCTTCATCAGAATCATTGGCTGGAGTCATCCTTTTTGGCACGTAACTGTAGGACCACAAGTCCTTACCCGTTTTAGGCTTCTGCTCTTTATCACTATCTATGCTTTTAACTTCAGCAGTTAGCACGACGCTCCTCATTCTAAAATTGTCACGTCTTTGAGAGAGAAGTGTAGTCTCCTTGCATTTCTCCTCATCAGTTTTATTGGCATCTTTTAGTTCTTTTTCTGTGCTACTCTGAGCACTTAAGCCCTTGGTGGAATCACCATCTGCTTCTTCCTCTACACTGTAAACAGTCTCCAATATTTCTGGCCTCCGCAAGAAACCATTGGAGCGTCTGACGATACTGTATTTAAGGTTGGGATCGATTGCGTCTGATATAGACCTGACTATTGTGACACTGTCGGGATTAGCAGATCGGAACCTTGGAATATTTGGGAGGTTGCTGCAGTCGGAGTCTACGTCTTCCATTATCACAGCGGAATCCGAATCATTTAGCGAGTCAAAGTCGCCTGTAATGTTTGTATCTTGGAGCATATCTCTGAAATCAGGAATGGTTTGGGAGGTATCTATACCATTGTCGAGGAGTTTGGCTTGCAATGACTCGATGACTTTCTGTTGTTTCATGATGATGGTCTCCCTGAGAGCGAGCATAGTGGTGATTTCCTTTTGCTTCCGGACGAGACGCGACTCGAAGAGCAGGAGTTGGCTAGAGAGGCACTTGAGTTGCTCCGCCTTTTCTCGCTGCAGGCGGGACACTAGTTCCTCTTGGGTACGGTGCGCACGCCGCCATGTCAGCAGCTGATGGGCTTGCGCACGGTACTTCATCCGTAAGTCCCTGTAAACAGAGCATATAATTGTAAATATTTCAGAAGAAAGACGTTTTCGTGAACGTTTGCTTCTAAATAAGACCTTTAAATGACTACAGGTTTAGTATGTAAATTGATTTAATTATTTTATACGGATTAGGGCGGGATTCGGAATACGTTATTCAACTTAATATTATCTCTCTCAGTGGACAGTGTTATTAGCCTATGGGATAGGCTAAATAACGATGGATGGATAAGCCCTATCCATTTCGTAGACGTTACATAAACAGGATTAACTCTCTGGCATTATTCACGAATCAGTCAATCAAGAATAATATTGCTACTTATAGCATTAAACTATGATGTATTGATGGAAATTGGATTTTCATGTTAAACCTACGTTCTCAAAGTGTCAAGTCAACTGAGACTATTGTACGTCATATAGAAACGCTGCACTGAGTTTCTGCACTGAGTTTTGTGGTACAAGACACGCAGATGTTGTCAAGTACAGGGCTGCCGGCGCGTCAGTTGTAGGGAAATAATGAGCAGAACGCAATATGTGATGAGGTTAAAAGCTCTGTTTTTTATCAACTTTTGGTAAAGAGGAGATTATATCGATTGTTACCTGATAGTCCGCCTGGCTTCGTCCAAGGTGTGTGCCTCGAGAGGGTCGGTGAGGGAGGCGGCGAGTGACACGTCCGGTTCCGTCGGGCTGTTCAGAGCCGACTCGCTGCGGCTGTCGACAATCATAAAAAAAGTTGGTGAAACGGTTGACAGCTAAAGGGTTTTTTAAACTTATTTGGCTCGTAATTGGTGACTTTATGGAAAATCATTGGGTTATTGGTTATCGCTGTGTTTGATTTCAATGAATTTAGGTGATACCTTTATAACAAAGTCTAGAATAAATAAGATTGTGCTACAAAGATATGTAAAAATGAGAAAAATTAAGATTATTATTATTATTATATTATTAAAGTTTCGGAATGTTAATTGGGCTCTATAGGGTTGGTTGGCTGCTTATGAAAGAACGCTGAAATTTAACAGAGTGGCTCAAAATTAATTTGTTGACAATCATCAGCCATTTTTAATGTATCTAGTTGGCTCATGTCAGCCTCTTAAGCAATGAAACAACACAAACCCAGGTCTATTACATAAAAACAATCACAATAAGCGGACGACGTTCGTCCCACTTCGTGACACTATTAACTCACGAATAAGGTTCAATATATCAAGTAAATTATGGATCGACTAATTGCGTTCGATTATCGATTCTCTTTAATAGGCCTGGGAGCTAACACATAACATTGCAGTTTGTCGGCGCTTATGAGGACGCATCGGACATTTTGGTGGCAGGGATCTCGATTTTTCTCATCCATTACAAAACATATAAAAGTGCTATTTAATAACTTTGATTATTTATTTAATTGATTTCATTTTGTTAGTTGCAGAAACACGATTCGTTAACTTTTATCCGAGAAAAAAATATCAAAGAAACCTCTTTTAAAACAGAGATTTGCATTTTACAGACAAACCTGACCGATTTAAGCATCTACATTTTCTTAGTAGATTAGTCTAAACACACATTTCAAATGCCAGTTGGATTTTTTATACATAGATTTTTATTTAAACGAAAAAAACCGGTTTGTCGTCTCAAAACTGCTTGCCATGAGTGAGATAGTTAAGTGTAATTTACGAGAGTTAGGGCGAGACAGTCGATACGAAAATAGTTTATGGACGCGTCGCCTTAACATTGAAAATATTTAATCAACCATACCAATTATGTCTTCTGTAGCGATACCTGTACCATGTACCTAACTCGCTTTTTTGTACCTATGTAACTTGATAATCAGTAGGTATATAGGTAGTACCTAGTAATAGACATGAACAATTTGTCAAGTTTTCACATAAATAACTTTAATCTAACCTGATCATTCTCACGGTAGTCTGGTAAGGAATATGGTATAAGTTTTAGACTAAGTGATTAGTGTTTTGCATAACCACCGACCACTTAATTTTTTGTAATCACTAATAAATATAAATAAATATTTGACAACATCACACACATTGCTCCGATACCAAAGTAAGTAGCTAAAGCACTTGTGTTATGGAAATCAGAGACAACGGTGGTTTTCTATATTAGGTCTGAGTGTTTGTGATAAACACTCAGACCTAATATAGAAAAGTTCGTTTTCTAAATTGACCCAACTGGGGATTGAACCCGGGACCTCAGAGATGGCGACACCTCGAAAACCGATGTACAAAGCCACTCGACCACGGAGGTCGTCAAATCACTATTTATCATAAAATATACTAGTTATATTGGTAATTTAGTCTTTTTACTGATAATAATAAATAAAAATAAAACAGATTTTTTATTGCTTAAGCTAAAACTGTAAACAAAAAACAACAAAGTTTAATTAGGCGAGTTGCGTTACGCCCGCGCAGTGCGCCCTCATCTTTATTCGTGCGATGTATTCAACCACCGTACTAAACTTACGTGAAACTAATAAAGGCTGTGTTAATATGCTATTATCGTCCCCACGTACGGAACGAACCTGATGTGAGGCTTGTATAATTACGTTTGCGTTCCGTTACGTTATACAATTTTCAATGTGGTTCAAGCAATGCAATACCTTTAGATAGTTGGCCTTGAAAATCGTTATAAAGGCCGCCGGTAATCGTTATAAAGGCCGCCGGTAAAGCTATCGATTGCGATTGTAATGTAACGGCCTTACCCCAAAACATTTTAAAACACTGTTTAATTTAGACACTGTTTAAAATATGATGCTGTCTCTTACAAACAATATTGACAAAAAAGTGACAGCATCACATTTAGACAGTGTCTAAGTTAAACACTTGTTAAACAGTGTTTTGTGGTAAGGCCGTGAATTTTTACGTCAATGCCATTGTTGGAGGAATTGATAATCACTTCAATTGCTCATTAAGGGTTGATTTTTAAATCCTCAGATAACAGATATCAGTTAGTTTAGATATTAACCAAATATAATAAAAGACATTCTGAAAATGTGACAGACAAATGAATGACAAACATTTTCAATTTGGAGTAATATTACGCTATCAAACGGATAAAGCTTTCTAAGCATTGGAAAATTAGCCCATAAACGATCAATTTTCAATGAGCGTCAGTTACGTCAACATTGACAATCGCAATTGATCGATACTGGCGGCGTAACGCCGCCGGTATCGATCAATTGCGATTGTCAATGTAAGACCTAAGGTCGTAAGACCTAAGGTCTTAATAAAATCTTAATGTCAAGTATGTAATCCGCATTGGGCCCGCGTGGTGGGTCATGGCCCATCCTCCTGATCCACCCATAAGAATGGCCTGTGCCCCAGCAGTGAGGACATTAAAAATGGCTGATGGTCATACTATACCTCACGTGCATTACTATTAAACTTTTGACGGAACATAAAAAAATCTGCAGCATACAAAACTTAATTAAAGCTACATTAAAGCATGTTTTACACTTAGGTAGTATTCATTTCCTACAGATTACATTAAGCAGTGCTTTAGTTGAGATATTAGGGAGATATAGTAAATTTAATACAGAGTCAGACATGTTTATTAAATCTAGCAGCTTGAAGGTTGATAAGAATATCATAAACAGGAAGCAATGTGAAAATAGATCTCGCTACGAAGGAGGTAGGACATAGCGGATTTTCCTGAGTGGAGGAAATATCTCCATTTTCAAGAGCACAGTCATATAACATTATCCTTTATGTTTCTGTGTGATTTAGAATTTCCACCAGATTCACTCACGTTCCATGATCGTAATACGTGGGCAGCAAAGACTTCTAAGTATATACTACACTAGACAGACTGTACAGTACCGAAAAATTGCTCATTAAGCTACGTGCATGCACCGAAACTCCTTTAGTCTATTGCGAGCGACCGAGAGGAACAGTTGATGCGCCGCGAAGGTTGGTTGTGACACAATTTTAGCTTTGAACAGCTCGTCTATGTAATTGAAGTCATTGGATAGATAACAATAATGTTCTATGTAAGCTTCCAAAACTATTGAATATAATAGTTTAGTTTGTAATTAAAGTCGCATCGCAGCTACGTCTTGTTAATGAGTTGTCCCTTTAGCTTTAAGTATAATTAGAAATCCTTTGTCTCAGAATGCAGAGACTTTAGCATTTAAGTTGGTTAAATCATTCAAAAAATTTGCGAAGTTTTAAAGTTTAACATTTTCACCGAATAATTGTTATGGTAAGCAAATCCACGATTATATTTAATTTAAGTCATTATTAAGTTCTTTATAACGGTATGCGTTAAAGAACAATTAAGTTTTAAGGCCCCTATATGGCCACTTTTGGCACTTTTGCGAACTACTACTACAACGAACAAAATTTTACTGAGGTCATTGTTTGTAAATAAACTATAGAACCTTAGCTTCAATCTGTACATGTGAATTTTCGATACATTATGTACTTAGCCAGCAATAAATTTACTTAAAATGAGGGCGCCTTTTGAAGTATATAGGAGCCTTAATACTCGTTTCGTACTTTATTTTTCAACCAAGGAGTTCCCATGGATTCCTTGAGCCTTCCGATAATCATGTCTTGTTTCCTTTTATGAAACTGGTACCTTTGTAACCATAACGACTTTGTTACTGACCGGTGACAGTCATCAATGTATGCTATAAATAAATAATTAAAAAAAACCCGCCTGCATCAAAAGACAAGTCTACTGAAAAGATGGAAACAAGATCAAATATTAAAGGCAACATGCAGTCGGAGGCATAGAATTTAACGATAAGTCAAATCATTCATAATATCACTTTATGCTTACGTGACTTTCTTAAATTGGCTTAAGTATAAAAAAATGACATTCACTTCAATGAAATATAAAGAAAATATGGAACTTCTTGCGAACTGCATTAAAGAAACACAAAAGTTATTGAAATAAAAAAAGTGCATCGCTGTATCGTATGACTTGCACCACACATAACGCATCCGTTATTGCACGCGTGGTATAATTTACCGCCACTTGAGACCTAGTGTAAATTATTAGATAACTGCGGTAGCAAGAAAAATCTATGTTGTTATTGTGTCGTGTTACTAGCGCAAAACCGGTTAAAATAATTAAATATAATACTAAATAATATACTAGAAAAATACGACTCACACCAGATCATGTTCTCTGACGGGAATCGACCCCCGACCTTTGGATATCCGGTCCAATGCTCTGACCGCTGAGCTACCGAGTCACTAGTGGGAACGTCGAATTTCTTCTAGTATAACAACTCTTACGCTGCAAGCCAGCGCCATCTCACCTATGTACAAGGAATTACCTCGTGCGAGTCGTATTTTTTCTAGTATATTATTTAGTATTATATAAAAATAGCATTGTGAATGCTAAAATCTCAAAATTAAAAAATAAATAAATATTACAAACATTGCTCTGATCCCAAAGTAAGTAGCTAAAGCACTTGTGTTACGGAAATCAGAGACAACGGTGGTAAACAGACAACCAGACCTGAGCTAATATAGAAAATTTCGTTTTCTACATTGACCCAGCCGGGGAATGAACCCGGGACCTCAGAGATGGCGACACCTTGAAAACCGACGTACAAACCACTCGACCACGAAGGTCGTCAAATAATATAAAATTAAATAATCATATATAATAGTGACTGAAATGTAAAATTCTAATTTGCGTATTATATAGGAGCTCCCACACCGGTGTTTAGACTAACTAAAAGCGTTTAGCAAAACAGAATCGATTTAAATTTATTTTATTTATTAATTTAATAGGTAAGCTAACAGCTAACATACATACAATTTATTATAGAAGAATATTCAAAATCAAAAGACCTAATAAAAGCTTACACAACATTTACCAAGACAAAGACAACAATATATCTAATACATTTCATTAATACGAATATCAAAATGTTAATATTAATATTCATGAAATAAAAACATTTATTGCTCGCAGTCACGGGATTACGGAAAAAGAAAATCACTCCATCTTACTTGCGACGGCACGTGCAGTGTGTTGCACAGTGTTACAAGAGCGGAGTATAATTTCACGCCACTTGTGTCTCGCAAGGCGAAGGTCTTGTTATTAGATAATCTCTGATGTGTACTGTAACGTATGGGGGCGTATATTAACTAAAAGATGTTTTAATCGATATTATTATTTATTACTAGCTTTTTTTAAACTTATTTCCAATTCACAAAATCAATATCGGCCGCCGTCCATGTCTATGCATGGCGTGTCTTTCAAAACCAAGTTAGTTATTATTTTAGTTTAGTTTTTTAAAAGTAAATAATTCAAATTAACTTCAGCTTGCAACGGCGATGATGGCCAGCTCGCAGTGCAGAAACATAGGCTAACTCTACAATGAGTTACAAAAAAAACTTTTAAAAATTAAAAAGAAATACCTCCTTCAAAAAAACCTTAAAAAAATTGCTGTAAAAAAACAGCTTCAAAAAACAGCAGCTCTAAAAAGCAAGAAATAATATTTAAATCTGCATAATTACTATTCAAGTACCTACGCATATCTGATATTAAAAAAAACGTCTTTTGAAGTCGGGTGGGGCTCAAGATATTTTTCTTTTTTAATCATTATCGTGGTTTCTCTTTCTCAATTTGATTTTTTAATTCTTAAAGCCCCACCCGACTTCATAAGACGTTTTTTTAATATCAGATATGCGTAGGTACTTGAATAGTAATTATGCAGATTTAAATATTATTTCTTGCTTTTTAGAGCTGCTGTTTTTTGAAGCTGTTTTTTTACAGCAATTTTTTTAAGGTTTTTTTGAAGGAGGTTTTTCTTTTTAATTTTTAAAAGTTTTTTTTATTTTTAACTTTTTTGTGGTAGGTATGTATAAGTAAATGTTAGCGATGATATAAATATATTTTATTCATATTTCACACATTTGAATGGTATAATACGCCTAGTAACTCAATATCCACTTTTCGCACTGTTAATAAGCAAGGGTCAGACATGGGGTAGGTGACCAAAGTGTATTATCTCGAGCTCCTCCGTGCTTCAGAAGACACGTTAAGCCGTTAGTTCCAGCTACATTTGCACATTAACACCCACCAATCCGCATTGGGCCCGCGCGGTGGGTTATGGTCCATCCTATTCATCAGCCCATAAGTAAGGCTTGTATCCCAGCCCCAGTAGTGACAATAAAAATGGCTGATGCGAAACCTTCCAATACCGTAGAGTAATCACTAATACACTATCATATTTGATTTTGAAGAGTTCTCTTGTGTATCTTCGAAGTCCAAGGTCCAATGTGCAGGAAATTTTAATGAAAACACCCTTAAAGTATCCCCTTTCTAACAAAACAAGAATTATCTCAATCGGTTTATAAACAAAGAAGTTATGTCTGAAGATCCGTTGAAACTCGTCCAAAAGTTACCTAAAATAAAAAAATACAGTATTTTCAGGATTACTCGAAAACCACTGAACCGATTTAAAATTTAAAAAAATGGGACCACCTGGGGAACAAACCTAATAAAGTGGCGTTTGAATCATGTCAATCGGTTCAGGCGTTCTCGAGTAATCGGTGGACATACATAAAAAAAAAAAAAAAAAAACAAATAAACAGACGAACATAGAACCTCCTCCTTTTTTTGAAGTCGGTTAAAAATACCCCTAATGCCGAATATGGTAGATAAGGATCATCAAACTGAATAATTTTTACTATGGGACCAACTCTGAAATCGCAAAAAAATATGCTGTTTCATACAAAAATTAAAATCGAAAATATCAAAATGTATGAAACAGCTGATTTTTTTTCGCCATTTCAGACTTGGTCCCTTAGTAAAAATTGTTCAGTTTGATAGTCCAACTACCATGTTCTGCATTGCAGGTTGTTTTGTAACACCTAGTCTATCGCGTGATATAGGTAGCGTTTTATCGACGCACAACTGTCAAAATCTATTGTCTTTTGACAGTTAAACGTGATAAATTGCTATATCATATCGCGTTTCGGTAGTCATGCTGGGAAGGCTGGATTCGTAGGTATATTCAAAATCTACTCGGCATGAGCTAAGAGAAAACAACACTAATTACCGTACATGCAAGTAATAATGTATTCCGTTTCAGGTGTTGACAAGATGCAAATTACGCGGCTTTAAGGCTAAGTACTATAGGTTTCTAGCAGACTGTGTAAACTAATTTTGTTTATTACGTCTAGCTAGTCGAATGTAGGTTCACACGACAGCACGTCAGGTTATACAGTTAAATTGCGAAAACAGCTTTTATTACGTAGGACATAAAGGCGGTTTCAAGGTCAACATGCATAGTCTTAGGTGCCGTCGTGTGTACATAATAATATAGATCTACCATTGGCTCTGCTTTATACTATATTTTTTGTCTCTATTCTTTCTTAGCTTTGTATTTGGAAATAATGTTAAAAATACAGGATTTTAACTTTTGGTCCCTGATAATCAGGCAATTCCGTGATAATGTAATTAGCCTAAAACAAATTGGGCTAATAATGGTTAAGGTAAGGAACCTGACGTCCCTATTTAGGCAGCGCGGTAACAGTTTCGAACTTTTTTTAAAAAAATTGATGCTTCTACAGAACAAAAAGGAAAAAATTACCATGACCATCAGCCATTTTTAATGTCCCCACTGTTGGGGCACAGGTCTTCCTTATGGGTGGATAAGGAGGATGGGCCGTGACCCACCACGCGGGCCCAATGCGGATTGGTGGGTGGTAACGACTGCAGCCGGGACCAACGGCTTAATGTGCCTTCCAAAACACGGAGGAGCTCGAGATAATAAATTTTTGGTCACCCATCCCGTGACCGACCCTTGCGAAAGTTGCTTAACCACTGCGCCATCGAACTCCACTAGAATTAATATTCCTACCATATTGTTTTACAGGAAATAATCATAACTTCACAGGAAAGTACTATCTATTTTTGTACTGGAAGTGGCAGAACTAGCTTCTGTTACGCGGCCCTAACATAACAAGATTTTGCTATTTAGACCTTTTTAATCCCTAGACAAACAACTGTTTGGTCATTCTGCTTTATAAAACAATTTACTCAGTAGATATTTTGCTCTTTAGACATTAATTTTAGGCATTTTGCTTCGTAGACATTTTGATTTTTAGGCAGCGCGATCAGGAAGGGACGGGCACCAACAGTGGTTATTTTATTATTGGCTCTCGGCAACCTTCGTGTTTCGGCTGTCGTCATGTGTCTAGTACTCTAGTTATTTGATAGATTCATAAAGAAATCATTAATAGGACTTTTATATACGAATGCGAATGTTTAGAACTTAGAACTATGTGTATAGAAAAATAGCACAGAAATCTGGAACCTACGTCAAACCTTTGTTGCCTTTTGTACTTTTTAATTAAAATGTCTTCAATTACATTAACGAGCTGTTCAAAACTAAAATTGTGCCACAACCAACCTTCGCGGCGCATCAACTGTTTCTATCGGTCGCTCGCAATAGACTAAAGGAGTTTCGGTGCATGCACCGTAACTTAATGAGCAATATTTCGGTACAGTACAGCCTGTCTAGTGTAGTATACACATAGAAGTCTTTGTTCATTAGCGGTAAGTTTTCATGACAATGGTATTTAGTCATTGCGCCATCAAAATAAATACTTGAGTTTTGGTGCACAAATCCGAACAAAACAAGATAAAACAAACATGTGACTCAAGAGTTCGTTAATGCAAAGCGTGTGCTTGCGCAGGGTACCTATAAAGAACGTTCGCAACTGTTGCATTTTCGATTCCGCCTTTCGCTCGTTGTGGCGAATCGCAAAATGCGTTTGTATCCATTTTTGCGTAAATATGTGTTGTGCAAGGTTATTTATTGGACATATGGAAAGGTTGACAGAACGAATTTAAAGAGTGTACCGACTCGTCTAGTTTGCGATTAGATTACTAATTCAGGAAATTGTAATTCAGTTCATGTATGAATAGGTAAAGAGCTTTTATGTTTAGTTAAAGTTACTCTTCCATCTTACCTAAGTATTAAGCCTAATTCCCTACTAATTAAGTTATTGTATTGAAAGAACTGTGGGAGAGGGTAGGTTAAGTTAGTAAAAATGAGCGCATCTTGCCAACAAACTCTCAAGTTTGGCGAGTGATTTTTAAATTGTATTTTTTGTTTGTAATTTTTTTTGGCAATAAAAAAGAATAAAAAAAAAGTCTGACGCCATAAACCACAATTTAAAAATAGCTGTGTTCCAGCAGTTAGAGGTAGATAGCTAGTTGCTCAGTGGTAAGGATTCCGGGCGTAGTGCGCTTACGCTTTCAGCCGTATCGTCACTTAACATCAGGTGAGGTTGCCAAGCATTGTGGATAAAAAATATGTATCTAACTGTTACCGTCTCTCGGCGGAGTTAAAAAAGCAAAATAAGAGTTAAGTAGTATGTTGAAATATCCACTTAAGTAAGTAAATGTAAAAAGTAAGAAAAATAATGTTTATGTTGTCTTTCTTGAGAACGTTGACGAAATACAGCATTTCATACAAACTTTCAAGTCCTTATTTTTCGAAATGAATGAACCGAATTTAATGAAACTTGCTTATGCGTATAAAGTTTAATTAAAATCGGTTCATTAATTTCGAAAAGTAAGGACTTGAAAGTTTGTATGAAATGCTGTTTTCGCCAACGCCCTTAAAGTTATTGCAACCAATGAACTATTAAATGGGCGGAGACACACTTGAAAACATAACTAAAACTTCAAACTTTTATTTACTAAGTATGTATTTGTTGGCGTAACTAATACCTAAACATAGAAGTTATATTTTTTAGTATTTAAGTACGATAACAACTGAAAATAAGATAAACAAATTAATAACGCGTTGTAAATTAGTTGACAAATAAAAAAAAGTTGTGTCGGCGTGTGAAGCTGTCGAAGTAATCCTATTAGTTTTAAGTCAAGCGATACTTCGCATGTCAGCCAAAGAGTATTACCTATGTATCAAAGGGCTTCTAGTAAGTATAACTTACTTATGAACTTACAACGCAAGCGCAATATATAATCCTATTGATAACGGTTATTTGAACACAATGTGTGTAAACTTATTCTTGTATTAATATGTTATTGCAGAAAGCAGCTTTACAAATAATTACTAAATTTTATCTACCTTCCTACTCATACTTATTAAGCACTTTTGCTTGCAGAAGTTTAGTACATTCGGCCTTAAAAGTACTTGAGGAACGCAATTATTAACGAAATATGGTTCAAAATAATTTTCAAAACACTTGCTTGTAAAGTGAGCCTTATTACATCGCTTTTAGGGCCATAAACAGAGCCATAAGGCACACGTGCGTAATAACATTACACATTAGTCGTAATAGAATGAACCCTACAAAGTTACATTATTACCTTACTGCATGTTATATGCGATTATACAGAGCATTCTCAATTCAACCGGGTAATACTGTTATTTTTTTTAATAACAAAGAGGTTTTATGCCGCTTAAACTCCATATATATTATTATATATAATACAAACTATAAAATTACGTGCTGTAAGCTTGTCAATTGCATACAATACATTAAAGTCTGTGACTTATTTAAGTTTGCGACATCTGATTTAATCCTCTATTGCTTATATTGAAGCTTTAATAGTAAGCGTAGCGTTCAAACGTATAGAATGGTGGCAATTTGAGTAGGGGGGCCTATTATTTATTTTTTATTTATTTATAAATCTTTATTGTACAAATACACAAAGTAAGGTACAAATGGCGGACTTAATGCTAAAAGCATTCTCTACCAGTCAACCAACAGTAAACAGATAGACACGAATTATTAATCTTATTATGGCTCTTTGCAAATAAAGTTTACTAAGAACCGTACCGAGAAACTTATTTAAAAATTACGTACTTACACTTAGTAAAGACACAAGTAAAGTTAAATAAATTATTATTTCTAGACCTACCTTTCAATATCCATAATGTTTTCAAGTTTCCGAAATTGAACCACTTAACATTTATTTTTAAACTCGATATTTGACGGTAACCATAAATAGTATTATTCCAGTTTTATAAAGCGACCACTCCCTTCCCAGTATATTTATTAACTTGGCTTGAAAAACCGAAAAAGCATCGGAAGTGCGGTTGTTGCACAGTGTATGGACTCACAGTATAGTACAGTGGGTCTGTAATAAGAAGAGTATAAGGCATGAAGGTAGATTGATAGAACTGTATCCATTAATTAGCCTTAGATATATTCAGGCATTTTTATTAAAAAACACGGTGGAAAAGTTGAAGTTTGAAAAACGGATTAAGTATATCTTTTTCTTGTAGTTCTGTCACAGCTTTGGCCGACTTTTCAAGATGTTGGCATCTAATCAATGTTTTTTGTTTTCATTAACTAAATAATCATATAGATCCTAATCAGTGTTTTTTTTAATTCATCAGTTTTTTCCAGTAAACTCCTGAGTCATCAATAGCCAATACTTCTTTACAGTGCTGTGTGTAGCACTGTAAAAATGCAAAAGAGCATTGTATTCAAAATAAAATAAAATAAAAATAAGATAATTTTTAATGTTTTCGTTCTGCAAAGCCGTTGACTATGGTGTATGAAGCCACTCCTTAGCTCCCGTGCTGCCAGTGGGGAGCGGCGCGTGCGCAGCAGAGCGTGACGTGGCCTTTATTCCAAAGCAATAAGACGTATATTAAAATGACAGGTGTCCCATCAGGAAATACTTCAAAAACTGGTGACGTACGGAATTTTGAAATTAAACTTGACCGAATTTCAATATTATTTTTTTTTCTTTGACTGCTAACAACCAAAAGAATTAATGTTTTTGCTTTAAACTGAGAACGGCGAAAAATATTGCGGATTAGTTTTATTGGGCGTGTTTCCACCTAAGCCCAATAGATCCAAAAGGAATATAATTTTTTTTTTCTGTAGAAGTAAGTAAATACTTTGAATTGAAACACCTAATGTAGGACCTTTCCTTGAGATGTTTTAATTTCAATAAATTGTCATAATTAATTATACTTAATGCAAACTTTTTCTCTGATCAATAAAGAAACCATTTTGAACATTTGCAGTAAAAGTAAAGCAATAATTTCTTACTAAATCCCCCTTCAAACTCGAGGGGCGCAGTTCCTGCCGCGATCGGCGACGCGACGCCTGCGCCAGCGCAGGTGGTCAAGTTTCCGTTAATAGAGGGCCTATTAAAAAAAACTGACTATCGGACGATATTCGTCGCCACATTGGGGCCGTGCTTGGCCTTCTTCTCACTTGATGTAAAGTGATGATAAGGCCGAAGGTGGAAGCGCACTGCACCTGGAATCGTCAACCACTAAGGAACTGGCTATCTTACCTGTAGTTCCGGTAGTTACCGGAACACGTAATAATTTTTAAATTGTTGTTATGGCGTCAGACTTAGGGCTGGTTTACATTATCTTAGCTGTTAGTAGAGAATAGACATACATTGCCTGCTGTGTTTGACGTCCTTTCAATCAATCAATGAACATGCCAGGCAATGTGCCTCTACTCTCTATTAACAGCTAAGATAATGTAAACCAGTCATTAGGTAAGACGGTGGTAGCTAGACAGGTGGATTTGAAAGCTAGACTTTTTTCCTATATTAACGTTATTGGTTGTATAAATCATCAGCTTGCTTCGTGTTATCTGGCTTTTGTAATCCTTTCTGCGGGAGGAGGCTGGCGACCTTGTGGTACAGGTTTCTGCGAAACCTATTTCGGGCACCAGTCCTTCACAAATTTAGGTTATAAATGCTTTGATCTATGTTTGTACACATCCATCCATGTATTAAGTTTGTGAAGTGACCAATAAATACATTATTATAAAATAAAAAAATTGAAACATGCCTTGCCAACCTAACCGAATACAAATGTACCCCCGCCTGGGAATCGAACCTGAAACCCCTGCGTGTTACACGGGTGGGCGAACCACTAATAGACCACAGAGGCTATAGGTAACTTGATTTGAGTTAACAGTGGGACGAGCATCGTTCGACTATCGCGATACTTTTTATGTAATAGGACCTCAGTCTGATGGGCGCCGCCGGAATGACCAAGTTGTTACTTTAATCGCGACCACCGTTATTTTCAAATTGACCGTTTTTCTCAAACTTGTGATTCGTAAGTTTTTTAATCATGTCATTAATGTGTCAAATTAATAGGATTAAATTCTTGACGTGTTAAGAAAAAAGTTGTTTTATAGTGCGTGCAGTGTGCTTTGGTTTTTTTTAATTAAGTTTAAAAAATGTTATCTTGAATTAAGTTACAACATTATGAATGATATCACATATTCTGGGAATGTATAGGAGGGCAAAGAAATTTATAAATATAAGAAAAACATTCATATTTTTTATTTTTAGCATAAAAATCTCCAAATGTAGCATTTCATCAAATAAACAACATCTTAAGTCAACATACGGTTTTCTATTCCTATTGTTGGCTGAGGGGGGAGTTTACTAAAATCTGGCTTTGTGCCAGTTGGAGACAGATAAAAGAGACGACATACAGCTTGAATGTACTGCCGAAGATTAAGCAATATTTTTTTATTATTGCGAAATGAGGAAATTTGTACACAGAATAAACAATTTCATTACAACACAATCAGAGGAAATTTGTACAAAGAATAAACAATTTCATTACAACACAATCACACGCCTTTAGAATATTGAAAAATAATAAAATGAAATAAACAAAAAAAGGTGGCAGCCGTAGCATTATTATGTACTATGTCTGTTGCGCACCTCTTTGCTGTGCTGGCTTTTTATGTTTTCTTTTTAATAGTTTAAATCAAAATTCTTTGTGTCTGTCACTTTCTTCATTGAAGTCTGTAAAAAACTGCTGCTGTCTTCGTTTGCTTGTTTGTGTTTAAAATGTAGTGTCGCGGCGTCCAGCCTCCTGCGACTAGTGACTGAGAGGCTGGAGTTTTTGGCGCCATTTTGTCGAGTTCGGTTTGGTGTCTATTTTAATTATTTTCAAATTGATTCATAGTGGATATTGTGTCTTAAAATTGGTGCAGTTATATGGTACAAGTGTCTACGCAACTGAACAAGCTGAGACTTTTATTGAAGTGGTGGCTTCCTCGGCAGAACTAACCGAGTAAACTGTCTTGATATACTTGGTGCCAAATGCTCCAAGCAGCATTGGAATGCGATGCACCCGCATTCTAATGAAAAATTAAACAATATCTACCACTGAACTATTTAACACTTGACTGGCAAAAATTACTTCCAAGAGGAAAGTAGATTGCCATAAAAAAAAAAGAAGAAGAAGAAGACTGAGAGGCTGACAGACATACGACAGAGGTTGACAGGGATGACGTACCGGAGAGACGGACAGATGACTATCGGGGAGCCGACGGACGGAAAGACTAAGGACTGACTCCTGACCGGCAGACCGACAACTGCGCCAAAATAGGTAGTATTTTTAATTTATCATATCATAATATTATATACAGTCCTCTTGTTCTTATTTCATCCCTGTCTTTATCAATGTCAATTACCTTTTATTTCGTCAACAAAGTGTCCGTTTTTTGAGGAGATAGAGATCTCCTTTCTGGGTTTCAACTAACTATAGCCGTAAAAGAATAATAATACCTTAAGCTAATAAAGCCACTATTGCCTTCACAAACGAAAACAAACAACATCCAGACATACGCAAACCAAGGTACGTACGTACTTATAAAAAATATTGTCGCTATGTAATACTTATAAATCTATTGCTAATGACGTAATTTTTAAGACAAATAATATCAGAAACAATACTAGAAAAAATCGACTCACTCGTAGCCCCTCTGACGGGACTCGAACCCGCACCCTTGGGATTCCGACCCGATGCACTGACCAATTATGCTACCGAGTCGCTAGTGGGAGCGGCGAAATTTTCTAGTACTTTTAACTTCTTCGCTGCAAGCCAGCGCAATTTCATCAATATGAGGAAATACCCTCCATTCGAAAGAATATAAAAATAGCATTGAGAATGCGAAATCTAAAATTTACTGACGTAATTTTTACTCCTAAACTTCAATAACTGCGTAAGATCGTGTTAATCGATTGTCAAGTTTCTATAATCTTGTTCTACATAATATTGTAAGATGCAAATCAACAACCAAAGTAGCAAACAATACTATATTGTTTGTACTTAATCTGTATCCGTTCCGTATGAACAGTGACATAAAGAGAATTACTCCATTATAGTATATTACTGCTGTATTAACACACAGATCTTATGTTCCCAATTTGAGACAACACATGCGACACAATTACTCAACATTCGGCCTGAAGCTATAATCCAAATAGAATGTAAACACAGTGTAACATTGCTAAATTAGGTAGGATTAATTTCATCCTACTGCTAAGACGGGTTTGAATTCGAATTTAAACTATTGTAAGCTTAGTAAAAATGGCCTCTCACAACTTCAAAAGACTTAAAAAAGACGCAAACGAAACTACTTCAAAAACTGATAGAATAATTACAATTATATCGTAAAATGTAATGAACAACATTTACTTGTTTTTTTTTTGTTTTATATACACCCTATTGCAGATGTGCCTCAAATCAACGAATACTCAAGATTATTTTAATTAAATAGAATCTAGACCTCTGTTGTTTATGGATTACTTCAAATTGTATCGGGGAAATACTTCAATTATACAAGGTGTTACAAAAGTACCCCTAATGCCGAATATGGTAGATAGGGACCATCAAACTGAACAACTTTTACTATGGGACCAACTTTGAAATCGCGAAAAAAAAATCAGCTGTTTCATTCAAAAATTAATTACGAAAATATCAAAATGTATGAAACAGCTGATTTTTTTTCGCGATTTCAGAGTTGGTCCCATAGTAAAAGTTGTTCAGTATGATGGTCCCTATCTACCATATTCGGCATTAGGGGTACTTTTGTAACACCTTGTATAATGGACGTGGGAAAAAAGAAATAAAAAGTTATTTTTTACCCTTTGCCATTATAGACGTAATTCCAAAACCAACTGTTTTTATTTTACTTCGATACGATAAGTATTTACAAAGTTATTGTAAATAATGTATTGCATCAGCGAGTCGGCGCCATTCGTCCTTTCCAAACGAGACTAGCGAGAGAATGGAGTCCGATGACGTCATCGGACCTAGACCTGCTTATCACTACGGTAGTGATTACTTGCTCAGTGCCTGTCACGAAAACAATAACGCGTGGTCATTTTTATTATTCTTTAAAAATGTATTGTGAAGTATGTAGAAGGGCTACTGAAACAATTTTAATGACATATTATAAGTTAAAATGTATACAACATGTTACAAAAATACTCCTAATGCCGAATATGGTATATAGGGACCATCAAACTGAACAACTTTAACTATGGGATCACCTCTGAAATCACGATAAAAAAAATCAGTTGTTTCTTACAAAAATTAAAAACGAAAATATCAAAATGTATGAAACAGCAGATTTTTTATTCGCGATTTCAGAGTTGGTCCCATAGCAAAAGTTGATTAGTTTGATGGTCCCTATTTACCATTTTCGGCATTAGGGGTATTTTTGTAACACCTTGTATATATATTTTAAAAAAACTATTCCCAAGCTCATTGTTAAAAATATCAACCAAAACTGGACATAAACAGATGCAATTGAGTCATTGATGCATCTGAAGCCCCGGAAGGAAGCCAGTTAAAAATGCAACAGTTGGCAAGGGATGCCCTAGTTTAGTATCAGGTAAGTAGCATACATTGTCTCTTTGCTACTACGCAATGAGAGAGAGAGATAAAAGGGCTTCTTTAACCATTCTGTTATTTGTTTCTATAACTTCTAACATCTATGTACTTATAGGAAAATCATTAAAAAGTTTGAAAACGGTGTTCGTTAAAATCTAAACCAGTAAGGGCCAAGTTTCACACATTTTGGATATAATATATTCCCGATATCTTTTTTAAACCTGATTGATTATTTCATTAAAATTCTGTTATATTTTTGAATAAAGCCAGAAGATCGGTGTGATCGGTGTTCTGGCTTAATTCAATTCAATTCATTAATATACATTTTTGGCCACGTGTGTCATATCTCTTGCGAATGAAGTAAACTTAGTAGACAATATTTGTATACTAATACACGCGTTCGCATCTATTTCAAGAGTTATTACGGTATTACAGTAAAATAAATATATTTTCACGAACGCTTTGTAAATATTTAATTGAATCAGGCGTCACTTGGCGGAAGTCCCAAACCATTTTGAAAAATAAATATATGTAGCTTACTTCCGCAAAAAGCTTCTTACAACTTTTTTGCGGAAGAAAGCTACATATTTTCATTTTTCAAAATAGCTTTGGAAATATAATAATTGAATGAGGCATGCAAAAGTACCTACATGGTTGATCCTGAACTATCATAGAAACAGAAATTTCACGCATAACAATTAAGTATGTCTTATTTGTCTTTGTTGTAGTTTTCAATTCCAACTGTTTGCTGCGGTGTTGCAAGTTTGTTTATCCATTTAGTAACAATTGTTTCGTTTTGAGCTAAGTGTTAGCTCTAAGGAAACGCGATGAATAAATAATTTGACGATAGAATTCTAAGGAACCCAAAGCATACATTATTAATGCAACCTTGTTAAGTGTAACAGCTATTGAGGAAGTTTGCATATCTTTTGTAAGAACATTGAAAAGTGTCTTAAGAAAGTTTTAATCATTCCGAGAAAAGGCTGTATAAAAATGCTATTTAGACGCGAAAAGAACACTAGAAAAGATAATGTTTTCTCGCTTACAGAGGTATGTATGGATACACATAAGAACGGAAAGTAGATAATTATTAATAAAAAAAGTAAATGTGAAAATATAATATCTGGCTGTTTTAGACATTTCTCCGGAAAAGTCATGTAATTGTGCGAACACATGGTGTTTGTGGCGAACGTGTCGGACCGGATTTACTAATCTAGTGCGCACACACATCAAGTTTCCACTAGGAATTATTGAAAACCGACACGTTTCCCTTTTAACGACACTGAGAGCACTTTCTAAAGAAAAAGGTTCCTATAGTATTTGCCGATGATGATGAAAGTGTTATACATATTTTTTAAGTGACTGCGTTTGACAACGTAACTCAGCTAGCCTATTTTGTAACTGAACTGACAGCTTAAAATGATCATCACTGATCAAAGTTTTATAGAGATTGCTGGGTTTTATAGAAAGTTGTCAGATTGATTTTAACTGTAGCTGCAATGCATTTGCAACTTTGATCATTGGCGATGATTTGAAGCCTTCAGTTTAGTTACAAAATAGGCCAGTGGAACCTGCCAGTGGCAGTGCTGTCCGAATTGACAAGGTTCCCAACACAATAGCCCCCTTACTAATAAATATTGTACAGCAGATGTATGTGTTTTGTCCCTTTCCTTTTAATATCAAACTTAAATAGTTCGACAGAGAGTAACCATTGTGTAACTATACATCTGCTATACCATCTTTATTAGTAAGGGGGTATATTTTTAAAGTTATTCATGTATCAGTCAAATCTAGCAGTCTGCACATTCAGAATGTAACCGTTGTAGTGTTGTACCGTGTTCTAGACCGGATACATAGAAAATGAATTCATCTTCCTTTATGATATGGTGACTTTGATTTACGTGTGTGCAGGCTTTAGATATTATCAATCATTAGGTATGTACGATATGATGAATATGATGTTTAGTGTACATATACTTCAAAAAGGGACGACCCTATGTCATGGATAACAAGGATTAAGATGTCTCTTCTGTGTTTTTGTGACATTTTACCTTATTTATTTCAAATAAATCGCCAAATGAAAATATATCGTCAGCTGATATTGTGAAAGAAATATCGTCTCAAATACAACCTTTTAAATCTCCCTCAATAGTTCCATGTGTTCAAGAATTCGCTACAAGTTTTTCCTCGAAAAACTAGCTCTTACTACGGTTAAAATACAGTTGAAAATATAGCAAAGTGGCGTATCGTATTCAAGACGCGTACGGACTATATCGCGAGGCGCACTTTCGTTCGTGTGAATTATGTATCATGTAGATAAAGCAGGCTTACGTCTCCTTTAGATGCAGCATTACGCATTTGGTAAAATATTACCAAACCATTTTCTTTGTCAGTAGCCTAAAACTGCATCAAAGAAGTAAATCTGATTCGTAAAATACCGGATTCAAATACTTAACACTTAAAAGCCCAGCCGGATGCAGCACAGCTTAGCTTTTCGCAGCATTTGCGTAGAATGTCACACCAAATGTTCGGTGTGACATATACCCGCACCCGTATTCGGTTTGACCCAGGCTTAATGTTATAAGCTTAATTAAATTGTCATTATAAATAAAAAGTCTAACTCGCACTTGTCTGGTTTCTAACACTCAAACTCTTACTCTATATTATTATCAGTAATTAAATTATTAATAATGAGTATCAGAAAGATAATAGTACTTAATAAAAAGCACTAAACACGTCATAAAAATGGATTAAAAATGGTCCCAATGCTCCTCCATGGCTCTATAATAAATGTCGAACCTCACTTCGAATTTCACTTCACTGCGCGAGAGTTTTAAATCATAAATGAGATAATAATAGGCTGTTTTTTTAATCACTAAAGACTTTAGATAGCTGCGGTAGCTACCTTAAACCTTATACAATCGGTAAAGTAGCTTATATTCAGCTAAATTCCAATAATAAATTCACGCGAAATGAAGTGAGTTTTGAGATGCAAGTTTTTTTACAAAATAGCTTCCCTTATCTTAAAAATAAAAAATAAATATTTGACAACATCACATGCATTGCTCCGATTCCAAAGTAAGTAGCTAAAGCACTTAGTAATATGGAAATCAGAGACAACGATGGTATCACAAACACCCAGACCTGAGCCAATATAGAAAAGTTCGTTTTCTAAATTGACCCAACCGGGGACCGAACCCAGGACCTCAGAGATGGCGACACCTTGAAAACCGGTATACAAAGCCACTCGATCACGGAGGTCGTTATATCATTCTGCCTTGTTTTAAATAAATGTATTCTCAAGCAATCCTTTTCACTTCGGTTAGTTTCAAAGTTCTCAAGAATGTAGATTTAAAGTCGAAGATATCGGATTCGATAAGAAGTCCTACAATAATACTGAAAAGACTTTACCTTCGTAAGTTTTTTTATTGCGAATTCCGAAATTCCTAAGGATACAAAGTTTCTTGGTAACTTTGAAACTCTAGCAATTGAGGGTAAATAAAAACAATACGAATATTTCATTTTGCTCTGAGAAATTGGCAACATTATTATGTTAAAGGGTTTTAGTTAATTTTAATAACATCAAATAAAAAAATGAGTGATTTATATAATTATCTGTACCTAATAAATAACCAGAAACGTAAAAAATACTTTCTTTTGTTTATTTACCTAATTCATTATCTTTAACAGTGCGGTTAGGTAACAATTTTCTCAAAATTTATGATTTATCATAGAAGACACTAAAAAGCCGTCTTGTATAATAATGTTCTGCTATGGGACATGAGATGAGCTCGGGTGGCGCTCTGCGCCTGGCCCATCTTGCGATTGCATGCGCAGGTTAAGCAACTTTAGCAAGGGTCGGTCATGGGATGGGTGACCAAAAAATTTATTATCGCGAGCTCTTCCGTGCTTCGGAAGGCACTTTAACACGTTGGTCCAGGCTGCATCTGCAGTCGTTAACACCCACCAATCCGCATCGGGCCCGCGTGGTGGTTTATGGCCCATCTTCCGTATCCACCCTTAAGGGAAGCCTGTGCTCAAGATAATATTTTTTTGTAACCCATCCCATGACCGACCCTTGCTAAAGTTGCTTAACCTCCGCAATCGCCGGGCCAGGAGCTAAATCACTGCGCCATCGAGCTCCTCATAAATACAGAACCTCAAAATAATCAAAAAAGCCAGAATCACAATATTTTCCCTTATTTTTGGCATTGTACCTTACAAAGTCGTGTTGTTGTTATACTCAGACCAAAAAAAAAGTCTTAAGTTGTTATAATAAAAAAGGACATAAGCACTACATGAGTATCACACCAGCCAAAAGAAGGCTTTTATTAACCGACTTCAAAAAAAGGAGAAGGTTCTCAGTTCGTCGGAATGTTTGTTTTCTATACAACGTGTTCATTCATACATTTTGATATTTTCGTAATTATTTTTTGTATGAAACAGCTGATTTTTTTTCGCGTTTTCAAAGTTGGTCCCATAGTAAAGGGGAATCGGCATTAGGGGTACTTTTGTAACACGTTCTATATACATAAACGAATCCGTATTTCCCTTGGTCACGGGCCGGCATCACGCGTGAGCGGCTGGACCGATTTCGCTAATTCTTTTTTTGTTGTGTTTGTTATTGTCAGGAGAAGGTTCATATGAAAGAAAAATTAAGAAAATTGCGCAGGAAATTAGAAAATTGAAGAATACTTAACCACCATATTAAATTATGTCTAATGTAACTTTAGCGCTTTTGACAATTTTTTTTTTTTAATTTTTCCTTTTTGACAATTTAAACTTTTTCAATGTAACCTTATGGCGTTTGACATAACATTGACAGAATGCGTGCTGCAAAAATCGTCAAAGAGAATGTAAAGCATAGACTTATTTATACAATAATAAGTTTACGATGTAAACAATATTCATAGTTAAGACAGGACAACGTCTGTCGGGCCGAAACATTATTATTTTATAATGTTCATTCACACAATTCACACGATGTTTTTGAAATAACAAACATGAGTTATTCGCACCGTTGAAAATATTACTCAAGGATGGCAAAATAAGGGAAGAAAATGAATATCTTGGAACATTTCGGCGCTCATTAAAATAAGAAATAATACTAAATAATATACTAGAAAAAATAGGACTCGCACCAGATCATGTTCTCGGACGGGAATCGAACCCGCGATCTTTGGATATCCGGTCCAATGCTCTGACCGCTGAGCTACCGAGTCACTAGTGAGAACGTCGAATTTCTTCTAGTATTACTCTATTACTTACTCTACTCTTACACTGCAAGCCAGCGCCATCTCACCAATGTAGAAGGAATTAACCTCGACATTCAACTGAACATCTTTCCAGATATTTTTAAACAGTTGATTAAGATGAGAAAGCTATATAACTATTTGAAATTTTTGAGATTTAAGCATTTACAATGCTATTTTTATATAATACTAAATAATGTGTGAAATGTGACGTTACTATTCTGAACTTTTTGTACATGACATACATGATGTCAACTTTCAAAGCTCTATAAATAATGTTCGCAGAAAAAAAATCACTGATATATTTCAATTATTTTACAGAAAAAACAATTTTACAAGTACCCAATTGGTTTTATTATGTATATCGCATCTGATACTTAATTGAAATAGATTTCCTTGAAAAAGTTTTCCTTGAAAATGTATTTTGTTTTTGCTCGGAGATGATTTTGTTTTGTTTGAATAAACTTTTGTATTCCCCTTTGTGCCTGCTGTAGCTTACTATTAATAGGTTACTTGCTTAGGTTTACTTTGAGCTGTTAACTTAAAAGCAAACTACTGTAAGCGTAGCATAAGCGTAGTTGTAATATTTACATTACAAATTAAAAATAAAGCTAATAGCGGTACTAATACCAAGTTATTGAAATTGAAAGACTAGAAAATGGCAGACAATAGGTACCTACTAACACTATAAGGAGTGAATATCATTAAGTCAAACAGAACTAGAAGAAATGTTTGTTATCACTGCTATTATGTATTCTGTGGGAAAAATGTTTGCCAGCCCTAACTGTGCGCTCATCTCTTCATAACTCACTGGCTGTCACAATATCGCTTATACATTCGTTATTAATCGTCTTATCCGAAGGTTGTTTACTACGGCCAATGGTTTTAGTTTCAAACTTTAGCTTTTAATCTAGATTAAATTTAGTACGGTACCGAAATGCCACGAACTTTAGTTTTATGTATGGACAATGAGGTCAATTTAATGTTGTTGGCATTCAAAATTGGTAATGTAACGTGTGGAGACGTAGATTAATTAAAAGAACGTTTTAAATTTATATAAATATTAGCTTTTTTTACACTTATTTCCAATTCACAAAATCACGGCAAGGCACAGCGTGTCTGTTCTTCTTTTCTTTTTAAAACGAATTTTAGTTTTTTAAAAGTAAATTATTCAAATCAACCTCAGCCCGCAACGGCGGTGATGGCCAGCTTGCTGTGCAGAAACATAGACGAACAAAAACTGTTGCGTAGGTATTATAGTACCGTTTATATAGGTACAGTTACAGTTTTTGTAAGGCACAGTTTATGTATGCCTCTTTTTTATTAGATTAAGGAATAGATTTTGGTACAGTCAAATAAAAAATTATTACTGACTGTACCTCATAGCATTTAACCTGTTTTAGGCTTCGTTTATGAATGGTATTCATACGGAATAGAAAATTAATTACAATAATAATCAAATATCATTGATTTTCGTTTTTAATATTAGAAAGGAATAGATTCTAGGATTAAGGAATGATTTAAATATAAAATAATATACCAATTACCAACACAAAAAATAAGGAAAATTAAAAATAACTTGTATTTTTTCAAATTAGGTAACACAATAAAGTTGATTTATGTAGGTAAATATTTCACTCAACAAAATGGTAGGTAACGAATCTTATATAATATTTTATAATAACGATAAACCTACATTCAATAAATACCTTCAATACATAAGTCGGCATAAAACTGTGTAAGAATTTAAGATAACAATCAGTTATGTTTAAAAAAGTTACGTAGCCATAACATCGTGTAAACACAATATATAATTTAGAGACATTTCTTGAATACATAATTATATTTTTAACGACCGAATTGCAATATTGTCCAAGAATTTGTAGTTTGGAATTATGTAACAGAGTTCAATTAAAATCTAGATGCAAAGGTTAGATTTAAATATGTAGGAATTACAATGCGTAATCGTCGGTTTAATATAACATTTAATTACTATGCTCCATTAATACAAAATACCAAAATGCCAGCAAAGAAACACATAAGTACCTAAGCAACCTTTGTGTGTGTTTGCGTTGCAAGCAATTGGTAGTGTCAATATAATTCTTTAGCTCTCTATTATTCTATGCCTATTATACTTCCTTTCTTTACCTACCTCCTTACTAATAAAGATTGTTTAGCAGATGTATAAGTTACACAGCGTTTTGTCCCTCTCTTTTTAATGTCAAACTTAAATAGTTTGGCAGAGAGTCACCACTGTGTAACTTATACAATCTTTTTTAGTAAGGGGGCTAATGTTCTTTGATATCTTATGCACTTTTTGATAAGAGTTAAATATAAATTTATTTATAAGTTTATTTAAATTTGAAATGCTCGAGCATTTTTGGTGGAAACTGGTGGTAGAGAAGAAAGAGACGTGTCTTAAAATTGTTGTTTTAAAAAAGTTATTGTAACATATTTTGTTACGTGAAACAGCTGTCTGATAAGTTTTCTTTGATTTTATCATTAACCGACCTTGGGAACTTCTTAGAGATGTGGCAAATAACAATTGAATCAAGCACCTTAATTTCTACCGTTACACGGTTTTCACTTAAAAGTGGGATAGCCCATAATGACAATTCTAATATTTTATATAAGTGTATTTCAATTAAACTCTCTTCAGAATGATAATGCGCGTTGCATAACAGTAATGGTATGATAATCACTTTCGCTTGCGCTCGCGCACGTATTTATCGAGCCCGTTAGTGCTACCGTGCACCGACACTACCGATGGACACATGCTATGGTGACCATGATACGAAATAAAAGACGGATTTCAATATTCGGTAATAAAAGTTAGCCTATATGGTTTTACTTACGCAAAAATCCAATAGCTATCTCCCCAATTTTCTATACTTCAAAATCAGTTTGGTGGCTTAGTCGTGAAAAGTATCAAAGAATCAGCGATAATTACTTTTGCATTTGTAATCCCTACAAAATAAATATAACAAAAAAGTTAAGGTTCTGAAAATAAATAGATGCATTTTTACTCTAAAGGTACCTATTTACTATTATTGAACAGAGCCGCTGGCTTTTGTTTTGACTTTTAATTTTAAAATCTTGGGAATTTTGTCTTTGTTATCGGAAACCGCAACCCATTCAGTACGATCTTCTTTTGTTCTCTATTATTATATTGCATATTAAAACTTTTGAAAACGCGTATCTGCTAGTCCAAATAATTTTGGAATTTCTTATACAACGTGTTTTAAAATTGAGAAGATAGGGTACCATGCATATAACCCTGGAAAATTATAATTAATCCTGAAAACCTGCCACTTTTTTGAAAAAAAAAAAAATCTTTTGATAAACTGCATAGTGGCAACCCTAGACCTAAATTGTGTTTTGATTTTGCACATGGGATTGATTATCGAAAACAATAGTCTATTTGAGGTTAGGGCTGCCACTTTGCAATTTTCCATACAAATAAAGAACTAAAATTTACGGGTTACTATGAAACAGCCTGTATCGTATACTTCATATTAATATAAGAGAAGGCAAAGCAAAATAACTCGTCTCTCCAGCTCATATTACAGCCCACTTTATCCTACGTCTTATCTCCGATTTATCTCTTACGCACGATTACCGAGTGATAATACGAATCTGCTACCTTATTAATGAAAACTATTTTCCTAGGCCCATTTCCTACTCATTATTATTGTTTATCATGAAGGTTAGGGTTGCTACACACATATTCGGGCCGGCATTAATCGGCAGGGCCGGGCGGTATAATCGAATAACATGTTCGATTTTACCGCCCAGCCCTGTGTGGATGAATGTTCGGAAATCACTAGCCGCTCGGCTGCCACACATTATCACTCGGCTTGTTAGTTGCGGGCCGGCATAGTAGTAGCTTCGGATCGGCTTTTTCATTCTAGAAATACTGCCAAATCGAATGATGTGTCGACCCGAATGAACAACTCGATCGGCACAAGCCGAATGAATCCGAACAAGTGCAGTAGTTGCTTCGGGTCGGCTTTGTTGTTCGACAAATACTGCCGAACCGAAAATGCCGGCCCGATATGTGTGTAGCAACCTTAATATTTTTTTTCCATGTATAGCTAGACTGTTTGTAATATAAATATGATAGATAACACTCAAAAAATAAATTTTTGGTCTGACTTCTATTTGGCATATCTTTTTATAATCTGCGATTTTTGCTCATTCTAAAGCAGTTAAGTCTTAATGCGTTGACGTTTATTAGTACCAGATATTTGTTTGAGACACATTGTTTGTAAACTTATTAAATGAATACCTATTAAATATCCTGTTTTTCAATTATATTACAAACTCCGTTCAGTCAAGAATTAAATAAATTATTTTTAAAGTATAGTTGTACTATCATACAAAGACTGTTTTGCTATGAATGTTGTTAGGCGTGCACGTGTACATTATTTTAGTGTGCGTAATACGAGAGCGTGACGCACGCACACTAAAACAACGTGCATGTGCACTCACGTATTAAAAAAACTTCCTAGTTCCAAGTGGTACTATTTCTAATATTTTTTTTTCTCATTGACGATTAAATAATAGGTAAGTACTAATAACTGCTCTTGTCCTCAGGTAACTACTAAACAAAAGTTTTATAATCCTGAATACACTATAATGTATGGTCACCCTAGCGATTGCATGAGCGGTCGTCCAATAGGCGCCAGGTCGCTTCAACCGGAATGCAAGTGCTATTGTTGGTGCGACCAAAATAGTCTACTGTTGACAATAGTTTTTGGTGCCGTATGCACGTAAGTAGGTGTTAAGTAACCTTGTTATTGTGTTTGATGCCTACTACCTATATGTTCTGTGATCGATCGCTTTGTGAATCTAGAGTATAGACATCAGAAGTTCCATATAAGCCTACGTTTGTCGGTGTCTTTTTTTAATCACGTCTATGGACTTAAAACATAGTATTGGTGCAAGTAATATTTTTTCAGACATAAGTCACCACGTTCTTACTTTAAATAATTGTTATGTTATGTTTAGGAGGAAAGTACATTATTTAATAAGTGTGCTTAGATATAAAGCAAGGTTTAGACTAGCAATAAATCTTGCAGAAGTTGACTTCTGCAAGCTGTTACCACTGTGTAAACACAGGTGTGGCAAGCTAAATTATCAAAGAGTTGCAGCTTGCAGAACTTGCTCTCTCAAGAAATTGCAGGGAGATCTTGCTAGTCCAAACCTCGCTGATACCTCTAGAGAAAAATGTAGGTAAATAATATTCTGTACTATAACAGGTACCTAATGAAATATATAAAAAAATGAAATACTTTACCAAATAGGTAATTTTTCCAAAATAAGAAATGGATATGAAAAGTTCCCGTCTCAAGAGACTTTCATAAAAATATTTTTTCATATTTTCGTTAATGAGTTACGAAAGTGGCAAAAAATGAGGATGGCGTCATAATTACTAGTGCTATCTCTTTTCCCCTTCAGGTCCTCTGGGGTTTGATGAAATAAGCTACGGTGACTACTGGCTGTAAGGCCTTTTGAGAAGGTTATACTGCCTGTCTCGACTCCAGTTAGTTAAAAAAGAAATAATAAATATTATATTATCTGATTGACATCCATTTTGATTCGTATCCCAAATTTTACAAAACTGTTTTAGAATATTTAAATAGTCATTTTTAGTTTTGATTGCTATTGTTAATATGTGCTTTTTTATTTTTTTGTTGTTTTTTTATTTTATTTTATTATTATTATTTTTTTAGTTAAGTAATAATTCACCGTGTGTACAGCTTTGTGCAAGCTGAGTTAACCTTTAAGTATCTGTTACATTTAAGTACTTGGTAATAATTATGTATATAAACATGTTTCAATGTACACAGATGTTGGTTGACCTAATAAATAAATAAAAATAAATAAAAAATAAAATATACAAATAGACACCAACTATTTATTGCCAACAGCGTTTACAGAAAATTAAACTAGTCGCCACAGCAATTTAGAGGGGGGCTCCCAAATTGATGTATTAATTGAAAATAAATAATATCGTAACAAATAAATAATAAATATTTGACAACATCACATACATTGCTCCGATTCCAAAGTAAGTAGCTAAAGCACTTGTGTTATGGAAATCAGAGACAACGGTGGTATCACAAACACCCAGACCTGAGTCAATATAGAAAAGTTCGTTTTCTAAATTGACCCAACCGGGGATCGAACCCGGGACCTCAGAGATGGCGACACCTTGAAAACCGGTGTACAAAGCCACTCGACCACGGAGGTCTTCACAAATAAATAGAATATTGAAATGTAACGATGTTATTGTAAATGCACTTGCATTTGAAATGCAACAACCCCTAATTTTATAAGTATTCATCTATGAAATAACTGTATGACTTCTATAATATGTGACTTATTATATATTATATTTATCGATTTATCGGTTTTTGGACTGTCGTTTGGCGCAAAATAGTTAATTTTGTGAATTAATCGACTTTTTTTTCATAAATACTCCTTCAAAATAATTGTGGAAAGATAAACATCAATATAATTATATTCACTCATATATAATACATGAGTCGACTAATTTTGGCAGTACATGAAACTATATGTCCATTAGAATTCATGTAGTAAGCCAGAGAATCTAATTTCCTATCCAATTAAGGTTTGCCCGGTCAGAGGCGCAAATGAGCAACCTTGTGGATCACATGAGCTGTTCATGCGAATCTGTGTGGACTTCATTATATTGCCATTCTGATGTAATGATCATTGAAGAGATAAATGGGAAAAATAAGTTTTGATGCGAATTAAGGAATATTTCACATTGATATAGTATAAGTATCATTGATATTTCACTGATTTGTTTCAGCAATTTCAAGTTTGTTAATTATTATTTTTTTATTAATTGATTTGATAGGCACTCTTTGGTATTTTGTCTTTTTATGAATAAAGATTTTGTTATTCAAATAACAAATGGGTAATATACGTGATTTTCTTTCTTTATTTTAACATACATACATACAATACAAAATAATATTATTGTTTTCTTGTTCATAATTTCATTTCAATTTATTTCTTTTCTGTGTATCTATTAATTAATTTTGATTTACTATTGACATTAACACTAATTAGCATGTTTTTTAATCGTATTATTTTATTGTATTTTTTTTTCATAAATTCATATGCCCTATGTTGGTAAAATAGACGGACTACAAATAAGTAACAACTAAATTGTACTCTATTTTAAGTGAATAAATATTTAATTTCATTTCATTTTTACTCAGTTGTAAAAAAAAATACAGTTCCAGCTACAAAAACATTTCCCAGAATAGTTCATAACTTTAAACACAATATAGCTTTTTGCAAATATCCCTATATTTTCACTGCTTTTCCAGCCATTTTACTATCCACGGTAGCTATCGTAAGTCCATTCGTTATTTTATTGTCTTAAACCTGAAAAGCCGAGTAACTTAAAGTTTAATATAAAAATAGCGTGCTTTTCACAATCTAGTGAAGTAAGGTAACAATTTTTATATGGGAAGGTGCCAAGGTCCACTTATGTCACCACATTTGCTGACACATTACTGAGATTACTTGTGACATAGGATATTTTATGGATCACCCATAATGTAATCGTTTCACTTTGACATAAGGTATTATAAATTATTCAGAATGTTGCCAAAATGATGATGAAAGGAAATCCTTTTTATTTTATCCTAAATGCAAATGCATTTTATTTTTACTATTGTAATTAACAATTATTAAATTGATATCAAAATATAGTTAACCTTTTTAAAAAGTGGTTTGAATTTTAAAATAGTTATATGCACTTATACTGCTCAAAAGAATATAGGGGTCGCTATATGGTTTTCCATAGAAACGAGCTAATTTCTGAAAGGCTTTTTTCATATAAATTCAATCCGATTATATTTGTATTTGATATTGTTTGAAAGCTTAGTCAATTTGCGGACTTTACAGTCAAATTTACTGAATAATTTCTCCTATTCGCCGTGTGTCAGTTAGAATTGAAGATTAATAAACGCGTATTGTTCTATGAAAATCCAAATTCTTTCTAATCTTCAATTTCTTCAGAAATTAGCTCTTGTGTATTTCCATACACAAGAGCTAATTTCTGAAGAAATTGAAGCTATATGGTATTCCTACCATATAGCGGCCCGTCCCTATTTTAAGTAGTACCTGTATAAATCTGGGTATAAATTTAACCAATGTGAAAGTACCTACTCTAAATGTTTGGCTTGATTTATTTTAAATTTAAATCCACACCGCACAGCCTAAATATGCTGCAGTGCATACTATCCGATAGAAATATCTATGTTATACAGCAGTGTTCTAAATATTAGACGTGAAAAACTATCTTACCTTATATGGCCAAGGACGATCTAACTAAACAATCAAAACGGCCTAAATAATCAATAAATACTAAATTAATGAACAGCGTAAGAACCAGTACAAAAACTCACCTCTCGGAATCCATGGCGAAGTCAACAGGAGTCCAGTTTTGCAATCTGCAACAAAACAAGCGGTGTTTATTTTGACGAGTGATTGGAGTTAAACTGACGCTGCTAATGGAGGGTTAACTATTCCGACTATCGACGTTTGTGCTTTTAAAGCTTTGAACTAGAGAATACTTCGTAAGTTAGGTAGGATGTATATTAAGCTTTTGCAGTCGCGTATTTATGATAGTTGTAACATTGAAAAAGGTTTATCAGATCGTTTTCGTGGGGGAGTGTAATTCGGCTATATTATCGAAAGTTATAAAGATTTAAACGAAAGACAGGTGGTATCATAAGATGCAAGAGCTTGCGGGGCATCGTACTTTTTTTGGAAAATCGAAAATGTTGAGAAAATACGATAAAATTTCCCTTTTTTTCGGACAAAAAGTAGATTATTCTGAAAACGCAAGCTGATATCGAAAACTCCCGAGGCACCTGCCTCTCTTCTGGCAAATTTTGGAATCGGTCGAAAACTGTGGACTGGGCAGGTGCCCTTTTAATTGAATAATTACCAGATAAAAAAAACCCCTAGAGATATGACATTGGGCTACATTTTGAAAAAAACCAGGACCTCTCTATCTTTTATATACTGTCTAGGCTGTAGCTTATCCTTTGTGTAGCCAGCCCCATTTTGGGGAAAATATTGGTTCATTTTCAATGTCCACTGATAGTTGCGAGAAGCGCGAAATCTGTAAAAACATTCCAGTTGGTCGGTTTGACTTTACAGTCCCTGCAATTTGCAATCTCAATTTTTCGGTAACCCATATAATTATATACAAACTCTCGATTTGAGTTTATAGTTTCTGACATACGTGTTTCCTCGTTGGATACATTCTCCTGTAATAAAAAGTTGTGCATTTAAAAGCTCTACTTTGAACTAAGCATATTTTGGAACCAGCAAGTTTCCGATGGCCTATAGGAAGTATAGGAGCTCACTTCGACGCTCGATTTGAGTTTTCTTGTTCTCCACACAAGCGAAGCGTGACCAGAAAGTGGTGATTTATTTCTATTGACCTCGGATGAGCGGTATGAGTTATGACTTACGAGCTCGGCCGTCGGAAGGAGCACAGATAAGATAATACAAGCCAGACTTAGGATAATGTCTTTTTTTCAGGTCCGTGGTTCCACGAGATAAAAATAAAAAAGAAAATGTCCAAAATGGTCACACCAATTTCTAACTTTGGAAGAAGAGTGGTAACATTGAGTTTTCCCACTGCCTTATACTAAAAGTAAGTTTTCACTTGGTTTAACTAAAAGTATAGCTAAGCAATATTACTCCTTACGTTTACGGTCTCAAAGCCTCATATTGCTAAGCAAACTTTTTAATCTGACTCTTCGTTGGGGGTAACTTTACTTGAACTGCAGCAAGTTGTTAGTTAAAGTTAAGTATATTTATTTATATTTTACTAAAAAAGGACTGTAATATCGGAGTAATAAATAAATAATAATTATTATACTTAATTGCTTTGTAAGATTTACGAGTACGTATGTGCTTATTAAGTTTTAAATTAATTACAGTTAGTCATACAAACAAAGCTTTAGGAAGACTTTTAATAATCGCACCAAAATGTTAGTTTCCTACAGTTTAAGATCGTGATAACACTATCTCATATCTCTCACATTTAAGTGCACTGAAAAAGGAGATTTATTGCAAAAACGGTTACGCTAAGTACACCATATGTTTTCCACCCAGCGACTAGCGTTGTTATTGCTTGCACTATCAGAATCGTGCAGAACATTTAGATAAAGTGCTAAGATGTTAGAATTGCGGAGATTTTATATGTTCTCATAACAATATATTATTATAACGGCAGTCGAGTGCGTGATTTTTCATCGCGATTCAAGTATTTGAATTGCTTGTCGCGATTTTATACGAATAGTAGATAGAGCAAAGTTTATTTGCTTAAGGCCCTCATATACCTCAAGTGGCGCCCTCATTTTAATTAAATTTATTGCTTGCTAAGTACATAATGTATCGAAAATTCACATGTACAGATTGAAGCTAAGGTTCTATAGTTTATTTACAAACAATAACCTCAGTAAATTTTTTTTCGTTGTAGTAGTAGTTCGCAAAAGTGCTTAAAGTAGTCACTTTTAACACTTTTGCGAACTACTACTACAACGAACTGTATTTTAATGAAGTTATTGTTTGTAAATAAACTATAGAACCTTAGCTTCAATGTGTACATGTGAATTTTCGATACATTATGTACTTAGCGTGCACTAAATTTAATTAAAATGAATGCGCCACTTTAGGTATATAGGAGCCTTAAACACACACATTCATACAAATAACATTACATTAGGACAAACAAAATTTTACATTTAGGTAGACAACATAAGAGATAATTAGAAGAAGTAATGCATGTGTGTGCAGCAACAAGAAGGATCCAGATTCGGTGTATGAATTTTGCCTTTCGCCAAAACACCGATTTTCAGTCGTCACCCAGGGGCCATACCGGCTAACGCATCAAACTTCGGAAAGTCTGCCGGGCTTCAAATTAAAACAGATAAATCGAGCCCCAATTAGGCCAAAATGGCGAACCTGTATTCATGATATCACACGAACATTGATATCCTCTAAATAACTTCGGCGAATACTACAATACGAAACTCCTTACTTCGATTTATCTGTTTTAAGTTGAAGCTCGGCTGACCCGCCGAAGTTCGAAAAGTTAGCCGGTAAGGCTCCTGATGAAACGCGGGTACCAGCAACTGGTACGCCTAAGAATGTTTCGGAAGCTATCGCTGATGAGGCAGAATTACATGTAGCAAAACAAGTTTGTCCGAATTAATGTTGATTTCATTGGATACTTATTAGCATGCTTGAAACCAACCTTATTAACCAACAAAGAGTGTGTTAGCTAATTCGTCAATATGATGAACTCACCTAGGTATTATATTTAATTTTATTATTTTGGTACTTTTAAAAATTCAAAACTTCGTCACAAAATTCATCAAAAGTCTAATGTCATACAACCGAAAGTTCATTATGTAAGTGTCAGTTCATAAAACAGTCAAACTGTTCTTAGCTCGGTAACATTATAGACTATGTTTACTAACAGAACTGACATCACAATACCTATAATTGTTTGCATTTCCAGCTTACAATAATGAAATTAATGTAAAAAAACCGTAAAAATTCATACCAAATTGAAAAAAAGTTAGGCACCTATTATACCTCCTGACGACCTCCGTGGTCGAGTGGCTTTGTACACCGGTTTTCAAGGTGTAGCCATCTTTGAGGTTCCCTATTCGATCCCCGGTTGGGTGAATTTAGAAAACGAACTTTTTTATATTGGCTCAGGTCTGGGTGTTTGTGATCCCACCGTTGTCTCTGATTTCCATAACACAAGTGCTTTAGCTACTTACTTTGGAATCAGAGCAATGTATGTGATGTCAAATATTTAAAAAATAACTATATAAAATCAATGTTTGACTTGTACTATTATGTATTCTGTGGTTTGAGTTGCATGCCTATTAAGATCATGTCAATTTCTCCAACATTAAGTAGGTAGGTACATTATTCACTTACTCACAACTAGATCAGTATTACAATCGATACAATAGAATCCATGGGAATCGAACCGAAGCCATTACAAGCTGTTGCGAATTGAAATCTTCACACTTACCGCAACACGTTGAAAAACCATGGGAACCTTGTTAGACAGACTAACAGACTGACAATCTCATTTATGCAAGCCTATTGCCACAGAATAGTCTCTATTACTCAATGTGATACGAGAGAGATCGTACCATTTAAAAGTAACGGTATTTAAATAAGGAACATGAAAATGATAGTCGTACAAATTAGGAGAAAACTTTAACTCAAAAAGTGGATATTTACTTATATAGATTCTGTCACAGATGCCGATACTGTAGCGGCTGTAACTTTGGGCTCATTTTATTTCAATTATAAAAATAAAGACGTTCTTAGAGTATTAAAAGAAATATATAATATACAACTTCCAATTTATATTCAACCCAATATGCACGGCACCGACTGAATTCTATTGTCGAAATTGTAATTGTGATCATAAACACAACTTCCAATTTTATTCAACTAGACGACACCTACTAAATTAAATTGCATTGTATACTTAGACGCACCCATGACATAATATGTTATATAGCATATTGTTAAAATGTATGTCGCAACCACTGTATCATGTGTCGGTCGTGGGATCGATTCCCGGCTGTGCGCCCCGTGCGGTAGACCGGAACTGGGACTCGCTCCATTTGTGGTTTTATTGGAACGATGAAATAAAAATAAAAAGCGGGACTGTTTATTGATTTATTTACTAGCCCGCGACAAAGTCTGTGTGGAACTGTGGACTGCCTTGGATTTTCTAAAAACCTTTTAATACAAACCTTCCGACACTCCTTACAAAGTCTTGAGACTGACAGGATAATTTGATGTTTGACAGGTCTCCATCTACAGCAGCGCCACCTAGCTAATAATACTACTATTAACTAACTAATTAATCAACCTGAATTGATGATTTCTGATTGGGCAGCGCCATCGTGTCTGGAGACCTGTCAAACATAGGCACACATGCTTAGATCAGTTCTAAACGTATCCGATTGGGCAGCACTAATGTGCTTGTAGACTTGAGGACAAGGAGACCTGAAGAACACAAGTGGCAAACGCTTGCCTTTTCGATTATTCGAATAGAATGTGGCATTAAGTATGAATGACATTGACATTTCAAAACGTCGTGATTGTCTATGGTTAGCGACATCTTACGACAATAACATGCATATTTCTGTTCTATTTAAATTGGCTTTAGGGACTGTCAAGATAATCCAACAAAAAATACAGCCAAAACGATCGAGCTGTCTTCATAATCTTCGTAAAACTCCGTCATCCATGAGAAGAGAAATAAATGTTAAGCATTTAAGAATGGTTTATCCTTCCCGGATTTTAAAACATGGAAATGTTCTATGGTAATCAATAATTTCATTATTGCCCATACAGTGGCAGCCATTTTGAGTGAGGGTCATAAACGGTCTTGGATTTACCGGGATTTCTCATTGGTTTTCAAAAGGAGAGTAAAGACGTTTTCTTTGTATAAAAAGGTTACAAGCTTCCGGATCTATTCATTTTCGAAGACCTCATTACATTGGTCGTCCCACACAAATCTCGTTAAATATTACTAATAAACAACAAACAATAGGTTGCGTGGGTAGATACTGATTGGGCTCGATCACTCCAATTCTACCGTAGCCTTTAAAATAAGTCATTACGATAACAGCCATGATTACTCATAGCAGTTAAAAGATATCAAATACTGAGATTTATTATTCATTCAGGGGCCCTACCGGCAAATTTTACGAACTTCGGCGGGTCTGCCGAGCTTCAACTTAAAACAGATAAATCGAAGTAAGGAGTTTCGTATTGTACTATTCGCCGAAGTTATTTAGAAGATATCGATGTTCGTGTGACATCATGAATTGAAGTTCGCCATTTTGGCCCGATTGGGGCTCGATTTATCTGTTTTAATTTGAAGCACGGCAGACTTTCCGAAGTTCGATGCGTTAGCCGGTACGGCCCCTGTAAGTTGAAAAAAATATGCTCGGTTCCGCAGTTACCTTATATAGTTACTATATGGCTATAAACTTACATTTACTTCCTGTTTCACACAACTGACGACTAAAAATGAGTATAATACCTAACTATTGAATGACATTTATTCTATGAAAACTTTTCCAATATAAATTAATTTTGTAAGTTGATCGACTGTTACTCGTTAACTTGTAAAGCCTTCATTATACAACGTGTTACAAAAGTACCCCTAATGCCGAATATGGTAGATAGAGATTAATTTTTGTATGAAACAGCTGATTTTTTTTTCGCGATATCAAAACCACCAACCAACCCCATAGTAAAAGTTGTTCAGTTTTATGGTCCCTATATATCATATTCGGCATTAGGGGTACCTTTGTAACACCTTGTATACTACTTTCCTAAATTTCTACACGTTCCCAACACGTTTTGCTCTTTAACGCTTAATGTTTTGCAAATGGATCCCTGAATCAAAAAGAGTTTTCGCAAACCTACAATATTATCGAAAGAACTATTCAATAACACCCCACACTATGAGATTGATGAGAAAAAAACGTTTCATTTCTTTTTTCTTTCTGAATTTTTTATAAAGGTATTTCTACATCTATTGTTTATTAGCTTCATCTTAATAGTCTGTTTCAGTTGTAGCTCTGTACATTAATATTTTTATTTTAATCCTTTTGCAATGCTTCATTCATAATTTATTGAAAAGAAATCCTCATTGATTTCTCTTAATCCGCTTGACATATTTTTAACTAAGCCAGTGTTGGCGTTATCGTATTTAAAACAATAGTCATTATTAGACTATCGATTTAAATCTATTGTATCAGAACAATGATTCTAATGAGGCCGACTAAATCCGTCTAATGACGTCGTAAGTCCTTTTAAAGCTGCGTAAGCGCATCAAAGCAGTCACATAGAACTAGGGCAGAATCTTTTGGTGGGTAGAAAATCTTCTTCTGGTATTGACTTTTTTAAAAGGTTAGGATTCGCATCGCCTCGTCTTTTACCTCACCGTCAAAAAGGGGTCAGTCGAACGAAGGTAGGAACGTAACCGGATTGAATCAGTACCGTCGCTTCGTCGGCACCCGAAGAAAAATAACTTATACAGGGTCACTTTTTATTCACTCTCCAAATTTCAAGGACGTGTACAGTCCATGACAGTGAACAAATTTCTCCAAGAAACATGTGTCGAACGAAATACACCACAACATTTTGATCACCCTTACTAAACTGATCACGTGATCTCTTTGATTTGTATGGATAGTAAATTTTTTACATATTTGGCCCTATGTTTTTATGAGAAAGTTAAAAATGAAAATGAAAAATATTTATTCCAACAATCACAATTTACAGATAAATATAGCCCTGACTTCTGAAATAAGGAAATTTTTGTGGAAAAAATTTAAAAAAGAAAAAGGAACTGAGATTGAGATAACGAGTCACGTGTGTCTATGTGTGTGTGTGTGTGTGTGTGTGTTTGTGTGTGTGCGTGTGTGTGTGTGTGTTCACAATACAAGCAATTTCTAGAACATTGAATGCTTAGTTTATTTAAATTAGGATAGACGTTAAAAGTTTTTCGGTTCCTTCGTAGTCAAAATCTTTTATTTTAATTTTTAATTGATGTTTATTTAGTTTTTTAGTTGGACAAATTTTATTTGAAATGTTCAGTTTTATGGACTAACACATCCTAAAAATTTTGAGAGTGAATAAAAGATAATCCTGTATAGAAGTGCGACATTAACCATAATAATATGTCAAATTTCTACAAAGTATGCTTTAATCTACTAAAATAAAGTTGTAGCTGGGCTGTATTTCAAACAGGAAGCGTGCTTTTAATGTTTAGTTTCTGAATTGTATACCTATACTGAATGATGTATCCATATGTCGCAGACAACTGGTAGAATCAGCCGTTCAATTAGCGGCCTAAATCACATCCAGCCAATGCGTCCAAAACAGCATTGTCCAGAAAAGGCTAGGCTAATTGAACGACTGATTAAGCTAGTTGACTGCGACATATAGAAGTACAAGATGTTACTTAATACAGTAAGTTTATTTGATGTTGACATCAGCGTACATTTGACAACAAAGAAGTAATAAACAACAGAGTCAACAGAAACAACAGCACAAATGAATAGAGGTACTTCCGTCTTTCTAACCCTCTTTTGTGTTTTCGAGAATAACACAAAATCTACCGCACGGATTTCGACGAGGGTCAAACGGACCCGAAATTCGTAGTCATGAATGTAGCGTGCGTTTTCGAAGATAGCGAGTAGCGGAGTGAAGATGATAACCTCAATGAAAAGCAAGAAAGAAATAGTGTAGTGCAGTTGGATCAAAAGGCGTTAATTCATTTCAGACAATTTTTTGAAAAGATAATAATTGTATAATTCTTTCTGTTGTAAGAGATAAAATATCATTTTTTAAATAAGAATTTGAGTTGATGTTGGTATTCAGATATCTTTACGAAGTGGAAAATAATATTAATGAAACACTCTCTAGAATAGGTAGTGCTTTTGAATCAACCGACTTAATTCTTTATGCCGCCACTAATCAGCAATATTTACTCCGTACTATTTTAAAAATAATGTTTTTGAAAGAACTAGGGATAAAAAGCGTCCGCTAATCGCTGTGTTCGCGAAATCGACTTTAGATAATTAACTATTCCCCAGGGACGCTAATAGGGCATACGCTAATTCTCACCCAAACTAATGTCAGCTAGCAATTTCTGAAAGGTAATGTCGACATCTGAATCAGCAGTGAGTCTGCATTCTACAAAATTAAAGCTTAAACAACAAAATAAAACTTTGAACACTGATAGCGTAAGTGTCCGATTTTTTTTTTCTGGTGCAAGTAAATAACTATTTTGCAAACTTTGTTGCCCCCTTTCTAACGAACAAGTCGTTTCATGTTGTATAGTATAATGTATACAGTAATATACAATTACAGTCATCATCAATATACGAGAAGAACCGGCGAGCCACTTATCATGGACTGCTCTTTTTTCTCTTGTCTTATTTCGTACAGAGTCATCAAATCGATCGATCTGTTTACTAATCTTAATAGGCTTTATAAATGTTACGCACTTGCGAAAAAGATCTAATTCATTTTGTGGGTTTGACAAGGGCCAGTGTGCCTTGCTTTATGTTAAATGTCATATTAAGTATCTATTTCAAATTCTCTCAAACTATATAAATTTTATTTTCGTTAAAAATACTCACTTAATAAATTTTACTTCTCCAAAAATAATATCTCCATTTTTATTGACTGTACGTGCAAGCTTATTATTATCTACTTTTTGGTAACCCAAATCACGTAAAATAAGAATTTCTTAAGATTATTTGAATTTGCTTAAGCCGATAAAGTACAAGTAAACCTCGAACAAAGGCTAATGTGAAAATAAATGTTTCAAATTATTTTAGGGTTCTGTACCAAAATGATAAAAAGAAACCCTTATGGTGCGACTCAGTCTGTCTGTCATAGCTGGATATCTCGAGAGCTAGCTGAAATTTGGAATAGTTTAAGATGACGTTTGCCCAACTATTTTGCAAATAAGAGAGAAATAAAAATATTTATATTTTTTGCAACAGGGACTGAAAGTGAGTCTTAAAAATTCGAAGCGAGACTACTAGGGCATATGGGGTGTCATAATTGAAAGAGCGCTGCTTGCACATTCTCAAATTTTTTTTTTTATGCCGCATAGTTTACCACTTTTGATGAAAAATATAAATAAAAAATACCGTTCCCCCCTTATCTTCTGAAATTATTTTATGTGATAGAAGTTTATGTAAAGATTACAGAAAAAATAAAACGATGTCTCTTTATTCATATCTGTCATTAAATTGAAAACTTTTTTAGAATGATGGTACGGAACCCTCGGTGCGCGAGTTCGACTCGCTCTTGACCGTTTTTTTAATAGTTATTCCGAAATGTTACTCGTGCCCGATATTCGAACATTTGAACAATGCAAGAACGCAACCGTGATCTGGAATCGTGTTTGAGCCGTAAAACGTATAACTCTATTTTGCCCTTTGTAACCGCAACAGAACCTTTGGCAACATTCCATTTGCCGACGGATAAAAATATATATAAACCGTAATCTGCTCAAAGCTACTTTAAATGCGATATTGAATAAGGCGATATGAGCTTACCGTGAAAACGAACAACTTTTCTGCTGGAATGAAACACGTTTAATACGGAGAAGAATATCAAGAAACTTATCAAATGCAGTTTAAAAAACCTTTTTACGGGTTACAGTGCGTAATTATTAATTCAGGTTTTATTTTTGAATTCTTTAGTCAAAGCAGAACGCAGCTATAAAATAATTTAATAAACTTGAATGCATTTTCATAAATTTCCGAGCTGGTAATTTTATAAAATTATGAGCAGCCTTTTAAATAATTCTGAAATAACACCTGAATTAATAATATACGCGCTGTAATCCGTAAAAAGTGTTTTATTTCTAATGAACTGTACACGCGGTCGTCTTAGAAGTGGGTATATAATATAAATGCAGTTTTGTCATTATTGAAAATGCCAACTATAATATTATTATGTACCTACAGTTTATCCCCCTTACTAATAAAGATTGTATAGCAGATGTATAGTTACACAGTGTTTTGTCCCTTTGTTTTTAATGTCAAACTTAAATAGTTTGACAGAGAGTAACCATTGTGTAACTATTCATCTGCTATACAATCTTTATTAGTAAGGGGGTAAACGTTAACGCTTAGTTAAAGCATAACAGTACGTAATAGTCGAATAATCACAATGTCGCAAGCTTATATCTATCACAAATATAGATTTTCTACAACTTTATCTATAAAATTATCAGTTTTGTAAAGAGAAAATCGCAAGTATCTTACTTGATTCGATAGTAAAATGGCTCCATTTTATACAGAACGTATCAAAACGGCTTTAATAAAACCACCAGGATTCATTTCAACCGCAAACAGACTCTACTTGCGAGGAAATCAAAGGGAAACTGGTTTTGTATCAATGTAGATATCTCTTGTATGTTTCTGTTACATAATTTCATTTCATTATTATTTAATAAATCTGTACAACTTACATCAATAGTTAGTCTCAAACAAGCCAGAGCTTGTACTTTGATAACTTACATAATTGGTTGAAGACACAAAAGAAATCATAAATAGGTGTATTAATATTCATATACGAGACTTATTTGGTATGGTATTTATTCCTTTAAGATACACTTTCCTCGTACATACACTTTTTGAAACCTTAAGTAATCATTACACTTAGATACCTACACATTTCGATACATATAGATTTTTATATTTCTTTTTAACTTAACGTATGCGCACGCGTTATTGTTTTTTTTCATATTATAACCTTGAGGCTTTCATTCGTCAACGCTTAAGTTTGCTAATAAGTCTTCTAGCTTTTATTTTGACCAAATTAGGATCTTACTTATAAGTATTTAAATACTACATTCAAATCTGATTTATCGCAAATAAATAAATATTTGACAACATCACATCCATTGCTCCGATTCCAAAGTAAGTAGCTAAAGCACTAGTGTTATGGAAATCAGAGACAACGGTGGTATCACAAACACCCAGACCTGAGCCAATATAGAAAAGTTCGTTTTCTAAATTGACCCAACCGGGGATCGAACCCGAGACCTCAGAGATGGCGACACCTTGAAAACCGGTGTACAAAGCCACTAGACCACGGAGGTCGTCAAGTGACAAGTCGAAGTAACTAATAAACCTTGTTCATAACTTAGCTAGTCACGTTCTGATTTTCCAAAGCTAATGATCCGACCTGAAGTAGATTTGGGCGTACTCAATTACTCCTTGAAATGAGAGCTCTCATATTACCAGGTGGCAATCGGTTCCGAGCCAGATATTTCACAAGGTCAACTCCGGAGGTGGTGCACAACGCGACACAGCGTAGAAAACACAGTACCCTTAATACGAGTTTACAAGTAAGTTAACAATTACGAAAAACAATCAGTTTAACCTCTTGAAAAGGATTGAGGCAGCGAAATAAAAAGCATGCGTTCACTTTGTAGAAGAGAGTAAAAATCAATTGACAGTTGACAGCTACCAATGAGCATAGATTAAACTAATTTCTAATGTTTCCAACCGTTCATTGTTGATATAGCAGTCAAATTAAAAAAAGAGACACGAGTGATAGTTGCGTAAACTCATATTATTATGGATGCTGATGTCTAATGACATCCCTATTGCTGTTTTGAGTTATGACAATTTCGGGAGTGCAGTAGGTATACCTACTATGTAATGTTTTCCATTATGCGGTTTTTTCGTCGGTATTTAAAATAACTATGTGGTGAAAACGAAATCACGTGACTCTGTTAGAGGCTGTATGAACTGACTGTATAAACTTTACACTATACTGTCGCTTTTATTATTTTTATGGATATGTTATATTAGCCTAAAGCAGAACAGCCTGCCTCTCTTTTCAGTGCGCGGGAATTTAAAATCATAAATGGGAAAATGATAGGCGGTTTTTTAATCACAAAAGTTTTTAGATAGCTACCGTTGCTACCTAAAACCTTTTGCAATCGATAAAGTATCTTATATTCAGCTAATTTTTAATAACAAATTCACGCGAAGTGAAGTGAGGTTCGAAGTGAAATGCGAGTTTTGTTACAAAATCGACAGGCAGAGGTAAATAAGTTTCATGCCCAGTTTTTGGTGAGTGCATTAAAAACGTTTATATCCTCAATCACATAATAATATAACCCTAGTAAACACGTAACCTCTGGTAATTATAACCAATACAAGTAAACAAGTTAAGACAAGAAGTGACTATAATACCTAGCCCAAGCATCTGTCTTTATTAGCCTGTGGCGCGGCACTCCTCTCTTAAGTATCTTTTTGTCTGGCTCTACAGCTTCAATCAGCTCTTCATTACACTCCAGCGCATTTATAAGGCTGTAGGAATATGTTAATTATGACAAACGGAACACTTCGAGGCGTGCTCGGCACTTACATTTTACAAATAATGGTTATTACAAGTAATTTCTACGTTGCGTAATGAATGCCAATTAGAAGAATATTATTAAGGAATATATTTTGGTCTAATTTTACCTTTTTAAAGGTCACTAAATTCACTAATCAATAGAATAATTTAATAGGATCGCTTTTCAATTAGTGGCAACCTGCGTTAGTCTTATAACGTACTTTAAATTAAATAAGATCGTTAAACAGTAGAAATTAATTATACCTCTATAAGTGTAGTCTAAGTGCTAAAGCTAGACTAGACTAGACTAGCTAGAGAACATCTGAACAGTGGCTAATAATTCTAAGCATAAAATTTAAAAGAATGACAAAGCTATAACGAGATCGATAGCGAAAATACACGTTTCTGCACCTAAAAAAAGGCAGACAAAAAAAGAGCTGTAAAGAGTTATTGGATTCAATTTGATTGAAAGCACTTCGGAGCAATTACTACAAAAAATAACCTCTTTTCGGGTACCGGTAACACACTGTATATGTTATAGTTTTTTAACAACAGGTGGGTGAATGAAGTAATAACTGTTTTTTGCCATAACAGAGGTCGATGCACTGTTACGTCGACTTGGATAAAACTCCAGAAGTCCACAGTAAACGTTTAATCAGATAAATTAAAGAACCTGCTCGACAGTTGCAGGTTCTACAATACAATTAACATTCGGGCATTGCGTATGTTACTTCATTCACAAATTCACAATTTAACGCATGCCGTGGCAGCCTTTAATTAAGTCTTCACTTAAGATTGTAACCCATAATTATGTCAATGTTAACTTGTGTAAGGTGAATGTACTTGTTGGTTGTCCTTAAATAAATAAAATAAAAATAAAAATTTATATTATTGTATTTAAACATTCTCCGAAACACATGAGTTTTCTTCAGGAAATTTTGTAGGACTGACGTACAAATATAATGACATCGAACATCACATTCGAATCATTGGTTTTCAGAACAAATGTTCTTCTTCTTTTTTTTTGTTATGGCAATCTACTTTCCTCTTGTAAGTAATTTTTGCCAGTGTCAAGTGTTAAATAGTTCAGTGGTAGATATTGTTTAATTTTTCATTAGAATGCGGGTGCATCGCATTCCAATGCTGCTTGGAGCATTTGGCACCAAGTATATCAAGACAGTTTACTCGGTTAGTTCTGCCGAGGAAGCCACCACTTCAATAAAAATCTCAGCTTCACACAACCAAGATCGCGCTTATTTCAATTATCCCACATATTGTTCAGTTGCGTAGACACTTGTACCATATAACTGCACCAATTTTAAGACACAATATCCACTATGAATCAATTTAAAAATAATTATTACTATTCAAATAGACACCAAACCGAACTCGACAAAATGGCGCCAAAAACTCCCTAGAACAAAGGTTAAAATTTGACAGATAGTTTCGTATTTCCAAAAATAAGGTTTTATTCTCTAAGGAGGTCACACGGCAACGTTACAGCTCTAATTGGCTCTAGGCCAGTGATTTCATCTGGTTACTAATACATAATGATTGGTATACTACTATGTTTTAACAAAGCATCTCGGTTTTACTATTGGTAATCGGTTTTGATTAGTTACTAAGTACGCTAACTTCATAGTATTTACAATAATTGATGTAACTTCAAGTTGTAAGTACTAAATAGAAAAAAAACGAACAAGTGCAAGTTGAACTCGCCCACCGAGGGTTCCATACAAAGTGTTAGCTTAAATAAACTATATTTTTTATTATTCAATTACAGATGTAGACTTTTCCCTTACTTGTAGTTGACGATATTACTTGCCAGAGTTCTAGGTCAAAGGGAATTCCCTTGAGAGTGTTGAAATATGCGTTTTTTGCGGCATAAACGGCCGTATCTTTTTTACGTTAACTTAGTAGTTTGTTTTTTCACAGTTTCAAGGGACTGTAGACCTAAATATATGGTTTTATTTCAACTCGATACCTCCACGCGTTACCAAGATAAAAGATCTTGACAACAGACAGACGGACAACAAAGTGATCCTATAAGAATTCAGTTTTTTCCTTTTGAGGTACGGAACCCTAAAAAAAATATTACTATGAGCGTTGACGATGCTATAAAAAACCGGCGTCTTTACATACTTACGGGTGTGAAATCTAATACAGAGTTATCTTTTCTGAAAACAAAAAAAAACAAATTTGTTTTTTCGCCTCAACCAAAAAAATATTTGCTACTAAAAAAAACGAATAAATCTACAGGGAAACTGCTAATGGAAAAATTAATGTGCGCATTGTCCTACTTTATTTAGAGGTAGTACACTAAACCATTATGTGTAACAGTTACTCCGATGTTATTATTTTATGACATTTCGCAAAAGATCCCTCGCCTAGTTTTGCCTCTTTCCCTCCTTAAGAAGTAGCTATGTCTGGAGGAATAGCTAGTAGTAATAAAAAGTAAATTACGCGTTGTAACATATTTCTATTGCTACCGTAAGTAGAAAAATCCTAAAGAGGTTTTGAGACGATAGAGCTTAGGACATCCATATAGCGTAGCCATACCAAGCGGATGACATTTTCTGTACCCTTAGTACGAACGTCAACTGAGATTAAAATGCACGTAAAAATCTGTATAGAGTACCTAATTCTGTATGGGGTATAGCAAACTAGGACCCGTATTCACAAACATTACTATGAGTTCTCACAGTGCCCGCATACGCACAGAGTGCCACGAACCAATCACACACGTAACACAAACGAACCATTTTTTTTTTTTAGTTTTTACTTTATTGATTTACCAACGCTTGTTTACTTTATTATTTAAATGAAACAACTTTTCTTAGTGTAAAATTAAACCAAATGTAACAAACACTTACAGGTAAATACTGCATGCAAATTTAGTGGTTAAACAAACAGGAATAAATAACTAATTTATCTATTAATAGAGATCTATTTCAACGCAGTGCGATCGCGTAGTCAAGTGTCGTTTGAGTGTTGTTTTGTTTGTGAGTACGGGTGTAAAGTGCTTTCGCACAAAAGTCGTAGCGTAATCTTATTGCTTTCTATACAATACGAGTGTGATGCGTTTGGGTTACGTTTTATGCTAATATATGTTTTAGCTTAATGCTCGTGTCGTGTGCGAAGGCACTAAGATTTCCCGCTTAGGTATCGCGACTCTCGCTACCTTCCGCTCTCCGCTGCAATAACAACCGCGGCCTAAGGTTATAACAGCCACTAGCCAAATAAACCTTTATGTCGAGTAATAGAAAAATACGAGACGGTACAAAAACGGGTCGCTGGGGGCTGACAAGTGAGGGTTGGAGTTTATTGTGGGAGATGTGTCAGTTTGTTGTGCCTCATAATGGTAGTTTCGAGGATCATAATAATGTTGTTATTTAAATTGCATACTATCATATCATAGAACAACTATAGATACATCTATAGTTGTTCTATCCCACGAAGACCCTTTTGCTATGAATGTTGTTAGGTGTTTTTTATCATGACAATTTGTCAATTTTCATGACAATTTGTTTGTTCCATTTTCAAATTGGTTGATGCAATGGATATAAAATTGTCATGACAGGTGACACATTGTCACGTTAATATTTTAACCTCACGATATCGTTGAGACAGTAATTAAATGAAATGTTGGGAGAAATTGATTTTATTCACTGATTTCCTACAATCTTGAGTACATGCTAAAGTGAGATTATCCTTACCACTTATTTTGTTATACATACATGCATATACTGTTGAACGTATGTGCGAGTACTTAACATTTCATTCAAGACTTTCTATAATACCAAATAATATACTAGAAAAAATACGACTCGCACCAGATCATGTTCTATTTGAAATAAGATTTGAATACCACAACTAAGTAGAGTAAGTGATCATTGTAAAGCTCTCTCCTGTCAAGATTACGGAATAATCTTGCCTGGTAGACAGACAAGGATCAACTCGTGGAAATCTGCCTGCTCTCATAACAGAACAAAAATTATACAAACAACAAAAAGTAGAAAGATTTCTAATGGTTAAATATCGCCCGCCAAAGTATTGAAAAACTAGAAACACTTTTTACGGATTACAGCGCGTATATTATTAATTCAGGTGTTGTTTTAGAATTATTTAGTTTGTATTTATTGGTTTTTAGAATTCCCGACGTTTCGACACCTTTCCAGGAGAATATGTTCAACTGTGAATAACTTTGCGAAGTATCAAGAAATCCGATCCAAATACCCAATGAATATTCTTGTTGGGTCTTAATCAACAAGTATCGCCTAACAAAAGCTTCTTCAGCGCCTCATTGTTACAGTTACGGCCTGAATCGATATTGCCTCTTAGAGGTATTGTTTTAAAGGATTCATTTTATGAAAGAAGGGATGAAATAATTTTGTAATTCAGAATCTTGCCTGCGAACGATAATCAAATTATTAGTACACACGGCGGCACCTCAGACTATACATTTTGACCTTGAGATCGCCTTTATGCCCTACGTAATAAAAGCTGTTTTCGTAGTTTAACTGTTTAACCTGACGTGCTGTCGTGTGTACGTTGAAGGAATTATAAATAAATAAATATTAGACAACATCACAAACTTTGCTCTGATCCCAAAGTACTCGTAAGAAGCTAAAGCACTTTTGTTATGGAAAACAGAGACAACGGTGGAACTACAGACACCCAGACGAGCCAATATAGAAAAGATAATTTTCTAAATTGATCCAGCCGGGGAACCCGGGACCTCAGATACCTTGAAAACGGGCTTACAAACCACTCCACCACGGAGGTTGTAGTAATTAAGTTGTATTAGAACTTGGGTTCTCAATAGTTCTCACTCGATAAGTAACTTTTGAATAAAATCAGCGTATTTATTGACCAATATTTCAGTGTATCATATTAAATTGTTATTTGTACCAAACTTAACAATTATACAGCATCTGACGACGCATATGACGACCTCCGTGGTAGAGTGGTTCGCACACCAGTTTTCAAGGTGTCACCATATCTGAGGATCCCGGTTTCGATCCTCGGCTGGGTCAATTTAGAAAACGAACTTTTCTATATTGGCTCAGGTCTGGGTATTTGTGTTACCACCATTGTCTCTGATTTCCATAACACAAGTGCTTTAGCTACTTACTTTGGAACAATGTATGTGATGTTGTCAAATATTTATATAAAAAAAAACTGTAATGTGCGTTTTCTTAGTCCTCAATACCATATACCAAATAAACATGAAATGAGAAACAAGCATTAGGTACTTAAGTAATGTTTATTCAAAATAAAAAGAAAATCGACCGTCTGGTGCCAGAATTAATCAGAATAATCTTCAGTAATACTTTTCGCAAAAAATACACTACCGCCATTTTGTTTTCATCTCATCTAATCTGTAACAAAGCTATACGGAATAAAAAAATCTTTTATGCGAAGACATTTTCATGGAAACCCGAGACGCTGAAATGTTTTTATTGGATAAAAATAAATGAAATATGCCTCTTAGGGAAATGTATCAAGTTAAATCTTGGAAGTGGGTTTAACATAAGAATATCGGATGAAAGATTACATGATTGTTTTCTACATAAAAGTAACATTATTTTATTACAAAGGCATGCGATGCGAGCTTCGGTCAAGGATACCCTGTCTCAAAAACAGCACCTCGAAATAACGTCCCATTTTCAAACTGGGTTCATTTTGTACAAAGTATTCTTTTCTTTTATATTACTGTTTCAAGATGAATTTGGAAATAATGACTATTTGTCATTTGTATCCTAATATAGTAGATTGTACAACAAGTGCACAAAACATACCATTTTAACCGAGACGTGGTCAAGTCGAGGTTAAAATGGGTTTTATTTACGAGTTATATACACTCTGCTTTTCACTTCGATTGTGAGGAAATTAAATAAGCCCACCAATCCGCATTGGGCCTGAGTGGTCGGTTATGGCCCATCCTTCTTATCCACCCATAGGGAAGGCCTGTGCCCCAGCAGTGCGGACACTTGCGGACATTAGAAATGGCTGATGTCGAAAATATTTGGCAGGTATTTAATGCAAATACCTAACCTTAAGGCCCCTATATACCTCAAGTGACGCCCTCATTTTAATTAAATTTATTGCTAGCTAAGTACATAATGTATCGAAAATTCACATATACAGATTGAAGCTAAGGTTCTATAGTTTATATACAAACAAATAACCTCAGTAAAATTTTGTTCGTTGTAGTAGTAGTTCGCAAAAGTGCTAAAAGTGGCCACTTTTAAAATGAGGGCGCCTCTTGAGGTATATAGGAGCCTTAAGTTAATAAATGTCGCATTTAACCCTTTTCAGAAAAGAGCTTATCAAAGCAGGTCCTACCCACAAACGTAGGTAATTAAGTAGGTACCTACTCCTCCGGGGAGTCGAACTTGATTTAACACTGGTTTCGACCAAACCACTGAGGTGAAATGAAGACTTTTATGAGCTCCAACTATAATTACTTGGTACCTTACTTTGAATATGGCCAGTCTGCAAAAAGGAATTATAAAATAGCCTTTATGCACTCTTATTAAGATTCATTTTAGCAACATTTGAACCTTACCTTTACTTCGTCCATTGGGTTGAATATTGCATTTACATAAATGACGTATTAAATTTTATAAGTAGGTCACAGTGCAGATTACGAGCTCATTAAAATTTGATCACAACGCAAAACTATAATATTCCCAGTTCATTTATTATTTACAGCGAGTAAGTAAGTATACATTAAAGTATATTTAGCATTTGCAAGATGAGTGAATGTTTAATTAGAAAGCTAGACCACCAATTCAAATAAAATATCCCCAAACAATAACATTTTAGTTATTTTAATATACGAGTATAACTTTGCCCCCAGATTTATAGAACAACTCAAAAATTATACTTAAAGTTTTTAGGCCAGGTTTCCACCAAAGCGAAGGAGAGGAGATGTCTCATTTTTCTATAGAATATTTCCACATCTCTCCGCTTAGCACGCGCGCGGCACAAGATTCTATAGAAAAATGAGACATCTCTCCTCTCCGCTTTGGTGGAAACCAGGCCTTAGTATGTGGACTTCGGTAAGAGGCTTCCAAACATATCCTCAGATACAATAAACTAAAATGCCATGGTACACACGCAACATGTAACTGTTGTACTGCAAAAACTACTCTTATTACATAGGGCATAAGGCGTTCTCAAGGTCAACATGTTACGTCTGACGTGCCGTCGTCTGTAAATAAGGAGGTTTCTTCTTTTTGAAGCCTAAGCGGAGAACATTTTTCCGATAAACATCGCATGATCACAAGGCAATAATAAAAACGAATGATGGTTTTTTGCATAATATACAACAAGGTGTTACAAAAATACCCCTAATGCCGAATATGGTATATAGGGACCATCAAACTGAACAACTTTTACTATGGGACCAAATCTGAAATCGCGAAAAAAAAAATCAGCTGCTTCATACAAAAAAGCTGATTTAGGGATATTTTGTAACACCTTGTATATATTTTTAAACTTTAGTACTTACCCAATTTTATTTGCTGGCAAGTTAAACTTTTCGCTTTTGTGCATAGATCTGATCGAACAAAAGTCCGCTTGCGCAGGTTCCTTATAAGATTTCACAGCGAAGCATTTTGCAAAGATATGATACATACCTCACAGTCACTTGGTAAACTGAAAATGCTCTTTAAAAACATATTTTTTGTATAGGTAATGTAACTTATAACCACTTGTTCATAGGTACTAATTAGCTGCAATAAAGTCGCAATTCGCAGGGCGCAACGAGAGCAATTCACAAAAATTAACATTTCACCGATTCATATAATTCGTCGCACGGTCTGCTGGTTTCACGTTTAAGCGAACGTATTATTCTGACAAATACTTTTTATATATTTGAATAAAACATATTTTTGGACGAGAAATTTATGAATAAGTGCTTTGTAAGAATGTCTTCGGAGTTAGATAACTTGTTGGTTTTGAGATATGAAATCTTTTAGGCAAACATTTATTGTTGTTTTCCTACATTTATGAAGTTCTTTACTAAAGTAATTACATAATATCAATGTTTGGGGGCGTTTTCATATTATATTATATGAATTTCAAAGCAATATTGTTTAGCGGATCTGAGTAGATATACAGGGTTCAATGCTGCAATACAGGGTCGATTTTTTCCAGCATATTATTTAGTGTTGTATAAAAATAGCATTGTGAATGCTAAAAATCTCAAATTTAAAAAGATATACAGGGTAATTATTTATTTAGTCTTCAAATTTTCATTCCATGAAACTGAACAATTTTCTTTGAAACATTTATAGAAAACAACTAAAAAAATTAACCTCGTGCAAGCCATCCATACAAATCAAAGAGATCATGTGATCAGTTTAGTAAGGGATGATCTAAATATTGTGGTGTAGGTATTTGGACAATTTGGAGAGTTAATAAAAATAACCCTGTATAGAAAATACACCGTGTCGCGTTCAATAAAATTTGAGGTTTTTCTTGAATTTTAAACCTTTTTCAACTCAAAAATACGAGACTACTAATTAGCCTCACGATCACGAACTTTTAGTCAGTCTGGCCTATGTAATTCCCTTAACTTTAAGCCATTTTGTAAGAATCATACTCTGCAAAACATTTTATCCTTTTGAGAATACTTAATTCCTTAAGTTAAGTCCAGTAATCCGTGAAAAATATTTATTCCAAATAGTTAATGTAAGTGCTATTAAAAACTTTTGGAATCTTATCATTATAAATGAGTTATCATTATCAGTCAGTAGCTCTGCATCGTCATACCTAGTCAGTTAAGATTACTTGTCTATTAAAATGAGAGATTTCTTTGTACTAATCTTTAATAATTATATAACATACGAAGTATAGAATCCGCCCTATTCATTAACAGTGTATAATCATTGTTATACTTAAACCCCTATTCAAGAAAAGTAGGTACTCAAACGACCCTTGCCTATGCGAACGCACTGCGTTGAAATAGAGCTCTGTGATTGGTTCGTTTGTTTTACGTGTTACGTGTGATTGGTAGTTGAGTCGCTGTGCGTCCGCGGACACTACGAGACCTCATAGTAATGTTTGTGAATACGAGTGTGAATTTTGGTAGTAGGGACATTCTGTGTCCGCGGCCACTGTGAGACCTCATAGTAATGTTTGTGTATACGGATGTAAAACTGTTTATGAATAAGAGGGTCCTACTATAAAGCTGATGTACACACGACGGCACCTCAGACTATACATGTTGACCTTGAGGCCGCCTTTATGCCCTACGTAATAAAAGCTGTTTTCGCAGTTTAACTGTATAACCTGACGTGCTGTCGTGTGTACCTACTGATGCCAGCAAGCAACGTACGGAGTTGTTTAATTATTCAGACATCCCAAAGACGTGGCAAAAAGGCCATCTGGCGTTCTTTGTAGAATTTTCTCGAGAACTTGGAAATATGTATAGTAAATGAGGTGCTATTATAACGTAATGGTGTCTAAATGTGTTGTTAATGTGGAAATTTATCGGTTTAATAATTGAAGTTACGATTTCAAAAATTAAATGCACTTTTTTAATTAACTGAAATTTAAACGTAGACTTAGATAAAATATTTATATGTGATAAACTATGCTAAAAGTGTGTAAATTTAAAAAAAAACTTTTAGTGATTTAGTGATTTAAATTTAGTCAATTTAGTTTATGGTCACAAAAATATCAAATTATCTAACTGATTACAAGTATTTATTAATTTAGTATTCAAGAACACAATGTAGATACCATATTCACGCAAATAAACTATTACTTACTTACTTAAGTATTCAAAAGTATTTTATATGAACAGTAATAATAATGTCGGGTAAGCCTAAAAAAGTAGGTGAAAACCAATCCCGTGTCGAGATAAACTTTGCGTTCTCATAGTAAAACTAGCGACCGCCCGCAGCTTCGTCTGCGTGGACAGTTCTTTTTCTATCCCTCGGGAACTATGATTGTTTTCTGGATGAGAGAAGAGCCTATGCTCTTTTCTGTACCCCTGACAACGTGTATGCAAAATTTCATGATGATCGGTTGAGTAGTTAAGAGTTTAAGACGCGAAGGCGTAATAAACAAACAAACTTAGTGTAATATAGTCTATGATTTTATTATGTATGTTTTTGATATATCGGTCTCATTACTACTTCTCCCGGCTCTTGGAAGGATGGCGGTATTACTATAAATATAGTGTCTTGATTATGACAATTAATAATCTTAATATAAACAAGTGATCTCCCTCCCAATCGAATGATTTTATTTATAATATTACACTTACTTTCGTATTTATAATATTATTATACCTTTTAAAATTATTTTTTCCCTTAGTTTTCATAACTTTAAAAAGTGTATTACAGCTGATCAACGTGTCAGTGTTATATAATGTCTTTGTTTATACCATTTGACTATGTTGTGTGTTAAATTTTCCATTTGTTTGCTTGTGAAAAGTAGTGTATACCTACTCAACTTTTGTTTTGCATTTTTCATTCATTTGTATAACATTGAGCTGTATGTTTCCCTTATCCAATAAAATAAATAAAAATAAAAAATATTAGTGAGGATTGTAATTTGTAAAAAAGTACTGCAGCACAGTAGATCTATTTCCGAGGCTTACTTTACCCACAGTGCAGACGTCAAATACAGAACTTTTCATACAAACAGACAAAACGATTGCGTCATATCTTTTGTTGACAACTGAAAGCTCTCTTCGGAAAGATATTAGTATATTCAGTGGCGAGGGGTGAAATTATGGCGAAGGTAAACCGTTCTACAAAAATGTTATGATATGCATAGTGGATCGGTGTGGTGGGATTTCTAAAAGGTAAGCCGATGGGAATCGGCTTGGACCCTTCGCCATAGTGATTTTATCAAGAAAACTACCGGGAGTTTTAAAGATAAATTTTAAAACAGTCGTTCGCAAAAAAAAAACTTAATTTTTATAGTTACTTAGATTATTCTCTGACAAAACATATTAATGAAGAGTGAATTTTACTTCCTTACTTACATTGCTTAATCGAGGAAGAGACTTGATAATACATAAGAGAATTATACGGAGACAAAATGAAGGTAATTAAAGAGCTTAATGTCTTAAAGTTGTGCGCCGTTTGAATTGCTTGTACTTACTGGAAAAGCTGGTGATCAGGCAAGTTAATTGGAATCGGATTTTTCATTTAAATTTTTTGATAATTTATGATTTTATAAAAATAATGGATTATAAAGAAGTTTAAAAAAAAACATGATTAGTTTTTTTGGAAATAACATAGGAAATATCTTTTTTTATGAACATCGACTTCCATTATTGAATGTACACTACCCAAATATTTGCACTAAATATTATGTAACAGTGATGAAAAAATGATAGGAAGGACTTTATTTAGCTACAATACTTTTTTATTTATATTTGCATATTATTGAACTAAATATTGACAAAATTATAAAATTTAGATTTTTCGCATTCACATTTATCTTAAAATATTCTGTTTTATCGAAAGGGTACATATTATTTTAAGAAATAACACTGGCTTAACCCTCGGCAACGACATCGCCGCGTGCGCGTAATGCGTCGTGTGTCTCGGCAACCACTGCGCGGTCGCGAGCTGAGAGGCCGACATCCAGGTCTCCTAGTTCGGGTGCAGATGTTTTAAATCAAAATTGTATATTATTAAGGTTTAATCAAAATTGTTACCAAAAATATTTTTGTTTTTTGTTATCTTGTGTCAATTTTTTTTTTTTAGGCCGAGGGGTAATGGCTATATATGAGCTGGCCATTTCATATTTTTGAAGTTAAGTACCTAATTATTTAATTTGGACTTTAATAAAAGTATGTTTTCTTGATTTTATTTTATGTCATTACGTGAGTAGCATCCATTATACGTAAAATACAAATTAAAAAAACCTTACTTCGTTAATGAGTGAAAACATAAATTGCTGATAAGTTAACAATTGAAAATAAAGTCACATTATCAAATAAGTAATAGCAATTTGCCTTAAGTCGTCTGCCATTCGTCTTCTGCATTAAATTATCTGAATGATAGGTACCATTCCAGAACAACACTAAAAACAGGCTATCTACAACACATTTCGTCGGCAACAAATTGAACAAATGGGCGGTAGGGCTGCTACTCGAAAGAATCTTATTTTCCATTTAATGGAAATTTGTAAGTTTGTTTTTTTGCATTTAAAATTAATTAGTTGACTTTTATAGATACAACTTGCTTTTTTCTAGAATAAAACCTAATAATATAAACTAGAATATTTTTTTGTTATAAGGGTTTTAAACGGTTTTTTTTATTAAGCCATTTATGTTTTTTCTAAATGAATTTCATTAGAAAAAACATAAATAGGTTTTGATATTTTGAAAGTAGCAGAAGACGTAACTTGCTTAGAATTTCACGGTAGTAAATAACGAATAATTATAAACATGAATGTCGTTGAAATTTAAAAAACAAAACAATTTTTGCAATATCACATATTTAAAAAAATCGAAATGATTTTATCCTTTTTTTGATACAAGTGCTTACTCACAATAAGTATACAAGGTGTTACAAAAATACTCCTAATGCCGAATATGGTATATAGGGACCATCAAACTGAACAACTTTTACTATGGGGCCAACTCTGAAAACGCGAAAAAAAAATCAGCTGTTTCATACATTTTGATATTTACGATTTTAATTTTTGTATGAAACAGCTGATTTTTTTTTCGCGATTTCAGAGTTGGTCCCATAGTAAAAGTTGTTCAGTTTGATGGTCCCTGTATACCATATTCGGCATTAGGGATATTTTTGTAACACCTTGTATATAAATATTTTTGACAACCCTACCCCCGACGTAACAAGCGGCGATAACTGCCCGCTCTTAACGATCGTTGCCCGCTCCATCGTGCACGCTCTGCAAAATGTTGCCAGCCCAAATAATACACACTACATTTTATGTGTTGCCAGGTTTGCGAACTTACCTACCAGGCCAGCCCACTTTTGAAGGGAAATTATTCAGATTAAATGTTACTACAGAATAAGTTTCAGTAGTAACATTTAGCACAATTATTTTTTATATCAAACCAAAGAATTTAATTTGTCAGTTTTATGAATATGTTTTAATCAATTTTGATGTTAGAAGGTATTTTAATGAAATGTTGGGATTTTTAAATGAAAAAACCGAACAGTGAGCTTCCCATACAAACGTAATACCAAAATGATTTGCAATTTGAGCATAAGTAACTAATCTTGTGATGTTATTCGGATTAAGACAGTATATGTTTAGGTTTCTATTAAAAAAAAATACAAAATACTTACTCAATTCAAAATTAATGCCAATTATTTTTTTCATACAAAACTGTTAATCGCTATAATTTTTATTTGGTTTAGTATTTTGGATCATTCATTTCATTTCATTTCATTTCATTTCATATGCGAAGCTCACTGTTCGCTGGCGTCTTAAGATGTCAGTATTAAAAGTACTTGTCGTTCTTATCTATAAAAAAACCGTCCGTGATCGACCAATCCCCATTTCAGACATTAATTATTAAACAAGTCTCAGCCACTTGGACCCCTAATGCGATTCGTCTGTAAATATTTAATAAATTTTAATCTTACCGTAAGGATGATCACAGTAATTTCCAGGAAATGAGCGCATTTTTCCTCCTCCGATTCAAGAGGCCATCATTTACTTAGCTATAGCTTTGGGACATAAATCAACACGTCAAAAGTAATAATTAAATAAATAATAAATAAATAAATTTGACAACATCACATACATTGCTCCGATTCCAAGGTAAGTAGCTAAAGCACTTGAATTATGGAGATCAGACACAACGGTGAATCACAAACACTCAGACCTGAGCCAATATAGAAAAGTCCATTTTCTAAATTGACCCAACCGGGAATCGAACCCAAATCAACACGTCAAACTAATAATTTAAGGTGATGATACTGAAATTTCATGGGATTAGCGCAGTTGAGTAATCTGACGACAACGTACGTTCTGCTTCGTTACATTACACGACCTCCGTGGTCGAGTGGTATTGTACACCGGTTTTCAAGATGTCGCCATCTCTGAGGTCCCTGGTTCGATCCCCGGTTGGGTCAATTTAGAAAACGATTTTTTTTATTTTGGCTCAGGTCTGGGTGTTTGTGATACCATCGTTGACTCTGATTTCCATAATACAAGTTCTTTAGCTACTTACTTTGGAATCGGAGCAATGCATGTGATGTTGTCAAATATTTATTATTTAATTAATATATTTATTAGTAGCTTAATACAACATTAAACTAGTCGGATATCAAGATAAATAATATTAGAAAAAATTATAGAAAAAATCGACTCGACGATTTTCTCTAGTCGATTTTTTCTAGTATTTTTTCTAATATTATTTATCTTAATATAAAAATAGCATTGTGATTGTCAATGCGAAAAATCGAAAAATTTAATAGTCGGATATGCGTTCTATTATCGCCATTCTTTTTAGGAGGGCCCGGACCCACCTAGCATGTTAATAAAATGATGTTCAAATTTTACAGGTATCTACTAGAAAATACCTAAAGGAAAGCTGAGACTGAAAGCAATTCTATTCGAATGTAATATTTCGAAATTCATGAATTCGTACAAAGACCAACTTTTGACGCTTTTGTGGTCTGGCTAGTTAGTTTGAGACGAGAATTCCAAGGTTCGATTCTCAGGAAAATCTCCCCCTTATAATTGTTTGGTTGGTATTGTGGTCTTTTCTAAGCTTTACTTCCATTACTCCCCCAAATTCTATGCTATAGATGGTAATTAAAACAATTTATCAAATTGAATTCACGATGAGGTGTACAATTTTCATTTCATTCAGGATGACGGCCAAGGAGCAGTAACAAATACATTGACTTAAATATTACTAGCGTAAAATCATTGAACAAAAGTAAGAATATAAGAAAAAAATTACAAGCTATTTTAAACGTTTATTGGATGTTAAATAATCGCTGGCTGGCCAATGAGGAAATGAACAACAACCCTACTGAAAAACAGCTGAAAAGATGGAAGCTGAAATATGCGGAAACTTTTACCGAAGTATGTTGGCGGTTGGCAAACATTCCAAAGGATTTAGAAGTCACGTTACGCTAGGATCTTTGTGTGAACATTACACACTGTGACTGTCGTTAAACAGAAACGTGACCGCTTAGGGGAACTTATAAAAAAATACTTTAATAAAAGGGAAATGTGGCTGAGGTCACTTATAACAAAATATTTTAATCAGAAATTAAACACTTTTTACGGATTACAGCGCGTATATTATTAAATCAGGTGTTATTTTATTAGAACTATTTAGTTTGGATTTATTGGATTTTTTTAAAATTCCCGATGTTTCGACACATTTCCAGGGGCTGTGGTCACGGGAGGGCCACGGCCCGGAGGTAAAAAGTGTTTTCTTTCTAATATTGGTACGCGCTGAAGTCTTAGAAGAAAAATATTTTCACTTTAGGAAAAGTGAAATGTAGCTAGGACAGTGCTTTGAAGGAATGAAATCCTTTGCAGCGCATCTTACTGAATACGTAATAATACAATTCATATTTTTGTGAAAAATAACCGTCGTGCCAGCCGTAGCTTTCGCTGAGGTTCAAGAGCTTAATAAGAACAAAAAGTAATTGAGTAAATAACTTTTTAGGGTTCCGTACCTAAAAATCTGAACCCTTATAGGATCACTTGGTTGTCCGTCTGTCAGTCTGTCAAGACCCTTTATCTCGGGAACGCGTGGAGGTCTCGAGTTGAAATTAAAACCATGTAATCAGGTCTACGACCCTTGACACTGTGAAAAAGTCAAACTTTTAAGATAACGTAAAAAAAGATACGGCCATTCATGCCGCAAAAACATACAAAATTTGTGGGGTACTTCCCGTTGACCTAGAACTATGAAATTGGACAAGTAATTTCGTCTTCTCAGTTTAGGGCAAAGTCTGAAAACTATACATTTGTAATTAAATCATAATATAGTCTTTATTTAAGTACCTACTTTGTACAGTACCATCGGTGGGCGAGTCCGACTCGCACTTGTCCGGTTTTTTATGAAAGATAGACAAGCGCTAGACCGCTATCACGCCTGCGCTCTTTGCATGAGGCCGCTATAAAAGATGTATGTCGCGGGGTTAGTCGCGTCTAATGTCTACAAAATAAAGAACTAAATAGGTAGATTATTAAATTTAGATTTTTCGCATTCACAATGCTATTTTTATATTAAGATAAATAATATTAGAAAAAATACTAGAAAAAATCGACTCACCCGTCTGAGGTGCTACGGGTGAGTCGATTTTTTCTAATATTTTTTCTAATATTATTTATCTAAATAGGTAGATAGTAAATATTTTAGTATATTTTTTACAAAGATTTACCCTTTCGGATCTGACAGGGTTTTTGTTACATATTGTATAGAACATTATTGTGATCTATTCAATACTTGATGACATTAGAAAAACAGTAACTTAAAATCTTTTTTGCTCAGTTACAACTTGGTGAAGTTCCGGAAAATCTGCTCCACAAGACGACAATAATACAGCAGTGCAAGCAAGTGGTGAGAATATTGAACAAGCTCATTAATATTCGGGCAAGATAGTCCGACTTCCGCCCGAAGTTGGTTCGTTAAGTGTATAATTTGTCCATCGGTATGTTACAATTAGCATTCTATGTAATTCGTATGTAGATGAGGTGTGAAAATTGGAATGACTAGGTACGATGTTCTCTATCCAATATACCACTTATCTTTTAAGTAACTATAGTTTATATTTTTGGCTAGAGAGAGATCTATAGTTCATCTAACAAGCTTTGATTGTTGTTTAAAAAAAATGGAAATAAAAGTACCTATACACTTCTAAGACTTTCGCGCGTACAGTTCATTAGAAATAAAACACTTTTTACGGATTACAGCGCGTATATTATTAATTGATGTGTTGTTTTAGAATGATTTAGTTTGTATTTATTGGTTTTTTGAATACCCGACGTTTCGATACCTTTTCAGGTGGTCACGGGTGGACGTCGGGAGGACGTCCTCCCTCCAGAATTAACCCCTAGCGACTATTACATGTTCGTAAACCTCAAAAAATAGCAAACAAAACACGCCGGGAAGTAATTTGGCTCCGACGACGAGGAGGTCATCGCTAAAACTGAAGCATATTTTAAAGGTATTTGAAATTTTGAGATTTAAGCATTCACAATGCTATTTTTATATAATACTAAATAATATACTAGAAAAAATAGGACTCGCACTGGATCATGTTCTCGGACGGGAATCGAACCCGCGACCTTTGGATATCCGGTCCAATGCTCTGACCGCTGAGCTACAGTCTCGGCTACCGACCTATTTTTTCTAGTATATTATTTAGTATTATATATTTTAAAGGGTTGGAGGGTCGTTTTACAGGAGACACATAGAGATATAGGAATAGCTTTGGAATGCTTGTATCACCCTTGAAGGAGATTATGTTGACAAATAAAATAGATTTTTGTCAGAGAGTTGCTTTTTTATTAGTCATCCTACTAACTTATTGAGTGATGTAATATATTCAATATGTTTGGTGAAACTAACATTCAAATTCAAATAGCTTTTGTGCAATAAAGCTAAAGTACCTAAATGTCAATAATATTTCAGAATCAGTTACAAATAAATACGCAGAATTGAATTAAAGAAAGCGCTGAAAGTTCATTAACCCTTCAATGCCCGGAAAATGAGACACAATAGATATTCCATTGTTATCCGGCCGCATGCGTCCGCTCGGGCGTTGATGAATTAATTGAGTTATCGACGGGTTATCACTATTTTTTATTTGCTGTTGAACGATCACTATTCGTAAGCTGTAGAATTGGATCCCTGTAATAGTTATGATACCAATATTTTCACAAATCACATGAATATTCAACGTGAAGCCTTTTCATCGAAAAAGTAGGCCATTTGCTCGCAGCGGCGACGCCGGCGGCCTGCTTTCAGGTTTTTCAATGAACCTCGCTTTCTCGAATACCTATTTCCGAAGTTTATTGTTGTGTCATTCAATAACATTACTGATTATTATTCTCTACATTGGTTTTTATTTTTCTGGGATATTATTTATATCCTTTTTCTATTTCTACCTAATATACAACGTGTTACAAAAGTACCCCTAATGCCGAATATGGTGTATAGGGAGCATCAAACTGAACAACTTTTACTATGGGACCAACTTTGAAATCGCGAAAGAAAAACAGCTGTTTCATACAAAAATTAATTACGAAAATATCAAATTGTATGAAACAGCTGATTTTTTTTCGCGATTTCAGAGTTAGTCCTATAGTAAAAGTTGTTCAGTTTGATGGTCCCTATCCACCATATTCGGCATTAGGGGTACTTTTGTAACACGTTGTATAACGTGTGACAAAAAAACACTAAAGCCTATATGGTAGATAGGGACCATCAAACTGAACAAGTTTTCCTAAGAAAAAGACCAAATCTGAAACCGCAAAAAAAAAACTGCGTTTTCATAAAAATAATTATAACTAAAATATCAAAATGTATGATAATAAATGAAAATAAATGTATGATATGTAACATTTTGTATATATATCGATAGCAAAATAGGTACCAATAGGAGTCTGAAGACAACCTTTTGATTAAACATCAATGGTATATCTATCGATCTACTTAATTCGAATGATATTAACTTATTACGTAACTTGCAAACAGCCAATAAAAAGTACAACGTGTCATCAAGTAGCCAATAAAAATTCCTTTAACATTTCTGCATCCTTGCTTTTGCCAATCACAATTTTGAATAAAACTTTTAATTAATGGGGTGCGAGGGTAAACTTTCTGTGATATTACCCTATCAATATTTTCGCCTTTTTAACACGTTTTTATAAGGTAGCTTTCTCGTTTTTTATTCTAATGCCGGGGTCGTGATTGATCACGATAATATTAATATCACAATATTTTCCATATCATTAGAATTATCTTAGCATTGGATCGCGATATGTGGTTAAATTACCTCTACAAAAAATCGCCAGAAAAACCTGAAAATTATGAGTTTTGTGTTTCTAACAAATATATATTACTAAGCAAGGTTCATTCGTCGATCTCCAGGCCATCCATCAACTTGTCCAAGATGTTGTATTGCTCAAAACGAGATCCAATTTTATTTGTAATTGAATTATAGAAATTGGCAGCTTAGACTGTAAGGATAATAGATTGCTGTAGGTGAAGAGTATTATTCGGTTTCGTTATTGTAAATGATTGATTTTGATCGATTTATTGTTTATGAAAATCTGATTGTGTTTCGTTTTTATGATAGACGAGCTTAGCTGCCCAGTCCGCGCATGATTCATCGCGGTAAAACTCAAGTATTTGAAATCTAATCTTGTATTTATTTCCCTTTTCTTTCGTATTCATATTTCTTTTGCCGCAATTATTGTTAATTTCAACAATAAATATAATAGTTGTAAATACTTACGCCGCAGCAACGGGCCTGGAACCCGGGACTGGGGGGCAGGTTTCCGAAACCGTTACGAAGCCATCTTTCACAACTGCAACAAAAAACAGAATAGTTGTGAAACGGGAGGACCAATCTCACGAGCATTTGGGGGCGGCAAGTGAATCAACCGCTGGCGCAACCACAGTATCCTAGTGATTTAGGGCCCTTCTTTAAGTATGTATAGACCACATCAACTGGAATTAAAAATATTCTATATTATGTTAATCCAGGCTTTGAGCTATCTGTGTTCGTGTGTCGTGAAGTTTCATCCTAATCTGTTTAGCAGTTTTAACAATTCAACACGAAACATACAAATTTTCACATTTTACCAATATCCATGACTCGCGAAAAACTGCTTATTAGTCAGCATGCAAAATATATTAAATATATATTCATTTAACATCAATTTCATCTAACACTATATGGACCGTTGTCTGAAATAAATTATACATTATTATTATTGAACTTAAAGATATCGATCATTCTTGATCCACTCTCCGTTATTATTCTCCCTATAGAATCAAATCGATTCCTCCACAAAATATCGATTTAATCGAATGGCGGGCGACTACCATTTTGTTGCTGGCAGTTACAATGCGATGCTATCTAACTATATCTATTCGTGATATTTTTTATTAAAATTAGCGTTTCTAATGACAATATATAAAATAAATATGTCAATGATATCCCCCAGTGGGGGACAAAAGTGGGGGTCAACGGAAATTGGCCCTTTAAACATTGCATCGATTTCATTTTTAATTCGACCAGAAGACAGGGTATAGGAAACTGTTTTGCTTATAATTAGAAGATATAATTTGTATAAAATTATAAGTCAGATTTAATATACAAATCTTTACAACGTATAATTTCTATCGAATGCATACAATTGCCAATGTTTTTATAACATTTAAATCTCAAGCAAATTAGGAAAGTTAGCACCAGGTAACCTTGAAATTATACTTAAATCAGTAATGAAATAGAAGTCTAGTCATTGCTAAACACTATATTCAGTGAAGTATTGTTATAGCCACACCGGGATAATGCTTGGCCTTCACTCACCCGATGTTAAGTAACGATAAGGCTGAAAGTGTAAGTGCACTACACCCGGAATTCTCATCACTGAGGAACTATGGCTATCTTACTTCTAACTGCAGCAACACAACAAATTTTAAATTGTTGTTATGATGTCAGACTTAGGTAAGATGGTGGTAGCTAGCCAGGCGGTCTTAAATTAAGCCCTACCTCCAACTAAACCGAGTACAAATGTACTCTCCTCTTGGGAATCGAACTCGGAACTTCCGCGTCTTACACGTGTGAGCGAACCACTAGACCACAGAGACGGTTGATATTGCATTATCGTTAACAAAGAAGTTAAAATAATTATTTATATTGTTTAATTATTATCACAAAATAGTATAAAAACACTGACAATACTCAGTGAAAATATCAATTATAATCTTATCTTTTGAGAAGCTGTGCCTAATGCGTTCATTGCTGTAGAGTAGAATATTTTTTACCCCAGAAACAATTTATCTTTTTAGGGTGCCGTAGTCAATAAGGAACCCTTATAGTTTCGCCATGTCCGTCTGTCTATCCGTCTGTCCATCCCGAGCCTAGCTCATAGACGCTTAGTACTAGAAAGTTGTAATTTGGCATAGACATACATATTAATCACGCTGACAAAGTGGTGAAGTAAAATTTTGTAAAAATTTTTTTTTGGTTACCTCCCCTACTCGTGAAGTGGGGATGTAATTTTTTTGTCTACCCCTTAGTGTGGAGTGTCATTGGATAGCAATTTTAAAAATATTACGGGTTTGTGAAAACAGTTTTTTGATTGAGGCATCCGTTTGTGAGTTATTAAGCTATAAAGTGAAAAATTTTGTTAGAGTCAAGTGTCCCCACCAGCCCTGCCAGTCAAATGATTGTTTCTGGATATGTGAAAAAATTCACGATGGTTGTATATATGACGAAGTTAAAAGGAAAACTATCACAGCTAAGTATAGGCTTTACAAGTTTAGTAACAGTCGACCAACTTATAAAATGTACTTGGCACAGTACAAATTCCTCATTGGGAACTACTTAAATAACGTTGTCAGGTGTGTGAAACCGTTAGTATCTACATTAAAGTATATGAACCAAGATGTGGTACGGAACCTTACACTGCGCGTGCGCCTTACTGACACGTACTTGGCTGGTTTTTTGAAATTATAAACGAATTTAGCGAGCATTTTTTAAGGTTGTGTTTCTGTCAGTACCTGTAGCTATTGGTTAACCTAACGAAATGCTTAATTTTAGTAAAATAAAACTTAATTTCACATCGCAGCAGGCACCTCTTCAAGCATAACATTAAGTTAAGATAAAGTAAACTAATTTGACATAGCACTATAATGGTTTGCGTCACGGTTTTTAAGTTTATAACTGTAAAAATGGACAAGCGCTACTTCGCATACGCTTAAGAGGGCGTAGTCTGCACACTAGCGCCGCCATTGGAAAAAAATCATAGTGCTTAAATAAAGGCGAAATTGTGAATTATCCTGTCGTTTAGTTTAATGGAGTTTTTTTTACGATAAGTGGCCACTTTTAACAATAAAACTCCATTTAACTAAACGACAGGCTAGAAAATATTGTTTAAGCAATAAAAAGAACCACAAAGCTTCTACGGAGTGCACTACAAAGAGATAATTCACAGTTCCGTCTTTATTTAAGCACTATGATTTTTTCCCAATGGCAGCGCTAGCAGACTATGCAGCCTTAAGACTCGAATGATTTCGAAGTAATATTTTAAATTCTCTGTTATTTCAATCAAGATTATCGGACGTTGATCGTTTCGTTATTTGACAGCTACGAACGATTCGAAATTCAAACAACGATATCGTCCTATTATTGTAATTCAACTTTCAAAGTAAAATCTGTCACAATTCACAGCAAAACCTCGTCATGTATTTGTTCTTTTTGCTTTTATACGTGAAAGAAAATACCATTATGTCTTAAAATAAGTTCCTCAAAACGTTAATAACAGAGTTGTTCAAGTACTTAATGAAGAACATAAATAATTTACACGTGCTAATGCCGTTTAGAAGAACGTCGAAAACTTTTAATTAAGTCACTTTAATAATCTCCCCAGTGGAATGGAAATTCTCCAGTTTTATTTCCAACGCCGTTCCAACTTTTGCAGTGAGCGAAGTTAAAGTAGAATAGACTTCATAATAATCATTGTAGAATTGGGTCCTGGTTTTTTTTTTTTTCATTTTAATTAAACAAACAATGCGATTCGCCCAATAAACCGACAGGCAAAGCATGGTGACTTCGAGAAAAGTTCGAAATATCATTTTAATAACAAATATATGTAAGTTTGATATAATGCGATGCGACTTCGCTCTCTGTAGAGCTCTTTTTTAGGGTTCCGTACCCAAAGGGTAAAACGGGACCCTATTACTAAGACTCCGCTGTCCGCTTGTCTGTCTGTCCGTCTGTCACCAGGCTGTATCTCATGAACCGTGGACAGTTGAAATTTTGACACTGATGTTCTATTTCCGCTACAACAACAAATACTAAAACCGGAATAAAATAAATATTTAAGGGGGCTCCCATACAACAGACGAGATTTTTTTGCTCGTTATTGATAACGGCAACAGGTAGACGCTTGAAATACTCACAGAACATTTAGTTATAATATTCACTTTAAAAATAAATAATTAAATTAAAATAAAACAAACATTTAAGGAGGACTCTTATGCAACAAACGTGATTTTACGGAACCCTTAGTGCGCGAGTTCGACTCACACTTGGCCGGTTTTTTTTAAGTTATAACTAACATCCAAAAACAAAAAATAGAATATAATTTGAAACAAATACTATAAAAAGTGTAAGTAGGTAGCTAGTAATGATTATTAATACAAACTCGAAACTCGATGGATTATTCCGAAGTCCCAGACCAACTCGTGTATGTAATACATGTGTAATTATCTCCAACTTATACTCGATATGAGTAATATTCATACGGTAGCTAACTTGAATACAAAGCCTAATTTGAATTCAATTTTGATTACAAACACCGAAATTTCAGACACATATAACATATGCGAGCATCTTAAATTGATTTGTATGTTAATTAAAATATTCCATGTTTGCCAAATTTCCCTAAACAATTTTCAACGTAACCTTTAAAATTTTACATGTAATAAGTCCCTACTAATTATAAAAAGTAAAACTAAAATAAATTACATAAGAATTTTAAACAAAGGCTCTAAAAAAATTAACTTTTATCTTCTCCGCTTTTTGATATGCTTGGGGGATGCTTTTGCCCAGCAGTGGGCGTCGTGCGGCTGATATTATGATGAACTAACGTAATACATAATATATTATACGCTCTTCACTGTTTAACTTCATCTATAAACTTTCTTACGACTGCCCAAAAAAAAGTGATTTTGTGTCCAGCCACCCTAGCATGACCACCGAAACGCGATATGATATAGCGATTTATCACGTTTAACTGCCAAAGACAATAATAATATAATATTTGACAACATCACATACATTGCTCCGATTCCAAAGTAAGTAGCTAAAGCACTTGTGTTATGGAAATCAGAGACAACGGTGGTATCACAAACACCCAGACCTAAGTCAATATAGAAAAGTTCGTTTTTCTAAATTGACCCAACCGGGGATCGAACCCGGGACCTCAGAGATGGCGACACCTTGAAAACCGGTGTACAAAGCCACTCGACCACGGAGGTCGTCAAAGTAAATTAATTGTTCCGGTTTATTATTTTCCTAGCAATATTTGTCAATTCCTGCTGTGTTATTACTTTGTCTCATAATTATAAAAATAACTAGCGACCACCCGCGACTTCATCTGCGTGGAAAACCTCGGGAACAATCATTTTTTTCGGGATGAAAAGTGCCCTGACAATGTGTGTATGAAATTAAAATAACTAATTTGAAAAAAAGGGCGACTAATTGTGGAACAAATTTAATCAAAGAGGTCCCCGGACTGCAATGACTATTGTTATTAAACTTTTTAGTTCCTTTTTGGCAGGGCAGCCGTGTTTTTAATTTTTTAAATTGAAGCAGATGGTAAACGTTTTTTTTTAATATTACCTCTCCATTACATCCAAAGCTATATCAACGATGAAACGCTATTTTACAATTTTACCGTGTCAAGGGTTTACAGAGCAATTTAAACGCTAGTCACGTAGTTTCAAATTGGTCCCACTTTTTCAACATTCCAGCCAATATGTCGCCAATTCTGTAGCCACATGTTTACTCAGGCTTCTGTTTTGTAGCCCGAAGCGCAAAACTTTAAGTCACCTAAACAGTTTTAGGGCGAAATCGTGTAGATCAAAGGACCCAAATGACTTTAAAATTTAACTTTTCCAATCAGTTTTCCGAGCGATTTGGGTTAAGTTAAAGCGCCTGTTTAATCGAAAATGAGATAACACAATATTTTAACAATGTTGGAACTGATATGATAATAATACACGAATTCATTACTTACCTACAGTCACAAATCTAAGCAATGAAAAAAATACAGTGTTGAGTCCCCACATTCGAATGAGTAAATTAAGAGCATATCACTCGGAATGATGTAAAGATCATAACGATACCTCACACATCCAAATCTGTTCAGGCATATAGAAGTTGTGGTGGAATGAAGAAACTCACATACATACATTTTGTATTTGTATACTTGAACCATGAACACAATACACTCATCTTTTTGGGCAGTCGTATAAAAAATATAGATGTAGGGCGTGAGTCAAATTATGTAAGTAAAATCAAAATAAAAAAAAACAATGTAGAAGTTTATTTATGTACACACGACGGCGGCATCTCAGACATATTGGCTTTGAGACCGCCTTTATGCTATACGTAATAAAAGCTGTTTTCGCAATTTAACTGCATAACCTGACGTGCTGTCGTATGTACAAAGTAGAAGAGAACGTTGCATTGCATATTAATATGAGCATAAATTTATTCACTCATCTTCCAGTTTACGACTAAATTAAATTTATAATTATTTAATGTAGAATAGAAAGATCGTCATCGATGCAACAAAATGAATGCAACTGTGGCTTTGTTGTGCCTATTGTCTTTCTTTTCCTTCCTCTAACATGACAGCCCTTTGTTCGTAAAGTACGTTTTATAGCGAAGTTTGTAAGAAAATGACATAGAAATGATAACAGAAATGTTTGGAGATGTGCAATGCTTTATAGTAGATACTAACCCTCTTACTCATAAATATTGTAGAACAGATGTATAGTTTACACAGTGTTTTGTCGCTTGTAGAACAGATGTATAGTTTACACAGTGTTTTGTCGCTTGTAGAACAGATGTATAGTTTACACAGTGTTTTGTCGCTTGTAGAACAGATGTATAGTTTACACAGTGTTTTGTCGCTTGTAGAACAGATGTATAGTTTACACAGTGTTTTGTCGCTTGTAGAACAGATGTATAGTTTACACAGTGTTTTGTCGCTAGTAGAACAGATGTATAGTTTACACAGTGTTTTGTCGCTTGTAGAACAGATGTATAGTTTACACAGTGTTTTGTCGCTTGTAGAACAGATGTATAGTTTACACAGTGTTTTGTCGCTTTTTTTTTAATGACTAACTTAAATAGTTTGACAGAGAGTAACCATTGTATAACTATACATCTGCGTGCATTTGCTATACAATCTTTAGTAGTAAGGTGGTAATATTATAAGAAGGTAGATGTTCTTAGTTTGTGAGTATACTTATATGAATCTGGGCTATATTTTTATCACCTTAGGTAAGATTTTATACAGAGCAGATTCGCAATTTAACTCATGAGCCAAATCTATAAAAAATAATTTATGAAAAGAAGATGATAGATTAAGACGTCAAAAGAAATACGCAGATTGCCGAAAGTAAAAAATCTGTTATGTTAGAATTCAGCCAAATGAAACTCCGCCCCAATTTTGTTTTTAATTTTCTAGAAATAATTACTTTTTACGGATTACAGTGCGTATATATTATTAATTCAGGTGTTAATTTAGAATTATTTTTCATACTAAATAGATAAGGTTGTTTAAATTTCTAGTAACGGGTTTAACTTCAAATTACCAATTTATTTTGATTCATAATAGGCACGTAACAAGGAAGAATATCTTAGGTTAGAACCACAGGAATAATGAACGATTTATTTTAAAGTCTTAAATTGATAGGAAATTGATAGATAGGAAAATATATTATTGCATAAAAAATTTAGATACATTTAGATAAATATAGAATCGTAGTCTTGCGCGTGGGACAAAAAACTTTCATTGTCAATTTCTTCATGTAATGATCAGTTGTGATTGTAAATTTTTCCGTCAATGCCATTGTTAGAGCAATTGACAATCGCTTCAATTGCACACGTAAACGATCAATTTTCGCATCAATGAGCGTCAATTACGTAAAAGTTGACAATCGCAAATGATCGTAACCGGAGCGCTTAACCTGTGTCCTTGTGACCAGCAAAAAAATGGTAGTTACGATAAAAATACTAGAAAAAATCGACTAACCCGTAGCACCTCAGACGGGACGCTACGGGTGAGTCGATTTTTTCTAGTATTTTTTCTAATATTATTTATCTTAATATAAAAATAGCATTGTGAATGCGAAAAATCTAAATTTAATAAATGGTAGTTACATTTGGCGAGTTGTCACCTAAGCCAAGTTTGCTACAAACTAGGAACAACTTGCTTTATAACTACCAATCACATATTTATTTATACGGATTCCATTGATTTATAATTGCCTTTTAACAATCACCGTAGACTCTACAATATCCCAATCAATAGAGATATAATTAGTGTAATAAAAAAACAAGTTGAAAATCAATGCAACAGAAAGAAACTATATCATTAAGTTAAAAAAAACCAACATAAATCAAAGCAAATTTCTTTCACAAAATCTATTTCATTTGAAATTAACTTTCTAAATATATAAATCAAAAAGAATTATACAAGATGGCTTCATTTGTTACTAAAAACTTCAAAGACACAACGAGTTCTGTGATTATTATCTATTATAAAATACCTGCGGGGAATGGACAAAGATGTCTTTATGTCTAACAAATGAGTTTGCGGTTTAGTTTCTTTTAAGTTTATTTCGAAGATTCAATTTTAAGTAACAATAAGTGCTTTGCTCTCGGCATCTTGACGTTTAGTTTTGTGGTTTAGGCTGTAAGTTGTTTTTAGTGTGGCTCTTTGGTAACGTATGCAAAAATCTCGCCATATTCCGTATTCAATTTGCTTTCTTTACCTTGTTTCCCTACCTTTGAACTTGACATTGGCAAAATAGTCAAACTTTATTGCCATAAAAAAAAAAGGAGTCGCAAAATCCAACTAGCTTAATTGCCAAGCGTGGACACTATAGCGACATCTTTCCTACCTACCTACATATTTTTAAGGAAGAGCGGAGTCTCCTAGTACAAGCAAGCTATTTTTGCTTAAAAGGAAACTCCGGCCACAATATATTGTAAACTTTCACCTAAGTTGTTGAAATAAAAAAAAAATCTTCGGCAGATGTCCTACAACGGACTATAATGTGCTGTTATGATTTGCGACCGGAATTCAATATTAACCTTTAACTAGCGGACGCCCGCGACTTCATCTGCGTAAACAGTTTTTTTTGCTTTACCTCGGGAACAGTTTTTTTCTGGATGAAAGGTATCCTGTGTCCTTTTTTGTACTCCTGCCTGACAACAGATAATTTCATGATGATCGGTTAGGTAGTTAAGACGTTAAAGCGTAACAAACAAACAAACTTACTTTAATCATAATATACAAGGTGTTATAAAAATACCCCTAATGCCGAATATGGTAAATAGGGACCATCAAACTGATCAACTTTTACTAAGGTACCAACTCTGAAATCGCGAAAAAAAAACAGCTGTTTCATACAAAAATTAAAATCGAAAATATCAAAATGTATGAAACAGCTGATTTTTTTTTCGCTATTTCAGAGTTGGCCCCATAGTAAAAGTTGTTCAGTTTGATGGTCCTTATATACCATATTCGGCATTAGGGGTATTTCTGTAACACCTTGTATAGTCATGAATGTCATGATATAACCATCTTCAATTATCGGATATTTCATCTAAAAAAAGTTATTAATTCTGTTTTGTTTGTGTCTTCCGTTTCGCAGCCTTTTATGAAACTGTTAGTTTTCAAGCTAGTTACTTGTGTATTTTATATTTTATCAAGTAATTTTGATTTGGATGTATTTAACACCAGTTTTCGTGCGGCGAAGACACTCATTAGTAGGCATTTCTTCAATGGAGAATAATTCCGTTATTTCTTGTCAATTGTTATACTATTGTTTTTGATTCATTTATGCTAACTTAGATTTAAGCTCACATTAGATTTAGCTATACTTACTCTAACCGTGTGAATCTATTATTAGCTTTTTAAGTTTATACTTTGTTATTTAAAGATATTGTTGTGTAAGCTGATGATTCACCGAATAATAATAAATAATAAATAATAAAAGTTCAACCAAGCACTTGTTAGTGAATGTTCTAGAAAGCAAGTTAAGTTATCAGCACTAACTTAACTACCTGCTAACTAACTACTACTACGACAAACTGGAGAGAAAACCTATTTGGACATCAATGACATTTTACTGAAAAAAGTAATTATAAAAAAATATTTTAATCGTAGCATTCATGGTAGGCGGGCCTGCATAATATCATGGTACAGGTAAATTGCAGTGCATCTACTACCTCGGTGGCTTTCAAAAGCCGCCCATATTGAGCTAAGCTGTAACAGAGGCAACGTATCTCTTTGTACGCCTTTACAGAAGTATAAAGCCAACCTCAGTTGAGCCGCCGTTTGAAGTCATAAACAAAAGCCTATCGGAGCTGTTTTCAGTTTTGGCCTTTTGACAACAGGATATTAGAAAAAAGGACTTATCTACCATAGTTGGAAGATGGCAATTAATTTTCGTTGTTTGAAATTGAAGGAAAGAAGAAAGGAAAATATATTATTGCATAAAAAATGTAGATACATAAATATAGAATCGTAGTCTTGCGCGTGGGACAACAAATTTTCATTGTTAATTTCTTCATGTCAATTGCAAATGCACGTCTTTCCATACACACATACACACTCACACACACGCACACACATACACGCACACACACACACACACACACACACACAGACACACACTACACAAGGTCAATTAACACTCCCATATATAATAATTGGACACACCCATTTATTTGCTAAATCTGGTTTTAGAGTTTTGTTTAAATTATAACATTACCACAATATCCTTGACAAATACCTTCAAATAAATCCAATTATTATTTTTACTTTTGTATAACTCCTAATTACATTAAAACCGTAACAATCCTGGCTGAGGGGCGGTAATTAATTTAGAGCAGTTTTACTTTAACTCCAGAAAAAGCACTTTTCTCTTTGATATTAGGTACTGTTTAATTTTCTCTTCAAATGGTTTTATCTTGCATTAACAGTTTGTACAAAATGAAATATAAACGCGATCTGCACCTGACATAATTTATCTGCTTCGATACTTCAAATAAGGATGTATATTAAAAGTTGAAACTTTATTACTGTTCTTTGCTGGTATGCTACATCAACGTGTACATTAGGTATTCTGTGGCTGTACGAGCGTGGAAATTATTATTGGGTAGGAAAAGGGATCTATGTCCATGCAGCCAATTCAGTAAGGAATAATTTTATTCAGTTTGTATCAGAATGCGGGTGTGTCACATTTTGATGTCTTTTGGAGGGTGGCTCCAATTTTATAACATCGAATCAGCTTATATCTGCTAAGGTCATCCAAGCTCGCGCTTATTTTGATGACATGAGATACAAAGCGACACCAATTTTAAGTAAAAAATATATGTATTACATGAACTCATGACATTGAGCCAAAAATAAATAATAATCATAAATAACACTTTATTGCACACGAACTAAAATATTACAGAAAGAAAAACAAATACAAAGAAGAAAGTTTACAAGAGTCGGCCTTATTGCTAAGCAGCAATCTCTTCAATCAACCTTCGAGTGAAAAATAAATGAAAGAAAGAGAACAAATAGAAAAAACATCTACGTCCTGGACTAAGACGCAATCAGAAGCACTAATATCAGTTTTTGTTTGGATAGCGAAATAATGACTTAAATTCTTCTAAGCAAACTAAACCGAAGTTACTACTTATCTGAAATAACAATAAAAATTAAAACAAATGTAAAAGTAAGTATATTAATGGTCAGTTATGTAGAAGAGCTCATTTAGAGAATCTTTTAAAGTGGCAATGTATTCATTAAATATAGCATTTAAGTCAAAATCAATCAACGTGAACAAGTGACTTAGCAGACTCTACTTAAAAATGTTATTCTGTTTTAAAGTTATCGTTAAGTCATTCATTGCCGTTAAAATGTAACGAAGCTTTTTACTTCACTCGTTTCAAAAACATGAGCAGAAAAATAGCAATTACTTATCACGATTGGGATTTTTAGGGTTCCGTAACCAAAGGGTAAAACGGTACTCTATTACTAAGACTCCGCTGTCCATCCGTCTGTGTCTGTCTGTCCGTCTGTCACCAGGCTGTATCTCATGAACCGTGACCTGATAGTTAGACAGTTGAAATTTTCACAGATGATGTATTTTTGTTGCCGCTATAACAACAAATACTAAAAACAGAATTAAATAAATAATTAAAGGAGCTCCCATACAGCAAACGTGATATTTTTTGCCCTATTTTACTCGATATTGATAACGGCAACAGGTAGACGCTTGAAATATTCACTGAATGACAATATTACTATACACAAATAAACTTTAAAATATTACAATAATATAAATAAACAAATATTTAAGGGGGGCCATACAACAGACATGATTTTTTTGCCGTTTTTTATTGATAATGGTACGGAGCCCATCGTGCGAGAGTGCGTCTCGCACTGGGCCGGTTTTTTTACGTTCACTTTTATTTGTACTGAATGCATAGCAGTTGCATTCGAATAAAGTGGCACATCACATGGCTATTCGACTTCGTATTTTCCATTTTTAGCCAAACCGAGGCGATTGGTCTAATTTGCCTTATTTGCACTAAAAATGCAATCACGCAAAATACACAAAAAACGCGGTAACAATTACTTTTTAACTACACGTCTGTTTGTTTGCAATTAAAACACGAAAAAAAACGATTTTTAAAAGTCCACCACAAACATTTACATCACAAAACGATTGTGTAGATAACAATGTTTATTTATAACATCCAATTATGGCCCAGGCAATAAATTTGCTGTACACTAATAAATTGTACTAGAAAGGAGATCAGATGTTAAACCGTTGTGGTCTCGAGGACCAAGATTTATTTTGCTTTAAAGTTGTTTAACCTTTAACGCGCTTGTAGAACAGCGGTTTGAAATGTTAGACACATACAGCTACTTAAATACTAACGGAAGTTCGGAAAATAAGCTAACAAAACGTGTTCAAGAATAAGTTTCCATGAGAAATTCTATGCATCATTTACGCTTGATCTAATGGTGATTTTGTATTTATCTGTGCAATGCTTTAAATAATAACCCTACAAAACGCACTGTCAAAAGTGAGGCCAAAAATACTGAGCCAAAATGGCTTAGTTTTCATCTGAAAACTGTAGCACCTCAGACGGGATTTTTTCTAATATTATTTATCTTAAGGTATCTTAAAAATTCAATCCGAAATAAAAAAAAACTTATCAATGTTGAAAAAGAAACCCGTCACTTGATTTAAAGTCAAGTCTGTTTATTTAAGAGAACTCTGGAAAAGGATCGCATTAATATCATTTTCGAGCTACGGTACATAAAAAGACCATTAGGAACAAAAAAGATTTCAACTATTCATAACGAAATTGAACTTTACGCCTATTTGTTTACAACTCAATGCTTTTACCAATTTGACACTGACAATCTGACATTCATCACTTGTGAAATTCCCAAGCTGAAATATTTTATTTATACCATTTCACGGGTTTCAGTTACATCGAATGGGTACAGCAAGGTCAAAGGCAGAACGTGAATAATTGATCGAAGTAATAATGATGACACAGATTGCAATGAAGTAAAGATGAAGTTAAAGTTCGGGTTAAATATACATTGTACCGTATTTTCCATTGTTTATATTTTTTTGCCACAAAGTAACATGGTATTTTTGTTTTAAGTTATAAATAAATAAATAACATAAATATTTGACAACATCCCATACATAGCTCCGATTCCAAAGTAAGTAGCTAAAGCACTTGTGTTATGGAAATCAGAGACAACGGTGGTATCACAAAAACCCAGACTTAAGCCAATATAGAAAAGTTCGTTTTCTAAATTGACCCAACCGGGGATCGAACCCGGGACCTCAGAGATGACGCACCTTGAAAACCGGTGTAGGAAGCCACTCGACCACGGAGGTCGTCAAAGTAAATTAATTGTTCCGGTTTATTATTTTCCTAGCAATATTTGTCAATTCCTGCTGTGTTATTACTTTGTCTCATAATTATAAAAATAACTAGCGACCACCCGCGACTTCATCTGCGTGGAAAACCTCGGGAACAATCATTTTTTTCGGGATGAAAAGTACCCTATGTCCTTCTCTGTACCCCTGACAATGTGTATGCATTTCATGATGATCGGTTCAGTAGTTAAGACGTGAAGGCGTAACAAACAAACAAACGGACTTTCGCATTTATAATATTAAAGTAAGGTTTATTAGTAAGGATAAGTAACTGTACTTTTTTCCTTTTTTAACAGACGTACAAATAATGACAATGGTAGCTCGAGTAAAACAGACTGGTGAAAAACTCTCAAACACATAAGACTATTAACCGAAGACCCATTTTAGCAGAAACGCAACTAATCTCAACTCGTTTGCAGATTCGATTACTAAAGACCTGTTCCGATGTTAATGAGTTGATCGAGACACTTAGCAATACCGTGTCACACTGATTTTGAGTTGCGAAATTCTTATCTCTTTGTTACACCACTAGCAGTCAATTTCTTAAAAGGTTTTAAAATCTAGGTCTTAAGTATCGATGACCGAAATCTTAATGTGCTGTTTCACATCCATGTTCTAAGGTAATGAGCAAACAAATTCACTTCTAATATTTTCAACGGATATAAACACTGCCTCAGAAACAAACAACTATCATATTGTAATAAAACATTTTTTTGAGTCTAATTAACTTCGACGTTCAACCCAATAATTCCTTTTTCATGTTTTGTTTAAAGAATAACTCACTGTTTCTTTAATATCATTTTACATACAAATGTTAATATCAAAGTTAAATTCCTCTAATTGAGGAATGTTTATCGGGCTTCAAGCGTGGCTTTTGGGATTTCTATGGCAATTAGACCTTTGATGTGCGTCTAACTCCTTTGTTCCATAAAAGCTAAATGTTAAGTTATATTCAATGGACAGCCATTGTTAGTATGACCACAGAATAAATAATAGTACTGTTAAGACTTAAATATTGTTAGAAACTTTGAAAACGTAATCACGCAGGGTTTACTCTTGTTTCCCTTTTAAAATTGAATTATAAATTAGGGTTAAGGCAAGCAGCCTTTGTTTAAAATTAACCCTTAAAATATAGAGGGTTTATTTATGTTAATAGAAATTAAAATGACAATGCTGTTGTGTGTGTATGTGTGTGTGTGTGTGTGTGTGTGTGTGTGTGTGTGTGTGTGTGTAAGTGACAGAGGATCTTGGTGGTGCAGTGGTTTATCGCCTGGCCCTGCGATTGCGAATGTTAAGCAACTTTTGCAAGGTCGCCAGTCCACCATTAGGCCCGCGTGGTGTTTATGGTTAATTCTCCTTATCCACCAATAAAGAAGGCCTGTGCCCCAGCAGTGGGAACATTAAAAATGGCTGATGTCGATGGATTACGAATGTTTTGTAGTGAAATACTTAAAATAGTGGTAAACAGATACTCAGTACCTACTACCTACTCACATTTTGACGACCTCCGTGGTCGAGTGGCTTAGCACACCGGTTTTCAAGGTGTCGCCATCTCTGAGGTCCCGGGTTCGATCCCCGGTTGGGTCAATTTGGAAAAAAAAACTTTTCTATTTTGGCTCAGGTCTGGGTATTTGTGATACCACCGTTGTGTCTGATCTCCATAACACAAGTGCTTTAGCTACTTACTTTGGAATCGGAGCAATGTATGTGATGTTGTCAAATATCAATTAAAGGGATTGAATATAAAATAATACTGCGCGTAAACCCGCCTACATTGTTAAAACAAAATAATTTAACAACAGTGCCGTTGTTAGCGTTTAACTTTCACAAAATAAACAAAACATGGAAAAATGAAAATAAGCAAATGATGTATCGATAGCATTTGTATTTTTTTTTTATTCACAACGGGTTAGCGCTTGGCCTTCACCTCACCTGATATTAAGTGACGATAACGCCGAAGGTGGAAGCGCACTACACCCGGAATCCTCACCACTGAGGAACTGGCTATCTCACCTCTAACTGCCGGAACACAACAATTTTCAATTGTTGTTGTATACCTATATTTTAAATTTTATCGATGAAAAGACAATTTTAGGTTACTTACCTAATTAGGTTAGGCCATGGTTTTTCTATCCTTATCCATTTGAATACACGTTTTATTTTGTATGATAATAAAATGTTGAATTGGGTAAATGAATCGCATAATATGAATGAATATCATTTACGTTCATCGCACAATCGATCTTTCTCACAAACGTGAAAATTATAATCGATCTTTCGTACGAACGTGAATCGCACTGTTGTGGTTCGACCGATAATTACACACTCACTCTTTGAAATTTTGAGATTTAAGCATTCACAATGCTATTTTTATATAATACTAAATAAGACTCGGTAGCTCAGCGGTCAGAGCATTGGACCGGATATCCAAAGGTCGCGGGTTCGATTCCCGTCCGAGAACATGATCTGGTGCGAGTCTTATTTTTTCTAGTATATTATTTAGTATTACACTCACTCTTGCTATTTATCATCAACAACATAAGATTTTTCCCATTGAATAATATCTTATCTGTCATGCTGACTTTTTATTTTCTTTGAGAATCATAATGATCGCAATGACCACAATAAACTAAAGTGTTACAAGACCTTAAGTACAAAAATAGTGAAAAGAAAATATCTGTGTGAAGGCAGAATATTTTTTATTTTCACGGTCAGCTGTTCTTGATCTAGATAGAGCATACAAAGCACCAATAAAGACAACAAACATAACTCTTATTACAAAGACATAAGTGTCAAAACAGTGTCCAGTAGATGTCATTAGTAGGCGTTACTATAACATAACTGTATGTTAAGCTTGTTATCCAATGCGTTGCCAAAGAATAAAGAAAAAAACTGTGATTCAAGGTCTTTTTTTACATCTGGTATTACATATTTGAAAATCGTAGGTTTTTAAAATAGTTTTCTATCGTGTTTTATTTATTTATCTATTTCATATTGTCATCTTTGGTCACTTTTGAGTCTCACCAGAAACAGCTGTCAGAAGAAAACTGAAATATTGGCGCTATTGAAAAATATTTATATAACTCATTTCATTACTTACAATATTTATTTGACTACCGACACATTGATTATAGATAACCATTGTATATCCCTTGAAGTGTCTATTTTAATGGTTTTATTCTAAAAATATGTTTGTGTACTGCTCATGTTGATGCAGGATCTCCTCGCCATGTGTTCAGCGAAAAGGGAAGTCTTCCGCCGAGCTAGGTGTCTGTGCTCGGGGACCGCGGTCTAACTGTAAGATGTTGGATTTTGTATTTATGCGAAGTGCTTAGAAAACTTTGATATCGTGAGTCAGGTCTTAATACATTTTTTGCCTCGAGCTTGACGTAGTGCGTGCGACGTCACGTCTGCGTAATGTTTACGTATTGTACTTTTCCCTGATCCTGCATTTCTTCGTCATTCGTCGATTTGCTGATGTAGCGGATCGCGCCGCTACATATATCATAGCTTCCATCTTCCAGTGGACTGTTACCCTCACACATATACGGAGGAAAGTAAAAGCAGTATTTGTATCGCGTCGCGTGCGACATGCTAAGCGGTGCGAATATACGGCATAATGCGGAAGGGAACTATGAAGTATGGAATATGACATCTTTAATTATCTGTTTTAATTGTCAATTTATTATTATTGAGCATGTAAATATCGATGAGGAGCTCGATGGCGCAGTGGTTTAGCGCCTGGCTCGGCGATTGCGGAGGTTAAGCAACTTTCGCAAGGATCGGTCATGGGATGGGTGACCAAAAATGTATTATCTCGAGCTCCTCCGTGTTTCGGAAGGCACGTTAAGCCGTTGATCCCGGCTGCATTTGGGTTATGGCCCATCCTCCTTATCCACTCATAAGGAAGGCCTGTTCCCCAGCAGTGGGGACATTAAAAATGGCTGATGGTCATGGTCAATTAAAAACATCAGTCATGTTTGATGGTTATTTTATTAACACGAAAATATATTAATCTAGTTTTCACAGGTCAGGAAAACCTTAAATATACACAGGTCTTCAAAAGTTAGTACCACACTTTTAAAATTACAATTTCTCTTAAACAAAGAAATAAGAAAATTTTTTTTTGTAGACGGTTATCTATTGTAAAGTTATTATTTTCGAAAATACTTATATTGTGTACTTTAAAAGGTAGGTATTGCATTTTCTAAGGTGTACTTACTAAGTTTTGAAGGCCAGTGTAGTCAAAAACAACCTATTATTATTAATTTAGGATGTATTAATTAATAGCGTGTCTCACAGCTGTTAGTTTTCCTAACGGAATTCAAAAAGTTTCTTTTTTATCATTTGTCCAGCGCTCAAGATCCGTGCGGTCCTGGCACTACTGGTAGCCAGATAATTAAGGAGACCAGTCGATTTTCATACAAACGAGGTAACTCTGAAACCTTGTTTCACCGCTAAGGATTGAGCTAGCTGTGATCTGATGATCCAGGGATTGAATAGAGGAGATTCAGATCGCTATACACACCTAACGGATCTAATCAGAATTCTAAGAGATATAAGGATCAGAGTTTTCAGTTTCAGGATTTCCATACATTTTTATGCTATCTGAATCTGAATCTGAATCTTCTCCATTCCCTCCCTGGATTTGGGAGAGGATTGGCTAGAGGATTGATCTAGCTGTGATCTGATGATGGCCAATCATCAGATCACAGCTAGATCAATCCTTAGCAGCGAAACAAGGCATCAAAGTTACCTCGTTTGTATGAAAATCGCCTGGTGTCCTTAATTATCTGGCCACCACTATATAATAGAGGCAAGATTTAAAAGCAAACCGTAACAAGCTGCAAAGAAATCCTCTAAATTCGATGCTAATAAAACATGAAATACAAGGAGTACCCACAATGTTTATTAGCCAGAACAATCAAAGCATGAAATAACAAAAGCCAATTGGATTACCGACCCAACGTCGATCGTAACTCAGTTAGTCACGGACTCGATCGTTTAATCAATGGGAATGTATTCAAGGCCCATCTCCCCCAGGACCCTCAATAAAAAGGAAAATCGTGTAGGTAAATAGATTGGGAGTTGCCGAACCAAAGGGGTGAGAGTTAAAGTTAAGGCGAGGGCAGTTCACGATCTGATGAAAGGATTGATTTTTAAGCTTCCAATGTGAAGAACTTATGTAGAATTCTACTTCACAAAAATTACTGTACACTGAAAAAGAAACAAGTTAACCGAACAGAACATTGAAAAATGGCTTGGTATCTCTATAAAAAAATCCTGAATAAAAGCTTAGAAAAATAAACTTCCACTCTTTAGTTCTCGTAATTTTCAACGACAGTAGTGATATGTTTTTTTATGCAAAAAGGAAAGCTTTTTTATTGATCTAACAGTTAAACCGAGTAGTTTGTTAACAAATGATCCAGTATTCCAGAAATCAATAAAAATGTACTTTTTGTCAAACTTCTGGCGAAGCGACAATTAAAGATAAGCAATAATCAACCATATTCTATGATAGTAAAAGAGTAGATTTCGTGAACTGACCTTGCCTTAAGCGAATTTTAGTCTTTGTTTGCAATCGTGTATTCTTAAGCGACTTAGCGACTAACAGATTAGGTTGTGAAGAGTATTTGGTAACTTCATATTGTAAAATATTTGTGAAATATAACTCTTGTTGTTATGGTGCTTCTTCAGTCACTTAAAACATGAAGAGGTAAGCAGTTTTTAGGGTTCCGTACCAAAATGGTAAAAAGGAGCCCTTATGGTGCGACTCATTCTGTATGTCACAGCTGGATATCTCGAGAAATACTAATGCTATCAACTTAAAATTTGGAAGAGTTTTAGATGACGTTTGCCCAACTATTTTGCAAATACGAGAGAAATGATTTTTTTTTTTGTTTTGCAACAGGGACTGAATGGGGGTCTTAAAAATTCTAACTAGGGCATATCCCGCCGGACCATCTGACCACTAGTCAATAACTAAATCCCACCACCAGTGGTTGGTTGGTACTTCAATTTCTCAACTGACTACCAGTAACCAAAGAACACAATGTTACTCCCATATATGGGGTATAATATGAAAGAGCGCTGCTTGCACATTCTCAAACCTTTTATTAGGCAGCATAGTTTTCGACTTTTGATAAAAATGTAAAAAAATACCGTTTTTATATAAAAATGTAAAAGGGGGGCCTTACCTCCGAAGTTTGTATGGAGAAAAATCTGAAAATATTTTATGTAATAGAAGTTTATGTAAAGATTACAGGAAAAATAAGACGATATCTCTAAATAGTAAACTTTTTCAGAATGATGGTACGGAACCCTCGGTGCGCGAGTCCGACTCGCTCTTGTCCGTTTTTTTCAACAGGCATCGTCTGATCATAGTGCCGCTGCCGATTAATTCACCATCGCTATCATAATTTATAATACACGTAGGTATCACGATCGTATCATTTTGCCAGCATCAACGCGTATCAAGATCAACTATTTAGCGACCATAATGATGCGATTAACAAATTGATGCGATAATAGTCAGCAAAATAAATATTTGACAACATCACATACATTACTCCGATTCCAAAGTAAGTAGCTAAAGCACTTGTGTTATGGCAATCAGAGACAACGGTGTTATCACAAACACCCAGACCTGAGCCAATATAGAAAAGTTCGTTTTCTAAATTGACCCAACCGGGGATCGAACCAGGGACCTCAGAGATGGCGACACCTTGAAAACCGGTGTGCAAAGCCACTCGACCACGGAGGTCGTCAAAATGATTAGCACAACGATAAGATGTGGACTCACCTTAACTTTCCAAAGACTTGTGGGACTGTTAAAGTAAAGTAAAAAGTAAAAAATTGCTCTATTCAAATAAACTCAGTAATTAAGCGCTTTTGAATCGTCTATATTTTTCTACCACCCGTTCCAGACTTTTTTAACTGACAAGAAGAACAGGCGCAAGAAGAGGCGTTAAAAGTCGAGAAGTCGCTTCTTTTTTACTCAACTTTAATATTGTTTTCCTTATTGAATACATATTAAAGCGTAAAGTCCTTACCACATTGCTCCAATCCGAAAACCTCTGCAACCCAATTGAGACCATGACCTTCGCTTCGGTGTCGCAACTCGCAACATTGACAGACTGCTGGCATCGACCCAATCTCGGACACCCAGCAGTACACACTTCTTAAATTTCCGCGAGTACTATTCACTTAAATACAAGGTGTTACAAAAATACCCCTAATGCCGAATATGGTATATAGGGACCATCAAACTGATCAACTTTTACTATGGGACCAACACTGAAATCGCGAAAAAAAAAGCAGCTGTTTAATACAAAAATTTAAATCGAATATATTAAAATGTATGAAACAGCTGATTTTTTTTTTGCGATTTCAGAGTTGGTCCCGTAGTAAAAGTTGTTCAGTTTGATGGTCCCTATATACCATATTCGGCATTAGGGGTATTTTTGTAACACCTTGTATAATACGGATTGCAACGCATATTGTATTATTTAAGGTGGTGTTTTTCAGGTTTCCTTTCGAACCAAACTAAATAACCTTAAAACATCACTGTAGATATATAATTTGCTGTCTAATCTATCTATTTCAACACTTAGATTTGAGTGAGAATATCTACACAATGCGACCTAAATCAGAATTCTTAAATAAATAATAAATAAATATTTTGACAACATCGCACACATTGCTCCGATTCCATAGTAAGTAGCTAAACCACTTGTGTTATGGAAATCATAGACAACGGTGGTATCACAAACACCCAGACTTGAGCCAATATAGAAAATTTTGTTTTCTAAATTGACCCAACCGGGGATCGAACCCGGGACCTCAGAGATGGCGACACCTTGAAAACCACTCGACCACGGAGGTCGTCTTACTATAGACTTATAATTTGCTGTCCAAGAATACCTGACTATAACCATCAGTCCTTTTTCATGTCCCCACTGCGGGGCACAGGCCTTCCTTATGGGTTGAGAAGGAGAATAAAAATACTTGATTGACATCTATTTTAACACTTAGATTTGAGTGAGAATATCTACACATTTTTTTTGTTTTTTTTAACAATGCGACCTAAATCACAATTCTTAAGTAGTCTATTAGTATCTTGATTGAATTTTTTTCTAACGTCTTCATTGGACCTGAAGATTTGTCTTAAAGGACTTTACACAGTTTGAAAAGGCATTCAAACAGTTTTAAAACGCGATTTTGTTAAAGTGGCCACTGTTGGTTCAAACCCGTTTTTAAACTATAGCACGCATTTTGTAATGTTGTAACGTTATTCAATAAACATTAGACGTAATTCACAAGACCTTGACCGATTCCTTTTTTAAGAAATTGGGCTTATTTAGAATAAATAAAATAAAATCGACTGGCGGCGCTAGTTGGCTCATGTCAGCCCCTTAAGTTTTGTGTTGCAGCACCGCAGCGCTCCCGACTCACAACCGCATACCAATGACTTAAAGCTCACTTCCAATTAGCCTCAGTCTTTGAGTGTAAAGCGAACAACAATCGCACCATTAATTAGCAACGCGCTCAACTCTTCTCGAATTAGACCGCTAGTGATGTACCCTTACTATGAAAATTTAAATTGAATTGAGTGTTCGCGCCTAAATACGCACGGGGCGAGGGGCGGCGGGAGAGAGCGCCGAGGACGGCTCGGCGGTCATCGTTTTTCTCTATGAATGTCACTTACACACACGCCTCCAGCACGGACGGCATTATAATTTTTGATTATCGCATTATATGTAAATACATATTGTAAAGCCTGAAGTAAAACCAATATCATAAAATAGAGGTGCGTTTATTTCTCTTCCTGCCTGCCTAAACATTGAGTTTGAATCGAGTAATTTTGCATTGCCATGCCACCAACGTCTGTAAAGCAAATAAAGATGTACATAGCTAAAAATGACTTATTGTGCTTATGGTTTCACTGCGATATTGGTAGACATATACCTAACTGTTGACAATTTCACCATTTCAATAGAAGTTTAGTTCGCGCAAGGTATTATACACTCTGCGCTGGTGCACCCGATGTAGATGATTAAGATAAAAAAAGTTAACCAACATCAATTCTATAATGAGTTAGTGCTCTCTTAGTTCATTGATTGGTTCCGTTTGCTAATTTATTAAGAGATAAGATGATTACAAATCCTTACAAAACTTATGTTATTTTCATTTGCAAAATTCAATATCCACCTAACATTTCTTAGGATGTCGACTATCTTTACGCTATAGAAAAATGTTTAGATTAAATTCTTCATGATTTTTTATCTGAAAGTGAATTTTTCATCAAATTCAATTAGATGACAATCGCATAGGGTACCGAAAAGGAATACACATCACTAAACACACTTAGGCATGATTAAGGCCCATGTTAAACAAGAAGACTTTGTTCATAAACGCCATCTCGCGGCTAATTAATTTGTCATCTATAAAACAGAATAGAAGATAAGACGGCGTAAAAATTTGAGATTCAACTCCCTCATCCGTTTCGCAGCGGACTATGTCCCGACTACCTCCTCCATCCCTCGTTCCCGTAGACCCAGATCGGTTCTAACGGACCCTCCCGACAAAATCTCGTCTGACCTGAACCTCCTTTTGGAGGCGACGGAGGACGATGACGCCCCATCAACCCCGACCCCTCGAGTCAACCCCCCGCCCTCTTTGGCTGATCGATCGCCCTCTTTGGCTGATCGATCCCCCTCAGGGAATCAGCACAATTGCTAACAGCACGAACGACGCCCCCTCTGGGTGAATCGGTCGTTTTTCTCGACGCACAATCGCCTAGGTGAAATGTGACGTCTGCGCCGTCCTCTCCCCTGAGGGAGGGCGGTCGCTTTGTTCGCGACGAAGAAGGTTCGTTGCCTTTCCGGGCACGCAACCAAACTCAAGGCGGTTTTAGTCAGTAGGAGTCTGACATGCTCCCCATAGACCGGCTATGGGGAAGTCCAATGAGGATTTCCGCCTTCTTCTCCCGCGCAAAGGGGAGGGTGCTCCGAAACCCTCTGGTTGAGAGCGAAAAAAAAATTGAGATTTTAGTAGTTTACTGTCACGAGAGTAAGTTTCAGCTTCAAACATCTCTGTAATGCGACACAATTATTTTTGCATGTAACGTCACAGCGTTATTTATAGTTATATATTACTACACATCTTTATGAACAATCTTTTCATTTTAACATCTATTAACATCAGATAAAAAAAAATGATAATTTTGTATTGTTTTAATTAATAACTGAAAATTACTGTAGCAGGTGCATGTTCGATATTTTAATCGTTGTAAAGCATATAACATTAAAGAATTTGAATATTTAGCAAACAAATCTGATATAAAATAACAATAACCAGTATAAAGTACCTTATGAAGATGTCAGTTACAACAATTTCGTACGGATCCTCTTTAGATAACGGAAAAGTTATTATGCCATTGTACTTTGCGGGCACAATACAGAAAATTATAAAAATGCTTTCTTTTCTGTATAACTCTCACAATTTAAGAAGATATAACAAATAATATACCATTCATCTATTATTAAACCTTTCTTTTTTGTGTGAGGAAATAAACAAAAATGTTAATAATTAAAGAGATGTTCTTGATTACCTATTTGATTTTTGTAGGAAAATAAAAAATAAACATTTTTTAAAGTTAGGTTAGTAAACAAAAACCTGTTCTCACAAAATTAAAAAATCAAGATGACAATTGGTAGAGCTAGCGATACAAGCCTACTCTACCAAAAGTTCTACTCGGGTTCAAATCCTGGTAGAAGCAAATCTTTGTTTACTTAAATAGTATTTGTTTTGTTTTGTTTTGTTGCCAACATTCCATAGATCACGAAGTCATGGATGTTGTTTGTGGATTGAAGAGGAAAGACCAGTGGAGCCTCGTCGGTGGATCGTAGATGAATGAGGGTTATTTATGGCTATAGTCTAATTTTGACTAAATTATTTCTAAGTAGAACTACCGATCGATCCCAGGACTTCAGAAATAGCGACAAAATTAATACCGATGAACAGACTACTCTACTACGGACGTCAGCGTAAGATCCATGTATAATCAAATAATTGTCCCTTTATTTCCACAAACTAACACCTACTATTTGTGTAACAGATTGATTATATCTCTGCTAGTAACACGTTGTAGTCCACTGAGTGTTTAGTTATCTTCTCAAATTCATTGTTTCAGCGAGAGAAAGTAGATTATCGTCCCATTGTTTCTGAGAACGCTTTCTCGACCAGTTTAGTAAGTGTATACCTAAGATAAGACAAGCTGAAAGGCTACGCGATTTTGCCAGTGCACTAATATCTAAAATTAGTCTGATTATAGAAACAGAACATCACCGAACGCGAATGTCAAAAAAGGCTTCTAACACCAGGTTTAGATATAAATTTGGGTTTTTAACAATATAATTGTAGAAACAATAATTAAAATAATTATCTCAATATCTTTTAAGTGCCGCTGGATCTCAGGTAAATAATAGTGTGTAAGCAAAAAATCGGCAATTCATTCACCTTTACATTTTTATCGTAGTCTTCCTATATTATTTTTACTACTTTAATAAAAAGGGTAGTTTTGAGGGAAACTTACTCATGTCTTACTTTTCAGATGCATGAAAGCGTCAATGTTTTTCTTCCCTATCCATATTTGCTTACTTACCGTCACCTTTTGAAAGGAGGTAATGTTTGATAACAAAACTGGCTTAAGTAAGTACCTACGTGAAGGACTGATCCATTGGACAAATTGGACCTACGTCAAAGTCAACGCAACAAACGACTCGCAAATGGGATCGAGCTGTAGTAAAATGAACAATATTGTCTTCTAGACAAAGTTAAAATTTAAAAAGCGATAACGAACTTCGTAAAGTAAAAATGTTTTTATATCAGGGGGTCTAGCCAAAGTAACATTTGCATATCTTCGTTATCGCTTCGCTTCTGAAACATGTATGGGATTGACATAACGTCAAATCCATAAATTTTTCGAAGCGAAGCAATAGCGAAAGAGCATCATGTGCTTTTGGCATACCTACCTGTCCGCCATTTTGAAAAAAGTTGGTTTTGGAGGCCTGTGATAAAAGTGGAGCCAATCGATAGAATAAATCATTACAAACAAAAAGTAACATGTAAAAAAATCTCGTAAGTGATATACTTACTGAAATATTTGAGTTTGAACTTCAAACTTCAAAAAAACAAAATCAGTATTTTTTTTGGATTATATCGACTTATACTTATTGTATCGATTGACACCACTTTTAGCACAGGCCTCCAAAACCGACTTTTTTCAAAATGGCGGACAGGTAGGTATGCCAGTCTCCATACATAAATGACCGATGGCTTTTGTAAATGTGACATTGGCTACGGGCTCGGACCTCTTTAATGACCCCACGGCGGGCACAGACTTCTTATTATAGGTGGATAAGAAGTCCAGACCGGATAAGAAGGAAGGACCCACCACACGGGTCAATTGCTGATTGGTGGGTGCTAACGAGTCTAAATGGAGCCGGGCTTAACGTGCCTTCCGAAGCAAGGAGTTCGAGATAAGTTTTGGTCACCATGACAACGTTATCCACTGCGCCATCGAGCTCCTCAAAATTATCGTTAAGCATAGATAGGCGTTTTAAAATGTCAATTCTATGGTTATCCCTAATCTGAACCCCTAACTGAACCGACCTACCTTCCATAATACATTTCTATAGATTTTACACTTTACAACCCTACGGAACCCTATGTGTAAATACAGAAAGAAGAAAGTTGAAATAAGCTTAGAATAAGAAAAAAACTTAATGTTATAAGTTTAGTTTCAAAGAAAAACGTTACAGTTCTCTGATGTAAGTTTTCAGTATGATTTCATACAAATTGTGTTTATTTTTCGCTTCTGAGATTTCAGCGCGTAGTATTAATTTAAATAAAAATAAATAATTATCCGCATTGTATTGGTAATTTGTAAAAGTGTTTTTTTTTAAACTTACTAACTCGTGAAGTTTAGTGTAAGCCATTGGTATTTATTTCTTTACCTGCAACAAAATCAAACACATTATTAATTGTGAGAGACAAAAAAACTTAGCTAATGACAATGACTTCAATAACATAACATAGACGAGGTTTAATTTGAAGCCCGGCAGACTTTCCGAAGTTCGATGCGTTAGCCGGTACGGCCCCTGTTCAAAACTAAAATTGGGTCACAACCAACCTTCGCGGCGCATCAACCGTTTCTCTCGCAATAGACCAGGGGTCTCCAATCTACGGCCCGCGGGCCAGCTCCGGCCCGCGAGCACCAACAATCCGGCCCGCGGAAACGGTCCGGATCGTACCAACATACAGTAAATAAGCTAGCTAGGTTCTGGCCCTTGGGGCTTCGTGGAGGAGTTAGTCTGGCCCTTAGGCTAAAAAGTTTGGCGACCCATGCAACAGACTAAAGGAGTTTCGGTGCATGCACCGTAACTTAATGGGTTATTCTGTTTAGTGTAGTATATACATCCATATCTACACTAATGGTTAATTATTCTGGATTAGTACTTTTGTTTAATTTACAAAGCCTTTTTTCCGATGACGCAGGTGATCTATGGAACTCATTTTTATTAAAAACACTTATTTTTGCATACTTTTAAAATTGTTTTAAAATAAATTGCAGCGAATAATAATAATTGTTGTAAGCGTTATAACTGTTGTTGCGTCTTTATTGCATTATATAATTATTGCTCGTAAAAGGGACGTCAAAATATTTCTGTGTACAATCAGTTTTAAACGCAATCGACTTAATAATGCATATTAAAAGTAAGTAAAACAACTTTCGTGGTGTTCCATAACATATTAAACCTACGTAACACTTCCGTGAGTATTTTGATTTCTTAAAACCAATAAACATCAATCGAAATGAACGGTAATGTTTCTGCGACATTATTTATTTGCGACAACACTGAAGTAAGTTATTGGTAAAATACGTCAAGAAAAAAATATTAATAGCAAGTTGTGGAGCAAATAGTAACATATGTCAATATTGGAATTCCCTAATAGAGAGGCTTAAACGCAACTGATAAACAATAGACAGGGTAATGCTAAATAATGTACTAGAAAAAATACGACTGGCACCAGATCATGTTCTCGGACGGGAATCCAACCCGCGGCCTTTGGATAAACGGTCCAATGCTCTGACCACTGAGCTACCGAGTCACTAGTGGGAACGTCGAATTTCTTCTAGTATATCAATTCTTACGCTGCAGGTCAGCGCCATTTCACCAATGTACAAGGAATTACCTCGACATTCAATTGAATATCTTTCCAGATATTTTTAAACGCTACAACATTTTTAAATTTTGAGATTTTAGCATTAACAATGCTATTTTTATATAGTACTAAATAATATATTAGACTACTACTACTACTTTCTAGTATACTACTACTTTCTAGTATATTATTTAGTACCTATTACATAAAAATAGCATTGCAAATGCTAAAATCTCAAAATTTAAAAATAGACAGTGTTTTGTAGTAATGATAAGGCCAGTGCCTTATAATAATATACACCGTTATTTTGTGAGAGTTTTGCCAAAGAAATATAGTCCGAAATACGATTAAAAGTTTTTTCCTTTCGTACTTAATAGACAGCTAAAACATTAGTATGGGAAAGTACAAATTTTTGTAGTATTTTGACCCATATTACTATGGCAAAATTGTTTAGTTTCATTGGTAGAACACCTTGGGGGATTAAAATGACTACAAAGCATCGGTGTATATAGAACAGGTAAGTGTGTGTAATTCATAGTCCATACACTACATAAAACACACATGCCACAGAAAATCTCTGAGCCGACTTTTGCAGCATGCGAAGACAAGAAAATAAAAAATAATGTTTTCTTTTATTTTTCTCTTCCTTTATTTTCCTGGAAAATCCTTTTTTGTACAATAAGGAACATAAACGTTGGTTGTTCTCAGTACTTCATCAACTTTAAGGAGACCTAAAACTACGTTCACGGAGCGTAACATTACCGTTTTTTCCAGATCTGCACTAAGGTGAGATAGGGGCTCTGTATATAATTTTTGGGGGTCACAATATTGAAATCACTTTTAGTTTTCACGAGTTAATAGAATCGATGGTATCGAGTGATTTACAAAAGTCTAAATAATACAACAGCGTTTTTTAATTGTTATTATAAAATCACATTTACAAATTTAGTTTTGTACATACAAAGACGGTGTTTCAATTTCTTTAAGGGTTTTTCTGTACTCAAACGTACAAAATACACAGTCAGTAAAATCTAAAACCAATGTTGATTTTTTTAACTTGATAAACTTTCTCGGAGGAAGATGTTAACAATAAAAATATCATTTAAGAAAACAGTTTCTACATAGTGAATACTGAAGTGATTTTTTCTACCTACGAGCTACGTATAGAAGGAGCCCCGAACGTGTTGAATACGGCCCTGCTTCGCGCTTCCCGAGGTAATAAAAGATAGACGTTACGCAGGAATGAAAGATGAGGTGTAAAAAGAAATTTACGACTTACCACTTTTAAGATTTTTGGTACATTTCATAATTTAGGTGTTTTAGGAGTTTGCTTCGCTGCGGCAACACTTTTTGTGAGAGACCTTTTATTTTTTTACTTTTTTTAAGGTTCTTCTGTTCCGTGCGATAAGTAATGTAAACAGCAAATTCAAACACGTAAATATTAGCTTATGATACAAGGTTGGTAAGGAGGTTTTAAAAACCTTAACAACCGTGTGCCATATTACGTTTTTCAATATATTTGCGAGAAAACATTATATGTACCTTCTGAAATAAAAAAAACCGCAAACAAAAACTCACGGTGGCGTCGTGCGGTAAATTTAACTTTCCGCACGCTGTACTAAACCGTAGACAAAAACGCACGGCGTGCGGTAAAATCAACTTACCGCACGCTGTACTGTCATCGAAAACACACATTTTCGATTACAAAATAAAATATGCATAACAGTGTTGAGACTATTGCCATAACACCATGTTTTCAGCGAGTTAGGAAGAAGTACTTCTACCGAGCTAGTTCTCTGGCGGACCTAGCTCTATAATAGCCAAGTTGGCCAAGTGGCTTTCTACAATTTGAATAGAATATAAATTAGTACCGTAATTGACGTAAGATTTCGCTGACCATAGACAATCACGGCGTTTTGTAATGTCACTTCCAATCTATTCTAATAATCGAAAAGCCAAGCGTTGGGCACTTGTCTAGGCTCTCCAGTAATATAAACTATAAGTCTATCTACCACTGAACTATTTAACACTTGACACTGGCAAAAATTACTTCCAAGATGAAAGTAGATTGCCATAACAAAAAAAAGAAGAAGAAGAAGAAACTATAAGTCAATGGGCGGACCGTAGTCCAACATGTCAAAACTTGTATAAAAGTTAGAATATCAGATATTATTGTACCCTGCAGGAATGAAAACTTTGTCATCGTGATTCAGGTTTGCATGCTAAAATTTTCCCTATGTAACCTTGTCGTCACTAAAACTCCTATATCTAAAGCTAAAGTTTTAATAAAAAACACATAATCAGTAAATACGATTAGAACTAAAACAAACTCACAATAAGTAAGACAAAAAACAATAATACTATACATAATAGACTGTTACGAAACATCTTTACCTGTATTTACGATCCCGTCGAGGAGCTCGGTAGCGCCTTGGTATAGCGCCTGGCGCAGCCATTGTGGGGGTTAAGCAACTTTCGCAAGGCTCGGTCATGGGATGGGTGACCAAAAATTAATATCTCGAGCTCTTCCGTGCTTCGGAAGGAACGTTTAGCCGCTGGTCCCGGCTGCATTTGCAGTCGTTAACACCCACCAATCCGCATTGGGCCCGCGTGGTGGGTTATGGCCCATCCTCTTTAGCCACCCATAACAGTGGACACATTAAAAATGGCTGATGGTCACTATTCCGTCGAAACAATATTTCCAATAAATACACGGTATTGCCGCCAGTCATAACAGTAAATAAATTACTATAGCTGTTATTGGAAATCATAGGTTATTGAAACGAGAATAACGTTTTTTGAAATAAAATAGCCGGTGGTATTCATATACTCGACTATAGAATATCCAATTTATATTGAAAACTTTTCGTGGTTTCTCTCATATCATTATGATTGTATCAGAATATTTTACTGACTTTAAGATAGTTTCTTCTAAAATCGTTAAAATGCTCAACTACATTCATCTCTGATGGTTTACCGTGTATAACATATACATGCTTTATGATAGATAATAAATTTTACTATTTTTATTTGAATTCGTTAAAAGTATTTTAAATAAGCACTCAATTATGATTAGATACTTAGTTTTATCAATGACAAACGAATAAATAAAATTCAAATATAACTGTTATAAGTTGTTTTTCCTGCCGTCCTACTACTTACTTTATAATAAAATTTACAATGTCTTAAACAATCGACGTTGAGACAAAATAAAATATTTGAAGGAGTAATTCCGGTATAACAGCTATATTTCACCGAACCACTTGCATAAGTAATGTAGCACAATCCGTGTTTGACTTCTAAACTTGGCGAGGTTATACAATATTGATCAATTAAGAACATATCTAGGTCGCTTCGACAACCAGAGCTCTTACCACGATAATCGGCAGTCGTTCTTTGTGACATTATTAATTAATAAATAAAATTTATTAAGCCGTGAGACCTGTAGAGTGGAATACCACTCTACAAAAATCACAGCTTATTTGGATTATAATAATATTAATAGCACATTACTTACATATTTTGGGGAATCGTAAAATGCGACTAATGACTTGGATGAAATAGTAACATTAAAAAACTAGCCTCTGGCAAGGCGTCCATTTGTAAGACATCAAAATGGAATACTTTCTAAATGGAAGTACGTCCAGATTTAAGCTATGGGGAATTGTTGAATATACTTCCATTTGGACGCACTAACGAAGTCCTCTCCATTCTTCTATTTGGACATCTGCCAAATGGACGCCTCATCAGTGGCTAACTTTACACCTCCGCGGACCAGAAAATGAGCAGCAGGGTTTTCAGATGAAAACGGTAGGTACAACACTGAGATCTGAAGTGGAGCGGACGTGGAGATTATGACTTTCCACGCGAGAGACCTACGTGCTGCCGTTGATATTAATAAAGCTATAATGAAGGTCCAAAGATAAGATTGACGAACAATGTAACGACTATCGCGTTTAATTTTCGTAGTAGGTAGTCAAGTCAGAAGCGGTCTTGACCATGTTATTATTAAATAACAATCAGGTTTGCAGAATTTTAATTATCGGACCAACAGCTTCTCCTTATACGGAGACTGTCTTTTTTGCTCCAGTTTCGGTTGAAACGAAGAATGATATGAAGAAAGGAACAGGTATAAGGCATTTTGAAACGACGATTTAAAATGGTTTGAATTTTTAATTGACTCAATAACGAACGGTTAAATACAAATCTTATCGGTCATATTAGACAAACAGACAATCTTGAACATTAAATTGTTAGTAAAAAAGAGTAATCTTTAAAAGCAAGAAAAAAAAACTTACTCGCCTATCATCTGAAAATCCTCACAATACACGAGATTAATAGAATTCGATTGAGAGTTATCTGATATGGGATCAGAAATTCTTTATAATGAAGACATTTTCAACACAACAATAAAAGCTTAAAGGTTCCGATAACAAAATACAAAAATAGGTATATCGGCTGAGACCTTTCTCCAAAAATAAAAGTCACTATATCCTCATAACGCCGATCAACATCTCATTATTCATCATGCATATGAAAATTGAGTCCTAAGCCCCAAACAGTTTGATCTTCCATACAATGGGGTCGCAGAGACCCACGGCATTATAGAGGCTTAGATTTTAAAGGGTTGGCAGTTGACATGAGAGCCAATATACTCGACCGGAATGTTATTATGACATTTTTGGAACGCTAAAAGGAAAATATTGGTGAATAGCGTGGATACTCTGATATAAGTTATGGCGACAAAGATATGTTTTAAGAGGCCGTACAACGCTGGAAGATATTTTAATAGTAAAACTTATCGAAATTATTGGCAACGTTATAATCGCTGGCTAAGATTTTGATGTGGTGCGAGTCGTATTTTTTCTAGTATATTATTTAGCATTATATAAAAAGTGAATGCTAAAATCTCAAATTTAAAAGTTTTTTTAAATTATATCTTTAACAATTTACATAAAACCTTAATTTATTGTACACTTAAACCGTTCTCAGGAATTACTCTATCTATCTAATTAATTAAAACCGCATGAAAATTCGTTCAGTACTTTCTGAGTTTATCGCGCACAGACAGACGCGGCGAGGTCTTTGTTTTATAATATTATGTAGTGATGGTAAAATTTGGGATCCGTAAAAGTACTTTATTTAAATAGATATATAATTTTCAAAATTTACGTCCTTCGTATCGTTGCTCTGCCAGAAGAAAACGGGCGGTTGTTCTCTCAGCCTACGAGGGTCATGATTTAATGCAATTAACGTGCGAACTGCATCGAGTGTGGCGTCGGACGTGCAAGCAATTCCCACCCAACGTGTTTCACGTGCAGCTGGTTCATCGGAACGTGTAGAGCGTAAGCGGGTTCCACAAGGTTGTGGTGTGTTGGGAAGGATATGTCATGAAAATTCGGAAAGCAAGTAGTGATATGAATTAAATGCAATGTCTTTATGAATATTGAATAAACTTTTCAATTTCTCCCGCCTAAGAAAATGATCTGATGGCGAGTCTAAATTTTTCTAGTAAGTATATTATTTATATCACAAACTTAAGAAAGCTAAAAAATATGAAAATCGCCTATAATTATTATTTATTATTAAATATTACAGTAATTTTATTTATTGTGCCGCATGATTGTTTTTCAGACAAGTCTGTGTTTAACTAATACTTTCAGTAACATCACATTCTGTAACTATCTGTGACTAATTGATTGAAATACTAAACTTTCCACAACTAGGTCTAAAAATCTTTCCAATTATTTAAAAGTAAGGTTACAAACACTGCCTCACGTATATCACCGTAAGTACCTACATATTTAAATGCAAACATGAATCTTTGTTCATCATACGAGCTACACAGGCATAAAAAGCGGCAGTAGCTCTCATTGTTTCAGAGAGATTGCTCTCACAGGAGTAATGCTAGTGAGTAATGGGCCTCGTCTCATAATACTTATACTGAAACGTGAATGGTAATATTTTAACATTTTATGTAATTAAATTAATGTTGAAAGGAAAATATACTAGCTTTAAAATAAGGATTCATTTTATAAACTTTTTACGCAAAGAAAACTGCATAAAGTTGGGGAAAAGCAAAAAAACACAACAGCCAAAGACCAATGGATTTTGACAATTGAATATCGATATAAAAAGCTATATCACGCGATATGCAACATGTTACAAAAATACCCCTAATGCCGAATATGGTATATAGGGACCATTAAACTGAACAACTTTTACTATGGTACCAACCCTGAAATCGCGAAGAAAAAAATCAGCTGTTTCGTACAAAAATTAAAATCAAAAATATCAAAATGTATGAAACAGCTGATTTTATTGTTGCGATTTTAGAGTTGGTCCCATAGTAAAAGTTGTTCAGTTTAATGGTATAGTGTTTCGGTGGGGGCTGAGGTGCTACGGGTGAGTCGAATTTTTCTAATTTATGCAAAAATCTAAAATCTTAAATTCACAACAAACATTGAAGTCAGATAATTTTCAATGATTTTTTGTTGATCCACTGTAAGATTGACGTTGAAAAATTCACTTTTATAAAGTTAAAGGTACAAAAATAGAAATCAAAGTTTGAAAGTTTAAAAACTTTTTTTAACCAACGGGTAATTTCAAGAACTAAATTACATATAGGTACCCTATTTAATAAGTTAAATAGCTAACTTTATGTTACTCACACTTGTTGTAACAAGTTTCATTCTGAGTTTTCCCTGAATGTTTATGTTGCCACGCTATAAATTTAGATGAAGTGGGTAAGTTTCGTCGCAGTGCGCCGCTCACTTTGAGTAAGGTGGAAGTTTACTTAAAGTGCTTGTTATCGCAACAAAACTTATCAAAAATTCTTTTACAGTACTTCAACTGTAAGGAAATACGTACGTATAAGTAAGTACTGAATTTATTCTTAAATAACTTCATTTGAAATTCAATACCTGTAAGTGAGATATTAACATTTCCGTAATATAAGTTATTGTAATTTAATTTTTAAGTATTATTTAATACCTTGAACGATTTATTTTGCTTCTTTTTTTATGTACCTATCTATATTCTCGTGTAAGTGGCAATGCTGTCGTTTTAAGAATTAATGTTTTAAAACCAAAGTTACTTGTTTTTTAACATTATTTTCTAGGAAATTACAATAATATAAAATTATATATAAATTATCTTAATTGTAAGCTTCACCCTTTTTAACCCCCGACGCAAAAAGAGGTGTGTTATAAATTTAACGTGTCTGTGTATCTGTGTATGTGTGTATCTGTCTGTGGTATCGTAGCTCTCATACGGATGAACCGATTTGGTTTAGTTTTTTTGTGTGAAAAATCATTTTACGTTATGATCAAGACCTCAATTGCCTATTCAATGTTGTTTCTAATGAAAATTTTTGGAAAGATATTTTTCTCAGATTTTGATATACGAGTATGTTAACCGTCAGAGGTTGATCTATATTATCATAATTAACAAGGTAAATCACCAACCAGCTTGATATCCACAGACAACTGCAGTAAGCAAAGTTTCTGTCAAAGCCGTTGTGCTCGTAGTGACGATGTTTGAGGCGGGAGTGGCGTAATGGGTTCTGTCAGGTAATTATTACGGTTCAAACAAAACAGGAGCTAATGAAATTCGAGACGTGTGTGTTTACTTACGTAGGGTGTTTACTTTACTTACTTACAGCTACACTGGCCTTCAAAACTTAGTACCACACTTCTAAAATTGTGATAACTTTTAAAATACACAAGATATATTTTAGGAAAAAAAGGCCTAAATTTTTTTTAAAATAATAACATAACAATCGATAACCCTCTTGCTTTACCTTTTATTGTGTAAGAGAAATAGCAATTTTAAAAATGTGGTACTAACTTTTGAAGGCCAGTATTTGTGTTTGTTAGTTGACAAAATGGACTCGAATATGACACACAATTCTTAGTGTTACCTTTACACTATGTGGTCAGCATTAAAAGAAAGCCAATCAATTAAATCAAATTATACACCATTAATTTTTAAGTTGTCCATAGAAAAGTACAAGACTGACTTGACTATAATGTATGGAACAGCTGATTTTTTTTCGCGATTCCGTGTTTGGCCCCATAGTAAAAGTTGTTCATTCACGTGTTCTGAAATCCAGATTTCCTTTTTAGATATACTTAAAAATTAACAGTGTATATCAAGAACATAGTAAAGTCCTAAAGACATGATTTCTTTGTTCAATCACTTAATTCCGTAACACTGGGTCGGAAAAGGTTTAGATTACCTATCAGCTTCCTATCAGTAGATGTGCAACTTGAGACGTTTACAGTTACACACGGCTTACTCTATTAAGGGCTGATTTTTCAATCCTCAGATAAAATTATATCAGTCAGTTTAAATATTAACCAGATAAAATAAAAGTCATTCTAAATATATGTGACAGACAAATGAATGACAAACATTTTCAATTCGGCGGTATAATACGCTATCAAACGAATAAAGCTTTATCTATAGGCATTGAAACATCAGCCCTTAATAATATTAGGAGATTTTAATCAACATTTACTAATAAAAATATCATCTTTAGTATTCATTGTACGTAAACATCGTTATTCTTTCAGCAAAGTTCTAGCCCAAGTATTACAAAATGGCGGCACAAAACTATGATCCTTTGTAACGAGCGCAGTACTTAGGGGCTTAGCACGTTTAGTTTTATTGCAAAGCTTTCCTAGTTCTCGGCACCCTCACATTGGGGAGAAACGTGACCAGGTTTAAGACTAGGATCTTAAGCCGAAAATAATAGAGAACCAGTGTTGCAAATGTATACTTAAATGATGAAAATTAGGACTGACAAATACTACCTATAGAATTTTAATACACAAAAAAAAACAAAAAAAAAACAAAAAAACTTTTATTTCAGCACTAGAAACATTGTGCATTATCACTTGGAGCCTCCTCTTAGACATGAAAATATCTGTGACTGAGCGGAGCCCTCCTCCATAATTATAGCTTTATAATATTTCTAGTTCTAATTGCTAAAAATTGAATTTAATTGTATAAAACAATACACACATGTCTTATGGCTGGTTTATATTATCTTAGCTGTCAGTAGAGAGTAGAGGTACATTGCATGTTCGTTGATTTTAAAATAACGTCAACACAGCATGCAGTTTACGTCTACTCTTTACTAACAGCTAAGATAATGTAAACCAGCCCTTATTTGAAACAATTCGTATTAGTTACGTATTTTGACTTTTATTGTAGTGATCAAGTGATCCAAATTTGTTGACATGACACGAACTGAGAACCTCCTCCTTGTTTTGAAGTCGGTTAAAATAATATTCCGCAAAAGTCACAGCCATCTCTGCATTTAGTTCAAAACTATCAAAAGCTTGTACGCATGACAGCACAGAAACAGCTGAACTACGAAAACAGTTCTTATACGTGCGACATAAAGACGGTCTCAAGGTCAACATGTCTGAGGTGCCGTTGACTGTACTATGGTAAGGTGACTTGCAAAAATCGCCGCGTATTAACAGAGATTAAAAAATAAACCTTGAATTTTGGTAGGCAAAGGGATATTACAGTTCGTCTACTGTGGTAACTAAACTTACCTTACCAGTTACAAGGATTTAGGAACTAATTCGTCAAGCAGAAAGAAAGTTCCAATTGGTCAAGTGTGTTTTTACCGCGTGTTTTGGTTCTGATTTGTCAAGCAATGCAAAAGTAATAATTAGTCAAGTCCCAATTTTGTTTCGATTTGCCAAGCCTTATTTTTATTTCAACTGGTCAAGCCAATAAAAAGTTCCGAATTGTCAAATGTTTTTTTTTACTTAAACACAATTATTAGTGTATTTGAAGGTATAATTACATAGGTGTGTATTCATATTCCCATTAAAATAATGGTAAGATTATTTCACATTAGTGTCATGCATGATTAATTTACATGTGGGTAATTTTATTTTCTTGTTGCGGTTGAATGCATTTTTACTAAGTGGGTAGGTAGTAAACAAGTTCGTTTAATAATTGTCAATGTAAGTTCCCGATGGAATAAACATCAGGAAATTTAAATTTTTTACAGATCATGAATACGGAATTATGCATTCAAGACTTTAAAATAAAAAGAATTAATTTAAACAAGATTCAAAAAAACAAAAGAAGGTAAAATAAGAAAAATAGTAAAAAAAAAATATAAACGGAAACGTATCAGCTTACAAATGTTTAAATACATTAATAAAAATGAATTTCTATATGAACTGATTCATTTTATCCGATTTTTATTACACGAAGTATTACTAAATCATTTAAGCGATTTAAAAATGTATGGTGCAAATATTATGTACTGTTAACGCCAATTAGGTAATATTGATTTATATGATTTTGTTTTCTGATTCGGTACAACAAATTGTTTATAAATAAACAGTTTTCAGGATATTATGTCTTTAACTTATTTATTTACGTTATTATTATGCAGCGAGGGGTTTAAAATGTTTTTTGAAGTAATTTTTTAGCATTTGACAATTCAGAACTTTTTATTGGCTTGACCAGTTGAAATAAAAATAAGGCTTGGCAAATCGAAACAAAATTGGGACTTGACTAATTATTACTATTGCATTGCTTGACAAATCAGAACCAAAACACGCGGTAAAAACACACTTGACTAATTGGAACTTTCTTTCTGCTTGACGAATTAGTTCCTAAATCGTTACAAGAGGAGATTTTTCTTTCGCTGTTTGATAACTTGTTAAGGCTCCTATATACCTCAAGTGGTGCCCTCATTTTAATTAAATTTATTGCTCGCTAAGTACATAATGTATCGAAAATTTTGTAGTAGTAGTTCGCAAAAGTGCTAAAAGTGGCCACTTTTAGCACTTTTGCACTACTACTACAACGATTAAAATTTTACTGAGGTTATTGTTTGTAAATAAACTATAGAACCTTAGCTTCAATCTGCACATGTGAATTTTCGTTACATTATGTACTTAGCGAGCCATAAATTTAATTAAAATTAGGGCGCCACTTGAGGTATATAGGGGCCTTAAGAGAAGAATTATCTTTACTTTTGTAGATCAAACTATTTCAATTTTTGTAACCCGAGACATTAGTTTATATAAAAGAAAAGAACATCAAAATAATCAATGACATTACAATAGACAGATAGCCCATGAATTTGACACGAGTGAAGAAGAATGATCCATAAGCATCAAGGACACCTTCAGACAGAGAGATTGTTTTCCCGTGGGTTTATTTATTTAAAAAGTACCAATTCAACTAACCTTATTAATTCAAGAAGAATAGTTTTTCCGCATTGCATTGTTCGCCACCATAATAAAAGAGAACATTTGAACTTGATGCTTAATGACAGTCTATTATAAAATCTAGGAAGGCAGTCGTTTTATTGATACGCAGATCATTATGCCCACTGCCTAACTGAATACTTATTTGTTGAGCACTTATTGGGAGACGTTAAAGTTCAAAATGGCGTTTTCAGTTTCAGATGGGAACTTTGTGGTTCCAATGATCACACCCACTTGTAAGAAGTTAGATTGTTTTTTGTTTTAAGTAGGATTAGCAAGTTTCCCTTCCGGAGATCAATTCCGGTTTAAATTGATTTTTTTATTGAAACGTAAAAAAAAGTTTAAAAAGAAATATTAAAAACACGACTGCCCTGCAAAAAACAAACTAAAAAGAGCTGATGATCTTCAAACGGCTGAAGAAATTTTCATGAAGCAAAAAACAAACTAAAAAGAGCTGATGATCTTCAAACGGTTGAAGAAATTTTCATGAAACATGACTAAGAACCCTCGGTATAAAATTATCTTTCACATAAATAAAACTAAACCAAAATCGGTTCATCCGTTTGGGAGCTACGATACCATAGACAGATAGATACACACATACACAGACACGTTAAACTTATAACACCCCTCTTTTTGCGTCGGGGGTCAAAAAGTTAAATGACAAGTGTCATTGCAGTCGGGGGACCTACTGTAGAACAATTTTTAATCAAAGAGGTCCCCTTGATAACAATGTACTAATATTATATTATATTAGCCGTGTGGTGACGGCCTAAGAATACAAGTGTCACCACTCCTTGACATGCCCAGGAAGTCGTAGGAGCCGACTGTGAGGCAAATACACCAAACACCAGTGTGAGAGAAGGAAAACTTGAAACAAACCCTCTATCAACCCGTCTGGCCAGCGTGATAGCAGTAGGCTATAATCCTCCAAATGTATAGGAAAACTAAGCCACGGCCCCCAGTTCCCGGCAGTCCCGCTATTCCTGGTCACGGTGGCGACCATGGTAACGGCGGGACAGGGGGTGCGAAGAATCCCCGGGCTACGGTAGGCCACCAAAAACAACTGACCATTGCGACCTACAACGGACGCACGCTGCGGCTTGATTCGCATCTGGCGCAACTAGAAGTGGAACTCGGAAAGATTAGGTGGCACATATTAGGGTTATGTGAAGTCCGAAGAGAGGGGGAGGACACCATAACCCTCGAATCAGGCCACCTAATGTACTTCCGAGAGGGAGACCGATTGTCCCAAGGTGGCGTTGGGTTTCTGGTCCATAAGTCCCTATCTGACAACGTTGTGGAAATGTCTAGTGTGTCGAACAGGGTAGCGTACCTCATTGTAAAGCTCACCGAGAGGTATAGCCTCAAGGTGGTGCAAGTGTACGCTCCGACCTCGACACATTCGGACGATGAGGTGGAGGATATGTTCGATGACATATCGAGGGCCCTCCACTTCACTACAAAAACCCAGTACACCGTTGTCATGGGGGACTTCAACGCTAAAGTGGGAGTACAGAATTGCGGTGAATCGGCAGTAGGATCCCATGGTTTTGGAAGCAGGAATCATAGGGGGCAAATGCTTGTCAACTTCCTCGAACGGGAGGGGTTCTTCTTGATGAACTCCTTTTTCAAGAAAAAGCCCCAAAGGAAGTGGACGTGGCAAAGCCCCGACACTATGACTAAAAATGAGATTGACTTCATCATGACGGACAAGAAGCGCATATTCAGGGACGTCTCAGTGATCAACAGGTTCAATACCGGTAGCGATCACCGACTTGTCCGAGGCTCTCTGAATATCAACTTCAAGGCTGAACGTGTCCGTCTGATGAAGGCCAGGCTCCGACCAACACTGCTCCAAACTATAGCCGGGTCTGAAACATTTCAGTCAAATCTGGAGAACCGATTTGCCGCCGTGGAAACTACAACAGACGTTAACCAGAACCTCGAAAATGTGGTTCGGGTCCTCAGGGAGGAAGGCTCGAGATTTTGTAACATGCAGCGTAAGGGTAAGAAGTCAAAGCTTTCCGAAGAGACTTTAGGGTTGATGAAGAAACGACGTGAAAACCCACCCGTCACTTCGTCCGCAAAGCGGGCTCTAAACCAAGAGATCACCAAGCACGTACGACGTGACCTCCGTCGCTCCAATACCCTTGCTATTGAGACAGCAATAGAGCAGAATCGGGGGTCAAAGGTGTTCGTACAATCTCTTGGAAGAAGCCACTTGACGAAGCTGACTACAGCAAGTGGAGAAGTCGTTTCTTCGGTACCGGCAGTCCTTTCGGAAGTGGAGAATTTCTATGGCCGGTTATACGCATCGCATGCATCTCGACCTGATCCCGGAAATGAGGATTCTAGAGCTCCATTAACACGCCATTTCACTGAAGACCTGCCAGAAGTCAGCAGTGGCGAAATCGAGATCGCTCTGAGGCAGCTAAAAAATGGAAAAGCCCCTGGCGAGGACGGCGTTACGACAGAGCTGTTAAAAGCAGGAGGCAAACCCGTACTGAGGGAGCTTCAGAAGCTCTTTAACGTTGTCCTGTTCGAAGGGAGAACTCCAGAGGCGTGGAGTAGGAGTGTTGTCGTGCTGTTCTTCAAAAAGGGAGATAAGACCCTGCTGAAGAACTATCGACCTATCTCCCTCCTGAGCCACGTCTATAAACTGTTTTCAAGAGTGATCACGAACCGTCTTGCGCGTAGATTCGACGAGTTCCAACCACCGGAACAGGCTGGATTTCGGAGCGGATACGGCACCATAGACCACATCCACACAGTGCGGCAGATTATACAGAAGACTGAAGAGTATAATCAGCCCCTGTGTCTAGCATTTGTGGACTATGAGAAGGCCTTTGACTCGGTTGAAATCTGGTCGGTTCTGGAGTCCCTACAGCGTTGCCAAGTAGACTGGCGATATATCCAAGTGATGAGATGTCTTTACGAAGCTGCCACCATGTCCGTCCAAGTACAGAATCAGCAAACAAGGCCCATACCATTGCATCGAGGAGTGAGACAAGGGGATGTCATTTCCCCGAAATTGTTCACTAATGCAATGGAGGATATGTTCAAGACGCTGAACTGGAAAGGACGAGGCATCAACATCAATGGCGAACACATCTCTCACTTGCGATTTGCTGACGATATCGTCATCATGGCAGAGACGCTGGAGGACTTACAACAAATGCTGAACGACCTAGCTGAATCTTCTCTACGCATCGGCCTTCGGATGAACTTGGACAAAACCAAGGTCATGTTCAACGAACATGTTCTACCGGAACCGATTGCTATACACGGCGCCGTCCTCGAAGTTGTTCGCAAATATGTATACCTCGGGCAGACATTGCAGTTGGGTAGAAACAATTTTGAGGACGAGGTGAATAGGAGAATTCAGTTGGGTTGGGCTGCATTTGGAAAGCTACGTCGAATCCTAACATCGTCGATCCCACAGTGCCTAAAGACGAAGGTCTTCAATCAGTGCGTCCTACCCGTCATGACTTACGGAGCCGAAACGTGGACACTAACGGCACGGCTGGTCCACAAGTTCAAAGTTGCTCAGCGGGCTATGGAAAGGGCTATGCTCGGTGTCTCTCTTAGGGATCGCATCAGAAATGAGGTGATCCGTCAGAGAACCAAAGTCGTCGACATAGCACACCGGATTAGTAAGCTGAAGTGGCAATGGGCTGGCCATATTAGCCGTAGAACCGATAACCGTTGGGGTAAACGAGTTCTAGAGTGGAGACCACGCCTCGGCAAACGTAGTGTAGGACGTCCTCAGACACGGTGGAGTGATGATTTGCGCAAGACGGCTGGCAGGAGCTGGATGCGAAGAGCCGAAAACAGATCTCAGTGGCGTGCACTTGGAGAGGCCTATGTCCAGCAGTGGACTGCGATAGGCTGATGATGATGATGATGATGAATATTATAAAATATAAAACTTTGTATGTTTGTGTTTTTAGATGTTTGTTACAAAATCGCGCAAAAACGACTGACCGTATTTCAATCTCGGCACACGATAGTTTATAACCTGGTTTAACTTTTTTTTTATCCGGTCAAAGGTTTTGCAGTCGCAAGTTATTTATTATAACGCCTTTTTTATTACTTTAATACTTCATTCTACAAAACAGGCCGAAAAAAGCAACTACAATGCTCTAGGGTTTATACAACGTTTTACAAAATAACCCCTAATGCCGAAAATGGTAGATAGGGATCATCAAACTGAACAACTTTTACTGTGGGACCAACTCTGAAATCGCGAAAAAAAAATCAGTTGTTTCATACATAGTAAAAGTTGTTCAGTTTGATGGTCCCTATCTACCATATTCGGCATTAGGGGTATTTTTGTAACACGTTGTATAGGGACAATGCACATGTCTTGTCTAGAATTACCGACTGATACGCGTTTAATAGGCTTCGTTTGAATGTTACGGTGACTATTGTAATGTCACTCACACACTCCAAGCTTGGTGAACGAAGCTGTATTTACGTCAAAGCAGTGACAGAATAGGCTATTTTATACTACGCTAAAGATAAACTAGTGGCTTTTGTGAGCTGTAGACCTAGAGTTTGTGATATTTTTGAATATTTATCGAAATGGCAGATTTTTTATTTTAAATTTTGAAAAACTGAATCGACAACAAAAATCTATGTAATTATTGAACCTGCTCACAAAATTTCACGAGAAACGGTTGAGAAATGCGACCTGTAATGGGTTACAGCCGGACAACCGGACAGACATACGAAAATATTTTTGCCCAAGCTGAAACGGATACGTTTCGCTCGCGCTTCGTGCTCGCTGTTTCATTTAGGATAAAACTCCTTTGCGGATATCTACACTGTGAATTACTTATTTATCAAGTTTTCATGATGTGTAGCTTTAGTTTTGCGGTTACGTTTCATGAAAATTTGTTGGTAGTTTAAATATATATGCCCTGTATTTTTAAGAATGTAACTGTTATACTAGTGGCTTTGTGAGCTGTGGACTTCGCTTTCATATATCTCCGCCATTTAAAAAAAAAAACAAAAAACTTAATCGATCAAAAAATTTATATAACTATCGGGCTGGTTCACAAAATTTCACGAGAATCGGTTGAGAAATGCGAACTGTAAAGTGCTCCGGTAACGATCATTTGCGATTGTCACTTTTTACCTCTTCATCTACAGTTCATAAAGCCACTAGTTTAACTAGTTATAACATGGTCTGCCCAAAAAAATATCTGTTCTGAGGACTTCCTCTTCGTAATTGCTATGTGTCAACGGTATAAATCTACTATGCCCACTCAAAGCATTTTATTCAATGTACTACATTACACCTATTAGGGTTGTCACAGATATAAAATGAAGCTAAGTACAAAGTTCTATAAAATTTGACTCACATCCTACAATACTAATAATTGTGAATGCTTAAATATCAAAATTTAAAAATCACATCCTACAGTCAAACTATTTAAAATAGTTTTTTACACTACCTGCTCGTCAATGGCATATTATGTGTCATGTAAACCTTTCCTAAAGTAAGACATTTTTCCCATGGGAATAATGTGATTTGAATTTGGAATGCAACCTATGTAGTCGTGCTTGATCGAGGTTGGTTTCAAAAATGTTTAGGTGCAATGAGATTTTATTCAGAGTTAGGCTGTATGTTGACGACCTCCGTGGTCGCGTGGCTTTGTACACCGGTTTTTAAGGTGTCGCCATCTCTGAGGTCCCGGGTTCGATCCCCGACTGGGTCAATTTAGAAAACGAACTTTTCTATATTGGCTCAGGTCTGGGTGTTTGTGATACCACCGTTGTCTCTGATTTCTAAAACACAAGTGCTGATAGCTGCTTACTTTGGAATCGGAGCAATGTATGTGATGTTGTCAAATATTTATTATTATTTATTATTTAAAAAATAATAGAATTTTATTCTGAGTTAGGCTGCATGTTATCATTTTCTTTGCACTTCCTATACAAATTAAAAAAAAGAAAAACGTAAACTTTTTACGAAATTCATTTTCACCTGCGCATCAAGAAGGATTTATTCGAATGTCGAACTGACTACTACAGAATAGATGAAAAAAAAATACTGAAGTACTTTCTTTATAACAGTCATTGGTTTCAGTTGCCTCGCAGAAAGTATAAAAAGTAGAGTATGCATCGCGGGCTTAAATGTGTATTTGTCTTGGGCGATCTTGAACACCTCGTACTCAGGATTCTAGCTTTAACTCCCTCGCTCCGCTCGGGAGTTACCCATAGAATCCCTCGTACTCGGGTTTCAATATAGCGCTCGGGACATAATACACTACTTTAAGCCCTTATTGCATAATCTACTATTGCGATTGTGTTTTGTGGGCCAATGTTGTAATGCACTAAATAAAATAGTTATATTACCTAAATAAATAAAAAATGGCAGTGAAGGATGGACATGAAAACATTAAGCATTTTAATTTGTACTGTACATAAAATGTAAAAAAAAGTTATTGAAATAAATTATTATTTTTATTAATTATTATTAATTTGAAATCAAAATAGTACCTATCAATCTTACATTCAATCTTTTTAACAGTATTAAACACCCAAAATTGATTTTTAATGAAATGACGGTGGCAACCATAGAAACTTTGAACGCCTTTAGAGTCGTTATAAAACTGTTATATACCCTATTCTATTAGGAAACAATTACTTAAATCAGAATTTTCTTCATATTATTCATATTTTCACTAGACTCGTTAACATAATTATTAATTAATAACGTTAAATCTAAGTTAGGTTTTTTTATATTTTAAATTGCTTTTTTTAAACTTTGTTTCGCTGGTATGTACTTTGGAATGATCAATTAAATTAAATAAACAAGATGATGAACCATCCGAACCATGCCAAGTGTCCAAGCTCAAGGTATTGGACAAAAATCTGCTAACTAAAATTCCATCATAATAAAAATAACTTAGCTGCCATTTCTATTGCATTGCGTTCCATTCTGGAATGAAACAGTCACAAAGAATTCGCTAAGCTAAGCTATTCTCCTACCTCAAAATATAAAGTCTGTGTGTTTTAGACAGCTCATAATTGTGGATTAAAATACTAATGTATCTGTGAACTGTAGGTAGATCTCGCGTTTGTGACATTTTTGAAAATTTTTCGAAATGGCCGAAAAAGGATTGTTCCCCCCGCCATTGTGAAAAATTTCGAAAACCTGAATTGACTAAAAATCCATATAAATATTGAACCTGCTCACAAAATTTCACGAGAATCGGTTAAGAAATGCGACCTGTCCTCTACAGGAACAGCCGGAAAGCGGAACAGCGAAACAGCCGGACATAAGAAAACATTTTTTCCCAAGAAATGGAGACGCTTCGCTCGCGCATCGCGCTCGCTCGGTCAATAAATGGGCCCAAACGTCATAGCGCACTATCTCCAAAGTTCCCACACCGGAACAATGCGTCGTATATGCGTAACGACAATTCCCATATTGTCCAAATTGCTAACATTAGACATGATGATGACTTTCACTAGTTCATCTAAAAAACTATAATTACGAGTTGCCTCATGAACTTAGCGGTTGGTGCAGAGATGAAGCTGAAGCGATTTTAGGCCTATTAACTGTTGACAATAGTTAACATAATTAACATTTTTTTAAACAGTTTTGCAGGAGAAGCTCTTTAAATGTCAATAAAATCCTTTTTCGCAGTAAATGCTTATGTCATATAGATATTTTTATGGAAATCGATACTAAATTACGAGTCAGTCATATACACTTCTAAGACTTTCGCGCGTACAGTTCATTAGAAATAAAACACTTTTTACGGATTACAGCGCGTATATTATTAATTCAGGTGTTGTTTTGGAATTATTCAGTTTGTATTTATTGGTTTTATAGAGTCGAGTCAGTCATCAAGGTTGAAGAGAAGGATGTTTACGAACATTTGGGCTTGCAGCTAGCATGTTGTTTAGACTATATCTATTAACAGAGCAACTCTTGAACACCATTTTTTAAACAATTTCAATCAGAAATTACATGTTAAGATGGGTACTCACTTAGAGGTGTAGCACGTAATATATCTGATACAATATCAAGTGAGTACGTAGGCTCGAGCCTGATGCGACCGTACTCACTTGATACAGTATCAGTTATATTACCCTGATTAACATTAACGTCTCGCGTAAGAACTTATGGGTTTGAGGTGGTCGATGTTTTGGATTTTCAAGAAATTATGGCATTTTATGTTATAAATAAACTTTAGATACTAAGTAGGAGAATTGAGAAAAATAGAAAGCTGGTTAAAATCGCTCATCTCTTTCTCCTCACGCCCGCGCCATCAAAGGTCATTGCATCACCCACGAGACCTGTGAATTCGACATTAAGCGGGTAAACAAGTCGTGGAAGGTTACCCGCCACAATCCGCCAGATCCGCCATAATCCGCCATTATCTGCCATTCACGGTTCATTTCACAGATCACTTTAAAAACTAAAGACTGACGTGTGAACACATTATACTTTTCGCCAGCTAATTTGATCGTTATCTAATTGCAACCAGGGGTAAAATATCGATAACTTTCAATCCGTGCTTTCAGAAAAAACTCAGCTCAGCCTCAGCTTAGCTGAGGCAAGAATCATACTCGCATCTTTTGCAAACCGGTGAATGTATTTTCCCCATTTTCTCTGATAATTCGATCCCATGTAAAATAATAAAGGTTTTGGCTAAAACGGCCCTTCTGAAAGGAAGAGGAAACGTCAGTCAATATTAGAAAGTTTTTTATTATTTCCGGACATGTCAGGGGGACATTAGCTTTTGACTCAAAACAAAAGCTATGTTCCCTGAAACACCCGGAAATAATAAACAATCTTAAATCATTCTGATTGACGTTTAACGTATGAATGTGACCAAAAACTTTATTGAATGTGACATTCTCGTTACAAGGTCTCCCGCTTAGGGTTTGCGAACCGATGGCGTAGCTTCTTTGACATTCACAGGTGCTTGTAACAGCCTAGACTGAATAAATGAGTTTTGAGTTTTGAATTTTTTGAACATACTAAACTCATTAAAACATACATAAAAAAACCGTCAACTTGATAACCCCCTCCTTTTTTGAAGTCGGTTAAAAATAAAACTGATGAATGTAAAAATATTTGTCAAACTCAAAAACAAACTCTATTGTAAGTTACACCCGTATTCACAAACATTACTATGAGGTTTCACAGAGGCCGCGGACGCAAAGCGTCCCAACCACCAATCACACGTAATAAATTCAACGCAGTGCGTTCGCATCGCCAAGGGTCTATTGAGTATTTTTTTTGAATACGGGTGTAAGTACCTATCCTGTTTTTTGAACTAGGAAACAAATACAATGACAGTTTAAAATTATGCATCAATTTACAGTAATTGCACTCTACATTAGGTAGGAGTTGTATAAAACATGTAACATAATTATACACAGACTAAATATGCTGAAAGCAAGTGGGTGTACTATGTCTATATTTAGCATGCTGGTGTAAAGTTACTTAGCACTTCCAATAGACTAAATTAATAATTGAGGCTTTGCCAATACTATGATATTAACTTTTTTGAATAATGAAACTTACTTCGCACGCTTGTTTATTATCGATATTTAGATTTTAGTAATGAAAATAAAAGTTTTATGTATTTTTATTTGCCATTAATGAGGTATCTTTTTTATGTGTTACCGTTAGTGTGCGTAATTCAGTCAGAGTGCAGATTAACAGACTGGTTAAGTCCGTTAAAGTGGATAAATTATTCAGTTCTTACATTAACTTAGGTAATCTGCAGATTCCCCAGGCAAAGCCAAGGGGGGCTTGGGGGCCGAATGCCCCCACCATGAAAAAAGTCTTAAAGAGTTCATTAGGTTAGGTTAGATAGAACTACGACCAAAAACGCGCGAGCCGAGCGAGCGTGCCGCGGCAGCAGCCGGCGAAGCGCCAGAAACGACGTTTTTGAAGAGTTTACCTTCAATAGAGTTCTTTTACTTTTTCCTGAAGCTATTTTGCTCAGCGTCTTCCGTACTTTAACAGTGTAGCATTCGTTAATATGCAGATTAACTAAGTAAAGTGCGGAAATCTTCTATTTTAAGAAAAATTTCGCACTGTAACGGATTATACCCTTTAATTTGCAAATTACCTAGTTAATTCGTACATTACCGTATTCCGTACTTTAAACGGTAACATATACTTATACTTATACAACATGTTACAAAAATACCCCTTATGCCGAATATGGTACAGTTTCTTACATTTTGATATTTTCGATTTTAATTTTTGTATGAAACAGCTGATTTTTTTTCGCGATTTCGTTGGTCCCATAGTAAAAGTTGGTCAGTTTGATGGTCTCTATATACCATATTCGGCATTAGGGGTTTTTTTGTAACACGTGTATAATTTACATAAAATCTGTTTTACAACTATTATTTCATCATTCATTACTCACATAAGTATTTTTACCTATTTATTTTAAATAATATAAAATGTGGCATGTTTCAGATTACTTGACCTCGTGGTATACCGATCCCGAGTTATGTTCATTTGATGTCGGAATGTCATTTTTGTCAATCTGACATTGACAACAGTCTCGAGCTCGTCATGTCATGCTACACGTGCAGGGTTAATATACGTTGTCCACATTCATCTATTTATTGCAGTTCAACATGATAATGTATACTGTACAGTTTCTAGTGTCATTAAACCGAATGCTATGATCGCACGGCATAATGACGATGGAGTGAGAACATGCGATGTTATTATGAAGTGTGGTATGATTTATAGGTCGAATGTGTAGGCACCTTTATGTCTTTGGAAAAAAGTTTAATAATGGGCGATTTTCCGAGACCAAACCGATTTATTGTAATATTGTATATTTGTGTTTTGCACAAAAGAAAAATCGATTGCCGAAATTCCCATTTTCCGACGGGTTTTCTACCTTTCAGATAAATGTAAAAGCTTCGGTGCATTCATCAGCGGGCGCCCGACGGGTCACGACGTTATCTGCCGTTTCTAAGCACCAAAGCAGTATTTTTGCAGCGCAGACGCGACGGAATGAGAATCACGACCTGGCGTCACGTGGAACGAGGCCCTTACCACCGGTCACTAGTGTACACACTTTTTGTAGGTAGTCAGTGCATTGGGCCGGAACAACGGTGCGGGTTCGTGTCCCGTCTGAGGTGCTCGAGTGAGTCGATTTTTTCTAGTATTTTTTCTATTATATTATTTATCTTAGTAATTAGTAGTTTCAAAATTTTTAAATGAATTCGCTAAATCCTGCTATTAATATTTAAAAAATCTGTAAGTATATTATCCCCACTTATAAAAGCGAGTATACATTGAAAGCATAGAGTTAATATAAGGTATATTAACTTTATGACTGAAAGTGACACCGCCACCATTTTTAAAATTAAACATATGACGGTCTTTTATTTTATGCCTACTTGGCGACTATTATTTTGTTAAGGACAACGACTTTTGTTAAAGATGGTGAATTCAAATCACTGTATTTCTAAAGTCGGAAATAAGCATGTTAAAGAGGAAAAGGAGAAAGGCTCAAAGTAAGGTAGTAAAGAAATTATATTAATAATAATAAAATGCAAACCATACAGCAAGCAGAAAACCGAAGAGAAGACAGATAGATGACAGAAAAGAGCAAAGATTAAAGATAAATCAGAGACAAACATAATTACACCCGGTCTGGGGCCCTACCGGCTATCTTTTCGAACTTCGGCGGATCTGCCGAGCTTCAACTTAAAACAGATAAATCGAAGTAAAGAGTTTCGTATTGTACTATTCGCCGAAGTTATTTAGAAGATATCTATGTTCATGTGACATCATGAATTGGGGTTCGCCATTTCAGCCTGATTGGGGCACGATTTAACTGTTTCAATTTGAAGCTCGGCATGCTTTCCGAAGTTTGATGCGTTAGCCGGTACGGCCCCTGATGGCCAGTTCGTAACAAAGCAGTTAGTTTCAGTCAAAGCCTAAAAAATCGTTAAAATAGTCGATAACAAAGACGGTATTATGTTAGGGAACACAGCCTAAGAATTTCTACCTCTCTGAAATTCAATTAGCAATTGAGCACTTACTATAAACGAATAGTGCTGTTATTTGATACAATTCGAATTCAATAGCGAGTCTGAACTTCAATTCTAATAATTCTGAGGTCAGCTACGTAATATCCATAGTAAGTATTAAATACAATTGAAAAAGTTTTAATGTTAAAAAAATAATAATTTTATTTTACACAAAACATCTCTCCTTATTGTAAAAAAAAATTTAAGGAACGAAATACCACATGATAAAAATAATTTAATTATAATTGGAAGTCAAGTAATCAACGGGTACCGATGGAATAATACAACAATAATAATTAGTTTTACTTTGGGTATTTTAGTTAGTAAAAAATAAAAACATTTTGTACCTACGTCAGAGATGGGAAAAAACCTAAGTAAGTATTCTAAAAACTAAGCGCTGAAAGATTTTGTTTTGTTTGGTCTTTTGAAAATAATTAAATAACTCAAAAAACATTTTAAATTAAACGTATTATTATGACAATACCTTTACAGTTTCCTATCAACCAGAAAAATATAGTTTTATGTCCGTTGAAAATACACGGAAAATAAAAATAAGGAGCTCAACTTTCATTTGAATTTTTCCATTACGATAAGCAAAATTGAAAATAACCAAACAATTTCTTCAACAACGTGCCAATTTACTGACAGCTTTAAGCGAAATGCCTCCAAACTAAATCACCACTTCTGCGAAACCATATAGCCTTTTTTATAGGATCAGACTCGACGTTAACAAGGTGATAAACAGCCAATGGTAGGGGTCGGTTCGTCCTTATCTACGAGAGCGATCTTGAGGGGACCTGTTGCTAGAGCAAGTAAACTCCAAATGGCCGACGTTAAATTGAATATGAATGCTCAGGAGCGGCACGACCTTCTGCAGTCGTGATAGAGTTCACTTTAAAGTGATGTAGTAACAATTGTGGAAGGTTGGTCGAGCTAAGTTCAACTTTGTTAGGAGTATTCTTTTGTTTGTTATTTGTGTGTCAGTCGGTTTGCTTCAGCTTTGCTGATGAGTTTTGCTGGTTCAATGCCACATTTAAGAGGAAACACCACGGTCGAGAGAATTGAAAAATTTCTATAGAAAGTTGACAAAATTAACATTTGGTAGTCTCCTGTTTCCTCCTCCAAAAACTAGACCGATTTAAATATTTTTTTCATTAAAATTTAAAGGAATGAATTGGCTGTGTTCTTATGTTTTCTTTTTTTTTCATAAAATAATTATTAAAAGAGATTTAATCTCCAAAAACCTAAAAAAAGATGCCATTGTTTAGACATCCAGCAATCAAATTTGACGAGATTATATAAAAAAGAAAAACACAGCCAAATCCTTTCTTTATTTTTTATGTAAAAAGTGTTAAATTGGTCTACTTTTGGAGGAGGAAACAGGGACTACGAAACATTGATTTTGTCAACTTTCTATAGGAATTTTTCAATTTCGTCTTTAACCTCTACGTGACGAATTAACTTTTACAGTGTTTAGTCTTGACTTGTTATAGGAATAAATTAAGCAAAAGGTAAAATCCTATTTCAGTAGTTGACCTCTTTTTAGAGGGATATGAATTATTTCCCTTTCTATATTTTCTTAGAAGTGGAGTGAGTGTTAACGTAAGCCCCTAAAAAAATACTGTCTGGATAAATGAAGTCAACTCTCGAACTGCTATCAAAAATAAACTTTCCTCCTTACTAAGGCGAAAAGTTCGTAGATGAAAAAACTTTGCTTACAATAATATTCTAGCAAGGGATACCCATAAAAGCAGCTAGGTACTTTTTACATAAATGTTACTTCCTTAGAAAACATTGCAGAAATGAAATGAAAAAAAAAATTTAGCCCTTCCTCGCCGGGCGCGCTTGAGAAGTTTTGTAAACGACTATGAATAGGAGCAAACAGAACAAAAAAATGCCGTTTTTTCCCCCGTATGTCCCGATAACTTCGCAATTACACTATATTTATTCAATCAGTAAATTGTGTTTTAATTATGAATATATTGGCCATATTCAAATATTAACAATTGAAGATAAAACATCTTCATTATTTAGTTCTACGCGATAATAATAAGCTGTAATTTCCTGGGCGGACGCATGAGACCGGACGCAGGAGTCCGACAACGGCAATGAGTGATTTTATAGCTGGACGCAGGCGTCCGGGCCGGCGTTAAAGGGTTAATAAAATCACGTCATACCGTAGAAAGTATTATTTCAATACGAGCATTTCAATAAGCATACGAGGTGAGATATTCTTTATTCATTGAAACGCCATCCAAATGAGATGAGAATTTATTCGTCCCATACATAGTGATATATTCCTAAGCAACGGGCTCCACACGGAATATTAATGGAATAATTCCAGCAAATATTAAGGCAACGTATGACAGGACCTGATAATATTATTATTATTCGAAATAAATGCCAATTACATTTTTTCATACAAAACTGTTAATAGCTTTAACTTTTGTTAATAAAAAATCCAGAATATCTTATATTCTGGATTTTTTATTTAATAGAACTCAAGACAAATACTGTCTTAATCCGAATAACATTACAAGAAGAGTTAATTATGATTAAATATCAAATCGTTTTGGTATAACGTTTGTATGGGAAGCTCACTGTTCGCCGGACTCTTAATAAGCAGCAGTTAGTTATCTTTCTATAACTTTTTAGATATTATGTTTAGACAGAGGTGGCAAAGCTGTGCTGGCATTAATATCTTTAAATGTTTCAGCAGGTGGATGATCATATTTATCATCATCTAGAACTCTTCTATAAATAATAATGATAAATATTTGACAACTTCACATACATTGCTCCGATTCCAAAGTAAGTAGCTAAAGCACTCGTGTTATGGAAATCGGAGACAACGGTGGTATCACAAACACCCAGACCTGAGCGAATATAGAAAAGTTCGTTTTCTAAATTGACCCAACCGGGGATCGAACCCGGGACCTCAGAGATGGCTACACCTTGAAAACCGGTGTACAAGGCCACTCGACCAAGGAGGTTGTCATTCTATAGCACCTAAGTTATGATGTCGGCCGTACGATTCCAGTCTACGACAAATAAACATAATATTGAATAGAAATCACAAAAAATACTTATAAATGTAGAAAAATCTGAGTCCGGCTTGACATTAGGTATTTAGAGTCATATTTTACTCACCTCTATTAAATCAGCCTTCTTTCCTTTTAATGATGCTTTCCGCTTACGTAATTCATCATTAAAATAAGTCACTGATTGTGAAGAATACATTATTTGCCAGCAAAATTACTTAAGCAAATTCGCAAAAAAACAAATTTCATAATTTGTAAACAAGGTACCATTGCCGAAAGCGCCATCTACTACAAAAGTTTTGAGTTCTCGTTGAGTGACCATTTTTTTGACGCGTTCGTAGCTTTGACTGACTTTCTAGACATATAAATAATCAAAACATTTTTTAATGTTGACGGACAAGCATTAAAAAGTAAAAAAAATATAATACACAGATACCAAGGAGTTTTAAGCAAGGATTATTCATTGGCCGAGTGTACATTCCGTCGCTTCAAAGGATGCAAAATTAGTTTACCGTTCGATATCACAGGAAATGGTATCTAACGAGATGTACAACTTGGCTGATTGGCTTACGTATGAAAGAGATGGAGCATATTCAAAGGTCTAAGGATGGTGCGTGTGACAAGAAACTGGTATAGTGGACAAGTCAGTCATAAACTATTTTTATAAATATAATAAGATTTTTTTATGTGCATCTGAACTGAGGGCCCATTTTTTAAATCGTGACGAATCAAACTGAGACTTATAGGGGATTTAGTTAAAAATTCTAAAAACTGAAAGCATAGGTTCCAAAATTTCTAAAACGTGAATTAAAACTTTTATAACCGAATGTGTTGGGCCCTCAATCCAGACGGTTGCAATAAGAGGCATATCTTAGATCTCAGAAAGTACCATCTCTGTGTTAATAATTTTCATTTTAGAATTTACTTAAGAATTTCTAACATCGTTACAGAAATTTTCAACTCGCTAGAAGATGGCATAACAGATCTAAGGCTGTTTAGCTTGGGCCCTCAGTTCAAACATATCTGAACTGAGAGCGCAAGATAGAATCTTCAAAATATTAGTTTTAACTGAAGAAATACAATAAAATTACGTTTTTATCATAAAGTCTAACACCTCAGTGAATTTCTAAAAAAGAAATATTCGTTAAAAAGTTATTGGTTTATAAGGTAAGTAAAAACTAAATTTATTAAAACGTCTGAACTGAGGGCCCAACGTTTTCGGCTATATTGACTTGGCTAAAACTTATAGAATAATGAAAATTACACCAAGTTCTTTAAGAAATTCTTTATAAAAAATTGATATATCGTTCGTTGTTCTTAATACAGTACTTTAAGAGAAAATGCATTTTAAATTATTTGTATGAGCAAAATTTGTAGAGTGTCCATAATGTTATTTAATGTAGGTAAGTATGTACAAAATATAAAAATACAAAAAAAATAAAGATCAATCGGAATCTAATAAAGAAAATAAAACTTTTTTATTTGGCTTATATTTATTTTCAGTAAATATAGGTCAGGAAAATAAAATAGTAAATTTAATTTTCCATACAAAGAAGCTAATTTCGGAAAGGTTTTACATGATAAATTCAATCGGATTTAATTTGAATTTGGTATTGTTTGAAAGCAGTATTTTTAAGATATGTGAGAAAAACTAAAAAAAATCCAGAGAAATCTATATTTTCGGCAGGTTCAACTAAAATAAAAAGTCAAATTTAAAATGGCGGCCTTTCCTACAGGAGAGACGATAGACCCCAACATGAGTGTTTTTGTCGATAAAATTAGGTGTATTTTTCACGCCTTAAAATTATCGCTAGTACAAGACCAAAAACATTGTATATGCAGTGTTCAATTAGTGGTTAATAAGTGCGTTCACAGTAATTTTACCTCTGAAATTCAGAATGACATTTCGTCTCCAAAAGAAAAAAAATTAATACTTTGTATATACAAGGTGTTACAAAAATACCCCTAATGCCGAATATGGTATATAGGGACCATCAAACTGAACAACTTTTACTATGGGGCCAACTCTGAAATCGCGAAAAAAAAATCAGCTGTTTCATACATTTTGATATTTTCGATTTTAATTTTTGTATGAAACAGCTGATTTTTTTTTTCTCGATTTCAGAGTTGGTCCCATAGTAAAAGTTGATCAGTTTGATGGTCCCTATATACTATATTCGGCATTAGGGGTATTTTTGTAACACCTTGTATATATATATTTGGCATTTTATTCACATACATTGCTCCGATTCCAAAGTAAGTAGCTAGAGCACTTGTGTTATGGAAATCAGAGACAACGGTGGTATCACAAACACCCAGACCTAGGGCTCTATCGGCTAAAAACATTGAAGTTCAAGTTAATTGTGTTTTGACTGATGTATGTGATACATTGCTACTTTGTTTTGCCACAAATAAAAACTTACCAAAGAAAAGTAGCAATGTATTACATATATCTGTCAAAACACAGTTAACATGAACTTCAATGTTTTTAGCCGATACCGCCGCTGAGGTCATAACTTACTCCAGCACGCGTAGTATGAACAAACGGGACTCTTGTCTATGAGTCTTATCATACGCTTGTCGTCTCGATCAAAGATAATGTACCTAATCACTACGTTTTGTCTCGATCTTTGATTATCGACTCTGAGCACAGTTTGGCCTTGGGACTCGCTTTCAGAATTGTACAAACTTTTACTGAATTTTAATACAAAATATGAATTTCAAAATGTAATATTTTTATTTCAACGTCAATAAACGTCGAAATTATAGAAAATTATTTGAAATTATATAGGTAGTTCTAACATGGTTGTTATTTTTTTAATTCGTTCTAAGCTAAAGAGACACCCAAGCGTTCTTTTCCGTAGACAAAGCTCTCTCGAGCTCGAGAATAATAATATTGCTCATAGTAAATAATTACTATTATTGCCATGATAAAATTAAATAGAATTACCGGTATACACTTCTAAGATTTTCGCGCGTACAGTTCATTAGAAATAAAACACTTTTTACGGATTACAGCGCGTATATTATTAATTCAGGTGTTGTTTTGGAATTATTTAGTTTGTATTTATTGGTTTTTTAGAATTCCCGACGTTTCGACACCTTTCCAGGGGCCGTGGTCACGGGAGGCTAAAGACTGAGGTGTTAGACTTTATGATAAAAACGTAATTTTATTGTATTTCTTCAGTTAAAACTAATATTTTGAAGATTCTATCTTGGGCTCTCAGTTCAGATATGTTTGAACTGAGGGCCCAAGCTAAACAGCCTTAGATCTGTGATGCTATCTTCTAGCGAGATGAAAATTTCTGTAACGATGTTAGAAATTCTTAAGTAAATTCTAAAATGAAAATTATTAACACAGAGATGGTACTTTCTGAGATCTAAGATATGCCTCATATTGCAACCGTCTGGATTGAGGGCCCAACACATTCGGTTATAAAAGTTTTAATTCACGTTTTAGAAATTTTGGAACCTATGCTTTCAGTTTTTAGAATTTTTAACTAAATCCCCTATAAGTCTCAGTTTGATTCGTCACGATTTAAAAAATGGGCCCTCAGTTCAGATGCACATGATTTTTTTTTCTCATAGGTTTAAGGTAATGGGTACTGGTAAACCTCTGTTCCTAGAATTATATTAATATTCCAACCAGTAAGCCACGAAGTCCTTATAAAATCCAAAGTCATTCAAATTCAAATAATATACGCAGTCATAAGTTCTGTCATAATCTCACAAACTTATTATTTTGAAATTTCGAATATTGGCCAGAAATGTTTCGATTGATTTTAAACTATGAATTTTTGAGTGTGAAAATTATAAAATAACAATTTGCTTTGCACCGCTAACAAAAAAGGTTTGTGTTATTTTTTTTTAAATTTTCAAAACGGCTGAAATATGATTTTTTACCATTATGAAAAAAAACGATAAAATTGTAGCGACCAAAAACTTATAAATAATTAACACACATAAATCGAAGTGAGGAGTTTCGTATTGTACTATTCGCCGAAGTTATTTAGAAGATATAGATGTTCGTGTGACATCATGAATCGGGGTTCGCCCTTTTGGCCCGATTGGGGCTCGATTTATCTGTTTTAATTTGAAGCTCGGCAGACTTTCCGAAGTCGGATGCGTTAGCTGGTACGGCCCCTGTAGAGGAGAACAAACAGACTTCCGAACACCGGAAGGACATACGAAAGTATTTGTGATTTTTGCCCAAGCCGCAACGGAGACGCTTCGCGCTCGCTCGGTGAAATCAATTTAAGCAAAACCAAAATACTTGATGTTATCAATTTATGCATTAAACTTTGAAATTACAATTTTGCAACCAGCTAACCAGCATTGGTATGAGGCAGCATAATAAAGCGAAACTCAAGCAGTAAAAAAAACTAATAAACTAACTTAAACTTGTTTAGCACTAGCAGCCATACTAGATGAAACTTTTCAGTAAGCACACTTTAACATCACATATTCATAGCAAACTGTTATGTTATGATTATGAATAACAAGAGTTGAAATAAAACATACAGGTACTAAAGTAGGTACACTGGTCATACAGTTAGTAATATGTTATAATACAATTTGTTTCAATTAAAATATGAGTTTTCGTGTAAAATGTAGGTGGGCCGATTTTTGTGATGACCAGTGAACTTAGAACACAAAAGCTTAAAAAACTATATCTACCACCATTTCATCTAAGTCGGACACCATAACACACAATTTTACATTCCTTCCTTCGGCCTTATCGTCAATTCACATCAGTGGCCTTACCATGAGTTGATGCAAACTGTTTACGTTACCGTAAACTATCGGATATACTGCTTACAGTAAATGCGAGTGAAAGAGAGAAGACGATAGTTTACGGTCACGTAAACAGTTTGCATCAACTCATGGTAGGGCCACAGGTGAATGAAGGCCAAATACTGACTCGTTGTAGATGATAAAAAAACAAATGAATCTACGAAAGCAGTGACGTAAACCATCGCTAAAAGAAACAGACTTCTAATCGCCTAATTAAGTCTTTTCCTAACTACAACTCGACCAACATAAATAGGCGCATGAAAGCTGCATAACAGCTAAGTAAATGACACCGTTTTAATTTGGTCAAGTTGTAGTTAGAAAAAGACTTAGGCGATTCTTGAGTTTAGTGCAAACGGGTATAAGATTCTTTGAAAATAGAGTAAGTACAAACTATTTCACCAACTTCTGCTCTGGTTCAAGGCTCACCTTGACCTTGCTCGCCTTAAGTTTGAAGGCCCTCAGGGCTCAGGCTTTCAAACTTAAGACTGCAATTTCCACAGACTTCAAAGTATAAGACAGTGGAACGGCTTCTATATAAATGGTTGAATCGGAAATGCTTTTTCTGTTTAGCGAAGTTGAATTAATTTACAAACTAAGTACATTAACATTTTCTTTATTCAACATTCTTCGTTTACATTATTCCGCTTCCTCCGGCTTATTAAAGTAGGTGAATACAAATAGTTGGACCCAAGTGGGCCTCCAACTTTCTTACTTCTTTTTTCGTAAAACAAACTTTTTTGTAGAATGTTTATTTGTAAAGGAATCAATGAACATACAAGTGAAGAGGGTGTGAATTATAATATGTTATACCCGAATGTGTGGAGTATCATTGTTCAACTTGTTATCTTGACCTTCGTGGTCGAGTGGCTTTGTACACCGGTTTTCAAGGTGTCGCCATCTCTGAGTTCCCGGGTTCGATTCCTGGTTGGGTCAATTTAGAAAATAAACTTTTCTAATTTGGCTCTGGTCTGGGTGTTTCTGTTACCACCGTTGTCTCTGATTTCCATAACACAAGTGCTTTAGCTATATTACTTTGGAATCGGAGCAACGTATGTGATTGTGTGTATCAAAATAAAATAAACATATGTTTAGACGATAAAGACGGCATTTTTTGTTTTCATTAATATTAAAAAACTTTTAAAATATTAGAAAACAAAGGCATGACAAATGACAAGCCGCCAAAGTCAGCATTTTTTCCAAAATTTTGTTTTAAGTACTTATTTTTTAACTTCCCATTGATCTATGAACTTCAAATTTGGTTATTATAATGTTTATTATAACGTATATTCAACCAAATAATACTAAAATATTGATAAATCTTAATTTTTCTTTCCAATTCTCCACTTTTTTCCTGTTACAAATCAACTTAATTTTGCGGTCAAACGCGTAGCACAGATAAGCTCCGCCCCTTAGCCCTATTTGGTGAACCCTAAATGTGCGAAGTCCGACACGCACTTGGCCGGTTTTATTATTAAATATTGGAAACTATAACTAAATTTATTTAATGAAAGTACCTCGAAGTAAGTGTTTTGCAAAAAGCAATTAGATTAAAATTCTCATATTTTTATGAGAACCATAATATGCAATAAGCAAAAGTAGTTTCATGGACATTTGTGTTCAAAGAACATACTGTTTTGTTTTTAACGAGCAGACGCTTACAATGTTGCTGCTAAGTGTAAGCTAAGTTAAAGTCATTAGCCTGGCTCCCAGCTAAGCATCAATGCTTAAAGTAAACAGATTAAGTTACTAGATTTATTGTTCTGCTACCAGAGGCAATTATTTGTGTTTCTGTTGCTGTGTTGTTTTCGAAGTTTGGTAACTTGAATAGAACATGCGTAGGTACTATTCTTACGTACAATACTGTACGTAACTGACTGGTACAGTCAGCAACAAAAGTTATTTTACAAATACTAAGTTACAAAACTAGTGAACACCGAAACCGACTATAAGTATATTTGACAACGTCACATACATTGCTCCGATTCCAAAGTAAGTAGCTAAAGCACTTGTATTATGGAAATCAGAGACAACGGCGGCATCACAAACACCCAGAACTGAGCCAATATAAAAAAAGTTCGTTTTCTAAATTGACCCAACCGGGGATCGAACCCGGGACCTCAGAGATGGCGACACCTTGAACACCGGTGTACAAAGCCACTCGACCACGGAGGTCGTCCAAGTGTGCCAAAAAAGCTAATAATCATATTAATGTTTCAAAAAGATTATGCCATAAGTCGCTCACTATCATAATCTGACGACCTCCATGGTCGAGTGGTTTCTACACCGGTTTTCAAGGTGTCGCCATCTCTGAGGTCCCGGGTTCGATCCCCAGCTGGGTCAATTTAGAAAACGAACTGTTCTATATTGGCTCAGGTCTGGGTGTCTGTAGTTCCACCGTTGTCTCTGATTTCCAAAACACAAGTACTTTAGCTACTTACTTTGGAATCAGGGCAATGTTTGTGATGTTGTCTAATATAATATTTCTAAATATAATGTCATAATTCGCTTTACACCATCACAACCGTTAATCGGTTAACTATTATAAATCATAAATAAAATAAATAAATAAAAAAGATAATTATTACTTTTTTCTTTTTTTATTCTTTTTACCCTCAAAAAAATTAAAAAGAAGAAAAAAGCACACACTTTTTTTTTCCAAGTATATCTGTTATAGTTTGATCCTCGTAGCGCTACGTCGCCTAAAGCCTGAGTTATTTTAAGAAGTTTATAACTAGTACCACAAAAGATTTTTAAACACTGTTTAACAAGTGTTTGACTTAGTCACTGTTTAAATGTGATGCTATGTCTTTTTTGACAATATTGTTTGAAAGAGACAGCATCACATTTAAACAGTGTCTAAATTAGTGTTTTATTTTTTTTTGTGGTAAGACCGAGTATGTCTCAGAAACAAAATTAAAACACAGTATGAGACGTGGTTTTACTAGTTTTTGTTTTTTTTTCTGTGACATAGGTACTTGGTTTTGGATTGGTTTTACCGCCGAATTTCCGCGACCGAGCGGACTGCAAAAGCGAACGGACACCCGCGGCGAGCGTTCAGCTTAGTTTGCCGTGTGATTTAATAATAATAATAATAAATAATAATAAGTCGTGAGTACGTTGGGTTTTTGCTTAGAACCTGCTCATACTGCATTCTAAGCAATATGAGTAATTTAAGTACACAGTTTTATCGAGCACAGAAGATATTTTCAAATTTAGTCCACAGGTTCATTTAATTTGCCTAATTTTTTTGATTGTGATATACAAAAAAATCTGGCGAAAAATAACGCTTCGATTGATGTTTAACACTTTATTACACTACGCTTGAATGCTAAAGACAGTGCAAAAACACTTTTCTGCTTGTCCCGTAAAATTTCCCAAACGTGGCTTACTGTGTTTTGGTTTTGAGCAGCCGACCTATGGCCCTACGTTTATTGTTTCTATAATGCCCTTTGCGTTAAACAGTTGAAAAATTATTTACTTCAGTGTCAGATTGAAATATTTTACAAGGTAAGGTATCTTAAAATGTTTCATTGTAATGTAGGGGTAAAAAAATATTTATTAATAAATTTAGACGACCTGAGTGGTGCAGTGGTCAACATGTCGGTCTACCACGCAAGAAGTCCCGGGTTCGATTCCCGGCCGGGCAGAAGTTGAAATGATGAATTTTAATTTCTGTGACGGATCTGGGTGTTATTATGTATAATAAGTATATATTTAAAAAGTATATCAGTTGTCTAGAACCCATATTACAAGCTTTGCTTCGTTTGGGGCTAGATGGCGCTGTGTTAAATTGTCCAAGCATTTATTTATTTATTTATTAATTTATCCACATGTTACCGGGCACTCTTGCTTATCAATCTCATCCATCAATCATTCGATATTTTGCGCCCAACAACAAATCTCTCGGATAAATTGAAAGCCATAACATTTTTACATGTAAAATATTAACTAAACATAACGTATTGAGAGCTGGAAAACATTCACTTAGCATTGGCATTGAAATCTAAAAGTGTTTAGTGAAAATTGTTTAAATTATGACAGTATTTTTAATTTGCATCATCGAATATATTTTTTCATCGGAAGATTAAGTAACTTATGATAAACTTTTTTTTATTTGAGATATTAGCATTCACAATGCTATTTTTATGCAATAATGATATATACTAGAAAAAAATACGACTCGCACGCTCGTGACTCGGTAGCTCAGCGGTCAGACATGCAAAGGTCGCGGGTTCGATTCCCGTCCGAAAATATGATCTGGCGCGAGTCGTATTTTTTCTAGTTTATGGTTTAGTATTATTATTAAAATAAAATTATTGGTTATTCTTCTTTTGAGTACTCATCGAAATAATTGATAAATCGTGTAACAAACAATTATAGGCATTATGCCTTTTTCGTAACTTACTGTTAAGTCCAATCAACTTTGTAAAAATAAATCGAAAGAAATTACTAAGTTGATAATTTTCTCACGTGAAACCTATTACTGAATGTCGTGAGAAACGCCTACATAAGGCTTAAAAGTCGTGCCTAAGTACTTAGCTTAGTCTTGGCGAGAAATACACTCGCAAAGTTACGCAATTTATTCTGTATCAACTTAACTTATAACAAGATAGAAAGTATTACTTAATAAAAATAGTTGAAGTTTTAATGATAGATAGATGAAGCTATCAAACAAAGTTAAATAAACATAAATAACCAGCGAACTATAATCTAGGGAACAAGCATTCCGCTTAAAAAATTGCACCACGCAAAATGACAAACAAGTGGGCGGGGCTAAAAATTGCTGGCATTTAGTTATGCAGCACAAAGGGACTGAACACTGGTTGCTTAATAGCGACCATAATCACAAATTAGATAATAGTTGCCATAATATGCATACTCATAGATATTTTCTATTCTTAAAAGAAAAAGTATTTAATACTTATGCGTTGTCTCTGCATCTTTTTACTGCCTTCTTTGTATCTTTTACACCATTTGTTGTAACACATTGAAATGGTGTCAAATTAAAATTAACTTACAGTACATACATACTATGGTTGATTTTGCAGGGTCTGAATGTCTTGGTTCGATTTCAGGTCCAATTGACGTATGGCAGTGCGTGGACAGTGCCCATAGATTCCTCAACGTGACCGAATGACCTAATACTTTTTGTACAGTAGTTTACCTGAAACAAAAAGATCAAAAATCAAAAATTTTGAATTTCAAAATCCATTCCTTTCTTATACTGTATGACCACATTTTTTATCCTGTGATATGACTGCATGTGTGTATATGTGTGTTTGTTTGTTTGTTACGCTTTCACGTCTTAACTACTCAACCGATAATCATAAAATTTTTCACACACGTTGTTAGCGTTATACTGAAAAAGGACATAGGACACTTTCATCTAGAATCTTCATCTTTCCTGAGGTATAGAAAAATAATGTTCACGCAAAGTCGCGGGTACTAGTAACCTTATAAATAATGGAAGGTTTCGAGTGAAACCTTCGTTTAGAATTCACAGTAAATGCCCCAGCCAATTAGCAAATTGTCTCTAGCTGTATCTACCGCTTGAGCGCTAAATAAATTGCCTACCGCTTGGAAACTCCGTGCTATAGGCATGTCCATTCACAGTACCCATATTTTACTGAAAGAGTTTGAAAGATGTGTCTTTTGATCAAAAGATCTTTATCTCAGACATTGCTTTTTTTAGACTGTGGTAAAGTAATGCTCAGAAATCAAGTTTTAGAAAGATGAAGATGTAAGGACAATTCATTCAATAAAATAGTGTAAACATACATAGGAATAAAACATAGGAAACAAAACAGGCCCAGATGGTGCTGGCGTGCCTTGGTCGGGCCCAATTGCGATAATTTTCAACGATAAAACCAAACCTAAATAGTTACTTACCATTTCAGTTTCGTTTACAAAAAATACTCACTTAAGTTTTGTTACAATTGTTGTGGAAGCTATGCCTAGGGAGCCTAGGATGCCAATCTTGGTCAATTTATATCAGAATTCTAAAGTTAAACCAAAGATTTTTTAATCTAAAAGACAACGTAGCGGTTTCGGTTTTATCGTTCAGAATTAGTGTGATTGGGCCCTGGCGAGATCCACATACGTGCTGCCTGCTCACCTGCAGGCGGAGAATTCGTAATAGAATTTTCTTCGGCATACAAAAAAATATATAGACACTGCGCAGACGCCCTTATTCGCTAAAGGGCAACTTCTCAAAAATTCGCGAAAATTCGCGTATGGGCAAGTGTACAGTAGTTCGCATACTAAGGTTTTTGAAGTGAGTGCCTATTGTGAAAATGATTTGAGTTTGAGATGAGACAAATCGTCACCGGAAATATGAATTGCTGTAAGGGACAAATTGACGAAAATGAGTTACAAATGCTGTTCGACTCAAAATTTTCCGCTCTATCGATTGGTATATTCAACTTTTTGATAACTCTAAAAATGATGCCCCTTACAGCATCAAAATTCTTCTAAAATTACGAAAATTTACAAAAAAAACTAACTTAAGTCCACCCGATAAGTATAAACACTAAATGGTTAATGTAAGTCCAGCATTCATTTAAGACTTTTGTAACGTAAAAGACATAGCAACTCTTTTATGCCTTTAACTTTAATATATAATTTTAATATTTTACGCAATATGTCCGTTACGTTAAAAATGAACAGTAAATTTCGAAGAAGTTGTTTTATACTATGTTATAAAAAGAAGCAGCATTGTATCGATATGGTTTTTACGTAAAAATAATTTTCTTACTCTCCAGCAAAGGGTCAATTACATCAATTTTGTCATGGATGCAAAATTTCAAACAAGTTGTTTTTCACCATAAAATAGGCATTTGTATCCGAACTGTAGCTCTACCATGAGTTGATGCAAACTGTTTTCGCTACCGTAAACTATCGGATATACTGCTCACAGTAAATGCGAGTGAAAGAGAGAAAACGATAGTTTACGGTAACGTAAACAGTTTGCATCAACTCATGGTAGGGCCACTGTACAGCTTAATGGGTCAAAAGTTTGGAATCGTCATCTCAGTAAATCTTTTTGCATCAAACCATAAAAATGAAGAAAAGTTTGGCCAATAAAGATTTAAAGCTTCAAAATTTAAGAGTCGTCACATTTAACAAGAATAATTTAAATATGATGCAAATTAAATACACCATAAAAGAAGATGGAAATCCTTACGAAATTCCTCTAGGTCTTGAATCTAGCACCGTGGCGCGAAAATAAAGTTTGCTTAAAAATAAAGGTAGAGGAAAAGGACAGTCAAATCAACCTATGAACATCATATTTTCCGATCTATTGCCAAAGCTGTATAGCTTTATATATACATAGAAATGTATACATAGAAACTTTTGATTTCCATAGCGAAATACCTCTGTATTGTATTTTAAGAAATTATGTGATGATGGTACAATTCCCAAAATATACCATCAAGATTATCTACAGCTTCCTCACGAATCAAATGTCATTGACACTGTAAGTAAATATGAAGACGAAACTGGTGAGCAAAATGATAATATGACGCAAAATTTCACTCAGAAGGATGGAGAAGGGGTAGCTATGGAAATGGAAGAAGAAAATTCTAATTAAAAAAAATCAGAAAGTGCAGTAATGTATCGAAAAATATGACAGAAAACACAAAATGAAATATTAAAGAAAGTACCTAATATAAATCAACTAAAAAAAAAGGAAATAAAATTTAGTGTAAGGCGACAACAAGATTAACACTTGTTACTCTTCTTGTTAATTAATTAAGGTTGCGATAAACGCATTGGCATGTCTTTTTATTTTACTTTTTAGAAATTGATTTTTTCTCTTGTTTAAAATATTTCGTCGGCAACAAAAATTTAATTTGGTAAAGTACTTAGTAATCGGATAAAAAAATCTTAGCTATGTAAACGAGAAGCTGAAATCACTGCATATTACATTATCTAATGATTGCGCAAAAGTTCTTTGTTCCTACCAGACGGAAATGACTGTACCACCTTAAGACTCCGGCGAACAGTGAGCTCCCCATACAAACGTAATACCAAAACAATTTGCAGTTTGAGCATAATTAACTCTTTTTGTGATGTTATCCAGATTTTTCTAGGTTTCTTATTAAATAAAAAAATCCGAAATACTAAACCAAATAAAAATTAATGTGATTCACAGTCTGGAAAAATGTAATTGGCATTTATTTTGAATTGGGTTAGTATTTTGGAATTTTTATTTAATAGAAACCAAGACAAATACTGTCCTAATCCAAATAACATCACAAGAAGAGTTAATTATGCTCAAATTGCAAACCATTTTGGTATTACGTTTGTATTGGAAACTCACTGTTCGTCGGACTCTTAAATGATATTTTTTAAACCTTGAGACTATTTATGTTATTTTTCCTAAACAATAAAAATATAAAAAGCCATTATACTTCTCATTAGTTAAAAAACCACGAATTACTATTAATATTACTTTTTTATTATTACTTAAAATTCCAATCCATATAGTTACTTACAATTTACGTAAAATTCAGAATAAATAAATAATTATAGTACGAGAAGGCAATGATACCGAGAGCATCATCAGCAACTTGGCGTCAATCCCGGTGGTGCTCTTGCGCGATGGCCCGAGGTCCGTCTACTTCTCTTTCTCCATTTTGCTCGGTCTTCGGCATCCTTGGTGATTTTTAAAATGCCACACATCCGCCTCAGCATCTTCATTCATCATCTCTACTAGAGACCAAGTCCTGCTATAGAAGGGTCGTAGGTGGTAACCGAGAGTGATACATCAAAACAAAATCAACCTTATTTCCAAGCAGTATGCATCAAATTTGCAATTAGTCATACTTAGTGTAACTCGCTAGCAAAAATAGATGTATGTGGAAAAGTATGTATACCCTAAGTTATTACATACATAGTTAGCCTTTACATCATATTATAACCTTGACAAAAACAATTTTCTGAAAAATATTACTGTAAGGGACATTTGTGCAAAAAAAAATGTCCTTTACAGAAATGCTATCTCGGAAACTACGAGGGTTATCCAAATTTTGTTTTATTAGCATTAAAGAGCTTGAAATTTTATGTTATATTGCTTAACTAATATTACGATAACGGTTATTTTGACAGATATATAAAGCATTATCCAAAAAGAAAATGGTTTTTTGCGTTTTCCCAAAACTTGCATTTTGTCCGTTACCGTAATTCATATTTCCGGTGACGAAATAATCACGTCAACCGAAGTATCGTTCACATCTCTATTCATGTATACTCATTCAATCTCTCGGAGAGCTCCAATGTTTGTAGGCTCACAAAGCTGTGCATCACTTACATTATCCGGAGTAAACCGGCCCGTATTCGACGCATTTCGCTACCCTAATGAAGGAATTCGTAGCGAACAATATAAAGGAATGCGAAGAATGGTTAGATCTTATGGCAGTTTTAAAAATTGAAAAACAAAAGAATAGTATTAAACATGTATTTAACTTATTAATGTTGTCATGTTAAAAGCCGTTTAGTTTGAAAACGTAGAAGAAACTTTTTATCTAAATTATTATTTATCTTAGCAACTCAATAATTGACTGCAGGACGAGTCTACCGTGCTTGATGTTGTCATAATCTTCACTATTAGCATTGTTGTGATAGAGTTGAAGATACAAAAGGATGGGATATACATAAAGGTTGGAGATCAACAATAAGTATTTTTCAAGCATCAGTCGGTAACCCTATCTTGAGTTGTGTCGTTTTCACTTTTACTCGTATTGACTATCAGCAGTTTATGCGATAGATTTCGATAGGTAGGGAAAATAGTTTACATCAACTCATGGTAGGGCCACATTTTCAAATTGGTCGGTTTTCTTTAGAGCTTTTGATGCCGCTGCCAAGGTTAATCTCGTCAGTAATCCATCAATATCAGATTGATGGCGGTGCGATGACAACAATATTCTGTATTGTGGAATTGCGCTTTGATGGAACTTAGGTAAAAGTGGGCAAAGAAAATGACTCGGCACTTTTGGTGAGCAGGCAGAAATTCCGGACGATCAAGGACGTCAAAAGTAATTGTAATTGATGTGGTATAGTATCCACAAACCTTAAGGATCTTATTGATGGTGTTTTTTCGTAAATATTGTTATGACATTTATATATTTTTTATGATTGACTAGTGTTAATTTAGTTATTTGGTGTTGGTTCAGGTTTAGACATGAAATATAGTTAAGATAAATAATATTAGAAAAAATACTAGAAAAAATCGACTCACCCGTAGCACCTCAGACGGGACTCGAACCCGCACCCTTAGGATTCCGGCCCAATGCACTGACCAATTATGCTACGAAATGTAGTACTGAAATATAGTTACCACATCTTCAGAAAAAAGAAAACAATTATCTGTCACTAAATGTCAATATGTTGTAAAATAACGTGAAAGCTGTCACTTCATTCAGCTGTTTTGTAGTCGGCCATGTTATTCACTAAAATAGTGATAAAATAGGCAGCACCCTTCTATAACTTTATCAGGCTTATTGACCGTTTATCACTAATGAGTTTTTAAATAATGATTCTCGAGAAATTCCTTATGACAAGCTTATAGGCCTTCCATAACTTTTATGAATACGACGGTAAGATTTCAACAAAATACCTAATAACCAATCACCTTTCAATTACTTATTTTGTTTCAAAGATGTTTGAAGTCTGTCGGATTATTGATTTTATTGTCTGTTTGATAAGTTCTCTAACACAAAAAAGTCTTCGTTTATTGCGACCGCCTTAACTAAGTATAATAATGAAAGCTCAAACTTGGTTTTAAAAGAAGACCTTACCAAACATTGTGCAACTTATTATTTAAACAGCAACCGTGTAGGAACAAAGATCCACCAGTTTTAGAGAACATTGCGACATATTTGATGAAACCCAAGGTTTCTTAATATCTCCGCCCACAACCGATATTAATTTGTGCTCATGACCTTTTAGCCGGGTTGGGAGGTAGCAAATGACCAAAAAAATTTTTAATTGGCCTTCTGTGTTTACAATTGCAAAGATATTGAGAACTATAAAACCCTATAACCACTGCAAACGGAGCGGACCCAAAACGGAATTCGTAACACGCAAAACAAAACTGCATACAGTCACTTCCCACAAAGAGTCTACATGGCGTAAGGCCGCCCATACACTTTTAGGTTGCTTACACTAGACTGTAGAGCTGCAACTGTAAACCTTGCGTTTGTGACATTTTTGAACATTATTCGAAATGACTGAAATATGATTTTCTCCATATCCCCGCCATTTTGTAATATTTCTAAAAACTAGATCGACAAAAAAAAATTATATGTATCTAATTATAGAACCTGCTCATAAAATTTCACGAGAATAGGTTGAAAAATTCGACCTGTAGTTCTACCATGTTGATGCAAACTGTTTCCGCTACCGAAAACTATCGGATATACTGCTCGCTGCCAATGCTAGTATAAGAGAGAAAACGATAGTTTAAGGTAGCGAAAACAGTTTGCATCAACTCAAGGTAGGGCCACTATGTAGAGGAGAACAGACGGACAGCCGGAAAGCGGGATAGACATACGAAAACATGTTAGTCCAAGCTGAAACAGAGACGCTTCGCTCGCGCTTTGCGCTCGCTTGGTTAATAAAACTTATGTAAGTAACTACGGCTGTATACAACATGTTACAAAAAGACCCCTAATGCCGAATATGGTATATAGGGACCATCAAACTGATCAACTTTTACTATGGGACCAACTCTGAAATCGCGAAAAAAAAATCAGCTGTTTCATACAAAAATTAAAATCGAAAAATACCATATTCGGCATTAGGGGTATTTTTGTAACACGTTGTATAGTAAACATGCAAGTAGTAAGAAATTACGGAAAGCTACTTACAAATAGTGTTAACATTTGCAAATTGCATTGCATCGTAAGTTAAAGAAGTATGTACGTATGTTAACTTACGTGACCAAAACTTACAAGTGTAATTGCGGCCTAAACCTTGTCATGTTTCATAGGTAGTCAAACTGAGGGTAGAACATTTGGACGATCCAAACAGGGAGATTACACAATCAGTCTGCAGCCAGTCAGTGGGTTATACGATCAGTCTCCCGCCAGTCTAACCAGACTGATGAATGGACTGGTGGCAGACTGATTGTGTAACCTCCCTCACCACTTGGTAGCTCAATTGGTTAGAGCGTTGAACAGTATTTTTCAAGATGTGAGTTCGAGTCCCGCCTGACGAATCAATTTCTTCCTAGTGTATTTAACATAACAATAATAAAAAAATGCATTGTAAATCAATGGCTTATACACATAGAAGTCCTTGTGAAATAGGGCCCTGCTTAGCCTTATAAATTGGTCTCAATATACTCAAGACTGTAATTACTGAGTACATACACATTATTAAGCTAAGGTATTTATTACAGTCATAGCTATGTCAGTTAAAAATTATATAAGAATGTCATATTTTGAGGTTCTCATATTAATATATTGTCATTAATTCAATGAAAATTAATAAATGCATCGTTTTTATATTTCATACGTCATTTATATTTCAGGAAATCTTCAATGGAATAGAAAGCTTTATCTAGTAACCAATTCCACCAAGTTCACAATGTAAACGGAATATGCTCATGGGCTTGCCACTTTAAAATACTTCGTATTTATCGTGGAGCACTGCCGTCGGCCAGGCTCCCAGCATAGCTTTGGAATAAAATTAGTACGTTTATTACTGAGAACTGATTTCTGGGTTAACAAGGTCTCTTTTAATTCGATGAAAAAATTGAATCGGAAAAGATATAGCATAGAGAACTAAAGTATTCAATGAAGCGGCAATTATTTCTATTTTAAAATGTATAGAGCATAGGATAAAGTTAAGACATTATCAGATTATCACGCAAACTAAAGATCATTTTATTAAATTATATAATTATACTAGTGGCCCGCCCCGGCTTCGCACGGGAACAATGTAGTTACTAATGTGAGTATGAAGTTATTAGACTATACTACAGGATATCTATATATAGTGGTGGCCACAAAATTAAGGACGCCAATCGATTATCATACAAACGAAGTAACTTTTAAGCATTGCTTCTCCGCCAGGGACTGACCGAGCGGTGATCTGTTGATGGCCATCCAGGGAGTGAATGGTGGAGATCTAGATTTCTATACACACCCAAGTGATCTGACCAGCATTTTAAGAGATGTAAGGATATGTTTAAAAAAACCGCGAATATAGTATAGAAATATATGAAAACTTGCAACTAAAAATGCTGACCAGATCAGTTGGGAGAGTATTGCTATCTGAATCTTCTCCATTCACTCCCTGGATGGCCATCATCAGATCACAGCTAGTTCAATCCCTAGCGGAAAACCAAGACTTCAAAATTACCTCGTTTGTATGAAAATCGATTTGTGTTCTTAATTATGTGGCCACCACTATATGCATATACGACGTACAAAACATACGCAAGGGTTGACTTGTGTGTGTCTGTCTGTCTGAGGCAACCTAGCTCCCAAACTTATGGACCGATTTTGATGCGGTTTTTTATGCATAGTTTAAAAGATCTAAGTGTACAGACGACGGGACTCCTAAAAAATTGATCCGATTATGATGAAACTTTGGTGAGTTGTTCTGCTTACGACCGAGAAAGTCCCTGGCTAAAAAAACGGAGCATTGCAATACGCATGCCGGGTGCAGCTAGTTCTAAATAAAAATATGTTGTGCATTATCAGGATTCTCAATCTCGATCATCCAACACTTCTCTATAATATACAACGTGTTACAAAAATACCCCTTATGCCGAATATGGTATAGGGACCATCAAACTGAACAACTTTGAGAGTTGGTCCCAATAGTAAAAGTTGTTCAGTTTGATGGTCCCTATATACCATATTCGGCATTAGGGGTATTTTTGTAACATGTTGTATAGCTACCACATTTCTTGTCATGTTATCCGGTTGCAAAATAAAAAGGCTATTCGGCGAGCTGACTCTCGAGCAGGCGATATTAGAGCTGGCCATGGGAGAAACAGTCACTGCGCAGATCTACACCAGCCTTAAACTTTGTCCCTGTGCTTTATTAATTATTGTCATAGCATAGGCGACTTGACTTCTTTTAAAATTAAACTGATAATTAGATGGAATAATTTTGCACCTTATTACAACGCAATAAAGAAAAAATGACAGCACTGCCAACATAACGCCATAGGTACTATTCAATGAAATGCATTCTACCTACTCTCAGGGGAAATGACCAAAGAGAATGTAATACTACGTTGAGGTGACAAATGATATTTATTTTTCTTAATTAATCAATCAAATGCACAAAAAAGTTTCAATTCCGACGTCGAAGTCAATCACAGCAAAAATAGCTTTATATCACTTTTTAACCTTGTTAGGTAATAAATATTAAAAAAATACGAAACACGTGTTCAATTAATTTTGTGAAAGAATGTCTATGCCAAATTTCAAGTCAATCGGGCCAAGGAATCGCGTTTTCCCATACAAACTTTACCACCCTGTTTCACCCCTTTAGGGGTTGAATTTCGCAAAATCCCGTCTTAGTGAGCGAGCACCTACGCCCTAAAAGGAGCCCCCATGCAAAATTTGAGACTCCTAGCACTTGCAGTTTCTGAGATTTCGTGATCAGTGAGTGAGTGAGTGAGTGATTTTCCCTTTTATAAATATAGATTACTAGCGGCCCGCCCCGGCTTCGCACGGGTACAATGTAGTTACTAATGTGGTGATTATGAAGTTATTAGACTATACTACTGGATATCTATATATAGTGGTTTCATACTACAACCTCCATACAGCTCCCAAACTTATGGACCGATTTTGATCCGTTTTTTTATGCATAGTAGTGTACAGACGACGGGACTCCTAAACCATTGATCCGAATATGATGAAACTTTGGCGAGTTGTTCTGCTTACGACCAAAAAGGTCCCTGGCTAAAAAAACGGAGCAATGCAATACGCATGCCGGGTGCAGCTAGTTCTAAATAAAAATATGTTGTGCATTATCAGGATTATCAATGTCGATCATCCAACACTTCTTTATAATATACAACGTGTTACAAAAATACCCCTAATGCCGAATATGGTATATAGGGACCATCAAACTGAACAACTTTTACTATGGAACCAACTCTGAAATCGCGAAATAAAAATCAGCTGTTTCATACAAAAATTAAAATCGAAAATATCAAAATGTATAAAACAGCTGATTTTTTTTTCGCGATTTGAGAGTTGGTCCCAATAGTAAAAGTTGTTCAGTTTGATGGTAGTAGGGGTATGTTTGTAACATGTTGTATACCTACCACATTTCTTGTCATGTTATTCGGTTGCAAAATAAAAGGGCTATTCGGCGAGCTGACTCTCGAGCAGGCGACATTAGAGCTGGCCATGGGAGAAACAATCACTGCGCAGATCTACATCAGCCGCTCTTAAACTTTGTCCCTGTGCTTTATTAATTGTCATGGCATAGACGACTTGACCGGATATTGTATTCTTTTAAAATTAATCTGATAATCAAATGGAATAATTTTGCACCTTATTACAACGCAATAAGGAAAAATGTCAGCACTGTCAACATAACGTCATAGGTACTATTCAATAAAATGCATTCTACCTACTCTCAGGGGAAACGACCAAAGAGAATGTAATACTACGTTGAGATGACAAATGATATTTATTTTTCTTAATTAATCAATCAAATGCACTAAGAAGTTTCAATTCCGACGTCGAAGTCAATCACCCCAAAAGTAGCTTTCTATCACTTTTTAACCCTGTTAGGGGATAAATATTAAAAAAATACGAAACACGTGTTCAATTAATTTTGTGAAAGAATGTTTATGCCAAATTTCAAGTCAATCGGGCCAAGGAATCGCGTTCTCCCATACAAACTTTGCCACCCTGTTTCACCCCTTTAGGGGTTGAATTTTGCAAAATCCCGTCTTAGTGAGCACCTACGCCCTAAAAGGAGCCCTCATGCAAAATTTGAGACTCCTAGCACTTGTAGTTTCTGAGATTTCGTGATCAGTGAGTGAGTGATTTTCCCTTTTATATATATAGATAATTATATAAGTAGCTGTTTCATCTTCATCGATTGTTAAAACATCTGGAAAGATGTTTCTTTCAAAAATGTGGGGTTTTTCCTCATATTGATGAAATTGCGGTGGCTTGCAGCGAAGAAGTAAAAAGTACTAGAAAATTTCGCATTATTAGTCAGTGCATTGGGCCGGGCCGGAATCCCAAGGGTGCGGGTTCGAGTCCCGTATGAGATGCTACGGGTGAGTCGATTTTTTTGGTATTTTTTCTAATATTATTTATATATCTTAACATAAAGTTCATTTTGTTCTATTTGAGTGTCTTTTGAAGATTTTTTGTTACTGGAAATTAAATATGGATCAATCTATAGCAAACAGGCGAAAACATTAAAAATCTTAAAAATATATTTGGACTAAGTTCTTCAACTTCTTACAAAAGTTACTTAGTTTGTTTTAGTTAATGCTAATACAAAATCTTCTACCAATCTAATTTAGTTGTGTCTCAATACTTACAAAACTAACAATCCTTCTGTAATAACGGGCAAGGCAACTTAGGTAGATCGGCTAAGAAGAAATTGGTAGTAATTGAACCCGAGAAAGGTAAACGTTAAGATTTTCCTTTCGTATTTATTTGCTACCTTTTCACTGCTAAGCCTTCTTGTTTATTTTCCTAATACATTATACAACGTGTTACAAAAAAACCCTAAAGCCGAATATGGTATACACGACAGCACGTCATATTATACAGTTAAACTGCGAAAACAGCTTTTATTACGTAGGGCATAAAGGCGGTCTCAAGGTCAACATGTACGAGTATAGTCTAAGTTGCCGTCCTGTGTACATAGGGTACATACAATCCCTACAACCCCGGAAACTTATTATAAACCCAGAAAACCGCCACTTTTTCTATAAAAAAAAATCTTTTCATGACAAACTAAATAGTGGCAGCCCTAGATCTAAATTGTGTTTTGCTTTTCCCCATTAATGGTATTGATTATCGAAAACAATAGTCTATTTGCGTGTAGGGTCTTTGCAGTTTTCATGCAAATAAAAAACAAAATTTTACAGGTTATTATGAAACATCCTGTATACAAGGTGTTACAAAAGTACTCCTAATGCCGAATATGGTAGATAGGGACGAAAATATCAAAATGTATGAAACAGCTGATTTTTTTTTCGCGATTTCATAGTTGGTCCCATAGTAAAAGTTGTTCAGTTTGATGGTCCCTATCTACAACCATATTCGGCATTAGGGGTACTTTTGTAACACCTTGTATAGTTAGTAGGAGCGACCGTCGAAAATAAATAAATGTACCTATTGGAAAGATTTTTTTGTGACATTCACTATGAAGTTCATTACTAAATCATGACGTGATACAAAAATCAACCGTGTCGTGCCGCCACGGCCCTCTGGCGCCGCGCCGTAGCAAACTACCTCAGGCCTATTACATAAAAAATGATAATAACAAATAATAAATATTTGACAACATCACATACATTGCTCCGATTCCAAAGTAAGTAGCTAAAGCACTTGTGTTATGGAAATCGGAGACAACGGTTGTATCACAAACACCCAGACCTGAGCCAATATAGAAAAGATCGTTTTCTAAACCTCAGAGATGGCGACACCTTGAAAACAGGTGTACAAAGCCACTCGACCACGGAGGTCGTCGAAAAGAAGATTAAGTAATGTTTTATATTAACTTAATCCCTTAAATTATTTCACAGATTTAATTTGCAGTTTTGACAATTATTAATAATCATATTTTTTTTGTAAACTTGTAAACTTTTGTACGTTGACAATAACAGCAAATTAATATGCTGATGATTTGTATAAAACAACTAATGTAACCATATTTTTGCAAATAAATATATTGATTGATTGATTGAAAAAGAATCGCGATAATCGGACGCAATGCGTCGTTCAATATTGATATTGAACCTTATTCGTGAGTTATAATAGTGTGTCACGGAGCACACTCCGTCCCAACAAACAGCGACCGCCATAAATAGAATGTCACAGCGAAAATTTGTCTATGGCGTCCGCTTATCGCTCGATTGTTTTTTTTAATAGGCCTGCTGACACGTAGATGATTAGTTTCCCATAATATACACGGTATAACATATACTTAAATTAAACACTAGCATAATACTAGACTTCTATCAAAAATATATCAAGCTAATAACTCACATTTTCGTAAATACTTATGACATTTTGTTTTAGATTCCCACTGTCATTCCGAGAATTATTATCGGATTAGCGCTGATTGTATCGTAATACTGACACTTATATGATTTATCTTTGAAGTCTAGACTTTATGCGCTTGGGAGTCTTGTGTATTGAAAGTACTCACGTTTTAATTAATGCATTAGGGTCTCGAAATTAGATCTTTAAAGGCTACTTCGGACTGGGCTTGTAATTTAGTCGAGAAGTGAACCCATTGCTGGCTAGTTTGAATTTTCTTCTGACACCTTGCAATGAACTCATCATTTAATCACTCAAAAAACTAGTCTAGATAAGGTTTAACTAAAATTGTTTTGCATGACCTGAAAACATCTAAAGAACTTTCATAATTTAACGTGAATTTGATTGATGAAGAAGTTGTACCACTTTTATAAGTCAAAAAAAAAGTTTACAAAAAGTCCTATAGATAAGATCTGATATTGGTATTAGCTGATGTTTCACAATAGATATGGGATAGACAAACAAATAAGTAACACTGAACTAGTCTATTGTTTGAAGCCTGATGCAATTTTCATGCGATAGCCCACAAACAAGATTTCCCAAGAGATTAAGTTACTCTATCAGAAACGTAATATCGAAAATTGTGATGAATAAAATACAGATAGTATCTGATGGGTTTCAGAAAAAAATACCAACGTATACCTCTATCAAATGTTAGGAATGAAAACAAATGGAAGGTTTGGTACACATTTTTTTTACTATAATTTTATTAAGAAGTTCTTGGTGGCGCAGTGGCTTAGCGCCTGGCCCTGCAATTGCTGAGGTTAAGCAACTTTCGCAAGGGTCGGTCATGGAATGGGTGACCAAAAATTTATTATCTCGAGCTCCTCCGTGTTACGGAAGGAACGTTAAGCCGTTGGTCCCGGCTACATTTGCAGTCGTTAACATCCACCAGTCCGGTTATGGCCCATCCTCTTTATCCACTCCTAGGAAGGCCTGTGCCCCAGCAGTGGAGACTTTAAAATGTCTGGCGTCGACTTACTAAGAAACTTTACATTTGAATTTTGTTTATGTCATCCCACACAGCAATTATAACGTTAGAGAATGTTGCATAACATTTGTTGTCTAACTTTTTCACAAATTGTAACAAAACTTATTAATTGTTAGTGATGTTGTTGTAAAATGTGATACAACTATAATTAGTGTAATCAACATGATATAACAAATTATAACTTTTGTGGTATATAACATCATCCGAGCGGCAGCGGGATGTTAGCGGAAGGGCGGGGGAGGAGGTTGCTCGGGCTCTTCGTTTGCAGTGTACCTACTGTCTCACCTACAATAGCTCTAGTCAGCAGCGTGGTGATGGCAGACCCAAACTGATGGTTACAGAATGTTATACGATGTTATACAACGAGTTGCACCAGTGAGGGAGCGTTTATAACTTATAATATTCTCTAACATGTTGTAGCAGTTACAGGCTGTTATAAAGTCAAAGTCAAAATGTCTTTATTGAAATATTTTTAATAATTAAGGTCTTTTGAATCTATATTTTTAACTACTGTGTGGGAGCAGCTTTAAGTAGAATCGTGCGTAAAACAGTCCCAAAAAGACAAAACAGGTAAATATAATACCTACATGCTACATGTTTTGTTAAATCGGTAATGAACTTCGCATTCAATAATGTGAATTTGACGTTTTATAAATCTATGGTTAGCAAAAACAATGTCTTTCGATCGATAGCGTGATGTATTATAGCAAAATATAACTTTAGCTAAGATTTTAATTTATTTTAAACTAATAAACATTCTCACTCTCAGTTTGTGGTCCGAAACAGCTTTTGCGAAAGTTCCAAAGGATTGACACAGAGTTAACGTTCTCAGTAATGTTCCAGTTAGTTAGGGGCCGGTCCCATTTCACCAAGTGATAGATTGTCCCTTTTCAACACAAGATTTGTAACGTTATTTCCCAAAAAGGGTAGGATTTATATGTTAAATGTTTTTTTAAGGTACCTAGGATTTATATGTTAAATTTCGACGACCTCCGTCGTCGAGTGGCTTTGTACACCAGTTTTCAAGATGTCGCCATCTCTGAGGTCCCGGGTTCGATCCCCGTTTGGGTCAATTTAGAAAACGAACTTTTCTATATTGGCTCAGTTCTGGATTGTTGTGATACCATCGTTGTCTCTAATTTCCATAACACAAGTGCTTTAGCTACTTACTTTGGAATCGGAGCAATGTATGTAATGTTGTCAATTATTTATTTATTTATAAGAAGTTAAGTTACTGACTAATCAGTAATATCGACAATACTGATCGGTGTTTGTTTTGGAAACGGATTTTTGGATTATTATTTTTTCTAGATTTTTTAAGAAATGTATCATAAGTACCTAACACCAAATGTTTGCAAAACGTAAAGTATGTAGAGGTACTCGTAAGTAGTGATTACCATATTATTATTTCTTTCTTACTTACTTTCAGATCAATTAGTAAAACATTATTTACAAACCAGCAAGATTTTGTGCGCACGGCAATACTTTGCCTCTTTTTTAACCGACTTCAAAAAAAGGAGGAGCTTAGCAAGACGACGGTATTTTTTTTATGTATGTTTTAACATAACTTCACCAGTTGTTATTTATATCAGGTGGTGGACAAAAGATAATTTCACTTTAAGGAATTAATGTTTATATTTAGTGGAAAATTTACATATTTCGGATGGAAGGGGTAATGGCTGTAGAATCGGTGAAGGTGGGCGATGGTCTACAGGACCATCATTAGGTCTTGACAGATCTTCGGACATAGTTTTTTATAAAAACTGCAATAATTCTGTAGAAAAGTATTTTATTTAATTAAGTAACTAATAATCAAAATCAACAATATAAATTAATAAACAATAATGAGTCTGATTCAGGTGTGATCGATATCACAGTTAAGAGGTGTTGACGGAGCGAGCGCATCCAATAGAATGCCTCTGGCCGCCTTGTGCGCCGCTTTATAAAGGCCGGCCATCCCCACCTCGCCTGACTCAGTGAGTGGTACGACGACGTGCGTTGCGTGAGACTGGTTTGATGACTCACGTTGCACGTGCGCACGTTTGTAGCCAGTTTTGTTATAGCGCGCCGACACGGCCATTCTGCGAAAAGGTCGCCCTCGACCTGGTAAAAACACACAGTATAAATATTGTTACCCATCTAGTACTTAGAAAACTCAGGAGGCCCCTGTCCTCAACTCATGTGATTTTTAGAAAAGTAAGGAGGCCCCTGTCCTCAACTTACGTGACACTTAGTAAAAGTAAGGAGGCCCCTGTCCTCAACTTACGTGACACTTAGTAAAAGCAAGGAGGCCCCTGTCCTCAACTTACGTGAATCTTTACAGAAGTAAGGAGGCCCCTGTCCTCAACTTACGTATTTCTATGCAAAAATAAGGAGGCCCCTGTCCTCAACTTATGTTCATTATGAACAGACTGAGCATGCAACAATAGTAGTAAAGCTGTAAAACAGGGTAAGTTTTACCTCTAGTGTTGAGTAAGTTCATTTTGATTTTATACCAGATCACTAGGAGTGCTAAGCTTGATCTCATTTGATTCTGGTGTTGCAGTAAATTTGTCTTGCGCCGACATGGGATCCAGACTTATGTCTTCGTTTGGTTTGGGTGCTAACCGAAGTTGATCGTGAGCTACTTTCTTTGGACGTCCGCGGCCTGTTATCTTCTTTACTTGGTAACGGTCATTTGGCAATATCTTCCAAATCACATAAGCATCCGGAAATTTGAGGTCAAGTCCGATTTGAGATCTAGGGTTGGTCTTAAATAAAACAAATTCTCCCTTTTGAAACCGTTTCACTTTGGCTTTACCTTGGTCAAATCTGGCTTTGTCTTCTTTTCCTCGTGTTTCAATTTTTTTTTGCATATAACTGTCAAGTTGATTTCGATTTACTGTCTCTTCTTCCTCGTCAATCAAAGATACTAATTCTGGTGGTACTGCACATTGTCTTCCGGTAAGGGCTTTTATTGGACTAACATTTGTTGTTTTATTCCTTGTACAGTTAATTGCTAACTGGAGAGCTTCCAAACCTTTCTTCCAGTTTTGAGTTTCGTAATTGCGAATGATAGTCAATCCATTTTTCACAACGGCCATCATCCTTTCTACCTGTCCATTAGCTCGACTGACTCCCGGGGCTATGAAATGCTGATGAATGTTGTGGTTTTTACAAAACTCTTCAAATTCGGCTTTAAAGGCAGTGTCCTGATCACTTATAATCTGTCTTGGAGCTCCAAATAAAGAAACAACATGTTTCAGTGCACGCAACATTGAGTTGGCAGTCTTATTTGTCGCGTAAGTCAAAGTCACAAATTTAGTGTAAGCGTCTATAATAACAACGACATATTCATGCCTGTTGTTCCTTTTAGTAAGATGGCCAGTCATGTCTATATGGATGGTATCGAAGGGAACGGGTTTTTTGTCTATTGGAAACATTTCTACCTGTTTGGCTCCGGAAGGACCTTTACTAGTTTTGCATATAACACAGTTATCTATGAATCGTCTTACCGTTGTGGACATCTCAGGAAACCAGTAGTTTTCTCGAATCTTGCCGAGAGTCTTTTCCCACCCAAAATGTTTTAGTGCGGTATGATAGGCATTAATAATGCTCCATTGGTACGACTTTGGCACCACCTTTTTCCACTTTTTACTTCCAGGTATTTCTTCGTCGTGACAGTGTTCTAAAACGAAATCATTTAAGCGGTACTCACTCATTTCTTCGTTGTGTTCCAATTTCTTTATGATTTGAGCTAACTCTGCATCGCGCCTTTGCTCAATCTTTAACCACGTATCGACATTTTTTGCCAAGTTAATGCATGCTATAGGATTGCGGCTAAAGAAATCAGCATGTTTCATTCGATTTCCTTGCCGATATTCTATTTTGAAGTCGTAATGCTGAAGAAAAGACCACCACCTATGGATTCTGGGTAGTAGTTCATGTTTGCTTGACGATGACTTTATGGCGTTGCAGTCGGTGATGACTGTAAATGATCTACCGTATAAGTATTGCCGAAAGTGTTTTATTGCTCTTACTATGGCGAGCGTTTCCAGCTCGTAGGAGTGGTAGTGACTTTCTGGTTCTGTAGTTCTCATACTCATGTAAGCAATCACATGCTGTAGGCCATCCTTTTTTTGAATCAAGATACCGCCTAAACCGGTGCTGCTAGCATCAGTATGGAGTTCAATGGGAAGTCCTTCTTGAAAAATGGCTAGAATTGGTGCTGATGTTAAACGGCGAATGATATCAAGTCTGACGCTTTCACACTCTGCGGTCCACTGGAATTTAGCATCTTTCTTTGTCAGGTTATAGAGTGGAATCAAGCGTTCAGAGAAAGATGGTATAAAACGTCTGAAATAGCCTGCCAAGCCACAGAATTGACGTACCTGTTTTACGTTTGTGGGTACTGCAGATTTCTCTAAGGCCTCCACCTTATTCTTACTTGGACGTACTGTACCTCCTGTAATCAAATTTCCAAGATATTCGATTGATGTTTTAAAAAATGAGCACTTCTTCGTATTCACAGTGAACCCGGCTTCAGATAAAGCTGCCAAAACGTTGTCCAGGATCTGTAAACCTTCAGTAAATGTTTTGCACTTTATCAACACGTCATCCATGTAAACCAAGATGTTATCAAGAAAAGGTCTTAACGCAGCCATTATAGCGCGTTGAAATACTGCTGGCGCATTCATCAGCCCAAACGGCATTCTCACATATTCGTATAAGCCATCTGGTGTAATAAAGGCAGTTCTTGGTATGGATTCCTCTTCAATTGGAATTTGATAAAAACCCTGGGCCATATCTAAGCTGATGAAATAGACAGCATCTGATAATCGGTCAATTTGGTCAGATATAATCGGAAGTGGAAACTTGATTGGGACAGTATTTTTGTTTAATTCTCGATAATCTGTGCACATTCGATCTTCTCCATTTTTTTTTTTGACAAGAATCACTGGGCTGGCAAACTCCGACGTACTCTCTCTGACTATTCCGTGAGTCATCAATTCATTAATAATATCCTTCAATTTTTGTCGTTCTGTTGGAGCCATTCGATAAGGTCTTCTAGATACTACTTTAGTTGGATCTTTTAACTGGATTTTTAAGCTTCCCGTGGTTACTTGTTTTTTTGGAATACCAGAAGCAAACGTCTCTTTATATTTAGATAAAACTTTGTTCAACTCACGTACTTCCTCTGGGTTGGTCAAATCAGTGTCTATATTTTCGCAAAGGTCTTCTGTCACCTCCATGTTAAAAATATTCGACTGTCTTATCATGGTAGCGCCCATTTCAGAAACAAGCACGTTCAGACCCGTACCTTTCACTATTTCTGCTCCTAATAAAAGATCGCACGGTGTTTCGTGGTCCTCTACAATGTGAAAAGCAATTTCTAAAAAAATATCATTAATGTTACAAGTTACATTGATTCTTTGGCAGGACAGAATTGGTATACTTTCACTGCCAATGCCTTTTAGCATCAAGGAACAATCTTCTCGTTTTCCAGGAATAGATCTACTGACAGAACGCCTTATTAAGGAGCGTGCTGCACCGCTGTCATATAATGTTGTAAATTTTCGATTATTAATACTAACAATCATTGGTGTTAGGATTTCTTCATGCTCCCTAGCCAAATTCACTTTATCGGCTTCATCTCCCATTTTCTTAAAGCAGACAGCCTCAGTGTGGCCAATTTTATCACAGTAACTGCACTTGGGCTTGGGGCGTTCTGTTCGGCTCAAGGAATCATTCGTATTACTTGTACTTAACAATGGCTTAGGGTCGCTCACCTTCTCGTTACCTTTGTTACAATGTACTTGTATATGTCCTGACTTTCCACACTTAAAACAAAGGGTAGTGTCATCCCTATTGTTTCTTAGTCTTGGCCGTTTGGCAGGTGGTTCTCCCTGTCGAGGTTCTCGTTGCTTGATTGTAGCTGCTACAGAAATCAATTCAGGCACAGAGGAACACTTACTGGATAATAGACGCAACCGGAGAAACTCATTGTCTATGCAGCCAATCACAGCTTCTACAGCGTCTTTATCCTTATCACCATTAATTACTCGCTTCCAGATATTCCAAGCTCTGGTAATAGACTCAGCTGGATTAGTTGAATCAAATTTGAAGCTTCGCAGCTTCACTATGTCGTTTGAATATCGAGCTTCGGGTTCAAAGGTTTGAATCAAGGCTTCTCGCATGTCAGACCATATTGGCGACTTTACTAACCAAGTATCTCCAAGAGTTTTGGCGCGACCTTGCAATAAGCCAGCTATTTTTGTACATACCTCATAGTCAGTCAATAGCCAGTGGTTTTTTGCCCTGTCCACGTGCTCGCACCAGTCCCGTACCGGTACATCGCAATCAGGATCAAACGGTGCTATATAGATATCGCCGAGTCTTGGTCGTTTTGTTGGGGCTATTACCTGGTTTAGTAGCCCTGCTAAAAACTCGCGATTAGTTTGCATACTTGCCTGCTGTTGTCTCGTTAAGTTCTCTATGATACCTGCCAGTGCGGACAGCGCTTGATTGTTGCCAAAGTTGTTGCTACTTTCTTCAGCTGACGTAGCTGATGAGGTCCCAAGGTCTATCCCTCTTCTGATTTCGGATGGAAGGGGTAATGGCTGTAGAATCGGTGAAGGTGGGCGATGGTCTACAGGACCATCATTAGGTCTTGACAGATCTTCGGACATAGTTTTTTATAAAAACTGCAATAATTCTGTAGAAAAGTATTTTATTTAATTAAGTAACTAATAATCAAAATCAACAATATAAATTAATAAACAATAATGAGTCTGATTCAGGTGTGATCGATATCACAGTTAAGAGGTGTTGACGGAGCGAGCGCATCCAATAGAATGCCTCTGGCCGCCTTGTGCGCCGCTTTATAAAGGCCGGCCATCCCCACCTCGCCTGACTCAGTGAGTGGTACGACGACGTGCGTTGCGTGAGACTGGTTTGATGACTCACGTTGCACGTGCGCACGTTTGTAGCCAGTTTTGTTATAGCGCGCCGACACATATTTGTAAAAATCTAGACTTGATTTAAATATGAAATAATTACCTATATCAAGCAAAGTATCGAGAAATGTTTTGGCTACTAAACGGTGATTTCGGATTAAATTTAGGATTTCAAAACTTGCAATATATGTAATTAGTTAGGGATTGAACTAGTCACGTTTTGGTATTATGTGAACAAAACAATACCTACCTACTACAAAATCAAACACTCGATCTTAAGTGGTAGTTTGTATAGAATAATAGTAATGTTGTCAGTTAATCATTATCCATTAGATAGGTAGAATAGATATCTTTAAATAATATTGACACTTCAATTAAGTTGTTACAATTTACCACTTATATTTTATTGTCAGAAGTAACATCTAGTTATATAACAAAAGCTATTTTAAAATAAAAGATTTGGTTCTGATGTATTGACTAAGCTAAAGATTAAATAAATAGATATTATCAAAAAAAAATGTTTATACTTTGTAAACTCAAATTGAAATTGAAAGATTCTTTATTCAAATAAGCTCACATAACAAGCATTTTTAAATCGTCAATTCTTTTATCCTACCACCCATTATGAAATGTTGCATCACTTTTGCTGTAGGAAGATATTTAATGTAGGATCATATTTAAGTATTTTTTTAATTATTATTATTATTAATTGACGGCAAGCAGTTGAGACAACTGATAAAGGCCTGTATCCAGTTATATCATGGGTTGAGTTTATGTTTCATAAGTTTTTAAATATTTGTCCAATCTATTCTTAAACTGGTTCGTATTCCGTGCAGATATCTCTTCTTCTGGCAACTTGTTCCAACTTTCAACTACATAAAGATATAAGATAAAAATTTCAACATAAAGATATTAAGAATGAGTGATAGATTCAAATACCTACCATCGAATTCTTCTCATGAGGATTAGTGGCCACTTTTGATAGTGTTAGAGTTTATCAAGCCGCCTGTAAGGCCTCTGACTTGGCTTAACGACTGTAATCAGATGACAACAGCCGGGACGGGATCAACGGTTTAACATGCCCTCTGAAGCAGAAGCGCTCAGTTGTAATGCCACTTAACAGTCACCCATCCGACACCTGGCCGGACTGAACGTTGCTTAACAAACGTGATCTAGTACGATCGTCAAGCTCCGCCATGAGTGCTTCAAATCGAATCGAATTTGTAAAAGCCTTTTTAGTAAAAGTAGCCTTCTCAATTACGGTGATAGATAAGATAACAATAATACCTACCATCGAATTTGTTATACCTAATAGGTACTATTATATATTCTGTGCTAATAGTCACTTAACGACTACCCTTTTTAGTAAAAGTAGCCTTCTCAATTACGGTGATACATAAGATAACAATAATACCTACCATCGAAATTGTTATACCTAATAGGTACTTTTATATATTCTGTGCTAATAGTCACTTAACGACTACCCTTTTCAGTAAAAGTAGCCTTCTCAATTACGGTGATAGATAAGATAACAATAATACCTACCATCGAAATTGTTATACCTAATAGGTACTTTTATATATTCTGTGCTAATAGTCACTTAACGACTACCCTTTTTAGTAAAAGTAGCCTTCTCAATTACGGTGATAGATAAGATAACAATAATACCTACCATCGAATTTGTTATACCTAATAGGTACTTTTATATATTCTGTGCTAATAGTCACTTAACGACTACCCTTTTTAGTAAAAGAGCCTTCTCAATTACGGTAGTACCTACAAGCCAAGAACTAGTTTAAGCTAGTGATTAGTTAAACCAAGTGCATGTTTCCTGCTTCCATTAATGTGTAACAAGATTCATATCTGAAACCACAAAGTGCATCAAACTAAACTAGTAGTAACCATGGCAACGTAATAAGAATCTTATATGGCTCTTGTACGACATCAAAAATTTAACACGAGAATTCTTCCTTGAACTCGAAAAAAATTTATGAGTTCACATTGACTCAAAACCGAAATGACTTTTCAAATACTTAGGCAGCTTTTCAGGTCACAGTGTAAGCTTAGGTATACACGTAACTTTTGCATTTGATAACTTAGTACCATGCGAATTAGTTCCAATTTCGAATATAATTGGTAGGAGCTTTCACGTTCAAAAGTTACCACGCCTTCAAATTGGTCTTGTTGAAAACGAGTTGTGAAAGATACATTTTATATCTTTTGTAACTGTAATGACCGTCAAAAAAAGTTTCAGTTTTCCCTTACGATGTTTTTTTATGAAAAAAAACAATTTTTCTTTTGATGAGCTTACAGTTTTATTTGGATTTGTCTTTAAGATTTTTATGTAATAAGTAATAACACGTGTGTAAACAGTCTTTTACCACTATTGTAAATTACAACAGAGGCCACATAATAAAGCCGAGACGCATAACAGAAACCTTATTTATGATGATCATCTGTCTCAGTACCTACCTATAGTGTGTCCAAGATTTACTTGAAGGCGAGTCTAAATTTTTTTGCGGTTATCATTTTCGCGAATGTGCTATATTATGCTATTATGAAATTATAATGTGTTATTTATTTATTTCAAATAGACACACCATCAACAATAACACAATAAATACAAAAAATAATAATACACATATAAATATAGGACCGCGTGCATTATCTTTACAGGTGTATACAACACACGAACAATTATAAATGGTACAAATAGTCTGCCCCCACATCCCTAAATACTTATTTTATAAAGGGGTTGTACAAAAATTACAAAAAAAAAGTATCGAAACAGTGTAATGAATTAAAATGAAAAATAAAATTTAAATGAAATTTAACTAAAAATAAAATAGAAAACAAAAATAAAAATTGAAAAATTGAAATAAATTATTACTATAATATTGGTATTTTGCGTAACATTTTTTTTTCACTGTTCCATGAGAATGATAACAAATATCAATACTATGCGAGACCTTATTGCATAAGACGATTCAGTGGTGCTACCAGATTTGTACGGTATACTGATTTAGTGAATGTCTCTAGCATGGGGTGACGGGGTATCCTTTTTTTTTTTGTATCAAGAGGAGAATGCAATCTTTACGCATACCAAACGGCATGTTGGGGTCGGTCACCCCCCAGGTTATTACCTGGGGCATGTTCCTCGCCGCGCCCAGCCCTCCCGCCAAGCCTAATAGGCTTCGCGTCAGGGCTGGGTGGTTCTAACCCCTGCCTTAGTGGCAGGGGGAGGAAGCATTTTTCCGGCCTCCCATAAGGCTACCCACTCATGGAGGGCGGGCCAGATGGGGGGACGGGAGAATGCACCACTACCAACTAAACTCCTGTGACGGGGTATCCTCCATGGAACTTTGAAATTGATTTGAGCTAATATATCGGATGCATCAATGTTCCCATTCAAAAGCTATGTCTTGCTATTATGATGTTTTAAGAATTATACGGCGACCGACGGAGGGATAAAAATCCCTCGAATCGCCGAAATGTTTGTAAGCCCATAACTTCAAAACGGCTGCACCAAATTAGATAATTATGTTGTTATTATCAAGACGAGGTTTGTATATATTTTTTTAATTGTACGGAAAGACGTAAAGAAACCGTCATTTTAAATCTCAATATAAGTAATAGATGGCGTCTCCTGTGCGAAGCCGGGGCGGGCAGCTAGTTTGTGATAAAAGTGATACCTCACTTTTATCATCATTCACCTGGGCTAATTCTTCATATCATACAATGATTTTCTTAGATGTGTTATCGAGTAGTAGACAGCGATTTCTCAACTAATTGAAATTTATTTTACCTACCCATTGAATGTAAACTTTGTTAATTATTGTAATGGAAAATGACGTCACTTTAAATGCCGACCTCATTTTTCAAATTTTGACGACTCTGTATGAAGTATACAGGGAGGAAAAAGCAGCCCTTGACGAGTTTCTTGCCGGTTCTTCTCGTTACAAGGTCTCCCGCTTAGGGTTTGCGAACCGATGGCGTAGCTTCTTTGACATTCACAAGTGCTTGTAACAGCCTAGACTGAATAAATGAGTTTTGAATTAAGAATTTTAAATAGGGTAGTGCATAATGGACTATTTTGCTCGAAATGACGTCACCCGATTCGGGGAAGTGACCTTAAGTACGTAAAACCAGTGATAATACTATATTACAGTTTGGTAGTATTTTACTTTTCTTTAGTTTTTTACTGAATCAAAAGAACCCATCAAAAATCTTTCCGACTACGATATAGACACAGTACACATAAACTTGGTTATTTATAAAATCACTTCATTCGCTTCGTGCTTAGAACATTACATAGTCAATAAACATTTTATAGCAAATAAAACCGGAGAATTCACAAGCATTAAGTAGGTACACTTGATCTTGAAATTGAAACCCATAAGCCTATAAAGGCTATATTGATGGTGAAGTACTTCAGTTTTATTGCTTGCTTTTCCACAGAGGTTTAATGACGACGTCGAGGTATCTCAAGATTGAGATGATCAACGTTATGATGGTATGAAAGCCAATATCAGGAGCTGGGCTTTCATATTATTGCTTACACTCTCCTAAACTTCATAGATAATAGGGGTTGAAGTATGAAATTGACGATTTTTTTCTCACACACAGAGACTCTCATATCTTCTATGATGTTAAAGATGCTTCGGTTGTTTATTTCGAATTATGATCATTGTTGCCGAGCCGGCCTCTTTTTTACTAGTTTATGGTTTTTTACTTTTAACTTATATTTTTGAATTCTGTACTTTTTATACTATAACATATTTTCCTTGTTTTTGTACTCTGTGTTTTTTCTTCCATATGTCAAGTTCTGTTCATCAGTTTACAATAATAAATTTACTACCAACTAACTTTCATTATTTAGAAACCCATTTAGCTCAGTTTCAATTATGACGGCCAACTACCTGTCAGCAATAAAAATATTTCTGATTTTCTTTTCTTAACTTTAAAAAAAAGTACCTTATTATTAGTAACTCCTTTTTTTGTTAGCAGAAATGACCTCTTATTTCGTTGTGACTTAGCCGATACTAATTTTTTTCGCGTAACCTAAGTGGTATACGTTTTCTTAGTGTTTAAACATCAGTGCATAAAGTTTTAAAACATTAGCTTCATAGTTTTTAAATATATTAAAAAAATGTTAGTATGGGAAATTCAAATTCTTTAAAATACTCCTTACAAACCGGCAATTTCATACTTAAACCCGTAATATATTGTAAATATTGTTATTTATTTTTGTTAAAGCTAATAAGTTTATTGCGCCTGTTCTTCTTGTCAGCCATAAAAGTTTGTAACGGGTGGTAGAAAAATTTAGACGCTACAAAAGCACTTAATTTTTACACGACTGCCTAAAAAAGAAGAGTGTATGTGTTCAGGGTTCATGTATGTTTGTATGTATTTATGTGATTTTCTTGATTCCACCATAACTCCTTCAACATCAACAAATATTGATGTTGAATGACGGGAAATAATGCCGGCAAGTGATCCCTAGTATTAATACTCTTACTTGTCTAGATACTGAGAATATCCGTCCGATTAATCGAATAAAGCAATCGGACCACGTGGCCAGAGGGCATGAGTGTGATATAATTCATCATTTAGAAAACAAAAAAAAAAAATATTCCAAATATCATCAGTTTTAGTGAACTAAAAATTCTCCGTACCCGTTCCAAATACCGTTTTTTAAATAGGGCGATTATTGAAAGCACAGTAAAACCATAAACGAATATCATCGACATCATAACTTGCAAGGCTTACTGTTTTCTTCACGTAACAATAGCATAACCGATATGACGACGGAAGTCGCGAGACGTGACATACTGCAGACGCAGTGATGCAAGCGACGCGACGCGAATCTGAGCTACTTTTGTGCTAGGGCTGTCGCATGCCCAAAGTCACATTTATAGAAACAATAACGAAATTCGCTAGGAAAAAATTATAAATTGATGGCTAAAGAAATACGTTATCGCTTTACCGTATTGGCTACCGATATCCCGGTTCCCGGTGGTTAACGAAATAAACTATTTTATTTTATTTTTATTTTTCTTATTTATTATCCCGAAATGCACAATTTCGAAGGTGCAATAAGTCGGTTGTTAAAACCTGTCATGATCTGCATTGGATCCGTAAATAGGAGCCTAACTATGACATTTTGTGACATAATAATGCAAGATGCAAGTCACCCGATTTTGTTGTTTGTGTTGTTGTTGTTTTAACATGATTAAAGGTAGACCAAATCAAAAAATCCAAATACGTTTTTATTTTTTTATTTTATTTTATTAGGGACAACAAACAGTTTACACAATATTGTATTTCTTATATATATATGATTGTACAATTTTGTATGGTTCATTGTGAAACCCACACCGTTATCCACGTATTAGTTAAACCATATTACTCAATACCTATGAAATATATATAAAAATATGTGCATAGTTGCATGCAGTTAATAATTAAGATAACAAAACCAAAAAAGAGAAAAACAATACGTTTTAATTTTGTTTGTAGCCCTACGCTACGAGTCTACGTCTCGAGCATTAATATTGCAAGGACCGGTATCTTCGTAATACTTCAGCTAATTGGATATTGACTTTATAACAAAATTACTTATTATTAAAAAATCTATATTTATAAAATTCAAAGTCCTGACTGACAATATTATCAACGCACAGCCGCTGAACCTGAGACTTGAAATTTTGCACATAGATACCTTATACAGTGTCTACATCCACTAAGGGAATGAAATTTTGTATGAAAGTCCGTAAGTTTCGAAGACAGGAAATTCAAATTATATGTTTAAGCTGACGATCGAATTTTTTTTACGAACCTTAGCTCAGCGTCTTTGATAATTCCATCCCCGAAGGGATAAAAGAGGGAAAAAGTTGAATATGAAAATTCCTGCATTTTCAAAGCAAAAATCACTATACATGTATTATTTAGGCTTATAGTTAGAAACTAAAAACAAATAAGCAAACATTTTTCCGAAAATCAACCCCTTAGAGGGTAAATGAAGTAAACAAATCTAAAAATCAATATGGAAGTCGTTATTGAGGTTCTAGGTTATTGATTGCAAAAATTGCATTTATTTTGAAGTCCAGGGTCCAACACAGTGGACAATTCAATCCCTAAAGGGTTGAAATTTTCTCGAATATCCACGCGGAAGAAGTCGCGGGTGGAAGCTAGTACTTTATAATACATGTACATTTACATAATATATATAAATTCATATTTCCACAGAAGTTTGCAAATATTTTGTTAGACTTCATACAACTTCATAGAGAACATTTTCTGATAGACAATAGATATCACAGAGCATTGATAATAGTCTCTAGAGTGATAGATTTTAATTACAGGAAAAAGATTATAATCGGAATTAATTACGAAATGAAAAACGATAAAGAGACTTTGCTGGGCGTTCCACTTTTTATTAATCTTTCTAAAAAAAAATAAGTTCTAATGTTAATTGATCAGTGTTGCAAGTTTGCAAAAGGTAATTTACTGCCATTGGTCACTGGATTCGCCGAGCTGTCTTCACGAGTAATCTACATCCATCTTCATTTGTCATCCATTCTCCCTTTCTACTATGTTGCAAAGCTAGAATATACTATATGATCAATAATAACTTAAAACTACTATTTATTGTGAAATAGTTCTAATGGCAGTTGGAAAATGAAGTGGTTTTTTTCTTTTCTACATATTGTTATGTTATGATGAACGCTCGTTTGTATGTTTTTGAACAATACATTGATTAGTTTCAAAGCTAAAACAATTTAAAATGTAGGGAACAGCATTTCAATTATGATCTCAAGATAGCTGTCAACTCAGAGCAACGCTGGCCTTCCGTCCCGAAACAGAAGGCCCGCGTTGCTCTAAGGCTGTCAAAGTTTAGAGCGTTTTATTAATACGGGCCTAGGTAATCAAATAATAGATTTTTAGTCTAATCTAATCACACGATCAGTCGGCCACTCAATCCAACGAATTAGGCACAAGAGACCTGTATCTCGAGGATTGGGAAGCGAAGACGATGTGACAGATATTCCAGGTGTAAACTATTATAAAATTAGCTTAAAAGAAACGTAAAAAAGGTAACTATACAATTCCCAAACTAGAATTATTCTAAGATAAATAATAATATTAGAAAAAATACTAGAAAAAATCGACTCACCCGTAGCACCTCAGACGGGACTCGAAACCTTGGGGTTCCGGCCCAATGCACTGACCAATAATGCTATTAGCGACTCGGTAGCATAATTTGGTCAATGCATTGGGCCGGAACCTCAAGGGTGCGGGTGCGAGTCCTGTCTGAAGTGCTACGGGTGAGTCGATTTTTTCTAGTATTTTTTCTAATATTATTTATCTTAATTTAAAAATAGCATTGTAAATGCGAAAAATCTAAATTTAATAATTGGAATTATTCTGTTATTTGGGAATTCATGCTTCAAACGCCGCTGTGTGTGTGCTTGTGTGTGTGTGCTTGTGTGTGTGCCTGTGTGCTTATTTATTATTATTAATACATAAGCGAGGGTACTGTGAGAGTGTGTATGTGTTTGATTGTGTATGAGTCAATGCCTGAGAGTGTAAGAGTGTTACATATAATTAACTATCAATTTGTAAATACATTTGTAGAATGATTTGATATTTAGTTGTTTTTTTTTAAACGAATTTGATAGCTAATAAGACAAACTATCTCATACCATAAAACATCACTATACGCACTTGTCAAAATTGTTGTAATTTTACGTAGCGTATTGTACATACCTGGTACATACCTATGTAATAAAAAGCAATTGTGCTACAGTAAAGTACACAAGCGATTATTTTAACAAGGAAAAGGAGAGTCTTAAATAAAATTACGAAATAAATAAATTGTAATACTTACCCACTTTGCACATTTGAGTCATTTTGTTTACCAACTATGAGCCTTTGACAAAACAAAGTGTAAAGTACTTGTTTGCCAATCGCCAAATAGAAAACAATAGTTTTTCTATTGTATCCAACTACAATAGTAATTTAATGAAGTAACCATTTTAACTGTAAACAACAATGTTTTAACCATTGTCTTTTTGTGGAAAGTAAATTGCTTAATCTTTAATATCAATTAAGGATTACATTGGACCAATTTTATGATGTAGAGTAGATAGATATTATAAACACTTTATTGCACACTCATTACAGACAATTACATAAAACTCATAACTACGGTGAGCAAAGGCGCTCTTATCGCTGAAAGCGATCTCTTCCAGTCACCTTTAAAACATATTTAGATAAGAAACCCCGAACTTAATTAAATCTTAAGATTTTCCAGTAAAATCTGAGCTTTACGAACTCTTAATGGTAAAAGGCCGAACTGTTCTGTGATCAATCATCATTCGTATCGAACTATTACCACTAGGTATTCATTATACCTATATTATAAAAAATTAGGGGTTTATATATTATTAAAAAATTGGGGTGTATAGTATAATGATAGGTATTTTAGGCACCCCAATTTTTTTTACATGCTTTTAATAAATTATCTTTGTTCTGTACACGTTATTCCACTTTTCCCCCTCAAGGGGGAATTTTCAGGGGGGATTAGTGGAATAACCCGTTTTAATTAAGTAGGAGCTTGAAGTTTCACCAAATTCGTTTATCAATTAAGTATAATCCTTTGGAAGACAACCAGGAACCAGTTACACCATCACTCACGGCGTTACGTGTTATGATGCAACTTGCGAAGACGCGGTGATTACAGTACCGTGTGACTGTGTTATTAGCATGTCCAGTGCGTGGTTAGTACCATCAACTACCTGACAAGCGTGTGTCGTGCTTTCACATCACTTTGTTTTAAATTCTATCTAAGATACGAAAAGTTACGGGTTGAAAAAAATATTAGCTTTATTCCAAACACTTAGAATAAGATTTTTTTTAACTAAAACTATGTAAAGCTACCAAACGAGTGAATTAAATACAACTAGGTACATAATAGTCTTTTACCTAGTTTTCACCGAGTTGCTCAGACGCCAGCAACATTGCCATTTTAACTTTCTGCCATTCAAATTTGAGGTTTTTAAAACCATGCGCTTCTCCTTCCATTTTCTTTTCGTGCGTTTTTGAGAAAAAAAACTCCATAAGAGAGGATTTCGGACGTCATCATTTTTTTAATGGAAAATATATTTTTTGTTCTAAAACCTATTGTGTGTGATACCAAATGAAAAGGTTTTCTGAGACGATTAAAAAAAACATCATTATATTTCAGCCCATTGTTTTAAATGAAACCAAAAAAAACATTTTCAAGACATACCAAGTTTGGCCTCCTCCAGATACGATACGGTTGAATTCTTTTTCGTAAAATATTCCTCAAATAATACGTAATATTCTCATATCTCACCCCAAGAAAGTATTTTTGAAAATATTTACATTTAATATTTTTTTTATTTTTCATTATTACAAAGCTTTTACAAAGTGATTAGGTATGAAAAAAAAATCTGTTCAAAAACCTATAGTGTTTGATATCAATCAAATTAAAAAAACTTTCCCATACAATAATTGATGACATCATAACTCCTCCCCTAGGGGTTTTATTTAAGAACTGCAACTCAAAAAAATTGTTTTGACCTCAAGTATCAGTGACGTTTGCCAAACAGCTGTACATCGATTTGAGGTTTTCCTTCAAAATTGTGCTCGTACGCCGACCACTATACGTTATGTTTTTATTAAAAACTCTTTAACCAGAAGCACTAGTGCACCAAATATCCTATTGAACAAAAGCGTAATACTATACATTAACAATGCCGCGATTACCGCATTGAATAACTAATAGCTACTAAATATGCAAATTGCCATTGTCAAAGTTACCGACCGTATATGATATGCTAGTTAATAATTTTCATGTAGCCACTAATCATATAAGTAATGCGCACTGTTAGTGGGCAATGAACTCAGTCACATAACTGGAATTAAATTAAAACTTTATTGGTATATTGGATAGTCGAATACCCTGTCTTTCACTGTTAATACATAAATAAATAATAATAATAAATAATAAATATTTGACAACATCACATACATTGCTCCGATTCCAAAGTAAGTAGCTAAAGCACTTGTGTTATGGAAATCAGAGACAACGGTGGTATCACAAACACCCAGACCTGAGCCAATATAGAAAAGTTTGTTTTCTAAATTGGTCCAACCGGGGCTCGATCCCGGGACCTCAAAGATGGCGACCCTTTGTAAACCGGTGTACAAAGCCACTCGACCACGGAGGTCGTCGAAAACATACATTTTTTAACACCATTCATAGGAGTCAAAAACTTTTTCAAGTAAATTAAGTAATTCTCCGACGGCAGAGAAATGTTATATACATAGAATCTTCTTATAATGGTAAATACTCTATATCCCTTTTCGTAATACAATGTGATTAAATCGACAATAGACTGTGATCCGCTGCAACTTCACACAAGAATGTATGGCAAAAAGACAATTCTACAGATAAAAATACGTCGTTTTGTACCGCAGCGCTCTGAACTTGGTCATTTCTGTTGTATATTGTTAAATTAATCGTATTGTACTTGGTTTGTTCAGAAGTTTGTTTGCATTGTTTCCGAATAGCAATGGTCGGTAATCGCGGCATTAGAACGATGCCATAAAGTTGGTGTTCCATAAATTATAAGCATGCTCACAATTCTACATTTAAAGTAAAAGGTGGCCATCTTTAAAACCGCTCATCCATCCGAACAATCGTGACTTAGCGTTACCGAATCACCTGCGTCAAATTAATTTCCTCTGCGTGACTTATAGCTGGCATTTACCAAGATATCGAATTTATCGCTATTCACTATTAATTTACTGCGATCTCCATGGACGACTAATTTAACCCTTGGTGAAAGTAATGGCGGCCATTACTAGATATTTCAGTCCCTAGCGATGCTAATCGACCATAAGCGGTTGAGAGGGATGAAAAATAACCCGCTGTCCTTTTCATTAACCGCACTGTTTTGATTAATTATTACTCGGCCTTAATTGCAGAATCAATCGTTTGAGCACTTTTTTTATTTAGCCTTAACTTATAGGGAAAAAATACGCATAATTATTTTTGACCATTTTTAATGTCCCCCTGCTGGGGCACAGGTCTTCCTTATGGGTGGATAAGGAAGATGGGCCATGACCCAATACGTGGGCCCAATGCGGATTGGTGGGTGCTAACGACTGCAAATGCAGCCGGGACTGTCAGCTTAATGTGCCTTCCGAAGCACGGAGGATATTGAGGTAATAAATTTTTAGTCACCCATCCCATGACCGACCCTTGCGAAAGTTGCTTAACCTCCGCAATCGACGGGTCAGGCGCTATACCACTGCGCCACCGAGCTCCTCAAAACTAAAATAAAAAATAATTATTTTACGTGGGTACAATTCTTTCGATTTATAGGTCAGAATAGCATTAAATTTGTATTTTCTAGTAATATACAAGGTGTTACAAAAGTACCCCTAATGCCGAATATGGTAGATAGGGACCATCAAACTGAACAAATTTTACTATGGGACCAACTCTGAAATCGCGAAAAAAAACATCAGCTGTTTCATACAAAAATTTATTACGAAAATATCAAAATGTATGAAACAGCTGATTTTTTTTTTTCGCGATTTCATAGTTGGTCCCATAGTAAAAGTTGTTCAGTTTGATGGTCCCTATCTACCATATTCGGCATTAGGGGTACTTTTGTAACACCTTGTATAGCATTAAATATGTTTTTTTCCTACGACTTGATAAGTATGCATTAATTTTCTTTTCCCGCGAAAATTTTGGGAAATATAGTAGTAGCCTATGATCTTCTGCAAGTTGCAATCTATTTTTCAAATAAAATTCACAATATTAGAAAATAGTTTAGGACAAACAAACAGACAGACAGTGTTATTAATATGGATGTAAGTATTAGTATAACACAACACATTTTCTTACAGTAGTTATTTCAATTTATCGTAATTATGTAGGTACTTGTTTATGTTATTGTATGTACAGAATATTTAGTAAAAAAATCAACATAAATAATTATATTTTTATAATGCCTGCTCGTCAATGGCATATTATGTGTCATGCAAACCTTTTCTAAAGTAAGTCATTTTTCCCATGGGGAATAATGTGATTTGAATTTGGAATGCAACCCTTGTAGTCGTGCTTGATCGATGTTGGTTTCAAAAAAGTTTATGTGCAATGACGTCTTATTCTGAGTTAGGCTGTATGTTATCATGAAAACTTTTTACGAAATTCTTTTCACCCGCGCACCAAGAAGGATTTATTTGAATGTCGAACTGACCACTACAGAATAGACGACAAAAACATAAACTCTAACCCAACTATAAATGTACCAAAGAATGTAACTTTGTCGTTGCACAATTGGTGTAATGTTTCTAACATAACTTTTAATTTTCAATAAATATTCTTAATTTTTCATATTTTATTATTCTAACTTTAAATAATTACTTAAGTACTTTCTTTATAACAGCCATTGGTTTCAATTGCCTCGCAGAAAGTATAAAAAGTAGAGTATGCATCGCGGGCTTAAATGTGTATTTGTCATGGGCGATCTTGAACACCTCGTACTCAGGATTCTAGCCTTAACTCCCTCGCTCCGCTCGGGAGTTAACCATAGAATCCCTCGTACTCGGGGTTCAATAATAGCGCCCGGAACACAATACACTACTTTAAGCCCTTACTGCATAATCTACTATTCTTTTACCATAAATGCTTGTTCTCTTTTTTGATGATTCCATCTATATTGTCATACACGCGACGTATCATAGCAACACATAACAAAACAAACGACAAATAACGTAATTAGTTACGAATTTATGATGAAGTTTGATAACAAATAGTAATTTGTCTTTATTTGAAAAGTCATCAAACTGACAGATAAATGTACAAATAATAATAATAAATATTAGACAACATAATTATTGCTCTGATCCTAAAGAAAGTAGCTAAAGCTCTTGTATTATGGAAATCACAGACAACGGTGGTAAACACACACACCCAGACCCGAGGCAATATAGAAAAGTTTTCTAAATTGACCCAGCCGGGGATCGAACTCGAGACCTCAGAGATGGCGACACCTTGAAAACCGGTGTATAAACCACTCGACCATGGACTTCGAGTCGTCAGACGAATTTTCAGATTTTTATTCTAGTAATTGTTAAGTGTCCTTAGTTCTCAGTGACTTGAAAAATTTGTTTACATTAAAATTTCTACTGACAGCCAACAGTCATATTTTAATGTGAAACAGATAAATTAAATACAAGAATGTCTATATTTTGATTTTTCGCAGCCCCTATTGCGATTTATACTCGAAGCAAATTTTAATAAAGGTGCAACATTATTTTTTATGAAAAATAAACAGCAATCACCTTAAAACCGTAAAAAATTACATTTAAGCAACAAGATATTTATCGCTGCATAGATAAAATTCCTGCCAATACATTTTCTAAGTACAATTTTGATGTGCCAATTCATGGAAAACAATTAAGGGGCTGACATGAGCCAACTAGCGCCACCAGTTGATTTTATTTTATTTATTCTAAATAAGCCCAATTTCTTAAAAAAGGAATCAGTCGAGGTCTTGTGAATGACGTCTTATGTTTATTGAATAACGTTACAACATTACAAAATGCGTGCAATAGTTTAAAAACGGGTTTGAACCAACAGTGGCCTCTTTTAACAAAATCGCTTTTTAAACTGTTTGAATGCCTTTTCAAACTGTGTAAAGTTATTCTATAAATATTAGACGTTATTAACAAAACCTTGACTAATTCCTTATTTAGGAAATTGGGCTTATTTAGAATAAATGAAATAAAATGGCGGCTGGCGGCGCTAGTTGGCTCATTTCAGCCCCTTAAGTATATATCTGTAGTCAGTAGGTAATAGAAAATTCGTTTTGTTGGATTCGACACATGTTGAATTGGAATCGTTGTTGGGAAATCAGAATATAAAATGAACAACTCCATCAAACACATCAAAACATTTCATAAAATCTTTTCACTAGTAGAAATGTTTTATTGCAATACTTATTAAGAGGACGCATCGGCCATTGTGGCAGGGATCTCGATTTTTCTTATCAATCACAAAACATATAAAAGTGATATTTATTATTTATTTCATTGACTTCATTTTGTCAGTTGCAGAAACACGATTCGTTAACTTTTATAACTGAGAAAAAAAAATATCAAAAAACCTTTTTTAAAACAGAGATTTGCATTTTACAGCCAAACTTGACCAATTTAAGCCTCTAAATTTTCTTAGTAGATTAGTCTAAACACATTTCAAAATGCCAGTTGTAAAATAATAATAATAAAAATATATTATAGATTTTTATTTAAACGAAAAAGACCGGTTTAGCTTCGCAAAACTGCTTGCCGTGAGTGAATTAGTTAAGTGTAATTTACGAGAGTTTGAGCGAAACAGTCGATACGAAAATAGTTTATCGATGCGTCGCCTTAAGAAAGCAATACTCGTCTTGTCATAAAACCTAGATGCAGAATCTTAAGGCATTAAAGAAAATCTTAGTAGTCGGTTTACCTGTTCGGTACAGTCTAGAATTCTAGATCTTTTAATAAAAGTGATTAAATTAAAATAGAAACGTGCAGCAACTTTGTATTGTTCCGCGGATTAACGTTCAGTGTTGCCAGGGTGCCGTTAAATAAACGTTGCCATTAAACTTTATGAGCCTCGATACTCTTGTTCATTAAGTACCTCCCCCGTACCTATGTTCTGTTATTATTTTACGGTCGCATCGTTATTGCTGAGCTTTCGTGGTAGAAGCTTTAGTAAAGTGCTAAGATGTCTTTTCTGTTCTTTGTTTATGTTAAATATTTGTTTTAGCTTCTTTGTTTAAGTAAGTAGCAGTAATCAGAAGAGAGAGGTTCCTAAATTTTGTTGCTTTAAGTAAAATACTTATCTCATTATTTTATAAAAACTAGTTTTAAGCTCCAAAAACTTAATTGAAGTTTGATCTATCTATTACATAATTTTAGGTCTTTTTTTATCGTAGATTGCATTTTCTTTTAACTGAGTAGGTACTGATTACGAGTATTTTTCGGGCAGAAAACCCTGAATAATGTTCTCATGATGATTAAGTTCTTACATCACCTATGTTTTTTTAACTTTCTTTTAAATACTTCTAAAGAACGATAAAAGCATTACACTTGAATCCTCTTTTCCAACAAATTGTATGACTCACTCAACGTCGTACATGAAATAAAAAATAAATAAATCGAAAAATAGGTCAACATAATGAGAGCTCGTTAAAAGACATCCTGTTGACATGCTACAGGGTGCTCACGTAACTCTGTACCGTCAATCGGATATCAATATTTAAATTGTACTAAACTGCATTTTTGAAAATAAATAATTATTCTATTTGAAATTTTTTGAGATTTAAGCATTCACAATGCTATTTTTATATAATACTAAATAATATACTAGAAAAAAATTCGACGTTCTGTTACGGAGCGGGTCAGCGAAGAGTTTTTAAAAAAAACTAAATGAATTACACACGAACTTTACTTCCGAAAAATAGTATTATGACAATTAAAAAGGTTCGCGCCCGACGGAGGTCCAATCTGAACTAACTAGAAAAATGAAATAATTGAATGAACCTGTGAACGGTTTCCTATTGCATTGACGTCAATGCAATGGGAAACTAAGCAATTTTATTTTATATAGTTAACCCCGCAAATGACGATATAACAACCCCCCCGTTAAGATCGATCATCACATCTTAAAGTGATGAGAGATAAATTAAAAGATAACCCGAAAACTAAAGATTGGACTTCTGTTTGACCGATATAATTAAAACAGTTACAAAGGAAACCAATGACAATAATCAAGGTAAGACTACTACAATATTATAGGATAGTTTAAGGGAAGGTTTTTCTTTATTAAGGATAACATCAATTTCTTATATTTAGCTTAGAACAAAAAGTGAATACAAACTATTTTATTAAGATAAGATGGATGGGAATTGAGAAGATTTTTCTCAGTATATAAAAATAATAATTAAAGACTTTTAGTTAGAAGTAAGTTTCTTTTTATAGGAGTTTTTATAGGAGATGGATTTTTTATCGCATCTTCTGATTCTGATCCATCTTTTCTAATAACATCTTCATAGATTGTTATTGAGGCTGGATTTGTTTTGGATTTGGTGTTATTACACTGATTGAATATTTGAATGCAACATGAAGATTGCTTACGATTACATATTTTCTTATGATATTTAATTAAAATAATAATTAGGAAAAGGATGCTGATTACGTAACTCAGGGACATGTAATGAATGCCATAGGTCTCAAAGTGAGACGGATTTTCAATTTTATTAATTTCATCTTCTAAAGAATTCAGATGGATGCTGGCATGTACCAAAGAGTCAAGATTGCCTACGTTACTTAATTTAGAAAAAGGTAACTTCTCAAATGTTTTATTTATCTTGGACCGTTCACAACAATCATCTAATAAAATATTGAAATTTGAAATCGTATTAGTTACGTTACCGAGTGACGTTTCGCCAACAGCGGTAAATTGTAGCGTTTTATAGAACGCTTTGCAGTTTCTCGGTAGGGTTAAGATGCCAGTACCGAATAAGATTACGTCTAGACTTACATCTTCGTTATTACATGTAATGTGGCATTTCCCTGGTTCCGATTGAACAAATATCCAGCGGTTAAAACTAATCTTATAAAATACATCAATAGAACCATGAATTAACTTAGTTACACACGTGTCTGGGAGTTTAGTTACCACTTCACTTAGTAGAGTCGTCTCGCACGTTGGATTTGCAATCACTGAAAACATATTTATAAGTACACACACATAACACTTCTCACTGATAAGCTTGCATTTATCGATGTCTTTTATTAGTGAGTAAAACATACGATCAGCTGTTATTGCTACGTGCGAGCTTGTTGGCTCGATGAGTATGAAAGTGTCAGGTTTCGTGATATCGTAAGGAACTGGTAAAGGAATAATATTATAAAGGTTATAGACTTGAGGTAGGACTAAAGGAATCTTAAGTACTATAATAATCTTATTTAAATGATAGTAGCATACTAACTGAGAAATATCAGTTATTTCTTGAATATTTTGTAAAGTTAAAGAAATAGGAAGTTCGTAATGGCTAGGAAGATTATTTCTATTCTTATCTAATTCATTATATAGTTGATGCGGGCTGAGTACAGTCGGATGCAAAACGTTTAGTTTCGCGAATAAAATAGCATTATTAACGTCATCGATATCAAAAGATAGAGTTAAGATAATAGCTTCTAAGGAACTTAATAAGGAACTAAGTTGAGATTTTATTTCTAATTTATCATTAGTATTGGAAACTGTCTCTAGGGTTTTGTGTATGATTTCCATGTTTTCTAAGAGATGTTTCTCGTTTCGATCGACCTTGGACATAGTATTATTAAATGACGAAATAGTAGATTGAATTACGTGAATATTATCTTTCATAAGATAAGCGAGATGTTTTTCATCCGTCTGTACATTATCTATAGCTTTCGAGAATTTAATTGCATCTTCGGAATCTAGTGTGCCGAAGATTGTTTTTAAGAGTGATCCTCCCAAATCAAGAAGACCTCTTTTAAAACGTTTCTTAGGCTTTTCACTTTCAAGCAAATATGAAATAGAGGAAAATTTATTAACATTAGTAAGATGCTGATTTTTCAGCGCCGATAAGGAACTGATGCAATCTGATTGTATCTTAGATGACGTGAAGGAATTACAGAATACGTTAAGCTTTTCAAACAAGAATTCTATTTTATCTAGATTAGGTTGTATGTGACTTATATCTATATATGATACGACATTCCAGTCGCTATTAGTAAACTTAACGTCTAAAAGCTTATCGAAATATAAGCCCGGACTACTGACTATGGGTGATACGTAATCACACTGCGCGTGCGGCGACAGCGCCGATCTGAAATAGAACGAAAGGGCTTATGATTACGTCATACCTATTATTATGTATTACTATATAACTTACTGACCTAGGTTACTATGACGTGTCATGATCATGAGCACGTTTTATTTCGTCATAGTGATGACGTACATGTTTACGATTTATAAGTAGCGTCACGGAGTGATTGCTGTTAAGCTTAATTATTTTATAAGGGCCCTTCCAGACGGGCGACAAAGCCTTATTTTGTTTATGGTGACAGCGAATATAGACCATATCACCAGCGTTATATTTTAAAGGTTTGGTGTGTGAATCATAGTAATTCTTACTTCTCTCTTTTGAAGCTTGAATGTTTTGAAGAGCCTTTTGGCGGCTATAATAAAGCCGATGATTTAGTGCACGTATGTAATCGGTGTAGGTATTGTTATCAAGAGTGTCTATACTGGATGGTAGATAAGGCTTAAAGCCAAATAATAACTCTAAGGGTGAAAACCCTGTTGTAGAGTGAACATTGGAATTATAGGCTATCATGGCGCTCGGGATGTAAAGGTCCCAGGTGTTTTGATTTTCACCTATATACGACCTTAAGTATTCCTTAAGGGTGGAGTGGCTTCTTTCAAGTGCACCACAGGTTTGGGGATGGTAAGGTGATGCAAATATATGTTTGATGCTAAATAATTTTTCAAGCTGTTTGAATAGATCGGAACAAAAATTAGTGCCTTGATCGGAGATAATCATTTTAGGAATTCCCATGTGCGAAATGTAATTTACAAATAATTTGGCTGTTTCTTCAGCTGAACAGGATTGCATGGGATACGCTTGAGAAAACTTGGTGAGATCATCTTGAATGGTAAGTAAAAATTTATATTTATGTTCATATGTTTCAGGGAGCGGGCCGACAAGATCAAGATAGACCTTTTCATTAGGACGAGATGCTGTGGAAGTAATTATCATAGGAGCCCGATTCGTTTGCCGTAAAGGTTTGTTAATTTGACACGAACGACAGTTTTTGACGTAATCTTCGATATCTTGTCGCATATTTTTCCACCAAAATTGAGACTTAATTCGTTCAAGCATGCGGGAGATTCCGGGATGACCAGCGAAAGGTGAGTCATGATTGTCTTTAAGGATCTGCTTAACCTCATCTGGCGTCGGATACTTTATAGAATTATGATAGATATTAACCTTTATGTTGGTGTTATGAAAAAGGAATGCTATAATATTGTATATTTTCATAAAGGATAACCTTGAGAAAGGATCTGTAAAATCTGATATGGCTATTTCCTTCTCTTCTGAGTACCAGTATTTTACCATGTCGCGATAATCGCGGATAAGATTAAATATATCCTTGTACGACATTTCGTCAAAATGATTTAGTTTAACAAATAAGTGTGTAAACACGTGCTTATCGTTAGAAGTTGAATAGTAGGTATGAAGTTCGCGTTCAATGTCTTGAATATTAGGAATGTCAGGATTATCGTTTGTAGTTGCGTTAAGGATGTCACTACAATACGGTATCGACTCATCTAAGTCAATTGATGTTGGATATGCGATCAACTTGATTTTAGTTTTTAATAAGGACTCGTTGTGTTCCTGGATGACCGTGTCGAAGGTAACACCGGGTTGTTTAGAGATTTGAAGGAATTGTTCGTAAGTTTCCGATATAGAAGGAAGACTATGGGGATTGGCATCGTTATCAGGAGACAGCGTAGGGTTGCAAATCATTGAATTAGAGTCGGTATTATCCTCAAGGACATTTACCGGGAATCGAGATAACGCGTCAGCGTTCGCGTTTAATTTACCCTTTTTATATACGATTTCATAGTCATATTCTTCGAGTTTTAGGCGCCATCTCATGAGCCTAGAACCCGGATCTTTAACATTGAATAGCCACACGAGAGGTTTGTGGTCTGTTATTATCTTAAATTTACGACCGTATAGGTAAGGTCGGAAGGTTTTTACACCGAAAAGGATGGCTAAGAGTTCTTTTTCTATGGTGGCGTAATTTCCCTCAGCTTTATTAAGGGTGCGTGACGCATATGAGACTGGCTTATCTTTGCCAATTTCGCCTTGAGAAAGAATAGCACCTATTGCGTAGTTTGACGCGTCGGTTGTCAACAAGAATGGTTGTTTAAAATCAGGATATTGAAGTAATGGAGCCGTAGTTAATTTTTCTTTTAATAAGGAGAATGCTCGTTCTTGTTCATATGACCATTTGAATGTGGCATCCTTTTTAAGGAGTGAAGTCAAGGGCTTAGTTATTTGTGAGAAATTGTTTATAAAGCGTCGGTAATAACCGACAAGGCCTAGAAAAGATTTGATGTCCTTAGGATTTTTGGGAATTGGAAATTGGCTGACTGCCTTGATTTTTCCTGGATTTGGGCACACACCTTTATCAGTGATAATGTGGCCCAGATAAGCGACTTCGCGCCGAAGAAACTCACATTTGTCTGGTTGGAGTTTTAAATTGAATTTACGTAGTCTGTCAAATACTGATTGAATTTTAGTTATATGACTTTTTAAGTCGTGACTGTAAATGATGACGTCATCGAGATAAATATAAGCGTGAAGACCTTGGAGACCAGAAAGAGCGGTATTCATTAGCTTTTGGAAGGTAGAAGGGGCATTCTTTAACCCAAATGGCATTCTAGTAAACTCGTAATGTCCGGCGACGTCGGAATTTGTGTTGACAGTAAATCCTGTCTTTGGCGCGTCCTTGGGGCTCATCTTGACCTGATGAAAGCCACTTGAGAGATCAAGGGTGCTGAAATACTTGGAATGACCTAGCTGGTCGAGGATATCAGTGATGAGAGGTAGAGGATAAGTCTCTGATACAGTGACGTCATTGAGGCGGCGATAGTCTATGACTATGCGCCATTTCTTTTTGCCGGAAGCATCCATTTTCTTGGGAACTACCCAAACTGGGGCACTCCAGGGTGAAATTGATGGGCGAATAATTTTTTGGTCTAACATCTTTCGGATTTGGGAATCAACTTCGTCCTTGTGACATTCAGGGAAGCGATAAGATTTTACATGTATAGGAGGCGCATCTCCTGAGTTAATTGAGTGCTCGATTGCATTGGTATAGGATAAAGGTTCGCCTTCTAAGTGGAAAATATCTGTGTATTCAGAACAACAGTTTAAAAGTGCCTTACTTTCTTCGTTATTAAGATGAGAGCAGCGAATGAGATCTAAAACATTTTGTGATCTATCAGATTTGTAATCGTAAATGGAATTAATATTTTCGTAAGAGTCAGTGTTCGAGTTAAGTTCAAGGGGTGACACTTCTACGTAACAATCTTTGACTCGGACCTCAGAGTCGGTGGTGTTTAAAACAGTAATATTTATTCTTTTATTCGGTTTTATAGTAACCATGCAATTTGCAATGTAAACACCATCACTTATTGTTTGATCTAGTACGAGAGCTTCGTTATTATGATAAGACTCGGGCGAGTAATTTGATATCGCGCATTCGATAATTGCTTCGGAACGCGCAGGAATAATATAAGTTGGCTGATTATACTTAATCTCCAGACTTTGTCCGAGAATGTTCAATAATTTTGTATCATAATCGATGTTCGCTTTAAAATAACCTAAAAAGTCACTGCCGATGATGCCGTCATGATCTAGACTGACGTCATCGTTAGTTACGTGAAATTTGTATGTATATATTTTTGTTGATAAAATAAAATCCATTTGAATTGTACCTAATGTTTCAGAGCAATGTTCGAGGCTGTTAATTCCTTTGATCTTAACTATCTCACGAGATAAATCGAGTATTTTATTTAAGCTTGAGCGTTTGACAAGGCTTATACTTGCGCCCGTGTCTATAAGAAAGTTTAAAGGATTTGAAGAGAAACTAGTATTTAAATATGTGTGAGGCAAGGATATCTTTTTAATAGATAAATTTATTTCAAGGACAGTTGCAGAATGTTCGACATCATTCGAGACTGGAGATGATTGACTCAAGTTTATGTCTTGAGATGCACATTTATTATTTTGATCACAAATAGTATAAGAGTTAGGATAAGACTTTGTGTCACAAGATTCATCACAAGATTTAGTATTATAGGATGCTGTGTTCGATTTAAGATAAGAATTTGTACAATCTGTACGACTCGGCGGCGTTTGCGTCCGAGATGCAAAATGGCTCAGAGGCTGTTGCGCCTGCTGAGATGTAAGAGATGATGATTTAGGACTCAACGAAATAGGAACTCTCTGTGGAGCGTGTTGAGGTGCGTTATTTAACTTAGGACTCATCGAAATAGAAACTCTTTTGGGAGCATGATGAGATGCATTATCTGATTTAGGACTCATCGAAATAGAAACTCTCTTTGGAGCATGATGAGATGCATTATTTGATTTAGGACTCATCGAAATAGAAACTCTCTTTGGAGCGTGACGAGATGCATTATTTGATTTAGGACTCATCGAAATAGAAACTCTCTTTGGAGCATGATGAGATGCGTTATAAGATTTAGGAATAGATTTAGTATGAGGAAGATTAGTGCCTAAATAGCTATTCGGAAAGCGACGGCACGGCTTCGAATTCCGATAATTTAGTTTAAATCATAATCGTTAGTAAATTCATGTGAAACTTGATACGGTGTCGGCGACGACGGTGCCGACGTTGACGGCTGTTCGTAAGTAATATGATGCATGTTTGCCGGTCTGTTTGAATTATTATATTTTTCATTATTATATTTTCTTTTACGACATTCTGTAATGTCATGCCCCTTACTTTTGCAATACCTGCAGAAAACGTGGGACCGGGAATTGTCATTTGATATTGGTGCTGGCGGTCTACGATCTGGAAAAGCACGTGGCGGAATTGCACGTCTTATTTTGGAGAAACACTCAGACTCCGAATGCCCGATTTTTCCACAGGTTCTGCATTTCGGCTTAGTTGCCGTTTTAAATAAGAGATTTTGTATCTTTTCCTCTTCAAGAGCGATATTGATTGCGTCGTTGAGAGATTTGGGGCTTCTACATCTGACGTTATTGCCTAGACGCGGATGCAAACCTAAGGAGAAAGTAAATAAGGCTAGATCTTCGGTCATTGCGACGCGACCCGGAAGATCTTTCTTTAAAGATTCAGAGTTATAAATTTCGGCTTGAAGGTCTGTGAGACAACCTTCGACCCTAAGCGCGAACTGAGATACGGTTTCGTTAGGTTGTTGTTTACACGACTGTAGATCTAGCAGCAAATGGTTGTAGTGTTTTCTTTCACCAAAATTTTGTTTTAGGAACGATTTAATTTGGTTAAAATCATCAAAAATTTTATTCGCACACGCGATTTGGGCTTTGCCTTCTAAACGAGATAAAATGTATTTTGTTAGTAAAATCTTTTGGCTGTGTGATGCTAGATCTATAGCGTTTTGACAATTTGTAAGAAAAGCGGTGAGAGTTTCGCGGTCACCTTTATAAGTGCCTATAAAATTGCATAGCACATTGATGGGAAATTGTTCGCTTAGTACTATTTCACTGCTTTTCTTAGCTTCGACCGACATTGTAACTTATAGATAAACACCGACAAAAAATAAGGTAAGTAATTAGGTATAAGGATAACGGTAAGTACAAGGATTAAAATACTAATTTCGCATGTAAGTTGTTATAAGATTAATTAGTTAAGGATATTTATATTTAAATTTGTATTATAATAAGGATAATGTATGACATTAGATAATACTTAGGAAATTACTTGGATCAAGGATAATTATGATTTTTAAGGATATAGGAATAAGGATATAAATTGAGACGTAATACGTTTTACTCTTTATCGCGAGAAAATTGTAGCAATAACAGATAATAAAATATGTTTCACTTACAGGAATAGCACGAACAGGACGAACTTCATGTCAAGAGATTGGGGCAACGCGATCACAGGATTCAGGAGCGGCGGCGGAGTAGCAGCGACGACGAGCAGCGGGCAGCGACGTGCACCGGTGCGGTGAAGAGTTTCGCAGCAACGGCGAAGATTTTGGGACGGCGCTCAACAGGGCGGCACCTTGGGCGGCGCGCAACAGGGCGGCGGCCACGGAGACAGCGATGGCGAGGGCGGCGTACAGGAGGCGGCCCTTGCAAGGACAGCGACACCTTCAGCGGCGACGGCGGTCGAGATGGCAGGCAACAGCGGCGGCGCGTATTACGCACCGGCAGGATACAGAGTGAAGTGAAACGGCCTTGGTACTGGTCTGCAGGCTCACCAAGTGAGGCTTACTGTCGAGACTCAGTCAAGGATGTGCAGGAACTTGACGAAGCGGACACAGAGAAAAATCTCGCTCCGGAGTCAGATTGGCACGATGAAAGATTTTTTTTTTTTTTTTTATGGACTGGTTTTGTTTTCGCGACCCGTTGGAATACCAGTGGAATGGAAACGGCTAATCAACACTGGTATCCCACTTCTGACACCACTGTTACGGAGCGGGTCAGCGAAGAGTTTTTAAAAAAAACTAAATGAATTACACACGAACTTTACTTCCGAAAAATAGTATTATGACAATTAAAAAGGTTCGCGCCCGACGGAGGTCCAATCTGAACTAACTAGAAAAATGAAATAATTGAATGAACCTGTGAACGGTTTCCTATTGCATTGACGTCAATGCAATGGGAAACTAAGCAATTTTATTTTATATAGTTAACCCCGCAAATGACGATATAACAGTTCCCACTAGTGACTCGGTAGCTCAGCGGTCAGAGCATTGGACCGGTTATCCAAAGGTCGCGGGTTCGATTCCCGTCCGAGAACATGATCTGGTGCGAGTCCTATTTTTTCTAGTATATTATTTAGAATTATTCTATTCTTAAAATTATGATTACGTATTGAGAGAAAATTGATTTAATATTGAAATAATAATTGAGGGGCAGAATTTGAAAAAGAATAGAAAATAACGTATCTTGTAACTCCAAATTCTATTAACAGTGATTATAAATGAAAAACAATCTTTAACTTAACATCAGATGAGGTGATGGCCAAGCATTAACCCATTGTGTATAAAAATAAAAATAAACCTTTGTTTTTCTAACATTTGATTACAAAAAAGAGTTATTAATACCTTATAATACCTAAATAGCGCATTCACTCTTGTATATTTACGGTATCAGTCCACTATATCGGCCGCCCGCATGCAGTAACGGTTCTTGCGCGTACGCAGGCAAAATACACCAACTGGTCAAAGCCGCGCCAAAATCGAACAAACTCGTTTCGTAGTGAGCGGCACATCTCATTTGCATATTGATATACTATTAAATAGCACCCGTTCTTATTGTCCAGATTCAGTAGTGTAGCATTAACGTCCAACTGATGTACAGTGCAAATTCAATTGCGAATGTAAACAGCAATTTTTTTTTTTAATATTTGTCAACATCACATACATTGCTCCGATTCCAAAGTAAGTAGCTAAAGCACTTGTGTTATAGAAATTAGAGACAACGGTGGTATCACAAACACCCAGACCTGAGCCAATATAGAAAAGTTCGTTTTCTAAATTGACCCAACCGGGGATCGAAACCGGGACCTCAGAGATGGCGACACCTTCAAAACCGGTGTACAATGCCACTCGACCACGGAGGTCGTCAAATTCAAATGGCAAAAAAGCACCAAAAAACAATTTCGCCATGGTAGCATTTGATCAGTGCATTGGGCCGGAATCTCAAAGGTGCGGTTCGTGTCCTGTTTGAGGCACTACGGGCGAGTCGATTTTTTATATCATTATTATTAATCAAATGGCAAATTCTGCGCATATTGAAAAAATCGAGTAAACTATGAAATATCGTGACGTAAGCTTGTCAATTTCATACAAAATCGTCAATAACTGTGTCTTACATGAGCTTGCGAGAAGTCAGCTTAAATTAGCTATAGCGTTCGAGGGGCCGCCGTACAACGTCAAATACACATTCACACTTCATTTCACACAGTATTATACTTGATTTATCAATCCCAAAAATAATGTAGAAAATAGATTATAGTGCTCAGTTATGTGACTGACAGAAACTGATAGCTAAAACTTTTATCGATAGAAAAAAAATGTCAAGTGAACTCCACTTTGGTAGTTTTTTCAATGCTGTGCAAACCAAAAATAAATCTAGTCTTAAAACTATAAGTAATAAAAAAAACCTTAGCTAGCTGTCTAGTTTTGTAATAGAGTTTTCCAAAATAAGAAATAGTTTATTTTATTAATTAAAAACGATAAGGCGTCAATAATTTCGATAATTTTTACTATGTAAATTTCTTTCAACGTTGTACGCCACCTTAAATTGGAGTGCGTTACTATAACTTTAACTTTGATAACTTTAAAAATTAAATAAGTAACTTCAAGGTTCTGCTCAAGCGCACACTTTTTCTGGCGAGGGTTGCCGGTGTTCCTCTAAAATCCCCTATTTCAATCCCCCTAGGAGATCGAAAACACCAGGGCCCTAAATTATAAACGTGACAATTTGTCACCTGTCATGACAATTTCATAATATCTATTGCTTCAACCTTAACTACTCATAGCTACTCCGCAATGTAAACCAAATTGTCATGACAATTGATAAATGCTCTAAACTCTGCTATTCCACTACGATCCACAAGTTTTTCCTTACGAACACTTATCCTAATATTTTTTGTCAGTTTTCACATGTTCTTTGAGAGCAATAATTTTATTGCGTGGAAATAATAATTGACGGACCGAGCGCGAATCGCGAGCGAAGCGTCTCCGTTGTAGCTTCGGCAAAAATGCTTTAATATGTCCGGCTGTCCCGTTGTCCGGCTGTCCGCCTGTTTTCCTCTACAGGTCGCATTTCTCAACCGATTCTTGTTAAATTTTGTGAGCAGGTTCTACAATTATATACATTATTCGATTCAGTTTTTCAAAATTTTGCAAAATGACGGAGATATGGAGAAAATCTTTTTTCAGCCGCGAGACCTACAGCTCTACAGAGTCACTAGTTTATACAGGTTAAGATTGCTTAACAAATAGGAACAAGCTACAATCTTTAGCTACAAACTGCAATGGCAATGAGTGACAAAAGTCTCTGGTGGCATCATAATATTTGTGACTGTTCTTGGGAACAGTTACTTTTTTTCGGGATAAAAGGTACCCTTAGGTACCCCTTTTTTTTTTTTGACGTGTATGCAAATTTTAATGAGATCGGTTGCGTAGTTCACACCTGAAGGCGTAAAAACAAACAAACAAACTTACTTTCGCATTTATAATATTAGTAAGGATTGAAATATAAGGTCTAAGTCAACCAGCAATACTATGACCTGAACATTAAAAAGAGATTAACATTTTCAAGGCTGACAAAACCTTTATTAATTACAGGTTTAAAGCATTGAAGGACCCCTTCTAATAAATTGATAATTTGGTAATTAATGAAATTCTCGTCGACATCAAAATTAATTTTATACTAGTACTGGGATGCTGTCGTGGCAGATGATTAATGAGTTCGGTAAAAACAATGTTTATAGGCATTGGACTAAGATCCTTGTTCCGACGACAAGAATAGCAAAACATCTTCAGCATTTTAAAATTGAAATTGACGCAGAATGTTATTTACCTTTATGAAATTCGATGGCAAGGTTTGTGCTATTGCAATTTCGATGCAGTATGGATCAAAAGATACCTATTTGAAAACTATTTTCTAGACCTCTCGGGTAAACAATGCATTGTCACCTAGGTAAACCCACAAAAAGATAGACACGGTTTTGAATGATTGCTGATAAGAATGTTTTTATTTTTTTTCGTTCAAGCAACCATAATTTATTTAGGTAGGTATGGCGAAAAACCCTTTCTTTGCCTCTGTTGGGAAAAATGATCATTTTCACTGTATTATTGTCATTTTTATTATATTTTTTACAAGCATTTTTTGTTGAATCATTGTCCATAAATAGGTAATGTACCTACGTGCATTTGCGCTTCCGGCCGAATACTCAAAGGCTTCTTAGCTAATTTCTTTATTTAAGGTATACTTAATTAAACTCTTTTTGTGATGTTATTCGGATTAAAACAGTATTTGGCTAGAGTTAAAAATGAATGCGATTTACAGTTTAGTATGAAAAAATCGGGTTAGTAGGTATTTTGGATTTTTTTATTTAAACCCTTGACAACGCCGTTTGTATAATGGCAGCATGTAACGGCACATTTTATGTTTAAGACCTTTGTCGAACCACATGTTTTGCAAATAAATGATTGATTAATTGACAAATACTGTTTAATCCGAATAACATCACAAGAAGAGTTAATTATGCTCAAATTGAAAATCATTCGTGTTCATTCATAGGGGCAGCTCACAGACGCATAGGTAGGTATAGGAGCAGAGTGTAGTTAAAAGGTTCTGTAAACTTTTCAATTGAGAAGATTCTCGAATGTTAACGAAGCTAGGAAAATATTACATTTGCTTATCTTAACATTATGATCTTTGGCGAGTTGGATAATACAAGAGGACTAGAAGTCTGTTTTATTTTAAAAATCAAATAGGTAGGCCTACTGTTATGGTTAGGCATGCCGTAGTTCCTTAAATAAATAATCATAGTCACTATAAATGTAACTTTGCCGATAAAAATCATAAGAAAAAAATACTAAGGTACTGAAAAATAAAACTTACCTGATAGAATTCTTTGTCCACCTCCAAATCGCGGAAAAAAGATCAAAAGCTGTCCAACGGGTCCAATAAGAATCCAATTCGCTGAGCCTTTACAAGAACAGATCACTGTTTACCTAGAATAACGTTTCCCAGACAGAACGCGGCGAAACCAACGAACTTTTCGACGGTGTCTACAGAAATTGCAACACAACTTTTTAACACCCCCTTTTATGGCAAATTTTCACACTCGCAGTTATATTTTATCGTTTTAACACTGTTTGGATAATGTAGGATTAAATCCGATCAATTTTTGAGCACATAACGTTACAAGTCACGATCGTAACGGTCTGGCGAACTGAGAATGACACGAGCTACTCACAACAAGCGCATAACAGGACTGCCGCGCCGTGCGGTGTTTGTGCTGCCGTCTATCTGTGCGGGCGAAAATGGCGGAGCTAGCTTTGCTGCTTGCTTGCCCGCAACCGTAGATCATGCGGTATTCTACAGGTGAATACCTAGGTGCTGGAGTCTCATTATTATAATATTTATCTACCACAGATTCGATCTACAGAAGTATAGAATAGACGGAAATTAATGCTCAAATATATTTCGAAGATAAGTAATAAGAGGCAACTTGTTGTTGTTTGAAGTTAAATCCTATCAAATGGATAACTTGACCCTTATGAAAAATAATCAACTAGGTGCACTCGCAAACTAGATAGTGTTTTAGCACCTACCTACTATAACGGAGGTAAGTAAGTAATGCAATGTAATCTGCAAGTCTCGAAGTCAAGTATACTTACGCTTTGCCGCATGCGGGGTTCGAATCCGCTTATTTATTTTTATGCCCGCGTTTTACTATCGGATTTTGTCAGCTTTGCCAAATTCGGTATTTTTGCATTTTATAACTTAGCAACCCAAATCGCGACCAGTGGCACCGCGGTGAGTTTTATTTAAGCAATACTAGTGGTAAGTGGACTCTGTGAACTTCGTACTTTATCAAATTTTACCTTGAGAATTTTAAAATATTGAAAACCAAGGCCATCTATTTTATTAGTTAGTTAGTTAATAACAAAGCAGTTGAATACCTAAAAGAATTGAGTACCTCCCTCCTTTTGAAGTCGGTAAATAAAGCAACATCACATATGCTTTATTCTTCTTCGTTTTATATTTCAGCGAGTGCTTTTTGAATTTGACAACCTCTTTATAGCTGTCAAAAGAAATCCGAAATGGAAATTCCAAGAACATTTAAAATGATTTATTATTCCTCTAAAATTCTTGGGAAATTCCAAGAACTTTAAAATCATATTCTGGAGATTCCCATACAAAATTGTCTATGTTGAATTTTCGATTATTTCGCTGTTGATTTGGTGTTTTTTTTTGTTTCTAGACCACCCCAGCCAGTAAGAGTAGGTACTATAGGAAACGAAACAAAAAATAATTAATTCTATCTATAAAATAGTATTTTTTTTAAATTGTGCAAAGCTGCTAGAAGTGGCAATTTTTACACATTTGCTATCTAGGTAGGTACTTCTACAAATGACTACGAGGGAATGTAATGATACCTTCTAAAAATACTAAACTATGAATCTCAAAAATTAGTCATTTAGTTTTATGAAAATTCTTTTCTATTAAGGGTGCATCACGAGTCCAATAGCGCCACCAATCAAGAAAAAACCATTACAACGAAAATACTATGTTCAATAGAATTCTGAAATATAAGTACCTACTTAATAAAAACTACTAGTTTTAGGAGGAGCGTCGGAACAGAAACCGATAAATCACAATTGTGTTTTTTGTGGACAAATGTAAAAAACTGGCCATGTTCATGGTTTTCTAATTTAGAGTTAAACGAAATATATCATTTTATTGGTGTTAGAACCACTGTTTGGAAACCTAAATTCGGCATTCGTGACTGTAATACCTGTTGAGTTATAAAAATGAAAAAAATGGATATATTGGTTTTTGACCAAACCAACTGGATATATCGGTTTTTGATAAAACACTGTAGGATGTATCGGTGTTTGATAAAACGCTGGTAGGAAAAATAGTAAGGATTTATCGGTATCTGTTCCGATCGCCATCGTTGTTTAGTACGATTAGTGTATTTATCGGTTTATGTTCAGATTCGGGTATTTCGAAGCCAGATCTAGAGCGGATTTAGCAGTTTTTGACCAGGTTACGTTAACCACAGGGCAAGATATGTACGAGAACAACCAATTGCCATCATAAAAATAAAAAAAATCAAAATGTGATCTATCGGTTTTTGTTCCGACGCTCCTTTATAAACTATTTTTACTAATAGCTAACCGCTTTAACAACTTAGTAAATAAAAACCTCTGAGGGCGCCACTTTCTAACTTATTAAAAACAGAAAATCCCATAGAAATTAAAAGACTTATTTATTTAACTTTACAGTTACAGACATTTTGACAAATTATATTAGGAAATATAATTATATTCCCCTTACTAATAAAGATTGTATAGCAGATGTATAAGTTACACAGTGTTTTGTCCCTTTCTTTTTAATGTCAAACTGAAATAGTTTGACAGAGTCACCACTGTGTAACTTAAACATCTGCTATACAATCTTTATTAGTAAGGGGGTATAGAATATAAATAATAGAATATAGATATTAAATAAAGATACTGTCTCAACTAACTAATTTTAAATTGTCTTTAAAGAAAAACTAAGGTGGCACTTCCACTTCAATTATATTATCAGGACAATATTGGTTTACAGATGAACACAAACTCTCAGTTTCCTGCTTTATCGTTCTACTTTGCAAGAATCTGCACTTGTGAATGTCCCTCACATGTTTACTTAATGATTTTCTGTTCATGTATTTCTTATCACAATGAGGGCACGGTAATCTGTTTTCACCAAAATGTCTTAACTGATGGTTGGCCAACTTTTGAGCATCCTCAAGAAACATACCACACTCCATGCATGGTAAATTAGTGCTTGTATGTTTAGTTTTGTGTATTTTAATAACTTTTGAACTTAATGCTTTGTAACCACATATATCACATGTATAAATGTGTTTACCTTTTTCGTGAGTACGTTTGTGGTTACACAGTTCAGACATAACATAAAATGTTTTGGCGCATTGGTCACAAGTGTACGACTTAACACCGCTGTGCCGTTTTAAGTGCTCAATAAGACTATATTTACTTTTCAAAAATTTTTTGCATATGTCACACTGGACCAAGATGTTACTGTGACTTTTCATATGTTTGTATATTTTATCACGACCTTTAAGATATTTTCCACAATAGACACAAGTTGTTTCTGAACGGTAAATTTTATGCTTTGTTTCCATGTGGCCTTGCAATGAACTTTGTTGACTAAACCCTCTGGAACATAAATTACAAACAAATCGTCTCTCTCCTGTGTGAATTACTGAGTGTGTATCCATATCTTTAATTCTTCTTGATGAGTAGTGACATTTTTTGCAATGAAAAATTCTTGACCTTCCAATACCTTCAATTCGGGTTTTTGTTGCCGCAACACATGCTTGTGTCTTTTGTTTTTTATGGTGATGAAATGCTTTATATGACCTAAATGCACGCTTACATAGTGGACATAATAATGACTCATACATGTGCACTTTTTTCCAATGTACTTTCATTTTACATTTGCTTTTGAAGAAACCACCACATTCATTGCACTCAAGTTTTAAATCTATAGCTCTGCTTTTTTTAACAATTGTATTGTCGCCTAGACTTTCATCTAGTTTTGTTTCAAATTGAATTGCAGTTTGGCTTGTTTCTAAACCAAAATTAACTTCTGTTTTAACATTATTCTCTTCATCGGGATACTCACAACTTTCATCCAAGAATTCAGCCTCAAGATACTGCTCAGACTCCTCGGGTTCTTCCTTTTTGATTTCATTCAAAGATTTTATCGGTTCAGATTCAAGTCCTGGCTGTGAGGACTCAAGATGCTGGTTGGATATAATGGTAGTCTTTAACAGAATATTTGAACTCTCGCATTTCGATTTGAAACCTACAGCAGTGTCAAGTTCCAACAAACAGTCTGGACAAATCTTATTTGGGAGGTCATCACCTTTCTGTATTTTAACATCTGCTATTGAATTGATGATTTCAAATATAAAACAATCGTTGTGTTTGACGAACAGTGATATACATTTCTTCTTGACCCTTGAGTCTGTCCGAAGACACACACGACAATAAATTGACTTCCTCTTGCTCATCTTCATTAATAGATAATTAATAAGGTAATTAAAATCAGAATGAATGAAATACAGTTTATAGATCTTTCTTAGGAAGTAAACTGCATGGACTTGATTTATCAGAGAAAAATTATGTACCGTTAGTTTATATTCTTTATACAAATAATCTGAAATAACAAAAATAAAGCTAACCAATTTACGTTTTCTTTTTTTACTGACATGAAATGACATTGACATACTTGACTTTGACTGGATCTGTCTGACTGACATGAGCCATGACACAGAGTATTATACTACTGACATGGCTTGACAAATAAACCATAGACATTAGTTTATTTTTTTTATAAATTCTCCCATTATTAAGTAGACAAAAGAATCTATCCCCATACAGTCTTGTTTTACAATATTCATTCATCATTTTTATTTCGGTTTCACTGACCTGAAAAATTTTTTTGTAGTTAACTATATGGAGGTCAGTGTTCGGTTTGCTTAATGTCGTATAAGATATAGATATTAATTATTTAAAACAATTGTTGCCCAGAGTAATGTTCAGTTTTTAATTTTGGAAATGGTCGTTTCCAGCTTGTTTCCAGAAGCAATCGAGCGGATAGAACTATGTCACATTATTACAATGACCATACTGAAAAAAAAATCATTTACGGGACATATTAAAGAATATGACAATAGATTTAAAATAAATAAAACAACTCGTGATTGTTAAATAAATACCTATTATTATTTTATTTTTTCGATCCTTAAAAATACATATCACTTTTATGTTAATAGGTATTGTATGGAATCAATTTATTAATAAACTAAACTTAAAGCTATAAATGACAATAATACATTAAAAATACAACAGATCCTATTTAGACTAGTAAAATCTTTTTACCGAAATTATTTTGATTTTTATGAAATACTACTGTATCATCTTCACCAAGCTTCACCATTGCTACCATTTAAGAATAACTGTAATTTTTAACATTTACCTACTTTAACTTGATAGTTTCATAACAGTTTCATATTTTCAGAATACAAAAGGTTCTTTCTGTACTTTGAGTTCATTATTATTATTATTTTTATTCCTTCTATTATTATTGAAGTCGGCTAAAAAGTCAAAATACTCTCATCTCCCGCCTCCCACCCTCGCATGAATAACAACATTAGGGTTTGATTTTTTTTAGGTTTCAGTAACTACCTTTTTTAGAACATCTATCGAGTAAAAAAGAGTATTCTAATAGGGGAAAGCTCAGTTCGCTTTACGGCGGTAGGTGGCGCTGTAATTTCCAATGGGACTGAATTTGGACTGCATACTGAGGAACGAATGGCGCCACAAGTAATGTCAAATATCGAAACCATTGATAGCGGTCGCTGGCGCTGGCATGGCGCTGGCACAGAATTAGTATCTTAGAGTGTGTTTTTTCTCGATAGACGTTATGGGAATCTATAGGACACGTTAATACATTTTTCTTAGTGTTTTAAAAAACAATTAACAATAAATCAAAATGATAGTCAGAATAAAATTTAGGTCAGATTTCAGCTAGGTTTCAGAAATACCTACTTATTTTTTTACAATGTTTTCAAAGATTAATTTGTACGATTTAAAAACTAGAGTGGGTTCCTTTTTGAAATATCAATATTTATGCTTAGATCATGAATAATATTAGTATGTGAGTTTGGCCCCTCCTAATGTATATTCTTTTATGCCCATTTTTTCTTTAGATTTTATTAGAAAAAATTGACTCACCCATAGCACCTCAGTCGGGCTACGAGGTTTGTATTTTTTTTAGTTCAATTATCTTCATATAGAAATTGCATAGTGAATGCGAAAAATCAAGAATTTAATGAAATTATCGAAGTTATGGATGTACTTACATAGATAGATGTTGTCAAAATGTTACAGTCAAAAACATGTCAAAAAGTATTTTCGATATCACACAACAAAATTTTGTATCTTTTATTAGTGGGTAATTTATTATAACGGTCATTGAACACAATATTTCAGTATCAAAATTATTATTATTATTAGATTATTACAAGTCAAGGGTACAACTTGACCATAAAGAGTTGACAAAAATGAGGGTGCCACTTTCTATGCAAACACGTCAAAATCACGAATAACTTGGCAACACTGACTATATTTTATACTGAAAAATTTTAGTTTCATTTTATTTAATTTCTTCTCTTTCTGGCCAAGCTGTATGATTATAGAGGAATTTTTCGGCAGTTCATATAAAACATAATACTTACTTAACTACATAAACAACATTTTAATTCATTCAAAAAGTAACATTATCGATCATCTAAGGCGAAAGAAAACTTGTTTGTAAAATGCGAAAGAGATATATCGGAAATCTAGATATATAAAATATCTACATAATATCACGATATTATCGATAGATTTTATTGGTTTGAGTTTGTGACCTAAAAATTTAAGAATAACGTAACGTAAGTAAGAAAGAATAAAAAGTCCTTTTTCGCAACCAGTTGCGAAACTCAGTTGTCATGGCGGCCGAAAAGCTTTAGTTATAATGACTGTCAAAAAATCCCTCGGTAAATACCTACGCTTCATTTTCGTTTGGTACATTTTCTATAACATGAATAAAGATTATTGTAAAACAGAGAAACTTAGAGTATCTTTTTACGATAATTCTAGCAGGGATAAGTTTTCCGACGATTTTTTTTCCATGTAGGCTACCGGAAGTACCTACCAACTACCACATCAAGTTTCATGATACTTATTATTTTTAGTTTGACCAATTCCTATCTGGATTTCGAAACAGTCGATCGAGAAATTATAGTATTTAGGTATTGTGATGTGAAGTGTAATTCAAATTCATTTCATCATATCTACAGTTCCATCACTCAAATCGAAGCAAACTAAAACAATATAAAAATACCACAAATCCTCAAAACGAAAAGACCGTCAGAAAAAATCCCCGCTACGTATCTTATACTCAATAAATGTATATATTTACACGTATCCTGGCGTACATCAATTGGAATATCCTAGCTAATAGTGAGTTCTCTAATTCAGTCGGGCGGCTCCTGGTGCGAGCAGTGCGGGACGGGAGTGGGGGAGGACTTGAACGCTCGCGGGAACAGGGAGGAGTATGAAGGGGGAGGCTCGTACTCGGGCGGCGCGCGGGCGGTGTACGTGGCGGACGCCGCCGTCACGGCCACCGACGGGGACAGGTCCACGCACGACGCCGGCACGTTCAGGGGCGTGTCCGATGGCTTTGAGCTCTTGCAGCAGCATTCTGGAAATAAAATAACAGCATTAGATACGTTCGTGGTCCCTAACTATGGGTCTCTATGTAGTATGGAAGACTCGAGGTCACCCAGCGTGCTATGGAGACTGCGATGCTTGGCGTTTCCTTACGTGATCAAAATAAGGAGATCCGTAGGAAAACTAAAGTAACCGACGTCGCTCGAAGGATTGCTCGGCTGTAGTGTATGGTTGCCAGACGCCCGGGATTTCCGGGATTGTCCCGGAATTACGTGCCTTGTCCCGGTGTTCAGGAATTACACCTAACTGTCCCGGATTTCAAACACCTATCACTTACTTTCCCCCAGCTAGTTTTGTCCCGGAATTGACGCTAGCAAATATGGCAACCCTACTGTAGGGGCAGTGAGTGGGACAAATAGCGAGAAGAACCGATGGCCGTTGAGGCGGAAAGGTTCTGGAATGGCGACCGCGCACCGGACGACGCTCCGTAGGTAGACCCCGACGAGGTGGACCGACGATGTACTATACCTACTATCGCCTTCCAGTTCAACTGGCTAAATGCCTTTTTTACCACTTAAGTTGAATAATAAAAAGATGCAATACTGAAATCAAACACTTTTAACGAGTAGTAGCAATTTATACTAAAATTATTTTTAATTTCTGAACGTCTTTATAAATTCTTCGCTTGAGGGTAGGCTCACGAGCAGCTTTAGTCCCCCGTGCAAAGGTGCCGAAACATCGGGAACATAAAAAAAAAACTAAACACCAACTAATTACCAAAGTACTTTCAATAAAACCGCGTTAGTTCCTATCCGTTAAAAGTGTTTTATTTCATATTGTCTAGTGAGTACAATACAATAGACGAGCTGTTCAGAATTCAAATTGTGTCACAACCAACCTTCGCGGCGCATCAACTGTTTCTATCGGTCGCTCGAAATAGACTAAAGGAGATGCGGTGCATGCACCGTAACTTAATGGGCAATTTTTCGGTACTGTACAGCCTGTCTAGTGTAGTATACACTAGAAGTCTTTGATGCAATACTAACCCCAGGCGAGGCAGAACATGAGTATGGTGGCGCAGACGAGCATGCCGACCACGAGGTAGCTCCACGGCCCGTACGGCTTCAGCGCCGCCGCGAACTCCATGAACGCGTTTGACTTCTGCTCGCCCTCCGAGATCTTCACTGAAAGTTTCAAATCGCCTGCTCTGAGTTAAACTTGCTTTCGACATATAGAAGAAGGAGTCTATTCGGGAAAGGTATTAGTCAAGTTCATCTTAGCAACGAAAGTCACTGACTGAAACTAAGTGCTTTGTCGTATTAACTTTTGAGTCTACTCCATGAGCGCGTTCGTCTTCTACTCGCCAAATATTATAGCTTTCTACATAATATGGAAAACCAATATGTTTGGAGTGGGTAGCTGTGTCTACTCACATTATAGGTAGGTTACTGTACCTATTGATGCTTCTTTAATAGCTTGGACAGTTTTACTAGGTCTCTTTTACTCTGTTAAAAAAGGTGATGAGGACATGGGAATACAAGAAAAATATTCTCTTTCTTTTCCTAGAGTAATTAATGTCCTTTGATCCAACAGTTCAGCGTTGACGAGTTGACGTGATTCAAAAGTGTCTTTTTTCACTGATATTTTATGAAAGTTTCGTTTGTCTTGTCACAATAATGGACAGTCTAGTTATGACGTTTATAACGTGAGAAATTTTATTATGCATAACTCGTATTAACAATACGCCACTAAAACACTAAAAAATTAGATGCACAACGCGAATTTTAATTTATGAACAAATGCATATTATTCACTCACCCACAACACTAATAATATTAACTATTATGATCTCATCCCATCTCTTCTCCCCAACTACGTACCCTCGTCATAATACTTATGAACGTTTATCAGTCAGACATTCATTGGGGATTTCAAATACATGCTAATCAGTTTACTTCTTAAACAATGTAATTATATTATATCTGTCAGTCTTGTTTACGTCAACTGGAGATAACGGTAGGGAAATCACTTTTAAGTTTTTGTTGGATTAAATCTGGTACTATAAATAAACATTCTTTGTTTTTAGTTTTTCTTGTCAGTAGGTAGTCAAGACTAGTTCTTGATACTTAAATGACCTACTTAAACTATTCCGTCCTGCCCCCTGATTTTGTAACTTTGTTGCAATCAACTCTGACAGAAATCGCAGATACATTGCTGCTTTAGAAAGAATCAATGTGACCATTATCTTACTTAAAGCAGCAATGTAAACGCTGTTTCAATCGATTTCAATCGATAATTGTTAGCAACAGAGTTACGTAATCAGCCCCCGGGGCAGTGGTCTAACTGTTCTGTCCTATCAGTTGGACCACTGCCCCGGACGAAAACTATTGATATCGTTATATTTAGAATTCGTCGTCTAAGGCTGCTGAATATTCTGTTCCATCAAGGTGGCATAGCTATCACAGGAGTATAAGATAAAAGTTAATTAAGTATCGAGTGGTAGCTAAATATCCATAGTTTAATCTATTAATCTGACGACCTCCGTGGTCGAGTGGATTGCACGCCGGTTGTCAAGGCGTCACCATCTCTTGAGGTCCCAGGTTCGATGCCCGGCTGGGTCAATGTAGAAAAGATCTTTTCTATATTGTCTTAGGTCTGGGTTTTCGTGATACCACCGTTGTCTCTGATTTCCAAAACACAAGTGCTTTAGCTACTTACTTTGGAATCTGAGCAATGTATGTGATGTTGTCAAATATTTATTTATTTATTTAAATATTTATGATTTTCCATTTTCGTTGCACAAATAGCCTTCTGCATAATAGGCCTATCCAGCATAGAACAATCCATCTACCTAGTTAGTTCGTACAGGTTAGGTTATGTGTCAAATTTTAAGTTTATACATTTTGCCTCTTGTGAAGAGCACAGATGATGGGAGCAGCAATACGAAGTAGCAATAACTCACTAAAGACTGACAGCTTTGTCATAGTATCAGGCTAATCTAGCCCAAGTGCCTTCGATCATAGGGTTTATATGATCGAAGCCAAGTGCCCTGAAACCTGAGTTAAAACTTCGCAGTAGGCATATACCTAGTTCTAAAATTGTGAGGGTTGCAGTGCAGCTATGCGAGCGTCTCCCAAAATGTTACTAAAGATACTCACTAATGACTGAAGGCTTGGTCATAGTATCAGGCTGATCTAGCCCCAGTAGCTCCTGATTTCTGGCAGCAAATCTTCTTAACAGTTCTAACAGTGGCGGGTCTCGGCGATGCGAGCACGCGCCCGGTTCTTCGTCTTCACCGCCCGGGCAGTGCCGCACCCCGTCACAGACTAGGTACGAGGACACGCAGAGGCTGGTCGCCCCGCACGTGAACTGAGACTTGTTGTTGCACACATCGTCTGGAAAAAGGTTGGGATGATACAGCCAAGAATATTATAAAAGGAGTTTCTTCCAAAAACACTTTTTTGTGAAGTTTATGCAGCCTGATACTTAGCTGACAAAAAATACGACTTTATTTTAAGACAATCTGGGCATGAAATTTCATATGAACAATACAATGGGCATCAGGAAAATAAAAGCAGGTGGTAAGTACAGTTTAAATAATCTTTGCTTAAAAAAGCCGTGATGTAATAAAATATTTTTCCTAGATTTTTTTATACAGGGTTATTTGTAAAACACCAACAACCTCGCAGAAGTAGATTACTTACATCATAAACAACAACATTTGTTCTACGACTTTTTCAAAACAGACAAAAACAACGACTTTTCATACAAAACTCGATCAACTGTTCGAATATCTATGGAAAGCCGTTTTTTTGTTGTCTGTTTTCGGAAAAGTCGTAGGACAATGTTGTTGTTTATGATGTTAGTAATCTATTCCAGAGTTCCAGCGAGGTTGTTGGTGTTTTACAAATAACCCTGACTCTTGATAAGTAGGTAAGTAATCGTTCCATAAGAATTGTCAAAGGATCTGCAGTCATTGTGGTAACCTATGACCACAAAGCTTTACGATTTTATGAGATAGTAGCTAATTAGTCTAATAAGGCATTTAGGCCAAAATCTCACTCACCACTTTTTTTACTAATGGTATGAGGAATGGGGGATCCAAAATTGGATTTAGAAGGGGAAAGGGCCCACTCACCCATTCATTTCCATGAAAGAGTTAAGTGGATAAGATGAATGCGTCTTCTTTGGGCTCATCCCTTAGTGAGGATGCACTCACCACTATTGACAGCAGTGACGACCAGGCGCAGTTTCTCCGTGTGGTGGTAGGGGGTGGTGGGAGGATTCCACACGATCCTGATCCTCGGGGGCAGCAGCTTGGTGCCAGCTCTAGCCGCAATGCCCGCCGCGTTGCCCCCACACAGGGTCATACGCCATATCGCGTTCTTCGAATCTCCAGTGTACTGTGGATTGCAATAAACTTTTTGTACAAACTGTGATACCACACCTCACCTTCGTCGCACCCAATAGAAACGTTACTACATTGAATGACCTAATTAGAGTTCGTATGTGTTATAAGGTGACCCAGATTCGGATGAAAGTAACATGCTAATTCAAACAAAATAGCTGAACACTTTAGAACTTTGTCACAGCAACTATAACAGTTGTTCTAAGAAAGCGATCTTGCATGAACCAATCATCGCGTGACACGAAATTCTAGGCTCACCGGATCTAGATATCTCCGGGTTCACAATACATACCTATTTCAATTTCTTTAAAGAAGCTATACAAGGTGTTACAAAAATACCCCTAATGCCAAAATATATGGCATATAGAGACCATCAAACTGAACAACTTTTACTATGGGACCAACTTTGAAATCGCGAAAAAAAATCAGCTGTTTCATACAAAAATTAAGTACGAAAATGTATGAAACAGCTGATTTTTTTTTCGCGATTTCAAAGTTGGTCCCATAGTAAAAGTTACTCAGTTAGATGGTCCCTATCTACCATATTCGGAATTAGGGGTACTTCTGTAACACGTTGTATAGAAAATATAGGTATCGAGCTTCGTTTAAAGCGACTAAGCTAAGACTTATTAATTTACTAGGTGCTACAACCAAAGTCATTTATGTCAAGGACGGCAGAATAAAGTACTTTTAATGAAGAACATACGGTCATTTGGTCATTTAACCCCAATTAAAAGAATAGGGCACGGGAAACTCAAAAGCAATGCATTGCAAGACGCATTATCTTCGTTATCATTGATTACTAGAAACTGATTAATATATACAGCGAACTACGCTCTTAAAAGTTAAATACAAGGAAGTAGGATAACAAACTTCCAGAAAATTATCAATTTTCCTATCTTGATGTTGTATCGAGATGGCTGACTAACACTGCAAGAATCAATACCAGCCTATACCTAGTTAATATGCAAAGATCAACGCATAGCTGACTTAAGAGCGCTGCGCATCGTACCGTAATGCTAGAATAAGCAAAAGGATAATAAAAAATCTAACATCACACTTTCAGCCGATGATGATACGTAATGCGTTGGATGCAACTTCTATCAGATATTCGCAGCGTGGACTGTAATAGCAGCAAACAGCTTACGACATGGAGTGGAGCAGTATCATCCATAAGATTTAGAAACTATAGTCTCCTTTGTTGAGCCTTTTTTTGTTTTTTCCCGCAGGTGAGCAGGGGTTCATATGTGGGACTCGCCAGGAGGGGACCGCAACATTCAACGTTACGGCTCCCTCCACGACTGCCTCCCGTCGGTGGGATCTTGGGAGGAAGGAGGGAGTACCCACTAAAAACTCCGGTACATGCCCTCTCGCCGCCGGTTGGCCCTGAGGGATTGTGAGATTCTACCTCATTTTGTTGAGCGAAACTACGCTCATATTCCCAAGCAACTCTTTGTCATCAAACCCCGAACCCTGTGTGTGTGGGGTAGAGAGCAGGCAATGTCTGTACCCCACAGGCATTTCTAATATCGCCTACCGGTAGCCGGACAACAATCAAATATCTATTGTGTCTCGTTTTCCTTGGGTTGAAGGGTGATTATTGTTAAATACGAAGAGGCACTCGCATACGTTGCTGAACGGACTCTGAAGGTGTAAGATTAATCACACACTGCCACCACGCATCACGTTTTTACAGCGCGGTGCGTATGAGTGGACAGTGTATACTCACTATTAGTAGGTTACATTGCAGGCATCACTAGTGCTAATAACCGGAGCCACGTGGTCGGTGGCCATATCTTGCGCGTGCGCCACTCCCAATTGCCCCCTATCAGCACTTTTGCATAGAGACTTACACCCGTATTCATGCGAACGCACTGCGTTAAAATAGAGCTCTGTAATTGGTTCGTTTACGTATTACATGTGTTTGGTACAGGCCTCAACTTGGACCTTGAGCGGTGACATTTAATGCAGAACAGAAGTAATTTTTAGGTCTCATTGGCGGGGGACGTGGTGTGGGGCTACTGCAACTATGCACGCAGTAATCCCCTCCAATTTCTCTCACCGCTCACTACTCGCCGGGTGCCGGGTGAATACCGGTGTTAGGATAAGAGGCAGTAGATACTCACTATAAGCAGCTTGCAGGCATCACTAGTGTTATTGACGGGGGCCGCGTGGTCGGTGGCCGTGTCCTGCGCGTGCGCCACCCGCGCGCTCCACTTGCGGCCGGGCGCGCCCGCCACCGGCGCCGGCGCCTGCACGTCACCGAAGCCACGTTCCCATTCTGATAACGACTCCTGGAATTGACAAATAATACGATGTAATGTATCAGAACTTCAGACATAGTATTATAATATGTATATTCTGTGACTTCAGTGGCTTTTTGTGAAATAAAACAATGTATAGTTATGAGACATGTGAGAGAAGCCAACTATGAAATCATGGTTTGTCGCAGTTAGGTTTTACAAAAATACTCATAATACTTTCAGCATTACGTAAATAGGTAATAAGTATGTTTGCGTCAAATACTAATGGTGTTAGGCTGTTACAGACGGACAGACACTAAAGCAACTTATTACGTTAAGTACCACAAACATTTCAGTAATTGGTTTGGCAACAATCGCTTAATGACTGTCACTTTGTGGTTGGCAATATTTCCCGGAAAGGTGTGATCTTTAATAACTCTGTTTGCTCTGGAATTTTCTTATTGGTAAATGTTTAGCTTAGTTTTATCAAAGCCACAATAGTCACTATAAAGATATCTCGAGCCATGCGTCGTATACGTGTTTTCCTAGTTTTAGTTAATCTGAAATCTGAATAAGAAAAATTCTAAAGTAAGAAAGATAAATTTAATCTTAGTATTTATAATTAGCATTCGACTAAAGTAGCTGATATGCGGTAAAAAATAAAATAAACAAGATAAATCGTCGTCCTAATTGGCTTCGATCGTACGAGCAAACGTTGCGATTTCATCGCACAACACAATGTCTATACTATAGACTGTCGCCCGATTAACAATTAGGCTGGCCCCAGACCTACCGGTTTCATTTCTTTGCTTTGCTGTTCTAGTAGAACAGGGGGCCGGCTAACGCATCTAACTTCGGAAAGTCTGCCAGGCTTCAACTTAAAACAGATAAATCGAAGTAAGAAGTTTCGTATTGTACTATTCACTGAAGTTATTTAGAAGATATCGATGTTCGTGTGACATCATAAATTAGGGTTCGCTATTTGGGCCCGATTGGGGCTCGATTTATCTGTTTTATTTTGAAGCCCGGCAGACTTTCCGAAGTTCGATGCGTTAGCCGGTAGCCCCTGTTCAACTAGAACAGCAAGGCAAAGAAATGAAGCCTTATGCAGCCTTAGGACACTAAATAAATGTGTGTCTTTAATCTCGTCGTGCGACGAAACCGCATCGCTTGCTCGTACGATCGAATCCAATTAGGACGAACGCCCGATTATTAAAGACAACACAGGTGGAATCAAAATTAATCGAATCGAAACAGAGCCTCATGTTTAATTAGAAACTTTAATTTAAATTTTATGTAACTGCGATCCATATCTAGAGCCTTCCGGGTTTACTATATTAAGGTAGTGCTACACGGTAATAAATAAAGTACCTATCATCAAAACTGAATAAGCGCGCACGCCGACCTTGTCAAGTCACTTTTGGAATTATTTGGCATATTTATGCTACCGGAGGTGTAGACAGAATTATAAAAAGCATTAGGACAAAAATAACTAACCGTATTAACGCGATTTTTATGACTTTAGACTAAATAATTGTTGCAAATAAAACCAATAAATTTGCTAAATGGAACAAAAATGTAATTTGGACGTTATGCTTGTGCGTTAAAAATGTATACAAATTCAAGATTCGTCAATTTTTTCTTGTTTTCTTAAAGGTCTCCAATATGGTTCATAAAACAATAATCTGTACATAGAATTCAAATGTATAGATTATTGTTAGGTGTTTCAATATTGGGATGATTTCGGTAGATATAATAATAATAATAGTAACAATATTTTATTTCTCCTCACAAAAAATAGGTACAATAGTTATTAAAAGAAAATAATGACACATCAATTTGTATGTGAGGAGCTGGTGTTTGAAATGGGAATAACCTGTTATACAAATCACCAGGTCCCCCCCCCACGGATACATTCAAATAACATATCTTTTATATCTGTTATATCCATACATGGATTATGAGAGCTTATTTCTTGTTAATAAAGTTGCTTGAGGCTTCCCGCCCACGAGCGACTTTTTGTAGCTGCGCGTGATTATCGCGGAGTTTTTTTATCGCTGGCTAAGTAAACCCTATATGTTACTCTTGTCAGTGTCATTTCGCGGGTGATTAGTCGCCGAGCTAGTTTTTGTAGCTCGTGGGCGTTTACGTGTTGAACTCTGTATGTTCTATTCCAGGCGACAAAAATCGCTCAGCGAATAATCGCTCAGCGAATAATCGCTCATGGGCGGGTAGCCTTACTTTGTCTTTGTTTTGTCACTTTAATCAAAATGGCGATGAAAAACAAAATCAGCTAACCCGGAAATCTAAAGCGAGAGACCACATTTGGTATGCCAAACACAACATCAAGTCGGTGGTCGGAATATCTTTTAATTTGCGATTCAAATATCAGATTTTTTAAATGGAAATTCGCGACATATTTTAGGTTTGCCTTTAGTTCTTTTGTTCGAATAAAAAAATACAACCTAACATCACAACTTAACTCAAGATGTTCGTGACAATAAATTATGATAAAACAATTAATTACTTGCCAAATGTTAAATTAAGTTTTGAGTTATGAGTTGAGTGAGATAGGTAGTACTCCTTTCTCAGCGTCACAAAAAAATTTTAGTCATTATTCAAAATATTTAAAATCTCAATAAGCATTCTTATCTTGAATAAGTTAACTATAGTCATTCAGTATGAATAACTGTAAAAACCCCATTTATTTCTTCGCCCGATTACGCTAGTTGTCTAACATAAAGCTGTCTTTTAAAAGTGCAATAGAAAATGACTCCATGGTACGGAAGATGTGGGCCCCTCCCTACAAGATATTTTTTGATGGCAATAGAGTTTGTCTATTCTACATTTGAGTACATAATTTAGTGTCAAGTATATAAGTCTATGTTTACGTTTAGTGCATACTACAGCACCCATTTCGAAATTTCAGCTAATTAAACTCGTACAGATAAAAAACCTTTCGAAACAATGGGGTTATGAAAAAATGAACAAAGAGGTCTCTTACCTAACGCATCGAGGCATACTGGCGAGACAGAAAGTGTTACAATAATGGTTCGTATAATACAGACATTAAAAGATGAACTAGAAATGTGTGATCATGCCACGAAAATATTATTCAAAATAACGATTAAAATCTATTGCAAAATAAATAATCATTCCCACCAACAGCCATTTTTAATGTCTCCACTGCTGGGGCACAGGCCTTCCTTATGGGGTGGATAAGGAGGATAGGAGCCCACCACGCGGGCCTAATGCGGATTGGTGGATGTTAACGTTTGCAAATGCAGCCGGGACCAACGGCTTAATATGTCTTCCTAAGCACGGAGGAGCTAATACATTTTTGGTCCACCAAAACCATCCCATGACCACGACCCTTGCGAAAGTTGCTTAACCTCCGCAATGGCTGGGCCAAGCGTTATACCGCTGGGCCATACCACTGGGCCAAGCGCTATACCGCCGCCGTGCCAAACGCTATATACCACAGCGCCACCGAGCTCCTAATATGTTCATTTATTGAAAGACATTTTTGGGCACATTTTTCGAACATGCCACCAAGATAACTAAAGGTTATTTGTAAAACATCAACAACCTCGCAGCAACCTCTCGGATCACTGACATCACAAATAACAACGTTTGTTCTACGACTTTCCGAAAAACTAAAAAAAAAAAACTTATCACGCAAAACTCGATAAGAAACGACGACCTCCTCGGTGGAGTAGCTTTGTACACCGGTTTTCAAGGTGTCGCCATCTCTGAGGTCTCGGGTTCGATCCCCGGTTGGGGTCAATTTTGAAAACGATTTTTTCTATATTGGCTCAGGTCTGGGTGTTTGTGATACCACCGTTGTCTCCGAACTCCATAACACAAGTGCTTTAGCTACTTACTTTGGAATCGGAGCAATGTATGTGATGTTGTCAAATTAAAAAAAAAAAAAAATGTTCAGACGTTTGTATGGAAAGTCGTTTTTTTTACGTTGTTGTTAGTAGGTAATCTATTCCTGCGAGGTTGTTCGTGTTTTACAAATAACCCTGTATACGACTGAGTATACACTGTCATCATTCTTTTATACTGACTGAAGATTTTTTTATTAAGAAAGATGACTCTAATCTCTTGACAAGTTTTCAACAAAGTTACCCAAAGTGATTATTTTGGCGGCTACAAGATAAGAGCTTAATTAATTATGCAATAGAATCAGATAAGTAATGATACTTCTTTCAACCTTAAAAAACTAGTTTGATAGATGAGAAAATAATTGCGTACAGTGTTGTTTGTTATTAATTTCTTTTGCTTATTTAATAGTTAGTATTTAGAATGTTATTAATTGCTTGTTAAGATCCTTATCAATCAGCTCGTATCAGAATTTTATCTTGTTAAATCTATGATCATCAAGTTTTCCGCCCATATATATTTCACCATTCACTGTCATTTCTATACTGCATGCATTTGTCATCTTAATTCATAAACGCCCGAGCGGCCGAATGCGGTGGGATAACAATGGAACATCTCCCTCCGGCCGTTTTCGCAACTGCGATTCGCAACCAGTTGCGAATTAAGAATTTTTATTCCTTATTCGCAACCAGTTATTGTGTCTCATTTTCCGGGACTTGATAGGTTTAAACTACGAAACAAATTATAATTGTGTCTCGATGTGAATTTAAAATTATTTTTTAATTTTTAGTTTATTTACATTCAAAAAGTACAATGATAACTTTCGACAGTTAAATTGTTGTTTCATTATGATGCTGATTGATAAGACACAATGTCTCCCTGAAAATGATACCTAATCATTCTTTAATTTGAAAGAATATCATTCAGTTTTCTGTTAATACAAAGTTCTATACAACTCTATTATAATGTTTTTCCTTTTTATTCCATTTACAACACCTTCTAGAACAGACGTAGAGAAGAGACTAGTGTTGCCAGGTGTCCCGATTTTAGCGGGACGTCCCGCGAAACAGCCAATTTTTATGATGTCCCGCCCCGGGACAGGTATGTGTGCCGCATGATGATATGCTTCAGTTAGACAAAGAAACAAAACAATCAAAGTGTAATATTTCAGCGAATATACATTAATCAATTATTTTGAGCTTCTATCTCAATTGTAGTTAGTTAAAATTACCCGCGATTTAGGCTGCTTTACACTGATTGAAAGCGCTGTTTGATTTACGATCGCTGATTGGCCACTGTCACAGCGTTTGCCGCCAATCAAATTACAGTATAGTAATAGCTAAAGTAAATTGTAGTCCCGCGGCAAAATGCTTTTTCCCGATTTTTTTATTAAATTTAAGTACATGTCCCGAGTTTCTGAAAAAAATACCTGGCAACCCTAGTAGAGACAGACATTGACTCACGCACGTGTGTGCCAATAATTGCGTTTAACCCAGGCCCAAGGCAGGTACAAGGCTTAGATACTTGACTAGTACTAACCACTAGCTTCGTACTGACCTTGTCAGATTGCTAGGAGGCATATCAATATCACAAAACACAAGTTAACATTTTACGTACAAACTAGACTTAGAAGTTGTGCAAAAATAACTGCGAGATTGAATCGGATTCTATCCCATTCCTATCAATTTAGGTTAACTAGAGTTACACTGACTCTACAATTTTTATGGGTCCTAAACTTAAGCAAAAAAGAACCTGATAGGCAGGTTTTTCTTGGTAGTTAAGGAGCGAACAACGCTGGAAGTAATTTTCATAGAAAGTTATCGAAATTATTGAAAACATTATCGTTTTTAATTGATTACTAATAAACTATTTATTATTTTGAAAAACTGTTAGTTAGCTAGCTCTATAGTTTTGTGATTGACAGTTTTATTTTTATTATATTTTCAAGATTATAAGTTTAATAATGGTTGGCTCAGCATTGAAAAATTACAAAATTTGAGGTCACTACGATTTTTTTCTATTGAGAAAAGTTTTAGCTATCATATTTCTGTCAATTACATAATTGATTACTATAATCTACTATCTACTTTATTTTTTAGGACCGATAAATCAAGTAGCTAATGACGTTGTACGGCTCCTTAATAAAATAGATGACAAAAGCTATACATTGTAGATGGCGTGCGTGACAGAAACGGGTTCAATTAATAACTTAGAACCAGAGATAGTGCTATCAACATTCTAAAACTGCCTTGGGACGTCATCGTTCCTGTCGGTGCAATGATTTGCAACGTGATTCACGTCTAGATTCGAGGCCGGACCACGCTAGAACATTCTGCACAAAACCAATGCGCTAATCGGCCCTTCTATTGTCATCTATCGCAATCGCTTTCAAGATGTAACACATTGATGCTTCTTTTTGGCATAAATAAAAACTTACCAAAGAAATGCAGCAATGTGTCACATCCATCTGTCAAATGAAAGCGATTGCGATAGATTTTGAAATCAGACAATTAGCTTTCGGGTCTTAACGCCTATACAGTGTTGGGTGGTTGGTGTGAGGTAAAGGTGCGTGTACTTAGTACTACCTAGCTAGACAGAAACAGTTAGATATCAACATGAGATGATAGATATTCACTTATTACTTGAGTCTCTGGTGAATTTCTTTTAACTTCTTGATTTATGAGCTTTGCTTTTGATCTCGACTATCAATTTTAGCTTCTGCTACTTCAACAAAAAGGGCATTTAAAAAATGAGGCATTAAACACGGTACGTTCTACTGACTTCTAAGCAATAGGCGGAAATTTCGATTGTTGGCTTATCGGCGGATGATGAATTGGTGACATTTTAGTGCTTTTAGTCATCTTTTTTGTACAGAAACTTAATTTGTTCCTTTAATTAAGTATTTGATATCGCCTCGGTTTCTGAATTAGACCCTTATAGGAAAACGAACAAGCAGTGTTACGTGGCGAGTGCATGTCATTGTGTAAGTGTACCAGCACGCATTAATTATCAGCAGGCCTAGCCATTGTAGGTAATATAATAGCTAATAGCATGAGCTAACGATAAAACATAATGACGCTTCACGATAGTCGATGAAGTCTTCGTCACTTTTAATTGGCAGTGGTTTGTTCAAGTCGGTTGGTTTTCGCTGCCGTATAAGCACAGAATATACAAGGTGTACGCGAAAAAAAAATCAGCTGTTTCATACATTTTGATATTTTCGATTTTAATTTTTGTATGAAACAGCTGATTTTTTTTTCGCGATTTCAGAGTTGGTTTCATAGTAAAAGTTGTTTAGTTTGATGGTCCCTATCTGCCTTATTCGGCATTAGGGGTACTTTTGTAACACCTTGTATATGTATAATAGTAGTAAACGTGTATGGATAAGCACGTAATTTCCAACAATCATAATTATACCATGGGGGGTATTACGCCCTCTTAAAACTTGTCAGTTTTCTGAATGGCTATCAATGCGTCTCTTTCTCTCTGTATATCAAATAAAAGAGGCATATTGAAAGCCATTTTGAAAACTGACAGGTTTTAAGAAGTACCTAGTAATACCCCTCAAAGGACACGAATGGTATATTTTTTTGGATCATGCATCACTTTCTCCGAAATAATTGGACCGAATCGTCAGTAAAAAAATAATAAAATTAAAAAGTGCCAAATCGGACAAAGTGTCCGAAATTATTATATCCGAATCGTCAGTAACTCAACACATCACATAATACCAGGTCAATTTTTATAATCAATGCAATAGCAGTCTTACTAATTGGTTTTGGGGTCTATGAGTCATTTCACGCTGAGATACACCACTCAATTTGATCCTATTCTTTTTTAATATACTATTAAAAAAGAAGGGAAGGGGATATAAGTAAATAAACAGCAAATACAACGAAAACCAACGGTAGAGACGTGACTGACTATATTCGAAGGTAATACAAAGTACAAGTTCTAGTAGATATTTTTATTTACCCATTCCAGTTTTTTCCAATCCGTTACAAGGTGATATAAAGTACAATATATGAATGGCTAACCTATAGGTACACACAACAGCACGTCAGGTTATACAGTTAAACTGGGAAATCAGCTTTTAATACGTAGGGCATAAAGGCGGTCTCAAGGTCAACATGTATAGTCTGAGGTGCCGTCGTGTGTACATACCTAGTACTTATGCCGATTGAATTCAATGTCGTCAAACGATTTAAGGTTAGGCCGCCCTTATATCTCTTAGCGATCATTAAGAATAGCGCATTGAGTACCTAATTATCAATAAATAAGTATTGGACAATATTTTGTCTTTTCTTTTGTCATTTTATTGGTACAGAATTTTTTTTTTTTTTTTTATTATTTGACAACATCACATACATTGCTCCGATTCCAAAGAAGTAGCTAACGCACTTGTGTTATGGAAATCAGAGACAACGGTAGTATCACAAACACCGACTCGGTAGCTCAGCGGTCAGAGCATTGGACCGGATATCCAAAGGTCGCGGGTTCGATTCCCGTCCGAGAACATGATCTGGTGCGAGTCCTATTTTTTCTAGTATATTATTTAGTATTATATAAAAATAGCATTGTGAATGCTTAAATCTCAAAATTTAAAAAAACATCACATACGTTGCACCGATTCCAAAGAAGTAGCTAAAGCACTTGTGTTATGGAAATCAGAGACAACGGTGGAATCACAACAGACCCCGAGCCAATAGAGAAAAGTTCGTTTTCTAAATTGACCCAGCCAGGAATCGAACCCGGGACTTCAGAGATGGCGACACCTTGAAAGCCGGAGCCACTCGACTACGTAGGTTATTGAACTTATCAATCAATTGTGTATCATAAAATTAACAATGAATGAAACCATTTGCCAAATTCCTAGAGGTGAAAAAACTCATAGACACAAATAACACCGAGAGACCTACCGAGATTATCTCGGATCATAGTTATCTATTTTTAACCGACTTCAAAATAAGGAGGAGGTTATCAAGTCGACGGTTTTTTTATGTATGTTTTAACATAACTTCACCACTTGTTAACCGATTTCAATAATTTTTTTTTTTTTTTAAATTTAGTTCGTGTGTGGTCCCATAAAAAAAATACAGAGATCTGTGCGAGTCGTTTTTTCATAATCCTGAAAAATATCAATTATTTAGCTTACCATCGCACGAGTTTTCGCGGATTTTAAGTTCTTTTTAAATCTTTAAACTAAGATTTTTAACTTTAAAACGTTAAAAATCTTTGTTTAAAGATTTCCGTATTATTAAAATTTTTATTTTTATATCTATCTAAGCAAAAAGCTGACTAAAACTATTAGGACTTGGAACAATATTTTGCAAAAATATTCCATTTTATTAACCGACTTCAAAAAAAGGAGGAGGTTATCAAGTCGACGGCATTATTTTTTTTTTTAATGTATGTTTTACTATAATGTAGGCGAGCAACAAAGTATTTTCGCAAATTCAATCCTACCAACTTGGATGAAGTCGCAATCAAAATGCAAAATAGTCGTACAAAATGTACGATTTATTTCGTTAACAAACGTGATTACAAAATTGAGATGACATTCCTAGTAAGTATAGAACTACCTGTCGGAACAGTGACATAAAGCACTGTGACGGAATATCAGTGACAAAGTATCAAGTGACTGACTCTTTACTTTTTCATGGGGAATGACAGCATGTTACTAGGTACTTATTTCTACTTATATTTTGTGCGCTGAGGAAGCCATCGCTCTACCATTTTCAATAACTGAATAACTGTCAGGTAAGTTCCAGAAAACAAAGCAATAGAAAAAAATAAATAAATAGGTACTTGGTAATATAAAAGAAAAAAAATTGTTTTTTGCATTCGTAAATGTGTCCGTAAGTTCGGGCGAATACTAGTTTTACCACAAACATAATATATTCTAACCGGGCCGGTATCTTGTACCTTAGCGAGTGATCCGCGGCTATTTTTAGCATTCAGGCTGTATTTTATAACTCGAGAGAAAACTAACCGGTCCGGCTTAGCCATTAGCCAACATTGCAGTTACGGGGTTCATTGAGAAAGACCGACGGACTTTTAACGACGAATAAACAGTTATTTAATTAATCGCAAGTTAATTGCGGTTATTTAGTTAATTACTACAATTGAAGTGAAATTTAGGGAGTAATGGATATCATACAATCATGAATATTTTAAGTAGGTAGGTACTTATTGGAAAAATACTAGATGAAATCGATTCACCTGAAAAAAAATTGCACTGTGAATGCTAAAAAGCTATGCAAGATATGCAAGTGCAAAAGATATGCAAGTGCAAAAGATATGCGTGTTGAACATCTTATTGATATCTATATCGAATAGATGACGTATATAACTGCTTTTAAATGACTCATAAATTAATTTACGATGATAATATAACTAACAAATAAATAAATAAAAGGCGTTTTGTTACGAAGTGCTTTTAATGAGGTACTTCGAACACCTTTTATTTATTTACTATCATCATAAATAAAATTTACGACAAGTCATTTCATAGCATTTAGATTTTTTATAGTCTTTTTAATGTTTCGCTGACAAAAAGATTTAAAAATAGTTTTATTTATCTCCTAAGCTAGGTTTTACATGTAATACTTATACAACATGTTACAAAAATACCCCTAATGCCGAAAATGGTATATAGGGACCATCAAACTGAACAACTTTTACTATGGGACCAACTCTGATATCGCGAAAAAAAATCGGCTGTTTCATACAAAACTTAAAATCGAAAATATCAAAATGTATGAAACAGCTTTTTTTTTTCGCGATTTCAGAGTCGGTCCCATAGTAAAAGTTGTTCATTTTGATGGTCTCTATATACCATATTCGACATTAGGGGTATTTTTGTAACATGTTGTATAGTAACTTTAAACCTTTCGTGTACTTACGCAATCATAAATATTAACTTTTACAGTTTAAAAGTAAATCGTTTACAATAATCGATAGATCGTGACAAATATATAGCAAACCGGCTATTGCGCAGAACCGATGACGGACAGACACACCCACATATAATTGTCTATTTATCAAGCTCGCAACTGCCTTGAAAGTGATTCTACGCGCAATAACTTTAACTTTAGTCACTTATTCAAGCACACAGAATGTTATGAATAGTGAGGTTCAATCAAGTATAAATGAATACTAAATAATATACTAGAAAAAATACGAGAGTATTGGACCGGATATCCAAAGGTCGCGGGTTCGATTCCCGACCGAGAACATGATCTGGTGCGAGTCGTATTTTTTTTAGTATATTATTTAGTATTATATAAAAATAGCATTGTGAATGCTAAAATCTCAAAATTTAAAAGTATAAATTAAGTTCATTAAGTTCCGGCTTAAAATATAACCGGCACTGCTGGTTTTTACTAATTCTTTAACTTAACAGCTGAATTCAATTGACAGTTTGTCAATTGAATTCAGCTCAATTCAACAAAGGTCCTTGATCAAAACCGGTGACGCCACTGTACTTGACTTACAGGTTTTTTTTTGTTTTTACAAAGTAATATAAAAAAAATTTTTTTTCTACAACTCTTTTTTTTTTGAGAACCAAGTTTTTTTCAGAAAAGTGCTAATTATTTAATTAACCTATACATTAGAAAGTTAAATTTTTTAACTAAGTACATAATATATGTTTTCTTTTCCCTTCACTATTTTGACGACATCCTTGGTGAAGTGGTTTGCACGCCGGTTTTCAAGGCGTCCATCTCTTGAGGTACGAGTTCGATCGCCGGCTGGGTCGATGTAGAAAATAAATTTTCTACATTGTCTCAGGTCTGTGTGTTTGTGATACCACCGTTGTCTCTAATTTCTATAACACAAGTGCTTAAGTTACTTACTTTGGAATCGGAGCAATATATGTGATATAATATTTATTTATTTATTTATTTTATATTCAAGGCCTATTCAAGTGATTTACCGGGTTCAACTTACTTTCCTAATGTTACAATGTACTCTATGCCTTACCTAGTACGCACAGCAATTTGATTGGACTACCAACATCGTAGTAAAGTTTTTTCCTTACCTGTAACAAACAAGACAAACATTAATTAAGACATGGAAAAATATTTTTTATATAGTACATAATAGCTTTAAATTACGTCTTACTTAGCCACCTAGCATGATCACCAAAACACGATATATATCGCGTGATATGGCGTTTTATCGACACTCAACTGTTAAAATCCATTGCCTTTTGACAGTTAAACGTGATAAACCGCTATATCATATCGCATTTCGGTGGTCATGCTAGGCCTAGAGCCTAGACCATAAAGCAGAACCACAGAACACTATTAAACTACTACTACTACTAAACTCCTATTTAACACATTCCGTCCACCACCCATTATTTCTTGTACAGGAAGACAGTTTTCCTGTAGGCAACCACATCCGCCTGAAACGGAGCTGAAACGGCAACGACAAGAAAGGCATTGTGCAAAACTTAATATTTCTTGTGCCTCTAGGGAATTTTACAAACTTATCAGATCCTTGTAAGATTGACCGTCATATAATCTATATTGTGATTATTACAATAATTAATCATACCCTGTTATGACAAGGAAAACAGACTATATGGTCGATTTAAAAGTTTAATCGGTATTGATCATTGTGTAGTTTTATTATAATACGCTTTATTTATGGTTTTATTGTAAATTAATTAATTGTAATTACATTAACTCATGAATATAAAGTATAAAGTGATTATGTTATTGTTATATAACATCTACGACAATAACGATACACTTTGAACATCACATTACACAAAGAAGGTAACCTATTTATTAATTATTCAACGATAATTGTAAAGTGGTTATTTAATATAATAAATAAATATTTGACAAAATCACATACATTGCTCCGATTCCAAAGTAAGTAGCTAAAGTCCTTGTGTAATGGAAATCAGAGACAACGGTGGTATTACAACCACCCAGACCTGAGCCAATATAGAAAAGTTCGTTTTCTAAATTGTCCCAACCGGGGATCGAACCCGGGACCTCAGAGATGGCGACACCTTGAAAACCGGTGTAGAAAGCCACTCGACCACGGAGGTCGTCAATATAATAATAGTGCACATTGAGTTTTAAAGGCTGAACCTTTTGATTTCCGTTTCTTCCAACCGAGCCGTAGACGTCAAATGAAATAATTTAATTCTATAGCTATTTTATAAAGAGTTGACTTTTACTTCCTCTTGTCTCGTCTATCGTCGTCTTTATATCATTCACCCATTGTTACTGCTCTGGCATTTTTTTGCCACCCACACGATCACGCACGTCGGTCTACGTCTCTCCCACGATCGGTTCTTCGCTGCCCGCATCCGACGGCTTCCCGGGACGTTCACCAGATTGTCGGTCTTACGGCCTATCTGTTATACGAGTATACTAGGTACTCAAAACAAAATTAGGGCCATTATATGGTTTTCCATACAAACAAGCTAATTTCTGAGAGGATTTTTTTAATATAAAATCTGATTTTATTTGAATTTGATATTCGATAGTTAATTCCGCAAACTGACTATTACTGCTTTCGAACAACATCAAATTTGAATAAAATCATATTGAATTAATATTTAAAAAAACCTTTCAAAAATTAGCTCGCCTCTATTTTGTTTTGTGCAGTATAATATGCATTATCTGATTATCTGAAGCATTTCCAAGGTTTTACATTATTGCCGACAGCTAAAAAAAAAATAGAAGCTGAATGTATTTGCCTAAACGGCTGACGCCATCACTATCAGATCCCATTGTGTTGAGTCAACACAAACTGGTTCTAGGTTCTATCCACGTCTGCCCAAGACGGTCAATAGACGGACAACCGACCACTTAGAGACGTCAGGTAACCAGTGGAAAACCAATGCGTGGAACTGATTGAGATGTTGGCACGGTTATATTGACGTATTTGAAATGATAATAAATTAAAACGACACAGTAGATATTGTAAATCAGTAGGTCTTTAAGTTAGAATTTTAGTTAGAATCAGTCCAATAATTTGAACGCAAATTGAAGATGTGAAGAATATGACGAAAGCTTTTGTAGACATTTAAGAAAAAAATAAGAAAGTAGAATAAGTTCGTGCTGTAAACCTACACAAAAACAAAAGAGATAGGTAGTGTCACGGCGTCCAGCCTCCTTCGACCGTGACTGACAGGCTGACAGACATACGACAGAGGTTGACAAGGATGACGTACCGGGGAGACGGACAGATGACTATCGGAGAACGGACGGACGCGAAGACTGGCTGAGGACTGACTCCTGACCTGCAGACCGACAACTGAGCCAGAATAGGTGTGTTCTCACGTTTCTAACTTTTTCTATCAACAGAATGACAACATTTTACTGATACTTAATAAGCTCTGTCTAAAGGCAAAGCCCTATGATGGTATTTTTGTAGTTATCGAGGTTATTATTTTCTAAAAATATCCTACTGCTTAAATCTGTACTGGGGAATTAATATTCACCTCTAGGAATGTCCGATCACCGATCACGCCACAAGTAATTTACATTTAAGTACAGTGATTTCATACTCGAAGGCTGGTCCCATATATATTTATATTACACCGCTTGATTTTGCAAAATGCATATTATTAGGACAATTGGAGTTCATATAAATGTTAATTTGATATAATTGAGCGAGCGAGGGCAAAGCGCGAGCGAAGCGTCTCCGTTTGGGCAAAAATCGTATCCGGATATTTTCCGTGAGCTGGTTCGATCGATTCGGTTTTCGAAACTTTTCAAAGTGACGAAGGGGGGTCGAAAACGTAAAAAAAACATATTTCAGCTATTACGAAAAATGATCGAATTTGTCACAAACGCGAAGTCTCAGACATAAGTACTAGTTGTGATTTGGTATTGAAACTAATTTAGTAATATTAGTTCTCGTTGAGATTTATTACAGTCACACTTAATGCAATTGAATATCGATAAAATAATTTATAGAAGTATAATAAAAAAAAGTTAATATATAAATACAGAAAACTGACAACCATAATAATTTACCTGCATGTCAAATGCATTCCAAAGTAAGTAGCTAAATCAGACACAACGGTGGAACTACAAACACCCAGACTGAGCCAATATAGAAAAGTTAGTTTTCTAATTTGACCCAGCCGGGGATCGAACCTAAGAGACGGCAACACCTTGAGGTCGTCACGGAGAACTTTTTGCTCTTTTGCCTATAAACATACTACTACTACTACAACGAACTATATTTTACTCAGGTTATTGTATGTAAATAAACTATAGAACCTTATCTTTAATCTGTACATGTGATTTTTTGATATATTATGCAAGCAATTAATTTAATCAAGATGAGGGCGCCACTTTGGGGGCTACAGGGCCCTTAAGATAGAACCAAAATTTCGAAAGTAAGTATATAATGTAATGTTAGTAAGCATACGGATGTAATTCTTGTTGATTGCTATCTAAACAAATAAATAAACAACTTAAACTTCCGCAACTATACTCGTAAATAGCTTCTGGCGAGGCTACTAAAGAAATAAAGAAAGTCATTATGATGTCATACCAAAAAGAAATAGAAATTGATAACAAACGCCATTCCATTTATCCACTCACAATCAAACCAAAACGACTCCCGCGCAGCTGCTGTTAGCCGCAGAGCACATTACAAGTGACAATCGACATTCGGCGAACAATGGCGGAGAAAGTGACAAACATTTCATTGAATCTACTTGTAAGATTGCATTATGCTCACTTACCAGTGTTGCCAGTGGCAGATAGTCAAATATAACATGAGACAGCTCAAAAAGTAACATTTTCACGAGAAAAGTAACATTACCTACTTATTGTGGAAAACAACGCAATTCTATAAGGCATTTTATTACACAAAAACTAAAATAAGTTTCCTGTCACATTTGTTAAACATCGAAAAAATCGTAATAATTGTTGATCGAATAATCGACTGGCGATGCTCTGAAAAATGCCTGATGTGGACCCCTATCTACTAGTATACTAATTAGTAACAGTCTTAAAAAAACATTTTAGTTCGTTTTTTTTATATTAAAATTCTACATAGGTGGGTTGTGTTTGAAAGATGGCTACATTTTTGTTTGTACCCATTCGTGTAAAAGTCTAGTCGCGGCGTGCGTAGCGCGCCGCGCGCTCCGGGCCTTGCGGCGATGACGGTTTGGTCAAAAAATCATTACAATCAATCTGTACCTAATGATTTTGTTTATGCATTTAAAATTTTAAAATCGATTGTAATCATTCGCTGCTGGTCACCACTCGCCTCACTTGTGCTTAAGTAAGCGGGATGGAAAATTAAGAAATACAGGCGAGTGAGTGAAAATGTCGCATTCAGTCAGTCCACAAAATCAAGTGCGCCAAGATGACCTTCGAATATAGTTATTATTCTAAGAAGATGACGAACAAAAAAATCTTGAATGCGTTATTTTTTTGTGATATTTTTTTGTTTGTTGGAAAATCTAAAAAGTAACATAAAGTAACATATTGAGTCGTGTAACATGGAGGTAACATGAGAGGGTCAAAAGTAACGTAAAATGTTACTTTTGTAACATTCTGGCAACGCTGTCACTTACTCACTTTAGTTTAATTTATACATGGAGGCTGTGTAATCAGTTAGACATAAACTGAGTTATTTTTATGCCGGCTCCTCACGTTGGCCACAATATTGGCAAATTCATCGTATGTTGCCGGTATTGTAACAAAAGCTTCAAAGAGTTTCTTTCAAAAGCATCAACGAACGATACATTAGCCAAGGTTTGGGCCGACGTGTGGAGTGGAGCCGATATTGGATCTCTATCTGTTCTAACGAATTTAAAATTATCTTGATTACATACTTTTACATCAAAGTACAAATTGAATAACATTCGCAGTTTTATTTAAGGGTAAACCGACATAATGCTGGCTGACATGACACCGCTTCACTTAATTGGCACTCTTCTCTTACATTACTTAATAAATATTTAATGTCATTTAATATAATATTGGACCATTTTGTTTGAAATAAATTATTGGACTACCTGTACCTATTTTTTTGTATGTATGTTATTGGGTAGTTTACCCTATCATGTTACTAATTCGAACGAGGGAAAACTATGACCTAGAGACATAGCTATGATATAATGTCTATGAATAAATTAAGTAACAAACATATTTTTTGCTTACCAAATATACAAGGTGTTACAAAAGTACCCCTAATGCCGAATATGGTAGATAGGGACCATCAAACTGAACAACTTTTACTATGGGACCAACTCTGAAATCGCGAAAAAAAATCAGCTGTTTCATACATTTTGATATTTTCGTAATATTTTTTTGTATGAAACAGCTGATTTTTTTTTCGCGATTTCAGAGTTGGTCCCATAGTGAAAGTTGTTCAGTTTGATGGTCCCTATCTACCATATTCGGCATTAGGGGTACTTTTGTAACACCTTGTATACACACTCAATTGGCGACTTTATATTATATGAATATTAATATTAATATTATTATTATTATATTTATGAATTTTTTCATAATTTTTACGATGGTAATAAAATCAATAGTCTATGCGTAGTTAGATAATAATATTATATATTTGATATAATTGAATCACAGTTTTTTAAGGGAATCACACTTTACGAGCTTTAGGCTGTAGTCATTTAATAATCAACTAATACTGAATTATTTAACAAACTTGGTAAAATAAATCTTAGAATAAATCCATTCGCAGAGGATACAGCATTAATTAAATTAATTGCTTATCATATTGCATTTATTATAATATTATGAAAACCAATAAAATTTTTAGAAAAACATAAGAATCTCATTATTTTTTGTGTGGATTAAATAACCGACACATTTCATTAATTTTTATTCAACGACGAATTAGATGATCTAATCATTCTGTTAAGGTTAAACCTACACAGAATTACTTAATAGACAAAAAAACGAACCCGAATTGTCTAGTTTTTAAACATCAGTTTAATCCGTTTAATATATTAATTATTTAATATATAATTTAATATATTTAATATTTCAAGTCTATCACTCGTATTTTAGTTACACACTACCAATTTGTCATTATTACTCGTTTGGGTAAACTCATGTCAAGCCGTTGGTCCCGCGTGGTGGGTTATGGCCCATCCTCCTTATCCACCCATAAGGAAGGCTTGTGCCCCAGGACATTTAAAAATGGCTGATTGTCATAGTCACTCGTTTGGGTCTTACAAAAAACGGCTTTTTAAAAAAAAGAAACCTCCTTCAAAAAACCTAAAAACAAAAAAAAACAGCTTCAAAATTAAATACCTCTAAAAAGCAAGAAATAATATTCAAATTATTAGTTACGCATATCAATATTAATAAAACACGTCTATTAAAGTCTGGTGGGGCGGGAGGACCATCTTTTCTTTTTAACCGACTTCAAAAAAAGGAGGAGGTTCTATGTTCGTCTGTTTATTTGTTTTTTTTTTCTAATTCTAAAAGATATTAGTTATCTACTCTTGCGAGGTTGTTGGTGTTTCACATTATAACCCTGTATAATGCAAAGACTTTTCTATGTGTAGACTACACATTGAATTATGTGTATACACACTTCATCGGTATAATGTCTTTGTTCTATTAGGTTAGGTAATGGTTACAGTTATGTTACATTGTTTGTTACACAGTTACAAGTGAGCGTGCCTTATCTTGTCGTAGTACGCACGACAGCACGTCAGGTTATACATTTAAACTGCGAAAACAGCTTTTACTACGTAGGGCATAAAGGCAGTCTCAAGGTCAACATGTCGTGTGTACGCAACGAACGAACCTAATCTTTTTTAAAACATGGAAAAGCAGGTTGTTTAAAGATTCATAGTTATTTATTCATACATAATCATTAAAAAAGCAATTTATTCCATCACGATTGAGTTTAGATCTTTGTAGTAAAACTTAGTCAGTTGCATTGATTAAGACTGTTAATTTTAACTTTTCTTATTTGAATTGAAATAGCTTTTAATTAAGTTTTATTTAATGATGAACACATTTATTAGCTAACGGCAATATCATATACATATATATCATATCATATCATATACATATATATATCGTACAGACAAAACGAGGTCGGTATTTTTTCAATTTTATACACAAGTACGTATTTAGCTTTCACTTTTTATACAGCTGGAATTGCAGTGAAGGGTTGACTACACCCACGTGTAAAATCTGTCTCGTATATAGATTTATTACTGTGAGCCTAGGAAATAGTATCTAGGCTTACAGTAAATTGCTCAGATTCTGAATACGTCTAACTAATCAAGTGGCCTCCAGCTGAGGCCAGCTTCAACTATCATTACCTCGAGATGCCATGATGCCAGTAATAAAGCATCTGCAAAACATAGAGTCATGGAGACACCATGTCTTTATGTTGGTACTAGTACTCACAAACAACATACATAATACGTCAATTCTGGACGTCAAAGGAAGTTAGTTTCTTTCATTTTGTGAAGGATAACTGAAATAACGACGTCATCTCACATCCCATTGCAAAAAGAGAGTTAATTATGATCTTCTTGAGGTAAAAAAGACATCAATCCAGGTTCTGGATTAATATTTCTTTCTTTCTAAAGCGTCAGCAATAAGTAAATGGTTTATTAACTTAGGACCAGGGGACTAATTGTCTAATTTAAAAATCTATTGCAATCGCTTTCATTTGACAGTTGGATCCGACACATTGCTGCATTTCTTTGGTAAGTTTTTATTTGTGCCAAAAAGAAGCATCAATGTGTTTCATCCTGAAAGCGATTGCGATAGATTTTGAAATTAGACAATAGAAAGGCAGCTCAATTTACTTGCCTTTAGATGGAAAAGACAAATGGGGACACCACGATTTTTCAACTACCAACTTGCTTTTGGAAAAGCATGTTAGATACTTGCAAAATAATAGTTATGATAATAATTAAGCGATGAGTTTTCTATTTTCTATTTTTATTATTTAGATAAGTAATATTATTTGGGATTTAAATTAGTGCTAGCAACTCGGTAGCATAATTGGTCAGAGTGCATTGGGCCGAAATCCCAAGGGAGCGGGGTCGAGTCCCGTCTGAGGTGCTACGGGTGAGTCGATTTTTTCTAGTATTTTTCTAATATTTTTTCTAATATTATTTATCTCATTATTTCATGTCAATAAAATTTTAACATCATCTATAGTTAGCAGAACCACCTTATAAATAGTGTATTCTCTATCGCACTCGATGTTATGATTCGATGATTCTGTCATGTCATGACAATCAGTTAACTCCATCCTGAGGCACGCGCATGCGTATTTGAAGGTCTCACAGTGACATAATTATTACTGGACCATTATGCAACCGACGGCAGTTACTACTCGATCTGAATGCATTATCAATTTATCAACCGTTGAACATGATCAGAATGAACATTCAATTGTTTCATAATTGATCAGTAACTTAGGTGATTATGATCATACTGAGTTATTCACCTTTCAAGCTTGCGCGCTCACTAGACATGAAATAAAACATTTTTTATGAATGAATGAAACTTCTTTATTGACACCATCACACAACAAGAACATAATAAAATGAAAAAAACTTTAAAAGAAATAAAAATAAAAATAAACATATTTTAAACACGTTAAAAAAACAAATAATAAACAAAACAATATAAATACACACTAAACTGTGCGACGGACCAATCAGGACCCTGCCTCAGCGTATACGCTGTTTTACAGATACTAGCGTGGTTTTATTTAAAGTACTTTGGTAATTTGATTAACAAGTACCAACTACTTGGTTTAATTTTTTATTTTTCCGACATTTCACTTACACATACAGTTAGTTCCTTTTGTAAACAAATTGATAAAATTAAATATAAAAGACGGAGGTTGGCAATCTTCCAAGTTTTCTTTCGCCATTTCTTTCTTGCAAATTGTTTTCCCAATTTTGTGAAATAGTAGTAGATTCAGTAGATTATCTCTATTTGGCATTAATTAATTCAATTCAATTATAACATGAACTTAAACCGTTTAACGTAAATTTCTGAACGTCTTTATAAATTCATAGTTTGGGGGTAGGCTCACGAGCAGATTCAGTCCCCCCCGTGGCCATGGCAGCCGCAAAGGCCAAACCAAATACCAACTAATTACCAAAGTAGTTTCAATAAAACCGCGCTAGTATCCATTAAAAAGTGTTTTATTTCATACTGAGTTATAGTGAGCTGCTGAGCTGTGCTGTCGTGTGAGCTGTGACGTAACGTAACGTGACGTGACGTAACAGACACATCTCCACAAGTACAGCTAAGAGAGCCAGCATGTTTGTAGTGAATCCAACATTTTTTTAAACAATAATACCATGCTTAGCATGTTTTTGAAAAAAAAATTTTGTAATTTTCCTCTTTTACTTAAAAAAGAGGAACCATCATGGCTACACATATTTTAATTTTTTTTTGGTATACCAAAAGTTTTTATATATAAAAACTAGATATTGATATTGAACAGGAGATTAGTTTATGGCAACATTATAGATATAACACCCACCACCTCATAGGAGTAGTAACATCATAAACAACAATGTTTTGTTAGTACTAATAGTCCCCCTAGCCAAAGACGCAAGGATAATGAACTTGGCTATCGAAATGACTGAAGTTTTCACTAACCATCGATTTTTAAGAACCCTATAGCCCTCAATGTGGCGTTCTCATCTAATGTTTAATTAAATTTATTGCTCGCTAAGTACATAAGTATCTAAAATTCACATGCACAAATTGAAGCTAAGTTTCTATAGTTTATTTACAAACAATAACCTCAGTAAAATATAGTTCGTTGTGGTAGTAGTAGGCAAAAAAACTATTGAGCATTTGAGGGCTATAGTCGCCTTAAATCTCAAATCCGCAAAAACAGAAGAATTCCAAATTCAAATTAGAATTAACAGTTGTTTGCAAACACCGTTAGAGCATTTCGCCTGTTGTTCTGTTGTTACGTTTGATACCACTAAAAAGGTGTTATTACAAAAATTAATTAGCCTTCGACGTGGGAAGTTCATAATCTCGCGGTACCCACAGAATACCTAGTGTTGCCAGCGGTAGTTGTTTTCACAACTTACTTGGTTTCGTATTCATTAGTAGGCGGATGCAAATTGTGAGAATTACATGCGAATTCATTTAGCTATTGCTAGTCCATTTACTCCACCAATTTAGTAAGAAATAAATAAGTGTTTTGATACCCAGTATGTATTTTAATTTAACGTTAATTCTATCCTCATTCTTGTTTCTAAAAACCCAGTTTTCTTCGAAACAGAAACGTATCGTATCTTTATTTAAAAAAGAAAAAATACTTATTCTATACGAAACTTGTCAAGTATCTAGATCCGTTAGTGCTTGCTGAACACTAAACATATTATGGTTTAAATCAAAACTTTTTTGAAGTCCAAAGTAAGGATAACAAAGAAAAAAATACAGTTCTCAGAAAAATGAGATTGTTTTGACCAGTTTCTCATATTTGTGGGACCTAAGTCGAGGTCTCCCATATTTAAAAGCTCGAAAACAAACGGTTTTCTCGAGTCAGAACCGCTTCGAAGAATTGTTGCGCAAGCGCATACGGGCTGTCCTCATTCCTTATCAATTTTACTACCTACTCTGAATTCTGATTCACGTTGTACGCAAATTCTGTCAAATAACTTAAGTAATATAATGACTGTAGTGAAATCAATTCAAATTAGTTGAACATGCGGGAGAATATAATTACACTTTATTGTACAGTAATTTATATCACACATAATCCACAGAATTGGTTGTTTAATATGAAGCTGTCTAAAAAATATAATAAAAAATGCTGTTGTGCTGATGCTGTTGAAAATATCTAGTTCTTCCAACGCCTCAATTCTTTAAATGATAACAAAGATTACCACCGGTCGATAGTTTACATCATTAGAAAGTCTAAAATACTTTTTCTCCTTCAATAAGTTTTTTTTATAAATCAACTGCAACATATGTCAAACTTCAATGACCCTTACGCGTCACGAATCAAAGGAAAATCTGTTGTAACAATCAGTCTAAAAGGTGCAAAATCCGTTGTCGAGTGTGGAGAAATGCGTACGTGCCTGCGCAGGCGCCGTTAGCGCAAGTTATTTTTGGACCTTGGAACCTGATCGGCGGGTCCAACGAAGCCTGTACAGATGTCCAATTTTAGACCTAGAATATTCTGTCTTCGTTGCGAAGAAGGTGATGCATAATGCCTAAGTTGGATGGCTAAGTTCGTCTTTTAATGTAGCAGTCTTTAAATACTTGGGAAATTCTTGAATATTCATTTGTGCTTCGTTAAGTTGTTTTGTTATTAATATTATTGTTACAAAAGATCAATCTTAAAATTTGCGTCAAACTGAAATAAAAGTGATTCGTTACGTTGTTTTTTTATTATATTCGCTGACGGTGTAATATTTACAGCTATACAACGTGTTTATAAATGAACCCAAAATGGGAAAACCATTTCTTCGGACCAACAACTTTTACTATGGAAACAACTCTGAAATCGCGAAAAAAAAATCAGGTGTTTCATGCATTTTGATATTTTTGTTATTGATTTTTGTATGAGACCGCGTCGTCCGATCAATCGGATAAAGCAATCGGACCACGTGGTCAGAGGATGTTTTTCGCGATTTCAGAGTTGGTCTCATTGTAAAAGTTGCTCAGTTTGATGGACCGAAGAAACAGTTTTCCCATTTTGGGTTCATTAATTAACACGTTGTATAGGGGATTTAGACTAAAAGTTTTTTATGAAATCATAGTAATTTTATTTTTGGAAGTTTACAATCTTTGAAGCAGTTTAGACTAATTAAAAGTACTTACTTCGCATCAAACATAACAGATTTTAAGTAAACATAATAGGATGATACAACTATACTTTCTATAAAATCCCGGTTTCTCGCACAAATAATAAAATGATTACCTACTTTCTTCTATCGTTAAAAAATGACAAATCATTAACAAAGTTCCAGTCATTAATATTTGCTCAACGATTTACATCAAACATTGCCAAATCATTACTGACATCGTTATAATAATCACACTTTCTTCATCTTTGATTTTTTCACTGGCCTAATTCTGATGTTCCGCTTTCACTAGGTACCTACTCTTACATATTGACTAAAATGTTGAAGTTAGTATTGATCTTTTGAGTAATTCGTGATTTTTAACGCAGTGTCTACAAATAAATAACCCAATAAGATATCAGAAAAATGTTTAAGAACTACCTATACGATTGTATATTTTTTCAGCTTTTGAATCTGGCGCAATCAAAGATTTTATCAAAGAAATTTGCTAAATAATTTTTTTGTTGCATAATATGTTTGCAACATGTAATGTTTATCAACATTCTGAAACATGGTTACAGTAAATTATTTTTTACTAATTGTTTTATTAATTTTTACAAATTTTTTACTATTTTTTTTTAGTCACAATTATTGTGGTAGACAAAGCGTACAAGCGTAGTATTTAGTGTGATTAAGTAATAAAATATTCACACACACACGGCTTCAAAGGCCCACTCGACTGTCCAATCATTTATCAACTAACTCAACAAACTAACTATTTATGCGACTGAGACTATGGTTTTAATTTAACCGCCAAATGATAACCTAACAAGCATTTTCAGCACTTTTACTGTAAATAAAACGTATCGCGTGCAATCTAACTTAATTTCATCGATCGATCTATTTCAAAGCGACCTAACTAAAATATAACACTTTCCCCAGTTGTATAACAAAAAGCTTATCTATGAAACAGCAAAAACAAATTCTAAGTCCTTAAAGATAAAGTTTGTATTAGGGTTTTAGATTTTTGTTGCCGTTTCGTTTCCATGACAACAGGCAGGCTTTGTTAACTTTCCCTGGAAGCGCCAAAATACAGCGATGGGCGGCGTTTCATAAACACACTGATTGAGTAAAACGTCAAAACAATTTACTATTTCCACTTTATTTCGGTTTAGGAAGTAACAAATTGTTTTATTATGTAAATCAAATTATCGTTAGACATGAAATAGTTTCACTGCAACTTGGATTTGGAGTATCAATCAAGTAAAGGGTTTAATACTGAATTAGAAATAATAGAATATCAAATTAACAACTGGCCCACGACATCGGTCCTTTTTTCTTTACCAAGGGTTAGCAGATGTGAAAATGTTACAAACTGACAAAGTTTCTCTAATATGTTGATCTAAACGTGTAAGCACTAAAACATTATACATAATACGACCTCCGTGGGCGAGCGGCTTTGTACACCGGTTTTCAAGGTGTCGCTACCTCTGAGGTCCCGGGTTCGATCCCCGGTTGGGTCAATTTAGAAAACGAACCTTTCTATATTGGCTCAGGTCTGGGTGTTTGTGATACCACCGTTGTCTCTGATTTCGAGCTTTAGCTACTTACTTTGGAATCGGAGCAATGTATGTGATGTTGTCAAATATTTATTTATATAAAATAAAAATAAACCTTTCTATCTTTGGTCTGATCAGAATCTATGTTAATCAGACTGCAAAATGCAAAAATCTAATTTATAACATAAAAACCGTATTAATTCATCAACGCCCGAGCGGCCGTATGCGGCCGGCCAACAATTGCATACCTATTGTGTCTCATTTTTCGGGCCTTGATGGGTTAAAATCGCGAACACAAACTTTTAAAAATATTTTTTGGAAACTGCCGACATAAATCACTATCTGTTTATTTAAAGTCAATTTGTATAAGAATTTTGGCATACCGACAACTGCCAAGAAAACATACATACTAACGAGCTACGTAGACACTTGAATTGAATAAATATATTATTGAATTGCAAATAATTATAAATCTTTATTGATGAAACAACTGCTAAATATAAAGAGATAACTGTAACACAATAGTATTCACTGAGGTTAATAATCTTAAGATATAAATCTAAATTTCTCAGCACCTACATAATTGTACCACAGGAGATTTCTTAAAGATTTTTCGTTGAAAATATTGTTTGTTTGTTTTAAAAATGTTGAAACAAGACGGAGTAAAATTACCATCTATTTTAGAAGCAATCTAAGTGGATGAAGACTTAGTAACACTTGGACTGGTGGATGATCTTGACATAGCATATATACTTATTTATAGAATTGCAAATAAAGTGCAGACGCATCGCAGTAATCGTGTTAAACAATCGGATTCCCATGTGGGACCAATTTACCGCAAGGTTACTTGAAAGAGAACTATTTGTGGAGTGAACACAGGTACAGACACAAGTGTCTTTATTAACTGGAAATAATTATTAGGACATTATCCGTACCGATGCGCTCATGGTAGTCCATGTCCATGTTTATATACATATTTTAGTATAAGGTACTATTATTGGTATTGATATTGGTGATGGGCACTTTTCTCCGCATTTAGACCAATTTGGTCCGTTATGCGTGAAACCTCATAGCATCGGTATGGCTAATCGAGCCATCCCAGCTCCTTCCAGAAGCGCAGAAGCCTCCTGGGGCGTTCACAGGCTTCTAGGAGCGACCTCACCTCTGTGAGGATTTCTGCCCGTTGTGTGGCCAGCCCCACGCACTCCAGGATCACGTGGGCGGCTGTTTCCTCTGCTTCCAGGCATCCCCTGCATAGAGGACTGTCTGTCGCATTCATGATGAATAGTTGTCGGTTTAAAGCTAAGTGACCTGTAAGTGTACCTACAACTATCCGGAGGTCTGGGCGATTGAGGCTGAGCAGCCTGCGGGTCACACGCGGCGATATTGCAGTCATCGCCATCTTAGACTGTCTGCAGCTTGTTAACTCTACCCAACGAGTATTGTGTGCAGCACGAGTTCGTTGTACTACCCATGAGCGTAGTTGGCTGAACGGGAGTGGCAGAATCGGTATGGGTCCTGCCACTGTTGTGGAAGATCCCATTCTAGCCAGCTCATCGGCGGCGTCGTTCCCGTGTGATCCACTATGCCCTTTAATCCATTGTAGGATTAGTATAAGGTACTAATTGAGCACTAGATTTATTAAAACGAATTTCACTATTATCGTGGGAATTTCAATAAAACATTGCCGATTACTAGATATGATGATAACATCGCAAAAGCGGTTGTAAGCTATAAGGTAACTGGTTGTTAACGGTGTTTTTAAAAAACAACTGAATTAATATATTTCACAATATCAAATACATTGCTCCGATTCCAAAGTAGCTAAAGCACTTGTGTTATGGAAATAAGATACCATGGTGGTAAAAACAAACACCCAGACCTGAGCCAATATAGAAAAGATCGTTTTCCAAATTGACCCAGCCGGGGATCGAACCCGGGACCTCAGAGATGGCGACACCTTGAAAACCGGCGCTGCGTGCCAACCACTCTACCACGGAAGTCGTACCAATATTTAATGTCTACAATGTATGAAATGTTTAATGGCGGTCATAAGGTAAGTAACAAACTTTGAAGAGGAGCAAAACCTGTGCCTGTATTATGAGTTTGCATAGTAACGTTTACTATAGGGACTCGATGGCGACTGTAGTAAGCAATTTTGTATACAATTTGGCACAGCGCTTCTGGTGGTAACTATACTAAACAAAAAGTTTACATACAAATGTCTAACGAGTACAGTAAGCGTAAACTCATAAAAAATACGCCAACTGTATACAAATCAAAAAGTTAATAACAAGTGAAGATCACTGATTTGTGAGCAGAATGAAATCGAATATCTTTGATAGCAAGCGAATGGGGAGAGGTACAAACAATAGGGTTGATAATCGATAGCATATCTAGTCGGGAAGTTGGTGCGTTGAACCGCTGCCGTGGGACCCTCGGTGAACGACCTTCCTCAGCTGGCTTAACTTACCCTTGGAGATATATTAATTACAGGAATGTGACACTTCTTGAGAAGAACAAAGAGCATACTGTGAAAGGTATGTCGCTTGTCGAGGGGATCAATGCTCGAGTATAAACAGCGATGCTTTTGTTAAAATGTGAGGTTTAACTATCCAATTTTAACGTAATTATAAAGAAGTAAGTAACTATCGAAACCTTACGATTTCATGTAAACTTTCAACAGATATTTGTAGATTTGAAGACATCTTACATTTGAGATTATTTTTTTAACAAACAAAATATCATTAATAATTAATTCCCATTTGTTTCAATAGTTACATAAAACTATTACTTTGAATACTTGATGGTAAGGCAAATACAGAATAATGCTTCATATTGTTTTTCTTTTGTGATTCATAAATTGTTCCCTTGACAGGGAATTGTATTTCATCTGCATCAAACATTAAGCTTAATGCGAGTATATCGCCATACAGGGAACTGTCACCTATCGTTTGCGACCTGCAAGACCTGCAACCCCGCGAACAATCATTTTGTCTATTTGTCACGGATCGTTGGGCTAGCTTCCTTGTTTCGATGCACAATGGTATGTGTTGCAATAATCACCTTCTATATACACTCTAAGTAATGTTTATCGGCATATCGACATCACAATTTGCACCGACTTTGAAGAATTTACGTTCATTTTATTTATGGCCCTACGTTGACAGCAAAATAATTTCACGTGGCTTTGAAAATTTTTGCGCAGTTCAGAGTTTTACGACATCCTGGACTTCAGTCAAATCTATTTCATATTGTTTGATTTCAAAATGCTTTAACTCAATTATATTATTTGAATACAGACAGACGCAGGCTGGAATAAAACTTGTTTAGGTACTTTAGTAAAATGTGATATATGTGTCCTTGTAACTTTTGTTTTTAGCAACATTCTGCGACAATGCTAAAATAGAATTTCACATGACAATAGTCGCTTTCTATGATGACGAAACAAAAAATAGCACAAGAAATAATACCCACAAAGAAGGATGATCTCGTTTAAAGAGGTACTTCAACGAACATTTAAGTCAATGACCAATAGAAGGAAAAGTTCGTAAAATGGTAACTGTAAGGTTATAGGTTTAGATCAGTGTATTGCGGTCAAGTTGACAAGTTCGTACAGTGAACTGAGGATATTTATGAACTCTAATAGTTAATAACAGATATTCCTTTATTGATCACTGATAACATACTGCAGTACAAAAAGTAAAAGATTATTTACACGGTAGCTAAATCATATAAGTCAATATTAAACAATTGAAGATCTAGATTAAGATTAAAATGGCGACGCAATGTCAGATATATTTAACTCGAAACATTGTCATAAAATTGTAAAAACAAATGTGCAATGTATCAGTAAAAAATAAATTTGCCTGCGTGAAGGTTCCATTCTTTTTCAAAAACATACAGGGAAGAATTTTTTTTTTAAATTGCCAATCACGTAACTGTAGTGAAAATGAAATTTCAATACGGCTGGTAGTTTTGTTGCAAATTAATTAAGCACGGTGGACGTTACACTACACGTGCACACTGATAAAATATGACGATTGCCCAAGCTAGCCGATAACGTTACTGACATTGCATTTTAAAAAGCAGTTATTTTTTTCAGATTATAGTACGGTATAAAGAGTTTCTATTTTAGTATTATAATAAATAATTACACTTACACCTACTCACCCTCTCACATGCACACATGCACTTACATTATTACACACCGAGAGGACTCTCAGAAATAATAAAGTTGTTAAAATTAAGGCCCCTATATACCTCAAGTGGCGCCCTCATTTTAATTAAATTTATTGCTCGCTAAGTACATAATATATCGAAAATTCACATGTACAGATTGAAGCTAAGGTTCTATAGTTTATTTACAAATAATAACCTCAGTAAAATTGTACTAATTGTACTAGTAGTTCGCAAAAGTGCAGTTAGCACTTATACAGGTATGTAGGAGCCTTAAGTTTGCATATCTCTGGAAGAATTGTATGGATATGGCTTAGTAATTTATTACAACTCTGAGGATAGTGGGCGCTGTATGCTGAAATACAGGATTAAATCCTAGTTCAGCAGCAGATGCTACATTTGTTGATTGTTTTTTCAATGTTTTAAGCTTCTACCTGTTAGATATTCTAATATGTAACATTTAAAGTGTGTATGGTAATAAATTATTATTATTATTTAAATTGAGATTGTAGCATTCACAATGCTATTTGATACAATACTAAATAATATACTAGAAAAAACACGATATGCACCAGATCATATTCTCGGATGGGAATCAAACCCGCGACCTTTGGATGTCCAGTCTAATTCTCTTACCGCTGACCGAGTCACTAGTGGAATCGTCGAATTTCTTCTAGTATATCTCTTACGCTGCAAGCCAGCGTTATTTCATCGAAGAAGAAATTAGCTCGACATTCAAGTTAAATATATTTCCTGATATTTTGAGAATTGATTAAGATGAAACAGCTTTATAATTTGAGGTTTTAGCATTCACAATGCTATTTTGAAAGCAGTTAGATATTTGGATGTTTGTTACTCAATCACAATCACATAAAAACGGCTGAACAAATTTAAATGAAATTTAACAAACAGATTAAAACATAGGATACTATTTATTCCGGCGTAACGTCATTTAATTGTATAAGATTTATAACTAGTGTTTTATTTCATCGGAAACTACCTTGCACCGTAAGGAAGCTAATCCTTTTTGCTCAGACGAAGTAAACAGATTAAATAAATGGTTAACACTTGCAAACTAATGAAATACTATAAAGCTAAAATATGTCTCTATTCTGTGAAAATTGGAACCCCTAATCACTCTTGATTGCACGATAATTTTCCACAAGGTTTATATTAAGAGCGCTTAGTCTGCACACTAGCGCCGCCATTAGAAAGAAAACCATAGTGCTTAAATAAAGGCTTCTTCGGAGTGCGCTACTGAGAGATAATTCACAATTTCGTCTTTATTTAAGCACTATGTTTTTTTCCAATGGCGGCGCTAGTGTGCAGACTACGCGCTGAAAAAAAGTGGCCACTTTTAGCACTTTTGCGAACTACTACTACAACGAACTGTATTTTAATGAAGTTATTGTTTGTAAATAAACTATAGAACCTTAGCTTCAATCTGTACATGTGAATTTTCGATACAAATGTACAAAGCGAGCAATCTATTTAATTATTATGTGGGCGCCACTTGAGGGCTATTGGGAGCCTTAAGGAACTCATTGGTAACTGCCACAGAACTTAATATTGCCTGGTTTGGCATGAGATTTCCTGTACAAAATGTCTATGTGTTTTTACACGGAACACCATTATTTGTTCCGAGTGATTCTTTATCTTCTTTATATTGTTGGCTACAGCTGCTGTGCAGTCAGGCTTCCCAACTTAGGGTTAGGGTATTTTAGAGCCCAAAATAATTTAGGGCTATATTTACATATAAGGGCATGACGAATCTCGCTTACCAAAACGAGTAAAAAAACGAGAAATGGCGAGACCATTATGAGTTTTGTCATTACTAGAAAAAGCCAAATAAAAGCGCAGTGTAGTTAACAAGTTTTTTTGGGCCGTTGAATTTTCGAATTTAGCGCTGTTATTGGTAACCCTGAGTGCGTGATGGTTGGATTCTTGTAAGAGGCTTTTAGTAATCAACTTATTTGCACTCGACTCATGTTGCAATATTACTCACAGATGTGTCATTAACTTAACGGGAACTCCAATACAAAAGGCAGTATCTTCAAACTTTGGTTTGTTTGTGACAAAAAAATGATAACTATTTGCTTTTGTCCGGAATTTTATTTGTCACAGATCTCTACTTTATGCAAATTCAGAGAAAAATATATAGTTACTTAAATGATAAATAAATTATTTTTCAGAATAAGTACTCATAACCACTAAGCACAATCGTGCAGATCATGTTTGTCCGTTAAACGCCCAGTCACGAGTTAATCTCGTCTAATCTATTACAATACTTACTTGGAATAAACTTATTTTTACATCTTACAATGTATGTATGTTACAAATTACAACAACTAAAATCTATCTAATAGTTATATTTATGGTTTTACTTTATCCTATAATGAAGGTAAAGTTATTATCTACACCCTAAAATAATCAATGTAATTTTTTTATTTATTTCAATTTTTATCCGTCCGCTCAAAAACTAATTAAAACACACAATCAATACATTAAATCATCATCAATACAATTCAATACAGTACAATCATCAATACAATAAGTATTGCAATAGGCAGGAAAACTTTACCCGCAAAGTTATTTCAAGAATTTTCCCACGTTTAGCATTTTGAGGAAAATTAAAACACCTTGCAACTTTAGATGTCACTTAATATTCAAACATTCATACATTTGAACTTGATATTGTCAATGTTACCTTAATGGTTTATTTTAAATTTATTAACATTTTGGAACGTAACTTAAAACAACTCCACTGCTCAGATTAATACTATATTAGAAAAAATACTAGAAAAAATCGACTCACCCGTAGCACCTCAGACGGGACTCGAACCCGCACCCTTGGGATTCCGGCCCAATGCACTGACCAATTATGCTACCGAGTCGCTAGTGGGAGCGGCGCAATTTTCTAGTACTTTTTACTTCTTCGCTGCAAGCCAGCGTAATTTTATCAATGTGGGAAAATACTCCCGAAATTCGAAAAAAAACATCTTTCCAGATGTTAATAATATTTTTTCTATAGACTATTTACCTAACTTAATATAAAAATAGCATTGTGAATGCGAAAAATCTCAATTTAATAAATCCACTGCTCTTCCAGAACGAACTAACATTATACAACATTAGTTAGTAATAAAACCAACAAAAAGTATTATAAAAGATTTTTTTTAATAAACCTCGTGTTAAGTTGCAATTGCAATGTTTTTAAAGAAAACAAGAGAATCACCGAATTATACATCGTTCATAATATCCTAAGCTGAAATAAAAAACGGATGACAAATGAAGATCACGGCGCTACTGATGTAACCTTGCAGAAAGTCTATTAAGATCTAACGTCACGGAAATTTTAGCTAGGTTAGTTATCACGTTTATGCAACTTTGCAAATATTCACTAAGCTTAGATATGTGTAGGTTTGGTAATGCCTATAATCTGATAACAATAGAAATTATTTTAAGGCAGAAGCCTTCAATCTGTAACAGCATATGTTCTTATAGTATGGTGACTTGTTCTTTTTCTTCAATGGAAAACTAAAACGTTCGCTCCTGAAATGGTCACAAATTATCTCATAAAACATTATAATTTCTTGATTTTAAATGCTTCTTAATTTTTATTGATTTCGTTATTATTGAAACTTTATTGTTCAACAAAAACAATATCACCCTTCTATCAGTTCAATAAAAAAAAATATTTCTGGTAAACACACAAAATTGGCACTACCTCAACAATTCCGTTTCGTAAGATTTGCACCTAAACACAAGACAACTCGAACCACTCGAGCTAAGAAAATCAATATCGTTAGGCCTTCTCAGTCACGAGCGAGAAAGATAAAAAAACAACAATAGTAATGTCCAAGAATTTTAGAAGACTTATAAGTTCTTGGTAATATATCTGTCAATTCTTATTTCCCTGACATTCATATTTCTTGGTCGCGATTAGTAAGGCCTTTTATATTGAAACCATGTCAAATATTGTTTATAGAGGTTGTTAGAACTTATGGACCATTTTAACTATGGTTTTGATCTTGGCACAGATATGAACAATGGAGATCCTTCTCTGATGGACACTTGTCGCGTTGTTAATCCATAAGGTTAAGTATCTTTGGAATTGGAACCATAAATTCACTCCAGTTAGGTTTAATATACGGCTACAATCTTCGAGTTGATTTTTTACCAAATATCCAGCCAGCCTGGTATGACCATCAGTCATTTTTGTCCCCACTGTTGGGGCACAGGCCTTCCTTATGGATGGATAAGGAGGATGGGCCATAACCCACCACGCGGGCCCAATGCGAATGGGTGGGTGCTAACGACTGCAAATGCAGCCGGGACCAATGGCTTAACGTGCCTTCCGAAGCGCCGAGGAGCTCGAGATAGTAAACCGTTGGTCACCCATTCCATGACCGACCCTTGCGAAAGTTGCTTAACCTCCGCAATCGCTGGGCCAAGTGCTATACCACTGCACCAGCGAGCTCCAGCCTGGTATGCTGTGTTTTGCCCACAAAGAGATAAACGTAAAACCCAAAGTCTTCCAAACTTGTGTGTATATACCAAGATTAATGAAGAAGAGCAAAGTATGGATTCCGAAAAACATAGTTTTGTACCTTATTCGTAGTAGTTAACTTGTTTTAGTTTTAATAGCACGCGGTACCTGAGGCCTTGATTCATAATGTCTGACAAACCAATTAGACTAATTTGATCATGACCACCGAATAGTTCGCCCAATAATGAAAACAGCGTCTTAAATCTCAAGTTAATGACCCAAGCATGACGCGTTGAATACATTTTTTTTACTATCGTACGATGGAACCGGTTGCCTTCGCTCTAAGCAACTGAGTAACTTTAATTGATCAAATAACGTATTTACCTCGAGCTAGCCTCTCTACTTCCTCTAAACATAGAGGACAGAATAATGAACGGCAATTTTTAAGGCCTTTCGTATATTTTTTAAGAATCACAAATATTGTAGGAGTAATGCTACTATAGTTGTATGAGCTAAGGGCACTAGAGATAAAGTGTGTAAAAATGTCATTAAGTTTAACCAACAAACTCATTCAAATAAAGATTCATTCAACATTTAACACGGTTTAAACTAGTATCAGATCTACACTTCTAAGACTTTCGCGCGTACAGTTAATTAGAAATAAAACACTTTTTACGGATTACAGCGCGTATATCATTAATTCAGGTGCTGTTGCTTTAGTCTTCCCGTGTCCCGTGACCACGGCCCCTGGAAAGGTGTCGAAACGTCGGGAATTCTAAAAACCAATAAATACAAACTAAATAATTCTAAAACAACACCTGAATTAATAATATACGCGCTGTAATCCGTAAAAAGTGTTTTATTTCTAATAGTATCAGATCAACATTTGGCCCATTTTTTCTGGGCCAAGTAAGAAGGGGTAGCAAATAGTAAGGTTGTGCAGAGATTTTTCTTTATGGCTATCTATATGTACCATCGAAATCCGCAGTTGTACAGTTGTATTGTGCAACTGCAGTTTTTTTGCGGCAGCTTTTTACACGACTCAAAAAAGGAATCTTTGGATTTTTCATAACACACTAATAGCAATATTGTTGTTAGTCTATAGGGTATTAGGGTGTTATGTTTCAAATTGATAGGTATAAAAGCACAAGTGGCGCCATGCTAGGGCACAGCAATCATAAAATAAATAAATAATAAATATTTGACAACATCACATACATTGCTCCGATTCCAAAGTTAGTAGCTAAAGCACTTGTGTTATGGAAATCAGAGACAACGGTGGTATCACAAACACCTAGACCGGAGCCAATATAGGAAAGTTGGTTTTGACCACGTTTTGACACGTTTTGGCACTAGACCACGGAGGTCGTCGAAATCATTAATCATTAATTTTGCAAAATAGGTAAAAATATATTGTCTGCAATGCACGCCAATCGGTACTAAACAATCACAATAAGTTTAAATGTGTGAAGGTTTCTCGTTGCGTTGGTCATCTTTGGTCAATGCTACCGATCATTTTATTGCATTGTCAGCCATTTTGTCGTTATTGCTTCCATGGTCGATCTGTGCGTGACACTCAAATTTATTTACACGATCTTTGAGATTTAATTCTTAGAATGTAAGTTTATTTTAATTTATGTTAATAGTGTTTAAAAATGTAATAAGTTGAAGAATAAATTAACCGATATGAATAGAATTTGTGTCAGCAAACACTTGTGTAAATACACGGAAATTAGGTTACTGTTATTGTTGGAAAGCTATGCAGATATTAAAATAATAACACTAGCGTAAATATAATATTGTAACACTATGGTAATTAGATACCTACTTCGAAAGACTGATCCATTATTTTGACAAAACATGCAAAGTATAATAAGAAAAAATTTACAAATCGGTGTAGATAAACGAAGGCAGATGTAATTTTGTTCTTTTGTGTTCAACTAACATGAAATTGAAACAAAAATAATAATACTAAGTACACCTCCACCTACTTGTATACTTAGCTATGATGACGATATCCTAGCATTACAAAATACATATACTTATTACATAGAAATAGTAAATTAACAGATAAATGTTGTTCACGAAACGTCTTATTTTTGTTTACATAACTTATTCCGCAAAGATTTATACAATATCCGAGTTGCCGTGACGAAAGATGGAAGTATTTTTAGTGCATTGAAAAAAACAGGTGTTCTATGTGTTGACGTAAGTGTCGTTAATAATGTTAGTCCAACATAGGTATTTTAAATGGTTTTAAATATCCTAGTATGAAGTACCTAATATACGTCATTTATTTTTTCAAAATAGCGGCCACGCATGATTCCTGTGTAAGTCGATAGCTAGTAATAATACAAATAAGAATTGTTGATGAGATAATCCCCTAAAACGTCACGTTTCCGAGTTATAAGCTATTAAAGTCGAACTGGTGGCAAAAACACTAAGTAGATTTGAAGCTAAAATAAAACCCTCTGGCCACGTGTCCGACTTCCTTTATTCTACCGATCGGACGACATGAAGTGTAAACGTCAACTAGCGATAGGAAAAGGGTTACCAATATATATATAATCAGTTTTCATAAGCGTTTGAAAATCTAAAACACTATACTGAGTAACATTTCAGTCAGTCTCATTCTTCATCTCAAATCTCCAATGGATGCATGAAACTGCATAAAGTAGAAATACATTCCACTGCTACTCCTAATGAACTTTTATATGTAAATGCAGAGCTAGTGGCAAAGACGAAGGGTGGCCTTATGCCAGGCTGCTGAAACTGATAGCATAAATCCATGTCATGATCGACCCTCAGTACCACACCCAATTTTGATAAGATATGATATGTGCTGACTGCACATTTCCTTACCTTAACATCTATAAGTCTGACAGTGAAGGCAGCGGCGTCCGGCGCCGTCAGTTTGAGCTGGCAGGGCGCGTTAGTGGCAGCGGAGGGGGGCCGCACTAGGGCCAGCGCAAGCGCCGACCCCGCGCCACCGCTGCCCCCCAACTCTAACTCTTTGGTGCGCCCGCACAGAAGACTGGAGCACAGTCCTGCAAAAGAAATGGTGTAGGTAAGATCCAGAGGGCATTTGGCTAAACATTTGATCAAACAAAAATGTAGTAGCTATCCGTTATAAAAAGTGTCTCCTATCAGAAAAAATATATACAACGTGTAACAAAATTAATAGCTAAACCAGAATTATGGTTGATAAAGGAAAAAAATCAGCTGCTTCATACAAAAATTAATAACGAAAATATGAAAATGTATGAAACATCTGATATTTTTAACGCGATTTCAGAATTGGTCCCATAGTAAAAGTTGTTCAGTTTGATGGGCCCTGTCTACTATATTCTGATTTAGCTATTAATTCTATTACACGTTGTATAAGTAATGTTTGATTTTTTTTTATTGTAAATTATGAGTAATTGAAAAATTAAGGCTGATGCTTATCTAGAAAACAATGATCAGAAGCGTATTTTAACACATAAACTTCAAACGGGAGAAAAAACAATGCCGTCAACGAAACAAAATAGAAATAACCTATAAAATCTGGCTAACTAGCGAGACTAATTAAATAAAGAAAGAACTAATACTTTAGATTAATCTAATCTAGGATTATTAGCTTTACAGGATGACCAAATGGAAACGCAAGATGCAGGTTTAACAGTCACACATATTTTGGCTTTTTTACGACTCTAAATCTGCTGATGACGCGACTCGTAATTTAAACGATTACACAATCAGTCGAAACTACACGGACCGGATTCGATCGCAAACAAGCCGAGTTGGGACAGGTGGAATATTCAAACACTTAGCTAGAGCTCGCGAATCGACTGTATCATAGACGTTATGTAAACATGGTTTTTAATATTATCTTGTGATATCAAATAGGGAAAATCTATTTGAACCCAAAATTTGTTACTTAGCTGTGCAATTTGTCTATTATAATAAATGTACTTAGCGTAATGGTCAGACCTATTTTTATAAGTACAATTTTAATCACTGATGTCGTTAACTAAGTAGGTAGGTGTATTTTGTGCGATGAGGTTCGTTTTATCCATTCTAAACTTGCAAGAAACGGAATGTCAGATTCTTATATCTCCGATTCAACTTTTTTTTTGTATATTTGACAACATCACATACCTTGCTCCGATTCCAAAGTAAGTAGCTAAAGCACTTGTGTTATGGAAATCAGAGAGAACGGTGGTATCACAAACACCCAGACCTGAGTCAATATAGAAAAGTTCGTTTTCTAAATTGACCCAACCGGGGATCGAACCCGGGACCTCAGAGATGGCGACACCTTGAAAACCGGTGTACAAAGCCACTCGACCACGGAGGTCGTCACTCTGCACTGCATCATATGTATAAATTTATTTATTTAGCATCGATACGGGTTTTCGGATGGGCACCTATGTCGGTTTTTAGTATCAATCCTTTAAAATTCAAGTTATTTTTAGTAGCCATTTCTCCTTAAAATGGCAACTTAATTGCATGGAATAACCCATTTGACTACCATTTAAACATTTTAAGTTTATATCTCAAGCAACTATGGCAGATATCCTCTAAGTAGGCACAAATTCTTATTTCGTGACCGTTTTTGAGGCACAGATGAATATAACAATGTGAGAGAGAGAGAAAGATGCAATAAGATGTAGTTATTAAATTATTGTGAATTTGAACTAAACTGAGAATTTCGCAAAGAAAGCTTTTGAAAAGCATGAGATTTAAAGTAATATAGCAACTCAGTGTATTAACTATTCATAATAGGTACCTAGCTACCTTTTTAAACATTATGATATTTCAGAGCTATTTCAGTGAAAACTAAGTGAAATCCTACAGGTATTAGGTATCTTAATTGTTTCAATTAGCCTCTTACTTAGAATAATAACACGTAGAAGCCGAATCCTTATATGTAAAGTCAGTCAACTAAAACTGAGCCAAAATGGCTTAGTTTTCAGATTTATATCCTTCATACGTTACCTAATCGTAACTTAAATCCAATAAAATAGTAATCCCTTGAAGGTAGGGAAATTGAAACTTTTTTGTTATTTATACCTATAAATTACGATTAGGTAACGTATAAAGAATAAAAATCTGAAAAGTGAGCCACATTTTGGCTAAGTTTAAGTTGCCTCACTTTTGACAGTGCGCTTTATAAGGAACTATCGTTCTAGGTTGTCTTTATTCTTTACAAACTGAATCTTGCGCGTCATGCTATCTTGTTTGCATAGTTTTTATTTCTGTTATTGTTCTACTTACTTACTCTAAATGTAATTATAATTACGTTCATTCATTTCATTAATGAATGAAACCTTCTGAATTGTTATTTGCTCTGAGAACCAGGTGTTAAAATAATCGTCACAATTATTATATTGAAAGGCGCACTTTACATGCTTTTAAAGAATTCTGTGACAACAAATTATACTTATACACATATACACTGGCCTTCAAAACTTAGTACCACACTTTTAAAATTGCAATTTCTCTTAATATTGTTTTCGAAGTTAGAGTTTTGAAATAAAATAAGATTTAATAATTTAAGATAATTTTTCAAGAAGGTTATCGATTGTGATGTTATTATTAAAAAAAAAAGGGTTTTTATTTCGAAAGTATATCTTGTGTCTTTTAAATGTTATTACGATTTTAAAAGAGTGGTATGTACTTACTACCTACTTTTATGACGTTAACTGAAATCTAATGGTTGTTTCAAAATCCCTGTGGATGAAAATGTTAGTGCGATGAAATAATGTCATCATGGGTTCATACTTTCAGATTTTATTTCTTGACATGAATGTAGTTTATAATTCAAAATTATTTAATAAGGCAAACATTGTGTTAGCATGGCATTTGTTTCAAATGTTAAAAAGATACGAATGATGTATTTTCAAGGAGAAACAAAGAAACTTTTTCCTTGAACTTAGTTTTAAAAACGTGTTTTTTTTTTAGTTTTTTTCTGCTTTTTAGTCAACGAGCTAAGATTAAAAAGACGAATCAAACGAGCCCAAACCACCCAAACTACCAATATATCAGCTATAAAAAAATCAGCTGTTTCATACATTTTGATATTTTCGTAATAAATTTTTGTATGAAACAGCTGTTTTTTTTTCGCGATTTCAGAGTTGGTCCCATAGTAAAAGTTGTTCAGTTTGATGGTCCCTATCTACCATATTCGGCATTAGGGGTACTTTTGTAACACCTTGTATAAGGAAGAGATGGTGTATTTTTAGTCTTAGCTCGTTGACTAAAAAGCAGCTATATACATACGAGCGAGTGCGTTCAAACAGTAGCAGTACTGTGCTGCCCACTGTTCTGCCTCACTGTTCTGCCCTTATGTGAAACTAGCATAAAGGAAAATATGAATTCCAAATTCACACATCACTCAATAGTTTTTAGTGTTTATCTGTTGTCGCCTTTCCAGGTTTCCGTTACCAGGTAAATGTTTTTAAGGTTTACACAACCATAATCTTAGTCAGTGTACGTCCAAAGAAGGCTCGCTATAGGTTATTTTTAGTGCACACACCTTGCGCAAAGACCCGCGTGCGCGCACGTACATACACAATCGAGACTTGCATCATTCATGAGCATTTAAATTATGTTTTCGTCTGGACGTTTATCGATGTTTACATAGTGATTCTCAGCAGATTATACCTTCTTGTAAGACTCATAAGCATTACAACTTAACTTTTCAACTGGATGTATCGATGTTTACATAATACTAGTGGAGCCTGTGAACTTCGTATCACCTACAATTTATAGAACCTGGGCCCTATTTAATAACGTGACAATTTGGTTTACTTTGCAGTGTAGTTATTAGTAGTTTGTTCTATTTTCAAATTGCTTGATGCCTTTGATGTAATGGATATAAAATTTTCATGACAGTTGACAAATTGTCAATGTTATTAAAATAAGGCCCTGGAGACGACAAATTAAATGTCGTATAGCTAAATAACGCTCCAAGTCTGCATAAAAAAATATCTAATATTTTAGACAGGAAATATTTTTCAGTTACAATTAATTTTCGAGCTATTCAATTTAGTTTAAAAATATTTTTTCGTTCCTAGGAATTATTCAATACCTACTTAGTTTCAAAATACTCCTATGAACTAATGTCACCACTTTTTTTATTTATTGTCGTGTTGTCGTCTCCACCCCGTATGTCACTACGCCCTTCTCCTCTTCAACTTTAGAGCTATCCTAGGAGTTATTTCCATCTGCTTATCATTCAACGAAAACCAACTTAATTTTGCACCTTATTACAAAGCAATAAGGAAAAATGTCAACACTGCCAACATAACGCCATAGGTACTATTCAATGAAACGCATTCTACCTAGTTTCAGGGGAAATGACCAAAGAGAATGTAATACTACGTTGAGATGACAAAATTGACAAATGATATTTATTTTTCTTAATTAATCAACCAAATGCACAAAGAAGTTTCAATTCCGACGTCGAAGTCAATCACCCCAAAAGTAGCTTTCTCTCACTTTTTAACCCTGTTAAGGGATAAATATTTAAAAAATACGAAACACGTGTTCAATTAATTTTGTGAAAGAATGTCTGTGCCAAATTTCAAGTCAATCGGGCCAAGTAATCGCGTTCTCCCATACAAACTTTGCCATCCTGTTTCACCCCTTTAGGAATTGAATTTCGCAAAATCCCGTCTTAGTGAGCACCTACGCCCTAAAAGGAGCCCCCATGCAAAATTTGAGACTCCTAGCACTTGTAGTTTCTGAGATTTCGTGATCAGTGAGTGAGTGAGTGAGTGATTTTCCCTTTTATATATATAGATTTCGTAGAATTTAGACTTAAGACTAGCAGTCTTTAGTTAGGGTCTTTATGACTCGTTAGGAAAGCTTGGTGGATGGATAAAAGAATACAGTTTTCTTTAGCATGTTTACAAAAAGTCACATTTCTGATCCTCCCGAGTCTCCCGACAAAAAAATAACATTAGCATCGATTTATTGATTCGGTGCGATGGAAAAAAGTTTCAGGTCATCTTAAAAATTACAAATGTAAAAAAATAAGTCTATAAAACATTAAGTTTTATCACGTTTTCCATTCAATACAATGTAAGCTAGAAAACCCATGATAATGTATGGAGCTATGTGTTTTAATTACTAGATAGTAGTACCTAGTACCTACATTTACCTTATTTATTGCCTTCTTCTAAGTATGATTTGTTATTAATATCGTATTAATATGTTAAGTTGAAGTGAGGAGCTCGGTGGCGCGGTGGTAAAGCGCCTGGACCAGGGATTGCGGAGGTTAAGCAACTATCGCAAGGATCGGTCATGGGATGGGTGACCAAAAATTTATTATCTCGAGCTCCTCCATGCTTCAGAAGACACGTTAAGCCGTTGCTCCCGGCTGCATTTGCAGATTGGGTCCGCGTGGTGGGTCATGGTCCATCCTCCTTATTCATCTATACGGAAGGGATGTGCCCCACCAGCAGTGCCCGGTTGCATTTGCAGTAATTAGCCATCCACCAATCCGCATTAGACTCACGTATTGGTTACGGCTTATCGTCCTTATCTACACATAATGAAGGCCCGTGCCCCAAAAGTGGGGATATTAAATTGATGAATATAAACAAAATAAGTTAATAAAGATAACATTGTCTATTGATCCATGAACAGTATTGCCCACAGCTAATCATTTGGTGAATCATAACGTAGCGAGACGTAGCGAATGCCGCACGTGTCCCACCACGCTCCCATGATTGCCAATAAAATGCCATTAATTTATAGAAGTTTAACAACCTCTATGGTGTAGCACACTTTCATAAACGTGGTGTAAGACGTTAAACGTGATTACAAAAACTTTACCTATTTCTGTTTTATACTACAACGTGTTACAATAAAAAACCATAAAACCGAATATGATAGAAGGTACTATGCATACAACCCTGGCGTTATATAAACACAGAAACCCGCCACTTTAAAAAAGCTTTTATGATAAAGTACATGGTGGCAATGGCAACCCTAGACCTAAATTATGTTTTGCTTTTGCCCATTTATGGGATTGATTATCGAAAACAGTAGTCTATTTGCGTCTAGGGTTGTCACTTTCCATTTTTCCATAAAACAAAAAGAATACAAAATTTTACGGGTTATTATGCCCTGTATATTGTTTACTCTCTGATTAATAATTGCACAGCTCAAACTACTTATTTGGGAATTGAAGTAAATAAACAATTAATATAAATAAAGATATAAGTGTCACACTCCTTAGGAGGTATTTACAAGGGTCGACTTGGCAGGCGATTTTAGTCAATTAGCGCTTTTTATCGAAAATCGCTTGTAAAATTGAATTGCCTCCACATCAAAATTAGGTTTGCGATTACATTTTTCGAGCGATTGTCGATGAAAAGCGCTAATTGATTAAAATCGCCTGCCGAGTTGCCTGTCAAGTCAACTCGTTACTACAGCTACCAGTGGCGATTTATTACGCAGATACATAATTTTCTTACTCAATTTTAACCGAAACACAGATTACATTATACTACAAGTACTTGACTGGAACGTCTTAATCTTCGTGATCTTAATTCCGCTGAAGCAAAGTTTTTCAAAGAGTTCAGAAAACCATCGACCATCTTAGTTTTATTTTTGTATTTTGGTCTTTCGTTACCAACAATAAATCGTTTCCTTGTTTCTCATTCACTTGTTACCTCCAAAGTCAAGTCATTACGTAAATATTACACCTCGTCTTATCAGTGACGCGTCATAACGCGCAAGTGCCCATTTGAATAATTTGACAAACAATTAGGTAAGTCTTCGGAGCCTTTATCTAGCAACAGTTAATTTCAGTTTTTTCAGTCACGTAGGTACTACTTATTTTATGCAAAATTAAGCTAATGAGGATACATTCTGCTAGGTTCAAAGACATAGTTAAATTTTACATAGAGATTTTAGCATTCACTATGCTGAGTGACTCGGTACCTCATTGGACCAGATATCCAAAGGTCGCGGCTTCAATTCCCGTCCGAGAACATGATCTAGTGCGACTCGTATTTTGTCTAGTATATTATTTAGTATTACATAGATTAATTATTATTACGAAAGACAGATTTCAGTAGTCATTACGAGTTTAAACTTTCATGTACATTTTAAAGTGCGAATTACTTGCGAATTGCGAGTGAGATAGTTACTCTGGGTTTCGAACTTTAACTATAACAGAAATCAATTTTATTCCGAGTAAAAAATCCGTAACTTTTAAGAAAATTAAAATTTAACGACTTAGGTATCTCGAGAATCAAGCTACGAATGTATTATTGAAAAAAATCTGAACAATCTGATGATGATATTAGTAAGATTTCCCGATCACCTTGAAAATTGCAAAAGTAACTCCGCTATACAAGGCAGGGTCTAAAAGCGACCCAGGAAATTACAAACCAATTTCGGTATTGCCCTTCTTATCTAAAATCTTAGAAAAAATTATACTGCATCGCTTGGAAAATTATCTAAAATCGATCAATTTCATTTACGAGCGCCAATTTGGTTTTAGACCTAAAAGTAATACTCTTGCAGCTACTGTCGACTTAATTACCAAAATAAAAACTGAAATCGATAAGAAAAATATAGTTCTTGGTATATTTATTGACCTTAAAAAAGCTTTCGATACTGTTAGCCACGATTTGCTTTTAAAAAAATTGGAAAGAATAGGTGTAAAAGGATCTGCACTCGAAGTGTTTAAATCCTATTTGACAAATAGATCACAAGTAGTGAAAATAGATAAGGTACAAAGTGAAATATTACCGGTAACATGTGGCATTCCGCAAGGCTCTATTTTAGGGCCATTACTTTTCACGATTTACATCAATAATATACGCGAAATTGGCTTGCATGGCCAGATAACACTGTATGCAGACGACACCTGTCTATTTTACTTTGGTTCTGACATTCATGATCTTATACGGAAAGCTCAGGAGGATCTCGACGCTTTGTATGCCTGGTTCCAATATAACCTTCTGACAATCAACACATCAAAAACTTGCTACGTAATTTTCAAGGCCAAAAATAAAGTAATTCTACCTTTCAAACCGCTAGAAATAAACGGTGTTGTAATAACAGAAAAGAAATCTGAAAAATACCTTGGGTTGAGGGTTGACAGCTACTTGACGTGGAATGAACAGATTGAACATGTGAAAAATAAATTACGATCACTTATACCATCTCTGCGACAGATTGTTCGCTGTATTCCGCGTCGATTACGCTACACACTATATAATTCTTTAGTAAAACCACACCTTTTATATTTAATCGAAATCTGGGGTACTGCAAACAAAACTAAATTAGCCGAACTTCAAATTATACAGAATAAACTTATAAAAATACTTTTCCAATACCATTATCGTACACCTACCACTAAAATATACGAAGAAACTAAAATAATGAACATTAAACAACTTTATATCTATAACACATGCATTTTAGTAAAAAAAAATTTAAATGGCTCACTCCATACTAGCCTAACCTTCCGCACTGCCAGACAAGTTGGAAGACGATGCACACGCCGAGCTAGTTTTCTCGTTCTACCCAAGACTAGGACTAACTACGGTAAAAAAGTAGTTACTTTTGAGGGCGCGCAGCTTTATAATAAAATACCTTCGATCATAAAAAATGTTAGCTCATTTAGTGCATTCAAATCACACCTACGAAAACATGTTTTAGAACAAATCTAATTAAAATGCACTAATTGAGTCGATAGGTATGCCTAGTTGGACGACGGATTATTTTAAAATTATTACTTTTAAGTTATCATTGTTCTCCTGTAAGTGACATTATTGTCTTTTGTGAGAATAAATTTCTTTAACCACAATATTTGTGACTTCAAAGGTCTCGATAAAAAGATTTAGCATTGACATTGAAAAATAAGAAATGACACCTTTCCTATCTCGACTCGAATGGCGCAAGGTCGTAAGCACAAATGTTGGATAATTAGTTTCAGCTTAAATTATAATTAGGTAAGAGTTTATTTTGAGTAACAGATACTACGAACAGATAGCTAAGTAATTAAGTAAAGAAATCTGGAAAGCTGAAAATCAGTACCAACATGAAGTACTTACCTACTTAACCGAATTCTATAGACATGGAAATTTTAATACTTAGTGGCATTAGATGTCAATCCAATTTCTATTATTCGGCATTTGAATTAGAAGCTGGGGCTCTATCGGCTAAAAACATTGAAGTACATGTTAACTGTGTTTTGACATATGTATGTGATACATTGCTACTTCGTTTTGGCACAAATAAAAACTTACCAAAGAAAAGTAGCAATGTATCACATATATCTGTCAAAACACAGTTAACATGAACTTCAATGTTTTTAGCCGATACCGCCGCAGTTGTTCAATTAAAATCATACGGAATAATTGTATCTCTCTCCATTACCTATCTCAATGCCGGACAAAACAATAAATCCGACCATTTCAAACCAAGGAAACCCATTTGCCACCTTTTTCCTGAAACCGTTAATGACCCAGATGTCAAAGAATAACATTCTGAAAATCCGCATCCGCGTGTCTCAAAGTGGGACATCAAACGGTTGTCCCATTCTGTCCCACCTGAGAACAGACGCATGGGAACGGGCCGTACCACATACCTAGTTGGCGCCGACGACGGACGTAAGAAACTATACCCATTTTCTTGTTAACTATGTAATAAAGCACGACACGCTACAAAAGCTATGCTTTTACCGTAGCTAAAGTACATAAACCTAGAATTCGGGTTCATTTTATAGAATATAATTTTATATACCACAGCAGCTACTAATTTCGCTACAAGTATTCATGACAAACGTATATTTTTTTTCCATTTTATTGATGCACTAATATTAATCAATATTACAATTACAAGGAAATTATTGCGTTTTCGAGACGTTTATAAAAATCTACCTGCTAGCTTTTCTCTGAATTTTGTTGGCGTGAAAATTTCTCGGAAATGATTAATTAAATCAATAATTAATTCTACAGGGTGAAATCGAAGTCATCATCATATTTTAAACTATTAATCTAACCGCGATTGCCGCGATTGATAACTTTAGGACAATTTTTACTTCTTACATTACAGTGAGGACGTCGTTTGTTTACACTTTCGCGGCGATCTTTGAGCACCCGGGCGTTCTTGGTAGTAGGCCAATGACTTCAATTACATAGACGAGCTGTTCAAAATTAAAATTGCGTCACAACCAACCTTCGCGGCGCATCAACTGTTTCTATCGGTCGCTCGCAATAGACTAAAGGAGTTGCGGTGCATGCACCGTAATTTAATGAGCAATTATTCGGTACTGTACAGCCTGTCTAGTGTAGTATATACATTATCTTTGTAGTAGGCGTGTTATTTTATTTTGTTAGCTTTTTTGTAAAATAAAATAAAAATCGTAACTTTCATTATTAAGACTTGTTTTTTTAATGTTTATTTCACTTTGAATTTTGATCACTTTGATTAATTTTTAGTCCAGTTATCAATATTGCAGTAAGATTCTTAGTTATAAAGATTGCTACTGACTTCGATTTCACTCTGTATAATGCTCCTACTTATCAATAATAACGTAACAAACAAAGAAACAGACATAGTTACTTTCGCATTTATAATTTAGTGGAAGGAATAGTCTCGACTATATCTGGAACAATTCATGGATATCTTTCATGAATGACCTCTCAGCGTTCGCCTACTTCAATAAATATGGTCGTGCAAAATTGACTCCTAAAATTAAGGAGTCAATTGTTCCAGAATCGAACAGGCGTCATAGAGGTCAATCAGTTATGGGGGTCAGCAATAATTGGTCAAGTGTTGAAGTAAACAACTGCGGTCGAAGGATGTAAGTCTAAAGACTTTTTTAATTGAGCATTGTCTCTTTATGGTGCAAGCGTTTTACGTGACACAATATTATAAACTACATTTTGTCACGCATATTATTCAGTGAAACTTGGACAATACTTAAAAAATTCTTCAGAAAAATCTATAAACATAATAGAAACTCATTAGGTATGAGGTAGATAGGCAATGTTGATTCAGAACGTGTTGTTAAATAATATTCTTAGAGTTAACTTTGCTTCGATTGTGAGTAATATAATAGACAACCGGAACAGGTAAACCATAACTCAATTACTTAAATGAAAGAAAGGACCGTAGATTAAAAAAAATATAGCGATATTTCAACCTATCCAATCTCTAATTAACCAAGTAGGTAACAACATTAGACACAGTTCTGAAAAAATAATAATTAATTACTGGCAGAGGTGTTCTCTGACTTGAAACTCTAAATGAGTACTAGTTAATCAGAGATTCTACCCAATTAAACAAAACAACAAGTCAGATGGAATAAGTCCAACTAAAGGTGGTTTAGAAAGCACGATATGACTCATCCAAATATTGCAACAGGCGCCATGCCGACAAATTCTCAAACATCAACATATTTTCTAGCACATTGATAATTTGGCAAGTAGACAACATAGATCTATCGTCTACTGAACGTTGAATTTGATTGGTTGTCTCAAAATGGGCGTGACATTTGATAACAGCAAGTTCAAGGTCCATAAACGCCCGTTGTTTTTTTTTACCCGAACAAGTTTTTGTTTAGTCGTTAAGAGCACGTATTCTGCACACTAGCACATTGGAAAAAAACATAGTTCTTAAACAAAGACAAGTTTTTTTGATAAAAGTGCCCACTTTTCGCAAAAAAACTCCATTAAACTAAACGACAGGCTAGAAAATATTGTTTAAGCGATAAAAAATACAATAAAGCTTCTTCGCAGTGCACTACAGAGAGATAATTTACAATTTCGTCTTTCTTTAAGCACTAAGTATATTTTTTCCAATGGCGGCGCTAGTGTACAGACTATGCGCGCTTAAGCTCACTATCGCGAAACGGTTTTTCTATAACTACATACAGTACATACATTAGGCTTTCAACAAAATAATCATTATTAACATAAGCCTAATCTAGGACTATAGTCTATTCCATAGACTCTTTAAACTAGACTGCGCAATGCAGAATTTAACATAAATTATTTGTGCTTTACCTTTTACTGTTTTTAATTTTTTTATGATAATTTTGATCATTGTCATTATAAACAGCGAAATTGGACCAAAAGCCTCGAAGTGCTCACACTCGAAAATTTACATTTAAAAGTTTTTGAGAAAACATGTTTCTGAACAAGTATTTTATTTTCCCATTAAAGGATTTAATAATAATTATAATAATAGCTTTATTGCACATTGACAAAAACAGAACAAAAGGAAACAAAATTAATGTACAATTTTACCTTCAAAACACTTTCAGTGCGAGAAGAGATAGCAATAACTCCATCTCCTTCTGTTAGCACATCAGTGAAAGTTCAAGGCAAGTATGTAATTTTATTTATATCTACAAAATAAATAGGTACCTAAGTACTTTATCCACTTAAAGTATCTATAAGTATTTTACTCTGTCACAATTTCTTAAATTATTGTGTAATTTTGCAATATAACATAATTCTACTATAACTACTTTCATTAGCCTCATAGATCTAGTTGAAATGACGTTTTTTTTTGTGTCACACGTCAAACGTGTCTAAATAATCGGTTGGCATTAGAAAGTGGACTTAGGTTTAAAAATACCAGCGCGTGCGCAGACTGTCTGTCTGCAAGTTCACGAGGGCGATCTACAGGGTTGCTGTTTCTCTGTTAATTAATTACTTATTATTATTATTGAAATTGTGAACCAATTCATCTCATCATTGATTTCACCTAGGATATTTGTATTCAGTTTCTGTGCGTTAAGCTGGCTTAAACCAATGAGATAAATATTTGCCATTTTATAATTCAATGAAAAATAGTCGATTTGTCAGGAAGTTTCTTTAACATAAAATCTTATATTTTCATTAAACTTGGAAAAACAAAGATCATCATATGAATAAGTGGCATTCTATTAAAAGTACAACGACCTTAAATATTGTGCATAACATTTTGAAAAAGTCTAAAATATCTGTTATTCACGCTAGCTTATATAATTGCTCTTTTATTTTTATTAAATCAATTAATCGTCAATAAATGTTTTATATTATAGAAACAGAGATCAAACAGATAGAGTTTGAGAGCTAAATGTGTAATGTTTTTCACGGGGCGTGAAATACGAAAACATCGTCATTACCTAGATGTCATCTAAATATACATTTAGTACCAAAATGTTTACCACATTTTAAAGCATTTCACAAAATGTAGTAAACAGAATAAACAGAAGAAATGATATTGTGTCAAATTTGTAGCGAAACCATACTAGCTTCAAGATAGTACCTATACCTAGTACAATTGTCTGTTGATATTTATTTGGTGCAACAAATAGAATCCTTAACGACGACAGTCAACTGTTAAAGTGTTAAGTCTATTGTTATATCTTGCACTATAATTAGCGAGCCGGTGACGTCTGGGCTATTTTGTTTGTTTACGTAGCTTGGCATTGGTGGGTTCAACCGAGTTTTTAATATCTGTAACCGTAGCACGAATCGATAGAGTAATTTTGTATGGGAAAGTACAGCACCATCTACCGCCGAAAAGCGAAATAAAATTTCCCATAGAGAATCACTCTATCGAGTTTTCTTCTCGATAGATGCTTGTGGTAGGGGTACTGAAGTGATTGTGATTGGGAACAAATTGATTTTATTTACGAACAGATTATTTTCTTACTTACTTAAATCTGTAAATATAGTTTTACAGATTTAAGTAAGTAAGTAGGCATGTGATTTATTATTTATTTAGCTGATGTTTCGACACCTTTTAAAAAAGTTAAATTACGAATCACTTACGAATTTCTATCATAAGTTCTTATGTAAAGCGCGCTACTCAAAGCCCTGCATTTTATGTACACAAAAAGACATGCGGCCAGTATTACAGATAAAAAAAAATGTATGGCAACACAAGTCCTGGGGCCCTACCGGCTAACTTTTCGAACTTCGGCCGGTCTGCCGAGCTTCAACTCAAACCGATATATCGAAGTAAGGAGTTTCGTATTGTACTATTCGCCGAAGTTATTTAGAAGATATCGATGTTCGTGTGGCATCATGAATTGGGGTTCGCCATTTTGGCCCGATTGGAGCTCGATTTATCTGTTTTAATTTGAAGCCCGGCAGACTTTCCGAAGTTCGATGCGTTAGCCGGTACGGGCCCTGCATGCAGTGGCACTGCAAGCAGGGCCCAATATCGGCCCTGCATTCAGGGCCGATATTGTGTTTTTGTGCGCTTGAGTAGTGATCCTAAAATAATATGTAGGCAGGGATCTTCCACCTATTTTACATATTCGTTATAGTTTTTTTTATGTTGTTTTGAATGTATCCTTTCAAAAACATCGTAGTTACTACGGCAGATATATTGAGAAAATCATAGATATAGTATATAACCTCATTAATGACCACGACTTGGCCGCGGTAATAATGCTGCTTATACCGTGTCTTTGGCTGTGTCGGGAAAGCACATCTGCCAAAATTCATTCCATTTCACCGTTAACTGGTTTCATGAGATTGGTACCTATTAAATATTTAATTGCATTTTCATGAAATAAATATATACATTATGTAGTTGTCTTAGTATTTTGTGTAAAACAGCTACTTTTGACACAACTACAGGCATTATACAGATAAAATGTTATTAAATTCAGCATTCTAAAATTATTAAAAAAAATACTACAGAACTAATACACCGACAGTATAAAGACAAAATTGCGTAGCATTCCATAATTATTTTTAAAAATTACTGTTCTCGTAATTAAATAATTACTTTGTTCCTTCATTCATTGACGACCTCCGTGGTCGAGTAGCTTTGTACACCGGTTTTCAAGGTGTCGCCATCTCTGAGGTCCCGGGTTCGATCCCCGGTTGGGTCAATTTAGAAAACGAACTTTTCTATATTGGCTCAGGTCTTGGTGTTTGTGGTACCACCGTTGTCTCTGATTTCCATAACACAAGTGCTTTAGCTACTTACTTTGGAACCGGAGCAATGTATATGATGTTGTCAAATATTTATATTTATTCATTTATTATTTATCATCTTGTGCGTTAAGGAATTACAATTTTAATGACACCCAAGATGATAGCTCTTTATCCAAACCTATTTCTCTGCTATGATTAATGTCATGGTCGGTCGAGTCAAGATTCTCAACTCTAATAATAAATGACTAGACATTGTCTTCTAATTATAAAATATTAATAATAATGTACATATTATATAACAGCACAAGCAAAGATAACGTGAGAGATATACGTATAAATCAGGTATGTTTGTTAGTCACAGTAATAGTGTATGTTTTATATTTTATTAATATCTTTGTTGACATGTAGGTATTGGTGATACCTTATGCTCTAAGGGTGATTCATAAGATAATTACGTTACTCAATTATTAAGATTGAACAGATTTATAGTTTTATTTATAGTACACACTCCCTACTAGAAGTAGATGTAATAGGTAGGTAGGTATTCACTATATGTATTTACTTTCAAGCTTTTTTGACACGTTGTCATACCAGAATTTCGAAATAAATTGTACTTTGTGTGGGTAATGACCATTTTTACTACCTAGGTATGTTATTTATATAAATTATCTTGTTTTTGTACATACGACGGCACTTCAGATACATGTTGACCTTGAGACCGCCTTTGACCATCAGCCATTTTTAATGTCCCCACTGCTGGGGCACAGGCGTTTCTTATAGGTGGATAAGGAGGATGGGTCATCCACCACGCGGGCCCAATGCGGATTGTTGGGTGCTAACGACTGTAAATGCATAAATGTTTAACGTGACTTCCGAAGCACGGAGGAGCTCGAGACAAAATATTTGGTCACCCATCCCATGAACGACCCTTGCGAAAGTTACTTAACCTCCGCAATCGCCAGGCCAGTCGCTGTACCACTGCGCCACCGAACTCCTTCTCGAGGTGGCCTATAGCCATCTCATATTTGTATCTTGAATTGTTATTCTAGGGCCCATAATGGCTACAATGTTATTCTAGGGCCCATAATGGCTACAATGTTATAATAGGGCCCATAATGGCCAGTAATTCGTCGAACGTATTCATTAAAATCTTGAAGTAGTTGAAGAATTCTCAGGATGTTGTCTTCATTCTTCAAATAAATTGGCCTTTTATTAACCGTTTTATTATTTTTTTTTGCAATTTCAGCTGAAAGCTGGGTGCAAAGATAATTTTAATCACTACATTTTGCTGGATGCAAAATGATTATTGTAGCGCTCGTTTGAACAGCGTCGAAACATGGCGTTAAAAAAAGCTCCGAACACCGAACGCCGAACGAACGTGCGAAAAACACTAACTATATTAATTTGAAATCGGACTTTGTGAAACAGACCCTACAGGGGAGACCAAGAGGGGATTTCAGGATTTACTCAAGCGCAGATTAACATAAAAGGGGGATACCTTGCACCCTGTTGAGTACCTCCACTTATTAATTCTGTGGTGCAGGTATAAGCACTCAATATATAATCGCGCGTCTAAGGCAGCCGATTGAAATACTCGAGCGCGTCAGATTAAGGTAAGGTAGGTTAATAACATGTTCGATTATTTCGATTTTCGATTTCAACCCTTCCGTACAGTCACCCCCACCATGCAAACCGGCAGATTAACATATTCATTATTAGAGACACGTGGGTTATATACACTATTCATATCTGACGCGCTCGAGTATTTCCAAGTAACAGTTTCATTTTTTGAAAACCTGTGTAGACTGCGTCTACTGGAGAAAGAAAAAAAAACTTAATAAGTAACCTTTTTTCTTTTTACCATCTAATCTTCAAAATCCAATACCTTGGTCCCTATACAACGTACAAAAATACCCCTAATGCCGAATATGGTGGATAGGGACCATCAAACTGAACAACTTTTACAATGGGACCAACTTTGAAATCGCGAAAAAAAATCAGCTGTTTCATACAAAAATTAATTACGAAAATATTAAAATGTATGAAACAGCTGATTTTTTTTTCGCGATTTCAGAGTTGGTCCCATAGTAAAAGTTGTTCATTTTAATGGTCCTATCTACCATATTCGGCATTAGGGGTTATTTTTTAACACGTTGTATACGGCGGACGCTCCGAATAAATCCTCATTATCATCGCGGGCTCCAAATTGTGAAAACTGTCCCCTCTGGCCACGTGGTCCGACTGCTTTTGTTATACCGATCGGACGTAACCCGCGTCGCTGCCCGCGTCAGTCAGTCATGTTGTTTGAATGCGGAAAATTAAGTATCTTCCCAATAGTTTTTCCTCGTGTAAAAACTTATTTTATCTGTGAGACATAATAATGCTTTTTTCAAAGGTTTTGAGGGTAAATAGTGTTAAATAACGACTACCTGAAAAGCCGTTTTCTTAGGCATTCCATAAAAAAGTCTACACAAAAGATTTTTTCCTTTACAAGTATGTTGACTGAACAATAAAAAGTTTTTGCGTTTCCGCCCTGAAAAACTTTAAAACATTATCTATGGTCATTCGCTTTTTGCGGCAATCACAGACCATACCACAAATATTAAGGCAACATAAACATTTTAAAAAAGTTCGACCCGTTATTTTATATAGTTGGACTTCGCCTTTTATTTCATTAATATTGTGATAATGATAAGGATGTTAAGATGAAAATTTAATAACTTTGACAGAATTTCATTCCAGGTACTTATGCGAATCGTCAATTACATCGTGTGAAATAGCCTCCACAAGACAATGAAAAATCAAGAGAATCGTAGTTTTTTCATCTAAATCCATGATAAGCTAAGATTGCCTTATTTTGCGCTAATTAATCCATTCTCCAGTTAGATATATGTATTAAGTACCCCATTAGAAGTGATTAATGCTATAACTTGAAGTAAAAAACCCTTGAATAGCCGCACGTTGGGTATGGCATGACTATTGTTAGAAAACTGGTATCGTAGACTTTACATACAATGACACGTGGCCAGACTAACCAACCATATTAAATAGTTCCATTTCACATGTAAGTAAGTGAATAAATACTTTATGTTGAATAAAATCATCAAAACTTAATTAGTCAGTGACTGATTATTGTATTCACTTCTAAGATTTCCGCGCGTACTTATTTGAAATAACCACAGTCAAAACCACACCGATAAAACTCTTTTACTATTTTTTATGAGGTAAAAGGAATGTTCCCTTAATTTATATTAGCTTCCTACTGTATTAAATTAAGCTGTTAGTCTTCCAAATAAATAAAATAAAAATAAAAACAATATTTTTTTTACCTACTTAATATTTATTCTGTGGTCAAGCGTCGAATTCAAAGGAAGGTGATAGTCACGAGTGCCAGGTCCCAGATCCCAGTTCTAACTAACTTGTCAAATAAAATACTAATATTTTCAAAAGGTTTAAAAAAAATTGTAATAATAGAGAATAAAATTGAAAGGCTCCGTTGGGCGCCCCAGTCAGTGACCGGTGCTGTCCATTGTCAGCTTACGTCACCAGACCGGCCCAGACATCGGCAACGCTACTTCCTGGTCAATGGTTGCTTTGCTAACTAAACACACTAAAGTCAACCACACTGCATCGCACACTAAGTTCAATCAACCGCACAAAAATGGGCAGTGTAATAGGACATTGCATCTAAAACAATTTCCCAAAAAACCGGGTTTAGTAAAATATAGGTACAGTCGCGTCTAAAATATGTACACAGTTTAGAACTTTATCACTTTGTTTTAGTTGTCATTTGTCAATTGATTTCTGTTCAAAAAAGTAATCGTTTTTAGAGTGACAAAGTTCTAAACTGTATACAAATTTATAGACGTGACTGTACATTTGAAGGGATTCAACTTTTATCAAACTCACATTCTTACAACTTTCACTTTCCACATTTTCGTAACGCAAAGAAAAGTCTGGCTTAAAATAATACGCATCATTTTCCGAAATGATCACGTTTTTATACTACATTCAAGATATTTTTATACCAACCTGTGACTTTATTTTGTAATACTAGCTAACCTTAATAGAAGATAATTAGGTGAGTAAACTATTAAATAATATTCATTAACAATACAGTAACATAATGTCACCGATTATATAGCTATCGAATCACTTGGGTTCTTTTAAAAAACATACTTGTTATATTCGTGCAAGGCGGTACCAGGCACTAATTTATATTCAGAACACGTATGTATTAATGACCCTTGGCAATTAAATAATTATTGTGCAAACAAGTGAGTTATTAAATCAGTAAAAATATTTTTGGAAGTGATTTTTACCCTGTTGATTTAATTTCGTAGCATCTTAACAAGTACAAAATGGTAGACATACCCAAAAAAACGATAATAATTATTATTATAGTTAGTACCTACATACTTACTAACTGGGACAACAATTAAATTTTATCATATTTTGACAAAAGTAACATAATAATAATCTAAATTTGAGTGTGTGGCGTGAACCTGCGTGTACCTAAGTTAAATGTAGTCATAATTTTCACATGTCAAACTTTCATAAAGTTTATTTACTTAATATTAAACTACCCACACTTAACTCACCTGTAGGGAATGTATGTAAAACTAGAAGAGAAAACACTAGAAATCCTGTCAACATTTTTTTAACATTACTATTTTGCACACACTCAAGAAAGACATAAAATTCAAAATTGTTTGCATTGTGCAGTCAATTACAAAAAATACACCTTTTAACAACAACTACACAGTCATTTGTCTCGTCTTGCACTTGCACTTAAAACTGTTACTTGTATTTTATTCAAAGTAAAAAGAACAGTTACGGATATTCGCTCAAGTCACTGATAATTTACGATACGTGAATTGGATACAGAAACATTTTCGGACGTAAACGCGACGCGTGCTTACGCTTCAACGCAGCAAGGCGGACTTGGCGTTGGCGCTTCGCTAGTTGGATCAGTTGGATGGCGGGAGGCTCTGACGTGCATGCCACGCCATGATGCCGGTCAGACGGCTTCAAAACGTTAACAAATGCCAACAAGTTTTACTAATAGGTATTCTGTGGTTGACTAACAAACCTTTGAATAGGGCAAAAAGTAAAAAAGTATTTATTTTAATCCTCTTGATATGATAAAGATATCAAGTCTCTTGGAGACAAAACCTCTCTAGACGTTAATTATTTCAAGGAGCTTTCAAGTGTTGTTTCAAGAGTTTCAGTTTCTGGTATTTTTTTCTGGTAAAAGGGAACATGCCATATCAAGTTAGTGTTTGTATTATCACCCCCAGTGTCACAAATTAGACCAGCGTGCTAGAAAAGACTTACTTAAAAAAAGATTGAGGTATAATAATTTACGGAACCTGTAATTATGATCCTGGATCAGGATCCATGATCCATGATGAAAAAGTGGGCTTGAACTTTTTTAGGCGTTGAAGGAAAAAAATAATGGGTTAAAGTGGTTCTTCTATTTTCTATTCAAAATCATGGACTTGTCAAATCACCGCCGCTCTCGTATGGAGTTTGTTATTCTTGTAAAAAGCTTTAACTAATTTCCTGTTTCATAATTACCGCAGTAAATCACAACGATTGTTTGGTGTTCATTGTGTCGCCAATTTGAAACTAGAAAATAAACTACTCACAAACACCGCAATGTATGCGATTACCGTAGTAGATTACAAATAAAATTGTGATGTAGTAAGTATATGAAATACATAGGCCCCAGCCAGACCAAAGTATTGCGAAAGAAATTGTCTAAGTCATGGCCTTAACAATCTGCCGTATGAAGTTTGTAGGTAAAAAGCTTATTTCCACCAGACTAACGGACAATAAAGTACTTATTGCGAAAAATTTGATAACCTACTATGATGACCTAGTCACGTTGCGTTGTTAGGTTTTTTTCTCAAAGAATATGAGTGGTGTGACTCGTTGGGAACAAAGGAATAAATTTGACTAAAATACATCAGTGGGTAGGTACCTATAATTATACTTACATTGGTTTGAATTCGAGATCAATATGCCTTCATAAAAGTGCTGAAGCTTTTAAGTTACGTTACGTTAAGGAAATCAGAAACATCTCACCCCCTGATTCTGTTACTAACAAATCTCTAATCGATTGAAACCAACCCTATTATGTAAGTTTCTAACAACTTTTGATTAAACTGACATAAATTGCAGTTACATTGCTGCTTTACTAAGAATCGATGTGACAACTATGTTACTGAAAGCAGCAATGTAACTGCGATTTTTGACAGTTGCAATAAAAGTTGTTGGCAACAGAGTTACATAATTAGTGGGCTACGATGTCTCCTATTTGTACGATTTTTTATTATAACAGATCTATACAACATGTTACAAAAATACCCCTAATGCCGAATATGGTATATAGGGACCATCAAACTGATCAACTTTTACTGTGGGACCAACTCTGAAATCGCGAAATAAAAATCAGCTGTTTCATACAAAAAATAAAATCGAAAATATCAAAATGTATGAAACAGCTGACTTTTTTTTGCGGTTTGTCACAACTTTTTTTTTTAAATTATTTTGCTATGTACGTACGTACGAGTGATCGTTTTTCCATGTATTTCCCGAATTTTTATGGTTTTTGCTCAGGTATACGATTTTTCGAATTTAATGTACGATTCTCGATTTTTAAACGTATTAACTCCCTGAACGAAGCCTTGTTTTCGGGATGAAAGGTACCCTATGTCCTTCTCTGTACTCCTGACAACGTGTATGCAAAATTTCATGATGATCGGTTCAGTAGTTAAGACGTGAAGGCGCTGACCTGAATTTTTTTTTTGTAGTTAATTATGTGGAGGTCAGTGCGTGAAGGCGTAACAAACAAATAAAAAGTAAGGATATTCTTTATTTACCTCATTTCTTTGAAACGGCTGAATGGATTTCTATCATTAATATATCGTTCGACAGCCCAAGTATTCTTAGGTAGTGACGTTACTGTTATTTATTATGTTGCCTTTTGATCTTGTTTTGACTTGTCTTTTGATGCAGGCGGGTTTTTTATTTTTTTTTGGTCTACATACTACTGGAGGAATGCACCAGCGGCGGTATCGGCTAAAAACATTGAAGTTCATGTTAATTGTGTTTTGGCAGATGTATTTGATACATTGCTACCTTTCTTTGGTATGTTTTTATTTGTGCCAAAACAAAGTAGCAATGTATCACATACATCTGTCAAAACACAACATAAACTTCAATGTTTTTAGCCGATAGAGCCCCTGAATGCACCCACATTCATGTCAATGTCAAATTGACTGACACTGACAATCAATCAATGGCTCGCCATAGTTATATTTGATTATTAAGATATCTCTAAATACTTTTAAATTACGGAGGTATTAATGTCGTCTATTAAGTGGTCATTATTTTAATGATAACATTTAGCATAGACTTAGAAAAAACTTTGCTGTGTCATTTTAATTATCATACAATGCGCTTATCAAAGACTATAGTTAAAGTTTTCGCGAGTTGTTGTTTGTGTACATTTCTAATGGAAATATTGATGACCAAAACCCCGGACAGTGCTAATCTTATCACCTTCCTACAGTTTCTCTTTATTTCCTTGCAGGGTTTCATATTTACAGTGAAATGTGGCACAGTAAGTTTTTAAATCTCACTAAATTGATACCTCAACCTGCATGTTGTAACTGTTTATTTTGATTGTAGATTGCTTTTTCAGATTAGCCCAAAAATACCTCTCAGACAGTACTCAATACTCACTGGTTTATTTTTCATTACTCATGTTTCAAATAACTATGTTTATGCATTGCATGTGCCTTCAACACTACATATGATTATACGGTAATTATTATCAATTATTATTTGCTTTAACAGTCATTCATACTTAACAAGTTAATAAAAATTGTATAAATTGGTTTATTTAACCACTGCTAACTTTAGCATGAAAATGGAGATTTTAAAAATAAATGTTTTACTTGAAGGCCGTGAACAATATAGCATTTATTATTATTGTTTAGTTCACAAATCTCATCTTTAATAGATTGGTCAATGCAATTGTTTTTTTAACTTTCAGGTCGGCATCTTCACCAGCTGGTATGATAGTGTACTGTATTGTAAAGAAGCAGTTACCTAAGATTTCAAATGCCTTTGGTTCAGTCATAATCAGTGTGGGAGTAGCATTGGCTATGTATGGCGGAGCACCGGCCAGAGAGAATGAGGGAACCTTTTTTTATTGGTGCATCGGTGTCACTATTCTGTTGAGTACTCTTGTCACAGGTGCCTTAACAGGGCTCCAGCAAGAGAATTTATTCAAAAAATATGGAAAACACCCCGATGAGGTATTAGCAACTTCTAGTGTAAATTGTTTTAGTTTTCTTTAGGTTGTTTTTATCTTTGCTGCTAAAAGGGTTTTATGAGTAACTCATACTTACTTCTAATAACATAGCACTAAACCAAATTAAACTTATGAGGAACAAAAATAATTATTATTTAAAGACATAATAATAATATATTTTAAAATTAAGTCTTGGTGTGTAATCTACTGCAGGAACATTTAAAATTGGTATTATTTTTGTTTCAGATGATGTTTTACACCCATGCCATTGGTTTGCCATTTTTTGCATCAATGTACCCCCATCTACAAAATACAGCTTTAAGTCTGCCATTGGATATTTGGCTTCTCATAGGTTTAAATATTATATCCCAGTTTTACTGCGCCCACTCAGTCCATGAGCTGGCAACAAAAGAAACTTCAGTAACTGTAACATTTATACTTACTTTAAGAAAGTTTGTGTCTTTATTAATATCTTCCATTATTTTTAAGAATAATTTGACTGTTCTACATGTTATAGGTACTGTACTTGTGAGTGTTGGTACTTGTATATATTTTGATTTTTTTACTTACCGTAAGCAAAGACCTGTTAATTTCATGAGTGATAGTAAAAAAAATATGTAATGCTAATAAAACTGAAAATAAGTGATCCAGGTGCTATAATAAAACTTCCCTGCAATGGTTATTGAGTTCTCTTTTATATTAACTGTGTAGCATATCTTAAACGCTACTATTTATATAGTGTCGGTTGGTATCCACCCATCCATGTATGTAGTAGGTACAAGGCCGTCTTTAACCTATTTGAGGCCCTGGGCACATTTACTAAGATAAGGGGGCCCCTATGATCTTGACTTAAATTTATCTAAACATGCCGAAATCAGATCAGAAAGCCTGATATTCGGGCAAGAGTAGGATAGCTATGCGCATGAAATAGCTAGTAAGCAAGTAGTATTTGTAGTCAGTAATTATTGTTTAAGTTTTTTAAATTTATCTAAACATGCCGAAATCAGATCAGAAAGCCTGATATTCGGGCAAGAGTAGGATAGCTATGCGCATGAAATAGCTAGTAAGCAAGTAGTATTTGTAGTCAGTAATTATTGTTTAAGTTTTTGAAATAAGTAGGAACCTAAACATGTTTTATATGATCTGGCCAGAACTAGGGGGCCCCTATCGACCGCGGGGCCCTGGGCACGTGCCCAGTGGGAAAGATGGGCCTGAGTAGGTACCCATGTAGTTAGTCTGGCCAGCAAGTCGTGTCATCTCAAACCACTACTGTGAAAATGTTGAAGCTTTATACACTCAAAATACTGCGAAATAGCAATTTTATACTTTCATTCTATTTTTTTTGCTGGGTTTTTTGTCAAGGTATTTATGTACTTATTTGTAAAAATAAGATAGAATTTAATTCTAACTGATAAAACTGAAATTTCGCAGTTTTTTGAGTGTAAGCATCAACATTGTCAAATTTCGCGATGGTTTTGAGATGACACGACTCGCTGGCCACTCTAGGTACGTGTGAGTATTAGGAAGTACCTGCTAGGTACCTACTATGAAAGAAAAATTTTAGACACGGATTAATTTGGCTTTATTATTATAAGTACCTTTATATCAATTAATGGCGCGTAGTCTGTTCACTAGCACCGCCATAGGAAAAAATAAGTTTAAAAACAGGTGGCCACTTTTAACAAAATCGCGTTTTAAACTGTTTGAATGCCTTTTCAAACTGTGTTAAGTTATTCAATAAATATTAAACGTTATTAACAAAACCTTGACTGATTCCTTTTTTAAGAAATTGGGCTTATTTAGAATAAATAAAATAAAATCGACTGGCGACGCTAGTTGGCCCTGCCCTAGCCCTGTCTCAACCGACGCATGACAGTGCGCTGGCTCAGTGAGCCGCGAGCTGTAGGCTAATATAAAACTTTAAGCGCGGAGTGAGACCCCCTAGTGGAGCTTCGAAAAGAAATAAGTTTCTAAAACTATCCTATACATAAAGGAATTAAAATCAAGGTACAAATTAAAAGACAGTTAAATATACCACATTATTTTCTATATTGAGTAGTCTTACAATAATCTTATTACAAAGTATGCAGGTATTATTTTGTGAAATTTATATTATACATAAAGTGATAGTGATAACATTATAGTAACTATACAAAGCTTAAGAAATAAAAGGAAGTACATTATGTAATCTGATTAAGAGTAATGAAAGCTGTGTATTTCAACTTTGTCCGAATAAAAAAGCATACTTTAAAATCTAAGTAATATTATTTACTTCATTAATTAAAGTTTCACACATACACACATCCACATTTAGAGTCTCCACTATATTACAATATGTTCTCTTGTACTGTTCTTGATATTTTGTTTCAGTATCTGTAAAGAGAAAAACAAATTCAAACAAAAATAGATCTAATACAGAAAATGTCCGATTCCAGTGACTTTGCACACACACACAGTGGTCTCTAACAAACATTTTATGTAAAATCTGTAAACTTTTGGAAACATTTATTTAATTATAAACTTTGTAAAATAGTCTTAGCATTATTGTTATCGAAAATACGTTTTTGCAACTTCGGCAGTATAACGATGTTTCGGTGTATCCCAGTAGTCCCCTCTGGCGTTTGTCCCCTTGGGGGACAAATGGGACTTTTTTTTAAAAATGTCCCGATTGTCTCCTGTGTCGCCTATGGAGGGGACAGTTGGGACTAATGGAGGGGACAATTGGGACTAATTTTACATGATCCTTACCCTATAATGTTGCTAGAAGTGACAAAAAATAAAGCATTTGTTTAGATATCCTATAGGTACTGTGGTTCGGATGACGAATAAAAACAACTATCATATTTATTATTCAACGTGTTTCTATTGATATCCCATAGGGGTTATGTTTTGTCATCAAAAAGAAGTCAAAATGCCCAAGGAACATGGGTCGAAATATGAGATTTTTTTTGGCTGTCCCATACAAATCTGCTTTTTGAAATGAGCATTTTTTGTTGTAGTGTATGTATGTTAAATTAAACAATTAAGTAAATAATTGAAATGTTTTATAAAAAAATCTAAAACGTTCAAAAATAAACTCTGATATACGTACTTGCCTTAAATAAAAGGTAGGATTTTTTTTAAACTTCTCTCATTGACAATATTAAATCAAATCAAAAATAGTCATTATTTTAAGATTTTTCCCCCACTATTTAACAGTCTTGTTTATTTTACACTTTTTTGATTTCATGCTAGTTAGGTACCTAGTTGTTTTATACATATGATTAGCAGTTTTATCATATACATATTTTTATTAACTGTAATTAAAGGTAATCATGAGACTTTCAATCTGTAAATCTGTGTACCCCTAGGGACATAAATTTACTAGCATAAAATCAAAATATTGTTAAAATACTAGGGACACATATACCAAATAAATTATTATCTCAATGTTTAAAATTAAAGTAGGTAAGTATTACAATAGTACTAGTTATTATTACTAAAATCACAGTAAACTTTAGTCATCACAATCACATAATTTCAATGTTGTTTCAATGTTGTACACCGACCGAGCCGATCAACCATAGAACCAATTTGTATAAGAATAAAGTTCATTTTTGCAAAACTATTCCAAGCAAAAACAGCCCTACAGAAAGTCGCTCAAAAAATCGGCCATGCAAAAATGTCATTTACGTCCCACGGCATTATGCTTTATTTCAAATGATCGTGGTGGTAAAATCATGTAGCCCCGACAAACTGTATTGTTTACTTTTTTTACATGTGCGAAAAAGGGATAGAAACAATATTTTTATAATGGCGGGAGCCGTCATCTTGAACATAGCTACTTTTAGTTTTTTTTTATTTACCAAAATATTTGATTTTAACTTTTGAGTAAAGCCGCGGGTAAAATATAGGTAGTTATTTAATATAAAAAGCCTAGTTTCTTAATTTTACCTATTTATAATATTTATAAGGTCATTTTACCCGAGTATAGTTAGTTAAAAGAACAATATTATTTTTCGTGTTTTATTTTACATAGAATACTAAAACTATGCCTGATTTCATGATTTTCTTCTAATTGACTTTTCTTGTTCCTCATTATTCGTCATATAACTATGCCTGATTTCATGATTTTCTTCTAATTGACTTTTCTTGTTCCTCATTATTCGTCATATCCGAGCCAGTGTATAGGATATCTAACAAATGCTATATTATTTGTCACTTCTAGCAAAATTACACGGCAACATCTCAAGGAGGGGGAAACTGGGACATCTAAAAATTAAAATCCCAGTTGTCCCCCATGTCGTTGATAGAGGGGACAACTGGGATAGTTTTATAAAAAAATCCCAATTGTCCCCCAAGGGGACAAAGCTAGAGGGGACAAGTGGGATACACCGCGATGTTTAGGTTGGGATTCCGAAAAACAGAACTTAGACAAAACATAAAATAAAAAAGGAAATCAATGTTTTCCTTGTACAAGTACCTCATTACCTGCTCTTGCTATCAGAGCGGCTTCGACGGTCGCGGGAACGCGAGCGTCGCACAGAAGGCGAGCGGCGGCGAACAGACGGCGAGCGGCGCGGCGACCCCGAACGCCCGCGCGAATACGAGCGGCGACGAGGGCTGCGACTGCGGGACCTTCAAACATTTACACATGTTAACCATAAATAAACAAACACCTATCCACACCTATCATTTTGTGTCGATTTTAAAACCGAAATACTGAATTTATTTAATTTCTAATATGTATTGTCCACTGTTTATTGTATTAAAACTATCATCTTGGTTCTTGATTAGATTTTGAATTATTGGGATTTTAACTGTCTAATTACATTTACTCTCCATTAATCTACAATACTAGATAATCCTAAATATACCTATTGCGCCAACACAAATTTCACTAGTACTAATACAGGTAAGGTAAGGTAGTGCTAAGTATAGGATTCAAATAGTACCGAGCCTTGGTGAGCCTGCGGAGAAGGTTGACCGTTGTGGGGCTGCTGAAGCCGGGGGATTTTAACTTGAACGGAGGCGAAGTTTCAACGTTATCTTCCGTTGTACGATGATTTTAACGGGAGTTTGAGAAAACTATGCGGTAACACGGGGAGTTGAGTTGACCGTTGTTAAGGCGTATTTCGAGCTTGGTGCCTCGTTGACGACGAGTGTGTGCAGACTGAAGCATCAGGGTTGCAATGATATTCAGGGTGATCGTTTCCTATCTGGTGACCTTCGGTAACAGTGCGGAATTGTCCAGGTTTATATCAGAGTAGAGGACTAGGTAATGGCTGTAGGGAGTATAGATGGGACGTAGTTGTTTGAGGCTTCGGCTGCGCGTAGAAGTTTGGAGAGCCAATCGCAGAAGTTGAGCAAGATGTTGTTGCGAGCGGCGTTCGCGGATGTCATATTGGTTAACGAGCCGTAGTTGTGGTGAAGAGATGTGGTGAGGTCGGTGTGTTGGTGGTTGGTTGATAAAATGGACCTGCAAACGTTCCAACACCCACCACTTTTAATAATTTCATGTAAAGTTCTTAAATCTAACTGCTGTAGTGCAGTATTAAAATATAAATGTATGTAAAATATTTGTGAGCAAGTTTTATTGTATAGTTATTCCAATGAATAAATAATAAAACTCTTAAAAGCATGTACAAATTAAATCACGACACTTAAAAACGGCATCAGTCAGTAGATGCAAAAGTTATCAATTTTATTAATGCTACACATAATTTGTACAGAATTTGAATAAACTTCAAGAATTGCATTACAATATGAAAGAGTCAGATCTTACCTGGAATATCTCCTATCTCTTCTTGTTCGACCATTTGACATCTCTACACGAATACGGGTCCCACAACAACGTCTGAAAAATAAAATACAATTTCTTATCTACTCTGAAAAAATATAGGTGCAGTAGAAACATTGCACAAGACTTATAAAACTATCTTTTGGTTAAATAATGAAACAGACCTTTTTCTACAGAATGATTTGACAAGTAAGTTAGATGTAACTTAACCATTAACCAATTTGTGTAACAGGCAGTAAGAATTGAAATGTTCCCCATATCAAGACAAGTGTCATCTCCATGAGAAAAAGACACATCTCAGTCTCAATTTGGAGGTATTGTACTGTAGCACACTTATGACTCAAGCGTTCCACATTGAAAATGAAACGGATCTAAGGAGCGTGCATAAAATTGGTGAAATTTTTTAGTAAATTATTACTAATAGAAACAGGCAAAACAGTTGTTGCAATTGCAACTGATAGGTTATGTCCTGATTGACTGATTCATCATCGCACAGGTTAAATCCCTGTCCCTTAGCATGACCACCAAAACGCAATATGATGTAAAGATTAATCACATTTAACTGTCAAAAGACAACATTGGAATTTGACAATTGAGTGTGATAAAACGCTATATCACGTGATATTATATTGTATTTCAGTGGTAATGCTAAGGGGCTAGATGGATTGTACTGAAAATTAGTGTAAGTTCACGTTATTGAATGGCAGGCTATAAGCGCCTAGCTAGTGGCTTACTACTAGGTACCAGGATCTCTTTAGCTTATTGTAAGTACTTCGGAGTACATAAAAATGATTATGGATAGACACCATAAAAAGACATGTTCTGATTGACACCCAAAATTAAGGGTTTTTTTTAAAGTTGCATGGTGAAAGTTATGACGTATTGCTGAATATAAGTTACGAGATCAGCACTATCAGCAGAGATCAGTCCACTGCATTGCTGCGTGGTATTTTCATTGAACCAACACGAGACAAAATAAGATTAAAAGAGGGTCAAGTGTAAAATCAAAATGGCGGCTCAGATAGTGCGGTGCGACATCAGTAAAATCAATACTTATTTCTTTCTCTCACCGCTCACGATTCGTGCTGGCACCTGTACCTACTTATGAGATAATAATAATGTTTCCATAACTTACGTTCCATCAAGGCCTCGCACAGAATCTTCAGCATCGCGGGGATCTTCAAACTCGACAAATGCGAAGCCCGGGGGATTTCGTGCAACCCACACGTTTCGTATGTTACCGTACTTGGAGAAAATTTTCTCGATTTCGTATTTTGATGCATTGGTGCCAAGATTGCCTACGTACACCTTGCAAGAAAGATCCCATTCTCGATAGCGAGACATCTGCAATAAAAAATAAGTATTACGACGCCATCTTAGTGCAACATATCTGGAAAATACTACAGTACAGCTAAAAACTAGTTAATGATTGTAGTACATTACCTTAAATTGTAATAATTAGAGAGAAGATATAGGCACTCCTGTTTTTAACCAATTTTATAAATATATTTTATCGACGAAAGCAAATTGTAGCGTTCTCTTCTCTCTCACAAGCACAGCCAGTGTCAGCCAGCCAGTGTTGCCAGTGGCAGATAGTCAAATATAACATGAGATAGCTCAAAAAGTAACATTTTCACGAGAAAAGTGACATTACCTACCTTTTTTTTGTGGAAAACCACACAATACTATAATATGGCATTTTATTACACAAAAACTAAAATAAGTTTCCTGTCCCATTTTTTAAACATCGAAAACATGGTAATAATTGTTGATCGAATAATCGACTGGCGATGCTAAAAAATGCCAGATGTGGGCCCCTATCCAGTACTATCCACTAGTAAACTAATCAGTATCAGTTTTAAAAAAACCTTTACTTAGTTTTATAGATTACAATTTTACATAGGTGGGTTGTGTTTGAAAAATGGCTATATTTTTGTACCCATTCGTGTAAAAGTGTAGTCGCGGCGTGCGTAGCGCGCCGCGCGCTCCGGGCCTTGCGGTGATGACGGTTTGGTCAAAAAATCATTACAATCAACCTGTACCTAATGATTTTGTTTATGCATTTAAAATTTTAAAATCGTTTGTAATCATTCGCTGCTAGTCACCACTCGACTCACTTGCGCATGCTTAAGTAAGCGGGGTGCAAAATTGGTAAATACGGGCGAGTGGGTGAATATGTGGCATTCAGTAGTTCACAAAATCAAGTGCGCCAAGATGACGAACAAAAAAAAATTCTTGGATGCGTTCCGTTTCACGATATTTTTTTGTTTGCTGGAAAATCTAAAAAGTAACACAAAGTAACATAATTGAGTCGTGTAACATGGAGGTAACATGAGAGGGTCAAAAGTAACGTAAAATGTTACTTTTGTAACATTCTGGCAACGCTGCAGCCAGCAGGCACAGGCAGGCAGAGACCAACCCAATAACCCAACCAAAGACTACGACACAGAATAGACAGAACTAATACAATAGAATACAGCTAAGCATACTAATCTATAATATAATATAAGATGATAAGATTAATCTACGTTTTGAAGTGTTACCAACGCTGTCTAACGTAAAGGCGCTAAGTTGTGTTAAAAAAAGCGCTAAGTTATTAAGATCTAAAAAAATAGGTAGTGCCTGCGCAGCCGGTGCCGGCTTCCAAAATTTATGTAATTGGAAACCGGCAGTGCACATTTTTTAGGAATTCACAAAAAATAAAAATCTAATAACTTAAAATTTTTATAGATTTTATTGTATAAAGTGGACAAAACAAACACTTTTTCCTCATTTCATTTTTATTCTCCGACCGCCGCGCCAGTTTAGCGAAAAAGTGAGATTTTAGTGTTTGGGACTTGAAATCTGAAAAGCGTGAACCTTAATATTTAATGTGTTGGCTAAATGGCTAAAAATAAACACATTTACTCTTTTTATTTTTTTTCTCCGGCCACCGGTTAAAGGAAAAAGTGAGGAAAAACAACCAAATTAAAAATAAAAACCGGACAAGTGCGAGTCGGGCTCGCCCACCGAGGGTTCTGTACCTACATTATAAATAGTTAGTCTCGCAGTTTTTTCCGAGCTTCACTTCTACGGCATGCGGTGTCTCGGAGGCATACTATGAGCACTTAAAGCAGGACTTATATTGAACCCCCTTACTTTTTCGTATAAATACACTCTTAATAAATAAACTTTACTAATTAATAAAAAGTTCCTACGTGATTAACCTTTTTAAAAATGATAGTGATTTTATTATGTTATTATGAATAATAATTATCAAATAAAGAAGAAAATGATTTGTGCAATGCAATTGAAAATAAAAACTCAAATACTTAATAAGTTTTGTTTTTGAGGTATATGTACACTTCAACACAACCAAGAGAGCGAAATACATAGCCGGCATTTGCGTTTCAAACAATTTTTTTTTAATTATCTACTTGACTAACTTTTTTCAAGCGAATTTCGACGTCTGTCCATAGAACAGACTTGAGAATGGGGCAGTAGTTGCTTTTGTGGCATAACAAAACGGCAGGAACTAAAAAAAAGTTTTGAAGTAGTCTGTGCGTCTGCGTGCTGTCAATGTCAATCAAATGTGTCAAACAGCTGTTTTTTCTTTCGTCGTGTTGTTGCGATTATTGTAAAATCGAAATATCAGAAACAAAAGTATATAATAATTTCGAATAAATAGATAACATGGATGTGGTAGGTCTTTTAAATAATATAAATGAAAAATCGGATGTGTTCGCAGTGAAAACATGGACCTCAGAATGGTCGAACAGTTTTCAAGAAAATCAGGTGCGTATTGATTTTTTGGATTCCTATGTTTTTGTTGTGAGAAAAAAGCTAGTTCTTGAATAAAATATGATGTGTGTTATCTTGTGTAATCTAATCCGTAACTTAGTAGTGATCTAATTTTAGTTGTTATGGCTTTGAAGTGACTTTATTATTAGAATCAATATCCTTGAATTCAAGATTATGTTAGTGATCTTTTCTGTTCGATTAGTTGGTACCGAAATGAATTTAGATTCTGTTATTGTTATGTTATTTATTTGTTATTTTTTATAAAGCTGCAATCACAGCTAAAGCTTTCACAATTAAAAAATATGCAGGTTGGTTTTCATTTTTAATTTTAACATTCCTTATTTTTTTAGACATTTTTTTTACTACTATCAAAAGTAGTTTACTTTGTAAAATAATGAAAAAGTTTTTAGGTATTTCACTATTAAAAAGTTAATATATTCTGCATAAATCTCAATGCTAATCAACTTTAAAGCAGTAAAATTATACATAGTGTTCACATAAATTTTGGTGCAATCTTAATGGCGCGACTTAAGAACACAATTTCAGATGAGAGTGGGAGAGATGAGTGGAAGAGCACAGCTATGTGCTTAGCAGTTAACTAACTTCACAACTGCTATTAAGTTTGCAACAAACTGTACCTAAACTTGAGTTGGTACCTACCCACATATTCTCACAGTTCTCACATTCATATTGTTTGATTTACTATTTAATTAGATTTTTTTTGTATTTTTGATAATCAGATTTATTTAATTATCTTTCAAAACATACAGCAAATCTGATGACCCTGGGCCTTAAAGGCAGTGTTACAATGCAATGAAAATGCAAGCATAAAGAATGTGCTAAATGTTTGATATATAAACAAATAATTTAGTAAGTAATACATTTTTAAAAACTGAACTTCACATATTAAGCTACTTTGTTATAAAATTTGTTAGTCAGACAGATCTGAAATATTGATATTAGCTGTACCTTATAAAGTGCACTATGATGTTATAATAAAAACCATGAGCATCTACTGTCCCCATAAAAAAACAGCTTTAACAGCCATAACTAAAAACTTCAAGATCTGATTGTTGTGAATGAAAATTTTAATGGCGCTTCCGGCGTACCCACGTAAAGCGTATATTTTGTGCTAAGCTCCGCTTTCGGCCATCATCAGCGCTGTCAGCAACGCAGTCATTAGAATCCTTACATCATCCCGAGTGACACTGGCTATATCTTTTTTTTAAATCAATATGGCCTTTATGAGCACATTTCAAAACTATATTATTTGTCACTAAAATGTTTGAGATAAAAATAAATAAATTAAAAACTATCTAAAACACGACTGCCCTGCCAAAACGAACTAAAAAGATAAATAACAAGTGTCATTGCAGTCAGGGGACCTCTTTGATTAAAAATTGTTCTACAAAACAGTCCCCGGACTACAATAACACTTGTTATTTAAATTTTTAGCGTCAAATTATTATTACTTTATAACTCCATGCTTTTTAGTTCGTTTTTGGCGGGGCAGTCTTTTTTTTTTAATCAATTTATTTTTGAACATTATCATATTAGCCGAACGAGACCGACTGCTAGGTATAAGCCTCCCCCTCCCCCAAGAAACTTGACTAGACAATAAGTATTAAATGTCTTGTCTCAGTTCAAAGTTATTCAACTCCTCCACTCCCACTGTTTATTGTGGTCTCGGTAGTGTATTGTATTGTAGACTTGACAACGTCCAATTTTGATTCCACAAGATTCGTTGGTCCAATTCGTACGCCTATATGTGCAAACGATGCGTTTTGCGTAATTTCCGTGCGCGCTTGCGACAGAATAAAAAGTGACGATCGCAGTCGCACAAGGACCTTCGCCGCACTAGCCTGGCATTTTACTATTCCGCAATCTACGCGTGGACATGATAGTGTGGTCCGACGTTCTACGTGATTTTGTGTTTTAACCTCTTTGGTTTTAGTTCGGTTTTGCGGTGTTGTTAGTGTCTGTGTTTCTTGTAAACAGTGAAATAGTGTATTTTTAAATAGTATTTTAGCGCACATGTGGTTTGAGTGTGTTGCAATGGTCAACTCTTCCTCAATTTTAAAAGTGGTATGTCGTTTTTCCATCATTTTTGAATTAAATATATATATTTTTTTAAATTGCATCTGTTTTGTAAACGAAAGCTTATGTCAATCCCATACTAGGGGCGGATCCAGGATAAGCCCCTGGCCCTCTCCCTGGATCCGTCCTTGTCTCATACCCATTCGTTGATAGCGAAGTTCGTTTACACTTTTCTTTAAGGCTCCTATATACCTCAAGTGGCGCCAAGTGGCCTCAGTAAAATATAGTTCGTTCGTTAGCTTCAATCTGTACATGTGAATTTTCGATACGTTATGTACTTAACGAGCAATAAATTTAATTAAAATGAGGGTGCCACTTGAGGTATATAGGGGTCTTAAGAGCCAGTTCAACCAGTGATAAATGTACACAGTATTATTTAAATTGGAAGCGATCTTGTCGTGATAGATTTTGATTTAAGTTAGACAATTTTTCTTGGGGGAACCTATACCCAGCAGTGGGTGACATGTGGCTGATATGATGATAATAGACAATTTTAAATCCCAGATAAAGGTCGCGGCGTGCCGTTAGTTACGGAACCGATCGTCGTAGAGAACCTGGATATCCATCTATCCATCCATGATCCGCGTTTAGATTAGATAGCGTCATTAATTGATTATCAATATATTCTTTTGACTTTGCAGTTGTGATTATTGTTACTTACTTTTGTTCTTTATTGTTTATACGTCGTACACAATAAGAAATATAAAACGTCCAAAGTCCAATTTAATCATTTAGTTTATGATATGTTATCTAAAGATGACACAAATTATTTTTAACACCTTTGCTTTCATTTAATTACTTCCAATTTTCAGCACGGACATTAAAGTTTTGTTTGTTTGCATTTTGTTATGCGAAAAAGAATAGATAAATTATTGGTTGAATGATGAAATTATAGCATGTTATTATGCCATTATGTTATAATGTCGGTTGAGCTATTATGGTCTAATGTTATCTATGTTTTTTGTCTAAAAACCAACTGTAAACAGATTGATAATACGAACCAGCTAGGACAAACTAATGACATACACAGGAAGTGTTACGTGCTTTTTAATCGGATTTTAAAATATGTATCGTAATATCGATGTTGCATGAATGATGTCAAGATTTATTAATCAAATTAGGTGCTTCGTCATTTTCGTACTTCATGCAGCAGAAGCCCTGTTATTCCATGAACTACATAGAAGATAGGTGTAACACCACTGCCTGGCCACCTGACCTTGTAGGATGAGCAGTTCAAGACATTCAAAGCTGCAGCTTTGACAGACCTGTCAACAGGCTTTTGAGATATTATATACCAGTTGGTTTAATATCCTAATAACAGGTTTTAACATCACGTAAGAGTTTAGATCTGTTAACCTGGTTTGCAGGAAGTCAGACTTGTAGTTTCTGATGGATACTCAGCATAAGTAAAACGCAAAAGTTGAAGCGAAACTCTACAATGTTTGATTTTGTTTCTGCCCACATTTTATCAATTATCTTACAATTTACAACCCTAATTAAAAGAAAATTAATATCTATTATTGAATATTGACACAAAGGAATCTTATTGATTTAATCCTTGATATAACTCTGTTATAATATCAGTAATAATAATTAAAAAGTAATTCAATTCGTTTTGTGTTGTCGAATTACTGGCTTTGCGCGGATCGGATCAATTGCGGAGGCGGGGTCATTGACCGATTATTTGATAACAACAGCTGTTCGCATGGATCAACGGATGTGGTAGATGTGACCCAGTAAATATAAATAACTGTTTCTCTTTTGTTTACAGTTGCTATGGTCATTCTGTGGGTGCTTGCTGGTGTCTTTACTAGTCGTATTTTTCTACTATTATAGAAGATGGAAGTCAAAAGGTAAGTAAGACACAACCAAACTATGAACTTTTAAGTAAGACTATATCTTGGCGTTATTAATACCTCTTCGCTATGTCAATGCGCTACGAATTAATCAATAATTGGCTAGCTGTTGCTACACAAGGCTTCTTGGATAATCTACCACGTATCGCATGTTGCTATCTATAATATGAAAGCGATTATGTCATTTCTTATAAGGAAGCACTTTGAAAGCAAGTTATTTGCTTTCAAAGTAAAACATCCGTTGTCTTTGTCCGGTCTTTGTTTCATTTGCTTAACTCAAGTGTGTCACTCTTCAAATGAACTATGACTAAGTAATTAACGGCCTGCTCTTTAACGAGATTTTATGGTTGATCGTCACAGTAGCGAAGGGTGAAATTATGGCGAAGGGAAGCCCGTTCTACGAAAATGTTATGATTTGCATAGTGGATCGGTGGGGTGGGATTTCTAAAAGGTAAGCCGATGGGAATCGGCTTGTATGGACCCTTCGCTACTGGCTGTCACCATCTCCGTTTCCGCTCCGGGTTCGATTCCGAACCGAACGATTCTGGACCGAACAATGTAGGAATACGAACTTTAAACTCCATCGGGTTTGGTTGGAAACCGTTTTTACCGAAATATATCCGCAGTTTCAGATAGTTCTGATATCGTCTTAGTTTCTGATATTCATACACAATTTTAAAAAAGTGGCAAAGATGTTTTTGCAATATCTATTATTTATCTAGTCTCAATTCGTGCAACGCTAGACTTGGCAAAGTAGTCGCCAAAAGACGGGTTGGAATACAGACAGGGTCGAATCCTGGTAGAGCTAAAACGATATGACTGTCTGTTTGATGAGCATAAATAAGCATTCCCAAATCATGGATGGTTATATTCTTAATTATGTATTCCAATACTTATATTCGCAAGACTTGTATACTATTTAGTATTTGATCAATTGTTTTTCTTCCCAGAATTGGCCGGTGGTATAGTGACAGGCGCTGCCAACGAACCAGCAAAGAGGTTCAGGAAAAGAGACAAAATGCTCTTCTACGGCCGAAGAATGCTTCGAAAAGTCAAATCTATCTCCAATTCAGGCCAAGGCAGGAAGAGGCGGGCTGTCATGAGGTTCGCTAGAAAACTGTTGCAGTTGAAAAAGGAGTCTGCGCCTGAGCAACTCAAGGTCCGTTTTTGCGCAATAACGAATTTTATTGTATTTTTTTTTGTTGCCGCGCAAAAGTCAACCAAGCGTTACAGTTTTTTGTTTACATGTCGCGTTCTTTTGAAGAAACTTGTTTGTTGGAGTTATTTATAGACTAGTTTTGAAACGTCATGACATGAGTGACTGATTGATATGAGCAGAGATTTGTATCTATAGATAGGCAATCTCAACTTACATAATAGTTTTTCTTCAAATTTTTGACACCTGAGTCGTATATAATTATGAAATACAAGGTAGGTTTTAGTTCCTGTGTTACCAATAATATGTGTCGATCTATTAATTTGTTTAATATTAGCATACTTTACCAAATACATATTTTAGGAATATTATGTCCTATTATTAGATTTAAGACTTCATTTTAATAGCTACAAATCGCTCATAAAAACTTTATCAGCTACGAAAGTTCCTTTACACTTAAGCACTTTGTCATAGCAACTTGTTTGATTATTGTTTCGAACACTGAGACATCTGCCAAAAAAGTTGCCATGACAAAGTACTAAATTGTTAACCAACTTTCATTGCTAACTGTATCGCCCATTTTTTACATGAAAATGTCTGCAATCGGGTTATTTAAGCTTGTAGACGGCTGCTAGCAAAGTAATAATAGTAATGTTTCACATAAATAAATTAACTGTATCAATAAAAAATTGTCAAATAAAAAACAGTAAAAAATCATTTTATCAGGTATTAGAACCTCCAGCAGAATACTTAGAAGAAGACCTGACGAGCGACGACCGCGTCCCGCCCGACGCTCTGTACATGCTGCACAGCATCAGGGTGTTTGGACACTTCGAGAAGCCGGTGTTCCTCATGCTGTGCAAGCACACGGAGATCCTCAACCTGCCCGCTGGCTCATTTCTGTTTAAAGTCGGTGAGTAGTATGTCTGCGATAGGCCCTATCTGTAGCAGAATACTTAGAAGAAGACCTGATGAGCGACGACCGCGTCCCGCCCGACGCTCTGTACATGCTGCACAGCATCAGGGTGTTCGGACACTTCGAGAAGCCGGTGTTCCTCATGCTGTGCAAGCACACGGAGATCCTCAACCTGCCCGCTGGCTCATTTCTGTTTAAAGTCGGTGAGTAGTATGTCTGCGATAGGCCCTATCTGTAGCAGAATACTTAGAAGAAGACCTGATGAGCGACGACCGCGTCCCGCCCGACGCTCTGTACATGCTGCACAGCATCAGGGTGTTCGGACACTTCGAGAAGCCGGTGTTCCTCATGCTGTGCAAGCACACGGAGATCCTCAACCTGCCCGCTGGCTCATTTCTGTTTAAAGTCGGTGAGTAGTATGTCTGCGATAGGCCCTATCTGTAGCAGAATACTTAGAAGAAGACCTGACGAGTGACGACCGCGTCCCGCCCGATGCTCTGTACGCGCTGCACAGCATCAGGGTGTTCGGACACTTTTAGAAGCCAGTGTTCCTTATGGCAAGCACACAGAGATCATTAACCTGCTCCTTCTTGTTTAAAGTTGATGAGTTACGACTTTCTATGTATGGAGATTAAGGAAAAGTATAGTACTCAAAAAAGGAACGAGCATAGTTAAATTAAAATTACTAACGCCATACAAAAAGGTTTAATAGTTTAGTATCATAACAATAAAATGTCATTTTCCATAACTACATATATTTAAATAAAACGGTCTAACGATATAATAAAGGAAAATAATATAAACACTTAAATTGAAAAAGTTGAAATTATCAGAACAATGTAAGACACTTTACGGTCTTACCACAAAAAAAATTAAAACACTGTTTAAATGTGATGCCGTCTCTTTGTCTCTTTATAAACAGTGTCGTTGAACAGTCAACACTTGTTGAACAGTGTTTTAAAATCTTTGGTGGTAAGGTAGTTATTGTTTACATAGTCATGTTAATAATACACAGGTGACACGGACGAGAACGTGTACGTAGTGCAAACCGGGCGCGTGAATGTGTACATCACGAACCAGGATGGCACCAGCTTGTCTCTGAAGATCGTGCGCGCCGGTGAGAGCGTCACGTCGCTGCTCAGCTTCACTGACGTCTTGACGGTACTACAACGCGATTAATCTGACAATGACGGTGGTCCTCGGCAACTTCAGACCGCATGTAATAATACGATGTAATATACTGTGTGCGCACCATACATTATCGAGTGATGTTGCCGAGGATCTCCGTCAGTGTCAGATTAATTGTATTTTGTTTTTTTTTTCTAGCTGGGTAAATGCTTTAGCTGGGTAAACGTTTTCAGACTTACGTATTTATATGTGTATATGTGAACCAGTACGGACTGGATGTCGCCAACAATTTTCGCCGATTGGAAGGTCTCAGAACTAAGCGCGCAAGAAGAATAACATTAGTAATCTTCTTGAAGAGATGTCGTGATCATGATCTCATCCCATCGTGTGTACGAAATTCTCCTAAGCATGACATACGTGGGAGCGCCAAGATCTTACAACAGGCAAGCAAAAGACTGCTTATAAGTTTAATCAGAGAACAACGCTCGGAATTAATCTCAATTAATCATGAAATAGACCGTCTATAAAATTTTCGAGCGGGTAATTTCATAAAAATATGAGCAGCCTTTTTGCTTTAGTCCTCCCGTGACCACGGCCCCTGGAAAGGCGTCGAAACGTCGGAAATTCTAAAAAAACAATAAATACAAACTAAATAATTCTAAAACAACACCTGAATTAATAATATATGCGCTGTAATCCATAAAAAGTGTTTTATTTTTAATGTGCGTATAAGTTCGTTTCGGCATACGCTCTTACGTGCGCGCTACATTTCATGATTTCACCAAGCCACTCGGCCGAATAATAAAAAACAAAGATAGAATTAACCATTACAGTATTAATGGTCAAATACTCAATCGATTCTTAAAGATAAGGCCATCTTAATATTCAAAAAAGTTGTCAGATCTGACAGAAACTCTATGAAACAGACAGCTTCCTTAAAGCTAAGGAGACCTTAAATAAAAATTTCAGCTAAGGAGCCTTTGAGTATTCTTCCGTAACTTGTTAAAAATAGCCTGTAAATTTTACAAACTCAAATAGCTTAAAATACCTTATCTATAATAGAAAATTATCTGTAATGTTGGTTACATAATGGAAATAAAATAAAATAAACAATAACTGCCAATTATATTAAATATTTTTTTATACTACAAATAACTTTTATTTGCAGGGTCATTCTCAACCGTACAAGACTGTGAACGCAAAAGCCCTGGAAGACTCGCAAGTAATAAAACTGCCAATGAGAGCGTTCCAAGAAGTTTTCAAGGAATATCCCGACATATTCGTGCGCGTTATACAAGTGAGTTTCATTAGAAGGATCATACTGACACGCTATGTCATTGAAAATTCTAAATCCAAAACTCATTTATTCAGTCTAGGCTGTTACAAGCACTTGTGAATGTCAAAGATGTTACGCCATCGGTTCGGTGACGTCATTTTGCACCACAATAATTGACAAAGTTTAAGTAAACATTGAGATTTTGACTTAAGAACCTAAAAAGAAAATTAATCTTAATTATTCGTATTTTTTTCCCTAATCCTCGTACTACTTATTCACTGAATAATTAAACAAATAGGGCAAGCTAATTAAAACCGTTTGACAAGTTTATTTTTCACTTCAAATAATAACTCCGCATAGCCGCCATGTTGGTTTTTTTAACTTCACTTACCTAAGAACACTTGGGCTGACAAGACAAATCTAACGATATACTAATGATAGAAATCCGTTCAGCTGTTTGAAAGATATGAGGTTATATAGAATATTACATACATACAAGATGCGCGCGAAAAACATAACCCTTTCCTTGCAGTCGGGTAAAAACTCGGCAAAAACTTGTTTTGTTTCATATTGTCTTGACCCCATTGTGAGTTCAAAATCAAACGTCTTCATTTATTTGTTGCACTTGATTAATGGATGATGTTTCAATGTCATGATCACTTTGGACTTTGTATTTTTCCTTTTTATTGTTAGTAATTTACAATGCGATTAATTTAACAATGAACAACATAAGTGACCAACTTCAGGGCGCTTGAGGTACAAAACGATGTATTTTAATATTTTAATTTAATCTGTAAAATTTACTCTTTGCCATTCTCGAGTGAAGTTGCAGCGGATCACTGTCTATAGTGAATTTAACATCATTGTATTTTTTTATACAAGGTGTTACAAAAATACCCCTAATGCCGAATATGGTATATAGGGACCATCAAACTGATCAACTTTTACTATGGGACCAACTCTGAAATCGCGATTAAAAAATCAGCTGTTTCATACAAAAATTAAAATCGAAAATATCAAAATGTATGAAACAGCTGTTTTTTTTTTCGCGATTTCAGAGTTGGCCCCATAGTAAAAGTTGTTCAGTTTGATGGTCCCTATATGCCATATTCGGCATTAGGGGTATTTTTGTAACACCTAGTATAATGCAATTTAGATATAACAATTCAAAATATAGTTTTCATGAAGAATAAAGTTAAGTTTTTTACATGTCTTATTTTTGTCATAGATTATAATGGTGCGACTGCAGCGTGTCACATTCACGGCGCTGCATCAGTACCTGGGTTTGAGTGCTGAGTTGGTGAATCCGGTAAGATATTGCTAAGTTATAAAAAGTGTCCATCGAAGGTCGAATTATTTATTATTATTTATGCGTTGGTTGTATTCCCCCTCCCGTTATCTTACCGAGCTTTTAGGCAGGGTGGAATCGCGCGGGGCGGTCGTGGAGGGGGCTGCAGCGTTGAATGTGGCGGCCCCCTTCTTGTGGGCCCCACACCCCCTGCTCACTTGCTGGGGGATGCGTAAAGGCATTTTCATCGGCATAAAAAGGGGTTGATTACTCCGTAATTATGCGTAACTCCTACAGCACAGAGTAAATATTAAATACTATTTTGTCTTGTCCAGTTTCATTGTAATAATTACAGCTGCTCGGAGCATATACAACTTCCTTGCAAAGAGCAATACAATTTACGTAGATAAGTTTATTACCAATAGTTTCACATATTCCGTCCGTGTCTATACGTAACAGCGCTGAACTCGCGACTAAATCGCTAATTGATGTGTGCCGAAATATACCGAGATTTCTTAAGGCTAGCGTCAATTGGGAGTGCTGTTTCGAGTCTCATCAAATCGCATTATAGTCGACGTAGAACAAGAAGACGTGATTCGATTTGGCGCGTTTCTGCTCTAGCCTATTGTAGACTTTTAAGCGCATCATTTCTGCCGGCTTGTATGAAAACGTAACACTGGTACAGTTGAGTCCATAAATAATAGTACCTATATTCACTTTCTTTAATGTGCTTTATCATAAAAGTCAACAACTGCCAAAAGTTGAAACCAATTTCTTCTTATTATTTTTGTTTTGGCAATTCACTCCTCTTCAAGGAATACTTTTGCCAGTTTCAAGTGTTGGAATAGAGTTCAGTGATATTGTTTCGGTTTGCATTAGAATGCGGGTGCATCGCATCCTAATCCTAATTTCTTGGAGCATTTGACACCCAAGATTACTCAGTAAGCTCTGCCAAGGTAGTTACCACTACAATAAAAGTCTTAGTTTCACACGACCGAGATCGCAGCCTATTTCAATGATTCCACAAATTGTTCAGTTGGGACACTTGTGACACAAAATTACACAAATTTGAAGACACAATATCCACTATGAATCAATTTGTAAATAATTAAAATAGCCACCGAACTGAACTCGACAAAATGACGACAAAAAGACCTCCATGGTAGAGTGGCTTTGTACAACGGTTTTCAAAGTGTCGCCATCTCTGAGGTCCCGGGTTCGATTCCCGGTTGGGTCAGTTTAGAAAATGAACTTTTCTATATTGGCACAGGTCTGGTTTTATGTGATACCACCGTTGTCTCTGATTTCCATATCACAAGTGCTTTAGCTACTTACTTTGGAATCGGAGCAATGTATGTGATGTTGTCAAATATTTATCTATTTTAATGACGCCAAAAACTAGTAAACCAATTTGTCCTATATGTTGTGTTGTTTAGGGTCGCGACAAGCGTCGTCCGAATACGATGGCGTCCTCTCCCGGGAAGACCGGCCGCGTGTCCGTAGTAGACAACAGCACAACCATGCACTCGCCGCATCACAGCGAGAGGGCGTTTCCAGAACATCTGGTCAGTTTTTATTTTTTATTTTAATGTTATTTAATTTGTGTTTTATTTGTGTTTTAGTTTTTGTAAGTTGAACCAGGGCATACGAGTAACGGCCTAGCTACGCGATGAGTGAATTTTTAATAAATGGTGTGTGAAGCTGCAAATTGTGAATTAACAGCTGTGCTGTGACCGAGTCGAGCGCGCAAATAATTCTAACTAAATACAAATGAATTGAATTCATGAAAAAGTATTTTATTAATCCAAGAACAATTTTTGGAGTACCTATAAGAGAGAATTCGCTTGTTTATTCGCCGCTCGCCGCTTGACCAAGCGGTTACTGTTTTTACTAACTATACCCTTTTTGAAACATCACATACATTGCGATTAATTTAACTATGCACAATCGAAGCGGCAACTTCACTCAAGAATGTATAGCAGACAGTAAACTTTACAGATTAAAATACATCGTTTTGTATCACAAGCGCTCTGAAGTTGGTCACTTCGGTTGTACATAGTTAATTTAATCGCATTATACATATCTGTAACTCTTATAATAATCTTTGTATAACTAGTCGATCTAGTTCACAGTGTTCTATTTTAATGATGAATATTAGGGCAGGCATTAGTATTTTTTGTGCTTTAGTGTGTATTACCATAAGGTTCATTTTCCCTTGACTGTAACCTCACATTGTATATAGCACGGTCAGGACGGAAGTCACCCCTCCTCGTCCCCCATTCACATACAAGGCCGCAAACCCAGACCGGACATGGTGCCTGATATCACATCTAACACGCCGCAGGTATGTGTGTTTTATAATAACTTAGGTGTTAACATTGGTAGATAATAATTTTATTTCATAACTAAAAAGAAACTACATGACTAGCATAATTATTATCTGTAGTCTAAGAATGATATCTTTTTCAACAATTTATCTTATTCCCACGATACGTCAAAAATAGATTTCATCAAAATCTCGTAAACACTTCACTATTTATACATATTACTAATATATGAAACATTACTTAAAAGATTTTCGTAGCTTTGTTGTTTGACGTGTCATGAGAATATGTGGAAAGTAAAGTCATAGATAGACTATTCTCTGTCAAGTACAATTTTTCGTCGGCGTTGTACAGACGACGGCACATCAGACTATACATGTTGACCTTGAGACCGTATTTATGCCCTACGTAATAAAAGCGGCTTCCGCAGTTCAACTGTACAACTTGAAGTGCTGTCATATGTACACGCAACAGCAAGCCAGGTTATACAGTTAAACAGCGAAAAAAGCTTTTCTTACATAGGGCATAAAGGCGGTCTCAAGGTCAACATGTCTAGTCTGAGGTGCCGTCGTGTGTACTATGGGCAACAGCGTCACTTAACCAGTTAGCAACAAAATTCGTGAGTGCGCGTTTCTCTTGACAACCTTAAAAAAGCTGTTCTTGTTCATAGCTAAGTTCAATTGCACAATACACTACAAAATTTTAATAAGTTTATTTATATGTTCAACATAATTTTTTGTCGCCGCAAAATGATTATAAAGAAACAAAATTTTAATAAGTTTATTTATATGTTCAACATAATTTTTTGTCGCCGCAAAACGATTATAAAGAAAACACACTGTAAAAATCATAAGTATTTTTACGATGCTTCTCTTTAATCAGACTGTTTTTGTACCACGTTCATACTATACTGCCAAAGATGTTGGGCAGCGCCATCTAGTAGAATTTTAAGGAACGTTGCCTGGAAATTCTCATTAGATTATAAACTTTTATTCACCCGCAGCAGCAACCAGACGTCCATCCAACCCCACCGCTGCAGAGAAGCAAGGAAGGATCATCGTTCAAAAAACATAATACGGATAACCTCGACGAACAGGTGATTGACATTCAAAATATTGATAAATATTGTTGTCTAAAAATATTGATATTACGTTAATTTTAAGGTATAAATTGGTCCTTCGAGCCGGATGGGTTAGATACCATCTACCAGTTTTTTTAACCGTTCTGAAATAATCTGCTGCTAACATGAGTTACATTATTGGTAAACCAACCATATACAAGGTATTTTGAAATAGCCTTATAAAGCCGAATATGAAGGATAAGGACCATTAAACTGAACAACTTTTACTATGGGACCAACTCTTCAATCGCGAAAATTGGTACAAAAATTAATAACGAAAATATCAAAATGTATGAAACAGCTGATTTTTATTTCGCGATTTCAGAATTGGTCCCATAGTAAAAGTTGTTCAGTTTAATGGTCCCTATCTACCATATTCCGCTTTATAAGGCTATTTCCAAACACTCTGTAGATAGTGTGCTGAACAATAGAGGGTTAAAAAATCTTGCGCAGCGAAAGTTGAAGCGTACATAATCATATAAAACATGAAACTTAACTCCTTACCAATCTTTCAATGGAGGATTTTTCCAAAGAAACCGAATAATCTCCCAAAGGAGGTCGAATTAAAAAAAAAAACCTGTGCGTTTGTCACCTCAAGTTCGCTTCTGTGTTTAACAAATGTCTTTTGACACATCGATTACAACAATGCTACATGTATTTCTCAAATGTACAGTCACGTCTATAAGTCTTCTGCGTAAAAGTAATCCATTGTTTCATTCACAGGCTCTAATAAAAATAGCCACTGAAGCGTTCGTGAAAGAACTTGGCTTAGAAAGCGACCACGTGCTTACAGGAAATGTACAAGTGCGAGATTTGCCTGCGGGCACCTACATAATGAAAGAGGAAAGTCACAAGGTATGTTACACTTACGTGCGATTTTGAACTTTAAGTACTTGACATAAAGTTGCACCATTCATAGGGAAACTTTTGGACATGCAATTCACAAAATCGAGTACACAGTTATTATTCCTAATATTTATTTATTTTGTTTTGTTCCCTTTGAAAGCTGTTTTATAGTATACCCGGTGAACCAGATATAAAACAGGTACTTGTGTGGGTCTGAGTTACTTTGGTTGCATGTTATTGTTTTTTACCAAATTGTCACGAAACACAACTTTGATAACATAACTGTGGTTTTCACATTTTAAACAGGTTTTTTTATCAATCAGACGATCGGTAGCAGATTTTTTTCGGACATTTCAGTACTCTACATAACACTTAAACATTTTGTATGTTTTAATTTTTTTTTCTGGCTATCATACGGAGTGAAATCGAAAACAGTCGACAAATTTTGTGGTGTGGCTTAGACCGCCAAACATGTCTATGGGAGCAACTTAATAAGAGCATAAAAATAATCTGCTGTTCCAAACATTTTGGTCGAGTAGATATTGACGTTTTCTATGGAACATGCAGTTGATTATTTTTTTGCTCTGATTAAGTTGGTTATGGGACAAAGTTGTTCAGTTCGACGGTCTAAGCCAGACCACAAAATTTAACGACTGTTAATAATATCACCCTGTAGTATCGCTTAGATAACATAATATTATTAGGTAAATCAACAATTCGACACTGCCCCTTCAGGACTTTAAAATTGGCATGCGTGCGAACAATGACCACTGCGGTCGTCATAAGTGGATCAGAAATTCATTTAAATGTTCTCATTGTATTATAGCAGCTACACAATGAACAAGCAAAAATTTCCTAAAAGTTTTATTTTTTTATACTTATATCAATTGAAATGATAGGTCTCGCAGCGAGAGTTGAGGCGAATCCACCAAGACATGTGTGTGAATTGGTACGGTCGGTCTCAGAAAAAGCTAGTCAATTTAGTACCCTGTCAAAATACCGCTGATCACATTTAGATAGTAAACTTGCAACACAACAAGCGCTATAGCTGCTGTGACAAAGTAATAAAGTGTTCAACTACTTCTGAGGACGATTATACCTACATAGTCGATGTGTGTCATAATAAGAAGATATCGGATATCCTAATGCATATTTACCTAAAATTCTGATGTTGGGTATTAGCACTTTTTATCAAAAAAGCCAAGGATTTTGAAAAAAATCCAAGGTACGGGATAAACCAAGTTTAGTGTATACTACGTGAGATGTAATAAATAAACCAAATTTGACACAAATTCCAGTTGGCCTGTTACAAATGTAGTTGGTTGCTTTACCCTGCTTTTATTTTCAGCTTTTTTTAAAGAAGCAATCGCAATCTTATTACTTTGTAACAAGGCTTATTAAACCTCATGAGAATATACGCATTTAAAGAATTTTAAATATTTTAAGATGCCGCTACAATTGACTTTAGGTAAATATGCATCCGATTATCCGATCTCTAGTCATAAGTTTAACTGAAAAACTATATTCGCCTCAACTTTTGCTTCATAGTCATTACCTGCAAGGGCATGCTTCGATGTTTTCTCTGTTTCTTTAGGACGTAGCACTGGTATACCTCCTTTCTGGTGCATTGTTGGTGTCACAGCGGGTGGCAGAAGGCGAAGGTGAAGTCCACATGTTCACAGCATACCCTGGTACTTATTCAATTAATTATGATCGTTTCATAAACTGATTAGTCATCACTACATGTTATAAAACAAAATCCCTCTGTCTATTCGCGATAAACTCGAAAAGTACTGAACGGATTTCATGCGGCTTTCGCCAATTGATAGAGTGATTCCTGGGGAAGGTTTAGGTGTATAATAAGTTGAGATTTTATGTATATTGGTAGATATATGACGATAATTGTTGAAGATGTTGGCAAAAATTAAGCCGACTGGGAGCTTGCATCGAAAATGCTGCATAAACCATTTGAGCTATAACAAAATAGTGTATGATGGAATTGTTCCTCTATCAATACGATTAAAGATACGGTATAAATTAGCGACTTATATTTTACTTTGATCTGTAACTGTCAAAAATGTATGTCATTTACATTATTCGATTGAAATGCGACATTAGAACATTAGACATTGCAGTCTATATTCGGTTTTAGTGTAAACTTATTCAGTTGGACCGTATTCGGTTGTTGTAATGCAGGCGACACATATGTTATAAGAATTTGGTTCCACCGAATGCGATTAACGCTATCGGCTACACCGACTAGGGTTGCCAGGTATATTTTTCAGAAAATTGGGACATTTACTTAAATTGTATAAAAAAATCAGGACAAACCATTTTGCCGCGGGACAACGATTTACTTTAGCTATTACTATACTGTTATTTGATTGGCGGCAAACGCTGTGACAATGGCCAATCAGCGATCGTAAGTCAAACAGCGCTTTCAATCAGTGCAAAGCAGCCTAAATCGCGGAAAATTTAAAGTAACTACAATTGAGATAGAAGCTCAAAATAATTGATTAATGTACATTTGCTGAAATATTACACTTTGATTGTTTTGTTTCTTTGTCTAACTGAAAAATATCATAATGCGGGACACATACCTATCCGGGACATCATAAAAATTGGCTGTTTCGCGGGACGTCCCGCTAAAATCGGGACACCTGGCAACGCTAACACCGACTGAATGTAAACGCGCCATTGAAAATAACAAATAACGTTAAACAAACCTGATGCGTCACACCAAGTTTGTTGCTCGCTCTATTCTAATGTTCTATCCATCTAACTCTTTCACGTTAAGAGTTCTTCTGTCTTCCGTTAGTATTAAAAGAAATCCACATTCATTTTACCCACTAATTCGCATTGGGCCCGCGTGATGAGCCGTTGGTCCGTCCCTTTATCCATCCATAAGAAAAATTTAAAATGGCTGATATGCAACATTCATTTTACTCCCAGGTGAAGTGGAAGGCGGTCTAGCTGTTCTAACCGGCGAGCCCAGTTTCTTCTCGATCCGCGCGAAGCATTTCTCACGCATCGGTCTGTTGTCCAAGACCACAGTGTACAGTATTATGAGGGAGCGGCCGTCGGTAGTACTGCATATCGCTAACACTGTGGTCAAGAGATTGTCGCCGTTCGTTAGGCAAGTGGACTTCGCGCTTGACTGGGTACGTATTCAAGTTTTAAGTGATTTTGCATTGATTTCCTTTTGTATTGATGGCTGTTGCCACAGAAAGCAAAGACCCTGCAAATATGATGAAGTTTTTACAGCTCGACGTGTCCCGTTTTTTCTTTGTAGACAAAAATATTGATTTCCTCCCAAAAATGGCATGTGGCTGTAAACAGAATTTCTGTCGGGTTTGTTATGTTATGCCTGTTGAAAGACCTTATATTCAATGTAACGCTCATCATCATAATCACCAGCTGGTAGGGCACAGCATCCCCTCGGTCCACCCCGTCGGTCTATACCGAGTGGTTCACCACTGAAAATGCAGCATGCAGTGCATGCAACTACTGACCAACGGCCTTAATTTGCCATACAATGCACAGAGGAGCTCGAATTAATAAAATACTTTTTTTGGTGACCTATCCTTTTTGGGACCCAAGGTCTGTCACCTTTACGAAAGTTGCTGCCGCAGTCGTACGACGAGAACGCTAACTCACTCTGCCATTTCTCCATGTAAATCACACACAATGAATATAATATATATTATAGCGTCTAATGTAAAGATATATTATCTTAAACAACCACACACAGGTTAGATAAGATATCGCAACTATGTCATTCTATCGGCAGCCGCCTTGCGAGTCGCCGATTTCAGTACAAAAACATACATCTTAAGGGCACTTAGTCTGCACACTAGCGCCGCCATTGGAAAAAAGTAATAGTGCTTAAATAAAGACGAAATTGAGAATTATCTCTCTGTAGTGCACTCCGAAGAAGCTTTGTGGAACTTTTTATCGCTTAAACAATTTTTCTAGCCTGTCGTTTAGTTAAATAAAATTTTTTGAGAACAGTGGACTACGCGCTTTTAAGATCAATATCGCTGATTATCCTAATATATATTTCAATATCTTGATATCTCGTTGGTATGTTAAGATGCCTTTCGCATATCGGCCAGTATCTTAAGATTCTCTAATGTAAAATATTTATTATATTCACTGTTTGTGGTGGTCTATTGAATTGTATGGTGAGCGATATGTCGAAAATCAGATATATTTTATAGTATCTTGACTGTGTGTGACGGGCTTAACGTTCAATATCTAATTTTCTGTACTAGGTGTTCTTAGAGTCGGGCCGCGCGGTGTACCGACAAGACGAGGAATCAGGCTCCACGTTCATAGTGCTGAGCGGACGGCTGCGTTCCGTGATCACGCACCCTAACGGCAAGAAGGAGCTCGTCGGCGAGTACGGCAAGGGGGACTTGGTCGGCATCGTGAGTATCGGCCAGGGCCGTACCGGCTAACGCATCGATCTTCGGAAAGTCTGCCAGGCTTCAAATTAAAACAGATAAATCGAGCCCCAATCGGGCCTAAATGGCGAACCCCAACTCATGATGTTACACGAACATCGATATCTTCTAAATAACTGCGGCGAATAGTACAATACGAAACTCCTTACTTCGATTTATCTGTTTTAAGTTGAAGCTCGGCAGACCCGCTGAAATTCGAAAAGTTATCCTGTAGGGCCCCTTATTATTTTATTATTATTGAATAAAGCAAGCTTTCCACTGATACTAGGTAATCTATAAAAGTATTCATTCACACATTACACTGTGACATATACATACACATACACAGGTAGATAAGTGAGTAATGATTCCTCTGCTTTTTTAAATTTTTTAAACATTATGCGGTGGGCGGTATGGCCGAGCAAATATTATTTTTGCATTGTTCTCCGAAACGCTCACTTCACATCCGTAAATTGGCATCATTCGCCATGTATTAACAGGGCCCTATTTAATAAACGTGACAATTTGTCACCTGTCATGACAATTGAATTTATCATTGAATCTTATATTTTTGTATCGTAGAAGCTGATTAAAGTAAATAGTGCATTCAGTCGCATTTCTAACTCATTCGCCAGGTCGAGATGGTGACTCAAACCCGACGCAGTACGACGGTGATGGCGGTGCGGGACTCCGAGCTGGCCAAGCTGCCCGAAGGATTGTTTAACGCGATCAAGCTTCGGTTCCCTGTTGTGGTCACACGGCTCATCAACTTGCTGGGACATAGGATATTAGGTATATCTTGTTTGCAAGTTACTGTTACTTAAAGCATCCATAGAATAAGTTTGTAAAAATACTTTTCTTGAAAAACACTTTTCTTGAAAATACTGAATAACAAAAACAGAAAGTAAGTTTAGACGCGGGATATTGCGAAGGTTAAGTAAGTTTCGCTAGGGTAGGTCATGGGATGATTGATCAAAAATGAATTATCTCGAGCACGTTTAGCCGTTAGTCCCGGCTGCACTAGCAGACTTTGACACCCAGCAATCCACATTGAGCCCGTGTGGTGGGTTATGTTACATCGTTCTTATCCACCCATAAGGGGTCGTCTAATAATTTCGTGAAGGGCCCTTGGTGATACGTGGTGTGGTTTTAAACTCCAAAGTCCCCCACTCCAAAGTCACGTAAATTGTTTTTGTATAAAGTACTAACCTTAAAATGTCGGTTCAGTTTAAAACTCGTACGATCAACGAAAAAATAAATTCTCGTGATATCTCACTACTTCTCCCCTCCCTTTTCGAGACTCACGTGGTTAATGGACGTCTCTTAAGCCCTCGTCAAACAGACAGTAAACCGAAGGCGTGGCGAAGCGTTCTTATTTTGTAACGTTCGGCCTCGCTTAAAGTCTTAAGACATATAGAAATGCTTTAATTACAATTTTTAAATTTTGAGATTTTAGCATTCACAATGCTATTTTATATAATACCAAATAATATACTAGAAAAAATAAGACTCGCACCAGATCATGTTCTCGGACGGGAATCGAACCCGCGACCTTTGGATATCCGGTCCAATGCTCTGACCGCTGAGCTACCGAGTCACTCGGTAATTTTGGTTTTAATTACAAGTTCAAAACGCTTCGCCACGCACTCAGCTCGCTGTCTGTTTGCTACAAAGAAAGCTTGTGTCTCAAAAGAGGGACATTAAAAATGGCTGATGGCAAAAAGATTTCAATTTTAGTTTTTTTTCCTGTGTTCTTTAGGTTCCTGGCAGACACCACGAGCCGGTTTGGGGGCAGCGGCTGCGATCGACCCGCGTCCCTCGCAACACAACTTCTCTACCGTAGCGGTAGTGCCGGTCAGCGACGATGTACCACTCACCGCGTTTACGTACGAGCTGTACCACTCGCTGTGTGCTATAGGTGACTATTGTACTTTGCTTTATCGATAGTCTGTTCGCGGAGTGTTCATAAAAAAGTAATTAAAACAGGGTTTCTAAACTCATAAAAATTGCGGCCCGCTTATTATTTCTTAGCAACGGACGCTCGTGGTCTGGGTGCTAGCAGCCCTGCGCTTGAAAACAGCTGCATGCCTCGTACCAAAAAAACTCTGTGCACCTGGCATTGCTTTTACGTACGAACTGTACCAGTCGCTGAGTGCAGGTGACTACTATATTTCTGTATTTACATACAGGTTAAAGGTGCGGTTATACTACACACGATACCACGACAGACGAGCCGCGTGTGTGTAAATATCTCGACGTTATCGGAACCCAAGTCTACTCGTACACACGACGAGTAGATCACAATAACGCGAGCTACACCGCGTTGCTTATTTTCGTTCGTCAACTATTTAGCTATCTGAAAAACAGCGCCATCTAGTCGAATTGTGATTAAACGGCTTGCTTAGATAATTAAACCTGATACATTCATACTATTTTGTGCTCACGCGTTGCGTTGAGTTCGACTATTCGGACAGAGGGCACTTTTATCGAAACCTTTCATGAGATAGGCTTTAGTGTATGAACACTATAAAAAAGGGCGTGCGGCTGTCTGTTGTGTCTTTTATTTTTTCTTCAGACAAAAAAATCCTAGATAAAGCTAAAGCTAGTCTTCCATTGGGGGTATCCCTTTTACACTATCTGTCTGCGCGGCTTCGTTTGTTTACACGGTGCGTGGTAACAAAAGCCGCGCAAACGACCGCGCACGCGTCTTTTATTCGTGTAAAATAAAACGACAAGCGAAGGCTCTTGCGAACTTCGCGTAGCCGCGCTGATCTGTCCCGAGTAGAAACCAAGGTCCGGAAAGCCCCTTTTTTGAGTAAGTCGATTGTTAATGTAAATCAATTAAATAGGTAATAAGGTTTCTCTATCGATAATGTCAGTCTTTTGCTGTCGTAGCCTTTTTAAATAAGCTTCCAATGCGCTTACTAAATCATATAGGGTACTGACCAAGTTAACCTATTGTCTATAATAATATGTCTCTTTTCCGCGCATTTTGTGCGGCACGCTAATTTGTTTGCGCTTCATAAGGTTCATAAGTCAGTCCTATCATAAGTCCTCCATAAGTTAATTCAGATTTGGCAAGTGAAAAAAATACTCTGATTCCAAAGTAAGTAGCTAAGCAGTTGTGTTAGAGAAATCAGAGACATCGGTGGAAGTAAAAAAACCTGAGCCAATACCTATCGAAAAGTTTATTTTCTAAATCGACCCAGCCGGGGATAGAATTCGGGACCGCAGAGACGGCGATATCTTGAAAAACCGGCGTGCAAAACGACCACGGAGGTCGTCAAATCTGTGTGCGAGACGCGTCCTGGCTCAAGCCGATTGTCATCTTACACTATCGGTGAGCGCTCATACAATTATGCAAAGCTGAGCCTCGCGAACTGTAGTGCTGTTCAGCGACGAAATCACGTAGTCCTTAGAGACCATTTTTGTCCTGAACCGCTGGCTATTCTTATTTTTTCTATCAGGTCCCACAGTCCGTCTCACGTCTGACGTCATTCGGAAGCTACTCGGACTCACCATCATGGACCCCAATAACGAGTATAGACTCAGCTCGTGGCTCGCGCAACAGGAAGATAAGCATAAGGTACTTACATATTTATAGACTAAGCTCGTGTAAACATGGCATAAAGCAAATTGATCTAAATATGTCGTTCCTTTCAAAACTAGTGGCTTTTTGAGCTGTAGACAGCGCTTTAAATCTCCACCATGCTGGAAAATTTCGAATCGACAAGAAAAACCATACTTAAGTATAATTATCGAACCTGCTCACAACATTTCACTAGAATCAGTTGAGAAATGCGACATGTAGAGGAGAACAGCCGGACAGACATACGAAACCAAGTTGAAACGGAGTCGCTTCGCGCTCGCTCGGTCAACAGTACGTTTAAGTACGCATGGAATTTAATTACAATGCTATTTAATTGATAATAGGCAGTGATCTGCGGCAACTTCATTCGAGGCAAAGAGTAAATTTTACAGATTAAAATACATCGTTTTTTACCGCAAGCGCTCCGAAGTTGGTCACTTCTCTTGTTGTTTCAGTTTCAGAAATAAGGTCTTGACTTTCTCCTAGGTCAAATCTACTTCTATTGTACTTTCAACCTATTGATTTGCGACTAGGTGGCGTTATACCAATGTGACCCGAGCTTAACGCAGTGGACGCAGCGATGCATACGGCAGGCTGACTGCATCTTGATTGTAGCGCTGGGCGACAAACAGCCCAGCATCGGCAAGGTAAGTGGACATAGTTATTTAAAACTTTTTCTGCAAGATAAAGAAGCCGTAATAATAAGAAATCCCTAGTAGGTACTTAATTTTTAATTAATTTGAATAATTCTATAGATGAGATGATAATAAACACTTTTCCTTTGAAAATAACTCTGAAATCTTAAGAAAAAATTAAGCTGTTTATGATATCTATACTCGAATAAGTTTAACATAAAGTTTTGAATATATGTACCTACTTGTTTTCTCTCTTTTTTGTTTTTTTATAGCATCGAGTTTTATACCCGTACTCACAATCATTACTATAAAATCTCACAGTGCCCGCGGACGCACAGCCTCCCAGAATCCAATCACACCTAACACGTAAAGCAAATGAACCAATCGCAGAGCTTTATTTCAATGCAGTGCGTTCGCGTAGTTAAGGGTTGTTTGTGAATACTGTGTGTTAGTTGAGGAGGGTATAATTAAGGGCTTCTATAAATTAGATATCAAAATCTACCTCACTTTTCAGATTGAGAAAGAAATCGAGCGCCTAGCGATCCGTACTCAGAAGGAGCTTGTACTATTACACCGCGAAGGCGGTCCGAATCCATCAGGCACGGTCCATTGGCTGAACATGAGGTCATGGGTCAGCCAGCATCACCACGTCCGATGCCCACATCGCATGTTTACGAGGAAGAGCCAGTATAGAATCGTAAGCTATTTTTTACCAGTATGTTTGTGGCGAATCGATAAAAAAAAGAAAATCAGGGTTTCTAAACTCATTGCGCTGCATTCCGCTAATTATTACGGACGCTCGTGGCCCGCGGGCTAGCGGCGCCTTGTGCTCGACATAACATCTGTATGCCTCATACCAAAAATAACTTGATAAACTTCGACCGTCATAGTTTCTATTCAGAGTAGTTTTCATAAGATTTATTAACTCTTGGCGAACAGACTAGGGCCCTTTACTAATAAAATAGGAATTGGATACCGGATGTACACTGGTGACGCTGTCAAACAATTTAAATTTGCCATTAAAAAGAAAGGGACAAAACACTAATCTTTTTATTTCCTATACAACGTTTATTAGTAAATGAGTAAAACTTGTTTTTAAATTTAGATTTTTAAAGTTATATAGCTGTTTCATCTTTATCGATTGTCAAAACATCTGGAAAGATGTTTCTTTCGAATGTGGGGGTATTTCCTCACATTGATGAAATTGCGCTGGTTTGCAGCGAAGAAGTTAAAAGTACTAGAAAATTTCGCCGCTCCCATTAGCGACTCGGTAGCATTATTGGTCAGTGCATTGGGCCGGATTCCCAAGGGTGCGGGTTCGAGTCCCGTCTGAGGTGCTACGGGTAAGTCGATTTTTTCTAGTATTTTTTCTAATATTATTTATCTTAATATTAAATAGCAGCATTGTGAATGAGTATAAGTAAAGTTGCGCAGAAATGTTACGATTGAATCTGTTATTTTTACAAAATTAGTATTAGGGATGACATTTTACGATATGCCTGTGGCGATTATTTTCAGCATTATTGATTTTTTTAATGAGTCGCCTCGTTCCAGAGCGAGCTTTACAGCAAAGTGCTCATGTCAGAGGCGAGCGTACACTCCGACTTCTCCCGGCTGGCTCGCTGGCTGACCGGCACGTCGGTGGGGCTGGTGCTGGGCGGCGGCGGCGCCAGGGGGGCCGCGCACATCGGCATGATCCGCGCCATACAGGTACCGACTACATCATTCAATAAATAAATTAATATTTGACAACATCACATTTATTATATAAATAATTCTAGTATATTATTTGGTATTATATAAAATAGCATTGTGAATGCTTAAATCTCAAAATTTAAAAACATCACATACATTGTTCCGATTTCAAAGTAAGTAGCTAAAGCACTTGTGTTATGGGAATCGGAGACAACGGTGGTATCGCAAACACCCAGACCTGAGCCAATATAGAAAAGTTCGTTTTCTAAATTGACCCAACCGGGGATCGAACCCGGTACCTGAGAGATGGCGACACGTTGAAAACCGGTGTACAATGCCGCTCGACCATGGAGGTCGTCGAATTAGGGTGCCTCTACATCTGGTAGACGCGCCGCTTGGCGAGAAATGCGAGCACTTCATTATTACAGGATAACCCCAATTTGACAGTGTGGGTATCCTATTTCAATATTATTATTATTATTACTAACTTACATAACTAACAACATATATAACTACTTTTGCGAGATCACACAAATTGCTTGAGATTACGTCAATCCTCTCATGAACTTTGTTTACTTAAAGTATTGTTCAGTCGAGAGGCGTTTTCGCCAGTAGGGACTATAGTGGAGTTCACGCGCGGCGCATTGATTGCGTGCGAGTGGCGCGTGCGCAAAGCATAGAGCCCTATTTAATAACGTAACAGTTTGTCAATTGTCATATCAATTTTGTTTACATTGTGGTATAAGAAAGTAGTTTGTTCTATTTTCTAATAGGTAGGTTTACGCAATGGATATGAAATTGTCATGACAGGTGACAAATTGTCACGACAGGTGACAATTTGTCACGTTTATAATTTAAGGCCTTTGATTTTGCCTTTCTCCGGCAACTCTGCCGGTTGGAGCGGATTGGAGATCACACCGTTTCAAGTCAGTTTAAAGTCAGAATTGAATCTAAAATCTTGGGAAGTAGAACAACAATTGAGTGTAAAGTTGTTTGTTGATTTTTTTTTAATTTCTCGCTCCTAAAAATCTAGCAAACCCCATATTTGGAGAATAAATACTAACCCCCTTTCTAATAAAGATTGTATAGCAGATGTAAAGTTACACAATGGTTACTCTCTGTCAAACTATTTAAGTTTGACATTAAAATGAAAGGGACAAAACACTGTAACTATACATCTGTTATGCAATCTATATTAGTAAGGGGTTACAGCTAGGGTTGGCAACTGACCACAAAACCAAACCACTTACTTTTTTCCTTAGGAGGCCGGTATACCTATCGACATGGTGGGTGGAGTGAGCATTGGTGCCTTCATGGGTGCTTTATGGTGCATGGAGAGGAATATCACCACCGTCACGCAGAAAGCCAGGGAGTGGTCTAATGTGAGAATACCGTCATTCGTACTAAAGTTAATATCAAAGAGACGTTATAGTAGTAAGATTGGATAAAAGAACATAAATGAACTATTTTTTTGTACGATTCGAAATCTGATTCATAATTAGTATTCTACAGGGTGATTTTTTGAACAGTCGATAAACTCGTGGTGTGGCTTAGACCGTCAAACTGAACATCTTTGTCTATGGGGCCAACTTAATCAGAGCAAAAAATAATCAGCTGTTCCATAGAAAACGTCAATCTACTCGACCAATATGTATGGAACAGCTGATTATATTTTTGCTCTGATTAAGTTGGTCCCATGGACAAAGTTGTTCAGTTTGACGGTCTAAGCCACACCATAAAATTTGTCGACTGTTTGCGATTTCACCCTGTAGTATGTTGTCTGCGAATAACACTAAATATTGTTTTCTCTATTTTTCGAATGGCAAATCACATCCAAGCAAAATCACATAGTTAAATGAATTCCGGTCCTCCAGAATTGTTACTATAATTGCTCTGATTCCTCTAAGAATTTATGACTTGTCAGGACAGGACAGGATTGCGTGAAACATTATTTTAGTTAGAGACTGTTTGTAATTTTACAAGTGGCAGTTAACACTTTGTCAGTTTAAAATATTTTTAATGTTTACTTCTAGAAAATGACTCAATGGGGTAAACAGCTGCTCGACCTCACATACCCCGCCACTTCAATGTTCTCCGGCCGCCAATTCAACACAACCATACGGTCTACTTTCGGAGAAGTCCATATCGAAGATCTGTGGCTCCCATACTTCACTGTCACTACAGATATCAGTGCTAGCTGCATGAGAGTGCACAGACACGGTAAGAGTAAACTGAACCTTATTACGTAGATAATAAAACCTAATATCTATGACTCCATAGCAATATGAACTTTGTTTAGTATGACGTAAGATCAAGTTTTGTTCTGAATCTACCAACACGATTACGTCCAATCTTACGAGTGTGAAAGTCATTTGATCCTTACAATCAAATGAATTAGCAGGTATGAATTAATTTTAAACCTTTTTGAAAAGTGTTCACGTCCCATTGAATAAAGTGACGAACAAAAGCTTTCATTTATCAATTTTATAGCGCAATATAATTCCCGCAGGCCTACCGCCTTACTCAATTGCTTTCAAATTGCTATAGTTTATGACGACAATGCACACCGTCCTTGTCTTTGTGTTATGATAAGACAAGGACGGACAAGGCATTGGTATCGCTATCGCTATAGCATTGAGTTAGGCGGTAGAGCCCCTGGTCCTATATGACACATGCAATTTGAAAGCTGAGTCAATATCATAACCTCAAAAGTATTCATTTCTGAGGTGCATGTCAGTCCGGAATATTAGACGACAAGCCACTTTTTCCCAGGGCTGTCAAATATAAGTGGCCAAATATTTTTTTATATCCAAGATTTCATAAAAAATTCTGTCGTAAACTCATTTAAAATATCCTAGTAATAAATATAAGTCTGTTTATCCTTACTTGTCCTATTTGATAAACAATCTTCACCCAGCTTTTTATTGAAAAAATCATTTATAAAATATAACAAATGGTTTACCACGAAAGAAATTACTAATAATTAGTGACAATTTGATTTAATAAGACAACATATTTTCAAATAATGATTTAAGTTTAAAAAAAGTATGACAACTGTCAAAAGTTGTTTACTAAATAGGACAAGTATAAACAGACTTATAGTAGATTAGCATATTATATTAAATTTAACACAACACATTCATGGACAGGAAATTTGTTACATCATGTGTTATTATTTTGGAGCTTACTTTGCACTTTTACTAACCCAAACATATTTTTTGCGTCATGAAATAGTATAATCGATTCTCTAATCGGAAGAATATAGTCGAAAAAGTATATATGTGTACATTTGATTGCATGATCGATGTTAATAAATGTAATTTTGCCTCCGACCTCTGCCGACCAGATGTATTGAGGTATATCAACATGTATATCAATTTGTCGTAAAACTTGAAGCTCAGTATTTGTGTTTTGTTTTTGTTGGCTTTGCGGATTCGTTTATACCATCATATGATTTTTAATATCTATGGTGGCGTAAATTAAGGCTCGTTAAGAATGAGTGAGGCAATTATTATAATCTGTTCCACTCTGTGACGTTGCTCATTGGAGGATAAAGCTATAAAATAAAAAAATTAAAGATGTGTTATTAACATAAAATTTCTATTCTAAATAAGCGATGAAACAGCCCTAGTAAGTAGTTTTGATACACTTGTGTTAGGGTTGTCTCGCTCAAAACACGCTGCACCTTACAATATGTTGAGAAAGCTATTTTCGTTTTTTGTTTAATCCGCTACAGTGTTTAATTTATCTTTGACAACCACACTCACTTGCATTTATGTGTTTGTATGATGTCCAAAGAGTGTATTATTGTACCAAATAAATTTATATATACATTTTTATTTCGTTTACTATCTGTATGTACTGTCCCTCACTCGTTCTCACGCCCCCCTATATATATCTAATCAATCAAATATTTATAATTGTTTTTTTTTCTAAATACGAATCCGACATTAAATGCTTTGGGTCGTTGCCATTACTTATTGAAAAAAAAAGAGAGCGCTTGTGATTGGTTTACCGAATAACGCTTAAGAATTCCATTTTTGAAAACTTTGAACCGGTGCGTATTTGCAATGTCGGGTTGGATGTGATTAATCAAATGGTGTATGTATTGGTTGTAAACTTTAAATCATTAACATCTTGCCTCCATCTCTCTTCATGTATATGCATGAGTGTGGTTTTAGTTTACCATTTATGTTCCCATCGTCATCCATTTACTATAATAGATACTTTCTATTAAATGTTGCATTTGAAACGCCCTTGTAGTACCAAGCCTAGAGGTTTTAGACTTTTATGTGTTTTCTCATTATGTTTAAGGTGATAGTATATCATCCTTACTAATATTATGAATGCGAAAGTCCGTTGGTTTGTTACGCCTTCACGTCTTAACTATGGAACCGATTATCATGAAATTTTGCATACACGTTTTTAGTGGTACAGAGAAGCACATAGGGTACCTTTCACCCCGAAAAATAATTGTTCCCGAGGGATAGCAAAAAACTTTCCACGCAGACAGAGTCGCGGGCGGTCGCTAGTTTCTTATAAGCTTACACAGCTTATTGGAACTTATAATAATTGAACTAGTACCTAAATAACAATGTTTCCTTATAGCTGGATAAAAAAATATCAACAAGGATGTCTAGTTAAATAATTAATTTGTTTAAGCAAGCAACCGGTTCTTTTGCGTAAAAATAAATAATTTGTATGATAAACCATCAAAGGTAAGCACAATTCTAAATAAAGTATTGTTCGTACTTTATCGTAAAGTAGTTTTTGTATGTTTTGTAAAGTGTCATTAGCGTTTCATCTGTGATTAAGTAGAATTTGTATGCTATGCCCATTCATTGTTAGCATGTACCGCATGATTGAATACTGTAGCGACTTTCCCATCATTACTAAGTCATGTATGTAATAAAACAGTGTTTTTCTAGGATTATCCTCCAATGTTCTTCAAGTCAGCATTAAATTTTGGGTTGGTAAAACTACAACACCTATCTTATTTCCTCTAGGTACAGTTCTTCGCTCTATGGGATGGCTTATCACGTCCTTTCCTTTCCATGGACAGTGTTGTAACTTGCACAGACTGTAAATATTCCACAGTGTTCTAACACATGTTTCGTTTAAACTAGTCGTGAAAAAAGTTCGAAAGGCGAATGACGCAGTGCCGTGCCGTGGAATAAAAAAGTAAAATGTCTAACAAGTTGACGCGCCGCAGGTTCGCTATGGCGTTACATACGCGCCTCGATGTCGTTGAGCGGTTACATGCCGCCGCTGTGCGACCCAGTAGACGGCCACCTCCTATTGGACGGCGGTTACGTCAACAACCTGCCAGGTAAACCAATCACAAAGCACTGTTGCTCTGTCACGTGACATACACGGCACGCGATTGGTTAGAGACGCGAGTTTAGCGGACGATTTAGATTGAGTGTAAATATTCATTTGAAAGCTCGGTTAGATATTTTGTGAATAGGTGCTAACATTATGCTAGTTGACTTCTGCTTCTCTTATTTCTCTAGCCTACTTATTCTCTGTCACGCCACATACATTTCATATGCACGCGATATTTTGGCCTACTCTGCCTCTTAAATAATATACTTTAGATCTTTCTTTTATTATATTATAGGTAATTAAATGATGATTTTTAGCTGACAAAAAATATCAGCCTCAAAGATATGAAAAGATAAGTTAATGTGATAAATAAAAGAGTGGGAGCCAAAAACATATTATAGCTGCGTTCCTGTTTTTAAATTGATTATTGATTCTAATTTTAAAAGTTTTATTAGAAAAATGGTTTTCAATTACAATCAAGTATTTTTAATCGATAGGGTAAATATTCGGTTTTCCCTACACTCCCATAGTAATGCAAGTCTACGTGTAGATTGCACATCTCTACCTAAAATCTTTCGAAGCTAGACTGAAGGTTTGGCGTCAGACTTTGGTTGGCCTTCGGTCCAGCTCCGGCCTAGTTCCGGTCCATCCACACGAAGACTAGTATTTTCGGTTACGTCGAGTGTAAGTGAAATCAAAACGTAGATATAAAAATCAACTAGCGTAGCTGTCAGCACCTCTATATACTTATCGAATACCTCGTAATATTCACGTCTAAGGTTTACGGCCGTATTATAACATTGAAAAATAAAACCACTTTTTACGGGTAATATTTGCACTCACGCGCACCGGTAAGTGATGGCAACGCACGTGCTCACGCGCTCAGCTCCGCAGGTGTACTGTGGCGGTATTGCCGCGCGTCGATGAGTATCGCGGGCATATTCCCACCCATCTGCGATCCCATGGACGGACATCTTATTCTCGACGGGTGCTACGTCAATAATGTGCCAGGTTGGTTGGAGTTTTTATTGGCCTCATACCGATTTTACAAATGCGAAAGTTAGTCTGTCTGTTTGTATGTGTGTTACGTTTTCAGTTCACTCGTAGCAAAACTAATTTTGATGAGTTTTGGGATAGACATTATTATTATACTTCATGTTGAAGAAGGACATAAGCTACTATTATTTCCCACGGCAAAGTCACGGGCAAAAGCATGTAAAGAAGAGCAAATGTTTTTTTTATTTCTATGTAAAGAGTTTTGAGCCGACATCTTTAAAAAATTGTAGATGCTTGTTTAGTGTAAATTGCAGAAAAAGAACAACATCTGATAGGCTAATATTATAAATATCACATTTACACGAAGAAGATTAAACTTTACAGCTTGACTTTTACCGTTATTCATAAAAAGTTATGGATGACCTATAAGCTTGTTATAAGTAATTTCTTGAAAATCATTATTCATAATCGCTTAATAGCGACAAATGCTCTATAAACCTTTGATAAAGTTATGGAAAGGCGCTGCCTCTATTTTATTTATCCCTATTTTAGTGAATAACATGGCCGACTACATAAACAGCTAATGGAAGTGACAGCATTCACGTTATTTAACAACATATTGATATTTAATGACAGATGATTGTTTTTTTTTTCGAAGATGTGGATATCAGCCAGTAGATTTGCCTGATTTGTCTATGAATTCGTCAGAACGACAACATAATAACGCTAAAGTAGCATTTTCTAAAAATACGTTGGTAAATAATGAAAGCTATATGCCGTTTAATAAGCCTTATCAGCATTATAACCAAAATACTATAATATTATTTTAAGGTTTTTAATGAATAAGGCGGTTATTAGAGTTTAAACTTATTTCTCCTAAATATGATGGAGAAGGTAATATTCAATAGAAATACCTAACATTTCAGCTGACGTGATGAGATCGTTTGGCGCTAAGCACATCCTGGCCATTGACGTTGGCTCCCAAGATGATGTAGACCTTACTAACTACGGCGATGACCTGTCGGGCTGGTGGCTCCTATGGAAGAGGTAAGATAACCAGTATAACCACTAACCACTAGACAATCATTGTTATTTATTTGCTGTGCTACATTCGTCATTATTCATAAAAAAATAAGTATGAAAACAAACAGCTAGGTGTTTATTGTATCGTCACACCCCGGACACTCCATACAAAAAGTGTGTTTTAACTACAACATAAACAGATTACGTTTGTACACGCTGCGAATGTGTGCGTGAATCTTTTAGGGTTGACTCTTGACATCTGTTGAGCTCGTATGTTAGTACAAACAACTCGCGCGCGCGACACGAAGGCGAAGCGTGGCCGTTCTGTACCTCAGTACTATACTAATTCTGTGGTATCGTTTGACTAAGTGATTGAGTGAAAAATAGGAAAAAATTATATCTGCCAAATCAGTGTGTCCAATCAAATGTTTTTATTGTTTTAAATATTGTTTATATGCTGTCTCTTCAGTGGTTTAAAGCAATACGCAATTTCTTTTAACAGATGGAACCCATTTACGACTCCTGTGAAAGTGCCCAACTTGCCTGACATACAGAGTCGACTCGCCTACGTGTCGTGCAACAGGCAACTGGAGGTAAGGACAGGGGGAGGTGTGGCTAGCCAAATTATCAAAGTGTTGCAGCTTGCAGAAATTGCAGGAAGATCTTGCTAGTCTAAACCTCGCTTTATATTAGCCTATTGCGCGCGGCTCATTCAGTCGAGCCACCGCACGAGGGATGTCGTGTTTCGGTTGAGACAGAGCTACGCGACTAACGCAACAGAAAGCGAAGGTGCATACTATAATAGGAACTCAGCGCTGTGTAATTTGAAATTGTACTTTATTGCCGTGCTGCGAGAGTAGTTTATTATTTGATTGTCCTCGCGCAGATGTCAGAGTCAGAGTCACTAGATGGGAACGTCGAATTTCTTCTAGCATATCAACTCTTACGCCCCGAGAACATGAGCTGGTGCGAGTCGTATTTTTCCTAGTATATTATTTAGAATTATATAAGTCCTCACTTAATACTCGAGTATCGTTTTCAGGAAGTAAAGAAGTCGGATTACTGCGAGTACATCCGGCCTCCGATCGACGCGTACAAGACCCTCCAGTTCGGTTCGTTCGACGAGATCCGCGAAGTGGGCTACCGGCACGGCGCCGCGTACTTCGAGGGGCAGCGGCGCGGCGGCGGCGGCGGCGTCAGCGGCGCGGCCGCCGAGGGCAGGAGGCCGGACGCGCAGCCACAGCTCACAGAGTAACTACAATCTAGATCTTATGCCCTTGTAAATAAGGCTTAAAAGCCATCGGTCATTTATGTACGAAGACTGGCATACCTACCTATCCGTCATATTAAAAAAATTCGGTTTTGGAGGCCTGTGCTAAAAGTGGTGTCAATCGATAGAATAAGTAATTATAAACAAAAAGTAACAAGTAAAAAAATCTCGTAAGTGATATACTTACTGAGATATTTGAGTTTAAAGTTGAAAAACAAAATCTGACATTTTCTGGATTAATCGATAGAATAAGTCATTACAAACAAAAAGTAATGAGAAAAAAATCTCGCAGGTGATATACTTACTGAGATATTCGAGTTTGAATTTGATAAACAAAATCATATTCTGGATTTAGTGGTTATATCGTTGCAGATTGTTGTTAAGCTATTTTATGTATGTAGGAAGCGTCCATCGCTCAGCTGATGAAGTGTGCTCCAGTTATTCCATCGATTGATCTAAAAAAAATACTGATTTTGTTTTTCAACTTCAAATTCAAATATCTCAGTAAGTATATCACTTACGAGATTCTTTTACTTATTAGTTTTTTTTTGTAATGACTTATTCTATCGATTGATTTAGAAAATGACAGATTATTTTTTCAACTTTAAACTCAAATATCTCAGTAAGTATATCACTTACGAGATTTTTTTTTACTTTTATCACAGGCCTCCAAAACCGACTTTTTTTAAAATGGCGGACAGGTAGATATGCCAAAAGCACATGATGCTCTTTGAATGTACTTTTTTTATTTGGGTATAATTTTCACCTAAACAGTGGTCAGCTGCCGTACCGGCTAACGCATCGAACTTCGAAAAGTCTGCCGGGCTTCAAATTAAAACAGATAAATCGAGCCCAATCGGGCCAAAATGGCGAACCCCAATTTAAGATGTCACACGAACATCGATATCTTCTGATTAACTTCGGTACTTCGATTTATCTGTTTTAAGTTGAAGCTCGGCAGACCCGCCGATGTTTGAAAAGTTAGCCGGTACGGCCCCTGGTGTTGTTTTGTACTATGAGTGTATTTTATGTTTCGGTGAGGTCACGTCGTTGTAGATGGAAGCTGACTGTAAAGATTCAACAAATTAGTGAAACAATTTTTAATCAAAGAGGTCCCCCGACTGCAATGACACTTGTTATTTAACTTTTTAGTTCGTTTTTGGCAGGGCAGTCGTGTTTTTTAATATTTTTTCATTTATTAATTTTTATTTTAAGTATGAAATTTAATCGAAAACAATATCTTCCCACAGCTACACATTCACGGACCTAGCGCAGATGGTGTGTTCAGTACGAACGGGTCGCGACGTTGACAACGATTCTTCATCCTCGTCCGATTATGAAGAAGACCAGCGACATTTTGAGGGTTACGCTTCGGAGCCTAGCGCTGGGATACTAGAGGTCAGTGGTTTTAAACTCGGAGTAATTATATTTTTTGCTTCGATCAAGAATACAGTCCTCGAAATAACGCCACGCTTTCAAACTGAAAGCATATTGATTGACACAAACAAACCTGCGCTTTAGATTTAGCAGATAAGGCATAAATTAGTTTAAACCTATGAACGCTGTAGGTCGTTTTTTTCACTTACTTGTTTTGACAGCGTTGCCAATTTAGCAATTTATATATGCCAAAGGCAGATTTTCTTTCTATCTATATTGTCGTTTAGCATATAGAATATTTTTTAGCATATTATTTTAAAAAATAACACTAAGGGTTACCCGCAAAGCAGGCAGCCGTACGGCTGATTGGAAGCAAAAATATAAACGCAACATTTATTTCTATGCAGCACCTTTACAGCTGCCTTGGTCACGAGGGACTGATGACCACGGCAGCTGCAAAGGTGCCGAAACGTCAGGAAAATAAAAAATCTAACCAAATACCAACTAATTACCAAAGTACTTTCAATAAAACCTATCTATGAAACCTATGAAGGAATCTATGAAAACTTATTTCCTTCCCTTATTTCTGCTGAACCTTATCTCATTACAGTAAGGTTCATTTTATATTGGTATTCTACAGATGTCTTCAAGCGTAGAGGAGGGGGCGGCGTGGATCAGTGACACGGAGCTGGTGGGCACTTGTTAGCACGCACGAGCATAGATGGTTCACTGACACTTTATCGGAACTCTTTGGGGATAGGGTGGTGTCTCTAAACGCTGTGTTTCCAAATTCGAAAGATGATCGGCTTTAAAAAGTTAGGTTCTTCTTGTTTATAGTCACTTGTTTTTACTTGCATAAATGGATATGGTATAGTTTTTATCTCACGAAGACCTTTTTGCTATGAATGTGTAAGGCCCGGTTTCCACCAAAGCTTTAGAATCCTGTGCCGCGCGCGAGCTAAGCGGAGAGATGTGGAAATATTCTATAGAAAAATGAGACATCTCAGAAACCGGGCCTTAAGCGAGGTTTAGACTAGCAAGATCTTCCTGCAATTTCTTAAGAGAGCAAGTTCTGCAAGCTGCAACACTTTGATAATTTAGCTTGCCATACATGTTGACACAGTGGTAACAACTTGTGGAAGTCAACTTCTCCAGGATTTATTGCTACTCTAAACCTTGCTTTAGGCGTGCACATGTACATTGCTTTAGTGTGCTGTCGTATTACGCACACTGAAACAATGTGTATGTGCACGCCTAACAACATACATAGCAAAAGAGTCTTCGTGAGATAGAACAACTATAGCATTCCGATGTTGGCGACCGCGACCGCGACGAACGTGACTGTGACCACCGCGACCCACTACTTAATATGAAAAATAATTGTTTGTCTGAGGTCGCGCGACCCCATCGCGGTTGCCCGTCGCGGTCGTGTCGCACCTTAAAAACTTGTCATAATGTTTTTTTGTTTAGAAAATCAGATAATACGAATATAACATAACCTTTTACACTCGAGACAATACAAACATAATTTAATATTTTTATAAAATGCTATAACGAACGGCTACTGAAATTATGTGACTCTGCCGTTGCGTAAATGAGATACTGGTTAAAACGCTCACACGGGCAATGTATCTAATTATTTTTATTTTTGAAAGTTTTTTTTCGTAATTTTTCAGAACAGGCAAAACGAATTTTGAAACACAGCTGTTGTGTCATATTTGTTCATCCATAACGTTATTTTAGTAATTTCAATTGAGTTACTTTGTAAAATAAGTTTATGTCGGACTATAATATTTTATGAAATGGAATTATTTACGATATAAAAATGCTTGACTCTAAAAAGACCATTCGTCGCTTAGTACACATTAAAAAAAAACACGACTGCCGTGCCTAAAACGAACTAAAACGTTAAATTGTATTTAAATTATATTTTTCAGATTACAAAATGGCGCCTTAAAGCCGATATATTGACTTTTATCAAAAAATCTATAGCCAGTGTCACTCAGGGTGAAGTAAGGATTCTATCGATACCTCACACATCCAAATCTGTTCAGGCATTTAGAAGTTATGGTGGAATAAAGAAACCCACATACATACGAACATTCATAAACCCCGAACACAAACACTTCTAATTGGGCAGTCGTGTAAAAAGATATTAAAGTCACTATTTTACAAATATAAATAGTGTCTCGGTAGCTCAGCGGTCAGAGCATTGGACCGGATATCCAAAGGTCGCGGGTTCGATTCCCGTCCGAGAACATGATCTGGTGCGAGTCGTATTTTTTCTAGTATGTTGTTTGGTAAAATATAAATATCTTTATTTTTACGGTATTTTATTTAATATTAGTTTTAATCTTTAAAGAAACTAGAGATTATGGCTTATTTTCATTTACTACCTTTTCTAACAATTCTCTAAAACGATTGAAAAATAAATTATGGATGAGTAAAATTTGGTACTCGAGATATCATGGTTTTAATTTGTTATTTGTTATATTCTAACAAAATGCTTATGGACATGCGTAATAATAATACTATTTTATAAAATATTCTATTTGGCACTTAATTAATTATATTTAATTTGGACTTTATACACTAACTTTATGGGTTAATTTGGGGATTTTTTATCTGTATCGCAGTGTCGCTTGCTTTGGTCGGGTTATGGGTAAAATTGGGATGCGATGTTAGTTGTGCTCACTAACTCTTTGTTATTTTTGGGCTTCGACCAGTCACTTGTCTGTGCTTTATGGTTAAGCTACATTGACCTTCCCAGCTCCACATTTTTCCATAGCTCTTTCTATTTTCGTTTCACTGAAATATGTCTTTTTAACTAACAGGTAATTGATATGAAACTAAGTTAAAGCTTCAAAACAAATAAGAATCATTTTAAACTAATTCATATCAAATCATTTTAGATAATTTCTACTTTTTATCAACATTGTAATAAAATTTCACTTTTTGAAATTAATTTATGTATTGTATATTTTTTTTTTACAATTTTGAAATTTTAAAACGAATACGGTATAGTACCACTTATGCCCAGTTTCTGAGTGTACTTATCGGTGATTTATATTTATCGGAAAGGCCCACGTTATCTGGTTTAAAGTTAATTTTATTATTTTAAACCAGATAATGTGGACTTCGCCAATAAAGTACCAGAAACCGGGGGTTAGCCACGACCGCGCTCTTCGGCAACGGTAAGACGGCTATCATTGAGCAATTGTTGCTGCATTGAACGATGTTAAGCGTGATTAAATTGGAAAATGCGGAGCCGGGTGATTCAATATAGCTAAACCCCAACTCTCCGTTTTTTTTAGCCCTCGGCCAGTCACTTTTCTGTGCTTTACTTGATTCTAATAATGCCATCAAGATATTGAAAAATAATTACAGGCACAAGTAGTGTAGGTTATGATTTAAATACTATATCTTAAGGTGCCTTTATAGAAAATAGGCATTAGCATAATTAGGTTAGCGTCACATAAATATTATTTGCAATATATTTTGAATATCTTGGCTCTAAAAAAAGACATATTCTTCGTATTCTTCAATCAATTACTCAATTTAAATCGCACGATCGTTACTATTCTCTAAAGATTTGTTACTGTAACATAGATTGCTTATAATTTTGAGAACTCTATAATTATGTAAGTACTATGTATTTTATAATTGTTCAGATTATTTTATTGACGTGATAAAATAAACCGAGCTCTTGTCGCCCTCTAACGCCAAGTTGTATCGTCTGAAGTGGTGGGATCCTAAACACTAACGCAAACTTTATGAGAGCTATGAAGTTAGTCGCAAGTCGCTGTGCAGTGCACAATTTTGGAGTCAGCGGGTGGTAGAGTGGTAGAGGGCATAGATTTGTAAAAGTGACGGATCTCTATAAAAAAAATAATCAAAGTCATGGCTTCAAAATTTCATAAGTACGTGATGTGGGATCTTCGTCTCTTTCTAACATTAAGCTGCGTTAAGATACGATCATAGGCATTGAGATAGATCAGGTTACTTTATACAGGGTTATACAAAACAAGCCACAATGCCGAATACGGTAGATAGGAACCATCAAACTGAATAACTTTTAATATGGGACCAACTCTGAAATCGCGAAAAAAATAACTGTTTTATATATTTTGATATTTTCGTTATTAATTTTTCCGTGATTTCAGAGTTGGCCTCATAGTAAAAGTTGTTCATTTTGATGGTCCCTATCCACCATATTCGGCATTACGGGTTGTTTTGTAACACCCTGTATATCTATAATAGAGAGGCACATGCATAGCGGGCGGCTAACTTCACAGCTGTCATAAAATTGCATCCCACTATATGTAACATTAAGTTTTATTGTAGGAAGGGTTACGCACCAGGCGGGTAGGAGGCAGTCTCTCTCTGTCCGAAGACGAGGTCGACTCAGAAGCCGAGATGTATGACCCGCTGAATAAGCGAGGTGGGGGCAGATGAGACCCGACGCAGCACGATCTGTGCAAGGCCTTGTTCGAGTTCTCTCAGTGCGGCGAAAGTGACTGTGAAGTGAGATTCTTTGCGATAACCTCCTACGATAGGTACTGAAATGTCGTCTAATCCCACTTGTTCCGTGGTAGGACTAATGGGATTTCCCAGTAGATCTATTGCAATTACGACGGGAAAACTAAGACATAAGAGTCCTATTAGTTCCGCCACGGAACTATCTAATGGAACAAGTGTAATTAGAGGTTGAAATGTTTGTATGGCAAAGCGACTTTGTATTTAGAATGTGAAATGTCAAATCACCATGCTTTCAACTCGCAAACTATCTTTGCAAGTATGACAGCAATATAATGTTTCGCTAATTACTGTTGATCACTTCGTTAATAATCCTATAACAGTTTTTTTAACAATCTTAGAGAATCGGCAAGCTGAAATTTTCGAAAGTTGAGAATCTAATGTGACATTTTAAGTGACGGATTCAAGTTTCGAAGGCAGCGATGTTGATTGAATGGTGATCTGTCGTATGTATGCGGTGTCTTTTACGGCCGATTTCAATAATCTATCTTCAGTAATGCTTGGTTGACATGATGCGAGTTCACGCACGAGAAGTGCTTCTCGAACGCATTCACGTATAGTGTAGACAGTTCTCGAAAGTTCGCATGTGTGCACGAACACTGCGTTGTTCATGCATGTTTATTAGTTGGCGTTCGAGATGCGTCTCGCACAAGTGGGAAAAAGTTTTCTCTTACTATTCTTGTTGTTTTGGTTGTTGACGGACGGAACCATGACTAAGTAGATTGATGTACTAGGTTAAACTACGAAAACAGCTTTTATTGCGTAGGGAATAAAGACGGTCTCAAGGTCAACATGTATAGTCTGAGGTGCCGTCGTGTGTACAAATGATAAAGATTGTCGAACTATATGAAGAAAACCCATGCTTATGGAAGTCAGACTCGGTAGAAAATAAAAACAGGGAGATGCGACAAAGTGCACTAGAAAACATAGAGGCTTCTATGCAAATATCAAATTTCAATACAAGAGACTACAAAAATATATATTTTTATATATAAACACAGACGAGCTCGAACGAGATGTGGAATAAAGTAAACTCTTTGACGAACGCTTCACGAAAGCGAGTTTTCTCATTCGAGAAGGCGGCATACTCTCTTCATGCGTGAAACTCGCATCGTGTCAACCAACCTTAAGAGATAGGCCTACTATGGTTACTAGGAAACTGTTATTCCCCATCATTTAACAGAAATATCGAGGCAACAAATCTTTAGTAAGCCTACCTCTTACTGAGGTTAGGTTATTGAAATCGGCCGTTAAAGTATTATCTGTGCAGATAAGTGATTATACGTACTCGGGAACTATATAAAGAGTGACGAAAATATAACGGTGACTTATGGCACTCGTGCTTTCTTGCTCTCAGGCCTTGTCCAGAAAAGGCCGAAATCGCCGCGATTTTGGTTACATTGCTGTTAATATTGCACACGTTTCTGGCGTCGCTGGTCCTAAGCGAACATTGTGTAACGAAACGCGTCTCACTCGTGCGTAGCTCTGGACAGGTTCTAAGAGTAATTGTATTTATGTAAAATCTACAAAAAATATGTGTGATCTATTTTTGTTGAATCGTTCTATCGCAGCATAGAATTTTGGTAGTGGGTCTTTAATTACAATCTGTTAGAAAGTTAATTTGGTTCACTTAGCATTCAATATTTCGTTTACAAGAATTCTCGACTATTTGTAATTATAATTATATATATTTTTATTACATCAATTACTTAGAATAAAAAGGCCAAAATTCAAAATGCAATAGCTTAGCTTTAAAGCTTGTAATGTACTAAGTTTTAGCCAAAATTTAGGACATAATAATTCGATGCTAAGATTAGGTTAGATTCAATAGATTTTAGTCGTTTGGGAAAAAAAAAAATGTATTGACGTTAATGTTTATATTAATGATTCCAGTTAGACCATAAATGCAATACAATGTTTACTATGCAGCAAAAATAATATTATAAACCCTGTTTTCAGTTTGTATGGACGCTATTTAAAACGAGTAGTAAATAAAATGAATTAAGCACTTTATGTCCTCTGCTCAAGGTTGAAAATTCATTGGTCACCTGTGTCCTAAGTCCTACACCGTCGTAGTAGTGAAAATAGTGTAGTAGTAGTAAATCGAATTTTTACAAAAGTATTCCAAAGTAAACTGTGATTTTGAAATTAAAATGCTTTTAATAATTTCAATTGTATAATTGAATTCCCATAAAAATGTATACTAATATCGAATTAGGTGTCAGACACTGTTGTTGTTCATTATTTCACTGAAGGTATTTAAATTTCTCTCCGAACTTTTAAAATACTTATAGGTAAATTGTTATTATTACGTAGTAGGGATTATTTTTTTAATGTTTATTCGGAATGTTTTGATTTGTATGAAAAAAATGTGATATTGTGATATAAGTTGCTTTGTGCCATAGATATATTCGCTTACTTTTATTAACTCTATCCAAAGGTATTATAAATAACTAGAATTTAAAATTTGGTAATATTGTACTATGACACTGTAACGAGTCAAGCCCTAATTTGCACTGATTTTTTAATCAAACTTCTGTTCTATAAAGTTGGTAATGATAATAAGTGAGTACCTAACTGTAACCTTTTTTTTGTTATTAATGGCTTGCTTTTGCCAAATAAGTAATAAAAAAAGTCGCATATACTTCATATACCGCCTCTCTTGTATCGACTTTCACTAAACCTCTACAATATCTATCTACTTAGGCCGAGTTGCATCATCTTGACTTAACCTTAACTTTGACACAGCGTCGCTGTTGTCTATGGCGTAACCTATGCAACAATATGTAATAACACTTATTTCTAGTTTTAGCTCAGATAAGTTTGTGTCATGTACTGTTATAGTTAAATTAAGATGATGCAACCGAGCCTTAAAGTTGGGCCAATTTAATAGACACTTTATCAAAATTCAACAACCCAACCTTCTAACGGCAGGCACGCAATATTTATATTTTCAAAGGCATAATTACTTAAGTTTTTTTTTCAGTTATAGTACACATTTATTGCAATTAAGTTGGCCCTACTTAAAGTATTGTAAATAAATTCCGATAGAACCTATAGACAATATTACACAAGTCAATGAATTATTAGTTCAAAATATTATGCAAATACTTATTTTTATAAATATACATTACGAAACTAGTGACATGAAAGTAGGTAGCACGAGAATAATTTTATCAAAAGGTTCACGTGTAAACATCTAGTTTTACAATGCATGTGTTAATTTCACGACACTAAAATAGTGTTGTGCCCTGCGGAATTTTTTGGCAAAAGTAATGTCATGCAAGTAGTATAGTGTCACGAAAGCGCCCGTGCTGAGTGAACGTGTGACTGTGCAGGTTATAATGCGTCAAAATGGAAAACTAACTATAGGCAGCCGAGAAAAATATACAATTTATAAATTAGACAATTGTATTGAGTTCGAGACAATATTTTTTTATTTATATATTAAAATCTCTATGGCAACATTTTGAATTGGTAAATAAAGCTTCTATGCTGAAGTCATAATTCTAGCTTTACTGTTGATTTCACGACACATTATTTTCCTTCCGTGTACCATTAGACAGTACCATTAGACAGTACCATTGATGGTACGGTGGCAATAATTTTTACCATTTATAGTACCACTTAATGGTACCACGGATTAGATGTAGGTATACCAAGTGGCCTTACCAGTCTACATAAGACGATCAAAAACAAAAGACGATCAAATGAAAGTGGCCAATAGTAATTATCATCGAACTACTGAGACGGGATGTCCGGTAAATATGTGGTCCGGTTACCAGACTAACTTAGAAGAAGTAGATGAATAGTAATGGGACTGCGAGAAACAATGAACAAACTAATAGGACAAATCCAGGCACCATGAGAAAAACAGGGAATTTTTTTATTAGGCTATCACTTATACTGTCTAACTAATGGTACCACGGTAAAAAAAGGATGTACCACTGTTAACAAAAAACAATATTTGCCGTGGTAACAACGATGTAATGGGACGACGGAAATTTAGGATTATTTTAACGAAACTAGTTACACAAGTACTGCAACTAGTGTCGCGAAGTACTTCCATCATGCATGCCACCAATTTCGTAATGTAAATTCAGCTTAAAGAAAACTGAAACAAAAGCGAAGTGATGAATAGAAAGTAAAATAACAACATAAAAATACACAATATGTGTACTTAAATACATACGTGTTATTCATAAAAACTTCAAACTTAATTCATTCAAAGTAACTAAAATGGGTTAATTAAGCGTTTGATTTTTTTTAAGAATAACGCGGATAGTTTGTAATCGCCGCAATGACAATGCAACTAATTTTATATTAGGTTATTTTAGTATTGTAATAGTAGTTTACTCTTTACCCTCTTACTAATAAAGATTGTATAACAGATGTGTAGTTATACAGTGTTTTGTCCTTTTCTCTTTAGTGTCAAACTTCAACGGCCTTACCACAAAACACTGTTTAACAAGTGTTTAACTTAGACACTGTTTAAATGTGATGTTGTCACTTTTTTGACACACATTTAAACAGTGTCTAAATTAAACAGTGTTTGAAAATGTTTTGTGGTAAGGCTGAAATAGTTTGACGGAGAGTAACAATTGTGTTACTATACATCTGCTATACAATCTTTAACTACAGTCAGCCGCCTATTAGCTTGCCACTTTGAGGCCTCAATCGATTTTGATCTTTATATCTGAAAATTTTAAATCTTAATCTATTGGCGAAATTTATCAGTATTGTATAACCTCGTATGCTGATGTGTACTATACGAATAACAGACGCATGTGAGAAGTTTAATTTGATATATATTTAGTCTAATCGACTGAATTCATAGCTTTAAGTCCGCCACCGGAGGCACAAACTATAGTGTATTGAAACCAAATGTAGCTCAATTAGTCTATGTAATTCTTAATGATTGCACTTTATGTTCAAGAATGAATGATTAGAATAAAACTGTAAAAGAAAATGTTGTGTTTTTTTCTGTAGAATGTGCCATAACAACAATTTAACTTTGTCGTGTTGCAGCAGTTAGAGGTAAGAAAGCCAGTTCCTCAGTAGTTGAGGTTGAGGGTTGAGAGGTGCAGTGCGCCTCCACCTTCGGCCTTTCAGATAGGCTGTCTCACTCACACTTTTGAACTTTTTTAAAGATAATAATTAATGACTTGATTTGTTTTTGGTGAATGTTTTTAATACATCTTTAATAGAATAGTTTCACTAATATTATACTTACATTGTTTGTGTTGAAAACTTATAATATTGAAATGTAGAAAAACTTGTTCAAAATTATATATCTATTATATTCTATTGATGATGCATTGAAAACATGCACCGAAAATTAATCAAGTAATTAATTATTTTTTTAAAAGTTTAATAGTTTGAGTGAGACAACCTGTCTGAGTTGCAAAATGCGAAAACAAATGAGGGCCAAGCACAAATCCGTTGTGAATTTAAAAAAAATAGGGATTTTTATTCTTATAGTGGTTAAAAAATATTGATAGTTAAAAAATTGGGAAAATAATATTTAATTTTTATAAGATTTCCAGTTAATAGCTTCTATCAATTGCTGTTTCTTTTCCGTCACTCGTTTCACGTAACTATGCACATTAACGACAAGAGCATTATCGCCATAATCATTTTTAATCGTTTCCACTCCTTCGATGCATAACGTCCTATAATTGTGTCCTATTTCGAAGCCGTAACTAGTCGTTTCGGATGTGCCATTCCATTCTTCGTGGGTCCTGATTTTAATTTTTTTAACTTTATTTTCCCAATGTATCTTCATGTGGTACCGAACGTCTGGACAATCGCAAAGGTTGATTAAAACCTGCATGCATCTTAGCTGCAGAAGTGGTTTGTTTGGGCTGTGGCACAGCTGGACGAGATTCTTTGTGATTTCGACGCACCGCTCCTTAGCGCGCCATTTCGAACGAGTAGTCAAAGTTGTATAAGCCATCAGGCCCGCAGCGGCTATAATCACCTCTATGTGACGCGAAACGAGATATTTCCTCAGTACAAATGTCAAGTCGTGTATGTCAGCTAGTTTCATACCGATATCGTGTTTGCACAGCTGCGACATGCAGTCCATCGAACCGCTGATGATCCTTGGGTCAGCATCTTTGAAAAGAGTCAACATGACCTGAAACGCGTTGGCTTTCAGCGCTCGCTCAGGGTCCCACTCGCACAGATTCTCCAAAGTTTTCAGATGCAACAGGACAATTCCAGTGTGATCGCTCTTGATCATTTTAAGGAGATTTTCCACGATTTCTCTGTTCTGTAAAATCATTTCGCAAGCGCATCTGTCTCTGGCAAGTGTGCGAAGTGTATAGGCTGCTGCATATCTAATCTCTTTCTTGTCCCTCAGAAAAAGAATCATGAGGTTGTCTACAATTTCTGGTCGCGACATTATCCTCTTTCTGCCTTGGTAATATGTGCCCAAATGCGTTAGAATAAGGCATATTTTCTCTCGTATAACGGGATTTCGATCAAGCATCAAGTCTATAACGCGGTAAACGACGTTGAGGTTTATGAGAAACATCGCTTGCTCTGATATTTGCACCTGAAATATTATTGTGACATTGTTATTATTCGATAAATCCGTGCATTACATGCGTTTAGTAGGGAAATAAACTATTGTTTTTGGTAGGTAAACGGTAACCTGGTACACTACAGCTATCAAGCATAGCGTAATTTATTTGCCAAAATAAAAATTCTCGTCCCGACATATTATTTCTTTCGAAAGCCTATAAATATAGTAGTGTTTTAAGATAAAATTAAGATCGTTAGCATCTTAAGTTCTACTTACTAGTGCTTCTGAATGTTTTCCTTAATTTGGGAGAAATAGCGACAAAAAAATATTTATTCTCCCATACTAACTCGACAGTTGTGGCCCTACCATGAGTTGATGCAAACTGTTTTCGTTACCGTACCGTATAGTTTTCTTTCTTTCACGCGCATAGACTGTGAGCAGTATATCGGATAGTTTACGGTAGCGAAAACAGTTTGCATCAACTCATAGTAGAGCTACTGAACGTGCGGATCGAGTAAGTACTTAGGTACCTATCGGATATTTTTGTTGTTTTTGAGACGTGTCTGGAAAAATAATCAGTTTCATTGATAGAACTTCCAAGGATTCTAACGATTTAGATTTACTGCATACAAAGTTTTAATGAGTAGATCGAGAATAGACCTGATCCAAGACGGTATGTATGGCCTGCAACTGCTTCAGATGGTCCGTGGAGTGCAGGTCCCTGTTGATGATGCGCAGCCCGACCCTGCCGAAGCCGAGCCGCGCCCGGGTGATGTCAACGTGAGGAGCGTACAGGGAAGGCTGCATGGATTCCATTCTCTGGGCTGCTGGTGGCTCTATTACCGGAAGATAATACTGTCTAATAACAGCTTTTATAGATAGGTTACTCCTTTGTCTCGGCGATGAATGCAGACAAATGACGACTAGTACCGCACTTTCAGTAGTGAAAAGTTAGGTACGGGGCGCTTGCGAGGTAGCGGTGAAGGGACGCCCCTCTACCCCGCGCCCCACCTCATCGTTGCCCTGTCAACTCGGCCGAGTTACCTCACTATCGTAATCATTGCGCTATATTAGTACAAAGGCTTAATGGCGCAGTGGCTAAGCGCATTAAGGGGCTGACATGAGCCAAGTAGCGCCGCCAGTCGATTTTATTTCATTTATTCTAAATAAGCCCAATTTCTTAAAAAAGGAATCAGTCAAGGTCTTGTGAATGACGTCTAATGTTTATTGAATAACGTTACAACATTACAAAATGCGTGCAATAGTTTAAAAACTGGTTTGAACCAACAGTGGCCACTTTTAACAAAATCGCGTTTTAAACTGTTTGAATGCCTTTTCAAACTGTAAAATTATTCAATAAATATAAACAGTTATTAACAAAACCTTGACTGATTACTTTTTTAAGAATTTGGGCTTATTTAGAGTAAATAAAATAAAATCGACTAGCGGCGCTAGTTGGCTCATGTCAGAGCTTCCTATCTTGCTTTGGAAGTCACGATATTGGTCGTCACGTCGTTGGTCCCGGGTGCTTTAATGGGTATTGGGTACGCGAGGTTTTTCATCCATAATTAAGGCCTGTTGCCTAGCAGTCTACCCTACCCTTCCAAAGCCAAAGGGATGGCTGATTAGTTGATTGTTTTTATTGTATAGGTAATTGTCCTTATTCCAGCCAGACTACTACATTGTTTTTATTGTATTTGGTAAGTAATTGTCCTTGTTCCAGACGTTATGATTGTTAGGACGCGGCCGCACTCCACCGCACCCCCTATGACTGATCGACGGAGAGAGAGCAAGTAGTGAGAGGTTTAGTTGGTAGTGGTGCCTCCTCTCGACCACCCCATCTGGTCAGCCTACCTGAGTAGGTAACCTTATGGGGAGTTCGGGAGAAGGCTCTCTCCCTCTCCCTCCTCTGGGGAGAGGTAAGAACCCCCCGGCTCCCCCGCCGAGCCTACTATTTAGGCTCGACGGGGGCGCCGGGGGCGGCGAGAGACAGCCCAGGAGTGGCTTCCTGCGCGCTGCCCGAGTCCAACATGCCGTTTGGTATACCTAAAGATTGTATTTGCCCTCACTCTAATAAAAAAAAGGACGCGGCCGCACTGTTGTTAAATGCGACGCGACGGTGATTTCGTAGTGTGAAATGTAGCTGTCGCGTCGCAATCGCCGCAGAAGTCTTCGACTACAAAACATGAAGGTAGGTACTTACCTGTATGAGGGTCAAAGTGGTTTCTTTCCATGGCTTCATCAACTGCCTTGTTTATCACGCGTGGGTTAACGGTGCATACCAGTTGCAGATAAGAGTTCTTGTGGGGACAAAACATGATTCTTATTAGATTTTTTTAAATATCATAGAAAAAGAATGTGTAAAGTGTAAATATTGAAATCGAAAAGAACTTGTTGGCAAAAGCGATTGACATTATTGACTTGACATTAATATATTTTTGTTGTTTTTTTTTATTCATTCCGAAGATATTTTTGTTGTTTGTTTGTTGTGGATGGTTGCGGTCATAGACTTAGAAAAATTTTCGCTGCGCTCACTGCATTCAAAGTATTTTAAAAATAAACACGCTATATCCGAAAATCGAACTGACTATGTATGCTACTTATTCCTTAAATAGCAAGTAGGTAGTTTATATAAAATTGATAAAAAGGTCTGTATAATATGGTGTATAGTTCAGCTGATTGCGGTTAATTTTACTTAAAAAAAGTGGCTTGTGAAACAACTACCCCACAGTGGCCAGTGACAATTAAAAAAAAATTGTTTAGTTCCAAAGTCAAAAATGGCATTAGACGAAGTCAAGAACAATTTTTTGATAGAACGAAAATTTATGTCATGAACTTAGGGCGAGGGCGATGTAAAAAAATTCCAAATTTTAGTGATTAGCAAATGGCAACATATTATTATTAGTAATGCCCCCCAACGACGGCACAGATATCAGCGAAGAGGAGAAGAAAAATAAGATAAACGAAGATGTGGTGGAGTTCCTGCGGAATCGGAGCGAGACGGAAGCTCCGCGGTATATCGCCCGCTTGAAGACCTATGTCAACCTGCAGAAAAAGCGGAGAAAAGCAGCGGCCGCGCGACGTCACTCGGAGCAAATACTACAAAATGAGATGAGGAAGAGTGCGGAGCAAAAGGCGTCTACGGATAAAGCGGGAAATGGGTCAGAAGATCGTAATATGAAGCGTCACGGCGGCGAGAGGCAGACGGCTAGTCGAATGGGGTCGCGGACGGCGTCGCGGGAACCGATGGACCGGTGCTGTCGCCGTCGCCGCCGCTGCTGCCCCAGAAGGCGCCGCCGTCGCAGCTGCTGCCGCAGGAGGCGCCGCCGCAGCTGTAGCCGCAGACGTAGACGCCGCCGTCGCCGCAGCTGCAGCCGCCGCAGGAGGCGCCGCAGCTGCCGCCGCCGCCGCAAGAAGTGCCGAAGGAGACGCAGGCGTTGATGATGGTCTGCGTCTAGTCGAGCACTATTGCGTCCATTTAGCATAAGTTGCCGTTTGTAATAGCTTTTTCTATCTATTTTCCGTATTGTATTGTCCATTATTCTGGTTATATATTATACGTGCTTCATTATTATATTGTTGTAATTTCAATTACAGATGCTGGTGGGATGATTATGTCCCACTAATCCTATGGGGCAACTGATACTAATGTATTTCATAATTTATGTCCCAGTAGGTCCATGGGACAACTGATACTAACATATTTCATAATTTATGTCCCAGTAGTCTCAAGGGACATCTGATATTTTTTAAAATTATGTTATAGGTATATACATACAGGGTGAAATCGAAGTCATTGGCAATCTTTTAAAGTTAAAAGCTAATCGCGATCAGTGATCGCGATATCGATAACTTTAGTCGAATAGGGATTTTTGTCGACAATCGCTTGTTAAATCGAATCGTAAAGTTAATTTCAATAAGTGGCGATTTAATTTTACAAATGATTGTCGATGAAAATCTCTAGTTAACTAAAGTCACCTAGCAAGTTACTCAGATAATCGACCCGTGTAAATTCCCCCACGGGTCGATTTTCCGGGTGACAGGTATCAATATCGCGGGTAGTAATCGAACCTCGCAGCCGGAAGGGATTTTTAGTTTAAAAGATAGTCAATGATTCCGATTTCACCCTGTACAAATCCTCAGTCTCTTTGGTTTGTCACCCTTACATATTAAACTGAAACATGTAAAAAGTAATTTTTTTCTTACAATGTCACACAAACAAAGAGTTTGCAACACATATTTCTCTTTGGCAATTACTCTTCCTTTTTTTGGTCCTACTGGACTAGAGCTTATTATAAATATCGACTTTAGTCACAGACCTGAAATTTTTTTTGTGATTCTAGTATATGAAACACTTTTTGGAGCAACAAAACAGTAGGATCCATGTGGGATTAAGCCTTAGGTTGAAAGGAAAGAAAAGGGTACTAGAAGCCGTGGTGTAAATAAATTATGAACACAACGGAATTGCGCTCTTGTGAGCGTAGTAGTAAGGTGCGATTTCAAATAAACCAGGTGAGTTGGAAATTTTGTAGGCTATTAAAATGGCGGCTTTCTTCGAGATCAAAGGAGTGCAACTTCTGTAAGTAGTACTATTATATATTCTGTGCCTTAGATGAAGATTCTTTCTTACATTCCATCCTGTATAACCATTAGTTATCTTTTGGTTCATGTTTAAATACGGCTTTTAGTGTTTTCGTTTTACATATAATTCGTTATTTCGTTTTCAACACACTTGCTCGTAAAGTGAGCCTTATTACATCGCTTTTAGGGCCACAAACCGAGCTATAACACACACGTGCGTAATATATTATACACTAGTGCGTAATAGAATTATCCTTACAAAGTTAAATTAGTACCTTACTGCAAGTTATATGCGAGTAAACAGAGCATTCTCAATTTAACCGGGTAATACAGTATTTTTTTAGTAACAACAAAAAGGTTTCATGCCGCTGAAAATCCATATACTTTTTGGGAATAAATAAATGTACATACGTTCTTAATTACTTCAAACAAACATTTATTATTATCAAATTATTCATAGTTCACAATAATTTGTTATAATGTACACTCTACTGACTGTAATCGGAGAGGACTTTTTACTTCTTCGCTGAAAGCCAGCGCAATTTCATCAATCTGAGGAAATTGTACATGCGAAAAATCTAAATTTAATTATTATATATTATGTTATTATTATATCGACTGTCAAAATATCTGAAAAGATGTTTCTTTCGAATGGTATATCCTCACATTGATGAAATTGCGCTGGCTTGCAGCGAAGAAGTAAAAAGTACTAGAAAATTTCGCCGCTCCCACTAGCGACTCGGTAGCATAATTGGTCAGTGCATTGGGCCAGATTCCCTGGGGTGCGGGTTCAAGTCCCGTTTGAGGTGCTACGGGTAAGTCGACTTTTTCTAGTATTTTTTCTAATATTATTTATCTTAATATAAAAATAGCATTGTAAATGCGAAAAATCTAAATTTAATTTTTATCACTTGTTAAAGCAGTTATAAAAATATGAACATCTTGTAAAATTGATTATTACGTTGTCAGTTGGGATTGCCACATGGCCACTTGAGCGTCTTTTTAGAAATGCCAGCAAGTTGGAGTATGACTTGATATCGATACCATGTTTTGTTTTCACAGTGCTTTTTAGCATTGAATTGAAGTAGCACCACAATGAGCTTGACTTATATATTTTTCGGGCAAGAGGCTTAGAGTAGCCTTTTTCGCTGCCCCTGAGACTTCTGGCGGTGTCGAATTATTAAATTCATCAGTACTTGACGACATTTTCATTAAAAATAAAAACAATTCAGCGAAAAGAAAAAGCGCGCGGAATAATTTTTACTTGTTCACAAATTAGCGATGCGCGCGCGTCAGCGCTTTTTTTAAGGCAAAGGCATAAAAAACAGCCAGTATTCTAATAAAGTAAATTAATATTTTTGTGTTTTGTTACAGATAAATGGTTGTAATTTATTGTCAAAATTAATAAAATTAAAGAATTAAATGTTTATTTATTATATTTTATCACCCAAAGTTAATTTTATTCATAAAATGTTGACCTCTTTTCTGACATAAAAACTCTTTGCTAAGATTTAAAAAAGTACCGTTTGTTTTGACGGAGCATCTTGATAAACCGTGCGTTTTACATTACCATAACGCACAAGTACGTAATGAGGTACAATACGATATTGAAATTGGTGTAATTAGAGACCCTTTACGAGCAAATATGTTATAAAAAATATTATTTGACATTTTCACCTCCCGTATCTCCCTTGATACCTAATGAATCTTAAAAATAATATATAATATGGCATTTAGTAGAAAATTTTATCAGCTTTATATTTTTTTATAAAGAGAATCACAAAAAAAACAAAAATGGGACCTATTTTCTCCCCCCAAAAGCAAGTGCCCCGCGCTGGGGACTTTTAATATTATGTTATACCTGGGTATCACCCCTACTATTTGAAATAATAACCCAGACTACACAATTTATTGTTTTTTTTTCCTTCGTCGAACGAACTAGATTACTTGCTCAGTGCGTGGCACGGTGGCACCCATAGACTTAGAAAAAATTTCGCTTCTATTTCTATGGTGGCACCACACACTACAAAATCAAAATTGTCATAAAGTTTAATGTGTAGCGCTTCCGCTTTGCCAATTCAAGATTAAAAAATAAAAACTAACTAATCTGTGTGTGACAATATGTCATCATGGATGTCACCATGATTTCAATAGTGATGTGGCAGTGGGATTTCTGTAAGTAATATCGATAATGGACAACATTTCAAAAATTATATTGTTTTATTTAGTTTTTTTTTTAAAGTTCATAATAGAAAAACTACTGTGATATTTTCTCAATTTTTTTATAATTTTATTCTAACGTGTCTAGTGGTTATTGTTATTGTTTAATAGTATTGTTGCCAAAACACCGCAGCGCAGCCTCTGCTGTTATTTTCATTTCGTTGATAACATATCTTATTTTTTTTATCTATCCAATATAAAATGTCGATACTCGATAATGGTGTCGATACTTTGGTAAGCAAGTACTATCATTCGGGCGCATGGCAAATTGTAACTGTCAAATTTGCCAGGCGATTTTATTTAATATAAGGCAAAGAAACTCAACTCAAAACTTCTGACTTTCTCAATTTGGACTAAATTTTAGATTTCTTTAATTAACGTAAAAATACTGATTTTGAAAAATTCAGAAAATATGAGCTTAGAACTCTAAAATCTCAAAATGGTTTTCTAATTTTAGTACTTTCTCAAAATGTAAAATGTTGTCCTTTTCAGCGATGTTGTGGTTGATGGAATTCGTAGCGGTTAATTTTACTTTAAAAAAACGGCCTGTGAAACATGGTATAACTACCCCACTACCCTACCTTACAGTGGCCAGTGACAATTAAAAAAAACCTGTTTAGTTCCAAAGTCAAAAATGGCATTAGACAAGTCGAGAACAATTTTTTGATAGAATTAAAATTTCTGTCATGAACTTAGGGCGATGTCGAAAATTTCCAAATTTTAGTGATTAGCAAATGGCAACTTATTATTTTTAGTAATGCCCCCCAACGGCGGCACGGATATCAGCGAAGAGGAGAAGAAAAAGAAGATCAACGAAGATGTGGTAGAGTTCCTGCGGAAGCGGAGCGAGACGGAAGCTCCGCGGTATATCGCCCGCTTGAAGACCTACGTGGACCTGCAGAAAAAGCGAAGAAAGGCATCGGCCGCGCGACGTCACTCGGAGCAAATACTACAAAATGAGAGGTCCTCGGTGAGGAAGAGTGCGGAGCAAAAGGCGATGGAGTCTTCGGATAAAGCGGGAAATGGGTCAGAAGATCGTAATATGAAGCGTCGCGGCGGCGAGAGGCAGACGGCTAGTCGAATGGGGTCGCGGACGGCGTCGCAGGAACCGATGGACCGGTGCTGTCGCCGTCGCCGCCGCTGCTGCCGCAGAAGGCGCCGCCGCCGCAGCTGTAGCCGCAGACGTAGACGCCGCCGTCGCCGCAGCTGCAGCCGCCGCAGGAGGCGCCGGAGCTGCCGCCGCCGCCGCAAGAAGTGCCGAAGGAGACGCAGGCGTTGACGATAGTCTGCGTCTAGTCCAGCACTATTGCGTCCATACAGCATAAGTTGCCGTTTGTAATAGATTTTTCTATCTATTTTCCGTATTGTATTGTCCTTTATTCTGGTTACATATATACGTGCCTCATTGTTATATTTTTGTAATTGAATATCAGCATTCGAATTTATGGGTTTTTATTTAGTAGACAAATGATGTAGAAAGGAAAGGGTAAAAAAATAAGATGCATTTCACTTTTGTAGGTATATTTTTTCTGGTGTGACCTTTGAATGCCGCATTGGGCCCTCGTGTCGTGGTGTTTGGCCCATGGCCCCTTCTTATCCATCCATAAGGAAGTCATGCGCCACAGAAAGTCGGAACATTATGGCCGATGTTGAGAAGTCATTGATACTGATTTAGCTGCTTCATTTCCTAGGGTAAGTTCGGAAGCCTTTCCTTCTACACTTGGTGTCAACGATGAGCTGCGCCTGCCTCTTCAGGTAGCACCGCGATGGTATGTCCTCTTCATCATCAGATGCTGAAAGTGGTTTTGGAGAATGAGTAGATACACTAAGGGCCGGCGCCCACTGCCGGCACGGCATGGCATGGCACGGCGGAGGATTTTATTACTAATCAAGTTATTTTGAATCTTATTTCACTGATTTTAGAATTTATGTTAGTTTATTTCGATACCATGATGCCGGCATGCTGCGGCATGCCACGAGATGCCACGGCATGCCGTTTCATTCCACGGGTTACCGGGGCACGCCTTTGCATCCCGCGAGACCCTTTCAGTCCAGAATGTCAAATTCCCAAAATGTCAAGCGGTTTCAAAATGTTGTTGCTAGCTACTTGAAAATAAGGTTGAAACTTGTGCGGCGGTCATCAGGCGCGCGCGCGTTTTTTTTGTCTCTCACACTGACTGAGCCATGCCACGGGATGCCACACCATGCCACGGGATGTCACGGCATGCGTGGGTTAAGATATTGCAAAGTATTTTGGATTAAAGTATCTTTGTTCCATATTAGAAGATAAAAGCTACCCACCTACATGCCCCCTACTCTCGAAGGGATCGAACATCGAGTTCACATCAGGATCGAATTAACGTAAACAATCTGTTATTTTGATACTTTAGAAACGGTTGCTATAGTTTCCATTTCTTAATGAAACCAGGTTCTATCCGAATCATGTTATACAGGCACATTAATATTAAAAGTTTGTTTCCGTAAACTTTTATACTTATATTATAGTAGGTACATGGAATAACTCACGAGGTGCCTTCACAGGTTCCTTTTGTAGAAGTTCTTTGTACGTGGGGACCGCCTTTTCCACTTCTTTGGGGGTGCTTTGACTGCCGCTCATGCCAGCCACGGAAGACGGCCGACTTGTTGGCTAGAAAAAATCACTTCAGGTAAATTGTGTATTCCTTGATCACTTTGATAATAAGGATACTCTGTTCTTACGAAGCTTCAAACTCAAATTGTGAAACTACTCACGTTGGAGGGAATAGCGATCATGGTTAAGTCTCCATGCTTCTCGCGCACTTCAGCGGCCCGAATGCATGCTTTTTCATAGCGAGTTCTTAGTACAAGCACTAGTTCGTTTACATCGCGGGCTTCTGCCGTCCATTCCGGCATCACAGGCTCTGGAATCACCTGAGAGAAACGTTTGGGAAAAGCTTTTTACAATATCTGCATATTAATAGTCAATAGTCATTTTTTTTAATAAAATAAACCTAATAATTAAGCACTTTTGAATCGTCTATAATTTCCTACCAGAATTTTTTAACTGACATGAAGAACATGTAAAGGAATGATCGCCTATTTTGCTGTGGTTAAAGAATTTGCAGGCCTATTTTGTAAATTTGGCAGCTTCGGTGGACAAACGAGTTTTGTATAAGATATAAGTTCATTACTGGGTTTCCATAAAGAGTCGTCACATTGTTTTTTACTGTAGCACCAATGTACTTACACCTCATGCCAAACTCGGTTGTCCACATACATAAAAGGCTTACTGGGTGATGTCCAAATTCAACTTTCAGCTTGTTTTGTTCCTTTTCTTTCTCAATCTGAACATTTCAAAAAATAATCTGAATATTCAATATAGGGCGTAAAATATTAGCAGCCTGTTACATTTCTTAACGTAAAACTTACATCTAACACTTTGCAGAGATCGTAAAGCAGTCGCTTGATGTCAAGGAGGATTGTTTCGAGTTTCTCCAGCTTTTCTTGAAGTTCTGCATGTATTTCATTTTCTTTTCTTATTTCTTCTTTCAATTCGTTAATTTGTTCTTGTCCTCTGAAAAAATAAACAAAGATTCGATAAGATTTTATTTTTGAAAATTTCAAATTTCTGTTTTTTTTATGAAAGTGATGAAAGTTAAATTTTCTTATCGTCTACTACCTAATTAATGTTTAATTTTTTTCATCGGCATCAGCCATTTTTAATGTCCCCACTGTTGGGGCACAAGCCTTCCTTATGGGTATTAGATAAAGAGGATGGCCATTACCACAGAACAAAGAAAAAATTTTTCCCCCATAAGCCCATAACCCACCACGCAGGCCCAATGCGGATTTTTCTTCAACGAAAGTATTATTCCTTGTTTAAAATTATTAAGTTTGAGAATATGGGAAAAGTCGTATGTATGATTTTGTTTCCCTATAAATATTTGCAAACATTTTTTGGCACCTCTTACACATTTACCTAAAGCCTACTTACTCATCTTTGTCTTTGACAGAGGCGAACTTGAAAGCCTCCAGCTCAGCCATAAGCGAGGTCTGCGTTGACTCCAGGTCCAGCTTTTCTTCTTCCGTGGTGTTCTGCAGGTAGCAGAGCCGCTTGCTGGTGTCCCTTTGGGCGCGGAACTTTTCGAATACTTCATCGACGTCTGTCACACCTGGAAAAGAGTTTTGTAAGATAATTAATTGCTAAAATTTTATTATTCGACTGTACGTGGTCTACTGACGAATGGGTTTGAGGCAGACTATTCGTTGATCGCTGAAGTTGTTTGATTAACAAGTTGTCGTATTATGTTATTAGCTGCCTACTTTTACTACTATTAAAAAAACAAAAGTGTTCAAGAGGTAACAATTAAGTTGTTATTTTCTGTGCTCTAAGATACTTATAAATTAAAGAAATAAAAATACCTACCTGTTAGTTTCATGAGTCTCTGGAAGGTCACCTCCATCTGTGCGGCAGCAGACAATTCCTCAGCAGCTACCTCAAATTCTGCAGATTTCGTCGATTCTTGGCGAACTACCACCCGAGCTAGAAATGGAAGATAAGGTTTAATCGATTCTCAAAGTTTTCTCGTTAACAGTATATTATTTGAGAAAATCAACCTTAGTGTAATGGTTTTGAGTGCACCATTTGAGTTCATAATGTTCCCATAAGAAATGCAAAACTTTATTTTGTATGGCGTTTCTTAATTCAACCGCGTTATTTAGCGCGGTAAAAATGTCCTCGCACCGGGATGGGTGAATTAAAATTCAGTTCCTGTAATGTTGACGATTCCTTTGAAGTAGGTACCTACATTGCGGTGGAAATATCCGCTTCTCCAACTTCTCCAACTCTCGCTTCCTCTCAGCGAAGCGCTGCGCGAAAAACGCTCGTTCGGACACACGAGCATGCTCGGCATCGTGCGCGCGCGCCACCTCAGCCGCCGCCGCTGATGTCGCACGCACTCGCATCTCCGCTGCTTCTTCACGCACTTGCTGTGCAACATTAACAGAAGGTGACTTAGTCCATTGCTACAGGCCATCCTTGACGACCTCCGTGGTCGAGTGGCTTTGTACACCGGTTTTCAAGGTGTCGCCATCTCTGAGGTCCCGGGTTTGATCCCTGGTTGGGTCAATTTAGAAAACGAACTTTTCTATATTGGCTCAGGTCTGGGTGTTTGTGATACCACCGTTGTTTCTGATTTCCATAATACAAGTGCTTTAGCTACTTACTTTGGAATTGGAGCAATGTATGTGATGATGATGATGTTGATGTTATCCTTGGGTATAAGCTCCAGAAATTAAAATACGGAAAGAAAGATCCGGTAAAGCAAAGCTTAGTAGTACCTACTTAGCTACAAAAACTACTCAACGTGCCTTCCGTAGAATGCGAAGTATGTACACACAGCGGCACCTCAGACTATACATGTTGACCTTGAGACCACCTTTATGCTCTACGTAATAAAAGTTGTTTTCGCAGTTTAGTCTGTTTGTATAACCTGACGTGCTGTCGTTTGTACCTACGTATTCAAAATAATGAATTTGCGGTCACCTGATCTTTACGATACTTACAAAAAATATAATTTAGTTTTCACAAACCTTTCCACAAATATTAAAAATACTTTAGAATTGTCATTAGATAACACCAAATCGTACCTCTAATTTTGCAATTTCTTCCTTTTGTTTCTTGAGCAATTCTTCGATACGAGACAATGAGCTTTCAAACTTTACAGAGTCGTCCATGAGCGCTTGTCTGGAAACATTATTATTCACTACTACGCGTTCACTTCATCATTGCCGCTACCTCCCGGCCCGCTTCGTCATACCGCACCCCCTACGTCGCCTTTCTAGTACGGCTATCAACGCAAAGCTTAATTTTTATTTCTGTTGATTTAATCATTACGTTCGTTATTTGTGTTGTTATAATGATTAAAAGAGTAAAGTTCCTACATAATGGCGAACCTAATTTGTTATATAAATTAATGACACTCTTTGAACAAAAAATGAAAAACAGTTGAAAATCATGATTACTTTTTTGTCTACAGTAACGTTAGCTGTGTCGTAATAACGGTCGTCGACGGCAATCACGAAGTGAACGCGTAGTATAATCAAATCCTACTAGGTATGTACCTACTACTTATTTTTTTTAGATTTCCCAAGTTTTTACTACCTTCGTAGCTATAAGGTGTACCTACTGTACCTGATAGTAAAGTACTTTTTCTTCACCAACTCCGCTTCAGTCCATTGTATGAGTACTTTATGTATTTCATTTTCAAGGTGCGAAGCATGCTGAAAAACACCAAAGTTAGTGCTTATTGTTAACAATTTTTGCCATTCATTTAGAGAGGAAAACTTGGAAAAATAGGTCTCGGTTCCGATTTTTGATCGTGATAATGACTTTCTTAAGTTTGTTATAGGAACAACCCTTCGTGCGTGAATTTCTTCTTCTAACTAAAAAAGTCACTCAAGGGTTTCTTTTTCTATTGGTGAAAGAAAAAAATCTGATGAGTAGTTTTAGGGATTAGCTCCTACAAACATAAATAATAATTTTTATTACACGACTGCCCAAAAAAAGAGTGTATTGTGTTCAGGGTTCATGTGTGTTTGTATTTAGGTGAGTTTCTTTATTCCACCATAACTTCTAAATGCTTGAATTGAACAGTGCCGGATGTGCAGTCGAGGGATGGTTGATTAAAAATGAACGATGAATCTCATTGATTAAAAAAAAACAAACATTCCGACGAACTGAGAACCTCCCTCCTTTTTTTGAAGTCGGTTAAAAATGGTTCCACAGAACGGTCCGACGACGACAATGCAATGACACTCGTCTTTTTTTTTAATTCGTTTTTGGAAAAGCAGTCGTGTTTTAATACTTTTTAGATTTCCGCGAGATATAATAAGTACCTATAGAAGTTTAATGGATTCAGACTCGTATTGCGCAAAGGGAATTTAATCAGTACGTTTTAGTGTTGCGCATGGTTACAGAATGGTTACCATTACCGATGAGAGGGTGCCACAACGTGTGGAAATTTAAAAGAAAACTATATTTTATTATGAAAGCCGATTCTAACTTAGAAAAGGTTTTTTTCACAAAATTAGTGTAGACGTAGATAAATAATAATTACCTTCCTTGCCCTGGTGGAGATCTTTGACTTCACCAGATCGCTCTTGGTGCTCTCGATGAGCAGTCGCTCGTACTCTTTCTCCAGCGCAGTAAGTCTGTTCTTCTTACTTCTCTTCTCATACTTCAGCAAGTCCAGCATTTTTCTCTGTTCTATCACTTTCAAATCTAGATTGTGAATAATCTGAAAAAAGAACACTTTTGTTAGGTACTTAGAATTTGTGAGTTTTATTTTATTTTTGCAAAATATATCGGTGTCCAAAAATTTTTGGACCTATAGGACCTATACATATATATATTACGTTCTTGCACGTAAAAGTTTTCTTGTTGTTGCACGTAACAGCGTGTTTTTGGATATCGCTACGCACACAGCGATTTCTAAAAAAACACCCTATTGTGGATTATTTTCTCCGTAAAGTTCGCAAATTATTAATATTTCAGCATTTCGTATGTAACTGGTATAGCCATGATAGCCAGCACATAACAATATTGCTAAGCGTGAAGTTTACATTGAAATAAAAAACATTTTATCAAATTCAACACGGCTTTATTCAATACTTTTTGATATTTTTATTGGCATTTTTTTATTTTTTTTATTGAGTTTTGGCACCTTCTTACTACGCGCAACTTATCCGTAAATAAAATGTGTTTTATCTCGATGTAAAAGGCGTAAATATCAGAAGCGAATATAATAAGATTTCGGGTTTTTAATATTCGAGTCTTACCTGTTCTTGAGTTTTGTTGCCCACCGGACAGACTTCATTAAGATACTTCTTGATCTGTGCCTCCTCATCACTGATAACTGCCCTGGCCTGGGTCAGCTCCGCGAGCCGCAGTTTGATCTCCTTCTTGAGGGTCTCGATGAGGTCATTGTTGTGTTGCTTCTCTGCTTCGTTTACTTCGTAGCTTGACTTTCTTTGACCTTCTGTAATGATGGAAGCAAATACAATAAAATTAATTTCAAAAAATTCAACGGTATTAACTTTTAACATTGAAAATGTTTTTTCGGTCGCTTCTGTATTAGCCCCATTTCCAGAGTTTAGTTTGGTTGAGCATTGAGTCTAGAAATGTTTTTATTTACGATTTTTTCTCAGTAAATCGCCTATATCTCTAGAACCAAGACCGAAATCAAAAAATGAAAAAAAAAAATCATCGAAATCATGTTCATATTTGATGTCAACGGAGAATCCATGAAGATGAGATTAGCTTTTATTAAGTAGGTAATATATTATGTACTCCTTTCGTCTATGAAAACAAAACTTAGCCTAAAATATTTGCACTTAAGTAGTATTGAAAATTACAGGAAGATTAAATCTTAGACATTAATAAAGTATTTTACCTTTTGATAATTTTGAAAAGGGATTTATTTTATAATGGTTTCACGGGCAAAAATATTATTCAATGTCGTTTTCCTGAAAATGTTTGTGGTTCAAATTTGGATTATTGTTTATATATTAGTTTTACATAACAATAATCTTATCTAATAGTGTTTTCAGTATAACAACAATGTGACGCTTGAAAAATTTCACTAATTCTATAGATAAATAAAACTTCAAACCTGATAGTTGTATTTTCTTTTTGATCTCAAATATTTTGGTATTTATAGTCGTGAGACGGTCTTCGTTCTCTATTTCGAATGGATGTTTTTGGTAGCACATAGCCATTGTTTATAAATTAAATAATACCTTTAAAAACAATTACTATGCCATCATTGAGTTTGGGCTTGACGACAATCGCATCGATCAAACATTTTGGGAGACATTAAACTATACAAGTTACAGTTTTACCATCTAGGTATGTACGTTTATAACTTAAAAAATTGTTTTCATTTAGAATGCCTCTCGAAAATTTTCTCCAAAAATCCATAGAACTCTGATCATAAAACACTATTTTTGATAAATCTATAGAAGTATAGAACAACACCTAAAGATCAACGTATTATGTAAATAAATTTGTTATTTTAGTTTTTTGCATCTCAATATATTCTATAAATTAGATTGTATTTTTCCAAATCTCCGCAAAATATAACAGACTAAAGCCATCTCAATGGAATGCCAGTGAAACTGAGCGAATTGATGGGAATGAGAGACGATGTGGGTTGAAATATGGAGGTCAGAGGGGTTGAAACCACGGACGAGTAAAAAAAAGTGGTTTATTTATTTATTTAATATTATTGGCAAACACAACTGACGTTAAGGCAAAAAGATACACAGTACAAAATAACAGTAAAAAAATTATAGCATAAAAAAGAACAGAATTCAAAAATTATAAATTAAAAGTTCAATAGAATTGTTTTGGTTTGTATTTCAAGTTACAAACAAATCTCGCATTACTTAGATTTAAATGAGTTCATAAAATATAAATAAGTATTTAATCCTTCAAAATAATTGCTGTGAATTTTGAGTAGGTATTTATTTTAATTACTTACAGTCTTATTTTTATTGCTGCTTTTCCATTCTATTAATGAAGTTATTTCATTATGTCCAATGATTTTGGTTAGGAATGAATACTTTGTTGTATTCTTTATAACTTGTTACATTATTACCACTAATAAAACTATGATCAATGTAGGTAGATAAGTAAATATGATTTATGTAATTCGTGATATGTTCAAACACTCAACTACCTTCATTTGCCATAAAAACAAATTTTCAATTTAAAAAATATATCTAATTGAGTTTACACCTTAAATTTCACCCCTCGAAAAGAAGAAGCTTTTGTTAACGCCATCTGTGCTGTGGTGGTAGCACTACCAAGCTCAAAGCTCTCGATCGGTTGCTGCGCGGGGAATTTAGTGTTGAATTGCTTGATTTCTCCATTGAATCAACATTCCTGCGCGTACGCATACTTGTGTGCGTGTATCGGTTCTCACGATTGTATATGGAAAATTCGGATAGTTCATGACTTAAATAATTAGTCATAAGATGAAATTAAGCTAAATGTAGTTTTCAAGTACAGTGAAAAGCTTCAGATCGTTACAAAAGTGCTGATAAAGGGGGAGCGCACACACACAACCACTTTGGCGGCCATTTTGATTTACTGTACGCTGTGTATTTACGAACAAAGCCGTCAGATGCGAGCGGGACGCGGCTGCGCATGTTTCTACCGGGCTTTACGTTTTTTTAAACGTGTTTTACCGCTAAAATGACTAATTCCGCAAAGATTTCGACGTAACAACAGTTAAAAAACAAAATGAAGTGTCAGTTCTTACATTTAGTTCCGTGAGTGTTGATCATTGAGTGATTAAACGACACAGCAGAAGTATAACAAATGTGTGTGATCCATGTGTGAATGTTGTGTTACAAGATGTGGTCGAGAAACTTTATACCGGATTATGGGATTAAATTGTTGTCTGCTGCCGTTCTGCTGTGGACTTTAGCAGCAAGGATCGAGGGTGTCGAAGGTAAGCATAGGATAAGTCGGGCTTGAGAAGTGGAGCTTATGAAAGCGCGACTGCGATAACGCGACCGCGGGAAAAAGTCGCCGTAGCTCTCCGGGTGCTACGGGTCTGACGTCACTCGCACACCGGTCGGTTTACCTGAGTTCTCACACTCCCCGTAGACTTGTGAAACGAGCCTTTAAAAACTGGAGTTAAGTCAACGCATCGCATTTTTAATGTTTTTTAATTGCGGCGTTGTTGACGTTGAACTTCGCTTGCGAGAACGACCGTTGTACATTTCTGTTATGACACGGGCTCACCTTTCGCTCCATGTAGATTAATAGAACGGTCGTTGGTTTTAACCAGTGATTGTGGCGTTTTGAGTAATAAAATAAGTCCGTGAGTAGATTTCTACGAAAGAGTTTTGAAGAATCGCTGCATATTTGAAAGATTTTTATTAGGTACCTATTACTTACATTACTTCTTGATACGCTTTGTCATTTTGCTTTACTTTTATACTTAGTACTAATAGCTATTATTGTAATAAAAAAATATCAGTGACAATTTACTTCATTAATTAATTCTCTTGAAACGGCACAATTCGTTGGTTGACTGGCAGACTTGATACAGATCACTTGAATTACTAAAATATTTGATTGTACTACCTAACCGACCACACATCTAATGTTTTAAAAAAATCCTTTTCTGAGCTTTTAAATATCTATTCTGTGGCCCCGGTGCAAAATACAGGCGTTATTTTAATTTGCTTCTTAAAAAAAGTTACATTACCGGTCATGGAAAATGCCGCCAGCAAATTGTTACATGTGCCTGTAAACTTAACTTAATACATATTACTACTTTTTATTTAATATCTTCCATGTCCTATATTATACGTGTATTGTAATTACACAACTAAATATAATGCATGTAAAGCCAGGTCTCAAAACGTTATAATCCTAGATCTTTTGTGATAAGAATGGTTTAATTCTACCCGTAGCTTGCACGATGTGTTCGTTTCGACCTATCTAGTTGAATATAAATCGACGACGACTGTATTTAGTATTCTCAGCACCAAGACACGATTTCTGTGGTCGCAGCCACGGACGGGCTTTTTGAATATTGATCATGTACAAAACAGTATTATTTTATTCAGATTTATCCGTAGGAAGGGATAAAGTGCCTCTAAATCTACAAGGGAAAGTTTGTTGTTCAAAAGTTTTGTATTCGTTGTACGTGTTATATATTAGATTGTTCATATTAACCTTTTCCTTTTGTTTGTTGTGCTTTTATTTGTCATTGTTTAAATGAACACAACGGCTCAATTCTTGGAAAACACCACTGCAAATTTTGTTATCTTCAATGTGCACCTTTTCAGATAACTTATTGATCTTTCGTAAAAGTTTAGGGTAAAACTTACAATAAGAGTTGCACTTACAAATGTTTTTGTTCGTCATTGACACACTATCAAAGAAGTTAATAAACTACATATCATTCATTTAAACTAACATAACGTTGATTTATGCATAGTTTGTAATATCAAATAACATACTGATGCAGCTTTAAAGGTATTGTATGAAAATGTACATGTAAGTAATAATGAAATACAATACAACATCCAACTGACCAAATATTGTTTGTAGCCTTAAGCGGTTTCCGTTTGAAATATTTACATTTGCGAGGCTTTGTTCATAAATGCTAAGATAAGGTATTATCTTTCTCAGAATGTTGACTTAGCGATTTTGGGCTTGAGAACTTTTAAGCCTTGTGTATTTTTAACACTAAGTTACCGTTAATTACCGACGTTTTTGAAAACTTTACTTTGTATTGTTCAAGATTTAAGGAATTTTCTTGATCAATAATATGTGTCGCTTCTCCATCTCTCTTCAATTGTTGCCAAATGATTTGAATGTTTAAAACTGTATAAGCATTTGTTGTCCAAACATCCATGTTCTACTCTTATAAACAGTGGCAATTAATGTTCAATTGTCCATCAGCCAATTGGCGCGCAGGGTCAGTGTCCACCAGTTGTCTCGTATAAATCTCAACTAAACCTACTATAAGCAATTTCTCACTTGATTCCTCTATATGAACGTCTACTGTTTCATCAATAACATTTGCGTTCAGCATGATCCTTATGTCGCCAGCGAAAGGTGATAAATTTGCATGCGCTTGCTACTATTCTTATTTTGTTTCAACTCAATCGGGTGTCCGCGTCAAGAATTGTTCTGAGAATTGCGATTGCTGTATCTCAGAACCATTGCAATATTTGATCAGATTCGTTAGCAGAATGCGTTATTATGTGTTATCAATTGAGGTCAACCTTAACGGAATTAATTAATAAAAGAAAGAAAATTATAGAAATAAGCAATTCTTTAAAAAGTCATAGGTAAAGGGTACGTATATTTTTACATTGATTAGACATAGACTAGCTTGGGGAAAGGAAATCAATAATTTTGAGTAAAAAAATGCCATAGCAAATCAACTAAAAATTAATGTATATAAAAAATGAACCAATAATTCGATAACCTAGCCGTATTTGTCTACGTACCTGCTTAGTTGTCTTATTTCATAATTCCTCTAATGACTTAAAATTCACAAATTGCAGATCTACTGATTAAAAGATCGATTACCTCCATTTAAGTTGAAGCATTCAGACCACACGTAACAAATACTTTACTGTGACTGCAATTTGTTAGGTATTTAGCCTTTTTCGGAGTCTGGCGTCCATGAAACAGTTTGGCCGGACCAGTTTCAATATAACCTTTTAAGACGCAGCAATAAATACTAATAAAATATGCAACTGTAGTGTAGTTGTTGATACAGATAGTGGTCTAGCAACTATTAGTCATACTCAGTGCTCTAGAATTATACGCGTTAGTCAAACGAATTCTTCGACTGCGGTGTTTTATTCAATCTTATTTTTATCTTGAATTTGTATTTCATCTACTTCTTGAATAATAGTAGCATTACCAACTGGTTCAGGTCCAGTTTAACTAAAAACGGTGATGGCTAATTTCAGAACATCTACGAAACTTGGGAATATCTGTTAAGATTCTAACTCGATCCTATTTTAACGCGTTTTTATTAAGTTGCTTTCTTGTTTGTCCACAATTTTAGCAAACGATTTTACACTAGCTTCCTGATAAGCTAGACTTGAAACTTTGAACATAAGTTAAAACTGGAAGGCAATGCAATATTATGGTGTCATTGAGCTGGTCTGATGATGGAGCTGGAAGAAGGCCACATGAACTCTGTAATAAAACCAAACAACCCCATCGAGTTCGGGCTCGTTTGAAATATCTTGACGTGTACTCCGATAGGTGATGGTTATTTTTAGTTTTACCTCGTCGACTAAAAAGCAGAAAATAATAATTTACTGAAATTATTTTTTAAAACACGTTTTTAAAACGGGTTAAAAAGTATAAAATAATTTCTCCGTAAACATTTATAACCCTATAAAGAAGTTTTAAACCTAAAAACGTGGAGCGCATGCAGAAGACAATTGATGATAATCTTAACAAAATCATTCTGCTGTATAGGGTTAAATAAATAAATATTTGACAATATCACATACATTGCTCCGATTCCAAAGTAAGTATCTAAAGCACTTGTGTTATGGAAACCAGAGAACGGTGGTATCACAAACACCCAGACCTGAGCCAATATAGAAAAGTTCGTTTTCTAAATTGACCCAACCGGGGATCGAACCCGGGACCTCAGAGATGGCGACACCTTGGAAACCGGTGTACAAAGCCACTCGACCACGGAGGTCGTCAAAAAATAAATCTTTATATGGGGGGGAGGGTTATAAATCTTTACGGGAGAAATTATTTTATACTTGTTGGTCCGTTTGAAAAACGTGTTTTTTATTAAAAATAAATTCTATAATTATTATATCCATGAGAATTATTTAATCATACTCATAAACAGTATTCCAAAAAAATCCAGAATTCCAAAAAAAAATTTGACTGTTCTTTCCCCGATCAAGCGGAAAAATCCTCTGAGCTTTTAAAGACTAATGAACTTATGTATCCATGCAGTTATTCCTAACAATTTTAATTTGCATTGTGTTTTGATTACACTAATTAACTGGGTTTTAAAATCATTACGTACAAAAGCTTGAAAGTAACCAAATTAAAACCATAAAATTGAGTCTTAGGAAAATCGCTCGTGTACCAATTATGTCTTATAAAACTTTATGCATTTATGTTTATTGCTTGGTTTATTTCAAACTTAGTGTTTATAAGCTAAAGCTTATGATAACTGATAAGTGTTTAATTACTAAAGATACGTGATGTGAAGCTGTGATGTGACATAAAAATGGACCACGCAAACTGGTTAAAGAAAGGATCTTAGATATAAAAGCTCTTAAAAGACTGTAAGAGCTCCCTCCACCGCTCTTGCCATATCCAACCATGCGGGAGCATTATGTAAAATAATTGTTTTGAGGTTTTTTACATCACCAGCCTGAGACAAACGTGCAGTTTTTATTACGCATTCGCTACAGTATTGTATGGGAAATGTTAGTTTCTCATGCGAAAGTTGTATTGTATCTGTTTTTGTTTTAAGCATTGTAAATTAGTGAACATTTGCAATAGACTTCATCTTTGATAAATTGTTAGGAAACATAATTCACCTATGGTTAGAAATTGATAAGTAATTGGTGCCGATGTTTACCCTCACTTGAATGGGTCTGAGGCTTACGTTATTTGTTGAGAGTTGACTAAAAAGTTTTCATTGAATGAAAAGTGAATCAAATGAAAAATGAATTGCACGTTTGACTATACAAAAAATTCACATGAATATACGAACTTAAGACAAGAAGATAGTTTTAGAAAAAGACGCGATGACGAAACTTGAAGATTTTGTGTTGTTCCAAATGCCAGCTAGTATAATTATCAGAGAAGCATGCCTGCCACCCAACCGTGGGCTCAAACAGGCCATGTTTGTAGAAGCTTGCTGGGCTTGTTTGTGGACAAACAAACTCGGGATAGCGTAGTGTGTTAAATGATTTTCGAGGGGTAGGAAAACGTGAGCTGGTATCCTTGTAGTTTTGGTAAAATAACTTTGCTGAAGTTGTACACACGACAGTACGTCAGGTTTACAGTTAAACTGCGAAAACCGCTTCTACTACGTAGGGCATAAAGGTGGTCTCAAGGCCAACATGTATAGTCTGAGGTGCCGTCATGTGTACTTAAAACCGCTTGTTTTAGTTCGTTACTAAAGATTCAATGCAAAATGAGCTTTCTTTGTGAGTTTCAAATCAAAAGTTTAAATCTGGTCGTAAATAATGGATACGTTATTGTTAAATACTGACTTCAGTAAAAAAAAACATACCTTTTTGCATTTTATAAAATTGATTTGTTTTTTTTACAAGATCGATATAAATAAATGATACGTTAAACAATAAAAAGACGGTATTGACCAAACTCCATAGGAATGTTCGAAAGCGCACGTCATTGCGTGCGCCCAAAGCTCGACGACAAAAATGCATTCTCAAAATTCAAGCCTTTAGCACTTAGGAACAAGCAGGCCAGACAGTTTTCGACCTTACTCCAACGGAAATATATATCACATTTCTAAAAATGGAACCTTATGGCACGATATGTAAAGAACACTTTGGTGTCGAGTGTTTACATAGTATCGTATGCATACGCGCTAGCGGTTATCGGTACGTCAGTCGCAGTTTGCTTTAATAATAAGCCTGCGCTTGCGCCGGTGTCACGAACACCAAACATCACCCCGGGTTTCCTTCTAAGTGGGAATTCAAAAAAGAAAGAATATCTCACAAATTATCCTCATAACATTTTAGATTTCAGTTCAAAATTCAATAAACTCGTCTGAATTTTGATGAGTAAAGAACTGATAAATTGAATGGCTTTGAAAATCTATTGCTCTATACAAATCCCATCTTCGACGTTATCTGGAGATATTTCTATTTTCGTATGCAAATGTTTATTCAATGCAACGGATAGTTTCATATTCCGTACGACGTCGTTCTCAGTGGAAATCCGATAATTCCTATTTGACTCTAAATAGGTTAGTATTTCTGTCTATTTAATCAGTTTTATGAACGTTTTAACCTAAAGGCCGATCTGTTACGGAGTATCAAATATCGAAAATTTCTCCCACACCCACCGCATCACCGATGCATTATGCTAGCATACTTAAAATCATTTTCTAAACTGATCTTTCCTCCTTCGAGATAAAGTTTAATATGAGCAGTTTTTTCATCGAGTAGTCTATTTGACTAAGTTTCATTATAGAAAGATCAATATAGACAGGATATCTTGTCCCTGTCAGTTGCTTGATGGCAATCTCATTACTATTGCTCGTATGCCCTTACTTAATTGCCCCATTGTTTCCAACAATGTGACTTAAGTCGAAGTTATCTCTTGATTTACGATCGGGAAACAATTATGATCAATTTGTTCTCTAAAGATATAATTGAAATGTATAATTGAAATTAGACTGAGATTGTGGCCTTCAAAATTGATATTTGAGTCATTGACTTTTTTGTGTCTAGTAGTACCTGCCATGTGTCTGGATGTTGTCTACGCATTTGTCTACCTTCGATTTCTCCTACCAGTCTAGACACCTCCTAATTGCCTCGCCGACCAGCGCAGACGTTCGCGAAAGCTTTATCTAAATCTCGGGTTATTACAATCAAAGTTTATCATCTGACCGGTTATTATTTAGCTACTTGCGAGACTTGATTTCAATCTTCCCTTACTGTTCGATTAAATGAAATACGACAAAGATTAATTGGTGTTTCATGAGTTATGTTAGCCGCGAAACAAAAGGTTGTTATTGTTTCTAATGAACTTACAACAGTTTTATGCAACTAGAAAAGTTCGTGTTGCTTGATGAATTATACTTAAATTGAAAAGAGAGCTCGAGTTTTGTAATGAATATCTGAATGCAAAAAGATGATATTCTTTAGTTGCGCTAAATGCGTTTTGAATTGTACGTGATTTGATTACACATATGAATGGTTACGGAAATGTCTTAAAATACGAACCTGTCGTTGTGTCAAATGATAATCTTAGTCTTATAATTGCAAAGCCATCCAGTTCAAAATTCAACCTTATACATTGCAGACAAGGCCGTCGCCAGAGGAACAGCTTGTTTACGCTCTTTATACCGGAAAAGATTCATAACTGTTATAGATTTCTAATTAAGCCGTTTTATAGTAAATCAGATCTGTAAGGGACTTAACTGCCGACAGAGAATTCAAATTAAGCCACTAAAAATCTGATGTTGTTGAACTTTTTGATATCGTTCTCAGATAATTCTGATTTAGTATTATCTACACCTTTCTATTTCTATATTTGGGTGTGTTTAATATAATGTTTAGGATGTAATAATAGTACTCGGCTAAATCCACTATTATCATTTTTTAATTGGAAAGATATTTCATTTAATTCATAGGAGCTACATTTATTGAATCAATTATAATATTATCGATGTCTTCTTTCTAGCTTGAAATGGCGCTTTAAACGTGCCACAGATGTTATTAAAAAATGCTCCAACCAGACGTCGGATTATGAATTACAATGTGATAACAATCATTTTGACTATTGTTCATGATGGATTATAAGCCGAGCGCTCATTGTTTTGTCTCGTCCGTCGTACGTAAACTTGCAAACGGGTGGCCGACAGAAGCAAAGGTGATCAGGAGATTGTGAAATCATAATTTCGGAATAATTTTAAAGAGGTTACAGTAACATTTCTAAAGAATGGATTGCTCAATACATCAAAGTTATTGTGATTTGAAGAATGACATTAATTTAAAAGATGACTTTAATAAAACGAATGTGATAAGGAATCTTTTCATTAAATATCTATCAAGTTTATTGTTAATATTCGTTTTTAAATTTGAGATTTTACCATTCACAATGTTATTTTTATACAATACTAAATACTAGAAAAAATTCAACTCGCACCAGACCATATTTTCGGACGGGAATCGAACCCGCGACCTTTGGAAGTCCTTCATTCGTTTTATTAAAGTCATCGACAGGCAACTATGCTGCAGTAGTACCTACTACCTACCCTTTATGGTTTTGAAGCAGATTATTCACGAGAGAGGTACAGGCTTCTGAATTAGCTGGAACAGTTTAGTTCCATGTCGCTCAAATTATTCCTTCATCAAATTACTCATATATAGTAGATTTGCAAGTTACTGAACAACAGCTTTGGAGTAACGAAGTTCTACCAGTCAGCTACTTCTGAGGCTGACTATACTAATCAAGTTGTCAGTTGGTGTGTGAGTAATTTGCGTGTCATAAGTGCAGTGAGGTTACTGTCTGTCTCAAACACCTGTAGGGTTGCCAAAAGATTCAAGAAGAATATAGTACATTTCCATTTTAAGGTGTAAAAAAACAGTACTTATTCGTATAAAAAACAAGTAAGTAGGTACCCTTAATTAATTAATTAGAGTCAGTTTTTTACAACCTTTATTATTCGGCTCATGACATGTCGAAGGGGTTTTTTATTTTGAAGCTGATTCCGGTAAGTCGAAATGCAATGGAAATCATAAAAATAATAACCCGACCAATAGTGTTACCGCTGTATTGGTAAAATGTAGTAGATTTGGCAACCCTACACCTATAATTGGATTACGAAATTATCAGAAGCAATCGGTGCGTAATGTCTGCTAACTGCTGATGACGATTAACGGTAACAAAATATGTCAAAGACTCATGTTTTTTTGAAATGTCATTGGTGACTTGGTGTTGTGAATGAGGACACATATTAAATTTGAAAGTTAACATCGTTGAGGAAATATCTAATTGAATGTACATCACATGCACAGTGTCTTAACGCATATTGTTTTATCTCGATCGTAAATCTGTAATGACCTTTGACTTTGTTGTTAAAAAGTTTGTAACAACGATCTCTTAAGTATTAGGTATTATAAGTACACACAACAGCACGTCAGGTTATTCAGTAAAACTGCGAAAACAGCTTTTATTGCGTAGGACATAAAGGTCCACATGTATAGTCTGAGGTGCCGTCATGTGTACATTGATAACGAATATCCAATGAGAGTTCTTATACCTCGCGGTGTTGGTTTGCGTAATGTTGTCGTAAATTGTTACATGTAGCAAGACAGGATTCAGATTTGTTTTAAAGCTGAGCTATATTCCCTGGTGATTTACGTGTTGACAATAGATTAAATCACGACTGATGGCCAATTCTCCCTTGTACCAGCAATTACTCAACTCCACGAGAACTAGTTGAATGCAAATAGGTAGACATTGGAAGAGATAAGTGGCCCTAGTCTAGCTTGATCAATATCTTTGGAATAAAACGATATGTCTAATGATTGATTATAGAAGTATACCTAATTGGAGGATTGATAAACGTTAGATGCAATTAAAATATACGCTGAACTTTATTTTTTGCATATTCATGTTCCAAACGATTCCTTGACCAATGATTTATATATCTACAAGTCTATGGTCTTGACAGAGTTTTGAATAAGTATTTTGAATTACTTGGGATCTTTTTCGTAACACTTCCATCAGTTACGTTGTTTTGTTATGTTACCGCCATTACAATAATGGGAGCGACAGCGCACAATACGAAAGTGCCTCAGAATCATGTCTGAGAACTTATTGTCTCGACCACTCAAAGCAATCTGATAGGTAATGGGACCTTTTTAAAATTGCATGTTTCACGGATATCTACATTAAGCTTACATTGTACTTTGCATCATGATGATCTACTTTTTCCTTCCTACTCGCAACATCATCGGCAACAACTGCAACAATGTTTCTTTCAAAAAACGCGTGTCGACAATGTCTTCAGAAACATCTTTAATTTGATTTGTATCGTCTTTACTGTGATTGGTGCCATTCGGCACTGTGTATACTTCCCGAGTTTGATGAGCCATGTGTAAGCAATCAATGACATTTGAATATGACAGTGAGATGAAAGCAAGCACCGAATCTTACGCTTGACGTGTTCGTACATGACGAGTGCGCTCGATTGAATAGCTCTAAATCACTATCGGCGTATCGACGGCCACAAAATATCGTTGTCAACTTTGCGGTGTCCGGCGGAAGCGCGACCGATAGCCGGTACGAGTCCTGACAAGTCGACGGAAGCCCTCGGAAGAGACTATCGCGAGCGTGTGAACCAGCAGTGCGCGCGCGCACCCATTGTCGCGGTGACCTCGCTCGATCTGACCAAACGTCATCGTCATTGGCTCAACACCGTTTTTTGTCGATGGTATGATAACGCTGTTCCGGGTTTTAAAAGAGCCTGAATATGCAGTAAAAAAAATCTCCTTGACATATTTTAACAAAAATACATTGATTAATTTCGTGTTTTTAAAATCTATCTCAACTGATCAATTATATAATTACCGCGACTTTTTTTTCGAGTAAAACTTTTTATAAGTAGTACAAAGTGGGTAGTTGACAATAATAATATAGATGAACACAATAGCATCTCAAAGCTAAGTGAAGTCTCTTTTAACCTGCTCCGCAAAATTTTACAAGCGGCCCTAAACCGTAATCAAGTGCTGTTGTCTCTCGAAACAAAAGGCCCGGAACACTCGTGCATAATTGTTTGGAGCGTCAATGGTCAGGTGGACCGTTTCCGACAATTCAGCACTGTACAGTGTAAACAAAGCCGGGAGTGTCATAAAACTGGGTATTGCACTTGTTTCTACTAGGTACCTGACTTTATAATCCATATTTTTTGGATGGCACCTTACACTATTGATGATTCACCGGTTTTTATTTTTTTCTTAGAAACATTTCGTTTATGGGAAAATAAAAAAAACAATTATTTCTCCAGATTATTAGGATGCGCCTAATCTTCAACCTCTTATCTGATGTTAAAGTAAGATTGTCCCAAACAGAAACTGAGAACAAGCCTAACGCACGGAATACAACATTCTGGTTATGGCAACTGAAGAAAGTATGTAGAATGCCTACAATAAACGAAAAAGTACGCATTGATCGAGGTTCACCAATGCCAATAGGGCGGCCTTTTGTAACAAGTCAGATCTGATAAACGCCGTGATGGTAACGAATCAGCGTTAAATGTTAACAATATAAATGAGTATGCAAATGCCTGCAAAGATCCTGATGAAGCAATAGCATTTAATTATACGGATTATCTTTAGCTGCGCGGGCGCAGTGCATGTCGTGGTAAGAACGGCATGAGTATAAAATCAACATCTGGTCCACGGGCACAGGCTGACTTGCGCAATTACTTAAGTATTATTATATAGCTACTGGATCCATGACCAGTCTCATTGCTAGTATAAACGGTTCTCCAAAGCATTAAATCATCAATGTTTTTACGATAACGATAATTAACCGTTTACATAAAATACTCCTTTCCAAAACTACTTATAATTTCTTCAAGTTAAAAATGACCGGTTTCAAACTGGACATACCATTCGTGCAATATCCGGTGAGACAGTGGCATCGAAAGCCACAGCGACTGTTACTTTACCAAAAGGCAAAATCAGTCTAATATACTATACACACATACAATATACTTACTTATTACTATTAGTTGAATAAAAAAAAATACAGTCTATCATTCTGTTGGAAGCGATGGCTAATTATATAATGCGATTTTTACAGCCGTGATTAATACTCGCCAACTACTCTGTGCCGTTTTTTGTGTTTCGGTAATTCTCTATTGGGAATGAGACACCACTTTTAACGAGCTTGTGCAATCGTCTTTTATAAGGTATATTTCCCGCCCTCGCTAATCTCGTTCAACATTCTTGATTGTTTAGGAAATTGTTATTTTATGACATAATAAATATAATCTTTTCGAAATCAAAAATGACGATAACAGCATGCACATGCATTACAGAACCAGTTTTTCAAACTGTTCTTCGCTAGTTTTGGGACGCGACCGTTTACCTGCTCGGCGATCCCTTTCCCCGAGCGGTCCCAAGCGCACCCTCCGAGATTTGCGCCGGGTGCGCAGGCGCAGGTGCGCGGCGCACGACGATGCTACTAACCGTCTATTCTGTAAAAACAACAAAACCCCTCGTAGCCATGGAAACCGTGTCATACTTCACTCGGCCGGTTTATACCATAAAAAAGAAGAATTTGTCGTTTCCGTTTTCGTGGAACAGTGATTCACCTCGCGTGTGAGATTATAACTCTATGATTTATTCGAAGATTATTGTTTGCGGTCGAACTTTTAATGTTTCGGTCGGAATAAATTTCGTTAGAACATTATTTTTAATATTAGTTTCTTATTATGCGCGCTCGGTTGGGTTACTTCTTAAATCTTCTAAAGTGTTTTTAAGCTCGTCATTTGGAGTAGCTTTCACTGTAGTAAGTCACGCGATGTCTGCTCTCTTCATTATAACAGCTAAATGATTGCGAGATGATTTACCTTGTGGTTCCACGATTAACAATTATAGAGAAAATATGTTTCTCTGAGAAATATTCCAGCTTCCGAGATTAGGATCTAGGTTTAAAGTTATCTTGTAATATATTGTAAACGTGTAATATTCCAAAAGCAAGTGCTTTCCATATAGGCGTAATAGGTGTTTTTCTTAGATAAATTCTCATTACAGTCTGGTTATTCATCGAGGCACACAATGAGGATATGAAATACAGCTATTGCCAGCACACTCGCTCGTCTCGATCTAAATTACGTGCATTACAGTAAAACGTGAAACGGAGCTTATTGTGAGCTAGACGTATATGGGATATTTAAGAGGATTTAAGTCGATTCCTGGATATTAACCCGCAGGTCGATAACCATTTCCTAACCTTTAGCAGAAAATTCGACCTGACTGTTTAATCTAATTAGATGATGCTCTTGTTTTGGAAAGTCTATCACCATAAATAGGAAGATGATTTGAAAATGGTAATGAATCTGAGTTATAAAATATAATTTTCCTGCCCTATTAAACAGTCTATACTTATACAAAACTAATGACTAATACTAAAAGAAATTCCATGTTTGAGTCCTTTACAAAAGTACCGCGATGACTCAAGATTCCTCATAAGTGCGAAGTGAATTATGTATTAACAAGTTGAGCAATGGGGCCCACATTAATCTTAAAAGGGGTTTTCTTGTCAGCAGCTTAAGTGACTGATGCAGTTTCATCACTCACTGGTCCTTAACGTCGAGCTTCTTAATTATTATAAATCTTGAAATTTTACAGCCCATACATTTAAAACTTTCACACTTCAGCCTAATTCTGTTATTTTTTTCAGTTCAGTATTCATTGTTTCTTAGTTTAATTTATTATTTAGTTTCTTAATATTTTCTTTGTTTCTATTATTGTCAAATCGTGTAATGTTAAGTTTTATTATTTTTTAATATTCTTGGAATATGTTAATATGACTTTAGCTATCCGTCCAAAATATAGGAGCGGTAAAACAAAATCGTGATTAATATGTAATGATACCCGTAGATATCGAAGCTACCAAATTTTATCGGAGCCAATAAAATGCCTAGGGTTCAATACACCTAAAAAAAAATTACATGGTCATCAAAACCGACGGACCACAATGGGTCTGCGTGTAAGACGGATGATGGCTGCGTCGGCCATGTTGGCTGCCGAGACGTTATATTTATTGGCCACTGGCTCTAATAATCCGATTTGGACGTCATTCGAGGCTTTGTGATTAATTAATCTATCAGTACCGGTGCTTTCCTCGCGTGTATCATCGGGACGTTATTTATCGAGACTATTACAAAAATGAGAATAGGCTGGACTTTAAAGTGATTTGAATTTTTTAGGTTCGGGTTTCCAATTTTTTAAATTACTTATTTTAGATACTTTAGACGTAATCCGACAGGTGGATTGCGTTATAAACTCATCATTGAAAGTGGCTCGAAATGAAGTTCCTTCGGATAGACATGTAGCAATATAATTTGCATTTGTATTGCTATTCCACCATAAGACAGTCAGTCAGTAAAGGTTGTAAAATCCGTGAAGATCTCTAGAGTAATCACCAATTTCCTTTACTGTAGCTCTCGCCATGGTTTATGACAATATTTGCAAGTGCAAAGCCCGACGACGGACGGTACGAGAGTTCTAAACCCATCACAATCGTTGTAGTTATGACGAATCGAAATGACTTTGGCGAGATTATTCTATCGGTACTTTTGGTTTGGAACAAGTTTTAAGACAATAAAGATGTAGTTTAGGTATTTCAAGAAAAGGGTCTTATTTTTTCAAAGATTTGGAAGAATTTACAATAACATATACAGTATTATGATAACCCAAATAAAGAAAAACAAATACATTCGTAGAAAATTTAATGCTGGAAGTTTGGTATTGGCGAAGTTATAAAATAGTTTTTAGGATATTCTCCATAGATTTACGCTTCAGTTCATGCACTATGCCATCGTGAGCCGATAACGGCTTTCGACGAGTATATTCTAGATGATAGACAGCATTGTGGTATAAGTAGTGAGTCACTGCGACTATAACAACATCGGATTATGTTATTGCTTGGTTCAAGTGTACTTTGTCGAAAATCTCTTAAAGGAAAACAGTTAAATGATGAAATTGAAGTTGGAATAATCGTGCGGTTGTTTTGGCATTTCATGTATGTTTTGTAAATGTAAATGTTTTTCGGATTATAGCCCTCGAAGCTAAAGAAAATGTCATTTATAATTTTCTCGAAACTGTGATAATTTGTAAATTCATGCCCTTAAGACACAAGAGTTGCACTAGAAACAGAAATTTCTAAACTGGGAACAAACAAGGAAAGTAATTAGAGCTTATTTATGGGGCTACCTTATCTGAGGACGGGCACGAATGGGGCAAGTAATTGTTTGCATGCCCCCGCGGCCGCGGCTATCGGCGGGCGCTTGCTCATGTCCGACAGTGCATGTAGGGTATGGTTGTGGGTATTGTTCGCGAAGCTTTCTGTAGCAAAGTTAAACTAAGCTGGAAATTAGAAATTCATTAATTGACCGAGCGAAGCGTCTCCGTTTCAGCTTGGGCAAAAATATTTTCTTACGTCTGTCCGGCTTTACAACTGTCCGTCAGTTTTCCTCTACAGGTCGCATTTCTCAACAGAGTCTTGTGAAATTTTGTGAATAGGTTCTATAATTATATAAAAAATTTAGTTGGTTCAGATTTTCGAAATTTTGCAAAATGGCGGTGATGGGGAAAATCATATTTCAGCCAATTTTGATCAAAAATGTCACAAACACAAGGTTTACAGTTCCACAGAGCCATTAGTGTGTTAAATATTATGGGAAATGTACTACTATTAGTTTTTTGAAATACATAGTTGGAAAAGGTTGATAGGTGGCAGCATTGGAAAATGCTTTTAAAGGCATTGCTGATAGTTCTTATTACTTCTATATAGATAAGAATATCATAAAAAAAATATTTTTAATAGCATTCAAGACCACATTATGGCGTCGTACAAAATGTTTTTACTCCTGCCTCCACGGTAGAATGCTTCCAATTATCCCCTAGACCCCTTGTGACGTAAACGGCAGCTGCAACTAACGTACTCTACCATATTCATGTCCCTGTCTAACTCTAGTGATTTCGTTCCCTATCTCTTTCCAACGACACTGCATATCTGTCATCCGGTCAGCTCTGTTATGTTTGTTGAATATCGATTTTTGTGACCGTATTTAATTTATCTTGTGACAATATTTTCTGGGTACTTAGTTCTATGAAGTTTTAAATTAATTACACATTATTTATTTCTAATCTAAAATTTGTCTTTTCACGAAGGTTACAAGGATCACTTTCGTACTACCTTCCGTACGTTTATGCCATGTCTCCCATAAGCAGATACATAGCCAGATTTATTTTATTGGGTCAACGATTCATATTTCAATAATCAGTCGTATTACTAAATCACAAAGGTTTTATTTTAATAAAATATTGTCTAACAAATGAAGTGTGTTCACAGCATCGGCCACGTGTTTCATATCCGAACTTCTTTCGGTTATTTTTTGTGCCACGGGCGTTTTTTGTTTGAAGTTGGTTGATGCGCTTTTTTATATCGCATCTGATATGCTTACAGCCGTTTAATGTGTTAGATTATGTGTTCAGGACAATGCACACAACTGTGATGACTTCTCATCATCTTTAACATTGTATATTTCAGATGATTTAAGTACTCTAAGTTCCATACCATTATTTGCATCTTTTAATGGTTTACTTTCCCCTCTTACCTTTTTATTCCTGTTTTATTTTCCTTTAGGTATGTTAAGAAATTATTTCCCCACTACAAGAAATATCTCACAGCCTACCAAAGGACATGTGCGAGAGCAAATAACTATGGTTACCTGGGCGACATAACGGCAACCCGACTGAACAATCTATAAACGTAACGTAATGCGTTTTTAATGGTAGCTAAATAAATGTATCTCCAGATGTCGTGGACAGGACTCTAATTGTTAATTTTGGAGATAGTAATTACAAAACGGTACTTTATCGTGTGCAGTCCTCATTTAGAGTTCAATAGTTTCGAGAATCTTAAGTAAATTAATTGTACATAATATTATGTAAATAAGAAATTTCGAGGAAATCAATGATACAGTGGTTAGAATTTGACTACTAACTGTGAATGTTAAATCGCCTTAAGGCATAGAGATTTTGGTTGTTAACAAATGGCACTGGTTGGAATCATCCCGAATTTGGACTTTTTTTGCGCTAGAGAAGTAAAATTATAGCCTGACTGATGATTTATGATGAAAGAAACAAATACCTAGTACCGGGAATTGCAAATTTTAATCAGATTTATTATGTATATTCTGAAGAATCAACTATGTATATTAAGTATGTAACAAACTTTGCAGTTAAGAACATTTTCCTTAATCGAGTAGCTAGAGAAAGGTAAATACATCATCGGTACGTAATTGACCACCAATCTCGAATGCATAAGTCGTTTCGTATTAATATTCTTCAAACGTTTTTAATTCTTAACCGTAAGGCTTTAATTAGGCGGTATATTTAACGACCCAGTGAGAATTTACGTCTGTAGAAGGCAATAACAATTACTGATTTTGGTTTTTTGACGTCTCCGCTTATGAATGTAAATTGGTGTTATTTAAGTTTTATTATTTATGAGGCTTTGGTGTGTTTGATCTATGAGAGATGCTCCTCTCGTGTGCTTGCGGCAAAGATGCGTTTGTCAATTGTCTATAAGAAATGATGTATCTCTTCGGATTAATACTTTGAAGTAATTTATTGTTCACGTGGGTTTTATATAATGAAGTAATTAAGAATTTTAACATTATTTTGCTTATAACGGGTTCCGTGAGAAAAGTGTTTATGCTACTTTTAATGTGGGTGTCTGTGATTTGTTTATTGTGATTTATATTTAAATTACGTGAGCAGTTTTTGCAATTGTTACAGTTTTTGCACAATAAGTGTTAATTGATGTTGGTTTGTGTTTTCGTACAGTGTTCATTTTACGGTAATCAGAAAATAGGGTATCGACTGATTCGAATGAGAGTGAGAAATTTTTCGTTTGGTAAAAACTAAACGTGTGCTTTATATGGTGTTGTAATATTCCACCTTTTTTGTGATGTTGCATGTTTTTATTTAAATGCTGGAGTGCAAGAATCTATGTTTTACTGCTTCGATTTCTTTATATACATAATTTAATTTCATGGAGAAATGTGTAATTTGTGGAATTCATATTAATTATCATAATTGAAATCTTTCTTATCTGGATAATTATTAAAATGAATAAGACTCTTCACAATTAATAATTCTCAATCCCACAAACAAAACTACCCTGAAGTATCTCTCATCAGTACCTGTTCTCTCACTGGTAGTCGCAATTTTTTTACCAAAACTCACATTCTCTTTTTAACAATAATAATCTTGTCTGATGTTGACACAAACTTGCTGTTTATCCCGTGTACTCTTTATCCCCCCATGGCACTGATTCATTGATGGTACAGCACATGGGCATCCAGATGGCGCGCACTTGAGCAAGGGCGCGGGCACATGCTGTGGGAACGCGCATGGGATGGGGTACAGTACAGTCGACAACACGTCATGGGTAACGTTCTTTATGGCACTTGAAAAAAGAGATTTACGCAAGGTTGTAAAATTGTAAGGGTTGTTTAATTAAAAAAAAAGGTTGGTTGCAGAAATATGTAATGTTTTTATTTTTCAATGATATCCTATTTTCGAAATGTATTTATAGTTAATCATTATGATGATCATAATCAAAATTTAACTTATGTGAATAAAACTTTTAGTTTTGTAACAAGAAATTAAAATTACTTACTAAGTCCCTTAAAATTTATTAGAACATGCTATTTGATCCTTCCAAAAAAAACAAATGCCTGTAACCTGCCATGTCCCAAACAAACAAGTCTTAATTTTATTACATAAGACATACTTTTTAACCGGCTTATAAAACTTTTATGTCGTTAAATAATGTTTATGCGTAACCATAAAGACCTCCCCCTGAGCTTTGGCCGAGACCTTAAACTTAACGGCACATCAATAATAAAAAATATCAGATTTAAAGGCTTTATCTTTGGAACTGGTATTTTTTAAATATAAATAGTGGTTGACTGGGTAAGGGTATAGAAAGGGCTTACTTTGCAAAGGGAGAGAAAGACTTTTTAAACAGTCATTATAGCATTGCATGAAAACTTCAAAATTGCTTTCTTTCCTTTTGCTTGAAACAGGTTGCGCTTTTTTTTTAATGTTGCGCGAAAGTTAAAACCAATTTTATTTAGTTGCAAACGAAACCATTGTCACGAAAATGATTTGAATTATAATAATTAAACTGAAGCTTTTGAATTTTAGAGTAGAGAATAAACTCCACATCGGGGGTCGACTCTTTAGTAACAATTCTGTAATAGATAAAAAAATGAAGATTAAGAGAGGCTGAAGCATTGGCTTTCTTTACTCTTTAACGTGAATAGCACCCATCACAATTACTTATAGTCTGGCGACTGATTGTATATTATTTAAAAAAAAAAAGATAAAAAAATACACTATTTGTTAAGTTTCCACTCTTAAACCTTCTTTTTTTTATTTCACTCGTGCTTTTTTAAAGTTTACTTACCTATATTATAATGACGGATTTTATTGGCTCCGAGGACAAAGGATAACTCATTGATTGCTTTTAATTTGATGTCGACCGGAAAACGTGTCGGAATTAAATTCATTGCTAAATTAACTTTAATCACAATGGGACAGGTCCTTATTTTATCGTGTAAGAATAAAAAAAAAAGTAATTTAAAATAGGAAGGCATTTTGGCTGTATTGATATAAACAAATAAATGAATAGTTTAGTCATGGATATTTCATCTTACGAAACTAAAAAAACACTTTCACTCTTTCTAATGACTTCTACAAAAAATGTAGTTGAACTGGTGATCCAATTTCAGTAATTAATTTTAATATATTTATACATATCGTTACATAACGCCTCCGTAGATGTCCGGTCGTAAGTATAACATTGGGTTGATTTGCGTTGCGACTGCTGTAGTAAAACTTTATATTGTATCTCATAGAAGTATACCGCTAGAGAGTGGAACTCCTTGCCTGGGTCTGTGTTTCCTGATAGGTACAATCTGGGGGCCTTAAGTTGCGAGTGAATTCAACGTGTTACAAAAGTACCCCTAATGCCGAATATGGTAGTTAGGGACCATCAAACTGAACAACTTTTACTATGGGACCAACTCTGAAAACGCGAATAAAAATCAGCTGTTTCATACATTTTGATATTTTTGTAATTAATTTTTGTATGAAACAGCTGATCTTTTTTTCGCGATTTCAAAGTTGGTCCCATAGTAAACATTGTTCAGTTTGATGGTCCCTATCTATCACTCGAGTACGAACCACAAGTGGGACCACAAGATACTATAAGGTAATCTGTGCCACACGAGCCCAAAACTAGTGGGACCATGAGGCCGTTGCGATAAAATTGGTGGGACCACAAGTCAAGAATCATTTTGTATTGTCTTGATCTATACGACCATAATACATAGTTTCTGATTCAAATTTGAAGTGTTATGCATATAAAAATATTTTTTTGTCATTACTCTTTGTCCGTTTGCACGTCATTCAGTCCTCATCGACCTTGCACTAGACGTGTCGTAATAATAGATCTACTTTGCCCGACAATTTTCTGGCTCCAAATGATCAATAATTATCCTCTGATAGGAGGTTGTGCGACTATTAATCTAGAATGGCAAGGTCGTGGACGATATTCAAACAACACATTAGTGTGGCTTGCGTGTGCGCATGTTCGATGGCAAAAAGTTGCGGTTTCTCATAAAGAGGTCGAGTAAACTTCAGGCACCCTATTTAAGTGACAAACTTTCAATTAGGTAGTTTGAATGCTTAAGTTAACTTAAAATAAAAAAAAAATAAGTAACTAAAAATAACCTGTGTTAATCGCCAAAATAGGACATAACAAAAAACTGTTTTTGTTATCCTTCAAACGAATATAAAATGCCATTTGAGTAGGGCGACATACCAGAGAATTTTAATAGTAATATAAGTTATTACAGTCTCACTTAAATATTTTATATTGTTATGTGGAAGCAGAACTGACACGTACAGTCAGCGGCACGTCAGACTATACATGTTGACCTTGAGACCGTCTTTATGCCGTACGTAATAAAAGCTGTTTTCGTAGTTCAACTGTTTAACTTACCTTGCTGCTGTGCGTACCTAGTCTTTATTTTATTATAATATATTATTGAGTGATAAGTCAAGGTGATTTCAAAGCAGCAAGCTTTATTTAAAAACCTTTGTATGTTACATTAAGTATAAGTGCTCTCATTTTACACTTAACTGCATTAATTTTCATATTTCATGTATCATTATTAATTGCAATTTACATAATAAAATGTTTATATTGACTTGTGGGAAGAAAATGTTTAACAACATGATACTTATATACTTTTTTCCCCATCACACCAATTTAAGATTGCACTCGCAAATTTACGGTCCACGTAATTTAAACATAATGGTGGTGTAATTAACACATACAATCATGTCCATCGTTTCCGATCCGGCAAACTTAAGTTTGTCGAGTTCACAGAGCGGTTTTTAGAGTTCACAGAGCAGTTATCCAATTTTTAATGCGCCAAGACTAATTCTTGTAATAGCTGAGTTTTGTATTGGATTGTAGCGATCGGTTGCGGCTCTTTTGAACTTCATACTCGGGCTAGAATAATTGAGAGGTTATTAAAGCTGTGTTTAAGTCGACACGTTTAATTAACAACTTGCCTTTATAGAGCGCCCCCCTACTCAAATGGGAATTCTACTAAAATTAACGCTAGTAGAATAGAATGTATGGGGTTGACAGGAGCTAAGCGTTAGCTTATGTCATTCCCGTACATTGTTATTCTATTCTACTAGCGTTAATTGTAGCAGAATGGCCATTTGAGTAGGCCCTCAGGTCATCTGGTAGACAGCCTCCTTGGTGTATCGGCACCTAACATTTTTTTCCCAATGGACCAATCAGTTGTGTAGAAGGGAATAAAAAGTACCAACGGCACAACCTGTTGAGCATAGTAGTTGTGCCTTGGGTCCGGAAAGTTGGATATTCAGTTTTATTTTGATTTTATTTTATATTATGGTATACTTACAGCTAAACATACACAACATTTTATTTATTATCGCTTATTACATAGGGGCATGTATGCAAGCTACTTACAAGAATACACAGCATTCTTAGAAAAGTAGAACCACTTACAAGTACACATACTGCATTACCGACTCCACGTGTTTTTGAATGCTTAAATTCAATGGAAAACATTTTGATTCCTTTTTCCTTCATTAATGTTGTAAGTAGATGAAGGTTTTCACCCTTTGATTTTCTTACTGTTCATAAACTACAATTTATAGACATTTCTTTATGTCTATACAATGCGATTTATTTAACAATGTACAACTGAAGTGACTATCTACAGAGAGATTGCTTTCTGCGCTCGCTTCTCTTTGTCATACATTCTCGAGTGAAGTTGCAGCGGATCATTGTCTATTGTCAATTTAATCGCATTGTACCTCAGACTACTCCGTCTACTCTATGAGATGTAATCAGTGTTAGGCGGGAGAGATAAGCGCAGGGCAAAGACAACTTTCTACTATTTTATTCAGAAATCGTCGGGCAGCGCGGCTCACGATTAATAGTTCTATTCTGTACTTGATCGATTTACGAGTCGATTTGAGCATCGATTTAATGCCCTCCATTAGGGACTGTTATGGCAATAACCGCGTTGCTCGCCGACAGTTGCTCGCATTCATACGTCTAAAGCCCATGTTAATTGCCCGCCGAGTACGATGTAAACTCGTAAAATTCGTAAACTCAGACAAGTATGACCTTTTCATTAACTTTCATACTGAGACACCCAAGACTGAATGAACTAAGGTTTATTTCTTGGTGAACTTTAAAAGGTGAGAGCTTTTGTCCACCAGTTTTGACAGTTTATCGCAGACTTATACCTTCCATTTTCACCTAATATTCTTTTCTTTATTATGAAAATATTTGTATTTTATCATTTATGAAGCTAGAAATAAAACACTTTTTACGGATAACAGCGCGTATATTATTAATTCAGGTGTTGTTTTAGAATTACTGTACGCGCGAAAGTCTTAGAAGTGTATATTTATGAAGCTGCATCGTCACTTAAAAAGCCATGCATAGTTGACAAACTTTTCACTGACGATATAGATGAAGAATTTGCCAGGCCCTCTAAACTTGCTTACTTTATCGGACATGTCAAATCTGGTAAATATTTTCTTCGCTAGCAAACAGAATATAAATCATGACAACAGCATGTGGGTGTACATACACCTGGATCAGAGACAGAGGCAGTGCAGGAAATGTTGTAGGTTGAGAATACGCGTGATTTATTCGCCGCTGACCGCATTAGTATACGCTATCTACAGATTGAGATTTATTTTCAATAACCTTACTATAGAAAATAGTTTGCAGTCGTTGGCAGCGCACTTATTTTGTTTTGTATAATAACACATTCTAGACTAGCCATTAGCACCAAACTGTCAAAACTTGTTTCATATCCTTTACCGACATTATAAGTGAGTAAATATTAATATTGCACCTAGCTGGTTTCGAACTAAATATAACTTACAGATTAACTGCACCAAATTCAAGTGGCATTAAAACGTTTCCACTCGTGAAATTAGTGTTGTATCCATTCTAACTTGGGTTATAGTACCGTACCGTTTGCTATAAAGATGAAAACTAAGGATACGCTATTAGAAAAAGAGATTGATTTATAGATGTCCATACACCACACATTACAAGAAATGATACCAAAGAGATTTACAAAAAGCAGTTCCTCTATTCCTATCAAGCTATCTAAAGCGACTTGGAGATGTAACATTTCTCATTTCTATTCCGATCGCACACGGCAGCGATGAGCCTGTACAATGTTTTTCTGATCACATTTTATGCGGAGTTGATCTCCCAGCATTCCATTAAAAATTGCTGGCATAGGAGGGATCATTACAACTCGGAGCCGTCGCGTCCTGTGTTCCCGTAATCGTCGTCGTGTCTCGCCCCGGGAGCTATCGCCGATACTTTATGTTAGAACCTCGGACCGCCATAACGATTTGTCACAAGTATCGCGGCCGTGCCGATAAATTAAAGATATCCGACGAAGTGGGTGTACTTAAGAGACCAACCCAGAGATTCGTGCACATTTATTTGATTTCGTTAATTTACGCGTCGTAAAAGATGTCGACGCGAGTGACAAAATCACGTCTTCACGGAATCGAGAATACTGAGAATGGCGTTGTGAACCTGAACTTAAGTATAATATAAGGCCGGTTTCCACTGACAAAAGACTGTCGCAACTGTCCGTGGATTATTGCAGCTCTTGAAAAAAGGGAGGCATATGTATGCACCAGTTCTTGATCACTTGCATCAAACATTTGTTTTTTATGCCCATTGAACACTTCTCCATAAAAAGACAAAGAATTGTTTGGATTATAAAAGTTTATCTCTAAAGATACCTCTATGAAAAACTGCAAACTATAGCTGTTGACTTTTGATCCGGATCTTAGTAAGTAATATGTATGTGTAAAGATTATCATTGTTACATCGTTGACATTTTAATTAAGAAGCGCTATTTGAAATTGTGCGCTAGATATCGGGGTTACGTTAGCCGTCGTCCGTTTGTAAGTGTCGCCAGTTCATTAGTACAGCATTACTCAGCGCTCAAGGTGTTGTAAATTGTATGAACCATTTATCCAATCCCACGCGTGGCTCGCGAACAACAAGCATGTGCAGCCATTATTGTCTAAACCATTATGTGACCATATTTAAGGGTCTTTAAAACCACAAGTAGCCACTGTATCCGGCTCGAAGGACCAAATGAAAACTGATTTATTACTCATTTTGTAAGTAAAATATTTAATACTGGCAATAAAAACCATAATTTTGGGGACAGCTCAATCAGGAAACGAGAAGTCGAAGCCGAAATTGACGAACAAAAAAAAAAATGTATAAGTAGCTTCATATTTCGCAATTCAGCAATGGCCGTCGAAGTTCAATCAGTCTCACGAAATGTGATGATATGATCATCGATCAGATATTTTTGTGTCCATCACTTTACGAAGGTAAAATAAACAACAGAGAGAATTGCGGAGTTCGGCTTGCAATTAAAATTAAAATGTTGGAGACTGGTTTTTTCGAGTGTTCCGCAGTCGGTAAGTATATTCGTGTAATTGAAAGTCGTATTTTAAAGTGCTTTATAAAAACTTGTTTTACTTAACTGGACCTCTTCTTGGTCTGGGTGCAACCTGCTTTTATTAAAAGTTCTTGTATTTTACTAACCAGATTTATTATAGTGCTTAAGTATACGTAATTAAGGAACAATTATTATTTTTAAGCAAAGAATATTCAAAATCTCTTAAAACCAGAAACATCTTGCATTTCATGTATTTTGAATTGCTTTAATCTTTTCAGTGTGCATTACCCTAAAATGGAAAACAGTACTTATCTTTTGTTTTGGTATAAACACGTTGATATCTGCAGTGCCTACCGCAAAAGTGGCCATAAAGGCAATAAGTATCTGGTGCTATGCCCATTTTCTGTGCCCTCACACATCTGCCCATTATCACTGCAACAATACCACAATTGTTACTCACACTACAATCCTTTTAGAGAGCAACCACAATGGGGTTCAATGACAACAACGATATCCAATTTGGTGCTTTAATACTTTAGAATAATAAACAAATTTCAGTGGGGTTTCACTTCACCGTCAGGATCAACAACCGTATAGGCTTTGTATTTTAGATAAATCCGTAGTATTTTTAAATCGTAATACGTACAATTTGACGACCTCCATGGTCGAGAGGCTTTGTACACCGGTTTTCAAGGTGTCGCCCTCTCTGAGGTCCCGGGTTAGATCCCCGGTTGGGTCAATTTAGAAAACAAACTTTTCTATATTGGCTCAGGTCTGGGTGTTTGTGATACCACCGTTGTCTCCGATTTCCATAACACAAGTGCTTTAGCTACTTACTTTGGAATTAGATTTGATTGAAGTGATCATACTTTGTGTATTTTACGATGGGCCTATGAATATAAAGCGGTCAATTATTTCAAGTAAAAATAAAAAGTGACCTTTAAAGTATAAAGACATCAGATCTTGCTGGTAATGGCCACATAGCATTTGCCATTCACGTTGAAAAATTGTAACGTGTTCGACAGGAGAAAGCAATCAAATTATTAATGACCCCGACTCCACATTGTGTGAGAGGGCCATACATCTCCGAGTTTCGACATCCATTGTGCATGCTCGTGCGACACTTAATGAGACGAGCGATTCTGCTTACAATGGTGGATGTATTGTCACACGTGAACCTTCGACAATTAAGTTAACAAAGTGCTCAGATTGATGGTCTGAGGTGACTGAACTGTCTCAGAAATATGCCCGGTCCTGGACGCCATTGTAGCTATAGTAACATATATGGAAAATTATTATTATTTCTTCTTAATGTAACGCTAAAGGCTTAAAGGAACTTTGACAGGACATCAATAATAAGTTCCTAGTAAAGATTCATCAAAATAGAACAGATGGTAACACTTGGATATAAATGTAGCTAAACAATGCTAGCATGGCCAAAAATCGTATTACTAAGGGACTCACGCACATATTAAAGTAATAATATTCCAAAGAGTACGTCAATAAAACTAAATCTTGATGTCGACATTGCCCTTTCATTCATTGCTGAGCTGGCAATGTATTCAATTCGGTTGCACCTGTCCCTGACGGTTGCGAGTACCAAAAGTACGGAGCGATACAACGTGCGTTATATTGGATTGCTACTCGACGCGGCCGCGAGTAGGTCGGTAATGGGCCTCAAATCAGCGTAATTGCGGATGCTCTCGCTTCTCTATTGTCGCATCCGCTCAACTCGCCTTTGATCCCGATACATCGATTTTACTCGATCTTGTTGATTTGCCTGCATTGATCGATACACACTTATCGAGCCTTACACGGTTATCTGAAAAATGATATTGAAGGTTAATACTTAATACTGGAATTGTAAGTGCAGGGTTAAGATTTCTATGAGAGTTCCTAAGCGGTTATCTCTTAGGAGCCATTATAAGCATGAATAAGGTACAGTTATTGAATAAGCTCAAGTTTATTTCAGCTTTAGTTTCAATTATATTGCTCAATATTTTGTTTTTCAGCTTGGGCAAAAATGCTTTCCGATGTCCTTTCGGTGTCTGGCTGTTCGTTTGTTCTCCTCTACAGTTCGCATTTCTCAACCAATTCTCGTGAAATTTTGTGAGCAGTTTCGATAAATAAATAGTTTTTTTGTCTATTCAGTTTTTCTACATTTTTCAAATGGCGGAGATATGTGAAAAAATCGTATTCAGCCATTTCAAAAACTGACTCAAACGCGAGGTCCACAGCTCACTAGTATTTACAGTGGGAAACGTAATGAAAGATACGGTAAAATTGTAACAAATGGAAAAAAATACCTTGATTACCACGTTGTTCAGCGGCGTTGCTATTTTTAAACTGAATACAGTTTGATATCTCGCGTCTTTTGTTGACACTGCGCATAGAGAAGTCAAGAAGACAAAGTCGGACTGTGATTAATGTTTTCGGCCATACAAAAAACTTAACATCATAAAGCTTACTTTTGTTACTAACGTGGTAGAGTTCAAAATTGATTGATCCTCTCATTTGGTTTGCGGTTCGATAGCTCATTACATTCTGTCATTGGTTGACGAACAAATCTAAAAGAGAATAGCAGATGCAGTACAAAAAGCTTCATTAAGCCGGTCGGCAACCTTTGATCGAGGCTTGAGGTGTAAGATACAGTGAGTCGCGATACTAATTAACTATTCTATGAAAAACATACGTCGATCTGAGTCAGTGTCGCCAATCGCTCGCTGAAGAAATGTTTCTAAAACAATACTCTCTTATAAAAATAAATAAAATCATTTATTGCTAGAATATGGTTACATTGCGGTCTTATGTATAATAATCCAACATATTCTATCGAGAAGTTCGATGTGCAAATTAAATTATGTATGTCACGTCATGTTATTGATAAATTTTTGAATTCCGTACAAATTCATAATTAAGTATTTCACAATTATTCTATACTTAAGTCAAAATTTCACAAACAACCAAATATACCTAGTCTTAACATAAACAATGTCCAGATTAATTTGATATAAATGCAATAATGTCAAATGATGGACCTCAGAGACGGCGACACCTTGAAAACCGGTGTACAAAGCCACTCGACCACGGAGGTCGTCAAATCATACTTTTTTTTTAATTGTTATTGTTAAATTTTGTATATATTTCGATTCTGACTACAATGTGAAAGACGTACGCTGTCTACCCATTAGGTGCTGATGAGAGATTCCCTAAGAACTTCCTGTAATTTCGAATGTACCATAAGAATAAGATCTTTAGGCCACATATAAACTCTTGACAGGTTGATAACCGTATACATTGTCGCATAGCCGTCGTCAACCGATCTTGCCGGTTGCATATCGCTGCGCGTGAGCACCGTTACTTTACCGAACACCTCACAAGTCGAATGAGATCAAGTTGCAACTTGTCCTGGTTCTAGTCTTATATGCAAAGGAGAAAAAATAATATAATTGCGACGGACAGCAAACGATGTCATTGCACCGGTTTTAATTTCTCACTCCATATAAAATAAAGTATTTATGTTGCTTATCATAAAGTTAAATGTGAATTCACTTCAACTAATGTAATAATGGCCTTCGAAATAATTTAAATTTAAATTATGTCAATCGGTGTCACAAAACTAAAAACTAAAAGCAAAATAAATTTTAAGACTTTCAAGTAGTATAATTTGCGTATATTATCTTGATGATGTAATAATATACAACGTGAAAATAACTAATGCCGAATATGGTAGATAGGGACCATCAAACTGAATAACTTTTACTATGGAACTAACTCTGAAATCGCGAAAAAGAAATCAGCTGTTTCATTCATTTCGATATTTTCGTAATTAATTTTTGCATGAAACAGCTGATTTTTTTGTCGCTATTTCAAAGTTGTTCCCATACTAAAAGTTGTTCAGTTTGATGGTCCCTATCTACCATATTCGGCATTAGGGGTATTTTTGAAACACATTGTATAGTTTTACAATGCCGTTAATGTAACATTAGAAGTTAATTTTACAGCAGAAGTTTTTTGTAATCTGTAATTTTTTTTTACCATTAATTCTCGAGTGAAGTTGCAGCGGATAACTGTCTATTGTCAATTTAATCGCATAGTATAATATTTTTCTAGAAAGTTCGCGTTGGATGCGCGTGCGCCTGTCGTAGGGGTGGCCACCCTCGCGTGTCCAACACTAGTAATAATAACGTGACTCTCACGGATCGATGGATATTGTACATTGTACTGCTGCATGTTGCATTTTGCACATGAGAATGGCGCAAAAATTGGCATGACGTTTGTGATAATATTGTACTTAAAAAAAACAACTAAAAAAACGCGGTAAAATATTTTCCACTGAAAAGTTATCATAACTTTGACTGAATTGTTGTTCCAAAATATAAAAACTAAAACTTTCCAGACCAGGGGCAGTATTACCTCTTAAAACTTGCCAGGTGTATGATTGCTATATTTACATCTCTTTTTCGCTGTATGGCTAATAAAAGAGACGCATTGATAGCCATTCAGAAAACGACAAATATAAGAGGTTGTAATACACCTCCCAGGCCATTGGCAATTTTTTAAACTTAGGATCTGCGATATTGATAATTAATTTCTTATACAAAATAATCAAAATTCAAGGTCAAATAAACATAAAAAACCACTAGAAGTCATAAAGTAAAAGATTACTGATTCAAAAACATGAAATTAATGAAACATACTCGTAAAATGAAATGAATAGTAAAATTAATAAACCGTTACTTTCATGTTTTAATTATGACTTCCTGTGATTTTTTAATTTTCACCTTGAATTTTGATCACTTTGATTTAAGAAATTTTTGTTCTAAAGTTATCAATATCGCGGGTAGATTCTTATCTCCTTACGAATGAAGATTGTATAGCAGATGTATAGTTACACAGTGTTTTGTCCCTTTCTTTTTAATGTCAAACTTAAATAGTTTGACAGAGAGTAATCATTGTGTAACTATTCATCTGATATATAAGGGGGTATGTTTATAACATTATTGCCAAAGACTTCGATTCCACTCTGTATAAACTACAGTTTATGTTTAAAAAATTTAATACGTCAAGTTAATTAAAAAAAAACATGATTTAATTAAAAGTAGGTAATGTACGAGTAGGTAACATATTGGCCATCAGCCATTTTTATTGTCCCCACAGGCCTTTCTTATGGGTGGATATGGAGGATACACCACGCGGGCCCAATGCGGATTGGTGGGTGTTAACGTCTGCAAATATAATCGGAACCAACGGCTTAACGTGCCTTCCGAAGCACGGAGGAGCTCGAGATAATACATTTTTGGTCACCCATCTCATGACCGACTCTTGCGAAAGTTGCTTAATCTCCGCAATCGCTGGGCCAGGCGCTATACCACTACGTCACCGAGCTCCTATGTACCTATGTACCCTATTACAGATAACACATTGAATAAAGGTAATTAATACTTTGAACAAGCTTAGAATAGACATTTGGAGTAGCCATCGTTAAACTTAAGAATCATTTTTCATACATCGCCACTGATTTATAATTTGGTTGTCTAATGAGGTACTTGCATCATGAAATGGTCATTAATTAAATTGGGAGTACTAAATTAAGAGACAGAAGACTATCGAATGAACTAATTTCTTAACATTGCATTGAAACAAAAAAACTTTACTTAGGGTTTAAATATGAAATTGCCGTTTTGTATGGAAAATTTTGAAGAATTTGAATTTTCCATACTATCATTTTCTTAATTTATTTAACAACCATGAACTCTAATGTTTTAAAACTTTTATGCACTAATGTTTAAACACTAACATAACGTATGCCAATTAAGTTGCGCGAAAAAAAAATTAGTATCGGCTAAGTTACAACGAAATAAGAGGTCATTTCGGCTAACAAAAAAAGGAGTTAGGTTAGGGTATGTATATATAATAAGGTACTTTTTTTTAAGTTAAGGAAAGAAAATCAGAAATATTTTTAACTGTTGACAGGTAGTTGGCCGTCATGTTCATAATTCGAAATAAACAATCGAAGCATCTTTAACATCATAGAAGATATGAGTCTCTGTGTGTGAGAAAAAAATTGACAATTTCATACTTTAACCCCTATTTTTAATCTTCAATGCCATTTGAATAATTGATTTTATTTGTTAAAAAAAGTTCTTGAAACACCAACCACAAACAATAAAGATGAAACCTATAAAAAAGTTACTAAGATATAATAATAATGTCAACAATAGGTATATGGGACAAATGTCAAATTTCAACTATGGGTCGTAACAAACGTGAGTAGACTGAACTCGAACAGTTAACGCCCACGAAATGCTAACAGTATTCTGGTATTTTGAAGGCACAGTAGCGGTATTTTCTCATAAAAGAATTTTATTATAAACTATGCTTATGGCAATAAAATGCTTTGGTAGCTGGCAACTTTAAAACAAAATCAGTGGTATGGTAAAGTATAGTTTGGAAAAAGCTATAAAGTTTGGGAACTTTTTTCAATGTAACGTTAATTTTTTTTATGTCGAAATAACTCTTTCGGCGGTTTTGGTCAGGTTCCTCATATTAGAGTTAAGAAATTAAACCGTTTGGTGTGTATTTCCCTAGCCAATAGGGTACGAATATGATTGCAGAAACATTTCATAACCTAAAAACACACACAAATCTTTATAAATAACATTAATAACAAGTTTACTTAGTTCTTTAATAAACACTCGGCTGGTCGCGTCGGCGTGAAATTTTTGATTGTCTCTAATCACTTATTTTTTCGTATTTCCAATATGGCGGATGTCGTGTCCTAACAAATTTATGGGGTTTGGTCACGCAATGTCATACTTCTGTCAGATTTTGGTGATAATTTGAGTATTGCATCAAATCAAATGTGAAAGAAAGTCGATAGCTTTATTTAAAAGGTGTCATTATTTTAGTTTTATCGAATAACAATATTGTATTTTATTGAATAAGAATATAACATTGTATCTAAAAAACATTCTTTTGTGGACTAGAAAACACAAATGCAGGTAGGGACTTTATTATTATCAGTGTTATATTATGTATGAAAATTTAACTTTGTTACAGTCTTGATAGCTTTTGTTTTTAATTAATTAACTTGTCAGTTTTTAATAACTTTAAAGGAGACCCGTTATTTTAGGTTGAAGATGTATAAGTACTTATTAAATCTGTGATTCATAATCTGCTGTACTTTGTTGTCAACTAAATGAGAGATCAATGCCAAATGGGAATGGAGAAATTAAAATTTTGTTTTCTGAATTTCAAAAAAAAGAAAAGAGCTATGCTTTGTCCACGTTTTTACATTTCATAGTGACTTTACTGCCTTTTGAAAATGTAACGTGGATAACGGAACGTTTTTCATTTACTCTTGTTTTCGTAGTGTTTCTTTATCAAAAAATATTTTAATTAAATAATTAACTATTTTTCAACATGCGTTAAGAACAAGACGGAACTTGATCCATGTAGAAAATATTATTAGCTATTGCAAGACCAAATTTAATCGTATACAAGTGAAGCATTTTTTCTCTAGCGAGTGCCGGTTCTCCTTTTTCTTATCAATTTAATAGCCATGCTTGTCTCTGGTAGTACTATTATATATTCAGTGTCTCTGGTCACAAGTCTGTGATTCGGTTATCTCATGACATTCCAAAGACAATCTCAAACGTCACGTTATTTAAATTGTCGCGGTAAATATTCCTTTAGCGTCACGATGCCAGCGGGATGCCCAATAACGTTGTCAAAACACGAAACCCGTTTAAACATTGAATTAGTATAAATCTTATATAATTTGGACGAATTAAAAATACGATTTGGAGTCTAACTGTAGGTTAATTTGGGTAAATTGACATTTGGACTTATAACCAAAAAATAAACTTTCAAAAGCTACCTGCTTTCCGTTCCAGCTTCCTTATAATAATATCATCGTGTATGTGTTTGTTGATGATAAGAGTTTATATCGAATGACTGACATCGAGTAGGTATCGATTCTTATCAGTTCTTACAACATCATTGAATGCAAATAAAAGTTGTTTACATTTGTAACATGGCAATACTTCGCCGAAGTGTCATAGGCGAATTTTTTTGCACATTTTTTTTTCTTCATTTTTTTTTAACTAACTGATATCAGCTCGTGTTCGTTCCCACGGTTCGGTTGTGTAGTTATCAAACGTTTCCTGAATGAGTTCAAAGTTATGATAAGTTTACAATGTAATCTAAATAATTCAAATGCAAGTTTGAACTTGTTATTTGATCAGTTTCCTTGTTGATCACTATTCTTTTATCTTTGCAAGCAGTGCTATTTGTTGTTAACAATACGATAAGTGACAATGTTTACATGATTAGTATCGTCAGTTACTCTACGCAACATTTTATTACAATTTAAATTATTATTAACACACTATTTCCAAAGAAAAACGAACATGTACAGTGTAAAAACGATAATATTTACAATGCCTAAAATGACTGGGCAAATTTATTCAAGCCAGTACCTCCAGGAACCGGTAAAAATGGTTTAAGTTTTTCCTTCAAACCAGCAAACTTGGAGTCTGGTAAAAACAATGCTTAACCTTATTAGGAAAGACGGCTCGCCCGCCGGCTTTTTGCTGAGCACTTCACGAAACGAGAAATTGGAGTCGAGAAAAAGCTAATTTCGATTCGCCCTTTAGATAAAGATAATAATAGAGCACAAATCTACTAAGTTTAAATGTACTAAATCTATGGGACAAACCTTTAGAAAAAAAAAGAAAACAAGTTTCCAAGGAGTTCCCGTATCAATCAACGCGCGTCGACAAAAAAAGAAAATTAAAAAGTAAACACCGCCTGTAAATGCGATGTTCGATTTTCAAAATTGTCTAGCCAGTTTGAAATTCAAATGAGAGTTACATAAATATGCATTTGTATTGTAAGAAGTGTCGCAACCGTTATCACAAAATGTTTACATTTGTCGAAAACTCTGTTCCCACGCGCCTGCTCAAAATGTAGCAATGTTTGTTTGGTAGATAGCTTATCAATTATTCCTAAGTCCTAACGGTTTATTCTGATTACTTTCTTTGTGGTCCGAACAATCTGGAGTATCATTCATTAATTGTTTGTTTGTTTAGCGAACAATATTGTTCCAATAAATAATCTTTTAGATGCCAACCACAATAACTAAGCTCAAATAAATTGAAACAGAATATCTAAGTACATAATTTCAAGTTCCGGTTAAGTTTCAATTAAATTCCTTGACAGATGGAAACTCTTTTCCATTTTTAGAGTAAACCAGAAGAATCCGTATTTCTATATTGCTCTATCTGCTATTTATAAGGAATTTGTTGTAAGTCAAAATATGGATTATTTAGTACCTAAAAATGTACACCAACGTCCTTTTATTTATTGATCCTTCGATTTATCATTTTGTGTTGACAAACTTTCAAAATTGTTTGCTTAAAAGTTAAAGTTATCTATCACATTATGAAATTGTGTGAAACGTATCGTTATAATTTCCCACAAGTATTTGCGTTGCTGAAAAAGAGTTAATGGAATTTTTGGCGCCATTTTATAGAGTTCAGTTTGGTGGCTATTTTAATAATTTGCAAATTGATTCATAGTGGTTGTGTCGTAATATTGGTGTAATTATGTGTTACAAGTGTCTACGCAACTCAACAATATGTGGAATAATTGAAAAGACGCGATCTCGGTCGTGTCAAGCTGAGACTTTTATTGTAGCAGTAGAACTTACCGAGCGAGTAAACTGACTTGATGTCAAATGCTCCAAGAAGCATTGGAATGCGATGTACCCGCATTCAAATTTAAACAGAAACAATATATCATTTAGGCCCATGTTCATTTATATTATCATCATTTCACTGAACTCTAATCAACACTTGAAACGGCAAAAGTATTCCCTGAAGAGGAGTAAATTGCCAAAACAAAAATAAGAAGTTAATATTTGCATTTCAAATTCAGAATCTTATTTTTTTTTACAAATTTCTCTTTAGCTATTCGATATTCGAACTTTTCGTATCCGATCTCCGTGCCTCCGTGGGTGGTCCCGAATTTGATGTCCTGATTGATGGAGATAATATCGATACTCGCGAATCAGATGTGCCAAATTAAGTATCGAGAATGCATTTTGCAATCGAATGCATTAGCGTTTAATTGCACTCTGAAATATTTGTTCCCATTCTCAGATCATTGCACTTGAAAAAAATTGAAAGTTTTAAGATTGTTTTATTGTAATCGCTAGTTTGGTTACATAATATTACTTAACTTTAGTAATTTAACAAAAGTTTTTCAACTTACAAAGCTCACATTTAATAATTAGAATTTATTAATATTCACTTTTAATGACATAGTAAAAAGTTGGTCAATTTTCCAAGACAAACATTGCACATATTTTGCAATTGATTTCTGCAAAATTAACATTACTTTCATGCTGCACATAGATTGTAAATTTTTACAATGTTTTACGCATCCTGTAGTCAGTCACAGTCAGTGTCTCGGTAAATAATTATGTCTCCAATAAAGTGTCTGGATTCATTTTTTTAAGCACCGTGAGTGCGATCCTTATCACGGTCGGTATCCGTGATTTTGCAGCTGCTGTGTGCAGGGTTGCCAATTAAACTAATAGGTTAAAAAATAATAATTCAAAATTATTTATTCAGGTAAATTATGATAATATTAACTAAATGATAAAGTAACTTTGAAGCATTGCTTCTTCAGATCAGTTGGGTGTGTATTGCGATCTAGATCTTCTCCATTCACTCCCTGTATGGCCATCATCAGATCACAGCTAGGTCAATCCCTAGCGGAAAACCAAGACTTCAAAATTACCTTGTTTGTATGAAAATCGACTTGTGTCCTTAATTTTTTTGGCCACCATTATACATGTTTGTCACCTTGAGACCGTCTTTATGCCGTGCGTAACAAAATCTGTTTTCGTAGTTCAACTGTTTAACTTACCGCGCTGTCGTGCGTACTTTGTTAACTTGCTTTGTGATACTTACTTACAATTTCATCGTCGTGACAACTGTACGACGCTGGCTCCCATTGCAGGGCTGGCCTTATTCTACTTTAAAAAAAATGTTATTTTTTTCTTTTTGTCAGGCGACAACCCCTGTATAAGGCGCCTTCCTCACAAAAAATACCTACTAAAACCAAAACATACCGAGCCGTTGAGGAAGGCCTCTAAGTCTTGCATTTTGATAACTTTTTAATTTAATTAAGGGCCCTATATACCTCATATTAATTGAATTTATTACTCACTAAGTACATAATGTATCGAATTTTCACTTGTACAGATTGCAGGTAAGGTTCTATAGTTTATTTACAAACAATAACCTCAGTAAAATATAGTCCGTTGTAGTAGTAGTGGGCAAAAGAATAAAATGTGGCAGAGCTTTTGCCTACTACTGCTACAAACTATATTTTACTAAAGTTATTGTTTGTAAATAAACTATAGAACCTTAGTTTCAATCTGCACATGTGAATTTACGAGTGTGTACTTAGCGAGCAATAAAAATCAAGATGAGGTCGCCGCTTGAGGGCTATAGGAGCCTTAATGAAGAACTATTCCAGAGCAAATTATTTACATTAACTGCAAGTTGCAAGAAGAATATCTAAGCAAATAATTATTATCTTCGAAATGTAATAATCTTCATCAATGAAGTTGCTTTATGCATTCAAATTCGTATAATGCTTCCACACCAGTCGATATAATTTTATACTTAATCGAATATCACAAACGATAACATCCCATCTAGAGCGCTTAGAATATTAGCATACTAACCGTTTTATGATGTAACATATATTATGTTTACCGTTTCCATGATACATATTTTACCTTTTATCTTTGCAGGTTTCGTGTCCTGTTCGCCGTCACCATGCAAGAACGGAGGCACTTGCCTTTCTACGCCACGGGGAGAATATTTCTGCAAGTAAGTTGCATTGCATCTTAATTTGAAATAGTCTGTGCATTTGAAAAAGAACCTTATGAGCGCTTGACGTTAGCGACGGTCCCATAAACAAATGCCATGTTTTTGGCGCCATTTTGTCGAGTTCGGTTTGGTGTTTATTTTAATTATTCTCAAATTGATACATAATGGATATTGTGTCTTAAAATTGGTGCACTTATAAGGTACAAGTGTCTACGCAACTGAACAATATGTGGGATAATTGAAATAGACGCGATTTTGGTTGTGTGAAGCTGAGACTTTTATTGAAGTGGTGGCTTCCTCGGCAGAACTAACCGAGTAAACTGTCTTGATATACTTGGTGCCAAATGCTCCAAGCAGCATTGGAATGCGATGCACCCGCATTCTAATGAAAAATTAAACAATATCTACCTCTGAACTATTTAACACTTGACACTGGCAAAAATTACTTCTAAGAGGAAAGTAGATTGCCATAACAAAAAAAAAGAAGAAAGAAAACAAATGGAGAATTTCAAACAGGAAGCACGTTTGGTTGTAAAGTCATTTCTTGATTAACAGTTAATTGTGTTATATACATTACATTTTATCTCCAAACTTTTGATTACTTAGCAGTTAATTGTCGACCTGAGTGGTGCAGTGGTCAACATGGTCTACCACGCAAGAGGTCCCGGGTTCAATTCCCGGCCGGGCAGAAATTGAAATGATGAATTTTAATTTCTGTGACGGGTCTGGGTGTTACTATGTATAATAAGCATATATTTAAAAAGAATATAAGTAGTATATCAGTTGTCTAGCACCCATATTACAAGCTTTGCTTAGTTTGGGGCTAGATGGCGCTGTGTGAAATTGTCCAAGCATTTGTTTATTTATTAGAAGCAACTGACATTATTGCATCTTAATTAGGGTCATTTGAAATTGAGTCACATGTCTTTCGTAGTTTCATTCAACACTAATTTTCAATTAAAAAATATATACGTCTGCTCATAAGGTTGTTTTTCGTTTGTTTCATCCGTCATAACTATTGTATCGAATCGCGATTGGGAAATATTTACCAATTTGTGTTTTAAGAGTATCCGAGTGTCAGTTTCATTGAAGAAGTTGGAAAATACTTTAAGAAATCCCTTATGAATATACGATACTTACTTACGTGGAATAATATTTTTATTTTTTTGTTCAATATAGTAATAATGAGATCCTATAACTCTCAAAAGTATTTTATTTTATAAGTTCGTTACGTTACTCTAATCTTTGGCTAATCAAAATTTTTTTATAAAGCAATTAATTAAAGGTATCAGTAGGTAGTAATGCCTTACACACATGTACACATATAATAATCCACGAAAATATTAGGAAGTTGGACTATTTCAACTTTTTGTTTAAATTAGAGGTTATAAACATGTGAAACTCAAGTGGCTATAGGTACTCAAGCAGAGGCTATCAATTTCCATATAGTGAATAGTTCAAGTGTAACATATGCAAGAAAACCGTTACGTAATTAAATCGACTCTTGGTCACCCTTACATCGCTAGTGATGGAGCATACAAGCGTTATAAATGTCGATAAATTGTTATTCTCTCTTTTTAAACGGCGTGTTTTTTTTAATTCTTAATTTTGATAGGTACAGTCGAGATCAATAATATGTTCATCAATCTTTACGCCTTTGTAATGAAAGTCAACATATTTTCAAAAGTACCAAGATATTGAACTCGACTCTATGTAGTTTACAATCTGACTCATTATTTTTTCTTAAATTCAAATAGAGGGACATAATGGCCGATTTCAGGTTGTGTATTTGATTGATACTAAATTATTTATCAAAATATACAAAAAAAATTGTATGTCAAAATCATAACTTTGTATAAAAGTGATTTAGTTAAAACTAGATAAAATTTAATAATCTTTCATTAATCAATTAACTTACGAAACATACTAATAACTGTTTAATTTTTTTTAATAATTTTATTTTATTTCAATAACGGCCAAATACTGAAACGATTCTTAAAGATAAGATCCTCATACATTCAAACAAGATGTCGGATTTGACAAAACTCTATCAAACTAATAGTTTCCTTAAAATGAAAGACCTCAGCCAAAGAATTTAGCTAAATATAGTATTGAATATTGTAGTGTAACGTTTTACATCACTATCTCAAAGTAACCATATCACCCCGAGGTGCTGTGTTGTGAGCGCCCGCAGGGGCCATCAGACAGATGCGCAAACCCTCTTTTTATTTAAGGACCCCAAATATACCCCTTAAAAAATTGCGTAACCAATATTAGGACTCGATAGATTTTCTTTCAATGTTTTCTAAAAATCGTAGGTAGAAGAATTCACAGCGCAACGATATGTTGGGCAGCTAAGCAAAAAAAATACTGTTGTGTCTTGCTTAGCTAAAATATTTTTATCCATCCCTTTCAAAATGTAGGTACACGAAAAAATTAAAACAACTAAAAGCTTACATCATTTCACATTTATCGACCCCTCCGTATACGCTGCTGCTCATGGGGTTATACAATACTGTCAAATTCCCTTAAATTATTTGAAACCATAACGTATGGGGAGTAAAGTTCAAAATTGATCGAGGAAAATCATCTTTTGGAAACTTGATTTGCCGCTGACTGTACTATTGTGAATACGCTCAGTCGTTCACTCTTATCGATCAATGGCGATTCTATCGACACACTTATCTATGAAGCTTGACACACTGAAGCACACAGGCCGGGTATAGTTAGTTGCAGATTTTGTGACGTGAACTGACTTTGTGGTTTTCCAGTCATGTTTGCATTTTATTCTGATGCTTTTGAATTAAAGTTAAGAGCTCTCTTTCAAACTTTATTATAAGGACTCGATCAAAAAAATTTTATCATCAAAGTGTGCTATATGAATTTGTAGTGGGTTTACGTAATTTTATTAACTAGGTACTGTACCGTGATTAGTAAGATCTATTTAGTAATCCGAAATACTATGTTTGATTTACTTAAGTCCGTTATGAGGTTAATATTCTTAACAGTAATGTATCTGAAGATAGACAATGCAACAGTTCATATTAATATTGAAGATACAAAGTAAAGAATCATTGAAACCATACATAGTATAGAAGCTAGACCTTCTACCTAGTTTCCTAACAATGTGGCTTCCAAGTCCCCCAGAACTGTAGCGGTTCCTTTGTTCCCTCATTGGAGAGCTCATTAAAATCGTTAGCCCTTTATGGTGGTACAGAGGCGTGAACTGTGTTATGTTGTGCCACGCGGAAAAGCTTACTTGGATAACCTGCTTGTGAGGATACCTTTATGTGCAACTCTCTTTATGGTATTTAAAAGTGGCATATGACAGCCAATGGACATAAATTGAGTCTTAAACCAACGTTATTAAGGTCGCGTCTTTTCTGCTTGGTGTCCCTAAGGGGACAGTTTTAGGTCCATAACTTTATACGAGTTCATAACAAATTCAAATTGTATTTAAGCACTTTTTGTCAGTCACCTAAATTGGATATGATTTATAAGACGGCTTCTTATCAACGCAATAGTAAATGTTACTTAATGTAACTCGGATTATGTTGTCATACATACATTCTCCTTGCATAACACGGAGTTCGAATTCCAAAATGTAAATTGAATAAGTCCACATAGTACAATCTGACATATGCACCTCTGATTTGTTATTAAAATTGCTACAGTCTTATATGGCGAATCGAAGGCTTCTAACAACAGCATTGCAGTTCCAAATGACCGAGTCGTACGTGACGGATTGTCAGAAACGAAAGCGGGTTTACAGTATGTAATGTGAGTAAGCTGTATTAAAAACTTTAAGTCCTATTGATTGTACGGTTTTTAAGTTCTGCAGACCCAAAATTTTTAAATTATCGGTCTCCTTGGAAACGTGAGAATATTAGGCATTGGAACGTGAATTTAAAGATGTTTTTTTATTCAAAAAGTGTAAGTACTAGTAGGCAATTAGTTCGTTACAATGGTGTTATGTATCTTACAGTTTAGTTTTGAAATTAATTAAATAAATCAGTCGTGATATATGGCTTCCGAATTTAGTATCGGCCTTTCTAACTTATCTAGTATGCCATCGCTAAGAGGTACCCACCCGCCCACCCGGGCGGCCTAGATCTTCTGATGTCATCCACGCGTGGCCGTTGACTTCACTTTAGTTAAAAATAAACCAATTGATCGAAGAGATCTTCAGAGATACCTACTCAGTTTGAAATCAACTTTTTTAAGATTATCTACTTTTGGGTAGGTTCTTTTTGTAGATTAGCATATTCCGCATAGAAAACCCATGAAATGTTAAGGATTTAATTTAAAAAAATATTTTTCATATTTTTTAAGCGATAAATAAATTAACAACTTTACTCAAAGAATATCATGTTAAATCGATTGAAAATAAAGGCTAATATTGTTAAAATTTTGAGAAGAATGTGATAGGGACAGCGTTAACATTATTAAACATCAATAGAGCACACGTTTTACATTCTCACCAATCTTTAATGTCCATTGTGTGCCCCAACAATTATAATTTGTGTAGAGGGTCCGGCTACAACACTATTGACCTCGCACGTGTGTCTGCCATCTATACAAATTTAAGATACGCATATTGATTAACTGTGTGTTATGTTTTTAGGAAGGGGATTATTAAATTTCGTTTCCATCATTTAATTCTATTAATTTTAAAAAAAACCTACTGAGTTAAGAACTTATCTTTGTACTCATATATACGCTTTCATTTGAAAATCATTATTCAATCCATATTATTTCACTCAAGTTGAATTCATACCGAACAAGTGAATGACTGATGATGACAGATGACTGTGTTTATTACCTCGAATAAATAGTTTCTATATTTTTTCAGTAAATGTTTATCTGCAATTTATCTATTTGCTCAGTAGACAATAGATTTAAACATAAATATATGAAGCAAAGGATTGTGCATCACTCTTTCACCACGGTATTTGGTACCCATTCATTAGCCATATGCGGCCGTGTCTTCGGAATTGCCTCAGATATCTCATAAACCTTTTTGTGGCCAAGACAATGGCCTTCGCATTTTCAAAATCAATTCCCCTTAAAAGCACCGCCCACGAGAAGATAAAAGGGTCTGGGATAAAGACTTATAAAAGAAAGTGATAATGGATCTGTGGTGGGCTCTTTTTTTATTTGTGGATCCATTTGTGAATCCTCTACGTTATTCTTGGGCATGGATCGTTTCAAGGCATCTATTTTTCCTTTTCCATTTATGATTCTAGGAGTCTGCAGTATCCATTGTGGTCAATATAACTTTATGAATCCTCATAAACTTATCCAATAAGCTGCTTTCTCTAAGCTCTTCTACCTTTGTTCGTCAAGTAAATCATTAGTGATTTAAATAGCTTTATAGATCTTTGCATTCTCCCTATCTACTTTTCTCTAATTATGTGTATCGTTGAGATTTACAATCTCATTCAGATGTCTGTCCTACGCCAGTTTATACTCAAAATGATTTTCCTATAAGTTGAGCATTGTTGCTTCTTCATATTTACGGTCATTGCTTCGAAAATAGGTGTATTATCCCTTTTATCTTCTGTTTAGGGATAAATTAACAAATTAGTACTTTTAGATAATTATTTTTGTGCAATAATTTTACAATTTTCATCGTTTCGTATTAAAATTCTATTATTCATTGGTAAAATAATTTAATTATAATTATTGTAACACACATTTCTTATTTTTAAAAGCAACGGCTTCCAAATTTTTTAAATATTTTAAATGTTTCTCTTGGAAAAAAGTAAACGTTTAGGAAGCAGCCTTGTGAAGCGTCGCAGACTTTCCTGTAATTCGCGTTACCAAAATGCTACCCGGACATTAAACCCGCCGCGGAATTATATAAAAATGGCCGCTTTAATACAAGCACCATTACATTTTGTTGCAAGTGCTTTATTTAATAAAGAGCGGTGAAGTAACTTTGATTTTCATGTGCCTGAACCCGCAATTGTTGGGTTAAAATTTCGTAAAGTTTTGTATGTAACTTGTAAGTAACACACAACCTGAAAATAAGTAAGTAGGGCTTATCATTACAAAATCCAATAAAATTACTGGCGTCTGATAAATGCATTGAACAGCTTAATTCTGTTGCTTCCATTATAAACGTTGGTAATAATTCTTTCAGTATGCAGTAACACTTTGTGTATTAATTCATCGACGCCCGAGCGGACGCTGGCGGCCATATACAATGGAATATCTATTGTGTCTCAATTTCCAGGCGTTGAAGGATTAAATGATTTTATTTATTGTACTGCTTAACAGTTTACTGTTCCGAAACTGACTCAGATCAGTCAAGTTCCAAGAACAGCACGGGATTGAACCCGCGACCCTGCGCACACGTCGCACCGCTCACGAAAACGTTATTTGTACGACGTTTGTGATGAAACACGCTGATGACTAATATACATGCTCTTGCGCGGTTATTGAATTTAATGTCTGTATTGGTATTGTTGGGGTTACGCAAAACTGATCTTTAACACTAACTCCATACAAAAACGCTTTATTGGTCTCAATTAATATTCTAGTCTAGCGTTGTTAAGTACTGAATTGATGTGGCAGGAGGAGATTTAGCTGACAGTCTGCGTTAATGAAATACTTAACATAATTAAAGTTTATGACATTAATGATTCTATAAACGAAAGCGATGGTAAATCTAAATGGTTCAATTTTGACAATACTGCAACAAGAGAGGAATGAGATGCCAATCACGAAAAAGTCATCATAGCTTTGAAGTTTTGGGCGCTATCGTTGTGTAATATCTTGCCCAATCTAATCCAAAATTCGGTCACATAGCTAAAGTGCTTGAATAATAAAAGGTATTGCCAAGTTTATACGTGAAACATAACTAATAAAACAAACCTGAAGACATTAAACGGGCAGTTATTTGAGCGTGGCGCAGTTCACACGACGCCGTTGCGTAAGCGCCGCCGATGAATACACAAATCTGTAGCAAGGACAATTGCATAACCTTTTATGAATTCTCCGATGATTACTGTCCCTTTAGCTTGTTTGTACAGTTACTTAATGTAATTGTAATCTTATTGCCTTTTGTTTTGGGTCATATTCCTGTACATTCATTCGCTTTGAAATTTGGATTAGCTCCTTAATCCAAATTATCTTGCTAGATTTACTTTTGAGCACTTCTAAGATTGTCATACAAGATTTGTGTTTAGTTTTTCTTACTGGGTTGTAGAAAGCTGGTAGATGATTGTAGAAAACACCACCCCGTTCAACTGCATTGTCCATTAGATCCGTAAATGCGTTTATAATAAAGGCACTATCAAAAAATGCATTAGTGTAATCACATATTAGAGTAACATAATTCTGATAGCACCCCTTGCTACCTCGTTACACTACAGGTTGACTTTTTCTAAGACTGCTTTATTTCTAAGATAATAGAGGTCACTTCCTCTAAGATGATTCGGCGGGACCGTGAGAAATAAAATTATAGTTTTGAGAATTGTTCTCTTAGTTGCGTCACGGATTTAAATGTTGTGTGTTGCTTCCATAGTGAGTTTGCGTGCCATAAAGAAATGTGAGATACTTACCTGATATTGCGTGCGGATAGCTAAAATCTACAGTAAAGTTGGCTAACTGTACATATTAAGATTATTTTCATTTCTGCTTTCTGGATTTCTTTCTTTTGTGTGTTCAAACTATAATCAGTCTTATCAGTCATTCTTACATTATTTGTAATATCCACATTTAGTATTGTACTTTATTTTCATAATGCTTATTAGAAAGTATAGTCCTCATCCCGGCAGCCAGGATGACCACAGATTATATCTAAACGTGTAGTAGTCGAGTGATCACACAACGCCGCGTCATTTTTTGTCATTAAACCATATTTTTCCCGACAATCCATGGAACCGGTTGCTGAGATGTGTAATCCGTCATCTGATACAAGTCGCAGATGAGTAGGCTAGTAACGGAGCAATCCGTCACTTGATATTGTAAGATTAGAGGCTGTTAGTATATTGTATGTAATTTCATAATGTGTTTTAAATTGAGGGAGGTTTGTCTGTTTTCAATTTACTATTGCCATGTTCAGTTTAGGGTACTGAAAAAGAAATTATGCTGCTGTAAATAAAAGTATACGATCACCACATAGCAACATGTTTCTTTCTGTTAGGGTATAATGCAGTGTCTAAGAATGTTCTGTAAAATCGGTAAGTATTCACTTAGAAACTTTGTGGACATATTTCTGTGGTAAAGAACATCCTATGGTTCCTGCAAAGATTTTCCTAAAAGAGTAATAAAACTAGGTCCAGCGCGTCATCATCAGGTTACTTAGGGCATCTCGTTGGAGCTCGTTAGCGAGTGTGTTCTCGTCAACTTTTTCTTTTCCCTTCAGATTATAATGTCTCGTTGGGTGATCGTCCGATGCATATAATAAAGATTTGTAGTTGCATGATGTGCAATTTTTTACTCGCTATTATCATTACGAGCTCAGCTCACCCTCTTATTTTTTGATATTTTTCATTGATATTAATTTTATAAGGTTTTTTAAGAAATACAGAAACGAAGAGCAATAAAAAAGAGTGTAAAATCGCACTTAATATTCTCAATGCGTCTCAAGCTTTAATATAATGGATTTTATACATAACTATTATCTTTTCTAAAGAAATAATTTACTCTGTCGTTATAGCAAAAAGTGTTTCAAGACTAACTTACGATTATGGTAACCATCTACGTGCACCTCTCGATATGGAACCATGATTGATTTTCCCTGCTGAAGCTATTAAAGACCAAATCTCCTTAAAATAAGTTACAAAATCGGCTATCACGTATTTTTACTAAGTCGGCACCCAATTTACGGTCACATGAAAAAAAGTATTTAAACATTTCCTTTACAAGGATACTTCCATCGCGAAATTGCCAACAACTTAAATCAGCGTCTACCGTTCGCCACCAGAACATTTATTACCGAATACCACCAGCCGAGCTCATAATGGTCAGGCATTTAAAGAAATTATGCTAATTTATCTGGTTAAAAACTGTTTACAGAACGTATTTCGTTGGTAGCTTTTGGTCTCTATTAATCATTGGTGCATCGATAGCCCTTACTCGCTTCTGATCTCCTGGTGCTTTATTAGTTTGACTATTCGTCTCATATTTTATTTTGATTCATAATTAAATTTATATTCTGGCATTATCATATTGATTTCGCAATATTTCATAGGCTTTTAAATATTTAAGTCGCGTGGATTCGGGTAATGACATTGATTCTGTAGTCAAAGTCAAAGTGGTTTGAGTCTGCAAAACAAAAGCCTTTTGGAATTCTTGTCGGGGCGGGCATGCGTGGACGATGATTTTGCCATTATCATGGACCGGTTAGCCGGCGAATTTGAAACAATGGCTGCGCCTGCGGTGCTGTCGTATAACATACATGCTTTCAGTTCCGGGACCATAATTCATTTGGTGTTTAATATTATCAGTACTCTGACTCAAAGATACGAAGTTGACTTATGAGTAATTGTCTGCATTATTTTCTCCAACTCTTTCATTAGATTGAGCTTTTGGTCTGTATCTTTCGTAGATGATTTGTTTGTTACAAAGGAAAACAAATTCGACATCTCCTTTTGAATATTTATTGTTAGATAAACAATTTATGTAAATGACATTAATAGCTGCATATGAACAATAGCTGGGTGTGTTCACCTCGATGTCTCGCAGGTGCAGATTTCCTACATAATGCCAATGAATAATATTAAGGTGAGCTATTGGTGCTATTGGTCCGCTCATGCAATAAACAACAGATACGATCTAACGCGGAGCTTGCATTTAATTGTACTTCATTCATTATAGTCTTACAACCCGCTGTATTTATTATTAATGGGAACGGTTCTGACCTGATAGCGGTGCATCGTGGACTAAATGGTGGTGTTTTGCGAAGCCACCAGTATGTATTTTCTTAATTAAAGATGATAGAGTAGAATATGATGTGAGAAAATCGGCCCTAAAAAGGTTTTATGAACCATGTAACCTACCTATTTAATGAAATGAGTAAGTAGCTCTTTCCAAGTAATATCTAAAATTCATCCATGAATTAAACATACCCCAATCTGCATAGATGTCGAAGATATTATCAATATGGACATATTTACCTTATTATTCATAGAAACGTGTGTTTTGACAACTACATCGATAAATCGACATATTAACATGCGGTGTATGGTAATCTATTGATTTATATGGGATATGACTCCACAGCCGCTAAAGCTAAGCCATTATAGCGGTATATTTTTATTTTAACTTACTGATTGGTTTTCCTTACTCATTGGGAAATAAAAAGACGTTAAAGGTGGTTATTCGTTCAAAATAATTTTAAATACACGTATGTAGATGTACTTTTTAATTATTTTGGAAGTCAATACCAGACGCAACTTATATCCTCAGATGTGCATTAAAGATCCTGTCTGTAGATTTATCTCTTTGCTGATTTTTTACTACATTGGTCGGTGCATGAACCCGCTTTGTTCTTTGTTGCATAATGTCCCCCCAATATACATTTGGAAATAGTTCCTTTTATTGAACTTATCTTCGCGATCGATTCGAACAAAAGAAAAAGATCCAGAAAATATACAGCTTTTTTCGTTTTATGCATTGGTCATCGAAAATCGTCGATGCATTCTTTAAACCGAAAGCTTTTTTGGCTATCAAAGGATCTTTTCGAACCATTGTGTCTGCCTCTCTATTGATTGGCCTTTTACTTTACACAATATAAAACTTTTTTTTTCAGGATATCTTAATCCTGTGTAAATAACAAAGTCGAGTTATTTACACCATTTACAACTCAACGCAGATAGTTTATAACATGGATTAAAACATAGGGTTCTTTTTATCCTGGTCAAGGGTTCCCTAGGGTCCACGCGGATAAAGTCGCGGGTGGCCGCTAGTAGGTAAAAATGTTATCTTATTTATCAGTGACAACAAGATATTTCAAATAAATCTTTATTTCAAAAACAAATCCTAATAATCATATTCATCCTATAGGAGTATAGGTCATCATCATTATACCTGACACCATAAAACCATACAATGAAGATTTTAGTCTCGCAACGTTAGTTACTACCATAATAAGATAGTGATCTCGGTACATCGTAGTCCTCTTGTATGTAAACCTTGTTCAGTGAAATGTAAATTTACAAAAGCAGCGTTGGAATGGTCGTCCATACGTTTGTCCTTTAGCTTATAAACTGGAGCGAGACGATCATTTGGTCAGTTAAGGTCTCTTAATGAAACTAGTGATTGCGCAAAATTGTGTTATGTCTTCCTTGGTTTATATAGCACTGTGTTTAAGAATTTAAACATTCATTAGACTCAAATGTGTGCAGTGAAAAAGCATAACCTGATTCCGCCATCTCCCTTCTTCCATCGGAACCAGACGTACGAATCGGCGCCACCGTTGGTGGATAATCCAAAGACTCGCACTAAGTGTTTAACTCCAAATTTTATCATCCGTACAACCACTAGTTAGTGAAACTCCGCAAGAAGAAGAGAAGGCCCCCAGATTCTACCTATCGGGAATAACAGACTCAGTGAGTTTGTGTTTCCCGATAGGTACAATCTGGGGGCTTTCAAGTCGCGAGTGAATAGGTAACTTCTAGGCAAGCGCGTTTCATCGCAGATGGCACCATCGCTTACCATCAGGTGTGATAGCGGTCAAGCGCTTGCCTACTTATTATTTAAAAATGAATATTAATTATAGTGACAGCTGCCGAAGCAATTTTGATTGTGTTAACATTTTATTTTGTTGTAAACCTTTCAACATCTTTATCATCATCTTGATTCTGTCTGCTTGATTATAAATTAACTACCTATTTATTTATTGTACTAGTATCAAACGTTTTAGTAAAATTTTGGACAATCTTCTATGTTCCTTTCCAATTTTATTAGAATAGACGAAAGGCATTTAAGCAGTCTTGATTTTGAATATGCCCCAACTAAGACAGTTTGTAAGATCGGGCAAAAGGTCAGTGGCTCTGTCCCACATTCGTTAGGTGGTCTCTGAATTGTCACTCGTTGAAAGTTCCCACACTAAGTGTCTCAGTATCGCTAACAGAAGTGAATATGTTACTATATGTTTTACATTGTCACTACTCTGAACAATTATATTTGATAAAATAACATCCAGGTTATAGAAGTATTATTTAATTTAAAGATATCCTTTAATTTTACGCGTAGCTGTTATTGCAATTTATGCCTTCTTACTTTCAAAATAATTGAATTTTATCTCAATTGTTACATTCACAATTCTGGAATACTTACAAAGTCTAGCACTTTACTGTGTCAAATGTCATTCAAATAAATAGGTTTTTAATATTTCAGATAAGCAATGTGCCCAAAGATCAAGTTTACTAATTGGCTTTTAATGATCTGCTATCCAAAGTCTACCGATACTGAGGCCAATAACTTTTAATATTTACATAAAAATGTTAGACGAAAACTATTTTATGATGTGACCACACTTAATATCACCAACCATATTGTTTTGTTCAACTTGTCGGCGGCTCACCAGGTTTGAGAATATCGGTGATTTATGTGGAAACCCAATTTTAGCAAGTTATCTATTTTACATTTGATGAGAATCTTGATAATTAACATAATTAATCGAGTAGTTTACGCTGTTATACCACGAAAGTGGTAACATGATACATTTATTAGCAAACTTTGATGATTATAACGATGATTTATTCATTGGGTTCTTTATTTACAACAACCTACGTTCTGTCTATTAATAGTGAAATAAGGTTTTCTGTAAAAGGATTGATATCGATGGATGGTAACATATCATTAAGGTCTGAACAATTCAGAAGATAAATCTTATTCCAGTCAACATTTATGAAATGTTTCCGAGCACAGTGAAGTTTCTCATCAAGTCAGCGGATAGTCGCATCATTCTGATCCTCCGCAACTGCACCCTAATGAACCCTAGTCGAACCCTATAAGGCGTTCGTTTGTATTGTGGCCTTTAATCGGCTTAGCGCAGATATCTGTATCACATCGCTTTAGCTAACGATGCGATTTAACTCGGACTTGTTACATTTTAATGTAAAGTTCTTGTAATAGCGTGATATACGACCACTTCGAGAGCTTAAGTTCTGCCGCGCCGGTGACAAAAGTGACAATCCTTATCCCGTCAAAACTTATGTTCTACTTATGTAGTGCAATCGTGGCTCATGCTAGTATATTTTGCGTTATTATGGGCCACATTTAAATAAGGAAAGTTTTAGGCTATGACAGCCGATATTTCCAGTGTAAATCTGACAAAAAAAATTTGATTGCAGGATTTATTTAAAAACAAAATAGTGCGTGTTTTTCACAGAAGTCATATTATGTAATGCAAAGAAGAAGTGACAAAAACAACATTTAAGTGACAAAACCGGTAATGCGATAGTCACACACAAAGCATTATGTGTATATGACTATCTTTTATCTCTCATACCTATAAACAAAAAGAATTTCCACGGAATCATAAACATGACCGTGAAACGCTTACCTTTGTCTCACAATTACTTATCTCGATTACCAAATCTTGATGACAATACCAGTAATAAAGAACTTGAACTGTACGTCTAAAACAACCATCTATTTAAGAAGAAAGAACGAAATAGAGCTTTATCACATCTTGATAAATGTCAAAGCTTTGGCAAAACCCATTTGGTTATACAGTTGTACAATATACATATGTGAAAATACACCTGCCCTCTAGCATATCTCGATGCCGTGAAGCACGTCTCGTGTCGGTTTGGACCGCCATGCTTTATCTTAAGTCAAAACGTCTTAATGGTCTTTAACAGTAAGACCAAGAGAGCATTAATGCCATGTATTTATTTACTCAGTCTTTATTTGAACCGTCCACAAAGATGTCTATTATAAAGACTGAAGTTAATGGCGTTATTTTCATTTATTCGTTTACCTCTTTATTTTACATTATCATTACTTTCCTTTTAAGACGTGATCATTAAAATCAAAAACGCTAAACTGCATTCAGTTTGTGCTAATGGTTCACTTGAACTTCTTTAACAATACACAATTATTTCGAAACGATGAATCGATACATTTAATCACTCATTCAGAACGGGCCATCAGTATTAGTAAATCAGGGTCCATTCTAATGTAACATGTCTGCCACCCACCAAACGAACATGTTGCTGCGAAGGCAGCTGTTCTAAAATTGACGCGTAACACAAGCTATCAATCTACATGTAGTTACAACATGAATGTTACTATCAATTATTCCTCTAATGAAATAATAGCAGCACAAACTCACGACTTACTTGTGCTGAGCAAGGATGTATACCTTCGCATGCTTTATATCGCTTAGTTCCTGATAAAGATAATATCAGCTCTTAATTTTTATTTCTTTGGAGAGCAACAAGACGAGCAGAATGGAAAGAAAACGGCTGTCATTATTATTCTTAATGAACAGCTACCAAATACGCCATTACTGTTCCTAATAAAGTCCACAGTGTCAAGCTTAAAACGATTTGTCTTCTTTGATGTACGAAGCTATTATAATAATAATGAGAATTTCTCAAGTCATATATCAAATCTTTCAAAATTGTCTTCTATTAAAAGAGTTGCTACATCTTCTAATGACGTCCGAAAACCATTAATTAAGAGATGAATAGAATTTTGAGGCAGAGACCGTTATACTGTCATTTCATCAATTCGCGACAAGTCTGAAGACTGAGGCACGATGAGGTGTTCGGTACAGCATTTGTCCCGTGTTTCCATTATGCTTCCCAGCGACTGCGCCTTGTTTGCCCACTTTCCCCACTTGTTGCGGTTATATCACGCAATGCGAACAAGACAACATTAACAGTAGAACAATGGTGTGTCATATTAACCAATGCGTGCCTTTACCTCGCACGCATGTACGACTTGTTTTTATACTGAAAATTGCGGCTTCCATTACATAATTTCAGGTGCACCCTATAATTTAGTGAGTTTCTTTTTAGTTCGCTTCTGTGAAAAAGATGCCATAAGTTGTCCATTTTAATAACAGCCATTGTGCAGTTTTGAACTGTGATCTCTAATAGAAACCTCACAGTATTCATATTTCGCCATTCGTGGGTCATCGTATCAAAAGCTTTACATAAATACTGTGGGTCGGTCATGACTTTAGTTCAAGAGTCACTGACCTTTAATTTTAAGTATATTATTGTTTTATGTAACGCAACAGCGATGTGATTTAGAACTTTTAAAAGTATTTGAATTACTTGCCTGATTTATAAAAAAGTCAAACCGAAACGTGACCAGTCCAGATTCCGAGCCGCAGGCTGGCTCGCGACAAAAAACAAACTAATTTAGGATTTAGATTACAAAGCTCCCACCGTGACAAACCGTCTTATACACTGTTTACACAGCAGCGTAGTTTATTTACGCACGATCCATAAGATTCATGATAATCAAAGTTATAACCGTCACTTGACAACGGTGGGTGATTTTGGTGACAATAACAATTTATCTGTTGGTAGTCTGAATCAGACGACTTGAAAAAAATAACTTGAATGGGATAAAAATAAAGTGTGTACATTGAAACAAAAAGTGACAAAATGCTTGATTTGATGAAAAGTCTATTGCTGATTCGGCTTGGATGTTTTCAATTAAAATTCTGTGTGCACGCAATGCGTCCGCGTTTTAGTCACTGTCAGCGATTAATCAGAGTGATTTAACCGAGCGATCCGCTATAGATATTTACAACAGCAATCACTTGAGCTGAAGCACTATAATTTCCAATTAGCTGGTCGTCGTTTGGTCCTTCAGGATTGTACGTCAAAGACGGACAATGGCAAAAGAGTCGGCGACACAAAAAGCGAGCGATTTAGTGCGTTATAAACTACATTGTTGTCAAAATACGCCACGTTGCCGGCTTTTACTGCCTTTAAGAGGTCCGTGGGTGTACTGGAAATATTTGCATAGGAACTATAAAGTAAACTTTTTAATGGTGGACCCGTATTTTCTCGAAGAGGCCACATCTGACGTTGATTACTCTCGAGTGTTGAGATCCGATAGGATTAGGTGATTGCCGGCATAAATATCCACAGCACGCTGCAGTCGATTTGAGATTTGAAAATTTTACCTGTTGCATAATAAAAATTTGATAGTTTTTTTCCGGTTAAATATCTTTTGAGAATACAGAGGTACATTTACGAACGTGACAATAGAGACGTTGGCAATCGGTCCGTTTTACATTAACGGTGTCGTGAGAAGTGATGTCAATTAACATCTAGGGGAAATAAAGATTGCTGTCAGCACCAACGATCGAAGAAATGTACGGTCTAACAAATATATGGCGTGACATTTAGTAGTACTTAACGTTAGTGCCTGTTAAATAGACGCATCAGTTACAATGCGAGCAGCTGTTAAATAAACTCATTACAGTATATGGTACGTTAAATGGAATGTTGTGGCATATATAATTAAGTGGAGTATTTTTGGGATTTTTATGTAAATAAGGCAAATCACACACTTGGACAAATCCAGGACTGAATGGATATTAACATCAGCGAGTTGTTTCTCGATCTCGAGACTGTTAATTAGGATTTACTCAGACACGTTTATTATTAGCAGTGGTTCTGAAGAACTGTAATCTCGATTGGTCACATAAATTGCACCAGTATTGCGCCTGAGCTATCATGAACGTGGTAACGTATTGTTCGGAGATCTGAATGCCTTTCAACCCGTTATTACTGGTAATGCCCTAACATGAGGCGAGCGAGCAAGACACGCCCCGCGTTGATCGATGGCGGGGCGGGTCAACGGCTCAGATGCACCCAAACTTCTTAATGAAATGATGAATTTTAAACTTGAGGAAATGTTACTCATTACACTTTCTCTTGGTGAAGCAACTTTCAAAAGTTGAGAACTATTGCACATACCATTACAGTTTGATAATCTAGTTCAACATACTTCAGTGCCACACAGAAGTGAAAAAGAGGTTTTTTGTAAGACAGATATTTATTTATTTCTTTCAAACTTTTGTTTTATGTATTGTAATGTAATGTAAGTTAAGTGCATAAGTAAGTAAGTCTAAAATATTGTTCATTGTAAGAAGATTTTATCACAACAGAAAATATAGGTACTTTCTCAAGGCAAAGGATTAGTACCGCTGTGTATTTAAATTTTATCACGACTTCCCGTCGATGAGACGTTTCTCAGAGCAGTTATTTTTTTCTTGCGTGGTGCTCCAAAAACCGCCTTCACAGTTGACACCGTACAACGGATGTCATCGTTTGACCAAGTAAAAAGGTTCAAACAAAACTTTACCTTAGTACAAAACAAATATAAACTATATCAAGTTGGCAATTAGTCACAAGGAATCAAGTTTAACAGTGTCGGTGGTGTTGAGTCATAACGTCCTTATAATAAGGTTATTTTTGGATTGTCTAGCTAAACTCTAGCAAGATACCATTTGAAATCGATTTATACACAACGGACTGTTACTAAGTAAACACTTCGAGATGAAGACTCGAATCGATTTCGATGAATGTTTATTTTAAAGAATTCTTCATGCTTTTTTGGCCAAGTTCATCTGAGTCCATTGATCGGGTCATCTCAATGAATCTTGACTTTGACATCGAGTATTATGTCAAGTGGTACACCATTTCGTGCTTAAATAACAACATTTATTTTGGTAAATTGTATTAGTCTGTGACCATTGAGCACGTCGTTACATCAGCCTAGTTTTTTGATTGAATTTATATGTCAAGAAGTACTTTCAGAAATCACAACACCATAATTTTCTTTTCCAAACTTTTTAAGCTATTTCTGTAACTAAGTTTACTATGTAGCAAAACAGTTAGTTCTTTAAATATTTCTTTAGATGTTAAGTATAAACAAATGATATTGTAAAGCAAATAAAAAGAATTTCAAATAGGTGACAATAACTAGTAATTATATTATGTTATTGGTGATCTTAGGTACAAAACACGACAATCAACACCATGATCTTGTCAACAATATGAAACTAGTTTGTACAAGTATTACAATTTGTTCGAATTTATTTAGTAACACCTTATATTAAATAAAACTGAACCGAATGAAACATTATTAATCCATACTTATGTCCCAGCACTCAAGCTAATGTTATTCGAAAATGCAGAGCCAGACAGATTACAGACTCATTTGAATAAGCACCTTAATTATAAAAATTAAAAAGTAAACTTCAACCACTCGGACGATAAATGATATATCGAACACCAAATGCATTCCACTGTTATTGAGTTTGATTGAGATTGTAACACACTCTTTTGTTTCCTTGATGAAATTTTCTTTCTACTTTATCTGAAAATTCAACACAGAAAATTTAAACCATCTTCATGAAAAATACGACATAAGCCGTTCAAAGCATATTGCATCAAACTTAGTATTGGACTTAAATTTACCGATAACAATCTTCGAATTGTCAACTGAATAGAGCGTAGCAGTGTTAGCATAGAAATGGGATGGATTAACTTTATTTACAGCTACTTTTAAATATCTTTAGAGTTGTTCCGGGTCCGAGACAAGTGCATACAATTTCGTCCGCATAAAATGTTTCATTAAATAACACAAACACACCGCATGTTATTTTAAACATTGATAAAATGTTTAAAATTTTACACATTTTCGATGTTGTAATACTTTATAAAGCTATCGAACCTTATTGAAATTCACGATTTATCACAATGACGTTAGTTGCTGAGCAATAAAAATTTGAATACGCCCGAAGTTTTGTTCGTGGTTTTATTAATGTTGATCCATTACCAGATTTTATTGCTGCGGAAAACTCGTTCGGTGCACAAATTGGTCTTCTAGAGATAAATGAAGCAATGGACTTTATTGGTCCAGCGGCTGTTTATGACGGGATCGTTTCATAATACTATAAGCCGTGTGAGCACCGAGTAATTACGATACTATTAGTTTAATTAAATTGTAATATCATTCAAGTGTTAAACTTGTTAGGTGCGAGTACCTACTTGCAATTAAATTAAAGCAGATATATTTATCAAATGCTAATTTAAATATACATTTTATGGAGTCGTTGACCACTGTTATTGCTTTGTTCCGAAATCCTTAATTCGAATTAAAAGTAAAATGTTTTCAAGCTCTATTAAATTTGTTTCAATATATAAATAAATAAATAAATAAATATTATGACAACATCACATACATTGCTCCGATTCCAAAGTAAGTAGCTAAAGCACTTGTGTTATGGAAATCAGAGACAACGGTGGTATCACAAACACCCAGACCTGAGTCAATATAGAAAAGTTCGTTTTTCTAAATTGACCCAACCGGGGATCGAACCCGGGACCTCAGAGATGGCGACACCTTGAAAACCGGTTTACAAAGCCACTCGACCACGGAGGTCGTCTATGTAATATGTATCTAGAATATGTAAATCACGGGCCTTCGTCAACATAATTATAAATTAGTAATCATATAATGTGGGCGATATCAAATCCTCATTCTCTTGATATCAAAGGCATAGAAAGGTACTAATTACGTTCAGAAGGGCCGATGACTTATTATTATGACAGACTGAAGGCTGGGCGGGGCCGGTCACACCTGCTTTGATCTTGGCGCCTGCTTAATGCATCGCACATGATAATTTGGTAAAGATAAATCACTGAAATGTAATCATTTTTGTTTCCTGATTACTTAACACCTTGTTACTTTGCATGAACTCCCCGGATGAAAATTGGAAAGAGTCTGACTGTAACATTAGGTGAAATTGAACTTAATGATATTTAAAGTTCTTAAAATCATTAGGAATTAAAAATAACGATGAACGGTTAAGCGCAAGCAGAGCCAATACAAAAAGGTAGCATATGCAAAGAAGATTAGTCTACTCGTCACGATAATGTCACTGATCGTGACCAAAGCCCCATCTGTCCTCAACCTAAACCAATCACATCATCAAACGAGTTATGGTCACTCGTGATGCAACAACTAGGTATGCAAATTGTCCAGTGGGGTCACTGACCGGTGCGTTTGCAGCATCACTCGCGACGCGCCCCTATTGGCCGTTGCGTCTGAATCGATTCGCGACGTGCGCCCGCGCAAGGTCAATGTCGACTACGCCTTTGATCTGCTACCGATTTTAATCAGACAGTCTTCCTTTATCGATTTTGATCGCCATTTTATTATTGTATTGCGTATGTGTTGTTTCTACTACAAGAGCTTATTCTCTGCTTCTATTTTCTCACTAATCATTAACATAGTGCCTTTATATTTTTTTTATTCTATCTATTATATGTTTTTTATTATTAATTCTAAATGATTTTACATTCTTTAATTTTTATTATACATTCCTACAGTAAAAAAATGAAATCTAAAACAAACGCCACTGGACTTTACCGATGAAGTGGTTTGATGTGGCCAAGAAATAGCACGTCAAAATCGATGGCTCCATCTAGCTAAGAGGCGATCACGCGTCATATTATATCATTATCTACGATAGCATCTTACGTGAGCCGCCCACGACTTCGGTGCGCCCGCGCACCCGTCACGCCGTGACGACGCGTGCTGGAAGGGCAAGCATTACTTGGAACGCATTAGGATTATTTGCATTTGCAACTTACAATAAAAATTTACATCATCCTGAAAAGATAATATAAGTAGTGTAAACTGAGCATGATACACACATTGTGGTTGACAAAAAAAGGCTATCAAAAAGTAACCCACTTTGTGTTTATTGAACATAGTAGATGTATTAGTGGTCGATAATTAAATATTCGAATGTTTAATCATGATTTTTGGTCAAATTTATTGTGTTATTTTTGACGCACACTAATTTTATCCAGACCCTAATTTAATCGCATAATCCCAATGATTCAACATCTATAATAAATTTTCCAAAGACAACAACTCAGGCGCATGCAAATTTATGCATATTAACTTACTTACTATCTCGAATCTAATTACGAGCAATCAAATTATTAAATATACCAAGAAAATAAAAGTCATAATTTAGTATTTGACATGACAACGCCAAACATTTTGTTAGTTTACATTTGCTATACTTATTCATATCTTATGGAGATTGTTTGAATTCATAAATAATGTATCCATGACCATTTCTCATAAGCAGGTTGCTTCGTATATTTTAATGTGTAATGAACCCATTGAATACGTTCCTGATCTATTTTAGATGGCCAGGCCCTTGTTTCTTAACGTCTTTGTTTGGTTTCGCTTCATAGTCTTGCCTTCGTTTTTATTTTGTATTAATTCTATTTCATACATGCATTGCTTATTTAGATATGTATGAAATCAATACTTATCCATTTTAATTACGTACTTGCAGTAGAATGAAAAATGATTAAAGTAAAACCAAAACAGGATGAAGTCGCATTATATTTCTCAGATCATCATGAATGTATTAGGATTCAAAAACAACGAGTGAGACAATACTTACTTCTTTTTCTCTTCTCAAAAACCTTTTAATTTCAAATAATCAGATGTAAATAATAAAGCTTAATTAAAAACCGTATAGCAAAAACTCACATCTACCAATCGAGGCACGCAATCCTATGATTAACGATTGACAGACGTAACTAGCGGTTAGTTTACTGTTGTGTCTACGCAAATCAAAGTGAAAAGTGGCCCAGCACGCCCATACAATTGTCTAGATCTGATCTATTCTGGACCCCTACTATGGGTATATGGTTAAACCCTTGACGGTAATTGTAGTGGAAGTGCAATTTCCGTTCTGGAAGCAAGTTTTTTAGAATCCCATAAAATTTTTAAAGGAGGTAATTAAAATTAAATGAAACTTCTTAGAAGAGCAAATAGAAATAATATTATTAACGATAAATCAGCAGTTTTTGTTGTTGTCAATTATAATAAAAACAATACAACGTAGAGAGCCTTTATGAGATTTTAATATCCAAAGACAAATCAATCTACATCCCGTTTCGAGTTGCCAGGTCGATGGTTACGGCGGGGTCGGCGGTGTAGCCGCCGCCGGCGACGGGCGCGGACGCGAGGCCAACCGAGGGAATGCCGGCCGCGGGGGCTCCCATGCGGGCCTCACCTCTTTCCCACAAAACAAAACGCTTCAATGTTGCTGTACCACTCGATGCAGGGAAAAGAGTAGTTTGTTTGAAATAGACCGAGAAGGAGTAATTCACAAACAAAATTATTTTGATGTGGAGATGTTTTGAAATCAAAAGTAAACGTTCTGAAGGATTGAATATAAATATGAAGAGAGGTGCATATAATTTCGACCATATAGATGCAAATAGTTACACTAAGGTTCCTAATAAAACTCTTCAATTGTCCCATTCAACAACTTCTTTAGCGTTTGTCTCACATACATAAAGAGATTGCTCAATTATTCCTAGAATAATAAGAACAAATTCAAGCGGCATCTAATTTCACTACTTTAAAATCTGCTACACGTTCGTCTCGACACGAGAAGGTGACATGTGTTGCACAATTTGTTATTTATTTAGTCAACTTTTGGCAGTTGGCTCAAGTCACTTACTTGCTAGTCACTGACACGCCTCAGTCTTTAAAATGATTTTCATTGTCTATTCAACTAAACTATGTTCTCCATACATATTTAAATGTCGCTTTGAATGACTTGCTATATTACTTTTGTACCGTTTTGGGAGTATTTGAAAATGCGTCCGGTTTGATTTCGCAATTAGAGTTTCGTTACGTTTTAAAAGTTTGCAAGCACTAAATTCGCTAGCGTCTGTGTCTCGCCTCTTCGTAGAACGGTCTCTGTATTAGCATATAATGCGCGAGCAGCGCGGCCACGACGCGAGATCTGGAGCACAGATCAGCGACGTCGTACGACCACCGATTCATGCATCATATCCGCAGATTGTACGATTCAATTCTAGCTTTGCGTTTTCTATCTGCTTAAGTTGATTGGACGTTGGCGTATGACCCATTTCGTCGTTCTGATGAGATTTCAAGTTTAAACCACCAAGATTGTGATCGATAACATTACTCAACAGCACGAGTTAGATAATGCTGAGATAATCCGATATTGTCTTCTGGTTCAGACGTGACCAGAGAACATCTCGATACATCTTGTCTCATTGTTACTTTGAAGCCGAAGTTCAGAAACAAAATTTATTTATTGTAAATGGTACTTACATCATAATTTTGCATATTAAGGCCTATCTGGAGTTTATTGACGTTAACCTCATTAAAAACAAAGTTCGCATGAGTCACGCTACAGCCGAGACAATCATGCTAATAGGGAATGTCTAATCATGCATTGCTGCTGCGAAATACGGCTCATATTCTGACTACAACCGGTTCTGACGGTCGGGTACAGCGCGTGGTGCAGTGCATGTGATCTCACGTATCTTGTACTCTTGCGGGGTATCCAAGTTGTTGCGCCGCCGTTTAGCGCGCTGACCCGACCCCAGTCCGACCGAACAATCTCATTGATTCGATATGAGATTAAGCGGCGTCCGTAAATGTTTCCATTTTGAATTCGCGGTGATGCTCGCTTGAACTCGCACCCGGATGTCATGTTCGATTTACATTTTGTTCTCTTGTTGCCGCATTCAATAGCGATCGTGCACTCGCATTTGCCGGTGACTCTGTGATTGAAGCCGGCGCGTCGTCTGATGTAGACACAGTCACTATCGACAACGATTATTATTTACTTGACGAGATTATTTACTTGATTTGCAAGAACAAAAAAATTGTGATAGTCCCTAACTCGCGTGTTTCCCCGCAAATCAGTATTCTGGTCATACCACAAGAACTGTTTACGATCTGGGTGTCGCACGTTTCGATCTTGCTGATTATTTAGCCAATCTATGGACTATTGTTCTTGTAATGCGAATAGTTGTTAGTGTGTGTTAGTGGTTACCAGTGACCTTGAGTTGAGCATTGAACCGAGGTATTTAACCATACCCCCAAAGAGGCAAAAACCCGAACACTTGGAAAGTTAAGTCACAAAGATACGAGGCAGTTCGCTCGTTACTAAGCGTGCATTCGTTTTGTTCGGCGAGCGCCCGAGGCCAATCATGTCTCGCTATAATAAAGGGTTGCGCGCGTCCTTTCGGCCCGGCTTTTAGATTTATGGCTGCGCGAGAACCGCCAATACCAACGCGCTCACCATGCGTTTGTCACACAATTATCACGATCAACGAAAATCCGACTTCGCAACTTCGTATCAAGATCGAGTTCCAAACTCCCTAAAGTCTTTGAACTGAAAACCACAGTCAACAATTGTAGCTCTATAATTAGAAAGAAGAAAAAGATTCATTATTACATATTAATCGTCCTAAGTGCAACATGACAGGATCACGCCCACTTTGATATTTATGCTGATCGAACCCCGCGATATCATCCGACCGAACTGGTTTTGCTCTTATTGTTTTACATCACTGAGTATTGGTAACAGAATTTCGATTATGGATCATATCGATTAAAATCAACAGCTTTGTAATAAATTGCATTAAATGATTTTTAAGATTTTGTTAGTAGGTACCTAACAAGCAGTAATGAGAAAAAATAAGCATAGTAGTATTAGAATTAAAATTAAATGGACTAGGATTTTTATTTTCATTAGAATGTCAAGTGTTCACTTCCTAGTTCCTACTACTGGATTTATCATTTTGCTTGACTTTATTTTGTTTTGACTTGGTTTGGAATACTCTATGGTCACTAATTTAAAATAAATTCTCCAGTGTAACTTTACTAATTGATATAACTTCGTATTCGAAACCAACGCACGTGCAAGTGTAAAGCATTAGCGCGATGTTATCAGCGGCTGTCGATCGGACCACCGCAAGCTTCAGCGGACTCTCGTTAGTAGCCTTATTAATCTCTTTCACCACTTCCTTTACGAGTATTATGTTAAACACTTCGTTCATCACCCATCGATGTGTCTTATTTTCCGATTTGACTTCAAAACGAATTCTGTCTAATCATACTACATCATAAAAACCATCACCCGTAATGAAATCACTGGGTGATTCTAATTGCATATAATTATTTGCTTCATTATCTATTCAAATATGCGTGTTATCAGATTAAGCTGTTTCATCTGATACCTGCCACTTATCTGATTTTTCATCCATATGCTTATAATCGTAAAGTGATTGTGATTTTACTACTACTTTTACGACTCTTTCAATTTGATTTGATATTTTAAGCCTACTATTATACTCATTCGTTATTAAGTATTATGGTTTTATTGTTTTTATCAATTAATGATTTTCATAAGTTAGGGTTAGTTTATATACCTTTCATTTTATTAGTTTTCAAAAGTTCTTCTTTATCTAAATCCTTGTAATAATTTACCGAGGTTACAATTACCGAGGGAGGCTTGTGGGCGGGTGCAATACCTTTTGCACGTGTGTGCCGAGCAATTCGATCCCGATCCGTAGATAATAATTTCCACTGTGCAGCTTGTTCGTTTGGCTCACAAAGTAGTCTCCCGAGGGAGGCAGAGAGGAGGTATGAATGGGAAAACTTTGTGTCTCTCAATTATCGTTTTGTTTGAAGTATTTATTAATATTATGTACTTTTATGATAATTCGATTTAATACAACTAAGTGAAAAATGTGTATAAAAGAGATTATAAATTAGCAATAGAACAAGCAAAGCAAAAAGAACAAGCTAAAATCAAATTAAATCGTTTCGCTAGAAAAGTTACAGTTTTCTATTCAATGCTGATTATCTCACGACACTTACCCGACTTACGTAGTTTTGAGAGCTTTAAAGCGAACAATGAACCCTTCCATTACGATGAGAATGTTCCAATAAATGGAAGAAAAATAATCTAACGTAACGCGGATGCAGTATGCCAAATAGATTTTTCTGATATTTTGACATTATAAGATCTAATGACATTGTTTCCTTGTATCATTTGCTACATTGTAACGACTGTCTGAACACATTCACCTTTTTTATTCCTGCTTGTATTTAATCCGTCAGCTTCAATAGAACAATTTGTTGGCTCCACAATGTGAGTTTCACCTTGACGGTCGAATTCGGTCATGTCAGCGTAGTCAGCATCAACCGGTGTGTTGCGATCAATGGAGATCGGCGGATGTCGGCGTGCGCCCGCGCATAGATTAGAGTAGGGCGTGAGTCCTGACGCCGTTAGCTAAAACTGTTGCGTCGCAAAAACACTTCTGCCTTTCTTTTTAGTTTATTACTCTGGTGAGATATACCTATCGAAGTATTAATAAAGTTTTGGGAAAGTATTTTATTCAAATACCGTTTTTGGAATTCATTTAAATGTGAGTTTTCATCAAAATCTGTAAGTTTTTAAAACGGTATATTAAGTAACGTGTTTACAAAATGTGATCATTGTCGAATAAGGAGACTTGTTCGGTTTTTACAATAAGTTGAATCGAAATTGAGTCGAACAGATGTCGACAAAACTAGTAAAGTTGCTACACAATGATGTGGCAAAAATTGCATTCGGGATAGAACCAGGTGGCAATAACGCCTATATCGGTACATTATCAACACGACACCTGCGGCCAATTTGAGCATGCTTAATGCATTCGGCTAGTATAAGTTCACGTCTTTAAAATGAATTGATCGAGAACCTTTTTGTAGAATGAAACCAATTCTAAAAAAATAAATGACTACCTTAAAAAAGTTGTCGCCTCTTTCGCCAGCCTACTCTATGGAATTGAGGAGCTTAGAGTGCGCGCGCGCTGCACGCACACAGCCACGCGCCAATTGCGTGTGTGTGCGTGCGCGTGGGAACGGGCGCGGTAGACGCGTGCGCCGCTTGTGACATGCGCGCATTGTGCATTATTTAACAAATCAACTTTTTTAATGCCATACTCGTACCGCGTTTCTTCTTCTTGTACCTCTAAGTATTTTGGTTTGAAAGTGGTGTAGACATTCTGTGGCATAAATTACGGATCTACAATACCGATATCAAACTTTTTTATAAAATGTATTTTATCTTTTTTAAAACTTACCATGACAATAATTATAAAATCTATTATTGAAAAGCCAGAATTTATGAATGTTATTCTAAAATACCTGGATAAAATTTTCTCCTTATTTAGAGACCATAATACCAATGAACTTGCATTATTTTTAAAACTTTTTTTGATACCTTGGCTTCACCGAACTTTATTCCTTTCTCCAGACGCGATCTCTGACCAACAGATAGGCTATGACTTGCACGATCAGACCTTGATTATTGGTTTTATTATCTAATAGCCTCTATGGAGAGCTTGACGATTTGTAAACGTCCGGTCCTTTGAAATTCAAGAGACATGACTATTATTGATCATCATACTATTTTTTTTTTTGCGACTTTATTTCAATGTCGTCAATTTATTTCGTGACTTTCAGAGCTCTTAGTGTAAGGATTGTATCTATCTATTTTTGAATGCTTACTGCCATGATTATATGAATATCATTGTGCTGTTATAGAAATATCCGTGATTAGATCACGACCTATCAGGAAACGATTACAATTACGTATAACGATCTGATTCACCTTTGCCGATGATAATACAAACATAAATGTAAATTAAAATGACAATTGTATAAGCGTGCAGGCTGCACAGCACAATCAAAATTTAATCAAACGTGTCATTGATATTACTCGGGTTGAAATTGCAAAAGCCTGAGGGTACTTGGATGTAACCCAACCTTTGTACGGTCGTCTGTGTGCTGGAAGTATGCGCGATTTGTTTTTAAGGTTGCAGTTTCGAATTTAGTTTGATTAATTGATTAGAATTTTCATTTGTTTAGTTCATCAATGCCCGAGCGGCCGAATGCGGCCGGACAACAATGGAATATCTATTGTGTCTCATTTGGGCCTTGATGGGTTAATATCAGCATAGCTTATTTAAAAAGTTATTAGGAATATAAGATTTACGATAGACTAAAAAAAGATGACTAAGTGCAAGAACACAAATAATGGCACAATAGTCGTTACTATGATGATAGAATTCATGGGGCCTGTTAAATTCTATGAGTTCTAGACAATTTAGAATATTTTCCTATGTATATCAGCCCTAACTTTTTATTGAGGGCTTGGGCATTGTAGCCCTGAGGCTAGATGCTCTCGCATCCATGCATATAGGGCTTTCATAAGATGAGTTTTGTTTATTCTTGTTTTATTTCGAGTCGAGTGTGCGCGTCGTGTTGTTTATTACTAATTGCCTTTTGTTGAAGAATTGAGGATACGTTTATTGAACGATTATCTTAGGTATTTTCAAGCGATCTTAAAAACTAATGCTTTCTAACAATCTGTTTTGTTGTCGGTCATAATCTGTGATGTTATGTTTCGCGTTCTTTGAAAACATCTTGTTTGAATCTTTTACTATGAGATTTCATGGTGCTCATGCTCTGCTGTATGGATTTAATAAGTAATTACTTGACAATTTATAATACATTATTAAAATAAAGAACCAACACGAACATCGAGACCTTAGTGCAAAGGTTGAAGGAGCTGCTTACTTTGGCAAACGGCTTGTTTTGGAGTGAAAAATTCAACTGAAACCATTTACTCGGAATTCAATTGTTTCGAATTACTCGCAAGAAGGTTGACAGGTGATTGAAGGTGAATACAGTTTAATCGAAGCGGTGCATATTAATCCTGCGCGGTGTTACCGAGTCGTCTCCCCCCTCCCGGGCTACCGTGGCCACGCCTCCTGGCAAATTGCGTCCGCATCTGCGCCAGCGCACCTCTTACTCGCCCAATCGCAGCACAACAGATTTGTTTTAAGCAATCTAGGTCGGGATTTCACTATTGCTAGAATTGCTTAAATTAATAATACAGGTTGAAAAATATTTTATTCTCAATGAAAGAGAAGGCAAGTGGGTATTAACTACTTATAAAATAATTATTTTATAAGTAATTATTTAGTTATAAAATAATACCAAATAATATACTAGAAAAAATACGACTCGCACCAGATCATGTTCTCGGACGGGAATCGATCTTATAAAATGTTAATTTATAAAGGTGATTAAGATAATTGTTCAAACTTTAGTTAGACGGTTTTTAAATAATTATATTACTTAAAAAACTAAATGAGGAAATGAAATACAAACAATGTCACTTACTGATAAAATAGCCTTAAGCCTCTTGAAATGAATTATTACATCCGCGATATTCCAGATAGCCGTAGAAGCAGTTCCTTGGGGCGAAAAATATTATCGTTTTTATCATCTAGTTTATGTCCCAAGACACTCTTAAGTTAGAGTAAACCCCTTACTCCTCTTATTACGTCAATTACTTGCTCGTGTGGTACCTTATCGGCTTGTCCCGGCCACTATCATCGAGATTTACAAGGAGTGGGAAGTCCGGCTTGAACTCTAGAGCTGCGATACCATCCGCAGCCTTTGTGTTTATATCTCTAATTGTCTTGCTAATTAGAGAATCGTTAAGCAAACAACAAGCCCGATATCCCTAGGACGCCTAGAGGATGTTGGCAAGGAATTAGCAAAGGGTTAACTTAATTGAATGTCGCGTTTGATCAGATTAATGTTGTTTATTAATTAGAGCCCTTAAAATATCGTGCTTTACTTAAAAACTTAAAAGTAAAATCAATTTTTGTTTTATACTTTTTTACCATGGCACGTTCCAGCACGATGTGGTTCCGTCTAATAAATAAGATATCCTTGAAAAATTTGCATACAAAGCTTCGGAATATAGGTACACAAGCAAAACGAGAAGAAGTATTTATTGAGCAGCGAGAATGCTACTCTTGAAAATGCGTCGGCGCTCAGACTGGGATGAGCTACGGCCGCGGCTACCGACCACTTTATGTTCAACTTATTTCTTTTTGACTACTGCAGTTGACTTCACTGCCGGTCATTATTCTTTAATTTCATGTTTTAGTTTGTTTTATGAGCTACTAGCTTACGTTGATCGTTGGGTTCAGTTATCAATGGCGTATTATCGATTCTACATCTACTGCTTTCATTATTTAACTTTTTTGTTCTAATGTTAGATATTTTATGCTTTTACCATCTTCTCGAAAACTCATTTCTAAATCAGTTGCGATTGTTTCTCAATGATTTGCTTTAATATTCTAGGAAAATAATAAGAAAGGTGAATTTCGTTTACGTTATGGTATTCACGGTATTGATGTAAGATTTAATATTTAGGAATCGATTTCCTACGCTATTTTGAAATAAATAGCATTATTTTCAATTAGATTCTGAAATGTAAACTTTGGAGAAGCGATTTTTCTCACAAGAAAATTGTATGATTGGTTTATTTTCATGAGACAAATAGCTATTTCAACAATTTAGAAAGTTTTTATTTTGCCATTTTTGTCAGTAAAAAAATCAGATACTATATGAATCGTTACTTAAACACTTGTGGGAAAGGTTAAAGGGTATGCCAGTCCATTAGTACCTAATAAACAGGAAGATAGTAGAAAGTACAAATGCTTCGTCACAAAATTATGTTGGTTTTTCTCGCCTCGTGGGTCGTGTAACTGCACTCGCCTGCGCCCGCGCAACTAATGATGACAGGAACCAAACTGGTTCAGATGACATCGTCTAGCTGTGAGGGGAAAAAATTGAGACTAATTAGATAAATAGCCTTGTGAGTGGTGTGCGTCCACTTCAATCATTTTGTTAATTGGTGTAAGTAAGTTTGTTTTTGTTTTATGCACGTTTAAGGACTTCGTCACTTGTTTTATTTCCAAATCTTCAACTTCAAATTTTAATAAAAATGATGATTTGTGTGGTTATGCTGCAAAATCTTTAAAGAACTAATTTTTTAGATTATACTCTAAGACTACTCTTTAAATAATATTTTCAATGTTCAATATTTTCAATTATTTGCATGGCAGTGATAGTCCCTTTATTTAAGTAGGTGGTACTGTTTGGAATGAGTACTTGACGGTTATTTAGAGTAAATCCTAATGTAGAGTTACCCCAAGATCCACTGCCGCGATAGACACTGAGCGCATGCGCGTAGCGCGCGCACACGCAGCCCGTCACCGCGCATCAGATAACCGCTACATGTGCGCTTCCACGAACAACGCGACGCATCAAATGTTTGTCGTGTCTCGTGTGACGTGGCCACAGTTTACCTATAATGATGTTAGCATTCAGAAGTTTAGTTCGTACTAATATCTATTCTGTGGTTTAGTACTATTGGCTTTTTGTGCCTTGAATGGGAATGGGAATCGGGAGCCTTCTGAGTTTATAAAAACAGTTTTTTAGAACATTGCAAATTTGACGGATAAACATTAATTAGAAAAAGGAAATTCGGTCAAATGGCTAAATATTTTGGTGTAGTTTTTAGATGTTTCAGAAAATTGGTAACAAATAACAAAAGCGGGGTTTCAAATTTCGCAAGGCGTGTTGGCCCGTTGTGCTTGTACCGCGTTTGTAACAGCAAGTCGGCACATCGTAAATTTTGCTGCTAAAAGTTCACAAATATCACAGGATATCAAATGGCCGATGTCGGTCGCATGTAACTTCAGATCTATGGGCGTGGTGGGTAGAGCCTCCGACGCAACACAAGTTAGCTTTTATTGGAAATTAATGAATCAGCGTATAATCGATACATGGTTTATTGTTGCAAGCATTTATTAAACTTCTTTCGTCTTTACTTGGAAGATGCCTTATGGCCTATTTTAAATTCACCTACCAGCGAGAGAGGCGCTTCACCCAAATATTATATAAATATTATAAACAACGGTTCGCAGACATATTTTTATTAGCTTTTAAATCAAGGAGTGACATCAGCCAATGTGGCAGATTACATATGCCTGACACTTGCTGGCCAGTACCAGAGAGTCCTAGCCAACCAGTCCTCGCATCTTCTAACACGCAAAGCCGATTTGCCTAAAGTTGAGGATTAAAATGACTGATGATTGTTTTAAAACAAATTTTTGACCAATATTTTCATGGAAAGAAATATGCTTAAGTATACCTTGCGAGTAAAAGGCCACAAGATAACAATCACTAAGAAACACTAGCGGAAAGCGAGACTATAAATCTCTTCACTAAAAACAATTGTAACAACTTAAGTACAAGGAGCTTCTGCGTCTGAAGGAAGAAAATGCTTTTCTTCAAACGCCGTAATTAGATCTACGATACGTTCGATAGTAATTTATAGCAGCCACTTTAATGAAGATTTAGCTGGTTTAAAACTGTTGTAAATCGTGGAACAAAGGCCCCTAGCGACGGCTTATAATTTTGAAAGATAATCTGCGGTGGCGCAGGTAGCGGCGTCATCTTTTTGCAACGTTGTCGTTTTGTTGCTAGCATGTCGCGGCTAACTACTTAGCGACGAGAAATTCTTATCTTTTTGCTGAACGTGTAACATAATCTCTTACAGAGATTGCTTGTGATATTAATTTTAGCAAAGTTTGTCAACTGGTTTCGTAGGGCCTTAAGCTCAGAAATATAAGGAGCAACATTATTTTCAAGCTCCCAACGGTTGATACACATATACTGTGTGTGGCTGTGTAACACAGCACAGTATGTTTGATGCAAAAACGATTTTCTTCGAAATTCCGCCTACGAAGTGCAATATCATCCACATAACGTAAGGTGCAACTACCCTTTCCTGTATCTGAGGTCAGTGCGTGGGTTTAGACACAGAACAGGCTTCGTGAGGCCGCCCACACTCTTCAGAAAGGAACACACGAGCTCGCCTCAAGTTGAATGTCGGAAGGATACTGTTGCATGAGGAATGCATTTTGTATTTGCTGGTAAGCGCCTTTTAGCTTCGAGAGGGAATATTTAAGTGACATTGAATCAGATTGTCGAATTCAAAAGAAAACAAAAGACAATCACTGTTATTGTTATTTTCACATAATATTTAGCTACAATATTCCTAGCTTTCTATCATTAGTTTCTCATAAAGTACAGTGTCGATGTTAGTTGAAATATGATTATAAACGTTCCATTAGATTGTTAAAGTCTTCATTTTCTTTCTTGTACCTTCCATGAATAATCGACATTGATTGCGTTATTTTCCCACAAACACCTAGAGTGCTATAGTACGATAAATGAGATTGACTTCATTAAGTTCCGGTATTACCAATATTACCATAGACGTGGGTGGTTCATTTTGATTCGGGTTTGTAATGATTAGTAGTCTATGGAGGTTTGGAGTATTTATCTTGCCATTGACGGAGCTTTGACGGCAAACAAGTGGCGATACGTTTACACACCTTGTGAGTCATGTCCACTAATGAGATAAGCTTGTGCAATACGATTTAATGCAGTTCTATTTTGCTAATGGAGTTTATAAATTTTAATCGGTTAGTGAATTGATCTTTATTAATATTTGCAAAAAATGGCAATAGAACGACGCAAGTCGGTACGTATTAAGTGATGAATTACGTGTTGAAATTTTCACGATCGACGTTAATTAAGTACTCAAAGTAATCCAACCTCTACATAATATACTCAAAAGTAATCCAACTCTAAGCGTGTTATTCATAAAAAAAAATAAAACGCTTAATAAACCTGTTTTAGTTAAAAATTAGTGTTTTGTCTTTTTCTTTAGTATTATGTTAATTCGTTTTAATTTTTTATTAATAAACGGTATGAGTAAAACAGTATATTATTATGAAATAAAAGAACATACCTACTTGATTAGTCAGAAATATGCACTTAAATCCGAGTATATGGTGACTTGCCAAGAACTAAGATCCAACAGCAAAAATTGTTCTAGCCAAACAAAGCAAAGGCGGCGCGCGCGTCACGCGGCCGTGTCGGAGACGTATCTGCGTTATTTATTGCGACGTCCGGCGCGCCCGCACGACCTGCGCCTGCGCCGCGATTATTGGGATACATTGTTGAGTTGCGTTGGATGTAGGTACTTATGTGGTTAAAATACTGGATTCGTAAAACCACGTTAGGTTAGTTTTCGCCTTTTTGCATACTTCGATATTTTTATTGTTTTACGAGTATCATTATGTTACAGCATATATAATAGTACTAAACGTGCTATGTCTATTCCAATCTAGCTATTTAGTTTTATTAAGTATATTTTTTACACCATCTAATTCTGTGCAATGAGACATTCAAAGATTGTTAATAAATAGATAGTGTTTTTTTTATTTGCATAATCCTATCAGGTTATAGAATATAATATCAAATGGTTAGGTTATATTAACAATAATATCATGGCCACCTTGGAAGAGCTATTGTCTGTTCATGGTATTTAAATGCCCAGTCATCCGGTATTCATGGACCTCCTACAGGGAGCCGAATATTTAGTAAGGGTTAAATAGTAAAAAGATTTTAATATCAAACAAATTTTCTATTTCAGTTATTGGTATTTATTTTAAGCAGAGATACTATGATGGTAGCTTGATGAGATATTGACTTGTCGAGATGATATTCTTAAATAAAACTTTGTTGATATCAACTAATCAGCAAAAAATAACTTCACCATATCTTCTTTTTACTAATATTTCTATATTAATGACTCTTTTGTTTTTAATTGTCCTTCCATCTTCCATTTCACTAATGACACATTCTTTTGTTCCAGCTGCACGTCTCGCTTCGCCGGTGAATTCTGCCAGCATCTCAACCCTTGTCACAGTGAATCCAGCCCGCGATGTCAAAACGGGGGATCGTGCAGGGTTCGGCCTGGCATCAGCGGGGCGCCGCCCTCCTTCGCCTGCGACTGTCCCCTGGGCTTTAGTGCTTCACTGTGCGAGATCAGGATTCCAGCTGCTTGCGACTCGGCGCCTTGTTTGAACGGAGCGACGTGTAGACTTACATCTTTGTCTACGTACGAATGTGACTGTCCACCGGGTTATACAGGTTAGTTTTTCTTCTATCTGTTGATAAATTTAATAGAAGAAGTACAGGGTATCTGGAATATTGCAATGCAGGTAATTTATAAGTGTCTCAATGATATTTGATTCGAAACACACAAATGGCGATTTATATTTTGCGAGACTTGTATTTAAATAATGTCAATGTAATTGTTCCTAACAAAAACAAATAAATAATAAAATAATAATATACTTTAAAAAACTGCGAGCAAATCTGCTGCAGTTCCAGAAGACTCAATTATTTGACATTATTAAGTAGCTTTAGAAACTTAGAACGTCTGCAGGCAAAAAATTGCCAAGAAGTAAATGGAATTATAAACAATAGTCACTCGATGTTTTATTTGAATTTAAACAATGGCTTATGTAAATGTTCAGCAATAGCTTTGCAGCTTAGTAATAGAATTCTTGGTATAAACACGATATACTTGATTTCATTACAATGGTTTTACGGTTGTCTATCAGTCTGTCTGACACATTCGAATGCCTATGTGTAATAGTAACAGGTGTTGGAGGATAAATTGTGAGATATGCAATGTTTAATAAAGGCTATGTACTACAAGAGGTGATGTAATTGTAATCCTAGCTGGTATTAAAAGGAATAATAAAATTATGATCAATAATTTTCTAGAATACAGACTCAGTCATCGAGGTCAATAGATAGCGAAACCTAATGAAGTAAGTAACGATAATCACAGGAAGTTAGACAAACAAGTTACCAAATAAAATGACCAATGCAAGCGTGTTGATGATAAGTACGAAAACAGAAGTAATAAATTTGGAAAGTCACACCGAACACTTCCTCTCAAATCATTTCCGTTGTACCGTCTTTTTTAATTTCCTCCTTATATCAGATGAATAAAGTTGAAAATCATACTTTTTTATTATGGTACAATTACACAAAACTCTACAACTGGTTTTGTCTAGTTGTACAATTAAAGAAACAGCTTTCAATTTTCTGTTCGAATGTATGAGAATACTTTAATCGTTTTATACCATGAGTGACAGTATTTAGTGTGCAGTTTAGTGGAAAACAATTATAGAGGAATCTATGCCACATCTATGAGAAAAATCTTATATCCTCGGACACGTACCAGTTAATGAAATATCAGAGTAATATTTTTATGACAAATCAAAAACAATAGATCCTAAAGGGATTTTGGACCTTATAGCTAATAAAGTTTAAAATCCCTATTTGAAGTCGTTTGATCAATTGGGATAATCATTATAATAAAAAGACGGTTACTTCAAACGTGCACTGCGCGTAATCAGCGGAAGCTCGGCATAAAGTTGCGATAGTAATTGCTTCTAGTCTTTGCTTGCGAAGTCTCGCGTGAGCAGGTGTCGAGAAATTTGTCTATAGAATTTGTATAAGGAGTTCAAGAGAGTTAGTAATTGATAAATAGTTTGCTTGCTTTTTCTAAAGAAACTCCGCTATCCGTAACTGTTGGGGTATCAGTGTCACTCACTTCTTTTATTTTATCTATTGATTCAACTACTAAGCATCAAAGCTTGTACAATATTACCTCAAATCTTGTTCATTTTCTGTCAAGGAAGTTACTTCACCATTTAGTTTTCACACGTACTATTTCTCGCAACTGGGAAAAAGTACCGCCATTCGTAATTGCCGGTGGTCTCTAGTAGATTTCAAGGATTGTTACCCATTATCACCGTCACAATATCTACGCAACCGTGTTTAGTGAAAGCCGATAGAAAGTCCAGTAATTTGTGTTTCCTGAACTACGTGGTACGTAGATAATATGTAATACGTTTAATTCAACACCAGAACTGTGTAATTCAGTAAATTGGCCTATCTGTGAATGTGGTTAGGGGGGTTTTGGGAATCGATTATCTCATTTTCTGTTCTTTTAGCTTCCGCTTGTCAAACGTTTATATTTTACAAGTTCTTCGAAACATTTTGGCTAAGAATAATTTTAATACATACCAGTGAAGAAGAGATTTGGGGGTTCAAACTATGAAGCGTTTTTTTTAACATGGACTGAAAAACAATTTAACTTGTACCTATGTACTTGAAATAATTAGTTTTTGCATTCTTTGTCAAATTAATCGCCATTTAAACAAACATATTATTTTGAATAGCCCCAAGGCTCAAATTCCAAATGATTGCTTTTATATAAAATGTTTTGATTTACGGGATTAAGTAACCAGTTTTTGACATTTCATCTCTGATTTAAATTAACGACCACGCTTCTTTATGAACAATTAAAAAGCCTCTTGAGAACCATTTATTATGTTGTATTCATGCAAATTAGAGTCCACTATCTCGAAAATTTCACACCTGTTATGTAAATTAAGGTCTTTATGATACATATTCGTACTTTCCTTGATGTCTTGGATGGTCTCTAAACCGTAAGTTGCAAGTCCTGTTGATGAATAATATTGCTAAGTGGTAAACTACATTATGTCCTATATTTTATAGTGTACGAGATTTATGTTGCACGAACGCCTGCTAAATGTCATATGGCTAAGGATTCTCTAATTAAGTTTCATATTTTATCTTCAATATGATTTAATGTAAAATTTGTCCTTAGGTGCTGAATGCTCTCACGAAGACCACTGCGCCTCACAACCATGTCGCAATGGAGGGCGTTGCGTAGCAGACAATACAACGGCGGCTGGGTACTCTTGCGTCTGTCCTCCTGGCTTCACCGGCTCTCGATGTACTGAGGACGTAGTGGAGTGCTCCAGTGGCTCTGGGCCTTGTCACCACGGGAGATGCTTCAACACCCACGGCTCGTACACTTGCGTCTGCGAACCTGGTTACACAGGGAGGGACTGTGATGCTGAGTACGTCCCATGTGAACCATCACCCTGTCTTCATGGTGGAAGGTGTACGCCGTTAGATCAGCTCAGATACGAATGCGATTGTCCAACTGGTAAGTTAACTTTTGTATTTATTATTCTACACATCTTGTCCTATTGTTGGATAGAACTGTTGGTAAATAATACTTAGGTACGTGGAATTTAGGAATAATATAAATAATGTAACATTTGAATGTGGTAAGGTAATTGACCTGAAAAGTTATATAAATAAAAAGATTAACATTTCATTTTTTGTCACTAAGGAATTTAGTGAGCAACACTTGATTTCAATCAGATATTAACCAAACGGATATCGAGTTTGATTCAAATTTTCCAATAAATATCTAAATATGGTCAGGCTTCCATATACATTGCTGATTTACTAGTTGTTTGCTCCTTTTTTGCTCGCTGCAACTTGCTTGGACGTCATGCAATTACAAATCTCTTTATCGGGCAAACTCATGGAGCTACAAGTGCTTCTGCGCAACTATTATTTTTATGCTTGCGCGGAATTCTTTGAATAAAGTTTGGTTTATTTTAAAATTCTATGTTAGTAGCGCGCTCTGCAGGGAATCGTAAGCAATTATTCTTATTGACACCAAGTGATGTACGAGTATAATAGTGATTTATTTTATTGGTGTAAGCCACGCAATTTTCAACATGCTATGTGGATTTTGCAGCGTTGGAAAGTACTTATATGAAAATCAATTATACTTCAGAGGATACCTCGAGGATATTGATTCTGGATCCTATTTTGTATTCCGTATTATAAATGGAGAATCTTCGTCCAAAAGGATTTTTAAATGTTTAATTTCAAATTCACATTTAGACACAATAACTAAGATTTGAAAGTTCATGTTTTGAGAATTGCATTCAATTCGAGTCAACTTATTTATCGCCCTGAAATGTTCAGTATCTAAAACTGTCATTGATTATTGGCCAACTCGACTAAAAGCCATGCCGTGTCTAATGCTGGCCTTTAGGTTCGTATTGATGTAATCTCATTAGATTTACTAATATTTGTGATATTAATAGTAATATTTGAGTAAAATCTGTTTTCAAATGCTACCCACGCTTCCTAATGATTATTTTAAAAACGGCTTTGTTTTGAGAATTAGTTTCTACAAGAGCATTCGATGTTTTCTTTCAGTTATCAACGCTGTTTCTTTCGTTGTGTTGAAATATTCTTCTGGTTTATTTTCATTCAAAGGGATTTCTGTTTATTTACCAATCAAAAGAAATACATATCTTTAAAGATGGCAGCGACTAATGTAGCTTAAGCAATAAAGCATTACTAGCGAGCGTGATTCAAAATAAAAAAATCAACACTGTTTTTAATGCAAAACATAATTATACATACTTTGAAATATACAATTGTAGCACAAACGGAGCATCCTATTTTAGCAGTACCTTAGAATAGTAGAACATTTTTAAGCCTTAGTTTAACCGCTCATGCCAAAATGTTTATTGAGATATTAACTGTTACTTTTTCAAGTCAGTTTGAATTGCTTATCTCAACATTTTGTAAAGAGTTACAGTTTGACATACAGATATCAATCAGGAAGATTGGTAATCTTAACATTATCCAAAAGCGATGTTGGAATGAAAGTAACTAGTAAGAAAAAGCAAGATATTCTTGAGAAGAATTTTTGATTTCACGCTTTTAAAATTGTATGCAATTATAATGGGGAAAATTGAAATGGTAACAGCGCTCTCGGCGATGAAGGCCTATTATCTAGATTTACACATTTAACTATAGTCTTCTAGTTCAAAACGATAATATCTAAAGTTTGGTCACAGAGTAAATGTCATGAAGATTCATAATAGGTAAATATTTTCATATAAAAATATGAGTAAATTAAAAAAAACAAAAAATGAGACATAAACCTAAAAACGAATATATATACCTAAAAATAGAAATATGGCTTTTTTCCGTTGTGTTGAAATATTTTTCTGTTTTTTTTTTATATTTAAGAGGATTTTTGTTTATTTACCAATCAAAAGAAATACATATCTTTAAAGATGGCAGCGACTAATGTAGCGTAAGCAATAAAGCATCACTAGCGAGCGTGATTCAAAATTGCAACCTGTGAATTATGTTCGAACCAATTATCATCTCCGTAGCGTGTAGGCACGTAACGAACCGGTGCGAATGCATGTCTTTACGTTACTTTATCTATGCCTCTGAAAGTCGACCGTGGTTCTTGCCTCGGGCGACCACGATCTGACCAGTTCGAAAGCCACACTTAGCCTAACTATGGTAGGTATATATAATGTTTACATTGATATTTATAGGTCTCTGTTTTTATTCAAATTGTTCTGTGTATAATGATTTACAATACGAGGCAGCTCTTAAGCTTGTTAAGTTGCTACAGGGCTTTCAAAAACGTCATTACTTATAAAGTTATGGTAAACTAAAGTTATTTGATTTCGAAGTTTACATTTTGCGAAATAATTGGAAATTAAAATTACCAGACAGCTATTACCTAGGCAACGTTTAAGCATAATGACACCAACATCAAATTCATTTGCGAAGCAATTCTCAGCGACCGCGGTGCTGACGAAAGGCGTTACGTCACATTTTTATGTGGTGCGCCGGCGCATCGCGGGTTCATTAGATTCATTATGCGTTGCAAAAGTGCGCGTTGCAAAAGATTCTGCTGATGAATGTGTCATTCGGGTGCTGGGAAAGCTTTCTGTTTTTGGTTCGTTATTAGTTCAGGGAGATATTTTATCTTGCAAATTGAAATTTTCTAAGTAGAATTCTACATTATCCTATACCATCTTTCTTCTTTTTTGTGGAATTCTTGGGGCATACATATCCTATTACTTAACCATAATGCCTTAATAAGTTTACTGCGAAGTTGACAATTTTGAATCTTATATAATAAAAGTTATCAAAAATCAAATCTTATCTTCCAAGAACATTTAAATTTTAAAATAGATATTACAATAAATTTTAGTTGGAATTTCCGAGTGATTCACTTGTCTACTCTGTAGGTGTTATTGACATTGCTATTTGAACCAGACATTATCCCCACATGCTTCTAAGACAAATGGCCCAAGAGCCGCTTCACCCGGAGGGGACATTCCGTCACACGATGTGTTACTACTCAAAATAGACGCGTCTGTTGGTGACGTCACCAAACTGTGGGAATGTAATGAGGTACCACTTAATTAGCACCCCATGGTGATACATTTGTTTATCGATGCTTGAACTATGTGAAAACACTTGAGTGACCATCAAATTCCCTCATTTAGTAGATTAGGCATTTTAAGTGCATCCAATTTCGAAAAGGGTTGTGAAAAGACTTTGTTTAATACTTTAACTGTTTGTATGTTCACCTTTTTCCAATCGTTAACTAAAAAACATCGTTGTTTTACTCACTTCATTAATTAGTTTAACCATATTAATAATACATACCTCTTATGTGATTTTGATATACGTATTTCACAACTCATACTTTTATCTTGTTTGGCTAACTTCTTTATTTCTCTATCTTTTCTATATTTTTCTGTTTCCTTAATATCAAGTTCATCTATTCCGCGTATAATTAACAGCTAATTTAAACCCACATGTTCGGAGTTATTAAAATATCTTAACGATCACATGTGCGTTTGTATGTCTCCAAATAATGCTAACAGCTTCCGCATATTAAGAGTTCTGAAGCTTATGGGAATGTGTGGGGCTCTCACACTAATAATATGTTAATCTATTGTCGATTCCGATTCGTAAGCGTTTTCCTAATATCAACATTTGGTTTGAGTTGTTCATTGCATACATAATGTTTACTTATCAAACACGTATTACTATTTGATAAATTCTAAACACTCTTAAAGAAATTCGATCGTTTCGAATCAACTGTGTTTATTTTCTCTCTCAAAATTGCTTTCCGATGTGAATTGATATTTTTATTTATAAAAACTTTATTAGTCACAGTTCATTCATTCTTGTTGAATAAATAAACAGTCGTTAACGGTTTCAGTTCACAAAGATATTTCTCACTACAAAAACGGGACTGCATCATCAAAACATTTTACATATAAAATTTCTGCTGGGCAAAAAATGGCGTCGAAAGATTTAAAACTGAACGCCCGTTATTTTACTTATCATAAACAGTACAGCGCACATGTGGCGATCGTGGGAACAGTGCCTTAGACGTGGTAATGAAACCTTGTGCTTGCTAATCGAAGATGTGTACAGCTTGTGTGGCTCCGAGCGCGTGGAAGTTTCGACACTTAATTAGAGCGTTTGGATTACTTGATGCCTTGGTATCAAAATAAACGTTCACGTTACATGCTCCACGTGTCGATGAACAAGAGGTCTTTTATGCGGATGTCGAAGATCCTATACCCTAACATCAACAACTTCAAGCATGAATTTGCCGTTCAATACTATCCTCAAATTGTTTTTATGGTTTTTTTAAGTGGCTTTTGTAACACCGGCCACACCGGCAACACCAGCTGAATAGCGGAGTCAATCCAGCAACCGCGATTCTCTTGTTTCTCCTTCGCTCTCCACCCCACGCCATAAACGTCGACCAATCCGGGTACCAGCGCGCTACCGAGAGTGACGTACGAAAGCGCGCGGTAGTTAAATGGGCCAATCAGGCTTATTTATTTTAATATTATGATGGCCATATTTATAAGCTTCTTGATACTGTGTGATAGTTGGTAAGCTTGAATCTGTAATTGTGTTTTTTAAAAAGGAAGTAATGAAAAGTAGTTGATTGGACGCCATAAGACTGTGCGGTTCTCATTATAAAAATCTCCCAGTTTTCCCCTCATAATGGAAATCCAAAGCATCTCTTCACAAAGGAGCTCATCTCGGATCTCTCGGTGCCGTAGGAGTTCGCCACCCAAATTAAGCTAGCAGGCGAAACTTTCCAAATATTTACAAATTTTTACTAGAATTTGGTTGATAGAAATTCCTAAGTCCTAACCATAACTGTCTCCACAGGATACCGAGGCCAAAATTGCGAGATCGACATCGACGACTGCCCAGGGCACCTGTGCCAGAATGGCGCTACCTGCGTCGACGGCCTCAACTCCTACACCTGCGAGTGCCCACCTACCTTCACGGGATCTTTATGCGAGACCGACGTCGATGAATGTGCTTTGAGGTAAGTTTATACGTCATCTACACGAACTGACTGACCAGTATCCATTCGTTATTACTAAACGGAATTTCACGGTTACTTGATTTAAAAACATTTGGGGTAAGGACTAAGGACCCATCAGCGATTTGTAGTAACATAGAAATCATACCCTTTAATTACATATTCATTTACAAAAGCGAGAACAAGATTAAAATACATAAAAAAGGTATCGATCGATTTAGATATTGCACAAGTGGATGTAAATTTATGCAATTGCTTGTATCAGTTCAATTTCCGTTACATAAAACAAACATGATGTTCGACAGTTTTAAAAAAACAATAAAGCCGGCGCCGCGGCGTAATGAACTATAGTCGATCGCGAAATGAGCCAAAAGTACTGTTATGTCTCGCCAATTTGTTGCATCACATATTCTTTCGACAGCTACATTTTGATTACTATCCCTACCACTGTGAAGATCAAATCCAAACTTTATGCGCGAAGACTTAAAGTCCACTAATGACCCGCCTCAGCCCAATTAACATGGCATCTCTAAAATGAAAGCTGGAACGGATCGCGGGATAAATCCTTCGCCGAAAAAATAAACACATAAATCATTATGGACTATGCTTTATTGCGTGCACCGAAAGTTTAAAATTTAACGGCTCTGGGAGATATTAGCCAATACGGTAATACGATATCGAACGCCATCTTGACTTGAATGCACGCACACACAGTGTCCTGTTTTTTTAGGGATTCAAGGTAAAAAACGAACAGGATACATAAGTTTTTCTTAATCTTCCGTTCTTTATACTTTTTAGGGTTCCGTAGTCAAGCACACAAAGAACCCTTATAGTTTCGCCATGGCCGTCTGTCCGTCCGTGTGCTGTCTGTCTGTCTGTCTGTCTTAGCTCAGAGGCCCTTAGTACCAGAAAGCTGTAATTTGGCATGAATATGTATAATAATAACACCGAAAAAGTGGTAGAATAAAATAATAAAAAAAAATTTTTTTAATGTTCCTCCCCTACATGTAAAGTGGGGATAAACATATTTTTTCTCATCAATATCATAGTGTGGAGTGTCGTTGGGTAGGTCTTTTTAAAAATGTTGTAGGTTTGTGAAGACCACTTTTCGATTTAGGGAAAATTAAGCTTTGAAGTGACCCCCCTCTACCAGGTAAACGGTTGCTTTTGAATACGTGAAAAATTCTGCACAGGTAGTACATACGACAGCACGTCAGGTTATACAGTTAAACTGCGAAAACAGCTTTTATTACGTAGGGCATAAAGGCGGTCTCAAGGTCAACATGTATAGTCTGAGGTGCTGTCGTGCGTACATATAATGAATTTAAAAGGAAAACTATCACTGCTAGGTAGGCTTTATAAGTTGACGAGTAATCAATTCAATACTCGGAAAAGTGTCCGTAGGTACAAATTTTATTAAGTAGTTAGGAATTATACTTAGTTATACTCGTTACTAGTGTATAAAACAGGAAGTAAATATGATTTAGCTATAAATGATAAAGGATGGTATAAGGTTACTACGGAACCCTATACTGCGCGTGGCCCCACACGCACTTGGCTGGGTTTTTTAATATTTTAACAGCACTTTCTTCTATTGATTTTGTTTCATCTCTCTCCAGAAAAACAGTAGATATTGTTACTACGAGTATCGCGTGATTATGGAACTGCCATGGAAAAAAAAATCTAAAACGCCATTTAGTAATCAACATTTTTTACACACGTCAAATTTGTTAGACGCGAAATTACATTCCGATCATGTCGAGTCGAGAAGCCATGATATCTATATTGTTATGTCCATCCATTTTTTCCTCAGAGACATGGCGTATCGGTGTTTAATTACAAATTACTAGACAAGAGCGTTGGAGTCAACGCCCGGACTTGAGGCATTAGCGACAGCGGATTCTATTGAATATTCACTTCTAAGTTTTTTTTTATTTTTGGGGTTTTTGGCATTTCTGGTAGTCAGCGTCGGGTAACTGTTGGCCTTTGTAATTTTACCCACTGAAAATGATCGTTTAAAATTTAAGGTCTGTATAAAGCAGCTGCATAATTTCAACTTTATAGGTACTATATGATGCAAGCGTGATTGCCTCTTGATATAAATAAACAAGTGTTTTATGACTTGATTGGCGAGTGTTGTGCGAACTTGGATAAAGGATATTTATTTATTGATTTTAATGTGTGATATAGAAGCGCTCATGGCGGAGCTTGAGAGACTGATTGTACTCGATCACGTTAAGCTCGCTCGGTCCGGCCAGGTGTCGGATGGGTGATCGTTAAGTGGCCTTAAAACTGACCGCTTCCGTGCTTTGGAAGACACGTTAAACCGTCGGTCCTGGCTGTTGTCATCTGATAACAATCGTTAAGCCAAGTAGTATAAACTTTAACATAAGAGGTGGCCACCTCTCATACGATTAGAAGAAGAAGATGTGTGATATTTTTTTTTTCTATAAAATTAGGACTATCTGGGATTGTGCTTTAATAATTGGCTGTTTTAAAGACTTCATTGTTTTCCCGTTAAACTTTTTGAACATTTAAAACATTTAGCTTTGTTTTTTGATCGATTTCATTAATATTTCTATGCTTATACATATATTTATAAGATGATTGAGAACTAACTGACACCAGAGTGTTGAAAGTTTCAAATTGAGCAAGTGTCTACTCACTTCTTCAACAAAAATCCCAACATTTTGACAATGTCCTTTTCGTCTATGCCTTGTACCGGGATCATCGTCCTACGACATGCGCGATGCGCGGGCGCCCCGGCAACTGTTAACTAATGATCAGCCGTAAAAACGACTCCACCAGTCACACGATAAGGCACAGTTTTTATTGACTAAACCTACATGTTGACGTGCAAAATACGATAACCTCACTTCATGGGAACGGCATCGATATTGTATAATGTAATCATTTGGATTCTTATATGGAACAGTGCTCATAAAAAATAGATTAGCGTTATTCTTTCTTTAGTTAAATGGGTTGGAAATTAATTATGCTGGTGATTAAGTGCTTCGATGTTTTATACAGGGTGAAATCGAAGTCAATCTTTTAAACTAAGGATCTAACCGCGATATTGGTAACTGTCGCTCGGAAAATCGACCCCAGTAAATGGCCCCACGGGTAAATTTTCCAGGCGACAGTTATCAACACGTTATGAATATCACGGTTAGATTCAAAAAGATTGCGAATGGCTTCGATTTCATCCTGTATAATGTAATTTGTACAAGAAAAGAAGTCTAACCCATTTTTAATATTGAGATTTAAGTAGACCAATTGGTATTACTTCGAATATTAGATTTTGTAATTAATAAATGTACTAATTGAAATGATGTAATACTAAATAACATACTAGAAAAAATACGACTCGCACCAGATCATGTTCTCGGACTAGAAGAAATTCGACGTTCCTACTAGTGACCGGATATCCAAAGGTCGCGGGTTCGATTCCCGTCCGAAGAACATGGTCTGGTGCAAGTCGTATTTTTTCTAGTACATTATTTAGTATTATATAAAAATAGCATTGTGAATGCTAAAATCTCAAAAATTTAAAATGATGTAGGTAACCAATTTAGCACCTATTGCTATTTCGTTTTCATTCAAAGATTTGTCCAAAAGAATGTAATTTCTTTTATAACTTTCCCCATTTGTTGATGTAACAAGTTATAAGTTGATGTTCAATTTAATCCATAAATTTAACGTGTTTGATTGACTTACTTAACTACGCCTGTTCAAAGAATGTCATAAATTTCTTGTAAATTACAAATTATTATTCATTACAACGCTAGGTGGAATGTGTTTAACCATTCGAATGTTTACATTCGATATTATAATTAATATTTTGTTATCCCTTTTCGACAAAATTAATAGTTCAATTGGAACTATTAATATTTCCACCAAGTACGGATACAGACCGCCCGCTGAAGTCTCCTTTCGAAACTCTACAACCGTATCCGACACAAATTTTGGTCCTAATGTCATTTATTACAAAGCAATAAAGTTTATTATAGCGTAATTATTAATAGTCAGGTCTAAAGGATAATTTGGTTCACGCATTTAACCGCCGGGTGTTGTTTCTTGGCTCTGTAATACCTTTTAAAAGCTCCATGCCTCTTCTTTGCATTTGACCCTAGTGTTGAAGATATAAAATTTATTTTCCCTTGTTTCGGTTGTGCTTGGGATAGTGTCATACTATCCGGATTGTTGGGTCATGAAAAGCAACTGATAAATGCGTGGCCCATATCGAATTACGTTTCAGATTATACCTTTTTTATTCGATACAAGACAAGACCGTTTGAGAGCTTTGTAAGTATTGTTTTATGGAGGCTGTAAATAAAAATGGTCACAGGTTTCGAGACTTTTTAGAGTTTAGAATAATCGTTCATTTTTATGTTAAGCATTTTAGAAATGTGTTATTATTTTAGGTGTATCTTCATCTTTTTAGATGTTGATTTAAATGCATTTCTGGGGATTATTGTGTAGAGTAACCTATTCGATTTCATAACGCGATAGTTTTTGTTATTTTCGCGCTTCGGAAGCATTTTTTTATAATCATACTTATTTTTAACTAAGTATGATTTGAGTATACAGAACATTAATTGCTCCTTTCTATTTGCTTAAGCAAGTATAATATTTAGGTTTACAAAGACATGCACACACAAAAATACGACACAAATATTTTTGAAAGTGTCTGCTTAAATCAACTTAACACACACACTTCACTGAAAAAATACGACGCGATGCTTTTGAAAGTATCTGTAATAAAATTATCCCGATGGAGATCTCAGGTAGGCTGTCACAGATCAACTCTGTATTCTATCAGTACTTTCTCCAGGGTCAGACGGCACACGAAGCAGACTAGAGCAGGTATATTGAAATATCAGTTCTATAAGTGCTGCTTAGTAGTGTTGAGATCGAATTATGCTGAGGAATTAACGGGATTAAGATTTATAAGCGGTGTTAGAGTTTCACTTTTCAGGAAAGTTTTGACTAATTTCTATATTCAATTAAATGTCGAGGTGATTCTTTGTACATAGGTGAGACGGCGCTTGCTTGCGTAAGAGTTGATATACTAGAAGAAATTCGACGTTCCCACTAGTGACTCGGTAGCTCAGCGGTCAGAGCATTGGATCAGATATCTCGACTTATTAGATAATTTATAAAGTAACTATCTTAAACCTTCATAAATCAACTTAGAAACTTATAGAGATTTTGCAGGAGAAGCTGAAACTAACCAAAATCAATTTCATAGTTGGTAATGATGCCATACAATAAGCTTAGATTAATTGCATTATTTCAATCAATAAAAATAATTAATAAATAACTGTTCGGTATAAATTATCACACCAATACGTTTCTTATCTTACGGTTAAAATACTTAAAAATTTGGTGACATACTCGAAATGCCAATCTACGTACATGTGTTCAGTAGACGATTTTCAAGAGGTTCACTTACATTATCTCTTTCTATGTTTGTTTTAAAATAATTGAAATAGGAATAGAAATATTTTTTTGCTCATGACAGATAACAGATCTTAAGTAGGTGTAATATTGTTCAGCATGTTTTGCCAGTTGCCAGGCATGCAAAAATTGTATAATCGTGTTATTCATTATTGATTTTACATTTTTCCTACTTTTTTTACTTATAATACATATTTCCATAATTAATCTGATTAAGTGTAAAAATTGGACATTATACATTTATATACCTTTAGGAAGACAGGACTATGAGATAATTATAAGTACTTACCTAGGTACTTTTAACTCTATGAGGACTTCAGTGATGGCAAATAAAATTCTTAAATTGTTCTAAGATAAAAAATAGTCTTATTTATAAAACAAAAAGCAAAGCTGACAAAAATCTCGATTTCTCGTCACAAAAAACGACGACACAGGAGAAAAGAAATAGTTCTGAAAAAGAGGCTGATGTGACTTTATCGAGTGACATTCTATTCTATCGCTAGCTCGAAAGGGAGGCAAATAATGAAAACCAATTACTTGGAGATTTACAACGTGCCGCATAAGACTAGTTCTTGCACCGTACTGCGCTCGTTAAAACGTCTCAGTATTTTTACCAACATTAGTCGTTCTAGAAAATTGCTCCCATAATTATGTTTTTACGTGTTTTCTTTAAGATTGCATGCGGTGAACAGATGGTACAGCTTTGCAGAAATCACTTCAGGATGTCAATTAAATTACAATGTAGCTCTTAAAATAACATATTGTATATTTTTTTAGTTACATTTGTTTGTTATTAATAATTCAAATTAATGTTATTTTCAAATAGACAAAAACAAATAATTATAGTTAGTTTTCGATATTTTTTCTTCAACAAAATATTTGCTTAGAAGTCACTTGGTGTCAGGAAAATCGAGATACTCACTGTGTTATTTTCAGAGAATAATGCTCACTTCGTCCGTTCACCATAATTTTCATGGTTATGTCATGGATAGATTCTTCCACTAAAATTCGCAGTCTACGCCTTGTAAAAGTAAATTGTGATGCAGTTTGAATGTTCGTAAATACAAACTCCTTGCGACCAATCAATTCGTCAAACAAAATCCGATCTCCATAGATGGAATGATTGATCATGTATCAATATTGTTCAAATTAGATGCCATATCGGTGCGGCGGGCTACCTTCTGTCAGTAACAAATGATAGAGCCAGCCATCTTGATATTCTCTACTAATGAAAACTTTCGTTTTTTTAATGTTATCATCGACATCGGAAATGCAAATTACTGTTTGTTTTAAAGGTTGTATCGATAAGATGACTATTTGTAGCTTAAATAATTTAGTTGATTTGTCGATAAGTACAATCCCTTTCATGGTAACTAAAGCCATAAACGCAAGGTTATAGTCATAGGTTTAGAATCATTTAAATTTCCACATTGAAAACAAAAAATAATAATTATCACCATATAATAAATTAAATATTTGACAACATCACATACATTGCTCCGATTCCAAAGTAAGTAGCTAAAGCACTTGTGTTAGGGAAATCAGAGACAACGGTAGAATCACAAACACTCAGACCTGAGCCAATATTGAAAAGTTCGTTTTCTAAATTGTCAAAACCGGGGATCGAACCCGGGACCTCAGAGATGGCGACACCTTGAAAACCGGTGTACAAAGCCACTTGACCACGGAGGTCGTCGATATCTTAATAAAAGTCTACAGTTTTGTCACTAAGTAAATTTCCCAATAATTAACACAGTTAAATTTCAATGAAAATCAATTGAAATATTATAAAATGGAAACCTCTCGAAAGCTGAGCCAATTTATTACTACATAGTTCCCAAACCAAATATGGACCTAATTAAATGAAAGATCATTATAAAAGGCCGCGATACTAACAGGTCACTTCACTAAGAAAGCGCCCTTCTTGAAGCCTATCAAAGACTTTGATTAATGTTAACTGCCCTTACGACAGCAATCATCTGAACACAACCAAGTTATAGTCGGAGCTCTAAACTAAGAACTCATAAGTAACACGAAGGAAGGTCTAACAAAACACACGAATATGGTCCTTATGTCCTAGAGTAATGGGACAGTGGCTGGATCGTTCGACGAAAGGCGTTGTTGGCTTTCCCTGTACGGAAATTGTCGGGGTGGCGAGAGGCCGCGCCACCGGTCTTTAATATAAATTGCTCTTGCGCATCGTGTTCTTGAATGCACTCTATTTGGCTTGTCAGTCAATAAAACTGAAGAATACAATACTAAATAATATACTAGAAAAAATAGGACTCGCACCAGATCATGTTCTCAGACGGGAATCGAACCCGCGACCTTTGGATATCCGGTCCAATGCTCTGACCGCTGAGCTACCGAGTCACTAGTGGGAACGTCGAATTTCTTCTAGTATATCAACTCTTACGCTGCAAGCCAGCGCCATCTCACCAATGTAGAAGGAATTAACTTCGACATTCAACTGAACATCTTTCCAGATATTTTTAAACAGTTGATTAAGATGAGAAAACTATATAACTTTTTAAATTTTGTGATTTAAGCATTCACAATGCTATTTTTATACAATACTAAATTCGACGTTCCCACTAGTGACTCGGTAGCTCAGCGGTCAGAGCATTGGACCGGATATCCAAAGGTCGCGGGTTCGATTCCCGTCCGAGAACATGATCTGGTGCGAGTCCTATTTTTTCTAGTATATTATTTAGTATTGTATAAAAATAGCATTGTGAATGCTTAAATCACAAAATTTAAAAACTGAAGAATAATAAGAAATGAGGCAGTTATAAATAGACTTCATAATACCTTTATTTCTTACCATAATCTTAAAGGTTACATAATGATTAGTTTGGAATGCAAGAGTTTGTTACTTGTACAGTTTGAAAACTTATCTAATTTTAATCTATTGCGAAAATGACTATGGTGGGCTGCCACCTAAACTAGGACGAGTCCTGTGTCTCAGGTAGTAACTCCTATAGAAATAAGTTGTTTAGACTCATCAAGTTATGAATTAATGATTATGTCTAACAATATATATGAGAAATCAGGCGTAAACACCTGTTTAATTTAGACCCTGTCGGCCTTACCACAAAAGATTTTAAAAGACTGTTCAACAAGTGTTTTACTTAGACACCATTTAAATATATGATGCTGTCACTTTTATGACAATATGATTTGAAAGAAACGGCATCACATTTAAACAGTGTCTAAATTAAACAGTGTTTTACAATCTTTTGGGGTAAGGCCGTGTTTGTTTTTTTGTAATGCTGTCTCTTTCAAACAATATTGTCAAAAAAGTGACAGCATCACATTTAAACGGTGTCTAACTTAAACACTTGTTGAATAGTGTTTTAAAATCTTTTGTGGTAAGGCCGTATAACTCTTACCTTTCGTATATTCTATTGAATATTAGAAAGGTGGGTAATAATTTTGTGCTTGTCTGAGCTTTCATTGTCTTCATATGATTTATAATTTTCAGCATATAATTGTTGTATTAGATTGAGATCCGGCTTGATTTTGACAATTATTTATATTCTGTGCTACATATTATTATGAAAGTTTCAATTTACTATGTGTGTGTGTGTGTGTGTGTGTGTGTGTGTGAGTGTGTGAATAATATTATATTATAAGTGGAAGTATATATTTGCTTCTTGAACAGAAGCAAACTTTTTTTATTATTCATAAATTATTTAATATTTTTATTATATTAAATTTTGATTATGCATATATTTATCAAATGAGTTTTTAGGAGGTAAGGTAAGGTTTTCAGGCTATTAGAGAAAGTTAAATATGTTATTTAAGTACTTAATGTGTAAGTTGGTATGTTTTATATCTTAAGCAAGATTGCAGTTATCTCTTTAATGGTTCAATCAAAAGCATTACTTCTAACATAAAGTGTTAATGCCAAAGTGATAAATTTTCAAAAGCCTAACCCAGTTTGCAAAAGCAGTAAATTAATCAGTCCGACATTTTCTCGACGCAAATTCATATAAAATGGCGGAAGCCGTATCAATTCTCTACACCACCTCAATTTCATAACATCAATAACAATAATTCGTCTAGATCATTCTTGTCTGATATTCAAAATAAATTGATTTTGCGTAATAAATAACAACGTAATGACGGTATTAAAGGAAGGGATCAGATATTTAAAGTTATTATTAAATTATGGTGCAATAAAATATTATGAATCTGAATATGAATATGAATATAGGGTTTTGATTCGAAATAAACTATCATGAGCTTTGACCATATTTGCAAACACCTCATATCCGCTTACATCACTGAAATAACAAATTAATACTCTTTGGTTTTTTTTTAAATATAAAGAAAAAATATAAACGGTCATTTATGATGAACCAGCGACCGCGGGGACCCTAAAAAACCTTTGACCAGGATAAAAAGTAGTTAATCCAGGTCCTAATCTGTCCACCAACCAAATTTCATCAAAATCGGTCCGAAGTTTAGGCAGGAAGAGGTAACAAACACACAAACTTGCACATTTTTAATATTAGTAAGATTCAAAAATCTAGCCAAGTGCGAGTCGGACTCGCGCACGAAGGGTTCTGTACCATTATCTATGAAAACTGCAAAAAAACATGTCTGTTGTATGGGAGTCCCCCTTAAATAATTGCTTTATTTTAATTGAATTATTTATTGTCAAAGTGAATATTATAACTAAATATTCTGTGAATATTTTAAGCGTCTACCTGTTGCCGTTATCAATATCGAGCAAAAACAAGCAAAAAAAACACGTTTGTTGTATGGGAACCCCCTTAAATATTTTGTTTTTCTGTTTTTTAGTATTGTTATAGCAGCAATAAAAATACATCATCTGTGAAAATTTCAACTGTCTAACTATCTGTCTAACTTTTAGTTCTTTTGCCTACTGCTACCTACAACGAACTATATTTACTGAGGTTATTGTTTGTAAATAAACTATAGAACCTTAGCTTCAATCTTTACATGCGAATTTTAGACATATTATTAGCGAGCAATAAATTTAATTAAGATGAGGGCGCCACTTTTAGGTATATAGGGTCTTTAATATAACTTACTATAATTATGCTATTCAAGAAAAAGACCTTTTTACAATTTCACTAACAAGGAAAACCTGCATAACCTAATTAGCTTATCTGCTACATTGTAATCAACGTATATTTAAACTTAGTTGTTAAAATCTGGAGGTATCAAATTAACATAGTGCTATAAAATGTCTGCACACACAGTTAGTGTTGATTTAAAGTTGTAAAATTTAACATGAATTGGCAGAAAACTAATGGGTATTATTTCAGCGCTGTACTAAAACTCGCGAGTGTAATTTCATTATGTTGTGTACACATAAAAATACGAACTAATGTTTGTATTTTCGTCGACTTAAAGAGAACGAAAAGCGTAAAATTCCGAAAACGAAATTACAACATCACAAAAACATCTGCTAAAATGCACTAATAAGTGATATTAAAAAGCTGAAATGCGCGCTGTTGTTTGCGCATTGACAGTTTAGGGGACCGTAGCTAAACTTTTTCGTGTTTTAATACGCACTAGGGACAATATCTAATATGTCATGAATTAATAAATTGCTCTACTAAAGAAACTCTACTAAAAAATTTAAAAAATAAATATTGTTTTACTTTATAATTATTTTTGAAAAGTAAAAGGAAAATCTAATATATAGGTAATTTGCTTTTTTTTGCTTGAGGATAAAACTCTATTTTGTACTCATATTAGAGTTTCTTCTTTAAACAGCGAAAATTTATTACATACAAAATAATTACGTTTCAAAAGAAATCAAGATTGGATTGTCAATTTTTCAATCCATTATTTTTTAATAGTAGGCTCGTACAGAACCCTGACCGTTATTAAGAAACGCTTTTGCCCTATTTTCTTTAAGTTAATTTTGCTAAAATATTCGTCCGTCCTGAAGCCGCACTCGTTAACATTTTCTTTTTATGTCGTCCGCTTATTGTTGTGTCAGAGGAATCCAGGCTTGGTTTATGGGTGCCCTGTTTTTAGGGTTCCATACCAAAATGTTAAGAGGAACCCTTATGGTGCGACTCAGTCTGTCTGTTTGCCACAGCTGTATATCTCGAGAACTTCTAATGCTATCAACTTGAAATTTTGAATAGTTTTAAATGACGTTTGCCCAACTATTTTGCAAATAAGAGAGAAATGAATATATTTTTATTCTTTATGCAACAGGGACTGAAAGGGGGTCTTAAAATTTGAAGTGAGGCTACTAGGACATATGGGGTATCATATGAAACAGCGCTGCTTGCACATTTTCAAACATTTTATTTTTATTTTGTTAGGTCGCATAGTTTTCGACTTTAGATGAGAAATGTAAAAAAAAATTTCGTCCCCCCCTTATCTTCAAAGTTTGCATAGAGAAAAATATGAAATTATTCTGTGATAGAAGTTTATGTAAAGATTACAGGAAAAATGAAACGATGTCTCTAAATAGTAAACTTTTTCATAATGATGGTACGAAACCATCGGTGCGCGAGTCCGACTCGCTCTTGACCGTTTTTTTTATTTATTATTTTGTGCGTATTTTAGTGCCATGGGCCCAGTTTGTAAAGACCTCTGGTGAAGTTAGTGCCTATAAAACTTGACAGTGAGACGTCGCTGATCCTATGATTTAGAATGATGTTAAGTTGTAATTTTTTTTTTATATACTCTTCTTACAATAAGAACTAAGACATCCGCGCATACAGTTCATTAGTAATAAAATACTTTTTACGGATTGCAGAGCGTATCTTATTAATTCAGGAGTTATTTTAGAGTTATTTTAGAACATGCCTCAAAGGGACCCATTTATTATTAGATTTGATAAACCACAAATCCTTTCCAAAGAACAAAGATTCATTCCCAGAATTCTACGAGAGGCTATTGAATTCAAAAAATATCCAAATTTCAATAGAGAAGATGGTTGGACAGTACCACCAGCTTAGGTCCCCATAGTTCATCAACTAAAATCCTATCCCAAATTACACACTGCAGGATCTAAAGATACAGTTAATTCGTTTTGTAGATAGAGATCAAAAGGGAGGTCGACACAACCTCTCTGAGTTTTCTTCCGCCAGTTCTTTCTCCAAGAGACCTCCCAATTTGTGAACTGGTGGTAGATTCAGTAGCTACATCTTGTTTCCTAATTAACTTTAATCAATTTAATACATTAATAATAATTAAAATAAGAACGCAGCTATAAAATAATTTAAAAAACTTGAATGCATTTCTATAAAGTTCCAAGCGGGTAATTTCATAAAAATATGAGCAGTCTTTTTGCTTTTTGCGTCTTGTAAATTGTATTATCTCACGTGACCCAAAAACCATCAGAATTAAATGTTTTGTAGTATGGGAAAAACTACCAAATATAAAATAATATTTATATAACAGACCTATTTAAAAAAAATGTTTGACTACATCACATACATTGCTCCGATTCCAAAGTAAGTGGCTAAAGCACTTGTGTTATGAAAATCAGAGACAACGGTGGTATCACAAACACCCAGACCTGAGCCAATATGGAAAAGTTTGTTTTCTACATTGACCCAACCGGGGATCGAACCCGGAACCTCAGAGATGGCGACACCTTGAAAACCGGTGTACAAAGCCACTCGACCACGGAGGTCGTCAGAGGTCTTTTGTTCCATTAAGCCAATAATGAACGTGTTTACGAAGTAGGGTTGCAATCTACTGAACCAGTGTATTACCAGGTGGTGTGAGACCAACCCCAACCGATCGAGCCTCACAAAACTTGAATAAAATAAACTTTTAACTTATCTCTCTTGCAGGCCATAGTTTTTCTATCATGAAGTAGATTTTCTCAAGTGTGACAATTTCTCTTTTCCTTAGGCCATTGGTATGCCAGAACGGTGCGACCTGTACCAACTCAGTCGGCGGTTTCTCCTGCATCTGCGTGAACGGATGGACCGGCCCCGAGTGCTCGGTGAACATCGACGACTGCGCTGGAGCCGCCTGCTTCAACGGCGCCACCTGTATTGATAGGGTCGGCGCCTTCTACTGCAAATGCACTCCTGGGAAAACCGGTGAGTTTTGAAATTTAACTATTGAATCTTGAGGAAATTCAGTACATACTATCTACATACAGCAGCGCGGTTTTCTTACCACAAAACAGTGGAATGAATTCTTTGTTTTTCACAAATTAGTCATTTTATTAACAGTCAATGCGACCTTCAGTTAATCAATTACTGATACAATGTTAAGAACATTTATTAAGATGTTTAGAACACCAAACTCATTTCATAATCACCAACTAATTGAAAATACAGCATAATATTAATAATAATGCACCTTCAAATTATTATCATTTATTTCAGAAAATTATTGAATGTCTTCAATTCTCATTCTTATTTACTGCGAATTTTCTTTGCATAGGTTCTGAATCACACTTTCTCCCCAGGTCTCCTTTGCCACTTGGACGACGCCTGCACCTCCAACCCGTGTCACGCCGACGCCATCTGTGACACGAGCCCCATCAACGGCTCCTACACATGCTCCTGCGCATCCGGGTATAAAGGGCTGGACTGCTCCGAGGATATCAACGAGTGTGAACAGGGTATGGACTTCGTTTTAAAGTATTGTACTGTCAGAAAATATTGACCTTATACTCGTTCAAACAGCGCCAAAACTGTAGCGTTACAAGAGAGAAAAAGAGTAAGCCTACCTAAGATTGAGGATGGTTTGTATCTATCTAGTAAGGAGTGAAGTGGAAAGATATAAAATAGTTTACAATTATCATTTATTTACAATAAAACCTACAGACAGAGACTAAAACTTAAACACTAAAGTACGAGGGAAGGGGATAGGAGAGGGCGAGTCTTCAGGGAATTTAAGAGGGACAGAGAGGACGTGATCTTGCGTACACAGGGGAGCACGGATAGGTCGTAGATGGGGCGCAGACGAGGAGCGTCGACGTGGAGCGTAGATAGGGCGCAGTTGAGCAGCTTCGACGTGGCGCGTAGACGGGCCGAACGTAGGCAGCCGCAGATGGTATGAAGTAGAACAGCGATCCCTAATAATTAGACATCAGTTTAAATTATTAAATTTATTTTTATTAATGTGATAAAAGTTATTATCGTTCGATAAAGAATATTCAATTCAAGGCTTCATCAAAATGCCAATACCAAAAATTAACACGTTGTTACACCTTTATGTATTGAGTACTCTTAGGACTCTGGACACTGTTATGCTGCTATCCACATTATATGCCTCTCTCAATCTCTGAAGAGCAAATATCGTAAATGAGCAGCGAATAACTCCGGAAAGCGTCCATAAATAAACCTCAAGTGCAGACTATCAGCCTATAAACTTTTATGGATTGCAAATTTCACACACCAGTGTTTGCTTAGTTTTATAGACATTATAAATAGGAGTTACCCTATCACCTTTAGATTAACACCTAGTGGAATATTGCTAATCGTAACATAAAATAGGTTCTTCTTTACTGCAGACATTATTTTCCCATTAGAAATATTGTTTTTCTAATCTTTAAGATTAATTTTATTTAAGTACCGATAAATGAAGCTGATCTTAGATATTATTCATTTATATAAGTAACAATTCAAAATTCAATACTCATTTATTCAGTCTAGGCTGTTACAAGCACTTGTGAATGTCAAAGAAGCTACGCCATCGGTTCGCAAAACCTAAGCGGGAGACCTTGTAACGAGAAGTACCGGTAAGAAACCGTCAAGGGCTGCATTTTTCTCCCTGTATATTTCATACAGAGTCGTCCTAATTTGAAAAATGAGGTTAGCAATTAAGGTGACGTCATTTTCCATTGCAATAATTAACAAAGTTTACATTCAATGGGTAGGTAAAATAAATTTCAACTAGTTGAGAAATCGCTGTCTATCATATTATGTCAATTACTATCTCAAACGGATTCAAATACAAATTTCTATATTGCTTTTCCTTGTCCTTTAGGTTCTCCATGCGAACACGATGGCATCTGCGTGAACACCCCTGGCTCCTTCGCCTGCAACTGCTCAGTCGGTTTCACCGGCCCCCGATGCGAGACCAATGTGAATGAGTGCGAGAGCCACCCCTGCAGAAACGATGGCTCCTGCCTGGATGACCCTGGCACCTTCCGATGCGTCTGCATGCCTGGTAAGTTTGAGTCTGCTCTGTTGATTGTTAAGTCTATTTTGAATGTGTGATAATTTATGAATTGATTGTCAGATCAGCCCAATTTTTGCCTCTTACAAATTTTTAAATTTTGAGATTTTGGCATTCACAATGCTATTTTATATAATGAATATTTCTTTATTCTTTAGTTTCGATAGTTCAAGTTTCTAATATCAAATGTGTCTTTGTTAGATAAGTTTGCTTTTATGCCTGAAAAACTCTAAAAGTTTGGTGTTCAAAGGTGAAAGTTTACGAAGATACTTTCGTTTTAAAATAATTTGGTAGCGTTATGTAGTCTCTATATTTTTTTTGGCTGGTCTTCCAACAGTGGGTGTTATTTGCAAATTTTTTAAACTTAGCAAACTTCTTAACTAAAAAATTACTAGAATTTCTTTGAAATTAGTTATCCTTCAAGTTATAAGGAATTATCTAGAACCTATGTGAAAAAAGTTTTATCAGGTCCATGTCAAATACGAGTAATTTCTTCTGCCTCGTCAACTCCTATTACACGTTGTTTGCGTCAAGTACTCGAGCCCTACGCCTGTAATTTTTTCTGCCAGTTCTGATTCCCATGGCAGTAGCGTGCGCTCGCGCATCGTATTGTCTTTGACGCGGAAACGTGCGCGTCACCGCCTCTCGTCTTGCGCCGTCGCTCATGGGACAGAAAACATTATAACTCGGTCAATTAAAGAAAGGGATTGAAAATGACGACACTTCTATTTGCCTCTCGCTTACATAACACCTACAAGATCAATTTGTTGCTCACTTGTGTTCAATATAAAGCCTATCATATATGCCGCCATTTTCAATCATTTTCTTCAAATGATCGAGTTTATACTTATTGAGTTGTTATATTTTATAATAGTTAACTAGTATAGACAGTCGCTCGTGTGTAGCAAGATATATTCAGATTTGTTTTTTCCGAATTGCCTAGTCGTTCCTAGTTAATTTCCTCACCACGTTATATAGCTAAGCTTTTAATTAATAGCAGTGTATGTGAATCAAAAATGAATAAAGCTATGTCACCAAATGGAGAGCCACCGTGGCATTCTGAGCTAACGTCACATTACTGATGTGCAAACGTGTTGGCATAGTTAGGATTTCGCTAACTTTTTCTATTATTGATCTATTGCTCACTGCCGCATAATATGGTCAGTTTATATGCACGCTAGTCCTATATTTCAATATTTCATCGAGGGTTGAATCACAGTTGAATTTAGCGGAGTGGCATATTAGAGTACAAACCACAGAACGAAGAAAAATTAAACTGAATTCAAAAACAATACACTATCGAAGTCGATCGTACTTGATTTTAAAGATAAAAAGGAACGACAAAATATTGTCCATATAACGGAAAAAACAAAAATATCAAGTGCATTAAAGATGTCAACGGCGCAGCGGCGCAATGACGCGGTCAAAACCGCTCAACGGAACGGTCCTTATTCCAACATCACACAACCCGACCAAATTACAAACTCCTTCTTGAATACCACTCTAAATTAATCAAGCAGCTATATAATTCTACCACATTATAACCAACTTGACGTATCATATGAACCGACTAAGTTCAGTAACTCAAGTTTATATGAAACTTGATGCTGTTTGCGGTTATTCATTTTGGTTGCCTTACCTTATGCATGAGTGGCTGCAAGACCTGTCTGGTGGGTAGACGAATAAGGGCATGTGCAGAGCATTGAGCATGACGCCATTACGTTTTTTAAGGGATAAAATATGTCCCCTAGGACTAAGCTCTGGAGTTTTTACTATAATGCCCATTGCAGAGTAGTGGCACTTCTTATAGCGTTTAGATGGTAGGTCGCTGCTCGGTTTATGGCAGATGCTATCATGTAAGCTTTAAAGCTTGAAGTAACATTTTAATCCAACTAATTGATGAACATGAGAAGGCATTGGAAACCTAATTATATCTATACAACATTTAATACATCTATAGAATTTTATTAAAACTTTATCGCTTCGAAATAGTTGATTGTTCCGCAATAATAAAACTTTCGATATGATTATTTCTACACGGACGAGGGATTACATCGAAATACTGTTTAAATTCGATCGATTCTGCTTATTTGGGCTTAATTTGGTTCGACATTTTTGTTTTTTAAGGCGCTGCTTTTTAAGCCACGGTCACGTATGAATTGATCGTAATTTTGGGCTAATGTTACTCGCGTCTTTTGTTTCTTTTTGGGTCTGCCTCATGGTTATATAAATTTGTTCCGGATTCGTCGTGTTCCTGACTTGACGTATTTCAGATTCATCGTAATGAATTCTTCGTAATACATAAAAAATAACATATAAGATGGGTTCAGGTAGTCAAAAGTAAGATAAAAAGTACCCTATATAAGCTTACGTCAAGTTAAATTAACGAATTTACAATATTGATCACACTATATGCTAAATAACAACAAAACAATTACAGGCGAGAATCGAACTAATGACCTTCGAGGAATAGATCCGCAAACGATCTATTCCCTTCTAATACCAAAAACTAATACCAAATGGTATTTGTTTATTACCGTTATAAAATTTCTATTCCCAACGAATACCAAAGTTTAAAATTTTTAATAGAATTTTTAATAAATTTGGTATTCGTTGGGAATACAAATTTTATTACGGCAATAAACAAATACCATTGGTATTAGTTTTTGGTATTAGAAGGGAATAGATCACGCAAACTGCTCTGACCTCTGAGCTGCCGAGGCGTTAAAATTTTCGTAGAAAGTATTTTTTTTATGTAACCTTTCACATTATTTGATTTGTTTTGTTTTTGGTCTAATCCGTTGTCTTCCGTGGTCTAATCTGTCATTAGTTCAACAATCTATGATAGACCTCAGCGCAAACTACTTATAAGTCTTATAACCATAAGCATTTAACATACGCAAATCATAATTACTATTGTAGTTAACATCATTTTCATTGTCTCCACATGTAGCAATTGACTCACTATAATAATACACGTTGCGTTTCTACTTGGAATGTTGTATCTATTATTTGCATTTTTTCGTTAAGTGGAGTAACTTGTTTTGTACTTGATGCGCTTAAGAGCAATTATCGCGTGAAGAGCTTGTGTTGGAAATGTAGAGAGATTGTTTGTAGCTTTGTCATCTGAGGTAGGTAGAATGAAGCGTTTATTGTGAAAAATCATATTTATTACAAAATGAAGTCATTTTTATAAAGTATTTATTTTTATTTTTTTACAAATAATAAATAAATATAATAAATATTTGACAACATCACATACATTGTTCCGATTCCAAAGTAAGTAGCTAAAGCACATGTGTTATGGAAATCAGAGCCAACGGTGGTATCACAAACACCCAGACCTGAGCCAATATAGAAAAGTTCGTTTTCTAAATTGACCCAACCGGGGATCGAACCCGGGACCTCAGAGATGGCGACACCTTGAAAACTGGTGTACAAAAGCGACTCGACTACGGAGGTCGACAAATTATGTTTGTAATTGCAAAAAAGACGAGTTCTTTTATTAACTTATGAGATCATTTTGACTTGTTTCAACTTTGGCGCCTATTTTATTAGTTTCACAAATACATCAATTTCTTAATATTATATCAACGTGCATTTTATAATAAATGAAAAATTATTCAGTATACATTAACATTATTTTCTCTAGACAGTTCATATTGCCCGTTAGTCTAAATAAAACGTTACACAATAACATTTTCTTATAAATTTAAGCTAAGCCATACAATCTCGAGCATTTGGGGGCAGCTGGTTGTGTATCCGAACGTATCCGAAAGTATCCGAAACGTGTATTAAACATTAATATATGCGCATAAAGCCGCCATTAGCATGCGCCGGACATTCCCATTGTGGCTTGTGATCCGAAATCGTGACGAGTGAACCAACCGCGCAAGGCATAAGCGGTAGAATTTTTTATAGTAAAGCGCTTTATTCACCATCCATCTTTCTGTCTAGCACGACAGGGATGGAGATATACAAAGGAAAGAGACGCAAATACAACATCCTATTCCCTTGTCTCTTGTATAGCTCCATCCCTCTCGTGACGTACAGCAAGATTAATGGTGAATAAGGCGCTTAAGTTTAGACTTATTAGTGATGGTTTAGAACTTAATAGAATAAGGTTCAAGCAGAATTAAGAAGAAAAATAAGTAGATCCTCCAAAAACTGTTTCCACACTCAACGGTAATTTTTTTTGCTATTCTCTTTATGCTATTGTGCATGCTAGATCTCATTAAGGGTTACTGCCGATTCATTGATAATTTATCTATCTGTATAAGTTAGTTGTATTTTTTTTTTACACATTTTAAAGCTCTTGCTTATTTTTGAGATAAACACATAATTATGCCGGCAGTACCTACAGTCATATTTAAAAATGAAATCGCTGTTGGCTTTCTTCTTAGAACTAAGTAGCGACCGCGACAGGGCTTGCGCCCGCGCACGAGGGCGGGGCCATCCCCCCTACAACCATTTCGGAGCGATAAGCGTTCAATAGGCCACGCCGGTTATAGAAATAATGTTGCATAATAATGTTTTACTCCTTTTAACATTTCCTGGTACAGGGCGCTGGCTCTGGGCCGACCTGATTTGATCAGAGTATCGGTAACGGTATTGGAGATCCTTATAATGCCTAATTGCCAGAGTTGGTCATGTAATAATAGTTTACGATACAAGGTTGGTAACAGCGTCGGTCTGGGACCAAAAAAACTACTGGGATTTTTCCAGCTCTGGGTCCCTCCGTGGGCCGTCCAGTCCGCCAGCTGGACCGGACTGGACTTATTTAATCATCCCCCATGGTTCATTTATTCCGCCCGCTACTTCGTTTGCGTGGGCTTTGTTCCAGCAGGCCTACAACATAAAACAATTGAGATAAGCGGACGATGTTCGTCCCACTCCGTGACACTATTAAGTCACGAATAAGGTTCAATATGTCAACATGGAACCCTTATAGTTTCGCCATGTCCATCCGTCCGTCCACGGCTTAGCTAAGTACCAGAAAGCTGTAATTTAGCATGAATTGGCATAAATTAATTATGGCATAAAAGTGGTAGAATAAAATCTCGAAAAATATTTTTTTTTGTATCTCCCCTACATGTAAAGAAGGGATGAAAAATGTTTTTCTTATCAATCTCATTGTGTGGGATAGGCCTTTCAATTATATTGAGGGTTTTTATAAACCACTTTTTATAAAATATTAATATTTAAAGTGCAAAATTATGTTCGAGTCAAGTGTCCCCCTCTCCCTACCAGATAAACGGTTGCTTTTAAAAACGTGAATAAATTCAGGACAGAGGTACATATATTGAAGTTGAAAAGAAAACTGTCACTGCTAGGTAGGCTTTACAAGTTAACGAGTAATAGTCGATCAACTTACAAAATAATTTATATTGGAAAAGTTTTCGTAGAACAAATTTCGTTTAATAGTTAGGTATTAATATACTTAGATTTAGGCGCAAGTTGTGTAAAACAGGAAGTCAATATAAATTTATAGCCATTTGGTAATTGTATAAGGTAACTGCGGAACCCTATACTGTGCGTTGCCCGACACGCACTTGGCCAGTTTTATTTTTATGTAATAGGCCTGCAGGTCGTATACGAACATTGTTTCAAGGTAAAAGGTAGCATTTTGTCCTTTCCCATGGTTCAATCTGTCTCTTCACTATGATTCATCAAATTTTGTTCAGTAATTCGGGTGTGAAAAGGTCTGTACAAAGTTATATTAATACTATGGATTTCATCGATCTTGCGTTATAGAAACAAATGTGTAGTGAATGTCATATTTGATTAATGTTCAGAAAGGTATGCAAATAGCTGATGCACTGAAAACTAATTGCTCCACAAGTGATCTCACAAGGGCACTCGTCAAACGAGTATTTAATGCATTCAAGTGCACTTGAACCAGTTTATGTTCCGTAATATGCGAGTTTATACCCATGATTCCAATATAAAATCTTTAACTGCGATAGGTAAAGCTAGCAGTTGGCAACACTGCCAGGCGTGGAGATATCTATCGCAGTTAAAGATTTTATATTGGAATCATGGGTATAAACTCGCTAGACAGTTGCTAGACATTTCTCAAAATGTTGCTATTGCTATTCTCAATATATTGGCATTTTTTGCCCCAAAAAGTTGCTAGACTAGGTTGCAATAAAATGTAAATTTTTGACTGAAGAAGTTTAGCTACAAGTTTCATTAAATTGTAGCTGTCTGTCACCAAATAAAAGATAGATCTTGCTATAAAGTTGCTAAGTTGGCATCACTGACGCCTGGAAATTATTCTCTTAATAAGTCCCTCAGGGTCGTATCTTCTTCTGTCAACACATTCCCGCGGTATGCATTCAATTATCGTTAGAAAAATTCAACCTTAAGGCTATATAAATAAGCAGCTCATCAACGGCAATGTTTATTTATACCGAGACGACATTCCCCATTTGGCGGGATAGTGATGTCTGAAGACATAATTTTAGATACCGCTCCTTCGGGTGAAAACGAACTCTGCCTGCAAACATATAAAGCAAATATCGAGCGCAAAATTTATCTTAGCAACTTTATAAGGGCACTGTCGGACACTGGTCGCGGCTAGAATGTCCTGCCTCGGGCGTTTCAATCAATTCCGACTTTTAACTCATTTGATTTATGGTTTAGTCTTATTTGTACATGAGCGGAATGGAGGTCGAGCCCAAATAAGTTAGCATGTGGGATACACCATTTGCAATCTTAAAGGTTTTGTTTTAAAGTTTCATTTGCGTGGTAATTGTTGCCGTCTGGACCAATGGGACCAATTAGAATTCTTGCTGTATCCCGTTTTTCGACGCGCATGGGCATGAGCTCAATAGATTACGTCGATCTATTTGTCAATTACTGACAACTTGCAACTAGGTTGGGGCGAGGAAAGCAGTCCCTCATAATTACAACTAGATTTTTTAATGAAACATATCAATAATTATACGCTGTGCATTTAAAACTAGTTATTATTAAAGAAAAATGATACACATTTCAGACGTAAATGATATTTTTAAAATAATTATTTAGAGCACAAAAGACTATTAATATTTAAAGACTTTTCATGTTTCCAATCGCCATAATTTCGAATGATTAAAATAGTTACCACTAAATATAGCTTGCGCTTTAAGCACGCATTCAAAGTACTTGTACTAGGAGACGTTAACACTCGTGTTATTGTACATTTACCGAGCAACGCATTTACTTAGGGCATAACTTTGGTGACTTTACGAGAGGACGCAAATTTTACTTGTTCACTTAAGCTAGTCCTTAAGTGTCATGTTACATTAGAAAATGCTATTCGTATTTGAGTTATAGAGTTGTTAAAACAAAAGATTTTGTAGTACTTACATGCATTTTATGTCTTTTGTTTTAGTCTGAAAAGTGTACAACTTGGTACTAAAAATAACCCACTTCACTTTTATTTCATAAAGCATTAAAAAATAAAAAATAAAAGCTAATAATACAAAGAAGGTGTTAATGTTTTTTTCCCGAACAAAAGAGCACATCGCGTTGATGTCTTTTGTTCTGAGTTATCGAACCTCCTTGGAATATAATGCAAGTAAAATTTTGTGTTGCAAACTTATTTGCGATTCGGATATTTTCTTTTTTATTATTTCATGTTCTAATTTTAATCTGCATTTATAGTTTTTGACAGATTCTAAAAATTTAAATGTATTTGGCGGGTCGTACTTTGTTTTAAGTACCTACTTTTCGCCATGGTTTTTTTTCTGGTTTTTTAATTTAAAATTGTAATACTTCTTTCGCAGGATTTACGGGAACCCAATGTGAAGTGGAAATAGACGAGTGTGCCAACGATCCTTGTCTTAACGGGGGTGTGTGCCACGACATGATCAATGCCTTCCGATGCACTTGTGTCATTGGGTAAGTTTAATTATTTTCATATTGTAAATGTATTTACATTATCCTATAAACAGAGACAAGTAAAATAGATAATGAGTTTGTTAATAATTTACATCTACATATAGTTCAGTATACATTAAACTTTTGACAGTAAAACATCGTTACTTAAATATTTTTTTGCGAACAGAATTCAAAAGTATATCATTTTCTAGTTTTTCTACTTGCCTGGAATGTATGCCATAAAGGAAATTTTCTATTATTTTTTTTTTAGTTAATGAAAACATTTTTTTTCACTAACAAACGCTAAAGTTGTAACATCTTTATAACATTATGGTTGGAATAAATATATTGAATTGAATTGAATAAACGTGCACACAGTTTCGTGATTAAATTAATAAACCATGGTCTTAACGAACATTCGTATATACATGTGTGTCAGTTTAACATCTTATTTAACAACTGTATCACTGGTTCCTTCAGCTTTACCGGCGCTCGCTGTCAAGTGAACATCGACGACTGCGCCTCCAGCCCGTGTCGAAATGGCGGCACCTGCCACGACTCCATCGCTGGCTACACGTGCGAGTGCCCGCCTGGATACACCGGTAAGTCCATGAATAATGTTTATGATAGGCCGATTCCTTATTCGGCATAAAAGTATTAAGAATGTGTTTAGTTCATAAAAATGAACATTGCAAGTTGTCCAATATTTGCATCACTATAAATATATAATATCTGGAAAGGTATTCAGTTGATGTGGAGGTAATTCCTTGTACAATAGTGAGATGGTGCTGGCTTGCAGCGTAAGAGTTGATATACTAGGAGAAATTCGACGTTCCCACTAGTGACTCGGTAGCTCAGCGGTCAGAGCATTATTGGACCGGATATCCAAACGTCGCGGGTTCGATTCCCGTCCGAGAACATGATCTGGTGCGAGTCGTATTTTTTTTAGTATATTATTTGGTATTTGGTATCACTATATTGTTCTAGGCATGTCATGCGAGACGAATATCAACGACTGCTTATCGGCGCCGTGCCACCGCGGCGAGTGCATCGACGGGGACAACAGCTTCACCTGCAACTGCCACCCCGGGTACACCGGCCGCGTCTGCCAGACGCAGATCAACGAGTGCGAGTCCAATCCCTGCCAGTTCGGAGGTCAGATAATGGATATTGCTACTAGTTTTTATTACAACGACAGCAGCTTCACCTGTCACTGCCACCCCGGGTACACCGGCCGCGTCTGCCAGACGCAGATCAACGAGTGCGAGTCCAATCCCTGCCAGTTCGGAGGTCAGATAATGGATATTGCTACTAGTTTTTATTACAACGACAGCAGCTTCACCTGTCACTGCCACCCCGGGTACACCGGCCGCGTCTGCCAGACGCAGATCAACGAGTGCGAGTCCAATCCCTGCCAGTTCGGAGGTCAGATAATGGATATTGCTACTAGTTTTTATTACAACGACAGCAGCTTCACCTGTCACTGCCACCCCGGGTACACCGGCCGCGTCTGCCAGACGCAGATCAACGAGTGCGAGTCCAATCCCTGCCAGTTCGGAGGTCAGATAATGGATATTGCTACTAGTTTTTATTACAACGACAGCAGCTTCACCTGTCACTGCCACCCCGGGTACACCGGCCGCGTCTGCCAGACGCAGATCAACGAGTGCGAGTCCAATCCCTGCCAGTTCGGAGGTCAGATAATGGATATTGCTACTAGTTTTTATTACAACGACAGCAGCTTCACCTGTCACTGCCACCCCGGGTACACCGGCCGCGTCTGCCAGACGCAGATCAACGAGTGCGAGTCCAATCCCTGCCAGTTCGGAGGTCAGATAATGGATATTGCTACTAGTTTTTATTACAACGACAGCAGCTTCACCTGTCACTGCCACCCCGGGTACACCGGCCGCGTCTGCCAGACGCAGATCAACGAGTGCGAGTCCAATCCCTGCCAGTTCGGAGGTCAGATAATGGATATTGCTACTAGTTTTTATTACAACGACAGCAGCTTCACCTGTCACTGCCACCCCGGGTACACCGGCCGCGTCTGCCAGACGCAGATCAACGAGTGCGAGTCCAATCCCTGCCAGTTCGGAGGTCAGATAATGGATATTGCTACTAGTTTTTATTACAACGACAGCAGCTTCACCTGTCACTGCCACCCCGGGTACACCGGCCGCGTCTGCCAGACGCAGATCAACGAGTGCGAGTCCAATCCCTGCCAGTTCGGAGGTCAGATAATGGATATTGCTACTAGTTTTTATTACAACGACAGCAGCTTCACCTGTCACTGCCACCCCGGGTACACCGGCCGCGTCTGCCAGACGCAGATCAACGAGTGCGAGTCCAATCCCTGCCAGTTCGGAGGTCAGTTCCTGGATATTTGTTTGGACGGCAATGGTAGTGAACTAGCTTAATGGCCAGTTTAGAAATCCTGGAAATGAGAGATTAAAAATAAAAATAATTATTTGACAACATCACATACATTGCTCCAAGTCCAAAGTAAGTAGCCAAAGCACTTGTGTTATGGAAATCAGAGACAACGGTGGTATCACAAACACCCAGACCTGAGCCAATATAGAAAAGTTCGTTTTCTAAATTGGCCCAACCGGTTCGATCCCCGGGACCTCAGAGATGGCGACTCCTTAAAAAACCGGTGTACAAAGCCACTCGACCACGGAGGTCGTCAAAAATTCGACTCAAATTAAATTGTCGATTAAAATAAGGTTGCTAGAACTTCACAGAGAAAAGGGATATTGTTTGGGTTGACGAAGTAATTTCGATCCCCCATGAGGGCGATGATAATTTGGAACTCACCAGGGTACCTGCAAGTTCTCAACAACGTGAGCCTTCTTCCAGTCCAATCCCCACCCAGCCTCTAGAGTCCCGATGTTTCGGAAGTGCTCAAAACCTTCACCATCAGACGCATCAAATGCTTCATCTTTCTGTTTCTCAAGTAACAATCAATTTAATGTCACAGGTCACTGCGAAGACCTCATAGATGGGTACCAATGCCGCTGCAAACCTGGAACATCAGGAAGGAACTGTGAGATAAACGTCAACGAATGCTACTCCAATCCGTGCAGGAATGGTGCCACTTGCATCGACGGCATCAACAGGTGGGTCCTAACATTTGAAAATTATTATTTTCAGCTAAGTACCTACAGTTGATAAGTTGAAAGTTCAGCTTAAAACTTTTTTGGCATAATCAAAGTATCTTTGGAATATAAGTAATCTTCCTAGTGCGCAACTATTATTAGTTAATTTAATATACTTAGGGCCTGTTTTACAATTAAAAAGTAAGTCCTGAGTAGCTTACTGGACAAATGATTTGACATATTTTTCATATCACAACTGTCAAATCATCTGTCAAGTGAATCAAGTCAATCTGGAACTTACTTTTTGATTTTGAAACAGGCCCTTAGTATTTTAGTTTGAAGATAATATTTTATTGTTTCCAAATAATTGATTATGCCAAGTTTGTTGTTAAACATCTAAAAAATCTAACGCCATTTTTTTTCTTTTACATGCAGCAATAATTATTTTGAGTAAGTTCTTTTCAAAATTGACTCGCATGTTCGAAGTTTGGCAAACAAAAGCATGGATTGGATATTATTTATGAGGAAAAAGCGAATGTTTTTCGTAATTTCGTAAAAATTGGAACAGTTGCGTTTAATTATGATGCTTCCCCAAAATTGCTGCTTTATTAACCACATCTGTTAAAATACAAATAAAAAAAAACTTATTAACCTCTTTCAATAGACGTCTAGCTTTGTCAAGAATTCCGAGAATAAAACCTCAAATCAACAAACTCTTTTCTATATTTAAATTAACGTCTAGCCTTGTCAGAAGAATAAAACCTTTTTATGAGTCCAAAAGCTAGGGTTGCTACAGATGAGTTGACCGGCCTCTTTAAACAGGTACACGTGCGAGTGCATCCCCGGCTTCACGGGCCAGCACTGCGAGACGAACATCAACGAGTGTCTACCGAACCCTTGCGCCAACGGCGGCAAGTGTATCGACCGCATTAACGGGTTTCGATGCGAGTGTCCAAGAGGATACTACGACGCTAGGTAAATGGGCTTTTGATGAAACTACACACTTGGTAGGGAGTTGAAGCTCGATAATAGAATTTCTATACCCAAAATAATTTACTCCACTATAAGAGAATGATCTCCTTTAAATTCAATACACTGCCAGTTTCAAATCTTCAAGACTAGTAAAGTAAAAGTAAAGTAAAAAATTGCTTTATTCAAATAAACTTAGTAATTAAGGGCTTTTGAATCGTCTATATTTTCTACCACCCGTTCCAGACTTTTTTAACTGACAAAAAGAACAGGCGCAAGGAACTTATCAGCTTTAACAGAAATAAGTAACGATATTTACAAACTTAAATATATCGTTACCAAATACAGGCACAAATACATACTAGCTAAGAGCGTATTTGGTATTCGAAAAAAACAATAACTACGCAAAACTGCTTTACAATAATTGGCCAGACGCTTTGCATGATGACCGCAATTTTTTGCATGTAAAACTAACTGATGTATTCTTTACAGGTGTCTGTCGGATGTAAACGAATGTGCTTCCAACCCATGCACCAATGGAGGCAGTTGTGAAGACGGAGTCAACCAATTCATCTGTCACTGTCTACCAGGATACGGAGGTAATTTCAAAGTTATCAGACATAACCAACACTATTTTAAAGACGAAACGTTTTTCAATTATTCTCTAAATATATCAGCCCCCTATCATCACCACCAAAACACGAGTATATCGTGTGATATGGCGTTTTGTCGACATTTAACTGTCAAAATCCATTGACAGTTAAACGTGATAAATAGCTATATCGTATCGCGTTTCAGTGGTCATGCTAGAAGGGCAGGATCGAAATCTCACCCTGGGTCAGGAGATTTTTCCATGCATTTTCTATCTCTCTTACCACCCGATACGATTATAGCAAATATTTTCCATTTTATTTGACCATGTAGTGTAGCACAGTGTACTATTTCCTAGGGTTGTCTTTATTATCAAATTGTTTTGTCATTAGGTCAACGTTGCGAACGAGATATCGACGAATGTAGCTCGAACCCTTGCCAGCATGGAGGGACTTGTCACGACAGACTCAACGCGTACAAATGCGACTGCGTTCTTGGTTTCACTGGTAAGTGAAAATATTTCATTGATATTTTACCATCGGACATACATAGACATTATTAGTCGAGATACCTGTATAACAAATCAGATAACATAATATATTATTATTAAATTTGCTGTGAATCATCCGGTGAGAGAAATTGAATTGTCCCATTCCCCTCATTTCAATTTGTTGACATGTTAAATTTATTGATCAAAAATCAAATCCTCAATTACTTCATACAGGTGGCAACTGCTAGAATTTAAACATCAATCAGATCTATGTTCTCGATCCTCAATTGTTTCATCCAGGTGTAAACTGCGAAACGAACATCGACGACTGTGCGGGCAACCCGTGCCTTCACGGAGGTTCTTGCATTGACCTTGTGAATGGATATCGGTGCGTCTGCGCACCGCCGCACTCCGGGCGGAACTGCGAGAACACGCTCGACCCGTGCTCGCCCAACCAGTGAGTATTTGCCGATAGTACAGACACTGATCGGAATGTAGAATAAGAAACAAAAGTTGTACCTAGCAAAATCACCATGGGCAGCCATTACACAGCCAATACAGACCGCGATCCGACCAAGATTCGCTGATCGTGACCATACTGCGTCTTTTTTGAAGTCGGTAATATCTTAAGATCAAAGATGAAAGGACAAAAATATCCTACTGTTTTGTTTCATTTACACTTTCATAAGCTGTACTGTTATAGCAAGATGCTGTATCAAAAGTCGGGATCAACATTAACCATGGAGTATATTGCAACGAGTCTTCGTCTCGGTAGTTTAATAGTTAGAACAATAGCTCAAATACTTAGGACGAGGATTCAACTTTAAGAAATAAAATGAAGGCGACGAAAGTGTTAAGTTTCTACCAACGGAAATAGCAAACCTGATTTTAAAACACAAACTCCTTTCCAGATGTCGCCATGGCGGGCGTTGTATCGCCGAAGCATCTTACGCAGAGTTCAATTGCCAATGCCCCGTGGGTTGGACGGGGGCACTTTGCGAGAGGGACGTGGACGAATGCGCAGTGACAGCTCCTTGCCATAACGAAGCCACTTGCATCAACACTGAAGGATCTTACGCTTGCCTCTGCGCGAGGGGTTATGAAGGAAAGGACTGCGCTATCAACACCGATGATTGCGCGTCGTGTGAGTATATCTTGACTAACGACTGGATCAATTGCACTAGTTGAGTCTCTTAATAAGTACACAGAAACAGTCCTTTCCTTTGAGCCAGTTACATATTTGTATTGTTATTAGTATTAATAATAATAAATAAATAATAAATATTTGACAACATCACATACATTGCTCCGATTCCAAAGTAAGTAGCTAAAGCACTTGTGTTATGGAAATCAGAGACAACGGTGGTATTACAAACACCTAGACCTGAGCCAATATAGAAAAGTTCGTTTTCTAAATTGACCCAACCGGTAATCGAACTCGGGACCTCAGAGATCGCGACACCTTGAAAACCGGTGTGCAAAGCCACTTGACCACGGAGGTCGTCGAGTATGTTTTTATAATTTTCCTATCTCAACGCCTTTTATATAGGTATACACCAAGGCATTGGAACCGCTTTTATATAAATAGTATAGCAATGCAAAAATATTTTCCTTCCACAGTCCCTTGCCAAAACGGCGCGACATGTTTGGACAGTATCGGTGACTACAACTGCGTGTGCGCAAGTGGGTTCGCGGGCAAACACTGTGAAGTGGACATCGATGAGTGCCAGTCTAGACCTTGTATGAATGGCGCCACTTGTAACCAGGTAAGATATGAATAGTATATTTACCATAGAAAGTAAAGAGTTAGCAATACTTTTTATTAAATTCCAGCGAACTAAAATCTATGGAACAAGCATTTCGTTCAAAAAATAACACCACACAAAAATGACAAGCAATACATATTGTCTATACTTAAACGAAAACATAATTTAGTACTTATGATACGTTATGCTCTGCATCTTTTTGCCTTCTTTGCGTCTTTTACACCATTTGACTACATAGGACGTCATTAATAAACTGTCTCTCTTCTTTAAAGTACAAACGCCTGTCACCGGGCGCGTGGCTGGCCCGACTAAATGCTGTATGAGTTGTCATTTTTTAGCCCCGTGATGCCATTTTTAAGTATATATGTTTGCAATCACACTTCCATAGATTTTAGTTCCCTGTTAAATCCCTTCCTTTTTCCCTACTTAGTTCGATTTCAGATTTATCACTGTCTTGTCTTAAACAAAGCGTCACCAACATAAAAAATAGATGATAGCTATCCCGTTTCTGTAAATAAGACAACAAACTATTTCTCTAATGATAAGTCTTGAAATGCTAAGACCATTCCTGATGTTAACAAATACAGAAGCTACATTCTCATTTCAGAGTTTCAAATTATCGAAAACCGTTACAAATGAGCTATTAACTTTACAATTACGTATTCTTAAGCATATGATTTGCATTCAATTCCATTTTTTTTAATCTGTTTGCGAATATTCAATCCCTTATTCCCTTCTAGTACGTGGCCTCATACACCTGCACGTGCCCCCTGGGCTTCTCCGGCATCAACTGTCAGACCAACGACCAAGACTGCACCGACTCCAGCTGCATGAACGGAGGCACCTGCATCGACGGAATCAACTCATACAACTGCTCCTGTCCACCTGGGTAAGTAATATTGAACTTTATTTCTTAATATTAATACGGCATACATTGCATTTACGGCATCAACTCTCAGACCAATGACCAATGACAGCTGGAGGCATCTTTTATTAATGATAATATTTATGTTCTGTTTATAGCCCTTTTTACGTTACCTACCACGCCTTTTTTGTATCTGCCACATATTTGATTATTTAGGTATTTATGAACATATGCAACGTGTTACAAAAATACCCCTAATGCCGAATATGGTATATAGGGACCGTCAAACTGATCAAGTTTTACTATGGGACCAACTCTGAAATCGCGAAAAAAAAAAACATCTGTTTCATACTTTTTGATATTTTCTATTAGGGGTATTTTTGTAACATGTTGTATACCTACCTAGAAAATAAAACTTAGGAAAAAGCAATGGGTATAACAACTCCTTTGACATTATGAACTTTTGTCATACTAATGTCACCTAATATTCTAGGTACACGGGCTCCAACTGCCAGTTCCGCATAAACATGTGCGACAGCTCCCCGTGTGACAACGGCGCCACCTGCCACGACCACGTCACCTACTACACCTGCCACTGCCCCTATGGGTATACTGGAAAGCACTGCGAGGGATACGTCGACTGGTAAGACTCTTATGTACTAATTTACACCTCCAACTCATGTGAAGACTGACAGTTTTTAACCCCCGCCCCCGACGCAGCGCAATGAGGGGTGTTATAAATTTGAAGCCTATGATTGTGTGTCTGTACGTATATTCGTAGTGCCTAAACGGATCAAGCGATTTCAAAGCATTTTTTTAATTGAAAGCTAATCTAATCGAGATGGTTCTTAGCCACGTTTGATGGAAATCCATTTAGCCATTATGGAGATGGTCAATTGCCTGCCGAAACGGTAAAAGATACAGAGATGGTGCTTTGACTAAAATAATGTACACCTTGGACATATTTAGGTGCAAGAAAGAAAAACAAAATGGCGGCAAAAAAATGGCCGCCAAAATAAGTATTTTTTTCTTTTTTTATTGCACATAATATCTGCTGAAAAAAACACTATCTGTCTTAAGGCCAAACTGGGTTGTTCGTTACAGCAACCAAATCTTTTTGTTCCTGCAACTCACAACCTTTAACTAAAACATTTAAAATTTTATTAATTTCTTCAACTTATATTGCATTTCTGCGAAGCGCCTGGTTATGTTTTATCTTCTTTGTCCAGGTGCGAAAACAACCCTTGTGAGAATAGCGCCACGTGTTCTCAGAAGGGACCACAGTACACTTGCACTTGTGCACCGGGTTGGTCGGGGAAGCTGTGCGATGTCGAAATGGTGTCTTGTAAGGACGCAGCTATACGGAAAGGTATGACTTTCATACAAATAATGGTGGATGAATCATAGAATTTTGTGAGTTAAAACAAGGAAAAAAACATTGATTTACAAATTTGTTTTAGGTGTCAAGTTAAAACAACTTTGCAACAACGGCACGTGTGACGACATCGGCAACTCACATCGCTGCCGGTGCTTAGACGGTTACACTGGCTCCTACTGCCAGAAAGAGATCAACGAATGCGACTCAGCCCCATGTCAACATGGGGCCATCTGCAAAGATCTAGTCGGCACTTATCAATGCCAATGTGCCAAAGGTTTCCAAGGCCAAAACTGCGAGCTCAACGTGAACGATTGCTTACCGAATCCGTGCCAAAATGGCGGAACCTGTCACGATCTCATCAACAACTTCTCCTGTTCTTGTCCATTCGGCACTCTGGGAAAAATCTGTGAAATCAACGTCAATGATTGCAAGCAAGACGCGTGTCATAATAACGGTTCTTGTATCGATAAAGTAGGAGGATTCGAGTGTAAGTGTCCGCCTGGTTTCGTCGGACCGCGATGCGAAGGCGATATAAACGAATGCCTTTCAAACCCTTGCTCGTCACCGGGTACTCAAGACTGCGTCCAGCTAGTCAACGACTACCACTGCAACTGCAAACCAGGTTACATGGGAAGACACTGTGATGCAAAAGTCAACTTCTGTGCAAACTCACCTTGCCAAAATGGTGGTATCTGCACAGCTATTCAAGGTGGTCATGAATGTCTTTGCAGTGATGGGTTTTATGGCAAGAATTGCGAATATTCCGGATATGCCTGCGACTCAAATCCATGCCAGAACGGTGGTTATTGTCGAACAGGTGATAACGGTGATTATATCTGCGAATGTCCTTCGGGATTATCTGGCATCAACTGTGAAATTGATTCAATGAACGAGTGCCTCAGTGGCCCATGTAAACACCCTGAAGCAAGGTGCATTGACAAACCTGGGGACTACCTATGCTATTGCCCACGAACATGGACTGGTAAGAACTGTGATATCCACGATCCACACTCAAGAGGAGGTTATGGAAGTCCAGTGTCCGGGGTATACAATAACAAAAATCCAATCGATCTACAAGAGCTTGACTTAGTTTTCCAAAGAGAACAATGTGTAAAACTGGGCTGCAAAGAGAAGCAAGGAGATCACAGATGCGATGAAGAATGTAATACTTACGCTTGTGAATTCGATGGCAACGACTGTTCTTTAGGTATCAATCCATGGGCTAATTGCACAGCTCCGATAAAATGTTGGGAAGTGTTCATGAACGGAGAGTGTAACGAAGTGTGCAATACTCAAGCTTGCTTGTTCGATGGAAGGGATTGTGAAAAATCACTGCAGCGTTGTAATCCTATTTACGACGCGTATTGTCAGAAACACTACGCTAACGGACACTGCGACTATGGTTGCAATAATGCTGAATGTAACTGGGACGGTCTCGACTGCGAGAACGAGCCGCCTGAACTCGCTGAAGGCGTGATGTCAGTGATTCTCCTGATGGATATCCGAACATTTAAAGAAAACTCTATCGCATTCTTACGAGACTTGGGCCATCAACTACGAACTACTATCCTCATCAAGAAAGATCATTTAGGCAACGATATGGTATATCCTTGGAAGGGATCCACTGATATCGGTCTACAGGATACAGAGTTCGGTAAGAAGCACCACATTGTGCTCACCGAACGAGCTCAAAGCGGCGTGCAAGTATACTTAGAAATCGACAACAGAAAATGCACCACCATGTCAGGCTCTGAATGTTTCTTCTCCGCTCGTGAGGCCGCCGAGTTCTTAGCAGCTACAGCGTCCAAACATTCTCTATCACCTGACTTTCCTATATTCCAAGTGAAAGGTGTGAATACACCAACTGGGGAAGTAGACATACCGACCAACTCCAAATACGTGTTCATCGGCGTGATCTTAGTTTTGCTCGCCGGTTTGTTGATCGGTGTTTTAGTAACGGCTCAAAGGAAACGCGCTGCTGGTATAACATGGTTCCCTGAAGGTTTTGCGAGGAGCAATTCTTCGACGAGACGCAGATCAAGACGAAGAGGGCCTGATGGGCAAGAGATGAGAAATTTGAATAAAGGGTCCATTGGGTGTATAGATGTAGATATCAATGGTGGTCACATGGGTCCACCGCACTGGTCTGATGATGATGACGATGGATCAGCGCCTCCGAGGGCAAAGAGAGCTCGGGGTCCGGGCGACGCTAACGGCGCCCCTGGAGGCTACGCTTCAGACCACACAGCTATCACGGACTATGAAGAAGCAGGCCATGACTCTAGGGTATGGACACAACAGCATCTGGAGGCGGCTGATATTAGGGATATCAGAGTGCCGCCAAGTATGATGACACCACCAGCAATCGTAAGTATATTTATTGACTTCATTTCGACATCATTTAATTTTTTTTTTAAATACTCATTTTTAAAAGATAGTTTTGAACATTTATATCCATTGTAATTAATACAGCAGTTCTTTTAGTAGTACCTAAGTAAACTAATTACAAAAAATACTAACACCCGTTTGCACGATACTTAAGACTCGCCACTTAAGTATTTTCCTAACTACGCAGTATCTAGCAATAAATGATTCTGATTCTGATTCTACAATTCGACCGAGATAAATAGGCGCATGACAGCTAAGTTAATGACACCGTTTTAATTTAGTCAAGTTGTAGTTAGGAAAAGATTTAGGCGATTCTTAAGTTTAGTGCAAACGGGCATTAGTTTTTTTAACAATAAATTTTCTTCTTTAGCACGATGGCCACGTAGACGTAGACGCCCGCGGGCCGCTAGGCATGACTCCACTCATGGTAGCGGCAGTAAGGGGCGGCGGACTAGACACCGGCTCAGACGCGGAAGACGAACAGACGGCTCACGTCATATCTGAGCTGGTCGCTCAGGGAGCGCAACTCAACGCCGCCATGGATAAGACTGGGGAGACTAGTTTGCATCTGGCTGCAAGGTAAGTTGACCAGTTAGGAATGGGAAGATGGTTTAGTGAATTAAGAAAGCAGAACTTTTTGCTAAATATTAATGTCAACCACGGGTTCCGAGTCTCAAATGGTAGGTAGGTCTACATTGTCTCTTTCACTATCTATATTTGTAGCTGCTTTAGTTCAGAACCTGGTTTTTGACAACCTCCATGAACAAAAAGCCAAATTGGATGGTGTCCAATTTTCTGTCTTAAATTTGATTTCAGTCATAGTTAACATTATTTTCGGATTGTTTAGGATTTATGGTTGAGTTTTATGGTTGACTTGTTGAGTCTCAACTTAAGTCATGTTTTCCAACAGATATGCACGAGCCGACGCAGCTAAACGTCTCCTAGACGCAGGCGCGGACGCCAACTCTCAAGACAACACAGGACGTACACCGTTACACGCTGCTGTCGCTGCCGATGCGATGGGAGTGTTCCAGATCCTCCTCAGGAATAGAGCTACCAATCTCAATGCAAGGATGCATGATGGGACTACACCTCTTATATTGGCTGCTAGGTAACTTGGAACAAGGATAATCGATGTTGATTTTATTTGTTTAATTTATCATGAGAAATCAGTAACAATCAGTTCAGTACTATGGAGTTAGGGATAGAACCCACGGTAAAGTTCTGTTGGCGTAAGTTATAATAATGAACAGCAAATAATTATATTTTCATTTTTTCTTTCTTTTGGGAAGATAAAAATAGGTAAAAAATACCTATCAATGATGCTGGTAATTTAGTTTCTAGAAGTTAGAAGTCCAAAGAGGTATTCGGAATCTAGGACAATGTTACCGGCTTGGTTGAAGAGTTCAGACTCTTTATCTCTTCTTAAAGAAAACCAATAAGTAGGTATTAAATAGCATTTTTACTATATGGGAATACTCACGAACCCTTATCCTATCTAGGCTAGCCATAGAAGGCATGGTAGAAGACCTGATCAACGCCGACGCCGACATCAACGCGGCGGACAACAGCGGCAAGACGGCGCTGCACTGGGCGGCGGCCGTCAACAATGTGGACGCCGTCAATGTACTCCTCATGCACGGGGCCAATAGGGACGCTCAGGATGACAAGGTAAGAAATGGTTTAAAAAGGCGTAAAGCTAAGGTTCTATCTCACCACAATTTTAACACTGAACCTGAAAGCACGGTTTCTCTTCTAATTCACTTCTGGCATTGGTCTGACAATTTTTTTTCTTGATCATTAATTTAAATGATGACACAAGCTATAATTTGCTTTGATAATTAAAAAAAAATATAACAAAGACTCCAAGACCCAGAGTTTTCTCCAACTTACTCCATCTTACTCCAGCTGCTTTATTTGACACACAGGACGAGACTCCACTATTCTTAGGCGCTCGCGAAGGCTCGTACGGCGCGTGCCGAGCGTTGCTCGACGCGATGGCTAACAGAGAGATCACAGATCACATGGACCGGCTGCCCAGAGATGTGGCCCAGGAGAGAATGCACGACGATATAGTAAGGCTGCTCGACGAGCACTGCCCTAGGCCGCCGCCACAGCATCATCATCTTATGAGTAAGTTGAAGTTTCTTTTTTTCCCGTTCTCTATCGATCGGGAAACACTGTTTCCTGCCCCCTGATTATGTAACTTTGTTGCAATCAACTCTGACAGAAATCGCAGTTACATTGCTGCTTTAGTAAGAACCAATGTGACAACTAACTTTCTTAAAGCAGCAATATAACTACGGTTTCAATCGATTTCAATCGAGAATTGTTAGCAATAGAGTTACGTAATCAGCCTCCTGATTTTTTCCCTGTCATCTGTCGTGTTTCCAAATAAAGAGTAAATGATAATGAATAGCCCGAAGACATTATTTTATAAGTAACATGTTCTTCAAAAAGGGTTGAACAAGTTCCAAATAAAAAACTTATAGCAATTCATAGGCTTTCTGTCTCATTCATAGATTTCATGACTATGTAAATTACATGTTAACTTCTCTTCGCAGCGTCGCCAAACCCACACCCGCAGCTGATCAGCCAGCCCACTGTGATCAGCTCGACGGCAACCAAGGGAAAGCCCAAAAAACCGCGGGCCAAAGCAGGCCCAGACAGCCCCCAAGACCAAGTATACGACAACAACAACTTGCAGCACACGCAGATCAGACGGTATGTAGCACATCTCACCAGCCTTTTGTAGCTTATTTCAGTCTGTAGATATAGCCAGGACCTAGTCATGGACCAATTAATGACTTAGTATACCACAGCAACAACTTCTCAACAACATGAGGCCTTGTAAAAACTATAAAAGGATAAAAGTTGATAAACAAGGTATCAAGGATTCCAAGACTAGATGTAGAGTGTTTATTCATGACGAACCGTCTCATGAACAATCTTAAAACTTCTTGTTAATTGATTTTTTCTTGTCATAGATAATCCTTACTAATATTATAAATGCGAAAGTCCGTTTGTTTGTTTGTTCCGCCTTCACGTTTTAACTACTGACTGATCATCATGAAATTTTGCATACACGTTGTCAGGGGTACAGAGAACTTTCATCCCGAAAAAGTTTGTTCCCGATGGATAGCAAAAAAACTTTCCACGCAGACGAAGTCACGGGCGGTCGCTAGTCATGTAATAAACTGTTTTATTGTTTAAACAGGAAACCAAGTGTAAAAAAGAACAACAAGAAAGTAGCGCAAGAGGTGCCGCAGAGCGTGGAGAGCCTCGGCTGCAGTCTCAGCCCCGTTGAATCACCGCTGCAAAATTTACAGGTAACCACCACAAGCGAACACACTTCAAGCAAACAAATACTATTTACTGCGTAAAGAAGCGACACGCCCCTCCCCCGTCAAAATGACGAGGCAGTCAACCAGGCAGTAAATGACAGTAACGCTCATAGACATATCTGACGTCATTTCTTTATGTAGTATTAGTAGGCTATTCCGCGCGGGGGTTGTGTAGAGTCGGGGAAGTCCTGCTTAGAGGAAGTTGTCCTTATGATTGAATAAAAGGACTGATAAGTCTAAATTACTTAGTTAGGTTATTGATTGTCGGTAGACAGGTTGCTGGCAAAGCAAAACTGCAGACGAGTACTTCTATTAAAAGTCTAGCTAAAATTACCGAGCGAATAAAAATAAGTAATCAAATTAAAACGAACACATTATTTTCTGTATCTTTTGCAGTGAAAACCAAATGTCTCCCTTTTTTAGCTAAACAGAAACTTTTCCGCTGTCTTTTACTCTGCCTTTCGCAGTGGTTGAGTTTCTCAGTCACCACCTTTTCGTAGTTTTAGTGTTTCCAGCAAGTTGTGTACATAAATAAATAAATAAATATTTGACAACATCACATACATTGCTCCGATTCCAAAGTAAGTAGCTAAGCACTTGTGTTATGGAAATCAGAGACAACGGTGGTATCACAAACACCTAGACCTGAGCCAATATAGAAAAGTTCGTTTTCTAAATTGACCCAACCGGGGATCGAACCCGGGACCTCGGAGATAACGACACCTTGAAAACCGGTGTGCAAAGCCATTTGACCACGGAGGTCGTCAAAACATATGTATGCTAACGTGGCTTAGTGTTTCCAGGACTTGCCGTCACCGTACGACGCGACGTCGCTGTACTCGAATACGATGGCGCAGTTCGCCGGCATGGAGCAGCTCGTACAACACAAGCAGCCGCCCAGCTATGAGGACTGTGTCAAGGTATGTGTCACCAAGATGTTGCAAAAAAAATCAGCTGCTTCATACATTTTGATAGTTTCGTTATTAATGTTTGGGTTTTTTCGCAAATTTCAGAATTGGTCCCATAGTAAAAGTTCAGTTTGATGGTCCCTATCTATATATTCGACATTACGGATTTTTGTAAAACCCTGTATAAATTAAACAAATACTTTATTTTAAGAACTCTCATTAAAGAATATCGATTCTAGAGCATCATCCCGTTTATGTCATTAATGGTGCTATGAAAAATACCCATGCTAAATTCCCCTATATTTATTTATTTATAAATAGGTACACTGACAGATTATCATCTCTAAAAAAAAGACAACTTCAAGAATAAGATATAGCTAGACTAGACAATAATCCACAATTAGTGTACACAGCATGATTAATTATTATCTAATGTAAAAACTAACAAATACTCACAATCAAACGAAAAGTAGGTTAACAGTTAGGTAGGGAACAACTTATTTTTAACAAATCAATGATATAATAATAAAAATACAAATTCAAATTAAGTTTTATAAGATTAGGGTGGGATTGATCTCTGGTCTTTAAGAAGGTTAGTTAAAGTCTTCTTATACCGCGCGAAATTATTTAATTATATTAACTATAGTGGGACATATTCTTTTTTTTCGTTGGCTGTGGCTGGCACTTGATTTTGGGGCCAAAAATTGAAATTGAAAAATTCTTTATTCAAATAAGCTCACATAATAAACATATTTAAATCGTCAATTCTTTTACCCTACCACCCATGACGTCTTTTAGCTGACAAGAAAAGTGGGCGCAAAAAAACTTATCAGCTTTATCAGAAGGAACGATATTTACAAATATGTATATCGTTTCCAGACATTACATTCATACATGTTATAATTAACATAGATTCATAAATAAATAACATTATTTAATTAATTTTAATTAGCTCATTTCTACTGAATTTTATTGGGTTCAAGCTTAATTCATAATTTAAGGTCATAATTCAGTCTAGGCTGTTACAAAATATATATAAATGGTTTGGGCACAGAATACATAGGTTTGGGTGACTCCAATTTGTGAGAAAATAAATACTCCTAGTGTGCGTTTGATGCGTACGTATAATTTGTAATATAACATGAAAGGTATCATTCGCAGACGGGTCAGACGCTGCAGCAGTCGTACGGCGGCGGCGCGCTGGGCGCGTCGTTGTCGCCGCCCTACTCGAATCACTCACCCACGCATAGCAACCACACTAGCTCGCCGCACGCGTATATTGGTAAGTATCGTATCACTACGGTGTACCTTCTTATTGGTTTAGATTAAGCTTTCCATTCTTATGTCATGTGATTTATGTCTAATCCAATTTACAGAGCTGTAGGTAAGATAACTTCTACTGTGTAACGGAAGAAGCTAAATAGGTAGTGATACAATCTAGTGCGAGCGTGTTGGCTTCGTCTCGCTAACACGTCTTGCGCATTATCTAGCTACTAGATAGCATAGTGTAAGCAGATCTAGTGTATTTAACACTAACTATGTAAGCGCAGTCAGTCAATGTTCGATCGAACGGGAGAACGTACCTACATTTGTCTAGTCTACTTAGTTATTGTGTCTACAAGGGTATCATTAATGTAATAAATGTTGTAGATATTATTAACCTTTTGCTACTGGAACCTTAGAATAATAACAACCTAGAACGATAGTTCCCTTCCTTTAGAAAAGTGCACTGTCAAAAGTTTTCAGATGTTTATTCTTCATACCTAATACCTAATCGTACCTATTAGAACGAAAAAGTTTCAATTTCTCTACCATTAGGGGTTTACCTAGTCACTATTTTATTGAATTTTAGTTACGACTACGTAAAGTTTAAAGCATATAAATATGAAAACTGAGCCATTTTGGCTCTTTTCTTAGGCCTAAATTTACATACAATGGTTTAGCTTCAGGGCCTGTATTTTTAAACCGCTCTCAACGATGAGAGGTATCTTGAGATCATACTTAGTCTTCAAATGTTCTTCTTATAGAAACAGCGTCTCAGGTATGATCTCAAGATAGCTCTCAACGTTGAGAGCGGTTTATAAATATGGGCCTAGGTGTTATTATTCAAGTTTAAAACCCTGTTTGCACAGGTTCCCCCTCACCGGGCAAGGGTTTGGCTTCTAGGGCCCGTATTTATAAACCGCTCTCAACGTTGAGAGGTATCTTGAGATCATACTTCAGATGCTCTCCTTATAGAAACAGCATCTCGTGTATGATCTCAAGATAGCTCTCAACGTTGAAAGCGGTTTATAGATATGGGCCTTGGTGTTATTACTCTAAGTTTAAAATAAAACCCTGTTTGCACAGGTTCCCCCTCACCGGGCAAGTCGCGGCCGTCGCTGCCGACGTCGCCGGCGCACATGGCGGCGCTGCGGCACTCGCACCACCACTCGCATCACCTAGACGCGTCCGCTACGGCCGCTGCCACCGCCGCCGCCGCATACTCCGCGCTCGCGCACTTAGGTGAGTGTCGCGGCTAGAGATGGGCGAAAGACCCGGCACCACACTCGCGCATTTATGTAACTAACTATATCACACATGACCATACTAGTAAAGTAAAAGTAAGTAAAAAGTAAAAAAATGCTTTATTCAAATAAACTTAGTAAGTAAGCGCTTTTGAATAGTCTATATTTTTCTACCACCCGTTCCAGACTTTTTTAACTGACAAGAAGAACAGGCGCAAGAAACTTATCAGCTTTAACAGAAATAAATAACGATATTTACAAGCTTAAATACATCGTTACCAAATACAATACATAAATGGTTATAAACAACAAAGTACTTACTTGCAAGTTATTGTGTTACATCATTTCCACGCATCTCGGTCTTTCAGATAATCGTCAACTTTATAATAACCTTTACCCACCAGTGTCTTTTTGACATGATTTTTAAATTCATGCTTGCTTCGATGACCACATTAACACACTTAAGAAAGTATACCACACAAACTCTTCATTTCATTTCTCATATCTCGTGGAATAGCACAATCCACACCACATAATAAAAATACCATTACAAATTCAGTCCTCTATCGAGTTCCTGGTTTGGAGGAGTCTTTGTAATGACTATCATGACCATCAGCCATTTTTAATGTCCCCACTGCTGGGGCACAGGCTTTCCTTATGGGTGGATAAAGAGCTTGGACCATGACTCACCACGCGGGCCCAATGCATATTGGTGGGTGCTAACGACTGCAAATGCAGCCGGGACCAACGGCTTAACGTACCTTCCAAAGCAAGGAGGATAGAGGAGTGGAGAGGACTTTGCAATAGATTCTCGTATCAATGTGTAATTTGGTCACCAGGTAACGGGCAACACAATCCGCAGCTGCAAGCTATGATGACGCACGCGGCTGCGCTCGGACAGGTCCAAGGAGGGCAGCATCCTGCGCTCAGTACTCTAAGTAAGTTGACCAAGTTGTTTGCAACAGTTTACAAGAAGAGTTGCAAATCTACAGATACTGTGTGAAATTCTAATGTCAAGTAGGTGATCGACGTTTCTAGCAAAATTGACGTGTCACGAAATGGAACTCTTGTAACAAAATAAAAATGCCTTTTGCAAAAATTTATGGATACCTAATCAGACGATTTCTCTGTCTCAGAAGATCAGCGAACTAAAATCTATGGAACAAGCATTCGGCTCAAAAAATAGCACCGCACAAAAATTACAACCGTTTGACTACTGTACACATGACGTCATTTCTAATAAACTCTTTCTTTTATTTATAATACAAACTGCAATTACTGTAAAGAACGCTAAGGTTTGTCACCGGGCGCGTGGCTGGTCCGACTAAATGCTGTGCGGGTTGTAATTTTTTAGCCCTGTGGTGCTATTTTTTGGGCAATATTTGTTTGCAATTACACTTCCATCGATTTTAGTTCGCTGGAGAAGACCATAAAAATTCTCGACAGAAATTATTTTCCGTCCTGTCTTTAACTTAGTACTATATCTTATCTGTAACTTTTTTCACAGGTCTGTATGGGAGTTGGGGTCTCGGAGAGACATTTCCCACGCCATCCCCGGAGTCCCCGGACCACTGGTCCACTCCCTCTCCCCAAACACCACTTACACAATCCCCGCACTCTGATTGGTCAGACCGCGCCGCTTTATCCCCCAACGAAATCCAACAAACAAACAAGGGGGCAACAGAAGCCATTTATATATAAATAAAATATTTGTTAATCGTTAAAACCCGTGATTTGTTATTTTAAGGGTCAATCTATTTTTGTGACTTTTCTAATGTAAATGCTGGCTCAAGCCAATAAAATTGTACAGACTATGAAATTAAAGGCACCTTGTATATTTGTTATAGTGTAAAATGCCATTATTTTTATCCGGTTTAAAATAGTTATTAAATCTAATAAGGATTATTTTTAGACACACGATATCTGATAGAAGTCTCGGAAAAGCCATATTGGCTAAAAATAATTTTAATGAATTTTCATTACAGATATTTAAAATAATGTCTTTGTAAAAGGCTGTTCGATGCAAAAACGCTACAAGTATAAAATTTGGCATTTTGCGTTAAGGTTTATGTCTCGATTTGAAGAAATCTCGAGGTGCTAGTGTGCCGTAGATTATAGACTGATTTGTACAGCCATGACTCGTAGTGTATTTTGCATATAGATTAGCGCACTAACGATGCACTAACTCACAATCTCGCCACATGATAAGACTTATCGGTGTATTTGTTGACTGCAGACAGAAAGTACCAGTTGGTTTCCTTTCAGTTTAAATGTTTGAAGCAGACCTTAATGGTCTGATTTCAGTCCTCTAATTTACAATTCGAATACTCAATAATTATGAACATCGTGATTTTATTTCTCCTTTTGTTGAAGTTTTACTTTTAATTTTCCTTTACAGTAAAGTTCACTCTAGTTTAACAGTTTTGTTCATTATATTAGTATCATTAAGGAGGCGTATTAACGCTTATAAGTTGAATAAATACACCGAATACTATATTGACATCTTGTAATACGTGAATTGTTGTTGTTAAATGTTTTTTTTATTATCTTGTTTATATAACTCCGTGTTTTGAATCATTAATATTAATGCGATCATAGTATTTCGCATTTTGAGATTGTTTTTTCTAGTAATTTGAAGGGGTATTATTTATGTGTGATTCCTTAGCGCCTAGAATCTGTAGTTATGTAGATTTTTCAATATTATCTAATACCGAGATAAAATGCCAAATTATATGAAAAATAAAAGTTTAGTGAAAACAACTAAAAGTTTTAGTTTTCCATAGCTAAAAATTATCATCAATTCGCCTTTTTATTTAATGTTAGTAAGATTTTTGGTTTTAACCAAGTTTATGTCGGTTTTTATCTATAAACTATAAAATATTTTCTTAAGTTGGCGTCTTTTCAATATCATTATAGGAATTCAGAAATAAGCATTATCTAAGCTATTTATGAGTTTTTTGGGTTTTATTTATTTTTGACAGTTTTATAAGCGTCAATTTTAGAAACGTCATTCCATTATTAGAATATTTTATTGAAGTTTTAAGTATCTTCCGCTTAACTAAGTCATTCCAGATTAAAGCTTCCATCAATTTAATTTCAAAGATCAAAGACTTTAAAGACTTAATTTTTTTGAAACCTTGAAACAGACTATTTAATAGATAGGAAAATCCTTTTTGTTGTTCGGTAGTTGCATCATTTTTGTTGTTTAAATAGTCTAATTAATGCTCATTTCACATTCCTCGAGAGTTAAATAATAAAATCACCTCGTTTATAATTTCCCAAGAAGTGCGAAAATCGCGCTTTAAGATCTCATCATTCCATTTTCGCTTTTTAAGAAGCTTCCAAATTCTTTTTAACGTTCACTTTGGGACCATACTCTGTGCTCAATTGTTTATTATAACTCCACAATTGTATGATATTATTATTATTGCTAGGTTAAGTTGAAATACTTCTGCTTATGTCGTGTGAAATGCTTACATTATTGTAAATATTACTTTTACTATTTTTTAAAATAATATTTAAAGGTTCGAAAGAATGATCTTCGTGGCGTTATTTTAGTTTTTAAGTAACGTTTTTCTGTGTCATCGTAAAGTGCCAAGGAGCCAATCATATCAGACTCAACATGATAGATGAAATGGAAATACCGTTTTCGTGCTATTGAAGGTTTCAATTAATAGCTCTTTCTTTTTTAAATAAGAAATTTAATATATATCACAGAATTTTTATGTCTACGATGCGAGTTCAGTGATACTTTTAATTAGATGTAGTAAGAGTTCAGTAAGGCGAAACGCGTGCTTCCTTTAATGCATTCTCGTATTTTACGTATGTTAAGTAACTGTACTCTCTATGAAGTCCAAACTAAATTGGATTAAAGTACAAAGTGTATATAGGTTTGCCTCGAAATATTGTATTTTTTGGCTTATGACGTTTTAGTTCTCTTAGTCACATTGAAATTATGATGACATTTTTTTGTAATTGAATAAAAGAAACTAATAAGTAGTTTGTATTAGAGAATTCAATACATTTTTACACAATCGAGGCAGATGTAGTGAAATTTTAAGTAATTCTGTATTACCCATAGTTGATATTCGTATATCTAATAGCGAAAAGGGCACACATGTAATAAAAAAGTATGATCTTCAATGTCTGCGTGCCTTTAAATTAGATATAAGACTAGGGACAAACATTGTAATTTAAACTATTTGGCATAGTTTAGAAGATCTAGTTTTAAACGCCTGTAAATACATTTTATGATTACTTTTATGAAATGCATTTCTTTGTAAGATTCTTAAAATTTGAGGAGAATGAACTTTTAAATATTTTCCCCTTAACTGACAATAAAGGAATAAAAATATTTTCTGTTTTTATTGGCACCCTTTTAAAATAATAACACCAAATGACTTGTAATAACAAATAGGGAATTATATCTTTACAGTCACCTGTATTCACAAGCAATACTTGTCTAAATAATCAACTATCGACGGTCGACAAATAAATGAAAATAAAAAATACATATACAATTCGATTAATTGTCTTTTTGTCTTTGCTTCAGCTTGGGCAAAAATGCTTTCGTATGTCCTTTCGCATTCCGGCTGTCCCGCTGTCCGTTTATTTACCTCTACATTTCTCAACCGATTCTCGAGAAATTTTGTGAGCAAGTTTGATAATTATATAGGATTTTTTTTTGTCGAGCTACTTTTTCGAAATTTGTCGAAAAAAATCACCTCTTTCGAAAAATTTTCAATGTTAGAAACGCCTGTAAGTAGCATAAATTAAAAGAATACCTACCAAACAGCACATAGTACTCAAACTACTACTTTGAAAACCTCGTGGCGACATCTATTAGATTATTTTTTTTAAACAGAATACAATTTCATCGAGGTCTATATACCAATACTGAGCCACTAGTTTAACAAAGTATGTACAACAGAAGCGGCTAACTTCAGAATGCTTATTAATTTGTAAAATTTTCTCTTTCATTTATTTTTGATGTTTTTGCAATCGGCGTTACGTACTTTGGGCTAATAACAATCTTAAAAATTTTCGCCTATGATGTGTTTCCTGCTATCAATATATGTGGCGATACAATTATTGCCACATTCGCCACCGCCCCCTTCGGGTCAGCGCTAGTGCATGCAAGTGTCAAAGATATAGGTAACTAATATGAAAAAGAATTTCTACCCACAACGTAAAAAAAATACTAATAAAAGTTACGAAATGTGAATGCGTTTTTGTGAATTTGCAATAACTTTGATTGTGTTGTGTACGAGATACGAGAAGAAAATATGGATAGATTGCAAAATGAACAACTGCCGTGTGAATTTTAAATTTTATGAGACAGTGAGTACTGAGTAGGTAATGACTTTAAAACTTAATCTAACAGTAGTGTCGTTTTTAACAAAATTTTGTGAAACGGTCACTATTTATCACTTTAAAAGCATAGTATTTTTTTGGTCGCTTCTTGTTTGTTTGTTTCTATTTATTCAGTCAATTTCTCTAGTGTTCATAATCCACCCTCGAGGCGAGATGACTTTAACCTGGTATGCTGCTGCGGTGGCCTTATCTGCGGTGACGATCACAACCCTGGTGGGCAACGGTGCAGTACTGGTGGCCTTGAGGAGGGTCAGGCGCGCACCCACCCACTACCCGCTGGCCAGTTTGGCGGCAGCTGACCTGCTGGTAGGCAGTTTTGTGCTGCCACTTGCTGCTGCCAGGGAACTGTTCGTGTTCCATTTGAGTCAGTATCGTAAGTTTTATTTTAGCATGCTAGTGACTCTGAGGACGGTCAGGCGCGCCTGAAAAAAGTTCTACTGCTGGGGCCTTCGTGCCCCAGACATTAATGCTCTGGTTAGGGTTGCAACCCGTACTTTATAATGAAGTAATTACTTTATTTCGGTAATTGTACTCTATGCTTTATGAGGAAAATAAAGTACGTGAACATACTTTATTTCACATGACTTGTGACAAAAAATTGTTAAATATAAAAAGTATGTTTTTAAAGGTAAAAATAAATAATACTTTATTTCCATACTAAGTACTTTTTTTCTTTCTTAGCAACCAATGTACTTTATTAGTCCAAAAAAAAGGTGGCAGCCCTATCTCTGGTGGTTGATGGAGCCCTCTATCATAATAGTGTCCTCTGAGTACCTGATAGTCCTTCCAACTAGATGAAATTCAACTGACAACGCTTATTCCAGATTCCGTACTATGCTCATGCTGGAGTACCCTCGACGTGCTATGCTGTACTGCCTCCATCCTATCCCTCTGCGCACTGGGTTGGGAGCGGTGGTGCGGCATCACGGCACCTCTCTCCCGCGCCCGTCGGACCCGCCAGGCGAGACTGTACGCGGTGCTGGTGTGGCCAGTGTCTACTGTGGTGGCAATGCCTACTGCCTTTATACCGTCGCCGAAGCATTTCCTCCCGGGGGAGGTGGCTAAGGCGTGCACTGTTAATACTAACGTTGGGTGAGTGGTTTTGTTATTCAATGAATTCAAAATACATGTTAAAAAGACGCTCATGAGCAAAGGTTATTACAAAGTAGAAGATTATTTAAAAGACAGCAATGCATGGATCTAACATTATAAGTAACTATCCTAATTTTCAGTTTTCAATAACTTCATTGTTTTTGTTTTTTAATTATGTTGTTTTAAATGAAGGTATTTGGTAACGATATAATTTCTTTGTAAATATCGTTACATCTGATTTCTGACAAAGCTGATAAGTTTCTTGCGCCCATTCTTCTTGTCAGCTAAAAAGTCTCGAATGGGTGGTAGGAAAATATATACAATTCATAAGCACTTAATATCTAAGTTTATTTGAATAAAGAATTTTTCATTCATTCAATAATATTAAATTAGAAGTTATTGTATCGTTTATTATGTTCAAATTACCTAGTAACTTATGAAAATTCATAAAACTATTTGTTTTCAGATACGTGTTCTTCAGCACGACCTTTTCATTCTACCTGCCAGCCAGTGTAATGGTGACGTTATACGCTAGGATATTGTGTGCACTGGCGACGCCACCAGCCATCAGGGCCCATCGAGGTAGATCGCCAGTTAAGGTAATCTCACTAAAAAAAATATTATTCATTAATAAATAAATATTTGACAACATTTACATTGCCATGAAAACCGATGTGCAAACCACTCGATCACGGAGGTCGTCAAGTATCTTACTGATCTTACACTTAACTGGAAAAAAGTGATAGAAATAGGACATCGAGCACTCTGCTTCTCATTTTCATTCGACATTGCCAAAATCCGTATTTTTTAATCGCTCATGGGCGCTCATTTTGTGTTCATTTGAGTGTCAATTGTGATATTATGCCACATTTGACTTATGTTACACAAACGATATCAAACGAATTAATTCAAAAATATTGAAAATGAGTAGTAAAGAGCGCTCAACGCCAGCCAATGACTTCAATTACATAGACGAGCTGTTCAAAACTAAAATTGTGTCACAACCAACCTTCGCGGCGCATCAACTGTTTCTATCGGTCGCTCGCAATACATAGAAGTCTTTGATGCCAGCATAAAGATTTCAAAAATGGAGCTTAAGGTTCTCAGACTAGTATTAAACTTATAAATGTAGAGTGTATAAATTAATAAGAAATTAAGATTACTTAGAGAAGGAATAATTTATTGGCAGTTACAACCTCCGCCACTTACTTGGTGAAAAGTGGACGTGGAGCACGTGTTTCAAGTCACTCTTCTACTGAATCATTTATATTTAATATTATTTACTTATTTTTTAAGTGAAATAGTAATACTAAACCTAAATTCATTCATTCTTATTCAGTTAATCAAATTCGGAAAGGATTTTACATTTGCGATTAATTCCAATTTAAATTTTCTCTTTTTACAGACAAAATCAGAAGAATCATCGAAAGCACAAAAAAATACAATGTAAGTAAGTAATGGTTGATCGTGATTTTTTACTAATAGTTCTATGTTATATCGTAAAGTTTTTATATCAAAAATACCTTTTTCCAGAATATCACCAAAAGGAGGACATTTAAGTGTACCAGAACCTAAAGCAAAACGAGAAAAATCATCCCCAACTAAAAGTAATGCCTTGACGTGAGTGCTGCCTATATTAATTTAATATTTAAAAGGAAACACCACGGTCGAGAGAATTGAAAAATTCCTATAGAAAATTCACAAAATTAACGTTTGGTAGCCCCTGTTTCCTCCTCCAAAAATAGACCTATTTAAATATTTTTTCATTAAAATTTAAAGGAATGAATTGGCTGTGTTTCTATTTTTTCTTTTTTTTTCATAAAATAATCATTAAAAGAGATATTAATCTCCAAAAACCTAAAAAAAAATCATTGTTTAGACATCCAGCAATTAAATTTGACGAGATTATATAAAAAAACAAAGCACAGCCAAATCCTTTCTTTATTTTTTTATGTAAAAAGTATTTAAATTGGTCTAGTTTTGAAGGAGGAAACGTTGGATGACTACGTTGGAGGACTACGAAACGTTGATTTTGTCAACTTTCTATAGGATTTTTTCAATTCTCTCGACCGTGGTGTTTCCTCTTAACCCCATACTTTTTGGCTCGTTTTACAATAGTTCGTTAGAACACCGACTGTAATTAAAAATTGCTATACAAGCTATTATCAACCTAGCAGCAACATAACATAATTTCTGAAGGTCTGTTTCGTCTATGATATCTACGTTGCAAAAAGTTTGCGGCTCTAGCTAGGTAACGGCCGAATACTCAAAGGCTTCTTAGCTAAAACTTTAGTTAAGGTCCCCTTAACTTTAAGAAAGCTGTCAGTTTCATAGAGTTTCTGTCAAATCTGTATTTTTTTTTAATTTAAAGTGGCCTTAAGGCTGCATAGTCTGCACACTAGCGCAGCTATTGGAAAAAAATCATAGAGCTTAAATAAAGACGTAATTGTGAATTATCCATAAACTTAATAAATAAGCCTATGGAATTATCTCTCTGTAGTGCACTCCATAGAAGCTTTGTGGTTCTTTTATCGCTTAAACAATATTTTCTAGCCTGTCATTTAGTTAAATAGAGTTTTATTGTAAAAAGTGGCCACTTATCGCAAAAAAAATTAATTAAACTAAACGACAGGATAGAAAATATTGTTTAAGCGATAAAAAGAACCTCAAAACTTCTACGGAGTGCACTACCTCTAATTCACAATTTCGTCTTTATTTAAGCACTATGATTTTTTTTCCAATGGCAGCGCTAGTGTGCAGACTACGCGCTCTTAACTTTAAGATTCGTTTTTACCGAGTTTCATAGATTTTATTTAATTTTACGTGAACAATGGAGTCATTGGACTTGCTTTTGTTTAGAGATGAAATGCTGAATCGACAGCGCCGCGCCACGCGCACTATAGTGATGCTGATGTCTCTATTCCTGTTGTGTTGGACGCCGTTCTTTGTGATGCTGCCCATTGGTAAGATAATTATTGTTGATACTGTACTACGTTCATGGTAATTGTTCTTTAAATACCTATGTACATTTCTGAATATTCTGTAAAACTAAGTATCTAGGTCAGAGCTTTTTGAACATCTCCTGAACTGTCTTATGCCTTCCGTTCCGAACAAAGCATGATTGTTTAATGTTATACCGTGTTGTACCATGAAGGATTTTTATTTGTCCATGGTTTGTTTTTTAGATCATATTTTTTCCTTTGTTTTTGTTTTGTCAATAGTGAATTTTCTTTTCAAAAGCACAAACTTTCGTTTTATTTAATTTTATTCAAAAACGCAACAGGGCAATGAACATGGTCCTTCGAGCCGGATTTATAAGGCAATGCAACGATGTAAGTAATCCACAAAGTATTTCGGAAAAACAAAATCGTTGCGAAAAAAATCATGCCATGGTGAGGCAAGCTAGAGCTTGTTGCTTTAGTTTAGTACATCTTTATATCGAGTAAATCTATTAACAAAAGGAAATACCCTATAAATAATGCTCAGAACAAAATAAGAAATCAAATATTAAGAAAGAAGATAATAAAATATCAAGAAAGAAAAGTAAAAAGTGCAAAAGGTATTAAGAGCAAAAGGATAAGAAGAACAATAAAGAATAAAATAATTTTCAAGAGCAGAATTTCGAGGTGACGTGTCGCGTCAGTTTATGTCAAGGACATTATTTTCAAGAACAAGAGGTTTATTTGTTATTTTCTTCAATTTATTTATAGTTCAAATATTTACGTAACTTCTTAATTAGTACAAATATCTCGCTTATATTGAGTAAGTGTTTCAACAATGATGGAAGGTATTTTAAGAGTGCAACTGAATTTACATAAGTCAATTTCAAAAGGTTTGTCTAATTTTAAGAAAAGTCCGAAAGACCGTATCACACAAGATTACATAGAAGTTAGGTTGGAACTTCTTGAAAGGGATTGGCTATTATTCAGAGATAATAACACAAAACTATGTGATATTTCTAAACCAGAAGAGTTAGGTAAAACGGATTACGTTACTAACGAAATTTACGAAAGTACTGAGGACAACTATTCTGTTTATAAGTCGGCACTGAAAACAGCTCTCAAAAAGTTTATGGTCTTTACGGAAGCTCAACCTGAAAGAGATAGTAATGGTGTCAAAGTTGGCCTTGCGGTGAGGTTACCAAAAATCACCATCCCAGTTTTTTCAGGCAGTTACTCTGAGTGGACCACATTTCGTAACTTGTTTTTATCTCTAGTGCACAACAACACATCATTAGACAACGTACAAAAATTACATTATCTAAAAACTCATTTGACAGGTGAAGCAGAACAGTTAATACGTTACACTCCAATCACTGATGCAAACTACAGTGAATGTTGGGATCTGTTAGAAAAGCGTTATAATAACAAACGGTATTTAGTTAATTGTATTTTAAATAAATTATTTAGCCAAAAAAGGTTACAGTTCGAGTCTGCTTCAGGTTTAAAGGAACTTTTAGACAATACTACCGATTGCTTAAAAGCACTCAAGAATTTAGATGTAAATATTAGTTCATGGGATATTATTATTGTACATATAGTTAATTTTAAATTAGATCATGAAACGCGTAAACAGTGGGAATTACATGTTTCAAGCTATGCACTGAATATGCTACCAACATATGAACAGTTCACCGTTTTTATTGAGAATAGATTTAGGGCGTTAGAATGTTTAGGCATTAAAAGATCAATCACACAGTCAGTTCAATCTACAGTTCAAACCAAGTCGTTTCTAACCACAAGTCAACCAACAAAAATAAAATGCGAGTATTGTTCAGAGGGTCACAAACTTTGCTTTTGTAAGCAGTTCGCCAATCAAAATTATGAGCAAAGACGCAGTTTTGTAATAAAGAGCAGAATGTGTTATAATTGTCTGGGAGGTAACCATACTATTTATGATTGTAAATATTCTACTTCATGTAAAATTTGTAAAAAGCGTCATCACTCATTACTTCACCCATATGAAACTTCAACAAGCCAAGTTCAATTAACTAGAAAAGACACTGACCAATCGAATAAAGCAAATAGTTCACCAACAGTTAGTTGTTTGTCAACCGAATGTGTAAAGAGTACAAACCAGGTATTACTACCTACTGCTGTAGTAAATACAGAATCCTGCTCAGGACAATTAAAGTCAGTTCGTGCCATTGTAGATCAGGGTTCGCAGGCCTGCTTCATTAGCGAAGAGACTGTGCAACGTTTGAGACTCCCTAGAACAACAGTTCATAAAGAGATTTCTGTTTTAGGTCAAGATAGAACAGTTTTATCTAAAGATAAAGTAAATCTTAAAATATGCTCACGATTTGATCCTTCCGTAAGAATACCTATTGAGGCTTATGTATTGAACAATATTTCATCAAGTTTACCCGAACAACATATAGATCGAATAGATTGGGCAGATTTAAATTATCTTAAGCTAGCAGACCCTAAATTCGCCACTTCCAATACGGTAGATCTGTTGATAGGAGCTGAACTTTACAGCTACATTCTCCAAGAAGGTGTTAAAAAGAGTTTAGCTGGAAATTTGATCGCTCAGAACACCACGCTAGGGTGGATAATCTCTGGTGCAGTAAAAAACCAAGTAGGGACATCCTAAAAGGTTCCTAATAATTAAACATTGTTATTTAGTTTGATAAGAGTTTCTTTTTAATTACTGTTTTATTACTTTAGTTAGTACATTTATTAACTGTTTTGTTTGTATTTGATTAAAGTTAACCCTCATGTTTTATGTTACCTTCTCTTAAGTTTAAAATTGATTATTTTCTAGGACATTTATCACCAGAGTTAGAACAAGTTAGGACAAAGGATAAAGTGATTATTTGTGTTGTATTTTTCGATATTAGTTTTTAGTTAATATTTAATCTTAGTTCACTTAAGTTCAATTTGTTTTCTTTAAGTACATGTTTCTCCTAGTTTAATAAATAGCCTAGCCTGTTTGTAGAACGAAGATCAATAGTCGTTCTAGGGGGGCGGTATGTTTAATGTTATACCGTGTTGTACCATGAAGGATTTTTATTTGTCCATGGTTTGTTTTTTAGATCATATTTTTTCCTTTGTTTTTGTTTTGTCAATAGTGAATTTTCTTTTCAAAAGCACAAACTTTCGTTTTATTTAATTTTATTCAAAAACGCAACAGGGCAATGAACAATGATCATTGCTAACAATTAGAGAACCGCCCCATGCGTAACTTTTTTAAGCAATGTCCAAACGCGATTTCTCCAGCTGTTTTAAGTCATAGTCTGATTATAAGGTGGTTTGACTTTTTGCATGCCCGACTGATATTAGCTGGTTTATCCACCTAGACTACAGGAACTCGACGTAAGTTCATACGGCCTCACCACAAAAGATTTTAAATCACTGTTTAAATGTGATGCTGTCTCTTACAAACAATATTTTCAAAAAAGTGACAGTGACAAGTTAAACACTTGTTAAACAGTGATTTGTGGTATGGCCGTTAGGGTTTTAAAATTTATGTTTAGATTCGCTGTGCGAATGCGTACGCGACGGGTGTTGGCTGTGGTGCACGTGGCTGGGGTACACCAACTCCGCGCTCAACCCGATCGTGTACGCGGCCGCCTCGCCTAGTGTGCGGCGCGCCTTACATGCCTCGCTCACATCCAGTTCGATGACGCGAAATACTGATGTGCAGCTGTCGCCCGGTGTGAGGAGACCTTAAGGTGTGAGTTAGTATTTATTTATTGAGTATCAATTAGTTAAGAAAATATTATTTTTCTACTTTGCCAGCTTTGCCTGACTCATAATATTAAATGGTTCATTTTATTTAGTTGAAGTACTATGTAAGTATATTTAATGCCAGTAGCAGAAAGTTTAATAAACGTAGTTAATCCTGTTCGAAAGTAAGTAGGGTATATTTCAACTAGTTATACTTACTCATTGTTGAGTATCTCAAGTCTTAAAGTTGAGAGCGGTTTATAAATACGGGCCTGAGAAATAAAAGTCACAAATCCACCAAAATAAATATTATATTCTTTATTTACATAATATTTCATAATTTGTGTACACTTCTTTGGTATAATACTACCCATTCACTAACTGGTATTCTTACAAACAGTTAAAATTGCACTCGAAAAATACTGGTTTTACATCGCGGAAGTATAGATCTATAATAACTAACTATCTACTCGTTATTCAATATATTATTATAAAATTTACATAACAACAATAACATTATTTACAACTTACAATAAACTTTGAAAACTAACAACGAAGTAACAACTTATCTACTAAGTGCATGTAAAACTATTTTTTTTTTGTTCAAATCTGGTTTAGTTTGTAAAATACTTTGAATATGAGTAAAAAATATTTTAACATGATTAAAAATTAATTCTGTTTTCATCCATTTACATTTTTATCTACTTAACACTTTAATAGTAGTAACAATGTTAGATTCGTTCGTTGCGTCATCAATATTCGATGAAGATTTCCACCCGTCTTCTGTTAGAACTTTAAAACACAACCGACATTCAGTTTTCAATATGGCAGGTGCGTCAGTGCCTCAAAATGGCGACGGCGGTCGACAAGATGGCGGTGGCGAGTAATGGCGCGCGCGGGAGAGAGACAGCGCCGCCGAAGTCTCTCGCGTCGGGGGAGCAAGTCTTGCAAGTACACCGACCGGACAGACAGTAGCCGGGCTCGTTCTCTTCAGATACGCACTCCTGGAACAGATGAGAAGTTTTAGACATATCAGGAAGTTATGGCTCCTATATACCTCAAGTGGCGCCCTCATTTTAATTAAATTTATTGCTCGCTAAGTACATTATGTATCGAAAATCGCAAAAGTGCCAAAAGTGGCCACTTTTAGCAATTTTGGGAACTACTACTACACAAACAAAATTTTACTGAGGTTATTGTTTATAAATAAACTATAGAACCTTAGCTTCAATCTGTACTTGTGAATTTTCGATACATTATGTACTTAGCGAGCAATATATTTAATTAAAATGAGGGCGCGACTTGAGGTATATAGGGGCCTTAATAATAATGATTTTGTGTTAGGATTTTAGTGAATGACAATTGTATTGTGTTGTTTGTAAATAACTTTCAAACCTTAACGAATAAATCGAATTAAATTAATGTGACTGTTCGGAATCTATTTTTTGTGAATGGTTGTTTTGCACCGAATGAATGCTGTTTACGTAAAATTGAATTACAAGACCTAAAATGGAGGAAGAATACCTAGTAAAGATAGTGGAAGCAGTAAAAAAGGTATAATAAGCTTCATGAATGGTAATAGTATCTATCATTGACTCGTATGACCCACAGCATGACGCTGTATGTAGTATGTAGTGTGCAGTATGTGTGTAGTGCGCGGTGGCTCACCTCGTCGCGCCTGCACTCCTGGCCGGGGCGGCGGCGGTGCCAGCAGCGCGGCGGGTCGCCGACCGCGTGGGCGCTGTACGCGCACGAGCAGGCGCCGCCGAGGCACAGCGCTGCGCCGGGGGAACGCGCCTCGGGCACGCCCGCTAGGGAGTCACATTGGACGTCGTACTCACACGGGTCGTCTAGGACTTTGACAGCTATAAAGAAAGATGAGGATGTTAGTGGGTAAAGAAATTGTTGCTAGGTGTCGGTAACATTACACTTGACAAAAATGAAGTATCTATAGTATACATACATTGGACGCAAGAGTTGGTGTCATTATGTGCTACCCAGTTGTCCCTACAGCGGCAGGTACCGCGGCACTCGAGCCCCGGGCCCGCGCACTGCAGCTGGTCTTCGCACATTTCACCCAGCGTTGCGTCGCGGACGCACCTGAAAAAGTTTAATATAAGCTACAGCTTTGTCTTTGAAGTAGGACTTTTCACCAGATATTCTACTTCTACCACTTCAATTATAAGGATTATCATATTGTCCGTCAATCAACTAATCAACGGAAGAGATATTTATCTATCAAGCAGTTCTTCTGGCAGAGAGAAGAGACTGGGAAAGAGATCTGACTATGGTCTCACCTGGTTCCATTATCTCTAGGGCTGAACTGCAGCTGGCAGGAGCAGTAACCGCGCACGCAGAACGCCTGCCGCTCGGGACCCTGCTCTCCTAAGTAACAGTTTTGATCTGTCACGCAACGTTCTCCGATCACTGGAAAGAATAAGCAGTCCTTAGGGCGGGTACCCACTTAGGTTCGTAAGCCTCCGCGCACCGCGCACTTGCAACTGTGCGCCATAGTGTATACGTGTGCGAACCTCGGTGCGCGCTCCGCATTTTGCGATCCAATGCGAACGAATACAAAGGTTGATCAAGTAGAAGTTCGCAATAGCGTAAACATTGAGCTCTGCGAACCTGCAACATAGGTTCGCAGAGCACGAGGTTCGCGAACCTTAGTTTTGATTTGATTTGATATGATAGTTTGATTTTTTGATTTGATGTAGTGTGGAAGTCTTCGTTTTTAAGATATCCAAAAGTAGTTCGTGTGCAGGATATTTTGTAACAGCAAACAAAACCTATGTATCTGCTGAATTTAATTCTTGTCAAGCTGAACTCTGTCTTGTCTTCTTGTATACGTCTGAGTTTACAATCTAGTAGACTAGACTCTAGCCCAGAATTCACCAGAATCATTGACAAAGTGCTTAATATTTGGCTGATGAAAGTCTGGATTGTCTCTAGCAACTAATTCATTCATTTTTTACCTTTCCATAACTTGAAAAGTGAAAGAGACTATTGTCAGCCAAGTTAAAGTGTACTCACCAGCAGTTTCATAACATCTGTCGTCTTCCAAGTGCGCGGTGGCGACGCAGGCGCACTGCCCTTCGGCGCACTCTGAGTGGGCACCCATCGTTGACTGACACTGAATGTGCTGCACACATTCCTCGCCTATACGGGCCTCTACAGGGGAAAACACAGCTTTAGTGAATATAACATAATTATAGTTATACATACGTCTATTGCATAGTTTTACATTACCTACTTATAGAGATTGTTAAACTATAATATTGTTATAGTACACGGTATAAGAGTGATTAGCACTTGGCGAAAAAATTTAGGGGTCTAACTAATTTATCGAATCTTTTAAGTAGATAAATCACTGATATCATTATATTTTTTCTGGGTGTAATCTCGGAAATATCGCAGTCCGAAGTTCTATTTTTAAAATTTTTTTAAAACCTCGTTGAAAATACACATTTTGGTTATCTTAGCATCCTTATCAGTCTTTCTTCTTGTTAGTGATATTGAATTTTGGTACCTACTAAAAGGTAAACATTATAAACCAGTGAGATTAACTTTAATCCTTTAGTAAGATAGTTCAACTTAATAGTTAGAAAACAATTGTTTTACAATCCTCGTCTGAACATCACATTTTCATTGGTCTCTGATTACACAATCGCATGTGTCATATCAGTTTTTCTTGTTGTGCGACGAATTATAATCACATGTTGTTGTGAAATAAAACAAAATAGTGTTAATTAGATGTATCCATGAGAATATAATATAGGTTTCAATGAAACCTATATTGTATTCGAAACCGTTTCATGCAACAAATAGTGTTTAATATTATTGTGTGTTTGGCACCGTCACAACCAATCGATAGAACTGACTTTGATAGCATTGGTCACTAGTCCTTCTTCAGAGCCCTTGTTTAAAGAAAAATCAATCTAATTAGCAGTTTAAAAATAACCTTGCGTATCGCTTAGGTTATAAGTTAAATGTAGTCAGTTCAATTTTCTCCGAAACACAGTGATAGGCTTATTATGAGGGAATTGTGTGGTACCTACCGTTTTAATCAAAACCAAACATAACTGGGAAGATTATATTTTGAGTCACTGTATAATAATTTGAAGAGCTCGGTAGCGCAGTGGTTTAGCGCCTGGCCCTGCGATTACGGAGGTTAAGCAATTTTCGCAAGGGTTGGTCATGGTGGGTTCCAAAAATGTATTATCTCCTTTCGTCCGTCGTTCCTCCGTGCTTTGGAAGCCATGTTGAGCCGTTGGTCCCGGCTGGATTTGCAGTCGTTAACACCCACCAATCTGCACTGGTCCTGCGTGGTGGGTTATGGGCCATCCTCCTTCTCTACCCATAAGGAAGACCTGTGCCCCAGCAGTGAGGACATTAAAAATGGCAGGTGTCGAATTATAATAATTTAACATTTATCATAATGAAGGCCTTACCTTTTAGGCAGCCTTTGTGCGTTGCGTTGACCGTGGCGTAAACAAACCCGTCCTTACAGACGCAATAGCTGCCTTGCCGACAGAACGCGTTGTCTGGACAGTCCATATCGACATGGCACACATTGCCGGTGCGACCTGGAATAGAAAAGGGAATCAATTGTTTTTTTTTTTTATTATTTCCGTCAGCGAGTTGAAGTTCCTATGTCTGAAGAGGTTTACCTTAGAGGCCAGTGAGTGTTGTTATATTTACACACACCCGTATTCACAAACATTACTATGAGATCTCTCAGTGCCCGTGGAAGAACAGCGACCCAACTACCAATCACACGTAATACGTAAAACAAACAAACAAAACACAGAGCTCTATTTCAACGCAGTGCGTACGCACAGGCAAGGGTCGTTTGAGTATTGTTCTTGAATACGAGTGTCAGACGTGTCGGATGAATGCAGGTTAACTAACAAGTATATTTTTCCCCTTGAAAGACAGTAAAAAAATCTCGCTATACAACATGTTACAAAATAATCCCTAATGCCGAATATGGTATATAGGGACCATCAAACTGAACAACTTTTACTATGGGACCAACTTTGAAATCGCGAAAAATCAGCTGTTTCATACATTTTGATATTTTCGTAATTAATTTTTGTACGAAACAGCTGATTTTTTTGCGATTTCAAAGTTGGTCCCATAGTAAAAGTTGGTCAGTTTGATGGTCCCTATCTACTATATTCGGCATTAGGGGTTTTTTGTAACACGTCGTATACAGTAACAACCGTTCATGGATCCGACACGTATGGAGAACGACCCATAACAGATAAGATTTTAAGAAAAGCACATTACGCCAAGACGCACGTCGCACCATAGCATGGCAGTGAAATTACCAACATGACTATTACTAACAACACTATACAGCCTGAAATTATCATTTGGTTCCCGCAGTGAGATGGTTCCACTTATGAATACAAGCAACTTTTACTATGGGGCCAACTCTGATACTGCTAAAAAAATCAGTTGTTCCATACATTAACGTCGAGTAGGTATAGCGCTTTTGTATGGAACAGCTGATTTTTTTTAAACAGTTGATGCTGCTAAAAAAAATTAGCTGTTTCAATCAGCTGTCAAAAAGCAACTTTTACTATGGGGCCAACTCTGATGAGTTGGCCCCATAGTAAAAGTTGCTTGTAATCATGAGTGGATTCATATCCCACTGCGGTAACCAAATGACTAAAATTTCAGCATGTATAGACAACGAATTGAATAATTTCATAAACACAATGGAGTTTTTAAATAAAGAGCTATTCAACTATGAGTCCATTGTCAAATTGTAGCACACATACCAATTTGCTAACAAAAGAGAATTATGCAATTTGAGAAATTCTAGACTAATGGTAATATGAAGATATCACACGATAAAAGAAAATTTAAATTGTGCCTTATTGTGTAGTGGGCATTCAAATGTCAAGTTAGAACGGTGGTAAATAACTGTGTAATGGCTATTTCAAAATTATTAAGTTGGCAAATGAGCCATTATGTTTAATAGGAGAAAGCACTATTTCATCATCTCACGTGATTATTTGAAATTTTGAGATTTAAGCGTTCACAATGCTATTTTTATATAATACTAAATAATATACTAGAAAAAATAGGACTCGCACCAGATCATGTTCCCGTCAGAATCAGAATCAGAATCATTTATTGCAGATACTGTGTTACAAGTTGGTAATAACAATAACTTTTAGTAAGTATCAACAGTTACCATATCAGGCATGCAACATAAAATTTTAAATAGAATAAAGAAGCAATATTACATTTCACATTAATAACATACATTCATAATCCTTTAAAAGTTTTACAATCATAATATTCATTTAACGTATAAAAAACATTAACTAACAACCATTTTTTTAACTTAAGTTTGAATAAATGACCAGTTAAAGCTTTGATATCAGTGGGCAAATGATTGAACACCTTGATGCCACTTATAAAAGCACTCTTATAGTATATGTCATTGGTTACATTTGGTAAGTTAAAATTGTATTTATATATATCACGTTGATTGCGAACATGATCTGGTGCGAGTCCTATTTTTTCTAGTATATTATTTAGTATTATATCTCACGTGATGTTTACCTCAACGGTAAGTTTTAATGCATACTTTTGAGCTTTCGTTTTACGTTTTGAGTATCGTAACAAATGTTTTTTTTGTTTTATTATTGCTGTTAAGAAGGCAAGTTTAGATATATTTCGCAAACATTTACTTAAATAATAGGTTTTACATAGGTAAGTACTCGAAAAAGTACGGAAACAACGGAAAGCTTATGTTTTATTTATTAACTAGCGACCGCCCGCGACTTCGTCTGCGTGGAAAGTTTTTTGCCATCCAATATTTTTTTCGGGATGAAAGGCCTTCTCTGTACTCCTGACAACGTGTATGCTAAATTTCATGATGATCGGTTCAGTAGTTAAGACGTGAAGGCGTAACAAACAAACAAACGGACTTTCGCATTTATAATATTAGTAAGGATAAGGGTTCATCAACGCCCGAGCGGCCGAATGCGGCCGGACAACAATAGAATAGGTCTATTGTGTCATTTTCCGGGCCTTGATAGGTTAAGATAGACGTCATTCTTATGAAAAAATCTTGCAAAGCCCATAATAACACCTTTATCTTAGAAGTACTTCAGGGTTTTATTGACAGTCGAGAAGAAAATTAACAAAGGAAAATCTTAATTAGCACCAAACAAGAAAGCGTGCGGTACTCAAAGATAATTCATCGAGCAAGATATAGCGTGGTTCAAATTTACACCTTAATGGCGTGTAATAAAAACTGTTTTACTTTTAACGTTTCGCTATAAATCAGTTATGAGATAAGTGTGTTTGTCAATAAATGTTTGCATTCAAACGGAGCAGCTTGGCAACCCACTATTGTTCCACAAAATGACGAGCATAAAGGTATTTTAGTTACTTCGAAGGTTGCTTTTAAAGTCCAAGGTTGACTTTATGATAAGGTGTGTTTAATATTCTAATTTTGTAAGGTATTGTGAGTGATTACAGGTAATGGAGACGTAGCAGCAATAGCCTTTGACATTATGGCGGCTAAAGGTTATTTCATTTGATTAATTATTCTATGTAGGTACTTTATATAGCTGGTATGGCAACATTATACTATTGTCTACAAAAAAAAAGATTTGTGACGTAGATATAACTTGTCTGATGATTTCGGAATTATTTCAGTAAGTATATAATCGGAATTATTGAAGTGAGTAAAACTAAGGTAGGTACCAAAATCTTAAAATAATTCGGTCAAGTTTGCAACGTGAAAACGATTATTAAGTTAAAAAACACTATGACGTAATTGGTAATTGTAGCAACAAATGACAAATGTCACCCAAAAACAATAGAGTGACATCTTCAATAGCCTAAAAAAACAATGGAGGCCAACAATCTGTTGTCACTTGTCACCGTTTGTTTGGTCAACGCTCGTTTTATTCGTAATCGGTTGGAGCGGGCGCGACGAATCGATGTCTTTATCGATGGATCGTTTCGTCTAGAATCGTTCGCATTGTGAATCGATTGTCGCTGGGTAACGGTGCAATGATTGCGGTGGCGGTGCATTACTGTGGTGTGGAATGCAAAGTTGTTTGATCTACCGTTTTTGTTGTCTTTTTAGGGTTCCGTACCTGAAAAGGAAAAACGGAACCCTTATAGGATCACTTTGTTGTCCGTCTGTCTGTGTGTCTGTCTGTCTGTCCGTCTGTCAAGACCCTTTTTTTAGAGTTCCGTACCCAAAGGGTAAAATGGGAACCCTATTACTAAGACTTCGCTGTCCGTCTGTCACCAGGCTGTATCTCATGAACCGTGATAGTTAGACAGTTGAAATTTTCACAGATAATGTATTTCTTGTTGCCGCTAAATTTTTATTAAATTAAAATAAAACAAACATTTAAGGTGGGCTCCCATACAAAAATTTTTACGGAACCCTTCGTGCGTTGTCCGACTCGCACTTTGCCGGTTTTTATGTAATATGACAACAGTCTAGTAGCTAACGATATGCCAGTTTTTCGCAACCAAGAAGTGCTTTGGTCTTGATGATATAGATTAACTTTGGTGGAAGCACACTTTATCGAGAATCTTCCTATCGATTCCACATAATTCAAAAAAATTCAAAATTCAAAACTCATTTATTCACTCTAGGCTGTTACAAGCACTTGTGAAAGTTAAAGAAGCTACGCCATCGGTTCGCAAACCCTAAACGGGAGACCTTGTAACGAGAAGAACCGGCAAGGAACTCGTCAAGGGCTGCTTTTTCCTAAATATTTCATACAGAGTCGTCAAAATTTGAAAAATTAGGTCAGCATTTAAAATGATGTCATTTTCCATCACAATAATTAAGAAAGTTAATATGTACCGAACTGGCTATTTCACCACTAGTTTTCACATCAAATCAACAGAACGTGGTGACAGAATAGGAAAATATGTTGGTTTTCTAGCTAGAAACAAAAGCTTTTAAGAAAAAAACGGGATTATAAGTCCTAGTCAAGTGGATACGAATATCTAGAAAAAGTTCACCACTAACTCATACTTTACAAGTAATTTTAATTATTGTACTCGCAAACCTACTGAAATTAACATTTGACAGGAAAATCTATGCTTATATCTTGCTAGCTTCGTCAAAAGTTGTCCTGTAGCATTTCATTCGTTACCTATTAACTGTAACCATTTTATCAGATACGAAATCTAAAGAATGATCAATTTGTAAGACAAATTGAAACGATACCGACCAAGCGGTAAAGACGGCACATTTAATTTAAGCCTTCTTCTGATCTTTATCTTAATGAAAATAGAGTCCAATTTTGTTTGAAAAGTATTAAGAAATGAGTTGGCAATCTTTTCGGACAATAGCCTCAAATTGGAGTATGTAATCTTCGTACCGTACCGATGGGAAAGTATCGGAGTTGAAATTGCTTAATAATAAACTTTGTTATTATAATAATTTAGGTTATACTAATATTGGGCTTACTGTAATCATTAAATATGTATGCAAAAGAAAATATGTAACTAAGTTGAAATAAAGAAGAAACCGGTTTTACAATAAATTAATAAAGTCATGTTCTGTAGCATGTTTATTTTATTTGTGCGCTAGCGGACCCGACAGAGGCTGTCCTGTATTAACTATTAATATTGATTTCGAATTGGTAATAATTAATAAAAAAATATATCAGTACATCCTCTTTTGACGATATTTGCAGCACGCATTCTGTCAATGTTATGTCAAACGCCATAAGGTTACATTAAAAAAGTTTGAATTGTCAAAAAAGGTTAAATTAAAAAAGTTTAAATTGCCTTAAGCGCTAAGGTTACATTAGAAATAATTGAATATAGTGGTTAAGTATTCTTTAATTTTCTAATTTTTCTATTTTTTTTTTATTTCATAAAAACCTTCTCCTGACTATAACAAACACAACAAAAAAGAATTAGCGAAATCGGTGCAGCTGTTCACGCGGCCGTGACCAAGGGAAATAGGGATTCATTTTTAACCGACTTCAAAAAAAGGAGGAGGTTCTATGTTCGTCTGTTTATTTGTTTTTTTTTTTTTTTTTTTTTTTTTTTTTTTTTTTTTTTTTTTTTTTTTTTTTTATGTATGTCCACCGATTACTCGAGAACGGCTGAACCGATTGACATGATTCAAACGCCACTTTATCAGGTTTGTTCCCCAGGTAGTCCCATTTTTTGAAAATTTTAAATCGGTTCAGTGGTTTTCGAGTAATCCTGAAAATACTGTAATTTTTTAGGTAACTTTTGCACGAGTTTCAACGGATCTTCAGACATAACTTCTTTGTTTATAAACCGATTGAGATAATTCTTGTTTTGCTAGAAAGAGGATACTTTAAGGGTGTTTTCATTAAAATTTGCTGTACATTGGACCTTGGACTTCGAAGATACTCAAGAGAACTCTTCAAAATCAAATTGGATAGTGTATTAGTGATAACTCTACGGTATTGAAAGGTTTCGCATCAGCCATTTTTAGTGTCACTGTTGGGACTGGAATACAAGCCTTACTTATGGGCTAATGAATAGGATGGACCATAACCCACCGCGCGGGCCCAATGCGGATTGGTGGGTGTTAATGAGTGCAAATGTAGCTGGGACTAACGGCTTAACGTGTCTTCTGAAGCACGGAGGAGCTCGCGATAATACACTTTGTTCACCCACCCCATGACTGACCCTTGCTAAAATTAACAGCGCGAAAATTTCCAGCGCAGCTGGAAATTGAGTTATTCGGAGTAGGTATTATACGAGTACCACTGAAAAGTGTTGAAAATATGAATAAAATATATTTATATCATTGCTTACATTTACTTTTACATACCTACCACAAAAAAGTGAAAAATAAAAAGCTTTTAAAAATTAAAAAGAAAAACCTCCTTCAAAAAACCTAAAAAAATTGCTATAAAAAAACAGCTACAAAAAGCAACAGCTCTAAAAAGCAAGAAATAATATTCAAATCTGCATAATTACCACTATTCAAGTACCTACGCATATCTGATATAAAAAAAACGTCTTATGAAGTCGGGTGGGGCTTTAAGATTTAAAAAATCAAATTACGAAAGAGAAACCACTACAAATGTTTATATAAATTAAAAAAGGAAAATATCTTTCAGCCCCACCCGACTTCAAAAGACGTTTTTTTTATATCAGATATGCGTAGGTACTTGAATAGTGGTAATTATGCAGATTTGAATATTATTTCTTGCTTTTTAGAGCTGTTGCTTTTTGTAGCTGTTTTTTTATAGCAATTTTTTTAGGTTTTTTGAAGGAGGTTTTTCTTTTTAATTTTTTTATATTTGTTACCGGCCAAACCCGATTTCAGGACAAACTAGTTTTTCCTAGGCTAAACTAGATCTTCCTAAACGCGATAGGATTAACTGGTAAAGCCTAGATCAAACTAGTTTGTCCTAAGCCCGATAGGATAAACCAGTTTAGCTACAAAGAAAAACTTTAAATGCACTAGGTAGGTTAGGTTAGGTTAGTGTTTAGACCATTCGCAGCGGAGCGAGCGAAGCTCCATAATGCTTATATCAGGATCAACTAGTTTGGCCATAATGCTTATTAGAGGATCAACTGTTTGGCCTAGCCTAAACTGGTCTATCCTATCGGGCTTAGGACAAACTAGTTTGGTCTAGGCTATACCAGTTAATCCCATCGCGTATAGGAAGAACTAGTTTAACCTAGGCCAAACTAGTTTGTCCTGAAAATCGGGTTTAGCCGGTAACATTATATATAGATTAGATAATCAAAGATTAGCAATGATGCATCTTAGTTCTCATACGTTATTTTCCCATCTTAATAATCAATATCTTCTATCCTACTATAGCTGATAAGCCCGATTTGGTAAATACATAGATCAATTTATCAAGTCAAAAACGGTGATACTTTAGTAACTGAATCTACTCTTCGCATCCGAACGTTATTACAGTATATTAACTTTTTTGGCTGACTTCGAATAACAGACACATATCGTAGATGAATAGTAAAAAGAACCTATTTCTCGAAATATATTTTGGATTTGTATTTCAAAAATAACTTAATCATGCTATAAAAAATGCTCACATACTTTATTATTATTAAAACACATAAAGATACAACAATGTTTTCTTACATTTAACAGTGCTATATAAACCCATTCAGGTTTTACCAAGCACTGGGATTCAACCTCATTATCAACAATTAAAAATAAAAGAAAAATATATATTTAATTAAGTTTAAACTTTTTAAGTCTTATAATTATTATGTAAATTGGGTAAGGTACATCAGTGCTTTTTTATTTCTACTTGCGTTACTTGTTAAAAAATAAGTTTTGGATAAGCGAGTAAAGAATTTTTAAATAATCTCTTATATATATGGCTTATAGAATTTTAACAAGCCTTAAATCATTATTATCTTGTTGGTATTGTTAAGATTTCCTTATTGCGATGGTAAAGCCTTTTTAAAAATAGCACGTTATGAATCTTATAGTCAAAAAATAACAGAATTTCTATAGTTATCTGTCACAACGTTCTTAAAAGTAAGGGCGTAGAACAGAACAAAAATGGATGCTAATAAATTAAAAGGAAAACATTCGAAAGGTAGGTACTTATTATTCTAAAGGAAAAACCTTAACGATAACTAAATGGATTACATACGCCTACAAATATGCTGCCTGTCACTATCATGAGTTCTTGACAGCATAAACAAATAATGTTGAAGTGGGACACCGCTATTCTTTCTGTATAGCATCTCGCTCAAACCTTAAGACTGCACACTAGCGCCACCATTGTAAAAAAAAAATAGTGCTTAAATAAAGACGAAATTGTGAATTATCTCTCTGTAGTGCACTCCAAAAAAGCAATATATTTATAACATAAATAACAATATTTTCTAGCCTGTCATTTAGTTTAACGGACTTTTCGCAAAAACTCCGTTAAACTAAACGACAGGCTAGAAAATATTGTTTAAGCTATAAAAAGTACCACGAAGCTTCTTCGGAGTGCACTACAGAGAGATAATCTCAATTTCGTCTTTATTTAAGCACTATGATTTTTATTCCAATGGTGGCGCTAGTGTGCAGACTACGCGCTCTTAACATATAGTAAGGATCTTACTCATAACCCTCAACTGAATTAACACGTAGACTTGTGCCCTCAATACGTGTTGTAGTACTTGCCCTTAGTAGGTAGCGATAAGGCACGTGTTCTTGACACAGTTTGCAGTAACGTCTCATGGGTATGTTTGAGTATTCGACTCTACTCTAACGTAGAGAACATAACCCAATGTATAAAGTTTTGTTGAATTTGTACCTAAATGAAAAATATAGGTATAAATAACTAGCTTTCTGCCCGCGGCTTCGCCCGCGTTCTCATTAGAGTATATTTTGTGCCCGCGTGGACTACAGGTGCGGGCGGAGACCCTTGTCTAGTAGTAAGATAAAAAGTAGCCTATATACTTCTCCTCATAATAATATGTCTATGCTTAAATATTGCTATAATTCCACTGAAGTTCTTAATATTTCTTGTCTTCAAAAGTTCATAAATTCTGAAATGAAACTATTCATGACTAAGGGCTTTGATCTTTTTTCAAAATTGTTGTTTTACAATTATATTTACATATAATTATATTATATTTATATATTATATAATATAATATATTATATTTACATATAATTTCTATTTAAGTAAGTACGGGAGTGGCTTGATAAGTCCATGACTTTAAAAAGAAGAGATACTAGGTTTCAGGCACCACCTTTTGCCTTGATAAAAATCTGTGCTTGCTACGACAGTTGTTCATGTTTGGTAGGTGAAAAAATTTCAGCGGGCTAAATCTAGGGAATAGGAAAGGTAAGGCAATAATTCGTACCGTAATTCGATGAGTTTTGATGTCTTAAGTGCAGCCGAGAGGGTTGACAGGGTCATTAAGAAAAGTTAAAAGTCGCTTGAGCTTTTTGTTTCCAAAAGGATTATTACTTTTGGAAACAAAAATTTTAAATAATTTTAGCGTAAAGCTTCGTAAGGAGTTTCTTTTTATGAAACAAAACATAAATTATGAAAAAAAGGTTTCTTTTTTTTAAAGACTTATCAAACCGCCCTCGTATAGTGTTCAGTATTATGAACATATAATACAGTTAATAATTGTGTTCTATAGAACTATAGCTCACGTACAATTAAGTACTCATCGATGAAAGAAAAAAACATATTTTTTTTTATAAAGGACAAAAATAAATAAGGAAGTAAGTACACAACTATAACCTAAATCAATGATACTCTCTCGCCTTTCAAAATTGCATTATCTAAATTTCCTTTTAATTTCACACGCAGTTAGCTTTCCGTTTCCGCTGCCTGATAGATTGTGGGAAATCTTTGACTATTATCGGCACGCAACGTTGTCTGCGCCGGCGCATAAGGAAATCATGTAATCGATGTCTCAATAATACTTCTACCGTCTACGTAACGGGTTATGGCCGAATACTCAAACGATACTCAACTTTGAGGGGCGCTCAAACATCATGCCGTCTTTGTCGTATCTTTGACATTTAATGCAACAGGACGATGTTTGAGAGCCTCTCAAAGTTGAGTGACGTTTGAGTATTCGGCCATAACAATATTTTACTAAAGTTAGGTTTCTGTAGAGTGTAAGGTACCCAGAGGGGCGATTTAACGAAAATATAGCTAACTTAGTGCCGCTACACGAAAGTTCCAACTTACTTAACTTGAATTTCATACAAAATCTGCTTCTTCGTAGTAGCCTATTACAACGACATCTCAAGTGTGAAGGGATTTAAGGGGTTGCACAGTCCGTCAGAGGAAAACAATACAAAACCAAACAGAACTTGGGAACAAAATGTGTTGTTTATATTTCAATGACTTCTATTGCTATCTCTCACGTCTGCCAGCACACTGATTGATGCTAAGCTCTAAGAAAATATTTACATTTCAGTCAAAACTGACATTTTCCTAACATGAGTAGTACCGGTGTTACAGTTAAAAAGCTTATTTATTATGAGTATCATAAGTCAGTCATTTATGACTCATTGGATCATATGTCGTGAATACTTACACATTTTTTTTTATTTATAAATAACATTGATTCATATAAGATAATTAAGTAAGTAGGACATGGAAAGTAACATAACAGGTTTTAGTATATTCCTATTTCTGATTCTGATTTTTTGTGTATTTTAATCAAATAAAGTACGAAATAAATAAAAAATAAAGCCTCCATTTAAGCTAAAATGTTAATTTGATTTTTACTTATCCGCAATTTTCAATATATGAATTTTAATCAGATAAAAATACTTACGTTTTTCCGCGCCTTGCCCAACAGCCAGGTCATAAACCAGGAAGGCCATAAGGCCTATGGTGACCCATCTTTCCATCGCGCTGATTACGGCCAGACCTTTCAGACGCGCCCGCCCAGACGCACCGACTCAGACGCACTCCTTCAGACCTCACGCCTGCGAAAGATGAACGACAAATAAAATGTGTGAAGAACGATAAGATAATATTATACTTTTATCTCGCAAGTGATTAATTAAAAGGAAAAACACTTCAGTCACGAGATGGAAGGTAGTGTCGTAACTAATGTTATGACGTGTGGTTGGTACTTCTTCTGAAAATTTAGAACAGAATGTGTTAGGTAATATGATTTGTTGATTGAAAAACTATTAAAAGTAACTCTTTAAAGAGTTGTAAATTTTTGATATCATTGGTTTATAACAAGAGCTTTACCATAATAACTGTGTTAATACAGATTGTAAATTTCAAATTGGTTGCGAAGTTAATAAGTCTACGGGGATATTGCTACAGTTCTAATGAGATCGTTGCAAGTGTTGCCATTCTTAATATTAAAAGCTGGACGTTATCAATAGTTTTTTATTAACTTTTTGATTTGATCGTGATCGTGAAACAAGGTTACATAGCCATGAGAAGCGCGATAGCATCTTTTGGTAGAATGTAATCTATTGTCTGAAGACGTTTCAAAAATGGAATCCAATTACGTAATGAGTGTTGAAACAAAAGACAGACGATTCGATGATCTATCATCACTTCAACAGAAATAGCTAGGAAAAACAAAAGAGAGCAAGTGGTAGGTGAGAGAGAATCTGTGATGTTTCGCTCCAGTGGGCCGCGCGATTCACACGCTGCCCATTGTAGTTCGACGGATAGATAGTGGTACAAGATGGCGTTTAGTCAAATTGAAAAATTAGTGTTATGCCCACCGAATTTGAAGGCAACTAGCCGTGATTAAGTACCCTTGTTTACATGGTTTTTAATAGCTTATATAGCTACCGTTATTTGGAACTTGGAGGGAAAGATATTTAAGTACACACAATCCTTACAAGTAGTGTAAAATGATGCCCTCTGTAGTCATTTTTGTGGAATAAGTAGAAAATTAAAGTAAGAAAGCTGTCTCTTTAATTATATTACATGAACTTTTATTATGCATTTGAATTTGTTTGAAAATCTTTTGCTAAATTGTGACGAGATTGCAATTACAACAATTTAGAGAAGTTTTTTTTTTATTTTTTATTATTTAACAACATCACATACATTGCTCCGATTCCAAAGTAAGTAGCTAAAGCAGTTGTGTTATGGAAATCGGAGACAACGGTGGTATCACAAACACCCAGACCTGAGCCAATAAAGAAAAGTTCGTTTTTCTAAATTGACCCAACCGGGGATCGAACCCGGGACCGCAGAGATGGCGACACCTTGAAAACCGGTGTACAAAGCCACTCGACCAAGGAGGTCGTCGAGTTTAAATTCGCTTATTAAAATAAACAGTGTACGTTAATTTTTCCAGCGTTTCTCCAATTTCAACACAAGGCTATTGTTTTGCACCGATATTATAAGTGTCCGATTGCTCAACTATCGAATCGGTCGGTTGTTGCATGTAACACTAAATCGAATGATGATTATTACAATACTGTTGTAACATGGCAATTACGCAATTCTGTAAAAGATTTTGATTGAAAAATAAAAAGTAGAGTTTTTATTCAAGTTTTGTTATTTTGCTAACATCTTGAGAGATCTATAAACAATAATAAATAAATTGTTTGTTTATTTTTCCATCACAAATAAAAGAACTTAAGTGTTGTGGCAACTTTTCTATATTGGCTTAGGTCTGGGCGTTTGTGATACCACCGTTGTCTCTCATTTCCATAACACATGTGCTTTAGCTACTTACTTTAGAATCGGAGCAATGTATGTGATATTGTCTTACATTTAAAAAAAACTGTAAGCTACACATTGGGTTTTCCATATTTGTGAGGGACTGGTGCCTGAAATAGGTTTCAGAAATAGAAACCTGTGCCACAGGTCGTCAGACCCACCCAAAGACAATAGTTTTACCATCATAATGTAATTTGATACTAACACCTCGTACAAGTGAACTTAAACTTAGAATTTTTAAATTTGAGATATTAGCATTCACAATGCTATTTTTATAAAATACTAAATAATATAATAATGTTAAGTCGAGGTAATTCCTGGTACATTGGTGAGATGGCGCTGGCTTGCAGCGTAAGAGTTGATATATACTACAAGGAATTCGACGTTCCCACTAGTGACTCGGAAGCTCAGCGGTCAGAGCATTGGACCGGGTATCCAAAGGTCGCGGGTTCGATTCCCTTCCGAGAACATGATCTGGTGCGAGTCGTATGTTTTCTAGTATATTATCTAGTATTTGTTGGTTTGTTTACATTAAGGTAATTCTAAGAACAGCCCGATACTGTGGGACAAAAATTAATTGAACAAGGATCCTTTGTTCTACAGTTATTGTTATTATTTCTTGAAGTTGTGATGATGGAATTTTAATCCCTGAAATAAAACTATTGTTTAATTCAGTCAGTCTCCCGCAGGCCTCTATGGTGTGAAATCATTTTCGTATCATTCGTTCCTTGTGGAATTTAAAAGTGAATATACGGGTTTATTTCATCACAGTTAAATAGTGAAGTTTTATTTGAAGACCCATTTCCAATAGTATTAAGCTTAGAATTTCAGGATTGTAACTTAAACAAACCAATTTAAACTCAACTAAACTAGAGATCTCGTTTAATTTTATAAATTATTAAGCCCCTATTTTGACTATAACTGGTTTTGTAACATTCTTTCATTCACATTAATGTGTAAGGTTCATTGTCGCATACCGGCCCCGATAACTTATAACTATTAAACTAGGAGTAGACAAGGGTGATCATTCATGACGTGATTGTTTCTCCGAGCTCATTTGAGTGCCGTTTGTTTATACAAATATAATAATAGCATCCTGTGTGTGAGACCCCAATATTTTGTTTTGATTAGTTGTAATTCTAAGATTATATTAGAGCCCGATACTCAGGCAGTTGTGTTTCTGACTTGTGAACAAGCGCAAGTGTACTATATAATTTTAATACAAATTCATTTAATATCAAGTTTAGTTTTAATTGATGCTTAACCTACTTCTGATAACATTTCAGAAGTGGGATACGAACTATTACACCCACATAAGTGGAAAATTAGACTGTGCATAACGAAAGAAAGTGTAAATACTAACTTTGTGAACGAAAACTATTACACCCACAAAAGTGAAAAATTTGACTGTGAAAAACGAAAGAAAGTTAAGTGTCTACTAACTTTGTGAACGAAATAAATTTTATCTCGTGATGGAGTATGCAAATACCAGCGAGAATAGGCGATGTAGCCGAATCAGATCGTTAGTGCAAAGCCGAAGTAAAACAAAGCGTCGTAGAGATCGGAGCGCCACGACTTCAAGTGATACAAGACATCGTAAACGTCAGATGCATCGAGCGATTACCGAGACTCCGCCACCACCACGTGATGAACGTAGAAGCCGTTCACGAGAAAGGAGCGGTCGACGCAAGAATCGGGACCGGAAACAAAATGAGAGGGGTCATCGTGAGAATCGATCGAGCCGTAGCACGGAGAAGAGAGGCAGAGAGAAAAACAGGAAGCGAGAACGAGAGCGTACTTATGCAAGTACTCCAGGTGGTAGTGTGAGTAGTGGTCCCTCATCTTCACAGCGCGAGTGCGTGAGTAAAAGTGCAAACTTGTCATATGCGGATTCTCAAAGACTTTTAATTGAACTGATTAAGACACTATCTGATAATAAACCACAAGGAAATAAATTTCCAATGCTTGGTAATGTGATACCAGAATATGACCCAATGGTTAAAGGTCAGACAGTTTATATGTGGCTCAATAAAGTTGAGGAGTGTGCTAAACTGTATAATTGGGGTGATGATCAAATCATTCATTATGCGTTACCCAAATTATCAGGGGTAGCTAAAACTTGGTATCAGGCCTTACCGTCCATGTCATTCTCGTGGTCCGAATGGAAAATTAAATTAGCGGATTCTTTTCCTAGTAGCGATGATTACGCTGAAATGTTGACCGAAATGTTATCCAAACGTGTCAGATTTAATGACTCTTTGGAGTTATACTATTATGAGAAAATTAATCTGTTACACCGTTGTGAGATAAGTGGTAAGCGAGCGGTTGATTGCTTGTTGTATGGAATTGAGGATCGTTCCGTAAGGTTAGGTGCCAAAGCAGCAAATTGTCAGGAACCAGAGCAGGTACTTAAATACTTTCAATCCGTTAAGCGACAAACACGTGAACCAGATAGATCTCGAATAAACATAGACAGACGGGCTAATACAGCGGTTTCTGGTGGTACAACGAAGCAGTTATTTAACAGTGAATCAAAATTAATTAAAAAACAGCCAAATGCGTCTACAACGTGTTTTAACTGTAATGAAACTGGTCATTTCAGTTTCAGGTGTCCGAAAAAGATTTTGAAATGTACTGTGTGTAACAAGATAGGTCATTTGACCATTAATTGCCCTAGACTATTATCAACTTCGACTTCGGACAATAAGGATGACAGAGAAGCCGAACGTAATGTAATGAAAGTAGAAACTGAAACTGATTCATCTAATAATAAATATTTAATTGACGTAAAGCTAAATGGTAAATTAATTCAAGGTTACATAGATTTGGGTAGTCAGTGCACTTTGTTACGTCACAGTGAAGCTAAGAAATTGGGAATTAATTGGTTTACTGGCAATTTGCCTACCATGAGAGGGATAGGTAGTGATGTTGTGATACCAATAGGGTCAGCAAACGTCGAATTAGAAGTAGAAAATATTCTAGAAAACGTAGAGATTTTCATTGTTGATGATAGTGTCATTAAATATTCAGCATTGATTGGTCATAGTTTTACTGAAAAACCGGGTATCGTGATAACTAAAACTACCGATTCGTTATTTTTCGAACGTCAACAACCAAGAAAGTTGCAATTAAAATTGAATAAAGATGTTAAGATTCCACCAAAAGAAATGATCGTGCTATCAGTCCAGGACAGTAGTAGTAAATATACCGGATCAGTTTATATACATGGAACACTACGTGGAGAGTCTCAGAATAAATTTTATTTACTACCTGGTGAATATGAGTTTAGTAATGGTGCAGGTAATTTGTTAGCGCTGAGTGTTAGTGAAAACACATTGATATTAAACAATAATAGTCTTATTACTCGTGGTACGTGTACAAGTAAAAGCATACATGTAAACATTTTAGATTTTGATGATACTGATGTGATGTCTGCCTTGAATTACGGTGAACAATTAAATCACAATGAAATCATTAGATTGAAGGACTTATTAAAAACATATGAAGATTGTTTTTCCGATAATCTACAGGAATTAGGATTTACTAATGTTGTTCAAATGGAGATTGAATTGAGTGATACAAATCCAGTAGTTTACAGACCGTATAGACTTTCATATTCAGAACGTGAACTGGTACGATCAATGGTTCAGGAGATGATCGATGCAGATATAGTATGCGAGTCAAACTCACCTTATGCAAGTCCAATCTTGCTAGTCAAGAAAAAGACTGGGGAGAAAAGATTGTGCGTCGATTATCGGGCGTTAAATAGCAAAACTCGCAAAGAACACTATCCGTTGCCATTGATCGATGATCAGCTTGACAGGCTGGCTGGGAATTGTTTATTTATCAGTCTTGATCTTGCTTCTGGATATTATCAGATACCGATAGCGAAAGATTCACAAGAGAAAACAGCATTTGTGACCCCGGATGGGCAGTATCAGTTTAAACGAATGCCTTTTGGATTGGCGAATGCACCATCCGTATTTCAAAGGGCCATGCATAAAATATTAACAAAGAGTAAGGTCAATTATGTAATAATTTATATGGATGATATTTTAATTCCTGCGCAATCTTTTGATGAAGGAATGAGTCGTTTAGAGGAGGTGATGCAACTGTTGAAAGAGGCCGGAGTTACACTTAAACTGAAAAAGTGTAGATTTTTCTGCACAGAACTAGACTTTTTAGGATTTCATGTTAGTGGCAGTGGAATACGCCCTGGCTCCCGAAAGACTTTAGCAATCACTAACTTTCCAACGCCACGCAACGTTCATGACGTTAGACGCTTTATAGGTCTGGCCAGCTATTTTCGTAGATTTGTGCAAAAATTTGCTCTAATAGCAAGACCCTTAACAGATCTACTAAAAATGAAATTTGATTGGAAATGGACAGATGAGCAGGCGAAAGCTTTCAGTACATTAAAACAGAAGTTAACCGAAAGACCGATTTTAGCCCTCTACGATCCAAATTTAGAAACGGAATTACATACAGACGCTTCAAAAGACGGAATTGCGGGAATACTTATGCAACGCGGATCAGATAATTTGATGAGACCGGTGTCGTATTACAGTCGAAAAACTACAGATGATGAACAAAAATTACATTCATTTGAATTAGAGACACTAGCAGTGATTGCTTCACTAAACAGGTTTCGCGTCTATTTACTTGGCCTGAAATTTAAGATTGTGACCGACTGTAATGCGCTCAGGACGACGATGACTAAACGAGATCTGATACCCCGCATCTCTCGCTGGTGGGTACAGTTCCAGGAATATGACTGTGAGATCGAATATAGACCTGGGTCGCGTATGGCACATGTGGATGCCCTAAGTCGTAATCCCGTCACTGAGCCCACCATGAGCGATGATGAACATGTGATTGACGTATTGCATGTAGATGTGCAAAACTGGATTGCTACCGTCCAGATTGGCGACGATGAAATAAAGCGTATACGTGAAATTTTGTTAGATGAAAAAACTAAATACGTTGCAGATGTTCGCAACAATTACCAACTAAAGGGAAATCATGTGTATCGAATTGTAAATGAAGGGTTGCGTTGGGTCGTTCCACGAGGTTGCAGGTGGCAAGTGTTACGAATGAACCACGATGATATTGGCCATTTTGGTTATGAGAAAACACTGAGTCGTTTAAAGGGGTCATTTTGGTTCCCTAAAATGCGTCGCTTTACAAAAAAATACGTCGCCGCTTGTCTGCAATGTGCACACCATAAGGCACCAGGTGGTCGCAAAGAAGGTATGCTTCATCCTATACCTAAAGTAGAAATGCCATTTCACACTATACATGCAGACCACCTGGGCCCGTTCGTTCGTTCTAAACGAGGTAATACCCATATACTTGTTATAATTGATGCATTTACTAAGTTTATTAATATCCGAGCTGTAAGAGACACCAAAACCACTTCAGCAATTAAAGTATTTAGAGAACATTTTAGTTACTTTGGAGTTCCAAGTCGACTAATAACGGATCGAGGCTCATGTTTTACAAGTGTAAAATTTAAAAAGTTCACTGAAAAATTAAACATAAAACACATTTTAAATGCTGTTGCAACCCCAAGAGCGAACGGACAGGTTGAAAGATTCAACCGCACAATATCCGATGCACTAAGTACTAAATGTCATGGCAAAAATGAAAATGAATGGGATGAACACTTAGGTGATATTCAATTGGGTATCAATACGACCGTTAACAAAACAACAGGAAAGAGTCCATCAGAATTACTATTTGGCTGCAAACTGGTGAATGAGTCTGAAAACATGTTGAATGATGTGATCGTTGAAACATTAGGGCGCATTGATGGGAATGAATTGATGCAATTGAGGTCTAATGCTAAAAAGAAAATAGAAAAACAACAAGAATATTCTAAGAAAAAATTTGACAAACTTAGGAAAAAGGGTACAGTGTATAAAGAAGGCGACTTGATAAGGATAGAAAGAACCGTATCTGATAAGGATCATGTAGGTAAATCTAAGAAACTAATTTCTAAATTCCATGGACCCTACAGAATTGCTAAAATTTTACCTAATGATAGGTTCCTTGTTGAGGATACACCACTGACGAGGAAAGGAAACAAGAAATATGAGAATGTTGTTGCACTTGATAAAATACATCCATGGATGAATTTAAATGACATGACCAGTGAAGGTAGCGAGAGTGACAGTGACGTGAGTCCTGAACCCTATGTTGATTAATATGATTGTGATAAGAATATAAATTGAACTTAGTTGTCAAAAAATAAATTGAATTAATTGATAATGATTAAAAAATTACCGCACGTTTATTTGAGACGTAATGATTTGAATAAGAAATTAGAAATTTAGAATTGTAATTGTATTTTGATGATTTAATGGATAATGATTAAAAGTTACTGCACATTTATTTGTGACGTAATGATTTGAATAAGAAATTAGAAATGTAGAATTGTAAGTGTATTTTAACCGATATTATGGACCGTCATAAGCGATCAGTGCAGATAGCGAATGATATTGAGCAATCAGTATCGCACAGATGATCGTAGATTATGACGCATCATAATGAATATGGTGGATTATTGAATATGAGCTATGGAAAATCATGAGCGATCAGTGCAGACAGCGAATGATATTGAGCAATCAGTATCGCACAGATGGTCGCAGATCATGATGAACCATGCAGAAATGATCAGAATGTTTTATATGAAATGATCGTAGATTATGGCGCATCATAATGAATATGGTGGATTATTGAATATGAGCTATGGAAAATCATGAGCGATCAGTGCAGACAGCGAATGATATTGAGCAATCAGTATCGCACAGATGGTCGCAGATCATGATGAACCATGCAGAAATGATCGGAATGTTTTATATGAGCCATGGAGTGCCATGAACGATCAGTGCAGATAGCGAATGGTGTTTAATAGTTAATGCCGCACAGATGATCGTAGATTGTGGTAGACCATGTGCACCAGATTTTAAATTATCAGTAATGATCGCAGAGTGTGATTATGACAAGATTATGATATGATTTCGACATTGTATCTAATTATATTGTTATTGTGAATGAAAAGAAGTAACTAGTTGATATGATTTATAATAACTTACTATTGTATAATTTTATGCATCTAAAACAATTTTTATTAGTTTTGTTTTTTTCTTTATGTTGCACTATTACACGCATAGTGCATAGTACATAGTACAAGCATATTAGGTATTGATATTTGTAATTTTGTTTTGACAGTTTGTTTTACAATGTATAGTTGCATACTTATTTTTTGTATTTTTTTTCTTTATGTGATTTGAGAATTATCTAAGTGAAGGGACTCACTCAGAATCGGATGGCCGAATGTAAGGTTCATTGTCGCATACCGGCCCCGATAACTTATAACTATTAAACTAGGAGTAGACAAGGGTGATCATTCATGACGTGATTGTTTCTCCGAGCTCATTTGAGTGCCGTTTGTTTATACAAATATAATAATAGCATCCTGTGTGTGAGACCCCAATATTTTGTTTTGATTAGTTGTAATTCTAAGATTATATTAGAGCCCGATACTCAGGCAGTTGTGTTTCTGACTTGTGAACAAGCGCAAGTGTACTATATAATTTTAATACAAATTCATTTAATATCAAGTTTAGTTTTAATTGATGCTTAACCTACTTCTGATAACAAATGTAAATGTCAATTAGAAAAAAAAAACCCAATTTAATTATCATAAAAGTCGGTCTTTAAACATTAATTCGCAAACTAGTAACTTAACTCCTATTTTATAACAAGTTAAAAGATAAGTTTAACCTCGCTAAAATGAGTGTTTTACGCCCGTTAACCCATATTATCGGACATAATAAACAGCACAGTTAATCACCACATCCTATGTGAACTCGATTTCTAAACTCACAAACTGGATATGGAGTGATCTAGCGGAAAGCGAAATAGACTGAGTAATTGATCGAATACTCGTATAAATATAGCTTAATTACACTGGCCACTATTTTCGGTTTCCGGACTTAAAAGAAAACAAGGCTATAATAAACCATGTTATTCGACTCTGAATAATTTCAAAAACTAGTCAGGCTCTTTAGAATAAAATAAAGTAGTTGTACAAGTGCGATTTTGACTCGTGCTATGGTTCTAGATCTAGACTATCAGCCATTTTTAATGTCCCCACTGCTGGGGCACACGCCTTCCTTATGGGTGGTTAAGGAGGATGGGCCATAACCCACCACGCGGGCCCAAGTCGGATTGGTGGGTGTTAACGACTGCAAATGCAGTCGGAACTAACGGCTTAACGTGCCTTCCAAAGCACGGAGGAAATCGAGATAATAATAAATTTTTGGTCACCCATCCCATGACCGACCCTTGCGAAAGTTGCTTAACGTCCACAATCGCCAGGCGCTAAACCACTGCGCCATCGAGCTCCTCATGGTTCTAGATCAACCATAAATAAAAGTTTCTGCCTCCCTCCGATGAATAAACTACACCAAATGCTAAGTAGACAATTAATTTGATCAGTGCATTCATAATTCACACGGGGATTCTTACATATAGGTAATCAAATATTGTCGATGGTTCAAAACACTTCACATCATACGTATAAGCTTATAATTATAACGGTAATGTGGTATTTACACGAGTCGTCTTGACAGGCAACTTGGCAGGCGATTTTAATAAAATAATAAAATTAATAAATACCCGTATAAATACCGCCTTTATAAAATAAATAAAATAAAATAAAATGAAATAAAAATTATTTATTTTAAGTTACAAAGACTCATATATTGTTAGTAAACTCATATACTAAGTGTTAATAAATAAAATCCCTTTAAAATCTTCCAATAATTTTAACTATTTGAATAATATGAATCGTTAAACTCACAGACACTTGACATATAATTTTCTTGTTCATTAGCTCTGATAATTAATGTCATAATCCGTGATATTTAACCATACAATATTACTTCTCTAAAAAAAAGGACTAAATACCAGAGATTAGTACACTATGCACGAAAAGAGCGTGACCGGCAAATTCTAATGAAAACCTTAGAAATATCAAACGGTAATTTGTTATCAATCGGGTCTATCGCTGTTTGATGCTTTGTTCGGCGTCCAATTTATATACTTAATGATCGAAGCGTCCAATCTACATCGTCGCGCGCCCAATCCGTAATCGCTTGACAACTTTGTGGCAATCCGCCAATGTTTCAGTAAAGACCTCCACGCGGACTTTAGGTAGTAACTATTTAGTAATCTGTGCTTTAGGTCACTTACAAGGTGAGCGACGGGTACTACATTTTTTGCCCTTATTTTAAGCTTCATTCACGCCCGAACATTTTCAATTTTGACGACCTCCGTGATCGAGTGGCTTTGTACACCGGTTTTCATGGTGTCACCATCTCTGAGATCCCAGATTCGATCCTCGGTTGGGTCAATTTAGAAAAACGAACTTTTCTATATTGAATGAGGTTTGGGTGTTTATGATACCACCGTTGTCTCTGATTTCCATAACACAGGTGCTTAAGCTACTTACTTTGGGATCGGAGCAATGTATGTGATGTTGTCAAATATTTATATTTATTTATTTATTTAATTGAATTGGTCTCAGGGGGCTGTGAGCTAATCCAACACGTTAATATTTTTCGCATTCCAAGTGGTGCAGAGCCGACTTCGGTGTTTTAGGGTCATTATCCTCTTGCAGAATCCAGAAATCAAAAACTTTTGTTTTTTTACAAAGGCAAAGGATTATTCTATTCAGCTATTTATTTTTAAAACAGCATTCCAAAATTTACAAATATGCCGGTCACGTTCTTGTCGAACACATTGTATCTTTATTATTATTATAAATGCGAAAGTAAGTTTGTTTGTCACGCTTTCACGTCTTAACTACTCAACCGATGATCATGTTGTCAGGGATACTTGTAATGTATATTGTATTGTAAGGGTTGTTCCGTATTCATCCCATGACGATTCATCCCAATTCTTCACTCATCCCAAATTGGTATTCCTTACTCAACCCATTACATTATTTTAATATATTTTCTTAATTCAACCCAATTGCATTCCTTACTCATCCCAAATTAATTTATCACTAAAAAGTATGGATAGCAGTACAATGAATTAATATTTTATCAGAAAATTATATAGGAATACAATAAATTGAACTAAGTAATACTAAGTACTTATGTACTCATTAGAAATTAAATATGCATGTTTTGTAAATAAAAATATACCTCAGATTTATTCACCACTGTCCCCGGGGCAGTTTAATACTTTATTTTATTATTTTTTACTCTCTACTGACCCTTATATATTATAGTCCTCACTGCCCCCGAATTATAATAAAATTTATTTTTAAGTTAAAATTATTTAAATAAATTTCCAGATTTAGCCCGATTTGTTATGACCCCTATCATTGATATATGACCATCCTACCATCTATTACCATACCATATATCTACCATCTTTTAGATATATTTTTTATAAGTGTTAATTTACTTAAGTTCTAATGTCTATAACATCTAAATTTTTTTGGATTATCAAATGGATTAGTAAAAATTGTTGGTGATAACAAAATAATACATTTTTGACGACCGATTTGGCGCAGGGGAAGGATACCTTCTGCGCCAGATGTTTCGGATTCGATTCCCGAACAAGACAAATATTTGTGTGCATGATCATGTCTATTTGTCTTGGCCTGGGTGTTAGCTATATACCTATATATTAAGTATTTATTTACTATAAAGTAAGTATATAAGAATATATTTATCCACTATCTAGATTCCATAACACAGTTCTTTAAATGAAAACCACTTATCAGCTAGATAATTGATGTTATTGTAAAAAAAAGTTATTATTAATAATATTATTTGTGTTTCTTTTACCTTTTTTATTTTTGAAATATATGTTTTTTTTTAATATAACAACAATAAAGCAAAAATGAACTGAGTTTAAAATATTTCTAATAAGTGATAATATTTTTATTCAGACCGTACACATAAATCTTAAATTTTGGGTGGCTTTACGTAATGGGTTGAGTTAGGAATACTTTTGGGATGAATAAGGAATTTAAAATGATATTATTGTTGTGGGTTGAGTAAGGAACAAAACTGGGTTGAGTAAGGAAAAAATAATAAGTGGGATGTGACGTCATGGGATGAATACGGAACAACCCGTATTGTATACTTGTTTTAATAGTTCAATTTAATTTAATTTACTTAAATTATTTATAAATTTGAGATTTTTATACAATACTAAATAATATACTGGAAAAAAATATGAAAGATTTAATTTAATTTGCAAATTATGTGTTCACCTGTAATTGGGTTGCATTCTATGATTTAATAATTTCTTGTAGTAATGTGAACTTGTTACCTGTTGGTGTCCTTAATAAAAAAATAGATACTTAAGTACAGAAAAGGACATAGAGTACTGTGACGCCTTAAGCGTCATATGCAAACTATTTGGGTTCTGTAACTCTTTGGTTTCAGACTAAAGATAAAAATAATTTTATTATAATTTCAAATGCGAACGACAGTTCTCTAGCTTTTGTTTAGAAGAAGGAAAGCTAGGCTGTGCCTTTCATCTAAAAAATTAAGAACTGTTCCCGAGTGTTAGATAGAAAAATAAATGTCCATACAGACGAAGTAGCGGGCAGTCTCTAGTTATTAGATATTCTGTGAGCAAAACTTGATTACTAAAAATCGAAGCATGAACTAACCAACAAAAAACTCAGCTCTAGAAACATGGTTTTGTTAAGGTCACGAATTGGTCACTAAGAGCGTAATTAATTTCGAGTTTACTTCTATTTGTAGAACGTGAGTTTCTGCAAAACAGTATTAATCGAATACTGGATTAGAATCGCATTTCTGTGAGACGAAATTAGTCACACACCGTAAATTATTAACCTTGTAATGCGCTAAAGTTGTGTAGGTCATTTCTGGAAATGCAATATAATCGCTTTCTATATCTAATAATAACTGTAGCTTAATATAGAGAATTGTGGTTAGGATGCTGTCAAATCTAACTATCGGAGCCAATCGAAAGGAAATTTTCACGTAAGTAACATTCGGACTTTATCTACAAACAATATAATTTTCAAAATCGATAACCTTGGTGAGTTAATTTCTTCCAAATGTATTTGTAATCTGTGACGGATAACTCTCTAGTTACCTACGCAATGGTCGAGATTCAACAAAAAGGTTCGTATCACGATCGGTCGTGACTGTCCGAGGTGCGCGTGCGCCGCATCTACGAATGATGTGCTAGGGTTGATACAACGTAGTATTAGAATGAGTGAATGAATTTCAAGTTTTCTTTTAACTTTTTTCAATAGCATTCTGTCGCTTTGGATCTTTTTCAGGGCGGCCACAGTAAGGTTGAATATTACATATTATTTTAGAAAATTGGTTACTTCTTTTCATTTTATCCCCTGTCCACATAAAGTTAATATATAAATAAATAAATGCTTGGACAATTTCACACAGTGCCATCGAGGCCCAAACTAAGCACAGCTTGTAATATGGTTGCCCAGACCCGTCACAGAAATTAAAATTCATCATTTACTGCCCGGCAGGGAGTCGAACCAGGGACCATTGCACCACTAAAGTCGTCAGGTGGTGTGGACAACTTCACATACATTGTTCCTATTCCAAAGTAAGTAGCTAAAGCACTTGTGTTATGGAAACCGAGACAACGGTGGTACCACAAACACCCAGACCTGAGCCAATATAGAAAAGTTCGTTTACTAAATTAACCCATCCGGGGATCGAACCCGGGACCTCAGAGATGGCGACACCTTGAAAACCGGTGTACAAAGTCACTTGACCAAGGAGGTCGTCACTTTATTTTGGTCCACCATCAGTTCGATGGAAATATCGGTATATTTGGGTACAGTTGGCAACCCTACCAACAAAGGGCCCGCAAGAGATATCTTGACATTGATTTAAAGCTCATCTGAGTTTTTAGATTTTCAATTATCATCGACATATTTGTGAGTTTCATTATTGCTCTCGAGAGATTAAAGAGTGAACACCAATCAAAATATGTTTTAGATACCATACAATAAGCCTTCGGTATTAAAAACATATTAACTATTGAGGCTTTTGTAAAATAATAAGAAAAGTAAAACCAATAAGAAGAGAAGCTTTAAATATTTTGGCCTTTGTAAGTGTCACAATATTGGTCAATTTCATTGGTTTGGAAAATTAGTAAGACTTAGGTATGAGGTTATTAGAGTATAGACTTGTTTTTATGTTTTAATACTAGAAAAACGTTGTTTGTTTATCAAATTACTACATATTGTACAATATTCTTGAATCATTTCACTAAATACACCCTTCACGTCTCCTCCACCTTAGGATGTATTTTGGACGAAATTCATCTCTTTTTACTTATCTCAAATTCATAATAAAAGAAGCTCACACCACAGTCAAATTCAAAAAGTTTAGAAATTTAAAAATTTAGAGACATCGTTTTATTTTACCTGTTATCTTTACAAAAACTTCTATCGCATAAAATTATTTCAGATTTTTCTATTAGCAAACTTCGGAGATAATTGGGAATGGTTTTTTTTACATTTTTCATCAAAAGTCGAAATGTGCAAGTGCTCTTTCAAAATTGATCCATTATGCCCTAGTATTCCACTTCGACAAAGAAATTCGAGAAACAAACACTTTATAGCGGATTACTTTACTTACTTAATTTCTAACTCATAATAATATTGAGGAGGATAAAATAACGCAATAGCTTAAATTGTCATTAGAACTAAAATAATGCCTTGCCACCGCCACTAAAATCTCCAAAAAGAGTCTTAGGCCCGTATTTATAAACAGGCTCTCAACCTTAAGGTTGAGGTCTTTTATGAACAGCATCTCAAGTATGATCTCAAGATAGCGTTCAACGTTGAGAGCGGTTTATTAGTACCGGCCCTAATATCAGAATAATAACGGTTTTTACAACAAATTATCCGACCATGAAGAATGGGTGGTCGGTTTTTGTGTAATTTTTTTGTTTTTATTACCGTCTAGTGTGACGGTTGATCACAGTTTTTGTTGTCTATTCTGGTCTAATTTGTCTTCTCTATGGTCAAAGAATTAGTACGTATATAATTTAGAATTATGACCGAATAATTTTGAGTGACAAGAAATTATGAAAAGAAAACGTAGTTCTGAAATTGTATCTGGCTCGAATAGATAAGTAATTAAACTTACTATTTGTCATTTAAATAAGTTGTCCTTTACCATTTAAATTAGACGTCGCTATCGTCATCGACATTATAAGAAAATTTTTAAAGCTTCTAATGCAAACTTGGTAACTACTATGAGATTTAAAAAATATAGAGACGATCAAATATTTCACAATGTAGTAGAAATAGTTAAATAATTCTTGTCATTCCAAATATTTCATTCATAATTCAACCTTTTTACGCATTCGCTTTTCAAACACGCACGGCTTCAATCCAGCCAGATGCGCAAGTGCAAACCTTGATAACCTGTTTGGAACAATGTAGTAAACAGTATTTAGCCCAAGTCCCATTGTGGACGCGCAGCGCGCGTGACGTGCCGTACCGTGTGGGACCTCACTGGCCACCGACAAATCATTGCTTATTTAATTAGATGTTTTGTTACCATTGTTTTAAGTACCTGATTACCCTGTAACGGTTACTTCACGGGGTTTAGTTTACGGCTGGTCGTTAGCCTATTCGAGCGATTTTCTTTTGAACGCATGACGAGTTTGTTTAGATTAAAAGGGCTTAAGATAAATAATATTAGAAAAATCGACTTGCCCGTAGCACCTCAGACGGGACTCGAACCCGCACTCTTGGGATTCCGGCCCAATGCACTTATTTATCTTAAAAGGGCTTGTTTGTTTATATCAAAAATACCGACGACTTGTTAACCTCCTCCTTTTTTGAAGTCGGTTAAAATATAATAATAGTTTAAACTCTTTTACGTTTCATTCAGCCGAATCTTGCACTATCTTCGGTAAAATTAATTAAAACACTTTTTTTCTGTATTCTTCAGAACATAAACTATTTTGGACCAAGTTAACTTTGACTTAAGTATGTTCATTTCAATAAAAAAATCGTAATAAGTAACTTATGTACTTCAGAAAAACGTTTTAATTATACTTATGTTCCTTAATCTATAGGAGAAGTTAAAAATAATGTTAAACAATAAATTAATACAAATTAAGAAACATTGTATGATAGGAACAATGTTCTTGATGATATAGGTATGTTTAACAGTCATTTATTTCCAATTCAAATGCTTCTTCACACATTTGCTGTTTGTATGACTCATTCTTAACTACTTGTGCGGTTATGACTCAATGTCGTAAAGAACTATGATGACGTTGCATTGGCGATTCAATAAGCAATTCGAGTTAAATTAATATCGCACTTTAAATATGTATTTATTTCAGGTATATACAACGAAAGAGGCAAAATATGCCAATTCCTGTATTAGCTCTCTAGGGCTTAGAACACATCGCAATATATTTGAAGAACTCTGTAGATTTTCTTTAATTCATCAACGCCTTAGCGGACGCATGCGGCCGGATAACAATGGAAAATCGATTGTGTCTCTTTTTCCGGGTGTTGAAGGGTTAATAAATTAGTTTATAAAAATGCCAGTTATTAAGTCAAAAGTTAATAAATAAATAAATATTGAGCATTCTTATGTTCGTAAAGTTAGAAATAAAATGGAATCCGCAACTGTTGAGAATTATTAAAATAGATAACCAAAGAACCTTATTGTTATTGAATCACATTAACAGACATCATTGACTTGACTTGCAATGATTAACCTTTCGGTTTCCAAAAAAACAGTTACCACGAGTTATGCAGATGCTCAGTTCGATTAAAAACCGCCCGGTGCAAATTTTGCTTTCTAAACAATTTCCCAGTTGGTTCCACTTGAGAACGGAACTGAAACCTGAGGGCTTACTACGAAAAGCCAAACTACGATAATCGGACGAAGTGTGGCGTTCGATTTATAAAATTATGAACACTTGATCTTAACAGCCTATTTATGGACTACCAGTGCAAGCGATAAGGCCTTCCCGTGGGAGAATGTTGTCATAATCTCCACGCTCGATCGAATATCGCTGCTGCTATCTTCTGCTCCTCGGAGGTGTTAGATGTAACTTTTGAGTCATTAGTAGTCTTTAGTCGCCTTTACATTATAATGTGTATGCATATTGATGATAAAATCCCGAGCATTTTTTAACACCTACAAGGTTGCGGCTGAAAATCAGTGGTTTGCTTTTATAGCAAATAAATTGCTGAGCTGTGTCCTGTTTGCACCACTACAGTATACATACTGTTATTTTTTGTAAGTTTCCCTGGTTTTTAGGGTTCTGTACCTCAAAAAGTAAAAACGGAACCCTTATAAGATCACTTTGTTGTCCGTCTATCTATCTATCTGTCTGTCAAGACCTTATCTCGGGAACGCGTCGATCGAGCTCCTCTCATTTTGGAACATATTTTAAGCTTAATGTCAGGAAGTGGAACGTAAGTAATAATAATAATAAACACGTTTATTTCTTACCATAAACCAAAACATAAAAGCAAGACAAGCCAATAACAAATAACAAAATGTTTGGTTGTGGATCGCTGGTGCCTGTAGGTAACAACACCCGTTTGCACTAAACATAACAATCGCCTAAGTCTTTACCTAACTACAACTCGACCAGGATAAATAGGCGCATGAAAGCTGCATGACAGCTAAGTTAATGACACCGTTTTAATTTGGTCAAGTTGTAGTTAGAAAAAGACTTAAGTTTAGTGCAAACGGGCATAAGACCTGTAATACAGGTCTCGGTCTCCACCCCGCGGAATCGTTGAGACAATAATTACTAGATAGTCTTGTTGAGAAAAAAATTGATTTGATAAGTTAAGTCGTCCGATAACATTTCGTGATTCAGTATCGTTTTCAGAGTAGGCCCTCTGATGGATAATGAGACTGTAGACTTGGAACGATGATCAAGTTAATTTGAATGTAATCGAGAATAATACTAATTTGTTTCAAATGTTTTTGCAGGGAAACAATTGGGGCTTAAATACGGAGTAATTGCATAATTAAAAATGGCAGTTAATGAAAAAACCTCTTACTTAAACATTGCTTTGCTTCTATTATGAAATAAACAATTACCTATTCACCTAATTCAAACATTACAAAAAAATAGAAAATAGTAATATAAAAGAAAAGAAAACTGATGTTAACTAAAAAAAATACGAAACCTTTTTAACTTTTGCAAGTTGAAATATTACAATAATTAATAATAACTTATCATTTGTTGGCCAGGATTGAAGAAATAAATAATTCATAGAAACCAGTAAGCTACCTATTTACTACCTATACTTACCTGCCTTACATTCGAACGCAATGGAATATTTTGTTGTTTACTCTACTTAACTAATGCCATAGAGTAATAATATTATCTTTTCTTACGCTACGCGAATACTATAAATATTTGTTACATAATCATAATAAACAAAGCCTTCTTAATGAGTGGGAGTTGGAACTTATTTGGCGAGTTATGTTCGAACACAGTATAAATAAGTTAGCAGTATGTTTCCTCGGCAGTGACATTGAAATAAGTACCTACTATTAGGAGCGACTAGAAACTGTATCTGTTGGTTAGTTCTAGAGTCGCGATGTAGGTATATCATTTTAAAATCCATACATCGTGCAATACACTACTTCGATTTTTTGTACCTTTAAGCTAAATAATCATGTCGGCATCTCACACCATCCACGTCCATATTAATATAAGGTGAATTGTACAGAGATGATGGAGCGCGAATAATTTTAAACGTTTTCTAAAATAAAATAAAAAAGAGATTTCATACAGTCGCACCAAAAGCTGACGACCTCCGTGGTCGAGTGGTACGCCGGTTCTCAACCGTTAAGTCACTATACAAGGTGTTACAAAAATACCCCTAATGCCGAATATGGTATATAGGGACCATCAAACTTATCAACTTTTACTATGAGACCAACTCTGAAATCGCGAAAAAAAAGGCAGCTGTTTCATACAAAAATTAAAATCGAAAATATCTAAATGTATAGTAAAAGTTGTTCTGTTTGATGGTCCCTATATACCATATTCGGCATTAGAGGTATTTTTTTAACACGTTGTATATTCATAAATATGTTTAATTATTAACATTAAAAAGCACTTACCTATAATTTATTTTTAAACTAACTATAATTTATTCTAAAGCACCATAGAATTAAATGTTTTTTTTTTCTTTAATTAACTAAGTATTTGGAGGAAATTTTATTGACTGTAATAGAAAAATAAGTGAGAAAGAGCGGAGTCTCCTGGCACAGGCATCTTTTTGCTTAAAAGGGGGCTTCAACAATTATTGTTATTTAAGTCATTTGAAAGTGAATAAAAATTATTATTATTATTATTATTTTATTAAAACTCAATAGGCATGATCGCTGCTGTACCATAAAACATCTAATAAAAACATAAAACATAATAGTTATATAAATAAATATTTGACAACATCATAAATATTTTTATAAATAAATAAATATAAATATTAGACAACATCACATACATTGTTCCGATTCCAAAGTAAGTACTAAAGCACTTGTGTTACGGAAATCAGAGACAACGGTGGTATCAGAAACACCCAAACCTGAGCAAATATAGAAAAGTTCGTTTTCTAAATTGACCCAACCGGGGATCGAACCCGGGACCTCAGAGATGGCGACATCTTGAAAACCGGTGTACAAAGCCACTCGTCCACGGAGGTCGTCGATGGTTCTTTAAAGTCATTATACTGTTTACTTATTTATACTATGGTTCGTTTCTGCTATAGCAGTCATGACGTTCGAGGCCAAGGTCGGCGCAAGTGTTTTATTTTGTTTTCCTATATGTAGTCGACATGTAAATAGTTACGATATTTACAAAACCCAGTACTTATCTTTATTTAAACTCAAGTATGTACCTATACGAATGTAGTTGGGTAAATCAAATCGATAAAAAGTCTAAAAATTGTTAGAATCTACACTTTCTATTTGAACTTAGTTAGTTAATAATAATAATAATATAATTTTCCATACAATAATATTCCTTACTGTATATGCAACTATAGCTTTGGTGTATAGTGTATACAAAAGAAGTGTTTCGTTCGGTTACTGAAATATGGAAGATACAGAAAAACTACGTTTGTTAACATTTCCACAAATACTTGTTGTAATTTGCAAGCAATTGTTTTTACGCACGGCATACGTAGATAAGCTAATTTAATTCTAAGTACCATTTACTCTGTCGCATTATTTACCAAGAAGGGAAAAGCATGCAGACAGTCATTTGTTTGACAATTTATTTTGTACAAAATGAGTATCTTCATACAACTTTCGTTCGTACTGACCTTTGAAAGAATAAAATCCAAATTAAATGAAACAAATGAAGTTTGATTAGAACACATCACTTCGCACGAAACATCGTCTTTCACTTTTGGAACGGCGTGGGACTGTCAGTAAAACACATGCGGCGTTGGACGCGGTCATAGCAACACTAAGCCATAGAATAAAAGCACGAGCTGACTGACCACATCACTTTGACTTAACGACTCTTTAGTGGCGAGTTTACTCTGTTTTCCACAATAAACAGTGTTGTTACTGTTTTCCACAGTTAATGATTTTGTTAGTTGCTGAATTCGGAATTCGACAACCTAAATTATGATGTTATGCCCTGCATAATGAGTTTCATTTCAAAAATATTTATATACTTATAATAGTTATTAGTTATAATAGTAATTCTATTTAAAGATTACATAAACCAAAATAAATATTATACCCACCAACATACCACCGTACCACAACAATAAATTATAACGCGAAACAATATGAAAAAAAAAGCATTTTCTTACAGTTATACCGGAAAATCCAGCATAGTATCAAATAAGACAAAGAAAAATGATTAAAATTAAAAGTTGTACAACCCAATAAGTGATCAGTTAGATAAAGAACAGTTTTCATTTAAAACCAACTTACCTTTTTATACAATTAAAAACCGCTTTTTTAAAAGAAAAGAGAATAAACCTTAATCCATAAAAACACTTTATCTTTACCTTTTCAATTAAGAAAAAATTGAGCCACAATCGAAAACCTGTTTTATTGCAATAATAAAAACTTTTTAATTGCACTTTCACTATTTTTTCATAATTATTGAACACAAAATAGTTTAAACAATGACTAAAAATTTCTTTGTACGTCTTGTTTTGGTATTGACAAGGTGTGTACTGATAGCAAACTGAATTTTATCAATGAAATACCTATTGATAGCATTGCTGAATCATTGTGTAAATAACCAGTTTAAACCCATTTACTTTTAATGAAACTATTCACTGCTTTTAAATACACGCTTGAAATAAAGCACTTTTTCAAAGAACGACTTTAACGATATTTTTACATTGCTTGTGTTATTTTGATGAAATATTTTTAAGGTAATTTAATGTTTCAATTTGCCGCATGATAAGATTTTTTAGGCATTTCAAAAGGAAAAACGTAACCTCTATTGGTTGTATGCCTGTAAAACATGGCCAAAAAAAAATGTAAGTAATTTTTTAGTTACGAACATTTTGATGGAAAAGATTTCAGCATCAACAGATACGCATGTGCTTTTCTTTCTGATATTTTCCCATTGAACCTTAAACTTTTTACTTTTTTCTATTTTCGATACCCAGTGGCATTTCTAAGATCGTGCAATACAAACGCTCGCATCGGACGTGCGCGTGGGCAGCCAACCGGAACCGACGTGACCTTGAGCGAGCGCTCTATAAACCGAATACCTCTAACCTCTTGCATTTCTTTAGAGAATTAATCTATTTCGTCTAAGTTTTATCCTAGTATTCTTCCTTGTGATAAAACTAAAAATAAGTAACAAAGAAAAAAGAAGAAAAACCTAATAAGTATTTAGGAAAAGTTTTAAGGTTATTTTGGGACTTTTTCATAACTTTTTTTTTTGTTTCTGAAAATCACTAATAATTTAAGAGCATCGTAAAAAACTTTGCTAAACAAAAAGTACTTATTAACTGATATTTATATCATGAAAATAATGTACGTAAATTCGAAGGTTATTAAAATGAAAAATAGTCATCTATTTCTGACCAGGATTTAAAAAACTAATTTTCTCAAGTATGCTCTGAAGTGTTATAATTTCATAAAAAAAGAATGCTGGAGTTTCCACATTTACGTAGCGGTCTGGTGAACAGTGCGGAAATGAAATTCATTACTTACTTCCCGCACACTTCCTACTTCCCGCACTGGACATTTCACAGGGCCACACGAATCAATTTAAAAACTACATTTTTACTAAGCAAATAAATTTCCTCGCATCTATTGAGAAAAGCACTATACCAGCCTTGCACGGGAAACTATTTAAATGCTAACTTCCCATTCTGGGCTGTAATGTACTATTACAATTTAACAGATGGAGTAACCATAATATTCTTATCATAAATTGTAGAATATCATAAAATGATAAAAAGCACAACTTACAACTTATCTACAAAACGCTTTAATTCACTTATTATATGCACAATTGCACACGCATGTAAACTGTGCACTACGAAGCATAATCTTTCCATTCTTGATTCGGACGAGTTGCTCTATTGTGGGGGGTTCTATCTCTGAGTATTTGACGGCCGTGCTGAGGTCAAATCAATAGACCTTAAGAAAACAATTCTCTTGTGAAATACTACGTGCACTGTGTATCTGTGAGTGCATACGAGGAATATTAAGCAAAAGGTGACGCGAATTGATAATTGATTAACTCTAATTTTACCTTTGTTAAAAAAACAATAATAATAACCTATCGATTTTTGTCTTAAGAGTGAATCTGTTTTGCTTTGTCAGAAATAAAATATCACCGACGATATGTTTATGATTATTAAAGTGATTCAAAACTATTTTTATTTATTCAATATTTCTTTTAAGTTTGTAAATATCGTTACTTATTTCTGTTAAAGCTGATAAGTTTCTTGCACCTGTTCTTCTTGTCAATCAAAAAAATCTGGAACGGGTGGTAGGAAAATATAGACGATTCAAAAGTACTTAATTATTAAGTTTATTTGAATAAAGAAATTTTAACTATTGACTATTGAATATCAAATGTCTCTACATTGAGCTTATTTTTGTAACACCTTGTATATTGCATGAATTAAAATATCATATTAAAAAGACGCTCATGGGTAAAGGTTATTATAAAGTAGACGATTATCTGAAAGACGGAAATGCGTGGAAATGATGTTACACATAACTTGCTAGTATAAGCACTTTGTTGTTAATAATCTGTTGTATTGTATTTGGTAACGATATAATTTTAAGTTTGTAAATATCGTTACTTATTTCTGTTAAACATGATAAGTTTCTTGCACCCGTTCTTCTTGTCAGTTAAAAAAGTCTGGAACGGGCGATAGGAAAATATAAACGATTCAAAAGCGCATAATTACTAAGTTTATTTGAAAACGCTATTTTTTACTTTGACTTTGATAAAGTAAACTAGAGAGAAAAGCGAGTAGAAATCATTTTGTACAAGTTTGTTTTTTTATACAACGTGTTAGAAAAATACCCCTAATGCCGAATATGGTAGATAGGGACCATCAAACTGAACAACTTTTACCAATAGGACCATTTTTAAAATCGCGAAAAAAAAATAGTTGTTTCATACATCAATTAATTACGAAAATATCAAAATGTATGAAACAGCTCATTTTTTTTCGCGATTTCAGAGTTGGTTCCATAGTAAAAGTTTGATGGTCCTTATCTACTATATTCGGCATTAGGGGTTATTTTGTAACACGTTATATATCTATATATTATCATTATTATGTGTTATATTTTATTTGGCGAAGTATTGGCCTAAACGGAAGTTGGCAAATGTGGAAACGGCTATTAAGGAAGAAGAATTTGCAAAAAGTGATCATTCATTAGTAATCTTTAAAAAAGTTATATGTACTCGAGTACATATAACTTTTTTAAAGAGTTAATACTCGAGTACATATAACTTAATATTATTTATTATTATATAATTTATTATTCTTCGAGGAATAACCCTATGCAATGATAAGATTTAAAACAGAATTTGTTACAAAATAAATACTACATACCCAACACGCAGTTTATACAAACTGTCAATATTATAAAAAAACAGATATACGAGTTTGGTATGCGACCGACTGACCGAAATTAAAAAGATATTTGGAAACAACTGATAATGGTAGCAACTTATTTGTGAAAAGATGTTTTATTAACTATAATTTTTAACCGACAAAAAATAAGAATTCCATTTACCTAGTTTTTGACTGGACGAGGTTATTTTGCAATAAAAAGGCATATTTTAAAGAGCTCCTTATTCTTTATTAAAATGATAAAAAAACAGGACAGGTGATATTGCATGAAAATATTATGGAAATGTTGGGAAAATATGAAAAGACAAACAAATAAGTAATAAGATAAAAAAATCTTACGAATAGGATAAAAGTTTTCGCCAAAATTATAAGTGTATATAACTTTAAAAGTAAAAAAAAAGCACAATTAAATGTGAATTAACCAAAAACTAAAAAATAAGGTAGCATCCCTGGTGGGGATCGAACCCACGACCTTTGGATTAGAAGTCCAACGCGCTATCCTCTGCGCCACAGGGACTACATCTGAGCGACCGAAATAGTCTATGGCGTTCTATAGAGCGCGCCATTCGCTCTGACGTCAGACTATAGCAAGAATGGTATTATGGTACTATCGAGATTATAATAGTTAATTACAATACTAATTATAGAACATGATTGCTTTTAGTATTATTCATCATAATGTAATATTTTTAATTGATGTAGTACTTATCATCATAAGAAAATCAAATGAAGTTTTGATTTAACATAAAATCTACATTTAAGATGTGTTGATTAACTTTTATTAATATTTATTTGTAGATAATAAAACTACTTTTTTCTAAATAAAATTTAACTCAGAATAAAGAACGTATTGCTTCTTAAAAAACTTTGCACCATTTATTATAACACTAAAAAAAATATGTTTAATATAATACTAAATAATATACTAGAAAAAATAGGACTCGCACCAGATCATGTTCTCGGACGGAAATCGAACCTAGTTCTCACTAGTGACTCGGTAGCTCAGCGGTCAGAGCATTGGACCGGATATCCAAAGGTCGCGGGTTCGATTCCTGTCCGAGAACATGATCTGGTGCGAGTCCTTTTTTTTCTAGTATAATCTTTAGTATTATATAAAAATAGCATTGTGAATGCTTAAATCTCAAAAATTTCAAATAGTTATATAGCTTTCTCATCTTAATCAACTGTTTAAAAATATCTGGGAAGATGTTCAGTTGAATGTCGAGGTTAATTCCTTCTACATATGTTTAATAATTTATTTCTTCAGGAAAGAGTATGAATAAATATAGAAAAATAGCAATAATTCTGTAAAGATATCAATTAAAGTTTTATTTTATTTATTAACTTCGGAAATAATATCGACTAATACATTTACTAACTTACGGTATTATAGTTGATAACTTTCCGCCTTGTTTAGTTTCAAACTTTACCTACATAGTGAGTTATTGAGCCTCCTATAAAATCTGATGTATTTTAATAATTACTTACACTTGGTAATTAAGATTGACATTAATTACCACTTAATACGGGAAACAAAATGGATAGGTTCCTACTTAAAAATGTGAGCCCAACAACCCATTAAGAATATACAAGGTGTTACAAAAATACCCCTAATGCCGAATATGGTATATAGGGACCATCAAACTGAACAACTTTTACTATGGGGCCAACAGCTGATTTTTTTTCGTGATTTCAGAGTTGGTCCCATAGTAAAAGTTGTTCAGTTTGATGGTCCCTATATACCATATTCGGCATTAGGGGTATTTTTGTAACACCTTGTACCTACCACTTTTGATATAGTAAGTACCTATTTATCGCAAATTAACAAACCGATCAAAGATGACCTGAGTGGTGCAGAAATTGAAATGGTGAATTTTAATTTCTGTGACGGGACTGGATATTACCACAGTCTATAAGTTTTTAACACTGTGATATTACTAGGTATAATAAGTATATATTTACCCCCTTACTAATAAAGAGTATAGCAGATGTATAGTTACACAATGGTTACTCTCTGTCAAACTATTCAAGTTTGACATTAAAAAGAAAGGGACAAAACACTGTGTAACTATACATCTGCTAAACAATTTTTTTAACAAGGGGGTAAGTATATAGAGTAGTATATAAGTTATCCAGCACCCATATTACAAGCTTTGCTTAGTTTGGGAATATATGACGCTGTGTGTAATTGTCAAAAAAAATACAAATCGATATCGAAATAAAACTATAATGGGATGAATCAAAACTACCTGACAAACACTCATTACTTACATACTTTTTGCTTAATATTACCTAATCATAGACAGCGGTGTTTTTTCTTAATCACGTTGTCTTACGAAATGGTCCCATTTTAACAGTACTCTGTGGTACGTAACGACTGCTAAAAAACCCAGTTATGTGGTCTGCGCATCAATGGCGCTTCAATGGCTTCTCTATTGTGAAACCTCATTGCTAATGCCGACCGAATTACCATTCTATTATTAGATTTCATAACTAGAAAATAAAGTTCCTTTTTGCTACACTGAAGTGTCTGAAAAATGTCTATTTGAATCTATATCTTGGTTCTTATTCAAATGTTAAGGTTCAATTCTAGGCTATATGCAAGATTAAGGCTTTTAATTAAGGATAAGATTAGCGCTGTGGCGACCCGTAAATCCCTCCTCCACACTAAGAAGTGTCATATAGGTGACTTGACTATAATTATATCTATCAATATTAGCGACGTATAAATAAGGTTTAAAATTAAACGGTGTGACGAGCGGCCGCTGCAATGAAAGAACTCGTAACAATCACTGAAAACCAAAAATCCAACACCAGCTACGTGGACCAGAAAGACAGCAACAATTTCCAATTAAAACGACCCAATTACCTGTGCTGCTGCGTCCATTTGATCTCAGCTTCTTTCATTGATATAGCAACATTTTACCACGGAAGGGAGCTATCTAAGTTTAACAGTGGAATGGGCTATAGTGTGAAATGTATTGTTTAAATAACAATAAAATTTCGTGAAGAAAACTTCTTGCTATCCTGAAATTTTCAACGTATACTAGGTATAATCCGCGCGCGATGAGATTGGGATGGAACCTTGTCAATCTGAGATGCGTTTGTTCGCCGGCCAGCCACAGGGATATCCCAAAAAACACGGTGTCACGCATTCGAGGTGAGGGAACTTTTATTAATGACTAATTAGCCAATTTTCGATTAACTTTGACAAGGTTCCATCCCATTCTCATCGCACACAAATTATAAGTGGGTTTTTTTATAGTTTTATATCCTTTTCAAACACTCGAGTTCTACAGGATTCCTTTACGTCTTTTCAATATAAACTTCGTTCATGATATAAACACACAGATTAAAGTATTGATCTAAGTTGTAAGGTTTACTCGTACATTGACATACTTACTTGTGTTTTACATATTTCATTGAGGTCAATGAATCATGCATTCTTACTAAAATATTTTATTTATTAAATTACTTAATTTGAGTGCTTAGTAACCGTTAATGACTAACGTCACTATGTAACGAAATAAATACTTAAGTGAATAATGTTATTTACTGTGACTTTCATCTTTCGGCACTCTACAACAACTATTACTCATCCCAACGAAATTTTTATACAATACTAGGTAATACTAAATACTACTACTCCGTGGTCGAGTGGCTTTGTACCGCCTTTGTACCCCCGGTTGGGTCAATTTACAAAACGAACTTTTCCATATTGGCTCTGGTCTGGGTGTTTGTGATACCACCGTTGTCTCTGATTTCCATAACACAAGTGCTTTAGCTACTTACTTTGGAATCGGAGCAATGTATGTGATGTTGTCAAATATTTAAAAAAAATGTCTTATTTCATACATACTTATTGGAAAAGTCATAATTCGGATCAGTAAAAATAAAAAATCAACTTCAACTATTTTGCTTGTCTTTTCAATTGAACAAACTTTCCTTGAAATAATTAAAACAAACTTAATTATGCTTTTCTGTTTAACTGAAACTTAAAGGGTGTTTAAGGTCTGAAGCCATATCATTCTAAATTTAAAGTAATTGTAATGGAAAATAACATTATAATGGAAGATAAAATCGATACAAACGTTTTTATTTGAGTACATACCTATGATAAATCGGCATTTTGTCGGTTCAAAATGTGTGATGTTTAAATTACGATTTCGTTAACTGCGTCAACAAATGCGCGAAATGACTACGCAACAAACTACATTTGAAATAAACAAACCGATTCCTCGGGTTAACTATAAAAAAAAACTTACCATAATAGTAAAAAACAAAGAAGGAACACAGCTTCACTACACAAATAACTAACTTTTCACATAAAACAATTGTTTTTCTGATTTTCTCTTTACAAGTAGTTTATTTGATTACAATTTACAATCTCGTCACCATAGCAACGGTAAGATGGCGTCGTTCACGCATGCGCACCGCAGACCGAGCGCGTTCGTACTGCCGGTTTTGGCGGCAACGCAACGCCATCCGTCCGTCTGTCTGGGCGCTTTCACATCAGACGATAATGATAACGACTGCCGACACGATTTCAGAAACACAGGAAGTCTTAGGTTTTCATTAACTTCTGATTACGAATGAGATATCAATACCGGCCTTTTTAGTGGAACATCGGACGGCACACACCTAGTGTGTTATATTACAGGATCTATTCTTAATCATTGAAATAGTAGAAACTTTTAGATTGTTACTCCTCTTTCTACAATTTCTTAGATTTTCTTCAAGGAAGCTCTCTTCAGTAAATAGCTCATAGCTTTAAGTTTTCTTATTTTTGCTAGTAAACTCCTAAGAAACATGTCTTGTTCCTATCGGTGTATAGATTTTTTTACTATCAATTTGTGTTCCTAACCAGTCCTTCTAATGGTTCTCCCTTGTTTGGTATAACAACGTTTCGTCAAAAATCGCTTCAGCTAATTTTAGTTACAATAAAGTCATTCCACACAATTATTCATTTGATCGAATATTTGATTGATTTAATTTTATTTCGGATAATTATTTCTTTGGAACTAATTACCACGATTCATTTGGCTCTAAACGTATATCTACTTAGAAGAGATCGTATCGGTTAGTATAAATGCTGTCTATTCTGCGCATCGGAAAGCGTTCCTTCCGAGGTTGAAAGGCTTCGAGAAGGCTACAGATACAGACACACTGCAGACTGTGTGCGACCCACCCTACTTTTACTCGCTCCAAAAATTCTAAGAATGTTGACATATCGAATGTCCGATCGATAACATGTCGTTTCGATAACTTTCTTAATTGGCGCCCTCATTAATGTGCATTTGCATTAAATAAATGATTCTTAACTATTTTCTCCGTCTCCAGATGTGTAAAATAGTATAAAAACTTTCTTTTCATATTTGAAAGACACATTTATTTGGTTCGAACCATAACAGTCCTACAATATTTCTTGTGATTTTAGTACAAAACCCTCAACAGCATATTTTCTCAAAAAACCTAGTTCTCGAATTTAAACTGTAACACTAGCTAACCTAACCTAACCTAACCAGTAACCACCAAAATTCTAAATGAAAAATTAAAATGCTCACCAGAATGTTCATAATAAGATTTAGTGTGCATTTAATTATTCTTGTATGGTCCACTAAAAAAAAACCGTTAAATATTATGGTTTTGAAATATTTGTAACAAAATTTCAGTTTTCGACTTTTTGTGAATCAGTATTTTTAATGTTTCGAGTGAGTCGAAAAGAAATTGAAGGCAGTGTTTACGTACGACTGCGCCCTGATGAATGTATTCGAGGTGGCGTCCGCTCCTTAAGAACCGGATCGGATTTCGGCCGCTCCGGTCTGTGGGTGTCCAGCCGGTAGGGTGGCTTTATTTTATAAGAGATTCGTAAGCCAAAATATTGCCATTTTCTTTTATTATATATAGGCTTCGTAATTTTCCATAAAAATATTTTTGAAGTAAAAATTGATTACCTTCTTATATAATCATCACATCAGTTGAGTAACTTTTTATAAAAGGAGAACAAAAACCAGCTCATGATGCAGTTTCTTGGTGCTTGTTCTCTGGTTTCTGGTTTTATTCGCCTCTTGCCATTTAATAAGTCTCATTATTGTCTCAGTTAAACGAAACATTTTTTTTTATGAAACACCTAAGTATATTTTATTATTTGGTATCTTTTGTTATGGTTGAGCGAAGCGATGGCTGGTTCATGCGTCATGCTCGTGAAGGGGAGCTGCTAATAGGAATGGGTCTGCTTCTGTAAGAATTGTTTTTTTTTGTAAATTTTGAATTTAGCTTGAACCCTGTAAATTGATTCATTAAACCTCCATTACCATAAATAGGAATATCCGGATGGTAGTATTTTGGCATAAAGTCCATAGTAAATGTGTCAAAATTCTACTATCCGTAAGCTAAACGAATCGTTCTCGAATATAAGAACCGGCCCTAAGAAATTAGCTAATTAAATAATGCTCTTGATTATTTTATCTATGTTAATTGTTATTTATTTATTTATTGTTCAATGTGATAAATCTGATAAGTTTATTGCGCCCATTTTTCTTGTCAGCTAAAATACATTATCATTATAATATTATTAGGTGGTAGGGTAAAATAATAGTCAATTTAAAAATGCTTCTTATAAGAGCTTATTTGAATAAAGAACTTCATTCATTCATTTATTGTAATTCAGTTTTTAATATAAATTATAAAAGACCGCATGGAAATTCCAACTTGACATAAAAAGTATGGTGACCCTACTTGTAGGAACCAATGTCGTAAACAATTCGAGACGAAACGCATTGATAGGAAACTCACCGAGAGCAGAACCGGGTTGTAAAGCTTGTAGTCTAGAGTCTACTCTACGAAACTGGGATAACTAATAATAATTATTATTTGACAACATCACATAATATTGCTCCGATTCCTAAGTAAGTAGCTAAAGCACTTGTGTTATGGAAATCAGAGACAACTGTGGTATCAGAAACACCCAGATTGGGGCGAGTTAGCTCTAATAAATAATTATCTTGAGTAGTGAACTGTGTTTTATTTACTTTTTTGATAGTTATTTACCCATTATTTCATAGTATTAGAGGCATCTTCCCGAACTCGAAATCATGGATTCGGGCTTTACAGTTTATAAATTAAATAATAATAATAAGTTATTTATATTATACACAAATCGTTCCATAGAATAAGAATACATTTTTGTTAAGTTTGAATGGAAGTTTTAAGTTGTATATAGAGCTATCGACAAAGCACATCACTAGCTTTAGTACCATGTCACGCACGCTACGTCCTACAGCGCCAAAATGGTGATAATCAAATAGGATAATGGACAGTTTGACAACAGTCAGTCCAGTGTGAAATATATGGAGGTCAGTGGATAGAGCCCCTGACCTAAGATCCTAGATGCATGCTCCAGGGAAAGCCCATAGGTATCCAGCAGCGTCATAAGCTGACATAACATGATAGTGACGTTTACATTATATCTTCTTGTCTTTTGAATCTGGCAAAGTAAAAAACATGGATTTTTTTTTAAACTTCCTTTGCTGTTGTGGCTTTTCTAAAAGACAGGTTTTTTCAGATCTAATTTCCTAAACGTTTACTGATCTGAGACTTTGCACACAAAGATAGTAAAGGTAATACAATGCAGGTGCTCTGAGTTTCATAATTTTCCATAGATTTTATGTAGTAAAACCACGACACCCATTAAATAATACTAAATCACATTTATAAGATCAAATCACGCGGCAGTTCGAGTTACTTGAAAAACCATAAATAATACCAATAGAGTTGAAAAACCATAAACATTCTTCCCAAAGTTGTTTATTGGATCGTAGGTTAACGTTTCCCAAACTTTATGGAGTACGCGTAAACATAAATTTTCTATAGCAAAATTATTAATGCAGGCGGGAGAATCTGGAACTATAAAATTAACTTGTTAAAATATTAATGTTCGATAGACACTAGCGCCAAAAGAGTTTAAGTTTATTTTGTTAGCTGTAACTAATGGTTTTCGACCTCGATTTTTTTTGTTGACAAAACAAGAGTAGATATATGTATGTACAGTTTAGGGACAACCTTTGTCTGTCTGTCCATTCATAGAGTTCGGACAACATGGTTATTATATTCATATTCAAGGTTGGTGTTCTACTTCGTGTTGTGATTGTGACAATCAGTTTTAAGTGTCTACTCTATTTTTAACTACCTACTTATAGTTACGTTAATATGATCAAATTTAGTAGCAGTCACAATGCTATTTTTATATTAAGATAAATAAAAAGGTGCTACGGGTGAGTCGATTTTTTCCAGTATTTTTTTCTAATAATATTTATCTTACCGTTAATATTGGCCTACGATTAGACAGTTAAAAAAATTGAATATGAAACAGACTTTCTATGAAATTATCTATCACGTACGATAATGTGACATTATCTAATGAAACAGCTCAGTTTTTATTTTGGTATTTAGATTTTGTTGGAGCGCGTTGATGTCTAAAACAGGAACAAAACGTACACATCCTAATCTGGCTAAAAAGGTCCTAATACCTAGATGTAAGGTTCATTGTCGCATACCGGCCCCGATAACTTATAACTATTAAACTAGAAGTAGACAAGGGTGATCATTCATGACGTGATTGTTTCTCCGAGCTCATTTGAGTGCCGTTTGTTTATACAAATATAATAATAGCATCCTGTGTGTGAGACCCCAATATTTTGTTTTGCTTAGTTGTAATTCTAAGATTATATTAGAGCCCGATACTCAGGCAGTTGTGTTTCTGACTTGTGAACAAGCGCAAGTGTAATTTATAATTTAAATATAAATTCATTTAATATCAAGTTTAGTTTTAATTGATGCTTAACCTACTTCTGATAACATTTCAGAAGTGGGATACGAACTATTACACCCACATAAGTGGAAAATTAGACTGTGCATAACGAAAGAAAGTGTAAATACTAACTTTGTGAACGAAAACTATTACACCCACAAAAGTGAAAAATTCTGTGAAAAACGAAAGAAAGTTAAGTGTCTACTAACTTTGTGAACGAAATAAATTTTATCTCGTGATGGAGTATGCAAATACCAGCGAGAATAGGCGATGTAGCCGAATCAGATCGTTAGTGCAAAGCCGAACTAAAACAAAGCGTCGTCGTAGAGATCGGAGCGCCACGACTTCAAGTGATACAAGACATCGTAAACGTCAGATGCATCGAGCGATTACCGAGACTCCGCCGCCACCACGTGATGAACGTAGAAGCCGTTCACGAGAAAGGAGCGGTCGACGCAAGAATCGGGACCGGAAACAAAGTGAGAGGGGTCATCGTGAGAATCGACGGAGCCGTAGCACGGAGAAGAGAGGCAGAGAGAAAAACAGGAAGCGAGAACGAGAGCGTACTTATGCAAGTACTCCAAGTGGTAGTGTGAGTAGTGGTCCCTCATCTTCACAGCGCGAGTGCGTGAGTAAAAGTGCAAACTTGTCATATGCGGATTCTCAAAGACTTTTAATTGAACTGATTAAGACACTATCTGATAATAAACCACAAGGAAATAAATTTCCAATGCTTGGTAATGTGATACCAGAATATGACCCAATGGTTAAAGGTCAGACAGTTTATATGTGGCTCAATAAAGTTGAGGAGTGTGCTAAGCTGTATAATTGGGGTGATGATCAAATCATTCATTATGCGTTACCCAAATTATCAGGGGTAGCTAAAACTTGGTATCAGGCCTTACCGTCCATGTCATTCTCGTGGTCCGAATGGAAAATTAAATTAGCGGATTCTTTTCCTAGTAGCGATGATTACGCTGAAATGTTGACCGAAATGTTATCCAAACGTGTCAGATTTAATGACTCTTTAGAGTTATACTATTATGAGAAAATTAATCTGTTACACCGTTGTGAGATAAGTGGTAAGTGAGCGGTTGATTGCTTGTTGTATGGAATTGAGGATCGTTCCAAAGCAGCAAATTGTCAGGAACCAGAGCAGGTACTTAAATACTTTCAATCCGTTAAGCGACAAACACGTGAACCAGATAGATCTCGAATAAATATAGACAGACGGGTTAATACAGCGGTTTCTGGTGGTACAACGAAGCAGTTATTTAACAGTGAATCAAAATTAATTAAAAAACAGCCAAATGCGTCTACAACGTGTTTTAACTGTAATGAAACTGGTCATTTCAGTTTCAGGTGTCCGAAAAAGATTTTGAAATGTACTGTGTGTAACAAGATAGGTCATTTGACCATTAATTGCCCTAGACTATTATCAACTTCGACTTCGGACAATAAGGATGACAGAGAAGCCGAACGTAATGTAATGAAAGTAGAAACTGAAACTGATTCATCTAATAATAAATATTTAATTGACGTAAAGCTAAATGGTAAATTAATCCAAGGTTACATAGATTTGGGTAGTCAGTGCACTTTGTTACGTCACAGTGAAGCTAAGAAATTGGGAATTAATTGGTTTACTGGCAATTTGCCTACCATGAGAGGGATAGGTAGTGATGTTGTGATACCAATAGGGTCAGCAAACGTCGAATTAGAAGTAGAAAATATTTTAGAAAACGTAGAGATTTTCATTGTTGATGATAGTGTCATTAAATATTCAGCATTGATTGGTCATAGTTTTACTGAAAAACCGGGTATCGTGATAACTAAAACTACCGATTCGTTATTTTTCGAACGTCAACAACCAAGAAAGTTGCAATTAAAATTGAATAAAGATGTTAAGATTCCACCAAAAGAAATGATCGTGTTATCAGTCCAGGACAGTAGTAGTAAATATACCGGATCAGTTTATATACATGGAACACTACGTGGAGAGTCTCAGAATAAATTTTATTTACTACCTGGTGAATATGAGTTTAGTAATGGTGCAGGTAATTTGTTAGCGCTGAGTGTTAGTGAAAACACATTGATATTAAACAATAATAGTCTTATTACTCGTGGTACGTGTACAAGTAAAAGCATACATGTAAACATTTTAGATTTTGATGATACTGATGTGATGTCTGCCTTGAATTACGGTGAACAATTAAATCACAATGAAATCACTAGATTGAAGGACTTATTAAAAACATATGAAGATTGTTTTTCCGATAATCTACAGGAATTAGGATTTACTAATGTTGTTCAAATGGAGATTGAATTGAGTGATACAAATCCAGTAGTTTACAGACCGTATAGACTTTCATATTCAGAACGTGAACTGGTACGATCAATGGTTCAGGAGATGATTGATGCAGATATAGTATGCGAGTCAAACTCACCTTATGCAAGTCCAATCTTGCTAGTCAAGAAAAAGACTGGGGAGAAAAGATTGTGCGTCGATTATCGGGCGTTAAATAGCAAAACTCGCAAAGAACACTATCCGTTGCCATTGATCGATGATCAGCTTGACAGGCTAGCTGGGAATTGTTTATTTATCAGTCTTGATCTTGCTTCTGGATATTATCAGATACCGATAGCGAAAGATTCACAAGAGAAAACAGCATTTGTGACCCCGGATGGGCAGTATCAGTTTAAACGAATGCCTTTTGGATTGGCAAATGCACCATCCGTATTTCAAAGGGCCATGCATAAAATATTAACAAAGAGTAAGGTCAATTATGTAATAATTTACATGGATGATATTTTAATTCCTGCGCAATCTTTTGATGAAGGAATGAGTCGTTTAGAGGAGGTGATGCAACTGTTGAAAGAGGCCGGAGTTACACTTAAACTGAAAAAGTGTAGATTTTTCTGTACAGAACTAGACTTTTTAGGATTCCATGTTAGTGGCAGTGGAATACGCCCTGGCTCCCGAAAGACTTTAGCAATCACTAACTTTCCAACGCCACGCAACGTTCATGACGTTAGACGCTTTATAGGTCTGGCCAGCTATTTTCGTAGATTTGTGCAAAAATTTGCTCTAATAGCAAGACCCTTAACAGATCTACTAAAAATGAAATTCGATTGGAAATGGACAGATGAGCAGGCGAAAGCTTTTAGTACATTAAAACAGAAATTAACCGAAAGACCGATTTTAGCCCTCTACGATCCAAATTTAGAAACGGAATTACATACAGACGCTTCAAAAGACGGAATTGCGGGAATACTTATGCAACGCGGATCAGATAATTTGATGAGACCGGTGTCGTATTACAGTCGAAAAACTACAGATGATGAACAAAAATTACATTCATTTGAATTAGAGACACTAGCAGTGATTGCTTCACTAAACAGGTTTCGCGTCTATTTACTTGGCCTGAAATTTAAGATTGTGACCGACTGTAATGCGCTCAGGACGACGATGACTAAACGAGATCTGATACCCCGCATCTCTCGCTGGTGGGTACAGTTCCAGGAATATGACTGTGAGATCGAATATAGACCTGGGTCGCGTATGGCACATGTGGATGCCCTAAGTCGTAATCCCGTCACTGAGCCCACCATGAGCGATGATGAACATGTAATTGATGTATTGCATGTAGATGTGCAAAACTGGATTGCTACCGTGCAGATTGGAGACGATGAAATAAAGCGTATACGTGAAATTTTGTTAGATGAAAAAACTAAATACGTTGCAGATGTTCGCAACAATTACCAACTTAAGGGAAATCATGTGTATCGGATTGTAAATGAAGGGTTGCGTTGGGTCGTTCCACGAGGTTGCAGGTGGCAAGTGTTACGAATGAACCACGATGATATTGGCCATTTTGGTTATGAGAAAACACTGAGTCGTTTAAAGGGGTCATTTTGGTTCCCTAAAATGCGTCGCTTTACAAAAAAATACGTCGCCGCTTGTCTGCAATGTGCACACCATAAGGCACCAGGTGGTCGCAAAGAAGGTATGCTTCATCCTATACCTAAAGTAGAAATGCCATTTCACACTATACATGCAGACCACCTGGGCCCGTTCGTTCGTTCTAAACGAGGTAATACGCATATACTTGTTATAATTGATGCATTTACTAAGTTTATTAATATCCGAGCTGTAAGAGACACCAAAACCACTTCAGCAATTAAAGTATTTAGAGAACATTTTAGTTACTTTGGAGTTCCAAGTCGACTAATAACGGATCGAGGCTCATGTTTTACAAGTGTAAAATTTAAAAAGTTCACTGAAAAATTAAACATAAAACACATTTTAAATGCTGTTGCAACCCCAAGAGCGAACGGACAGGTTGAAAGATTCAACCGCACAATATCCGATGCACTAAGTACTAAATGTCATGGCAAAAATGAAAATGAATGGGATGAACACTTAGGTGATATTCAATTGGGTATCAATACGACCGTTAACAAAACAACAGGCAAGAGTCCATCAGAATTACTATTTGGCTGCAAACTGGTGAATGAGTCTGAAAACATGTTAAATGATGTGATCGTTGAAACATTAGGGCGCATTGATGGGAATGAATTGATGCAATTGAGGTCTAATGCTAAAAAGAAAATAGAAAAACAACAAGAATATTCTAAGAAAAAATTTGACAAACTTAGGAAAAAGGGTACAGTGTATAAAGAAGGCGACTTGATAAGGATAGAAAGAACCGTATCTGATAAGGATCATGTAGGTAAATCTAAGAAACTAATTTCTAAATTCCATGGACCCTACAGAATTGCTAAAATTTTACCTAATGATAGGTTCCTTGTTGAGGATACACCACTGACGAGGAAAGGAAACAAGAAATATGAGAATGTTGTTGCACTTGATAAAATACATCCATGGATGAATTTAAATGACATGACCAGTGAAGGTAGCGAGAGTGACAGTGACGTGAGTCCTGAACCATATGTTGATTAATATGATTGTGATAAGAATATAAATTGAACTTAGTTGTAAAAAAATAAATTGAATTAATTGATAATGATTAAAAAATTACCGCACGTTTATTTGAGTCGTAATGATTTGAATAAGAAATTAGAAATTTAGAATTGTAATTGTATTTTGATGATTTAATGGATAATGATTAAAAGTTACTGTACATTTATTTGTGACGTAATGATTTGAATATCAAATTAGAAATGTAGAATTGTAAGTGTATTTTAACCGATACTATGGACCGTCATAAGCGATCAGTGCAGATAGCGAATGATATTGAGCAATCAGTATCGCACAGATGATCGTAGATTATGACGCATCATAATGAATATGGTGGATTATTGAATATGAGCTATGGAAAATCATGAGCGATCAGTGCAGACAGAGAATGATATTGAGCAATCAGTATCGCACAGATGGTCGCAGATCATGATGAACCATGCAGATATGATCGGAATGTTTTATATGAGATGATCGTAGATTATGACGCGTCATAATGAATATGGTGGATTATTGAATATGAGCTATGGAAAATCATGAGCGATCAGTGCAGACAGCGAATGATATTGAGCAATCAGTATCGCACAGATGGTCGCAGATCATGATGAACCATGCAGAAATGATCGGAATGTTTTATATGAGCCATGGAGTGCCATGAACGATCAGTGCAGATAGCGAATGGTGTTTAATAGTTAATGCCGCACAGATGATCGTAGATTGTGGTAGACCATGTGCACCAGATTTTAAATTATCAGTAATGATCGCAGAGTGTGATTATGACATGATTATGATATGATTTCGACATTGTATCTAATTATATTGTTATTGTGAATGAAAAGAAGTAACTAGTTGATATGATTTATAATAACTTACTATTGTATAATTTTATGCATCTAAAACAATTTTTTTTATTAGTTTATTTTTCTTTATGTTGCACTATTACACGCATAGTGCATAGTACATAGTACAAGCATATTAGGTATTGATATTTGTAATTTTGTTTTGACAGTTTGCTTTACAATGTATAGTTGCATACTTATTTTTTTGTATTTTTTTTTTTCTTTATGTGTTTTGAGAATTATCTAAGTGAAGGGACTCACTCAGAATCGGATGGCCGAATGTAAGGTTCATTGTCGCATACCGGCCCCGATAACTTATAACTATTAAACTAGAAGTAGACAAGGGTGATCATTCATGACGTGATTGTTTCTCCGAGCTCATTTGAGTGCCGTTTGTTTATACAAATATAATAATAGCATCCTGTGTGTGAGACCCCAATATTTTGTTTTGCTTAGTTGTAATTCTAAGATTATATTAGAGCCCGATACTCAGGCAGTTGTGTTTCTGACTTGTGAACAAGCGCAAGTGTAATTTATAATTTAAATATAAATTCATTTAATATCAAGTTTAGTTTTAATTGATGCTTAACCTACTTCTGATAACATAGATCATCTCAAATTTAGAATATTATAGTTATTTCTCCAATGTTCCTGCTCTTTATTAGAATTCATATTTCATTTGTAGTTTCAAATAAAGGAGAAATCTATTTGTATAATGCCTATTATAATCCACACGATATAATTGTAGTGTTTACTATGAATTCAATTTAAAAACCGTTTCCTAAATAAACATAAAACAAATGAACATCAATATCTTCATTAAAATCTCTTAAACAACCGAATGTAAGCGGCAATTTTGAAGCAAAATTATATGATCACGAATTTAGGATGAGTGAAAGGAACGCACGATAAAAACGCGAAAGTTAAAAAGAGAGGAAAGATGCGTATTGCTCAGTGCAAGCTTTGTTCCCACGATGTACTTATATCATTATAACATTATAACTTTGTATGGACGTGTGTGTATGAGTGTCAGTTTTTGTAGTACCCGTCTGAGAAATATTTGTGTGGGTGGTGTTGAGACCACCGAGGGGTTCAAAAGTTGTTGCTTAGCTATAATTATTTTCTCAAACTCAAATCAATTACTAAATGAATAACAGATTAAGATTCTTACACACAGTTAAAATAAATCAGATAAGTACTTAACGATTATATTTTTTTTAAGTTTAATACTTTTTCATATTTCTCACACACATTACAGGGATACAACTAAACATTTCTTAGAAAACGTTAAACTATGGTAGTAGCCGGTCCGGTCCTATCACTGAGAACGGGCTATTCTATATTTTTTTTATAATAATTAAGGGGCTGACATGAGCCGACTAGCGCCGCCAGTCGATTTTATTTTATTTATTCAAAATAAGCCCAATTTCTTAAAAAGGGAATCAGTCAAGGTCTTGTGAATGACGTCTAATATTTATTGAATAACGTTACAACATTACAAAATACGTGCAATAGTTTAAAAACGGGTTTGAACCAACAGTGGCCACTTTTAACAAAATCGAGTTTTAAACTGTGTGGATGGCTTTTCAAACTGTGTAAAGTTATTCAATAAATATCAGACGTTATTAACAAAACCTTGACTGATTCCTTTTTTAAGAAATTGGGCTTATTTAGAATAAATAAAATAAAATCGACGGGCAGCGCTAGTTGGCTCATGTCAGCCCCTTAAGTATGATAAATATCCATCCATTTGCAACCAATTTTTCAGCAATTGCAATGTAATTTCTAGATGTAGGTAGAATCCGCGCGCTACGAGTACGGGATGGAACCTTGTCAAACTGAGACATGCTCGTTACGCCGGCCAGCCACAGGGATATCCAAAAACACGGTGTCCCGCATCCGAGGTGAGGGAACTTCTGCTGCAGCAACTTCAAGTAAGATACCAAGTAAACAATAAGTTGATTAATTAAATAAAAATAAACCAATTAGACAATTTTCGATTTACTTTGACAAATGTACCATCCCATTCTCATCGCGCGCAGATTATAAGTTCCTTTACTTGTTATCTAAGTTTATTATGTAACAGAAAATACCTGTACGTAATCAAAATATATCTTCCTAATTGTCATTTTGACTAAAATAAGTTACATTTTCTTTGCCATTTCCCACGATCACAAAGATAACACTACTGAACAACTACATTTTGTTTGTTTTATTATACATGTATTCTTTATTATAATACATTCTTAATAATAATATACCAAAGCAAATCTCTGTAATGTTCCACGAGCCATTATTCTAAAAAGTGTGTAAAATACTAAAACAAAAGAAAACTAATACAAATGAATCTGTCACACATTAAAGTTAATTTGTAAAAAAACAATTGGTTTAAGGAAAATGCTCTTTGTTTGTCGGTGAATAGAATATAATTTTGAAGAACAGTAGGCGATTTGAGTGCATTGTTTGGATTGGAGTAATTTATTGAATAGATAAGGCAATGATTACATTAGAGCAGAAGCGCAAGACTACTCATGTTATTATGATCACAAATAAATAAACAAAACTAATGAAATTAATAATGTTGAGTGTATTTTTTTGTAGCTTAGCTTGGTTTATTATAAAAAATATTGCTTCACAATCTTACATTAACGTGAATTTTTTATGGGTAAGTGTATCTAATACATTGACCTTCGCAAACAGTGCATAAACTCAATTCAAATAAGTGTATAACTAATTTACAAATACACACTAACTATATTATAATATTATTTTCCAGGAACCACATTAACAATACTCAACCTCATCAACACAGAAAATCAAGAACTTGTTCGAAATTGAAATTGAAATATTTATTATTTTAATAAGCTCACATAATAAGCATTTTTTAATCGTCAAATCTTTTACCCTACCACCCATTATGACGTCTGTTAGCTGACAAGAAAAATGGGCGCAAAAGCTTATCAGCGTTATCTACAAATATATTTACAAATATGTATATCGTTTCCAAACATTACATTCATACATGTTACAATTAACATAGATTAATAAATAAATGACATTATTTAATTAGCTCATTTCTACTTAATCAATGTACGCACGACAGCACGTCAGGTTATACAGTTAAACTGCGAAAACAGATTTTACTACGTAGGGCATAAAGGCGTCTCAAGGTCAACATGTATAGTCTGAGGTGCCGTCGTGCGTACAGGGTTCAAGCTTAATTCAAAATTTAAAGTCATTATTCAGTCTAGGCTGTTACAAAAAAAATCAATTCATACAATTCAATAAACGTTAAGATAGGTAGGCAGAAGCAGACCCATTCCCATTGGCAGCACCCGTTCACGAGCATGACGCATGAACCAGCCATCGCTTCGCTCAACCATATTTGAGGGAACGTAACGACCCGCCTCACACGACACCACCGCAGAAATGATTAAAGAGAGCATGACATACTTAGGCTACCCATGTTAAGGCATCGAACTGAAAACTAATATCCAAAAGTTTTTCATAGGCTTTTACTTACTTAGGTTTTAAACTCATAGAAAAATAGCTAGCCCTTCTGCTAGTTACATAGTTTTTGAACCATATTGTGGGTTCCGTATAATGCGTGCACTCCCGATCTAAACCCATTAGAGGAATTACACCAAATTGTGTTTTGTTCTATAATCTTCGGAATGTCAGGAATCAAGTGATTTACGAAGGGTTTGGATTGGCTTTGTCGGCTCCTGATGATACCTAATCAAATTATTAAAAACTTAATGGAACTCGAAAGCAAGATTAAAATGAATCATATGTCAGAGCATATCAGAATATTTCTTACTTCTTAAGAATCCGGCGAACAGTGGGCTTCCCATACAAACGTAATACCAAAATGATTTGAAATTTGAGCATAATTAACTCTTCTTGTGATGTTATTCGGATTAAGACGGTATTTAATAAAAAGTAAAAAAACCAAATAAAAATTAATGCGATTTTCAGTTTCACATGAAAAAATGTAATTGGCATTTATTTTTGATTTACAAATACTGTCTTAATCCGAATAAAATCACCAGAAGAGTTAATTGTGCTCGAATTGCAAATCATTTTGGTATCATGTTTGCATGGGAAGCTCACTGTTCGCCGGGCTCTTTATCACAATAGGTACGTACATAAGTTTATTTCATGTGTTCAATCCATACGACAATCATTCCAATTTTCCTAGGAACATAGGCAGGAAGCAAGGTCTTTAGAAAATCGACATTTTGTACTAAGGTCACTTATCTGCGCGAGTCAAACTATATATTTATTTAGTTACTATATCACAGTTCAAGTACACACGACGGCACTTCAGACTATACATGTTGACCTTGAGACCGCCTTTATGGCCTACGTAATTAAAGCTGTTTTCGCAGTTTAACTGTTTAACTTGACGTGCTGCCGTGTGTACATACCTATGTTAGTTTATTTGAGATAAAATAATTGATTGGATCTGTCTAGCTAATAATTATTTGCGCATTGTAGCATTAGATATTCTCGGTCCAGGATATTTTAGGTACCTACCTAAATAGACACAAATGTTTGTCGTGGAGGTACACATGTTTGTTTATACTTACATTGAAACCATACCGATCTTCTGCTCACGCGCACATTACTAGCGGTTTTCCCACGGAGTCGGCATCGTGTGTTACGGCGCTGATTATCATCTCTTATCTAAACGGTCTAACTTGTTACGTGAAATATAAATGTGTTTATATTACATTGCTTTAGATGTATGTTAAGGTTAGGACGAGTTAGTGACATGGACTTCGTTGTATGAATGATAAAGCATAACTTCGCTTGTGTTTTAGTTCTCAGTCATGTTAAATGTTATGTCTGCGTACGCGCAAAGCTACGCGAAGCTACGAAAACTTGGAATGTTTTTAAATTTGTTTGAAAGCTTGTACCTAACCAACTTGTACATTAACTATAACATAAATTTGTTTCGTATTAATTGTACATTTAATATAACAATAAAATTTCTATTTCTATTTCTTACCTTTTTACAGTTTTTTTATGTTTTAAATAGACAGTTATTATTGTTAATTTCCCGAGTACTTATTACGAACAAAAAGATGTTAGTAAAAATACTTAATAAGTAAAGTACTAAAAAAAGTTTAGGATTTTTATTTATGAAAGTAGTTTTTGTGTAGGTAAAACATGGTATAATCCGCGCGCACTGAGAATGGGATGGAACCTTGGCAAAGTAAATCGAAAATTGACTAATTAGTTAATTTTAATTTATTTAATCAATTTGTTATCTTACTTGAAGTTGCTGCAGAAAAAGCTCCCTCACCTATGGTTCCGCGACTCAGTTTGATAAGGTTCCATCCCATTCTCATCGCGCGGGTTATACCGATGTGTTGAACAATTTAAACTAATAAAATACAGAATGGGTAGTAGTAAAACTAACTGAAAATTCGTTGAATAATAACATAATTAAGAAATATTAACTTTTGAGGTATACGCGCATACAATAAGTTAATTTATTTTAAATGATTTATTTAAAGTTTGAAAAATAGTAATATTTTAACTTAGTGCACAGCGTATTTATAATTTATCAGTAGTTATGGATTGTCTAAATAAATATACTTAATTACAACAATATTTAAAAGACCTGCTAATTGATATCTAAGGTTAAAATAGAATCACCGCATCCATTTTATTTCTAACCACACTCACGGCATGTTAAACAAACACAAAAAGGCAATTTATAATCTCTAATTACTGTCAAGCGCTTGTGTCATGTCCGCTGAAGCTATTATATTATGGACATTACAATTAAAATACCTACTTTATAATAAAGTATTATCTGTTTCACTAACCCTTCAACTGCCGGTATTATACAGTTGTAGGATGTGGTGATTAAAGGAAGTGCTATGGTTTATAGGTGCCTACTGAAGGGTTATTTGAGTATCAAAATAAAAACATAGTTTTACAAACGTTTTTGCAGGATTAAGAGTAAAATTATACGAAATTATTATTAAAATAATTTAATTCAAATGGGAAGAGATATCTTGATTATTGCAATAAATTAATAAGTAATTGATATTTAAAAAAAACAACGACAATAATTTTACAAAATAATTGACTATCTTTGTGACATTGTGAAAGTTAAAATACTCAATGGGTCAATGCAAATTAAAATTAAATACAGTTTAGCAAATTGATTTCATGAAAATTTTTCAGGTCAGTGACATCTAGCGGAAAAGCACACACACCAATTATTGGCGCCATCTGTGTACACTTTTCAACATTGTGATTATGTAATGCTACAGCTCTACAGCAGCTGCAGTGTGCTTTAACTAGGTACGTAAAAGGGGTTTTCGATCAACGCTACGAGATGGCGTATATTATTATTATATGAAAACCTCCGCATATTCTTAAAAATAATTATGAAGCATTTTATCGTATATTCTACAGCGAACTTATCTGAAATTCAATATAATGAATAATGTATTATGTTATGGTATCTTTTGATCTCTTCGTTGTCGCTGCAGTCAATATTATTCTTGTAGACTCAACTTGAAAAGTGGCTTCTTTTTGCAAAAACTAAACGACAGACTAAACGCCCGCGCGGACGCAGCCGGCCGGATAACAATGGAATATCTATTGTGTCTCATTTTCCGGGCGTTGAAGGGTTAAGCTATAAAAAGTACCAAAAAGCTTCTTCGGAGTGCTACAGACAGAGAGATAATTCACAATTTCGTCTTTATCTAAGCACTATGTTTTTTTCCAATGTTACAGTCCCAAGTATTGCAGTCGTTGCAGACTATGCGCTCTTAAATGATAAAGTATAGTATAAATAATAATATTTTCTTGTAGCCACTGGGAAAATTGCAAGTCTGCAATGATAAATATGATAATTCACAATTTCGTCTTTATCTAAGCACTGTTTTTTTTTAATGGCGGCAGCGCAAGTGTTGCAGTTGTTACAAACCATGTGGTCTTAAAATTGATGAAGTATAGTATAGTTAAAATTATATATTAAATTTTCTGGTTTTATGTGGGCCGATCCCGGCGGCACTGCAATGCCGGGCCGACCCGTGACGGGAGTGGAGCGAGCCCCGAACATCCCGTCGAGTTACAAAAATCAGTTTAATATACTGGTCCCTCAGTGAGGGAACTTTCAGATATTAAGCTGAAAAGAACAGATACTACACTTTGATCTTAGCCAAAAGGCCGAGAAGCGATACTGAAGCAAAGTTAACTAAGGAAGGTCATGGAATGAGCAAAAATCTTAACACCGCCGTGTAGGAAACGATGTAAACAGCACAGTGACATCTAGTGATGGTTTATAGAAGTTAGGTCGGTAAGTACGGCGCGGCGGGGGGTAAAAATCTTTGTTCTGTGGTTAGTACCGTGTCGTCGGTACTCGGTAGTAGGTATTTGATTTGTTGTACTATCATTTGGTGTGAGTTGGATCATGATGAGATCGTTGACTGATTGTAATGACTTGACCTTTAATAGGTAATTACGTCATTTAGGTCTATGAACCTCGCTTTTTTAGGTCTATGAACGCGAAGGGATAAAATTAGAAATGAGCATGTGAGAGGAAGTTTAAAAGTAGCACTAGTGATAGAAAAGTTGAAAAGGAATCGTCTGGCTATGGGCATGTTATGAGAAGGGATGAAAGGCATGTTACTAGAGGAGTAATGGATATGGATGTTGAGGCAGAAAGTAAGAGGAAGACCGCAGAAAAGATGGATGGATTGTATGCGGAATGATATGAATGTGAAGGGTCCTGTCACTCGTCATCTCCTCATCCACTGATGAGGAGATGACGAGTGACAGGAAGGGAAGAGAAGGACGCACTGCACCGACCCCAAATAAATTGGGCAGGGGGATGGATGAATCTTGCTTTTTTTTAACTCACGCTTATTATCTTCAGTTTGCCTGTTCATCATTTTATATGTTTTTAGTTTTATATCCTATTATAATAAATACACTTATTTATTTTATTTCCTAATTGAATAGTACGAAGAGTTAATTTTGTCAAAGTAACTTTTATACTAAAAACTCTACATAACTTCTAGTTTCTAAGAAATCTTATAATAATAATTATCTGTTGAGGCCTCCAGTAACAATCAATTGAATTGTCAATTTTTCCGTCAATGACATTTAGAGTAATTTATTAACAATCGCTTCAATTACACATGTAAACGATCAATTATTTTCACTTCAATCAGCGTAAAAAATTACAATGGCAAATGATCGTTACCGGAGCGCTTTATAGCAATTCAATATAACTTATTTACTTATCACCACCTCTTACTTTTTTAAATTATTTTTATATGGTCTAGTCCAACTATAATTACATTTTTTTTTAAACTAGCTACTGACTTTATGTTTCCACGTATTTACTACGATTCTTTTACGCAGCGAAGTGAGCAGTACCAAACTTAATCAAATAGCGTTCATAGAAAAAAATAGAAAACCACCCCTATATTATTTACAAGTTCATTGTAACAAACTAAACAAGGGCACATCCAGTGTGACCACATTCGAGGACATTTAGAATGCACTCCAATGTCTATTATGCTATTTAGAAATACCACGTCATGTTCGGAACATTAAATCAACAAATGAGTTAAATATTAAAAAGGAGTCGTTAAACTCTTTGGGGGAGTCGCAAGTTTATACAGTGGGTCGGCAAGCAACGTTCATTTCAATTGTTTTTTGCTTTTCTTTATTTAAAAATGAGCTTGCTTTTTTCACTGGCTATCGAAATAAAATCGAAAATGGAATTATTTACGTTCATCATTCGTTGCAACTCTTTTGAATTCCTCTAAATTTTTTGACAAGTCTTTAAAAAAAATGGCACGTGGCTTTCAAACTCATTCTTTTCATTTTTATTTTTAGGAAACTACAAGTTCTAAACTTTTTAAGCGTTTTAAAATTAGAACATTTGTTTTTAAAGTGAGGTCTAGCAAACTTGGAGAAGATGACTTCCCCAAACTAGCACTGTATAAGTAAATAAATTCTGAAAGTGTCTCAGCTTGCAGAACTGGCTCGCTCGCAGGAAGAAAGAACTTGCTAGTCTAAGACAATATAAAAGTAAGTTCTGAGTAGCTTACTTGTTGATGATTTGACAGTTGTGATATGAAAAATATGTCAAATCATCTCTCAAGTAAGTTATTCAGAATTTACCTTTACATTGTAAAACAGGCCCTAAACCTAATTACGTTGAAATGCCAAAACTTTTTTATCTGAACGGCTAATAGTATTCATAGTAAAAGTTTTTAAATTGTTATAGTCTTTGACAATAACAATTTAAAATCTATTTCAACCATTAATTGCCGTTCTAATTTCTAATATTTGCGAAACGTTTAACTTTACTATATTTCGAGATTAACATTAAATCCCTTACATATCAATATCTCCCTCCGCCAAAAAATGCACGGTAATCTTTGTTTATTGGCATTTTTAACAATGGCTGCATAGAAAGTGTTTGCATTATAAAGAGATAATGACCTACTTTATTAGACCATAGCTACTGTTTTTTTTTAATACGTGACTTAGCATAGAGGGATTCAAAATGGAGATTATTTATCGGAACAATGAATGACGTCAGTGATGGTTAGCGTGAAGATGAGCATGTATTATTTGTACCAAGTCATGTGATTGATATCATGGCCGAGAGATCGTAGGTAACATTATTGTACAATAGACAATTGGGGCTATTATTTTGTTTCAAAAAATAAAACGTACATAAAAAACTGACCAATAAAGCTCAGATCACCGTATGTTGATCATACGTATTGTCCTATGCAGAGTCTTATTAAAACCTGCTCCTTTTTAGGCCCGCCACATATAGACGGAATCATTCGGAATTCCGAAACGGAATATCGATAATGTAAAATAAAAAAAACGAACGGAAAAGTGTACCGTGTGTATGTAGTAGGTCCATAGTTTTTTATGGGTTTGATGCGTTCGGAATGATTTTGCTTCTGACTACCTATTTTAACGCATATTGAATTGTATAAATTGCATTTTTTGTAACAGACTGAATAATGACTTTAAATGTTGAATTTAGCTTGAATCCTGTAAATTGATTCTTTAAGAAATGAGATAATTAAATAATGTTATTTATTTATTAATCTATGTTCATTGCCACATGTATTATTATTTTAATTAATTTGTAAATAAATATCGTTCCGTCTGATAAAGCTGATAAGATTTTTGCGCCCATTTTTCTTGTCAGCTAAAAGACGTCATAATGGGTGGTAGGGTAAAAGAATGACGGTTTAAAAATACTTATTATGTGAGCTTATTTGAATAAAGAATCATTTCATATCATTCCGTTTCGGAATTCCGAATCAAAATTCCGTCTGGCCTGTAAGCGTCTTACCAAAAAACCACCACCCGCTGTTTAAGAGCCACGGCATATCCATAATTTCTTTATTCTCCAAAACAAATGACTGTTCACTAAAGGGCTAGGGATTATGGCCTAGGGCAAAATCGCCTATTGTCATCCGCAAATCCCTATTAATGGGTATTAGGCCAAATATTTTTTCATAAGTACGTCAGCGTTGTTTTTATTGGTAGGGAGGGCGATGTTTACGTGTCAATCTATCAATAGAGAAATCGATATGGCTATTATTAGTGATACTGACGTGGGTTCGTCATATTGATGAATATATTTTGGATAAACATTTTGATTAAATTATGGAAATCCTTGAATATTGTGTAATGAACGCAGAAACGGTAAACAAATTAATGCTTTGCAGTAACTATTACGTTTTTAATCTGATCATTCATTTAACCTTTTCAAACTTTTGATTTTCTATTAGACGAATAATAAATGAGAAACGCTTTATTTAAAGGAAAACCGCCTCTGTGGTCTCGCCCACCCGTGTAAGACCCGGGTTCGATTTCCAGGAAGGGGGTACAATTTGAAGTCGGTTTGGTTGGCGGTAGGGCTTATTTCAAGTCCGCCTGGCTAGCTACCACCATCTTACCTAAGTGTGACGCAACAATTCAAAAAGTATTGTTTTCCAGCAGTTGGGGTAAGATAGCCAGTTCCCCGGTGGTGAGGATAGTGTAGTGCGCTTACACTTTCGGCCTATCGTCACTTAACATAAGGTGACGTGAAGGCCAAGCACTATTCCGTTGTGTATTTAAAAAAACAGTAGGTACTTATTGAATTTTTAGTTGATGTGGCAAAACTTTGTACAGAAATATTATTTTCTTTATGCAGGTAGGTATTTTTTTTTTCTTAAAAGCTTCTTAAATTTTATTTATAAATAATTTTCAATTAGTATTTAACGTAAAAAAGTAACACGAAGTATTTTTCAAATCTTTCGGAAAAAGGTACATATTTGTATACCAACATTAGATGCTGTTGTCATGTCAGGTTATACAGTTAAACTAGGAAAACAGCTTTTATTACCTCGTGGACCTCCGTGGTCGAGTGGTTTTGTACACCGGTTTTCAAGGTGTCGCCATCTCTGAGGTCCCGGGTTCGATCCCCGGTTGGGTCAATTTAGAAAACGAACTTTTCTATATTGGCTCAGGTCTGGGTGTTTGTGATACCACCGTTGTCTCTGATTTCCATAACACAAGTGCTTTAGCTACTTACTTTTGAATCGGAGCAATGTATGTGATGTTGTCAAATATTTATTTATTTATTACATAGGGCATAAAGGCGGTCTTAAGGTCAACATGTATAGTCTGAGGTGCCGTCGTGTGTACATACATTAATAAGTATACTGGACACGACAGGGTTTCCGTTTCCCTAGCGGTATGTGATCCATGATCACTAAATGGGAATTCCATCGGGAGCTATTTCGTGTGCAATGGAATGATGGGCTTTCAATGATATTGCCTGCTATAAAGGTACAGTCAGCGGCACGTCAGACAATACATGTTGACCTTGAGACCATCTTTATGCCGTACGTAATAAAAGCTATTTTCGTAGTTGAACTGTTTAACTTACCGTACTGTTGTGCGTACAATATGGATTCTTTACTGGGCGTGAGGAAAGACCGAGGCGTATGTCTAACCTGTCTGCCGAAGCTCGGGCAATACTCGTGCCTTCACCTCTTTTGGTACCAAATTAAGTAACAATACTGAAACAGGTGATACTGTTGTATAAACTGAACAACTTTCTCCATAGAACATGAGTCTAAATACGAAAAAAGCATTTCATTCTCCCATACAAAATGTGTTGGTCAGCTGATTGACTTAGTATGGAAAGGCGAAAAAAAAATTCGTTTTTCGACCTATATTCCTTGGAGAAAGTTGTTCAGTTTAAGCAACACTATCACCTGTTTCAGTATTGTTACTTAATGTGGTTCCACCTTATACAACGTGTTACAAAAGTACCCCTAATGCCGGATATGGTAGATAGGGACCATCAAACTGAACAACTTTTACTATGGGACCAACTCTGAAATCGCGAAAAAAAATCAGCTGTTTCAAACGTTTTGATATTTTCGTAATTAATTTTTGTATGAAACAACTGATTTTTTTTTCGCGATTTCAAATTTGTTCCCATAGTAAAAGTTGTTCAGTTTGATGGTCCCTATCTACCATATTCGGCATTAGGGGTACTTTTGTAACACCTTGTATAGGTACAAATACTCACTTATTCTGTTTGCTTAATTTACCAGCCCCCTACTAAACGGCCAACATTCCATCCGTTTGAACGCTACGCTATCAAAGCTTAAATATGAGCAATGAACGATTAAATCACATGTCGCAAACTTATAAAACGTGGTGAAACTGTCGCATTATGTTTTCGGAATAGACGTAGTTCTTTTGACCTTCAATTAATTAGTAATGCAACACCTTTGGCAAAAGTTCTTGATGAAATTCCCCGGTATTTTTTTACATTTTTCATATGTAAAAGATGTTCATCGTAATTTATTTTGTAAAACAATAATTACTGTAAAACAGTTTCTTAAATATTTGCCATCATTTGTTTTCGCTTGGTTGACCAAACATTAACCCCTAGGACATAATATTTGATACTTTAAGGGGCGGTGGGTGTCTTACTTAAATTAAAGTATTACATAGTGGTCGCTCGCAGTAATTGAAACTAATGCCTGCTGTGTTCGAGGACTGGAAAATGATGGGTGGGAAGAAACGATTAATCTGTTGAAAAAAAAAAGTTTTATTACACTTCTTTTGATTACTCGAACTTACGTTCATGAGATTAGTGCTTGTGGAAAGGAGGATGAATGTCTGCCCCCTAAACTAACTAAAACATAAAAACGAATAACAGTTAAATAATTAAATGAATGTTGTGCATATTTACTTTTGCTAAACAGTTATTTATTTATTTATTACGTAGGGCATAAAGGCGGTCTTAAGGTCAACATGTATAGTCTGAGGTGCCGTCGTGTGTACATACATTAATAAGTATACTGGACACGAAGTTACTAAAAAAACTATCTTATGCAATGTTAACCTTTTGTAATAATTATAACGTCCATAAATAAATATTCCGGGCGAGTCACACCAAACATTTAGTGCCAAAAACGAAGCAAAGATTGTAACATAAACGTGAGCTATGTTTCATTACGTATACAATTCTATATAATTTGATTGAGCGCCCGAAACGCGGCGCACAGGGCGCGCCCGGGCGCTTGCTATGTTTAGTCCCTTAGTAATAGATACATTAAAATATCACCCATGACTCGGATACAAATGCATATTATCAGAACGTGTGGTGTTAGGAGAAAGCTTCAGGATATTGGAAGGAAACAGGAGACTGTTAGAGATGCCTTGGATGGTACTTCTAACTTATGATACACGTACGTTTCCTACGTACTCATAGACTAGTTTTACTACCTACTATAATATTTTGTAAGTTTCTAAATATACTCATCACTAAAACAATATGCCCCTAAGAGTTGCGGGCACACATAAGCGGGCCGGCATTAATCGGCAAGGCCGGGCGGCAAAATCGAATATTATCTAGCTAGATGAATGTTCGGGAGTCACTGGCGCTCGGCTGCCGCACATTATCACTCGGCTAGGTAGTTGCTAAACACAGCGGGCCGGGCGGTAAAATCGAATATTATCTAGCTAGATGAATGTTCGGAAATCACTGGCGCTCGGCTGCCGCACATTATCACTCGGCTAGGTAGTTGCTAAACACAGCGGGCCGGGCGGTAAAATCGAATATTATGTAGGTGAATGTTCGGGAATCATAAAATAATAATTATTATTATTTATTGCTGTAAATGTGGTCAGTACAAGATTATAACATTTATCGATTTCGTTTCTCACATTTAACCAAATAACATTGCTATGCAAATTAGAAATGGATCTTGATTATTAATAAATTAACAATGTCGTAAAATAATCATAAATTAAATAAAAAACAATAATAATAACAATCATAAACCTGCCTAATACTGCCGAATCCAAATGATGTGTCGTTAGGTGATTCTTAAGTTTAGTGCAAACGGGCATAAGTTTTTTACAAGAATCTTAATTTTAATAATATAATAACAAAACGAAACTTTCCTCAAATAATGGGCAATCCACCTTTTGACGCACACGTGTTCCATGGCATATGGTTCCATAGAAAATTATTAATTGGCTAGATGGCTGATAAGAGCTTAATTACTTTCTTACTGTTTGTACGCGATAGGGTTGAGGGTGACCTCAGGTGGGCTCGTACCAGAAAATAGATCATTATAACTATTCTATTTAGATTGTAACTGAAATAAGAAGTAATTATATAGTCCAAAATGATGGTTTGGCGTTCTAATATTACGAATTTTAGACAATGTTACAAATCGATTTCTTACGCACTGTTCAGTTAATTTCTACGTAAAATCCAACTTCTTTTAAACGTCAAACAATGTGGTAATTTTGGAACACCTAGTTAATACTATCTCCACCGAAAATAGTAACAATACATAAACGACAATAGTCTGGTCATAGCGCTTACACTTCATCGGGCACGATGTGGGTGCATTCAGTCAGTAGCTACACATTGCAACACAGATGTGTACGCGCAACAGGCCTATTACATAAAAAGAATCGCGATAATCGGACGCAATTCGTCGTATCAATTTACTTGATATTGAACTTTATTCGTGAGTTAATAGTGCCACGGAGTGGGACGTACATCGTCTTCTTATCGCGATTGTTTATATCGAACTTTATTCGCGAGTTAATTAGTGTCACGGAGTGGGACGAACATCGTCCGCTTATCGCGATTGTTTATATTGAACTTTATTCGTGAGTTAATAGTGCCACGGAGTGGGACGAACATCGTCTTCTTATCGCGATTGCTTATATTGAACTTTATTCGTGAGTTAATAGTGCCACGGAGTGGGACGAACATCGTCCGCTTATAGCGATTGTTTATATCGAACATTATTCGTGAGTTAATAGTGCCACGGAGTGGGACGAACATCGTCTTCTTATCGCGATTGTTTATATTGAACTTTATTCGTGAGTTAATAGTGCCACGGAGTGGGACGAACATCGTCCACTTATAGCGATTGTTTATATCGAACTTTATTCGTGAGTTAATAGTGCCACGGAGTGGGACGAACATCGTCTTCTTATCGCGATTGTTTATATTGAACTTTATTCGTGAGTTAATAGTGCCACGGAGTGGGACGAACATCGTCCGCTTATAGCGATTGTTTATATTGAACTTTATTCGTGAGTCAATAGTATCACGGAGTGGGACGAACATCGTCCGCTTATCGCGATTGTTTATATCGAACTTTATTCGTGAGTTAATAGTGTCACGGAGTGGGACGAACATCGTCCGCTTATAGCGATTGTTTATATCGAACTTTATTCGTGAGTTAATAGTGCCACGGAGTGGGACGAACATCGTCCACTTATAGCGATTGTTTATATTGAACTTTATTCGTGAGTTAATAGTGTCACGGAGTGGGGCGAACATCGTCCGCTTATCGCGATTGTTTATATTGAACTTTATTCGTGAGTTAATAGTGCCACGGAGTGGGACGAACATCGTCCGCTTATCGCGATTGTTTATATTTAACTTTATTCGTGACTTAATAGTGTCACGGACTGGGGCGAACATCGTCCGCTTATCGCGATTGTTTATATTGAACTTTATTCGTGAGTTAATAGTATCACGGAGTGGGACGAACATCGTCCGCTTATCGCGATTGTTTTTATGTAATAGGGCTGCAGAACTAATGAGGCGTGAAGGGTTGCACACTGTGCGTATACGCATTTGTCAATAGTTGATATCGTATTACGAAGTTATGGACGATTGGTTGGAACGTGGGGTTATAAGCGTTGATTAATTAATTATTCAGTCCGAAAACAAACTTTGTATATATATATAGGTTCTATGGATAAATAGAATATGTTAACTAGGATTTAAGTAAGTTGCCATAATGTTCATCAAAGTCGAACCCGTCATGATCACTGATAAATTCAATTATTGTTTCAGTGTTTCTTGCATGTGTAACACCTTCGTGTTACACCGTCTGTTGTCGTTGTCGTGAATATATAATAGTACGTCTTCTATTATATATTCTGTGACACGCACGACTGTAGGTCGTATACTTTTAAGGGTTCTAAATCAGCCATTTTAATGTCCCCACTGCTGGGGCACAGGCCTTCCTTATGGGTGGATAAGGTGGTTGGGCCATAACCCACCACGCAAGCTTAATGCGAATTAACGACTGCAAATGCAGCCGGGACCAACGGCTTAACGTGCCTTCCGAAGCACAGAGGAACGCGAGCTAATAAATTTTTGGTCACCCATCCCATGACCATCCCTTGCGAAAGTTGCTTAACCTCCGCACAGTCAATTTATTTTAACTCTAAAAATAATAGACGGTATTACAGGTATCGTTAAACCAAAGATCCAAAAAATTAGGACTATCAATTCACAAATGATTGAAAACGAACGAACTATGGCTTGAAGCAAACGGCTACTAAGTTCATTAGAAATAAAACACTTTTTACGGATTACAGCGCGTATATTATTAATTCAGGTGATTTATTTCTAATGAACTGTATGCGCGGAAGTCTTAGAAGGCTACTGAGTTCTTATGGTAATTAATATTTTTTCAATACAGTTGCTCGAAAATGTGTTTTCGATTCCAGCTACAGCGTGCGGTAAGTTGATTTTACCGCAAGTCGTGCGTTTTTGTTTACGGTTTAGTACAGCGTGCGGAAAGTTAATTTTACCGCACGCCACCACCGTGCGATTTTGTTTACGGATTTTTTCTTAATTTCAGAAGGTACCTGTAATGTTTTTCTCGCAAATATATTAAAAAACGTAGTATGGCACACGGTTAAGGTATCTTGTATCATAAACTACTATTATAGTCAACTGGAAACTTGAATTTTATATACTTATGAATCACTTAGTCACCCACGACTGGCTTATTGAATATTAACATAATGTTTATTCCACCACCGGGATTCGAACCCGTACGCTCATGCATTTGCAAACGTGACACATGGCAGTATGTAACCCCTTGTCGTATTCAAAATAATTCAAATCAACCAACTACTAGCATCTGTTCTGTGGTCGGATACATGGCGAGAAAAATGTTATTAAATGTTGTTGAAACATGTTTTTAAAATGAGTTGATATTTATTAAAGTTATTGAAGATAATAATTTTTTTAATAATGTAAACGGAATATAACCCGTATTTTACCATGGTACGCGATGTAATACTAGTATTAAAAAAACGTTTAAAATACGTTAAAAAAACCTAGGTTGAAAAAACGTTTTTTAACGTATTTTTAATGCATAGTAGGTAGTAGGTACACGCAAATAAAGGGTGAACAGATATTACGTAAAAAAACCCTTCGGTCATCTATAAGTAAACCTAAACAAACTAAGCAATGAAAAGCAACCACTAAGGCCTCAAGTTTTTTTAATATCTTTTGCTGTCGATAGTACCTAACCAGTAATACGCGTGCGGGGCATTTTGATCCCACTTAAGATATACCCAATTTACATACAAAATTATTGTTCCTTGGGGTGCGTGGTGTACCGCATACTGCATACCGCGTAACGCACCATGTCGCGGTCGCCCACTGCCATAAGACGTTGCACGCTTCATTAACTGTATTATACGGCACGGTCATTTATGACCTATTAGTCATCTTTAGGCGATTGAACGCCGACTTTTCCGCCCCTTTTCAGTAGCAATAAATAAGTGTGTGGTTTATTATACTTCCTTTCTTAATAGCCACAAACTTACAGTTCCGCCTTCGTGGTCTTGTGTCCCGGTCTGAAGCTGATAGTTTGAGTTATTCCGGTCCCCTGATCTGATCCCCTGATGGTTATTATTAGGTTTATATTCCTATCTGAACCACTATAAACTTTGTCATTTCGGTTTGATCCCCTAAATTTATTTGTGATACCCTGCAAATAAATAAAAAATATTATAATATAAAACTGATCCCCCAGGGTATCAGATACGGGGTATCCGACCGAAATAACTCGATAGTTGAGTGGTCAGTTGGAAGTGTTTATTCATTCGTATTGAGGGCACCGACCGAACATCTGAAGATCTTCATAAATGAAGATTTTTTTCCGACGATTCCACGGTCGGTTAGAGCTTGTCAAGATGACGCGATTAACGCGCAAGATAGCATGTGATTTTTGTTACACTGCTGGTAACATTACACACATTACTGACACAGCTGAACCTAAACGTACAATCTATAACGAAACACGTTTCATTCGCGCGTACATCTGGACAGGGTCTTACCGGACACTGCGTTGCGCAACACGTCGCCACCAATACATGATAAATTATGATATATAAGATTGTTATAATAGGTATGTATGTTAGTCTATAATGGTCTATTTACATGGGTCGATTTTAGTCACCTAGCAAGACGCTTGTAAAATAGAATTGCAGGTGACACATCGTTGATGACGTCATCGACTACATAGACGCTGTCGTCTATATAGTCGATGGCGTAACCTAGGTATATAGGTAGGTAACAATATGTAATAAACGTAGTTCCAGTTTTGCCCACCGGATTAGATTTTTTAAACATATTCATGTTATAGATATACAAGGTGTTACAAAAATACCCCTAATGCTGAATATGGTATATAGGGACCATCAAACTGAACAACTTTTACTATGGGACCAACTCTGAAAACGCGAAAAAAAACAGCTGTTTCATACAAAAATTAAAATCGAAAATATCAAAATGTATGAAACAGCTGATTTTTTCTTCGCGATTTCAGAGTTGGCCCCATAGTAAAAGTTGTTCAGTTTGATGGTCCCTATATACCATATTCGGCATTAGGGGTATTTTTGTAACACCTTGTATATTCAGGTTGTAAATAGGTATAAATAAGTAGAAATGTAAAATAAATAGTTACTCTATTGTAATGGGTTAATCCTGTAAAAATAGATGTAAGTGTGGAAATTAATAAATACATATAAAGTTTGTTCAGTCATCTGCGGCCGAAGCTGAATTGCCATTTACACAGTCGATTTTCGCCGTGCGGATTTAGTCACTCGTGTAAATACCACTTAAGGTACTTATTTATTGAATGGGCCATTGAGGCAGGAAATAAATGGTTAAATAAATAAAAATAATCTTACTTCGTAATGGAATATACATGTATACACGACGGCATCTCAGACTATACATGTTGATCTTGAGACCGCCTTTATGGCCTACGTAATAAAAGCTGTTTTCGCAGTTTAACTGGATAACCTGACGTGCTGTTGTGTGTACTTTTAATTTATACCAAAGTAATATGAAATTCAACTCTGGCCTCTTAAAAATATTTCAAAAATCAGCAAGTAACTGTTTTGTTTTGTTCATTTCATTATGACGACCTCCTTGGTCGAGTGGCTTTGTACACCGGTTTTCAAGGTGTCGCTATCTCTGAGGTCCCGGGTTCGATCCCCGTTTGGGTCAGTTTAGAAAAAAAACTTTTCTATATTGGCTCAGGTCTAGGTGTTTGTGATACCACCGTTGTCTCTGATTTCCATAACACGAGTGCTTTAGCTACTTTGGAATCGGAGCAATGTATGTGTTGTTGTCAAATATTTATTTATTTATTTATTCCAAATGCCTAAAGCTATATTTACTAATCTCCCTAATGGTCTAAACACTGTCATTTTAATCCTTTTTCATGTCCACGATACATTTACTGGACACAAATAAACTATGGAATTATTCGAGCCGAAACGCGATCGCACCCTCTTTTAAAAACACAATGGCCGCTGACCATAATTGTACCATATCTGGCCCATTGTGATCTAACGAGCAGATATCATTATTTTAACGAAATAATTAGGTTGTACATGCAAAACTGGTCAATACGAGCCCGCGAACAAATGGTTATTGTAAAATAAATAATTTAAGCGTTTGACAATAGGCGCGTGCTTAAAAATATGTGATTGCGCTAAAATGGCCGGTGGCTTTTAAAGGGTTGGGATGGAAACATCTGCCTTAATTTCTACGAATTAATTTATTATTATTATTATTATTATTATTATTATTATTATTATTTATTCAGAAATATATCAGAGTTTGAAACGGCTCGTTAGTGAAATCAGGCCATTGTAATTTATTATCATTAGGTACCTAATTTATTACTTTATGCTTTGCCTCATTGGTCTTACCTGGGTCAATACTGAAGTGTTTCACGTACGGAACTGACAGTAGATATATTATATTTCTTCAGATCAGAAACAAATCATTATTACTCCATTCACAAAAACATTTGGCTCGTTAAAGTCGTTTTGCTTTTAAGCATACTATCCTTTAAGAATAAGTTTAATTAAGAAAGTTTATATCACTATTTTACTATTATTTCACTATTTCTAGCTTTCCTAATACCCCAAAACCTGAGAAAATGCACAGTAAACTGACCTCAAAATAGTGGTTAGTCAAATTATATGTTAGATAACTTAAATAATAGTTTTATAGGCCATATCTGGGTCACGGGTCGCCGGCTAAAAATAGGGTTGACACTGTTTTAATCCACCGGTCAACCTAGTTTAAAGAGAAAAAATATTATTTAAAGATCCTTAGCTTCTTTAGAAATAAGCGTAACTTATGTTATTACATAGCAATGGGTAAATTTATCATTTTCTGATGTTTCGGCTTCTTTTCCAAGGCTGTGGTTACATAAACTTTAAGTAACACATTTTTTTATTCCTTTCTTCTATTTAAATACCAGCACTGCCTCCAAAAGTTCAAAGTCAGTACCTAGCTTAAGCATATGTGCTATCAAAATCAGTACCCACCAGACCAGCTGAGTTAATATATAAAAGTTCATTTTCTTAATTGACCCGGCCGGGGATCGAACCTGGAACCTCAGAGATGGCAATACCATGAAAACCGGTGTGCAAGCCATTCGACCCCGGAAGTAGTCGTTATTTTTAAGAGGAAACCCTACGGTCGAGAGATTGATTCCTATAGAAAGTTAACACAATCAAAGTTTCGTAGTCCCCTGTTTCCTCCTCCAAAACAAGACAGATTTAAATATTTTTTTCATCAAAACATAAAGAAATGCTTTGTCTGTGTTCCTATGTTTTGCTTTTTTATATAATCTACTAAAATTTGATTGCTGGATGTCTAAACAATGTATTTTTTTAGGGTTTTAAAGATTAATAGCTCTTTTTTTATAACTGATTTACAAAAAAAAAAAAAAAACGTAACACACCCAAATCCTCTCTTTAAATTTTAATGAAAAAAGTATTTAAAACGGTTTAGTTTTAGAGGAGGAAACAGGGGACTACTAAACGTTGATTTTGTCAACTTTCTATAGGAATTTTTCAATTCTCTCGACCGTGGCGTTTCCTCTTATTGCGACAGCCCTAAGAAAATCGTCCCCAAGTCGGAACGTCCTTGGTACCAATTTGTAGACATTGTCGGTCAGCAGGGGTGACCAACCTTCCCACGATTTAAAGGACAAAAACTTAAATCGGAACTGGTCGCAATTAATATGGTCACTGAAATAACTCTGGTAATTACTGAGTGGCAGTTTAACGAAATATTTTTTTTAAAGTGACCGTTTTTTCTTGACATTAACACCGTGTTAAGAGAATACGATGTATTTTCCAGGCAAATTTTAACACGTATGTTTATTGTTACATTTAGTGTTTCGGGACCCACAGTCAAGTGTTTTTTTTTGCACTTTAATTTATATTAAAAAAACTAAACTAAAACTTTATTAAGCTTCAAATATTTTCTATGTTTAATTGTTACATTAGTCCTCGTTTCGGGACCCACAGTCAAGTGGCTTTTTTTAACTTTAATTAACTTTAACTTTAATATAAAAAAACTAAATCAAAACTAGTAAGCTCCAAAAATTTTCTCCTAAGGTCGTCTCCTCCTAAGGATACGAATCCTAGCCTTTTAAAAATGTAAATCCCTTAGAAAAAGGTAATGCCAAAACATTTCAATGGCTACCACAGATGATTTGAAATCTGTATACAAACTGTTTACATTGCCTCCATTAATTTATGTACGTACCATTTGTACGTTCTTCACAAAACGTAAAATATCAACCCCAAATATCAATTCCAGATAAATAAACATATCTATCTGCCTGTCAATTCTGTAACCAACTCGCATCTCACTTCGAACCTCACTTCACTTGGCGTGAATTTGTTATCATATAGCTGAATATAAGCTACTTTACCAATTACAAAAGGTTTGAGGTTGCTATCTAAAATAAAAAACAGCCTATCATTATCTCATTTCCCGCGCAGTGAAGTAAGATTGAAGTGAGGTTCGAGTTTGGTCACAGAATCGACAGGCTGACCACCATTGGGACAGGGATTAGAACCGCCCAGCCCTGACGTGAAGTCTACCAGGGGAAGCGCGTAAAGACATTTTTCTTCGGCATACAAAAAAAAATAAAAAAGGCTTGGCGGGAGGGCTGGGTGCGGCGAGGGACATGCCCTAGGGTCATGACCGAGTCCAACATGCCGTTTGGTATGCATAAAGATCGCATTCTCCTCTTGATACAAAAAAGGCAGACCACCATGCCTAATTCTATGACCCATCGGACAATGCAATGATGCGATAACGAACCCTCTTTAATAATGGATGCATTTCTGATACGCAATCCCTGAGTTTTTTTCCTGAATCCCTGAAACAGTAAATAAGTATATTTGTTTCTTACTAGTTTTTAAAATTCAAAATTCAAAACTCATTTATTCAGTCTAGGCTGTTACAAGCACTTGTGAATGTCGAAGAAGCTATGCCATCGGTTCGCAAACCCTAAGCGGGAGACCTTGTAACGAGAACAACCGGCAAGAAACTCGTCAAGGGCTGCTTTTTTCTCCCTGTACATTTCATACAGAGTCGTCAAAATTTGAAAAATGAGGTCGGCATTTAAAGTGACGTCATTTTCCATTACAATAATTAACAAAGTTTACATTCAATGGGTAGGTAAAATAAATTTCAACTAGTTAAGAAATCGCTGTCTACTACTCGATAACATATAATAGCTAAGAAAATCATTATTTTATTTATTTATTTATGCTTTATTGTATGATATGAAAAATTATTAGAGTTAGAATAAATAAAGAACATCAAATGCTTGGTTTAATTCTATCTGAGCCACGAAATATATATTATTTTCGCCTGAAACACAGGTTTTTCCTAGTTCGGGCAAACGTTATTATTATTTTACTTATGTTAACTTTGTAAATGATTGTACTAAACTGCATTTTTGAAAATATGTAATTATTCTATTCTATTCTATGAGAAAGACATAATAGCACAGAATAAATAATAATACTAGATAATAGGTACAACTTTTTATAAAGTATCAAGACTATCGAGTTTTCCAATAAGTATGATATCATAAAATATTATATATTTTATGCGAAACAACTTTAATAAGTTGAATCAAACTTTTAAATTTTAGTTCATAATTTGAATCTTTGGAACTTAATTTTTATTTTACTTTAACACAAAAGATGTCAATTTAACCTAATAAGGTCACACGAAGTCATTACAACGTATTTATTGAGTGTATAGTGTAGTGTCATCAATTTTTGAAGTGCGTTTGAGAACTGTTTGTCGATGTGGGGGCGACTCGATGCGGGCGACAGATGCACTTTTTTATGTTTTCGGTGAACAACGGCTTTTGAGATATTTGAGTATAAAACTTATTTTTAACATCGCAATAAAAATATTACTTACTGGCAATATTTCGACTGGCCTGTATATTGCAATTACAACTGTAAGAAATGTGTAAAAATTTATTTATAAAATTACATATTTTGTTGGAAATTAGGGGAAGAAAATTGTTTTAGTAAATTAGTTATTTTTTATATTTATAATTGTACCGGCTTCGTATTTGTAAATAATTAATTTTCATGATAAAAGGCTGATTGCAAATACTCAAAATGCTTGTATATCATTATTTTGACAAGCTTCTTTGAGCAAAGTCAACCATTCCGCGGTACTCGAATAGGCAATTCAAAATTGTAAGGAATTTCGTTATTGGTGAGTTTTAGCCACCACCAATTTCATATTAATACCCATTAATGTCGAGTTTTGTTTCTAAAATAGGTGAAAAATAGTACATTGTTCATCGAGGGGAGAAAGTCTTATTACACAGACGATGTTTTTGTACATTACTATACTTTTGTACGTACTTTTATAAAAAAACTCGTACTTGACCGTTTTTTGACATATCATTAAATACCTCTTATCCGCGGGGCACCATAAAGGGTCGAAAATAACACTATTTTTTGGCTACGCTCCGACGCACCATTTCTGAGATATTTGCATTTTTTTCTGAAATCAAGTTATACTGTAAGTAGTAGGTTTTTTTAAATATTTGACAAGATCACATTCATTGTTCCGATTCCAAAGTAAGTAGCTAAAGCACTTGTGTTATGGAAATCAGAGACAACGGTGGTATCACAAACACCCAGACCTGAACCAATATAGAAAAGTTCGTTTTCTAAATTGACTCAACCGGGGATCGAACCCGGGACCTCAGAGATGGCGACACTATGAAAACCGGTGTACAAAGCCACTCGACCAAGGAGGTTAGTATTCGCATTGTTTGAGTAAAGCACTATTAAAGCCTTTGGTCCGCAATGACTGCACTACTGGCCACGTCGAGATAAGCTTTAATACACTCACGGTTTTAAAGCTTGATCATCATTAAAGCCCTTGCTGCTCCAGCATGTCCATCAAGGGCTGCAATGCTGACCGCGCTGTGATTGCGTGGACCTGCGCTAAGCTCCGCGCACAGCCATCATCATCGCTGCCAGCAAAGCAGTCATTACAGACCGCGGCAGTAATGACTTTTAATATTGTGTACCTATTTCGATTTGAATTGATGTTATTTATAATTTCATTTGTAACTGATAGTAACGTTTGTAACCATTATTTTTAATCTGAAAGAAAAATGTTAAACTGATTCCAATGTCCATTTCGTTCATTTCATTCGTTAAAATAGATCAAATTGAAACTACAAAAGAAGTCCACTTTCAAATAGAACTGGTTTTTGCAAAAAGCAATTGTATAGACTGATGGAGGAACAAATGACGAATCAGAAATTATATCCACAATAGTTAAATTGTCCTATTGTAAGTACCATTGTCTCCGGTATAATTCTAGGAAGATGGTAATAAATAATTTAACAATGTATGCAAAATATTGGATATTGAAAGACAGAGGGCCTAATATGAGTTGGTGTTTTCACTTTTCGAATAGAACCATCGTTTTCTCTCTTTCACTCATTCACTCACTCACATTGACTATGAGCAATATATCCGATAGTTAACTATACGAGAAGTGAAAACACCAACTCGTACTAGGCCCTCAGGTAGACTCAGATCAGAACCCAATGCAAATTTTTCCTTGTTAGATTCGAGCCAAATAATTTACTGATTTTTGATAAACTTCTTGCCAACCGAAATACTTTTCTTTTTGAACAGAATGACCTTCATGATTTTTATTTATAGGTCAATAAAAATCATGAAGGTCATTCTGTTCAAAATGAAAAGTATTTCTTTTTGAACTTTTATATATAGACATGCGTAAAATACTTCACTGAAGTGTAAAGAATGATATAGTTCAATTGGACTAGTTCATCTGGTTCATTTATACTTCAGTGGACTGCTAGTCCATTTGAGTCACTTTGTCGTTATGTAAAACTATGCCTAATATTTGCGCAATACTTAGGGGTTGTTGAAGTCAAATTGAGTGCGGGCGGACTCCGACTCCGAGCGACCCACCGGCCGTCGAGCCGTGCAACTGCCTCGCTTCCGCACGCGGTGTTCATAATCTATCCGTCCGCTTTACTATCTTTCAGTGAAGTGTAAACTGAATTGAGTACTGAAGTAATTGGGACCCGAATGAACGAATGAAGGAGATATATTTGATAAGTTCCAATTGAAGGATTTATTCACAAACAACTCAACTCTACTATAAACACTTTTACAGCGTCAAAATAAAATCGTGAATAATTTTGTAATGTATGCACATACTTAGAGATGCTTGATTCGATCTCAAAATATTGATTTTGTTTAGTTGTTTGTCTGATATCTGGGTAACAAAAAAAAATTCTTTTAAATATGCACTACTTACGATATATCCTAACGAAATAACTGCAAACCATAGAGTTAAGACCTGCTGTAAATACAATAGTAAATTGACCAGAGAGTGATGTCAAACTCATTACGAAACACAAAAGTGGTCACAGTAATTTGTCTCCCATTCCGCGTGACACCACGCATCGTGGATTAATCAAAATATAACAAACAACGACATCTGCCGGTAATTGGACGAAATGAAATAATTGTGTGTACGTAATTTGTAAGCGTTTATAAACGCATCAAGCGGCGCACGCGTTGTCATATGGTACACACGCCGTGCGTTACCGTTTTATGGTAAGGTATACCTACAGTTTTAATTTTTGACTCGCCAACTTGTAAGCAGCGATGCAAACAATTCTACATTTACACAGTTACAACGTGTCCACAAGTTTCATTACAAGCTTGGCAGAGAAACGCAAAACTTTAAAGTTTTAGATCGTGTTTAGTTATAGATTGTGTTATCAGATTACATTAGAAAAATTAGGTGGGTTTATCATTTGAGCTTTTTAGTCGAGAATAATATGGCAAAATAATATAAACCAATACTGAAATATAATTTAACCGATCGGGCTGTTGGCAAGGAATTATTGAAATTCTCTCAGTGGATAATTTTTTTATTTAATAATTGTTTTTGTTTAAAAATAACAATAAATACAATAGTTTGCTTGTGTGTTTAGTTTGTTTGTGACCGAAGTCATCTTTTAAGCAATTATTGCCTGTACCATATGACTCCGCTCTTCTATTAATATATTTTTATAATTTAACTGTGCTGTAGTCATAAGGGTCGTATAACAGTAGTAGATTAGTTTAGAAATAATAATTACTAACTACTAAAGTTACATAGCTTTAGAATAGAAGTGTGTGTGCCACGCGGACTGTTTTATTTTTATTTATTTATTTAACTATATACATTTTGTACACAGAATGTTGAAAAGAAAAGTAGTGGACAGAAGATCGACGATCGACGACCTCCGTGGTCGAGTGGCATTGTACACCGGTTTTCAAAGTGTTGCTATCTCTGAGGTCCCCGAGTTCGATCCCCGGTTGGGTCAATTTAGAAATTAAACGTCTGGCTTAGGTCTGGGTTATTAAATTTAGATTTTTCGCATAAACAATGCTATTTTTATATTAAGATAAATAATATTAGAAAAAAACGACTCACCCGTAGCACCTCAGACGGGTGCTACGGGTGAGTCGATTTTTTCTAGTTTTTTTCTGATATTATTTATCTTAGGTCTGGGTGTTTGTGATACCACCGTTGTCTCTGATTTCCATAACACAAGTGCCTTAGCTCTTACTTTGGAATCGGAGCAATGTATGTGATGTTGTCTTTATTTATTTAATTAAGATAAGTACAAGAGCACAACTTATTTCGTATTGATATCTCTTCCAGCAGGCCTGGAACAGAAAGGACATATTTTAAAAAGACTGTCCATATTTGTTTTTTGTTTTTTTATATTTTTTTTTTCGTAAATAGAAGCTTCATCATTATCTTCAGTGTTTTATACGACATTTCTGGCCACGTATTTTTTTTTTCTGGCGTGATTATAATTTGTCAGCCCTGTCCCCGTCGCCAAGTCTGCAAATTAGGGGACAACATGGCAACGAATCAATGCGGCAATTAAGCGATTGCCAATTTGCTTGACGCGTGCAAGATCAGCTGATAACGCGAGACACCCGCAGCTGGGTGTTGGTGGAACATGTTTGTTTGGCAGGGTTGGCAGATAGGTTATATGTAGGTACATATTGGTCAAATACCTAGCCAATAAATAGTATAATTACTGCAATTTTTTTTTAGACGTATAGTCTGATTCAAACATTCATTGAAACTTATGGTTTTGGCTTGTATCTTACTTCGTTACAAATCGGAAAACAAATATAGGTTTTTCTTAATTTGATTCGACATTGAAATATTCAGAAAACAATGGTTATTCGTTATAAAGTGAAAAAATATCAACTAGATAAATTAAGAAATTATAGTTTGTCTAGCAAAAAGTTTATTTTTCTTGTTTTTTGTAGAGTAGTCAAAAATACCTTGTCTTCTTGTCGGTTAAAAGTAAGAAAATTACGACGGTAAAAATAATTAAAGTTTATTTGATTTCTAATTTATTATCGCGAATATCGAACAATTGTCAAGTGCCAACCCTGTGCAATTTGTTGTTTCAAATGTTTATGGCAAACGTGCCGGCTATCACACATGCAGATCTAGGCGCGGTTATTGCGAAATTGCACTTTGAATTGTTGATAATGTCATTGTGATATGGTTTACTGGGGTGTGAAATATGGACTTAATAAGTGAAAGTTCTCAATGAAAATATTTATTTTTTTATATTGATATGAGTGTGTAATTAATATTATTGAAATATGCTACACTTAGTGTTGGTACTGTGGAGATCTTTGTTAGGTCTCCCTATTGAATTAAACAGAAGATAGGATAAATAATTAAATATTTGACAACATCACATACATTGCTCCGATTTCAAAGTAGTATCACAAACACCCAGACCTGAGTCAATATAGAAAAGTTCGATTTCTAAATTGACGCAACCGGGGATCGAACCCGAGACCTCAGAGATGGCGACACCTTGAAAACCGGTGTACAATAGCCACTCGACCACGGAGGTCATATAAAAAAACGAATATATTGAATTTCATTTTATCTTTTAAAATATTCCCTATTGATCTCGCATGACCTGGCTCGATGCCGGTCCCAATTAGACTGTCAAAAACTTCATCGCAAATTCTTAATTTACTTTTCAAATAATCATATCTATTCTAAAAAGGCTTACCTACTTTCAGAGTAAACATTTATTATCAGCTAATCACAGCCTACAAATTAACTATCCTTACAGTACTTTCAAAACTAGGTCCACGAAATGGTGGTACCGAGTTAATTCATTAACTACATAGTAGAATACTATTAGTATATTTCCTACATAAACTGATAAAATCGTAGCTAAAAACAATAAGACTGTTTACCAGATCGGAGACTTTCTCTATGTATTTGTAGGACTGACTTTTTGTCGGAAATGTAGGCTGGCAAATCAGAATTTATAATAATATATGTATTATTCTGCGACCCGATAGTCTACAAACAATATTGTCTGCCATAAGATTAAAAGATATTACTTTTTTTTTTTTCTAATATTATTATAAGCTTTTGCCTTCGCTTCCCTCATCTCGTATGGTTGGCATCAGAAGTAACGAGACTCCGACTTTCATAGTTCAAGTAAATGATAGTATTAAAAAATACAAAAAAAAATAAAAAAAATACCGTCGACTTGATACCCTCCTCCTTTTTTTGAAGTCGGTTAAAAATCATTGGTTCAAGTTTCACAATTTGAGTTTCATCATGAAATACCTATATGAGTAAGCGAATGATGTGTTACACATGAAACATAGTTAACCTATTATTATGAAGTCTCATTAGTTAATCCTTTTTTAACCGACTTCAAAAAAAGGAGGAGGTTCTCAGTTCGTCGGAATCTTTTTTTTTATGTATGTTACTCGATTACTCAAAGACGGCTGGACCGATTTGAAAAAAATATTTTTTTTGTTTGAATGTATATCGGGTAAACTATAGAGTCATTGGCACCTTAAGCGAAATCTCTCCTTATTTAGTTGATTATTTTATCAGTAAGATATACAGGCGTAAAATACGACTTTTAAAAAAATCTTTAGGGTTTATTTATTACAATAACAACGAAAAAAATATGAAAAAGAAACGTTTTTTGTGAAAAAAAATAAAACTTCTAAAAACATCGAAAACTATAGTCATTGGCACTCCAAGTACAATCAGTGGCACAAACCTACTAGTGATGGCACTCATTTTTTAGTATGAGATAGGGTGACGTTATTTCTCCAAAACTTAAGTTTTAAAGTTAGAAAGAAGAATGAACCACTGATGAATGGCCTACTGTAGGGAAAAAAATGTTAATACTGTGATAATGCAAACACGAAAATGTATAAATAGCACCACCTAAAGTATAGTGCCAATAATTGCAAGTATTGTAGCGCAAATGTTTTTTCAAGTGTATTATGAAAATATTTTAAAATCTAAATAATTTGTGAGTAAAAACATTATTTAAAAAAAATATTTTAAAATCTAGTGATTGGCACGGTTGCTAAAGAACTACACTTTAGTACAAGCTATTTAATCAATGGTTGGCACATTGTAAATTGAAGTTGTGTTAACAAAACTGGAAAAAATATTATTGAAAACTGTAATATAATTTATAATAATAATAATTAAGGTATTTCGCACCTCTAAGAAAGTCAAAATAATAAAAAACAATATTTTTTTCCATACCTCTTCCTTATTGGATCCGTTAAAATTAGCTAGAAAAAACAACAAGTTTCTCGCGCGTTCTTATTTCTTAATACTGTGTTGCCATTAGAATCCGGAAGAAATATCTATTATAAAAGTTTTGAAGTGTAGTAATGCCAGATTAAAGAAAATAACAGATTAGTACGATTTTACCATTACAATTATTAATATCTACGTTTAAATGTTAAAGTGCCAATCACTGCGGGTGTGCCAAGATAGGTAAAGCTTACCCTACTTCCTAGTTAGTCCCACTGTCATAAGGTCAGGATCTGATGATGGGATCCTGGAGAAATTGAGGGAACTCTACAAATGGCGATTTCAGTATTTTTTAGGTATCATTAGTCGTAAAATAATCTTACCAACACCTCCATTGCGTCTAATGTATAGATCTATTTAAATTGCCTTGACCTGAACTGAGTGTGATGCGTACTAATGAAATTTCCCTATAGAAGTCTTATTGGGCAAATCCTCTTTGTGTTTAAGCACATAATGGCATTATTACGCAACCGGCCGATGATGCGTGTTAGACAGCAGCAAATACAAATGGTATAAGGCCTGTTGCAGTCTGGCGACAAGACGCAAGATAGAGATACCATACCTGGGGCCCTACCGGCTAACTTTTCGAACTTCGGCGTGTCTGCCGAACTTCAACTTAAAACAGATAAATCGAAGTAAGGAATTACGTATTGTACTATTCGCCGAAGTTATTTAAAAGATATCGATGTTCGTGTGATATCATTAATTGAGGTTCAACATTTTGGCCCGATTGAGGCTCGATTTATCCGTTTTGTGTTACAACATGTTACAAAAATACCCCTAATGCCGAATATGGTATATAGGGACCGTCAAACTGAACAACTTTTACTACGGGACCAATTCTCAAATCGCGAAATAAATATCAGCTGTTTCATACATTTAAATATTGTTGTATTGCGATTTCAGAGTTGGTTGGTAGTTTGATGGTCTCTATATACCATATTCGGCATTAGGGGTGTTTTTGTAACATGTTGTATATTTGTCTATTCATTCACATCTATATTGTCAGTTTGCGGGCTGCCTACTCATAAAAAATCAATGTTACCACTGCACAGCGCAAGGATGCCAAGCGAGGGTGGCCATCGTCCAACCCTTCAGTTAAACATCTTTTCATTAATATTAATAGAAACAGGTGGACAAGCTTGCCAATGACTTTCATACGATGCTACAATTTTAAACGGAGAAAGTAATGACCTCAAAAGTATATTGACTCAAAAGTGTGGAAGAAATAAAACAATCACCTCACTTAAACACACGTTTCATTAGTTATTTTAGTCACAAGCAATGCTTTTACTAATAAAGATATAGCCAATATACAAGGTGTTAAAAGTTGTTCAGTTTGATGGTCTCTATATACCATATTCGGCATTAGGGGTATTTTTGTAACACCTTGTATAGTTACACAATGGTTACTCTCTGTCAAACCATTGAAGTTTGGCATTAAAAAGAAAGGGACAAAACACTGTGTAACGATTCACTCCTTAAACAATTCAAGTAAGGGGATAGCATATAAAAATACTAAGTACGATCTTGTGAATCACTAATTCGAATACATAAAATCACTAGTCTCTACCTACTACCTTACCTACCATAACCTATTTCATGCTTAATTAATAATTAACAAGGGACATGAAGTGACCTTCAGTTGTACAGTTCAACCAACTTTTCTGTGACATTTCACGGGTAGTAGTAATAGTAGTTATATTCGTCCTTTTCAGGACAGGCGAAGGTCTAAGCCATACTGCCAGTTCTTGAGTTTAAATAGTTCAGTGGTAGATATTGTTAAATTTTTCATTAGAATGCGGGTGCATCGCATTCCAATGCTGCTTGGAGCATTTGGCACCAAGTATATCAAGACTGTTTACTCGGTTAGTTCTGCCGAGGAAGCCACCACTTCAATAAAAGTCTCAGCTTCACACAACCAAGATCGCGCCTATTTCAATTATCCCACATATTGTTCAGTTGCGTAGACACTTGTACCATATAACTGCACCAATTTTAAGACACAATATCTACTATGAATCAATTTGAAAATAATTAAAATAGACACCAAACCGAACTCGACAAAATGGCGCCAAAAACTCCCATTTCACGGGGGTCATATAAGTCATGGTGACATACAAACACCGAACAGGTGTATATAAACAAAAGCCTGTAAAACAAACGATAGATGATTTTATGTGTCTCATTTTTCGGGCCTTGATGGGTCAAAACCTAAACTATTTCATATTACCCTAATCTTATAAAACATAATTTGTATAATTACCTAAGATTTTATTGTTGATTTATTTTGTATTTTTATATCATTGATTTGTTAAAAATAAGTTGTTCCCTACCTAACTGTTAACCTACTTTTCGTTTGATTGTGAGTATTTGTTAGTTTTTACATTAGATAATAATTATTCATGCTGTGTACACTACTTGTGGATTATTGTCTAGTCTAGCTATATCTTATACTTGAAGTTGTCATTTTTTAGAGATGATAATCTGTCAGTGTACATACCTATTTATAAATAAATAAATAAATATGTAAGTATAAAAAACTGTACATTGCTCAATGATTCTTACACATTACTAACGCCACTCGCATAGGGGCGGCAGATGCACCCTCCCCTATGGAGTGGTCATCTTTTATTCAATTGCTAGACCAAGTGTTAATTTGACAGATATGACGTTGTAAACTATGCCCACAGCTTCCAATGTTCATAATTCGTTTTTGAAACTCTAATTTGACGTATTGTTGACGTAGAAGTTTGCGATTCATAAAAGACTTCGTTGAAGCGCAGTTATTTGTGTTGTGTTATTTGACGAATTCCGTGGTCGAGTGGCTTTTCACCGGATTTCAAGGTGTCGCCATCTCTGAGGTCCCGGGTTCAATCCCCGGTTGGGTCAATTTAGAAAACGAACTTTCCTATATTGGCTCAGGTCTGGGTGTTTGTGATACCACCGTTGTCTCTGATTTTCCATAAAACAAGTGCTTTAGCTACTTACTTTGGAATCGGAGCAATGTATGTGATGTTGTCAAATATTTATATTTATTTATTTATTTTATATTTTATATCGTATATACAATGCATTTAAATTGATAATAGACAGTGATCCGCTGCAACTTCACTCGAGAATGTAAAGCAAAAAGAAAATTTTACAGAATAAAATACGTCGTTTTGTACTGCAAGTGCTCTGAAATTGGTCACATTCATCGCATTGTAGTCCGTAATTTTTTTGTGTATAAACCATAGACTTATTTATATTATCTAATTAGATAATATATGTCAATTTTCATTGTCCATTGAAGCTCGAAAAAATATCTGAAATAAAAAGTCTGTATAACTATGAATTCAGCAATATCTCAACTTATTAATTGCTCTGTTGTGAATTTGTATATTTCTATCAATTAATAATGTTAAAATTCCAAAAACATTATTTTTATTGACATTATAACTTTTTTTACTTCAATAACTAGTTTTTAACCGACTTCAAAAAAAGGAGGAGGTTATCAAGTCGTCTGTATTTTTTTTTTATGTATGTTTTAACATAACTTCACCAGTTAACCGATTTCAATTATTCTTTATATCATATTAATACAACACGTCTAATGAAGTCGGGTGGGGCTTTTAGAATTAGAAAAAAAAAATAAAGAAAAGCAGTTGTCCTCCCGCTCCACCCGACTTCAATAGACGTGTTGTATTAATATGATATAATAGGATATGCGTAACTAATAATTTGAATATTATTTCTTGCTTTTTAAAGGAATTTTATTTTAAAGCTGTTTTTTTAAATTTATATATTTTTTAATCTAATAAGAGCAAAGTTCCTTTAAAAGTTATTTGTGTTTCATGTAGATTAAACTCGAACACTTTATTTGAGCTCTTTTTCCCTTTTGACCCGTTATGGGACACAAATGTTCCTAGATTATCTGATAGATCTTGTTCTGGCTTATCTCCTCCTCCGCCATCTTTTTTTGGATAAAAACTTATATTTCTTCCGCTAACAGTGATTCAGCATTTGATCAGCTGTACAAATGTCATTTAAACCTGGACAAAGAACTGTTGAAGGTTGAAGGTACAATGCGATTAAATTGGCAACAGACAGTGATCTGAGGCAACTTCAGGGCGCTTGCAGTACAAAACGACGTATTTTAATCAGTAAAAGTTTCTCTCGATTCGAGTAAAGTTCCAGTGGATCACTGTCTCTTGACAATTGTCTAGGATTGAACAGATTTTTATATATTTAGGTTTTCGAAATCTATCTTTTTATAAATAGTGTTTTTTTTAGGTTCTAAATCACATTACGCTTCGTTACACATCACGATCTGTTATGCATAATTTAATTATCTCTTATTTTTTGATTATGAAGTGTATTGGTATAAATGAGAATTCGATTCATATCTTTGTATCTATAACTAACGACCGCCCGCGACTTCGTCTGCGTGGAAAGTTTTTTGCTATTCCTCGGGAAAAAATATTTTTTTCGGGATGAAAGGGACCCTATGTCATTCTCTATACCCCTGACAACGTGAATGCAAAATTTCATAATGATCGGTTTAGTAGTTAAAACGTTAAGGCGTAACAAACAAACGGACTTTCGCATTTATAATAGTAAGGATTAAGCAATTAATCACTAAAAACAATAGCGTTAGCGATTAAGTATACCTGTACTAGTCTACACTGTTACTAGAATCGATTTCAAAATTACTTGTCGAGAAAAATGTAAGCAATCTACGGAGAAATTGAGTAATATATCAAATCTGAAAGATGTTTGGCACTGAACAATATAATATATTTTGGTTGGTAGTGTAGTGTAACATATTTGTATATGTCGTTATATTGAATGAGAAGCTTGCCTATCGAATATTTTTTTTTATCTTGGCACATCGTAAATACTTCGATGAAAATATGAAATGGTATGGTTTTTTTTGTATACGAATTGAACGTTACTTATGTTAATCCATGACATGATTAAGGTGGTTACTTTGTAAGGATCGAAGTAAGTCGAACCTGTGACCCTACCATGAATTGATGCAAACTGTTAACGCTACCGTAAACTATCGTTTTCTCTCTTTCACTCGCATTTACTGTGAGCAGTATATCCGATAGTTTGCGGTAGCGTAAACAGTTTGCATCAACTCACACTGCACGGAGGAGAGTCCTGGGGGCTGATTACGTAACTCTGTTGCTAACAATTCTCGATTGAAATCGATTGAAACCGCAGTTGCATTGCTGCTTTATATAAGATAGTTGTCACATTGGTTCTTACTAAAGCAGCAATGTAACTGCGATTTCTGTCAGAGTTGATTACAACAAAGTTACATAATCAGGGGGCTGAACTCGCCGGACTGGCTTCCGCTATCCGGAAGTCTATAAAAGAGTATCACTGCGTTAACAAAAAAAAAGGCTGAGTTTATGACAATGATTCTAAAACACCGAATTAATAATAGAACTTATAAATGTGTTTACTTTTATCTAATTTCTTTATTACGAACAATAAACAGAAATAAGACTGAATTCTTACCTAAAAGCGATTAGTAATTTAATTATATGATTCGCAATAAAAATAACAGTGTGAACAAGTTGCTTTCAAAAAGTTTTTGACCGGAAAGAGTATTTGATATTTCAAAGTGAATGCTACTCAAAATTGATCTTTATCTCATAGTCATAGGGTACTCAAAAAACAAGCGTAAAATTCAAAATTGGAACATTAATCCAAATTGACAGGTCGTTTCCACTTGAGCAGATGGCGCTATAAACAATGGCGGGAAAAAACTTCGACAGGTGTTTTGACAACGTTATTGTAGTAACCCTTATTTCGATAACCATTAGGTGTTTGTTCCAATAATCTGACTGTAAAATAAAGTTTGTTAATAGTGTGTTTCGAGACGGTGAATTGTTAACACGTTTGTGATAGCATCGTTGCTTATAAACAGTTTAATTTACTATTTGGTGAATAGTGGAACGGTTACCTGTGATCAATTTGTTTGACCCAGTGGTTACGGCAATCGAACTTTTTAGATCTCTTAGCTGAGTGTAACCTACTGTTTGAGTAAATTTCTGAACGAAATCGGAAATAGAGAGTATGGTTGGGCTGGCAACACTGATTGTTGGCCATTAGACTCCACGGTGACGCGTCGTGTGCTTGCTTTATATTTCTTACTATATGTAAATATAATAGAATTACAGTTATCTAAATCGTGCTCCTGTGTTTTCCTAGTTAAGAGCGCGTAGTCGGCACACTAGCGCCGCAAAAAAACAGAGTGCTTAAATAAAGACGGAATTGCGAATTATATCTCTGTAGTGCACTCCGAAGAAGTTTTGTGGTACTTTTTATCGCTTATACAATATTTTCTAGCCTGTCGTTTATTTTAATGGAGTTTTTTTTATAAAACTGGCCACTTTTTCGAATGGCGGCGCTAGTGTGCAGACTACGCGCTCTTAACACTACACACGATGAAAAAAGCCCTATATGGAGTTTTTTTTTGTAATTCCTTTATTTTGGTTGTAATAAATTCCGGTTAGTCCCGCTATGGTATGGTCCCGGTATGGCACCCTCTTAAAATACCTATCAAAAAGTCCCGCTATGGTACCCTTCAGTTTTTGGTACTGTTGTAAAGAAAAGTTATACAATGCGTTAAGAAAAAAATAGTATTAATAAAAAATATCTTTTCTTAACTATTATAGTTAAGCAAGATAATATTTATTAATACTATTTTTAAACAAATCACGCTCGGTAATTGTCGTTTCACTTCAGGTAGTTACCTGACCAACCGGTTTTTTCGTAAAACAATAGAGACGAGCCCTTCCTCGAATTCGTATCTAGCTCTTCCCTTTTGTTTTTATAAAAATAGAGAGAGACAGTATTATTCCGGGTTTAGTTTGCTATTTGCAGCTGTACTTTTGCGATATGAGTAATTAGGATAGCTTGTTAGTTTATCTATTGCAATGTCTGGGTCAAGTAGTTCACGTGGTGTAAATTTAATAATTATTGACAGTCGACGCGGTGGAAAAACTTTATTACGTGCCGGACATAAATATATTAAACGCAGAGAAAATAAAAATTCAAGTACTTGGCATTGTGTAAATAGGAGAAATAGTATTAAATGTAGTGGATATATAACTATTGAGAATACCAATAATACAATAATTAAAGATTATAAACACAGTGATCAGTGCGTGCCACATTTTGAAGACAATGAAGTTCAAATGGCTATAAGTGAGTGCAAAAAAGAAGTAAATTCAAATTACGGATCAGTACAGAAAATTTTCGAAAAACACATGGGTAACTTAAAAGACAAAGGGTTACACCTTACAGGAAATGTTCCTGACTATAAAAAATTAAAAACAGTATTATACAGACACCGAAATAAGTCGTTGAACGTACCAAAAACACAATTTAAGAATGTGGAAGAAATTATAATACCAGAAGAATTTAATAAGTATGTATTGGCTGATTATTGTAATGAAGACTGTAATCGAATAATTATATTTTCCTCGACAGAAGTAAAGGAATATATAAAATGTGTAACGCATTACTTTGGTGATGGCACTTTCGACGGCTGCCCAAACCCATTCGAACAAGTTTATGTCATTCATGGAGACATGGGAAGCACTGAGTTATCCACGAATGTAGCACCATTATTTTATATTCTGTTAAAAAACAAAGAAGGGAAAACTTATGAAAAAGTTTTCGAATTGATTAAACAAACTTTGCCTGAATGGCGTCCATCGAAATTTACCTTCGATTATGAAATAGGAGTAATAAATGCAGCAGCGAAGATTTTTCCTGATATCAAAATAAATGGATGTAACGTACATTTTCAAAAGAACGTTATCAAAAAAGCGAAATCTTTAAATCTCATGGAACACGAAGAGTCCTCGAACCATGTTAAGCAATGCATAGGCTTGGCGTTTTTGCCAAAACAAGATATTGAAGACGGCTGGCTGCATATAATGGAAAATAGGTATAATATCTTGGTTACTTTCCAAAATGATGTTTGAGTACTTAACTCTAATTATATGGCAAAAAAGTAAAGAACAACAATATCAGTAAGGACCTGTTAATTTCATTGCTTTACAAGTACGAACGTTTAATAAGTATTTTTTTCAGTTTCGACGATGAAGCTATGACCAAATTCAATGACTATTTTGTCACTCAGTGGCTTGAATATCCAGACCTCATTTGGTGTTGCCATAATGAACGCCATAGAACAACTAACTTGGCGGAATCATGGAATGGCAGATTCAACAAAATTATTGGAAAAAATCCCAGTTTATTATTGTTTCTGCAAACAATTGGCAACGACACATGTCACTTTGATATAAAACAAGCCAAGTAAGTTGTATTTTTTAGACAATATTTTTAAGCAGATATAATATTTTTAAAAGCAGATATATACCTATTTTTTTACATAATACGAGTACATAGAAGAATTTGAAAATGGATTTGATTTTATTTATTTTGGTAGATATTATTGGTTGTCGCCTTCTATTACAGACGGTTACTGAAAAAAATATAGCTTAACTTAAATAACTGATGATTTTTGTTATAGCTTTCGACTAAAAAGATCACCTATAAATTCAAGAAAAAGAAGAAGTATAGAAATCGACCGCCAGATTCAAAAGCTAACAAAAAGTTACGAAAATAAAGCTATCTCCATTGGTGATTTTCTGATTAACATATCAAAGTCAATATTTCGATCAGAACATTTAAAAAAATAGTTTATTTTAATTTTGTTTTTAGCCTATTAAAATGTTTAATACTTTTTCTCGATGTTGATTATTTTTTGTAGTTTATGTTTACAATTTGCGCCTTTTTCTCCATGTTGATTATTTGTAATTAATATATTTGTCTAGTTGGTTGTTGATTATTTTTGTAGTTTATATAAATTTACAATTACTGCCTTTTCTCAATGTTGATTATTTGTAACTAATATTTATGTCTGGATGTTGTTTTTATTTGTAGTTTATAATATTTACAGTAATACTTTTCTGAGATGTGGATTTTTTATATTTTTTTTATTGTTGATTATTGGTAATTAATATTGTTGATTATTTTAAAAATTATATTGCAATTAATATTTCGTTTTACTGTTTGATATTTTTTTATAAATATTTTGAATTAATAAAAGACTGATTTAATATCGCAAACAGACGTTTTATTGATACACTCCTAAAAGTATTTATTTATAGATACACTTTTCTTTTCAGTTGTACCTTCTATTGTCTAACGTAGATCTAAAAGATGGGTACCATAGCGGGACTTTTTGATAGGTATTTTAAGAGGGTGCCATACCGGGACCATACCATAGCGGGACTAACCGACGAACCAATTTAATAAAAAACCACATTCCATTCCATTTTTTTTCCATAAATATTTATATCAAACCATTTTACGTCACAGATGGCATATTTTTTTTACTATACAGGGTGTTTTGAAGTAGCCTTATAAGGCCGAATATGGTAGATAGATAGGGACTATCAAACTGAACAACATTTACTAAGGGACCAACTCTGAAATTGCTGAAAAGAAAACAACTGTTTCATACAAATGTTTATAACGAAAATTTTTAAATGTATGAAACAGCTGATTTTTTCCCATAGTAAAAGTTATTCAGTTCGATGGTCCCTATCTACCATATTCGGCTTTATAAGGCTATTTCTAAACACACTATAGTTTTTAATTCCCTTTCTTAAAGTTTCGGCAGAGGTATAAAAAATTGCAGCTGCGGCTCGTGCCAAGAAAATGCTCTAATTTTGACAATGACACTTAATTCCGCAAGAATGGCGATATACACCCTCCCACATTTTTTTCTGTCAACTAAATCTCTAGCCGCCTATTATTTTTTTTTCAACAACGGAGTTCACTTTTGTTGTATACTTTTGAATTCAGAATTTGTTTAGATTTATGACGGGTATGTTGAAAAGACCAAGAACTTTAAATTCATATTTGTTTGAAGATACTGACGACCGCCGTGGTCAAGTGGCTTTGTACACCGGTTTTAAAGGTGTCGCCATCTCTGAGGTCCCGGGTTCGATCCCCGGTTGGGTCAATTTAGAAAACGAACTTTTCTATATTTTACACTTTTGTCCCCCAGTTAGTGAAGTACCTACCTAATTGTTTGAAAATGATCGCGTTATTTGGTCGCATTAGGTTGTCTGGTGCAACAGGCAGTCAGTTTTGCTAGCTCAGCGATTGAAGTAGATCGCATTGCTGAACTGTATTTCAAGATTTATCCCAAATTCAAATTAAGTGACATTGTCGCAAGCACGTCGCAAGCTAGACGCGACAAAACAAACACGACCGCCGCGGCACGCGCCCGCGCCGCACCTGGCACTAGTGATGCCGTCTTTATCGATAATGTGTAAATATCGATAAGATGTTTACACAGTTTTGTCAGATAATCTTAAATAAAAGTAAATAACACGTGTCTATGGTATATTTGAAATATGTAAGATTAAAGGATGACTTACAGTACACCTACACCGTGCCGGGTCCGCGCCGAGTCCGAGTCCAAGCTACATTAGTCATGCTAATATTCTTTATAAAAACCAATGCATTTTGAGCCCCGTGGCTTCAGAATCCGAGCGGCAACCGACGCTCAACGAATACTGGTGTCGGATACAGAACGTTGACGTGACCAACGTAACTTGGACTCGGCTCGGACCCGGCACGGTGTACTGTGAGTCATCCTTTAGTGTGTTATATTAATCCATGTAATCTTTTTTTTTACCGAGGAAGAGAACAGATGTTTTCCTGCTTTACAAATCGTATGTGTTGGTATACAAGATCAATTGTTAATTTAACCTTTGATAATTCTGTGATATTGCTTGTGACAAAAGTATTTTTTTTGTAAGTTGTAATGAAAAACTCAAATTAAGTCATATTATTAACTATCGATATTTTAACATCTCTAAAACATCTAACAAATACTCGACCGCATTTCTTCTCGCAAATGCTTTCAAAGAACCTCCTCCAAGATATTTATTTTATTCTGATTCAAACAAAAGACGGCAGCTGATTCTATATTTTTTTAGCAACCAGATTATATATTTTTGACACACAAACTTCAACTCTGTTCCAACGTGATAAGGTGAATTTATAATATGTGCATTTCCATTGATGAAATACCACGCTTGTTTAATTCATTCCAAATTAGTACTCAAATTACTTGACTCCTTCAAAAGAGGTCGCGTTACAAAGGTTGATTTTTGATCCGCAGCCATACTGCCGAATTAAAAATAGTGTAAATGTCTTTGGTGTTTAAAAAAAGGTTGTCAAAAGACGGTGGGTGGATATTTACTAGAACATGACGGCTAATTCCGTTGCCTAATTAATGGTGTCAATATAAACTTAAAGGGTGAGTTTTGTGTAAAGCTGAGCGCTACTTAGAAATAGAAATAGAAATAGAAATATTTATTTGCTCATAAACATGGTATGATATAAAACAGATCTTAAGTACTGTGTAACATTGTTCAGCATGTTTTGCCAGTTTCCAGGCATGCAAAAATTGTATAATCATATCACTCATTATTAACTTCTTATTAACTTATACTAACTCATTATTAACTTAATTAATTTATTGATATGAGTTAATACGAAATTGATTTCATTTTACATTTCATCCATAAAAATATATTGAGACGAAAAAACACCAACATTCTTACTAGGAATAAATTAAAAATACCTACTAGATTATTTAAAAAAACAACTCTCAATCAAAAAAGAAAAATAACAAAATAGGTATTCATAAAAAGTTAACAAGCATAATCCCCGTTTATGCTAGAATGGCCGAAGCAAATGACTTTTTTTTAACCCAAATCACATTACTTGCTCCACTCATGCGCATGCACATCGTCCTGTGACACGATGACAGCGAATGCTTCCGTTGACAGATCGTGTCAAACTTTGACAGACTTCGACAGTATAATGCCGCCTTAATCGTGTAAATTTTTTTGTTAAGTAATATTCCGCTTTTTCTTTTTTTTTTCGAATACTATTGTAATGAAAATTTTGATTCAAGCGTTACTTTTTTATGTAGGTCGTTTGGTTGAAATAAAATAAGTATAATACTTAATTTTTTATGGACAAACAAATGGAAGTTAGTCTTGTTAGAAACGTTGTCTAAGAAAAGTTAAAAAGTTTAGACGAAACAGTTTATAATTACAGACTACAAATTAATTTAAAGAGATACTCATTATGATTTTTTTTAGGAAAATCAAGCTTTGTAACTTGTCAATACTATAATTAAAAAAATAATTAGAACCATGGTTTTTTTTAAACTCTTTCCTTCACCCTGACAAATACGAATAGGTAAATCAATAAAACAGAAAAGCATACAATCATTATTTCAGTTCGTTTCTATTACAATAGCTTATCGATAAATTATGATAGTAACAATCGTTCGGAGGAGTTTATTACCGACACTGGAAATACGATACTCATCTCTTGCATTGTATCCTTTGATCTCAACAATGGTACCGATATAGTTCTAAACTTACGGCACATTTCCTTTGCGTTACCAAAGCTTTGCAAATGTACTCTATCTTTTGAACCTAGTAAGATCTATCTTTACGAGTCATGTTGAACAAGCTTCAGGAGTACTTTGCATGTTACAGAAAACATTATTTTAAAAAACATGTGATAAGAAATAGAGTAAACTCGATATGGTTTAGAAAAGCCAAGAGACAAAGTAAGTAGTAAATATGATATTTCTAATCTGTGGCCCTACCATGAGTTGATGCAAACTGTTTACATTACCGTAAACTATCGTTTTCTCTCTTTCATTCGCATTGACTGTGTGCAGTATATCCGATAGTTTACGGTAATGTAAACAATTTGCAAGAACTCATGGTAGGGCCACTGTACCCTTAGCAGGAAAAAACTAATAAATCACATTTTTTTGTAATGGAAATCTTAGTACTGATTATGGAGGAAGATGACAATGTAATATGTAACAAGAATCAATGAAATTTCATATAAATTTCTACTATAATCACTCGCTTCGATAATGATATAGTTTCAAGGGTTCTTTAAGCAATACCACTATACAAGGTGTTACAAAAATACCCCCAATGCCGAATTTCGTATATAGGGACCATCAAACTGAACAACTTTTACTATGGGACCAACTCTGAAATCGCGAAAAAAAAAACCAGCTGTTTCATACAAAAATTAAAATCGAAAATATCAAAATGTATGAAACAGCTGACGTTTCTTCCGCAAATTGACGCGGTTGTTCCCTTGAACTGAAACTACTTACAAAATAAGGTTTACTCAAGTGTATTTTAATTAACGGCGGCCATTTATTTCCCTTGATTAAACACACGATTCTCACGATAAACAGAAATAAATGTGAGCTAGGAATGTAGCGAAGGCCGATACACTGTATTTTTAATGTTTGTGACCCTTACTCGAAAAGTCACACTTTATTACCAAAACAGCTATAGTAAACAAACATTCTAAGTGTCTACCTGCGATTGTAACGACTGTGTGTAAATTAGCCGTGAATCTAATAAGATCATCAAAGTAAACAGTTATTTTAAGATTAGAAAAAAATATGGCAAAGGCATTTCTGTCATGCATTTGCAATCCTATTTCTTTTTTTTTCATCGGCATTGGAGCATTGGACCGGACTTACAAAGGTCGCCGGTTCGATTCCCGCCTGAGACAATTCTGGTGACGAGTCGAATTTTTCTACTATTTTTTTAGTATTGTATATAAATGGCATTATGAATGCTACAATCTCGAATTAAAAAAAATATCTAGATAAATACTATAGATAGGTAATTACAACATCGAAGTAAACTAAAAAAAATAATAAATCAAACTTGTAACAGAATAGTTTTGCATCGACAAATCGTGATTAATTTAGAACAATCGATGGCTTCCGGATGTGGTGAACGGTGGTACCGGCAGGTGAATGTACATGTTTAATATTCAACATCACCCAGTACGAATTTAAACCACAAACAATGACTCTATAAAAATACAATATTTGCGTACGCAGAGCAAAGTAAAAGAGTTTTCCGAGTTCAAATGATACAATTATTTCTAATTTTCACAGTCCTGCGAAAAAAGACTTTCCTGAAAATAAATTATAAACAAAAAAACGAAATATCTATGGCCATGCAGTGACTTACTCTCTGTAAAAGTCAAAACCTCCTGAATGCTTAATTTTGGTCATAATTAAAGTTTATAATAAAATTAATTAGCTCAACAGTTACTATACAACAAAGATTTCTAGTCCAATAAGAAATTTTAAACACAACATGTAGACTGAAAATACAGCATAATTGTATCTATTTCCTTAAAAAAAAATGTTTCAGTCTACTGAAACTCGATTAGTTGCGCAGCGGAGAGTGGTTCCTTTTATTTTAACTGTATACTGTGAATTACTGTGCTACAAACTAAATTGCTGTTTTCACTATTTACTTGACGAGAGCTTCGTCGGCTATCAACAGCAGTTTAACAAAAAGTATTATTTCATAAAAACATTATTAGATTCATAAAATATTAATTTACAAAAAATACAGTACATTATACAACATTTTACAAAAATACCCCTAATGCCGAATATGGTATATAGTGACCATCAAACTGAATAACTTTTCCAATGGAACCAACTCTCAAATCAATACAAAAATTAAAATCGAAAATATCAAAATATATGAAACAGCTGATTTTTTTTATTTTTTTATTTTTTTTTTCTATACAAGGTGTTACAAAAGTACCCCTATACAAAAATTAAAATCGAAAATATCAAAATGTATGAAACAGCTGATTTTTTTTTCGCGATTTCAGAGTTGGTCCCGTAGTAAAAGTTGTTCAGTTTGATGGTCCCTATCTACCATATTCGGCATTAGGGGTACTTTTGTAACACCTTGTATACTATATTTGGCATTAGGGGTATTTTTGTAACATGTTGTATAAGTAGATATAGATGTTAAAACAAAAGAAGAAATTATTGGACATGTTTCGCTTTGCATCTATTAATACATGCATACAATGCTTTGTAAGCTGTGAAGTAATTTCCCGTAAATTGGTAAAGTTAAATAGCACTTATTATAATTAAATAATAGGTGCTAAGCCAGGTGCCAGTTGACGGCATGCTAATAGCATGCGCTGATTGACACGCATTAACATTCAACCCTCAGTGACAAATGTGGAAGAGGAAATGGCTGCGCGTGCGCAAGTAACGGACGTTTTCAAGTTTCAAATTGTGATTCATTATCGAGTTCGTAGATCTTTTGCGTTTCAGTGGTTTCAGCCTTGTTACAATAAGGTCAGTTTTTCAAGATGTCTTTTTAGGTAGGAACAGACATGTTTAACTTTAGGGGTATAGGTACAACGGTGGGCCTTCTCAAAATGGCCATTCTACTAAAATTAACGCTAGTAGAATAGAATGACAATGTATGTGATTGATTGGAGCTAAGCATTAGCTTATGTCATTCCCATACATTGTAATTCTATTCTTCTAGCGTTTATTTTAGAAGAATAGCCATTTGAGTAGGGGGGGCTGTACTTTCTAGGCCTAGAAAAGTAAAAAAGTGTCAGTTGTCACTGATTACAGCTGAGCCACAAAAAATTGTGGAAATCAGTCTTTTCTATTTCGATTCGACTATGCCAGGATGAAATCGATAGTTTGTTCCAGTTTGTACGCCAAGAACCAGAGTTTTTCCATCTTGCGTTGTGGATCAGCTGTAGAGACGTCTCTCTCTGTCCGGGTGCATTGATTGGCACGCACTAATAACCCTAGGTGTCAAATTTGGAGGTAGAAATGACTAAGCGTACGCATACGTATTGAAATATCACTTTTCTTTTAGTCTTGACTGTCCGTTTTTCGTGAATTAAAAGTTTCCCTGTTTGAGAAAAATAACTCTACCACTTTCTTACCTTAAGCGTTATAATCACTACGTTTTACTTAATTACCATTGGACAATTTATAAATATTTCCCGTAAAAATTATCACTTAACAAATCAGCCTATTCCCGTTGTCTCCCACTTATGTCCCCCACTTAGGGAAAAAAGTGTTTTTGCATACTTTTTTTTCCCGATATCCCCACTGGGGGAGACAACGAGAATAAGCCAACAAATCAGCACCCAACAATATGGCATGCATTTTACAAATTATAGCGCCAACGTCACAGGTCGATTGAGTTCCAATCAACTTATCTGAAAGATAATCCCATACAAATTACCGTACGTATAACTTACGGTACGGAAAATAAAATGAAATAAAAACCAATGAAACCCTTAGTTTAGTTAATTATTATCTATGAAAATACAACCCTTGACCATTCATACGTAGTGGTGGGAAAACAAGATAATTACTGTAATAACGATATTTAATTTGTTTCCCAAACTTTTATGGTGGTCATATTTTAATACTACATTTTAATAATACTAACACTCGGCCTGCTACGACTAACAAGCATGACCGTAACTGAAATAGTATTCATTATATATTTATTACGGTCTGCCCAAAGAAACAAGCTGCTATATCTATAGTAGAAATAGCCGAGAGGGTCTTCCCCAAACAAATCACCTCATTTTGACCTACGACCTGCTTCTAGGGCAGTTTGGTCGTTAACGACTTTGCTACGATGATTCAATTTTGAAGTTATGACTGACTTTTATTGGTTTTCGGTCTATCAAAATGATCTTAAAGTAAGTACATCTCTATAGGTAAGAAGAATTCGTTAATGTGTATTTTTGTTCCCGAGTTTGTTGGTTTTTCTTGCTTTTGATGTGCTCTCTGTTCGAGGTTCATTCATACTTATAATAATACTAGCGACCGCCCGTGACTTCATCCGCGTGGACCCTAGAACCTTTGATCAGCATGCCTACCATCAACTTTTATAAAGCGATTGCGCTTCAGTTTAGGTTCCTAAACTGAATCGCTTAATTTCGTACCATGAGCTACACCGCGCTGTCAGTGTCACGCGAAGCGAAATCCAGGGGAGAAGGCGCCGTTGTCCTCGGCAAAAAAACTTTATTTTCTCCTATATAGAGTCTATTCTTGTGTGAGCAAATAATGAATGACATAGGGCTTAGCGATTCAGTTTAGGTTATGAACTAAAGTTGAGTCGAGTGACAGTGTGTTTTTGGCGCCATTTTGTCGAGTTCGGTTTGGTGTCTATTTTAATTATTTTCAAATTGATTCATAGTGGATATTGTGTCTTAAAATTGGTGCAGTTATATGGTACAAGTGTCTACGCAACTGAACAATATGTGGGATAATTGAAATAGGCGCGATCTTGGTTGTGTGAAGCTGAGACTTTTATTGAAGTGGTGGCTTCCTCGGCAGAACTAACCGAGTAAACTGTCTTGATATACTTGGTGCCAAATGCTCCAAGCAGCATTGGAATGCGATGCACCCGCATTCTAATGAAAAATTAAACAATATCTACCACTGAACTTGCTCTAAGACACTTGACACTGGCAAAAATTACTTCCAAGAGGAAAGTAGATTGCCATAACAAAAAAAGAAGAAGAAGAAAGTTGAGTCGCTGTCTGCTGACACCGCTGTCACATAGCAATTCAGTTCATTTTAAGACCTAAACTGGATCGCAATAAGAGATCGTAGTAATAAAGCCTCCTGGATAAAAAGTAGCATTTGTGTTTATCCAGCCCCTTCACTCCCGATGGGATCGAGTTCACATCAAGATTGATTTAATGTCAAAAATCTGTTATTTTGGTACTTTAAACGCTTCCCATGGTTTTCATTGAACTGTTTTAACATTTATTCGACTCGAACGCGAACTCGATCTCGTAGGTTGTAACAGGTCCTAATCTGTATACCAATCAAATTTCATCCGAATCAGTTCAGCCGTTCTTGAGTTATAAATGGGGTAAATAAATTTATTATTTAGATATCGTTAACAGGAATTCTAAAAAGCAAAATACTTATTATTTACATATTTTGTTAACTTTGCATTGTCATCTGATTGTTTTATGCGTCGTTTTTATAATTTGACTTAAAATTTCATTATTGTATGTATACAGTTCCCAAACTATTGTAGAAAATACTTTTTAATATAAATATATACTTTTAATAAACGTTATTTTATAAGCAAAGGGATTTGCCCTTTTGCAAAATTAAGATGTACAAAAATTATTGAGATGAGTAAAAAGACAATCTGGACTTTAGAAGTTAGTTGTAATTTCTGTTTTTCTTTATTGACTATAACAATATCTATTCTGACCTCCATTACCTATTTAAAATCAATTTACTTCATCTATATTGTGTTTCACGTGGTCCTTATAGTTTTGTATTTAAGCAGGTTTTCAACAATAACATGTACACTTGACAACAAAAGTAGATTTTCCCATTAGTCTACGAATTTTATACACCTGCCATTTAATAAAAAACAACTTGATAAAAAAGAAAACGTTTTGTCCAGTCCTTGTGACCCGTTAGCGAATTTTAAAAGAACAATATTATACGCTATCGTAACCCTTGAACTCCTAAGCAAAATATGTTTAAGAAACACAAATGTCTTCAACTGACAGGAATAAAACATACGGTGTCCTTTGCTAATTTCCCACTTCATTGCGCCTCATTGTCGTAACGATAAACTAAAATAAATGTTGCTAACGAATAGAAATCGGGTTGTAACCCTTGGCACAAAACTAGCTCGAGTACTAACATAAATTCCCATACCGACGATGCATTGTTGACGAAAATAAATCAACATTTACATGAGAGAAGAAGGTTGAAAAAAACTAGTTTCGCGGACACCAAGAAAAAATACGAAGGGCGATACGCTATTGTTGTTCGTTACCGTTTCGCACACGGAAGTTCCTGTATTGAGCTTTGAGAATAAGTTGCATTTCACGGTAACAATAGTTCGACAATGGCGGACAGACAATGGTCCGCTCGAACGAGAGCAGCCATTGTGGAGAAGCAGCTGATCTTTAAGATTGCGTATTCTGTCGCGGGGGGCGCAGTGTTACAATTTTTCCGTGACATTTTTCTTAAATTTGAAGCAGTTGTGTGCACGTGTGTACACAGCGGTCACTCAGCTGCGTCCTTGATTTTCACACGTAGTTTTAAAATGACCAAAGGTGAAATATAGTCTAGTGAATCAAATTAATTTTCACACATATAATGTAAAGCCTCAAACGAGCAACAAAAGCTTTTTTGGCAGTCTGTAGGGAAATAAAAATATTTTACTTTATTTATCACTACTTCTGATCCGATAGGTCAGCATATAATAAAAAAAAAAAGAGTTTTGATAAAAAAAAATACTGATCGAATTCTTCTTCTTCTTCTTTTTTTGTTATGGCAATCTACTTTCCTCTTGGAAGTAATTTTTGCCAGTGTCAGTGGTAGATTTTGTTTAATTTTTCATTAGAATGCGGGTGCATCGCATTCCAATCCTGCTTGGAGCATTTGGCACCAAGTATATCAAGACAGTTTACTCGGTTAGTTCTGCCGAGAAAGCAACCACTTCAATAAAAGTCTCAGCTTCACACAACCAAGATCGCGCCTATTTCAATTATCCCACATATTGTTCAGTTGCTTAGACACTTGTACCATATAACTGCACCAATTCTAAGACACAATATCCACTATGAATCAATTTGAAAATAATTAAAATAGACACCAAACCGAACTCGACAAAATGGCGCCAAAAATTCCACTGATCGAATTGAGTACCTCCCTCCTTTTGAAGTCGGTAAAAAGGTTTATAAATAAGTTCTAATACTATTTCCATAGAGTAATATATTTATAACAAAAAAAACAAAAACATTACCTACACATTGCATTAATCAATCGGATATGCGCAATCGATTAAAATAATATAGTCCATCATTTCCAGTGGTTATTTTATTTTAAATACTTTAAACGGCAGATAATTAACTGGAACATCTTGTTATCCGGCAGCTACATATCAATTCAGCATTACCATGTAACTGGAAAACCAATGTAAGGCTTGGGACAGAATGAAGAGCCAATAAAATAGAAAAAATCATAAATAATAAACTTTTCTCTAGATAACAAAATTAAAAACATAAAACATTTTGATACATATTCATAAAAGTAAAAAATTCTTAGCGTTTTCCCAATTTTATTAACTTCATGATGAATAATTTCTGGGTCCAAATTAAAAGATAAGTACATACCTGTTCATTACTCGTCTAGTCATTATACATGTTCATTGTTCATCTAGTCTTTGATTTAAGCAGCCTGCGTAGTTCGGAATTAGGCTGTGAATTGTCTGCAATTTCTTTAATTTATAATTTATTCGACAAAGTTTTTAAGGACCTTTGATACGTTTCTAGATTATTTCAGACGACCTCCGTGGTCGAGTGGCTTTGTACACCGGTTTTCAAGGTGTCGCCATCTCTGAGGGTTCGATCACCAGTTGGGTCAATTTAGAAAACGAACTTTTCTATATTGGCTCAGGTCTGGGTGTTTGCGATACCACCGTTGTCTTTGATTTCCATAACACAAGTGCTTTAGCTACTTACTTTGGAATCGGAGCAATGTATGTGATGTTGTTAAACATTTATTTATTTCATTAGCTACTAGCAGCCAAAGCCCATATGAGAGTGTACGACCGGACAAAATTAAATCACAGACCCCTTTGCAGTTAATGATGCAATCGCCTTTGCCAAAATCGGCTAAGAACATCATCATCATTTAATACCAACATTAGTATACGTGTTTACTCCAGCACAACCTTCGATCGTCTATGATCGAAGAGCACAAGTCATTAAATAGCAATGTCACCAGTCTGAACTAGCCTTAGGCCCGGTTTCCACCAAAGCGGAGAGGGGAGGAAATGTCTCATTTTTCTATAGAATATTTCCACGTCTCCTCTCCGCTTAGATCGCACGCGGCACAAGATTAATAGAAAAATGAGACATCTCTCCTTTCCGCTTTAGTGGAAACCGGGCCTTACAGCTACGAGTTGGCATTACTAAGGCTGGGTTGCATCATGTTGATTCCTTAACTTTAACAGACACAAACTTATCTGACCCGGTGACAGCGTCGCTGTCGTCTATGGCGTAACCTAGCTAACAATATGTAATGCATTGCATCATCTTAATTTAACTATAACAGTGCATGACACAAACTTATCTGAGCCGGTGGCCAAAACTGGAACTAAGTGTTATTACATATTGTCACCTAGGTTACGCCTTAGATGACAGCGACGCTGTCACCGAGTCAGATAAGTTTGTGTCTGTTAAAGTTAAGGTTAAATTAAAATGATGCAACTCAGCCTTAGTATATCTATCTAGCCACAAAAAGTCTAGCTATTACCTATAGCCGTTGGCAGATGCAGTTGGCACGTGCCAAGACCTTTGAATGTCAACCGTTTACCTCATATTAATATTACGGTTTACCATGTTGTAAATAAAACTCTTTATTTAGAAAGTGACAGGTTAAAATGCCATGCTGACCATTTTACTTCTTTTTTACCTCTTTAGTTTAAATAGTTTTATATTAAAAAGTTTCTAACGAATACTTTATTGATTGAGGAGCTCGATAGCGCAGTGGTTTAGCGCTTGGCCCGTGATTGCGGAGGTTAAGCTACTTTAGCAAGGATCGGTCATGGGATGGGTGACCGAAAATGTATTATCTGAAGCTCCTCCGTGCTTCGGAAGGCAACAACGGATATAGTGGTCATTTTCACTTACAAAAAAGGGAGTCATTTTCAAAGTATTTTTTAATACTAAGACAACAAATTAAATACACATTAATGCTGCTAGTTGACGGCTATGGTCATAATTTGATATAATATCCAGCAGCTGATAAATATTTTAAATCACAGAAGTTATGAGGTTCTCTGTGTGTGAGAAAAAAACACCAATGTCATAGGTAAGGACCTAATATCAGTAAGACACATTTGCAATGTTTGAGACCAATATCTTAAAATTTATGATACAGTTACATACCATTAACGGTTTTATGCCTCCTATTACAACCAATTAGTAATCACAGTATTCAAATACGAATTATCGCATCAATAAAATATTTCACTAATTAACATATTTTTTAAAATTTTTACGTAATCTATTTGCAGCCTTATTGGAAACAAAATAAGCTCTATCTTTGGTAGCAACTTCCCTGTTTGAATACCTAAATAATTTTGACATCTTTTATTCAAGAATATTGCTAGGGCGTTCTCTTCGATAGAAATACAATGGCGTAAAAAAAACTGCTCCAAATAGATAGCTGTCACATTAATTCTGATTGTAAAGGGTATAGTTCCATCACCCCTCTTTTTATCTCTTAGATAATATGATTTTTAAAAGCTTTCTTCCGTGTACAAAAAACGTGGGTAAGACTGCACTACTAAAAAGTTGTACAAGAAACTGCAAGCATTTTTTACGCTCAGTTTATGCATGATTTAGTAAAGAAACCATCACATGGGAATAAGTTAACAATGTGCACGGCTTTTTATGCGTTTATGTTTTGTTTTGGCATCTGAAAAAATATAAAAGGTAAAATATAAACAATGACTTCCTTTTTTTATGTGACAAAATTAATGGGTATGTACGGACGGCAGCACGTCAGGTTATACAGTTAAACTGCGAAAACAGCTATTATTACGTAGGGCATAAAGGCGGTCTCAAGGTCAACATGTATAGTCTGAGGTGCCGTCGTGTGTACTACGACGTGAGAAGTTTATCGAATTTAATAAAAACCAGTATCAATCAGATTATAATATAATGACACATTCTCTGAATTGGGGATATTTTAATATGGATGTTAAATTAAGAAAAATAACTTTTCCTCGGTTTCAAAAATATTTGCGAGTTTAAATTTTTCTTATTGGTTTGGACAAAAAAATAATGACATATTACATAATATAATTTGTTTATTATATGTTTCCTTTTAGAAATGAAAAACGACTAGTATAAAATACTGTAATCGCTTTTATTACCACTGTGCGTATTACCTACAAAAGCTATAAAGCTCACGTTACGATCGCGTTCGTTGCTGCGCGTGCGACTCAAACGTTAAATTCCTTCGATGACCTTTGTTTTTGCATTACTTTTTATTGCCTATGGTAATATCTGTTGCCTCCCCTTCGTAATGAGTATAGCTTACTGATAAATAGACCAGTTTTAATACATTTTTGACCTTTAATACGTAGACTGGTGTAATTGCAAGGTGTTTTGAAGTTGATGTGAGAAATTGAGACCAGCTCTTTTCACATATAAGTTTTAAAGATTACGTTTTATGTTTTTGATATCGTCCTAAGTTTGACTTTTGATAGAGTAGTCATTCGTCAAAGAGTCTAATTAAAGAAAATGCCAAATTAATGCGGAATTATTCTTCTTTTTAATCAACTTCAAAAATAAGGAGGAAGTTTTCAATTTGATTGCATTTATGTATAATTATTTTTTTATAGATATTCGGGAATATCTCTGTGAATGATGGACTGTATGCTGGTTGATTAAAAGGCGGCTACGTAATGGAAATAAATGTATTATAATAAGGCAACAAAATAAAACTTTCAAAGCACAAATTATGACAACCTAAAAACAAACACAAAGAATTCGCCGACGTCAAACGTCACAGATTTTAACTAAAGACAATAAAATTACCTACTATAAAAAGGTGTGTTATGCACAATCTCCTTTCAAAAATTTACAAAAACCTGTTATTATTTTCCGGTTTTATAATACTATGGGACTCACCATTCTCCCAAAACTGTAAGTACAAAGAATTGATTCGAAAAATTACTCAAAACAATTTAAGCAGAATATCATTAAGCCCATAATCACTGACTGCGTATCAACTCATTACCAGTCATTCTTAATGAACGCACCCATTCATGTTCGCATCAACCCACTCGGGGGTGGGCCCCCACTGGGCCCAGCGAGTGGGCGCATTATAACCGGACAATAGGACAAATGAATCGCCTTGCAATAAACACAAAACCTACAAGCGAAACATATGAGAAACAACGCATACATCGCAGGGCGTGTAAAAAGCTTATTTCTTCGGTTGATATGTTACAGAGAAATGGATGTTGAGTATTTTGTTTTATCCTAAAGAGCGAATGTTCGTCAAATTTGTGACGTGTGCTCGCATGTTTTTTCGCCGGAGGCGTCAATAGTAACAGCGGGGTGTGTTGTACCCTTTATCGAGGTGTGTTGTACCCCTTATCGGGGCGTTCGATGGTTGTGAAGAGGTTTGATTGATATGGTAACCGTTGAATGATAACTGTAGTGTCCGGTGGTGTATGACACAGGACAAATAGGACAATCCATAAAATCATGAGATGTATTTTGTATTGCTGGCATATTTTCTATGATACAAAGTCACTTTTTGGATTAAATGTAAATGAAGCAGCTCTAGAAATAATCAGCAAAGCTGCTTCTATTTTGATGATCTTTTTAACGAGCTGCTAGATTCCCGATTTCAAATATTGCCATTTCTGATGAAAAAAGAACAAGACACTTTTTGAACTCACCTATATCAGGGGCTCTATCGTCTAACTTACATTGCCATCGTAATCGCTCTGATTGCAATTGCAATTGATATACATTGCTACCTTTCTTTGATAAGTTTTTATTTGTGCCAAAACGAAGTAGCAATGTATTACATACATCTGTCAATTCACAGTTTACATTATTGTCACTATTTTTAGCCGATAGGCCCGCAGGACTAGGTGGTACTGGTATCTTATGTTGCTGTTTCTTGTGATCCATAACCCATTCTTACCCCTTAACTTGGAATCAGAGCCATAGTTAAATATGTTCTATAAAAAAGTGGCCACTTTAGGTTCAAACCCGTTTTTAAACTAATGCTCGCATTTTGAAATGTTGTAACGTTATTCAATAAACATTACGTCATTCGCAAGACCTTGACTGATTCCTTTTTTAAGAAATTGGGCTTATTTAGAATAAACAAAATAAAATCGACTGGCGGCGCTAGTTGGCTCATGTCAGCGTATGGCCTTTTATGAAATTCTAAGTTCATCATTTAAACTTAAATTTTAGGATAACAATTAAGTTGAGCCTCTCAAACAAGAGACAGGAGCACAATAGATTTCATTGGTCAGCCAAATCTACGACACAAAAAGAATAAATACACGTAATTCGGACCAAAATCACAACAATTTCGATACAATATTCATTCGAAAAACCATCTGCTGCTGTTAGGGTTGCCAGGTATCCGGATTTAACCGGACATGATTGATTTTTTGACCTCCAGTCCGGCCAAATTTGACTGCGTCCGGCTTTTGTCAGGCTTTTTGTTTGGCTGCCGCGCAAGTCGCAAGTAATTCCACGACACGACTCCCCGCTGTTTGCAAGGCAGTAATTAATATTGTCCGATTTTTAGAACATATGTCCGGCTTTAAAAAAGCTATGATTAGCTTTTAAAAAAGGTATGTCCGGCTTTTAGGGTAATATGTCCTGCCTAATTAAGCGCCAAGTCCGGCTTCTGTGATTTGGACCTGCCAACCCTAGTTGCAGTCGACATCTGTTCCGTTAATCTAATTTGTTGGATTGCTCCTAAGCCTATAAAATAAATCATAATGTCTGCATTTAAACTACGGATGTTCGTAATATAAAAAAGTAGCTAACAGTTGGACATTCATAAAATTACTATTAAAATATCTTAAACTAATAAAAACCTGTTTAACTTATTATTAAAACGGTAACTATCTATATTTTATGTTTCCGGATATAACATACTTTATATTTCCTATACTATAATAATTAAACTTTCATTATTAATTGACCGAGCGATCGCGAAGCGCAAGCGAAGCGTCTCTGCTTCAGTTTGGTGAAAAATGCTTTCGTATGTCCATTTGTTCTCCTCTACGTCGCATTTTTCAACCGATTCTCGTGAAATATGTGAGCAGGTTCGATAATTATGTAGTTTTATTGTCGAACGTTTTTCGAAATATTGCAAAAAAAATCACACATTCGAATAAGGATCGAAATTAGAAGCGCCATCTAACTTAGATTATATATACTAAAAGAATACCTAACCCACCAAACAGCACATAGTACTGCTTTTCAAAAGCAGTGTTAACCACGTGGCGACATCTATTAGATTAATTTTTAAATAACATACAATTTGAGCGAAGTCTACAGATGACTAGTTTATTTTCGTTGTTCGGGCCCACTAGACTCAGCCAAATGTTTAGTATTGCGATCGTTATTCATAGAATAATTACTAATTTAGATTTAAGTCTAATTTTTTTTTATCCACAATGGTTTTGTGCTTGGCCTTCACCTCACCTGATGTTAAGTGACGATAAGGCCGAAGGTGGAAGCGCACTACACCCGGAATCCTTACCACTGAGGAACTAGATATCTTACCTCTGACTGCCGAAATACAACAGTTTTTAAATTGCTGTTATGGCCTCAGACTTAGGTAAGATGGTGATAGCTAGTGAGGCGGACTTAAAGTTAGCCCTACCACTAACCAAACCGAGTAAAATGTACCCCCCTACTCAAACCCGGGACCCATGCGTCTTACACGGTGGGCGAACCACTAGACCACAGAGGCGGTTGAAGAAACAATTAAAGGAAACCTTTTTAAAATTCTATATTTGCCGACGGTTAAATATAAAAAAAAATTGCATTAAATAACAGGTACTTATTGCTTACTTAAATGATTTTGATTTTTGATTTTTTTAATACTAAAATAAACGGAATTGGCGGTAAAGCTTTAACCCTCATGTAATTAATACACAGAAACGGTTAAGTTTAACACCATATTGTCCAACGAACAGGTGCCTAATTCGATAGAGAACTAAAGATTTTATCTCTTAATGAAATTTGAACGGTTTTAGACCGGAGGTATAAACCACCGGGACGCTATGTAGTTGTAATCAAATTTGAACGGTTTTAGACCCGGAGGGATAAACCACCGGGACGCTATGTAGTTGTAATCGTTAGTTTATTATTTGTTGTTTCAATAGAAATCGAGAGTTGATTTATTCGCATTCTCGCTCTCACATTATGTGAATATATCTATATAGATTAGTAATAAATGAATCATCCTGTCGACGAACAGTCCAATGACAAATCGGTCGTAGGAGAACGGTTGCTGAAACAGATTAACCTTTCTTTGGTTACTGTGTCAAAATTGACAACATTGCAAAATTTGTGTGAAGAAATATCACCCTATAGATACCTATGTCGCTTAGCTTAGCTACTTTAAAGGTTCTTTAAACCTCAAAGTGGTGCCTTAATCTTAATTAAAAAGTACAGTTATATATCTAATATTCACATGTACAGTTTGAAGCTTAGGTTCTATAGTTTTTTTACAAACAATAACCTCAGTAAAATATAGTTAGTTGTAGTAGCAGTTAGCAAAAATGCAAAAAGTGGATACTTTTTGCGCCACTTGAGGGATATAAGTCGCCTTAACTCCTTCTTATGATGTCTATAGTGATCGACACCAGGTTTTCCATAACACATTTTAACTTTAATAAAAATGCAACATTCTAAATTCCACCTGTTTCAAATAATGCCATTACATCAATAATCACAATGATAGTGTTTATCAACTGACATGATACAAGGGGTCATAATACTTATGACTATACGATATAATTCGGTAAAACGCGCAAATTGGGTGTTTTCTCACGTCGCCGGTTAATTAGTGGTCACACCTGCGCCCGCGCACCGTGACAATATGACGTAGGTATTCATTGTGAAGAACTTTGTAGTGTCCACTTACACTTAGAAAAAAAACAGTGTGTCATAAGTGTTCAGCACAGCTTATGAAATAAATCCGATAATAAAACTTTTTCTGTCGGCTGAAACATGAATTAAGTTCTTTTGAACATGCTGACATGAAATGCTCAGTTTCATTTATATTATAAATATATTTTGTATTTATTACAAAAAAAGCAAATTACTGCGCTACTAAAACGAGGATAATACTACACTTATCTCAGAAAATAGATTTCTGAAAAGAATTTATTTTACTTGTGACGACTTAGGATTAAAGTTTTTTCTTTCAGCACAAATTAATCTTACTTTTTAGGTACACTAAAAAATACGATCCGTAAAGTAACGTAACTACTACTAGTACATACCTACTACCATACCATACTCAGCGAAATTACGATAAGTATACATAAAGAAGCAAATACGAAGCTTAAAAGTCAGCGGAAAGAATTATACAAATAAAGGAACCATAGAAACGCATTAAGCAGACGCCACCTGTCTCAGCATAGTAATTAGGAATTTCGTAAAAAAAAAAAACATTGTGAAACACAACATAACATTAGTGAACGAGGAAGCGACAGTGGCTCTCAACAGTTGAGCCTTTTATGTTTAGTTATTATACCTCTCCTTTATTTTAGTTTTCTATAGCAAATCCGTTTTGATCGTTTTGGTTGCCTTATAATTGAGTTGAGATCTTAGTTAAAAAAGTAGTTATCGATAACGATGCTTAAATCTATAGTAATCTATTCACTAGTAAAAAATAAAAACGTATTTCTACTTAAAGATTGTCTTCATCATAATTATTAGCCACACGACACCCACTGGTGGGTGTAGTCCTCCCCCAAGGATCTCCACGACGCGACGATCGGTTCTGCGCTGCCCGCATCCAGCGGCTTCCCGCGACCTTCATCAGATCGTTGGTTCACCCTGTCGGAGGGTTACCAACGGAGCGTCGTCCGGTGCGCAGTCGCCATTTCAGAACCTTTCCACTCCAACGGCACGGCCATCGGTTCTTCTCGCTGTGTTCCGCCCACTGCAACTTCAGCTGAGCAATCCTTCAAGCGATGTCGGTTACTTTAGTTCTCCTACGGATCTCCTCATTTCTGATTCGAACACGCAGGGGAACGTCTAGCACGTCTCCATTGCACGCTAGGCGACCTAGAACCTGCTAGATTAGACGCATAGTCGACGACCAGGTTTCACTGCGGTCATAGACTTTCATACTTGGGGGTTTGCCATAATCACTACGCTTGGCAGGCGGGTTGGCGATCGCAGTAGGACCAAGATTTTATGAGACGCTGATGCCCGCCTCCTGGTGGCTGTGCTCCCTTAGTTGTCACGGGATGAGAGTGGGTAGTGTTATTCTAGGCCAGCACATACACGGCAAATAAACATAAATAATTCTACGATGCCACTCGAAAGGTCAAAGCATTGGCCGGACATCCAGAGGTCGCAGGATCGATTCCCATCCGAGAATATGATCTGGCGCGAGTCGTATTTTTTCTAGTATATTATGTGGTACACCTATGTCTTTACTTTTTTTCCAAATGAATAAGAGTTAATATTCGCACAATATATGTTACACTTCTACGTTTTTGAATAAAATTGAGAACCGTTGGTTGTTATTATATAGCAGGTGCGTAACATGCGCACGAGTCGATACCTATCCAAAAAAAAAACGACAATCGAAATCTTCACATGTTCGATAATTTGTATTATTTTTTACTACGTGTTAATTGTGTACTTTTTGACACCGACACATCAAGGAACGTTTTAAATGACCTTTAATTTTACAATTTTGGACCCTTCAGAACGACTTCGTCCACTTTCCCAAGTCGTCCATATTCCCAACTTGTCCACTTTTCTAACTCGTCCCCCTACCATTCCTATCTTGTCCACTTCCGAACTCATCCACTTTCCTATCTCGTCCACTTCCTAGTTCGTCCACTTTCCTATCTCGTCCTCTTTCTATCTCGTCCACTTCCTAACTCGTCCACTTTCCACTTGTGTTGTGTGTGTTACGATTTATTTTTGTTTAGATACATATTGGAACATCATTGTAATTGACAAGCATTGCTGTTTTGTATACCATAAGGTGTGTCTTCATATACGATCGTTTTGCCGTTCCCTTGCACTTTAATCTGACGCATTCAATAGCCAACACTGACTGTGCATTAGAAAGTGTGACAAAATTGTGTTATTTTGACTTCAATTACAAATAGGTAGGTAAGTTTATGAAAAAAACAAAAAAAGAAACTTTAACAAAAAATAAAAAGGAGAATCAAATAATAATACTTATATATTTAGTGACAGTTAACTTCTAAGTATTCAATAGATTCATATAGATAACGTATTTTTAATCTGCGATGTTTTCAAATGCGTGAAGATTTATCGAGTGGTTTTTTCGAATAAAAAACTCAATTCCGAATCCGAACTCCTGGGGCTCTATCAGCTAAAAACATTGAAGTTCATGTTAACTGTGTTTTGACAGATGTATGTGATACATTGCTACTTCGTCTTGGCACAAATAACAACTTAACAAAGAAAAATAGCAATGTATCACAAACATCTGTCAAAACACAGTTAACATGAACTTCAATGTTTTTAGCTGATACCGCCGCTGCTAACTGCGTCACGGCACTCTGTTATCGCGTTTGAATTCGTTCCAAATCGTGATTTTTATATTCTTACTCTATTATTGAGCGTTTGATACTACTTTTTGTGGTAACTGTTCGAATTCCCGAAGTTATTTATCGCAAATTTTTCATTGTGTTTTGGAAATATTTCACTGTGTGACGAAACTTGCTGCAAAATCTTGCAGCTACAACAGGATGTCCTGTTGTAAAATATTTTATACAGATTTCCAACTAAATAATTAGCATAGAATTTAAACCGTTAGCAGTTTTATTCAATTGATTATTTGTTTTACGGTGATATTTTTTTAATCATCTTAACAATTCGGTGTAGCTTTAGTATTGCACCTCAGACTATACATGTTGACCTTGAGACCGCCTTTATGCCCTACGTAATAAAAGCTGTTTTCGTAGTTCAATTGTATAATCTGACGTGCTGATGTGCGTACAAAGATTTCACAGCTATAATTGTATTAAGGCTGCATAGTCTGCACACTAGCGCCGCCATTGGAAAAAAAACGTAGTGCTTAGATAAAGACGAAATTACGAACTATCTCTCTGTAGTGCACTCCGAGTAAGTTTTGTGGTACTTTTAATCACTTACATAATATTTTCTAGACGGTCGGTTTATTTCTAAAAGTGGCCACTATTCGCAAAAAAACTCCATTAAACTAAACGACAGGCTAGAAAATATTGTTTAACTTATAAAAAGTACCAGAAAGCTTCTTCGGAGTGCACTACAGACAGATAATTCACAATTTCGTCTTTACTTAAGCACTGTGACTTTTTTTCCAATGGCGGCGCTAGTGTGCAGACTACGCCCTCTTAAGTAATTCATTTCTTAACACTAACATAATTGAAACCAACACAAAATGATAAAAAATATTACATTAAAGTAAGAACAATCTTAATTATAAGTGTTGCACAGTTTCATTGACTAAGGGCTGATTTTTCAATTCCCAGTTTGATAACGTATTATTCCGCCAATTTGAAAATGTTTGTCATAATGTCTGTTGAACAAATTTTTTGAATGACTTTTACTTTATTCGGATAATAATTTAACTGACTGATATCTGTTATGTGTTATCAAATTGAGTAGTTATTCTAATGATATATATTAATTGTAAATAGTTGATACATAAAATATAAAGTACAAAATGAAATAAAATTACGAATTAAAGTAATTAATAATAAATAAGAATAATAAGGATAGTATTGAATATCACCCAAATTATAACTCTACTTTTACGCTTCAGTATTACACTACGATGCATTATTAAATCACTATTTCTCTTATCGTAAAATATGATTTTAAACAACATGTTACAAAAATGTTTTAAATTTCCATGGTTTTTGACGTTATTAGAATAAACTATATCGGGATTTACACCATGTACCTGTTTATTTTTGAGACTCCGATATTTCGGCGCAGTTGCATGCGCCATGGTCACGGAAGAACTGTAAAACGGAGTCTCAAAAATAAACAGGTACATGGTGTAAATCCCGATATAGTTTATTCTAATAATGTTACAAAAACTCTTAAGGTGAATATGGTAGAGAGGGACCATCAAACTTGTGATTGTTATTTAGGCTGTGGCCATTGGCTTTGTTCTGTATTCTGTAAGTTTCTAAGCAACGGTTGTTTGTTCCTGACTATTCGTACCTATATAAAATTATATTGTTATGTGTGCGTATAAAATATCTTGAAAAGGCGGTGAACCATTTTCCTTCCGCAACAAAACTGAACAACTTTTACTGTGGGTCCAACTCTGAAATCGCGATTCATACAAAAATTAATAACGAAAATATCAAATGTATGAAACAGCTTAATTTTTTTCACGATTTCTGAGTTGGTACTATAGTGAAAGTTGTTTAGTTTGATAGTCCATATCTGCCATATTTAGGGCTTTTTTGTAACACATTGTATAATCCTTGTTTACGACTATTTGTAGAGACATAAAGGCAACCAAATACAAATAAAAACTTTATATCGCTCAACCGCCATAATTTTTATTGCATTTTAAATGCGAACATGTGCCAAAAGTTTCGGTTTTAATACTAAAGTAATTGTAGTTCATAAGTTATATTATGATATGGATTATTAATTTAATGATTTATTTAAACTTCTTTAGCGCAATAACTGCAATAAAATGAATGGGTCACTTAGTAAAAAATAGAAAGTTAACATATTAAGTTAAAAATGAATGAGTAAATAAAGAACATTAAAATGATCCGATATAAATTCAATAACAAAAAATGTGCTTATTATGTAAAGTGTGTATATGTGTATAACTTATTATGTAAAGCTATTGAAAAACTACGAAAGTGGAAATGAGCTTAACAAAGCGAATAAGAATAACAATTTTAATAAGTACTTTCAATATTAAAGATTTCTAGAGTACTTAGCTAAAAATATTAATTTTATAGTAGTGACTCTATGAGGTGTATAGACCTCGCATTGACGACCTCCGTGGTCGAGTGGCTTTGTACACCAGTTTTCAAGGTGTCGCCATCTCTGAAGTCCCGGGTTCGATCCCCGGTTGGGTCAATTTAGAAAAACGAACTTTTCTATATTGGCACAGGTCTAGATGTTTGTGATACCACCGTTGTCTCTGATTTCCATAACACAAGTGCTTTAGCTACTTACTTTGGAATCGGAGCAATGTATGTGATGTTGTCAAATTTATTTATTATTTATTTACTTGTGACCTATTTGGTAATTTTTTGAAATGGCTAAAATACTATTTTGCCCATATCTCTGCTATTTTGGAAAATTTCAAAAAACTGAATCGATCAAAAATTCCATATAAATATCGAACCTGCTAACATAATTTCACAAGAATCTGTAGAGAAATGCGACTTGTAGATGAGATGAAACGGACAGCCGGACATACGAAAGCATTTTTGCCCAAGCTGAAACGGGGACGCTTCGCTCGCGCTTCGCGATCTCTCGGTCTGTTATCTGCTACAACTGTTCTATACAAGGTGTTACAAAAGTACCCCTAATGCCGAATATGGTATATAGGGACCATCAAACTTTTATTATGGGACCAACCCTGAAAAAGCGAAAAAAAAATCAGCTGTTTCATACATTTTGATATTTTCGATTTTAATTTTTGCATGAAACAGCTGATTTTTTTTTCGCCATTTCAGAGTTAGCCCTATATACCATATTCGGCATTAGGGGTATTTTTGTAACACCTTGTATATCCTAAAGTCTAAACCATTGAAAAGAGTTCTCCGGAAAGATTCAGTTAATTTATAACCGACACCACATTCTCGATCAAAGTATAAGAAGCCCTCGCAATAACTTACCTATTGTTGTGATTTACTTTTTAAGTCCTGAACAGGCACTTTCAATCTTATAGTGTATATATTAAAAGTTCAAAGTTACTTGCACGGTATTTATAAAGGTATCAATTTCAATAACTACACGAGTTTTTTTAAGGCAATGACTGTTAAATTTTATTTATTGCTCGTCTGAAGTGGAACTCGTATGTTATACTGTCTTTATAGTGAATCTTTGTGCTATTAAACCTCATTGTTAAGACCTGAAGATGAAGAAATGCACTTACCAGAAAAAAAAACTTTAGTTTATTTTTTACGAATTAAGAATTACTAACCAAAGAGTTTAGGTTTTTTTGCGGATGTATGGAGTCTATATAGGTACTTACTCTATATTATTTCGAGGTTTCATTCACTGAAAACCCGATGCGAGTACATAAACGTGTAACCGTAACATTCTACATTTTTCAGCGACTAGTGCCTGCAGAAACAAGAAGTAGGTATGATAACCTATTGCTATTATACGGCTAAAAAAACCTAATAAAACCTTCTTACAGACTGTGATTATCCACATGATCTCGAGACTGCTTCGACAAGCTTCCATTTATAGGACGTGCAAATTGTCTAATTGCACGGAATTGAACCTACTGACCGACTATAATGGCGGCCGCTAGACCACCGCGTAACGGGCCGATTACCACCCATATCGGCTTTGGTTTATGTCCGGGTAGTATAATCAATGATTTGTTCGAGCTAACTGTCGTCGCCTTGAATTTTTTTTAAGATAACCGTAGTTTAAAGACAGAAAAAGTATTTTATTAAGAGCATGTTTTAGTTTTTTTAAGTTTAACTTTAAATGTATTTGTTTGCTCTATCTTTAATAAGGAATTAACTTTTTGGCATAAAATAATAAAATTTAATAAATTAAAATCGAAAATTATCAAATAACTATACAACATGTTACAAAAATACCCCTAATGCCGAATATAGTATATAGGGACCATCAAACTGAACAACTTTTACTATTGGGACCAACTCTCAAATCGCGAAAAAAATTCAGCTGTTTCATACATTTTGATATTTTCGATTTTAATTTTTGAATGAACCAGCTATTTTTATTTTGCGTTTTCAGAGTTGGTCCCATAGTAAAAGTTGTTCAGTTTGATGGTCCCTATATACCATATTCGACATTAGGGCTATTTTTGTAACACCTTGTATTATGTAACCTACGAGTATGTAATAAACTAGTAAACTTTTTATTTGCAAAAGGTTGTGTTCTTTTATACGAGTATATAAAACCAAAAATATATATTCAGGTAGCCCATTTCCATACACACCTACCGTTTTATTACCCCTTCTCTATATAAACAAATATTAATAGCTTTTTTCTAAGTAAAAACATTTATTTTACACTGATACAGAACAATAAAATTTATTACGACATTTCTTAAAGGAAATTAACAAAAACACGCTCAGTAAAGAAAACAAAAGTTCCTCACTTTTATAACGTACCCAAGTTTCCCTGTATTAGTTTTAATGCCACTATTATCTTAATACTCTACGTGACTCTACTGTTCCATTATCAATCCTTATCGCAGACATGACCGTCATGTGACCGCAAGATAACGCGCCAAAACATAACATTTTCTCAAGAAAAAACCACCCCAAAAGTAACAAAACTCGAGACCGTTCCGCCTTCACAATACTATTCACTCTCTTACTCAATCAAGCGCCTAAAAACCGAGTGTGAAAGGGACAAACGGATCATGTGGTAGACATCAGTCCCCAGGTGAGTTCGAAATTTGAACTTATTCGAACGCGAGCTTTGCGCGGGAAAGCACGTTGTTCGATGCGCGCGGCATAGAGAACTTCCTCCGGCAGTTCTGAATTTTTTTAAGTAGTTTTTTCTTAAATAAAACAGTGACTTTGGAATCAAGTGTCTTACGGTAAATTGCACATGGATTTTGGATTTGGTGAAAAATGTTCTGTGCTGTGTTATGCGGACTTTTTGGAACTGTCACCGGGAGCGCATTGTGCAATAAATAGGGATTTCTTTTCTTAAAGCGAGGAGGAACGGTAAGTCGGGATTCCTTTGGATACGATGTATAGAATGTACAAATGTGTGCTTTTCTAAAGATGCCCCTCGCCGATGGAGAGTTTCGTTACAAATTGTCCGTCTTCTTAGTGGCATGGTTTAATTCAATATTAAAACTTGCAGTTTTTAACGATAAAATTGTTGCTAGAAACTGTATTTACTGCCTTTTATATACGTCTTTAGTAAATTTTAGCACATAATTGGTGTTTACAAATAAATCGTTAAGCCTTAGTGTTTGTAACGATAGCACGTTTATGTCTTTTGTTCGAGCGATTGACTATTAGGCATGTATGATACTCATGCATAGATGACAATGAAAATAATACTTAAATACATAATATACCTACTTCAAGATTTGTAAGCTAGAATTATAGCATCACAGGTATAATTTACATAAATTCAACAAAAATACGTGAAAATGTAATAAAACCTGACAAGTGCGAGTCAGGCTTGCCCACCTAGGGGTTCCGTACAAATTTGTAAGTACTTAAATAAAGACTAAATTTTTTATGATTTAATTGCAAATGTTTAGTTTTCAGACTTTTCCCAGTACTTGTAGTATAAGACGATATTACTTGTCAAATTTTATTGTTCTAGGTCAACGGGAAGTACCCTATAAATTTTGATTCTCTGAAGAATGTAGAAATATGCGTTTTTATCTTTTTTAACGTTAACTGAGGAAGTTTGATTATTTCACAGTTTCAAGGGACTGTAGACCTGAGTATGGTTTTAATTTCAACTTGATACCTCTACGCGTGTCCGAAAGAGTCTTGCCAGATAGACAGACAGACGGACAACAAAGTGATTCTATAAGGGTTCCGTATTTTCCTTTTGAGGTACGGAACCCTAAAAATGAAATCACCGATCATTTGTTTCCAAACACATAATAAGTAAAAGATAGTTTGTTTATTACTTAGTGGGATAAAAAACTATTTATGTAAAATTTAGATAAAAAATTTAAAATTAATTTTCTCGTAGATACAGAACGTTGATCACAGAATAGGTTCCGACAAAGCCAATATCTGTATTGTTTTGAAGTTAAGATTTTAAAATTGATCTGAAATTATATGGGAGATAATTAATGATACTTACCTATTTTATTGCGATAAACGAAACGGGCCGGGATATGTCAGTCTCTTAATTTTTTAAGAACTATGATTTATTTTATAAATTACTTGAAAAGAGAAATATATGAAGCTTACTCTCGCAAAAATATATGCAAGATGCACCGCCCGCCCGCCCGCAAAAAATTGCACATGCACACCACAAAAATATCAGTGCATTTAGCAAGACAGAGACACACCTTGCACCTTCACCAATTAGACTACTCTACACGTGTTTCGCCCCAACCCGGAGCATCCTCAGGAGTTAAGTCTTAGCTACATATATTTCTCTTTTCACAATGGTTTGGGACTTCCGCCAAGTGACGCCTGATTCAATCAAATACTTATAAATTATGTGTTCTAGTGTCAAAATGCTTTATTTTTCATGACTTTAAAAGACGTATTCTTCGATCAATTTCTTAAATATCCGAATGTGATATTTATTTAATATCTATTACGTACGTACTGCCTGTCGTTACGCATCTCACTTCGAAACTCACTTCACTCCACGTGAATTTTTTATTGAAAATTAGCTGAATAAAAGCTACTTTACCGATTATAAAAGGTTTTAGGTAGCTACCGTAGCTATTTTAAATATTTTGTAAAAAAACAGCCTATCATTTTCCCATTTATCATTTAAAATTCCTGCGCAGTGAAGTGAGATTGGAAGTGAGGTTCGAGTTTGGTTACAGAATCAACCATGGACTTAGAAAAGTTTGGAATCAACAGTCTGAACTGACTGACTGACTGAACTGACATAAATAACTAAAGAATTACCTACGTTATCAATGTTCCAGTCAAAAGTATGTAAAATAAAACCTACTCACACATATAAGTATAAATTATTTAACTATTATAGTAGTACCTTAATCTGGGGTGAACCACTACAGCAACTTTATCGAGAGAGAGAAAATGAAAAAAATCAATATTCCCTTTTTGTTTTTATAAAAAAAACAGGCCAAATCGGTCAATATATTTTAAATTATTGTTATTTTTTCTCTCTCGAAAATGTTGCTGCTGTTATTCACCCCGCAGTTGCTATTCACCCCAGATTACCTGTTATATTTATAACTGTACTTTTAATATCGGTAATGGCTGCGCTGACGATACTGACCTTTAGCAGAAATTCGCATTCCCGTACTTCAAAAGTCAATGAGGTCTGAAAAAATACCATAAGGGCCCTTATACACTCTCCAACGAGCCACAATAAAACAAAGGATCACAACAACCACTTCTCTCTCACGCACTTAAAACATCAGCTTTAGAGGGTCAGTTAAGCCCTTAATTAAAGTTAGACAGAGACAAAAGTATAATAAACTAAAGAATCAGAAAGAGAGAATCGATTAAAGATTATAACACACCCTTTGGATTCGTCGAACCGTGCGCGGATTTTTTGCACAGAATCGTACCTCTTTTCTATTTTTTATGCATGTGAGAAAGCTTTCACAGTCTAGTGCATTCGCCTTTAGTTTTTTTTTTTAACAGGCGTATGATTATCGTGCTAGACATAGAAATCGAATTATTATGTTAAATACTTGCACATTTTTAATAAAAATAAGTTACAGATTTTTTATGTTACTTAATACATTTATTAGTATTAAAATTAAGCCGATTAAGTTCAGTGCCTACATAGTAAAAATTATAACGACCAAAAGAAATTGTGTTGAATTGAATTGAATCATCCCTACATGAGCCCTAACTAAAAGTCACACAACAAACAATATTAATTCCCTACTTGGAATTCCCAATTTCCCCTTGCCTATTCAATCGGAATTAAAAAAGACAACCTCTTGTCTACGGCCTTTGATAAAAAATTAAAAAACAAATCATAGTGGTTCGAAACAAAAGACGAGCAATCTTTAATCTTACACCCGACTCGGTTCCTGCTTGCGACGTTAACCGAAATATAAAATGTGTTATTATCATTATAATTTATTTGTTTGGTGCGATAAATGAGGAGCATGCATTTAATTATAAAAATCGAGGGGTCTGTAACAATAAGATGTAACTGCTTAATTTTTATGGTTTGTTTCTATTGGCGCAGTGCTCGGGGAAGTGGTGCTTGAAATAAGTAAGTACTAAGTAAATATTTTGGACAGAGTTTTTTCTTTTAATGCAGTACAATTTTAGCTATGAGAAAACTTTTTATTTATTTTCTTTGTGAAACGACACCAGAGAACTCAAAATATATCGACACATTTTTAATTCCTTTTAATTCCCAATTCTAGATACCGTTCCATTTAAAAAGCAAAAAAAAAACTCAAAAAATACAAATAAGATTATACTAAACGTGAATAAGTGTATATCACGTACATTTCAGTATTCAAAAAATCAGCAATCTACGTAGCACGTGGTTTTTGATAGAAAAAAATAAAAAATCAGTAACTCAGTAAACCTTTGTAATGCGCATTAGATAATTGTTATTGTTATTTATTGAATAACGGAAACATACAGCTCAATATAAATAAATTTTAAATAAAAGCATTATTTTTGTACATAGGCTAACACAGTTTCCGATGAGAGAAATTAATGCAAAACAAGTTGAGTAAACACTAGACAAGTTAACGAAACAAACCATTGGACAATCTACACACAACATATTCATTTATAAACAATGACCATTATAATACTAAATAATACACTAGAAAAAATACGACTCGCACCAGATCATGTTCTCGGACGGGAATCGAACCCGCGACCTTTGGATATCCGGTCCAATGCTCTGACCGCTGAGCTACCGAGTCACTAGTGGGAACGTGGAATTTCTTCTAGTATCAACTCTTACGCTGCAAGCCAGCGCCATCTCACCAATGTACAAGGAATTACCTCGACATTCAATTGAATATCTTTCCAGATATTTTTTATTTTAAACAATTGATTAAGATGAGAAAGCTATTTAATGTCCATTATGTCATTAGTTCAGTTTATTTTTTCGTCTAACATTTAAATCGGTTAGTTTTTTTAATCCATCAGTTCACACGGAGCCCTCGCGCCCATGTAAGTTATTTTCAACTTTTTTACACTTGCGCGTTCAAAAAAGTTGACAATAACTTACGGAACTGTAACGAGGGGACCAACCTAGGCTAGTTTGAAACTAATCAATCGGATTTTTAGAGTGCGATTTATCGCTTGATTGTGTAACTTGCAGGTACCTAAAATGCAATGGACGTAGGAAAAATGAAAAAAGATCATTTTACCTTAAACCATTATAGAAACTATAATTCATGGAGTTACTTAATCAAGGGGCAACTATCGAAAAAAAATAACGCGCGTAAAAATATTCGATAGAGAAATTTTGTATAGGAAATTTGTACGGCGCCATCTACCGCCGAAAAGCGTTATAAAGTTTTCCATAGATAATTACTCAATCGAGTACTTTTTACAAATGTTTTTTTTTCTCAATAGATGTTCGTGCTACGGGCACTGATGCCAATTTACTTCAAGTTTCAACATTTTATAATTCTAACTAGAATCGTATTACGGAATTCCAGTCTATTACTAAGGGAAATAAATTCGCCATATAGAGCTAATATAACTTCAATACGACACGGTAACCCTCATCGGAGACCAAATAGGAAATTCTCAGTATCCAGTTTTCGAAAGAACTAGTACTAGGTAACGATTCTGTAACAGACGCGCATCTCACTTCGAACCTTACTTAGCTTCGCGTGAATTTGTTTGTGGAAATTAGCTGAATATAAGCTACTTTACCGATTGCAAAAGGTTTTAAGTAGCTACTAAAGTCTTTTGTGACTAAAAAAACAGTCAAGAGCGAGACATCATCTAAAACTATTCCAAACAAGTTGCATTAGTAGTTCTCGAGATATCCAGCTGTGACAGACAGACAGAGTCGCACCATAAGGGTTCCTTTTTACCATTTTAGGTACGGAACCCTAAAAATAGCCTATCATTATCACACTTATGATTTAAAATTCCCGCGCAGTGAAGTGAGATTGGAAGTGAGGTTCGAGTTTGGTTACAGAATCGATATGCTAGTGGGTTAATCAGAAGTAGTGTCAGTAATTGACGAGCTTGCCTTAGCTAACTGCTAATTGACGCCAGTTTAAAAAATAGGTTTAAAATAACGACAAATTAGATCTCGTTTACCGTTTTGGTCGTCATTTTTATTAGCAACGATACTTCCTTTTTGTCAAAAAATACATGTAAAACTACTGGAGTTAAATTCCAAATAACCCAAAACAATAAATAAATACTTGTCCTTGTACTTAAATGATTAAACTGTAGTGCTTAATAGTCGATTCCTACCATCTTATAGACAGCATAATATTAGCTGCTTAGGTTTGTATCAAATCACCATCTTGTTTACTCGTTACTTTGTTCAAAGGTAGCGACTTACGAAACGGCTAATTGAGTTCAAAGGTTAAAGCAAATGACTACTAAATTCGCAATTTGTTAACATGTATTAGGGAAATCTTTTATCTACCTACAAATGGTAAAGCCCGGTTTCTACCAAAGCGCAGAGGAGAGATGTCTCATTTTTCTATAGAATCTTGTGCCGCGTGCGAGCTAAGCCGAGAGGAGATGTGTAAATATTCTACTTACAGAAAAATGAGACATCTCCTCTCCTCTCCGCTTTGGTGGAAACCGGGCCTAAGAATGTGCAAATTTTGGACAAGTTTTCTTTCATTTTTTAAATGACAAAGTTTTTTCAAAGTTGGTAATTTATTTTTTTTACGTATACTCGAAATGTTAAAATTCCATTAAAAAAAAAGAATGAGGTGCGTTCCACATTCGATACTTACTTCCCAAACAAGTAATTATTCCAAATTCAAAACGGTAGAACTCATTATCAGCCAGCGTTATTTTTACGAAACTTTACGACTGGTCACATGAACTAATTTTAAAGTTAATTTTTGCTAATAAAATGATAGTATAACATTCAAACGGTCCAGTCAACTATTAATGGATCAAATCGAAATTTTTCAACGTCGGCAAAATAACGTTTTAATTACACCACAGTAATTATTACCCACTTCTTACATCAATGACACTAATCTCGCTCCACCTTTCATTAAATTTCATAGTGTCATCTCTTTCCCTCTTCAAGAGCCAGGTGTCCCCGGGTATAAATCACCCTGCTTGGCCTTCTGACCTCCGGGTTCCGAGGATTAAGGGATTTAGTTCCCAGGATTTGGAGTGTATTACATGTCTCACTGCCTATTTGGGGTGGTTTAATTTGTTAAATAAGCTGTTAGTGGGAAAAAGCATTACGCACTAAAGCCTTAAAGGAAATAAAAAGCTACTTATTTATATTTAATTCGTGTCGGGACTGTGGTTGATAACGTCAGATGCATGGGAGATAACCGTTTCGTTTCAAAAAAAATCTAAGGCCAGTTATCAGTGGTTCGGGAAATGTAGTCTTCCTGCCGAATATTTTATACAAATTTTGTTCCAAATTTAAATTAAAACAAGTTAAATCCAGATAGAAACATGACTGTGAACTTGAACTTCATATTTTTTGGTTTAGATATTGAATAAACTTATTCAGAGCAAATATTTTTTTTTACTATCTATATATGTATCCTATTATTTAGTTGAAACTTAACATTTTTTCTTATGTGGATAAATCCTCGTCCTAAGCGAAACACTTTAAATAAACATTGACTATCAATAACTGTCATTCGCAGGTTCTCAGGTACCCGCTCATAATGGAACTGGTTGGAACCCTTTTCCAAAAAAAGCTGCCATTTTTCTAAAAGTCACGCTTCAAGAACGTGTTCTCATTTCAAAAAAACTATTTTTTAAGTTCACAATGGGCCGTAGAGTTGCCTATATTTTTTGCACGTATGTGGCAAAGGAGTAACGGGCATACAGCCAGGTATTGTTAGGAATGAAATATCGTCTTTCAGAGGGGTGATTCGCAGTCTTACGTTCAATTTGCGCAATCAAATATGAAAAAAAAAATCAACTGCCAGTTTTCTTCGTAAGTGTTGTATGTAGCACTGAAAGCGGTGGCATAAGGTTTCAGTATATATGAAGGGTTGTTCACGTCCCGCACAGAACGGGGCGATTTCTTGACATCGTTGCATAAGTGGTCCACAGCACATGTCCGTTCTCCCGTCCGAGGTATTTTCCCGTCATGTGTACATCGACCTTTAGTATTATTGCTTTATATTTTAATGGAGAAGATTATCTCATCAATTATTTGTTGCATTATTATCCCGGCCTATGTGCTGGCGGTTTATTGCTTTAGACACGTCGTTTATTGCTATAGTCACGTCATAAAATCGTTTCATTACTAGACTCCGGTATGGGATGAGTTTTTGATCGAGTATTTTTTGCGGCATAACATAATCCCTTCCGTTTTTATGATGTTCTGATACTACTGACTATTATTTTTGTTTTCTGTAAGATTAGAACATAAATTCCTGTATGAATACATGTCTACAATAAGTTCCACAGTTTCCGAACTTAACTGAAAAGGGTATATTTATGATAGGTATACCATAAGTACTTATAAATAAAGATTTCTATATTTCGTTACTATTTTTACCATTGTATTAATATAAAATAACATTGTGAATGCGAAAAATCTAAATTTAATAATTATAGAGCTGTTGCATATTTATTGATTTTCAAAGCATCTGGAAAGATATTTCTTTCGAATGTGGAGGTATTTCCTTACATTGATGAAATTGTGCTGGCTTGCAGCGAATAAGTAAAAAGTACTAGAAAATTTCGCCGCTCCCGCTAGCGACTCGGTAGCATAATTGGACAGTGCATTGGGCCGGAATCCCAAAGGTAAGTCTAGTATTTTTTCTAGTGTTATTTATCTTAATATAAAAATAGCATTGTGAATGCGAAAAATCTAAATTTAATAATAGTATTTCCTTTTGTTAAAACCCTTTTTTTATGAAAATATAACATTTACTAATAATAAAAATTTGCTTTGTAACTTATACTTTAGCGCCCCAAGAATTTATCGGCCGAATTATTCCTCAATACGCAATCAGATATTGAGCACGCCCCTTGGGACCGCTCGTAAATTTCCCACAACCCAAAGCTGAGGTGCAATTGTTGTCAAAAATAAATCATACCATTTACAATTTACATGAACCGTCTTTGAAAAAAAAACTAGATTGGAACTCTTTGGCGACATTCAAAAAGTTGAAACCAAAATCTGCTCTATGGTTCAAAAGTTAGGAGTCACCGCATTTGACAGCTGCAAGATTTCAGTTTGACCTTTTGAACCCGTAGGTGCATCGGTATTGTCAAATTTTGCACACTTCCTCGAACAACAATGGCCGCCCGAGATACGCGAACAAAGATCGCAAGACAGCATCTCTCTCTCCGCTCCAGATTGTATGACAATGAAGTTATTATTCCGATTTCCGATGGCTGAATTATTGTTGATGCAACACAATAGATTTCAAACTAGGGTTCCTTCGAGACATCTGCTTAAATACTCCTTAGAAATAATTAAAAAAAAATATATCACTAAACCTTGCTAAAAAAGAAAAAGGTTTTATAACTACAAGATCTCAAATACTATTTTTGTTTTCATTACGTACATAAGGCAAATGTTTGTGATATAGCTTTGCAAACCCAAACAAAAGAATTAATTCAATTTTCAAATTTCGAACTTCCTATTTAAAATTTAAAAAGTTACTCTACGTTAACCAGTCTGCCCATAAACAATCTGTAATTAATTAGAGCTCCTTACCCACCCATTTATTTACGCTGAATGATTTCGTACACAAAATCTTTCGTATAACCACCCTTATTATAACCATCACTCGTTAAATGAAACCACTGGCAATAGCGTGCATCCAAGTCAGTTGTTTTGAAAATAATAATAGTGTAAACAAAGTTTAATTAACACATTTTGCATTTTTAAAATTCTATAGGGTGTTTGGTAATCCTTATAAAGCCGAATATGGTACATAGTAGGGTACCATGCCTACGACCTCAGAAAAATATTATTAACCCTAAAAAACGCGATTTTTTCTTTTTATGAGAAACTGCTTAGTGGCAACCCTAGACCGAAATTGTATTTTGCTCTTGCCTAATGGGCTGATTTTCAAATACAATAGCCTATTTGCGTCTAAGTTTGTCATTTTGATTTTTTCCATAGAAATAAAAAAAAACAAAATTTCTCGGCCATGTGGTGGTTCTCAGGGATTATACTAATTTTCTGGGGCTATATGCATGGTACCCTATCTACCATAATCGGTTTTAGAAGGCTATTACCAAACAGCCTGTAATACTCAATAGAAAAAAAAATGTTTTTACTATTTTGCATTACATAAAATCTCTTGATTTCAATTACATATTATTAGTTTTCTACGTTCCTAACGTTTCCTGTTTCAATTTTTTCAATTTTTCAATTTTTAATTTAAAAATCAAAATTTGTAGTCTTCATATATCAGTATTAATCAATTCTACTCTAATAACTTTTGTATGATATTAAAAAGGCCCGAAGACAACTAAAAAAAACTTACACACTTCATATTTTAAAATTTGTAAGTAATCTTTTTATTCACAGCAAACGATACTTATAAGTATCTATTACGTCGGTGTATCAGACGGACCATATGGCAAGATTGTAGATAACATCATAAATTATATTAGATAAAACGGCACACCATATTTCCGGGGGTGGTATAAGCCTGCTGTATTTGCCTTCATAAAAAAATAAGTTCTTATGAAAGTTTCGAAATTAATTTAATAACATTCTTCATTGCCAGAAACTTAACTCTACCAATGACTTCAATTACATAGACGAGCTGTTCAAAACTTAAATTGTGTCACAACCAACCTTCGCGGCGCATCAACTGTTTCTATCATTTGCTCGCAATAGACTAAAGGAGTTTCGGTGCATGCACCGTAACTTAATGAGCAATTTTTCGGTACTGTACAGCCTGTCTAGTGTAGTATATACATAGAAGTCTTTGAACTCTACATCCGTATTCACAAACAACACTAAAACGATACTAAATAATATACTATAAAAAATAGGACTCGCACCAGATCATGTTCTCGGACGGGAATCGAACCCGCGACCTTTGGATCGAGTGTGAGTGACTCGGTAGCTCAGCGGTCAGAGCATTGGACCGGATATCCAAAGGTCGCGGGTTGGATTCCCGTCCGAGAACATGATCTGGTGCGAGTCCTATTTTTTCTATTATATTATTTAGTATTGTATAAAAATAGCATTGTGAATGCTTAAATCTCAAAATTTAAAAAAACACTAAAACGAACCTTGACTACGCGAATGCACTGCGTGGAAATAAGCTATGTGATTGGTTCGTTTATTTTACGTAATTATGTGTGATTGGTTCGTTGGACGCTGTGCACCCGCGACCACTGTGAGACCTCATAGTATATTTCACTATACAACGATCCTGAATAATAATAATAATAAAAGTTATTTCATGATAAATTTTACAAAAAAAACTTACAAATTAGGGACGCTAAAAATATGCGAATTGAACATAAATAATAACAATTAATTGAACATTACACATTTCTTATTTTGGTCTCGAATACTATTTAAGGGTTATTATTCATTTTTCTTATCGAGTTTCCAGAAAATCATAGTAATCAGAAAATATATACTTGATTGAAAATGCAAATACCGTAAAGGCGTAACAAGACAAATGTACATCTGAACTCAAAGCCCATTTTTCAAATCATAGCGAATCAAACTGAGACTTATAGGGGATTTAGTAAAAAAATCTAAAAACTGAAAGCAAAGGTTCAAAAATTTCTAAAACGTGAATTAAAACTTTTGTCACCGAATGTGTTGGGCCCTCAGTCCAGACGGTTGCATAAGAGGCATAGCTTAGATCTCAAAAAGTACAAAGCCTTTGAACAAATTGATACTTAGTAAGACTAAAAAAAAAATTAAACGTAAATAAATAGACACGAGATCACAGGTCAAAACAATAGTGAGGTCAATACCGAGTGTAATTGTACGGCAATTAGGAGCACTTATCGAGGCGCCTCGACAGCTGCGCGGGCGAGGGTTCACGCGTCACGGCCCGCCACCGGCAGCCTACGATACTTTTTGAAAAGTAAACTCCTTTTGTCTATGCTACTTTTTTGAAGTAATTTTTTATACGTGCATCCCATATTTGACCTTCTTTTGTTTTGCGACTAAAAAAGTTTTAAATTAAGAGTTTGGCGAACGGTGAGCTTCCCATACAAACGTAATACCAAAATGATTTCACTCTTTTTGTATTGTTATTCGTATTAAGACAGTATTTGTCTAGGGTTCTATTAAATAAACAATCCAAAATACCAACCCAATTCATAATAAATGCCAATTATTTTTTTTAATACAAAACTGTAAAAAGCATTAACTTTTATTTGGTTTAGTATTTTGGATTTTTAATTTAATTGAACCCTAGATAAATACTATGTTAATCCGAATAACGTCACAAGAAAAGTTAATTATGCTCAAATTGCAAATCATTTTGGTATTACGTTTGAATGGGAAGCTCACTGTTCGCCGGACTCTTAAGTTCTGTAGTTTTTGAGTTTAAAGTTTTTTACACACAATATTTTTTCATGTTTTGGTGACAATTTTTTTTTATATTTGAAGCCAACATTTAGCTAGGCAAACTATCCGGATACAACATAAAAGAGACTGGCAGTCGCTTGACTAAAGTTTTGAGACAGCAAACTTATCATAACTTGCCAAAGTTGTGGCTGAGTTAGGTCGGTAGTTGTTCCTACTTACTTGTTTTGTATTACAAACTTATTGGGATCCATCTATAGCATTATAGTACGCCATTATCATTATCATTACCAATACGACTCGCACCAGATCATGATCTCGGACGGTCCGAGAACATGATCTGGTGCGAGTCGTATTTTTTCTAGTATATTATTTGGTATTATATAAAAATAGCATTGTTAATGCTAAAATCTCAAAATTTAAAAATCATTACCAATATTATAAATGTGAAAGTAGGTTTCATGCTTGAACCACTGAACCAATTTTGATGAAGTTTAGTACTTATGGGGACAGTTTAAAACTTGCCAGTTTTCTCGCTGTAAAGAAAATACAGAGAGGCATTGATAGTCATAAATAAAAAACAACAAGTATAACAGCGTATATACCCCCCGGGTAAGGACAGACTTCCTTTTATTGCAAAACTGAGAATCACAGGGAGTGAATGTAAGTTCGTATAGGAACCTAAAACAAAGTCCACGCGGACCCAGGCACCTGCTAGTCTAATAATTTCATCTAACATTAACAACTTATAAAACAGTAAATTAGCAATACTTCGGTACTGTACAACCTGTCTAGTGTAGTATACACATAGAAGTCTTTTGCAGGTGCATCATATTGGCACGTGCTCTTAATTTCACAACACACATATTAAATAATGACATCTGCCCCTGGCTCTGTCATTAAGTAAGTAATTGACAGCAGATGGACGCAAATGAATGTTCTAACTGATCGTAGCTTACGGCATCAGCGCAATGCTATTCCATATAAGTATATAAGTACATACCTAACCCAGCTTGATGCAGATGTTTTGAAAATTCGTCGAGTTTAAACTCCTTTTTGAAGTTGGTTTGACAGTAACTTGAGGGATAAATGGATTTGCCATTTTAATTTTGAAATTGGGCTAGTGTACACTTGTTTTGTAATAATAAATAAGTCCGCAGGGCAGTTTTGTGACGAGATGTTGGTGAGTGGCGACGCCACGGGTAATCCGAGAGCGCTATCAAAGAGTCGGATGAGGCCTTCGCCTCTGGCGCGCCAGAGTGGGTCTCAAGGGGTCTCGCCTCCAGCTGACCTTTATCGGCTTATCAGGGTAGAGTCACAAGAGCTATTACGCTCACAGGGTGGAAGTGAAACATGCCTTAATTGGACATCTGTCTCTTGTACAGTGGGTAGAAAGCGGTGTACATCTCTCTACACTTTGTAGCTACAGACGCCGATGTTGCTCTCTTGCCATCGCAGCTATTTTAGAGAGCCCATTTAGTCCTACAAATTCTACAAATTCAGTCTGGAGACTATGATAAGGCAGATGTTTGATAGCTTCTTTCCATAGCCAAAATCCTATTCCATTTAAATTTCAACCCGATAGTCCCTACCCAGTAGATTTAGGAATTCCTGTGTAGTCTCTAAGTATAATCAATCAATCAATCAATCAAATCATTTATTAGTTCACAGGCATGGGAATTACAAGATGTCATATTATATTACTCTGATATGGTCAGAGATTAGATCCAAGAGATTAGATCCACACGCATTTTTTGATCCTATTGTTTGTAAGAGACAGCATCACATTTAAACAATGTCTAAATTAAACAGTGTTTTAAAATCTTTTGTGGTAAGGCCGAAAGTCTCAATTTTTTTATAACTCTGACAATTTTGCTTCAGACTTTTATTTACTTACGCCTATGTCATTTACTGAGTTGTTAATAAAATATAAACAAATGTATAGCCTAAAATTCAAATCTACTGGACCTATTCTAGGATAGAGGCGAATTCAAGGAATCAATTCAGTCTAGAGTAGAGGCTTATGTGATGTTAGCACAGTGAACGTCAACATGTTTGTCAATCTGCAGCGGAAGATTTCGTTTTTAGTGCAAAGATCTGACAAAATGCTTGGTGTCACTATATCATGGTTTAAATGTATTAAACAATGGCTACTATATTTTCTTTAGTTATACTGGCTTTCGTTAAAATTATAAATAAAAAATGTAATATGCAAGTTACGATAGTCCTCATAAAAAGTATGTATTAGATTTTCCTGGTTAAATGAAAAGTGAACATTTCCCGAACCCAATATGGTTCAATAGACAAAGGGGAACGCACTGTCCAAAGAGTTTTGAATAATTCATGAAGTAACGCCACCTGCCGACCAACCGCCAAACTAACATTTGGTGCTTTGCATTAATACAAATTGGAAATAGGAAACGACATGAAATATCTCGCGGACCATTAATCTTTCCAGCAATAGCCAATTTATATCAAAAGCTTATTTCCTGCAATAAAACTTTACACCATTTTTCAGCATTGTTTTCAATAATTCAGAAAAGTTTCAACTGACTGTCTGTTAAAGTTAGTTATTTACGCTTCCCTTGCACTGCATAATAGCACCCCGTCTGCATATGGAGACGAAGATCACTTTCAAACTCTAAATGGCGAAAATATCCGTTTGGCATTTGGCGCAAGCCGGTTAATATGCTTTCAATTCAATATACAATCTCTTTATCTGGATCTGTTATCAATTTAAGTACTGAACACTCTTATTCCATCCAGATAAAGTTGAAAACCATCTTTTACTAAATGCTAAAAGATTTTAAGATCAGTGATGCAACGTGGACGTCCGAAATTCAAAAAATTTAAATCCGCTAAAACTTGTTCCATTCCATTCAGAACTTCGTCGTTAACGTTGCGTGCGCAAATACAGTTTCTTGACAAAACTTAGTTGATATTAAACCTTATTTTATGGACGCTTCGGAAGTAGGATGCGATCAAACGGCAAAAAACAGTTTACCTATGTCGAGCAATAAGAATTTTTTGTTCTGCGACCCCATGTTTTCGCGAGCCGAGACGTGCATTTGATATTAAAAAATGCTCCAGAAGAAATCTTAAATTCAATAGTAATTTGCTGGTGAATAGCAAGGGCGAGGATAATGGACCAAGTCGTACGCCCTGTTTTTGCGGTGTTGTATTAGTTCGCGAAATTCGCCAGGGTCGTTTTGTGTACACACTGGTTTCTGAACGCAGCATGTGTCTGTCAGACCAAGGTATGTATGAATGCGCGCCAAAGTCGTAATTACACAGTCAATTTGGTAGGCAAAGAGAAATATATGAATTATTGCCTACAGCGTAACCGAGATGAAATCGGCCGTTTTGAACGACCAACAAAGGTTTTTTGGGACAGAAATTTTCGGAACTTAGCATAATAATGCGGTCTTGATTATGTTAGAAAGCGATTAGTTAACTTGATTGGCGGAATAATGGATTTTGTGTGACGTTTTCACTTTCAAATTTATTTAGATGATAATTATTTGGAGCTGGGGTTCTTACAAGAATAATTGATTTAGAAAGTACTTAATCATTTTATGGCAATTGAGTGGAAAAGCTGTTACGAACAATATTGAGATTCAGCTTGGTCACCAAATTCAAAAGATGGTAAAAGTAACACTTACTCACATATATTACCAACATTTAAAACTTAAACAGTATGCAGTAACTTGAGAAAAATGCCAATAGCATGATACTCTTCTTAATCTACTTCTACGAAAGTTAAACAAACATGAGCTTTGGAATCATTTTCAAGATTTGTGTTAACAGTATGGTTACAAACCTACTGGCACACATTTTGCTCTTAAAATTAAACAGCAGGTTAGACTAACGGTTAAAAGGTAACAGCACCACTTTCTTACTTAAAAGCAAACGGATTGTAAAACGCTACATCATTTGGGTAAATATGGCCATATTTTTATTGTTATACAAATAATTAGGCATTCATCTGTAAATACTCAGTAATAAAAACAGATAAATTATTTACTCTGTGCACCAGGGACAGGGATTTGTCATTACCAAAAAAAGGAAGGTCTAAAAAAATGTTAGATTCTGAGACTTAGACGAAGATTACTATAATACTTTATGCACTAGAGCATGAAAAGCGATTTTATGCAGCCTATACCCAACATAAAGTCGAACTTTACGAGCATAAGAAGTGAAAGAATTTTTTTACTCAATCTTCTTGGCAGCAAAATTGCACTTAATCGCGGAAATAACAATAACGATCTTGTCTCCATAAGCAGTATTGATATTAACGGTGCTCTAACATCCATGTTATGAGTTTCCAACGACCATGACTGGTATCGAATATCACGACTTCGACCGTTATCATCTACAATACTGACCTTAGCCAAATCTAATTTAGTAGCATGTACTGTCTCGGAAGTAACTGGATGCTTTAGTACTATGCCTTGCGAATTATTGGGTTCATATAGTAGGGTTGTTATTATTGAACAAGCCAGGTAGTGCCACGCGTGATGATTTATAAATTCTCGCTTGAGACCTAAGCAGCTATCGTTTAAAGAATCAAATGAAAATTTGCTTAGTGTTAAATTATGCTGGAGGGTATAAGAAACTCGAAAGATAATCAATACTATGATTTCTACTAGATTAGCAAATTAATTATTTTGAAACCCCGCTTTTGCTAATTATTAGTTTTTATGGTTTTTCTAATTCTGATAAAACTTTTAATTTTGATAATAAATCATTTACAAACAGCACTTTGGAAGACTAAAAATTTTAAATATGTCAGACCGATGATAGATTATAGTGGAAACACTGTGTGGTTATTGGAAAAACATTATAACACATTTCTCTTTGTTTCAGAACGAAAATGTTGAAGTGGGCAGTCTACGGTAAAAAGAACCAAGACGTTCAACCAGTAAACGAGCCTGAAAAAGATAATCATGAAGCTTATGCCAACGGACCATACAACAACAATATACGAAGATCTCTAGATGCACAATCTGTAAAGAAAAGCAAAAAACCAAGCAGATATCAAAGAAGATCATTAGGGTCCAACGCAATAAGAAAAAACAATTTGAAGACCGTTGACAAAGAAAATTTCAATTGCATAGGAAACACTCCAAATTACTACAAAGAAGGATTTATCAAGAAAGCAGAAGGTTTAGCGCTTAAAGATGTCAGTAACATTACTCCATCTTCAACGACTCCTGTTAAAACATATGATCGAAGAAAATATTATCTTAATGGTTCCAAAGATGACATACCCCCAGACTTGCCTCCTACGCCACCAACCTATAGCCGAAGAGTAAGAGAGGCTAAGAAAAGGAAATTAGAAATGACTAGTTCTAATAGCGAAATCTTTAGGAGGGATAGTTGTGTCTATAAATCAGAAAGGCGAATAAAACCTGTAAATATGAATGAATTTAGCTCGCCGAAATTGAGTCATAGCACATCTGAACCTTCTCTTAATGAACTTTCTGATAGGTTGAGTGCTACAACTGATAGTAGTAGACAATCAATTATGTTAAGTAAAAGATTAAGTAGTAATACTATTAGTACTACTAAAACTGCAAGCGAGGGAATAGTGGAAATAGAATACGATAAGGATCTTGTAATTAACTGCATAGAAAAACCACCTACATTGAATAATAAAAATACAGAAAAAATAACACTTCCTATATTTGGTCATCACATATTCATGGATGATCCTATTTATTTTAATAAATATAATATTGGTCTAACGAATATACGACCCTTGAAAAGGACTAGAAAGAAATCAAATGATTTCGAAAGCTCTTTTAAATCCCCCACTGTAGATAAAAGAGACGCTCACACGCTAGTGCGTGACGGATGTTCTCCTGTTTCTATTACTCCTTTATCTACCAAATTGGCTGCATTAAGATTTAGTACTATGAGCACACATAGCAAATCTCAAAGAAAAGTATTTATTAATGATGTAACAGAATATTTTCCAAAAATAGAAAATCCGTTTACTATTCCTCTAAGAGATGAAGAAATATCTACTGAAATGGAAAATAAATTTATATTAGCCAAAGATTCTGTCACAAATGAAACAGGCTCAACGGTATCAACGACACAAATGGGGGATATAACTTTAGAGAAAATGATTGAAGACATAATCAAAAGCACGAAGATAGTGAAATCAAAACGGAGAGTTATAAACAACAATGGTGATGATTTACCACCAGTCGAAGACGAAATACCACCACTGGAAGCTGTCAAAGATTTATTTGTAAAACCTCAAGCTGAAAATAAGGCCAACCTTATAAAAGAAGCCAGATATGTTAACCTTTCAAGAGAAAGTTCGTTGTCGCCTAAGAACACACCAACTAAAAAAAGGATGCCAGTTCACAGAGTTAATGACAAAATATTGAAAAATCTGCCTATTGGCTGTTTTATTTTAGATGATGGTGATGGGTATAATGAAAGAGAGGTTAAAACTCCCGATATTGATGCTAAATTAAAATTCAAGTCAAGAGAAAAAGTTAAGAAAACATTAAGCAGATCATGTTCCATGAATATTACAAACAGCGAGAAAAGCAATTTGGGATACATTTCTTCAGAATCAACACCAGATTTGTTCAGTGCCACACAAGAAAGTAGTAATTTAGCGTTAAGAAGACAAAGATGTATCCGCAGAAAAAAGTCTACAGTAAGCAATGAGAGTCACAGAAGGCAGCGCAATATTACCGACAAAGAGCCTGTTTTGAACTCTTTTTTGACTTTGGAAATGGGTATTCCTAGTCCTGCTTTGGAACTTCAAAACACGTCGCTCTGTGAGCCACTTAGTCCATCTTTAAATTGTTTAACTGTTCCTACGTCATATCACGGAGTTTACGACAGTATTTCTATTAAGTCTAACGTATCACATAGCAGTCTTATGCCTCATCAGCCAGAAGTTCATAATAAAAGGTCGAGAGAATTATTTGGATTAACTTTAGAAAATGGTATACCTAGTCCTATCACACCAGTAGCAAGTTTGAAGAGACCAAGCAATGTTTTGAGTGAAGAAAGAGCTCACAAAACTAGTAAGTTAGACGAAGAATTACTTTCAATTGATATCGTTACACCTGTTATTGAACACAAATCTTCAAGAAGATGTCTGACGTATTCTCCGGAAGAAAGTAGTATAAACAGTAGTGAAGAGAAAAGAAGAAGCGTGGCTAGCAATCGTTTAGAGCAAAGCACTGATCGATTTCAAGCCCTCAAGGGCACAATAGATTTAGAAATTAGGATAAGGAACGAAGTCATAGACGTGCACGGTGAGTGGTGACTATCGACCCCTTTTAGTTACTACGTAATAAATAGATAATACATCGGTTACACTCATTAATATTATATTTTTAATTTCATTGCAGTCATACGTTGTCGAGATCTTCAGCGATACACCGGAAAAATGGATGATATCAATGCTTACACTAAGGTATATCAACATTGATATGATATTAATTTTATAATTTATGCTTATGTAATTATAATCTTCCAATCTGATTTGAATTTGTGTTTGAACATTGTTTTGTCCCCAGGTTGTCATCAGTGGAGTTACTGAAAATCAGTCTCTGCCTACTCAGAGATCTATTTTCCAACGAACTTCCGTCCTATATGGGAAGAGAGAGCCTGAATTTCAGAGACACCTGAAGCTTCCTATTCCAATTGCTGTCTACGACCACCAAGTTCTTCACATCTCGGTGTGGCATAGAGACAAGAAATACCGGTAAGTACTCATATATAACTAATTATAAAGAGTTCCACCTTATTTTTTGAAGTGAAAAGACTACCACGAAACACATTAACTTTTTAGATAACCATTTCTTGTATGTTACACCAATATTAACACGAACTTGCATCGTATATTACGACTTGAATAAGAAAACGAGACGTTAATAATTAAATTGGTTTGTCTGAAGGAAATTAGAGCAGTCCAAGAAGTACTGGTAATACATAACGGTTGCTACACGAACAAGCTATAAAACATTGAAGAATGCAAGAGCAAACCACCCAATTTCGTATATGTGATACAATGAATACAATGCTCTTTTACATCTCAGAGAAAATAGGGATGTCCTATTTTATTGAATACATAAATCACTTGGAACGATGATAGATAGTACCTACTTAGTTTATTAATGGTTGTAATTGGGAAGTAAGCTCTTATGGGAGCAGAATCAACAGTCGTTAATCGTATAGCCGTGATCGCAATCGCTATAAAAGGTGAGTAGGGTAGTGGGATGACTGGCGAAGCCGCGTTGGCTACGCGTCGTCAGTACGGGAACACTGGCGCGTAGCGTTTTTCACTTTTCCTCCGGCGTATTCCGCTCTCATACATAAGATATTGGAGGTGACGCGGGGCGCAAGGAACATGCGCACTTCCATCGATCTCCGCCGGGCGCAGTCCCGGGCAGTCGCGTTCCATGCCGCGGGAGGGAAGCGCCGACTTTCCAACTTCACCCTTAAAAAGTACGCATAGAAATTTTTAGAGGCAAACAGTGTGTGGTGTGTGTGATTGGTGACATCTTTTTGTATTGTGATATTTAAGTGTTTTAATTAGGAGCGTCAAATTGGTAAGGGTTAGTTTTTCAATTTTCGTTCATTCATTTTTCATATTTTGTTCTTAGTTATTTGATACTTACATTTTAACCTCCGCACCCTATGATTTCATAGAATACAAGGCCTCTTCATTATAATCTGTCAGTTCACAAAACTTGTATCGATGTACTACTTGATAAGGCAGTTCTTTATAAGTATTCATCCATCTTCATTATTAACATGGAAAGTGTTACTAATAACACTAGTCTTAACCCTTTAATAGGTTCTCGATTAGTCTCATTTAGGTACTGCTTACAAAGTGGCAAATACCAAGGCAACCATACCTATAATAGCGGTATGGACAGAATGAAAAAAAAACTATATAGACCTAGTACTTCTTGACCTACTTAAAGCCTATAATATTAATAAAATATCTAGCAATGTCATGCATGCCCCAGTTTACTTTGCACTTGGACATGTCATTCTACACATAAGTTACGGACGGCTATATTTTCATAAGCTAGATTAGACATACCTAATCTTTTCTTTCGAAATCGATAACATAAATTTTATATTACATTAAACTTCTTAACTCGTAGATATTATATAGGACTAACATCTACAATAAATATAAGTATTCATTATTCTCAAGGGTTTAGTAGGTATAATATAACTTCAAATAAATAGTATAAAGTAATCTTTTAGGTAACTTGATAACGATTCCTCGAACTCATCAGAGCAAAATATGGGCTACAGAAACTCGCCCAATAGTCTCGCCTGCTTTTTTGCTGGTCAGAGGACTAAGCTAACCTTTGCCGTGCCTTTAGCTTGTCAGTATTTTGACGTAAATTAGTTAGTTACTTTAGGTTAAACTTGTGCCTAGAAAACCAAATTGAGGGCAAGTTTAATGGGCGAGTCGCCAACTAAGCTAGTTTTTAGGTAGCTACTAATGGCTGTACAAAAAATTCATAAATAATTTTAAAAAATACAATACCTTTTTTCTTAGTCAGCAGATATATTTTTTTTATTGTTACAACAAAGACCAAAAAATACAATTCAAAAATCACTCGCCATACTTTAGCGTTTAATGGCGAGATGCGCTCTTTTTTTATAACTATCTTAACCTACCCTTCCCCACAGTTCTTGCACAAGGCATTTGTAACAATAACATATAATAATGGTTTAAATTATTACTAATATTTACTCGTATCTACTCTAATCTATCCAGAAACATCATATTATATATACACTTAGAATAATAACAACCTAGAACGATAGTTCCCTACACAGCGCACTATCAAAAGTGAGGCAAAAAATACTGAACCAAAATGGCTCAGTTTTCCGATTTTTATCCTTCATACATTACCTAATCGTACCTATAAGAACGAAATAGTTTCAATTTCCCTACCATTAGGAGATTAGTTACAATTTTATTGGATTTTAGTTACGATTAGGTAACGCATGAAGGATATAAATCTGAAAACAGCCATTTTGGCTCAGTATTTTTTGCCTCACTTTACATACCAGGACTCTGCTTCTAGGTGTTATTATTCTAAGTATGTTAAACAAATATAATTGTATAACTTAGTTCCCAAGCCTTAGCAAAAGGATGCAGATATATAGGCTCTTACTTTTCTCAAAGGCTGAATTCAAAAACTTTATCTTTCTGGAGGCACTTTACTGTCCTTCATCTTTTAGAAGTCTTTTGATTTCCCTAAGGGCATACCTTACTTTCTTTGCCAGGTTTTAAGTGAAAGGGTTCCGTATAATCTTCTGCTTTCCGTTTCTGTTAAAACTTACCTATTCGAATAAAAAAAGTTTACGGTTTAAATAGCTGATAAAGATTTAACTTTTTCACTATTGACGTTCACTAATTCCAATCTTTTAATACTTTATAAAAACTTTTTAGTAAAACTTAAACCAGTTTGGAATGTCTCTCTATAAACACAAATAAAAAAATTGAGATGAGCTTGTGCTCGTCTTATTGATAATCGCAGAGAAGGTTTTTTCCGCAAACATAAAGAAAGTACAGTCTTCAAAGCTTAGAACTTGACCCAATACGATTGGCCGGTAGCCAAATTGTTTTGAGAAGGTTTTCTTCTTTCAACAGATATATATATCTTTGTACTTACTTATTTGGTAACTTATCACTTCATTCCATTTAGTACCTATAATACATTTATTTTAGTATATAGCCCATTTCGGGATTTTTTTACGTCATTGATACAAAATTGCTTTTTTTTTTATTTACTATCTTTATTTGGATTATCATTAAAAGCCCATCCAATGGTCAATGATCTACACCATTAACTTTTAACAACTTTGACCTTTTGTCATTCAAAGAACCACATGAAATCAAACCCAGCATTTCTCTTTTTATTTTCTGGCAACACACACGTTATCAAAATTACTCTCATTTTCAGTAAAATTTTTCATGCTCCGGATAACTTCCTATCTATATATAATAGTTGCAGCAAAGATAAAATATAAGCCACTCTGGCGGGGAGCCAAGAAACCAATGTTCAAAGTGACTGTGGTGACTTGCAATTTCGTACCCTGAAAAAGACATACATGACCAATTAGGGTCAAATATTTGTACAATGAATAGCATTTTTCACTTTTTTGCGCTCATGGTGAGAGCAAAAAACTGAACTCAAAAGGCTTTATTTAATGAAGATCTGCTTTCTTTAAATTACTTGTCGATGTCATTAGAGTATCTGGTACCTTGTAATTGCAAAGTGAAACTATTGAAAATAATAAAATGGATAATACCATCCAGAGAGCGAGAATAATAAAAAATACATTGAGGCAAATAAACTTATTCTGTTTATTAGTCGAAAATTGAGCCATAATACCTATTTCATTCAAATTTTTTTGGAAATTTTGAACTTTTTTTTTATCATTGCAAAATAATTTTAATTAAAAAGGTTTGTTCTTGTCTTCTCTATCTATTTAGAAACCACAATTTATCAAATAATTGTTATTTCATGGAATAGCTTTGGTATACACAATTTCATATCGGTATCATCAAATACGAATTGTCCATTATATCGACCTCTTCATAAATTATGGAGGAGGCCAGTGTAACCGCGAATAGAAAATGGGTAGACTACATTAACTGACATTAGTGAAAAAGAACATTTTAGTAACTTTAGTACGTCTTATAAAGTGAGATTATAACTACATTTTTCTATTTAAATTTTGAGATTTTAGCATTCACAATGCTATTTTTATATAATACTAAATAATATACTAGAAAAAATACGACTCGCACCAGATCATGTTCTCGGACGGGAATCGAACCCGCGACCTTTGGATATCCGGTCCAATGCTCTGACCGCTGAGCTACCGAGTCACGAGTTTGGATATTAGTTGGGGTTCGATTGCCGTCCGAGAACATGATCTGGTGCGAGTCGTATTTTTTCTAGTATATTATTTAGTATTACATTTTTCTTAACAGTATCAGCCTCAGACATAAAACACTTTTTACGGATTACAGCGCGTAGGTATATTATTTCAGTTTGTTTGATATTAATTCAATTGTTTTAATTATTTAGTTTAGATTTATTGGTTTTTTGATTTCCCGACGTTTCGTATCTAGCCTGTTTATAAGATAACCTTTTAAAGCCTTGGTATATAGGGTACCATGCATACAAACCCGGTAATTATTATAAACTCTGGAAAACTACCACCTGTTTGGTTTTTTCTTTCTATGATATTAGTTCCACATAGCTGAGAAATATTGTTTCTTTATTTATAAAACTGCAAAGTAGACTATTGTATTCTATAATCAATCCCATCAATGGGCAAAAGCAAAACACAATTTCGTTTGAGGTTTTTCACTATGCATTTTATTATAAAAAAGAAAATAGTGGTTTTCCAGGGATTATTGTAATTTTCCAGGGTTATATGCATGGTATTCGGCTTTATAAAGGTATTATCAAATACCCTATATTTTGTCAAACATCTGGAAATCTGGAAAGAGGTTTTTGAATGTCGAGGGGAGGTTCTTAGGTCGGCCATGTTATAAGATGACAAGATTTAACATAACAGTTTATAAAGGGTTAGTTTTCTTCTAATGTGATTGAAAATAAGTTATTTATTTGGTTCTCAATGTACACCCGACGGTACCTCAAACTATGCATGTTGACCTTGAGACCGCCTTTATGCTCTACGTAATAAATACTGTTTTTGCAGTTTAACTGTATAACCTGGCGTGCTGTCGTGTGTATAAAGTTAAAAGAGTTATTAATACTGAACTCACTCACAATAAATAAATTATAACCTGTTCATTTTATGTGTGATAAGAATTTTCAGACTTAACTTCAAACTTTCACCACTTTATATAATTAACCAAAATTGGTCAGATAGAAAACGTTGTACTATCATTTATGATCATCCGTCATGATAGAAAAACGACATAATCCGAACAAATGGAGCCTAACCAAAAACACACGATTAGAGTGAACTAACGCCACAACTGTATGCGATCAATCAAGTTAGTACCAACCTATCTCTACCGACACCTAGGATTTACTGGGCACGAGCCAATTAATTTAAGTGAGTTTTAATTATCTTAGAAGTTATTTAATTGCTAAAATACCTAGGCTTCAGTTTTCTGATGCTCGTGTAGCAAGTAATAACGCAGATAGATTATTATGTACTTTTCACAATACACGTTTTTTCTTATTTCATTTTTATAGTCCAAGATATATGTACAAAAAAATTCTTTTGTGATCATTCTCATTTCCGAAAAGAAGATAAAGCAAAGCAAATGTAAAACATTTCCAGTGGTCGAATCAAGGGAACTACGTGGATGGAAATATTAGGCAGTCGGGAAAAGTTCGCGGCCTTTTCCGACTACCTTACAGCGAGTAACATCTTTATCATCAAAATTACCAGACCTGAAGCTGCTGAACCATTCTTTTTGCAGTAGTATTTGACAAAACAACTTCTCCATTAACAGCAATTAACAGTTCAAAACTTTCTTTGAGCACTAGCAGCATTCATTATTTTTTATTCACCCTTCAACGCCTGGAAAATGAGACACAATAGATATTCCATTTGTTTTAATTTAACCGCTATTACCAGAAAGTCAGCTGTCAACCAATAATCCCGTCTAAGTTTAGTATTGCCAGAAATATAACTCAAAATTCATGCTTAAAAAAGGCCGCGAACTTTTCCGACTACCTATTAGTTAAAGAGCGTCTACACAATAGTTTAAATAGGTTATAAAACTTTATGGAAGAATTTCTAAGAAATAAATATCTCATTTGTGTGGCTTATGTCACATGATGTTCATAACATAACTAAGAGATCACCATAATATCGAATCAAACTTTGCAATATAAACTCTTTCGTTGAGCTACAAACAAAAACGAACAGCCTATCGCAACTAATTTATTTACTTCGGTAAACGGGCACCATCGAACAATATCGACTGAATTAGCCATCACCGTGTCTTTTATAAAGAGAGGCCTCGTTCAGACATCCGAGTTCACTTGTCTAAGTTTAAGTAAACCACAATTATTGTTTTGAAGGCATAGTGCAACTCTAATATCTAGCCGAAGATAAATTCTTATCATTAGTAAAAATCCGTAAAAACGCTTAATATCCTTGCTTCTAAACTGAAAAACAAAATTGAACAAACCAAACTAAGTGTAATCTGAAAATCAAGAAAACAAAACAACATTTAATGATATTGTCATACCTAGAGACATTTTAAGTCAATTTCATAAAATTATATTATTTTAATGAATGCAGAAAGGTAACTTAAGTTGTGCGACAGACAGAAGTTGATCTACAAGTGTCTAAACAATGTGAAGATAGCTTAAGCGGCTACACAAATAGCCATTCCGACCGACAGTGTCAATACACAATGCGCACAATGTGACGGGTATTTACATTGCTCTACATTAAACAATTTCCTTCGCAATCGACATCGGTAATTTCATTGCTATCAATTCGACAGGGTTGAAGATGACAAATACTTGAATTGTTTATCAAGAAGTCGTTCTCTGGGTCTGGTTTCTCAAGAAGTTAGATAACTTCTTGAGAAACCAGAGAAGTTAGATATTATGTTACATTCCTATTTAGGTAGTCAGAGATATACCTAGCAACTGATGTTTCTTGAGTTGTCCTAAAAAGGGTGGCATTATTCTGTAGTCAAACTGTTGGTAACTAATTTATCTGTTCTTCTTTCCTAGTTCAAGCTGTAGCAGTTATAGCGGAATCAGCTGACTGATATATTTCAAAAATATCGCAGACTTCTATAAAAAAGTTGTCATAAAACCTTGAAGTAATCTCAGATGTGGCGCGTGGCTTATTTGAGACTTGTGTATCTCCAATTGGAAGCTCAAACATCGTAAAGACCGTAACTCACTGAACGGCCATAAAGCACGCTCATTTTATTTGCTCTCGCCGGCGCGTGAGAGCGACTCGTGAAACCGACTCGTAAAAGGACGCACCCATGTCGATTAAGGATTAGCTTCAGCTACATGTTTGGACAAGATTATGTCTGCTTGAGTTCGATGGCGTAGGGATAAGGGTTGGTAATGGCTCAGCAATTTTTTTCTGGATTTGGGGTGAGTGGCATTATTTGGAGGATGAGCATTTTCGACCCAAGTAAATTGGGATAAGGGTAGGGGGATGATGATGATGATGATGAGCATTTTTGATGGTGAACTAAAATTAATAAAAATGAATGAAGTGGGATGTACTAGAAGAAGTTCAACGATGCCACTAGTGACTCGGTAGCTCAGTGGTCAGAGCATTGGATTGGACTTCTAAAAATCGCGGGTTCGATTCCCGTCCGAGAATATGATCTGGTGCGAATCGAATTTTTTCTAGTATATTAATTAGTATTATAATATAGTACTATTATATATTCGGTGATATCTATGAAGATTTTTCTTAGTCCATTCAATTTTCTTCAGTATTTGTTAGACAAAACCCAAAGATACAAAGAAGTCAACTCATAACACTAAAAACAATCAATTTGGAAACAAAACCATCGAAAACTAAAACTGCCTCTTTTCAAAGTGTTGTTATTTCCCTCGTTCCCATTTCGTTTCAGTAAACAAGAGTCGAAACGACCCCCAACTCTTTCGGGGGTAAGTTTTAACCTAATGTTTGCTCGAATGCTCACCCCGGGGGAGACAGGGCTAAGCGCAACACAAAGGCAAACCACAGACCAACAGAGAGAAGAGTGTGTGAGTTTACACCAAAAAAGAGAATCGAGGTGCTAATCGTCCTTTCATTTAATTTCTAAAATTATACTATTTTTATGTAACACTTAACAGACAAATTATCTGACGTTAGTGACTTTTAAAAGTGAATTACAGCGTACAGGATGCTTATCGCTATTAGGACAGTCACAAACATTTTTTCATTCACAACCAATCAATACAAAAATCTTATAATAATAACAACCTAGAACGATAGGTCCCAACAAAGCGCACTGTCAAAAGTGAGGCAAATAAAAGTGAGCCCAAATAATCGTACCTATAAGAACGAAAAAGTTTTCATTTTCCTACCCTAAAGGGTATTAGTTACTCTTTTATTGAATTTTAGTTACGATAAGGTAACATAATGAAGGATATAAATCTGAAAACTGAGCCATTTCGGCTCAGTTTTTTTTTTGCCTTACTTTAAGTTTACATATAAAGACTCGGATCCTAGATGTTATTGTTCTAAGACAAAAATACACACAAGAAATACCAATAAAAGGAATAGGTTTTATTCAGATTCCTATTCATGTAAAGCGTCAAAAATAATTATATCAATAATTATTATTTGTCAGTTTCAGTTTTTTATTATTTTGTCTTAAGTGGCTACAGCAATGATTCTTCCACTTCAATATGATTTCCACCTAAAATAAAAATCCACCGCGAGTGAATCCCTCTTCTCGCTGAAGTACTCTCGAGCGCTAACCCTAGGTGCTTTTAAATATTTTTTTAACGAAAATAATGAATCTGTGTTCAATTTTTGGTACTCTACAAACTCAGAATACAAAGATAATTTTAAACATGTACAATACAATCATCATAAAATTCAAAATCATGATAAAACTATTATTATTGATAGCTTTTAGTTAAAAAGTAAAAAGTGTATATAATTAAGTCATACTGTAACTTATTTAACTTATTTTAGTAATATACCTAAATCACCTACTTGTCAGGTGAATTATGTAATTAATCTAATTTCATAATATACCTAACAAAATTCGTTTACTGTAACTTTGAAACGACAAAAAAATGTTTCTTATATATTTGATTGAAAGTCTCAGTTTTATACGCTGCGTAATTCAGTCTGTGGTCTACGGCCCGGACTTGCGCGGGTTGAACCCGAACCTGAAGCAAGGCGCGACCAAATTTCCACCATTTTCCTTTCCAAATTATTTTTATCGTAACTGTTTGTCGGTCGTAATGGTTCTTTCGTGACCGTACTCGACGTTTTGTTCTTTATTGCTTTAGTTTAAGGTTCGATTTTCATTATTATTTTTACATTGTGCGTATTGTAATAAAATTGTCATTTAATGCTCACTACCAATGTATATAGGAGTCCTGAAAAGCAGTATTGTTTCATGATTTTGACTTCGCGTGTGATTTTGACGTTACCTGGAAAAAGTGTTAAATTTTTTATCCAGATTTGATCAATAAACTTTGATTGAAAGTTAATTCAGAATGTTACTGCATATACAAATTTGATTTTATTATTTTGATGTCATTTTATCACAACATTTACCCATAACACAATTAGTAGTTTATGATACAAGGTTGGTAAGGAGTCGTCACGAGTTTCAAAAAACCTTAACAACCATGTGCCATACTACGTTTTTCAATATATTTGCGAGAAAACATTATAGGTACCTTCTGAAATGAAAAAAAACCGTAAAATAAAACGCACGATGGTGGCACGGTAAAATTAACTTTCTGCACGCTGTACTAAACCGTAAACAAAAACGCATGGCGTGCGGTAAAATCAACTTACCACACGCACGAAAACACACATTTTCGAGCAACTGTATTAAAAAAGGATATTTTTCAACTCTTCACCTTCCTTAATATTTTCCGATCATAAAACGTGCTTACCCATCTACCGAATCCTACTTAACGTGTTCCTACATACATTACCGTAAGGAGGTGGTAATAACGGTTTACATTACCGTGTTGCCGATCGGATCTAGCATGCAAACTACAGTGGCGTGCATAATTCACTCCGTTAAGTAAACAAACCCTATCGATTGCAACGTCACGGGCACTTTCACTTAACTTAATATACTTTCACTTCACTTACTGAACTGAAAACATTGGCTAAGAACGAAGGTTAGTGTGTTAACGTTGAAGTGTTAAGACTCCGGCGAACAGTGAACTTCCCATACAAACGTAATACCAAAATGATTGCAATTTGAGCATAATTAACTCTTCTTGTGATGTTATTTGGATAAAGACAGTATTTGTGTAGGTTTCAATTAAATTAAAAATCCAAAAATACTAAACCAAATAAAAAATAATGCGATTTACAATTTTGTATGAAAAAAAAATGCCATTTATTTTGGATTGGGTTAGTATTATGGAATTTTTATTTAATAGAAACCTAGATGTATACTGTCTTAATCCGAATAACATTACAAGATTAGTTAATTATGTTCGAATTGCAAATCATTTTGGTATTACGTTTGTATGGGAGGCTCACTGTTCGCCGGCGTCTTGGCATTGGGCCCGCGTTGTGGGCTATGGTCCATCCTCCTTATCCACCCATAAGGAAAGCCGCAGCCTTAAAATGGCTGAAGGTCAATAACTTCCTAATGACAGATTCTTTAACACATTTTCTATGTAAAACAAAAGCAAACTCAAATAAAAGAGCATCCCTTTTTTCCATTTTTTTATTACACGCCTCACGTTCGCGTGGTGAGCAGGGCGGCGCCCTATCCCGCCCTAGCGACAAAGGTCGCCCATTGACTTCGCTAATTCCTCGTTATATTATTGGGATATTATCGTTGGTGGCACGTGGTTAAGTGTTATGGTGATTATGATAGAGAACTGTTAAGTCTGTTATTAGTTATAGGGCCGTTAAACCATGCGATTAACTAAAAGTACAATAGTTATTGGACTCTAAAGACATAAATGATTGGATGAAACCGGAAGGTGTGGCGGTTTCACGTGTATTTTTAAACGTAATTTTTATCAACTTCACTCGAAAATAAAAAGGCTTGATAGATAGATGAAATACACAGGTTTTTTTTTATTTTTGATGAAGAGAAAATTACATAAGAGTTGATATCCATTTTTTACTGAAAATAATGGAGAATTAATAATTTGGAGAAACTTCCGATATAATTGAGAAAGCAAATTTCTATACACGAAGCAGGCCGAGATCAAAACCTCTCAAAGCATTTTCAACCGTTAAGGGATCGTGGTTATTCAAATTAATATCAATACAATTTTCCTACATCTTTTCCATGAGTATGAATATACGTAACATTAGTTAGAGTATTATCTAACCCACCCCTCCAAGCAGGATGTTTGTGTGGCCGCTTGGCATGCTGCCAGCAATATTTCTCTCTATTAATTTCGTCGTTCATTGACCCAGTTTTCTGAATAACACTTCTCTCTTTTATAAACTACCACTTTCATAAATATAGAACAAACTATACTTTGAAATGATATTGTTCCCAAAAAATTAGGTACTAAATACTGTTGCTATGTGGTGGCATATTATTATTACACACACACACACTCTCACAAATCATTTTTAGCTTCGTTACTAACCACGTACCTATCTTCCTACCTATCACGTACTTGAGATCGCAATATTACAAAAAAAAATAGATCAAAGGTCTATTTTTAGCCTTCCAACCTAATATATATGACTACTTGCTGTGGAAGTCCATCAAAAGGTTAACTTTATTGTTTTTCATGAGAGATAGGCAAGCGCTTGATCGCTATCACGCCTAAAGGCCTACTCAAATGGGCATTCTACTAAAATTAACGCTATTAGAATAGAATGACAATGTACGGGATTCACAGGAGCTAAGCGTTATGTTTAAAGAACTTTATTCTCATAAAGACATAGCATTGTCACTTACATGAGAACATTATAAATATAAAGACTAAAACAGTTCGTGGTTCGTGGTTGCAAAAGCAAAACAGATTAGATAGGTACTTATAACAAAGCTGAGTATAAGTTAATCAATCTATAGTACAATTTAACAATTCAATGCACATACTTAATTATTGCGTACTGATAATAAATTGAGCAAGTTTCTTCTTAAATACGTTAAACGATGCGGTCACTTTTTATAGGTGCGGGTATGTGATGTTGTCAAATATTTATATATATATATATATATATATATATATATATATATATATATATATTATTTTATCATAAAGTTGTGGTCCTTCAAATGTAATCATAGTTTTGCCATAATTTGTGCGACGGTTGGGTTAGGTTAGGTTAGGTTTAAAACTAGCGCGGTGAGTGCTGTGTGCAGTGATAGATTTCAGCTTGGTGAACGTTATGTTAGTATGGATGTTCTAGGTTTAGGCTGGCCCCAGACCTACCGGTTTCATTTCTTTGCTTTGCTGTTCTAGTAGAACAAGTGGCCGTACCGACTAACGCATTGAACTTTGGAAAGTCTGCCAGGCTTCAACTTAAAACAGATAAGTCGAAGTTAGAAGTTTCGTATTGTAGTTATTTAGAAGATATCGATGTTCGTGTGACATCATAAATAAGGGTTCGCCATTTTGGCCCGATTGGGGCTCGATTTATCTGTTTTAATTTGAAGTCCGACAGACTTTCCGAAGTTTGATGCGTTAGCTGGTAGCCCCTGTTCAACTAAAACAGCAAAGTAAAGAAATGAAACCGGCAGGTCTGGGGCCAGCCTTAGTTCGTGTAGAGGCGATAATCGGGAAACACTGACTCAGGCAAGGAGTTCCACTCTCTAGCGGTACGGATGATAAAATTAGAAGCAAATGTTTAGTGCGAGTCTTTAGGATATTCACCAAAAAACGGTGGCGCAGATTCATCTATTGTTACTCAAAGCTGAATGAAATTACACAAATTTCAGTGCAAATTAATTCATGCGGCAAGAATTAATTTGCAAAATAAGCAAGAGTCTGGCTTATTTGCTTACTACATTATTTAATTAATCAGATCAGTGTGGTACAAGCAACAAAAAACAAGGGGTCGTATTTTATAAAAATTGCCAATTCAATTAGCAGAGAGCAGTGGACGGACACTCGCGTGACCAGCGTCAATTTGTACCGGGGTAGCAACTTTCACGTTTGTGGCAGCCCTTTCACAAACATACTGAAATGCCTGAACACTGGGCTTTTGTTAGAAAACTGAATGACGTCAATATAAAAATACATGTATATACTTATTTATAAGAAAAACATTTAATAAACCTGTTTTAGTTAAAAAGACACTTTATAAAATGGGTATGAAATCAAATTCATTATTTACTTTCCAAAGCTACCTTTCTGAGAAGTATACTTTATGTGATTATTATTATCTTATTATCTTTGAATTAAGTTAAACCCATAAATTGCATTATAAAAGTGATATACAACATGTTACAAAAATACCCCTAATGCCGAATATGTTATATAGGGACTATCAAACTGAACAACTTTTACTATGGGGCCAACACTGAAATCGCGAAAAAAAAATCAGCTGTTTCATACATTTTGATATATTCGATTTTAATTTTTGTATGAAACAGCTGATTTTTTTTTCAGTTTTCAGAGTTGGTCCCATAGCAAAAGTTGTTCAGTTAGATGGTCCCTATATACCATATTCGGCATTAGGGGAATTTTTGTAACACCTTGTAAAGTAACTTATGTGTGCTTATATTTAAGTATACGGATTTAACGGTAACAGACGACTTCTACCAAAGTAAAGGTCAACTTTATTTTAGGCTCTTATAAAGTTTGGCTCAGTGAGTTGTAGACCTAACTCAAATTGCATGTTGTTTAAAAAATAGCCTACTAGATGTCGCCATGAGGTTGACACTGCTTTTGAAAAGCAGTACTATGTGTTGTTTGGTAGGTTAGGTATTCTTTTAATTTATCTTTTCGAACCTATTTTCGCAAAATTTCGAAAAACTGGCTTGACAAAATTTTACAATAATCGGTTGAAAATGCTCCCTGTAGAGGAGAACAGACAAACAAATCGGCTGTGATTTTTTAAAGTTAAAAAAAAGAATTTTTATTTGCTTTAAAGATTGCTAAGCCTGGGTTAATTAAACCGAATGCGTGTGCGTTGCGTAGCATGATGGTAAACGACGTTGTAATGTATGAAATGCTATGGTATATGTCACACCGAACAGATGCGCAGCAGCCGCGCGGCATTCGGTGTGACATATACCACAGTATATAAAAAAATATATAATAAATATACTTTGCATATACTGTCACATTTACACGCTGTGCTGCATTCGGTTTGACCTGGGGGGGTTACTCCCGACAAGATCGAGTTCACATAATGATCGAAAACCTAAACGCGACGAATCTGTTATTTTGGTACTTTAAAAACGCGATCAAGATCGAGTTCGAATCGAGTAATAGAAACGATGGAAATCGGTTTCAAAGTCTGGAGTAACCCCCAGAAAGTTATTAAAGAAAACAAAACACTTCCTACATCAAAAATACATTCACGGAGATCTCATAAGTAAGTACTTATTTCATGCTATATTTATTTAAAATCAGCCCATTTTGTCTCATTTCATCTAATTATTTACCGTGAACTATGACTACTTAATCGATTTCAATGAGAAAGCTTGAATAATGCTAGCGCTTTAATGCCGTTCTGATATAAACAAAATCGACCGTTTTATAAAAAGCTATAATTTGTCACCACATATAAATGTGAGAACTTACTCATAGTTAGCATCCAAACTTTAAGCTCGCGTGACTGACAAACTGCTTGTTTCTTGGCCATGTTTCTTTCACTTTTCACTTTCGTTTTGTTAAATGTCTGTTTTCGATTTTCTGTTGCGAGTTTAGTTATCGCTTCCGACTATCATTCAGTGCCAGGATTAGTGGAAAATCAGATCTCATCGCACACACTTAGATTAGGAAAATACTTTTCTTTGACAATTTCTTTGCGAAAAACTACGCCCTTTTAAAACCAGACTGTTGCAAAAGCCTTCAAAATTAAACCTCCTTACCTCTAAACGAGGTATTCTAAAGTTACGCCTAAAAAAAGTTTTCCAGCATTATACTTAATAAAAAAAACCGAAGATGTCTTTCGTGTCTCAAACCGTTGCTGGCCTGAGTCAAACGCGGCGGGAAGACCCGCCGCCTCGGCAGCACTGCTCGCACCAACACACACATCGCAACCACCAACTCTGCAGGAAGAACAGCCTTCCAGAATGGGATCCACCAGAACAAAGAGTGAGGAAAAACAGCCTCCCAGCAGATATCATCGACAGAGTTAAAGACTCCCCGTCACACAGCCCACCTATCCTTGAGGAAGAGTGACAGCCATCTCCGTAAGTCCCCCTTGGTAACTCCCGACACTCTTGTACGCATGGACGCACTCCATAGCACGGGAAGAAGAAAGGCTTTGCGGGACAGGCCCCTTGCATGCTTAGAAGCTTATGTGATTAGGGGAGGACCTTGCACGAAAACCCTGTATAGATGTGTTTATTTTGTGATTGATGTTTATTTGGAGGCGAATCTGTTAAAATGTTATATTTGAAGAAGATTGCTTAATACAAGCAGATGAAGGTTGCATTTTGGTTGAAACACATGTATCTCCAGCCATTTCCAGAGGAGTTCGATGTTATCGACGTCAGCGACGAGATGGGGTGCGATAACTAAGTTATTGCCGGGAAAATTATTAATGTTCGAAGCTTTACAGCTCCGGAGTAAATTACTATCAACCCTATTAAAACCCCGTGCCAATATGTTTGAGAAAGTGATGTTATGGATGTAATAATTCCGTAATTGAATGAGGCCAATGTAGTCCATTGGATTTACATAACATATCGAACCTATGATGAAGGTAACGGTATTGATTGCACATATTTAATGCGAATGTAATAAACCATAGAAAAATTGTAAGGTAATAAACCATAGATTGGCTAGTCGGTTTTATTAAGTTCCTTTTAAAATTTTGTTACAAATCAAAATGTTTTTGTAAATTATATTATATGAAACATTTCGTTCACCTCAAAAAAAGCATTTACAATTAAAATTCCAAACATTGTAATAAAAATTTTAGAGCAAGGTCAAACGGACATTTGCCTTAAGTTTACGTGTGCCAAACGAACACGCAAACCCCACATGCAAACTACTCGCTGAGGAAATGAAGACATGAAAGCGAAACAAGCTAGGTACCTACAGATATTAGTCTGAGTGAATTAAATGATTCTAAAGACGCATAACTTTAATCATTTCTTTTATCGGCTTACAATGTAAGGTAACGATATAAAGGAAGATCCATATCCTATCTTATTTAAAAGAATCGCTTAGCTTGACCACTTCCTTGTAATTAAATTACCTAGTTAACATTCAATAACTTTTCATTACTATGCCAGAAATACGTAATGCAAAGCAGCAAGTATGAAGAACCTTCGGTTCAAAGCTTTGTTATGTTTTATTCAAGAAAAAAATTACTACAATCTTGCATCAAAGACACATTTTGAGTCGAGAGGGCTAATACAACCAGAAATGACAGGATGATATCATCAATGGATCTATAGAAAACACCTATTACTTTATCATCCATAAAAGCATCCGCTTCTCCCCCCACGCGAAAGCAAATCAGCTTTTGATATTGGCGTGACTAGGAACTTGCGACAGCTTTATTACTATCTCCGGAGTCTTTTAACCTTAAGTAAACCTCAAGAATACTTGAAAAGTCAAGATCCTTTCACTCCTTCATCTGCCACAGACGTACCATTGCATTAAGACACTCAAGTATTATTGAATAAATTTTAAAACCGGCACCTCCTGAGAAGCTAAAAGCCACTCCACAGATGAAATTAAAGATTAAAGAACGAAGTTGGATATCAATGTTCATTTATCAATTAGCAAATGAAGATCAAAGTTTAATTTAATTCTAATGAGTATGTTGATTTCTATGTTGCAATTGTCTTCACTTCCCAACTGTATTATACAATTATGCCTAATTTTGCAAAAATAAAAAGCCTTGCAAGCTCTATGAATGTTAGTTGTTCGTGTTTAGGTGTAAGATAATATGTGAATCATGTAAAGTTTAATATTGTGATCATACTCTTGCTAAATTTTTAAGTCGGCTGTACATACGTTCAGCTCTTCTACATTCCCGGCCAACTTATCTTTCTTCAAGCACGAAATTGGGTATAAAAAACGCTCATAGCAACCGCAAAACTTATTTTTTTTACATTAATCTCACCGAAGTCATACTTTAAAACAGTTACAAAATTATTATTATTTTTGATATTATCAAATTGTAATAAGCGCTCTTACTCTTGTTACAGACGGAGCGAGTTTCTAGGATGTGTCTCGTTCCCATTGAAAGATGCGATATCCAGTGACATTTCTGGCACGTACTTCCTGCAAGGGTCTGGCAACAAGGTCTGTCAACAGGCGCCTAATGAGAGAACTGACCGACTGACTGAAGACAGACGCAAGATGGCAACTGACAACATCGAGACGACCACCAACGATGGCACCAAGGAAAATCATAATGACAAAGGTTAGCAAACACAACAAGTTTTATGATTTACTATCACTATTAAGTTATAAGAACTTTAACCTTAAAAATGACAGGTTTAGCTTTACACTTGAGTCTCAGCTCAGGGATAAGAAGGCATAAATATAATTACACAAGTAGCCTGATTAACAAAATAAAAAACATTGCTATATTTTGGCAAAATAATTACCACTGTGCTGCTGAAACTGACGTCACAATGTAAACGTAAATCTGACACGAGAACAATAAAAAAGTAGGGCGCTGCTATATAGAATTATATTTTTACTATTCTGGTCAAACTTTGCTATGGAAATTCTAACTTGCACTTTTTGCTGAAGGTGTGGCAGCCAACGGTCCGTCTTCCACGACCGCGAGCCAGGCTCAAGCGGTAGCAGCAGCCCTACAGAGGGAGGCTGATGAGCATCTCTTCTTGCGATACCTGGAGTTGGACCCACCTGAAGACCCTGCCGCACCAAAGAAGACCCAGAGGAATGGTAGAACGCCCTTCACTACCACTAGGAAGTGAGTATCTTCCAATTTTAGTGCATTACTTACACCTTTTTATTGATTAATAATCTAAGTTTTTCTACGTAAAAAAGTAGTCCAACTTTTACTCTGGCCACATTTTTATAAAACGTTGTAGATGATATTGAAACGTAATCAAATCATGAATAATGTAGTCTTAAAAACATTATTAATATTAAAAATGATCTCATTGATCCAACCCTAGAAGCGATAGGTCATTTTGTTTATAAATTCATTTCAATTACTCATGACTGTGTCAGAATTTCCAAACAAATTTCTATTTTTATACCCAGACTCGTCCGAGCAACTGCTGGTGGCTTCGGCTTCACCGTGGTCTGGACTAGGCCGCCCAGAGTGGAGAGAGTGGCAGCAGGAGGTTCTGCGGACAGGGCTGGATTGAAGGCTGGAGACTACCTTGTGTTTGTGGGCAACAAGAATATAGTCACCGCTTCGGAGGAGGAAGTCCGGACGCTTGTCAAGTGAGTAATCGTGTAAAGTTTGTTTATTTCAATATTTTATTTGTCGTCTTCATACATAGTATTTAAAAGTTTAAGTTAAAAAATTGTTTTCAAAACATCTTTAATCCAAAGTTTTATTACTAATCTACCCCTCATAATTACAGATCGGCTGGCCAGTCTCTGACTCTAGAAACATTCAGAAGAGTACCCCATAATGGTTCTGCTGCGACTCCCAGACCTCGAGTAGCCCAAGTGGCGATTCCTGTGGAGTCTACCCCTCCCCCCGCGCCAAGATCGCCCAGAACCACTGTGCTGGCGTCTCCAGCGACACAAGCCAGGCCACCGACAGCTTGTTCTTCAACCAGCCAGTCTCTGGATAGACGCAAACTGCATTTGCCGCAAGTCACGTTCTCCAAAGAGGTCGGTAATGGCATCATTGTCTAATTAGAACCATTATTTGACGTTTCATTTTGTTCTGATCCCAAATAAAGATCTAATTTAAGAAATCATTTCTTAATAATAATAATAACAGTAATGGTTTAATATACTTATCCATCCCTTTGATAATGTTATATTTTTACACATGTCATTGTGACCACAATTTGATGAATAATGTGTATGTTTCTTTTTATTTTATTGAATTAGTGAAACAAACTCACTATTATAATAATTTTGTTCTAACAACTTGATTTAGCAATTCTTCTTGTAACTAACCTAGCTCTGCAGACTGCAGTAAACTTTGCGTTTACGTTTGCATAAAGGGAAAACATCTTTCAAGATTTCAAATTAGTGGCATACTAGTCATCTTTAGAAAAAACGAATTTAAAATTGGAGTTTGAAAATTTTAGGAAAGTGGTGCTAGTATTAGACCTAAATTAATTAGACATTTATCTAAAACTTATGTTTTGTGTGTGTTCTTATTATTATCACTAAGGTTGTGTATATAAGTGTGTATCACCACCAGTTTTTATTTATTTTGTACAGAAATTAGTTTGTACACTTCGTAATACATTCCATTATTTAACTATGTTATAACTATACTTAGATTTTTCTTGAGTAGAACCTAAACTAATCTTAGAATTACTTTCTTTCATTTTAGTTTTTAAGTTATATTCATTCAAAGGGGAATCGTTACGTTTAACCTCGCTGTTTTTGTTAATATTTATTTTGTTAATGTTTTCTATTTATTTTCTTTGTCCAAGACTTTGCGTGTTATTTTTTTCATAATAGAACTTATCTTTTGCTACACCATCATTCAACTTTTATTGTATGATTTAGTTTTTGTAGCATTTTAATATTATGATTATGTGTCTTTATTTTTCTGTGTAACTGATATGAATGAATTGGTTCCTGTTAATTTTATTTCGTTCAATAAATTTATTGCTTTTCATTCATTTTGTTATTTTCTTTTTTCCAGTCTTTCTCGCGTTCTAGTGCTTCTTTTTTCCATTTTTGTTAAAAGATTGTTATTATTCACTTTCACTTTTTACATTACAAAGAGCACACTGTTAATTCATTTTCACCGTGTGATATTATAGTTTATTTCATAACAGCAAAACCGGTAATTTCATGGGAACCTATCCAATAAAGGGGAAAAAAGGGGATCATTTTCATCGATTGTAATTTATCATTGACTACAAAAAGGAGTGTTGCTAATACAACTGAAAATATAGCTAAATCTCACGCTCATCATTGTGTAGAAAAGAAATCCAAATGAATTTAATCACATATCATAGTTTAGTGATCAATCAGATCACAGGAATTTTCAGCTGTCAAATCGAGCTAACATTACTCTTACATCTAATATTATGTCAATAAAGATATATACAAAACATTCCGATAATCTTTTTACAGTAGTAGGTAACTATTGTTTTAAAATACTTAATTAATTTTATAATTTTGATTAGATTTGAAATAATTCAAATCAATTTGATGATACCGATGATAAAGGCATTTTCGAAAATCGGCATCATAATCGGCTGACGATAGCCAGGTGCATAAGTTGACTTAATAAATGGCTAATCTTTAGAATTCATCCACCAAATTCCTCGCTGCTCAATGGATCTATGTCATTTGAATTAACTATAGAATGGAGATCATCTAGGCACAATACCGTAGAGACCTTAGGTTTAAAACACCACATAAGAGTGGAACACACCATGAAGTGATAAAAAAAATTAAAATAACTTTACATACGTAGGTAAGTAGTAAAAAAAAGCTTAAGCGCCACATCAATGCAAATGGTTTTTCAGTTCTGCCTTTGCTAAGCAGCAAAGCGCATGTTTTCAGTTTTTAAAAGACGACAGCAATCACTTATCTCCATCCGTGAGAGTTACTCTTTAACTTCACAATAACAAGCACCGGTGCAAAACACCGCATAAGAGTGCAATCACTTGGCCTCAGCAGTTGCCAGGTCTACCAATGGACGGCAGGAAGCGAGCGCTCCTCGCGGTGGTGGCGCGCGAGCAGCACTACGCCACGTGCCTCCAGTTTGGGCTAGTGCGGTTCGTATCCCCACTGGCGGAGAGGGCTGACCTCATCTCGCCTAACGACCACCTGCTGCTGTTCCAGAATATTGAAGAGGTGAATATATGCCTATCCCAGTTACATGGGAACTTACAACAGACACGATCACTTTTATAAATATTTTATGGAGGTATTGAAAAGGTAAAATAATAAATTCAGCTGTGACTGTAATTGTTCATGGCTTCATGGGATCCTGGTTTCAAAGAATCTGGTTTGATCGGTCTGGCCAGTGTAGTTATTTCGTTCTATTCATAATTCATAAATTCATACAGCGATATTCTAATAATTTAACTAACAACCTCTATGTAACGAACTAGATACGGATAGCCGAAATTTTACAAAGATGAGGAAAAAGTCATATATTATTAGATTTACAAAAATCTTACTTAAGCAGCTGACATTTCTTGTATTAATAAAATAAGATCACCTTTTAATTACCTCCAGATCTTCCGACTATCAGAAGACATCCTGGACCAAGTGGTGCAAGACGATGGCGAAATCCAGACATCTACTGTAGTAGCTGTATACTTGCAGAAGACCCCTGTGTTCCTTAGTCTATATAAGAAGTATTGTCTAGGATTGAAGAGAGCGGATTGCGTATTGGTAAGTGACGATTATTTAAATATTAGACAATGCAATATCGGCTGATAATTACGCAATTATATCATAAGATGGCTTATCTATTACAAAAATAGCTATGCATGAACTTTTTATATTAGAATTAAAATTTATAATTTAGAGCAAACATCAAATTCATACTTGATTGTATCTTCAACAGGTAAAAAAATCAAAAGACCCCAGTGGAGCGTTCTCGCGCTTCTGCACAAGTCCCCCCATCCCTCGAAGAAGGCCAGACATAACCTCCTTGGTTCACAAGCCGTTGGAGCAGTTCCGAGAGCTGCTGAGGCTGATGCGTGCGGCGGCTGCAGCCAGCGGAGCGGGTCCTTACGACCAGCTCGAGAAGAAGCAGTTGCAAGTCATTGCGGAACAGCTTCAGGTGACAATATGTATTTGTTATCGTGAAAAAGTCAGTTTGTAAATTTTTTTGACAATATTATTATTTGATACACTCCTTTTTTGTCAAGCGCACATTAATTGTACTCAGTTACGAAAGTAGTTATTTGAATATAACGACCAAGTTTTACGCTAGCTTCCTTTTTTCATAGTAGTAAGTAGTAAACTGGTAAGAATAATTGATGTAATGGGTAACTTTATCTTTACAAAAAACAAACGACGGAAAATAAGGGTTATTGTTATAATATTATTGTTTAGAATCAAATACTCATTTTTTTTTTTGTAATTGCAGTGTGGATACCAAGATGTAACGGCTGGTTCAGGGTTGATGGGACTGGCTGGTGACGGGAAGCCGCTGCTATCTGTCTCAGATCTAGAAAGTAGACTCGTGTTCACTAGGTGTAAAGTAAGTATAAACACTAATTTTACACTCAATTTCATTAATTACAGATTCGTCTGATCTTGTGTCTTACCTACTCTCCCTTTAATCATCTTCAAAATATAGCACATACTTACTGCTAACATTTTACGAAAAATGTGTTACTTTAATTTCAAAAAATTATAACATAAAACGTAACATTATCAATCTTACAACACTACATTTACGTCAAAACTTGGATTATCTTCGGGATAAACGTAGTTTCATAAATATAACCCCACTGCATTCATCTGGTTCCAACCTTCAAAAAAAATTCCTCGATCAGATAGGGACTTAATTTCTCATTTACATTATTTATTTTCAGCCGTTCGTGCTAAGCACAGCTGGTAGGCAGTGGATCTTCGGTGGAGAGTTGTCCAGGGTGGAAGGTCGAGCTATAAGACCGTACTGGGCCCTACTGTTTTCAGACCTGCTGCTCTTCGCCACCGTCTCCAGAGATAGGGTGCTGTTTGTCACTGAGGAGCCTGTTGCGCTGGCAACAGTATCTGAAGCGAATTTCAACGTCCGGAAGAAAGGTATATAACTATTTGAGACATTTGAACTTTGGATTAGAACAATATTGTATGTTATGTGGTGATGCCTCCAATATCTAGCTACTTACATTCATTTTTTTATTCCAGCGACAGAATTCCGCCTAATTCTGGGGCGTACAGGAGGAGAGAGCCCATTAGTATCATGCGCACCAAGAACACCCAGTCGGACGCGAACGGTGGTGCTGCGAGCACCGTCAATAGACCTGAAAGCAGTTTGGCAAAGCTTACTGCAGAGGCAAATGTGAGTTATTAATGATCAATTATACGCAATAATTATTAGAGCAGTAAAATAAAAAACGGTCAAGAGCGAGTCGAACTCGCGCACTGAGGGTTCCGTATCATTATTCTGAAAAAAATTACTATTTAGAGACATCGTTTTATTTTTCCTGTAATCTTTACATAAAGTTCTATCACATAAAATAAGATTTTTCTCGGAGATAAGGGGGGGGCGGTATTTTTTTTACATTATTCATCAAAAGTCGAAAACTATTCGGCCTAATAATAATTTTTGGGAATGTGCAAGCAGCGCTCTTTCGAATGATACTCCATATACCCTAGTAGCCTCACTTCGATTTTTAAGACACCTTTCAACCGCTGTTGCAAAAAAAATATTTCTCTCTTATTTACAAAATACTTGGGCAAACGTCATCTAAAACTATCCCAAATTTCAAGTTGATAGCATTAGTAGTTCTCAAGATATTTAGCTTTGACAGACAGAAAAACAAAGAGACTGAGTCGCACCTTTATTACAAATCTTTAAAATTAGCTCTATCTATTCCTAGTTTGTAGTTTTGACATTCATTAGTAAATATTGTGCAATCTATTATTACAGTTACCGTGCTCACACCATGACTGGTACGCCGCTGGGTTCACCGCTGGACTCACCAGACCCCCAGCTGACATTCTCGCTCGCAACGCTGGACTCACAGCAGCGCCAGGTATCTGCGTCCAGCATTCAAAGGCACTCGAGTCTGGCCCTCCTACCTGCCAGCTCATATCGCTCGCACCTCAATATGCTCGTAGAGGAACGGCACGAAAAAGAAGTACGAGTCAGCTTTGATGTTCGAACTAGCTCTGCCTCACCTATGAGGTCTCCACAACCGGTAAGGGGTCCACTTAGCACAGTGTGGAGAACTGCTCCAACACCTGAGACACCATCAGCCAATCTGTCTCCAGCTGATTCCCAAACCTTCTCTTCTCATTTTGTGTCTTCATCTAGTATTGAAAGAAATGAAGAGCGAGCCACATCTCCAAGTGCTCTGCTCACGCCTGACGGCGCCGAAGATTACTCAGAAGTTTCCCCTTGTAGATGGGAGTCTTTTGAAGCGGATTTAGCGCTCGCAGACCTAGACGTCGACCCTTCGTATAAACATGCCGTGGAAGAGCGTATTTTCTTGCCCGATGATCCCCTTATTCCTTGTGTAGCCCTACCAGAACGGCCTACTCCACCTGCTTATTTAGAACTTTGATCTGCGGAGTCAGATCCAGAGATAGCAGACTTTTGCTATCCTCGGAGATCTAGAACCAGATGGAGATAAGAGAATCTCGACAACTCTGTGACTTTTCAATGGTGTTCTAGTAGACCTGCGGTTTTGTAGCTGGTGTTTAGGAAGAGTGAGCTGCAGGTGCCGAATGCTTTTGTCGTATAGGCACACCGCAAGGCGCGGTGCGAGCGAAGTTTGTTGGATTGTTATAAATTTGCTTAATGTAGTTGAGAATAAGGTTGTGGTATAAAAAATTTGAGAGACATATTTTCGAACATTATAGCAGTATTGAAAAAATAATGTTGGTATTTTGATTATTATAATAGAAGAACTATTAGTAAGTCTGATACCCACTTATGATATTGCAGTGATCTTGTATTTTAACGACGAAAATAAATAACCCAACCGAGTTTTAAAAGAGTCACAGAACTGAAAAAATAAATGGGGTAATCAGGAGTACAACTCGCTTAAGTATTAATCAAATGTGTATTGCCAATTTACCTTTTATCAAATAGAAATCAGTGTCAAAATGTAACTGTAGGGTACCAACATAACGATACATAAAGACTTCAAACTTAGCTCGTTTTATAATACTTTTGCTTCTTAAGTCTTCCGTCCTTTACCTTTGGTAACCTTACTGTCAGCGCTTTTTATTTAAAAAAAATACCTACCGAATTTATTTAGAAGATTTCTTGTTATTTATCCAATTTGTTCGTTACTTCGGAGACTAGCATTGGAGATGCAAGTCTATCTATACCCAAGTACTGATGTTTAAGAGCATGAAACTATGATTTTTTAATCTGTACATAAGATAAAATCATTTGTACAGGTCATGTGGATATTTGGCGATCAGCTTCGCGAAATCATAATCATGTAGACACCATTGTAGATTTTACAAAGCAATTTTAGTTTTTTCTACGCTTTTTCATGTCTGAAGCACTTTTCGCCTAGATATAAATATATTTTTATTGTGAAAAATGGTAGTCGATGTAATTTTTTGATGTGAAATAATTTAGCTGCTGCTTTTTGTTTTTAGTGTAACACTGAACATAATATATTATTAATCATGTAATAGCAAATAGTAATAATATTAAATTAGAAAACTTGTGCGTAATCGCTAGCATCGCAAAATGTTCACATAACCTATTTTCCGGGTTTTTGTATGTGTATAATATTATGACCTTCTTTTTTACGAAAAACAAACTCGTAGTTAGAATCAATAATTTTTCGATGTCTTTGGCTGTGTGTAAATTTTAATATAGTGTAATAAATAACGACGAAAAGAATAATTTTGAGAAACCATTTACTTATAGCTCTGGGTTCTTTGTAACATTTAATGGACTTAAAATATAATATATGAATTTGGATGTTTATGTTTAGATCGGAACAGTATATTTCTAATATCCGTAAATAAAGTGATTTTGTCAATGGCGAAACTGTTTATTAATTTGCGATACCCGAAAGGTTTTCTATTTTGCGACGCTAACGACTTATATATCGACTTACCATTTTTCTACATTTAATTTATTGAAGAAAACTACTCTTAATACATTTATTATGCTATAGTTTATTGTCATGTCAACGTTATAAATTTGTCGCATTTTAAACTATTTTTTATGTCTCAATTATTATTACATCAACAATACTTATATTAAACGATATATAAGAAATTAAAATATTAAAAATGAACCCATCGTTCTCTAAAATAAAATGGTGAGTAAGTACCTTTCCATATTTTTTGTTCAAAAATGAAGTTGATCACTAAATATCCACATTGCCGATCCAATTGTCATATCCACAATAGAAATTATTCTAAAACATTATAGACGCGACGGAGTTCAGCTGAAACACAAACTGGTGGTGGTAGTGCCACTGAAGGAGCTCGAAGTACAAGGAGCAGAGGGTCTACTCTTCATCTACAAAGATGGATGACACAACTCCCAGAATCTGAAGAAATGGACCCTCCGGAGCCTGACATGGAGGTAAACACGCTATCGGTATTAAAATATTCAATACCTCATTAGTTTTGACTCCGTTACTTTTTTAGTAGGTTTTTGGGTACTATTATAAAACTTAATGTTTTGGAGAAAACGTAATAGAAACTTCTTTTGTAACTAGATGTGGAGTGTTGAAGAGCTCAGGAAAAGGTCTAAAGAGCTTAACCTTTTAGAAGTAGCCGATCTAGTGGTAAAGCATTCTGAGAATAAAGGGTCTTCACCCAGTGAGAAGAAAGAGAACGAACGTAGTCCTTCTAAAAGCAGTAACTCGGGAAGTCAGGTGTGTTTACAGTTAATGCCGATGTTAAAGGTGAAGTGGAAATTAAACTATTCACTTAAACAATCTTTGTAACTTGAATTTCAGATAACTGTCAGAACGAGTCCCGTTGTCGTCGACACAATACCAGTTTGCAGACAGTGCCACAAAAAGTGTTTATCTAAACCAAATAGCCCGCAAGTATCACAGAGAGAACCTCTCACTCCAAAATCACTGATCAAACCAAAAGCTGTACCATCGCCACAAAACTCTAACTCTAATAAAAGTTCTAGTAGTACATGTAGTGCAAACTGTGGTAATCGTAAGCCAAAAAATTTCATTTGCCACTTAGAACGTAAAGGTGCTATGAAATTACGTCCAGAAGATGCTCCTCTTGCAGCTTTAAAAGTCATAGATTCAATTGAGCAAAGTCAAAAAATGCTAAAATCTACATCATATGAGCTGAAAACTGAGTCTCCTGTTTTAAATCGAAACATTCACTCTAGTCACAGAAGCCATACGAAGAGCCAATTGGAATTAAGGAAAGATACCTCTATCAGGACTCCAAGTCCCTCCTCTAGCAGTAGAAACAATAGCCCCCTTTCTACAAGCCATACTACTTGTAGTTCTATGGTTTTTAATTCTAGTTCTAATGATTTGAGAATGTCTAGTTCAAACATTGCCAATCAAGTACAATGTGTTATTGCACAAGAAAAATATTTAAATGAAATTAAATGCGTAGAAAACATTACTCTTTCCAAGACAAAAGTATCTACTTCTAGTTATCCTTCTCCTGCTTCAGTAAGAAAAGAACAAATTACAAGACAAAAGGCTGAGAACGTACTAAATAAAGTGTTAGGTATGAATATAGTAGCAAAAAGAGATAACGTAGGTACGTGTTTAAAGACATCATCAGTTTTTTTAGAAGACAGTACAATTCACGAGGATGATAATGATTTTAAATTAGATAGGGGTATGAGAAGATCTCCTAGGATGGGTATATCTGCTGTTACTAAAATGAATGGGGACATTAATAAGAAGACTGAAAGGACGGAAGACTTTAATGCGAATATAAATCATAGTGAATTGGGATCAGATGATGATTTAGAGTTAGGTCCTCTTATGCTAATGGGCTTGTCAGCTATCAACCCTGCTGCTCATCTCATGCGTGTGGAACCGTTCAAGCGAGGTTCGGGAGCGAATATATCCAGCGTAACAAGGCCAGGAAGCCTTGGTCCAGCTACATCTGAATCTCCCGTGCCTAATATTGCAGTAGTCCCACCTACGCCAGACTACAACTCGGCCAATAAGACTGTAAGTATTATAAACACAATAAAAACGAATTTTAATACTTGTAACTATTTATTAGATATAACTCACTTACTTTAAATTTTACAGGACACACTTGTAGATGATTCCCCTGATTCCCCAGATGTACCAGAAGACCTTCCTTACGTATCTCTCAAACGGTTAGTAAGCTATTGCTGGTTAATGTATTGAATACAAATGTTAAGGTATATTAACTCTTTATAGAACCGAATATTTTTTCAGATATGGTACGATGTCCAGCCTGGAGAGGCTACCGTCCGATGAGACTGATGATGGCAACGTAAGACTGACTGCAGAGGAGCCAGAAAGTACAAGTACACACAATCCAGGTATTTGAATACTTTACTTTACTTTTTGCTTTTGAGTTTAAAATCAATAGCATTCATAATGAATACTGTTTTATTTATGTTAGTGCTTAGTAACTTTACAATACAATGAGTAAAAAAGACTAAGTATTTTTGTGATAATACAGTTGGTGCGGCAGGTGGTATCATGGGCTGGACAGCAAGGGCTGGATCCTTCGTCGTAGAAAAAATGAACATTTTTAGCTACACAGAAAGTGTTCCGAATACCTCGATAGCACACAAGCAACCATCATTTTTGGAAAGGTCAGTCAAAAAATACCCAATGACTTGGCATAAACGTGTGTGATACACATTTTTCCAAAAAAAATTTTTTTATGTTAATTGAGTTCCAAAGTGTTTATATTCAGAAGCACTGAATAATACATTTTCATTTCACCTACTAGGTGGAATACAACAAACGTTGGAAAAACGGCATCACGATAAGTATGAGTGGGTGCTATAGGTACATATTTTTTTGTGTTTCGACTTGTTGTTAATCTTAGGCTATTAGAGCTGATATTCTATTAAGATATATTAAATTTTAAAGTATAATATTAGTCGCAAATTAAAATACTTAGGATGTCATCAAATTGTATGAAAATGTTTTGTAGTTTTATTTTAGAATTTGACGTCTTTAATCTGCTAGAGAATATTTACTAGGCCAAGTATTCTTTTGAATAGTTTTTAGCTACATGATTAGTCCAGTGATACCTAAAATATACAATAATATAGATAGACATTGAGATTTAGATAAGAAACATTTTGGCTAGATATTTAGTTGAACCTTTATATTCAAGTATCAGGCATTGTTATTTGAACTTTTAATTAGAATTTCAGTTCTTTTTTTCTACTTCTTGAAAGAATTAATGCTAGATTTTATTTCCATATACTCATGAACTATCATTGATATCAGGTGTTTAGGAGTAAGTGATTGGAAATCAACAATTGGTACAGAAGATGGAACAGCTGAAACTGGTGAAGGAAGTGGCGCAAGTGGTGAAGAAGCTTGGGGCACTCCATCATCAGGGGATCTTTCAGACAATCTGCCAGATTCAGAACATGGAACGCTGTCGGTGAATATTTTCATTTGCTATATGACTATTTCAAAGACAAAACTTAATCTCATTTAGAGTCAAATATTTTTCACATTAGAATGATAGAGTTGGATCACAATGTAATGCAAACAACAAACACTTCTATTGTGGTTCCTTATTCAATTGAACAGATAGCCTCCAATTTTTTCAGTCACCAACAAAGTCATCGTCATCCTATAACGGTGATGATGACACAGAGCTGATGATGGACGAGCTTCTGATGGCGCCAACCATTACCGGACCTACCACTTTGAGGCCGTTATTACCTAGGTAGTCGAGTTCAGAGTTCCCATGATCTTATACTATTTACCAATGTTAACAAAATTAATAACTGGTTATATTTTTAAAGGGATGTCTTTAGAAGACGACTAGAACCTCTTCTTGAAGAAGAATTTTCAGACAGTGGTAGCGAAGAGAATAAAGCCACTCCCACCAACTCAGACGACCAGGTGAATATTTTTATAAATTTATTTATATTTATATAAATTACTTCTTAGGGTAACTAATCCAAGTTAAATGAAATCCAGAGTAGAGAGTATTAATCAATAAATACGATATTTTAGAACAGTAGGTATGTTAACAAAACTGTAAACCGTAAAGAATTTGAACTTGCTGTTAAGGAAACATCTGTCAAAGTCTTTAAATATGACAAATTGGAAAAAAAAATGCAATTTTTACTTTTTAATTACGTATTTGATTTGGTTATCATAAAAAAGATTTTGACAAATGATGTAGGCCAAGCTTATTAATGTCGATATCGTCCTAGCATGCCAATAATAATACACGTAGCATGCTTGTTGCATGAAGTTGTATTTTATATAACGAAACGTGTAAAATTCGTTGTCATTATAAGTACATAACTACTTAATAAATAAATTTAAAAAAAAGTTAATTTTATTTTAGCAGTCATTTTTAACATTCGATAGTAAAACCATTTTCAAGAATATCCATCAATCGATAGTTTTGACTAATGTCGCTTTAGTAAATCGCTATCAAAATTTAAACACGATTTGAAGCAAGGTTATTGGCAGCTCCGCGTAGCCTGTAGCTAGGTTGAATCTCACATTGTGACTGGTCCGCTGGTGCGGCGCTTGGCGCAGGGCAGCAGGCGTGGTGCTGACAGCTGCTGCGCCGCGCCGCACCTGCCGCCCTCTGCTTCAAAACCAGGTGAGTCAATGTCGGGTGAGTGTCTAGATGACATAAATTATACTCACTCTTAATTATAAGATAAAACATAAATATTTTAAAGAAGGTTACTAAATCCAAAAATAAACTTATCTCCGAAAAAAGATCTTTAATTTTTATTGTTTTGTTTATTAGATCATTTAGTAAAAGTTTACTTTTAGTAGATATTTCATAATCTTTCCTAGTCAAAACATAGAAATAACAAATTTTTTTCTTAGCTTACTAAGAAATACTTACTAAAGTAATATCCATTATCACGATCATTAAAATAAGTACATATTCATAAAACACAACACATAATTATACTAACAGAATAAATGTTGACAGCAAAATGGACATCTTGAATAATATGAGGTGAGAAAGGCAAGAATGTCTTCGACCGTTAAATTAGTGATAGGTTTATACAAAGTTAAAAATTAATAATGATATTAAGTAATATTTACTGTGCATGATTGCATGTCAATATTATTGTGACCCCTCGTATGACACATGTGTTAGCAAACTTAGTTCAATTATTTCATATAACTCTCTTTTATTTATTAATGTACCTAACCTAGCACGAATTTGATAAAAAAAATAGTAAGCACTTCACAAATATCTATAAGAAGTAATCGTTACTACAATTCTGACACCTCCTTAATTCTTTTGACACCTTTTATGATAAAACATAAAAAATAAGACTGCAATAATATTAATATCAATATTAATACTGGTAATAATTACACGGAAACTATAATTCACCTAACACACGGCAAATTGTACTCTAACTCATTTACTGAAAGACAGTTTATCAACAGAAGCAGGGGGCGGGGGTGCGGAAGGCGTTCCAGTTGTTGGAGAGAAGCAAGATGGTGTCGACGGGTCCGAGCTGAGCCCCGAGCGGACACCCACCAACGAGGTGCCTTCGATGCCCTTACAATCTGGTAAGAGTTCAATAAGAGTCAAACCTGGCTCTACATTTTTCGATATAACTATCTCTTTTCGCCACCTAGATAGAAGCTAGGTGCACCGCTCAGCGACCACTGGCTCACTAATGCCGATGAGTGTTTTTGTTGTTTTTTCATAAAACTTACTATCAATAGAGGTCTTAAACTTTATAATTATTACTAGTCTCGTAAGATAACTATCTTACGGTACATAGCTACTAGTGATATAACTATGTATATCATGGCTTGAACCATCTTACTAAGACAGATATACATACATATTATATTACGCATCACATTGTCTAGTGTTCAATATTCATAACTCGATTCCAATTGCCAGTTTCAAAAGAGTTTGTGGAGGTGCGAGCCGGTGCTGGTGCGGCCGGTCGTCGGGGCTCAGCCAGCTCGGCAAGCACGCCCTCCACACTCGAGCATACCACCATCCACAACCCTACACCGCACCAGACTCTCTCGCCGTGTAAGTTTTATCCCGCTTTAAACATATCACGTAAAGTAAGTAAAAAGTATTTACCGCTCTTGCTAGTTTCCATTGACTTGGTTGCATCCTACCTTAATTTTTCGAATAAAGATTCCTCGTGTTCGAAAATGTGCATCGCATATACGTTCTTTCCCGCAAAGCTTGTAGCTATACAACGTGTTACAAAAATACCCCTAATGCTAAATATGGTGTATAGGGACCATCAAACTGAACAACTTTTACTATGGGGTCAAATCTGAAATCGCGAAGAAAAATCAGCTGTTTCATACATTTTGATATTTTCGATTTTAATTTTTGTATGAAACAGTAGATTTTTTTTCGCGATTTCAGAGTTAGTCCCGTAGTAAAAGTTGATCAGTTTGATGGTCCCTATATACCATATTCGGCATTAGGGGTATCTTTGTAACACCTTGTATACAGAGTCTTTGGATTTGTATCAGCGATTAATTTCATCGGATCTAGAAGTCCAACAGTTATTGAAATGAAATCGATAAATCGATAATATCGATAGATAATAATACCACCTATTGTAACTGTTTTATATAACTGAAGGATTTCTAGATCCGGAGAAATTAAAATTTTTGGGCAGCATTATCTAAAATAAAAAGTAAAATTTAAAATGGCGGCCATTTCAACAGGAGAGGGGATAGACTCCAACATATAGGTGTTTTTGTCGATAAAATTCGTTGAATTTCATGCCTTTAAATTATCGCTAGTAGTACAAGACCAAAGATACTGTAGATAGTCTAATAACTTCACACTGACACCACTTAGTAACTACATTGCATCCGTGCGAAGCCGGGGCGGGTCCCTAGTGATTTATAAAACTATGATACTTAATCATTGTTAATCGTAGCTTCGGAGCCAGCACCAGCTGTGGAAGACCCCTTACAACAGAAAGAGGAGAAACTGCCGACGCCGGAGGAGCGGCTCAGTCCACGAGCCGAGATGAGGCTGGCGCTCGACCAGGGGAAGGATATGCTGGCCGATCAGGAGGTGTCCTGGGTAATATTGCTTTAATGCTAAGTAATGTTTGAGCGCAAGATAAAGTATGATCACCTGCCTCACTACAGAGAGTCGACCAAAATAATATTCGCTCCAACTTGTTTTAAAACTTTCGCGTTAGAAAAAAAACTGATAAAAAGTTTTATGTAAAATCGTTATGACACAAACTACATCTCCGCGCACAAAATGAAACCTTCATTTATCCGGCCGTCACTTTATATTTACGCACAGTAGGTACACTTATGGTGTCTTGTCTTCTCAATATTACTTTCAAGGCCCAGGCTGTAATTGAAATATTTATTTTCGACATCAGCAGGGTGGCGGGTCCGACCCCTGGTCGTTTCGCGCGGCGTGCCAGCGGTCATTGCTGCGACGCGTCGCGAGCGCCGACGCGGTGACTCTGTGCCGCGCGCACCCGCGCAAAACCGCCCCGCATACTACTTCGCACAGTTCTGTATATGCCTGGAAGGGTAAGTCACTTTGAAGCTAAAAGGTAAGGCGATGCTGAGAGTCCGTCCGGCAAATTGTTGTCATATTTGTACTTAATTGCTCCTCTGGCAGACTAGAAAATGCGATTCGTTTCTAAGCAACGACAAAATTATACGGGGCTCTTCCACTAGCCGGTCTTCTAAAAATTACTCTTCCCGATTTTAATTGGCCATCGTTTTCAACCTTGATAAACAACATTGTATTACAGTAGCATAACATTTTTAGTGAATATGCAAATAATTTTGGATAAAGTTCCAGAAAGCGAAACGAAAACTACGGAGATGGAGCAACTGGCACGAGTGGAAGCTCAGATGATGCGTTCGCGGACGCGCTCTCTATGCCAGAACGGGAAGATGTGAGTTCAATTCCTTCTGTTTAAGAGACTAAAACTACCCTACTCTTGTCTAACATCTCTAGTATTGTACCTAACAGTTTGTTACAATTTCGTCGACTGTCATGTCACCCCGATAAAATGGGAGGTTCAAGTTTATTGTTTTCAACTTCCAGAATGGGTTTTCTCCGTCGTCGCGCGTCATCCGATAGCCCCCGCCGCGAGCCACTGCTGCTCGGGAATACGACGACACGACCGTTTTCACCGCGGCGCACCACTGTGAGCAACAACGGCTATTACAAGATTTGCTTTGTCAATGGCTATGTGTAACGCACGCACCACCAGCTTCTATGTGCCAACCAGCTGGATTTAAACCTTCCACTCCTGTCAACTCATTTATAAAAACAGATTCCCAGTTCAGATTGACCTTTATAAACATTTTAACGTTGATAGTAATTTTAAAATTTCGAGTCTCTACAAAGAGGAAAGCTCACTCGTGTTGTTCATGTCAATTGTGTGGATTTACTATTATTATTAAAATCTATAAGTTCATTTTTACAAATAAATTATAACACCACTGCCCCGTTTCATTGTTAAATAAAATGATTCGTTTTGTAAAAATGAGAGGAGTATTAAGAATTAAAGAGTGAAAATCAATAAGCAAGAAAATTATCTTAAAAGTAATACTTAATGTAAGTTTAATACGAATAAGTAGTGAGATTGTGTGTGAAATTTAAGTGAATGTAAATGGTCAATAAAATTGCCTTTTAAACTATTAATTCTTTAGAATTGAAATGCCATTGTTATGAAGTAATAAACTTTTAGTAAAAATCTTTCATGTTTTTGACAAGTAAGTATATATTCGCTAAAGATTATCTTTAAATACCTAATTGATAAAATTGTTATTCGACTTGTAAAATCTTTGGCACTGAAGATTCATGTCAATTGTTCTGTCCTTTTGCTTAAATAAAATAGACTTAAAGTTTAAATCCAGCTTTCGGAATAACGCTGAATACCTATCTTGGTTTTGTTTGTTATTTGGTGAACTGATCTGTCCATTTTGATTGGAACGGGTGTTCTCGAAAATATATTTTTACCAAAAATTCATTGCGCTTTTCATTCTTCATCCCGCAGCTGCCGCCCCTCCCTGAGTTGATATCCTTATTCTTCTTTATGCTATTGTTATATTATTTCGTTACATTAATGTGCTCTTACTGTTTATTATTTAATAGCTAACACCTTTTTGCAACAATAATTTAAGAGCGATTTTAAATAACGCTACATCACCTATTATTAGTTGAATAGTTTTAGTCACCACCTGAACACATGGTAGACAGCATAATCTCTTCTTACTTTGTGTTCAATGTAATATTTTGCAGGAGAAAAATTTCGAGAAAAGATTCTGGAAACAAGTGACCAGAAGAAGACAGTCATGTGGCTCGATAAGCCAAATATAAACTGTAATTAAATGGTATATGCAAAATGGTGTTCATGTCATTAAAAGTAAAAATGTAGGTAAATGTAGAAAACTGATGACTCTGTATAGTTTAGGTAGCAATTTATGTTTCATACGTGATGCAGCATGAGACTTGAGTGATGGGTAAATTTATCAGTGGTGGTGGATCAGAAAGAGTTAAAAGTGAACGTTTTTGATGTGACTGGAGAATTATTTCATAACTGACTGCCAAACGATGCCAGAGGTGTAAATGTAATGCCAAATAAACTTGATAAAATTGACGAACGGGACCTGTGGATTGTACTTCATATCGTAGATAGAAGAAACAAATTATGTTCTATATGTACATTAGTAATTATAGATTTAGATCAAGTGTTTGACTATAAGTTGTAAATACTCAATGAGCGGTTCAAAGTTTCTCTAAGTAGTTGTACAGATAAAAATCTAGATTCTTGTTTTTACTGGAGCTTTTTAGAAGATATGGACTAAATTGGTTTGCAAAATAGGTGATGAGTACTGACGAGTGAAATTGTTAACTGTTTTTCTGAATACATCACTATTGTAATTTTAATATCCTTTATGGTTGTAAATGTATTTACGTCCATTTTTATGTCGTAAAATTTTCAGAGCTTAAATTTTTATGTCGCACATTTCGGATTAATCTAATTGTCTTAAAACAATTATGGATTATTCACCTGTTTTCTCGTGGTCCCAGGATTTTGTTCCATTAATGGAACCACGAGGGACAACCTGTTTAGGTACCAATACGCTTTTTAAATGTATCAATATTATTAACAAATGGCTTTCGTGATTTTAATGTAATTTTGTAGATTCATGTTAAAATTGTACGATTGAATCGAATTTATTAATTTTTAATGCATATTTAAATATTTTGTTTGTATTTCTCAATTATTTCGAAAGTTTAAAATAAACTTCTGAAAATCCTTAAAGCTTTTATTTCGAGCCGTCAAACACAAAAACATGAGGAATTAGAAGGAACAAGGAAACCCCTCTGTAAACTAAAATATAATAAATAAAACAAGTTTTAAATTGTTATGTTACGTATATTTTGATTACTATTATCAAAAATACAATTTGTCTTGTTGTAAATCCAAATAAAAAAATCATTTCATTTAGCACCACGGTTGACTTTCATCAATTATTAGATATTATTATTAATGTTAGTAGAATTATCCATGATTTTCTAATTGGAGACTATAGTTAATGCAAGTAAAAGAATCTTTAATAATAAAGATCAGATGGCAGATGAAAAGTACAAATATAGGTAAGTATTTAGTTTTTTTTCGCATTATTTGCTAAAAGTCTCCAAAACAAAAATGCTTAATTGGTAATTAATTAATTAATTGAGCACTCTTGCACGATCCCAACTCCCACCCAAACACTGCACCTCACATAGCAATAAAGGCAAGACAACAATATCAGAAAATAAAAAAGTATTTTCAAACTATCATTTAGCAACTACTTGCCTAAACTGCTAGGTATACACGACACTCAAAAATATGTACAACTATTGTAAGCATTAAAAAACATTAAAATAAAAAATATACAATACATGCATCTATTCATTTAATTTTAAAATTAATTCATTAGATATTTTAAAGCTTAAATAATAATCATTGACAAAGTGTTTAAAAAAATAAGAAATAAACTAGAAAGCTCACATTACAATTTGAATTCTTATATCTAAATTATTTGTTTAGCAATGTACACATACAGGTACTTATCAAATTACTAAGCAGTTTACCAGATGTCTAAAAACATTTTGGCACAGTTAGTTTGTAACACTAATAAAATTGTGTTCATCTAGGACTCCATATGAAATGAAATCGAAGTCATTAGCAATCATTTAAACTAGACGATTACTGATGCTAAAAACTAAGACGATTACTGATGCTAAAAACTATAACGATTACTGATGCTATAAACTGATGATTACTGATGCTAAAAACTAATACGATTACTGATGCTATTAAACATGAAAGTAACGAAAAATTGTTACTTTCATGTTTTTACTATCACTAATCTTTTACTTACGACTTCTTGTGGTTTATTTATGTTTATTTCGTCTTGAATATTGATCTCTTTGAATTTTTGTCCTAAAGTTATGAATATAGCGGTTAAATTCTTAGTTTAAAAGTTTGTTAATGACTTCAAATACATTCTGTATATATTCTTCAAGTCGACTATTCATTGGCGTCCTGTATAATGATGATAAAAGTTAACAAATGGTAAAACTTTTAGTACAAGTATTTATATTTGATCAGAACTTAAATCTATCGTAAAATATGTTAGTTATTTACGAATGGAGGATTTTATGTTTGTATAATAATTATATTAAAAAAATCTTATCAAAATTGAGAAATGGAATGTATGTAATTAAACTTATTTCAAAGGGCAGTGAAAATATCACTTGTTGTTTTTTAATATACAAAATTATATTTTTATTATATTGTAACTATTATGATACTGCATACATATGGCCTTATTATATTGCATCATATTAAACTATAATAAACTTTGTAATTCAGCGCCATCTATCCACACACTATGTTACAATTTATGGCCTAATACTTGTTCGTACTAGTGGCATCTATGGGTATATCCAATAAGTACTGCATCTCGCGTACGAGATTTTGACTCGATTTTTCAATTTCTTTTATTTTTATTATTCACGCCATTCTCTTGAAGAAGCTTGGAAAGTGCGCACTTCAGATGATGTGAAGGTGGATAAATCCTGTGGACCTGAAATGAGTAAGTATAAGTATTATCATTTTTGGTACAAAACATATAAAAAAGATATTATGCTCTTTTGAACCGTCAATATTTCTCCACCACCGTTCAAGACTTTTTTAGCTGGCCCTCCAGTCATTCCAATTATTGGAGACAATCCATACATTCCTGAGTTGCAACATCTTTAGGTGAGAACCTCGTATTAGAAGAGGAATTCATAGGGAAACTGTAACCAACGCGCATGCACACGTATTCATACAACAACACCTATTGTAGTTCCCATACTGGACACTTGAAAACGAATTTCCGACGAATGTTTCCGACAGCTAACGATATTCTCATGAATATAGTTTGAGCTCTTTGAATAAAGTTATATGAATGACGGATGATTACTGTTCCTGCGCGTCCAGTATATCGAATGCCAGTTGATCGGTGACAATTAACCGAAAACCCAATATATCGTGCCATTTGATCGAAATTCCAATAAATCGATTTTCAATAGACCGCTGTGACATTGAATCGAAATTTCCATAATTCGATTTTCATTGATCGCAGTGTCGTCGTCGGACGCGGCCCAATGTTCTACCACTACGGTTGGTATTCCAATAGTGTTGCATGTCGTTATGGAGAAGTGAGTAAATAAAAATGTACCTCTGTTCCTGCGCGTGGGCGTGGGCGTGAGGTCGTCATCAGGCGCGGCCCAATGTTCTACCACTTCGGTTGCAGAACGCGCCAACGACGGCTGGCTCACCGACCGCGCTAGCGATCGTCGTGACCACGATCTGTGTGAAGATGAAGAAAAGTTTAGTTAATTAAAAAAATATGCATAAAATGTGTGAATTACATTCGTCATACAGGTTAAATCTTTCTAGTTTATGCAGAGGTTGCATGGAGGAGAACAAAACAGCCGCTCTCGTACTGCTGGAATGCAGAGGAGTGGGCCCCTACGAGGTACCTACCTCGGTTCGCCGGGCAGCGTCCAGAAGCGATCACGAACGTGAAAGCGCTTGGAGCGTTCCGGCCACACCCTCCGGCTCCGGACGCAAAATAGGCGCAATAGACGTCGAATTGCGGAAACCGCCCATATTGTTGGAGAAGAAGTGGAAAACGTGTACGCCCTAGAGTAGATGACCTCTAAATAAGCAAATGTGTACCCACGGCGGATTGTAATAGAGCGCCCGACGCATCCGAGTGTGTGTCTGCTTGCTGTCGCGTGTAGTGTAGTCCACCATCATGTGTAGATACCTATACGTAAACAATATGTACGCACGGGGGGTTGTAGTGGGGGTGGTCGGAGTCGCTGTCGTCGTCGTAGTAGCGGCCGAGCGTGTGCGCGCCCGACGCCTCCGAGTGCGTGTCTGCTTGCTCGCGCGCATAGTCCACCATCATCTCAGACATCGACCTGTTGATTAAAACATAGACAACATCATTAAATAAAATTGCGTTATGCGTTGACTCGATTGGGAATCGAGTCTGAGTTTTTTTACACCGAAGTCCCACTTGGTCTCGGAGTCCACTCGGCTATGCTATGGGATCTCTCAATGATTATCAGCCTTTAAGAGTCCACTGTCTTTTATGTTGGTTTTGTGATACTTAATGAAGCTACTATGATATGATGCGTCTCAGCTAGAGCTGCCATCCGTCCGGGTTTCCCCGGATTTGTCCTAATTTGTAGGGCGTTCGGGTAATAGCGTTCATTTATTTGTGTTAGGGAAAAAGGTGTTAGGTTTTCATTTTATTGTAAAAAATACAATAAAATGAAAGTTTTTCAAGTGCGTCCGGTTGAAATTATCTGTTTCAGTCATATGTCCGGGTTTTTTGAAATTTTTGTCCGGGTTCCATAATTTGGGTGATGGCAGGCCTAGTCTCACCTCATGTCGACGTGGTCGCTGCGGTAAGAAGAGCGCCTGGAGCGCATGGGCTCGCGCAGGGAGGTGGCGTCACTGTCGTACTCGTACAGGGTCGGCAGCGAGCTGCGACGCGAGCGTGAGTCCCACTCTGATTTCTTTCGATAGCGGTTCTGGAACAAGACATCGAGATCAAAATTTGGGTGCTGGTTCAGGTTCGAATTCAGATTTAGATTAAAAATAAAATTAGGATAAAGATTTGGATTTGAACCCTTATTCGGATTCAGATACAGATTCGGATTTGGATTTAGATTCGGATTCGGATTCGGATTCAAATATGGAACCAGCTTTATATTCGTATTCGGATTTTAAAGCATTTTACATCGGTAACACTAAAAAAATTGGGTTAACAAATAAAACAAACCTTGGGCTTGTCTGGCGGAGGAGCCAGAATGCGGATGATGACTTCCCATTTGTGGGGGGCGTAGAGTGGGGCGAACCGATGGTCGTGGGCGACCTTGGAGAATTCTTCCCTAGTGGAAGATCGCGCGAGCTCTCGCCGGAGAGTGCTCTCGTGGGTGATGAGCTCTCGCCAGCGGAGACGCTCTTCGCGGGTCAGGCGGAGAGAGCGTTCAGTTTCTAAAAGCACCTGGGTGGAGGACAAAGAAGGGCTTAATTATGTCAAAAAATCACCTGGTGGTTTCACTTTGTGCTTCTCAACATTTTTTTATGAAGATAACAAAACTAAAGACTAAATTTCAACTGACGCTTCTTTTGATGTTTTATTTGGAAAATTAAGATAGCTACTGAAATGAAATGAAAATAATGTTGCTGACGGAAGTCAAAACCCAAATTTTTTATACCCATCAAGCGTCTTGACTTGACTAAGATGGTACCTACAGTGATAGGATTTTGGGTTGACATTGACAACGATTATACGTTTTACTTTGGTTCCAAAGTTCACATAATATTGTATTACAATAATCAAAATCGTTTGAAATCTAACCTCATCTTGCGCTTCTGTCTTCAGCACCCTAGTGAGAACGGTCCAGTTGGGCGGCACGGGCGGCGCGGGCGTCGGCTCGGGCACGTCCTCGTCGTCCTCCTCGCGGTAAAGGGGGTTGCGGGCGGGGGGCAACTCGGGGAGTAGGGGCAGCTCGCGGGGGGATGGAGGAGGGTGGTACACGTGCGAGGACCGGTCTGTCTGCTTGATCAGCTCGGGGGAAAATAGGTCTGGACCGCCTTTTCCTGGAAGAAATGTTAATTTCCCTTTTAGAAACTGCTTTTATCTATACAGGGTGTTACAAAACAACCCGCTATCGCGGGTATGGCAGATAGGGACCATCAAACTAAACAGCACTTACTACAGTACGAACTCAGAAATCGCGAAATAAATCTGCTTTTTTATATTTTCGTTATTATTTTTTGTATGAAACAGCTGTTTCGCTTTCGCGATTTCAGATTTGATGGTTCTTATCTACCACATTCGGCACTACGGTTTGTTTTGTAAGACTGTTTTGTAGCTCTGTATAGGGCTTGCCAAGTAAACCCTAGTTATTTATCATTTTGTTTACTAAAGTACGCTAAACGTAGAAGCAGGCGTATCCTAATTCTAATTTATTGCCGGACTTGACAGAAGTGTCCCATAATTCTGCACCTGCTTGTACTCGTTAAGAGGCACTTGTGCCACTCGATGTCTTTTCCCATGAATACCTAGACGTAATTTTTAAACTGTCTTACCTATATACTTCTGAGGCGGCAACGAGAGTGGCACCCTCTCCATCTTCGGCGTGAGGGTCATTCCCGAAGCGCTGCTGATGTCCGAGAAATTCTCCCACTGAGCCTCGGGCGCGGTGTGGTTCCGTATAGTGACGTCGAACTGCGGCGGCGGCGGCGGCACCTGCTTGTACTCGGTCACGAGGCGCTTGTGCCTCTCGATGTCTTCGATGGTCTTTTTCTCGGTAATCGTGCGGAGGAACACGTCGTCTACTACGTGAGACGTGATTTCGGGTTTCCTGCAATAGATTTTGAGGCTAAATTGTAAAGCTTTGGATATTTTGATAGAATAAGAAAGTCGAATTGAGTGAATAGAAGATTTATATTATAATATCAAAACATTGACGTTGGGTAATCCAGCTTGGTTATTGTAGTCAGTAACTTTAAGATTGGAATGAAGCTATGCTTTGAAGAAATGTTTGTTGGACTAGCAACTCTGCTTACAACTGTAAAACTCCCGATTAGAACTCTGGTAAGCTGACAACCTTGGCACATATGTTCTGCTATCTTTAACACTCTTTCAAATTGCATTTTGCATTTATTAAAGACGAAATATGTCACCTGGTTGGCATGATGGGTGTCTCCGGGATCGGCTCCAAACTCTCCATCAGCATTTCGTGTTCCTCTGTCTCCAGACGTTCACTCATCATAGGAGGAGGTGGGGGAGGTTTCTATAAATAAACAGGCAACTTTACATTATTTTGACTAATAATACTCTGGGTCCAAGCAAAACCACATACCACTTTGGAAAGCATTTCAATAAAGAGGAAAACAACTGCTGTTCATTTTGCAGAACAAAGGATTGAATAAGCTTAGTTATGCATTCAATACAAAAACACAAGTTCCAAAAGAAACTAACAAAAGTTTAAAATGTCAAGAATTTCATATGTACAATTATACATGCATGGTTACAGTTAACAAGTATACCATATTGGTGTACTGTCGATTTGGCGTACTGTCGATGTAGCGTACCATCGATTCATTAACCCGTTGATGGAGCGTTTTCGATACAGCGACTGTCGATGCAGTGACTGTCGATATTATGATCTAGATCCTATGCATGATTGGAAGATAAGTTATGGTGTTACTGGTGTATGATTTATCAGGCCAGCGCCACATCAGACAGTATTAAAGTCGCCTTGCCGATTTTCCTAATGCATAAAATATGTACTATGAATCTTGTTAAGGCTCGTATATTTATAAATAGCTCTCAACGTTGAGAGCTAACTTAAAATCATACTTGAGATGCTGATTTTTATTTTTATTTTTAAACTTGTTCTTAGTTTGAATGAAATACCAAAATAAAATCAAATATTTTTAGATAAACGTGATCGACACAATAAAGGTCGCTAAGGAAAGCGTGGTTCCCTGTTAAATGTAGATGGGTAGCTATGTGTTTTGCGATGGAAGATCGACGCCTTTAAGTGCCTGATGTGTCTCAGTCCTTACCCTTATGTGGAACATCCTGGCGTGGGATCTGTCGGTGACCTCGGTGACGGAGTGCGTGTCCGTCATCTCTGTGTTGAGCGACGCGATGGAGCGCGGCCGACGCGACCACTCCTGGTTAGTCAACGTTAGAGGATGGTGGTGAAGTGATTAGGAGGCAGTTAAGACGAATAGATTCTGATGTACTTATATCTGATGAGTAACTTCTTTGGAGGGAAAATAGTCATCATGCTTTTTCAAAATTTCTTGTGTAAATAGAAAATATCTATTTACTAGTAATACAAAGTTAAGAAGAAACTCTTTGTGGCAGGAAGACTGTTTTTAAGCAGTCAATACAAAATGACTTTTCAAGAAAATTAAAAAAAAAATCTTGGAATTATTAAACATACTTCTCGTGAAATGAGAAGCTCTCATGAGTTTTAGAGAGGAAACTATGAAAAATTATTAGTTAACACAAACAAAAGAGTGATTTTTAATTAATTAACTATTAGTTCAACCTTGTGCAATGACTGCGAAAAGTGCTAATGTATCACGAAGTTTTAAGAACCATTAAAATGAAAGGTTATTCTTTGAATTTGTGAAAATTTTGTGATCATACAACACTTTAATGAATTAGTCGTAACTCGCAGCAGGTCGTTGAGTGCTTGCGTCGAGTTGCAGCCGTTGTTTTGTAGAGTTCGGTAGACAAGAGCTCGCGGGCGGTGCGGCAAGAGCGTTGTTGTAACACCGCGATAATGGCAGGTTAATTTTGCTGATTCACAAATCGTCCACCAGTCGACGCCAAGTTGGCGCTAGTGTAGATGTAGACCTGTCATTTTGGTGTTTGCTATCAATTTTTGAATGTTGGAAGCGAATATTCGGAAAATAATTTTTTCGGCCACCAATTTTGGTTTTCTTCAATCTTTAATTCGTTTACTGTCCATCTGATAATAATAATAATTTTTATTATTATAATTTTATTATTATTATCAACCATTTTTAGATATATTTGAAAAATAACCGGGAGTAACCCAAGCACACAGTATACAAAAGGTCTCCATCTACAACAGCGCTACCAAACTGCCATTGTACTAATATTTATTCTGTGGCGATACTAACATGATCTCCGTGAAGAGATACTCCAAAGACTTATTCTAACAAGAACTTGCATGGCACCTTCATATTATCCTGGCCCCTATTTCACCAAATTGACATTTGTCAGTGACATATGTCGGCACTTTTTACAGTTTCCTTACTTTAATAAGAGACAATTATGTTGTCAAACAGGGGATTTTTTGTACAAGTCAACAATTGTCACGAAAACTTGACTCAGCTCCAATCTCATGTTACGAATTACAGACAAATCTAGAATTATGTCGATTTGTAAAAAATATCCCTGTTTCACAGCATACTTGTCCCTATTTAAAGTAACCATAATAAGAAAATTAACCGACATATGTCACTGACACATGTCGACTTGGTGAAATAGGCCCCTGATCGGCTCGTCGGGCAGCGTCCAGGAGGCGATCACAAATGTGAAAGCGCTTGGAGCGTTCCTGGCTGAGCTGGGCTGGCTGGAGTGATCCGGCCGCACACCCTCCATACGCAAAATAGGCGCTAGGCAATAGACGTCGAGTTGCGGAAACCGCCCGTAGTGCAAGAAGAAGAAGAAGAAGGAGGCCCCTAATCGTACCTGCTTGTAGTGCTGGAGCGCGGGCGGGCGCGGCGGGCGCTCGGGCGGCGGCAGGAGCGCGGCGCGCGCGGGCAGCGGCAACGCGATCGGAGACACTGTGCGGACTGACTCTTGACGCTCTTGCTCCACTATTGTGGTTTGTCTGGTAATAAACCAATGAGTTTTAGCGATGAAATAAAACACTTTAACGGATACTAACCCTGGTCTTATTAAAATTAGTTTGGTAAGCTGGTGTTTAGTTTGTTTTTTTTTTATTTCCCGACGTTTCGGCTCCTTTCCAGCTGCCGTGGACACGGGGGACTGAAGCTGCTCGTGAGCCTACCCTCAAGCCACGGCAAAGATATTATACCGTGAGCAAGAGATGATTTTTATACGTTCACGTATACGTTATTATCGCTTGAAGATAGACTCGTGAGCAACTTCAGTCCCCCGTGACCATGGTAAGGTAAAGGTGCCGAAACGTCGGAAAAATCAAAAATCAAACTAATTACCAAAGTACCTACTTTTAATAAAACCGCGTTGGTTAAAAGTGTTTTTTTTCATGTGTAGTGGAAATGTGATTGATATTCATTAGATAATATCACACATATGACACTTATAACAACTGACAAATTAAATTACGTTACCTAAATTAACGAACGGTGTTATTTATAAGAGAATGAAAAATTGTCATTGATATGTTATCTGTGACTGAGGAAACGACTTTTATTTCACCAATCAATCGACGTTCCCAAATAAAAATAGTGATAAACAAATAAAAGAATAAATCTTTATTTATTTCATCGTTAACAATTACAAACGAACTACAACTCTAATATGCTATGTTGACATTTCGAACAATATAACTAAAATCTCAAGCTAATTTTATTCAAGAGAGATAAAGTTTGGTCCTTCGAGCCGGATAGCACTCACCTCATACTACCCGCGTCGGTCTCGGTGAGCGTGACGGTGGAGGGCGGCGAGGGCGGCGCGGGCGGGCGCTGCACGCGCACGCGCACGTCGAACGCCGGCGCGCCGGCCGCCATGCGCCCGTTAGATGCGTGCGTCTCGTGCGTCTCGCCGTACCCTATTAGTGGGTTAATAAATTATGTTCCATTATAATTATTTTTTATTGTAATAGTATAATATTACTGTAAATATAAGTGTGTCACCCTTAATGTCATAATTCATTGCGCTAAAGACATAGTAAAAAACCGACCAAGTTCGTATCGGACAAAAATATTACATACCACTTCACATGTATTCAGCAGATTATACAAATTACAGCTTTCAAGTAATAAGAGTTAGGCTGAGGACGGACAGACGTTCAGACGGACATGGCGAAACTATAAGGGTTCCTTGTTGACTACGGAACCCTAAAAACCAGTCATATACAGACTAGGTAAATGCTATCTCGCTTTTGCGCATGCATATATGACATTGTCGCTCCTGATATGGCTCCTGATTGGCATATTGCTCGTATACAATCCCCTTCCAAGATTCGAACCCGAGATAATTTATGGTAAGATGTTGTAAAGTTGTTACCTTCGCTGTGGTACTCGTCGACGATGAATGCCTGGTTGGCGTGCGCGTGGTCGGCCTCGCTGGGCGTCTCGGACGGGTAGTCGGACGGGATCGTGTCGGACGCCACGCTCGCGCTCTCCGCCGCCACCGGGTACACCGGGTGGGCGCGGGGGATTTTCACTTCTGTTGGCAGACACATCAGCATGATGAACAAAAGAAACTAGATGAACTAAAATAAAACTTAGGTACATTAAAGCTCAGCACAGATATTTCAAAGTGGATATAATTAGGAGAAGGGATGTGGAGAACAGAAATTCCGTCTTGACATCATTCCAAATCTTCTGTAAGCTTTTGGTTAATCATAGGAATTGAGGAGGGATACCATTTTCCAATTTGAGATTTTAGCGCTCACAATGCTATTTTTACACAATACTAAATAATATACTAGAAAAAATTCGACCCGTCACCAGAATCCTCCAATTACTAAAACTAACAATTGATATTTCATTGGTCTTAGGCATAAAGTTGTATACATACCCTGTATGCTCTCCCTGCTGATAATAGACGCCGAAGAGTCATCAATAAGTCTTCTCGGAGCTGGGATCGCTCTGCGTCTAAGGCAGAGATACGACACCCCGAGCCCCAGCAGCAGCATCGTCAGGAACAAGATGGCGCAGATGATCATGAGGATGTGCGTGCCGGCCAGCGGAGCGTGCACTGATAGGGGGCTTATTGTACTCCTTAAACATTGTAAGAAAATATAACAAAGATTAAGTCCATGGTTCGTCCATCAGTGGATAAAATAACAAACGAATTTCTTGACTAGTACTTTGAAAAAAAATCGATTAGTGTAATTGAGACAAAATATTGAAGTTGAGTAGCGGCATAATTTATCTGTCTAGCATTGAGAATATTGATCAATAGAGATTAAATAACTAACTGCCGAAATATTCTTCAGTTTGGGAGCGTAGTGTTTATTTGCGACTTGTGTTGCAAAAAAAACACATTTAATAACTTCACAAGAGCAAAACAGACAAGTCAGACAGTGGCAGACAATCTCAGGTCAGGATGGAAGCTAACTACATAATGTTGACTGATGATTATCAACCTATTATCATCCTATCAGGGGATTATGAATAGCGTTGGGTACTGATTTCACCGGAGGTTTCACTGAGGAGCTCGGTGGCGCAGTGGTATAGCGCTTGGCCCATCGATTCTGAGGTTCTAAGGTTAAGGTTCATCGAGGTTAATCAACATTCGCAAGGGTCGGTCATGGGATGGGTGACCAAAAATCAGCACAAGCAAGCTCCTCCGTGCTTCGGAAGGCACGTTAAGCCATTGGTCCCGGCTGCATTTATGGTCGTTAGCACTCACTAATCCGCATTGCGCCCGCGTGGTGGGTCATGGCCCATCCTAACCACCCATAAGGATGGCCATGGTCACTGGTTTCACCACTGATGAAGGGTGGTGTGGCCTATGGTTATCACTTCATCGGCTTCCATCGCAGATTTCGGTTAAAGCGCAATACAATATTGTGTCAGGGTGATGATGTAAGGGATTATGATACTTACGGAAACAGAATAAAGGCGTTGGGTGGTGCCGGCTGCACAACCGGTGGGGGGTACCGGCAGACGATGGTGATCACCTCGTCACCTTCCATCTCGAGGTTGGGATGGAAACGCACCACGATGTTGTTGGTGAATACACGGAGCGGATCCTGCAAGAGTCATTGGGTATTTTACTAACTCAATACTCAACATTTTAAATGTGGTTGACAAGTAGAAGGAATAATTTAATAGACTCCGAAAGATTCCAAATGAACTGATCAGAAGACTGCTCTGAGACTGTGTGCGCTGTGTGTGAGGTATCAGAGCTAAAGAAACCCCAAGACGCAGTGAAAGTGACTATAGGTAGACTCAAATCAAATATGTCTATGTATAACGCATATTCTTTCCAAAATAATCGCCAACTGAACTAAATAAAATTTATATAAAACTTTTCTGGCGGCCATTTTTTTGTTTTGTGAGAATTCAGAACAAAAAGCCACCTGTGTGTGATCTTATTTCCTATTATTATTTTCTTTTATTGGCATTCTCAATCATCTTTTCTTTTGTTGTGTGTTATCTACTAGTTACTGTAAGTGGCACTATCTGCCGTTGTGATCCCGCATAGTTAACTAACCTGGCTGGTCCCGCACCCCTTCAAGGGCAGCTCCAGCCTGTAGGACAGCAGGCCCTTGCCGCGCACCTGACATGCCGAGTGTCGGTCGAAGTCGGCGTATGCTATCCCGTAAAACTTTTCATGGAATTTCAGCTCCACCTGAGGAACAATCATTCGTATTCTTCTCATATTTGTTATAATTACTAACTATATAAGGTGGAACCAAATTAAGTAACAATACTGAAACAGGTGATAGTGTTGCTTAAACTAAACAACTTTCTCCAAAGAACATAGTGTCGCGACGGCCACACCGGTCGCGATATTTGTGCTGGCAACACAATATCAAGTGCCGCCATAATTCTATTGTCAAAGTCAAATAACCCGGCTTTATGTTATTGTATCTTACATGTTATTGTAAAGTAATCTTGAGCCAGTATTAAATGTGTTGATAAAGTGCCTACCTGCCTGATAAATGACGAACTCGATATCCAATGAAATATGAAAGCTAAGTAGTAGCATAGTACACTAAAATACTTTATAACTTGTTTTGCATCTCGTGAAATTGTTGTATGTGTTTATACTGAAGTTGATTGCTATGAATGAGCTGTCTGAAGTGTCTGAATTATATGAATATAGTGCAGGTGAGGCTTGGGCACGCTTGCCGCTTGTTGAGATGTTATGCTATGTTATGGATAAGTCGCGCGTACCCTTTAGTGGGTAAATCGAACGCACCAAGCTATGCCATGTATTTTGGAATGATTGTGATATGTATACGCTCTGTCACGGCGGTGCGGTAGTCGGCAGCATAATAGTAGCATTGGCATTATGAATAAAGTGTGCTTCTGCAGGAGGCAAGTCCTAGGGATCCCTATAGAAGTCCACGATAAGAGCGTATGGGCACGCCCAGCTCTACACCTTGGACGGAGCGGGATGTAGTAGTTGGGCCAGGTGGAGAGACGTCTCGCAGAATTGCCATAGTAGTGAGCGCGGGCTCGTACATGGACGCATGTACGGGTCGCGTAGAGGAAGGAACGGCGGTTCTAGTTACTCATGCTCACATCGTTCCGAGGGAACTAAGGAATCGGCTAGAAGTCTCCGTATAGATAGTTTAATTAAACAGCTAACGTAGATGCTGGAAATATAATGGTAATTAGTAAGATGATTTTGATACTTATCATGGCAATGTGATGTGTACTATGAATCCTGGGATCATGCTGTTGTAATGACGTGACCCCAGGGCTTAGTGGCACCACGAAGTGGTGTCATAATTTTATTTAACCTTACAGATGGATGAGGAGAGGTGATAAGAGGCGTGGACAGACATTCGCTAGTAATTGAAGGTACAGGACAACATATGGTAAGCTCTCACCTATTATCAATCGTGTCTTCCTCTTCATGTGTCTATCGTTTACACTTTCGCAACCCGCGATAGATACGTTTGTATCTCGGACATAGTACGTACATAATAATACACCCCGATTAGGGGTTCGCGACACATAGGTAGAAAAACTATTTTTTTTTCGCCTAAGTCGATCAGCTGACCTTTTTGTATGGGAGGATGATATTTTTTTACGTATTTCGACCCATGTTCCTTGGAGAAAGTTGTTCAGTTTAAACAACGGTATCACCTGTTTCATTATTGTTACTTAATTTGGTACCACTTTATATACAGAGTTGCGGTGGTGTATCCGTTTATTCTAAATGTATTTTAAATCCCAACCGCAATCTTGCTTTAATTAAATAAAATAATTTATTTTAGGCGAATGCCCATAATGTTAGTAATGACTTACCCTATGTTAGTGTAGTACACAAAAAAATATATTTTAGGACAGCTTGGTGTCCTTCAACAGATGGACGCGTGTCCAGTGTTGCATAACAACACTAGCCACGTCCAGATGCCATTGAATATTGCAATTGATGAACCTTATGCGTATAGGCATAAGGAAAATTATGGGCATAATTGTTGCCATATCACGGTAGTGTGGCCGTAACATAAGAGACTGTTGAACTGGCACGCAGACGTTGCATAAGGGACGCAATGCGTTTTCGAAATAATTAGTAAAAGTAGCTAAAGCTGTGCACTTATAGAAAATTGATAGGTTGTACTTGTACAAGACCTAACCAAATTCATTCAAGTTGCCAAGTGGGCAAAACTCAGTATTTGACGACCTCCGTGGTCGAGTGGCTATGTACACCGGTTTTCAAGGTGTCGCCATCTCTGAGGTCCCGGGTTCGATCCCCGGTTGGATCAATTGAGAGAACGAACTTTTCTATATTGGCTCAGGTCTGGGTGTTTGTGATAGCACCGTTGTCACTGATTTCCATATCACAAGTGCTTTAGCTACTTACTTTGGAATCGGAGCAATGTATGTGATGTTGTCAAAGATTTATTTATTATTTATAAAACCCAATCTCATGTACAGCAAGCAACACGTCAGGTTATACATAACTGTTAAAAATCTGCAATTTCATTTGAACCTTAAAATCACGGCATTTGAGTACAAAATTGATTGAATATGATTACCTTGTCGTGGAAGCCCAGCGTACCGTTCACTGTATAAAACGCACGTTTCATAAAGTCATAGCAATCCCGCACTTTCATTTCACCAAATTACGCAAAGCTCGAAAAGGTTTGTTACGGCAACTTAAAAGCACACTAAGCGATTGGACATGGCTAGATTATAACGGCTTCCATAAAATTAAAGTAATTTGTACTCTGTTTATACTTAATTAGAACAATAAGTTGAATGCTCTGCCATAACATTAAGTTAACGATGCCAGCGTCATTAACAACCATAAGTACTTATTTTTTTATTGTAAAAAAGCTACTCTTTCGGTACCTACACTAAAGAGCAAATCTAAATTGACAGATTTTATAAAAAACCCTCATTTTCTACTTTCTATCATAATAGTAATTACGTTGAAAAAATCAAAAATAATTTTGTTCATTAGTAACTATGTGACAGCTTTGAATATTATTTTTCATTTTATTAAAAATTTAAACACTCGCTTGCGTGAAAAAAATAAGAAACGAAAATTTTACCTGCATAGAGCCCGCTGTGCAGTTTAATTCGGCTTTGGTTCTGTTCAGAAATATAACTGGACTCAGATCGTCTAGTTTTGTGACCTGAAAAAAAACAAATCAATAAATAAAAACAATCAACGGAAAATATTAATTAAATTACACAATATTATTACCTTAGAATAATTATTCCCTACATTTGCATAAAAACCCGTAAAAACGCATTTTTTCTCATTTACCGATAGCTTTTTGTTTTCATTGTCTTTTTTTATGCTGCTTTAAAAACGCAATCAAACAAGTTTTTAGTTGATTGCGTTTATTGTTACCAAGAAGTTTGTATATGCAAACTTTTTGTTAGCATTAGCAGCAAAACTTTTTGGTTGATCCAAGAACTTTATAATCATATGGTATGACAAAATTCTTGGGTTGATCCAAGAATAATATTATGATTATAAAGTTCTTGGGTTGATCTTATCTGAACTTTTTTTTTACTTTAAGCTAACAAAGGCTTGATGCCTTTGACTAAAAAGTTAAATACAGAAAAAGTTATTTGAAATTTTGAGATTTAAGCATTCACAATGCTATTTTTATATAATACTAAATAATATACTAGAAAAAATAGGACTCGCACCAGATCATGTTCTCGGACGGGAATCGAACCCGCGACCTTTGGATATCCGGTCCAATGCTCTGACCGCTGAGCTACCGAGTCACCGGTGAGAACGTCGAATTTCTTCTAGTATATCAACTCTTACGCTGCAAGCCAGCGCCATCTCACCAATGTAGAAGGAATTAACCTGCTACATTCAACTGAACATCTTTCCAGATATTTTTAAACAGTTGATTAAGATGAGAAAGCTATATAACTATTTGAAATTTTGAGATTTAAGCATTCACAATGCTATTTTTATATAATACTAAATAATATACTAGAAAAAATAGGACTCGCACCAGATCATGTTCTCGGACGGGAATCGAACCCGCGACCTTTGGATATCCGGTCCAATGCTCTGACCGCTGAGCTACCGAGTCACCGGTGAGAACGTCGAATTTCTTTTAGTATATCAACTCTTACGCTGCAAGCCAGCGCCATCTCACCAATGTAGAAGGAATTAACCTGCTACATTCAACTGAACATCTTTCCAGATATTTTTAAACAGTTGATTAAGATGAGAAAGCTATATAACTATTTGAAATTCGACGTTCTCACCGGTGACTCGGTAGCTCAGCGGTCAGAGCATTGGACCGGATATCCAAAGGTCGCGGGTTCGATTCCCGTCCGAGAACATGATCTGGTGCGAGTCCTATTTTTTCTAGTATATTATTTAGTATTATATAAAAATAGCATTGTGAATGCTTAAATCTCAAAATTTCAAATAGTTATATAGCTTTCTCATCTTAATCTGTTGGCAACATAAATTATTATTATAAGTTTTTAAGTGTGGCAACACTAGGTACAAGACGTACGTAATCTGTCCTCTGTGATTTTCCCGCTCTCTTGGCATTATAACGTGTACGTGTGTGTTGTGTACGCAAAATATAGAAATTTCAGTCCAATTTGGTGTTCTACTTCCTATCCTGTCCCTTTAATGAAGAGAAGAACGATATACAGTCCACTGCTTCCAATCCTGGCTATATTACAACTTAAAGTACTTTATGGTGTTCGCATCATAAATTTGGTCCATCATCGCAACGCCAGCGAAACTTCATCTACGCTACGTGTATCATCGGTACCTGCCATCAAAACGCGTAAGAAGGGGACAAGCAAGACAAGGATTCAAGGATTTCTATCGAAAAAAGGTGTTCGAAATTCATAAATATCATCATCATAGTAATCCCTGCAAAGCCGCCATTTTTGGACATCATTGGTGAGAGAAACAAGCTATTTTTATTCAACGACTCCATCTTGCAAGCAAAATCATCCCATTGGCACGTTTCAAACTTCGCGCCAAGAAACATCAAGAGGAATCAAGCCAATCATCGCGTCTCGCCGCGCCGTCATTATCACACGCTGCACCAATTCACAGCGAAGACGAGCACAAGGAACCTAGAAAAAAGAAATTTCATGTTGGCATCATTGCTGCGCCGTCTTCATTTGGGTTGATCGCAACAACTTCACGTCGCTAAATTGTATCGGGTTGTATTGTATGAACTTCGCGCAAAGCAATTTTTTTTTTCTCGTGAAGGTTGGTACTACCTATATCGTCGTGAATCGATCGATCGATCGATGCGCCAATCAACTGCTGGGACGCCACGCCATTTCTACGGTCTACCCTGTGCATGCATTCTCATTTCTTTACTTGTTTGTATTGTGTGCAGGCAGCCATTTTAATTTGCTAAATTTGTTTTGTTTGATTATTGCTTTGAAACTAGATAATAATAGTGAAAAAGTTGTCTTGTGTTGGTTATTATAGTGTCGAAATTGTACCATGGCCGAATTAAATCTTTTAGTAGCCGGGAGGGGTCATTGCAAAGGGTCCATTACCAAAATGACAAAATATATGGAGTCTGATACATTCCTTCAGTACCCAATAGAAAAGTTAAAAGCTACCAAGGAGCGTGTTTATAGCGTGTTTAATGATTACAACAAATATTGCGTGCAGATTAAGGCACTGAATCCAGAAGACGCCGAGGTTCCAAACGCCATCGAAGATTCCTATCTCGATCTAATTGCGTATTTAGACAAATTAATCCGTCACAAATCTACTTATGAAATGCATTCAGTACCAAGTAATCAAACATGTACCTCCAAAATAAAGCTTCCAAATGTAGTAATTCCAACATTCACAGGTAATTACACACAATATTATGAGTTTTTAAATATATTTACTGCCATGATACACAATGACACTACACTTTCCCCGGTGCAAAAACTTTATTATTTAAAAGGTTTTTTAAGTGGAGAACCACAAGCACTCATACAAAATTTACCACTTCAGGATGACAGCTATACAGAAGCCTTGAATCTTTTGAAAGAAAGATATGACAACAAAGCAAAAATAGTGCAAGAACACTTAAACATACTATTAGATTTAAGCAACATGACTCGATCTACACCTGCTAATCTGCGAAAATTTATTTCAGAGGTGAAACAACATTTAGCAGCTCTCCGGAACTTGGGTGAATCTGTTGATTCATGGGATAGTATTGTTCTATGCATATTGTCTAGGAAGCTAGATATGTTAACCAGCCGTGGCTTTCAAATGGAGCGTGATACTAAGTCACGTCCCACTATAAAAGAGTTTTTGGAGTATCTGGAACACCGTGCTCTTGCGCTTGAAAACACAGAATACTCCCCCAAGCCTCAAGCACAGCGCTTAGCCACACACGCTGTAGTTGCACAACATGCCTCTCCATCATGCATTTACTGTAAGTCTGCACATAGATTATTTCAGTGTCCGAGTTTCAAAATGGCTGCACCCCAGAAACGCATAGAGTTTGCAAAAACTAACAAGTTGTGCAACATTTGCTTATCGCTACACAAGGGCAAATGTAAATTTCATTTCAGATGTGATGAATGCAAAAAAGACCATAATAGCTTGCTGCACTATACTGAATCACAGCAAACCCATCCATCTGTCGCTTTGCATTCAAGCGCATCTCAAGGTCAGGTTTTGCTGCCCACTGCAAGAATCAAGTTACTATCTCAGTCGGGCACAACAATTTATGCCAGAGCATTATTAGATAGCGCTTCGCAGGCTTCATTCGTCACACAAAAGGTTGTGGATCTCTTAGGTATAACACCTAACAAAAGTAACACAACCATTATAGGTATCACTAACACTGAACAGGCCATTAACCAACGCATTAATCTGGAAGTCCATTCCACTGTTTATCCGTTCAAAATTGATGTTGACTGCCACATAGTTCAAAAAATTACTTCTAAATTGCCACAAGCTCATTTCAATAAGTCTCAATTCACATTCCCTGCGCACTATAAACTAGCCGATGAGAGCTTCAACACGCCTGGTGATGTGCACCTTTTGCTTGGAGCTGATCTCAGAACAGCCAGGGTCCTGCATCAGCGAGCACACCACACTCCAAGCAGCCATCAATAGTTCACACTTCATTCGGGTACATTGTGGCAGGCCAAAGTAGTGATGGAGCTACTCAAGCAAATTCTATAAAAAAGGTTGTATCTTTATTTTGTCAAGAATGTGATAATAGTTTAAATCACTCATTAAGTGCATTTTGGAAGTCTGAACAAGTGCCTGAAATCTACCCAGATCAATTGCCAAAGCATCAGTATTGCGAGAATTTTTTTAATGAGACTGCTAAGCTTGAGAATAATAAATTTCAAGTTTCGATGCCCATTAAGGTCCCATTAGAACAAGTTAACTCTGAGCTAGGGGAATCATTTCATTTGGCATACAAAAGATTTATAAATTTGGAGAAGAAACTGCATAAAAATCCAGCACTTTTCCACGAGTATAAAAATTTTATTGATCAATATGTTGAATTGAATCATGGTGAGTATATCGATATTAACAGCTATGACCTGTCAAAGGACCCTGTTTATTTTCTCCCTCACCATGCAGTGACTAAAGAAAACGCTCGCACAACTAAATTAAGAGCAGTTTTCGATGGCTCTATGCCTACCAACAAGAAAGTTTCATTAAACAACCTTTTACTAAATGGTCCAGTAGTGCAAAAGGATCTGTTTGACACTCTCATAGCATTCAGACTAGATAAACATTTCTTTGTTTGCGATATTCGAATGATGTTCAGGTGTATAGAGTTAGATCCAAGTCAGAGATCCTTACAAAATATATTATGGCGCGAATCTCCTGACCATGATATCAAATGTATACAGCTTAAGACGATTACATATGGTTTAAAGCCATCTTCATATTTAGCTACAAAATGTCTTATAGAACTAGCAAAAAGATATAGGAATCAATTTCCATTAGCAGCTTCAATATTAGAAAATAACAACTACATAGATGATATTTTGTGTAACAATAATTCTGAAGATAAATTATTAGAAATGAAGTCACAGTTAGAACAACTACTTGCTCTGGGTGGATTTCAGCTGCACAAATGGGGTTCAAACTGCATTAAACTCCTAGAAAATGTACAGCAGGCTAACACAAACAGCATCGCAGAAGTAGATCTGCAGAAACATGACATATCTCTCAAAGCACTAGGCGTTAATCTTGATGTTAAAAACGATGTGTTCAAGAGTTCTTGCCCTGAAATGTACACTAGTCCAAATGATTGCAAACGTGATATACTTAGCTATATAGCAAAGTTCTATGACCCCCTAGGTCTGATTGGGCCAGTATTTGTTCGCGCAAAATTAATTATGCAGAAGTTATGGGCTGCCAATGTAGATTGGGATTCAACTCCTCCAGATGATGTCAGACAGCTTTGGATAGAATTTATTAGAGACTTATCACAGATGGAGCCAGTTAGCGTACCTCGCTGCGTAAGACCCAACGACACCGGCATCAATCAGCTGGTAGGTTTCGCCGACGCGTCAGCTGTAGCCTACGGCTGCTGTCTCTACTTGCGATCCATTGACACACATGGTAAGGTACATGTTCATCTGCTTTGCTCTAAGTCGAGAATAAACCCGTTGAATAAGGAGCTAACAGTTCCAAGGCTGGAGTTGAATGCAGCGTTACTTCTCGCCAAGCTGACAAGGAAGGTACTCGCCATACTCGGTAACAAAATACATGTCAATGACACACACCTCTTTTCAGACTCACAGATAGTTTTAGCATGGTTAAAAACCGATGTAGCAAAGTTAAATACCTACGTCGCGAACAGAGTCAGGGCTGTAGGAGAGCTAACAAAACACTGTCTTTGGCATTATGTAATCTCTGAGGACAATCCTTCAGATTGTCTCAGCAGAGGTCTTCAACCTCATGAGCTTAAAGAACACATTATGTGGTGGAATGGGCCATCATTTTTGCACAACAAAAATCATAAATTCCAATCACTGATTGAGATTCCAATGAACTTACCAGAATTGAAATTTAATACTGATAAACAAATACTTGTATGTGCCACCACCACTGCCACAACTGATTCAGACCTTTATGAGAAATTAAATAAATATTCAAGTATACATAAAATGGCTCGTGTACTTGCATTTATGTTAAGATTTTGTAACAATGCTAAGCCAAATACTGTTAAGGAAAAAGGTTTCTTATCAGCTTGTGATTTAAATAAAGCATTAATGTTTATAGTAAAACTCGAACAACAAAAATCTTTTCCGAGTGATATCAAATCTCTACAGTGTAATAATAAGGTCAGTAGCAATTTACTACCATTGACACCCTTTCTTGATGCCGATGGTGTAATGAGAGTAGGTGGCCGTTTACAAAACGCTTCAATCCCCTACGCGAACCAACATCCTGCTATATTACCTAAGGATTCGAATATCACTGCCTTGATAATTAGAGATGAACATATCAGACTATTACATGCAGGACAAAAACTGTTATTAACATCCCTCAGACAAAGATTTTGGATAATAGATGGATTGCGAACAATAAAAAAGAATATCTACAAATGTGTAATCTGTTTCAGGATGAAGGCTGAAGCTGCAACTCAACTAATGGGTTCCTTGCCTGCGCAACGTGTCAACGCATGCCGACCATTTGAGAAGGTTGGGGTGGACTTCGCTGGGCCAGTATTAGTTAAGAATAGTCGCATCAGGAAACCAATCATAGGAAAAGGTTACATAGTTTTGTTTGTTTGCTTCGCCACAAAGGCAATTCATCTAGAACTTGTCTCTGACATGACCACCGAGTCGTTTCTTGCTGCATTTAAGAGATTCATTGCTCGAAGAAACTTGCCCAGTGATGTACACTGCGACAACGCTGCGACGTTCAAAGGGGCAAGGAACCAATTGGATGAGTTGTACCGCTTACAAGCTTCTCTGAGCCACCAGCAACAGATACAGTACTATGCGTCCTCGCGCGGTATAAATTTTCATTATACCCCCTGCTATAGTCCTGTATTTGGTTCTCTTTGGGAGAGTGGAGTTAAGAGTACGAAACACCACCTAAAACGCATTGTCGGTAACGCCTTACTCACATATGAACAACTGAACACTGTGCTTGTAGAAATAGAAGGTGTACTGAATTCACGTCCGCTCACTGCTGTATCCGCAGACCCGAACGATTTTTCATACTTGTCACCGGGTCATTTTCTCACAGGTTCACCACTAAACACATATCCTGAACATGATATCAAAGATAGGCCTACTAATTTGCTTAAGTTTTGGTCTATTGTTATTAAAATGAAGCAAAACTTTTGGAGGTACTGGAGTAAGCAATATCTATGTCTATTGCAAAGCAGACCCAAATGGCGTAATGTAATGCCTAATATAAAAATAGGTAGTCTAGTAATACTGCGCAACGATAATACCCCCCCTTTACAATGGCCCATGGCTAGAATCACTAATACTTTCCCTGGAAAAGATGGTAAAGTGCGTGCGGTAGAAGTAAAGACTGCTAACGGCCACATTCATAATAGGTCTGTGACTAAGCTTTGTGTTTTACCTATAGAGATGTAAGACTACTAGTATTATTTTTTACTTTGTTCTCTGGTTTTAGTAAATATCTAACTTATTGCAATACACTGTACCTACTCTATTGATAACACTAAAAGGTATAAATAAGTTAATTTTAATATAAATTTGTAATATTTTTTTTTTGCTGTGTGTGGAACTTATCTATATAAGATAAAAAATGTACAGCATTTATAGGTAGCTAGATTAGCACTAACTTATGCTAAACTTAAGTTTGAAAACCTAATTGCATTGTTATTTTAATACTTAGCATGTTTGAAACGCAAACTTGCATAACTTACTTGAATATTTTAAAAAAAATCACATTGATTGTTTCTTATTAATGATAAAAATTGTAATAAGCATACTTAATACTTTGCCTATTGAATAATATACAACAGTTATATAGTAGATAAATTTTGTAATTTTATTTTATTTTAAAAAAATTGTATTTTTCAATTTCTTAGGCCGCAGCTTATGTTGGCAACATAAATTATTATTATAAGTTTTTAAGTGTGGCAACACTAGGTACAAGACGTACGTAATCTGTCCTCTGTGATTTTCCCGCTCTCTTGGCATTATAACGTGTACGTGTGTGTTGTGTACGCAAAATATAGAAATTTCAGTCCAATTTGGTGTTCTACTTCCTATCCTGTCCCTTTAATGAAGAGAAGAACGATATACAGTCCACTGCTTCCAATCCTGGCTATATTACAACTTAAAGTACTTTATGGTGTTCGCATCATAATCAACTGTTTAAAAATATCTGGAAAGATGTTCAGTTGAATGTAGCAGATTAATTCCTTCTACATTGGTGAGATGGTGCTGGCTTGCAGCGTAAGAGTTGATATACTAGAAGAAATTCGACGTTCTCACCGGTGACTCGGTAGCTCAGCGGTCAGAGCATTGGACCGGATATCCAAAGGTCGCGGGTTCGATTCCCGTCCGAGAACATGATCTGGTGCGAGTCCTATTTTTTCTAGTATATTATTTAGTATTACAGAAAAAGTTTTAAGAGCGTTGTTATGCATCAAGTTTTATGAATCTCAAAGTAATTTTCCTCAGTATTTTCGAAGCGACATGCAATCTGTGCAACGAGTATTTTAGATAAACTTGCAATAAAAACAATAGTTCGTTTGCCCGAGGACGGGACGGCTGCATGCCGAACGTCGCCATAAATCTGTACTGCTAATTATTAGCCTGCGGCTTTTACTATCGGGGATACGTTTCCATACTTTATCCTGAAATGGACTTTGCAAAAAATTACATAATATATGATATAATATATTAAATTATGTTCAAAGGCGTATAGGGTTGGTAGATCAGAAATGACAATTTGATTTTATTGCAAGTGCTCGTGAGTTTTAAATGTTTGCTTCATTTTAATAGAAATCTATTACAAAAGCCCTTTTTTTCCTTGGCCACCATAGATGGTACTTGAATTTTATAGTAAAATATAACATACAGGATGTAAAAAGATCCTTGACAAAGCTAAATTCTACGCATTCATCTATACATTAAAACAAGAAACAAAAGAATATTGCTGTAAATTCATTTTCATTTTATGGTGTTACAAAATATAAAATGAAATGTACGATGCGTTCACTTCATCATTGCCGCTACCTCCCGGCCCGCTTCATCATACCGCACCCCCTGCGTCGCCTTTCTAGTACGGCTAACAACGCAAAGCTTAATTTTTGTTTCTGTTGATTTAATCATTTCGTTCGTTATTTGTGTTGTTATAATGATTAAAAGAGTAAAGTTCCTACATAATGACGAACCTAACTTGTCATATAAATTAATGACATTCTTTGAACAAGAAAAAAAATGAAAAACAGTTGAAATACATGATTACTTTTTTGTCTACAGTACCGTTAGCTGTGACGTAATAACGGTCGTCGACGGCAATCACGAAGTGAACGCGTAGTAAGTAGGTATCGTTTCAAACGCACCAACTTACAATGGACACAGATCCCAAGTCCACAGGCTATATCAGTAATAGCAGTATCAATCAAATAGCGAGACCCTACTAAGGCAATTCGGTCGTCAAAATGGCCGACTGTTACAATGTCTGATGTGCATACTTTTTATTGGAATGATGATGCTTCTCTCGATAACTAGACTCTTCCATTCATAATTGGTTCATACTAAACCATAAAACTTTCCAAAATAGGTTTCATATGGGTAAAACGAAATTACCGCTGTTTACGGAAACGAACGGAAATTATTGGTGTAATTTTTCTATTTATAATTTCCATATTTTACCGCATTTATGATATGCTTAAAAATGAAAAATGTCTGATATGTCTGTTGATAAAAACTTAATCTTACTGGAATCAGCAATGAAAGGAATCATGTAAACTTTTATCATCGTTTTAAAATCCCCGTATTTTTCTATCGACAGCGCAGTAATATCCTCTATGTTACCGATAATTATTTAACAAAAAACACGTTACATACAGTTAAGACGTAATATCTGAGTCAATAAACTATTAGATCATTTACGATCAGAAAAAAGTTCATTGCTCTGTCGGGGTAATTTGTTATTCGATATTTATTTCTGTTACTGTTTATTATTGATCGCTTTGAACTTGATAATGTTAATCATATTTTTTATACCACTTGCACCGCAACTTCGTATAAAAATATTAAGAGACAAGAGATTTGTATTTTTTTCGAAAATTTAGTTTGCTTTTACATGTTTATATTTTCGTTGTTTTTAAAAGTTTCATGTGTAAAGCTTTGCAGATTCCTAATATTGTTCTTAATCGGAAAGTAATACTATCTGTTGGTTTCACGCCTAAGCCGCTGAGCCATAAAACGGACGAAAAAGGCAAAGAAAGATATTATTATTGCCACGGCTAAATACTATTATTGCCACGGCTATAATTATGAACAGCCTTTTTAGTGTCCCAACTTCTGGAAGACATACCTAATGAAGAGGAGAAAAGTCTTAACACTAACATTTTTCAATGTTAGTATCAACTTTTTCAAGATTTAAAAATTGCACTTACCTTCCCATCCAGGATCGTTTGTTCGGGCAGCCCCTCCCCTTGGTACTCGATGTTGTTCGCCTGCGAGTCGTAGTTCGACTGCGCGAGCGCACACGCCAGCGTACACGCCACCACGCTCCATAGCAGCGCCATCTCTATTCTGAAAAAAAAAAATTGTAATGGTAGGCTAGCTTGCATAATAATCTTGCCTGCTTTTTAAAATTCAAAATACTATTTTCTATTTCATATTCTCGTAAGTGTTTAAAAGTCGAATAAGGTAGATAGTGTCCCATACGTACTCTGGAAAACTATTTTAAATTCTGAAAATTACCACTTTTTGAAAAAAACATATTATTACGATTAATTACATAGTGGCAGCCCTAGCCCGAAATTCTGTTTTTTTTGCCTATTAATGGGATTGGTTATCGAAAACGATAGTCTATTTGCGTCTAGGGTTGTCACTTAGCAATTTTCCACACCAAATTTTCTCAGTCATGTGGTGGTTTTCAGGGTTTCTACTAGTTTTCCGGGGTTGTATGCATGGTACCCTTCTATCATATTCGGCTCTACAAGGCTATTTCCAAACACACAGTATATTAGATAATAAGGCACAACACACAATAGGTTTTATTGTTTTAAAATCAATATAATTTTAGCCTCAGTTTATATCTTATCTTCGTTTAATATCTTTGGTTGGCAATAGAGAACTAGAATTGTGCAATTACAATTTCAAACATTTGAAAGTGGTCTCAGACCACATCATCTTGTTGAATGAGTAACGTTATCTAGGCGTCTTGTTGCATCGAGAGTCGCATGGCAGGGCAGTGAAACTGAGTAAAAATAGAAAAACACTATTTTCCTCTAGTGAAACTCCGCCTCGGCTCCGTGATAGTAAGGTGAGATCAGCCAAGTAATAAAATCTTAGTGAAAGTTAGTTAGTTAGTTTAGTTTACGTCTGATTTCTAAAAACTAAAGAGACGTGAAAGAGACAGCTTACGTGAAAGAGACAAAGATAGACATTAAGTTAAAATAACCAACAGTTTTCAAGTGTTACTTTAAAATTTAATAATTTTCAAGTCTGTTATTTCGAATCTTGTTTTCTTATAAAATAAACCGTTAAAAACTCTAAGCACTTTTTAAAGTTGATTTAAAAATCGATTTGACTAACGGCGTTTATGCATTTCAAACAGATATTATTATCGTATATTATACATGTTTCGCTAATTTCGATATTTCGATGACAGTCGACAATATCACGGCAATTTGCCGTGTCAACATCAAGCTCTAACTTTCGGCTACTAACATCTTATTCATAAAAAAAAATATCTACTACTCGTATTTTACTTCGTAGCTATTTATGAGTATTTATCTAATGTAAAATCCTCTTTATTAATAAATCAGAATTAATACAAACCCAACTGCACCCCATGTAAATCAGAATTTTGTTTTAATTTAGAAATTATTTTAAATACTTAACTCTATTTTTAGTAATTGGTATTGATACAAAATATTTAAAGAATGCACAATCAAAAAATTGTCAATTTGACAATTTGACAACATCACATACATTGCTCCGATTCCAAAGTAAGTAGCTAAAGCACTTGTGTTATGGAAATAAGAGACAACTGTGGTATCACAAACACCCAGACCTGAGCCAATATAGAAAAGTTCGTTGTTCTAAATTGACCCAACCGGGGATCGAACCTGGGACCTCAGAGATGGTGACACCTTAAAAACCGGTGTACAAAGCCACTCGACCACGGAGGTCGTCAAATATAATGTTTCTTCACACGTCCCATAAAATTATGTGTCTGATTGAGTCATAAACCCGCACCTCTCGGCGTATTTATTTCCTGTAAATACATGGGTTGTATTCGCCAATCGCATTAACCGAGAGAAAAAAACAGTAATTTAAAAGTTACCTTTACGATTCCGCGAATGAATCTTCGAAGATAGCAAACATTTCGATCGAACTTCGATAATGGCTACAGTTTATCTCAATCGAATCTGCTATGAACGCTGAGCATAAAAAGTTTATTATCCATTTATAGTACAAACGTTTTTTACACTGAACAGAAAAAGATAAACTTATTAAAATTTCAGGTATGTACGTTATTTTTTTACGGGGAATTAAGTTTTTGAAATTCATTTCATCTGTTGGTATTGATGATGCCAAGGATGGAAGCTCTCTTCACCTGAAATCGTCAACAGTCATTGGCTACTCTAACTGCGTAAACGCCAAATTTTTTTGTTTATATTTTGTTTTTTAAATATTAAAACTTCGACTTAAAATAAAAATACAATATTATATACATGGTGTCCCAAAACTTTGCCACACGGAGGGAAAGCACCTTAAATATTGAAAATAGGAAATTTTACTGAAAGGGAAAAATAATGCGAACTATACAAATACGTATTAACTAAATATTAAATGTTTTTCATGGTTTCTTTTATTATACATTTCTTTTATTTATGTGTTACTCAAGAAAAAATAATTGTAATGAGACTAATGAGTAATCCTTTCGATCAGTATCGTAAAAATAAAAGATTGTTTTTTTTTCATATTTGATGGGTTCGATTCCTGGTTAAGGCGAGTGATGTTTCAAAAATCTTTGAAGTTCCTAATTTTGTCTAAGTCAAAATTATCAAAATCAGTTTTCCTTTAGTAAAATTTCCTAACTTCAATATTAAAGGTACTTTCCCATTAGTGTGGCAAAGTTTTGGGTCACCTGTATAATAAAATAATAATTGTTAAGCTGACAGTTTAAGGTAAAATAAAGGCCAGCCAGGCGAAAAAAGCTCTGCCACCAAGCAAACCGAGCACATGACATGGTGACATATACACCAGTTAATCAAACCCCTTATAAATTACAAACAATTTATACAAGTTAAGCCAACATTATCATCTTGATATTTCAAATATTAATAACAAATACAAATAGGTATATGTGTATTGCAAGAACCAAAGAGAGTTAAGCCTTTTTATCGGCAACAATACTGTCAATATGCAAGGATACAATCGCCTGCGCATGCGCAGCAACCGTTCACAAAATAAGCAAGGTCAGACGTAGCAGATATACATAAATATAAATACTTTATATTAGTTTGACACCCACCGTGACACAGTCAAACCGGTACAGATATTATCAAATGTACCCAATACATATAGTTATGTCAGTTTTGTTCGCAATCATTATGTCACCGATTTGAGACTTGATTTGAATATATTATTGAAAATATTTTTAGAGTTCATCGTCACAGGTGTTTTTATTGTTACAGTTTCCTCGTAGTTTTAAAGAAACTGCTTCATTTTATTATTTTCGATAACTGCATATTTATCACTATCACTATCTTCAAACACAATATTGCTTTTGTGTAATTCAAAATATTTCTTTTATTATGTCTTCAAATAAAATTTGAAAAACTGGTTACACTGTTTCGCATTTAAAAGTAATTTAACAGTATGGCAATAATAATATAACGTAAAAACACATAAACTAATGTTTCCAGGAAAAAGCTTTTCAACCAGTATGGATGGAGGTTACAACCTTGCCATAAGTTTATGCGCGCGGTTCCATTTTTTTTAATGCGATAAGATTATTATGCATTCAAATTCGACAGGACGCCGACCGACTGCAGGAATCCGATCTGCATCATTACCAGATATTTTTATTAAAATAAGGTTGTGGTTTTTGTGAAAAACTTTTAAGAAAAATAAAAACTAGTGGCTCTGTGAAATAGAAATAGAAACAGAAACTTATTCGTTTGAAACACGGTACAAATTAATCTTAAAAAAGTTCAGCGTGTTCCACCAGTTACTGGTATACAAATAATTACAAAGTTACAATAAAATTAAATAATATTTATCAAAAATCTTATAATTAATTATATAGGTATGTCATTTCAAATTGAATCGTTATAATTTTATTGTTATGTGAAGCTGTAGACCTCGCCAAAACCATTTTTCAAAATGGCCGAAATATGGTTTCTGTTCGAAAAATTTCGAAAAACTGAATTGACAAAATTTTTACATATTTATTGAACCTGCTCACAAAACGCGAGAATCAGTTAAGAAATGCGACCTGTAGAGGAGAACAGCTGGACAGACAGACATACCTACATACGAAAGCATTTTTGCCCAAGCTGAAACGGAGACTCTTCGCTCGCGCTTCGTGCTCGCTCGGTCAATTAATAATATTTTTTTTTTAAGAAAAAACGAAATTCCTACGTTTCTTTCTAAAAGGTTTCGATTTCATTTTTTCGTTCGATGAGGTATTTTGCATACCCATCCCTAAACAATAGTTTTGTGAGCTTGTTGCCGAGGTTTAACAAAATAAATAAACCCATTTCACTATACAGAGGAATAATGTACAATATTATATTTAGTAAATACTTTAGCTTTTAGTCTAATCCACACAACACAGGTATTAAGCTGTAATAAATATATATAATTTTTTTTAATATTGTTAAATTTCCTGTTACTGTGAGTTTACTTAAAGTAAATTTCATTACATTCCATTAAATCACTACTAAACAATGTTTAAAATATTTAAAAATAAAAAAAATATCGAGTATCGGTCGCCATCATTAGGTTTTTATGAAAGAACGATATTATTCTCACATCAACATCTTTTAAGTCGCTTTTAAACGTTCGAGTTCTGTAGAAATATGACTTTAATGGGGCTTTTCTGTTTGTTTGATTACGAGACTTATAACTTTTTATGGTAGGTAGGTATATGTCATGCGAATGCCCTTTTGGTAGTACATACTTACCACATGATCGGCACTGACAGCCAATCCATTTCCACACAAGGATATACGTATTGAGTTTATTTTTGGGATTTCCTTTTCTTCGTGCGCTTAAGGCTGCGTAGTCTGCACACTAGCGCCGCCATTGGAAAAAAAAATCACAGTGCTTAAATAAAGACGAAATTGTGAATTATCTCTCTGTAGTGCACTCCGTAGAAGCTTTGTTTTTATCGCTTAAACAATATTTTCTAGCCTGTCGTTTAGTTAAATTGAGTTTTATTGTTAAATGTGGCCACTTATCGCAAAAAATCCCCATGAAACTAAACAACCATAGAAAATATTGTTTAAGCGATAAAAAGAACCACAAAGCTTCTACGGAGTGCACTACATATAAATAATTCACAATTTCGTCTTTATTTAAGCACTATGATTTATATTCCAATGGCGGCGCTAGTGTGTAGACTACGCCATTTAAAGCACTTAATTGATAGTTATAAAGTTAAGTATTCTAATATATATACGCGCAGCTATCCTAGAGCATAAAATATATTATTCTGTGATGTCAGCGTCACCCACAACTGAATTTTCCCTCTTCCCGCTCCGCTCATCACCGTCCAAACAGCCCACGGGACTCCAAAATGACATTTTGCGAACCCATTAGCTGCCAAATTTATGGATGAATAAAATCACAAGACGAAATGAGCCTGATACGAACCGGTTTCCAACCAATATTATCCTTACTTAATATATCCTAACTAATATTATAAATGCGAAAGTCCGTTTGTTTGTTTGTTACGCCTTCGCGTCTTAACTACTGAACCGATCATCATGAAATTTAGCATACACGTTGTCTCCTGACACCTCTCTGTACACCTGTACAGAAAAGGACAAAGGATACCTTTCACCCCGAAAAAAATAATTGCTCCCGAAGGATTGCAAAAAAACTTTCCACGCAGACGAAGTCGCTGGCGGTCGCTAGTTACTTAATACTATAGGACTTCCCTATTTTTTTGCTTATAAAAAACCTTTTAAATTACCATTTTTATAACATCGATAACTGGTTGTTTGTTTTGCTTGATAATTAATCTTTACCTAACTAAATTGTAATAACTGTTTTTTTTTTATTATCTACTACACTTTATTCCTGAAAAACCTAGGCAACATAATTAAATCGAAAAAATGTTAGAGAGGTATACGAAGGGAGAAATTAATTACTTTAAAAACCAAATCATAAACTACTACTTGCCTACACAGGTGTAATAGTTGTAAACTTAACAAAAAGTTTCTTAAACGCATAGTAAGGATTGTAAAACCATAGACTTATAAAACTATGGCACCATAGTGGATTGAACTGAAACTTTCTTAAGAGCGCGAGAAAAAATTCTACTATCATATTTTATTTAGTATTGTATAAAAATATCATTATGGATGCTAAAATCTCAAATCAATAAATAATTATAAAAATAAAATAATATATTTTTCTGTAGAAACAACTTCATAAGAACCTGTCGTAAAAATAACTTGTCGTAAAAATAAATTGTCATGTGTATTATTATGCATGTTGTATGCAAAAATTAGCAGATAATAAATACATTAAACTTGTTTTCAATGCAATCACATTCATATGTAATTTTATTCACATGTTAGCTATTTATGTCCCTGTAATACCTTTATATTCAACAAACAACATTTTTTATAATATATGCGATTATTCTGTCCTTCGAGCTCAACTCAAGAGCAGTTATTGTCTACGTCGAAATGTCAAAACTGACAACTCGACGTAAATGCACCTATTGTTTATGTGACAAAAATGACATTGATGTAGACAATTTTGCTACACCCACCTGCAGTTCTACCTATTTTTTTTAGGTGAACGTGAACGTCGTTCACTTACGAACAAAGGTGATCAACACTAAACAGCATCTTAATGGCAGGATATTTTTTTCTGATTCACAAATCATCCACCAGTCGGTGCACTACCGCTAACTTGGCGCTAGTGTAGATTTAGACCTGTCATTTTGTTATTTTCTATCCCCCTTACTAATAAAGATTGTATAGCAGATGTTTAGTTACACAATGGTGACTCTCTGTCAAACTGTGCTTGGTATCAATTTTTGGATGTTGGAAGCGACTTTTCGTTTTCAATTTTTCTTCCAACACATTTTAGCTTTCTTCAATCTATAATTCGTTTACTGTGTAAGCAGCTCTCAGAAATAGTATACTTTATTTATATCATCAAAGTCAAAATCTAAAAAAAGTCAAGTGCTTTTGAATCGAAACTTCATCAAGATTTTGGCCAGTACGAAAAAACCGCTCGTCTAAATTTTGATAAAAGGTTGTCCGTCGAGGAAAAAGAGTCCGTTTGCCTCACTAATACCGAAAATCCAGCCTTTAATAATACCAAAGACATTTCTAACTATTCCGTCATCGGCTATTATGGAAAACCTTACTTTGTACCCAAAACCAAATCTTAAAAGCATGAAGTTAAAGTCGAATTTGGCTTATGTTGTCAATTTAGCCTTAAGCCGGACAGCTTGAAAGCTCCGCATCATAAATTATATGTGGGTGTCTGTTTTGGTTCGGTTACAAATGTTGCATAATGTGAACTTTTAGACATATAAATAATGACGGTTATTATTTTTATTTTTAAAGCGAAATAACGTTTAATTTTCAATCTTTTTTAACAGTCAATAAGATGCTGGTCTGCATAGATATATTATTCCTTCTATCAGGATAATAAAATTCTGTTTGTTTCCGGAATGTCTCCCTTGAGTTGACAGCCCAGAGCCCATTTCCATAGGGCTTGTAAATAGGATGATGCAGACAGCATGACCAACCCGGCAAAATATTGGCTTATTTGAATAAAACTTTTAAGCATTTATATTATTTCAAATAAATGATTCGGATTTGATGAATGATGACTTAATTATTCATCAAATCCGAAGCATTTACTTTAATAATAGAAGCAAAAGGCAATGCTTTAGTTTTATTGAAACAACTCATTGTCTTAATTAAAATGCCATTTTTGACGGATAAAAAATGTTAGTCTTCGTCGGAATGTCATTAGATTTTGACATAGACAAAGTCGCTCTCAATCTCGTCATGTCATGCTACAGGCTGGCTCTATATTGCAGATAGTCACATTTTTAAAAGCGTTTAAAAATGTGACTGTCTGTCTGTACTACTGTTTTTTTTTGTTTTAATATCAGTATGTAAATATGTATTTATTTTATTAATTTAACATTTAGATGCATCTATCATTGTAATTAAAACTGCATCACATTGGCTGCAAGTTGATGTGACAGCGCACAATTATGCAGTGACTGGGTCTGCTCTGAACTAAATGTCATGGTCAGATGAATGCATAGCGTTTTTTCCTTGAGATTTATAATACTAGACAAGATAAGATTTTAAAGTAGGTGCCTATATAATAGGACATTATTTAGTCTTTCAAAGATTCGCATCTTAAGGTTTAATTTACGTATTTTAAAATGTCGAATCAGTAAAAAGAGTTTTTTTTTCAATTGATACAATTTTTTATTCCACTTGTCGGCCTTCACTAGTTTGATGTAAAATGATGATAAGACTAAAATCCGTAAACCTCAATCAAGATAGATATAGTTGTTGCGTGCCGATCGAAATCCTCAACCAATAAAGAAGAGCCCAGTTGCTCTAATTCTGAGCGATAAATACAAAACCGTTACGTTGTCAAATATATGCGCTTTTTTGCGGGAGTAAGCTACATATATTTCTCTTTTCACAATGGTTTGGGACTTCCGCCAAGTAATGCCTGATTCAATCAAATACGTTACGTTGTCATTTAGGTTCACATAAAAATCTTCGGTTCGGTTTTTTTTATTAGAATTATTATTTAAATGGTCCAAGATTTTCATCCCAGCCTCTCTAGGCATAACTTTGACAAAACTAAGGGCTGATTTTTCAATGGCCAGATTAAATATATTCATTTGATAACGTATTATACCGTCAAATTGAAAGTGTGTATCATTCGTTTGTCTGTAAATTTTTTTTAATTTATTATTTGTTAAATAATTTATCTGACTAAAGCGAGTATTTCTCTGTAAACGCAACTGGAATGGTAACAATTTAGTTTTTGTTTAATCATTGAAAATTATACGATTGGGCCCTTGGCTATTCTTCCATAACTACCTATAAAAAATCCACCTGAGAATCAACCATCAGGGTCTAACGTTGACCGAAACTCTTGACTATATTACGGAGTCATTTTAAGATTGGATGGTAAGCTCACTGTTCGCCAAATCACCACAAAATCCAGAATACCTAACCAAATAAAAAATAATACGGATTACAGTTTTGTATGAAAAAATGTGATTGGCATTTATTTTGAATTGGATTAGTATTTTGGATTTTTTTATTTAATAGAACCCTAGGCAAATACGTTAGTTGAGTTAATTAAAATTGCAAATAGTTTTGGTATTACGACGACGACCTCCGTGGTGGAGTGGCTTTGTTGGTGGTTGGATCACTTTAGAACAACGAACTTTTGTATATTGACTCAGGTCTGGGTGTTTGTGACACCACCGTTGCCTCTGATTTCCATAACACAAGTGCTTTAACTACTTACTTTGGAATCGGAGCAATGCATATGATGTTGTCAAATATTTATTTACATTTATTACGTTTGTATGGATGGGAAGCTCACTATTCGCCAGACTCTTAGTTTTCCTTTTTCTCCATCAGTGGCCCTACCATGAGTTGATGCAAACTGTTTACGTTACCGTAAACTATCGTTTTCTCTCTTTCACTAGCATTGACTGTGAGCAGTATATCCGATAGTTTACGGTAGCGTAAACAGTTTGCATCATCTCATGGTAGGGCCACACGAAACGATGGGTAATAGTATTCTCTATGAAGTAAAAAGTAAAGCTGTATTAGCTATTTAGTATCGGTACAAAACTGAATTGACTATCCTCTCATAAAACCACTTTTTGGAAGTCTGCAGTGAGTCAGTTATACCAGCTGTTCACATATGGCGAAGGCTGACATGAATTGAATCCCACGTCAGAATGTATATTAGGAAAATGACATTAGTCACCAAATTTACTAAAATCCGATGCCTTTAAAACGGCTTATTGGTGTGATTTCAACCAAATAACCTCTTAAAAAATCTGAATAGTTAGGAAATAAGTAAAGAAGCTACCTAAATCTATTAGTTAAGCTTTAAAATTGTAAAATTGTAGTAGCAGAAAGTAACGTTTTTACTGGTTTTTACGTCACTTTGCAAAACGACCGCAGCAAGATTGATTCAATTTATTGCGTGTCAGTGATGAAACCGTCAATACCTGTAGCAAAAACAACACATTTTCGAATGCTTGATCACGTGAAATCTCTGAAATCGGATTTCGTATTTACATCTCAATAGAAAGAGGAAAATTTATTTCGAATGTTATTGAAAGATAACTTTTTATTTAAATCAAGAAAGATATTCTTTCAGCTAGTTAATAGTCAATGTGCCATAAATTAATCACTTAATCCCAAATAATAATATTTGACAACATCACATACATTGCTCCGATTCCACAGTAAGTAGCTAAAGCACTTGTGTTATGGAAATCAGAGACAACGGTGGTATCACAAACACCCAGATCTAAGCCAATATAGAAAAGTTAGTTTTCGATATTGACCCAACCGGGGATCGAACCCAGGACCTCAGAGATGGCGACACCTTGAAAACCGGTGTACAAAGCCACTCGACCACGGAGGTCGTCACTTACGGAACTCAATAAACAATGGATTGAACTACTTCTTATTCAATCATCATCACAAACTGGTAGTGTACACCAAATCAAGTGCATTGCAAAAACATTGCAATCCTCAATCGCGGAGTCACCAACTTATCTCCATTTCAATCAATCGAATATGAACCTTGATAACTCGTAATAAGATCTGAGGAGATGAAAAGGTTATGTGAGCACAACACATGATGTAATGTGACCTCTTTGGTACTTTTTTGGTTAAGACCACTTTCACTTTTTGTCCGCGAGACTCGGCCATGGTTGTACACGTCTGTTCCATTTATTACAAGTGCGAGACTTATAAATACTTATTTTTTGGGGGATCCTATAGCAGGTTTTGACAGGACCAGTTTCGAAATTGTGGTAACAAACCTTTTGTGTCAACAGCAATAAAAAGTTGAATGTCATGAATACTGCAGTCTGAGTTCCCAGTATGTGCAGAAATACATAAGTGATCATTTAGTTAAGATGTTGGAAATCGTTTGTTCTAGCTAAAACATAAAAACAAAAGTTTGTTTTAATCGGCTTCCGATTGAAAATAATACATATAATTCCTCATAATCCCGCAAAATTTGGAGGGAAATGTAAAAGACATTGAACAGCTCTGTTAATGGTGACCAGCAGTGGCCCTACCATGAGTTGATGCAAACTGTTTACGCTACCGAAAACTATCGGATATACTGCTCACAGTCATTGCGAGTGAAAGAGATAAAGTGATAGTTTACGGTAACGTAAATAGTTTGCATCAACTCATGGTAGGGCCACAGATGACCACGTCTTAAAAATTTTCCTTCTCTGGTTACTGAGGTTTCATCAGCATTTTTAGGGTTCCGTACCTCAAAAGGAAACAATCGGAACCCTTAAAGGATCACTTTGTTGTCTGTCCGTCAAGACCCTTTATCTCGGGAACACGTGGAGTTATCGAGTTGAAATTAAAATCATATACTCAAGTCTACAGATCCTTAAAACTGTGAAAAAATCAAACTCCTATGTTAACGTAAAAAAGGATACGGCCGTTTATGCCGCAAAAAACGCATATTTCGACACTCTCAAGGAAATCAAAATTTATGGGGTACTTCCCGTTGACCTAGAACTATGAAATTTGGCTAGTAATATCGTCTTATACTATAAGTACAGGGTAACATCTGAAAACTATACATTTCTAATTAAATTATAAGAAATATAGTCTTTATTTAAAGAATTTGGGGAAAAGCTCGGAAAAAACTGCGAGACTCGATTCCTAACCTATTTATAATAATATATACCTACAAATTTCTACGGAATCCTCGGTGGGCGAGTCCGACTCGCACTTATCCAGTATTTTTAATAATCATAAAGTTGATGAAACTTCTAGCGTCAGATTAAAACATATTTAAAAGTTATGAAACTCATCTTGTGTTTATTAGAATTGTTATGACATTAAGAATACTTAAGACCATTTTAAGACTCTGAGTATTTCCCAACACCATTCGCAACGAGCTGACATTTCCGTAAGTAAAAGTAAACAATTAACAAAAAGAACATCTGTTGTCTTATTGCAATGTGTTACAAGTGGCCTATTTCAAATTAGTGCATTTACACAACTGGTAACTGTGCTGGCAGCCTCATAGACTTGAAAAACAAACGACTTTCAACCTAATTGCTAGTAAAAATAAAAGTCATCAGTTTATTTCAAAATTCGGTGGCAAAGGAATTCATGTTTTATGTGATTTAGTTAAGAGTTTGTTTATATTTTGTCACCGGCTGTGTAATCGTCCTTGTAGGCCGTGCCCCACTTACAAGTAACAATGCAACAAAGTGACCAATGAGAAAAACGGAAAACTCATCATAGTGAATACACATTCTTGCATAGAATTGCATTTAGATAACATTGCATTATTCACAATAATATGATGTTATGTTATTTTTGTTTTAATAATAATTTGTTATTTTATTATTAACTACCAAATTGATAAAAGGCTTGGTTCCCAGCTGGCTTCGTACAGCACTTTAACTAGTTTAAACATGGGTCAGAATTTCTATCGAATTGTCTGTCAAACAATTCACTGTCTAGTATATTTAATTGTAACCTTATATAATCATATTCTAGAGTCTTCTAAAATTATTGATTGTAACTTAATCGGAACCTGTAAGACTGGCCTGAAAAATGGTATTATCATACTCAACTTGAGCAAAGTATTTTTACTTTATTGTCGTTCTTAATAAGAATAAATACTAAGTTTTGGGGCTTCACAAAGATCCAGACAGAAATAGTAAACTTTTTATCGCATAAATTATTTCATTAAAATTTTAATATTTTCCCATTACCGTAGTCTGTAGCTATAATGATTTACATCAACCTTGACGAAGATGATATCTCTGATAAAAAATAACTGCAGATTTCCTGTATGTACTGTATCTTGTAATTATGACTTAATTTTACTCAGACTTTGAATGTTAAGTTTACTCGAATGTCTTGTTTGCTTTAAGCAGCACAGCCGATTCAAATTGCTTAAATCAATTATCTTGCATCAGTAAAATTAAGTATTATTTGGTTAATTATATTTAGTTTAATTATTATTAGTTTAATTATAGGAAAAAATTCACTACTTACATCTTTTCAAAAGTTGCGGTTTTTCAAATCGGCGATATTTTTACCGTATCATTTTCAAATTGAAAACTGATCGACTGTTGCAGTTTTTTCTTGTAATGCTTTAGGCATCTTGAACTTTGTATTGAAAAGGACATCAAGGTTTTCATTAATCAAACTAACTTAATTAATCTTCGTTAACATTAAAGGCGCATCGAAAAGATCAATCATTTTCCTACCCCGAACTGTGATATTTCAAGTCAATAACGAATTTTCGTATTAAAAGTATATGTATTTATGTAAAATATTACCTAAAAGGTTTCTCTAAATGATGCAATAAACTCAGTAGTATCAAAATCTATAGAGCTCAGTCATTCCTCGTAGATCCATCAAGTATATAGTTATTACGACAGGCCAGAGTAGATAATTCTCATACTCAAGCGCATGGCCGCGAGGAAGATGCGCGATAAGTTGACATCGCTCGAAAACTACACACACGACTAGGAACATTATTATAACACATTGTTGCAGAATGAAACACCTTACCGATACATAAGAGATGATAATTTAGACATTCTCATCTACTATTACGCAATAGTTCTTATTATTCCACTGACAGATACCGGATGTACCCTTTGTTTTTATTATAATTTGGACAATTTCACACAGCGCCATCTAGCCCCAAACTAAGCAAAGCTAGATAACTGATATACTACTTATATACTTTTTAAATACATACTTATTATACATAGTAACGCACAGAAATTAAAATTCATCATTTCAGTCTCTGCCCGGCAGGGAACCGAACCCGGGACCTCTTGCGTGGTAGACTGGCATGTTGACCACTGCACCACTCAGGTCGTCAATCGTTTTGTATTCTATGACATAATACAAAAGTGTACTATGTCACAGCAACTAATCAGAAGCGCTTTATAAGGAAATATAAATAGAAATACCTCTATTTGCGTATGACTGGGGTACATTTATAGATCTCTTATAAAGTTACAATCCCTTTAAGATGATCAGATCACATGAGTAAATAAATCAGATTAACATTACCATGAAAACATTAGCGTGACAGACGTTCTACTTTCAACTTAAATGAAATGTTCAGTTAAGGAAAACAAGAGATACCACAGTATATGACGAAAATAAAAATTGTATTGTTTTTGGTTATACGTATGTATTTTCAGTTAAAAATGTGACTACTCTTGACTACCCTTTCAAACAAAAAAGAATCATCGAAAACGGTTCATAAACAAAGAAGTTATACCTGAAAATCCATAAAAACTCGTGCGATGGTAAGCTAAATAATTGATATTTTTCAGGATTTTAATTTCTAGCCAGATCTCTGTAATTTTTTTATGGGACTACACACAAACTATTTTCTTTCAAATAAAAAAAGAATAATTGAAATCGGTTAACAACTGGTGAAGTTATGTTAAAACATACATTAAAAAAAACCGTCCACTTGATTACCTCCTCCTTTTTTTGAAGTCGGTTAAAAAATATCTTACCAACGAGAAGTATTATAACAGTACTTCCTTGATTGCGGTGTGGAATGTATCTCTAAATTAGAGTTCCGAATCGTGTACAAAATAATTGGTTCAATGTTAAAACTCTCATGGCCGGCCTGTCCGTTCATTTGATCCTCCCCTCTTCCCCTAATTGGTGCGATTCCATTGAAATGTTGAAACAGTTTTTAAAATGCACCCGTTTGAAAACTGTATCAACATTTCAGCTAATTTGAACTTTAACAATATCAATTCTTAGGATTGCTTCACTTAGGTGTGCGTCCTTACATACATATTTTTATACGTCAGAAATTGTGATATAAAAGACCCCCGAAAAATTATGTTTTATTACACGACTGCCTAAAAATGAAGAGTGTATTGTGTGCAATAGTATGTTTGTATGTAAGTATGTGAATTTCTTTGTTCCACCATAACTTTTTAATCCCTGAACCGTTTTAAATGTGTGAGGTATAGTTAGAACCCATACATCACTTCGAGTGACACTGGCTATAGATATAAATATATTTTTTCTTTAATAATTACAATATGGGGATCAAATGAAAGGCCCTGATGAGCACATTCCAAAACTATAGTTTGTAACTAAAATGTATGAAAAAAATTTATTAAATATACATTAAGTCATTGCAGATGGGGAACCTCTTTGATTAGAACGACTCTTGTTATTGCAATGACTCTTGTTATTTAACTTTTTAGTTCGTTTTTGGCAGGGCAGTCGTGTTTTTAATATTACTGACAAAATGTTTTTTCCTTTTCAAATCCAAACAATCGAAAAACTTTGATAGCTGAGATTATTAAAAAATATCTATGTTTACTTTTTGAAGTAAGTAAACGTTACTTCTCATCAATATCCCTTGGAACAGAAGCCCTGCTCCCTGCTACTCTGGTTAATGCTGTTATTTTTACCGTTGAACAATATCGAACTTAAATAAAATACAAGCAAAAAACCAACCATTCAAAATAAGTTTGTAATACTTTAATGCCAGGACCAAATAAGGCGTGACCAAAGCTATAAGTCACACACGATCTCGAGTGTCGCGTTCGCGTCGCGCGTGACCCGCGGCCATTCTGCGTGACAGCTGACAGGTGACAAACCACTGCGTCTACTAACACGTATTCTGTTACCGAATCGTAAACACGCCCCGGCTTCGACTGAGAACACACTTTTTTTATTTATAGAACTGCTCTAACTATGTCCCTACTAAATATTTATTATTTTTTAAGATGCTTAAGCTTGGGACACATCAAATGCGTGTGCGTGGCGTTGCGTTTGACAAACACAGTTATGTCTATAAATATATTTATATAGTTTAGAACTTTGTCACTCTACAAAATATTACTTTTTTGAACAGAAATCTATTGATTCTCATCAGTCTATTGCGGCTGTCACAAATGACAAATACAACAGAGTGACAAAGTTCTAAACTGTCATATACAGTCACGTCATAAATATGTATACATATTTTTGACGTGACTGTATATGACAGTATTATGTCACGCGGCTGCTGCGCATCAGTAGCGCGTTCGGTGTGACATTATACCATAGTATTTTATATTACAACGTCGTTTACCGTCACGCTACGCAACGCAACGCGCTGTGCTGCATTCGATTTGACCCAGATTTAAACATTAATTTGTCCAAATTATGCTCCTTGGTCACAAGTTACCTTATTTAAAAAAAAAAACGCCTCGTCACGGTCACTCGCGGTAATTTCACAGCACAATGTTAATTATTTTTCATCTTCCGCGTTTATGTCGGCACCTCAAGCAGTTTAGTGAATAATACTAACTGCTGCCTCCGGAACCATCTTATTATCCAGATAAATTGGACAAAGTGCCACACTTGCAATTGTAAGGTATCATCCACCTTAAATACGGATTTTTCACAAGAAAATTGATGCCTTTTTACCCGACTGCAAGGAAAGGGTTATATTTTTCGCACGTATCTTGTATATGTATGTATGTATGTAATAAACTTTATAACTTCATATCTTTCAAACGGGTGAACGGGTTTCAATGATAAATATATCGTTAGATTTGTCTTGACAGCCCAAGTGTTTTTAAGTGACACCAACATGGCGGCTGTAAGGTGCTATTATATGAAATGAAAAAAATTTTTTTTTAGAATACTGCAATTAAGACCCATTCTTAAATAAGGATTTCAAAAAGGTAAGTTTATCAAGTTTAATATATAATAACTAAAACAAGACATATAAAATAAAAATAAATTAAAACTAAATAAAACGTTTTTCAGTTGATTTGTCTTTTGATGCAGGTGGGTTTTTAGTTTTTATTTTTTTTTTTATTTCTTCTACCATTACAGATAGAAACCCAAAAGCAATAAACGAGTACAACTAAGTATGTTCTATAGGAAATCCTAGTGATGTTTTTCGTGCCACTATTATTGAAAAGACCTCGTAAAAAGACTCGATTGACGTGTTCTGTGATCTGGTGATTTGGCTCAATAAAGCTGCCAAATCTTAAGACAAAAGCTCCAAAATAAATAAGTAAAAAATGGACTCAATGATTTTCGCGAGCGTGCAGACGAGCCCTTATGCATCTCATATCAATTCATCATGAGCTCATGACTAAATATGGCTCGGGGATAAAAACGATTATTTATCGAGCGAGTAGTAATCAATTACAGAGCACGCGAAAACCAGGGAAAGCCATCCGTCTTGGTGGCAACACCAGTTTTTGCACGCGCATATATTTTATGAGGAAAAATATTTTCGAGTACGCAGGTGAACCGACTTGGTTATCACTCGATATTTCATGTGAACTATGTGGTAAGACCTTATCATAGACTTGTTTATACTAGCGTAAGTTTATGGACCTTATTGACTAGAAAATATGGGGAAAAAACAAAAATCAACCGTAAAAAGTCAATGAGTGCTATTTTATACAACGGTTGAGAAGCCTGTGACAACATTGTGTTAATGAATGTCGAAACTTCGAAAGCGCACTTCACTCGTAATCTTCAAGGTCTAACCAACCCTCCGGTTCATTTATACCTAATATCGTTACGCCCTTTACCCTTGTGCCTAATTCTTAATTTGCCTTAATCCCAACTTGCAATCGAAAAACTTGCAATATATCTGGCTAGAATACTAAATGGGTACCGTGATGCTTGACTGCATCGCTTACAAACTTCTTGGCCATTTGGCAAGTAGTAAATTAAATAAAGAATGTTTTATTTATGATTATCTTTGAAAGCTCGTCCTGACAGAAAAAAAGAAAAATATGTCTAGAGTGATTTAATTACGGGTTTATAATTAGCTGACTAAAGTATGAAATAAAGTCGAAATAATTTATAAAAAGACGTTTTATCTGTAGCTACGCCCCATAAAACCCGACAGTACCTACCTAACTACAATAACACAGATACCATTTTTTTACTTCAAATACTAATAAACAATATTTTAAATAGTATTATTTCATAATATTTATACAACGTATTAATAAATGAACCCAAAATTCTTTTTCTTCGGACCATCAAACCGAATTTTGATATTTTTGTTATTAATTTTTGAATAAAACAGCTGTTTTTTTTTCGCGATTTCTAAGTTGGTCCCATAGTAAAAGTTGTTCAGTTTGATGGTACGAAGAAACGGTTTTCCCATTTTGGGTGCATTCATTAACACGTTGTAGATACCCTCATTTCCAACTCGACAGATTTTCAACTCGATAGATTTTTAAGTCGTCAGATTTTCAAGTCGTCTTTAAATGTACAGTTGATTGCACATTTTCTTATTATTTTCTTCAAAAATATAAAAGCTACGACACGAGGAAGTTCATATTTAACAACCATAATATAAACCTCATACTAGCATAAAAATCAACTCGCCACCAGATCCACAAGATTGGTTAGGGCGGTAAAACTTTGGGATCTATTCCTTTCGAATACCAAAAACTAATACCAATGGTATTTGTTTATTGCCGTTATACAATTTCTATTTCCAACGAATACCAAATATATTAAAAATTATATTTAAAATTTGGTCATAAATCAACTTTGGTCAGCAATAAAAAAACAGTTGCAGGTGAGTTTCAATTGGGCGAGTAAATAGCAAACCCTCATTTACGTACAGTAGTTAACTAAGTTTAGTGATTATCAAGCAGACTTAGAACAAACCCACTGCCTATAATTGAACACACTACATATTTTTTAAAGAGATTTTAACATTTACAATGCTAAATAATATACTAGAAAATGTAAATAATATACTTGTATATCAACTCTCACGCTGCAAGCCAGCCAGTTGATATACTAGAAGAAATTCGACGTTTCCACTAGTGACTCGGTAGCTAGCGGTCAGAGCATTGGACCGGATATCCAAAGGTCGCGGGTTCCCGTCCGAGAACATGATCTGGTGCGAGTCGTATTTTTCTAGTACCTATATTATTTAGTACATTACATATTATCACATATAATTGAACACACTGTGGTCATGGTCACATCGACAATCGAATTACAGAGTCCTCGTACGTACGTAGATGTGAATAAAGTTTGAAAGCTTCAGTATTGAAATGTGAGGAATTTTTAGATACTTGTAAGTTAAAGCTAGGATTCCGAACTTTATTGCACACAATTTCTTTATGGTCTTTCCTTGTCGGCATTTGGCGTATCTTCAATGCGCAATAGCTCAGCGATTGTCGTGTTTCAAAACACAGCCCGCTTACTAGTTTGATATAAAAATAAATTGCGTTTCTTATTATTTGAGTCACATTCTATAAATACAGTTTAGATTAATAGAAAATAAACTTTAATTAATAAAACTTCATAAAAGTTTTTTTCTAAACATTAATTTATTGAGCTATGAAAGTTTTAATTTTTCAAAGCTAAAGTGTCAGCGATGTATTCATTTATTATTTCAAAATGTTTATGAGTAAATTCTCGTGCGAGAAATAAAAACAATACTATAGAATAATTCATTGAAATACGTCGTCGCGTAAAATCCATAGAGCTTGTTCAAAGCTTCAAACAAGAAAAAAGAAGAAGTAAAGCTCAATTTAAACTTTATACTCGTTGGAATAAAGGATACAATTGGCGTTTACTTAATTCGCACAAGGACTCGGCAGTCGGGGCAGTTGTCTACAACTTGATAACAATTTATTTTCCCCGCTGTGAATTTATGGCGACAAAACTCAACACTAACTAACAAACCAGAAAAAATACGTTATTTTCTTATTTTGCCTGTTGCGCTACTAGGGCAACTCACTCGTTTATCGTTTGAGGGTTTATGATTCTTTATTGTCAAATTCTTTATTGTCAATTACTAATAAGCACTCCACCTACCGAAAATAAAAAATACATGCATCCCCAAATAATCTTTTTGACAATCTCTTAATTAATTATTACGAAATCCAATTGAATGTGAAAAATTGCTAAAAATATGATTTTGAACCTAAGTTGTTTTGTTCTCCGCAATAATAATTAAGTTATATTAAAAAAGATTTTCGTAGATTTATGGCAAAAATCTTCATAGGATGAAGCAACTCCAAACAATCGATATTTTCAAGAATACCTACGCTCCGTATGCGACTTAAATCGACTTTACGACGACAATATTCAATCTCAAACAACAATAGTATCTAAATGTATTAGCATAAAGGTGGTTCTGGCATTCGGGCACTTGAAAGGCTTAACAAGGGATGGCATATCTAGCATCTCTCGTTACTTTAGTTCGACACGTCAATTGTGGTACTTGGACACTATATCTACGCCATCTCAGTCGATTGAACGAGGGACTTTTATTTGACTACCTTATATGGCCGCCATATGGGCCATAAATAGTTTCTTTTTTAAAAGCATTTGATGTAAGCTCGTCGCTTCTCTCGCGTCGCAAAAAAGTGTAACGACACAATCACTTAAATATTGGTGACAACTTTCGGACACTTGATGATTGCACGTCGAAAAATTCAGAAAAAATACTAGGAAATATAGTATAACACTTCAACCAATCTGCTAACATATCGGCAAGCTAAACTGTAAGAGCTTCAACCGGGGTTGCGGGTCCCTGCGCCTGCGGGTTTGGTGCAATTCTGAGTAGATAACTACTAGTACACACGACGGCACCTCAGACTATACATTTTGACCTTGAGACCGCCTTTATGCCCTTCGTAATAAAAGCTGTTTTCGTAGTTTAACTGTATAACCTGACGTGCTGTCGTGTGTACCTATTACACTTAACTAGAAAATCTAGATTTTTATAGAACGAACCTAAGTTTCGTCGTCTTCTAGTAATATTATCTTATGCTAAGCCTTCCTAGAACTACCTGCGTATCGAGAACTTTTAAACTTATAGGTATTTAAACCAACATTTAAATATCCTATTACGGTATCTTTCCCTTCCAATCCAACATAATCAGCAAAATTGTCAATGTCCGTTATTTGCTATAAGTAATTAACGTAAATACCCAGGCGAGCAAATAAAATCTTTAAATTGCTTACCCAATTTTGTGCTCTAAGTTAATTCTAATAAGGATCAAGTATACATTTGCTACAGTTACTGAGATCCGATCACAGATATAGTTCGTCCGTTAATGGAAAAAAGTGGTTCTTTAGTTCCGTCGCTAAGTGGACTGAATAAAACTAGACAAGATATAAAAAGCAGTAGAACCTATGTACTTATGCTTGAGTGCAAAGACAACTATCTAAGATTTTAATAATTATTAAGTGATTGAGAACACGTTAAACAACAAAACAAGCCCCTGCGGTGAAGGTAGACAACCTTCATCGTTCGTTTCATTGTTTTAGACCAGCAAAATCATCACAACAGCCCATAAAATTAAGAGGGCGTAGTCTGCACACTAGCGCCGCACCGCCGAAAAAAAATCATAGTGCTTAAATAAAGACAAAATTGTGAATTATCTCTCTGTAGTGCACTCCGTAGAAGCTGTGCGGTTCTTTTCATCGCTTAAACAATATTTTCTGTCCTGTCGTTTAGTTGAATGGAGATTTTTTGCGAAAAGTGGCCACTTTTAACAATAAAACTCCATTTAACTAAACGACAGGACAGAAAATATTGTTTTAGTGATAAAAAGAACCACAAAACTTCTACGGAGTGCACTACAGAGAGATAATTCACAATTTTGTCTTTATTTAAGCACTATATTTTTTTTTCCAATGGCGGCGCTAGTGTGCAGACTACGCAGCCTTAAGTCCACTGCAATATGTAAAGTATGTTTATCCCATAGGAAGATATTAAGACCACGCTTGACTGTTTTTAACCGACTTCAAAAAAAGGAGGAGGTTATCAAGTCGACGGTTGTTTTTATGTATGTTTTAACATAACTTCACCAGTTTTAAACCGATTTCTATTATTCTTTTTTTATTTGAAAGAAAATAGTTCGTGTGTGGTCAGAAAATTACAGAAATCTGGCTAGTAGTTTTTTCATAATCCAGAAAAATATAAATTATTTTGCTTACCATCGCACGAGTATTTACGGATTTTCAGGTATAACTTCTTTGTTTATGAACCGATTTTTATCAGATAAAACAGCTGTCCCATTTTTGATCCATGGAGGTGTTACATGTATGTACACTACTGAAGCTTCAACAGCTAAAAGGATAAATTCCGCTCTCTACTAAACTACACTTACCTAACAAGTGGTTCTAAGATGTAGATGGCGTCACTCTCGCGTCACGTCGTCAACTCGTCACATTGTCGTCTCGTTACTGCAACAGACGGACAAACGGTCATTGTTGATGTTGCACGGAGATTACGAGGAAATAATGGTAAAACATTTCATAGTAAAACGTTATGTATTGTTACGAAATATGGTGAAAAATTACCAAAAGTTCAAATAAATCAGATATCCGAAATTACAAGAATTGATTTGTTTTTATGTGTGCCTGTTATAATAGTTTCGAATCAGCAAAATCATTAATTGACTTAATTTAAAAATAGAATTAGTTTTTTATGAAATTATCTATCAATTTTATTAATAAAAATGTCAAGTATTAAACGCCTGCGTTACTAATGATGGGTATTTTCACGGCTATAATATCTACCTAATTTCTCGACGTTTCAGCCAACCTGACCATGGTCGATGCAAGGCCAATTTAATTCCTGTAATTTTTAATTGAGTAACAATGCAACGCGAAAGTTTATTATTATTAAAGATGATAATAGATAATCAATACTGTTGCCGAGCCGGCCTCTATTTTACTAGCTTAAGGTTTTTTGAATTCTGTTCTATTTTATACTATAACATATTTTCCTTTTTATTGTACTATGTGTCTTTTTTGCCTTCTCAAACGTTAATTTGTGTTTTTCCAATAATTTTAAGTAATTTATACCACGTTACGTTAGTATAAATAAGTCTATGGTTTCAACTCACACCGTCTCTGACTCATTTTCACCATGAAATGACCACTGAAACACGATATGATAATTATAGCGATATATCACGTTTAACTGTCAAAAGACAATTAATTTTGACAGTTGAGTGTCGATAAAACGCGATGTACCTATATTGTGTTTCGGTGTTCATGCTAGGCATACAGGGTGCCTCAGCTCATTAGTTCGCTCAAGTTCAAATACTACATCTCATCCCCTCTTACAGGTATGTACTTGACAGTTATTCAGAAAGCGAACATGGTTTCATTATTGTGCAGGCCTAATTTTCAATGTGCATCTGTCACAACGTACTCAGATATTGATGGTCAAACCTACACATGGGTCATCTGCATACAAAGGATAATTACTAGCAAATCTGTCAAGGTTTATAGCTGTCTTATTGTCATATTACACCCACAAAACCAGTGCCAATAAACCCTCATAAATAGTAATTTTGTAGATAAAGCCTACCTATCTATACTGATTCAATTTTCAAAGTATTATAAATAATTGTATACCTGGTAATAATCGGTTGAACATTGGGTCTGAAGGTTTTTTTTTTAACGTCACATACATTGCTCCGATTCCAAAGTAAGTAGCTAAAGCACTTGTGTTATGGAAATCAGAGACAACGGTGATATCACAAACACCCAGACCTGAGTCAATATAGAAAAGTTCGTTTTTCTAAATTTACCCAACCGGGGATCGAACCCGGGACCTCAGAGATGGCGACACCTTGAAAACCAGTGTACAAAGCCACTCGACCACGGAGGTAATCATATTTTAGAGTGTCATGGGTAATAGTAATAAGCCATAGTACAAACACATTTTCCGTACATTCTTTATGAGTTTTACGCTCTAGAGTGCGGCGAAATGAGTTTGAATTCAAAATTAACGTCGACGACAGAGGGCGGTGGGCGTGGTAAGATTTCAACACAATGAAACATCAATATCACTGATCATTCCTATCAATAAAAACGTCTATCATCACCCTATTATCCAAACCCGAAAACAATCACGGATTCAAATTCACCAATAAAAAACTATTGACGTTTTATAGCGTCAGCCAAGAAGACGTAATAAATTCGCATTGGTATCATTTGCTTTGTACCCATACCGTAGCCAGGGTTGCCAACCGTCCAGTTTTCGACGGGACTGTTGGGTTTTAGAATGGATTGTAGGGGTCAGGTCGCTAACTTCCGATCGGGTGCAATTAGTCCGGTCAAATTTAGAATTTTAGAGAAATAATAATTTTAGGACAGTGACTTGAGGACTAGAATGATTTAGAGACGTGCGCCCGCGGCGCTAAGCTGAGACAGGCATTTTTGAATTTCGCGTATACAACCACAGATTACAAGATACTACTACAAATCTAAGTACTATAAATCGCGCAGCGCGGCCGTTTTTTGCTGTAAACAAGCAAGAGTACACTAGTGGATGAAACTGACAAAAATCTCGCTGCGCGGCCGTGTCTCCCCCCTCAATCATACAAAATTATTCATACCCCTTTGGTGTCCGGATATGACAGCTAGAAAAGTTGGCAACCCTGACCGTAGCCATCTGCATACAAAGGGTTAATACTAACTGAGCTCGCTGACGGGTGCATTGTGTTAGTAACGGGTCGCTTTTTACAAGCTCCTGTGTGTTACTGTTAGTCTTTATGTAACTGTCAAGTGTCAATAGAAGAATTTAATCATCATTTTAACAGCCTATTATTAGTCCACTTCAGGACTTTGGCCTCTGTCGTAGGAAGATGCCGCCTTTTTCGCCATACTTTGCAGTTTGGTTAAGAATCATAGTATTGGACCATTTTCATCAGAAAACGCTGCAGCCCATGTTATGTTCCCTCAAATATGGTTGAGCGAAGCAATGGCTGGTTCACGCGTCATGCTCGTGAACGGGTGCTGTCAGTGGAAATGCGTCTGCTTCTGCTTCTTATCGTATATTGAATTGTATGAATTGCATTTATTGTAACAGCCAAGATTGAATAATGACTTTAAATTTTGAATTTAGCTGGAAACCTGTAAATTGATTCATTAAGAAATGAGCTAATTAAATAATGTTGTTTATTCATTATTCTATGTTAATTGTAACATAATATGAATATAATGTCTGAAAACGGTATACTGATCTGTAAATATCGTTCCACCTAGTAAATTTGATGTTTTTGCGCCCATTTTTCTCGTCAGCTAGAAGACGTCATAATGTTTTTTTTTTTATATTTGACAATATCACATACATTGCTCCGATCCCAAAGTAAGTAGCTAAAGCACTTGTGTTATGGAATTCAGAGACAACGATGGTATCACAAACACCCAGACCTGAGCCAATATAGAAAAGTTCGTTTTCTAAATTGACCCAACTGGGGATCGAACCCGGAACCTCAGAGATGGCGACACCTTGAAAAAAGGCGTACAAAGCCACTCGACCACGGAGGTTGTCAAATGGATGGTAGGGTAACAGAATGGACGATATAAAAATGCTTATTATGTGAACTTATTTTTTAATAAAGAATCATTTCATTTCATGACCTGATCCACGGAAGTTTTAAAATTTACTACTTTTCTCTAAATGATTAGTCGCCTTACACAAAACCGGATCGGATCGGAAATCGGATTCCACACGCCTAATTCGAGAATAAGTATATTAGATTTTCTTTAATTTAAACAACTATTTCTGGAGACGAAGGATGAAGCACAATAGTCTAAAATTCAAAGTTCATCACTTTTTTTATTTCTTTATGATCCTTCACTCTGTACCTACACAAATAATCCACAATTCCGAAATAATAGTCTTATTGCAAAAACATTCACACTCAAGTCCGATGACATTAAAATGTTTTGCTAGAATATTTTCTGCTTTATAACGAAACATACTAAGTCGATATTATATGGCAATATGTGGCGCAATGCGGACATCGAATAAATGAATAACATGTCATTATATCTTGCCACAAAGGACTTTGCCTCGGAGTTGACCGGCATTATGTCACTTCGTAGTGGCAGGGCTGCTACCATATTAAAATTATGTATCTTAAGGGGTCGTCCATTAATCACGTGAGGCTCGAAATTAGGGGGACTTAGGGGGAGGGTGGTGTAGTGAGATATCACGTGTATTTATTATGGCTTTAAACAAAAAATCATGTAGTTAAAGATAATATTCTGATTTTTTTAACCGACTTCAAAAAAAGGAGGAGGTTCTATGTTCGACTGTTTTTCTTTTTTTATGTATGTCCACCTATTACTCGAAAACGGATGAACCGATTGACATGATTCAAAAGCCACTTTATCAGGTTTGGTCCCAAGTTGGTCCCATTTTTTGAAAATTTTAAATCGGTTCAGTAGTTTTCGAGTAATCCTGAAAATACTGTAATTTTTTAGGTAACTTTTGCACGAGTTTTAACGGATCTTCAGACATAACTTCTTTGTTTATAAACCGATTTAGATGATTCTTAAAGCCCCACCCGACTTCAAAAGACGTTTTTTTAATATCAGATATGCGTAGGTACTTGAATAGTAATTATGCAGATTTCAATATTATTTCTTGCTTTTTAGAGCTGCTGTTTTTGAAGTTGTTTTTTATAGCAATTTTTTTAAGGTTTTTTGAAGGAGGTTTTTCTTTTTAATTTTTAAAAGTTTTTTAATTATACTTTGTACCAAAGAAAATACACGTAATTTTGGGTAGGAAGGAGGGGTAGTCTGAAACCTCACCACGTATCACCATGGGGGAGGGTTATAAAGTTGATAAAAAACATCACGTGATTAATGGATGGCCCCTAATCGCATTATTTCGTTTGAGGAGCTAGATGACACTGTGTAGCTTGGCACTTTAAACCTGATTGTAGCGTTAGCAACTTTCGATAGAGTCGGTCATGGGATGGATGACCAAATGTTTATTATACGGAGTAAGCTACTGCTTGCTTCTTTCATCCCCAAAAATATACTAAGCTGGTTAGTATTAGCATTAGAGAAGCATAAGTATAGGTACAGAGAAGCCAGACTTATTATTTACTCGTTATTTTTATATAAGTTTGTACTTAAAACCATATTTTAGCTACCAGTGCCCTTGAGTTGATAAAAACTGTTTTCGTTACCGTAAACTATCGTTTTCTCCCTTTACTCACATTGTCTGTGAGCAGTATATCCGATAGTATACGGTAGCGAAAACAGTTTTCATCAACTCATGGTAGAGCTACAGGCGTTGCCTGCTCTTCTGCAAAAATCTTTTTTAGTAAGTATGATATAAAATAAATAATTTAAATCACGCTGATGACCCTACATGACTCACAAGACTCACTATTTAAATTCCATATACGTCGCGGACCCAGCCTCGCCAGCGTATAAGTATGCACTACTACAGGGTGTGACGGAAATGAAATGATACATCAGAATCGAGTGAACTGTGCTAAAGGTTACAAATGACTTGTTGTGTCGAGTTTCAAACCAAACTTTGACTCCAAATACACAACGAGAGATGGACTAAGAGTTGTCAAGTTATGGATAAATGAGACTAAACAAAGAATTAATATACAACGTATTACAAAAAAGCCCCTAAAGCCGAATATGGTAGATAGGGACCTTCCTGAACAACTTTTACTATGGGACCAACACGGAAATTGCGAAAAAAAATCAGCTGTTTCATAAAATAAATTGTAACGAAAATATCAAAATTTATAAAACAGTAGTTTTTTTTCGCGATTTTTCTATAGTAAAAGTTGTTCAATTTGATGGTCCTGATCTACCATATTAGGCTTTAGAGCTTATTTGTGTAACACGTAAGACGCTCTACTCGTTGCTTTAGTTCGAATATTCTATCCCCCTTACTAATAAAGATTGTATAGCAGATGTATAGTTACACAATGGTTACTCTCTGTCAAACTATTTAAGTTTGACATGAAAAAGAAAGTGACAACACACTGTGTACCAATAACGTCCCTGATTAATAACTTCAAATGGCTGTAATCTGTCATCATTCATTAATGACGTATTTAAAAAAACTGATTTAGATAAGACATGTATTTGTTGTGTAAAGTAAAAATTTGCATTCCCATTGTACACCCTGTAGTAGCGGTTGTACACAGTGGCGTGGTCACCATGACCAATATAAACATATTGTCTCCGCGTCTTTAGTCATCCCTCACTAGTCATTTATTACTAATCACCAAAGAATGTTAGAAATAAAATATGAATAAATAATGCTAAAACATTATTTTGACTTATCTGCTGGGATTATTTAAATAACAGCAAACATATTATTAATATCAATTTGACTCATGTTTATACAAGTGTACTTACCTACTAACAAATTAGCAAGTAAACTTCTGGAGGTAAGTTAAGTTAAGTAAGTAAGAGGTAAGTTTGGTTGGTTTTGCTGTAGGAGATAAGTTTTGTTCCCGCTCGTTCTACTGGTCAGTTCTAACGTAGAACTAATGAAATTTTTACTCTCATTAGTCCTAACACAAAGTACTAAATCGTAGCACTAATGAGAAAAAATAATTATCATTATTTCTACTGTAGAACAAGTGGGAACAAAACGGAGATAATCTCTGAGCGAATACTGTATACTAACAGTCTTTCTAAGCGAGCGAAAAATTTAAATTTTGTTGTTTAATTTCCCTAATCACAAGATAGAGCAAATACCTAGCTAGTACTAAGTTATATCTACTACCCATATCGGAGAACCAAAACGCTGAATATAATACCACATTTAAGTCTCACATTTCATTGACGACCTCCGTGGTCGAGTGGCTTCGTACACCGGTTTTCAAGGTGTCGCCATCTCTGAGGTCCCAGGTTCGATCCCCGGTTGGGTCAAATTAGAAAAACGAACTTTTCTATATTGGCTCAGGTCTGGGTGTTTGTGATACCACCGTTGTCTCTGATTTTCATAACACAAGTGCTTTAGCTACTTACTTTGGAATCGGAGCAATGTATGTGATGTTGTCAAATATTTATATTTATTTATTTATTGAATGTCCACGGCGACAACACAGCTCATAGGGGTCATTATCAATCTGGTCATGTCATTGGGACGTGTAAATATTTCTGAATAAAAATATAATAACACCCATCGATACCAAGAAAATGGTCAGTAATAATTCAAGGAGTTTTTAAATCAACAATTACCATAGACTATATCTTATTAGTACTGCAAGCTATGCCAGTCACGCACACAACACTAACTTCACAAGCCACTTAACGGCCGTTTATATCTCTAGATACAGTTACAGTTAAACTGTTTCACAAATATTTGCTGTACATTGCACTTTTGATGTTGTTGTAGCTATTAAAAACTTGTTTGAATATTACAAGTTGAAGCAATTCTTAAGTAGAGATACTGTAAGAAAACTGGTTCTAAAGTACACGGGTCAAAACATTTGAAATCAATTCAAAATTTATGCAAAACATTTAAAAAAAGTCGTTGTTTAAAAATAATAAAGACTTTGTTGATCAAAATATAAACCATAGACTTATTTATACTATACGCCCTACTAATAAAAATTTTATAGCAGATGTATAGTTAGTTACACAGTGTTTTGTCCCTTTCTTTTTAATGTCAAACTTAAATAGTTTGACAGAGAGTAACCATTGTGTAACTATACATCTGCTATACAATCTTTATTAGTAAGGGGGTACATAAACTAGCTGTTCAGAAATTTTATGTTGTTTAAAAATCAATCTAATAGATGTCGCCACGAGGTTGTCACTGCTTTTGAAAAGCAGTACTATGTGCTGTTTGGTAGTTTAGGTATTAATTTAGTATATTTATCTCTTAGCTAGATGGCGCTTCTAATTTTGATCATTTTTCGAATAGGTGAAATTTTTTTCGCAATATTCCGAAAAACTGGCTCGACAAAAAAACTGTATAATTATTTTTAAACAAAATTTCACGAGAATCGGTTGGGAAATGCGACCTGTAGAGGAGAACCGATGGACATACGAAAGCATTTTTGGCCAAGCTGAAGCAGAGACGCTTCGCTCGCGCTTCGCGCTCGCTTGGTCTATAAGAATAATAGAAACGGTAAGTTTACTGTATTTTCAGTACCAAAGGTGCGCAAACTCCGCGCACGTGAGTGCACGCGTAATCGTTCCATTGCCATCTTCATACTTTTTCGTCGAATTCTTCAAACACTTAACGGCTTTATAAAATAAATTTTATGATAATTAGTAGTTTAAGGTGAAATTCAATTAGTTAGTGTTTTAACTAAAGCCATGATATGTTCAAGTTATTTGAAACTAGAGTGAGACAAGTTATATTTTATAGAGGTTATTCTAGAGTTCTTGGAATTTATTGCATTTTTTAAAATATGCTAACTGCTTTTCAGAGGAAAAACCTCGAGTGTCTAATTGTTTTGTGATTACTCAGGCTAGTAAAGCAATTAAAATTATTCAAGCTTTATTTAAATACTAAATGTTTAATTTCATAAAACGCTTAATCAAAAATAAATACGAGTATGATTGACCTTACTCTTAAACTCATCACGTCCAACGTCCATCTTTGTTATGAGCGATGGGCTGGCTCTTAGATTTAATAATAGTGTAATGCTTACTCAACGCAGCTAACATTATAAAAAGAACGTTATAAAATAAAAAAAGCATCGAATGATTTCTCATGAAACCTTCTAATCGAAACGACCTCATTCGCCTAATTCACTTGCCTGTATTTTTAATTCAGTCCATTAGGAGTAATCGAGCGTCTAATTCCATCACGACTTTACCCACCCTTAGCATCTTACTCGTAAAGTCATCAGCATTCTAAATTGATTCTCAAACCCAGACAATAAAGTCAACAATCGCATGTAAGAGAGTTCGCATAAAAACTTTTTGAATTAATGCAATGAAGCTGTAATTATCTGTGGCACTATAAATTTGCGCGGGAGAAAAAAGAATGTGAAAAACGCACACGTGGTCAGGCAGCGGTCAGCTTAGCGAGCCGCAAAAAGAGGACTTTTGTGATCTAAATGCCGGGTAATTTCATTTGTAGAAAACGTGTACAGCCAGGGTGATGTTTTTATTTATTTCTGGCATTATTGCAGTAAAACTCCAGCCTAGGTTTGACAACTCCGTGGCCAAAGAAGAAGTAACGCTAAAATCGGCATCCTAACTTTAATGTGTCTAGGTTAATACTAGTTTGGTCAAAAGCACAATTTGATGTATTATGCTAGTTAAGCTACGTCAAGTCAACAGACATTTCATAGGAGCAGTGTACTTAAATATTGTTGTTGTTGTATACAAATAGACACAATCTACATGGTTAGGGTTTTAGGTACTGAGTAGATAATATAGAAAAATCTGAAATTATTTTTTGTGATAGAAGTTTATTTAAAGTTTACAGGAAAAATAAAACGATGTCTCTAAATAGAGGTTTTTCAGAATGATGGTACAGAACCCTCGGTGCGCGAGTCCGACTCGCTCGCAGTACACGTTTAGAACAGCCATTTACAAAGTGCATAAAGCCTAGGTATTTGCGCCTGCCCATTGCAACAAGACAGCATCCATACGAATTAGATCTCATTACGATGATGGCCGATGGGCGCGCACCGCGCTATTTAATATGCAAGCAGTTTATAAAGAAAGGCAAGTGGAAAAAGACCGTATTTTGTATGGATAATATTTTTTATTGGTTCTGTTGGAAAGTTATGAGAAGATTCGATCGATTACTCTTTTAAAAATAAAAGATAATAATACTTAATTATATAGTAAGTATGGAAACTTTTTGCTCTAATGAAATTATGTTTAAGTGAATAATAATTTTAATAAGAGCCAATGAGAGGGTTTTATGAAACTAGAAATAATTATATAAATAAATAGATTACTGGAACAAAGATAACTATTTATTAAAGATAATAAAATTGGTAATATTCTTACAAAATAGATAACAACAGTCTTGAGGAAAAAAGAATTTAAAAATTATATACAATACTTCATCACCTCCAGGCAGACGTGTTATTACAGCAACGATAAAGTTAGTCTTGCCAATTAAAATGCTATGACACAATTGTAGCCGCGGTTATCTGTGAGCCGCGGGCAGAACTAGTGTGGCTCTGAAGAGAAAAAGATGAGCTCTGATCAGCTCATTTAGCTCTTACTTCGAGCATGTGGTTCAATCATCCAAAATTGAAAGTCTTCACAAACAAAATAATACATAAGTAAGTTGAGTTGTGTTCATAACCAATAATATCTGCGGCAAGTAATAAAATAATTTGCATGAAGGCCTATGTGGTGATGTTGACCTTGTTGATCCAACTTAAATGTTTAATGATTTAATTAACAGCGATCATAAAGTCCTTTACTTTTAATATTTTTTAAACACCAAATAGACTAATAAACAATATTCACATGAGTGAGGACATTTAAGTGCTCTCTTTTCACTCATTGAGCGATACATTTTGCATAAGTCCACCGGACCGTATTAATGGTACATAATCCATGTTTAATGGGTCTCATGTCGTAAATGCAACCAGTCCCACATGTTATATGAGGTATTACGCTGTAACATCGATTATTGGCATAGACTTGTAGCTTGTTATACGAACTGACATGTAAATTACTGTGTGCCTGCAATCGTTTAAAGAATTCTGTAAAAAGTATTTTCTTGTGAAGCTGCTTTTTAACCGACTTCTTTGTTTTTTTTTCTATTTTAAGGTAAATGTACAGTTGATAATTCTGTGACCATTTATTAATTAAATATCAACAGACATATTCTTTTTTGTGTGATGACATCACTAAACGTTAATATCTGAAATTAGACGACAAGATGCTATGTTGCCATTCAAGATTCCTGCACATATAATATAAATGAATAAATTACCTATGACGGAAACTTTTCCATAATTCTAAGTAGCTATTTTAAGGATATCAAAAACAATATTGATTACAAACACCCAGAATCTAAATTAAATACTTGCTTAAAAAGTTTTTATTTAAAAAACATGCTGTTAATAAGTAATTGGAAATTAAGAATTATACAGCAGGCCAAAATAGCTCTTTTTCTTTATTATGAAGAAATTACATTTCAAATCAAAGATTTTTATTCATGATGTGTCAATGTTATCAATGAAAACTCATCAGAAAGAGAAAAAAAATCACGTATTCTCGTGTTTCATTCAAGGTATCACCGGAAAAGGATGAATAACAAAACGCGAGATCTTGAAGAAATAAAACGAACTGTGACAAATTCGTAATAAATAACAATTCCATGCAAAGATTTGCTTAAATCAGCCAACGAATACCAAACCGGAAACTGAGTCACACGGTGACGCATTTTGCCAAGAACAAGAAAAATACGGGTATAACTATGAGATACAGACAGACGTTCTGGGAAATTACATAAATCATTGTTCTTGCCATGTACAAAATACTTGTAAGGAATACTAAAATATTGTTAGTACATAATTTTATATGGACATTTTGAACGGCACCAATGTACACACGACGGCACCTCAGACTATACATGTTGACCTTGAGACCGTCTTTATGCCCTACGTAATAAAAGCTGTTTTCGCAGTTTAACTGTATAACCTGATGTGCTGTCGCGCGTACATAGGTATCACGTTTCAAAATTCAAAAACAACTTACCACGACCATTTAGCAAGAACCGAGATAATGCAGAAAAAATCGTTTGTCTACATAGACCCACCCAGAAATCAAACCGCTTAATCAAACAGAATAAATAAATATTTAACAACATCACATACATAGCTCCGATTCCAAAGTAAGTAGCTAAAGCACTTGTGTTATGGAAATCAGAGACAACGGTCGTATCACAAACACCCAGACCTGAGCCAATATAGAAAAGTTCGTTTTCTAAATTGACCCAACCGGGGTTCGACCCGGGACCTCAGAGATGGCGACACCTTGAAAACCGGTGTACAAAGCCACTCAACCACGGAGGTCGTAAAACAGAACTTTACAAACGATCACATATCCTCCTTTCTTAAAGAGGAAAACACAATAGAAAACCACGAAGTTCCAATGTGACCTAATATGCTACAGACTGATACAAATGATACCAGCGGTCAGTACATTCAAAGCTACATGCTTTGTGTCAGCTAACTAAACTCTATAAATGTATAATCAATATAATAAACCAGTGCTTCCCCTTCCATTGCAATTTTAGTCGGAAACAAAGTCATAGAAAATCTATTTAATTTGAATTTTGCATTCGCGGGGTAGTTTAAGCAACCGCAGACCGAACGCGTTATAACCACTGCACTATCAACGTCCTCGATTTTATACTTCTATAGATAACATAATACTGGTTTTTCCAAGAAAATATATTTGAATTACATCTTAATTTCAAGCTCTGTCGATCATTCCTATGCAACTATCGATCACGCTCCGAAAATAAACAAAAATCCATACTCATTTTGATGAAGTTATTATACTCCATACAAAAGACATCAACGGGCGTCGTGACTGATGGGATGCGCGAGCGCACGTCAACGCTACAATTAATATCACGCCAAGATCCCATTCAAAATCAACTCTTATATTGATGCAATAAGATCAATAGGAATTAAGGGCTGTGCACACAACACAACGTAATGCGTAACACTATGAACTTTGTTGTCACTTTGCTTTCAAGTAGGTTTTGTTATTACCGTCTGCATTGTATTAATCTTCAATAAAACTTTTCATGTTATTTTTGGTACGGTTGTAACACTTTTTTTTTAACCTATCTATACCGTGAAAGGTACTGGTATAATCATTCACTAGTAACTTCTAATCCTTCAATATTGAAAATAAATTAGCCTTCCTGTTTACTCACAAACCGCAGCTGTTTTTCACGTTGACAGGTGACATCTGTCATACTGGACGCTTGACGTTCCACGACCCTCCTTTTGCTCTACCGACCAAAATTTACCTTTGGGGTATGAATTTCCTAACTTACCCCACGGGGTGAAAATTTACTATTACACGGTGCTTAACATAAAAGTTTTTATTTTAACTCTGTGTTTTAAGAAAACACCACGTTTATTTTAATGTATCTAAAGTTACATAAAAGCTACATATTAAAAAAAACATGAAATAAAATAAAAAAACGTGATTTATTTTGAACATAACAAACAAACGCAAATAGTCTTCCAATATAGGTTCTAGATATTCTGAAATAAAAAAACCTTCTTGTATCATAACTATATAGAAGAATGCAGTGAAGTCACGTATTATTGATACTGCGGTCCACCGCCCGACAACGAAAGCCAACAAATCGATGTCCAATATTGACTTGAGTGGCCTGCGCCCGCGCAACTTTGCTCCACTCTCCGGTCGATAATGACGCGCTCAAACATTGCGCGAGGAGGTTTTAAAGATAAGAATGAATGAAGCGGAAAATGTTCATATAATACTAAAGTAGATAACTGCTTTAATAAAAATGAAATAATAGACTAAACCGAAATGAAATAAAAACACTTCATTGTTTCTGAAAAGTTAACTTTTACCCGTACCTATCACTACGTAGACATAAGCAAGTAGTCTTAAATAGAATATGGTAAGCTCCATCTCCCAGACTCAACACGAAAATAATTTTCCCATGCTTTGATAAAAAAAAATGTTTTGAGCATAGACTTACCACTAGGTATTGAGTTACTTTTTTTTGGATATACCACAATGTATAAAAGTAAAGACAGAAGGTGTTGTTTTTCTAATCTACGCTCATAATGTGATCTAACGTCACATTGTTTATTTTAAGCGGCGACCACCGTCCGGGAAGTGACGTCACGTCCTGTCATAGTTCAATACAAACTGTTTGGATAAGTGACTGAACTGACAAGTTTGGTTTATCAACTTCTAGATTATGGTTAGGTTAACAATACTTTACTATTTATTTATTTAACCAATGTAATCTGATGTAGTAAGTAACCTTGTCGTAACATAACAATGTCACACATAAAATAAAACATATACAGTGGTGGCCAGATAATTAAGGACACCAGTCGATTTGCATACAAACGAGGTAACTTTGAAGCGTTGGTTCTCCGCCAACGATAGACCTAGCTGTGATCTGATGATGGCCATCCAGGAAGTGAATGGAGGAGATTCAGATCGCTATACACACCCAACTGATCTGACTATCATTCTTAAGGATATAAGGATCACAGTTTTTCAATTTCAGGATTTCCATACATTTTTATGCTAATTTCGCGGTTTTTTTAAACATATCCTTATATCTCTTAGGATTTCGATCAGATCAGTTAAGTGTGTATAATGATCTGAATCTCCTTCATTCGCTTCCTAGATTGCCATCATCAGATCACAGCTAGTTCAATCCTTGGCGGAGAACCAAGGCTTCAAAGTTACCTCGTTTGTATGAAAATCGACTGGCGTCTTTAATTATCTGGCCACCACTATACATACCAATTAACCAGCTTGACGATCAAGGTTTCGTTCCAATGTTAAAGTCGTCGTCGTCTTTAGGAATAGTATGTTAATAATACCCTAATGAATAGCAAGCAAGCTTTGTTTAGATTCATTATTTTTTGAATATTTTTAAAAACACGTTCTTCGTCTGTTACTTGTAAAAGTTTTTATGTCATTTAGAGGTAACCTTTAGTTTTTTACTGTTCGTTTTGAGAATCAGCAATCGGCAAAAGTTCTTATAATTTTATAATTTGTGGCTTATGTAGGTATTTTTGGAATCTTTTAATATGTACACAAGAAGAGATTCGAAAAAATTAATGACATTTTGTGTTACTGTAATATTATGTTTTAAATAGCATTACAAAGTTACCACTTCACCATGATATTAGCAGCCTGGCTGTCAATCGTTTTAATTATATTTAATTAATTGAAAATATATTAAAGTAGCGAATGTAAATATAGTGCTAATTAAATATTTCCACCAATTTATTAACTCAATCCATTTTATTGAATAATGCTACAATTTTTCCTTCGCGGTTCGTTAAGCAATTAAAATTACATGGTTGTTACAGAATGTGGATTGCTAAACGATAGTAGCTCACGCAGTCACGCATGTTTTCAATCAAAATAATATTAATACAATACGGACGGGAATCGAAACCGCGACCTTTGGATGTCCGGTCCAATGCTGAGCTACTAGTGGCATCGTCGAATTTCTTCTAGTATATCCCACTCTTACTTTGCAAGCCAGCGTTATTTCATCAATGTAAGCAATTACCTCAACGTTCAATTAAATTTTTTTTCCAGTTATTTTAACAATTTGATTAAGATGGAACTGCTACTTATATAATTTTTAAATTTGAGATTTTAGCATTCACAGTGCTATTTTTTTATAAAAATATTTTGGAAATAGCATTGTGAATGCATAAAGCTCAAAATAATATTTAATGTTAATTATTGCAAGGTTAATATAATATGTACCTACCAGTGGCGAAGGGTCCATACAAGACGATTCCCATCGGCTTACCTTTTATAAAACCCACCCCAACAATTGTGCAGATAATAACATTTTTGTAGAACAGCTTACCTTCGCCATAATTACACCCCTCGCCACTGAACTACTCCATGTTTCCTTACTGTTGTCTTATCTAAGATGTGATATCTTTGTCTGTTACCTTTACGCCAGTACCACGGAGCCAATATTGATTAATTTTAATTTAGAGATTGATTGGACTATTGGAAAAAACAAGGCTATTTTTAATAGCGAAAATGAAAATGCGTTTTATGAAATTACTTACTGAATGGGACAATAAGAATTTGAATAAAATATGTTGAATCTTCTACGAAATAACAGCAGCTGCGTGTGCGCTTCTGCCACCAGTGTTACTGTCAGAAATAATGATAGCTGTTACAGCTAACAACGGAGTGTCTCAAGACAAACGCATCAAAGTGAAATTAACAGTAAATACCATTCCTTATGCGCCGACGCAGTAGTCGCGAACGTGACTCCCTTAAGGGACAATTACACCAACAGATCAAATTTGACCATTACTGTCAAGACCGCCGATTATAACACGAATTACCATCGTAATTCATTTGTTATTACGATCGTTATTCGGATATTTTTACCGCGGTAACATGACTTGTTGTTAGCTCAAATTATCGCGTACTTATTCTCAAATGGAGTGATACACGCAAGTTCGTAATTGGCGATATTTCCGAAGAGATACACAAATGGGTGCGTAAGACGTGATAATAAAGGGTCTTGAGGGAGTTATGCGTGTTTTTTTATTTCATGTATTTTTAAGTCCTTTTGACGTTTGCCGCTATGTTGAGTGTGGCAAAATGGCAGAAGGAAAACTTTGACACCGCCATTACGGTGAAAACATCTTGTTCATTGAATAAGTTTTTCAATTTTGCACCCGTAGTAAACTCAAAAAATATATTTACTTTTTTATGTCCTTTTTTATTGGAATTTTTATTGACAATGTTGAAAATTTAGAAATTATTATAACATGTTCTAAAGTTGGTACTCGTCATTTCCTAAAATTGAGGTTTTTTATTCAACTTCCGTAGTTTTCATCTAGAAGTTCGAATATCTTCAGTAGGGAACAAAACATTTTGTTTGGTTTCCTTAAGTTTTATAATAAAGATGCTATTATTTGAAAATCTTTATTTTCTCAATTGAATTTCATTATTATTACGTTGGTCATGTTGGCGGCTTAATAAAATTACCATACCCGCTGACGTCTCTACTTCTCAAATAAAAGAGAATGACAAAAAAAATGCAAAATTACAACAAAATGGTCGTGCTATAAATCGTTTAGCATAGACAAGCAACATGGCCGTCTGTTCTATATTGTCTTTGGTTCACATTCATTTTCGTTTTACATTCAGTTATTAACAAGCGCGTATCAGACACTATTTTGAACTTTAGTTTTATACATATAGAGGTTACTATGTCTATCCTCTGATATGAAATTTGCTTTTCTCGTACATTGCAACGACAATCCACAAGTTATGGTGTCCTGCTGTTTTATTGGATAAGTGTGTACCAGCCTAACGATGCGCTGAAATTATGCGTATCTCCTCAGATAATATTACATACATTTTTAATTGGCTGAGTGGGCGTCCTTACATTATATGTCGTCGATAGTACTGATTTATGGGGGTATTATCGCAAACAAAACTAAAATACTCACTTTTTGCTTTAGAACTGAAATTCTGTAGTCAAAAGACGAGGGATTAATAACTTATTATGTGCAATAACGTCTTACTTAATTTATAATACCCACTTTTACATTATATTAGTAATAGTAGTGGTTTTTTTTATGTCAGATAGGCAAGCGCTTGACCGCTACCACGACTGGTGAAAAGCGATATGATGCGATCTACGATAAAACGCGCTTGCCTAGGAGTAACCTAATAGTACTAACCTATTACTATGAAAAAAAAAAGGAGTAACCTTATTAAATTTAGATATTTCGCATTCACAATGCTATTTTTATATTAAGATAAATAATATTAGAAAAAAAACTAGAAAAAATCGACTCACCCGTAGCACATCAGACGGGACTAGAACCCGCACCCTTGGGATTCCGGCTCAATGCACTGACCAATTATGCTACCGAGTCGCTAGTAGGAGCGGCGAAATTTTCTAGTACTTTTAACTTCTTCGCTGCAAGCCAGCGCAATTTCATAAATTTGAGGAAATGCCCCCACATTCGAAAGAAACATCTTTCCAGATGTAGAAGGAGTAACCTATTCAAATTTGAAGCAAATAGTGTTAGTTAGTATTATTAATTTAAGTACATACAAAATTACCTCGTTTTAAACTGTCTCTACCAGTCTTCGTTTTCAGTGCTGCATTGGAGACAATTAAAATCTGTGAACAAAAATATTTACTAATAATTATTACTTATTTAATCATGATCATTGAATAATCATTTACTAATAAATATAATTTCTTTAAATTTACTTTTTGATAAACAAATAACACACACGCTTTTTTTTACTTTTTATACGATGATAGAGCTACGGGGAATCAAAAAAGTTGTTCCAACATTACAACTAAAGCTCTACCAAAAAACATAACCCAAAATAATAAAACAAAGAAAGAGCTTTCATCGTTATAGAAATCTGTTACTTATGTTCATTTATTCAGTCAAAACCTCGTTTAAAGTTTTCGCAATTAGGCTGAAATTCACAAACACATAAACAGTAGATTAAAATTTAACAATTAAATAAAATAAAAATTAAAAAACCGTCTGTTTTTGACGTTTTTTATGTATGGAGAAAATGTCAAAAACATATGGTTAAAAATTAATCGGCTGGTTAAGTTGTTGGTGAACTCGAGTCTTAGGCTGAGTTGTATCATCTTGATTTAACCTTAACTTTAACAGATACAAACTTATCTGACTTGGTGACAGCGTCGCTGTCGTCTATGGCGTAACCTAGGTAACAATATGTAATAACACTTACTTCAAGTTTTGCCCACCGGCTCAGATAAGTTTGTGTCATGTATTGTTATAGTAAAATTAAGATGATGCAACCGAGCCTTAGTGTCACTAGTCAGCTAATCACTAGGCCAACTCGACCATCAGTTTTTCAAACATCGCACGAACAACATCGTACTAATCGCATTGTTTACAGTCTACACCTCCATACCTACCTATCAAAAAATGAAACAAAACTCCAACATTAAAAAAACGGTCAAGAGCGAGTCGGACTCGCGCACCGAGGGTTCCGTACCATCATTCTGAAAAAGTTCAGTTTAGAGACATCGTTTTATTTTTCTTAATAATTTCAGATTTTTCTCTATGCAAACTTCGGAGATAAGGAGCGAACGGTAACGGTCGAAAAATTAGCGGCCTGAAAAAATGTTTGAGAATGTACAAGTTGATAGCATTAGCAGTTCTCGAGATATCCAGCTGTGACAAACAGACAGACAGACAGACTGAGTCGCACTATGAGGGTTCCTTTTAACCGACTTCAAAAAAGGAGGAGGTTCTCAATTCGATTGTATATTTTTTTTTTATCGTTGTTCGCGCGTATCTTCTACATTTATGGACCGATTTTGAAGATTATTTTTTTGTTTGATTGAGTTTTCTTACAAGATGGTCCTATTAAATTATTTTTCGAATCGGTTCAGTAGTTTTTACCACTTTGGTACGGAACCCTAAAAACGAAACGAAACTCCAACATTAAAAAGTAGTCGTTCCGGATGAGTGCCCCAAACTGACGAAATGCCTAAATTTAGAACCTCCCAAACTACACAGGTAAAGGAGATATGCTTCCAAAGAATCCTTTTTTCAGCCCTGACCCAAGGTCCTACCAAAGTGACTCCGTTGACATTCAGAGGCCGGTTCTGTAATAAAATTCGGCTCGAATTTCGACTCTGTATACAATAATATTAAGATCTTCGATTTATCTCAAAAAATCCTCGCCTTGCTCACATTATTTGAAATGGAAAGTAATCTATGACCTTGGGAGAGAGCCTTTGTCCTGTACAAGTGTATGAATATTTATACAAGTCATTCTTATTATTTCTCCTTGCGTGCATTGCATACTGATTCATTTATTAGTATTCAATATTTTTAACGAGCTTAAGTTCTAAATTCTTTTTTTGTTTTAAGTATCTTGTTTATGTAAGCGGCCAATGAATTAATTATCTCTGATATTGCAGGCGTCCATGGGCTTGATTTTCCCATTAGCAGTACAGAAAGATGGACTCAATTTTTTATAACTCTAGAATTTGATAATTTTACTATTTCTTTTGTTGAGTAGTGTGATGGAGCCCTAACTAACAGTTGAGAACATGTGAATGAAATAAAATGACATTGATCTTTATTGAAATAGACCATAGAGGCATAGAGCAAAGTAGTAATTTTGAAAACGCATGGCTTTACGAACCGATGTCGTAGCGTCTTTGACATTCAAGCGGTTATTCTTCTTCTTTTTTTGTTATGGCAATCTACTTTCCTCTTGGAAGTAATTTTTGCCAGTGTCAAGTGTTAAATAGTTCAGTGGTAGATATTGTTTAATTTTTCATTAGAATGCGGGTGCATCGCATTCCAATGCTGCTTGGAGTATTTGGCACCAAGTATATCAAGACAGTTTACTCGGTTAGTTCTGCCGAGGAAGCCACCACTCCAATAAAAGTCTCAGCTTCACACAACCAAGATTGCGCCTATTTCAATTATCCCACATATTTTTCAGTTGCGTAGACACTTGTACCATATAACTGCACCAATTTTAAGACACAATATCCACTATGAATCAATTTGAAAATAATTAAAATAGACACCTAACCGAACTCGACAAAATGGCGCCAAAAAACCAAGCGGTTGTAACCAGCGAAAATTTTTCTAAGTCTATGGTTGTAACACTCTATGCAGCTTACTATCGAACATATAACAAATACTGTGCAGCCTACCTACACTGAATAAATGATTTTTATTTTATCGCCCGTTCTAACTTTTTATCCATACGGTCTCGCAAGCGTTTTAAGACTACATACAGTCGCGCAATCATTCGGATTTTTTTATAATAATACTCGGTTTTCCTCGCACTGCCAACGACACCGAAACCACACCCACGAGTGGCAATACTCCGAAAGGCGTTGCTATGTTTGGCCAGTTTTGTAACTAAGCCTTACTCATCGGCTAAGTGGTTACTCTTTATGGCCCGATACTTCCTAGTACAGACGAAATGCGCCCACGCTGATATTCGACGGGTTAAAAAAATCGTACTTTAAGAAAATGTTAATAGTTTAAGCTGATGTATTGTACTATTATAATTTAATATGAGATAATAATTTTATTTTAAAAAATAAATGACTACATCACATACATTGCTCCGGTTCCAAAGTAAGTAGCTAAGGTAATTGTGTAATGGAAATCAGTGACAACGGTGGTATCACAAACACCCAGATCTGTTTAAACCAAAAATCCCAAACATAGGGTAGTATTTCGAACCATGCGCATTGTGAATGTGAACTGTATTGGTATAACAGTACGGGACATGTCGCCAACGGTACTTCGCCGTCCTATCACAATAAATGGACGTAATTGTAACTTGGCGGCGCACGAGTCGATCGACTATTGTGTGAGATACCGGTGAATTGAGACATAACGTAGTGCAACGCAAAGAACAGTAATAGTAAAACCATATACTTATAAATATGCATATCCATAGTAATATACAACGTGTTACAAAATACCCCTAATGCCGAATATGGTATACAGGGAACATCAAACTGAATAACTTTTACTATGGGACCAACTCTGAAATCGCGAATAAAATCAGCTGTTTCATACATTTTGATATTTTCGTAATTATTTTTTGTATGAAAAAGCTGATTTTTTTTTCGTGATTTCAAAGTTGGTCCCATAGTAAAAGTTGTTCAGTTTGATGGTCCCTATCTACCATATTCGGCATTAGGGGTATTTTTGTAACACGTTGTATAATGGACTTTCATTAGGTCTTCTAGCAATTGGTGTAGTGCCAAGTGCGGCTGATATATGGTTTATTATTTTTAAATATATTTAAAAAAAAATGCTGTAATTTTTGTCTCTTCAGTGCTATTTTCACCAGCAGATAACTTACTTACTAAGTTTTCTCTAGTATCACTAGGTATTAGTGATACCAGAGAAAACTTAAATAAAACCTCCCACCTATCCACCTACCTAACTTTAGTCATAATAGTAAACTTGAAACAGTAATATTACAAAGCTGAATTCACATTTGTCTATTTTCATTCCGACAAGGGTCAAGAAATTTGAATAGTTAGTACCTCCTTAAGTACTAGCTTATTGCAACTTTAAGTACAAACAAGCTATCAAACTAGATAATAAAATAGTTTCTTTGTAACTAGGCACTTAATAACTATCGCTCAACAATTAGCAATCCCTCACGTACGATGCGTCGGCGCAGGAAATGGCTTAGCGACGCTTGTGTGTGCTTAGCGGTACGCCGCCAATAATAAATTGTAGCTTATAGCAAATTAGTGGTCACTGTAATACCAGTAATACACTTATAAACCTCTTTTTATTCATTGAAGGCGGTAAACGTGATACGCGCCTGTGCCACGAGATCGTGTCAACCATTAACTTCCCTGGCCTTAATAGTCCAGCGAACAGTGAGCTTCCCATACAAACGTAATACTAAAATTATTTGCAATTTGAGCATAATTAACTCTTCTTGTGATGTTATTCTGATTAAGACAGTATTAAAATTTGTCTAGGGTTCTTTTAAATCCAAAATACTTACCCAATTCTAAAAAAAGCCAATTACATTTTTTCATACAAAACTATAAATGCATTAATTTTATTTGGTTTGGTATTTTGGATTTTTTATTTAATAGAATCCTAATACTGTCTTAATCCGAATAACATCACAAGAAGAGTTAATTATGCAAATCATTTTGGTATTACGTTTGTATGGAAAGCTCACGCTCGCCGGACTCGAATGCACCTTCAAATTACCTATACAACGTGTTACAAAAATACCACTAATGTTGAATATGGTATATAGGGACCATCAAACTGTACAACTTTTACTATGGGACCAACTTTGAAATAGCGAAAAGAGATCAGCTGTATCATACAAAAATTAATTACAAAAATATCAAAATGTATGAAACAGCTGATTTTTTTTTCGCGTTTTCAGAGTTGGTCCTGTAGTAAAAGTTGTTCAGTTTGATGGTCCTTATCTACCATATTCAGCATTAGGGGTTATTTTGTAACACGTTGTATAGGTATACTAATTAAAATACAATATTTAGCTTACGTGCAGCGCTACTATGTTGGGTCAGTGGATGGCGATGGCGCTTCTTGTATGGTTGTAGTTTCCGCCCACTGCAGCGCTTCTACAAGCCACCAGTTTATTGAGACCCTTCTGACAACCCTTTTCACCAGCAGATACACAACATCACCGAAAGCTGTTTAAACAGTGGAAGCCACAACCGTAACAATATCAATATTTTTAAATTTTGAGATTTTAGCATCCACAATGCTATTTTTATATAATACCAAATAATATACTAGAAAAAATACGATTCGTACCAGATCATGTTCTTGGACGGGAATCGAAACCGCGACCTTTGGATATCCGGTCCAATGCTCTGACCGCTGAGCTACCGAGTCACACAGAACACGATCTGGTGCGAATCGTGTTTTTCCTAGTATATTATTTGGTATAATATCAATATTAAAGTGAAAGGGTGGTGAAGTGAAAGGTATTGAAAATTTTACTGCTTCTGATTGTACACGTAGCAATTTACTTACTATACGAAAGCAAATGATTATTGTTTAAAACTGTACTTCTTAAAATTGCATTCACTTTTTTCTTTCCTCGCGTAAGACTGGCTATAACTTTTACGCGCTCACTCATTAACGTAACAATAAAAAAGAGTGTGATAACCACGTCGCCGTCTCCCATGCGACCGCACAATAGGAGTTATGTCGGTGCGATACTCGCGTTACTTTCTTCATTTCATAAACAAAGTATTGTTCCAATGCTTTTTTGTGAGCTCTGAAAACTTCGACGTGGTTTCTCAGGCTTTCTCAGATTTCTAATCACCTTTATAGGAATCTCGTTAACACGTAAACGAGTTTTATTTTTCAGTTAAAGATTTACGATTACACGAAGTTAAATTGAGGATACTTTTTTAGAAGGTTTACCTTATTTTTTTTTATTAGCCATATGGCGTCCGGCAGAGTAGAACAGGCACCAAACCCTTCATAATTAGGGTGTCGTAAAATGCGACTGATAATTCAAAGTAGATACATCCGTCAACCAGAAATGAGGAGCTCGGTGGCGCAGTGGTATAGCGCTTGGCCCAGCGATTGCGGAGGTTAAGCAACTTTCGCAAAGGTCGGTGATAGGAAGGGTGACTAAAAAATTATTATCTCGAGCTCCGTGCTTCGGAAGGCACGTTAAGACGTTGGTCCCAGCTACATTTGCAGTCGTTAGCACCCACCAAACCGCATTGGTCCCGCGTGTTGGATCATGGCCTATCCTCCTTATCCACCCATAAGGAAGGTCTGTGCCCCGGTGGGGACATTAAAAATGACTTCCAACTGGTCCAACAGAACGCGATCTTCAACCCGCTTGCCAAGCGTGGGACTTCCTCCCATTGGACAGGCCTACACGTGCCTTATGCCTTCGTACGGATCTGTTGAGCCTTGGCCGGGACTTTTATATTCGTATTCTATACCATAGAAGACGAATGTAAAGCTCTTGGCTTTGATTTATCGGACCTGTACGTAGTATGCTTGGCACGAACAGCTATCGAAAAAAAGAACTCGCGTAAAAACATTCTATAGAGTAATTTTGTACAGCACCATCTACCGCCGAAAAGCGAAATGAGATTTTCCATAGAGAACGAATCAAACGAGCACTTTTACTTCTTCTCAGACTTTTACGCACGTTTTTTTTCTCGATAGATGTTCGGGCTAAGGGTACTGAACTCACCGGATTGGCTGCCGCCATCCGGAAGTCTATAAAAGAGTACCCCAGCGTCAACAAAAAAAGGCCTACACGTGCCTACACTCTGCAGTGTAGGCTTAGTGTAAGTAGTTAGTGCTATGTTTAAATTGTTTAGGTAAGTAGGTATATTAATTGCTTCCATCTGTTTAGGTCAGTAAACCATAACCCATTATAATATTTGAAGCGCTCGCGGGCTAATCTCAAGTAGGTAAAGTCATTAAACTCATAAAAGAGACCCTCAATGAGTCTCTACGGGCTTTAACGTCCTCGATACCCACTTGATGTACCTATTCATCACGAGTTCTTAGGACTGCACCTGCATGCAAATTACCAAACGAGTAAACAAACGCTTATTCAATCCAGATGGTTTTAAGGGGCAACAAAGACAGTCAATATACTGCACAGCCTTAAAAAAAGTTATAAATCCATCGTGTTTTTTATTTGTTATTATCTTTGACTTACAGTTTATACTTACACGGTTAAATCGAAGTCATTGGCAAACTTTTAAACTAAAAATCTAACCGCGATATTGATAACTTTAGGACAAAAAAAATTAAATCAATATGATCAAAATTCAAGGAATAAACATAAAAAAATCACAAGAAGTCATAAGTCAAAGAATTAAACATGACTATTTTATTATAACCTTAGTAAAAGATTACTGATGCTAAAAAACATGAAAGTAACGACTTAATCTTTTACTTCTTGTAATGTTCTGAAGTTTTATTGAAATAAAACTTCAACAAGGTGAACCTTGGATTTTAATCACTTTGAATTAAGTAATTTTTGTCCTAAGTTATTAATATCGCGGTTAGATTAGATTCTTAGTTTATAAGATTATTGCCAATAACTTCGATTTCACCCTGTATCATAGTTTTAAGTTTTAAGTATATCACTAAACAAAGATGCTACATGCTAAAAACATACATAAAAAAATAAAAATACCGTCGAATTGATTTAAAAATAAATAGAGGTGGCTTAATTATACCGACTGTTTATTCATGTCAATAGGTATTTATTTCGACTTATTAATCCAATGTCCAAAACCAGAGGACGGGCGCCATTATAAAAACAAAATAGTTGACAAATGAATGATGATGATACAAAATGGCGATGACCTGCGATGACGCCACGTCTGCGACCGGCCTTTACAGCGGATGGACGCGGAAGCGAAACTGGCTCGACTAGTACCCGTTCCAGGCTGCGTCTAAGATTAGACGTGCTTAGACAACTTAGACGTACTGCCCAGCGTTTAGCCTAACCTGTTAACTGGCTCCAGGAACATCACGAGTGATAGATACAATTTTATTATCTTTGTAGATATAGCTTGACCATAAAGAGTTGACAAAAAATGAAGGCGCCATTTTTTATGCAAACACGTGAAAATCGCTAATAACTTGGCAACATTGACTGAAAAGGATATATTTTGTACTGAAAAGTTTTAGTACCATTTTATTTAATTTCTTCTTTTTCTGGCCAAGCTGTAGTTTGCAAGACACGCTGCCCATCGCATTTGATTGATCTAGTTTTAAGCGACAATTTTAAATTTCCTCCTGGCATGGCTTATGAATGATAAATAGGTCAAACATACTTTCAGTCTTCAAGGTAGGGGCTTTAAAGTTCCTATAAACAAAGATTCTTTCGCATAAGCGCTAACGGATTTCAATAAAATCACTAGAAAATTCATTTATTTGATAAAATCGCAGGCTACACCAAACGTAAAATGAATAGCAAAACTTGAAAAAAAGTAAGTGCCTACTTGATTGAATGTATTCCCCAACTAAACAACGCTCGTACTATGGTGACTAAATGACGGATAGAAATATATACTAATGTTTCATAATGACCGGTAAAATTTTGTTTTTAACCGACTTCAAATATTAAAAAGGAGGAGGTTGTCTATAAATTTGTTTTTGTTTTTGTTTTCAGGTTTTTGAAGGTTTTACTTTTTTATTTGAATAAAAAACTGCAAAATGACAACCCTAGACGCAAATAGACTATTTTCGACAATCAATCTCATTAATGAGTAAAAACAAAACACAATTTAGTTCTAGGGTTGCCACTATGCAGTTTATTATGTTTTTTTTTTTAAAAGTGGCAGGGTTTAAATAATAATTTTCCGGGGTTGCATGCATTGTACCCTATCTACTATATTCGGTAATTGTCACACGGTTGTATATTTACATACCATGACTGACGAACAAATGCTTATGCTCATCACATGCCCCTACCAGCGGGTCCAACATGCGCACCACGTCAACATTCTCGACACTTCAACTTTTCACGCGCAGTATCTGTACCTATCGCTCACATTAACAGCGCGAGATAGGTGTCGATAAATTGTCGCAGTGCGCATGCTAGGCCCGCATGATTCGAACCCGGACCTTTGACTCAAGAGGCAGGATCGCCACCACTGCGCCAGTCGTCATGACATCAGCCACAATACACGATGCATTTCCAAATCCAACATCTATTTAGGTACGTTGCGAAGTTGGAGTCATAAAATAATACTTAATATAATGCATACACTTATCACAATGCATTAACTTACATAATGTAGGCGTTTATATGATTGACGGACGGTTATAGACCAAGCTATAGTCGGCAGCGGTAGAATTTCCTAACTTTGTAAAAAAAAATACGAGTTGCTTGCCGTGCTTGACTAAACAGATTAAAAGTAATTGCTTTTTTTTTCAATTAAAACAAAAAATATTTTTTTCCTATTACCACATCGCACTAATTTAGGACGAAAATTATTGACGGATTAACATTTGCAAATCTTCGTTATCGCTTCGCTTTTGAAATATGTATGGGATTGACATAAGGTTTCGTTATCAATCGAAATTTAAAACGTCAAATCCATACATTATTCGAAGCGAAGCGATAGCGAAGTTTGCAAATGTTACTTTGGCTAGACCCCCAGGAGTTGTAAAGCGGAAGTGTTGTCGATAGTACCCATGATCTCTAGTGCTTGTCACTTAAACCGGCCTACGCATAGTACACTAACTACAGGTACAAACGGTGTCACGGTCGCCTCATAATCGAATATTGACAGGCGTGACTCCATTCGAATGTTACAAAACGGCGCAAAAATGTATTGGTATACTTAAATATTTTTATGGTAGCACTCATCTTCGGACTAGCATTGAAAACTTTAACTCTGAGCTAATAAGGTTCATTTCAATAATAACACATTTTTCAGATTAAAGTCAATAGTATTTATTGAAATATCACGAAATTTAAAAGACTGTTGTTAGTGAAACTAGAATAATATTAAATGCCATTGAAAAATTTTACCTACTGTTTCATTTAAAAGTTAAAATTCTCTAAAATTCTTTGTTTAATAATAAAAGTAAAAATTACATGTCTTTTGAATGAATACCCTGCAAATATCCGTAGTTTAAAAAATGCAAATAACTTTCACACACTTATTGTAACATAATAAATATTACTTACTACAAAGGTTTTATGATATAAATAAGGCTTATCAAATAATACCTGCACAATCAAAAAAATCATGTGAGTAACTACTAAAATAAATAATTTAAAGAGTGCATTGTCATACTCGTAGTATTTATAAATAATATTAAACTATATTATCTACTTAATTAAAAGTAGTCCTTATTTGACACAATTTTTCATACATCACTAGTGACATTAGTTCTTAAATCTACACATCACAAATAAGACAAAACATAAAAAAATGTTTCACAATTTCACATAAATACTTTATATACGGAATAGTTGCGATAAATCAAACTCTTTCAAGTTCACGAGTCCTTCGTGTCCGTTGATCATACAATAGTACTCTGCACCAACAATGTACGACAGCACCATAGCGCCCACCAGACTGCCAAGAGAGGTAGACTTCGGCAACAGGATCCCTGTTGCGACCAGTAAACCGACGTAAGTCATGTACCTTTAAAAGAACATAATATAAGTATTATTTTATACAAATTACATCAAATATACTAAGTTAATAAGTTACTGACATCTCAAACAAAATAATTTCGGACACTTGAAATGACACTTTTTAAATTTATTATTTTTTCACTGACGATTCAAACCGTTGTTTAATTTTATTATAGTCAGACTGTACAAAAACGATTAGAAAAGTGTCTGAATCATCAGTGAAATAATAATGAAATCAAAGTGTCATTTCAAAGAGTGTCCATATTGTTTTGTCCGAGATATCAGTTACTAAGTGAATATAATAATTAATAAATAGATGTTAAAACATAATAATTATAATTATGTACGCACAACCAAGTTTTAAGATTTGAACTATGAAACAGCTTTTATCGTCTGACATACCTAAAGAATATGATTAAATATAGGTATATTTAATCTTATATTTTTTAGGTATATGTACATACACACCCAGCCTAAACCCCCAAATACTAAAGTGACAGTAAAAAATTAACTACAAAACCCAAACGCTTCATAAAATATATGAAATAAAACATAAAACACCAAAAATATACCCAATAAAAATACATAAATATTTTTATCCCATAACATACATACAATATCCCTCCACCAAAACAAAATTAAAGTTTACCTATTAAACTTAAAACACTGGCCTAGATGTATTACAGCTCATTTCTGTGAAAAAAATATCAATGTTTAAAACAAAACCTCATCAAATTATAAAATCAAATAACTACATGTGCATATAAAAACAGTACCTTGATAATGTTAATTTATCAGATGTATCCTCATCTTCTCTATCATTTATGCAGAACTCCCCTTTCTTTGAGTAACCGCTTGCACATTTGCTGCACATATCTGGACCGTCACCGTGACATCCCGAGCAAGATTTGTCACATTGCACACATTGAAATGATCCAATAGAGTTCATGCAGAACTGGTCTTTAGTACATATTTTCACATCATCACACTCATTTATATCAAGGCAGCCTTCATCGGAATCAAAAATAAAGCCAGGTTTGCAGGCAAGGCAATCCTTTGGTGAACCGTGACGGCAGCCTCCCATGCATGCCCTGTGACAAGGAGAACATTTCATCTTTGTATCATCTCTGAATGATAAATAATAACCAGTGGTGCACTGGTCACAATTCTCTCCTGTGTAACCAATATCACACAAGCATGTTCCATTTCCTTTCCTCGTGCCATCACCTCTACACTTTCCATTGCCATTACAGAGCTTATCATGATCACCAGGGCACGGTGTGCAATCTTTACCATAGTGGTGTTTAGGACAGCAAGTCTTTAAACTGTCTATGCAAATAAATGTGAACAAGTCTGCATTCTCATCCGGATTCTGAGCCCACCACGTTTCAATAAACTCTTCAGCTTTTTCTGCCATATTGTGACACTGGAGGGAATATTCATTTACCTCCTTGCATAAACTGTCCTGTATATCGACCAGACGCATTTCACTTCTTTTGTACGAAGTTTTTAGTTTCTCTTCTTCCCAGGCGGCATCACCACCTTCAAATTTGCCTCTGGCAGTGCGTTCTAGGCCTTTCTTGAAAGAATCCACGAATACTTTACATGCCTGACACTCACCCAGCGACTTAGAAGGCGCAAGTACACTAGGATTCATAATAGGAGGCTGTATGTTGCAGAAACCAGCAGGCAAGCCAAGGAAACAAACAGCTATGATTTTCAACAAATATTGACTATTGTTTTGCATCGTGCCACAAATCTGAAAAGATTAACAGTAGATAAAGAAGTAAATTTAACTTAATTCATCGTAAACTTACTAACACTGTATTTATTTCTTAAAATGTGATTTAAATAGTAAACTTCTAACAGAACCTATATTGATTTGTAGATCAATACTTCACACAATACAGCTCGTAAAAGACACTGGTATGGATAACACACTTTAATTAGTTCACACGAAATGAAACGTATAGGTATTAATATTTTCTTTTCTAATAAAACTGCAAATCTCTGACGTGTTTTTTTCCCACTCGCGGATCGCGAAACTTTGACATTCAACAAACAGCTGTGATCTGACAGTGACAGATAGTTAAGATAAGTGACGTAACGCCATGTTGAAGCGCGGTCGTGGTCCGAATTACGCAACTCGTGTCCACATTCCACAAACAAATACAAAAATTAAAACTATATTCGACAAAAGAATATTAACTACAATGCGATATTGACAATAGACAGTGATCCGCTGCAACTTCATTCGATGGCAAAGAGAACATTTAACAGATTTAAATAACCGTTTTGTACCGCAAGCGCTCTGAAGTTGGTCACTTCTATTGTACATTGATAAATTAATCGTATTGTATATTGCTTACAATAAATACATACCTACCTACTCGTAATATCTATATCTTCATACATAAATTGAAGTACCTACAACCCGCGCAGATAAATAATGGGATTGAAAATGAGGGCTCACCGCGCTTAAGAGAGCGATAGGTGTGGCGTTTAGTCTGTGAGCGAGAAGTAAATATTATTATGAACGACGCCATTTCGAATCCCATTCTTTATCTGCGCGGGTTGTACCTACTATTATCTACTAATGTATTTTGTTTATCTTCACTCGATTTGAGCTTTCCCAAAAGTAAAAAAGTAACAAAAGATTCAGTAGACACGTAAACAAAAAGATAACTTGGTAGGTACCTACTATCTATCTATAGGTCAGTTGTCAAGTAGCATTGGAGTAGAAACAAACACACGTAATTGCTCTGCACTGTTCTCGCTTACATAATTGTTTCCTGCTTTCACTGTAACAAAGATCTCTTCACCGTACCTGTGATAACACATCAACCGTAACGAAAACAGATCTTATTGTTAACTATACAAAGTTGAGAATCGTGTGAAAGTGTCATACTCTTTCATCTGATTTATGATTTCGCCCATCAGTGAGCTCAAAATCAGTGAGATCTGGAACTAATGAACACAATTGATTTTTTTTAATGTGTTATAATCTCAGAAATGTCTCCACGTTTTTAAAATGTACGGTCATGATTTTAAATTACGCTTTCTGTGAGATCAACGTTTTTAATTTAAATGCAATGGCTTTTTATTTCTCTTTTTAACGCTAATAGCATCTTGATCTTGAGTTTGATAAAACCATTAATATAAATCACTTTGTCTACTTTTTGTCCGTCAAACAAAATAGTAGGGATATCTCTTTTCACAAAAACCTTAAGACCTTTGAGGTACTAAATAATGTAATCATACCCTTATCCACTTGACCACCATAAAACTTGGATGCTGGCCAACGGACAGGGATCCTTATTCCTCGTCGTGCCACTGACTTGTGCCACTCTATTGGCACGAACTGGAATTTTCATGCCTCGTCGTACCACTGAATGACTGTTGCTCTAATAAGTAAAATAAAAATAAATAAATCTTATAACAAATAATAAACGTCGAAAAAGAAAGGAGTAGGACAAATCTATTGTTTTCATATAATACTAAATAATATACTAGACAAAATAGGACTCGCACCAGATCATGTTCTCGGACGGGAATCGATCATTAAATTCTTCACTAATTATGAATAGAATCTCTATTTATGAATACAATCTCTATTATTTTATTCCGTGTTAGAATCAACAGCAATGCTTGCGGTACAAAACGATATATTTTAATCCGTAAAATTTACTCTTTGCCATACATTCTCGAGTGAAGTTGCCGCATCTGTTGTCCATAGTTCAATTAATCGCTTAGTATACCTTGTACTTTGAGAATAAAATTCCAAGGTTCTATTGGGCGGACGCAAAGGTCGTCAAACAACGTTATGCAAACACCACATTACGAAATCGACGTTGGCGCATCACTCCTCGCACACTAATGTCGTAGAGTTGGTTAAAAATACGATTTTGTTAACGTTTTAGTCCACCAAAGACTGGATCATACTAAATCCAGATGCAGACCGCAGCCTAGGTAACAAGCTGAGTTCTAAAAGCACAAAACAAAAAAAATATATGCAAGACGCCAAACCGTATACAGTACGTAATTCCGTGTGTAGTTCTTAATAATTGAGTAGGTAGCTATACAACGTATTACACTTTAAAATAAGTATCTGTCTTTATCTTAAAAGTCAGGGCCCCTAGCGAAAGTAACATTTGCAAATATTCGTTATCGTTTCGCTTTCGAAACATGTATGGGATTGACATATGGTATCGTTAACAAACTAATTTTAAAACGTCAAATCCATACATGTTTCGAAGCGAAGCGATAACGAAAATTTGTAAATGTGACATTGGCTACGGGCTCAGTAGGTACATTATTTGCAATAGTAATTAATTTACTTGGTACGAGTACTTATTAGATGTTTAACATATCTTCATGTAAAAGACATCAACGAGCGTACAAAATTTTCCAATTCTTCAAAATCAAAAATCAAAATAAATAATAAGTTTTATGTTATTGTTTGCATGTTACTACATGTGAATGTTCATTATTTTAATACTGATCTTTCAGCGTAACAAATATCTAACAAGCTTCAAACAGTTGTCATAGTAAAACATGATAATGCTTTGATCTAGGTAATTGCTATGAGGCGTAAAAAAGACATCAACGCATGCGCTAAAATTTTCCGAATGGAAGGGCAATGAAAGGAGACGCTGAGGAAGGGTTTTTTATTGTCCCACATAACTTACTTACTTATTTACCTATTTGCTGAACAGCCTTCACCCAACTCTTTTGTCCTTACCACAAAAGATTTTAAAACACTGTTTTAATGCGATGCCGTCTCTTTCAGACAATACTGTCAAAAAAGTGACAGCATCACATTTAAACAGTGTCTAAGTTAAACACTTGTTGAACAGTTTATTGTTAAAATCAATTATAAAACACAACAAATGGTTTTTCACACATAAATTACGAAATAAATTAATACTATTTACTAGTGACAATTTGATCTAATAAGCCAAAATATTTTTAAAACGATTTTAATTTAAAAATCGTATGACAAGTCAAAGCTATTTAATAGTTGGACAAGTACGGATAAACAGACTTTATATAAGTATATACTGTGCTTAACATTTTTTACTTTTGTCTTCAATTTTTATCTTATGTAGTAACCCCCTTACTAATAAAGATTGTATAGCAGATGAATAGTTACACAATGGTTATTCTCGGTCAAACTATTTAAGTTTGACATTAAAAAGAAAGGGACAAAACACTGTGTGACTATGCATCTGCTATACAATCTTTATTAGTAAGGGGGTTAGTATGTGTGATGTGTGTGTCCCAATAAATGTTATTTCTTTCCAACCAGCAAGAAGCTGTAAAATTAACTAAAATATAATCGTTAATCCACGTAGTCAGTAGAATTTTATGTTGCCTATAAAGTTCACTCGACTATCTACAGGCGAGCCACCTCACATCAAGATACGGTGGTAGGCAAGTGAAATTTGAGACTGCCTCCAGTTGATTTCAAAAATTGATATCTCATTCCTCGTAGCGTAAACGTATTGGAATCGATAAAAAGTTGTCGTTTTTTGCGCTCACTACACCACATCTTAAATGGAGCGTATAAATTCTGTTCAGTTGGTTACGAGCCCTTTAATTAGCAACACAGTGCACATCTTAAGCACAGTGTTACACACACATAAGCATAAAAAGTGAGACCAACATTGAACACTGTGTTGTAGCTGGAAAACTACGCAGATCTGAGTGAACACGTTCGAATACATGTATTATTTTTAAGCTTATTTTCTTTACCAATGGTTTATCGTATTAATACAATAGACGCCTTGCATACGCTGCAAAAATGCGGTACGCACCCATTTAAAAATAAAAAGTATACGAAGATAAATGTCGGCATAGTAAAAGGATTATTGTGTTATTTTACAATAAATAAAAAAGTTTTGCTATTTTGTGCTTATCTTTTAATTCTTTGATGTTAAACTATTGTGAGTTGGAAAAATACAGTAACCCGCCATTTTCTTTCTCATCAACATAATTCCTCTTCCTTAATCCATAATTTTTTTTTATTTAGTAATTCGTTGATAATTATTTGTTAACTTTGTTAATAAATTTATAAAAAATAACAAGTTTTGAATTGTTAAAAATTGAATTCCCATGGTACGACATAAATCCATGGTTACGTCTTAAAGAAACCATAAAAATTCACAATTCATAGCAGTTTCGGATATAACGAACTAATAAAATTATATGGATATAGGTATATATAGTTTCTTTTTTTTACCAGATAAGTACCTAGTATATACCTAGTATTTTTTTTATTCCTTTAGAGGCCGTACAACGCTAGAAGATCAAAGTAAAATTATCGAAGTTTTTGACAACATTAACGTTTTTAATTAATAACTAATAACTAAAATAAACTGTTTATTATTTTAGAAAACTAACAATCACAAAACTAGCGAGCTAGTTAAGATTTTTTTTCATGATAGTTTTAAGATTAAGGTTTATTATTGGTGAAACATCAGTGATAAACTACAAAATTGGAGTAACTTCACTATTTCGAGAAAAGTTTTAGGTAACATTTTAAATTTGAGATTTAGCATTCACAATGCTATTTTTATACAAGATTGAGCTACCGAGTCAGCGATCGTCAGAACATTGTACCGGACATCCAAAGGCCGCGGGTTCGATTCCCGTCCGAGAATAATATGATTTTTTCTAGTATATTATTTAGTATTTTAGCTAACATGTTTCTATAATGAATCACATAACTGAGTAGGTACTATAATCTACTTTTTGGAACCGATAAATCAAGTAATGCTATGTGAAATAGTTGTTCAAAAATGTATTTGACGTTCTACGGCCCCTTAACCCTAAATGAAACAGTCGTTTTGTTCTTTTATCCATGTTCAACAGTCGCGCTATGCAGCGCGCGCGCTACCATCGCAGATTATCTTGAATCAGATCAGCGTCAGTGCCCGTAACGTAGGCAAGAATACGCAGCCTCATCCCGTCTATTCAACAATCACTTATCAGATTCTGCGATGTAATTAAAAACTGATTTCTGATACGGGTAAGGGCAAACCTATCAACAGTATCCGCTTACTTGATTTTTTTTACTTTTAATGTACCTGCTTGGATACTCGGCGTTTTGTTACGATGAACCTTATTGTAAGTATGACCATCAGCCATTTTTAATGTCCCCACTGCTGGGGCAGAGGCCTTCCTCATGGGTGGATAAAGAATGGGCCATAACCCACCATGCGGGCCCAATGTGGATTGGTGGGTGTTACCGATTGCAAATGCAGCCGGTACCAACGTCTTAACGTGCCTTCTGAAGCACGAAGGAGCTCGATATAATAAATTTTTGGTCACCCATCCCATGACCGACCCTTGCGAAGTTGCTTAACCTCCGCAATCGCTGGGCCAGGAGCTAAACCACAGCGCCATCTAGCTCCTCATTAACAGCTGTTAGTATAACAGGCTATAATACAGCAAGTTTGAAATTAGCACCAGTGATAGAAAGTTTAAAGGGAATCGTCTGGCTTGATATGGGCATGTTATGAGGAGGGATGAAAGCAATGACTTCAATTACATAGACAAGCTGTTCAAAACTAAAATTGTGTCACAACCAACCTTCGCGGCGGCGGCGTATCAACTGTTTCTATCAGTCGCTCGCAATAGACTAAAGGAGTTTCGGTGCATGCACCGTAACTTATTGAGCAATTTTTCGGTACTATACAGCCTGTCTAGTGTAGTATATACATAGAAATCTATATATACATAGAAAGATGAAAGGCACGTTAATAGAAGAGTAATGGATATGGATGTTGAGGCCTGGAAAGTAAGAGTAAGACCGCAGAAAAAATGGATGGATTGTATGCGGAATGATATGAATGTGAAGCGAGTGAATGACTCCTTCATTCCTTCCTGTCACTCGTCATCTCCATGACGAGTGACAGGAAGGAATGAAGGAGAAGGACGCACTACACCGACCCCAAATAAATTGGGATAGTGGTAGAGAATGATGATGATGGTCCTAAAGAAACACTTACCCAGCCTATGCCAAAATCACTAAGTAGGATCTTTAGAAACATCTGTTAAAATCCGTTAACAACACTGGAGGTTGATCAAGAAAGCCATACTGTACATGGAATAAAACAAAGCACAATAAACTCGTACCTAGTTAACGAACATTTAAAATAGTTTGTAGCCAGCAGACCAGAGCATTCTCAAGTCAGCCGTATGACATCATGCTGCAAACTCAACCGGCTCGACAAGGCCTGCGACATTCAGCCGCCGCGCGCCACAATTTATAACAAATCTATGGAATTATCATGAGCGAACACAGTCTCCAACACGACTACATACTAAAAAGTTTTGGTCGTCGTGAGTGTATTATTTATTCACTTAGCTGCGAGGCCGACCTTTTTTGTCGATGGTCACATTAGTAGGATCTGAATGTGTTTTTCTTTTCCGCATAAAGGCGTGATTTATGACACCATCATGTAATAACATCGATGAATAAACTGGATAAGCAAACACAATGAACAACCATAAACTGTCTTTTACAAAATTACGAGCACGCGTTTTGTATGCGGACAACATCTCCATTTCATCGAGCCGAGGTATCATAAAACCTGCAGATTACTGCACACACTGCCCGTAAAACGAAACGGGACAATAATTCCCGCGACAGAAATAATATCAATCCCCGATATGCAAATAAAATGGAATGTGGAGGTCGTCTGTTTTGAGTGGGTGCGCCTGCGCCTACACCCCACGGAACCTTGCGTTGAGCAACGGAACAGCTTGTCTTGCTAATAACAGATTAAATAATCGGCTGCCAGCCAGATGTCTCAATAAATGTCACTGGTAGCTTTAATAGAAAAGTTTCGTAAAAAGTTCTCATAAAAGTATTAAAGCTATCTTAACTAGAATCATGATTTATGTCTCACTGTTCCTTTATTTTTAGATACAAAAGATGAACTTGTTCTTGGTAGTTAGTAAAAACTTATCTTAGTACCTAAGTAGTTTTTATAGCGTACTTGGCCACTATATAATTAAAAACTTAATCACTCAATCCGATGATTTAGCATGATATTTTGATAAGAAGGCGTTCATTATTATTTTTTATTCAAAAGAGTCCATTATGTTTTTGTCGCACCGAATATCAAATCGCAAGGAACTAGCCTGACAAATAAGTCACGTACCACATCCTGCGTGTTTTGTCCATAAAAAAGCCACGACTAATCGCCGGTCATCGCTCTCTCTAGTGCTTTCGTAAAATAAATTTTATGTCAGACGACGCTTACGGCAAAGACAAGTTTCATGTTGGTCGCGATGCTGTGTTTACACAAGTGGGCCCGCATAATAGTCATAATGCCTAATTCGGTAGCCTTTGGCGCGAATTCGTGGCACAATTTATTGCAACATACCTGTCGCGGCGTCCAGCCTCCTTCGACCGTGACTGACAGGCTGACAGACATACGACAGAGGTTGACAGGGATGACGTACCGGGAGACGGACAGATGACGATCGGGAAAACGGACGTACGGGAGACTCAAGGACTGACCCCTGACCCGCAGACCGACAACTGCGACAATATAATACCTATTCCGAAAACAGACGACCTAATTAAAATTAAGCAAAAAAACCGTTTGTTTCGCGAAAAGAAGTCAACAGGAGTTTTTGGCGCCATTTTGTCGAGTTCGGTTTGGTGTCTATTTTAATTATTTTCAAATTGATTCATAGTGGGTATTGTGTCTTAAAATTGGTGCAGTTATATGGTACAAGTGTCTACGCAACAGAAAAATATGTGAGATAATTGAAATAGGTGCGATCTTGGTTGTGTGAAGCTGAGACTTTTATTGAAGTGGTGGCTTCCTCGGCAGAACTAACCGAGTAAACTGTCTTGATATACTTGGTGCCAAATGCTCCAAACAGCATTGGAATGCGATGCACCCGCATTCTAATGAAAAATTAAACAATATCTACCACTGAACTATTTAACACTTGACACTGGCAAAAATTACTTCCTAGAGGAAAGTAGATTGACGTCCTCCGTGGTCGAGTGGCTTTGTACACCGGTTTTCAAGGTGTCGCCATCTCTGAGGTCCCGGGTTCGATCCCCGGTTGGGTCAATTTAGAAAACGAACTTTTCTATTTTGGCTCAGGTCTGGGTGTTTGTGATACCACCGTTGTCTCTGATTTCCATAACACAAGTGCTTTAGCTACTTACTTTGAAATCGGAACAATGTATGTGATGTTGTCAAATATTTATTATGATTTATTATTATTATTATGATTGCCATAACAAAAAAAAGAAGAAGAAGAAGAAGTCAACAAATTGATCCTACGTGGACTCGACAAGACCGACAACCAGAAAAACGTTTTTAAACACATTTGAAAATGTAGACAAACCACCGCGCCATTATACTCTCGCAATCGCATCGTGTTATTTGCCTAAGTGGGCCTGTAGATAATTTAGAGGGATAGAATAGCCTTAGGATACGGGAACCTTTTGTATGGACTCGGGACAGCCACTACACCTTCAGGCAACCGAGGCGTAACTACAACTTACCAAATCCATCCCAAGATTGGTAAATAATGACCGTTACTCAAATCAAAACTAATATTTTTGAATTCATTATGTTCCGCACAGCTCAAATTGATTTCACAGTTCTTTTTACATGTTAATAGATAATAACAGGGTGGGCATTGGACCGTGAACTCGAATTCGTTAATTTAAAAAAACATATCCACTTGCTTTTTGGGGTACGCAACTGTGAAGTGAAAAAAGTTGACCGAATAAAACATGTTGCGTTGCGAGCAGAATCGATAACAGACGCAAAATAAAAATTTTATTTTTTATATCGATTTATCGCAGCAGGAGTTATCGAGGCGGCCGATAACTCCTTGAAGTAATGATGCCTCAGCTAGCAAATCATATTGACAGAGCAGTAATAAAGATATTATTGCGATACCATAATAATTATAAGTTATGTTTTGTGTTTTATATTCAGACGTTTCGGAAAATGGTCGGCCCATGAAAATGTTGATCGTACTTAGATCCTTGTCATATTGAAACTTTTACTGTTCTACTAACATATCACTCTTTGCCTTTTCTGTCATTAATTTGACTCAGTACTAAAGTGCTCAACATTTTCATGGGCCGACTGTATACTTTTTTTCGCATATATTTTTGAGCGCCAAATATCATCAATTAATATAAATACAAGGTGTTACAAAAGTACCCCTAATGCCGAATATGGTAGATAGGGACCATCAAACTGAACAACTTTTACTATGGGGCCAACTCTGAAATCGCGAAAAAAAAATCAGCTGTTTCATACAAAAATTAAAATCGAAAATATTAAAATGTATGAAACAGCTGATTTTTTTTTCGCGATTTCAGAGTTGGCCCAATAGTAAAAGTTGTTCAGTTTGATGGTCCCTATATACCATATTCGGCATTAGGGGTACTTTTGTAACACTTTGTATATTACTTGATATTAATGACTGAAATAAGCACTAATTATAATTATGTAACTTTCAATATTTTCTGATAAAAACAAACGAATCTTGTACTTTATTCAAAACTCTTTGCAAATGCGAGCGCGAAGCGCGAGCGAAGCGTCTCTGCTTCAGCTTGGGCAAAAATGCTTTCGTATGTCTGTCCGTTTGTTCTTCTCACAGGTCGCGTTCTCGTGAAATTTGGTGAGTAGGTTCGATAATTATATTTTTTTTTTTTGAGCCAGTTTTTCGAAATAAAAAAAACCCATTAGCCATTTCTAAAAATGTTCAAAAATGTCACAAACCCGAGGTCTACAGCTCACAGAGCCACTAATAGTTACTATACCACCAGATACTAGTGACTAGTATAAAGTATATCTTCACCATGGGTAGGTATAACAAGTCGTACATTCACAGAGTCGTCTGTCTGGACACTAAACACACGGAAAGGCTGTATACCCCGGCCAAGTGGGAAATAATATAAAAGCATTAGGATTGCGTTAACGGCCCCGCGTCGCAGTTACTTTCGTTAATCACAAGGGAATGGTAAGGTTTTATGGGCTTTGAACTCCCTCCGCCGTCATCGCGCGTCGTCGGCCTTAAGTGAAGAGCGTTTAATATTCTGAAGATGTCAATGGACTTTATCACATCTACCTTTCTACGCCCATGAATATGACAGTATTTTTTCCAGAACTACTTAAGGCTTTTACAGCCCTCAAGTGGCGCCCCCATCTTAATTTATTGCTCGCTAAGTACATAGTGTATCGAAAATTCACATGTACAGATTGAATCTAAGGCTCTGTAGTTTATTTACAAACAAACTAGTTTGTTGTAGTAGTAGTAGGCAAAAGTAACTAAATTGGCCACTTTTTGCTCCCTTGCCGTTCTTTCTTTTTGCGAGCATTAAAAATTGAGTTGAGGGCGCCACTTTGCGGTATATAGGACCCTTAAGTAGCTAGTATTCCAAATCCGAGAGATGTGCAAATCCACTGTAAAAAATAACTACTACGCCATCGTAGCGATCATGATCAAATTCAACACAAATTAGGTAACGTCAAATCAAAAGAATAAGTTATAATCAAACTAAACATGTGTCGCTTATCTTTTTTTTAATCTAATTTTGGGTGTGGCCCCGACGCGTCTACTGATCTCCTCTAGCAGTAGATGGCTTGTGCCACCCCCCATTTCCCGCCATTCTAACGTCGGTGCAGACGCATCCGAGAGGCGGAACTCTTGTAATAGGCGCATTCCGCCGCGAGCTTGTGAATGCCAGGTAGGGCTACCAGCCGTCACAGCCTTCCAAGGGCTCATCGGGATAACAGCAAAACACACAAAGCTCAAACTGGTATTTGAAAAAAAGTAATAATAAATTGTATTTTAATAATGGACTTAAAATTTTGACTGAAGTCTTACAGCTTTTCATACTTTTAAATTCAAATAGTTTTTTTCGGTATTGAAAAGGGGCTATTATATGCTAAAACTACTGGTGCTAAGGGTCATAAGACCAACTGTACATATTACTAGGAATACTCTTAAAGTTTCTTGACGAGAAGGTCTAATCGACTATTGTCTTTGCAAATTGTTTTGGCATGTCTTCTGTCTTAATACTGTGTCATGTCAAATATTCTGGTAACCCTAATTTAACTCTAAGAAAAGCTTTGAATGCTTCAGAATTCAGAAACCATTAGCAGCGGCGGCTAATGCCCATACGTGATTTAGCGTAGACTAAGAAGCGGGAAAATGCTCAATTGCTTTTTGGCCAACTTTCCTTTATGGACAATAAAATTCCATAATGAGTTACTCCAAAATAGGAACTAACCAAATCGGCTAAAACGATCATAAATATTCTAGTCGAGTTTTTATCTAACTGTGGCTTTGATTAAAGTTGAATTTTATTGAAAAGTTGACTAAGATAAACATTTTATTTTAATTATTTGGAAGACCAACAGCTAAATTTAATACAGTAGGAAGCTAATATAACACTTGAAAGCTAATTACAGGTACCAATAGAAGAACATGGCGAAACTATAAGGGTACCTTGTAGTCAACGGAACCCATAAAAAGTAGGATAGTTTTAACAAATTGTATCATAAGTACTTAGTTGAAGAAGAATAAAAAACTGCTTTTAAAAAAAACATATTAAGCTCAAATTCAGTCTGTGCATGATAAACACGATTCTAAGGACGTACGCAATTGTGAGGTTACGAAGATCGCAATCGAATCGAATTTCCTGCCAAGGTATTAATAAACGCAACGTGATTTTTCGGACGAGTCAGATCCATGGACTATGTTTAAAGTTTACTTCTATTTGTGTTTATTTATTTATTTAAAATAAATACTAAAACAATGTTTGTCTTCAGAAAATGTAAGTTATACGACCATTTGGACAAAATAATTTCGCACACTGTCCGAATTTACACTTACAATTAAAAAGTGTGAATTCGGACAAAGTGTCCGAAATTATTTTGTTCGAATCGTCGGTATCTTTCTCGAAAATGCGGGGACTTATTTTAAGAATTCTTAAGATTTTCTCAAAAAAGGCTCTATTAAATAAAACTACATACACCTTCAGAAAACCATATCTATTAAGAGAAGTGATCAAATTCTTGCTTTAAATGAATCCTTGGCTTATCTATGGCTAATCCAACTATGAAACAAATAATAATAATTGTACCTTATGTCGTTGTTTCTAACCACAGGGTGAATCGAAACCATTACCTGCTCGAAGTTACCAACCCTACCTAACTAACCGACAACCTTTTTATTTTGGTTGAGGTGAGTACAAACAGGGAGTTAAATTTTTGACCTACCTAAACATTTTGTTTTATTTTCTTTTTATTATATCCAGAATTTCATTTCCTCCTTATGTTTAAAACTAGCAAGCTTTGGTCCTATGTCTAAGTCAGTTTTTGCAATTCGATTCCAAACGTACGCGCAGTGCTGTTATACTGTTAAGATCCATTTCATACCGGTTACTTACTTACTTAAAGCTTAAAAGTTTTTCCCAGTTTTTCCGGCCAAGGTTTTCCCGTCAAATAGTAGGTAAATCTTTTTTAAGCGGTGAATCCTCCTGATAAAAAGTTCTCCGATATAAGAGTGTTATTTCTTTCTACTAATTGAGTCGTAAACTTTTTATCCAAGGGCAAAACCAAGTAAAATAAACCTAAAGTAAGTGCACTTCAGACTTATTTTTTATAATTAATTGGACTTGGTTTACCTCTATAGTTCCACAGACACCATACGACAACAAATACGAATGTATACGAATGAAATAATTTTGTGACGCGGACTTTTAGGAGATTTGGATTTATTTTGACTTGACGTTTGTTAAAAAGTTACAAAGACTTAAGTAATATTATAAAGTCAGGGTCGAGGAAAATCCACGTAACTGACTGACACAGTTGCATAATCAAATAGGTACAACTTTTAAAGAATTTAACGCGGATCTACGGACATGACCGTATGATATTTCGTAGAGAATGTTTACCAAAGTATTTTATACAATACGCGAGGTCGTCCGTTAAGTAATCCTTGCAACCGTGCGTAACATAACATCTAAGTAATGAATGACTTACAAAACGATAGAAATGTATCTGTGAGTTCACTCAGCCCATTTATCGATGTAAAACTATCGAATAGACCATAAAACAGGCTGCACTAAAACTAGCATAGACAAAACACAACTTGGTAACAAACCTTTATTCCGTCGTGCACGTTCCGTCCTAAGGTGGCAATTTAAAAGTAAACAAGCACTGTTATACACTATTGTAACGGGCACGATTGAGCACAGTTGTTCGCGATCGTATACAGTGAGGGGCTGCGACGTGCGCACGCGCTGGTCGTTCCGCGCTAACTGCTAGAGAGCCGCCGGTGAACGTAGCATGACCTTCCTGCCCACGAAGCTAAGACAGACCTCTTTTCCTTTTTACTTGTTTAGAAAATTAGGAAATTCTTTCATGAATTTATCATCCAGTTCGAAGGACCATTTTTTATGCCAAGGGGAAGGCTGACATGCATCCCCCGTTCACGGGTCCGAACAGTTCATAATGTATATCGTTCAAAATGTTTGACAAGGAAAATGTAAAACAAAGTACCTAAGACAAAAGGAAAACTTTATCTCTCATTTTCAAAATACGATTGTATAACAGTACAAATAAGAGTTTTGGGGAAATTTGGTACCTAAGATAATGTAGATATTTCCACAATGATATTTATATTATGTTGAAATACTGAATGACATGTGAAATATCAAAATGACACAGTTTAAGTTATCTACCTAAACTACCCACTGAAAGGTGCCTGTTTAGTTGGGTGAGTGCATTTTAAGATAATAAAATACAATGGCTATCATAAGCTCAACCTATTCATTTCTTCACTGAAAATTGAGTAGGCAGTATGATTAGGTTCTTAATGATGATGATTAGAGGGACTCATGAGCGCTTCTAATTCAACAAAAATCTAAAAGGGACCAATATACAAGTTTTTTTTTAAATATGGAAAACCGAATCCTATAGGTACTTTGTGCTATAAAGTATTGATGCCTTTTTGGTACAAACAAGCATACCAAATCAACTTAGGTACCTACCTGCTACAATTTCTGACGTTGGTTGTGTTAATGAAATTGCAAATGCACGACCTCGCATTGTTCGCTTATATCCAATTGTTCTACAAAGAGGCAGGCGTGGTGGATCTGAAGCAAAAATAATTATACCTAGGCTACAAGTACTGTATTGATGCAATATTATTTTAGTAAATATTAAAAATAGTTTGATAACCAATGATAGCTATAATAGGCAAACCCCCCTAGCCAAAGTTAAATTTGCATCATATCACATTGCTTCGAAACATGTAGGTGGTGAATCTACGTTGTTTTTATATTAAGATAAATAATATTAGAAAAAATACTGTGAATGCGAAAATCTAAATTTAATAACTACGTTGTTTTGTTATGTTTCTTACTTCCTGCGTCATTGTCGTTTACTCGAAAATCTTTAAAAATCCAATGCATCACAACGGAATTTGCTTTCATTTACGTTAGAGTACGATAATAAATTATATTAATTTGCATATTTTTAACTAATTTATTGCGATGCATTGGATTTTTAAAGATTTTCGAGTAAACGACAATGACGCAGGAAGTAAGAAACAACGTAGATTCGCCCAGGTATGGATTTGTCGTTTTAAAATTCGATTGTAAACGAAACCTTATGTCCATACATGTATCGAAAACGAAGCGTTAACGAAGATTTTCAAATTTTACTTTGGCTCAGGGCAGGGTTAAGGTATGAAATATTAATTAATTTACTTTATCCAGTATCCCAAAACCGTACATTGGAACCCAGCGACGCGTCGCCTTTTCTTTCAACTAGGGGCCCTATCTCACTAGGACACCATAGAGGCACCACCAGTTGCAGCATCGTGGTTTCTTGAGCTACCAAATGAGAAACTTCTATTCAGAGCCGAGGGGGCCGACTTTATATAGATACTGAAAACTAAGCTCTGTAGATATGATTCTTTAGCTTTTCCAATAGAAGGTTAAATAAAATAAAAAAAAACATCACTGTCACTGTCATCAATATCAAGTTATGTCAATGTCAGTCAAATATCAAATGAGTCAAACAAAACTCAAATCAAATCAAATTGTTTGTTGTTTGGTCGGTGGTCTAATCCCATCCCGATTGTTCGTAAAATCAAAATTAATGTTTGGTACATATGGCCTAATTTTGGTTCAAAATAAAAATATAACAGCAATTATTAATTAGCATATCAAAAAGAAATTACTTGGAAAGGTGCAGTGCAACCATGAATACTTTAAACAAATTGGCAATCAATTTAGGTAAGAAACTACTTATTTGCTTGTATAGGTGTACCAGTGTTCAGAATGTCTATGAATAGTAAATAACCGTTTATCTTCAGTTCCCAGGATCAGAAAAAGGGTTTTAAGGGTAGGCCTGAGTAGAGACTGGTTGCGATGTCGCTCTACAGTTGAACAACCTCCAGGGATGAAGGATTTGCCTCAATTTACTATTCCCTCGGGTATAGTTGGCCAAGCGACATGTCACACGCACCCTCACCTAATACAACCAGGCTATTTGACATGTGGGATCACACAAATGGAGTACAGAGAGCGAAGGGAGACCCTGGTTAACAAACTAGTCTCAGAATCGCAGAACACACATCAGAGTCATATTGTAAGTCATATTTCTATATTATTTAATTAGGTACTTTGAAGGAAGTAGCTAAATATGACACTGATATAATTTGATTGTTTACAAGGTAAAATAAGGTATTTTTATTTTAAAATTAAGTATTCCTACTGTGGTCTTTAAAATATATCTCTCGAGTCGAGGATCCATGGGATAAAATAATCAAACAAGTAATAAAAAAGTACCAAATAAATAACATTCACAAAATATTGAGAAACATCACGTCATATTACATTTCATACTCACATACCACACTGAATTTGTACATGATCTTATTTTTCAAATGTTAAATTACTTTCCAGATTGTGATACCTGCAGCCCGTAAGCAGTACATGTCTGACAAAATACCTTACGTGTTTCGGCAAAACTCTGACTTTTATTACTTGACCGGATGTTTAGAACCCTCAGCTATACTAGTCATGGTGAAACCAGCTCAAACAGAAGACTTCAAGGTCAGTTTTTTAATTAAATAAAATGTATATTTCATTTACAATGTTTTGCATTAGTTTTGTAGTAAATTCACCGACGGCAGAGTAGCATTCACCCAAATACTATACTAAAATATATAAACTCGGTTCAATCAGACATCTTCATTAGCATTTAGCGAGTAGTCACATCAGCCAATGTGTCAATGAAACTTGCTGGCCAGTACCAGCCAGTCCTCGCATCCTCCAACAAGTTTTCCTTTCTTTTACAAAATGCAGACAAAACCACATTAACAATAGTAGTGACTATAATGCTCAATAGATTTTATTTTATTGCTCTCCGACCTTCATTTCAAGCAGATTATCCACTGTGTTGTCCTTTACTCTAGCTCTAAAAATGCAATTAAAAAAATCTTACTTGATGCATTTAACATTCTTACTGATATTTATTGTAAGTGACATGTGAAAACTTGTGAAACATGTGAAAACTTGATTTTTGGCTAATGACTAACCATAGTACACTTTGTTATATCAACATAGTAGCCGTAAGTTTTCCACGAAATAAAATAAAATAAAATAAAGTGTACCCAAAGGTCTTAATTAATAGATGGCATGGTAAAAAATATGAATGTTTGAAAAGGACTTTTTTTTTCAATCAAGATTTAATTTCTTCTGTCACTGACCACCATTTAACTGGGGTGGGGACATCATGTTGTTGGATGTGTAGAGTCAAGAATTTTCTACCAGGTATCTTACCTGAATACGCCCATAGCCTAAGCAGGGATTCCCAAACTATTTTGGGCAAGACACCCCTTTTTCCAAAATGAACTGACACCTCAGCCCCCATAGCCAATTTTCTTTACAAATCCTATCAAATATCAAGTGTAATTAATTATTATTATTATAATTATTCGTTTACGTCGACCCTTGGAAAATCGATTTCGACCCCAAGGGGTCGATATCAACCACTTTGGGAATCCCTGGCCTAGAGGCTGATTGCAGGTAGAGTAAGGAGAAAAAAAAATGCTCTTGTCGACAGAGTATAATGTTCGTGCACGACAAAGACGCGCACGCAGAGCTATGGGAGGGGCCGCGCACTGGCTGCGCCGCCGCCGCGCGCCTGTTTGCTGTTGACGAGGCTCGCCCGGTCGACGCCTTCGCCAGCTTCATTACCAAGTTGGTTTGTTATCTTTTAGTCATTTGGTCAAGTTATTAAATCTTTCAGTATAATGATTAAAGCTTAGTGGTGTACAGATCTGACAAACGCGCTGCTCGGGAACTGCACTAACGCTGTAGTATTCAACAAAATACCGTTTTTCTTTTTTGGATAAATTTTGTATGAGATTCTTCGTGATATTTTTATTATATGGGGACAAGCTTACATCACGTAATTTTGTAGTTTATTGCTAATTTTTATTTAAACTTTAAGTTGATAGGCGTTCAAATGAATAAAAAGCTTGCCATTTCAATCAGTACTCTGTTTCAGAATGACGTCAACCTCCCGGCCATCAGTAGTGTGGTACCACAACGAGTGCCCCGTCAACCCGGACATCCACGCTTCAGTCTACGCTGCGTTACGCGACGGACAAGGCTCGCTTGAAGACCCGCAACGGGCACTCCATTTCATGCGCGTCTACAAGTCCCCCGCAGAGATCGAGCTCATGAAAGAAACCTGCTATATTGGCTCGCAGTCTATAAACATGGCGATGGCTTGCACGAGACCTGGTGAGTGAATACTTTTCAAAATAATTGATCGATAGTGTATACGCATTATTTGGCTTGTGTGGACGCTTAATGATACGACAAACTAGGACCCTAGTGACGCGCTGATTCTAATACTTATTGATATAAAGTGATTTTGGATTATCGCCCTTATTTCGTAGGCGTGACGGAGCATCAAGTTAACGCAGTTTAGAGTACACGTGCCGCCATAACATTTCCTCCGGTGGTGGCGGGCAATTACTATCAAATATTTGTTTAATTTAAGTGACGTTGGATTATCGGCCTTATTTCGTAGGCGTAACGGAGCATCAAGTTAACGCAGTATTAGAGTACACGTGCCGCCAAGTAGGCGCAGAACACCTAGCATTCCCTCCAGTGGTGGCAGACAATTACTATCAAATATTTTTTTAAATTAAGTGACGTTGGATTATCGCCCTTATTCCGTAGGCGTGACGGAGCATCAAGTTAACGCAGTATTAGAGTACACGTGCCGGCAAGCGGGCGCAGAACACCTGGCATTCCCTCCGGTGGTGGCGGGCAATAACTATCAAATATTTGTTTAAATTAAGTGACGTTGGATTATCGCCCTTATTTCGAAGGCGTGACGGAGCATCAAGTTAACGCAGTTTAGAGTACACGTGCCACCATGCAGGCGTAGAACACCTAGCATTCCCTCCGGTGGTGGCGGGCAATTACTATCAGATATTTGTTTAAATTAAGTGACGTTGGATTATCGCCCTTATTCCGTAGGCGTGACGGAGCATCAAGTTAACGCAGTATTAGAGTACACGTGCCGGCAAGCGGGCGCAGAACACCTGGCATTCCCTCCGGTGGTGGCGGGCGGGCCGCGCGCTACTCACATACACTACATCGCTAACAACCAGGCGCTGGCAGCTGATGAGATGCTGCTCGTCGACTCGGGTATGTAGGTTTGTTTGATTGAATAATGCGCGAATTTTGTGAAGTTTAATAATGAGAAATATTTGAGTTTGAATCCAAGGAAAGGGGAGCCATAATATTGCAAACTTATTTAATGTCCATATTTAATTGGTTATATTATCAAGGCTAAAAATCTTATTAGAAAGACTATTGTTAAAGTCCTTCAAGGGGGCCAACCGGCTAACTTTTTAAACTTCGGCGTGTCTGCCGAGCTTCAACTTAAAACAGATAAATCGAAGTAAGGAGTTTCGTATTATACTATTCGCCGAAGTTATTTAGAAGATATCGATGTTCGTGTGACATCATGAATTGGGGTTCGCCATTTTGGCCCGATTGGGGCGGACTTTCCGAAGTTCGATACGTTAGCCGGTACGGACGTGGAATTTGTGAAAAAGTAATTAGCTTCTGGAATTTTATAGTGTGTCATACTATGTATCGTATGTCTTTGCGCAGACCTAATAATATAGAAATCTATTGAATTAAACTATGTACGATGTACAGGTAGTCAAAGATGGCTATACAACTCGGACATCTCGCGGACATGGCCGGTGTCCGGCAAGTTTTCCAAACACCACAGAATACTCTATGAGCTGGTGCTATCAGTGCAGGTAACTATAAAGCGGGAATTACATTAGGCACACGTGGGCCACGTACGCCGATCTGGGCACGTCGGACCAATACATTTTACATGGGGGTTAGTTGTTTAGAGCTATTCCCTCCACGTGTATACACGCCTTGCGACGCGATGCCACGTTACGCGATGCAATGAAATGAAAGTATGTTCTTCTGACGCGCCCATAGAGTACATTATTGAATGCGCCCAGATCGGCGTACGTAGCCCACGTGTGCCTAATTTAGTTCCCGCTTAACAGTACACATATCTAAAAGTTTACATTACATTGATTAATAAATTCATATAACCTCTATATTGAACTGAATTGAAACTGAATTACTATTGCGAGTTGAAATCATCAGAACTTCTCATATGACACCTATTTAAATTTATATGTGTTAGAAGAATTTTCCATGCGTATTCTGACAGCAAGAAGCGCATCATAATATTCCTAATCGCAGACAATTTTCCCTACGAACTCTATTCTGCTTATTGCAATATTTCGTGCCAAATAGTGTGTTTTTATCCACAACGCGTTAGTGCTTAGCCTTCACTTCACATGATGTTAAGTGACGTGGTCGAAGGTGGAAACGCACAACACCCGGAATCCTCACCACTGAGGAACTGAATATCTCACCTTCAACTGCCGGAACACAACATTTTTTTAATTGTTGTTATGGCGTCAGACTTAGGTAAGATGGTGGTAGCTAACCAAGCGGACAAACCGAGTACAAATGTACCCCCCTCCTGGGAATTAAACCCGGGACCCCTGCGTCTTACACGGGTGAGCGAATCTCTAGATCACAGAGGTGGTAGTAATAATACTTATCTATTTACTTATCACTACAGAAGCGCCTAATCGAACTGCTAGGAGAGCACCGTCCAGCGCTGGACCAGTTGTTCGACAGCATGTGCAGACTACTCGGCCGACAGCTGCAGCAAGAGGGAATACTGCCTAAAAACATAGACGGAAACGAACTTATCGGAGTAAGTAATTACTTATTGTGTACCTAACAAATGCGTTTGATAAAGTTAACCACGAAGACATGTTGGCTAAATGGAAATAATGCGTGTATATGTGTGTTGTATGGAATGGTGTGGATATCTTAACAGTCTATTGGAAACGGTTTTTTTATAGATCTTTATGTCATATCTAATATCAAAGTCGAAGAGTACCCCAAGGTTCGCACCAAGGTCCCATCTTATTTAAATAATAACATAAACACGCTGTTATTGGTACTCGTACGTGCAGAAGGCGTACCGCCTGTGTCCGCACCACGTGTCGCACTACCTGGGGCTGGACGTCCACGACGCGCCGCTGGTGCGCCGCAGCACGCCCGTAGCGGCCAACATGTGCGTCACCGTAGAACCAGGTATGTACTGTTTTAATTTCGGTTCTGTCATAATAAATAAATATTTGACGACATCACATACATTGCTCCGATTCCAAAGTAAGCAGCTAAAGCACTTGTGTTATGGAAATCAGAGACGACGGTGGTATCACAAACACCCAGACCTGAGCCAATATAGAAAAGTTTGTTTTCAAAATTGACCCAACCGGGGATCGAACCCGGGACCTCGGAGATGGCGACATCTCGAAAACCGGTGTACGAAGCCACTCGACCACGGAGGTCGCCTGTCATGCTAAAGTAATATCGAGAAAAGCTGTTTTTAGCCGTTTTTTTTCGTTAGACGACTGTTGTCGTTAAAATTTGTTCGGCAGTAACGATTTTATCATGAGACCTACTTTATTAATTTTTCTTCAGAAATTAATGTACAACGTAACAAAGTGTGATGTAATTAACATGAGCATTTGTTCCCGATGTATATTCTTATTAATTTATTTTTTCTATCAGTTATCTAAATAACTGACTGGTAACTAATAAATACCATCGTACAAGCTTAAAAAAATAATCATTAAAATAAAATTAACTCCATAGGTATCTACATCCATCCGAACGACGAGTCGGTTCCGTTGGAGTTCCGCGGCGTCGGCATCCGCGTAGAAGACGACGTGCTCATAACGGACGGCGACCCGTTAGTACTGACCGACGCGTGCGTCAAGGAACCAGACGACATCGAGGCGGTCGTCGGGAAACACACGCTTTGATGCGATACCAATAAGCACACACAACACCCATTAAGGCTCCTATATACCTCAAGTGGCGCCCTCATTTTAATTAAATTTAAAGTGCTAAAAGTGACTACTTTTAGCACTTTTGCGAACTACTACTACAATGAACTATATATAGGGGCCTTAATGGATCGGTACTATCGCAGCGCTTCTGTCGCGCGTTAGCCGCGCTACTTAAGACTCCGACGAAAAGTGAGCTTCCCATACAAACGTAATACCAAAATGATATGCAATTTAAGCATAATTTACTCTTCTTGTGATGTTGTTCGGATTAAGACAGTATTTGACTAGGTTTCTATTAAATAAAAAGTCCACAATACTAACCAAATAAAAATTAATGCGATTTACAGTTTTGTATTTAAATATGTAATTGGCATTTATTTTGAGTTGAGTTAGTATTTTGGAATTTTTATTTAATAGAAACCTAGATAATTTAATTATGCTCAAATTGCAAATCATTTTGGTATTACGTTTGTATGGGAAGTTCACTGCACCGCACGACAACAGCGCTTCTAAGTTGTGCTGACGTGTGACTGAAACGCCTAACTATATGTCGTCTTATAGTTTTCCGTACTTCACGTGCGCGACAATGGAGTAGTGATTTTAAGAAAGTGCCACAAGGTATTTGTTTTATCGATGGATAAACTGCTCAATATTTTACTACGCACAACGATTGGATCTCTACAGTTGCCGTCATTTTCATAAGTAGGTATGTACGTTTTTAAGACTGCTTTTAGAAAATTGATCATTAAGTACTGTTATTGTCTTCTTGGTATTTTACTTTTGATACCAATTCATATACATTATTATATTAATCAAGACACATTATTGCGACTTATACCTGTATCCAAAAGAAACCAGTGCGACGCATAACAAACAAATCAAAGTAATGAATTCTGAAAAACGAATTATTTTGTTTGTAACTTAAATTGCCCCCTATTTGTGATACGATAGTTATAATTATATTGGTATGTTTGTTGAATAGTTAGCGTCAAGTAGAAACAGTCAATATGTCTATATACTTGGAAATATTCAAAGATCCAAAAACTGTCCATGCAGACGAAGTTGCGAGAGGTCGCTAGTTCGTCTATATTCGGCGAGTATGAACGCGCCATTAATTTCAACAGTTCGACTGTTCGATATTTTCGCTCACTTTAGATGTTTGAATTATATGGGAGAATTGGCTCCTATATATTTGACGCCGATTGTACGCCTCGTTGTATAGACCGGTAATAGTTCCATTTTGTATATAAATGATTTAGGTAGTTGTTTTTCTGAATGCATATTGTAAATACGCAATAAAAATCACCGTTTAAAATAACTGTTTTCTTCAATAAAGAGCCATGTATAATATTTGTACATTAAGTCAAATTAAACATTTATTGGAGTACTGAAATAATACAACAATCTGCTAAGTAATCAATATACTTATCGTGGAATTCAAGTGTAAATGTAATCACATTGTATATACTAAAAGCTACAACAACATTATAAAAATATATTCAAATGCATTTGCGCTCTAAACAATAAAATGAGGCACGGAATGACGTTAAAGAACACAGTCAGATCCTTCGCTATCTACCACTATTGCTTCGATTATCTACGCCTGTTCGATCAAAGGAATTTTTTTACATGTAGTTGCTACGTCATTTGACAACATCATATCACAAACCAACCAAACGGGAAGATAATCGAAAAAGTATTAGTCATAAACCTAATAATTATCAAAAAACACTGATGGACATTCTCAGATCTACTTAATCGAGGTACATAACTAACGAGTTTTACATGAACGAACGACACATTTTTTTTTTATCAGTCAATTCCGACTTTTAGTCGTCGTTCATTGTGTAAAAATCAATTTCTTAAATACTAAATAAACAACGTTGAAGCCCTATTTCATAACCTCCTAATAAAGTCAATTCATCTCCCTAATATTTTATATTGAGCTTATCAGAACATTATGAATATAGCCTTACAACTAAGAATAATTTAGTCGAAACCAGCACGACTAATTTTTACCATAAATGTTACTATAAAACCTTAAAATATATTTTTTATAGGAATACAGAAAAGGCACTTGGTGTGAATATAATTAATTTAGAACATTAATATGAGTTTCAAGTAAATCACGTACGCGTCGCAGGTGCTATTCTTGAGGCGTATTGAAATATTTCTAAAGTAAAACGTACTATATTAAATATGTTTGGTACAGCGAGTGTTAAAATATTGGAGCGAAATTATCACTTGCAAAGAGAAACTATCTTTAAGAAGCGCTTACCGCGCTTTAGGTCAGTTCAGAGAGATTGGAAAAATGCCCGAGCAATTTTCTGGCTTTATTGAAAATAGGACCTTATTGCAATAATTAAAAGCAGAAATTTGGATTAATATCGACGCATTGGTGCGCGGGATTATTGTATACGTATTTTCAGTGAAGCTTGCTCGGTTATTTTTCCGTCGTTTGAACCGATCCTTGGTGACTGACGTGGCGGGGAGCGAGAAAGCGATAGACGTACGATCGACAAATCACGTGCTTTACCACTATGCGGAAAAATTCGTGAGCGCGCGTTTCGCCCCTGCACGAACTAAACGTATGTTAGTGACAGCGCGGCGTGCAAGCGATTTTAACCTTAGGAGTGGTAAAGCGGAAGTGTTGTCGATAGTACATGCGAGAGGGAAAAAGAGGAAGCTGCTTTGCCCTCGCCCTCACTGCACAATCACTCAAGGCGAGGCACTGCTAAATAAATAAATATCTGGCCAGTTTCTTTCGTTAACATGGGCGCTTATCGTAGTCGTCTAGTGCACTTGAGGATGGGCAAAAGACCCGACTATTGGGTTTAAGCCCAGTAAAACCAATTATTGTATGTCATAGAAACTTTTTTCAATTTTTCTTTTTCTATTGATGTGACAAATGTGACGTTGCTATGAAAACAATTTCTTATTAAATTTAATCAATACAGAAAAATATTGAAATGACGAAACATCGCTCATTCATAAAGATTTTATATAGTTCAACAAAATGGTCCATGGGATTTTTTCACTGGGTCTTTTGCCCATCTCTAAGTGCATTAAAAGCCTAAATGAAAGAAAAACGATCTAGTTGTATTCAAGTTTCGGATACGATTCCAGTTTCATAGGGTTCTTACAGAATAGTTCCTATTTTGCTTCAATTGTACTGTACGTGAAAATCCGAAAAACTAGCTACTTTTAAACTTATTCATCTAAAAATGAGGGAATGTACGAATGTCTTTCAAAACAATAATAGTTAAACCTTAATTCTATTACAATAGTTTTATTTCTCCTCCACAAGCAGTTAATATCGCTGTCAAATAAAATAAATAACATACATAATATAAAAATTTTACCTTACAATAAAATTTGTATTATGTTTCCTCCTGACGTCCGAAGTCCATTATGAGAGTACATCGCCTTCTTTCCGTTCATTTTGCTTCAAATCTCTAGCTCCGTCACCACGCCGACGCCGTCTCCGACCGCAGCGCCCCCTTTCGCCTTGTTCTGTCAAACTTACTCACCACGAACAAGCCGCCATTTTGACATTGTTTGGCTCATAATGATATATGATGTTGAGCACCAGGAAGACATTATGTGGACTTCGGACGTCAGGAGGAAACATAATACAAATTTTATTGTAAGGTAAAATTTTTATATTATGTGTTCCGTTAGACGTCCGAAGTCCATTATGAGAGAGCTGTTTGTTATCTCCTGGTGGCTTGTTAGTAAGTGATAAACGCAACAATGTGAATTTGATTCTAAAATAATCAAGAATTATTTACTTGTCTATTTTGAATTTAAACTATATTTTACAAATACCTTCTTGGTATTGTTATGTAAAATTTATATATTGAATATAACAAATTATGAAATTATTTAATCAGTGGAAAAAAATTGAGAGAGAGATCGATCCTCAATTACGTTACAATTATTAACATTATTAGACTCAATTTGTCTGTGATAAAATTTTCTAAATGTTTGCTCATGCTGCCAATTTGCTTTGGCTAAAATGTCATTAATTGGGTAATTTTCTATCCAATTTAAAGATGCTACAGCGGCTCGAAAACTTCCAGCCGAAGCCTGCACTCCTGCATCTGATAGGAGTCGCTTTAACCAATTTCCGATCACAGTACGGGTTGCTGGCCTAGGAGGACCTCTCGTTATTAAAAATAAGTTAGTAACCGAGCCTCGGATATCTTTGGTAAGATTTTTCAATGTTCTTAGCCATCTCACTGGGTCAATATTTCTGTCAGGGGATGTCAGTAAAGTCCAATTTGACTGCTGATAATTGATAGAGTCTGTTTTTGAACCAAAAGCAGGTATTAAAGTTATTGAATTCCCATTATCTATAAAATGGTTATCATCACAGTGTAATAGAGTTAGGTCATGTACTCTTCTGCCTGACGCTAGCAAGAGAATAGCCGCGACGCGCCTAGATACATCATAAATACTATCAGAAATGGGAGACTCATTTTTTAGGAATCTTATGAGTATTCGGGCATCCCAAATAGGAGCTTTAGGCGGAACCGGTTTGGATAAAGATATAGCTTTGAGAATGTGCTTAATTATGTGACTAGAAGAAATTTTTGTAACTGAAGAAGTTTCACAAATTGAGGCAATAACAGACTTGTGAACAAGAATTGTACGGTAAGCTAAATGTTCAACTAAATGTAGATAAGCTAAAAACCTAGCTACATCCTCAGGGCGAGGTAAGCATGGATCTATATCCTTATCGCGACACCAAACAGACCACTTATTCCATATAGGGACATAAGTCCTCATGGTTGATGATCTCCAACAGGATGTAAGGAGCCTCTTTTCTGTATCAGACCATTTTTCAGTTATTGACTCCCACCCAAAACTAGCCAAGCTTCCAAACGTAGATTGCTGATGCCTGGTGGAGGCCGACCTGTCACTGTATCTATCAGACACTGTTCCAGATTCCTTATCTTCTGAGGACGGGACAGAGATCGGTTTTTTAAGTCGGTTCTCCAAAAGGGCCTCTTCCACTTGGGTGCTATTATTACAAAAAGTCCTTGGGCCGAGTTCAGGTGGCTGAGCACACGAGGAATTAGGCTCGGTGGTGGAAAAATCCAGGCCAGATCGTAGTGCCAGGCCCTGCTGAAGGCGTCGTGAAAGGATGCGTTCGAGTCTGATAAGTCTAGCGTAGCATAGTTTGGTACGACGTGAGCAATCTGAGAGGCGAATAAGTCGATGTCTGGAACTCCCCATTTTTGAAAGATTACTGATGTTGCTCTTTCTAGTAGAGACCATTCTGCCCTGGTTTGACTTCTTGACAGGTGATCGGCTTCGGTGTTGTAAATTCCTGGAAGATGATGAGGGACTAATACGGCATTCAGACTGTCTACTAGGGCCAGGAGGTCCTTCGTTAGATTCAAAAGCCTGCAAGATTTTGTCCCGCCCTCGTTCTTTATGTAGGACACTACTGTCTTGTTGTCCGTCTGAAGTACAATTTTCGAGTTCTTTAGAATGGAGGCGTGAGCTGAGATGGCCGCGATCACGGCATACATTTCCTTCATGTTGCAATGCCAAGCTTTTTGATGACACTTCCACGACCCTTGTAAACTGATGTTGTTCACTAGAGCACCCCATTGAATATCTGACGCGTCTGTTATTACATAGTTTGTAGTCTTCTTCATCAGATGAATTGGAGTCTTTAAATGTAGGTTTTCTAACCACCATTTCAATTCTGTAATTACCTCTATGGTTAACCGGCTGGACTTCTGCTCTGTGAGTCGCAACTGGTTGCTGTGAAGCTGCAATGTTCGGCAATGCAACCTTCCCCGGTGGGTGATGAAGGAAGCAAAGTTGAAATGTCCTAAGAGGCGTTGCGCCTGCTTGAGGGACCAACTGCCTGCAGCAAGTCGAGCCAATAAGAACTGGCGGATCTTCGCCACTTTTTCGGGAGGAAGAGACTTGGTGTTGAATTGAGTATCCCATCTTATCCCTAGAAAATCGATCAATTGTGTGGGTTTGACGATCGACTTTTCTTTGTTGACTGTCCAGCCTAAGTGTCTCAAGAGTTTGATGGCTGTCGCTACGTGCATACTTAAAACTTCTCTTTTCTGGTGAACTATTAAAAAATCGTCGAGGTAAACCACTAGACGCATTCCTCGTTTTCGAAGCACTTCTGCTATCCAATTTGTTACAGATGCGAACAATCGGGGAGCCGCAGCGAGTCCAAACGGTAGGCATGTCATTTGAAAGAGTTGACCCTCGAAACTGATTCGGAGATAAGGTCGATGCTCTTGACTTATTGGCAGGTGATAGTATGCCTGACTGAGGTCTAATTTTACCATCCAGTCGCCTGGTTGAAGAAAATCGTGCATGTGATGGTGATTGAACAGATGAAATGGTTTGGGATCCATAAACTGATTTAGAGCTTTTAAATTTAAAATCACTCTGTTTTTTTTGTTTGACTTCACTACAAGGAACATCGGAGAAATGAAAGATGGAGTTAAAGGGGCTGATTCCAATACACTGCTCTGAATAAGTAACTGAATTTCTGCAGACATTGTTTGAGAGACCGGAGTGTGATATTTTTTCAAAAAGTCTGGGGTTGGTAACACCAGAGGAGGTTGGTTGTTGAAAGGGATTCGAGTGCCTGTTATCATTTTCAGAATAGATTTCGGAGGGTTCAGATGCAACCAGTTGTTGCGATAAAGTTTCAGACAACCCCCCGAAAAAGTGTCCGAGTCATTTTCTCTTACCGCTGTTGTTATTTGGCCTTCTGCCGCTTTTATCCTTCCTCCCCCCCCTTCTCTTCGTTGAATAGTCTTCACCCATTCTTTGTGATTTGGTATTTTCATTTTTATCATTTCGCTTTTTAGTAGCTGTGAATCGAAATGGCTTATTTTCAAAAGTCATGGAATGCTGAGGAGATTTAGGACGTGGTCGTTTCATATTATTACTATTAACTTTTTCTAATTTATCTATTCCACCAATTTTTTGTAAGTAAGAAGACAATTGTTGAGGATTAAACATGTATTCAGATGAGGGAGGGATCTTATCTAAATCTTCCCGAACATATTTATCTTTCATGGATTTAACTAAAGAGCGGCGTCTTAGTTCAAGAGCTTCTGCCCGCTTCCCACAAATAATTTGCAGAATATCATGAGAAACTGTCTTATATGAAGAGCTATTTCCAAATAACTCTTTACACTTTGTATAGAGTGTTAGAGGTGAGAGTTGCAAGTTAGGAGTGGCTGACCAATCTATCAGAGTTTGTAAGGCTGAATTTACTGCTTCATTTTGAGCAAGGAACGCATTTGATAAGGCAGCAAAACTACGTTCCATTTGAAACCATCTGACAGGAGAGTATGGGTCTTCGAAACGACGCATTTCTTCGTTTACTTTAGATTCGGTAAAGCCTGGGGTAGCAAGGTATTTCTTTTGAACATCTGTATATCGAACCGAATTCCAATCAGGAGAATCAAATCTTTGCATAGAAGTAATTTTAGCTAAACGTTCTGGAATCGCTCTAGTTACAACAGGTTCTTTTATCGACACCTCTAATTCAGCGATATCTCCGCTATTCATTGTTTCCGCTGTGGCAGGAGGTCTTAAAAAGCAATCGTTTTCACTAGATTTAGAGGTTATCTTACTATCACTTTGATCTTCCAGACTGGGATTTGTTCTTGACACTAACGTTGTATAATTCGACAGTAAAACATTATTTACATGACTCACCAGCTGTTGTGATAGTAAATCAAACTTTCGTTCCAATTCTGAAGCGTCCGTCACATGGCCGCCCGACATTTTTTGTCTTTTAGAAGGCGGCGGTCTGTTCTCCTTCTGTGATGAATCCGAGGAAGAACTACTCGGTGATGATGAAGAACACGATTTTCTCCCGATTTCATTCGAATTTCTTGATTGCACATCACGTAAATCACGCTGATCGCTCATAATGAAAAAACACAACCTCCAAATTTCCACCACACACTGCACTTGGTAACGGAGCTAGTCCTTTACTGCAATTTATTGAAAATAATCACTCTTTTATGTTTGTGAATAAAATAGTGAACTCAAATTATGAATTTTTTACTTTAATCTCAAAAATTCTAATTTTTATAACGGAAGTCGTTTAGAACGGATTGAAAAACGACGCAACAATGTCAAAATGGCGGCTTGTTCGTGGTGAGTAAGTTTGACAGAACAAGGCGAAAGGGGGCGCTGCGGTCGGAGACGGCGTCGGCGTGGTGACGGAGCTAGAGATTTGAAGCAAAATGAACGGAAAGAAGGCGATGTACTCTCATAATGGACTTCGGACGTCTAACGGAACACATAATATAGAAATACCGAGTGGTATTCATAAATTCGCCTAATATTTTTTTGTACCGTATTGATATGAATGCGAAATTATGACTGCTTGTGAAACATAAATAAAAATAAAAACATTTGTGAACATAAAAAGCAAATAAATCAAAATTATCTTAATAAATAATTATTTTTGCCTAGAAAGCAATCTTTCAATCACAACTCAAATATATAAAAAAATCTGTTACATCCCTAAATGTATCGATCGATGCAATTAAATAATTTCAATCTTAACTATCATAATTGCTGACAACCAACAGATTTCCACAACCTTTCACTAAATAAAATTGAGAGAGCAATCATGCGCAGATCGAGAAATCAGCAATGCTATGGTAAAAGCTGTTTAAATCTGGAAGAATCATTAAATCGTTGTAGGGTTGTCAGTAGTTGGTCCAGGATTGACGTCGATTCACCGGTAATGAATGTGTCTATCTGTATAGCATTTTTTCGTAAGGTTGTTTGAGCAGGGTTGTCACCATCACCAGCGATGATTTCATTGTGTTTCAATATGGATAGCATTTTGTTCTTGCAGAGTTGTCGCCAGTCGATGATGGTGCTAACTATTACAGGGTTGTCACCGGTGACGATTGTGTTTCAACCTGGATAGCATTTTGTTCTTATAGGGTTGTCGCCAGTCGATAACTATGTGGTGCTAGCTATTATAAGGTTGTCACCAGTCGACGTCGTCGGGTACTCCGCCGGGGTAGTCTCCAGTAAGGCACGCAGTACAATGTCCTCCGAGCCCGTCGGATGGAGTGCCGCGCATGTTGTAGTGCACCGCGCTTACTAAACCTTCAACGCTCAGGTACTCGAGGCTGTCCGCGCCTGAAATAATCATTTGGATCACAATTCACGGATAAAAGTTAAGATCAGAGTGCGCGGCATGGACAAACAAATTGGACATGCTACCACATTTCTGGGATATATACGATTATAAGCTTTTATGATATCAAAGTGTGGGCGCACTACGAAAAAATAAAATTGACGCATTTCTCACGTTAGCTCAATTTCTGTCCCGCTCACACCGCTCTGAGGTGAGCGGAATAGACGTGATACGAGTGTCGACCGATAACTGTGGTGCGTATGCTAAGCTGGCAGGGCTTCCAAAGTGAGATAAAAAAATGAATCATATAATTACATACTGACGAAAGTGTGTTTCATTGTTTATTGATTTTACGTCGGCCAACTCCACACTCGAAGATTTGCAAGTCTTTTGCTAAGTCTTTTTTTGAAATTCGCTTATGATGACAGTGAAATAAACAGAACCCTAATAAAAAGTATGCATATTCCTATACATTATACATACCTTTTTTTTAGGGTAAGTTTAATTCTCGATGGCGCAAAAGTTTAGCGTCTTGCCCGGCGATTGCGGAGGTGAAGGAACTTTAGCAAGGGTCGGTCATGGGATGGGTGGCTTACAATTTATTATCTCGAGCTCCTCCCTGCTTCGGAAGGCACGTTAAGCAGTTGGTCCTGCATTTGCAGCGTTAAAACCCACCAACCCCCATTGGGCCCGTTTAGTAGGTCGTCCTCCTCCTTATCCACCCATAAGAAAGGCCCTGTGCCCCAGCAGTGGGGACATTAAAAATAGCTGATGGTCATAATGTATACTGACCAACATGCTCGGCGAGCTTGAACGAGTCCATCTTGTTGGCGATAAGTTCCTCGCGCGTGGGGATGTTGATGCCCATGTAGCACGGGTACTTCAGTGGCGGCGACGCGATGCGGATATGCACCTACGATAAGGAAAACTATTTTGAACCTTATCTGTATGACGTTAAGGATCAGTTTCGCTAGTGTTGTGTAAGTATATAGTAAGTAAGTACTTTTGTACTTTATCTATCTACGTTAAGAAACAATTTTGATAGACCTGTTACTATACAACATGTTACAAAAATACCCCTAATGCCGAATATGGTATATCCATGGTATATACCATCAAACTGAACAACTTTTACTATGGGACCAACTCTGAAATAGCGAAAAAAAAATCTGCTGTTTCATATACATTTTGATATTTTCGATTTAAATTTTTGTATGAAACAGCTGATTTTTTTACGCGATTTCAGAGTTAGACCCATAGTAAAAGTTGGTCAGTTTGATGGCATTAGGGGATTGGAAATGGCGTTTGGCTGAAAATGAGTGACATATCTTATGAATTTTTTAAATTTTGAGATTTAAGCAATCACAATGCTATTTTATATAATACTAAATAATATACTAGAAAAAATAGGACTCGCACTGGTAATAGTGGACATAGGTCGAAGGTAATTCCTTCTACATTGGTGAGATGGCGCTGGCTTGCAGCGTAAGAGTTGATATACTAGAAGAAATTCGACGTTCTTACCAGTGACTCGGTAGCTCAGCGGTCAGAGCATTGGACCGGATATCCAAAGGTCGCGGGTTCGATTCCCGTCCGAGAACATGATCTGGTGCGAATCCTATTTTTTCTAGTATATTATTTAGTATTATATCTTATGAATTTTAGTTCGAATAAAAATTAAATCAAAAAAGGGTCGAGTGACCTACATTCATACACAAAACACCTTTGACATTATCTTAAATCCAAAACCAAATAAAAAAAAGAATAAAACTTCTCCTTACCTCAGCGGCGCCCGCGTCCCTAAGCAGCTTGATAATCGGCCCGATAGTGTTGCCCCTAACGATCGAGTCATCAATAAGGACGATCCTCTTCCCGCGCACGTTTTCTGACAACGCTCCGAACTTCTTCGCGACCCCCAGTTGCCTCAGCCTGGTCGAAGGCTGTATGAAGGTGCGCCCCACGTACCGGTTCTTGCAGAGGACTTCCATGAACGGGATCCCTGACTGCGGGAACAGCTGATTATTTTATGAAGTGCCGCGCGAGGCACTACTTAAATACCATTGGAGAAAATATACTTTTTTAGGGTTTCGGTAAAACTACAAGGAACCCTTGTAGTTTCGATATGTCCGTCTGTTTGTCAAAACGCGGCTTAGCTCAGAGGCTCTAAGTACTAGAAAGCTGTAAATTACATGAATGAGTATATTAATTACGCCGTAAAAGTGGTAGAATAAAACACATTCATTCGTAGAACACACTGAATAGTTAAGTACTATACTGAGTTATAGTTGTGATTGTGTAAAACAGGAAGCAAATATTAACTGCGGAACCCTAAACTGTGCGTGGCCTGACACGCACTTGGCCAATTTGTTTTCATAATCAATTTATATCTGTTTTAATTTGAAGCCCGGCAGACTCTCGGAAGTTCGATACGTCAGCTGGTAGCCCCTGTTCAACTAGAATATGTAATATTTATATTGTATGCATGTAAATATTAGTTTTCTTTGTTTGTGCCGCATTCGTGTCTATCTGTTTACTGTTGGTTGACTGGTAGAGAATGCTTTTAGCATTAAGTCCGCCATTTGTACCTTACTTTGTGTATTTGTACAATAAAGATTTATAAAAAAAAAAAAACAGCGAAGCAAAGAAATGAAACCGGTAGGTCTATGGCCAGCCTAAGATCTCGTGGTATAATACCTGTCTGGCGTATCCGTGCGCGGCGGCGGTGCCGGACTCGGGCACGGAGGACACGATGTCCGCGTCCACGGGGGACTCGCGCGCCAGCATGCGCCCGCACTGCAGCCGCGCCGAGTACACCATCTGCCCTGAGAGGGACCGCACGACATTATACATGCGACGATGTTTTTTTTACCGTACTTGGAGTAAAAATACTAACCCCCTTACTAATAAAGATTGTATAGCAGATGTATAGTTACACAATGGTTACTCTCTGTCAAACTATTTAAGTGTGACATTAAAAAGAAAGGGACAAAACAATCTTTATTAGTAAGGGGGTAAAGATATAGGAATAAGGACAACATATTTTTAAATAACGATTTTTTAAAAGACGTATGACAACTGTCAAAAGCTGTTTACTAAATAAGACAAGTATGGATAGACAGACAGAGTATTTTTTACTTAATGAAGACCGACAGTAAAAAAATAACAGCCCGTACATATAAATCAATAAAGTTGAATATGACTTTTATCAGCGCGATGAGAATGTGATGGAACCTTGTCAAACTGAGATGCGTTTGTTCGCCGACCAGCCATAGGGATATCCAAAAACACGCTGTCACGCATCCGATTCAAAACAATTAGTTGATTAATGAAATTAAAATTAAGTAATCAATTTTTGATTGACAAGGTTCCATCCCATTCTCATCGCGCGCGGATTATAATGCGATCGCAAGTGCACTCACCTTCGAACATACTATCGGCCCTGGCGAAGTACACGTACTCGAAGATGCAGAACGCCTGCTGCTTGCTGGCGGGCCGCTCCACCACCGCCACCGTGCGGATGCCGCGATTGGACATCTCCACGATCTCACCGGGGAGCACCTCGCGCACGTACCGCGCGCCTGGTAACACGACCACCTCAGTACCATGGTATAATGAGCCGTTTGAATAATAAATAATAAATATAATAAAATATATGACGACATCACATACATTGCTCCGATTCCAAAATAAGTAGTAAACACTTGTGTTATGGAAATCAGAGACAACGGTGGTATCACAAACACCCAGACCTGAGCCAATATAGAAAAGTTCGTTTTCTAATTGACCCCACCGGAGATCGAACCCGGGACCACAGAGATGGCGACACCTTGAAAACCGGTGTACGAAGCCACTCGACCACGGAGGTCGTCTTAAACTAAAGCATTGCTGTTGGAATCCAACATAAATACTTTTTGCTTATATTTTGAATGTTTTTATTTTTAAATTACCAATTGGTTTTGTTCTGTCAAACTCTCTTTTCCTTCATCTTTTTTTTATACAAGTTGTACATCTTATTCCTCCTAATACATATAATTTACAGATTCAAAAGTCCTTTTATTCTTACAACTGCCAATGATGCAGATGTACTTTTATTGTTGCAAACACATATTGTAACTTATTATTGCCAAATGAACTTTACTTTCGCTTCCATTATTTGAAGTAAATGCTTCGGATCCGATAAATACTTAAGTAATTATTCATCACATCCGAAGCATTAACTCCAAATAATAGAAGCAAAAGGCAATGCTTTAGTTTTGTTCAATAGAGCCAATATGTTTCACCAGGGCCCTTTTTAATAAACGTAACAATTTTATAAATGTTATATCCATTATGTAAACCAATTTAAAAATAGAACAAACTACTTATAGCTACACCGCAATGTAAACCAAATTGTCATGACAATTGACAAATTTTCACGTTATTAAATAAGACCCAGGGGCCGTACCGGCTAACGCATCGAACTTCGAAAAGTCTGCCGGGCTTTAAATTAAAACAGATAAATCGAGCCCCAATCGTGACAAAATTGCGAACCCCAATTCGTGATGTCACACGAACATCGATATCTTTTAAATAACTTCGGCGAATAGTACAATACGAAACTCCTTACTTCGATTTATCTGTTTTAAGTTGAAGCTCGGCAGACCCGCCGAAGTTCGAAAAGTTAGCCGGTAGGGATCCTGGTATTGAGCCTGTCCTGCTACTCCGATTTAGCTCGAAGAAGGTTGTCAAAATAATGATCGAATTCCAAGCATGTTTGAGAAAACGTATTTATCACTACAAACTTAGAGTGTGGAAATAAATAAAATAAATAAAAATCTTACCAATAGAGAGGAAGCCGCACGACTCTGAAGACACGACCCAGCCCTCTGCTCTTTCATCGACGCCATTTTTCGTACAACCATTCAGAAGGACTGTAATGAATATCAACATTCACTGTATTGTTGAGTGTGCCTCATCGTCACCAAAAAAATATATACTGAAATAGATACACTCGTTTCGTCAACTGTATTATAATAAAAATTAGCGATAGCGGTAAGCTCAGTATTAGTGATATGATATACAAGTAGGTAGATGATATAAACACATGCAAATGCTTTATAATGTATTTTTGTTGATTCCATACATTTGTGTTTATAAGCCAAGTTGATTCGGATTGGAAATAATAAGTACCTACATATATAAATTAATATTTTTTCCTTCTGTCACAAGGCTCTATCTCATGAACCGTGATAGTTAGACAGTTGAAATTTTCATAGATGATGTATTTCTATTGCCGTTAAAACAACAGTATTTGTTATTATAAAAAACAATAAAATAATTATTTAAGGGGGCTCCCATCCAACAAATGTGGTTTAGTTTTTGCATACAAAAGTAGTCGAGTGTTGCCATACGATGACACAAATGACAAAGAAAGTGGCTCCCCCTTTATCTTCGACGCTTTTTGCTAAATTGTAATATAATTATCGAAACTACATATTATTTAATCAAGAAACATTTACCTGTTAACGAGCATGCTTTTGTTAGTAACATGTAGTTAATATTAGGTAGCAAAGGATGAATGTGAGAGGTGCATTACCCGCCGCATGCTGTGAGGACGACTGTTTGTAGACATCTGAAACGTGTAATCAACATTAGGGCCATGACAAAATACACTTTATTTCGTGAGAAATTGAGTTGAGAATTGTATAAAAAATCATTTTTTGCCAAACTATTTTCATCTTAAAATTCAATGAATAGGGTTCATTATCATTCAACTTGTTGATAAAACAGTTGTATTTTGTGTTATAATTCGATTACCGTGTCATAGTGAGCTGTCTTGTCATTTAATTGTAGATTAGATGCAGATCGTAAAAATGTATCTACTATCATTTTTTTCTTTTTTATGTTCACGTCTAGTTACAATCAATTTGTATGTTTCATAAACAAGACGTGTATTATTTACATGTTCTGAGCTTTCAACAAACTTACTGTATTATGAATGACACCAATGTCACCCAGTGGCTTGCGTATCTTAAAAAGCCCGTCCATACATCAACCTTCTTCGATCAAACATTTGGAAATACATGCAAAGGAATATGATAATCTGATGAGTTGACTGATGGCTGTAAGTAACTTTTGTCTTTGTTTTTTAAACAAACAATAAAACCCACTGGCCTTAACTTAAATTTCCACTTACCTATTAATAAACGAAGAATAAGTTTACACCTAAGTTTAACCCAAAAAGTTTGTTTAGTAATATGACTCTTTGAGGCGTCAATCGTAAGGAGTAATATAGCTAAGCAATATTTTTGAGTGAACCCTTAAGGGGCTGACAACAAAACTGAACTTTACAAAATGCGTGCAATAGTTTAAAAACGGGTTTGAACCAACAGTGGCCACTTTTAACAAAATCGTGTTTTGAACTATTTGAATGCCTTTTCAAACTGTGTAAAGTTATTCAATAAATATTAGACGTTATTAAGAAAACCTTGACTGATTCCTTTTTTAAGAAATTGGGCTTATTTAGAATAAATAAAATAAAATCGACTGGCGGCGCTAGTTAGCTCATGTCAGCACCTTAAACTTATTATTTGTAGGCAGGTTAATAAGGCAGTATATGTTCTAGGCAGAAGCGCCGCTCGGACGTATTCGAAAACACTACCGTCATTTGTTTTGTTGTGCTAGGACTTGGAAACTGCTACACTAGGCCCGAGACTGCCTGTGCGAAATGTCTGTGTGCGTGCACGGAAAACGCGATTTGTTTCGAGCGGTCTTTCTGTCTTCATTTTAGACAATAAACAACAACAAGACAACAAACATCACAAACATTACTCTGATCCCAGAGTAAGCTAAAGCACTTGTGTTATGGAAATCAGAGACAACGGTGGAACTACAAACACCCAGACAAGAGCCAATATAGAAAAGTTCGTTTTCTAAATTGACCCAGCCGAGGATCGACCCGGGACCTCTGAGATGGCGACACCTTGAAAACCGGCGTGCAAACCACTCGACCACGGAGGTCGTCAAAACATATTTTGTGTTACTATTACTAGTATGTACTCACAAGATGAGCCGAGCGGCAATATCTTGCCGAGGCAGAGCGGCCGGTTGCCGTAGGGGTCGCGCACGGCGTAGATCTTGTCCTTCAGCATTATCACCAGCGAGTAGCTCAGCGGGGCTAGTCTGTACGACCGAATTTATAATACTTAAGACAACTTTGTTTTTTCACTTATTTTTTACTTATTTCAAACATTTATCTCCAAGACTAGGAGTGACTAGGTCGAGTACGACACAGTAGTTTTTTTGTTGCTTAATTGCCAAACTAATAACAGGTCTCTTGTGCCTAGTTCGTTGGATTGAGTTGCTCACTGATCGTGTGATTAGATTAGACTAAACCCATTGTTTGTTACCTAAACACCTATATTGTAAATTATTTTAGTATAGAAACTAGTGACACTACATCAATAAAAGTATTTCTATTTATTTATGCTGTAAGTACTCCATTCTACTCAACTTTTAATAACTATGTATTACTTTACCCAGCTAGCCCGAAGCGCGAGGAAGTATCTCCGTTTCAGCTTGGGCACAGAATTACTAATAGTATGGCTTGGGCAAATACAGCAAATGGCGGACTTAATGCTAAAAATGCATTCTCTACCATTCAACCAGAGAAGGCGTGAGAGTGCAAATGTACAGGCAAAAAAACAGATATCATTAAAAATAATAATATTCAATAAAAGTTATGCTTTTTACGTCAAAAAATATTCTTGCCAAAGCTGTAACGGACACTTGGTCAATAATGGAAATTTTTGAGCGACGCCATGTGCAATAATTTACTCTTTTTAACAAAAATTAACTTGATTGTACCGATTCTATGAATAATAGTTGAATAATGAGCTGATATCATGACCTTCGCATTTACACATTTCACATTGTAACTCAACATTGATGTTTGTCCCGCTATCTCTGTTTAAGTTCTACACGTTAAAACGGATAACAAGATAGACAGTGCTTCAATTCTAGGAATGCGCACAATATTTGTATTATGTAAGCGTAAACATTTGCCTTGATCAGAATTCCAATAAAATGTTTAATGACACGCCATTTGCGAAGTAATCATACAAGGAGATTAGGAAGAACCAAAGTTTGTTCCACTATCACTCTATAAACGTGTTCAAACAAACCTATTTTTTTTTATAATGACAGCCAGAGGCAAATGTATTTGTATATGTATTTGTTCTAGCTGTAAACAACAAGTGTTTACAACTATAACAAATATGTTACAAAACAACAGTGAGTAAAACTTGTGTAAAGTTCAACATTGAGCTCTTTTAAAAAAAAGCACATTGATAAAGAGAGAAAAACGAAACCCATAAAATAGTTAATTGACACTAATAGTTTTTTTTTTAATTTAGACTAACAGTAGATACTAAAAAAAGCTCGATGGCGCAGTAGCTTAGCGCCTGGCCCTGCGATTGCGGAGGTTAAGCATCTTTCGCAAGGGTCGTTCATGGGATGGGTGACCAAAATGTATTATCTCGAACTCCTCCTGCTTCGGAAGGCACGTTAAGCCGTTGGTCCCGGCATCCGCATTGGGCCTGGGTGGTGGGCTATGGCCCATCCACCTTATCTACCCATAGGAAATGCCTGTGCTCCAGCAGTCGGGGCATAAAAATAGCTGATGTCGAACAGTAGGTATAAATAACAATTACAAACACAGATCTTAATTTAGGGATATAAGGTCTAAAGTAGGGTATACCTCATGAGGTGGTTGATCCTGGCGGGCCAGTCGGGCCCGTTGGTCTCCCCCTCGGGCGGGTTGAGGCACAGCGCCTGTGTGATCAGCTCTGAATCCGAGTGAGTTGATAGCCCCACGCCCCGCCCTAGCACCTGTGGGGGGAAATGATAGGAAAAGGCTAGCTTTAGGACTTTTCTAGTTTATTTGGAATTTAGTGAGTAAGTATTTAAACAAACAGAAGTACCTAGTAATCTGAACTACATCACTTTTGTTCATCACTAAGTGGGTACCCACCCTTACGACCTAGACATGAAGGTCGTGTTACACTCACTTCCTAAAGCTGGGTCCACACGTGTATCATTTTGGCGTGTCAGATCACCGTATCTTTATTATACATCGCCAATTTGGTTTAATGTGCGATGGAGTAATACTGTATCAAAGTGTCGACGTATGATAAAGATACGGTGATCTGATACGCCAAAATGATACACGTGTGGACCCAGCTTTAAACTGATACAGTGGACGAGCTCACCGTTGTGCGCCGTGCGTGTAAACTATTGACAGTTTACAAATGTAAGCCTTATGTCCTACAGCTTAAGGTCTTGTTTACTTACCATTGCGTTCGTTGGGCACGAAGCGGGGTGTGCATCACAAACAGTTGGCAGTCCACTTATATCCAATATGAGCCTTATGTCCTACATCTTAAGGTCGTGTTTACTCACCATCTTTCTGAGGCTGCTGCAGTTGACAAGCTCTCCGTTGTGCGCGACTGCAAGTGCTCCGTGTGCCGTGTGTACGACAAACGGTTGGCAATTAACTTCTTCTGATGCCGCTGATGTCGAATACCTGAGTGAACGTAATGTATCCTCAGCTCTTTTTATCTATTATTCACTAATTTAAATACCAATTTACCCATTGACTTGCTGGATTAAGGCTTGTTCTTTTTGTGGACTCTTTATCAATAAAGGATGCTGCTTATGAAGGATATGGATTGGATAAGTACAGTCGCCGTCAGATATACCTCTTGTAGCAGACACGGTGACCAAACACTTATGAACAGTTTAAAATATCAATAAGTTCCATACACTATAAGTTACCAATAATATCTGAACAATCACTACTTCATTAACATCTGAGTAGATGCATGTCAATAAATTCTTACACTATTTGTTTTGGTTTTTGTGTGTTGTGTTAGCTGTGTGTATAGAATTTATTGACATGCATCTGCTCAGATAGTGAATGTTCAGATATGATTGGTAACTTGTAGTGTATGGAGCTTATTGACATATTAAACTGTTCAGAAGTGTTTGGTCACCTTGTCTGCTACAATATATCTGATGGCGACTGCGCCACCCTCACCGGAGTAGAACTATTACAGTAACTATTGGTTTCCACAGTCGTCACTCGTCGAGGAGGAACATTCCACTCGTTTATCTCAAGTTCACAAAGATCAATATTTTACAGACAGTTGTCACAGTGACCAACAATTGTGTAATTGTGTGTAATCAAACTAAATCGTAACTAATCACCAAAGTACTTTAATTTAATTTAAAACCTCAGCCCCCAGCATGACCGACGAAACACGGTATATATCTCGTGATATAGCGTTTTATCGACACCTGTCAAAATCCATTGTCTTTTGACAGTTAAACGTGATAAATCAATATACCATATCGTTAGAAATAAAACACTTTTTACGGATACAGCCCGTATATTATTAATTCAGGTGTTGTTTTAGAATTATTTATTTTGTATTTATTGGTTTTACAAACTAAATAATTCTAAAACAACACCTGAATTAATAATATACGCGCTGTAATCCGTAAAAAGTGTTTTATTTCTAATGAACTGTACGCGCGAAAGTCTTAGAAGTGTATATATCATATCGTGTTTCGGTGGTCATGCTAGGTTGGCTGAAGTGAATTGTGTAACATGTATGAAAATTAGTTAACAAATTTGATGTAGGTGCTGACCTAGTGTGTCCGATGCCGAGGTTTCCTTTGAGCTTCTTCATGGCTTCGTCGTTGAATATGTTGTTGATCAGGCCCATGCCTTTGTGTGAGTTGAACTTTTGCGCGCTTTTGCCCTCTGACGTCACTATACCCGCCGACTCCTGTCCTCTATGGGATGAGTGGATATGATTATTATTATGAATTGAATAGGACTTTTTAGGACGGATGGATCATGGTCTTTATTACTAAAAGCGTAAAGTTGAACTTGAAAATATGTATTTTTATTTTTTTCTCGCGGTCGCGGCGTCAACGGCAAAGCCGTAGCTTTTTTGTAAGCGCGCTCCCGCAATATTATAGAGATGTTACGCGTACATTGCTGTTCAATGAAACATCAAAATCTGAACTATGCATTTGCGACAAGTGGTTCCATAGAGAAAGTTGCTTAACTCTAAGGGTAGAATCATCCTTTAAAGTTTTCGCTAGGGTGCTACTAACACCTTGTACAATAATGATAAAAAAGAATTTTCAGGTTGATTTACTATACACGGTTTGCTAGTACTACTGTCAAGGACAGACCCATCCTTGTATAGTTTTATGATACTTATTATCCTGTGTAGTGTTTACTATGTAAATATCTATACTATGTTCTTAAGGGGCAGACATGAGCCAACTAGCGCCGCCAGTCGATTTGCCCCTTAAGAACATTTACATAGTAAACACTACATAGGATAATAAATATTATAAAACTATACAAGGATGGGTCTAACCTTGACAACTACCTACATGATTTTTGTTTATTATAGAATTTATAAAATAATCCGATGCATACCTATGTTGTAGCGCCACCAGACCCAAACATATGACCTGCCCGACGTCGACTTGCGTCGGCCACTCGCCGGTCCCGATCGCGCCGAAAACGCCGCATTCGTGTGTCAGTCCTAAGGCAATAAACATTTGCAAGTTAATAAAAAAAAACTGGCCAAGTGCATGTCGGGCCACGAGCAGTAAAAGGTTCCGCAGTAACGATACCCCACACTATAAGATTGACGAGAAATATTTTTTTAGCAATTTTTGGCGTAATTGATATACACATTCATGCTAAATTATAGCTTTCTAGTACTTAGGGCCTTTGAGCAAAGCCGCGGACATACGGATGGACAGATGGACATTGCGAAACTATAAGGGTCCCTTGTTGACTTGACTACGGAACCCTAACAAAACAACATCTGTACAACACATAGACTTATTTATACTATAATAAGTTTATGGTACAACATTATGTTCAAGTTGCTTTGTACGAGGCAATCTGTCAATACTTCCAATATTGTGTGAGGGTTCACAATTTTGTCAGGTATTGTAGGAAATCCTAAAATAAATCTTATACGCTGGAAAATAAGCTAGATAGGCCCCATAAAATTAACCGTTTCCTCCTGGTCCTACTAATTTGTCCAACTAGTGGGACCACGAGGAAACCCTATTCCTCATAGTCCTATTAGTAGGACAAAATATGCATAAAAAAAGTACAATGAATGGAATCCAAGAATCACAAAATAAGTCTTATTAGCATTTTATACACTTTCGTAGTTTTAAGTTACCCTCTGGCCGCGTGGTCCGATTGCTTCATCCGATTAATTGACTCTTTTACGCTGCAACCGACCCGCCTTTGGAATAATCTTCCTGGAACTACCAGGAGATATCCTAGTAAATTCTCATTTAAAAGAAACGCTCATGCTTTTCTTTTGGAAATGTGAATGTTCATTGTTTCAAACTAATTTCTCTGTTTTTTATTATTTATATATAATATGTATTTTAATATTTATAATATATGTATTTATATAGTAAGGTTTATTTATTCTTTTACAACCTGGAGACGACAATGCGACAGTAAATTAAATGTCGTATAGCTAAGAACGCTCCCATGCTGTCTCATAAATAAGCAATTAAAAATATCCAATGGTTTAGTCACAGGAAATATTTTTCAGTTACGATTTTCAGTACAGTTAATTTTCGTGCTATTTAGTTTGTTTGAAAAAAAAAAATATTTCGTTCCTAGGAATTATTTGATAGTTTTAAAATACTCCTATGAACTATATTGTCGTCTCCACCCCGTATATATTATGTACCTTTGTATTATTTTGGTAATTTTGTTAAAATTAAGGTTCTAATGTAACTCTTCTGTATGTCCTACCGCAAATTCATGAATGTCTTTTTATTGAGGGTTGACCAGTATAGAATGCTCTTAGCATTAAGTCCGCCTTTGTACCATACAATGTGTATTGTTGTGCAATAAAGATTAATAAATAAATAAAATTAATCGGACTACGCGGAAAGGTACCGTTTTTGTACATAGGTATGAATATGAGTGGTTAGGCTCTTGTCTCTCCGTTTTTAAATATTTTATCTTTCTGCATGTAAAGCTGATATTTATAGAACAAAAAATAGTTAAGCTTCTTATTTTCACTGCAATATTATAACACAATAGAAATTAAATGAAGATATAATCTTGTAGTTCAAAGTTCATGGTCTCTATATCCAGCACGTGAATTGAACTGGAAATAACTAAAACTTAAAACGACAACGTTCTCCATTATCGCATCAATTAGGGAATTCAAGATCGAACTAAAAAATGAATAAATAGATAAATATTTGTGAAACTCAATAAGAATATTGTTTCGGAACTTAATACGATCGACACTGGAGTGACCTCTCTGAAATATTTCATCAGAACCAAGATAATATCATCTTGTATCACGAGTTTGTGTCCATTTGATTGGCGAACCATCGCGCAATCACCGTCACAGATGAACACTTATTTAAATATAATCAATCAAATAATTATTATTGGTCTTTTATCTGACTGCTAAAAGGTTGCCAAATCCAAGGCCTTGCTTTATCAATCTTGTCGTCATATCGATTGGTTTTTAAACAATCGATCCAATAAGTATATCATTAGAAAAATAAGTGTTATGCAATAACAATGCAATAACTGAGCACTGTGTCAGTTATAATAACAATTGCAATGTTTGTCCAAGCCCTCCTGGGGCCCTACCGGCTAACTTTTCGAACTTCGGCGGATTTGCCGAGCTTCATCTTAAAACAGATAAATCGAAGTAAGGAGTTTCGTATTGTACTATTCGCCTAAGTTATTTAGAAGATATCCGTGTTCGTGTGAAATCATGAATTGGGGTTCGCCATTTTGGCCCGATTAGGGCTCAGTTTATCTGTTTTAATTTGAAGCCCGGCAGACTTTCTGAAATTCGATGCGTTAGCCGGTACGGCCCCTGGTCACATAGAAAAGGCCCGTTTGGTGTTTTAAGGTCTTTATGACAAATACAATAAATCTCACAAACCTAACCACACCGCTCCCCTGCCGACCCTGCCGTATCGCTTTCTCAGGCTGCATTGGCAGCTGTCTTCGCAGGGGCTTTGTGCGGACCTGACCAAGCACTCCTGGAGAGTTGGCCGATTCGGAAGTGGTGACTAGAGTCCTTTTGTCATAGGTACATAAAAGCTACACAAACCTGATTCCACTGCTCCCCTGCCGTACCTCTTGCTCCGCACCTTTACTTCGGGTTGAGTCTGGCTGCACTGGCAGTTGTCCTCGCAGGGGCCTGGTGTGAGCCTGTCCAAGCCCTTCTGGGTGGACGCACTGCCAAGGTCACATGGAGTTGGTCCGTTCGGACCGTCCATGTTTATCTGGAAAAAAACATGAAAAGTCATTCAATATCCTGATCAAATAAAGTTGGCTTAGGTACTACACTTCAGGTAGATTATGATGGACACTACGACACTACTAATGAATTGAAGCATCATCATACAAGATAGAATTGTTCTATCTTTTGTTAGTATTTATGTTTTATTTTGTGTTACTAGTAAGTAGCTTTGATAATCTAATAAATTACTTATGTAACTAGACTTGAAACAAAAGAAAAGAAAAGAAACAAATTATGCTATAACTTATGTAGATTAATTAAACAAAATCGCATTAAAATGTCAGTAAAAGCCAAGTCATTTCACATATCAATAAACCGATACCTACTAATAGTTAAAAAAAGGAAAATGAAGATAAAAATAGTACATACTTATGCGATTAGTCCTCGTTCAATCACTCAGAATGTATTGCCGATACAGTGAACACAAACAAGTGAAAGGGTTAACAACCGACTAGACACGACTTAATCTGCAATTACAACAACACCAACTAACGAGAACCACTTGCGTCTTAAAGTTATAAACAACTCGCAAGAACTTTTTAATGCCAATAACAAAGCCAATAATAATTACAATTGCCTGATAAAGGAACAAAACATGTGCTAGTTTGATACTCCCCGCCCATTTGCTAAATAACAGATAAATCAAGGAGCCACTCAAAAATAAGCTTTATTTGGCAAGCCGCAACGATGTTTGCCAAATTATGAAATCTTGAAATTGTTGACGTCAGGGAAGAGGAATAACAATATTATTGTTACATAAAGTATGGATGGACGTCACTGATAGCTTTCTGAAATGAAGATAACAGAGATAGACCTCATTAATGAACAAATTTTCCTTAAATACTAAGTCTGTCCGGAAATAAAACAACACACTCCCCTTTACGAGATAAACCAAATTAACAGTAACCGGTAATAAATAAGGTAAAATGTTAAGGAAAAACATGTGAAACTGCTTACAAAAACCTTTTGTTAATCTGCCAAAAAACTTAGATATCTAGTCAAAATGTTTGCTGGGCCTGGGTTCATGCTCATGCTACGCCTGCAGGACTTAAGCTTGCATTTGGAAAAGAAGAGCAAGAGGGTGATTGAGACAGAAAAGTAAAGAAAATATGCACATTTTTTTATAGTGTGCTAGAGTTGCTTAAACCGAAACAAAGAAACAAGGTAAAAACTGGTATGTTTCATTTTGGCACTAACTACCAAGACAAAGACACTATAAAAAAGTGAGATATACTTCGCCAAGTGTTTCTAATTCGATAAATATGGATAAATAAGCCCACCCTGCATTCTACATTCCATACCTTAGATAAGTAAGGTGCCAGTAGTTGAAATACTGCACCCAAAGGTCGAGATCCCCGTCACAGATGACGGGACACGAAATCAGGCAAACAATTGACCAGCGACAAATATGTTTACCGCGTGATACTTGAATGTAAACAAACATTAGCAACGCTGGCGCAGTGTGGCATCATGCGGGTCACCCTGGGCCGATACCGAGCCGCAGGGGGCACGTATCTACTGACACCGGCGTATATTTCCACGAGGGTACAAACAACCCGATAGCGATTGGAAATTAATGCGGCACAGTTATTGTGTCTGTTTATAATTAGACCTATCTATCTCTGAGTACGCTACCCACTTATAATGGTAGGTGCTGGTATCAATCGCATGCTCGTTTATGTATCTAGTTACAATGACGCAATCTTCATGATTACTTAAATGGCCTGATCTCTACGTCAAGTTCATAAGTTGTTAAAATAAATATAAAAAACAAAATAACGACACTTCTGGAGCAGTTTAGTTTTAGCAGAATTATATTCCTTTCGTATGCGAGATTTCTTTGCCTAAAAAGGGTGTTTACAGAACTTTTTTCAAACCTAGCTTACCTATAGCTACCAAGGTAATGGGTTGTTTGTGAGCCATATCACTCTAGTCTAGTATATGGGTTGGAGATTCAAAACAGCGACAGTAGGTATATGTAATTGTAAAGAAATTACGAAACGGCATATTTCAACAACAGTGTAGCAACAACGACTGGCACTGTTATGTAACGCTGCTGGCGTAGGCTTTGCAGCTTGCACCGGAAACTATTCCCAGTTAGGTAACTTCGCTTTCGATAAATTATTTAGTGTACCAACTACTAATAGAATATGGGAACATAAAGGCAAACTGAGAGGTGCTTAATGTAGTACAATAATAACTTTTTGGAACCACATTAAAGGTACCTACTTATCTGGTGTCTATTTTTATAAAATATTGCAAAGATGGCAATCTACTTGTAGGTCAGTCAGTGATGTTTATGTAGTAGTACAAATATTCACTGATCCAGCAACATACATCGAAGGACCCAAGTAGACAAAAGGTGAACTTGATAAAACAGAATATTTAGTGAAATTTAGGGTCTGCCAGAGAAAACCCACAAGACTTTTCTTATTATGTATGATCCTTAAGATAACAAACAAAACCTAAGTGGCCAAGATATAAAAAGAAAAAAATTAAAACCTTTGATTTAGTACATAACTAATTCAGACCCGAGACCGAGACAGATCCCGTTATTAAGGGAGAAGTACTGGGGAGAGAATTACACTGGAGCGAAGCACGCTGAAGCGAAAAAATATTAGTGTGGGACCTACGCTGGAGCGAAATGGTTGCATTTGCACATGATTTTCACCACATAGTTCGTCGCTCCAGTGTCATTCGGGGTAGCGTACCACACTAATATTTATTCGCTCCATATGCTCCAGTAGCATTCGCTCTTCAGTAGATAATCCTCCCTGTCTTTAAGTAGGTTTGATTCTCTATGCGATTAAAAAAAGTCTTTGACGTGCGGAGCTGTGCCTGATAATAAGTGATTCCATGAGTAAACTTTAAAAAGCTACAGATACACAACAATCTTCGCAATAATATCAAGTGCGAACTAATTATTTGGGCAAAAGACAATATATGAAATCAGCGCCACTTCGTGCGTCCAACTGCTTCGGTATCAGCAAGGTCAGGGACAGATTTATTGGCAAAAACGTTTTCATACGACTCTTTTGTCGGGACACGTGTTAAGTTGCGAATTATGACATCATTTGAGGCAAAGAAAATATGTATACATGAGTTTTATTTTGTTCCACCATCATAGCTGCATAAGCATAAAATAAAGCTTTGGGGTATCATACTAAGTCATCAAAGGATTCCGAGTCCGGCGAACTGAGAGCTTCCCATACAAACGTAATACCAAAATGATTTGCAATTTGAGCATAATTAACTCTTCTTGTGATGTTATTCGGATTAAGACAGTATTTGTCTAGGTTTCTATTAAATGAAAATTCCAAAATACTAACCCAATTCAAAATAAATGCCAACTACATTTTTCATACAAATCTGTAAATCGCATTGATTTTTATTGCCATACATGGCAAATTTATGATGACTCAGGAGCAGGCATATCAAAATTTATACCACTCATGTATTCGATGATAAATCGAGCCTCGGTTTAGCGTCAGCTAGAAACGAAAAAGCGAATGTGTGCTGTATCATGCTGAGGCTATAGTATGTCTGTCTGAATGTATCTACACTACCCATAAGTCTGAGCCTAACCCTACTTGGGTTGGGTTGAGCTGTTATGTTGGGCGATCGCTTTAGGTGAAAGTTTCGAGGCTTGTCATATAATATAATAGCTGTCGGGTCGAAATCAACCTATGAATGCAGTGTTTAGTCAGTTACTCTGACATAACCATCATAGCCGGCTATGTGCCATCCATTCATCCTTGAGAAAAGAAAAAAATCTAAACTACTTCCTCAGAGCATCCAGACTGATCCAGATTGAATCTAAATAGTTATCGAAGCAAATTATACAGCAGATTGTTTTCTATTACGATCAGCGAATGTAGTAGACCTAGTGACTGGCGGGCCATGACAACTGGGCCAATAACAAGGGATCCATTACATTGAAGGAATTTGCAGATAACTCGATAATTATATTTAACTTGTAGCTACCTATTTAACTTCTAAACAGTAATATGGTATCTATACATTTAAAACTCTAAACAGATTGATTCATTATTTAGTTTTAAATATAAGAATAGAAAATTTTATAGAAAATCTAAGATTAGGGGAACATTAATTAATAAGAAGACATAATAATTATAATTTTAAAAAAATAGTTACCACACTGTTAGAGTAATTCACTAACATACATTTTGTAAATAACAAGAGATAAACTTTATTAGTAGATAAACTTTAAAGCAGGCCAGTGTACCGGTAGAATTTTGCAGGATAGCCAGTGGACCAGCCTCCATACATACACTATTAGGCAACCAGTACACTGGGCAAGTAGAACTGACCACCCATTTTCATACAGAAAGGCAAAATCAACTTCGTATACAAGCACATTTAGAAAGGCCAAGTACTCGACACAAAGCATCTTAAAGTTGCAGAAAAGAGATAGACTAAATATCTGCTTATTACGTATATTTAATTTTTCTTTACTTGCAAAATTGACGCAGATGTGATAGGCTTCAACGTCCAACACAAAGTAAAAAATATTACGTAATGTTTCATTCCAGACCATTCGAAAGATCGATAAGTGTTGTCAGAAAAATATTCAAATTTTAAAGAAATTGACACGAATATCTTATTTTATACGAAAAACTGTTCTAGGGGCCGGACACTGGAGACGGCCAGGTAAGTAAGCAAGTGACTAGAGAAGTAATACAGGTCAAAAAATTTCACTTTTATTGTCTTACTTATTAATAAATTGCTAACTAAAATAAAAAATGTGATAGATACCTAATACAGAAAAATCATGGATAAGCAATAATTACAATAACTATATAGAACATTTTTGATTTTTTTGATTACCAAATAAAAATTCAATAAGTAGGTAAGGTAGGTACTACTGTTCTACAGTCATACCAACTATTCAAATAGGTTTAATTTTATTATCACTAAAGTAAAATGTATACAACAACTATAAACAAGGCATTTGTTTGACAGGTCAACGCTTATACGGGAAGTGGTCATTGTTCTTTTAAAAAATATATATGTATTATAACTAGTAAGATAAGTATTTAAGTAATTTGCTAAGTACAAACTAAAAATGTTAAAGTTAAAAGTTAAAAAAATTAACCTTAAAGTTAAAATGCCTTATTAAAACATTTACGTTTGGTGTAAAACCTTGATAACACAAGAAATAAATATCTACTATATAAAAAAGACATAAAATAAAACCACTAATAATTAATACAACCATGTGGAACAGTGAACAGAATGACATTTATTATCCCATCAAAACAAAAAGTACGCGAACTCGTTTAGTAAAATAATAGTGTTGTAAACCAACTCAACTACGTCGTGTAATAACATTTTTTGTGAACAGCTGACTTTAAAATAGGTATTGTTCTTAATATTAATAAACACTCACCTGTCTGCTTTAATAAAAAAACCCTAATTTAATATAAGTTTCACTTAAGAATAGTTCGACAGCGTGTACTGTAGGTAGCATCCGCAGCAGAATGTATCAAGAAATAAATGAATGGCCGTGTTATGTTGTGATGTATGTTTCGATTGAATTTGAAGTAACTGTGCGAATGAGATAAAGCTACGTCAGAAAGAAAGAAATAGCTATAGTACACTTCGAACACATGATTTTGATACTTGACACCACTTACACCATTATATTTTACTTGACAACATTTTTGATGATCTTTGCTCTATTTATGCCTAATTTGTTTTTGTTTTAGCAACGTAACGTTTTCTTTATTTTACTTTGTTGTTTTTTTGTTCAGTTTTTCCATATTTTCTCTATTTTTAGCAATACATAAAGTAGGTAGGTAGGTTAGTATATGTATAATATACTGTCTTAGTATCTACACATTATAAGCAAGTTTGTATTTAAATATTCCTTGTTGTATTTTATTTAATAACCGATTTTGAATCAAAACAGTTTTATCAAAAATATAAGGTAGGTACAGTACGGATCACGAAAGATGACCACTGCGCAGAAGTCATTTTTTAGGCCCACTTTGAGGTACGGTGTGAGGCGCGGGCGGAATGCGTCCGGAGCGACGCCATTGGTGAGCGCGCGTCGCGGCACGCGTGATAGGCCGCTCAGTCGCTATCTATTCGCCTATCGTGGCATTGACGCGCTCCCAGTGCTCTCGAGTACATTTACATTTACATGCGCAGACGGCCGCCATTTGTGGTCATCTTTCTATCCGTACTGTACCTACGCTGACTGAGGCTGAGGCTAGTATTTAAAATATTTATTAATTTATTAATAGACTCTTAAAAATATTTTGTTTAACATACTGTCAGTCTTTTTCCCACATTTTATAGGACAACTGCAAAATAAAGTTATTAAAATACGGTAGGTATTAAGTTGGTTTGAGCAGGGTATACAAAACTTGTTATCAAGTCGACTTGCGCGCCTCCCTCTCCCTCGCCCCGGCCGAATGCGTAGTAGCGCACGCCGCACGTGGTCCAACTTCTCAGATGTTGGTTATCAAAACTTTATAAAAGGCCATCGCAGAGCTGCGGCACCATCGCGCGATTCTCGCACTCCATCGAGCACATCCCCGATCACAAAAGCACAAGGCAAAATGTCTCAACCGAAAGAAGGTAATTTTTTTGTTTATTCTGCGAATTAAAACGACTAAATTTGGAAGGTCATGTTGACAGTTCCAGTTGATCAAATAAATTGGATAGGTACCTACTTCCGCTTTCTTTCATTCTTATGTCGTAGCGCTGCGCCTGCGCTTTTTGCCAATGGAATTCTTTTCATATTAATTTACCTTGGCTATTGTAATTATTTGGAGACGCCTTCAATCAACAGAATATTTTTAAGTTGCATAGGTCTAAATTTATTTAAATTAGAACCACATTACAATCTTAAAATAAATAAACATAAGAATATGGCACCTACACACGTGCATGTATTTTTCTGGAAACTGTTTTTTTAAGATTATTTTATTAAAAACTACTTAACATTCTAAATACGTATGTAACAAAAAAAATAAATTGTGTGGTTTTTTAAGTTAAATAATTATACTAGATTAAATTATGTCCTATCTATACACTTATAATTATGTCTTTTATATTATAAAAGTATTAAAGAGAAAAACTATTTTTATTATTAATATTATTTGTTATAGAGTTCTACAAAGCTCCCGTCACCGGGCCCCTTTATTGTGTTTGATAAGGAATGACCGCCTTGCGTTGGTATTCGTTATGAGCTTACGACTCATTTATTTTGTTTATATTAACAAATTACTTCGGCGTAGTCTTAAAATTTGTTTTGTTCTTTGTTTCGATATTGTATTATTATATTAGGGCCCCGGGATGTAGTTAGTTTTAATTCATTCCTGTTTGTAACGCTGTTGATTGAACACGTAATTTAATTTAAGCTGCATTTTAATTTCGCCAGCCTGACCCAACTTCTTTTACATATTATTAGGTCCTTTCCTTACCTATGAAATTGACGTTTTGTATGGAGAATTTTAAAAATGCATTTTCCATATTAGCTATTTCAAAATTTATTTCACAACCGTGAATGCCATTGTAATAAAACTTTACGAATAATGTGTGAACATTAAGCTAACTTAGGCAACATACCTTAAGCGAAAAAAATCATTTTAACAATATTAATTGAACTATTGGCAATTTGACATTAAAAGTGACAACTTATATTATAACTGATTTAAAAATAAAATAATCTATCAATGTTCACCTACCCAACTCGGTGGTCCTTCGTATTTTTGTTTTTAAGTAATTTATTGTTTAGTTAAATTATTTTTTACTTTGTAATAGAAACCGGTAATATAGCTATATAGCTAATACAAATTGTATTGTAATTAGACCGATCAGAAAAAGGCAAACCTACTAAGGTAGACCTAAAGTAGATATAGTTTACGAAATCTTTTCTGTAATAAAATTGTTATTTTACATTCTAATTTCTATTGCTTACTTACCTACCCGTTTATGTGTTTACAGTTGGAGGCTACAAACTTGGAAAACTCATAATTGCGGGCAAAACTAAGCAAGTTTTTGACCTGCCAGATGTTACTGGTCATTGTCTTCTGTTAAACAAAGACAGAATTACAGCGGGAGATGGCGTTAAAGCTCATGACATGGAAGGCAAAGCCGCTATTTCCAACCAGACCAACGCTAAAGTCTTCGAAATTTTGAAGTCAGCTGGTGAGTATTGGGTTATGTAATTAAGTCCTAGCTAAATACGCATAAGTATCAATGATCTGACGGTAGTAAACCTACCTATATCTAACATGGCAACTAATGATTAATATGTATATCTACTTATATAATTTTATCATTATCTAAATAATGCAATATACTTGTATACTTGTACCTTTATAATTCTGTGGCAATATTTTGTTAAGAGCCACAAAAATTGTTATAAAATCAAGGGTCAATAAAATAACTTTGAGCTATTGAAGGACTGGATAACTCTCATCATTGTGTAATCGTGTTGATTTCGTTTGAAGTTTTGACCTTAGTGCTATTACAATTATTTACTTATATTGTCATATTAAACGTAAGGTTAAAACATTATTGCATAATGGGCAATACGACAAAAAATATTTTGTTTAAATAAAAAAATCTAGATTTGCCCCTTAGGAGTGCAAGAAAAATAGCTTTAGCATTTTTAAAGCAATATTTATGGAGAAAATAAATTAAATGTAAAAAACCCTTAGTGACGTCACAGCTCGGCACGACAAAAGCATACCTACCTTTGCTCACGTTGTAGGCCATAAAAAAGTCACTCAAAATGTCACATTGTTTGACAGTGACAGCGTTGTCCACGTATTTTTTTACTACGGTTTGATCTTAGTTTTTGCGGTTAATCTTCGCGATTATTTTTCGTTCAATTTCATTTCAACAAGCAACAGTTATTTTGTTTGACATTGAAGTAACAAGTCGGGTGCCAGTTATTTTTTTAATCTTAGGCGCTGTGTGGCAATTACATCACTACATAGAGCCTCAAGGCTACGTCACTTCCGGCAAAATTTTTAATCAAAAAAAAATATTTCTTTTTTAAAAAAAAATATATATTTAACAAAAACTAAAATATTTGAGTCATCTCTTTGTTCATTCTCTCTTCGAAAAGCAAATAAAAAGGCATGTTATTTTTTGTCGTATTGTCTATTATGGAAAAAGAAACAATCTTGTCAACATGTTTGTTTACGTAAGTTTAATCAACTATGTACTTACTTACGCTAATGACCTGTTTTGCCCTGAAAAGAATAATAATTTTATTGCTGATTTGTAAACATAACTAGTACGTAGTTGGTGGGTGGTATGTTACGAATGTTACTATCTCCGCAAATTGCTAATGTGTCTGGCGGCCATTTTTCATTCAACCTCAAACTGAAAATTTTTATATAGTATAATCCGCGCGCGATGAGAATTAGAAGAAAATTAGAAATTATACCTAGACTAGACCCTACCTTGCTGAAAATAATAATTCAATAATTAATACATTAATAATTTACCTATTAGGTTTTTTTTTGTTACATGTCATTTTTAGTTGCGGATGACGTTAACGTGGATGTTAAGTGACAAGGTTCCTGCGCATTAGCGCAAATTGCGGGGATGAGTAGTAGAAATGTTTCTAAAATAAGAGGTATGGGCTGGGTAAATAACGAGAAATAATAATATTGGTACTTAGGTATTCTGTATTCTATTAAAACTCGACGAATATAGTATTCGACGACAGATACTGATGTTCTACTCATGGTCAACTATAAAAGGCACACGACATTTATATACCTACCTACAGTCAAATAGGTAAATGATGTTTTTGTCATTTGATAATTATGGGGAACCTATTTTGTTTCAAGGTATAAGGACCGCCTTTGTCAAGATGGTTTCACCAACTGCATTCCTTTCGAAGAAATGTGATATGGTCCCCATAGAATGGGTTACTCGTCGTTTGGCTACCGGTTCGTTCCTGAAAAGGAATCCTGGAGTACCAGAAGGGTTCAGATTCACTCCTCCAAAACAAGAAACCTTCTTCAAAGATGACGCTAACCATGATCCTCAGTGGTCTGAAGAACAGATTGTTTCTGCCAAGTTTAATATTAATGGTCTTTTGATTGGTAAGTACTGATAAAAACTTTAATTTTTATTCATGGAATCTTCAATTGAGTAGGTAGTTCCAATAACTGTTGTTTACAGGTCAAGATGAGGTAGACTTCATGCGGAAAAGCACTATTCTGGTCTTCGAGATTCTCGAAAAAGCATGGGCGCTCCGTGATTGTGCTTTAATTGATATGAAAATTGAATTTGGAGTGGACACGGAAGGTAATTTCTTGTGTGTTATTAACGTAGATATACCTACATGTTTTATAATTTTCAACTCATATTAATTATATTTATCTTGTAGGTAACATCTTACTTGCTGATGTCATTGACTCTGATTCGTGGAGGTTGTGGCCCTCTGGCGACAAGAGATTGATGGTTGACAAACAGGTAATTTAATTTAAAGTCTAATTAAATATGTAGAAATCCGATACTTACATCAACTTGACATTTTTTGCCAGCTAGATAAAGGTAAAAAAAATTGAATCACCTCTGAATAGGTACCTTTCATGTCATTAATGCTTTTATATCTTCCAGGTATACAGAAATCTCGCCAACGTAACTGCTGCAGATTTAGATACCGTAAAACGCAATTTCGCTTGGGTAAAAGATCAACTCGATCATTTGAAGCCAACCGTCCACCACAAGGTTGTTGTGTTTATGGGTTCACCTGCTGACCAGGAACATTGCCAAAAGATTGCTAAGGGTAATATTAAATTATAATATGGACTGTGTTAAAATATATTCAAACAAATATTATTATTACTTTTTTTTAATTTAGCTGCTCGCAATCTCGGCTTGGACGTGGACTTACGTGTAACTTCCGCACACAAAGCGACGGAAGAGACACTTCGCATTATGCAACAGTATGAGGACACCCATGGTGCTTTGGTGTTTATCGCTGTAGCTGGAAGATCCAATGGCTTAGGCCCCGTCCTATCTGGAAATACATCTTACCCTGTTATCAACTGCCCACCTCCCTCTGACAAACTTGTTCAGGTAAAAAAATATTTTCTTTGAATTAGTTTTAAAACTAAGGCCGCGTTTCCACCTGCAAGAAAACTTCTCCAAGATCTGTTCCATAGACAGCCTGTCACACAGAACCATAAAAACGCTTGACAAATTGTCGCTAGTGCATTTGTTATTAGTTAACACGTCTTGTAAGCTTCTGTCTGACGAGCTTTCGGACACTTCCGCATTGCAGGTGGAAACGCGTTCTTACATCTAAGTAGTATAAAATATTTACGATTTTGTAATTTCTGTTTCAGGATATCTGGTCATCACTTTCTGTACCATCTGGGCTCGGCTGTGCCACAGTCATCTACCCAGATAGTGCTGCTCTCATGGCTGCTCAAATTATAGGTCTTCAAGATTACCTAGTTTGGGCTCGTCTAAGAGTAAAACAGTTAGAAATGGCTGCATCTCTGAGACAAGCCGATAAGAAACTTAGGAACGTAACGGCTTAATAGATACCAACTATTCAATAATTTACATTATTGTTGTCTTCCTCAGTGTCTATTGTACAGTATTTTTAATGAGACCAGCAAATAATATTATCTATCACAAAAGACTTATAATTGAAATAATATTTTTATATTTTTTATATATTTTTTCTTTATTTATCCGTGGATTTAATCTCATAATGTAACATTCCAATAAATAAATTTTGTGCATATTGTTTTTATTATTTGAATCATTTAGGAAAGTTCCTTCTTAGTTGCCTAGTTCTTAATTTTATTGTTAATTAGTTTCTACGTTTGCTTCAAACTATCTATCTATACAACGTGTTACAAAAATACCACTAATGCCGAATATGGTAGATAGGAACCATCAATCTGAACAACTTTTACTATGGGACCAACTCTGAAATCGCAAAAAAAATCAGCTGTTTCATACAAAAATTAAAATCGAAAATATCAACATGTATGAAACAGCCGATTTTTTTTTCGCGATTTCAGAGTTGGTCCCATAGTAAAAGTTGTTCAGTGTGATGGTCCCTATATACCATATTCGGCATTAGGGGTTATTTTGTAACACGTTGTATAATCCGCGTGCGATGAGAATGAAATAGAAGCTTGTCAAACTGAGACATACTGTACGCCGGCGCAGGCCAGCGACAGGGATATTCACTATGAAAATGAAAAGTTCCCATCTCATTCTCACCATCTATACCTATAGATCATAGAATTAGTAAGTACTAATTCTATGGTATAGATTACTATAGATTGATTGGAATAGATTTTTGAAAGTTCAAAAATTTAGATAAATAATATTAGAAAAAATACTAGAAAAAATCGACTCACCCGTAGCACCTCAGACGGGACTCGAACCCGCACCCTTGGGATTCCGGCCCAATGCACTGACCAATTATGCTACCGAGTCGCTAGTGGGAGCGGCGAAATTTTCTAGTACTTTTAACTTCTTCGCTGCAAGCCAGCGCAATTTCATCAATGTGAGGAAATACCCCCACATTCGAAAGAAACATCTTTCCAGATGTTTTTGACAATCGATAAAGATGAAAAGCGCAATTTTGAAAATTGCGCTGGCTTGCAGCGAAGAAGTTAAAAGTACCTACTAGAAAATTTCGCCGCTCCCACTAGCGACTCGGTAGCATAATTGGTCAGTGCATTGGGCCGGAATTCCAAGGGTGCGGGTTCGAGTCCCGTCTGAGGTGCTACGGGTGAGTCGATTTTTTCTAGTATTTTTTCTAATATTATTTATCTTAATATAAAAATAGCATTGTGAATGCATAAAATCTGAATTAAAAAAAAAAAGTTATATAGCTGTTTCATCTTTATCGATTGTCAAAAACATCTGGAAAGATGTTTCTTTCGAATGTGGGGGTATTTCCTCACATTGATGAAATTGCGCTGGCTTGCAGCGAAGAAGTTAAAAGTACTAGAAAATTTCGCCGCTCCCACTAGCGACTCGGTAGCATAATTGGTCAGTGCATTGGGCCGGAATCCCAAGGGTGCGGGTTCGAGTCCCGTCTGAGGTGCTACGGGTGAGTCGATTTTTTCTAGTATTTTTTCTAATATTATTTATCTTAATATAAAAATAGCATTGTGAATGCAAAAAATCTAAATTTTAAAAAAAAAGTTCAAAAATTTAGGTTTTATTTTAAACGGTAAATAATGAAAATATTTTAACACCTTCGTGGACATTACTAATACATATCGGTTTCATATGAGTATTATATTCTAATAACTATTTTAAAATAAGCTATTATTACTAGAAAACACAATACATTATGCATGGAATTTTGTATTGTCATTTTTCGAACTCGCCACGTGGTTCTTGTGTCCGCGAAAGTGTTAAAATCATAGACTTAGAAAAATTTTCGCTGCGTTAAAATAGATTAATTCTGTGCCGTGTAGAAGACCTTTAAAAGCTTAGTGATATTTTTTAAGCTGTGCTTTTTTATGTTGAAGAATGCTGCCATATTTAAATAATCGTATTTGTGGCGCTTAGAGCATGTGGTGTGGTCATTATATTGCGACTGGCAAAGTTTACCACTAAAAAAAACAAAATGTCAATGTCACTGTCAGTCATGTCAAGTTTTCTGGGAAGTTGTCGATCTCGATCTCGTGGATTGCATGGTGGATTTTTAGCTTCGTTAAGGTTTTTGCATATTCATAAAATGGCAGAAAAACCTGTAGACTACACAAACACAAATGGGATTGAGAACAAGACTCCTTTCTTAATCGGTGTCGCCGGAGGGACAGCCAGTGGAAAGGTACCTATGTATCGCATGCCTCTTTCGTAGAATTTATCGATTTTCAGTCTTCCTATCATTATTACGTAACTAGGAAATCAAGATCATTGTTTTCAACGTTTATAAAACAATCTTTGTGAGATTAAGTATGCATATCAGATATGTTAAGGTTTCATCATGTTTGTTTATGTTTCATAACCTCTAGATAGATGGTGAATCGAAAACAATGGCATGTCATTTTATACTGAAACGCAATAGTTAATAAATTGCTATTTGATTCTAATTTTGCGAAACTAATTAAAACCAGAATCGTTCGATTACATTCCGCTTTGAAATGTACTAACTTAACTATCTATTATTACAACTACTTACTACTATAATACCAAATAATATACTAGAAAAAATACGACTCGCACCAGATCATGGTCTCCGACCGGAATTGAACCCGCGACCTTTGGATATCTGGTCCAATGCTCTGACCGCTGAGCTACCGAGTCAGCACACATTGCCAAGCATGCACATTGTATTCCTTTCCCCTGGAAGTACTGCTACAGGTGAAGACCATTATTGGTGCTGAAAAGATTGAATTAATTAAATCCACCTACCAAGTCTACCAACAACAGCAGATTTGGTGTGTCACAATATTGTTGCCAGAATTTTATCTACTCATCCAAGAGATTCTCTTTAATGAGTTGCATAGACTGGTTTTTCGGGATGCCACAGAAAGGTTCTGGGCTAATCTGTTGGCCCCATGCTCCAGTTCTAGCAAACTCGTCTACTTTTTCATTACCAATGATACTTTAATGTCCTGGTACCAATTTCAGAATAACGAAAATGCGAAATTAACTATATCAGTCTGACTGTCTGTTACGCTTTCACGCCTAAACTACTGAACCGATTTTTATGAAATTTGGTAAAGAGTAGAGGCTATCTTTCATCCCGAAAAAATGGCTTGAAAGAGGTGAAATTGAGGATGAAAGTTTGTATGGAAGTCCTTCAGTTTTAAAGCTAGGAACTTAAAATTTTATGTTTAGGCTGACGATTGAAAATTAATATTTATGTGTCTCATCGTTTTTGCTAATTCTACCTCCCAAGGGGTTGAAATTGGGTAAATAAAGATAAAAATCGATATAGATGTCGTCATTCAGGTTTAAATGAGATGTTGATTGCGAAAATTACATTAATTTAAAGTTTAACATGGCGGAAATTATTCAACCCCTAAAGGGTTGTAATTGGGGTTAAAATTTTGTATGGAAAAATAATATAAAGTAAACATTTTGACTTTGAAACATCATAGGAATATGTAAGTACCTACTTCTAAAAACAAACCAAAAAATCGATATGGATGTCCTGAAGTTATTGAGGTTTTATGGGGTGTTGATTGCAAAAATAGCATTAATTTTGATGTCCAACATGGTGGACATGATTCAATCCCTAAAGGGTTGAAATAGGAGTTAAAATTTTCTACATGAAAATAATATAAATTAGAGCACTGGAGTTTTATCAATATGCTCAATGATTTTCTCAATCAGTCAACAGTATGCCAGCGGATAATGGAGAAGCTGGGTCAGCAGCAAAAGGAGCAGACCGAGCGACGCGTGGTGTGCATCAGCCAGGACTCGTTCTACCGCACTCTGACGCCGGCGGAGCGACTGCGCGCTGAACGCGGCCAGTTCAACTTCGACCACCCGGACGCCTTCGACGACCGGAGGCTGTTGGCTGTGTTAAAGGACATCCTGGCTGGCAAAAAGGTTGAAGTGCCCGAGTATGATTACATCACTAATGCCATCAGGTGAGTGCTCTGAGAGATTCGTTTTGATGTCTGACATTTATTTCTTTACAAGCGACCGCTCGCGACTTCGTCTACGTAGTCAGTTATTTCTTTATCCCAAGGGAACTGTGCTTTTTTTAGGGATAAAAGGTACCCTATGTCCTTACCTGAAACCTTGACAAAATGTCATGATGATCGGTTGAGTAGCTAAGACGTGACGGCGTAACAAACATTAGTAAAGATGAGCTATTATACAGAGAGACTTAGGGAGAGATGGTGAGATGCACATAAGATGAAACTGTATTAAAGAATAATATCATGTTTCCAGAACCATAGTTTATGGCTGACTCGAAACACAAAACTGTTACGTTCCATTGCAAAATCGCAATGGAATGGATTGAAATGCAAATGGAATTGCGCATATCGCATGAACTTGCAAATTGATTCGCATTTTAGTCGCAACGCAGCTTTCTTTGTTGCGAATATGCACCGAGTCGATTCGCAGTTTTGACGCCTAAATCGTTTCGTGTAGCCCGCACCGGTCGCACACGATCTACCCAGCGGATGTGGTGCTGATCGAGGGCATCCTCGTGTTCTACTTCCCGGAGGTGCGCGAGCTGTTCCACATGAAGCTGTTCGTGGACACCGACTCCGACACCAGGCTTGCCAGGCGAGGTGAGTGTCACTTCTGAAACATTTATTTTTACCGGAGTTTTAATCTAGGAATGCGATATGTTCTCTCTGAATTAAAATTGAAAAATTTGTAATTTGTTATTCAAATAAGCTCACATAATAAGCATTTTTAAATCGTCAATTCTTTTACCCTGCCACCCATTATCACGTCTTTTAGCTGACAAGAAAAATGGGCGCAAAAAATTTATCAGCTTTATCAGATGGTGGTTTATATTATGATGTCAGACGACAATTACAATATGGTTTCCAGACATTACACTCACATATGTTACAATTAACGTAGATTCATAAATAACTAACATTATTTAATTAGCTCATTTCTTAATGAATCAATTTACCTGGTTCAAGCTAAATTCAAAATTTAGTCATTATTCAGTCTAGGCTGTTACAGAAAAAAAGCAATTCATACAATTCAATATGCGTTAAGATAGGTAGTCAGAAGCAGACCCATTCCCACTGGCAGCACCCGTTCACGAGCATGACGCCCGTTCACGAGCTCTATTCAAGACATACCCTGATAGACTCTGCATAGTAGGACAATTTTGTTACCTTACATAAATGCTATTCTCTATTTATGTCTCTCACTACTAATGAAATGATACACAAGAAATGAGTTCACCGTTCACTGTACTGGCGATTGTAATGCAGTACTTCCCTTATTTTATATCATTTATAAATCATTACATTGATGACCTCCGTGGTCGAGTGGCTTTGTACACCGGTTTTCAAGGTGTCGCCATCTCAGGTCCCGGGTTCGATCCCCGGCTGGGTCAATTACGAAACCGAACTTTTCTAGGCTCAGTTCTGGGTGTTTGTGATTCCATCGTTGTCTCTGATTCCATAACACAAGTCTTTTAGCTACTTACTTTGGAATCAGAGCAATGTATGTGATGTTGACAAATATTTATATTACATTGGCGGCGTATTATATTGGTAGTGCCCCGCGACATCATGGAACGCGGGCGGGACCTGGAGCAGGTGCTCAACCAGTACATGAACTTTGTCAAGCCCGCCTTCGAGGAGTTCTGTCTGCCGGTGAGTCATCACTAGAGATCGGATATTCGGATGCATATTTACCTAAAGTTCAGATGGTGTTGGGTATTATGGAAAGCACTTTTTTATCAACAAATCCAAGGATTTTGAAAAATACTAAGAATTTCGGCATTATTATTAATTTTAGTGTGAACTCCAGGAGATGTAATAAATAAACCCAATATTCCTAGGGTCCTGGGATTGACCAATTTTAGATACTCCGGGAGATGTATATAGGTATATAAATAAACCCAATTTGACACAAATTCCAGTTGGCCTGTTACTAATGTAATTGGTTGCTTTTCCTTACTTTTACTGTCAGTGATTTTTGAAGAAGCAAACACAATCTTATCACGTTGTAACTGGGCCTATTAAACCTCTTGGGTGTACACATTTTAGGAATTTTAAATATTTGAAGAAGCCGCTTCCATAATATGTTATATATGGATTTTTTCAGATCATGAATTTATCAGAATGTGTGTAGAACGTAACGACTTTGTATGAAATTTCGCCCTCTGAATTAAGATTCTGAATTCCGTTTCTCAATTTCAGAAAGGCATTCCGGCTGTATGAGGCCAGCCTTAGACAATAAGAACCCATTTTTCGTTCATTCTTTAACACGTTGTATATCGTGTTTCGGTGGTTATGCTAGGGGGCCTTCCACCGTACCACAGTAGTGTATCAAATTCGAACTTTAAAATAACCAGAACAAGATTAAGATAAAATATATAAATTAAATAATTGCCGTAGCCAACTTGAAGAGTAATATTCTTTACAGACGAAAAAGTTTGCGGACGTCATCATTCCTCGAGGCGCTGATAATTTAGGTAAGTTTAGAACATTATTTTTTTTTTTCGTATGCGTTATAAGAAAAGAAATATATTTTCCACGTTACAGTACTTTTCATTAAAATGTCTTTAAAACATTTACGAATATTCGTTAAATAAAAATATATTTTAATCGCGATGATAACCACATTTCCATATAAAAACGAATGCAACTCGCAAGTTCATAGCCACTGCAGCAGGTCGTATTCCACAATGTTTCCATTCAACATCCACACTTCTTGCAGCGGCTATGCTCTTACGTAGCTGCTTGAACCTTGAGCCGTCCGCTTAGAGTCCGTTTTCCGTTGTTGCAGTGGCTATTGACTTGATCGTTCACCACATTTGGGACATAATGTATAAGAAGAAGCCGGTGCCGAGGGTTGTGAACGGGACTTGTAACGAGACTCATCACGAGATGGATGAAGGGGGACGGAGGATGTCGGGCAGTTCGGAAGACACGCTGAGTCGATAGTAGCTCTGGATAGGGTTGTGCACTGGCGACGCGGGCGCGTGCACTGCCGAGCGAAGATTGAGGGTTGCCACCTGTTAAGTCTTTGTCCCAGGATGAATTGTTACTGATTATTGAATAGGTGCGTCCCATACTACTCTATGGGACGCACCTATTCTATATACAAATATATGATTTTGTATATCGCGCATGTGAAAATCGCATTTTAAGAATTGATAAATGCCGTATAAAGAATTAACTTGAGTTCATGAATGTAATATTGCAGTTCTTATAGGTAATGTAAGTTTTTTTTTTAGAATAAGCTAAGATTTATTACATTGTTTGTATTTAACAAAAGTTTTGTTTTAAATAATGTTTACGGCTGCGAATTTATTTAATTTTGTTTATTGTGAAGTGATACCCAGTTTTTTTTTCTGATTTCCGGATCTTAAGACTAAATGATACTGAGCTGTATTTTAATATATTTTAACCCCTATTCGATGCACATGCGCGCACAAGTTATTTCCCAAGTATATCCTCTTGTATTATGTTATTTTAAGGTATTTAATGCGTTTTATCCGTATGATAAGGCTGATGTCTCACGGAGCGATTAGACGTAAGAATTAATAGTTATGAATGGCGTTCGAGAATATTAAAATCAGAAAAATGAATTTTAAAACGCTATATACAAGGTGTTACAAAAGTACCCCTAATGCCGAATATGGTATATAGGGACCATCAAACTGAACAACTTTTACTATGCGACCAACTCTGAAATCGCGAAAAAAAAAAAACAGCTGTTTCATACATGTTGAATACATTGTATGAAACAGCTGATTTTTTTTTCGCGATTTCAGAGTTGGCCCCATAGTAAAAGTTGTTCAGTTTGATGGTCCCTATATACCATATTCAGCATTAGGCGTATTTTTGTAACACCTTGTATATAGGACAGTGGTTTATAAATAACCATATCTATACATAATGACAACTGTAAAGTGTGTCGTTTTTTTCAATTACAATATGGCGGTATGGGTTGATTCGTGGATTAACTTAATAAGACCCGTTTTTCTGATTTCTATTAATCCAAGTATTTATGCCAAATAGCTTCACAGGGTTATATACTGGTATACTATCTTGTACAAATTATATTTATTATTATAATAACCTATTCAAAAATTGACGTAAACAGTGATAAATATAAGTACTGCTACCAATGTGATGTATATTATACTGAATGCTGTAATTTTTTTTATTATGCGATAAACAAAATGTAATACGCATTTTTTAGATACCATGGCGCACAATCCCTGCACATATTCGTAATTTTTATGTATTTTTGTTATTTATATAACACTAGCGACCGCCTGCGACTTCGTCTGCGTGGAAAGTATTTTTGCTATCCCTCGGGAACAATTATTTTTTTCAAAATGAAAGGTACCCTATGTCCTTCTCTGTCCTGACAACGTGTATGCAAAATTGATGATCGGTTCAGTAGTTCACGTGAAGGTGTAACAAACAAACGGACTTTCGCATTTATAATATTATATATTAGTAAGGAAGTAAAGATAAGGATAAGGATAATATGTATGTAATAGAGAAAATATTTACCCCATTGTGGAATTTAATTTTATAAGCATTTTCTATACAGACTTATTAAAAGATATCGCGTTTATGTTATGCTAAAATGTGATATACCACCACCTCTCTAGCATATGCACCACGACATAAAATTTCGTGGTGTGCCCAAATAATGCATGATTACATGAAAACAATTCCCATTTTATACAAACGACAGACTGAAAGATTTTTATTGAAAAGACTATACAACGTGTTACAAAAGTGCCCCTAATGCCGAATATGGTAGATAGGGACCATCAAATTGAACAACTTTTACTATGGGACTAACTTTGAAATCGCGAAAAAAAAATCAGCTGTTTCATACAAAAAATAATTACGAAAATATCAAAATGTATGAAACAGCTGATTTTTTTTTCGTGTTTTCAGAGTTGGTCCCATAGTAAAAGTTGTTCAGTTTGATGGTCCCTATCTACCATATTCGGCATTAGGGGTACTTTTGTAACACCTTGTATATCAGTAGCGTTACATATATTTTGTTTGAGATTTGTTTCTACTAAGCTTTTCAGACTTTACTGGCCTTAAGATTTTTCATAAAGTATATCCATGTTACTAACTTTTTATAATGTGTCCATCGAAAATAGAGTTGTTAAATTTAAATAAGCTGACAATGCGATTAAATTGACAATAGACACTGCAACTTCACTCGAGAATGTATGGCAAAGAGTAAATTTTACAGATTAAAATACTTCGTTTTGTACAGCAAGCGCTCTGAAATTAGCCACTTCAGTTTACATTGTCACTTTAATCGCATTGTACATATTTATAGCATTTAGATAATGCATCAGATTTCCAGTGAACCGAGGCAGAAATCAGAGCTGCGATTCTGATACACATCTTCATTTGTAGTCGATTTATTTTAATCCCTTCCACCAATGAAACTAAACATTTATGCCGAAGAAAAATAGGTTGCTTAGGCAAAAATGTATAAGATAAATATTATTAGAAAAAATACTAGAAAAATCGACTCACCCGTAGCACCTCAGACGGGACTCGAACCCGCACCCTTGGGATTCCGGCCCAATGCACTGACCAATTATGCTACCGAGTCGCTAGTGGGAGCGGCGAAATCTTCTAGTACTTTTAACTTCTTCGCTGCAAGTATTTTTTCTAATAATATTTATCTTAATATAAAAATAGCATTGTGAATGCGAAACATCTAAATTTAATAAAAATGTTTAAGTTTACTTATGGGAACATAAGGGGATTAAAACGACTACAAATTGACTGTGTATAATAGTGTTATTTGTTTCTTTATGCTCAATATTTTGTTATTTTAACTTTTATTGTTATAGAAGCTGATTGAACCCCATTAGGCATTCGCTACCAATCAGCCAGTGTCAAAACCAAATCTGATTGGGTGCATAAGAAAAAATCATATGTAATGTTTTCTACACTGGTTAAAAAAACCATCAGTGGTAAATAGAAGTTCTAAACGCACCATTTCGGTTTCGTTTACCGACTCTTTCGTTTTAAAATGATAAATAAAGCCACGCCGATTCACGTAACCAGAGACGTAATCGATAACGTAAAACATTCAACAAGCACAACGTATACGAGGAAAGGTCAAAAAGTTCGCGGAATAAAGAAATAAATAGTTGGACGATTCCACACAGCGCCATCTAGCCCTAAACTAAGCAAAGCTTGTAATATTCAGGGGTCTCCAAACTACGGCCCGCGGGCCAGCTCCGGCCCGCGAGCACCAACAATCCGGCCCGCGGAAGCGGTCCGGATCGTACCAACATACTGTTATTTACTGTATGTTGGTACGATAAGCTGGCTAGGTTTTGGCCCTTGGGGCTTCGTGGAGGAGTTAGTCTGGCCCTTAGGCTAAAAAGTTTGGCGACCCATGTGCTAGACAACTGATATACTAACTATATTAATGGAGGGTACGTGAGAAATAAAACTCAAAATTATTTTTCCTTTGCAATATATTCCTCCTTAACTCTAATACATTTATTAGATCTATAAATTTTTTGATATCGTCGAAAAAAATGTTCTGCATCTCGTCGAATTTATTAGAAATTGCGGTGTTCACCTCTTCACTCGAAAATGTGTTTTGTCAAAACTCTTTTTTTATTTTTTTACCAGGACAAGAGTCCCCATAAACGGGAGACATCTCTTCCAAAATAGTCGGAGGAGTTTTTTCGATTGGTAAGGCATTTAATGACAGCAAGAAACTAGTTTTTTTTTCCATGTTTAAAATTGTCTTCCGGGTTCGCTTGTTTGTTGATCTTAGTGAGCAATGACCCGATTTTTATAAAACTTTTTGTATGTATACTCTTAATGAGTGTGACAACTAGTGCAAGTAAAAATGTCACTTCCGCCCCCAATCCCTCCATTTTGCAAACTTTTTGACCTCTCCTCGTAAGTACTCTCTGTGGTGAAAACTATGCTAAGCAAAAATATTAAAATTATACAAGTGTACATATATAAATGTATAATATGTATTATATTATGCGTAAATTAAATTGGTTTTGTCTTCAAGTACTAACTACTTAAAATTCCTAATATCTTATTGTGATATTTATAGACTTATTGGTTAATGAACCCTGTTCGTTTTAATTGTTTTTTTCATAAGTTTATGTAAGTTTTTCTATGTTTGTTCAGTATCACTGTTCGCGGCTCAAAATGTATTTTATTGTGCCGTTTAAGAGTTACTCTTGAACCCATATTATGTGTAATTAATAAAGTGTTTGCAATTTGCTTATGGGTTTCATTTACTTCATAGGAGCAGAGTCTGGGCGGAACTTTCCGCACAGAACAGTCATGAGATTTGTGCTTGATTACCGTTTTTGTCATGTTGAAGGCACTTTTACGTCATTATAGTGCGACTATCTTGACTTAACCCTTCAAGGCCCGTAAAATGAGACACAATACATATTCTATTGTTGTCGCTCGGGCGTTAATGAACTAATAGATATCAAGATATACAGTCGCACTAAGAATTTTAGAAGACTAGAATATGATTATAAAGTTCTTGAGTCGCACCATTATGTTTTTAAATCATTAAGTGTCTTCAACATGACAAAAACGGTATTTGTTATATAGTCTGTGTCAAGCACAAATACCATGACGTAACGGTTCTCTTTCCGCACAGATTCTAAATATTTTTATGATTTAATTAATCCAGTACCTTTTATGTGCATAAGTATAGTTTTATCTGCTTTTGCTCACGTGGGATTAGAAGAGAAAGTTGGTAATTTATATATTATTTTAATGTAGGTAACTTTTGTCAATGTCCATGGGATCGTATATTCAGTTTATCAGCATAAGTATCAGTTGAGTAGAAGTTGCTAATAAGATCGTCTAGCAATGCTATTTGCTACCTGTGCCGTGATTAAGCTATACGTGGAAGAAAAATAATATTATCGGATTAATGTTAGGCTATGTATCATAATATCGAATATGACGACAATTTCACTTTTCACTGTCACATTTAGATACAGTCAACGGCACCTTGGGCTTCCAAGACGGTAATCATACACAATCAATTTTATACTTAAATGCAAATTAAAACAAAGATATTAAGGTTCAAAAAAAATTGCAGATTTTTGATAGTTTTGTATAACTTGACGTACTGCTGACTGTACCACTGCTAAGTTTCACTCCCCATCATTTACTTACAGTGATTTTTCAGATACGAGCCAAACTTTCAGGACGTGGTCAGTTCATGAAACAACTATCTCTCGTATTTCGACTAATGTTTCTTAAAGAAAGTTGTTCAGTTTGGCCTGAAAGTTTAGCTCATGTCTAAAAAATCACACTGGTGATGTATGCTATTGAACGCTGTTTCTTAATAAAGATTCTTAATTGAACGAAAGTCAATCCATAATAGTGAAGTTGTGCTAATCGCGTTATATTTGACAGTGGCCATAGATCTGATCGTGCAGCACATCTCGGACTACCTGAAGCGTAGTCCGGTGGAGAAGCCCCCTCTCCAGTACGCCAGCATAAGCGCCTCCGCGCCCGGCAGCCCGCAGCGCGCCGCCCAGGGCGGACGCCCGCACTAAGGTTAGTCCCCTTCCCTTTACTTGGTTTTGCAGCTTCCACTACAGAACAGCAGCATAGCACAGTAAGCAGTACCTCAGATTACACAGGATTATAAATTCCTCAATAGATTTTGAACTTAACATGCCACTTTTACGGATTATAATCATTTAAACAAAATTATAATCATTTAAACAAAATTATAATCCTGTGGTAACATGACGTACTACCGACTGTACATATTTGAAAAAGCACATAGTTTTTCCTCGATCTGTGTTCCGTTCTGTGCATGTAGATGTTACACGTCAGCCATTTAATGTCCCCTCTGCTGGGGCACAGGCCTTGTTGATGGATAAGGAGTTATGGTTGCAACCCACAATGTAAACCATGCGGAATTTGCTGTATGCATGCACTGCAATCGCGCTCATGTTTGCTGCGTCCTCTATACTTTAATCATAATCATTTATTCACATCAAACATGGTACAAAATGGTGGATACATTATGGGAATAAAGCAAACCGTGTTGTGTTCTTCTTCATTCCGTGGGTCTGTCATAACACCTTTAACACCAACAACAGTGACAATCATACGTACAGTCTAATGATAAATGTATTTTTTTCAGATTTAAGCGTCATTTCTGCGCTGGATGCATACGCCGTATAGAGGTCGCATTGTCTAAAAGACTAGCGCCTCTAATTCATAAGTTAAAAGTTGTCTGTGATGTCACCTTGCATGATTTGATGACGTCACATCGCTGAGATTCAATCTATTTCACTTACTTCAAATATAGATCTCGTAAACATTAAACATATCTGTGAAAATTTTAACGTAAACTAGTCAATCGGATTTTTATTGGCAACGATATGCTCAAGGCATATGTACTTAGATATTTGCTCTACGTTGATCCTAAATTTTATATATTTTAGTGGAAAATACGGCGGTGCTATAAAGTTAAAGTGAGCTAGTTCTATTTGAGATAGGTTGGAGTAGTTTGGTTTAGTAAGACTGTTATGTCGGTTACTGATTTTAACCCTTCAACGCCCGGAAAATGGGACACAATAGATATTCCATTGTTATCCGGCCGCCTGCGTCCGGTCGAGCGTTGATGAATTAAGAAGGGGACACGCCAAAATAGTTCTTATTGCGTCACAGCTACAGTTTGATTTTAGAGTTGTAGGGTAGCCCACGTTACATACAACATATACATATAATTTCCAAAAAGCTGTGTAATAAAATAAAAAAATAAATAGGAATTAACGTTAACGTGTGCTAATAATGCATACGTACACTCAGCTTTTTATCTAACCACCCCTCACTTTAATATGTATCGTAAAAATGTAGCAATATTGAGCATTGGTTGTGTTTTTGGTAAAAAATAAAATTTCTAGCTTATTTCCTGTGTCTTATAAATTGCTGCTGATAGCGTACACTCTTAGATGCCAGGGAAGTGAAGAAAACATATGACAAGTAATCAATCCATAGTGAATATAATAATGTTTTATTCTGAACATTCTAAATACTTAACTCAATTGTATTATACTCTTAAGCCCATTATTCAAAATATACAGAAGGTCGTGGTTAAAATATGTAGGTAGTCAATGTATTGTTACACATAGCCCAGGGCCTGTTTCAAAATCAAAAAGTAAGTTCTGAGTGGCTTACTTGACAGATGCTTTGACAGTTGTCATGTAAACTAATTAGAACCTACTTCTTGATTGTGAAACATTCCCTTACAATGTTATTTTTATTACATGGAATATTTATTACATTTTAATTCATATTAATCGTCACTATATTTTAGTATTAACTTTTACCTGATAAAGAAACAAAGTTAAAATGTTAATTTAAATATTTAAAAAATGATTATAAAATTGAACTAGAGACTAAATTTTACTAGTCAAAAGTATCTTATCCAAAGGCGACAAATATCGGAAGATATTTTGTTTATCGTATAAATTTTGTCTGTTATTTATTTTAGAAAGTAAGTGGTTGCTTTAGAAATGTAACAAAATTACAATCGTATTTTAAATTATATATATTTTTGTCCCCTAAATTGATGCAATGCCGGAACAAACTTAACTTTTAAATTATACAAGGTGTTACAAAAATACCCCTAATGCCGAATATGGTAAATAGGGACCATCAAACTGAACAACTTTTACTATACACTTAAATCGCGAAAAATAAATCGGCTGTTTCATACATTTTGACATTTTCTATTTTCATGTTTGTATGAAACAGCTGATATTTTTTTCGCGATTTCAGAGTTGGTTCCATAGTAAAAGATGATCAGTTTGATGGTCCCTATATACCATATTCGGCATTAGGGGTATTTTTATAACACCTTGTATAATTATTTAGTTAGTTTTGATTGTCATTATCGCTTATAAATAAATGATGCCACGGGGATTGCTCGAAATCATACATGATTTGTAAACACGATATCGGCTTAAAGATACGCGACATTTAATTATAGGGTTGTTACATTACAATGCAAGCTGTCCTTATTCACTTTATTTAAAAAAAACTAGCCTAATACGTAATAAGCGATCTGTAGATAAGAGATCGTTACAAATGAGTTGTTATTTCAATTTCTGCCATTTATTTATAACAAATACTTTTAAGATGTATCACTCAAATTATTTTTAAACCACCTAATCTAAGAAAAAAATAGTTATTGGATCTTTTAATTGTGAGGCTTAATATGTAATAGCGTATTTACTTTTAGTAGTGCGTAATTTTAAACTTAAGTAAAAGTTAATGATCGTAATATTTTAGTCGAGTCAATAGTTATTCCAAATGTTATCTTTTCTTGTATTATTTATCAAGCTTTACGATAAATTATGTACAGTCACGTCTATAAATATGTAAACAGTTTAGAACTTTGTCGCTCTGAAAACTTTTATTGTTTTGTTCAAAACCAATGACAATTGCCAACTACAACAAAGTGACAAAGTTCTAAACTGTATACATGTTTTTAGACGTGACTGTACCGCTGACATGTCGTAGGATATTCGTACAAATCGGATCTTTACAAAAATTCTAGTATGATTGCAAAAAACCGGATAATTAGAATCTGACAGATTTTTGTAAAGATTTTTACAAAAATCAATAAATTGCGAACGTTGCTGGTATAAAGACGCACATGCGCAAACAAGCATATTATTGCGCGCGCTGATGGGAGACTTCAACGTTATGGACTGACGGATGCTCTGAATGGCTAACGGCTACCTATGGTCCTATAAGAGGAGTCATACTCTGACCTATCTATTTATTTAATATTTAATTGTCCAAAACATACTGGGATTTTTACAAAGATCCTAAAAATTGCTCGGTGTTTGCGAAAATTTATCTAAGAGTATACCCACTTATGTTCGCGAACCTCCGCGCTCCGCGAACATGGAACAGTGCGCCATAAAAATATTTTCACTGACTATAGCGTCTACGAGTGCGAACCAGGTTCGCATACGTGTTCGCTCACGTACACACTATGGCGGCGCACTGTTGCAGTACAGGATAAACAATTTTATTGGTGCAGGTTTGCGGAGCGCGGTGGTTCGCGAACCTAAGTGATTCCAACTATCCGCTCCTCATAGGATTATTGCAAAGATCCCGCTTATACGATTATCCTATACATATAGATAAATAAAGAAATCAAGAAGAAATTAATACTGCTGTCTATTTAATTTAATATAGTAATATCTATTACTAGATAAAAGCCTTTGTTTGTTGTGAAGTTACCGCGTTTGTTTCGCATCTGTTATTTATTGAAAATTGTTAATGTTATTTCTAAATGTGTTAATTGATTTGCTTTTTATAAAGCGTGTTGCTATTCTAGAGCGCTTGCTTATGCCAAAGAAATTAAAAAGCAAGGTATTTGAATGTGTTTAAGTTTTGACCTTTGATGTAGATTAGACCTAAGGTAGTAGTCATCTACACATTATTGTAATAATAAAATTAATTTTCTTGCATTGTTTCCGTGGATTAGAAAAATGAGTGAAAAGACGCGTTCTGTGGATTTTTAGTTTTAGATTTCAACTTGTAATTGTTTTGCTTAGTTTATTTAGCTTATCTTTGCTTTGGCACCATAGTATTACAGAGTTGAGGCAAGTATCATTGTAACGCAGTCCCATATTAAGACAACTACCCCCTTACTAATAATGATTGTATAGCAGATGTATACTCACACAATGGTTACTCTGTGTCAAACTATTTAAGTTTGACATTAAAAAGAAAGGGACAAAACACTGTGTAAGTATGCATCTGCTATACAATCTTTATATTATATGTATTGGCTCTGTGCTAGCTAGTTCTGTACACCACAAAAAGGTTGCTAATTAAAAAAAGAAAAGCTAAAAGTTTATAGTAAAATTAGGCCTCCGTTATAGAATGGCACTCAATATTTTTGTGAATTAAAACCAGGCGCATGAATAGAAATGTGATAGTTAACGCGTGAGGCTATGTAGGTAGAATAGATAGTTAATTTGTTTCCTCTATTTATTATACCGTGTATAGTGCTGTTATTTTTGTAAAACACTGTAATATTGTACCGAGTTTGTTGTTTCACCAACACAAACAAATATTGTACAAAAAATTATTTATAATAAAGCTATTTTTATTTTAAATGTCATTTTAATATACCACCTTTACTAATAAAACAGATGACGCGTGATTTTTTAAAGGAAATTAAATAAAATGCTTTATAAAATTTGATCTCAGTTTATTACAGTACACATTAAAATAATCGTTATTGCAATAATAATAATAATAATAATAAAAAACAAGTTAATCGTTGTTTGAATTAAATAGATTTGTTTAAATTATAGTCTTGTCTTACTCTAAGGCGTTTGCACGGAGTGGCGTGCGTGTGGACTAGAGGGCGCTTTCGGCGGTTCACCACTGTTGCTGTCCCTTGCCTATTTGTATGAGTTTCTCAAGAAACACATAAATGTTTTTAAAAGTACAATACAGCTGTCACTTTTGCGATAAAATTAAATTTAAACTTAGTTCATATAGGTAAAATTAAAAAAAAAACATTTTCCCTAAATGATGTCTTATTACACAAGTTATAAAAAAGAAATAAATATAAAGCAGAACTGCTTATTCCCAAAAAAATGTTATTTTTCAAATAATAAAATACAGAGTTCATTGGATTATAAATAAATTATTGACTTGAATAGTCTAGCTTTGCTTCAAAAAGACATTATTTCTCGAATCAAATCCATTTTATAGCATTTTGTAATAACATTAAAATATCTGTAGGTTTTAAGTGCACGACTTTAATGAGACGCAACAGTGTGACCCTAACGGCCAAGTGGAGCACGCGTGCTTCCAAATCACAAACAACGCCGCCAGCGTCCGAAGAAGCAGTTTTAAACAAAATACATACGGTAGAGTAGCAAGAATATTGCAGCCTTACCATAAAGGATTTTAAAACACTGTTTAATTTAGACACTGATTAAATGTGATGCCGTCTCTTTCAAACAATATTGTCAAAAAAGTGACAGCATCACATTTAAACAATGTCTAAGGCCCGTATTTAGACACTGTTTAAATGAAATCTTTGAACAGCATCTCACGTGTGATCTCAAAACAGCTCGCAACGTTAAGAGCGGTTTATAAATACGTGCCTAAGAGGCATCAAATATTATCTGCCTTACCACAAAAGATTTTAAAACACTGTTCAACAAGTGTTTAACTAAGGCCCGTATTTATAAACCGCTCTCAACGTTGAGAGCTATCTTGAGGTCATATTTGAAATGCTCTTTTTATAAGAACAACATCTCACGTATGATCTCAAGTTGTTGTTGCTCTTAACGTTGAGAGCGGTTTATAAATACGGGCCTTAGTTAAACACTTGTTGAACAGTGTTTTAAAATCTTTTGTGGTAAGGTAGATAATATTTGATGCCTCTTAGGCACGTATTTATAAACCGCTCTTAACGTTGCGAGCTGTTTTGAGATCACACTTGAGATGCTGTTCAAACAGTCAGCACTTTAAATATGATCTCAAGATAGCTCTCAACGTTGAGAGCAGTTTATAAATACGGGCCTTAGTATCACGTACTTGAAATGACATTCAAATTAGATAATTTTGATATTACTTATTCTGGTTCTTTATTAAAGGCTTAGAGTGAAGGAAACTCTTTTATAAAAAAAGTAACTATATCATCAGAAACTGCCCCTTCAGATGCCTACTTTGTGACTGTACTCAAGAAGCGTTTCAAAATCATTTAAATCCTATACATTTGGTCAAATTAATTAATAATAATAAAAATAAAATTTACAAATTACATTCTACAACTAAAAAATAAGCCATCTCTAGTAATTACAATCGTCTGTATTAAAATTAAAAATCTATTCATCACTGTCTATATAATAAATTGTTTACTGTTAAGTATTGCATTTGTCTTCGCTTATCAATATAATACAAGATATTTACAATCGAAAGTTTTTTGCACTATAATGTTAAATAGGAATAACCGCCAATCTACACTCCCTGTGAAATTATAGTAAGTATTGGGGTGTCTGTAAACTATGTAAACATATAAAACCTCTGCCTGCCTAGCATGCATACCGCGACATTTTGTCGACACTTTTCTCGCGTTAGCGTGGTGTCTGTCCAGCTTACACCGCACTGATGTAAACGAGAAAAAGAGAGACGAGTGTCGACAACGACAAACAGTCATTAAGGCCCGTATTTATAAATCTCTCTCAACGTTGAGAGCTATCTTGAGATCATACCTGAGATACTGTTCCTATAAGAAGAGCAACTCAAGATAGCTCTCAACGTTGAGAGGGGTTTATACATACGGGCCTAACAGTCGTGATGCGTATGCTAGGTCGGCAGGACTCGGATCACTGTTTATACTCGTATCTAAAAGTTTTATTTTATTAAAGAGACAAAAATGACAACTTATCTGTTAAATTTAAAACTGTTTTGGTTTAAAACTTCTGGTTCAGATTAAATCAATTTAAATTACCTGAAGATTAATGTAATGTAAATAAATGTAACATAATAATAATTTGCAAACAAACGAAACGTGCAACGTCATTTTTGTCTCTCTAATAAAAAAAAAAACGTTATAACTTTTGAGAATATAAATAAAAACAGAGAAAATATACTTCGAAGAAATCTAGATTTAGTAAATAAAAAAGTTATTTATTATATACGAATCGCAGGGAAATTTGCGTGTTATTTCGAATAAATTAGATTCGTATTTGTATAGCAGCTACAGGCAGTGTACTTAATAATATAAAGCTTTATCGAGCCATTGACCAACAATTATCAGTCATCGTAATCGTTTCGTTAATATTATTTGGTAATGGGTACAGTACGGATCACGAGAGATGACCACTGCCCAGAAGTAGTTTTTTAGGCCCACTTTGAGGTGCAGGGTGAGGCGCGGGCGGAATGCGTCAAGACCGGAGCGACGCCATTGGTGGGCGCGCGTTGCGGCACGCGTGATAGGCCGCTCAATCGCTATTCGCCTATCGCGGTATTGACGCCCTCCCAGTGCTCTCGATTACATTTACATGTACATGCGCAGACGCAGACGGCCGCCATTAGTGGTCATCTTTCGTGATCCGTACTGTATAAACAAATATACAGATACCCCGTAACAAAATTCTACGCCAGCACATTACGTCATATAAAGCTAAAGTCGCTCCATTTGGCTAAGTTCTCTTTCGTCTTATGGTATAAGTACCCTGTATTCAAGTCGTACTAACATTTTCGGCCCACCTACATTACAAAGAAGTTAATTATTTAGCGAAGTTCAATTGATCGAGCTAGAAATATTAGAACGCACTCAATACTGCTATTGGCTACGCTCGACTAAATATTTGATACAATATTTTGAACACCACATAAGGTGCACAATCGTGTAATAGATGGCGCTAATCCAACTAGTGTTTTTGTCTTGAGGCGGCCGGCGACTAAACCGAAAGCCAATTAAATAACGCGTAGACTAGTTTGAACAGAAATATTGTTGTCAGCGTGCTTTGATCGTATAAATCCTAGATGCAGTGTAAACGCACTAATAGTGACGACAGGAACGAATGCTCCAATCGAAAGTGAGCATTAGATTGATCTCAGTAGTCATTTGATCGCATGGCGTAACTATGCCTAAATGTGCTGTGAAGTTGTGCAAAAACAACTCGAAAAAAGTGAAAAAAAAACCCGGCCAAGTGCGAGTCCGACACGCGCAGGAAGGGTTCCGTAAAAAGTTGTATGGGAGCTCTCCTTAAATATTTGTTTTGAATTCAATTATTTAATTTAAAGTGAATATACAAGGTGTTACAAAAATACCCCCAATGCTGAATATGGTATATAGGGACCATCAAACTGAACAACTTTTACTATAGGACCAACTCTGAAATCGCGAAAACAAAATCAGCTGTTTCAAACAAAATTTAAAATCGAAAATATCAAAATGTATGAAACAGCTGATTTTTTTTTCGCGATTTCATAGTTGGTCCCATCGTAAAAGTTGTTCAGTTTGATGGTCCCTATCTACCATATTCGGCATTAGAGGTACTTTTGTAACACCTTGTATAACTAAATATTCTTCAATATCGAGCAAAAATAAAGGTTACGTCACGTTTGTTGTATGGGAGCCCCCTTAAATATTCATGTTGTTCTGTTTTTAGTATTTGTTGTTACGGACGGACGGCGGAGTCTTAGTAATAGGGTCCCTTTACCCTTTGGGTACAGAACCCTAAAAAAGATGGAATATAATATTTTCAGTAAGTACCATGAATTCAAAGTCAAACATGTACTGACACCCCCTAATTTCATTATTTAAATTAAAATATTACAATATTCTATGCCCAACCATTTCTTCTATTTGCGTTAATAAGACAGAGATGCAGACAACCAATTTGGAACAGAGTATTTTTTTTGTTCACGGAGACGCTTTGTTCATTTTTTTTTTTTGATGACATGACTAAATGCATGACTTTATTTTTTTATTATATCTTACAGCGGATGAATTTACCGTATTTACTACTATATTATAACTACAACTGTATAGCACTGTTGGAATCACTTTTTCGAACGCATTTAGTATGGGATTGTGTATCTAGGGTTTATATGATCAAAGTCAGCGTGGTTCTAAATAATTTGACATATAATATTAATACTAAAGAACGCATGAAAAAAAAGAAAACAAAATAAGAAAGTAAATAGTTGGAAAAAGTGACAATAGAATAGTAAGATTTTGATTTAGTAACTACTAGCTGAAAAAGTCAAACGAATTCAGAGAAAGAGACAACTTTTAGTCCTGAAAATATAGGTGCCGGCACGAATCGTGAGCGGTGAGGGAAATCGGAGGGGATTACAATGCGATTAAATTGACAATATACAACTGAAGTGACTAACATCAGAGAGCTTGCGGTATAAAACGACGTATTTTTTATCTGTAAAATTTTCTCTTTTCCATACATTCTCAAGTGAAGTTGCAGCTGTAAACATGTCTCCACCGCTAAGATCCGTGCCGAGGCCTGTTACGGTATTGCTGATTTCCTTTATATTTGGTATCCTACAATCTTAACTAGCGGGGCGCAGCGTTCAACTGCCTTACCATGGGAAATCGAAAGTCAATGATGACCATCAGTGCAGTTCCGTTAGAGGCGTTACACCTCGACACACCAAATTATAGTAAACATGGTTCCTTTACAACCCGTTTAAATGTAGTGCACAGTATACTCATAGAATAAACTGGTGATTATATCAGCTGGAACTCTTTGCGTGAAAGTTTATTAACGAACTTCAATCTTGTGTACTGTGAGCATGTTTGTAATTGATTACAAAGTTGATAATGATATGCATCGTATAGTTACCGACAAAAGTTTAAGATATTAATGCAGGAATTAATTGATGCGGTCTTACGTAGTCGGTCTTTCATGTACAAGTTTAAGATATTAATGCAGGAATTAATTGATGCGGTCTTACGTAGTCGGTCTTTCATGTACAAGTTTAAGATATTAATTCAGGAATTAATTGATGCGGTCTTACGTAGTCGGTCTTTCATGTACAAGTTTAAGATATTAATGCAGGAATTAATTGATGCGGTCTTACGTAGTCGGTCTTTCATGTACAAGTTTAAGATATTAATTCAGGAATTAATTGATGCGGTCTTACGTAGTCGGTCTTTCATGTACAAGTTTAAGATATTAATTCAGGAATTAATTGATGCGGTCTTACGTAGTCGGTCTTTCATGTACAAGTTTAAGATATTAATTCAGGAATTAATTGCTGTGGTCTTACGTAGTCGGTCTTTCATGTGCTTACCTATCTTTCAAACTTTCGTGGTCACTATACTAAGTTGATAAGCAGTGTTTGGTCGACATACTAGGATTACTTAATTTAAAGCCAAACGTCTAACACACGCTCGCGAGACGTAACATTGGTCGAGACATTATACTAGTGTAAGTAATACTGCACGGCATATTTACACAGTTGGGGCAAACGACAAGGGCAGGGCGATACTGATATGACAACCATTTGAAACAAAACGACAACGTTTTGATTCAAATATAAAATTATGCAGTTTTACCCCTATGCCTATAGAAGTACATTATGGTTTGAATAACACAAACTAACTGACCGGTGAAAAGTTAAGGAATGTTAAGAATTTGAATAATAAATATTGAGAAATAATAAATATTTATGGCTTTATAATATATATTTTACTGGCTAGTTATTCAAGCTGGGTTTGAGATATCATAGCAAGAGTACGAGTCACTATTCACTTCAGTCAGTTTCAGTTTGTGCATATCCTTGTGCTGTGTTGAACAAATGCTTATATCTCTTCTACATTTGTGTGATACATTCCTAATATGGCGAAATATTCAAATATGGCCTATTCAAATATTTGTAAAGTATTTCATACCGACGTGTACAGAAAATACATTACTTACATTTAATTAATTAGATGTTTTTGTATTTAAATAGCTTTAATACGATGGGGTTTTCAAAATAGCGCCATATTCCGTAATGAACAAATCTCATACAACGTTGCAAAGCTCACAGCGGGCGCTTCACTCGACACCGAGCGTCCACGTGACGGCTGACTCACCGCGCGTATGAACGTGTTAGTCAATGAGATGACAGATGCGTGACGCGCTTGTTACTGCACGCCAGAGCACAAACACACGAGTCTGTTATCACATGAAGCACTTCAGAGCACACAAATCACAAAACTGCAGAGCTGCGAGCGGGCGTCACGTGACTGCGGGCGAGTGTCATGCGGCGCCGGGCGAGTGTCACGCGACGGCGGTCGGGTGTCACGTGGCGGGCGACGCTAGAGCGTGAGCTAGCGCGATATAACGCGCGCGCTAGTCGGTGGGGCGCGGCGGCGGCGCGCGAGGCGGCAGCGGAGACGCGGGCACGCTCCAGCTCTCGCTCGCGCCCCATCTGAGTGGAGTCGGTGGATTGTTACGGCACGCTTTTGAGCGTCTACCTCACTTATTTTTTGAGTCTACGTTTTGAATTTCTAATATATAAATGCCATGAGTCATATTTTTATCAAATTTTAAGGCGTAAAAAATGATTTTACTAAAAATTATTTTATTTCAAATAACTAACGTAATCTACATTTTAAAACATCACTCTGAAATGTCGTTTTAAAAGAAATACTAAGTTAGGTTCTTGTAACGCAAAAATGTCTCACCTGAGGTGTTCGTGGTGCGGGTGGTGGTCGCGGCGCGCTGCAACGTGATGCCACTTGACGTACCCGCTGAGGCGGCGCTTGACCAGCCCCGCCAGCGAGTGCAGCCAGCCTGCCCACACAGACACGTCCACACGCACGCACGCACACGCTGCCCACTCTTCCTATGCCACCTCTTTGGTTCCAAATTCAAACACCCGTAGCAAACAACGAAACTTTTCCAAATGAAATAGGACCTCTTCCGTCCGTATTGTAAAGAAAACACTTTTGCTTTTCTTTTTTTACCTTCTTGAAAAGATGAAACTCTTTTGTTTTCTTTCTTTTTTTTAATTCTCGCTCCGTCTGATTGGGACGGCTGTATTTTGAGGAATGAACCAAAGAAGCGACACGATCAAGTCATATGCCCGGCCATGAGTGTTAGGGGAGACAGCGAAGCGACACCGTGTGATGGCATGGTGATGAGGCCCCAGTCACACCTAGCTACTACAAGCTTTACCATATTATATGAACTCCTTCCACTTTTTGTATCTTTTATAGCAGTTAAGTCCAACAGATACTTCTAACATATTCTACATTACTTTTCTCCCAGCGTATCAAATAAATTTAAAGAGAAGTATTGCTCAATTAATAGCTAACAATTCAGCTCGCAACAGTATTTTATCTACCCCAACCCATACAGTCAGCTCTACAGATAGTCTTTGACTGCTAACACATAAGGTCGTGTTTAGTGTAGCGAGGCATGTGACAAGGCGACAATGGGCAGGCGATGTGGGGCGCGTGAGGAGACAGCGGCAAAGCGAAATGAGTCGGCGCAAACATTCGTCAAACAAACCAACACTCAATACTATAAATTAACAACGAAAAGTGATAAAGCGACTAACTCGCGATGATGGTCGTCGGATCAAATGTATCGCCAACACATATGTAACAAATATACACAGAAAAGTTCACGACAGTCTGTAAGTCAACAAATATTTGTGACGTTTCAAAGCATCGAACGACGTACCAAGCGTACTAATTTGCAATTTGTGCTTTACGCCACCGGTGATAAGCGTGATTTTGCTTTGCAACTATTACTCTTGATACGTCGTTACAGCACACATTGAGTTAGTTTGAGCTTACAGAATAATTAATGTACTGCGAATAGTATTCTACAAATTGTCTTCAGTCGAGCAAAACAGAGTATCTGCAAAGCACATAGGATCGCGTCTAAAGCTCCCATTTTGACTATGTTTATTTTAAATATATTTACAGTGGAAGGGAAACGTGAAACACTGAAGACATGATATGATACAGGAGATGATCATGTGGAACGATTGTGGTTAGATGAGCAGTCTCTATGTAAACACAAGTTTTAATTATTTAATAAACCACACGAAGTGAAGCTAAACTTTATTTACAATAATTGATCTATCAATTTCAAATTTATAAGTATGTTTGTGTCGATCAATGCCCTGTTTATGCAAGAAAATTATATTTATACCGTTCAACTCGCTTACGTATTTTGTATTTTACACTGATATAGTCATACAAATAATCGAGACATTCACGATCGGGAGTTCAATACAACTAATTTCAAATTAAAGTGTGAACACCAATTACCGATACACATTCGCAATTTTGGATGAGCGCAAGTTGTTTATTTGCTTCCATAGTTCATCAAGTGTTTAAAGCTCCATTTGTCTTGATATTTCAACTCTTGAAACAAGTCACACACCATTACGTACGCAGACGGACTTTGATCCAATTTACTCCGCGACACAATGTTTATTACTGACACAGTAAATCTGTCACGCCAAAAACGACCTTTTTCTTTGAATAGTAATAACCATGTTACGGTATTAAGTAGATTCCGAACTGTATTGACCTTTATAAAAAGTACAAGAACATCGCCACAATCGTTCCACGCCCGTGTGACGTATGCGGTGGGACGCGAGTGGCAAGCGCAGCGTCTGGGACTGATCTTTCTTGCTCGGACTTAGGCTGGCTGCCCTCACACAAATATTATCTCTACGCAGAACAATTAAGGTTCAGACTTGTTTGAACGTTCATGTCATATTAATTAATTAACAATAGAAGCTAAGTTACGCTGATATTTTATATTAATCATGACTAAAAGTTTAATATAATTCATTGTTTTGTACTAATACTAGTTTATTGATAACGTCAACATACACCAAAATAAAATACATGAAAATATCAAATAGAAAAATATAAATTATTTTATTGTTTCTTTTATTTATAACTGTTGGTGAATATTGACGACTCTTTAATTCATATAGTAGTTATATACATACAATTTATAATGTTTGAGCACGATTACATACTATAAAATAGGAACTTAACGAACAACTGTCCTCACAGTCGGGTATCGAACCCGAAGTCATTCCTAGTTTAAACGTGTTTATGTTATGTGTTCATCACAAGTCAAATTAATAAGTATGAAATAAATTACATCTTGTTTTTAGTACACACGACGGCAATTCAGACTATACATGTTGACCCTGAGACCGCCTTTATGCCCTACGTAACTAAAGCTGTTTTCGCAGTTTAACTGACGTGCTGTCGTGTGTACAATTGGCACCCGAATTTGCAGCACCGCGTAAAACTCGATATTTGCTACAGATACATAATTAAATTTTTGTGTACGCAACTTTTGAATTGACAATTTATGACTCTTATTATAAGCGTAAGCAATAAAAGATTAGCCTTTAGTATTTATTTCATACTTCCTAATAAGGCCAGCGACTACACTGCTATCGGTGGCCGCGGCCCGTTTGTCAGCGGCGCGTCGGACGCGCGGCGGTGTGTGCGGTTTGAGTGTACTATGGCTGTTGTGTAGCGGAGTATGTAGTTTCTGTGTAGTGTGTAGTTTGCGAGTAGTGTGGCGCGTGAGTGGCGGGCACTGACCCTGGTCCTCGTGGTGAAGCCTGGGCGGGGGAGGTTCCGCGCGGAATCCGTTTCGGAGCTCCGCCCGCGTCAGACTTTGACTGCGCCCTTCGGAAACTCTGCGGATTACACAACAATTGTAGAGATATCGACAAAGACACGGCATGATACAATATATAGTCGATGTTATTTAAAAAAATAGAGAGACAATTTAGCAACGCCATCTATGCTTGAATGTTGTAAAACATCAAACTTATTCATACGAACGGTCAAAGTGTTTCTATTTGGATACTTTCCACCAAGAAGCCTTAAATTGAATATACTGAAATGTATGAGAGAAACTAACCAAAGAACTGATACTGCTATTTGACTAAAGACAGTAAAGTGATTGCAATAAAAACAAACTATTTTTTGCGTTTTTTTCTAACTGTGACAAGTCTAAAATCCGAACCGCAGTGAATTACTGAAAAAAAAAACTAAATTAATTAATTGCAATAAATAATTGTCGTACTTGTCGTTATTGAGCAGCAAGGGCGACGCGGGGTGCAGTCGCTCGTGCAGTGGAGGCGGCTCCAACTCCGTGCTGCCGTTCGCTGCAAATCGGAACATAATATTAAACACTACTTCACGGAAGTATAAAGTATTCGGTTTCGATGACACATATGACATTGATAACCAGTGATGCCAATAGGTAAGGCTTCAGTTAAAGTTTCGGGTGCGATGTAATATAGAAATGATAAAACAATTTTTCTTAAAAAATCGAACAGTAAATCCATATCCTTATCTTAATATCTCATCCTTACTTTGACGACCTCCGTCGTCGAGTGGCTTTGTACACCGGTTTTCAAGGTTTCGCCATCTCTGAGGTCCCGAGTCCGATCCCCGGTTGGGTCAATTTAGAAAAACGAAATTTTCTATATTGGCTCAGGTCTAGGTGTTTGTGATACCACCGTTGTCTCTGATTTCCATAACACAAGTGCTTTAGCTACATACTTTGGAATCGGATCAATGTATGTGATGTTGTCATATATTCATATTTATTTATTTATTTAATATAGTATTATTAATGAAAAAGTAAGTCTGTTTGTTTGTTTGTTACGCCTTCACGTCTTATCTACTCAAGTGATCATCGTGAAATTTTGCATACAGCTTATCAGGGGTACAGAAAATCACATAGGATACCTTTCACCCAGACAAAAGTAGTGTTCCCGAAGGATAGAAAAAACTGTCCACGCAGATGAAGTCGCGGGCGGCAGCTAGTATACAATAAATATCCTTGATTATGCAAGATGGTTGTATCCACTCTGTATTGTATATTCGCAAACTTGTTTCTTATTGTATTTTCTACTTACCTATGTGATGGCCATCGTGGCCTAACATATGGTGATGGCGTGTGGCGCGTGGTGGTGGCTCCGGCGATCGCCCCGCGCTGTGTTCTCGACTCAAACTGTGTACAACAAACATTATATAAAAGAGTGATATCGGTAAGTAGTGAGTAGCAACCCCAACAATTCACAAGTTGTGACGATTGAAACAGAGCTACGCGACAGACTGAGAGAGGCGCTTCGGAGTTGCTTATAATACTAGCCACGCAGCGCTGTGCAATTTGAAATTGTACTTTATTGCCGTGCAGTCAGAGTAGCTTATTATTTGATTGTCCTCGCGCGGGTGGGCTTTCGAACGTTTAGTAAGTACTATTATAATATATTCTGTGCCAATACTGCGTTATTCAACGCGCCTGACAAGCGTAGATTATGGCAACATCCTCACGAGAGAAGCCAGCGTTCAGCATTTGACTAGATAGGTTGTTAAGATAAGAGGTAAAGTGAGTGTGCATGTTTGCATGTGTGTATTTGTGTATGTCTCACCTCCTATGCCTCGGCGCTGCGTGCAAGTCGGCCCGCGAGCGCCGCTGCTGGTTTTGGTGGTAGAATCGCTGCAGCACGATGGGGCTCGTGTTGCCGGAACTCTGCACACACGTCAATATTATTATGACACATGTCAATATTATTATGACCCACGTCAATATTATTATGGTTTGTTGTTACCACATCCTTTTACTGAAGTAGAATCTTGAAATATTTAAGATGAATTTGAAGTCCTTGAAATTATAAATAAGAACTGTTTACGTTTATTAAAATAATGAGTCATACAACACATTATTATACCTATCGATACAGAATGCGAACTAAAAAATAAAATATTTGTAATTATATTAATTGAAAGTGCTGATATCGCGCTAGGTATATAATTATGCGATTGTTGACCGTATATACCTACCGTCCGATACCAAAACACGCGTACACTGCCCTCGTTTCAGCGAATAAACATAGCCACGATGTACTAGGAAGTAATAGGGCTACGAATCTTGTACTTGTCAGTACAGTAGAGTTTAATAATATGTACGCACCTTTGACTGGGCATCAACCTTACTTTGTAATAAAAGTCAACATCTGACAAAAGTGCGTACATATTTATGAACTCGACTGTAGAATGTAGTAAGATCTAAACAAGAACATAATGTTTGTTTCTTAGGAAAAAGTATTCATTTCAATCAGCAATCACTTGTGCTAGACAGATGTTACATCTTCTGTTTCATAAGACAATATTAAAAAAAAAATAAGATTAAGTTTAACTTAAAATCTTTGACAACATCACATACATTGCTCCGAATCCAAAGTAAGTAGCTAAAGCATTTGTGTTATGGAAATCAGAGACAACGGTGGTATCACAAACACCCAGACCTGAGCCAATATAAAAAAGTTCGTTTTCTAAATTGACCCAACCGGGGATCGAACCCGGGACCTCAGAGATGGCGACACCTTGAAAACCGGTGTACAAAACCACTCGGCCACGGAGGTCGTCAATATGAATCATACAGGTTCATAATTTTTCTAGTATATTTTTTAGTATTGTATAAAAATAAAGTTGTGAATGCTAAAATCTCAAATTTAAAAAGAAATAATGTCGTTACCTGCGGTGAAGGGCGCCACCTGCTGTCTGCGGAGACGCGCCGCGCCGGCGCCGGCGGCGGCGACGCGCACGTGTCAAACGTTCTAGCACACACGCAAGGTAATCAAATCAAAAATACAATGCGATTAAATCGACAATAGACAGAGATCCGCTGCAACTTCACTCGAAAATGTATGGCAAATTGTAATCTAAGAAAATATTTGTCGGATAAAAAAAGTAAAAAAAAAAACAAAGTAACCTTCCAATACCAAAATAACAGTTTTTATTTGTCAAGCAAGCATTCTCAAGCATTCTGCCTAATTTACAAAAACAACGTTAACGTGAGTAGGTGAAAATTGGGGTTTCCAGATCAGAGATCTGGAAACCTCCAATTTTCACCATTTTTTATATTTTTATAATGTTTCACTATTCATCTAATCAATAACCGAATATGAACTTTAAAAAGTACCTTATAATACACTCGTATGGTACCGAATTGTTGATCTTTCGATATATTCATTTTTAATAAACCACTGTTATATTCGTCGATTCGACGGATGCAAATGTTTGCAATCGAATACTATGTCATTCAGCATGTTGTTGCAGTGTCGCCGAAGGCGGAATGATACTCACTATCAAATGACGCTTAATATAGGTACTTAGAAAGATGAGATTACGTCATTGTTTTGGAATTCAATATAATTATTCCTACTAATCTTTCCATATAAAAATAACAACGTTGTTTAAGAGAATAAATAAAAATGCGGCTAAATCTAGGTTCTTTTAACACGTTTTTATTAGGTTGCTTTTTATCAGTAGAAATGACCACTTAATTCGTTGTAACTTAGCCGATATTTTTTTTCACTTATCACATGTAGTGTTAAGACATTTGTGCATAAACGTTTCAGAACTAATGTTCTGTTTGTTAAATGCATTCATACAATTTCATAAATCCCTAATTAGTAGAGCCTAATATTTATTTTATTCCAATACTTAGAGGTGCCGATGTTTGTGTGAGTAAATAAAAGAATATGTACCATATTATAGTATAACATTTATTAAGAAATATTTACATTGTCTGTAACTTTAGTAATAAGTTCCTTAATCGATTTATAAATATCGTCCACGTATACATTTTTCACTATATGCTGGACACAAATTTCTGCATCACATTTGCACAGTGAATCTGTGCTATTAGAAAAATGATCAACATCATATATTTCTATTCTTATTACTTTTCCACCACCACACGTTCGTTTTTTTGCATAGGTAAAGACGGAAGAGTTATTTTTCAGCTTCTTGCTGGGAGGCTCGAGATTTAATCGTTTTTCAGTTCTCGGCTGGTGCACGGTGTTCATAGGAACAAAGTTAAACAGCTCGTTTTCGGAGTCCTGAAAAATAAATAGGTAGGTACTTAATAGTATATTAACACTGTAATAAGGAAGTTAATTTAAATAGTATCTACGAGTAGTTTTCGTAAGATATATTGATTGAAACTGAAATACTTCTATATATTTTATCAAAATTACAGTTTTATTTAATGGTAAGTAAACTATATATATTTAAATATAAACAAGTATTTAATTTTTATATTATTATTTTTGTTATTATAAATTAAAAACACTCACCGACATTTAGAAATATTATGAACAGCGTCGCTTATAAAAAATAACTAATATTATTTTCTTTTGAAAATCCCTTTATATATTAAATTAATATTCGATCATAGAGTTCAAAATTGATGCAATTATTATGTGTTTATATCAATACCATAAAAGTAAACGCGACTCATATGACACTATTATTGAATGCGGTAGGTAGCGGCGCGGCGCCGCCGCCGCGCGCCGGCTGCCGCAATGATGTTGGATGTTGTTTTATCTTACGAAGACCGATGAATTAAACGAGTTTCAACTGTATAGCAAGGAGATAAGAGTGTCGACGATGGATTCCGTGAGATAGAACGCAACTTATACTTAGAACCGTAAAAGCCACGAATATCGGGACAAAGTTTAAGTACCAATTTAAGTAGGTCTCACTGTGTATGAAGTTTGCTTTATAGCATGGTTTAACTTTTTCTGGTATTATTATCAACTAGCAACCGCCCGCGACTTCGTCTGCGTGGAAAGTTTTTTTTGCTATCCCTTGGGAAAAAATATTTTTTTTTTTTCGGATGAAAGATCCTTGCCTGCGTTCACATGCAAATTTCACGATGATCGCTTCATGTCGTAACAAACAAACAAACGGACTTTCGCATTTATAATATTAGTAAGGATAGTTAGTATTGTCTGGTGTTGCATTTGAGGTGGTGTCGATTGTACATTATAATCTACTAATAAAATAATTTACATATATTTTCTGTTTGTTACAATTTCTTTGATATGTTTACTGAACAATAATTATATGTGTAAAGCCGTAGTATTTTAGTAGTATGCCGGAACGGGTGCTATTTGATCACTGCCTAAATAAATATATGATTTAGTTATGAGTATTTAAGGTTGAGATTTGAAGTTTTTGTTTACTATTGCTAGGCATTCTTTTATGGATAAGTCCTGATTCAGGATTTTAGGATCATGCGTACGTTACTTATATGGAAAAACTCACGTGGATTTCACGCTATTTAAACGCGAGAGAAAATCAGGGACCTTAATTCAGCTTCCAGGAGCACGGAATAAACATCAACAACAAAATATTAACCTCTGTTCACCACTAAGGAAACATGTAAGTAGTATATCATTCATAATTATATAAGATCGTATTCATATCTAAGGTTTTTTTTTTTTGATTATAAATTAGTGCGAGTGTGACTGCAGAGCCTGGGGTTCAAATCCCCTTATTAAATTGTACTATACCTTTCGATACCAGCATTACCTTTTATGATACTTAAGATTTTTCATTAAATGGTATTGAAGGGCCTCTTTATGACAATTGTAGGCGACAGATTATGAAATGTAATTATTAGAACATATCATTATATAACAATGAATTATCTACAATGTTCACGTTATCAATAAAAAATAATGGAGGCTTAATATTATATTAAGAATATTTTATTGTTAAAGTTACAATGCCAACTTAATTATTGTTTCTTTTTAGGTCTCAAGAAAACGCAGAGACCCTCTTTCCATCCGACGACGAGGTTCAACCACCACCACCTCTGAAAAAAGCCAAGAAAAACAAGCAGGCGCCATCTCCACGCACAGAGCCGGCGCCGGCTCGGGCATCTTGTTCGTCGTCGAGAGCGAGTCCGGCGCCGCTGCCACCGTCGCGGTCATCAGCTTCGAAGAAACCATATTTCAAGCCGATTCCTCCAAAGAAGCCCACGACGGCGTACGATCTCTTCGGAACTGACAGTGAAGACGAGGGGAAGGGAGATATCCCTATTACCGGTAAAGCACCAGCCCCGTTAACTTCTTATCTAACACGACGCCTTGCAAACGGTCAGTCACGTCAAACATTCGATCGTAAGCCCGGATCGCACTATATAGATTTGAAAATATACCGGTGCGATGAAATTGATAAAGTTCAGCCGATACATAGGTGGCGGCAAGCTATAGTGACCGTCAAAAATCAAACGTATGATAACACGGATGCATGGCAACACCTAGCTAATTTTATTATGGCAACCAGAAAAGAATTTATGAATTGCCCCCAGACATTTGTTAGTAACTATAATAGTGCTTTATGGTAAAAAATAAATAGATAGATAGGTATTACTATAATATAACTATACTATAACTACATATTATAAAAATATAACGATACACTTAATAACATACTTTATTATTCTATTTCAATATACGTTACTACTAGGATATTTAATCACTATTACAATGATATATTCAAACTTACTACTTAATTATAATTTACCTTACTTATTGAAAACTATCTTACCTATTGTATTCAATCAATACCGATACTTACAGATTAGAAGACAAAAGTAACATAGGTTAAACTTACGCTAGACATTTAAATAAATCATGTTATCATTGATATAATTTTACTTATATATTAAAGAAGTTTTATAACAATTTCATATTTCTTATTTTTCTTTTCTTACAGTTTCACCGATACCAGAAAGAACAAATTACAATGATATAATTATTTGTGAAAATTGTCACACTGAAATACCAAAAAATGAATATCTGTATCATTTGAGAACGAATTTACACAAATCTAATTGCATATTAAAAACTGATTATGAAAATATTGATATTATAGCTACGGCTTTTAAAAACAGAATAATAACTTACAAACTGAATCCATCGATGGAATACCTTACACCTGAGGATTTCCTAATGGATAATCAGCATCAAGTATTAAAGTTAATTAATGATTGTCTGATTAAACATAATTGTGTTAAGTTAAACTTTGAGCTCTTTGCTTACTTTATTCTATCACGATCTGGTGAGCAAGAGCTTAAGTCTTTCAACACAAAATACGAAATCATATATAATAGTACTGATATAAATGAATTATATTTGAAAACAATAAATATATTTGAGAGAAAACTGTCGGAATTCCAGCACCGTGAATCTGGCTGGTCTTGTTTTTCTATAAGCCACCTAGAAGTTAATATTAATAAATATTCCCCTTTGAAAGGGGGTTCTTACATTGATTTACCATATGATATAAAAAAAACGAGGAGTTGCTTAAATGTACAAAACAATGATAACTATTGCTTTTTATGGAGTATTGCAGCAGCATTATATCCAGCAAAATCTAATGTTTGCAGAACAGATTCATACCCATATTTTACAACACTGTTTAATATAGATGGTCTATCGTTTCCACCATCGAATTATGATATTAAAATGTTCGAAAAGATTAATCCTAATATAAGTGTTAACATATATGGACTAGATGATAAAAACATGATCACTGGTCCTTTATACGTGACAAGTTTAAGAAAAAAACACCATGTGAATTTACTATACTTTGAACGAAAAGGTTGTGGTCATTATTGCTTAATAAAAAATCTATTGAGATTAGTCAGACGTCAAATAAGTAAACATAAAGGTAAAATGTATCTGTGTGAGACATGCTTACAAGTATTCACGAGTGAAAAAAAAATTTGTGAGCATACTACGTGTCCTAATGTATTGACAGTGTTGCCTGAAAAAAATAGTATTCTTCAGTTTAAAAACTTTGAAAGAAAACAAAAAATTAATTTCGTTATTTATGCAGACTTCGAAAGTATTTTGCTAGATTGCAGCGTAAGTAAAACTGAAAACACTCGAACATATAAGGTTCACGAACCTTCATGTTTTGGTTACTATATTTGCTGTTCGCATGATCAGGACTTAAATAAGTATGTTACATATAGAGGACCTGATTGTGTAGAAGTATTTATAAAAAAATTGATTGATGATTTAGAAAACATTTACAGTATGTTATCAAATAAAATGCCAATGACGTCTTTAACAATAGAACAAGAAAATGATTACAAAAATGCTACAAAATGTCACATCTGTAACCATTTGCTCTTTGATGACAAAGTAATGGATCACGATCATATTACATCTCAGTACCGAGGCGCAGCTCACTCTCATTGTAATTTAATGTATCGAGTATGTCCGTTTGTCCCCGTTATTTTTCATAACTTAGCTGGTTATGACTCTCACCTATTTATTAAAGAATTAGCGAAGTATAAAGGAGCTTTTAAAATAATACCAAAAACCAAAGAAAAATATATGTCTTTCACGAAAATATTTCAAACAAGGAATACTCCAAGGCCTATTCAAGTTAAGTTTATAGATTCTTTTCAATTCCTTAATTCAAGTTTAAATGTATTAGCCGAGAATTTGACTGAAATTGACTTTGTTAACTTATCAAAAGAATTTCCATATATTAATTATAATCAGTTGAAGCTACTAAGACAAAAAGGAATTTATCCCTATGATTATATTAATGCGAACTCAAAATATAATGAGACTCGACTTCCACCTAAACATTGTTTTTACAATAGTTTGAAATGCGAACATATTAGCAATGATGAGTATACCCATGCTCAAAATATTTGGCACTCATTTAATATTAAAACGCTTGGAGAATATACAGATTTATATTTAAAGACCGACGTGTTACTTCTTTCTGATGTATTTGAAAAATTTAGACAGACTTGTTTGCATCATTATCAACTCGATCCAGCCTACTATATTACAGCACCTAGCTTAAGCTGGGATGCGATGTTACTGTATACAGACGTTAAATTAGAATTAATAAATGATTTACAAATGTATGAATTATTGGAAAAAGGAATTCGTGGGGGCTTGGCACAATGTTCTCTACGTCACGCTAAAGCCAATAATAAATATTTACCGGACTATGATGCTTCACAAAAATCAACTTATTTAGTTTACCTTGACTGTAATAATTTATACGGTTATGCGATGACAATGAAAATGCCAATTTCAGAATTCCGCTTTCTGACAATCGATGAAATTAACACCATAAATATAGTTACGATATCTGATGATTCTGAATATGGATACATTTTAGAAGTAGATTTGGCTTATCCCGGGAATTTACATAATATGCATAGTGATTTACCATTTGCTGCGGAGAAGTTCATACCTCCTGGTGGAAAAACATCTAAATTAATTGCTAATTTATATGACAAATTCAACTATGTTATTCACTACGTCCACTTGAAAGAATGTTTACAAAATGGACTTATATTAAAAAAAATTCACCGTGTCCTAACTTTTAGACAAGAATTTTTTTTACAAAAATATATTGACTTGAATACAAGGTTACGGCAAGCTTCAACGTCTGCATTTGAAAAAGATTTTTTTAAACTTCTTAATAATGCTATATTTGGAAAAACGATTGAAAATAGACGCAAACAAGTCAATGTTAAATTAGTGACTATGTGGGACGATGTTAATAACACAACAAACAAGCACCTCGGCGCGGAAAAGTTGATTGCCAAGCCAAATCTAAAAAGTATTGCTATTTTTTCTGAAAACTTTGTTGCTCTGCAATTGAGTCCTGAAAAAATTGTCTTAGACAGACCTATCTATATAGGATTTACAGTTCTAGAATATGCAAAAACACATTTATACAAGTTTCATTACAATTTCATTAAAAATAAATATAAAAATCGGGCAAGATTATGTTATACAGACACAGATAGCCTTTTGTATTTCATAAACACTGAGGATTTTTATGAAGACATAAAAAGTGACGTTGCAAAATTCGATACCAGTAATTTCGAGGATAACAATTGCTATAACATCACGAGAGTAAATGCTAAAATTCCAGGTCTGTTTAAAGATGAACTTGGAGGTGATGTTATATGTGAATTTGTAGGTCTGAGAGCGAAGCTTTATTGTATAAACAGTTTAAAAACTCACATTACAAAAGCAAAAGGAATATCTAAAGCTGTAACTAGTCGTTTAAAGTTATCTCATTACAACAAAGCTTTAACAAGTGAAACAAATTTTAAATGTAAAATGAACATAATTAAATCCAGCAAACATGTACTATACTCTCAAGAAATTCGGAAAGTAGCATTGAATAAAAGTGATGATAAGAGACAGATACTTCCAAACCAAACAGAAACGTTACCTTGGGGTCACTGTAAAACATTGTTTTAAAAGTTTAATTTCTTAATATACACATAGTTATAGTGTCTAAGTAAATTTGTATTACGATATCATTAAATAGTAATATAAGTAAGTACCATGAAATTGTGAAGATCAATAATATTACACTATGTTTATTTTTTTTTTTTTTTTTTTGTGAAACCATAACCCTAAATATTATATGTATTATTCCTTATTTATAAGTTGTTAATAAAATATTGTACTCTAATTTTAATAAATTATATAATGATGCATAAGTTGTTAATTTTTTATATACCAATGCTGAACTACCTGCCCATGCCCACCTATATAAAGGCATGTAGCATATTTTAGTCTCATTTACAATGAAGTTCATTAAACAATCTGACACTTTAGAAGTGAACAACATAAAAATAGAAAATATTGCACACAAAGCTAAACATAGTATACTCTTGCCTGACACGATCCGATGTGTAATATGTGGTCCTTCGAATTGCGGGAAAACTAATGTAATGCTAAATTTACTGTTACATGAAAACGGTCTTAAATTTAAACACATTTATCTGTACTCAAAAACAGCTTTTCAACCGAAATATTGTTTCTTACGCCAAGTTATAAAACACGTTCCTCACGCGAAGTTATTTGTTTTTAATGAAAACAAAGATGTGATTTCGCCTAAAGATGCTTTGAAAAATTCAATAATGATTTTTGATGATGTCGCATGTGAAAATCAGATAAATATTCGTAATTATTTTGCTATGGGCAGGCATAGACAGATCGATTGTTTTTATCTGTCACAAACCTATACCAAAATACCTAAACAATTAATACGTGATAATGTCAATCTCCTGATTATATTCAAACAAGATGATATTAATTTAAAACACATCTATAATGAACATGTAACTACAGATTTTGGCTGGCTGGAATTTAAAAAGCTTTGCATGATGATATGGCAAGATCGATTTAGCTTTTTAACCATAAATAAAGATTGTGCTCTTAATAAAGGAAGATATAGACAAGGCCTTGATACCTACATTTATTTATAGAATAACTACGTATATAATAATATATATTCTTGAAAATAAGTTATTAGTGTTTGAAAATTAGCAAAAAGCGGTTGGGTATAGTTTCAAATAATGGACACGGAAATTAAAAAACAACTGATAAAATCTGTAGATAATATAAAAAATAAAATAAAGGAAATTCAAAATGATGAAGATGCTGCTAATTTGAAATTTAGAAAGGTATTTAAACCAATCACAGATAATTTGGAGACAATGATAAAAGCTAATGACAAATATAAGCCCTCCCTAAATGTGTCTATTGATATGAGTAATCGTGATAAAGATGATGATCAAAACTCTTCTTTAGATTATGAAGACTTTAGTAAGAACGCACAGGTAGATTCAAATGAAAGCTCTGAATACTACGATTATACTGACGATGACAGAAGTCCTTATAAAAATTTAAACAATACGCTCAAGTCGCTAGAAAGGGATGAAGTAATTGGCATTCATGATAATAATATAAATGTACCGTTTGGGGTACGCAGTGAAAACAAAAAATTGATGATAGGCAACTCTAAAGTATCATTTTCTTCTACCAGTAATGCTTCGCTGACAAATAGAAATTATGTTGTGAGCGTTGGTAATAAACATTATGAATTAACACCAGGCTTAAAGGAACTTCTTATGCGCAACAAACCTAATCTCAAAATTGTTAATGAAAAAGATAAAATAACCTATAAAGATATACTTCATTACACAAATGCTCATAAAAGAAACTTTGATCCGAACGGTCAAATGAAGGGTGACAAAGGTTTAAAATATCGACAAATCATCAAACCATTGTTTTCTCAGCAAAATATGGTTGAAAACAAAAATTCGAATAAAACAAAGAGTGGTGGTAGTCACATACCAAAATATAAGAAATATAAAAGTAATACAGATTATATTTTCTGGGACGATCCCAACGAACTGATAGAAAGGCTTAAACTATTGATTGCGTCAAAAAATGCTGGTAATACTAATCATGATAACGAAATTTTATCTATAATTGAAGAACTAACAGAAGCTGGCATTATAAAAGAATAAAAAGCTTAGCACCGCTTATTAGTGATTAGTAACATAAGGAACATAGATCATGAATGTTGATAAACTCAATAGTGAGTTTAAAGCTACTCAAAAGCAAATTAAACACATAAATCTAGAGGATAAGATTGTGGCATCGTCGAGTGAATTCATATCCTGCTCTAGCTTCGACAAAGACCACATAGATCAATTTAAAGTTAATATTTTAAAAGAAATTGTGAATGTTAATAAGTTAATTGTAACTTTAACAAACAGAATACAAAAACTTGAAAAAAGTGTTGATATCAAAGATCTCGCAGGAAAATTAAATAAGCATTATGAGCAAAGCAGATGTTGTAAATGAAATCTGTAAAAATGCTAGAACTAATTATCCAAGAAGAAGTGTACTACTTAAAGATATAGACGATCTTTGGCAAGCAGATTTAATAGATATGCAATCAATGTCAAAAGTTAATAACGGTAATAAATACATATTGGCAGTTATTGATTGTTTCACAAAATTTTCGTGGGCTATTGGACTAAAGCAAAAGAATAAAGATCATGTATGTCAAGCTTTCAAAACAATACTAAAAACCGGACGTATTCCAAAAAATCTGCAAACCGATCTTGGAAAAGAATTTTATAATGACCAATTCAAAAAAATTATGAATAAGTTTAATATTAATCATTACTCTTCATACTCCACTAAAAAAGCTTCCATTGTTGAAAGATTCATCAGAACTTTAAAGAGTAAATTGTATAAAGAATTTTATATCAATGGGAATTACAAATGGAATAATGGAGTACTCAATAAAAAAATAAATGAGTACAATAACACCATGCATAGAACTGTCGGTCAGCCTCCGGCAACGATTTGTCATAATAATAAAGCAAGAGTAATGAAAAGGTACATAAAACTGGCTCATTCTAAAGAAATAAAAAAAAATAAAAAGTTTCAAGTCGGTGATTATGTGAGAATAAGCAAACACAAAGCTTGTTTTGATAAGGGTTATACACCTAATTGGTCCACAGAAATATTCAAGATTAATAAAGTACAAGAAACTAACCCTATAACCTATTTATTAGAAGATTCTAAATGTCGACCGATACTTGGAGCATTTTATCCACAGGAACTTCAAAAAACCAAACATCATGATGTTTATTTAGTTGAAAGAGTTTTAAAAAGAAAAGGAAACTTTGTATATGTTAAATGGCTAGGTCTCCCGACAAGCGAGAACAGTTGGATTAACAAATCAAATATATTATAAATCAAATATATTTTTTAGTTTCCAACACTAAATTATGTATGTATTTAAGTCATTGCTCATTATTCTTTCTTCATTCGTAATCAGTTCTTAAAACGATATAGACCATTGCAAAACAAATATTATCATTTTAAATTTTAAATTTTAATAAAATGAAAAAAAATCGATTTGGTAAGTTTTGTGATAAAGAAACAAAGTACAAAGATACATATACTAATAATAACAATAAACGTGATGTATCGTCTTCAGGGACAAGCTTGAAGAAAACCTTTAAGAACGTTGTTTCACGTACCAAAAAACATATAAAGAACATTAAACCTAAATGTAAAAAGGCTTTAATGGAATTAGCATATGCAACAGCGCAAGAATTAGCATCAGACTCATCTATTAACTTACCGAGAATTATACCTGTACCTAAAACTGGTGGATTTCTTCCGTTAATACCGATTTTTGCCGGCTTATCTGCTGCCGGTAGTTTGGTGGGGGGTGTTGCCGGAATCGCAAAGGCCGTAAACGCATATAAAACAGCCAAAAAACAATTGACAGAAATGGAAAGGCATAATAAGCAGATAGAAGCAGTATGCATTGGCAAAGGATTACATCTGAAGCCCTACAAAGAGGGACTAGGAATTTACGTTACCAAGAAAAAAAACTAAATTCTAGGCTGCCCAAAAGAGCTTTAACGAATATTGATATTATGGAACATTCATATAATATTCCCTTTTTTCGAGGTGTATTTATGAGAGACCAATTACCACGTAAACCTTACCCGGCAGAATGCGGTGTCATAAATCTCGACACTTCTAAAAACTCTGGAACTCATTGGGTAGCCTATGGAAAATTAAATGATAACGTAGAATATTTTGACAGTTACGGTAACTTAAAACCACCAAAAGAATTGATAAAATATTTAGGACCAAATATACATTATAACTATGATAATTTACAAAAAAATCATTTATACAACTGTGGACATTTATGTTTAAAATTTTTAAAGTCTTTTTGGAGCAGAAATATGTAAACATTTAGAATTAAGTAATGATTTAGTATTTACTTTGTTCAAGTTATAATACATATAAATACGATAACAACCAGTACTATATGCACATTCTTTAACTGTCTGTGCTAGAAGCTAGATAAGAATTGTTTATACTAAACCGATGATTGGTACATAGTATCTTAATATTTTTATTAAATAAAAAATCATGATAATTTTTAATAAAAATCTCACTACAAAAGACAAACGTGATATTTCGCATTCTATGTTGAAAGGAGTCAGACGTCTCAGTGTTGTAAAAACAAAAAAAATAACTAAAGAAAATAAAATATTTTTAAAAGATCTTGGATTTAAATTACAAAATGTTGCAAATCACAGATCTACCAAATCATGATAATTCGATTGAGAGCTATGAAATTCATAGTTACAATCCATATAGTAACAGCTTTAAAGACAATGATGAAATTAGAATACCTATTCACCAACAAGATACATATGTACTACCTTCAGGCAGTTCTATCTACATAGAAGGCTTCGCGCACGTGATTTCTAAAGACCCAGCAGTGAAAAAAGAAATAAGTTTTATCAACAACCCACTCTCATATTTGTTTCAAGATATACGGTATGAATTAAACGGTGTTGAAATAGATCGCATCAAAAATGCTGGAATTACTACGACGATTAAATCTTTTATCTCTATGAATGAAGGCGAAAATAAAGCAGCAGCAGTTTGGGGATGGAATTTAAACGGTACAAAACTGAAAGATGGTCATTTTAGTGGTGTTATCCCATTAAGTAAAATATTGGGATTTGCTGAAGATTATAACAGAATAATTATAAATTGTAGACATGAACTTATATTACATAGAAGTAGTTCTGTTTTAAACTGTGTAATTTTAGATAAAAATGATAATATAGCAATAGAAATTCAAAAACTTCAATGGCGTGTCCCTCATATAAAAGTTGCTGATCGCAATAAATTGATGTTACTCAAACATTTAGAAAAAAATCGTCCTATACAGTTGGCATTTAGAAATTGGGACCTATACGAATATCCATTATTACCAAAAACTACTAAGCATTCATGGTCAGTCAAAACTGCTTCTCAGTTAGAAAAACCAAGATATGTAATTTTTGGCTTACAAACCAATAGAAAAAATGATAGTGCTAAAAGTTCATCGATGTTTGATCATTGTAAAGTTACCAACCTTAAGTTATTTTTAAACTCACAATATTTTCCATATGACTCACTTAATCTGAAATTTGATGAAGGTAAATACAGTATATTATATGAAATGTACGCTAACTTTCGTCAGTCGTATTACAGCGCTGCTGTCGATCCGTTACTTAACTTGGTTCAGTTTAAGGAAAAAGCTCCATTGTTCGTAATTGATTGCTCAAGGCAAAACGATTCTCTTAAAACTGGACCTGTTGATGTTCGGATAGAAATTGAATGTTCAGAACAGATACCAGATAATACAACTGCTTATTGTCTGATAATAAATGATCGGCTTTTCGAATACAAACCTCTAAGCAACATTGTAAGAAAACTATCATGAATGTGATCGTGGATGTACAAGGGTTCAAGGACGAATATAACCAATTTATTCCAAAGGAAATAGCGATCCTGTGGAATAGGCGCATAATTGTTCTGTTAATAAAACCACCATACCCATTTTATGAATTATCGAAAAAAGAACGCCTACAAGTAGCCTGGATAGAGAAAAATAGAGGAATTTATTGGAATGAAGGATACACGCCATACTTTAACTATAAGAACAATATAAGCGACTTTTTAAACAATAAATGTATATTAACTAAAGGTCATGAAAAAGTTTTATGGATTAAAGATATGTTTAATAACAATAGAGTATATAATTTAGAAGATAGAAACTGTCCTAGTTTAGTTACATTGTATGATAAATATTCATGTGCTTCAGATATTATTAGCTGTGTACATCATAACAATATATGTGCTTTAAAAAATGTATTCTGTTTGGACAAGTGGTGCAGAGAAAATGATATTTTTTAACTATATCCAATAAATTAAGATAAAAAATACATTTTTTTTACTTAAAAAATCTTCTTCACAACTTTCTACCTACCTAAATGACACTTTTTGAAATGATTAGGTGAATTCTCTAAAGATTCAAATTAGCATTCGAGCAGATAATTTTAATAATGAATATATCGAAAGATCAACAATTCGGTACCATATATTATAAGGTACTTTTTAAAGTTCATTTTCGGTTATTGATTAGATGAATAGTGAAATATTATAAAAAAAAATGGTGAAAATTGGAGGTTTCCAGATCTCTGATCTGGAAACACCATCCGTCGAATCGACGAATATAACAGTGGTTTATTAAAAATGAATATATCGAAAGATCAACAATTCGGTACCATACGAGTGTATTATAAGGTACTTTTTAAAGTTCATATTCGGTTATTGATTAGATGAATAGTGAAACATTATAAAAATATAAAAAATGGTGAAAATTGGAGGTTTCCAGATCTCTGATCTGGAAACCCCAATTTTCACCTACTACTAACGTGTTTCTTTTTTAGTCCACAGTAATTATTATGAAGTAGAATTCTACATAAGCTCAAAAATCAATCTTTACATCAGATCGTGAACTGGCCTCTCCTTTTTTTATGTTTAAGGCGGTAAGTGTGTGGTTGTATAGGTTGTTACCTGCGGCGCGGGTAGGGCGAGTGCGCGGAGAAGTCCGCCTCCAGGCTGGCCGGCTGCGAGCTACTGCCGCCCGCGCCCGCGCCCGCGCCCGCCACCACCCCGGCGCCGCCCGCCACGCCCGCCGCCCACCACGCCCTGCCCAACATCACCCACGCGACATACAATACAAACTAAATAACAACTCTACTCTGTCCTAAACAATAGGGATGCCACTGACCTCCATAAAACAAATACGCTGGACTAAATGTGGTATACAAAATGACAGTTGTTTTTTGTGCCGATTCATAGCGGCCCGCTCGAGCGTCTCGAGGCGTTATTTAAGTGTAATTTACGCAAATAACATATATAAAAACTTTAAACAAAAATAATCAAATATTTGCCGCCATAGCGAGCGTAGGCAGAGCTTGTCAAGTGCCCATTAACGGATTTCAAAAGAGTTTTCAACAGGTCTTTGTTACTTGAAGTGACACCTTGGCTACTGTAAAGTAAAAGATAGTGTAAGCCAGCGAACTAAAATCTATGGAACAAGCATTCCGCTCAAAAAATAGCACCACGCAAATTACAATCAAGTGGGCGGAGCTAAAAAATAACAACCCGAGTCGGGCCAGTCACGCGCCCGGTGACGCCAGTCACGCGAGCCAAGTATCCAATCATGTTTAATCTGCTTAGTCAATACAATGTGCCAGAGTACAACCTAATATCAATTGTGCGGGCATTGCAGGGGCGTGCATTGGTTTTCCAGCGCGGTAGGCACTGTAGAGCTAACTAGTCGTAGTTGCGCTTATCATTTAAAAATTCCTAATACACTGTAATTTCTCCATTGTTATAATTAATTACCTAACTTTGATACATATTTTTAACAAAAAACACTCATCAACCTCTTTTTCTTCACACACAGTACATTACAAACACACACAGAACGAAATTAACAAAAAACAACAAAAAAAAATGCTATCTATCTAATCTAATTAATAATTAGCGGTTGCGCGCGCGTGATGATTTTATTTTACTTTATTGATTTACCAACGCTTGTTTACATTATTACTGACATAAAACAACTTTTCTTAGTGTAAATTGAACCAAATGTAACAAACACTTACAGGTAAATACTGCATGCAAATTTAGTGGTTAAACAAACAGGAATAAATAACTAATTTATGAAAATACTAAACTAAACTAAAGAAACTAAGTGCATATTTTTGATATATATACGTACCTACCTAATTATTTAAATTGGCATTTATCTAAAATAACTCTACGGAAACTGTTGAGTGAGTCAAAATGAATATCGATATGTTCGCTTATATCGTTTATAGTTTTACAAATCCTTGGAATGGGAGAATTAGCGCCGAACACAGTTCTGCGAGGGGGCGGACGCAAGGGCGTTAATTTGCTGCGGGGGTATCTATTAGGGACGCGGATATTCAGCCTAGCTAGAAGTTGGGGACAATCGATGACGCCATTTAATACTTTCCATGCAAAACATGCATCTGTCAATACTCTACGATCAGCCAACGAGACCATCTTGAAGGTATCTAGTTGTTCTTTATATGACATTCTTCTCTGCCTTTTCTTGACTAAACCGGCAGAGAAAGTCAAATGCCAAAGGAATCGCTTTTGTATTCGTTCCAGCCTTAAAGCGTGATTAGCGAAATGTGGCCTCCATACTACGCTACAATACTCAAGAATACTGCGAACTAAGCTATTGTATAATAAGATTTTTACTTTACTATTCCTAAAAATCCTGACATTCCTAATGACAAAACCCAACATTTTTGATGATTTTTTAACTATGTAGTCTATGTGTGGAACAAATGTTATTTTTTTATCAAATAATACTCCCAAATCCTTTATTTTATCAAGTTCCTGAATTGTGTAGTTGCCCATTTTGTAGTTGTATTGAATTATGTTCTGCTTCCTTGTGTATTTAACATGAGAGCACTTTGCTGGGTTTAGCTCCATCATGTTCCTATCACACCACCCAACAAGCACATCAATATCTTCCTGTAATCTTCTACAATCATCAATTATTTCTACCTGTCTACAGAATTTTAGATCGTCGGCATACATGAACACTTCAGAGTTTTTAAGGTACTCAGGGATATCGTTGACAAAGATATTAAATAATATAGGTCCTAGATGCGATCCCTGAGGTACACCAGATGAAATTCTACGTAATTGTGACTGAAAACCATTGACAACGACAAAAAAGAACCTATTGTGTAAATAAGATGCCATCCAGTTCAGCAATGAGCCACTGATACCGTATGCAGACAGTTTTTGCAATAAGGCCGCATGGGAAACTCGGTCAAAAGCTTTGCTAAAATCAGTATAAACAACGTCGACCTGCTTGTTGGAGTCAAGAGCTTCTGATAAAGTTTCAATAAATTCTGCCAAGTTGGTACCTGTTGATCTACGCTGAACAAAACCATGTTGTCTAAAGCTAAGATATTTTTTAAGGTGGTTTGTAATGAACGGACATATTAAAGACTCGAAAATTTTAGCTAAAGTTGATAAAATTGAAATGGGTCTGTAATTTTTAATTATATCTAATCTCTCATTTTTATGAATAGGGACCACTTTTGCCACCTTCCATTCATCGGGGAAAACACCACTATACAATGATTTGTTAAAGATTATGACTATAGGTTTCACCAAATGTCTAGCGCAGATTGCTAAAAACTTTGGAGGTATACCATCCGGCCCCGCTCCCTTTGTACAATCAGCAGTCTTTAATTTCTTCAATACTGAGTCGTGATCAAGAAAAGGCAGAGCCAAAGGCTGGCTTAAGACCTCAAACTGACTATTCTGTGCACTCAGTACAGACTTTTGAGTATTAGATGTTTCTGCACAATTGTACGTAGATGCAAAGAATGAGGAAAAAAGCTCACAAATTTCTGAGCCATTTGAAGTAGTTTCCTCTCCGTTTGTCATTGAAACTGGATAATTTCCAGTACCACCCCGTTTTGTTTTAACATATGACCAGAACAATTTTGGGTTTTTTAAGATGTCTTTCTCGAGGTTGCTAACATAATATTGATAACATTTGTGAGCCATGGATTCACAACGGGAGCTTATTATTTTCAATTCATGTTCATCCATTGGATTGCTATATTTTCTATAACGCAGCCTGAGCTTATACTTTTCTTTCAATGCTCTGATTAGTTTCGAACTAAACCAAGGTGGATATTTTTTACTATTTGTGCTTTTTAGCGGAACATATTTGTCAATGACTGATTTAACTATGTTATAGAAGTTTTTAAGCATTTCGTTAACATTGTCTAGATCTTTAAATATCTCTTCCCAATCATATGTCATTAACTGTTCACATATACCATCATAGTCCGCTTTATAAAAGTTGCGTATCTTATTTTTATTATTGTACGATAGCTTGACGTCCTGAACAATAGCTACCGATATATCTAAAGCAGGATGTAATGGATCAGTTTTTACCATGTTGAGATTGGACTCATGTATGGTAAAGCGTGAAAAGCCTGACAACACTAGATCGAGAATTCTTCCGGATGAGTTTAACACACGATTATGCTGCTGCAATTTATTTAAGTCCAAGAAATCTATCAACAATTTTCCCAGCCCTTGAACAGCGTCTTTACTTGATGACTCGCTCAACGTTTCCCAATTTATTATACCTAAATTAAAATCGCCCAAAATACAAAAATGACAAGAAGAAGTATCAATGACTGTATTACAATTATCCAAAAAGCGCTCAAGCATAACTCGATGAACAGGTGGAGGTAGATAAACTGCACAAAGAGCTAGATGACGGATAGACTGTCCATTTGGGATGTCAATAGTCACCCATAGGTCCTCGTAATCACTCTCCCAATTAATAACACGTCTAGATGAAAGTTTCCTACAGATAGCTATTAGTACGCCACCACCATCCTTTTTCCGAACATATCTAGCATCATTTCTATCTCTTCTATAAACAACGTATCTATCGTCAAATAGCTCGCTATTAAGAACCGTGCTGTTCAACCATGTCTCGGTAAGTACTATCACATCAAAATTACTAGAACATAACTGTGTAAGGAACTTGTGAGTTTTAGTACGTAAACCACGTGTGTTTTGGTAATAAATATTTAAATTTAACAATGTGAATTTTAACAAAAACTTAATAACTAACACGCATGCATATTAAACAATTTAATAATTCTAAATGACTTTATCTAGACTTTCAATGTCCTTGATCAGTTTATAATCCGAAGATTCATCCTTTCTCATGAAGACGCGACCGCCACGAACCCACACATACTTGTATCCAATTTCTCTCGCCTTTAGTCTTGCAGCTGCGTGTAGTGACTTATTGGCTTGTAATAGATGTTCCATAACGTATATGGGTTTGTTCTCGCCGGGAATGCCTAGCAGACCTGAGTTAAGTTTATTGCCGGGATTGGCTCTGTTATACTTATATGCTGCTGCCAGCACTGTATCCCGATTACAAGGTGTAGTAAACTGTACAATTATAGATCGCGGTCGATCACTACTTCGGTCCATTTTAGCAACTCTCACACATTGAGCTACTTGTTCCTTTTCAATCTTACAGCCTATCACATTTCCCAGTTTTATTACTAATGCAACTAAATTCTCATTCTTTTTTTCGGGGAGACATTGTATCTCTATATTAGTAAGCCTCGAGTGTTGTTCCAATTGGTTGATACGATTATTCAGGCCAGAAATAGTAGTACGTAGGGACTCATTTTCAGACTGCAAAGATTTCATTGTTTCAGTTGTCGAACTAAGTACTTTCATAACATCTTCATATTGATTATTCATGAAGTTCATCGATTCCTTTACATCAGATATTTCATCCTTTATAGATTTCAATTCAGAGGTAAGGCCAGACAACGTGTTTTTCATCAGATTGAACATATCAGACATTTCAGAACGAAAAATTTCTCTTACAGTTTCGTGTGTTAAAGTTGATTCAGTTTTGCTTGGTGGGGAAGAGAGTGCTTGCCGTTTATAAGAGCGGTTTGTAACATTTTTGTTAGAGTTTTCATTGCCGTTACCGCTCCGGATAGGAGTATTATCATTCCTTATGGTTTTATTTACTCCACCCTTGCACAAAAAACATATCCAGTTTGACAGTGAGAGGTTTACAGAGGCATCTCCTGCTTGTATGCACTCCAAGTGAAATTTATTCTTACATTTGTTACATGTTAAAAAATTACTGCTAGAAAGATTTTCTTGACAACATCCCCAGGCCATTTCAATTCTGTTTGTTATTTTCTTTACCAAAAAAGAAAATAAAACGCAATAGAAAGCAGAAAACAAAAAATAAAAAAAAATAAAAAATAAAAAAAACTCGACGTCTAAGGATCGATCTAGGGGCCGTCGATGTAATGATGTGTACTGCCGTCGCCCAGAACCGCTTACGCTTAACGTTGTCTGGCGAAATTAGTGATCTTATTGCACTGAGCCTCTGTGACGCACAAGAGCGAGTATGCCGGCTGGCTCAAGGTCACGCTTCAGACTTGTCACTGTCCGACGACCAATTTGCTTTGAATTTTAACATTACACACAGAAACACAACACTGTTTACGATGTTTTATACTTCATTTGATTGGTATTTTTGTGCACTTTACTATGGTATAACAGTAGTTTTAAAATAGGAAAACTTTCTATAGATTTGGAATCAAACGACAGAGCAAACACAAACACGTCCTTTTTGTTTCACAGGTACCGCCGAAAAAAAAAAAGATGATGTCAACAATACGACAAAAACACAGGAACTAAAAACAAAAAAAAAAGATGACAGGAAGGAGATGGCACTTGCATTTGCATTGTTGCATTTTTTACACGTGCGGGTCTCAACACTTTTATGACATCGCAATAAAGTCGAAACTTGTTCAACTCATCCGGTCTCGTGAGATAAAACTCGGACATGGCGTGAACGAAAGGTCATAATCTATTGCGTATGGGACCGAGTGAGACAGATCGGGGGTCGTCGGTTTATCTCGCTCAAAAATTCGTTCGGCCGGCACGGTAGGCATGCTTACCTAGCGCTGTCATATTGCGAAGGTCATGTTTTAGAACGTTACATGGACAAAGAGCGCACTTTTTTTGCGGCCGTATAACTTTGACCAATACTTTTTCTAAATAAATTGTATGAAACGCTGCTCGCTTCGAATAGGCAATCTGTAGACTGCCTACCGTACGTATTTAGCGTAAGGAAAAACTTACTGGGCGGGTGTTCAATAGAAGTTTGGTTAAGTATAGAATTACGGAACCAATTAAACGAAATTAACTTTAATACTAGTGGTATATTATTTAGATTCTTAATGAGGTAGGCACTGCCTAATTGCCTATATGGTATGCACGCCCCTGGGGCATTGTAACAAAGCATGTTTTTACAAGTAGAATGTTGAGATTGCGGCCTTTTGTGATTTGGACTACGTGAAGCGGGCTAGTGGTAATGTTTACTCAATATTTGCTTGCAATTATACTTCCATAGATTTTTTTTCGCTGATGTAAGCATATAAAAAAGGTATCATACCTCCCAGGCGTGGGCGTCGCCTGGTCGGGGGTCCAGTGTTGCGCGCTAGTGACAAAGTTCCTAACAGGCTGCGGAGTCGGCGGGGCGGGCGGAGGTTCAACGGGAGGGGTCGCTATCCCCTGCTCTATTCGCAGGGGGGTCGCTATCCCCTGCTCTATCCGCAGGGGTGTCGCTATCCCCTGCTCTATCCGCAGGGGTGTCGCTATGCCCCCCTCTATCCGCAGGGGTGTCGCTATGCCCCCCTCTATCCGCAGGGGTGTCGCTATGCCCCCCTCTATCCGCAGGGGTGTCGCTATGCCCCCCTCTATCCGCAGGGGTGTCGCTATGCCCCCCTCTATCCGCATCGGGATCGCGGGCATTCCATGTGACCGCGGCTGACTCGGTATTGACGCGTACCAAGCCCCTACAGACACGTTACTTCGCGCTGAATTTACTACAAATGGGTGTTCGAGAAGCTTCACGTATTTCGGCCTATACCTGTAGTTCTTTGTTAAACTGCAACAATATAAAACTCATTTTAACAAAATTGATTATTTAAAAGCTTTGTTTCGAGGTTTTCGTACTCACCACTGTGACACGAATGATTTAAACTCTGGTGAAAAATCACTTGTGTCTGGTAACTGTGGCGGATCATCTTCTATTACCTAGAAATAATAATTGGAATTTAAATATTATTTATGCAAATAAGCTCACATAAAAAGTATTTATAAATAGTTAATTCTTTTACCCTACCACCCATTATGACGTCTTTTAGCTGACAAGAAAAATGGGCGCAAAAACTAATACGCAATGCATACAATTCAATATGCGATAAGATAGGTAGTCAGAAGTAGACCCATTCCTACTGGCAGAACCTGTTCACGAGCATGACGCATGAACCAGCCATCGCTTCGCTCGACCATATTTGAGACCCGACGCCACCGCAGAAATGATTAAAGAGAGCATGGCGACAAATAATAGAGAAATTGATGACACAATTTTTATGTAAATACACCAAAACAATGAAAATTTGTTTTTGGTTCTATGGCAGTGTAACCCCTCATTTTCACCAACAAACAAGTAAAATACTAGTAGTAAACAAAACAAGTAGGATACTTGTCAAAAACCAAACTTGTAGAATTATCTGTTCTATACATGTATTGCAACTGTCTGTAACATTGTTTCGTTCACACTGTGTCGCCAACAAGTATTTATACAAGTTTACAACTCATTGGTGTTTACACTTATGTCTGTGACATGTTCAAACTTGTCTAATACACTGACAGCGTTCTCACCTACTAAACACAGTCGTGTTAACTCGTGTTTTAGACAAGTATTGATTATTTTATTGAAATTTCTGTAGAATACTAATTACAAACAAGTTTTAAACTTTATCCATGCTTGTTGGATAAAGTTTTAAACTTTTTCAACACACTTGCCCATAAAGTGAGCCTTAACATCGCCTAAGGCCATAAACCGAGCTATAATAACACACGTGCGTAATATATTATGCACTAGTGCGTAGAAATATCCCTACAAAGGTTTACCTTTGTAGGGATATTTCTACGTAATTTACGTACGATATTTCTAAGTAATTTATTACTGCAAGTTAAATGCGAGAAAACAGAGCATTCTCAATTTAACCGAGAGGTTTCAAGCCGCTGAAAATCCATATAAATTTTTGGAATAAATAAATGTGTACGGCCTTAATTAAGTCAAACAATCATTTATTATTATCACTTTGTATACAATATACAATACAACAAAAAATCGCTTTTTAACCGACTTCAAAAAAGGAGGAGGTCGTATTCTACAAGTATTCACTACCTACTCGTTTTCTACAAGTTTAGCTACAACATGTATAAAACATGAAATGTACATGTAGACAACTAGAAGCAAAACCTGTCCGAAACTCATTCACCTCAACCAACAAGTTTCATACAAGTTTTGTATACAACATGTTTTATACATGTTTATGAATGAGAACAAAAATCAAAACAATTGCATAAAACTTGTATTATGCTTGTATTATACCTTGGTGAAAACGAGGGGTAAGATTACACGATTTGGTATTTATTTAATTTTGTGTTTATTGCCGGATGTGGTTGTGTGTAACTGTATAATTTCGGGTGCGTGTCTCGAGTCCATGCGAATGTCTAATTCGAAGTAACTTGTACGTCCCTAGTCGGGTGCGGTCGAGCGTGGTCGTGTGTCGTCGGGTGTGTCACTCACCCTGGTGAGCACCTCGAAGTCGTTCTGGCAGTCGCGGTATGGGAACACGCCGGTGGCGAGCTCCACGAGCGAGATGCCCAGCGACCATACGTCCGCGCGGATGTCGTAGTCGGGCCGCGTCGGATCCGGCGGATCGATACGCTCCGGCTGGCAACAAATATATAATTTATTTAATTTCAAAAACAACAATTCTATATTAGGCTTATTAAATGTCATATAACTGTCGTATTTTAAGTATTTTAGGAAAATGTTCGCATTGGTCTACACTTTAGCGTTATTATGTTGTCGTTCTGACGAATCCATAGTCAAACAGGCAAATCTACTGGCTGGTATCCACATCTTCCGAAAAAAGAAAACAAGTATCTGCTGTCATCAAATGTCAGTATGTTGTAAAATGACGTGAAAGCTGTCGCTTCAATCAACTGTTATTGACGACCTCCGTGGTCGAGTGGCTTTGTACACCGGTTTTCAAGGTGTCGCCATCTCTGAGGTCCCGGGTTCGATCCCCGGCTGGGTCAATTTAGAAAACGAACTTTTCTATATTGGGTGTTTGTGATACCACCGTTGTCTCTGATTTCCATAACACAAGTGCTTTAGCTACTTACTTTGGAATCAGAGCAATGTACCTATGTGATGTTGTCAATGTTATGTAGTCGGCCACTAAAATTAAATTCACTAAAATAAGGGATAAAACAATAAGCAGCACCCATCTATAACTTTATCAAAGGCTTAGAGCATGTCGCTATTAAGCAATTATGAACAATGATTTTCAATAAATTCTTTATAACAAGCTTTAAATGAACTTTTCATGTATAAGACGGTTAGAAATTAAGTGCTTTTAAATGATCTATCTATATTATCCAACCGCACGTTCTTGACTTTTTTAGCTGACAAGAAGAAGAAAGTTTGTAAGGAATAACAGTTGTGCGGCGTCTTTCCGTGACCTTCACCAGCTCGTCGGTCCACCACACCATGCAGAAGGCAGTGTTGTTCAGAACCTTATTGCGATAAGAGTTTATTACCGCCATGTAGGCCGCACATCCGGCGCTGCGCGTCTTCGCCTTGGAGTCGACGAGGCGCCCGCTGATGCCGAAGTCGCAGAGCTTGACGTTGCCGCACTCGTCCAGCAGTATGTTGCTGGGCTTCACGTCGCGGTGGATCACGCCGTGCTCGTCCTTCAGGTACGACAGCGCCTTCACCGTCTGACGACAACGTGATAATACACCTGATATTTTGGGCCACAACAAGGCGCTGTCTCCACGGGCGAGAGAATCATCGCCGCGATAACATCGCCGTGTGGAGACGCATTCATAGAGTTTATAGTAATACGTGGCACGACGATTCTCTCGCTCGTGGAGATGGCGCCTTAGGATGGTTTTTATACTTTCTCCTTAAAATATGATTTTTTTTCCATGTCCTTGGGACGGGGTCGCGGGCGGAAGCTAATAAACAATAATTTGCATTGCAGTAGTTAACTGTCAAAGGGACTGTTTTTGTAATAAACATTTTATTAGTAAGAGACATTGTATTTAACGTCCTGGAGACAACGAAAGTACAGCGGCAACAGAAATACATCTTCTGTAAAAATTTCAACTGTGCAACTATCACAGCTCATGAAATACAGCCTGGTGACAGACGGACAGACAGACAGACAGCGGTTCCCGTTTTACCCTTTGGGTGCCATCAATTTTCTCTATTTCTGTATTGCCGATTATTATTTTAGTTAGCAATATATAAATAACAATAAAATGCAATTTTATGAGCTATATTGTTTCTCTATACATGCTAATTAATAAAATCAACAGGTCAGAAATGGGCATCCTTCTTTTGAAGTCAACTACTATTTTGTCAAGAATAAACGATAACTATATTACTAAATCTATAGTACTACTAGCGGCCCGCCCCGGCTTCGCACGGGTACAATGTAGTTACTAATGTGGTGAGTGTGATGTTATTAGACTAAACTACAGGATATCTATTTATAGTGGTGGCCACATAATTAAGGACGCCAGTCGATTTTCATACAAACGAAGTAACTTTTAAGCATTGCTTCTCCGCCAGGGATTGACCGAGCGGTGATCTGGTGATGGCCATCCAGGGAGTGAATGGAGGAGATCCAGATTTCTAAACACACCCAAGTCATCTGACCAGCATTTTAAGAGATGTAAGTATATGTTCAAAAATACCGCGAATATAGCATAAAACTAAACTTACTTACAACCGAAAATTCTTACAACTGAAAATTCTGATGCTTACATCTCTTAGAATGCTGACCAGATCAGTTGGGTGTGTATTGCGATCTGAATCTTCTCCATTCACTCCCTGGATGGTCATCATCAGATCACAGCTAGTTCAATCCCTAGCGGAAAACCAAGACTTTAAAATTACCTAGTTTGTATGAAAATCGACTTGTGTCCTTAATTATGTGGCCACCACTATATGTATATGTGTATACGACGTACACAACTTACGCAAGGGGTGTTATAAGTTTGACCCGTGTGCGTCTGTATGTCTAAGGCAACCTAGCTCCCAAACTTATGGACCGATTTTGATGCGGTTTTTTGAGCATAGTTTAAAAGATCTAAGTGTACAGACGACGGAACTCCTAAACCATTGATCCGATTATGATGAAATTTTGGTGAGTTGTTCTGCTTACGACCGAGAAGGTCCCTGGCTAAAAAAACGGAGCATTGCAATACGCATGCCGGGTACAGCTTCTAAATAAAAATATGTTGTGCATTATCAGGATTATCAACCTCGATCATCCAACACTTTTCTATAATATACAACGTGTTACAAAAATACTCCTAATACCGAATATGGTTGGAGGGACCATCAAACTGAACAACTTTTACTACGGGACCAACTCTGAAATAGCGAAATAAAAATCAGCTGTTTCATACAAAAATTAAATTAATCAATCAATATATTTATTTGCTTGAACATGGGTATAAACAATACAGCTGACTTAAAATTAACAAAGTACACCATATCCTACCCTCGCGGGTGTGCAAATTATTATTATGCAGAGGACTTAAACAACATTGAAAATAGTTGCCAAAATTCTTTAACTTATTTAAGAAAAACAATAAACATGCCGCGCTACTGAGGTACATATAAATTAGGTGATTAAATTGTCCTAAATATTCGGGATAACGTTACATTAAATAATCATAAAAATGACATAAAAGGATAGTAGTGCTCTAAATGTCAAAGAAATTAAAATGTCATGATTGTAAATAATTACAATAATAATTTTATTTGTCCTTGATATATTCGTCAATCGAGTAAATATATGCTTAGTCAATTAGAAATTTATTTAATTGTTTCTTAAAAATATTAGGATTCTCAATTTCTTTAATATTTTGCGATAATTTGTTATAATTTTTAACACCCATTGAGAAGACACTTTTGGAGTACTAACTGGTCTTACATGCAGTGGATTGTAGCACATTTTTATAGCTTTAACTATTTAAAGTTTTGTAATTGGTAATGTTCTTTTTAACATAAAACTGACTCGCGGATATATAGCGAAGGGAGCGTCAGTATTTGGAGTTCTTTAAAATACGGTTTCCAAGAGTCTGTTTGTTTTAAGTGACACATTGCCCGTACTCATTTTTTTGAGCTTTGAAGGCTGTCTCCTTATCTGTGGAGTTTCCCCAAAATAAGACACCATACTTGATTGTGGATCTTACATAAGCATGATTATGCATTTAGAACGCTGCCCTGTTTGCAACTTTTCGTTTTTGAACATATTATGTGTTCTATATGCGGTTTCCAATTTAAACTGGCGTCGATATAGATACCCAAGAATTTAGTGCATTGAATCTGTTTTATAGAATTATTGTCATGATTAATATTTAAAGCATCGAAAATACTATTTTTAAAATCGAAAATTTCTAAATGTATGAAACAGCTGATTTTTTTTCGCGATTTGAGAGTTAGTTCCAGTAGTAAAAGTTGTTCAGTTTGATGGTCCCTATATACCGTATTCGGCATTAGGGGTATTTTTGTAACATGTTGAATACCTACCACATTTCTTGTCATGTTATCCGGTTGCAAAATAAAAAGGCTATTCGGCAAGCTAACTCTCGAGCTGGCGACATTAGAGCTGGCCATGGGTGAAACAATCACTGCGCAGTTCTACACCAGCCGCTCTTAAACTTTGTCCCTGTGCTTTATTAATTGTCATAGCATAGGCGACTTGACCGGATATTGTATTCTTTTAAAATGAATCTGATAATCAGATGGAATAATTTTGCACCTTATTACAACGCAATAAGGAAAAAATGTCAGCACTACCAACATAACGCCATAGGTACTATTCAATGAAATGCATTCTAACTACTTTCAGGGGAAATGACCAAAGAGAATATAATACTACGTTGAGATGTCAAATGATATACATTAAATCCTCCAACGCACACACGCACACTGTTTTGATAGATATGATTGAATTTTAACTTTGTATAGCGGTAATAAAGTGCAAATTGACTCTTTGACGTTAGGAACATATCTTCATTGTTTAAACAACCGTGAGTGCTTGTAATTTAATATGAACTTTATACAATAATAATAAAGTTCAAATTGACTCTACGTTTTAGTTAGAAAACGTTTGTATGGGAAAGAGAAAAGGGCTGTTTTAAAGGTTTTTCCGGCAGTTATTCGATTTTTTCTCGCCGTAAAAACCATCCTTGAACTTCAAGGAACATTTTAAAAAAAGAATTGGCCAAATTGGTCCAGGCGTTGTTGAGTTATGCGCTTAGCAACACATTTTGCGATTCATTTTTATATTATAGATGTAATATCTTTGATTTCCTATACAAGGTGTTACAAAAATACCCCTAATGCCGAAAATGGTATATAGGGACCATCAAACTGAACAACTTTTACTATGGGACCAACTCTGAAATCGCGAAAAAAAAACCAGCTGTTTCATACAAAAATTAAAATCGAAAATATTACAATGTATGAAACAGCTGATTTTTTTTTCGCGATTTCAGAGTTGGTCCCATAGTAAAAGTTGTTCAGTTTGGTGGTCCCTATATACCATATTCGGCATTAGGGGTATTTTTGTAACACCTTGTATATAATATAGCAAAAACTGTTACCGCAACAGTAACCTTCCCAAGTATGGCCTCCGGAACAGGTGCGCCTAGCCTCTTGAGCACCTTGTCGAAGCAGGACGCCATGAGCTCCATGCAGATCCACACGTCCGCGTCGGTCACGAAGCAGCCCAGGCACCGCACGATGAACGGGCATCCGTGCGACCGCACTACCACGTCTAAGTCCATTAGGATCCGTTTTGTCTCTTCAGAGTTGCCCGATCGACGCATTTGCTAGTGAAGATAAACGTGTTTTATTTGTGACTTGGGCATTAGGAGCTAACCTACAAACATTATACAGGACCAAATTGTTGTTATTCATCAATGAGAACCTAAAACCATTTAGTAAATACTAGGTACACAATAAAAATCAGTAGAGCCAGCATTTTCAAAAACAACTGTTATTATGATTTTATAATACGAGAATTTGTTTAACAAACTAATTTGCCATATAACCACAGAATACTATAATAGAACTGAACATGCAGAAGCCCATCCGCGCGAGGACGATCAAATAATATGCTACTCTCGCTGCATGGCAATACAGTACAATTTTCAAATTGCACAGCGCTTTCTGTCGCGTAGCTCTGTCTCAACCGATACATGACAACCCTCGTGCGCTGGTTCGCCTGAGTCAGCCGCGAGCAGTAGGCTAATGTAAAGGTTTCAACGTGGAGTCAGACCCCCAGATATAAATTCTCATTATGCTCACCTTTACAGCGATCACTGTGTTAGAGGGCTTGTGCAGCATCTTGACAACATGCCCACAGGTGCCGCTGCCCAGCTCGCCTAAATGTTGCAGGTCATCCACATGTGACCGGTATTCTCTTCCATTTACATTTAACTTGCCACTAACCTACAATTGAACACCATAACAAGTCAAGGATAAATTGTATTATGATGAATTTTATCAAATCTGCACAGCAGGGTTATTTTGCAAATCTATTATTTGGGCTATTTTTGGTTCTATTTGCAAATCTCTAGACCAGTGGTGCCCAACTGGTATTGCTCCAAGGGCTATTTTGAAAATCCCGATAGGCCACGTGGGCACCACCGAGTTATTAAAAAAAACATAAGTGATAAGACCTCTTGCTCGTATTCACGCTGTGAAGTTATTGCAAATCACGAGTACGGTCTTTAGACGGTTACACAGATGGTGTGACAGTGTGCGTGCCTGCATACGCGCCGCGCGATGATATATTTAGACTCTAAACACAAATAATTTAGTTATTGTTTATTTGATTTATTTTACCCATATTGTTCACGGGCACCTAGATAACAGGCCGCGGGCTACCAGGTGCCCACGAACTACCGGTTGGACACCACTGCTCTAGACTATGATCGATTAGTCCTAAAATGTATCAATGCTCAAAACAATCCATATTTAAGCCAAGGGACCTATAGATCACCTTATAAACTTCTCTCATCCTGTGTTCAGTCTCTGTGGCTTGTGGTGACCGTGGTGGGAATGCTGGTATTTCTTTATTAGTAAACATGGGAGCTGAAATAAAACACATTTTTATTAGTAAGTTACTAAGCAATCAGTAATTGTAGCAAATGGTGCATTACCCAGCATTTTTCCGATTCATTGCTTTATTCTGACATAAAGCTATCAATGACTTGACATGATCATGTTGGATACAATGCATTCATATAACTTACATATGAAAATACTGAATCACTTACACCCATATTAAAAAACCACTCAAACCACCCTTGACTACGCAAACGCACTGCGTTGAAATAAAGCTCTGTGATTGATTCAATTATTTTAAGTTTTACATGTAATTGTTTTGTGTGACAAAGCGTCCATGGGCACTGTCAGATCTCAAAGTAATGTTTGTGAATACGGGTTTTAGATTTTCGTCGTTAATAGTTATTAGATATCAATAACATTTTGAACATATTAGATAGAAATTGTTTTCACAGCAGAGTTAACTCTTAGTGAGTCACAAAATACAGTTATATAAATCATAACAGAACAAGTATCTTTCTACAGGTGTATTGCCTAACAATCAGCAAATGTACATAATATGTTAAGGTTATTTATTTGAAATCAAAATCTTGCTATTATATAGGTTGTATACAAAGAGAGAAGGACAAGTTTAGTTTGTTTGTAATCAGATTTAGAAATCTGCTAAAATTGGCAATTGGTACTAACTACAAGGTGGGTGTTTTGTTTTTCTTTCCTTACTGCAACAACAGAAAACACAGTTTTCTAAATATTTGTTTTTAAAAATGCAATAAATCTAGCCAGAATAACAAACAATAATATAGAAAACCTCGAACCAGAAAATATTGTAAAGTGTTCTGGTTTTCCTTAGAGGGGTAGGTAAAGGTAGTAAGGGTAGGTAGGGTCCCTAACAAGGAAAGGAATTAATTTATGCTGTGCTGTGGCATCTAAATACATATAATATATTGCAACCTCTTAAAACATGCTAGGTTTATGAATATATTGCTATAGCTACATCTCTTTCTCGCTATATAGCAAATAAAAGACACATTGATAGCCACATTCAGAAAACTGGCAAGTTTTAAGAGGTTATAGTACGGGAGCAGGTCTCATCTCTAAAACCCAAGTTAGGTACCAAGTTTTCTAGTGCAGCTATGTTTAATTATTGTCTTTAGATATTACATTATACTTGTTTGACTATTCAACAAATTGTTAACATTAAACAGATTATTCAAACTAGAAAAAAATCAACATGAGACTTCTAAGCTAATATCAGTCCCATAATATTGTTTTCTGCTTAACTGCTAATATGTCATTAATTTCTAACCTTTACAGGAACATAATTTTTATTGCTAATACATACAAGAATACATTGGAATTCATGCAAGATCTTTTACGTTACCTTGTGTATCATTATCTTGTACAAAAACCACATTTTAGAACTAATAAGTAGTGTAATAATTAAAAATTAATTTAGATAACTGATCAACAAGAGGATCAGTGTATCAATTTCAACAGGAGCTTGGAGATAATTTTTAAGTAGTTATGATCGTATACTTACGAGGTCTTGGTCTTCGGCTGCTCCCGGGCCTGGGAGCCCCAAGTCCACCTTGATTGAGGCTGCCACCCTCTCTGTGGATACGCATTTCATTTTCGAAGCGTTCTTCTAAACCCTTAAGTTTTCTTTCAATTGTACTATTTGACATTATTACTAATACAGTTAATCACTGTACTAATTATTAAATAAACACCCAAATTTTATTTACACAGAAATTATTACAATGAAAATCAGTCCAAGGATTTCCTTCGTCAACCATTTTCATTCATCTTTAGCTGTCAAATTTGTCATTCGCTCTAGCAGGCTGCGGTCCGCATAGCGATAATATTGATATAATTGCGATAACAGCCGGTCCGCATGAACGTTAGCGCGATAACAATAATCTAGCCTTAGAGCATTAAGAAATCTAGCATAACGTCACTCACGATCACTCATGTCATGACGTCAGCACCAGCCAGCGCACCAGCGCCATTTATTTGGGCTTATAGATTTTTTAATGCTATAAGTTATAGATGCCTTAGGGCTTACAGCAACTTATCTAAGCACAGCAGCCTCGGAGTTACACTATTCTTACTAACAAAAGTGTCAAGTGACTGTCAAACGAGTCTCGAGTGTCAGAATTTTATTTCGACAAAAAATTAATAAATTAAGAAGTTCGTTAGCGAAGGAGCTTTTCTTCACTCTACAACAAAAGAATAGAGCACTATATTGGTTAGCATTTTGTTACCTAATTTGAATTTTGAGCTTAATAAAAAGTGAAAAAAAAAATATGTTGGGTACACATGATTCAATAATCAAACGCTCTTTATCCCTATTGTCAATTCCGAAAATTTCTTTTGTATTTTTGTGCAGTTAAGGCACTTCCATTAGTTTTCTTATTCAGAGATCTATAGATAAGATACCACTCAAACTAGACACGACAAGCTGTCAAACTGTCTGTCATTCATAGTATCATCATAGTGTTTGTTGGTAATTGCTCAGAAGAATGACCAAAGCACCAAGAACTTTATAATCATATTCTATAAAGTACCCATTGTCTGGTTGATGTTTGACATTTTGGTTTGTATTGTTTATGTAATTATCGCATCGTTGCTTAAACAAGAACACGTAACTGCTTGGAGCGATTAGGCGGGAAAATTAAACATTAAATAATTTACTTTGATTTGTTTATATTGAAGCTAAGTATTTTTTTTTAATTTTGTATTTTTTCGTATTATTTTCATTTCTGCCCTTAAATCATAATCCCTAGATGCAGTGTAAAAGTGACGCCGTGAACGAATGCTCCAATGGAAAGTGGGCAGATGTGGACGTTGAAGTTGTGTCGGCTATTATTGCGTTTGGTTTGATGTATTTTATTTTTATTTAAAACTAGCTGCCCGCCCCGGCTTCGCACGGGTTGCGCCATCTATTAGTTATATTGCGATTTAAAAAGACGGAAAAGAGAAACTTTTACGTCTTTCCTACCTTTTGGCCTGAGATTTCGGTGATTTTCAAAGTATATTGTACCAACAGTTTGCTGTGCTGCGCCACCATCCGAGTAGCGCGGAATTAGAAATGGATTGGAAGATGTGGATACCCCTTTAAATTGACTTGACATATTCGTGTTCGTTCGAAAGCTGTCAAAATGTCTGCTAGTATATTCATCTGTGGCTTTTCTGTTTCTGTGTGAGTTTCGCGTTTTCTCACGATTTCGTTCGTCTTGTAATATTCTCATTTTGGAAATTAAAGATTAATTCATCCAGATTTCTATATGCTTTTGGAAGAAACATAGTTAATTCATTATATTCACCTATCAAACAAGCAGAAAATTTATGTGTAGCTGAAAAAAATCGAGTGTTTCTCCAAAACAAGAACTGCAATGTTATAATGAAATTGATTGTAATCAACATTTAGTAGAATAGTTTCGCATTTATTATTACATGCCTGTAGAGGCGAAGACATCATGCAGTCTACATCAGAGGGTTGTATGAACATAGCAGAACTGGCAAACCAGCTCAGAAGGGAGAAGATATTTATCAACTCAGAACGACAGCTGTTGCAAAATCTTAATGAGGAGGTGGAAAAGAAGACTTTAGAGTTGCTACAGGTGTCCTGGATATGCTTGCAGCAACGTCAGAATCTGACCAATCTGATAACTTCAAGATGTGAAGCTGACTCTATATCAGCTTGTCAGAGGGCAAGTTGGTTGGAGAGAACTACTTTTGTGGATGTTTACAAAGTCTTGAAGTATAAGGTAAGTCTATTTTGATCAAGTAATTATTGAATATACAAAAATCTATGATATTCATTGTTGTAATTTGGTATAATTTTGGAGGTAAATATCCTTTCTGCTATATTTAGAAGTCAAAAACTTCTAATAGGTTCATACCCGCGTTTGTGTAACATATTTTTGTAGTAGGTGATTGTTGCAAATTAGAATTTGGATAAAAGTTTAAAATATATAATTTATTGAATATAATATTTTGCCAGTGATTACTCCATTTTTTCTGATCTAGTGACACATGTTTCAAAATGAGTGATCCACCCACTTTTTGTGATAGGTACTAACTGATACAAATTAAAATCAGTCACAAATTTAAATAATTATTCATAGAACATTATGTATCTATTCTTTTTTTTCTATTTATATGTATATGTATTTTTTGAGAACATAAATTGTTTCTTATAATCTATACATATGTATAGTAAAACTGTAGAAAAGTTGTGTCTGTACAAAGGAAATCTTTTGAAAAAAAGTGGTGGGGGTGTTTAATAATAACCAATAGAACCCATTTCTAACATTTTTGTAATTTTCTCTGTTGTGTTTGTTTTGGAGTAGGATTCAGTCTTTATCTCATCGCAATTGGTTTACTCAATCAAAAGATATATGAATTGTATGTTATACAGAAGAGTTTACCTTAGCGTTATGGCATTGGTATGGTATTGTGAGTCACCTGTTCGTGCACAAGAGTGGACAGTTTACACAGACACTATATAATAAAAATAAAGAGTTGCAGTGCAAACAAATATTTGGTTCACATTAAATTAAAATCAAAATATGTAATTGGTCAGCAACATTAAAAAAATTGGTAAGGAGAGTAGGGTGTAATAATGGGTGAAATGGTTCCGATTAGGGAGACTGATCACCCGTCCGGCTTCGCTAGCGTCCCCCCTTCCAAATAATAATAATAATAATAGTAGGGTTTAGTAATAAAAGAGGATAGACACAAGCAGAAGAGACCGGGCGAAAAACGCGCGAGCCGAGCGAGCATGCGAGCGCCAGTAACAACGTTTTATATTTACTTGAACATGATTCACTAAAATTTTATTGAATGTAGGTTACTGAATTGTGCACCTAAATTTTATTAAACGGAGATCACTGAATGCAGTTCAAAAAATTTTTGCACAGTCCAGAATGACATTAAGTGCGGATTGATTTAGAAATATTTGTTTGCCAAAAGATATTGACCAACTAATCATTTTAGCTGACCAGATAATTATATTTTTCTATTCACAAAAAATACGAATATTTTGCTAACCATTTAAGCCACACCCTTTTGAAAATAGGAGGCTACAGCCCTCGGTGAGCTGTTAGGATGGTTGCGGGACTCCCCCCACCTAGTAGCTCTATGCCTGTTGCTGGGGGAGGAGCACATGCCGGCTAGTCTGCCGGCGTCGCTGGTGGCCGGCCTGTACGGCAGCGGCCGCTCCCCCACCGACAGGACCCGCCTGCTGGCCGTGATACGCTCGCTCATCAAACACCAGCTTGTGCCCTCCAGTGATCCTCGCAAGTATGTATTGTAAAATATCAGGCATTTCGTTTTTTGATTTAAGCAATTACATCAAGGAGTGTTAGTATTGGCATAACATAGAGTTTTGTGTGACTACTACGTGTTTAAAATAATTAATTAATATACTAGAAAAAATCGACACACCTATAGCATCTCAGACGGGACTCGAACCGGGACTCGGACCGGGGACGGGACCGCACCCTTGGGACTCACAGCTCGCGGCTGACTCAGACAGCCAGCGTCGTGCGATAGCTGGATGAGGGTTGCTACACACATAACCGGACCGGCATTTATCGGCAAGGCCGGGCGGCAAAATTTAATATAATTATGTATATGAATGTTCTGGAATCGCTGTCGCTCGGCTGCCGCACAGGCAGTACCCTCCACACATGGCATAATTGTCAAATACGCCAATACAAATAGCCATGTGTGGAGTCACCATTAGATTCTACACTATGAATGTTGTTAGGCGTGCACATGCACATTATTTTAGTGTGCGTAATACTACAGCATGCAGACGCACACTAAAACACAATGTGCATCTGCACGCCTAACACATTTATAGCAAAACGGTATTCGTGCGTGAGATAGAAGAACTATACATTGGTCCCGTGGAACACCCTGGGGTCTTAACTAAATTCACCACATAACCCCTACTCCTTTCCTGAGCGTAGGGGTTATTCAAACGTGTCTTCCCTGGGTACAAGTAGACATCTGCTTCCACCTAGCTTCCTCAAAAAACTATTTTTTTTAATAACTAATTTTATATTGAAGTAAATAGGTTTTACTTCTCAAAATTGCAATATAAAATAATACAAAAGCGAATACATTAAAAGTGTGATTGTCGTAGGTTGTTTAATAGTGGCAAGTGCGCACTGGCCTCCTTATACGCCGTGTTCCGCGACAGCCACACGCCGGCGCGCCAGTTCCTCATCGCGGCGCTCCAGGCGCCCGTCATGGCGGTGCTGCATGAAGACGAGTTCTTCCTCGATCTCGACCCCGATAAGGCTATGGAGAGGTAAGAATTGTTATATTCCACTGATGTGGACAGGAGTCAGGACACGTGTGGCACAAATTTAGCAGTATAGTGCCAAATTTCTCTCGAACGCTGCTGTCCGTGTCGTGATTCCTACACACTTTTTATTTACCATTCTGACAGTGACTAATTGATTATTGTCTTCCATTTCTTTCTGATTTCTGTTCGCTAATCGCGTCGCTACGTCTAGCCTTATTCTAGTGTACATCTAAGTTACGAACCTATGTCCAATAATAAATCTCTTAAAAAAAATAAGAAATTGATCACACATATTTCAAAATGCATCTTTGGCCTCATGCAGAAGGTGTAGGCGAGAGTAAAGATCTGCTAAACCTCCCACGCTCATAAAAGACATAAATGAACTCAGATTTTTCCGACAGATTTTCCGCAGCCGACCGCCTCAAGAAGTTCGGTCAGCCGTCCAGCGCGGAGTACGTGGCGAAGGTGGCGCGCTACCGCAAGTGGACCGTGCAGTCGCTGTTCAACCTGACGAACAAGTTCGTGGCCTCGTTGCGCGACCACTGGCCACACTTCCCCTCCACCATCGCCTGGATCGTGCAGCAGATCGTGCATCTACTCAAGCAGCATTCCAGGTGAATTTTGTTTGCCGCTTTTTCTATATTGATTATCATTCCAAAGATTTTTGTTGTAATTCTTTCTCCATTTTAACTTCGCAGGTAGTTTTTTTGAAACTTTTTGTAACGAACTTGTTTGTGCTGGAAATCGCCGAAAGATGCATTTTGATGCAATTCTATATCGCTAGAAACTAGTATAAAACATTACATCTAACTCAGGGTTTCTTAAAGTGTGGTCCACGGACCCCTTAGCTGTCCATAGAATGTGTATTAAGGGTCCGCAGTTAACCCTCCCGTAATGAAACTACAAATAAAAGAGATTTTATTAAGAAAAGGCTTGTTTTCTTTTCCTATAATATTATTTGAGTGGGGTCCGTGGAATTTTTTAAATTTTGAAAGTGGTCCATGACTACAAACATAAAAAAAAAACACTTATCTATCTAGTTAAAAAAAAATTCCGTCGTAGGCCGAGCGAGCGCGAGCTGCACGCGATATGCACGGACCTAGTGCTGAACTACTTCATCTGCCCGGCGATCGTCAACCCTGAAGCTCACGGCGTGGTGGAAGTGCCCGTGTCGTACATAGCGCACTTCAACCTCTCACAGATCGCGCAGATCATACAGATGCTCTGCAACGCGAGGCATCAGGAGGTCAGCCCATTGTACAACACTTTCTTCAAAATACAAACTACGTAAAATTGTGAAAATACTTTTATTGTTAATTTGAACTTGTTAATTTTTTATTTATACACAGGTCGATGCAAAAGTTCGCGATTTATACTCGAAATTCGAGCGATCGTGCGTGTGGTCGCTCATAGAGAACGTAGCTAACGGCGTCCCAGCGGCGACGGCGCCCGTGCCCTCCGCCGCGCTGCGCACGGACGCGCCGCAACACACCAGCGTCGCGCTGTACACGCCGCCTGACGCACACCTGCTGGTCAGTATATCATTGTCAGTGGTCGCTCATACAGAACGTCGCTAACGGCGTCCCAGCGGCGACGGCGCCCGTGCCCTCCGCCGCGCTGCGCACGGACGCGCCGCAACACACCACCGTCGCGCTGTACACGCCGCCTGACGCACACCTGCTGGTCAGTATATCATTGTCAGTGGTCGCTCATACAGAACGTCGCCAACGGCGTCCCAGCGGCGACGGCGCCCGTGCCCTCCGCCGCGCTGCGCACGGACGCGCCGCAACACACCACCGTCGCGCTGTACACGCCGCCTGACGCACACCTGCTGGTCAGTATATCATTGTCAGTGGTCGCTCATACAGAACGTCGCTAACGGCGTCCCAGCGGCGACGGCGCCCGTGCCCTCCGCCGCGCTGCGCACGGACGCGCCGCAACACACCACCGTCGCGCTGTACACGCCGCCTGACGCACACCTGCTGGTCAGTATATCATTGTCAGTGGTCGCTCATACAGAACGTCGCTAACGGCGTCCCAGCGGCGACGGCGCCCGTGCCCTCCGCCGCGCTGCGCACGGACGCGCCGCAACACACCACCGTCGCGCTGTACACGCCGCCTGACGCACACCTGCCGGTCAGTATATCATTGTCAGTGGTCGCTCATACAGAACGTCGCTAACGGCGTCCCAGCGGCGACGGCGCCCGTGCCCTCCGCCGCGCTGCGCACGGACGCGCCGCAACACACCACCGTCGCGCTGTACACGCCGCCTGACGCACACCTGCTGGTCAGTATATCATTGTCAGTGGTCGCTCATAAATTACGTCGTCCAAATTTAAAAAAAAAAAATTGTGTGCTTTGCATTCGGCTCGTTGTTGTATTAAATAAAAGATTCTTTGGCTGATTACTCATATATTTCTGGATAATCCTTTATAAGATAATAAGCGCCTTTTAGCTCAGGAAACCAAGTGTCTGTCCAAGTGACAGTTCCCGTCAAAGCCACAGATTATACAACACTCGTATAATGTTATGTACCTATGAGGCCTACGAGAGCTTTACCCTCAATTATTAAAATACCTCTATAACTTACCTCTAACTGCCGCCGGAGCCCAGCGATATTAAAATAGATGTTTTAATGTCGGACTTTACAAAACGTTATTCATGTTTACATACAGGCTATTAGTAGCAGCCTTGCGAAAACTTTCAGGACATAGTCGACTCATGATTCTGAGTCTATCTGAAGTGGAATTCTCCGTCGCAAAGTTCATGAAATGTTTAGTGGTTTTTTTTTCTATCACACCATCTCAAATATACATTTGCGACAAGTGGTTCCATAGAGAAAGTTGCTTAACTCTAAGGGTAGAATCATCCTTTAAAGTTTTCGCGGCGGTACTACTAACACCCTGTATTTTTTTTTTCTCGCAGATAATGTTCTTGAAGCGGATATCGTCGAAGTTGAATAATAACACTGCAAGTGCGATCAGAACAGAAAGGCCAAACGGAGACTCTTCAGATGCCGGGGTTTCTAGGTAAAGCTAACTCATAATTTTTAAACAAAAGTAAATAAAAAAAAGAAAAGATTCTAAAATATTTTGGTATCGTCGTTGTCATTTTAAAAAGTCGTATGTAAAGTTTTAGTTTTTTTTATTACTTGTATACGTTATACTTTGAAACGTAATCTTCATCGTGTCCAAATGCCATTAGTTTGTGTGTTTGACGATTTTATTTTAGATTTATTTTTTTTGTGATTATTTCCTCGCTGTTATACCAAAAAGTCGTAGACATAGTCGTAATAATCATTCCAAAAATTGTTCTTTGACGTGTTTCTTGAAACAATCTGTTTTTACATACGACTTTTTGTAATAAACGACGGTATGTTTCGGTCGTGTAGCAGCAGCAGCAGCGAGGCGGGCGGGGTGGCGGCGGGCGCGGGGGCGGGCGCGGGCGCGGGCGCGGGCGCGGGCGCGGGCGCGGGGGCGGGCGCGGGCGCGGGCGCGGGGGCGGGCGCGGAGGCGTGCGCGGGCCGCGTGGCCATCCTGCTGCAGACGCTGCAGCCCAACTACCGCAGCCGCCTGCACGACCTGCTGCGCAAGCTGCCAGACCTCAGCGACCTCAAGTCAGTACTAACATGGCACTCATTATTTGAGAAGCCAACCAACTAAAATCTATGGAAGTGTAATTGCAAACAAATATTGCTTAGAAATAGCACCACGGGGCTAAAAAATTACAACCCGCACAGCATTTAGTCGGGCCAGCCACGCGGCCGGTGACAGGCGTTAGCGTTCTTTATTGCAGTTTGTATTTTAAAGAAAAGAGAGAGTTTATTAGAAATGACGTCTTGTGTGTGTGAATGGTATAAAAGACGCAAAGAAAGCCAAAAGATGCAGAGATAACATATCTAAGTATTAAATATTTTATCGTTTAAGTATAAAAAATATCTATGAGCATACTATAGATCAGCTATACTCTAGTGTGTTCCGCGGAACCCTAGTGTTCCATGATACCTCTGTCGGGGTTCCGCAAGAATTTAGAAAAAAAAAATCAAAACCTCTCTCTGGTCGCTTTCAGCAGATACTTCTTTTAATTTGAAGGACCGTTTGTATGATAAAACTTGGTTGTTCCGATTGTCTTTTATGGCGGATATCTTTCAAAAACTTAACTGAATTTGTCGTTGCAAGGTAAACAGACAACAGTGTTTCAGGCCTATAATAAAATAACTGCTTTTAAAAGAAAATTAGATTTTTGGATCATTTGCATTGGTAAGAAAGAAATAGAAAGCTTTACGTTACTCAGTGAGTTTGTTAGCGAAAACGACTCAGAAATGTTTGAAGATGATGTGTTTGAAGAATTGGTCCAATATCTCAGTTCGATGCGCGCATCTTTTGAAAAGTATTTTCCCGAAGAACACAATACAAAAATTAAAGTGAATTCATGGATTTATAATCCTTTTTTACCCAACTTGGAAAAGCCTGAAAACATGTCAAACGAGATATATGAATCTCTTTTAGAAATGTCATCAGACACAAGTATGGAGTCACTGTTCAAAACGACGCCTCTCAATGATTTTTGGTGCAGAATCCAAGATGAATATGCAATGCTTGGCCAAATGGCTCTGGATATTCTTCTCCCGTTCCCAACTACATATTTGTGCGAAACAGGATTCTCTACCTACGCAGCCACGAAAACAAAATATCGCAATAGACTGGACGCCGAATCTGATATGAGACTCCAACTTTCTTCCATCAAACCTGATATCAACCAATTGAAGAAAAATAAAAAACAGTTTCATACCTCCCACTAGTTAGATTTTTCTTTTTTAATGTTTTCTATTATTGTCCTTGCCAAGTGGTGAAGTAAATAATAATTAGTAACTGTTACATTGTACTTTTATTATGCTGATTAATAAAGAATACACTTATAAAAACAATTGTTTTTTTGTAGGGTTCCATCAAGTATTTTGCTTCCCAAAAGGGTTCCGTCACTAAGAAAGTTTGAGAACCACTGCTATAGATTATGGTCGCTATTATGCAACCAGTGTTACCGCCCACTTGTAGTTGTAATTTTTGTGTGCTACTATTTTTTGAGCGAAATGCTTGTTCCATTGATTTTAGTTCACTGGATACAGTCCCCATCCATAGCATGACCACTGAAATACGACATGGCCCTGTAACATAACCACTGACCACCAAAACGCACGATCTTCTTAGTCGGGCACTCTTGACAGAGTATTGGCTGTCTCGTATTGGTTGTCGATGGACAAGGTTGCGGCTCGTCGCCGCCACTCGCTCCCAGGGCGGCCGCACGACGTGCGATGTCTCTCCATTTGAGTCGATTTTCAGCGTTACGAAAATACTGTACTGCGGTCGACTGCGTATTTTTCTTAATGCGGTCGATCCAACGACTCGGAGAGCGGCCTCGTGGTCTCTTCCCCTCTGTGTGGCCTTGTACTACGAGCCTCTCCATCGGTTCCTCGTTTATGGAGATATGCCCAAAGAACTTTAGTATTCGCAACTGCACAATCGACGATAACCTATCACGTATGACATGTGATAACAACGTGAACCGCACGATACGATGTACCATTAATTGTAGACACTTAACTAATCAAAATCCAATGGCAAAAACTCCGTCGTCTGCGCAGTCCATAAATCATATCTTTTATGTGTATTTTTCATTTAAGCCTTAGAGTAGAATAAAAATGACGATCACTAAAGCCTATTACTCGCGTATCACCCCGATGGTGTATTTTTGTGATTTTAAAATTTATTTTTATTTTTAGACAAATCACCCCCTCCGAGCCCAAAGAGCCAGTGACAGAGAATGGCCACATAAAACGCAGCATCCTCGCCAAAGTGTCAAAGCCACGGCTTCCTCGCTCAAGTTCTAGTAATGCAGTGTCTACCGCCAGTGACGACAAACCGCTAAACGGGAGTGTGGACAAAGATGACAGAGCCCTGGACCACCCAGAGGTGATGATCATAAAGCTGCCCAGCATTGAAGATACCGATTATGTTGGTGAGTGTAGTGTATAAGTAGCTTACGACGATATCCTTGCGTATTGTACAACAATAAACCTGTGTATTCTCTCGCTGAAGTTTTGAAGCATCGACATTCACGAAGTTTTTCTTCATTTGCAACGCGAATCTTCGCAAGTTTGAAGTTAATCTCGGACATTTTCGCGCTCAAACCGGGCCACATATTCATCAAACCGCTTCCCGACCTTACCTTGATAGTTGCCAACTGTTGAGGCAGGATCTCTTCGCCATATATTCAGCTAAATGGGAAGTACTTCCGCCGAGCTAGGCATCAGTGCTCGAGGACCGTGCGGTCCTACTGTTCCCATACATTGGCCTCGGATGTTAGCTCGACGTAGGGTAACCAGGCCAGGTGCACTCCGCTCTTTGGGTATGAAGCTATAACTACGTGGCTGGCCCGTTAAACCGGGGCAAAGTCGAGGGGCGAGAGCACGCCTCCGGCCAGTACTGCAAGGAGAGATATAAACTATACGTGAGATCCAGATTAACCCACGTTGGATCCGCCTGGTAACCGGGCGGAGCTGCACCAACAACATGCGCAGCAAAACATAGCACTCCGTGTTATCACATCGCAACAACACCATCGCTAAAGTTCTCCATCTAGAGTCCGCGGCCAGTAATGCGCATGTATGATTGCGCCCACCAGGGCAGCCACACGCACCTCCAAGCTATTGCGCCCCTTCCCACGGGCGGAAACGAGGACGAGGAGCAGAGCTGGAGGAAAAAGCCACTTCCACCGAGGCAGGTGTGTTCGCTACTTCCCACTTCCCCCCAACATCATCCCAAAATACATCCCCAAACCAACAAGCCCAACCTATAACCCCGACCCCAGCTGGCACAAGCCGCGGCCCGCTCGCAGGCGCTCACCTGGCCTCCCCTCATGGGAGTCTCACCCGGTGGGCTGACCGCGCCGAGGGCTGCGCAGCCAGCACCCCAGTGAGCACACCACAAGCAGTAGTCCTCGGCCGCGATATGCGCGGTGAGCGCGTAAGCGAGTCGATCGTTAGTTCGATCGACTTGCGCGTTGCGTATGGTCGCGTCGTTCTTTTGCTTATGATACTAATTAACCAAAATGAAGGCAAAAGAATATTGCATCGTATTCGGATGCTTGAATAATAACGAGGATCCGAACCTTACGTTTTTCACACTTCCAAAGAACACCGAAAGGTAAAGAAATACACGTCTACCTATAGGTAATTAGTAATTAGGTAAGTATAGTCCGTTTATCCTTACCGGTCGTTATTTGATAAATAATCTTTAACTATTTAATGAAATAATCGTTTATAAAACACAACAATGGTTTTCCACACATAGATATATATCTTACGAGATAAATTTAAAATTTATTTTGTAAGAGAGCATAATTTTAATAACAACTTTAATGTCATCAGAAGATATGAGAGCTACGCGATAAAAAGGCAGTAGGTGAAAATTGGTGTTTCCAGATCAGAGATCTGGAAACCTCCAATTTTCACCATTTTTTTTTATAATATTTCACTATTCATCTAATCAATAACCGAAAATGAACTTTAAAAAGTACCTTATAATATATGGTACCGAATTGTTGATCTTTCGATATATTCATTATTAAAATTATCTGCTCGAATGCTAATTTGAATCTTTAGAGAATTCACCTAATCATTTCAAAAAGTGTCATTTAGGTAGGTAGAAAGTTGTGAAGAAGATTTTTTAAGTAAAAAAAATGTATTTTTTATCTTAATTTATTGGATATAGTTAAAAAATATCATTTTCTCTGCACCACTTGTCCAAACAGAATACATTTTTTAAAGCACATATATTGTTATGATGTACACAGCTAATAATATCTGAAGCACATGAATATTTATCATACAATGTAACTAAACTAGGACAGTTTCTATCTTCTAAATTATATACTCTATTGTTATTAAACATATCTTTAATCCATAAAACTTTTTCATGACCTTTAGTTAATATACATTTATTGTTTAAAAAGTCGCTTATATTGTTCTTATAGTTAAAGTATGGCGTGTATCCTTCATTCCAATAAATTCCTCTATTTTTCTCTATCCAGGCTACTTGTAGGCGTTCTTTTTTCGATAATTCATAAAATGGGTATGGTGGTTTTATTAACAGAACAATTATGCGCCTATTCCACAGGATCGCTATTTCCTTTGGAATAAATTGGTTATATTCGTCCTTGAACCCTTGTACATCCACGATCACATTCATGATAGTTTTCTTACAATGTTGCTTAGAGGTTTGTATTCGAAAAGCCGATCATTTATTATCAGACAATAAGCAGTTGTATTATCTGGTATCTGTTCTGAACATTCAATTTCTATCCGAACATCAACAGGTCCAGTTTTAAGAGAATCGTTTTGCCTTGAGCAATCAATTACGAACAATGGAGCTTTTTCCTTAAACTGAACCAAGTTAAGTAACGGATCGACAGCAGCGCTGTAATACGACTGACGAAAGTTAGCGTACATTTCATATAATATACTGTATTTACCTTCATCAAATTTCAGATTAAGTGAGTCATATGGAAAATATTGTGAGTTTAAAAATAACTTAAGGTTGGTAACTTTACAATGATCAAACATCGATGAACTTTTAGCACTATCATTTTTTCTATTGGTTTGTAAGCCAAAAATTACATATCTTGGTTTTTCTAACTGAGAAGCAGTTTTGACTGACCATGAATGCTTAGTAGTTTTTGGTAATAATGGATATTCGTATAGGTCCCAATTTCTAAATGCCAACTGTATAGGACGATTTTTTTCTAAATGTTTGAGTAACATCAATTTATTGCGATCAGCAACTTTTATATGAGGGACACGCCATTGAAGTTTTTGAATTTCTATTGCTATATTATCATTTTTATCTAAAATTACACAGTTTAAAACAGAACTACTTCTATGTAATATAAGTTCATGTCTACAATTTATAATTATTCTGTTATAATCTTCAGCAAATCCCAATATTTTACTTAATGGGATAACACCACTAAAATGACCATCTTTCAGTTTTGTACCGTTTAAATTCCATCCCCAAACTGCTGCTGCTTTATTTTCGCCTTCATTCATAGAGATAAAAGATTTAATCGTCGTAGTAATTCCAGCATTTTTGATGCGATCTATTTCAACACCGTTTAATTCATACCGTATATCTTGAAACAAATATGAGAGTGGGTTGTTGATAAAACTTATTTCTTTTTTCACTGCTGGGTCTTTAGAAATCACGTGCGCGAAGCCTTCTATGTAGATAGAACTGCCTGAAGGTAGTACATATGTATCTTGTTGGTGAATAGGTATTCTAATTTCATCATTGTCTTTAAAGCTGTTACTATATGGATTGTAACTATGAATTTCATAGCTCTCAATCGAATTATCATGATTTGGTAGATCTGTGATTTGCAACATTTTGTAATTTAAATCCAAGATCTTTTAAAAATATTTTATTTTCTTTAGTTATTTTTTTTGTTTTTACAACACTGAGACGTCTGACTCCTTTCAACATAGAATGCGAAATATCACGTTTGTCTTTTGTAGTGAGATTTTTATTAAAAATTATCATGATTTTTTATTTAATAAAAATATTAAGATACTATGTACCAATCATCGGTTTAGTATAAACAATTCTTATCTAGCTTCTAGCACAGACAGTTAAAGAATGTGCATATAGTACTGGTTGTTATCGTATTTATATGTATTATAACTTGAACAAAGTAAATACTAAATCATTACTTAATTCTAAATGTTTACATATTTCTGCTCCAAAAAGACTTTAAAAATTTTAAACATAAATGTCCACAGTTGTATAAATGATTTTTTTGTAAATTATCATAGTTATAATGTATATTTGGTCCTAAATATTTTATCAATTCTTTTGGTGGTTTTAAGTTACCGTAACTGTCAAAATATTCTACGTTATCATTTAATTTTCCATAGGCTACCCAATGAGTTCCAGAGTTTTTAGAAGTGTCGAGATTTATGACACCGCATTCTGCCGGGTAAGGTTTACGTGGTAATTGGTCTCTCATAAATACACCTCGAAAAAAGGGAATATTATATGAATGTTCCATAATATCAATATTCGTTAAAGCTCTTTTGGGCAGCCTAGAATTTAGTTTTTTTTCTTGGTAACGTAAATTCCTAGTCCCTCTTTGTAGGGCTTCAGATGTAATCCTTTGCCAATGCATACTGCTTCTATCTGCTTATTATGCCTTTCCATTTCTGTCAATTGTTTTTTGGCTGTTTTATATGCGTTTACGGCCTTTGCGATTCCGGCAACACCCCCCACCAAACTACCGGCAGCAGATAAGCCGGCAAAAATCGGTATTAACGGAAGAAATCCACCAGTTTTAGGTACAGGTATAATTCTCGGTAAGTTAATAGATGAGTCTGATGCTAATTCTTGCGCTGTTGCATATGCTAATTCCATTAAAGCCTTTTTACATTTAGGTTTAATGTTCTTTATATGTTTTTTGGTACGTGAAACAACGTTCTTAAAGGTTTTCTTCAAGCTTGTCCCTGAAGACGATACATCACGTTTATTGTTATTATTAGTATATGTATCTTTGTACTTTGTTTCTTTATCACAAAACTTACCAAATCGATTTTTTTTCATTTTATTAAAATTTAAAATTTAAAATGATAATATTTGTTTTGCAATGGTCTATATCGTTTTAAGAACTGATTACGAATGAAGAAAGAATAATGAGCAATGACTTAAATACATACATAATTTAGTGTTGGAAACTAAAAAATATATTTGATTTATAATATATTTGATTTGTTAATCCAACTGTTCTCGCTTGTCGGGAGACCTAGCCATTTAACATATACAAAGTTTCCTTTTCTTTTTAAAACTCTTTCAACTAAATAAACATCATGATGTTTGGTTTTTTGAAGTTCCTGTGGATAAAATGCTCCAAGTATCGGTCGACATTTAGAATCTTCTAATAAATAGGTTATAGGGTTAGTTTCTTGTACTTTATTAATCTTGAATATTTCTGTGGACCAATTAGGTGTATAACCCTTATCAAAACAAGCTTTGTGTTTGCTTATTCTCACATAATCACCGACTTGAAACTTTTTATTTTTTTTTATTTCTTTAGAATGAGCCAGTTTTATGTACCTTTTCATTACTCTTGCTTTATTATTATGACAAATCGTTGCCGGAGGCTGACCGACAGTTCTATGCATGGTGTTATTGTACTCATTTATTTTTTTATTGAGTACTCCATTATTCCATTTGTAATTCCCATTGATATAAAATTCTTTATACAATTTACTCTTTAAAGTTCTGATGAATCTTTCAACAATGGAAGCTTTTTTAGTGGAGTATGAAGAGTAATGATTAATATTAAACTTATTCATAATTTTTTTGAATTGGTCATTATAAAATTCTTTTCCAAGATCGGTTTGCAGATTTTTTGGAATACGTCCGGTTTTTAGTATTGTTTTGAAAGCTTGACATACATGATCTTTATTCTTTTGCTTTAGTCCAATAGCCCACGAAAATTTTGTGAAACAATCAATAACTGCCAATATGTATTTATTACCGTTATTAACTTTTGACATTGATTGCATATCTATTAAATCTGCTTGCCAAAGATCGTCTATATCTTTAAGTAGTACACTTCTTCTTGGATAATTAGTTCTAGCATTTTTACAGATTTCATTTACAACATCTGCTTTGCTCATAATGCTTATTTAATTTTCCTGCGAGATCTTTGATATCAACACTTTTTTCAAGTTTTTGTATTCTGTTTGTTAAAGTTACAATTAACTTATTAACATTCACAATTTCTTTTAAAATATTAACTTTAAATTGATCTATGTGGTCTTTGTCGAAGCTAGAGCAGGATATGAATTCACTCGACGATGCCACAATCTTATCCTCTAGATTTATGTGTTTAATTTGCTTTTGAGTAGCTTTAAACTCACTATTGAGTTTATCAACATTCATGATCTATGTTCCTTATGTTACTAATCACTAATAAGCGGTGCTAAGCTTTTTATTCTTTTATAATGCCAGCTTCTGTTAGTTCTTCAATTATAGATAAAATTTCGTTATCATGATTAGTATTACCAGCATTTTTTGACGCAATCAATAGTTTAAGCCTTTCTATCAGTTCGTTGGGATCGTCCCAGAAAATATAATCTGTATTACTTTTATATTTCTTATATTTTGGTATGTGACTACCACCACTCTTTGTTTTATTCGAATTTTTGTTTTCAACCATATTTTGCTGAGAAAACAATGGTTTGATGATTTGTCGATATTTTAAACCTTTGTCACCCTTCATTTGACCGTTCGGATCAAAGTTTCTTTTATGAGCATTTGTGTAATGAAGTATATCTTTATAGGTTATTTTATCTTTTTCATTAACAATTTTGAGATTAGGTTTGTTGCGCATAAGAAGTTCCTTTAAGCCTGGTGTTAATTCATAATGTTTATTACCAACGCTCACAACATAATTTCTATTTGTCAGCGAAGCATTACTGGTAGAAGAAAATGATACTTTAGAGTTGCCTATCATCAATTTTTTGTTTTCACTGCGTACCCCAAACGGTACATTTATATTATTATCATGAATGCCAATTACTTCATCCCTTTCTAGCGACTTGAGCGTATTGTTTAAATTTTTATAAGGACTTCTGTCATCGTCAGTATAATCGTAGTATTCAGAGCTTTCATTTGAATCTACCTGTGCGTTCTTACTAAAGTCTTCATAATCTAAAGAAGAGTTTTGATCATCATCTTTATCACGATTACTCATATCAATAGACACATTTAGGGAGGGCTTATATTTGTCATTAGCTTTTATCATTGTCTCCAAATTATCTGTGATTGGTTTAAATACCTTTCTAAATTTCAAATTAGCAGCATCTTCATCATTTTGAATTTCCTTTATTTTATTTTTTATATTATCTACAGATTTTATCAGTTGTTTTTTAATTTCCGTGTCCATTATTTGAAACTATACCCAACCGCTTTTTGCTAATTTTCAAACACTAATAACTTATTTTCAAGAATATATATTATTATATACGTAGTTATTCTATAAATAAATGTAGGTATCAAGGCCTTGTCTATATCTTCCTTTATTAAGAGCACAATCTTTATTTATGGTTAAAAAGCTAAATCGATCTTGCCATATCATCATGCAAAGCTTTTTAAATTCCAGCCAGCCAAAATCTGTAGTTACATGTTCATTATAGATGTGTTTTAAATTAATATCATCTTGTTTGAATATAATCAGGAGATTGACATTATCACGTATTAATTGTTTAGGTATTTTGGTATAGGTTTGTGACAGATAAAAACAATCGATCTGTCTATGCCTGCCCATAGCAAAATAATTACGAATATTTATCTGATTTTCACATGCGACATCATCAAAAATCATTATTGAATTTTTCAAAGCATCTTTAGGCGAAATCACATCTTTGTTTTCATTAAAAACAAATAACTTCGCGTGAGGAACGTGTTTTATAACTTGGCGTAAGAAACAATATTTCGGTTGAAAAGCTGTTTTTGAGTACAGATAAATGTGTTTAAATTTAAGACCGTTTTCATGTAACAGTAAATTTAGCATTACATTAGTTTTCCCGCAATTCGAAGGACCACATATTACACATCGGATCGTGTCAGGCAAGAGTATACTATGTTTAGCTTTGTGTGCAATATTTTCTATTTTTATGTTGTTCACTTCTAAAGTGTCAGATTGTTTAATGAACTTCATTGTAAATGAGACTAAAATATGCTACATGCCTTTATATAGGTGGGCATGGGCAGGTAGTTCAGCATTGGTATATAAAAAATTAACAACTTATGCATCATTATATAATTTATTAAAATTAGAGTACAATATTTTATTAACAACTTATAAATAAGGAATAATACATATAATATTTAGGGTTATGGTTTCACAAAAAAAAAAAAAAAAAAATAAACATAGTGTAATATTATTGATCTTCACAATTTCATGGTACTTACTTATATTACTATTTAATGATATCGTAATACAAATTTACTTAGACACTATAACTATGTGTATATTAAGAAATTAAACTTTTAAAACAATGTTTTACAGTGACCCCAAGGTAACGTTTCTGTTTGGTTTGGAAGTATCTGTCTCTTATCATCACTTTTATTCAATGCTACTTTCCGAATTTCTTGAGAGTATAGTACATGTTTGCTGGATTTAATTATGTTCATTTTACATTTAAAATTTGTTTCACTTGTTAAAGCTTTGTTGTAATGAGATAACTTTAAACGACTAGTTACAGCTTTAGATATTCCTTTTGCTTTTGTAATGTGAGTTTTTAAACTGTTTATACAATAAAGCTTCGCTCTCAGACCTACAAATTCACATATAACATCACCTCCAAGTTCATCTTTAAACAGACCTGGAATTTTAGCATTTACTCTCGTGATGTTATAGCAATTGTTATCCTCGAAATTACTGGTATCGAATTTTGCAACGTCACTTTTTATGTCTTCATAAAAATCCTCAGTGTTTATGAAATACAAAAGGCTATCTGTGTCTGTATAACATAATCTTGCCCGATTTTTATATTTATTTTTAATGAAATTGTAATGAAACTTGTATAAATGTGTTTTTGCATATTCTAGAACTGTAAATCCTATATAGATAGGTCTGTCTAAGACAATTTTTTCAGGACTCAATTGCAGAGCAACAAAGTTTTCAGAAAAAATAGCAATACTTTTTAGATTTGGCTTGGCAATCAACTTTTCCGCGCCGAGGTGCTTGTTTGTTGTGTTATTAACATCGTCCCACATAGTCACTAATTTAACATTGACTTGTTTGCGTCTATTTTCAATCGTTTTTCCAAATATAGCATTATTAAGAAGTTTAAAAAAATCTTTTTCAAATGCAGACGTTGAAGCTTGCCGTAACCTTGTATTCAAGTCAATATATTTTTGTAAAAAAAATTCTTGTCTAAAAGTTAGGACACGGTGAATTTTTTTTAATATAAGTCCATTTTGTAAACATTCTTTCAAGTGGACGTAGTGAATAACATAGTTGAATTTGTCATATAAATTAGCAATTAATTTAGATGTTTTTCCACCAGGAGGTATGAACTTCTCCGCAGCAAATGGTAAATCACTATGCATATTATGTAAATTCCCGGGATAAGCCAAATCTACTTCTAAAATGTATCCATATTCAGAATCATCAGATATCGTAACTATATTTATGGTGTTAATTTCATCGATTGTCAGAAAGCGGAATTCTGAAATTGGCATTTTCATTGTCATCGCATAACCGTATAAATTATTACAGTCAAGGTAAACTAAATAAGTTGATTTTTGTGAAGCATCATAGTCCGGTAAATATTTATTATTGGCTTTAGCGTGACGTAGAGAACATTGTGCCAAGCCCCCACGAATTCCTTTTTCCAATAATTCATACATTTGTAAATCATTTATTAATTCTAATTTAACGTCTGTATACAGTAACATCGCATCCCAGCTTAAGCTAGGTGCTGTAATATAGTAGGCTGGATCGAGTTGATAATGATGCAAACAAGTCTGTCTAAATTTTTCAAATACATCAGAAAGAAGTAACACGTCGGTCTTTAAATATAAATCTGTATATTCTCCAAGCGTTTTAATATTAAATGAGTGCCAAATATTTTGAGCATGGGTATACTCATCATTGCTAATATGTTCGCATTTCAAACTATTGTAAAAACAATGTTTAGGTGGAAGTCGAGTCTCATTATATTTTGAGTTCGCATTAATATAATCATAGGGATAAATTCCTTTTTGTCTTAGTAGCTTCAACTGATTATAATTAATATATGGAAATTCTTTTGATAAGTTAACAAAGTCAATTTCAGTCAAATTCTCGGCTAATACATTTAAACTTGAATTAAGGAATTGAAAAGAATCTATAAACTTAACTTGAATAGGCCTTGGAGTATTCCTTGTTTGAAATATTTTCGTGAAAGACATATATTTTTCTTTGGTTTTTGGTATTATTTTAAAAGCTCCTTTATACTTCGCTAATTCTTTAATAAATAGGTGAGAGTCATAACCAGCTAAGTTATGAAAAATAACGGGGACAAACGGACATACTCGATACATTAAATTACAATGAGAGTGAGCTGCGCCTCGGTACTGAGATGTAATATGATCGTGATCCATTACTTTGTCATCAAAGAGCAAATGGTTACAGATGTGACATTTTGTAGCATTTTTGTAATCATTTTCTTGTTCTATTGTTAAAGACGTCATTGGCATTTTATTTGATAACATACTGTAAATGTTTTCTAAATCATCAATCAATTTTTTTATAAATACTTCTACACAATCAGGTCCTCTATATGTAACATACTTATTTAAGTCCTGATCATGCGAACAGCAAATATAGTAACCAAAACATGAAGGTTCGTGAACCTTATATGTTCGAGTGTTTTCAGTTTTACTTACGCTGCAATCTAGCAAAATACTTTCGAAGTCTGCATAAATAACGAAATTAATTTTTTGTTTTCTTTCAAAGTTTTTAAACTGAAGAATACTATTTTTTTCAGGCAACACTGTCAATACATTAGGACACGTAGTATGCTCACAAATTTTTTTTTCACTCGTGAATACTTGTAAGCATGTCTCACACAGATACATTTTACCTTTATGTTTACTTATTTGACGTCTGACTAATCTCAATAGATTTTTTATTAAGCAATAATGACCACAACCTTTTCGTTCAAAGTATAGTAAATTCACATGGTGTTTTTTTCTTAAACTTGTCACGTATAAAGGACCAGTGATCATGTTTTTATCATCTAGTCCATATATGTTAACACTTATATTAGGATTAATCTTTTCGAACATTTTAATATCATAATTCGATGGTGGAAACGATAGACCATCTATATTAAACAGTGTTGTAAAATATGGGTATGAATCTGTTCTGCAAACATTAGATTTTGCTGGATATAATGCTGCTGCAATACTCCATAAAAAGCAATAGTTATCATTGTTTTGTACATTTAAGCAACTCCTCGTTTTTTTTATATCATATGGTAAATCAATGTAAGAACCCCCTTTCAAAGGGGAATATTTATTAATATTAACTTCTAGGTGGCTTATAGAAAAACAAGACCAGCCAGATTCACGGTGCTGGAATTCCGACAGTTTTCTCTCAAATATATTTATTGTTTTCAAATATAATTCATTTATATCAGTACTATTATATATGATTTCGTATTTTGTGTTGAAAGACTTAAGCTCTTGCTCACCAGATCGTGATAGAATAAAGTAAGCAAAGAGCTCAAAGTTTAACTTAACACAATTATGTTTAATCAGACAATCATTAATTAACTTTAATACTTGATGCTGATTATCCATTAGGAAATCCTCAGGTGTAAGGTATTCCATCGATGGATTCAGTTTGTAAGTTATTATTCTGTTTTTAAAAGCCGTAGCTATAATATCAATATTTTCATAATCAGTTTTTAATATGCAATTAGATTTGTGTAAATTCGTTCTCAAATGATACAGATATTCATTTTTTGGTATTTCAGTGTGACAATTTTCACAAATAATTATATCATTGTAATTTGTTCTTTCTGGTATCGGTGAAACTGTAAGAAAAGAAAAATAAGAAATATGAAATTGTTATAAAACTTCTTTAATATATAAGTAAAATTATATCAATGATAACATGATTTATTTAAATGTCTAGCGTAAGTTTAACCTATGTTACTTTTGTCTTCTAATCTGTAAGTATCGGTATTGATTGAATACAATAGGTAAGATAGTTTTCAATAAGTAAGGTAAATTATAATTAAGTAGTAAGTTTGAATATATCATTGTAATAGTGATTAAATATCCTAGTAGTAACGTATATTGAAATAGAATAATAAAGTATGTTATTAAGTGTATCGTTATATTTTTATAATATGTAGTTATAGTATAGTTATATTATAGTAATACCTATCTATCTATTTATTTTTTACCATAAAGCACTATTATAGTTACTAACAAATGTCTGGGGGCAATTCATAAATTCTTTTCTGGTTGCCATAATAAAATTAGCTAGGTGTTGCCATGCATCCGTGTTATCATACGTTTGATTTTTGACGGTCACTATAGCTTGCCGCCACCTATGTATCGGCTGAACTTTATCAATTTCATCGCACCGGTATATTTTCAAATCTATATAGTGCGATCCGGGCTTACGATCGAATGTTTGACGTGACTGACCGTTTGCAAGGCGTCGTGTTAGATAAGAAGTTAACGGGGCTGGTGCTTTACCGGTAATAGGGATATCTCCCTTCCCCTCGTCTTCACTGTCAGTTCCGAAGAGATCGTACGCCGTCGTGGGCTTCTTTGGAGGAATCGGCTTGAAATATGGTTTCTTCGAAGCTGATGACCGCGACGGTGGCAGCGGCGCCGGACTCGCTCTCGACGACGAACAAGATGCCCGAGCCGGCGCCGGCTCTGTGCGTGGAGATGGCGCCTGCTTGTTTTTCTTGGCTTTTTTCAGAGGTGGTGGTGGTTGAACCTCGTCGTCGGATGGAAAGAGGGTCTCTGCGTTTTCTTGAGACCTAAAAAGAAACAATAATTAAGTTGGCATTGTAACTTTAACAATAAAATATTCTTAATATAATATTAAGCCTCCATTATTTTTTATTGATAACGTGAACATTGTAGATAATTCATTGTTATATAATGATATGTTCTAATAATTACATTTCATAATCTGTCGCCTACAATTGTCATAAAGAGGCCCTTCAATACCATTTAATGAAAAATCTTAAGTATCATAAAAGGTAATGCTGGTATCGAAAGGTATAGTACAATTTAATAAGGGGATTTGAACCCCAGGCTCTGCAGTCACACTCGCACTAATTTATAATCAAAAAAAAAAAACCTTAGATATGAATACGATCTTATATAATTATGAATGATATACTACTTACATGTTTCCTTAGTGGTGAACAGAGGTTAATATTTTGTTGTTGATGTTTATTCCGTGCTCCTGGAAGCTGAATTAAGGTCCCTGATTTTCTCTCGCGTTTAAATAGCGTGAAATCCACGTGAGTTTTTCCATATAAGTAACGTACGCATGATCCTAAAATCCTGAATCAGGACTTATCCATAAAAGAATGCCTAGCAATAGTAAACAAAAACTTCAAATCTCAACCTTAAATACTCATAACTAAATCATATATTTATTTAGGCAGTGATCAAATAGCACCCGTTCCGGCATACTACTAAAATACTACGGCTTTACACATATAATTATTGTTCAGTAAACATATCAAAGAAATTGTAACAAACAGAAAATATATGTAAATTATTTTATTAGTAGATTATAATGTACAATCGACACCACCTCAAATGCAACACCAGACAATACTAACTATCCTTACTAATATTATAAATGCGAAAGTCCGTTTGTTTGTTTGTTACGACATGAAGCGATCATCGTGAAATTTGCATGTGAACGCAGGCAAGGATCTTTCATCCGAAAAAAAAAAAATATTTTTTCCCAAGGGATAGCAAAAAAAACTTTCCACGCAGACGAAGTCGCGGGCGGTTGCTAGTTGATAATAATACCAGAAAAAGTTAAACCATGCTATAAAGCAAACTTCATACACAGTGAGACCTACTTAAATTGGTACTTAAACTTTGTCCCGATATTCGTGGCTTTTACGGTTCTAAGTATAAGTTGCGTTCTATCTCACGGAATCCATCGTCGACACTCTTATCTCCTTGCTATACAGTTGAAACTCGTTTAATTCATCGGTCTTCGTAAGATAAAACAACATCCAACATCATTGCGGCAGCCGGCGCGCGGCGGCGGCGCCGCGCCGCTACCTACCGCATTCAATAATAGTGTCATATGAGTCGCGTTTACTTTTATGGTATTGATATAAACACATAATAATTGCATCAATTTTGAACTCTATGATCGAATATTAATTTAATATATAAAGGGATTTTCAAAAGAAAATAATATTAGTTATTTTTTATAAGCGACGCTGTTCATAATATTTCTAAATGTCGGTGAGTGTTTTTAATTTATAATAACAAAAATAATAATATAAAAATTAAATACTTGTTTATATTTAAATATATATAGTTTACTTACCATTAAATAAAACTGTAATTTTGATAAAATATATAGAAGTATTTCAGTTTCAATCAATATATCTTACGAAAACTACTCGTAGATACTATTTAAATTAACTTCCTTATTACAGTGTTAATATACTATTAAGTACCTACCTATTTATTTTTCAGGACTCCGAAAACGAGCTGTTTAACTTTGTTCCTATGAACACCGTGCACCAGCCGAGAACTGAAAAACGATTAAATCTCGAGCCTCCCAGCAAGAAGCTGAAAAATAACTCTTCCGTCTTTACCTATGCAAAAAAACGAACGTGTGGTGGTGGAAAAGTAATAAGAATAGAAATATATGATGTTGATCATTTTTCTAATAGCACAGATTCACTGTGCAAATGTGATGCAGAAATTTGTGTCCAGCATATAGTGAAAAATGTATACGTGGACGATATTTATAAATCGATTAAGGAACTTATTACTAAAGTTACAGACAATGTAAATATTTCTTAATAAATGTTATACTATAATATGGTACATATTCTTTTATTTACTCACACAAACATCGGCACCTCTAAGTATTGGAATAAAATAAATATTAGGCTCTACTAATTAGGGATTTATGAAATTGTATGAATGCATTTAACAAACAGAACATTAGTTCTGAAACGTTTATGCACAAATGTCTTAACACTACATGTGATAAGTGAAAAAAAATATCGGCTAAGTTACAACGAATTAAGTGGTCATTTCTACTGATAAAAAGCAACCTAATAAAAACGTGTTAAAAGAACCTAGATTTAGCCGCATTTTTATTTATTCTCTTAAACAACGTTGTTATTTTTATATGGAAAGATTAGTAGGAATAATTATATTGAATTCCAAAACAATGACGTAATCTCATCTTTCTAAGTACCTATATTAAGCGTCATTTGATAGTGAGTATCATTCCGCCTTCGGCGACACTGCAACAACATGCTGAATGACATAGTATTCGATTGCAAACATTTGCATCCGTCGAATCGACGAATATAACAGTGGTTTATTAAAAATGAATATATCGAAAGATCAACAATTCGGTACCATACGAGTGTATTATAAGGTACTTTTTAAAGTTCATATTCGGTTATTGATTAGATGAATAGTGAAACATTATAAAAATATAAAAAATGGTGAAAATTGGAGGTTTCCAGATCTCTGATCTGGAAACCCCAATTTTCACCTACTAAAGGCAACTTTTAGGCGAATATAAATGTAGGGAATTAGCGCTGTGCAACCTGAATTGAGCAATATTGTGTTGGAGCAAGACAATAAAGCGCAATTCATTTAAATGATTTTGTGGAGTGAATCTTCTGTGCATGTTTTCTGTGGTATAATTATAGCTAGAGGCGGTTATCGGAGGTACATTTTGGGAGCAGACGTTCTTAGGGAAGGGGTAAATGTATGAACCAGTGGCCCTACCATGAGTTGATGCAAACTGTTTACGCTACCGTAAACTATCGGATATACCGCTCACAGTCAATGCGAGTGAAAGAGAGAAAACGATAGTTTACTGTAACGTAAACAGTTTGCATCAACTCATGGTAGGGCCACTGTTTATTCGTAAAATAAATAAAATATATTTTTTGTCATGTTTAATGATAGTCGAGTTCAGTTAATTTATCGATAAACAACAATAATTACCAAAAAGTTTACCCCATCCTAAGAACGTCTGCTCCCAAAATATACCTCCGATAATAGCGTCTAATTATAATATATTCTGTGGTGTAACGTCTAACGTCACGTCCGCGTGTAGTGTTGACCGTTGTACTTTTCACTGATCCTGCATTTCTTCGCTATTCGTTGACTACATAAGTAGCGATATAATTACGCCGCTACACCAACCATGTCACAGCAGTTAATAATGTGTACTTCTGAGTATGAACTGATGTTGGTGTACATCAGGTATGGTACCGGAGTCGAAGGTTCTGGAATGCTACTACGGCGGTTCAGAAGCGGGCGATGTCGACGACGCCAGTTCCGCGCTTGCGCCGCCCGGGCCCGGCGCGACCGTGCAGAAACGCACCAGGTACGTCTTATTTATATGTGCATTAGGTCTAATAATGCTCAGCAATCTTGAGCTATATAGAGAGTAATATTTTATTGGCAAATTATGAGAACCGTTTTTTTTAAACAGATTATATGTGAGTTACGGTAAGACGGACATTACAATAACCTAACGTCTATAGACTTTTGGGCTGAAATATTATACTATAGATTTGACTAAATAAATGACATAAGGTAACTTCTTTTATTATTTTACGAATATATAACATTCGTGAAGCCTATAACAAGTCCTAAAGAAGAGGGAATTCCAAGACTTAATCAAAACAAAACTGACCTAGGATGAGAATGAGTAAAGAAAAACCGGCCAGTGCGAGTCGTACTCGCGCACGAAGGGTTCCGTAAAAATTACGTTGTATGAGTTATAGCGGCAACAGACATACATACATCATCTGTGAAAATTTTAACTGTCTAACTATCATGGTTTATGAGATACAGCCTGGTGACAGACGGACAGACAGACAGACGGACGGACAGCGGAGTCTTGGTAATAGGGTCCTGTTTTACCCGTTGGGTACGGAACCCTAAAAATGGACCTAATTACGTGCGCATAGGTTCTCCGTATCCCACGACGAGGTGTCCCTGGGCAATACATCGGACAACCTGGAGGCGGTCTCCGAGGCAGCGTCCAACCACAGCGTCACATCCAGCCTCGAGCTCGAGACCGAGGACCAGAACGACAACCTCTCCGACATGGTGAGTATGGTGGGCCACATCGCATTATTGTAATAAGCTAAATAATAATAGCAAAGCGAAATCAAACTTAACATAAGTCGAAACCACCAATGCAAATTTTTGCGCACTTCTTTCTGTATACCTCGAGACTACAATTCATCGATTTAGTACCTCTAATACTTATTTGACTAATCGCCTTTTGTGTTTTCTTCTAACACTTTATAAAATAAATTATTGTAATAAACTATACAAGGTGTTACAAAAGTACCCCTAATGCCGAATATGGTAGATAGGGACCATCAAACTGAACAACTTTTACTATGGGACCAACACTGAAATCGCGAAAAAAAAATCAGCTGTTTCATACAAAAATTAAAATCGAAAATATCAAAATGTATGAAACAGCTGATTTTTTTTTTCGCGATTTCAGAGTTGGTCCCATAGTAAAAGTTGTTCAGTTTGATGGTCCCTATCTACCATATTCGGCATTAGGGGTACTTTTGTAACACCTTGTATATACCTACGTTCAAAACAAATCACTGCACCTCAATCTAACATTTACAGTCTCATTTAAAAAACTGATTGCGAACTTTATGCCCTAGAATTAAAGTTGAAAATCGATGGAAAGAATTTACCTAGGTTTAGTCTGTTTATCCTTACTTGTCTTATTTGGTAAACAATCTTCTCCCAACTCTTTATTGAAAAAATCTATTATAAAATACAAAAAATGGTTTTCCACGCATGTATTTAGAAATAAATTACGAATTGTTAGTGACAATTTGATTTAATATTAATATTATTAAATAACGATTTAAATTTAAAAGACTTATGACAACTGTCAAAAGCTGTTTACTAAATAGGTCAAGTAAGGATAAACAGACTTGAGACCTTCCTTCGAATGTCGTACATTTCTGGCAGGTGTCGGCCAACGTGAGCGGGCGCGGAAGCCCCAACATCTCGGGCCGCGAGACGCCGTCCTCGCAAGTCACCGACGGCGACGCGCCCTCGAGAAGGTAACGCTATAACTACCAATTTAAAAGTCTGTGTTTTAGACAAATTTAGACCTTGGCCCTTATGAGTCCGTAACTTCCCGCATCCCATGCTATGCTTTACATTTGTTTACTCTATGGTATCGCATTTGAAATGTCAACTTTTTTCCCGACGTATACTTAACCCTTCCGACACCAATAGCTGCTGTCGGAAATGAATCCTCAAATTCGTTTCGATTCGATCGAAAGTATTTGTTTCGAATCGAACTGTCAAAAGTTACGGAAACCATAAAGTAAATACATGGAATGCATAGCATCGGATACCGAAAGTATCAAACGTTTGTGAACAAGGGCCCTTAATATAAAATAATTTAGATTTAAGGCGACTTTATATGCAACACTAGCGCCTCTCGCAAAAAAATTATTAACGTGTAAATACACAATTTTTCAAAAATCCAAGCTTATGGTCCCCACGCAAAATTGACAGCCAGCCGTTCTCACCACCAAAACTGCAAACAATTATTTGTCACCGAGTTTGTGTGTTTATAAATAACGATTATATTTTGAGAGTGGACCGTAAGCTTGGATTTTTGATAAATTGTGTATTTACATGTTAATTTTGTTTTGCGGGAGTGGAGCTAGTGTTGCATATAAAGTCGCCCCAAACATTTGCACCCGAACTATAGGATAATGAAGTTAACTGTCGTGTAGAGTGCCGCCGCACGCGCCCTCCAGCCAGGCGGGCATCGCGCAGGCCAAGATGATGAAGCAGACGCGCAGCGACATCGACGACAAGTTCTGCAAGTTCGAGATCAAGGTACTGTGCCGCAGACAACAACGTCTATACATGGTGAAATCCAAGTCATTGGCGATCTTTTATACTAAGAATCTTACCGCGATATTGATATCTTTAGGTCAAATTTTTTTTAAATCAATGTGATCAAAATTCATGGTGAAATAAACATAAAAAAATCATAAGAAGTCATATGTAAAAGATTACTGATGCTTATAATCATGAAAGTACGATTTTTTTAAATGTTAATCTCATGTTTTTTAGCATCAGTACAAATCATAAAAAGTCATAAATAAAATATTTATAAATATCAGTACAAATCATAAAAAGTTGATATTACTCGATATTACTTGTCAAATTTCATAGTTCTAGGTCAACAGGAAGTACCCTATAAACTTTGATTCCCTTGAGAATGTCGAAATATGCGTTTTATGCGGCATAAATGGCCGTATCTTTTTTTACATTAACTTAGGAGTTTGATTTTTTCACAGTTTCAAGGGACTGTAGTCCTGCGTATATGGTTTAATTTTAAATTCAACGCGTTCCCGAGATAAAGGGTTTTCACAGACAGACAGACGGACAACAAACTGATTTTTCCTTTTGAGGTACGGAACGTTAAAAAAACGATCGTTCACTTGTATGGTTTAAAAATGAGTGATTTGTGTGTGTGTGGTGCACAGAAGCTGCTGGAGGGCGACGAGACGGTGAGCATAATGTCGGACACGTGGAGCACGGACGTGCTGGCCTCCGACTCGGAGACCATCGGCGACTCCTGCGAACAAACGCAGCTGCCCGCCAACCAAGGTTACCATTATATTATCGTCGGCTAATTTTAATTGACTCCTCCCCCGATGCCCGAAGATTGTTTTGTGTAATTTTATTAGCCAAATATACGCTAAAAGACTGTTCTTTAAAAATAAAACACTTTTTACGGATTACAACGCGTATATTGGTATTATTTCAGTCGTTGTTTTATAATTATTTAGTTCTGATTTGTTGGTTTTTGATTTCTCGATGTTTTGACACCTTTCCATTGGCCGTGGTCACGGGATGATTAACCCCCCATTCCTATATTCGAGAAACGATACGTTTTGCTTACGGGTGGTAGAACCGGCCCTAAAGCAAAAAGACTGCTCACAAATTTTCTTTTATATCTGATTTCGACGGTAGTTTTATTCTTATAGCTGTCAACGATCAGGGTTTATTGAATAGGTTACCAAGATGAAAGTACTAATTATGGTTTGTTTTCAGGTAGCGCGGGCGGAACAATTGCGCCGGACGCGTCGGAGACCGCCAGCGAGTCCGCCTGGAGCATGGACGTGCTCGCGTCCGACAGCGACCGCAACACTGAGGTTACTACTGAAATCGACTTAACTTGTTGACACCTCCAATCAAATGGCAAATTCTTAGCGCGGTTCAAATCCTCGGTTGCTCAGTGATGTTTGCATTGACTATATTTTTGTGATTTATGTACTCAACAGATTTTTTGAGTTATTATTGTTTATACTATCTGTGTGATTTATTTATTGTCGAGTTAGAAATGTTTTCGCAGTAAGTGAATCGATATAATTTTTATATCAAAATAAAGTTCGTAAACCAAAAACTTGTAATGAACTATTATAACGTGAATCAATCATAGGATTTATATGTAAATTGTAACTTGTCCAATTTACATATAAATCCAAAAAATTTTAGTTTATGGCTAATCGAAAAAAGATTTCTATCGTCCTTAGATTCAATGCTGAATGATTTTTTAGAGAAGTGGTTTCTTGTAATGATAATTTCCCTTAGGTGGATACCGACGACTGCGTGTCGGTCGCAGCCCGGTCGGATAGCTCGTGGCCGCGGCGCCCGTCCAACCACGACGACCCGCTGCCCGCCAGGCACGCCCACCAGGTAACCAGGGGCTAATTGTCTAATTTCAAAATCTATCGCAATCGCTTTCATTTGACAGATGTATGTGACACATTGCTGCATTTTTTGGTAAGTTTTTATTTATGCCAAAAAGAAGCATCGATGTGTTACATCTTGAAAACGATTGTGATAGATTTTGAAATTAGACAATATAGGGCAGAACTTGTTCATAGTCAAGTCAGGCCACGCGCCGCGCACCCCGCACTCTACGTGTGAAGCCTCGACGACCTCCGTGGTCGAGTGGCTTTGTACACCGGTTTTCAAGGTGTCGCCATCTCTGAGGTCCCGGGTTCGATCCCCGGTTGGGTCAATTTAGAAAACGTACTTGTCTATATTGGCTCAGGTCTAGGTGTTTGTGATACCACCGTTGTCTCTGATTTCCAAAACACACGTGCTTTAGCTACTTACTTTGGAATCGGAGCAATGTATGTGATGTTGTCAAATATTTATTTATTTATTTATTATAGCTATAAGTTACGTGGCGGGCCCGTTTAACCGGGACAATGTCAGAGGGCTGCCGCACGTTATTATTATTTGGAAGGGGGGACGCCAGCGAAGTCGGGCGGGTGATCAGTCTCCCTAATCGGAACCATTTCACCCAAACCGCACGTTAGTTCGATACTCACTAACGCGCTCGCCGCGTCGCGTATGCGAGCGCGCCAAGTACGTTTGTCGCTTTAGATATTTAACAAAAATGTTCCAATACTCTTGTAAAATTTTCTTTAACCCTAGCACAGAATATATAATAGTACTAAACGTACAGAAGTTCATCTGCACGAGGACAATAAAATAAGCTACTCTCGCTGCACAGCAATAAAGTACAATTTCAAATTGCACAGCGCTGCGTGTCTATTATTGTATGCACCTTCTCTTTCTGTCGCGTTAGTCGCGTAGCTCAGTCTCAACCGACACACGACATCCCTCGTGCGCTGGCTCGACTGAGTGAGCCGTGGGCAGTAGGCTAATGTAATGTAAGTGTTTAAGCGCGGAGTGAGACCCCCCTGACATAGTACGTACAATCGCATTTCTTTTATTATATGCTACGCAGTTCATTTAAAAGAAGACAGCCCTAAGGTCGTCGGAAGAAATGAGAGTATGTGGTAGAAAAAGAGGCAACTTCTAGGTGAATATAACTGTAGTGAATTAGTGCTGTGCGAGCTTTTTTTTTTTTTTTATGCCGAAGAAAAATGCATTTACGCGCTTCCCCTCCCGCAGGTGAGTAAGAGGGGGGTATGTGGGGCTCGCCAGGAGGGGACCGCAACATTCAACGTTGTTTCACTTTATTGTGTCGTAGCAAGCGTCGCTATTTATTTAAATGACTGCGAAGTTCATCTTCTGTACTTATTCTATCATGTATTCTGTGGTAATAAGTTTTTATTCGTCTTGAAATGGTCCTTCGAGCCGGATATCCGACCTAAGTTATAAATGTTTAACATTAACTATTAAGTAGATATTAGTATTTTAACAAAAAACATTTGAAAATTTATTATTAATTCTTAATCTTAACATAGTCCACCAAACCATAACCAAAATTGTTTTACATAACATTGTTTCGCCGTGAGATCCTTGAGGTTCTATTTTTATTGTTACAGAACGGAAACGCCCGAAGATCCGACATCGGCAGTCCAAGACACACTTCACGGTCTAAGTTGCATAACAGGTAAAAGAAATATTGAAATTACTACAGCATTTTTATTGGTCTTTAATCGCACGATAACATGGGCATCAAGTGCTAACATCAGTCTTATGTATAATACAATAGAGTTTAATTTTCAGGGGCGGTGGTTACCTAAGCGCTACGGCCGCTTTGTCTCGCGGCGGAGAACTAGATCTTCCGTCCCACGCCGGCCCATTCGTGGAACACAGGAAAAGCATACTTGTCAACGGGTATCCGGTAAGTTTGACTTATTTCAGCGAAATAAAATCTATGGAAGTGTCATTGCAAACAAATATTGCTTAAAAATAGCACCACAGAGCTAAAAAATTACAACCCGCACAGCATTTAGTCGGGCCAGCCACGCGCCCGGTGACAGGCGTTAGCGTTCTGTACAGAAATAGCAGTTTGTATTATAAAGAAAAGAGAGAGTTTATTAGAAATGACGTCATGTGTAGTCAAATGGTATAAAAGATAAAAGAAGGCAAAAAGATGCAGAGATAACATATCATAAGTATTAAATATTTTTGTTTAAGTTTAGAAAATATCTATGAGTATACAGATTATGGTCGCTATTATGCAACCAGTGTTCAGTCGCTTTGTGCTGCATAACTAAATGCCAGCATTTTTAGCCCCGCCCAAATGGTCGTAATTGTTGTGTGGTGCTATTTTTTGCGCGGAATGCTTATTCCATAGATTTTAGTTCGCTGCTTTATTTATACTTTAATTTTTTTTAAGTTTATCTTTGTAAATGGTTACTCCCAATATATCCCTAAATTATTGTTAAGTCAAGTAAGTTTTATCATACTTTGGAAGGTGATGACATGTTATGCGATGTCGGCACCAGAAAGCCCGAGCACATCCACTCCCGCGCAGCTTCCTAGCGATGTCTTCGATTTCGGACCTCAAAACGGGTAAGATCTTATTAATCAACGCTTAAACATATTTTTTATCTGTCAAATCAAATCCAAGCTATCAATTTGTATTTTTTGTTTTTTAGCAACAGTGAACAAACCGAATCAACATTAGAAGGCGCGAACAGCCAATCGGATGCGACCAGCCAATGGGTGGACGACAGCTTCCCCCCCCAACACTCCCCCGACCGGCCCTTCCCCTCCACCTCCAAATACGACATGCCTTCCACCTCCAAACCTTACGACGACAACGAACTCATGGACCGATCTTTGAACTCGAGCGAGAGTTCTTTCAACGCACTTTCCGTCTCCCAATACGACAGGCGATACGACTCCGGCATAGATACCGAACAACCCGAGTCGCGTTCGGCGATCACGGACTTGATGACGCGAATGAGCTCTGCGACTATATCCACTTCTGCCAACTTAGTGAACAACTTAACATCGCGTATCGTGAAGTCGGAGATCCGGACGAGCATTGTCAGCATTAGTTCGTCAAGGTACTGTTCTCTATAATCTATTTTTTCTACAAATCTCAAACTAAAGCTATATAATAATAATAAAAGGGTTTATTTGTCTTTGACACAATAACAATACGAAAATATCACACAGAATAAAATTGAATTTTAAGTATTTGTTACGTATATTTTTAAGTATATGATGTAAAATAATGGAAGTATTTTAATGATTTCCACGCCCGCCGATGCAATGGTAGAATACGCCTTAAGCGGTGTCCCCACTAGGGCCGCGCGTCTCCGTGAGGCCTAGCCGCGCGGCTGAGCCTTGCGAGTGTGTACGTGAGCGAGGCCTGAGCCGTGCGGCCCTAGTGGGGACGCAGCTTAAGGCATATTCTACCATTGCATCGCCGGTGTGGAAATCATTAAAATAAATTACCAAACACGGGCGGCCGGCCTCACTCAACCCGACGATTGTCGGTCTACTTCGAGGGAAGCCGCGCGTCTCTGCGTGGTGTGGAGGGGCGTCGGACCGCGCGGCCGGTTGTGTTGTTGTGTTGGTTTTGGCGGCAAAATGGAGTGGGCAGATGATCAAGATAAGATCACTAGCACTGAAAATCTTTTTACTGACTAAACTTGGTCGTATTTGATTGAATCAGGCATTACTTGGCGGAAGTCCCAAACCATTGTGAAAAGAGAAATATATGTAGCTTACTCCCGCAAAAATATATGCAGGATGCACCGCCCGCCCGCCCACAAAAAAATGCACATGCACACCACAAAAATATCAGTGCACAATACTTGCATTTAGCATGACAGCGACACACCTTGCACCTTCACCAATTAGACTACTCTACACGTGTTTCGCCCCAACCCGGAGCATCCTCAGGAGTTAGATCGTGCGTGAACCAACACCGAATGAGTAACTACGCCTACCGACACCGTATTTATCGTCTCTTCCTCCCCACTCCGCACTAAGTGACTTGACAACATTTGAAGAATGTTGCCAGCTTCAAATAAAAAGAAAAAAAGGGGAAAAAGAAGAAATGATTTTTAGTTTAATATTAAATGACATTTAATTATTAATACACTTATTTTTAAGAATTATTATTTCTATTAGAAAAAATACGCAGCAATGGCGAGGAAGACACGTCAAGTTGATTGTTAAGTATGGCTCCATCAACATTGTGTTTGATAATTTCTAGGTTTTCCAACACGCTCAGCCGTAAACCTTTACTACAAGTATGTAATACCTCATAGGAATGGCCATCAGATAGTTGGTGTCCGGTATTTAATAAATGTTCCGCGAAATGAGATCGTTCCGGTCGGCCATTCCTATAGGCAGAAATATGTTCTTTATAACGTATATCAAAACTACGGCCAGTTTGACCCACGTATACTGAATTACATTGGTTACATGTTAACTTATATATCCCCGACTTCTTGCTAACGTCTGTTTTTTCTTTGCCATTGCAAATGGCACGCCGGACGGTATTAGTAGTACGAAAAGCCACGTGAACGTCGTTATTTTTTAATAGTTTTGATATTTTGTCTGATATTTTTCCTACGTAAGCCATACTTGACTTATAATTGTGAATAACGCGCTCACGTGGCACCGCATATAAAAGCCCAGTCACCTGTTTGTTAATTTTATTCCTAACTATGTTATCTATCATCCGCCGATCATAACCATTTGCAACGGCAATATTATAAATTGTATTTAACTCTCTACTATAGGCTTGCCCTGATAACGGTACAGCCATTAAACGATTAATATAAGAATGGAAAGCAGCTAATTTATGTTGCCAAGGGTGACAAGAAGTAAAATATCAGACAAAATATCAAAACTATTAAAAAATAACGACGTTCACGTGGCTTTTCGTACTACTAATACCGTCCGGCGTGCCATTTGCAATGGCAAAGAAAAAACAGACGTTAGCAAGAAGTCGGGGATATATAAGTTAACATGTAACCAATGTAATTCAGTATACGTGGGTCAAACTGGCCGTAGTTTTGATATACGTTATAAAGAACATATTTCTGCCTATAGGAATGGCCGACCGGAACGATCTCATTTCGCGGAACATTTATTAAATACCGGACACCAACTATCTGATGGCCATTCCTATGAGGTATTACATACTTGTAGTAAAGGTTTACGGCTGAGCGTGTTGGAAAACCTAGAAATTATCAAACACAATGTTGATGGAGCCATACTTAACAATCAACTTGACGTGTCTTCCTCGCCATTGCTGCGTATTTTTTCTAATAGAAATAATAATTCTTAAAAATAAGTGTATTAATAATTAAATGTCATTTAATATTAAACTAAAAATCATTTCTTCTTTTTCCCCTTTTTTTCTTTTTATTTGAAGCTGGTAACATTCTTCAAATGTTGTCAAGTCACTTGGTGCGGAGTGGGGAGGAAGAGACGATAAATACGGTGTCGGTAGGCGTAGTTACTCATTCGGTGTTGGTTCACGCACGATCTAACTCCTGAGGATGCTCCGGGTTGGGGCGAAACACGTGTAGAGTAGTCTAATTGGTGAAGGTGCAAGGTGTGTCGCTGTCATGCTAAATGCAAGTATTGTGCACTGATATTTTTGTGGTGTGCATGTGCATTTTTTTGTGGGCGGGCGGGCGGTGCATCCTGCATATATTTTTGCGGGAGTAAGCTACATATATTTCTCTTTTCACATAAACTTGGTCGCACCCAAAAACGCCGTCGCCGCGGGTGCTTTCTAATGTGTGGAGCGCTGCTTATATAAAAGCCGCTGAAGCTAAACGTAGGTCTTCCTCTACGTTCATTTCGAATGTGACTGGTGCGAAGTATAGGCAAGACGGGCCGCGCGGCTGTTATATGGGGACACGTAGGAAAAAAAAACAAGACTCACTGATATTATGTAAATTGTGTTACCGTAATGTGCACTAGTATTCTCAAAAATATAGAATGTTCTGTTCTATTAAAAGGATCGAGAAGAAACGCGACGGGACAAACAATGTTTCACTCAGTACGTTATCTGTGAACTCGGCCGGCACTTCGGCGTCAGACAAGAGTTCCAGCCAGGACGTGAACAGCGAGAACGTGACGGAGCGCCGCGTGAGCCCGCCGCCCAAGCTGCCCTCTACCGGCGCCATACCGAAGAGCATCAGCTTCGATGCCACCGCTGAGAAGTCGCAGAGGTATGAGAGATCTAGCCAGGACGTTAACAGCGAGAACGTGACGAAACGCCGCGTGAGCCCGCCGTCCAAGCTGCGCTCTATGACTTAATGTTGACATAACCAGTGAACTAAATAAGATTAGCATATACGTAGAAAGACAATAACTAGAAATCACTTAGAAGACGTATTTTATTTTCGTATAGACGCCGCATAATGGGCGAAGATGGACTGGTGGGCAATCTGGACGAGTTGAAGAACAACGTGAAGCGGTCGGGCGGCAACATCCTGCACAAGATCAAGATGTTCCGCCAGAAGGGACGCACGCAGTCGCATCAGAGTGGTACGTACTCGTTACCCATACTGGATTTCATGTAATGTGAAGGTACAGTTGGCATTTCCCTAAAGGTGGAATTCCGAGACATAGTGTAGACTGTAAACGCACGTTCCGCTACGCTCCAAATTGAACGGTAATGTTAAAACTAAAAGGTTCAATTTGAAATGTGCGGCGCAAGTGTCGCTTCAAATTGAGCTTTTTTATTAGTACTAGCAATTTATGTGTTACAACATTTCGATCATTCAGATAATCGTCTAATTTATAATCACTTTTACTCATGAGCGTCTTTTTAACATGGTTTTTAAATTCGTGCAATGGAATTCATATTAATTTCACTTCCCTCCCAATTTGTTCATCTTTTATGCTGTCTTCTTCCTCGCCATCCATGATAGTTCTTGTTCGTCGCTTTTGTAAAAATATGTCTTTTATTCCTTCTCATAACATGTCCGTACTAAGCTAAACGGTACCTTTTCAAAAAGTTCTTGTTTGAACCTGAGCGTAATTCTATAGCGGAAGTAAAGCTGTCTGAAGAGGAAGCCCGGAGCGACGACGGGTGTCGGGAGGGCGAGAGTTCCGAGGATATTCTAGCGAAGTACCGTCGCGCCGTCACCGAGCCGGCGCCCGCCAAGCGGCGCCCCAGCAACACGCGCCGCCCCTCCGACGTCGACACGGACTTCGACAAGTACGCTAATAGACGATTTCCTGAGACCAAAAAAAAAGAAATTAGTTCAAAAAATCTCGATAGATGTCGTTTTATGAAAGCCGAGCCATCGCGTCGTAAAGTTGCTTATATGTCTATCGCAGTTACAACTCCTCGGCATAGTTTATTTCTCTCCAAGGCGAAGGGGTACCTACAGCATTTTCGATAAAAAAAAATTGCATGCGATATATTGCTTAGTGTGAAGAGGGTCAAACTTTATGGCTCGGCTTGCATAAAATGCCATCTATCGAAATTATTTGAACAATTTTTTTATTTAAGCTGTCACAAAATCGCCCATTATGTGTACTCTGGGTAAAATAAACTTCCAACGGTCATAATGTTTCGCTAAAAGATACTCGCACAGCATAGCGAAAGAACATCTTTTAGCGAAACATTATGACCGTTTGAAGTTTATTTAACCCAGAGTAAATATAATGGGCGATTTTGTGACAGCTTAAATAAAAAAAAAATTCTGTGATGTGAATGCATTCATTATTAGCGACGAAATTCACAAATAATAAAAACCAAGTTCTTTTTAACAATTGTTATGCAGGTCTGAAGGAGTTGTGGATCTGAACGACCCCGAAGTGTTCAACAGCATGAAGCGGAAGCTACGAATGGTGTTGTCCAACCCTGACTTGTACTGCGTCGAATATGTGCCTAACGTAAGTTTTTTTTCCACACACAAAAACCCTCATTTTATCTTCTATGAGGTTAAAGATGCTTCAGTGCTTGTTATTATTTCTAATTATGATTATGGCGGCCAACGATCAGCAATAAATATTTTTGATTTTCTTTTCTTAACGTTAAAAAGGACCTTCAAAGTGACTTCTTTTTTTTAGCAGATTGTCATGTAACTAAGCACATTATTGTTCATCATTGTTAAATAGATTAACACCCGTATTTAAGAACAATACTCAAACGACCCTTGCCTTTGCGAACGCACTGCGTGAAAGACAGTACTATGATTGGTTCGTTTGTTTTACGAATTACGTTTGATTGGTAGTTGGGATGCTGTGCGTCCGTGGGGACTGTAAGACCTCATAGTAATGTTTGTGAATACGGGTGTAAGGTTGATGGTACACGACGACGCGAAACAATATCAGCAAAACCGCAGTAATTCCGGTCTTCTATCGATGACGATATGTGACGGTCACATCTACGTAGCGGTTTCGCGTCATTATTTTCGCGACGGAGGTGTGCCAACGGTTCGAGCCGATCGGCGGAATCGCGCGTGAAAGAAGCAGCATCATAATTAAATCTATGCGTTAGAACAGGCTGTTTCGTTTGTCGTACAACAGACAAGCTATGGTGAAATTACTGCGGTTTATTTTTTCGCGGCGGAGGTTTGCTACAGGTGTAAGAAAATGTTAGTATGGAAAATGCAACTTCTCAATACAAATATCGTACGCGTAGATAGAATATACGGTTGAATACATTTAAGAGGCTTATTCCCGTCGTCTCCCACCTTTGTCCACCAGTGGGGAATATCGGAAAAATATATTTTTTTTTCTATACATTTTTTCCTGATAACCCCAGCGGTGGACAACGGGAATAGACCGTTCATACTTGTTTCCCGATATCTACCGGGGACAACGGCAATATGCGACTTTAGAGTGGTCGGTGACCGTGTTTGTCGTTATGTGCAGCGTTGCACGAGCACGTCGCTGGTGGAGTGGGTGCGCGGCGCGGCTATGGGCGCGGGGTGGTCGTCGGGCGCGGCGCCGGCGCCGGCGGTGGCGGGAGCGGTGGCGGGCGCGGTGGCGCGCGCGCTGGCCACGGCGCCCGCCGCCGCGCCGCGCCTCGCCGCCGCGCTGCGCGCCGACCTGGCCGCGCGCCGCCCCTACGCCTCCTACCTCGCCTCGTGCCGCGCCGCGCTCGCCCACGCCGCCCGCCTGCTGCGCACGTGAGTCCACCACCACACTAGGTGACGATGACGCCGTGACGCTGCGACGAGCCGCCGCCCACTATAGCGGACTAACCGCTTAAAAAAATGGACGACTGTTTCATTATCAAACAATTTTGAACTTTTTCTCTATTGAATAATGCAAAGTATCACTCGGAATACCGGATAAGATGGCACCGCGCCTAGCTAAATATCTCGCTGATATTTCATAGATTTACGATCACAAACCGATAGCCTATTTTTTTCACTTTCGCAAGTGTTTGTAACTGCACAGATTTACGAATCAAAAATGTATCTTCCCAGCATTCAAATATTCTTGTAACCGAAAATTAATTTCTGTATGTAAACTTGCAGGCAAATAACGGGCGTCCGTGCAGAATGCGCGTGGTGCGTTCGCGCAGCCGCTGCCGCGCGTGTGTTGAGCCAGCTGGAGCGCGGCCCCGCGCTGCGCCGCCTCGCGCGCCACCACCACCACCACAGGCACCAGCCCATACACGGTAACCGATGTGATGTGGCCGCTATGGCCGGCGTGTGCTACAACAGCTGGAGCGCGGCCCCGCGCTGCGCCGCCTCGCGCGCCACCACCACCACCACAGGCACCAGCCCATACACGGTAACCGAAGTGATGTGGCCGCTATGGCCGGCGTGTGCTACAACAGCTGGAGCGCGGCCCCGCGCTGCGCCGCCTCGCGCGCCACCACCACCACCACAGGCACCAGCCCATACACGGTAACCGATGTGATGTGGCCGCTATGGCCGGCGTGTGCTACAACAGCTGGAGCGCGGCCCCGCGCTGCGCCGCCTCGCGCGCCACCACCACCACCACAGGCACCAGCCCATACACGGTAACCGATGTGATGTGGCCGCTATGGCCGGCGTGTGCTACAACAGCTGGAGCGCGGCCCCGCGCTGCGCCGCCTCGCGCGCCACCACCACCACCACAGGCACCAGCCCATACACGGTAACCGATGTGATGTGGCCGCTATGGCCGGCGTGTGCTACAACAGCTGGAGCGCGGCCCCGCGCTGCGCCGCCTCGCGCGCCACCACCACCACCACAGGCACCAGCCCATACACGGTAACCGATGTGATGTGGCCGCTATGGCCGGCGTGTGCTACAACAGCTGGAGCGCGGCCCCGCGCTGCGCCGCCTCGCGCGCCACCACCACCACCACAGGCACCAGCCCATACACGGTAACCGATGTGATGTGGCCGCTATGGCCGGCGTGTGCTACAACAGCTGGAGCGCGGCCCCGCGCTGCGCCGCCTCGCGCGCCACCACCACCACCACCACCACAGGCACCAGCCCATACACGGTAACCGATGTGATGTGGCCGCTATGGCCGGCGTGTGCTACAACAGCTGGAGCGCGGCCCCGCGCCATCAACATCACAAGCATCAGCCGGCAACACACAATAATATTGTCAACAAGATAACATGCGTTCAAGCGGAGTGTGCGTAGAGCGTGCCCAAAGCAAAACAACCGCGCGCATGCACTAAGACATAAACTATGGGACGGTAGTTTATGTCTTAGTGCATGGACTCTATAACTAACAAGTCGCGCTGAACGATGCTATAAATATTAATGCTACTTCATGTTGTGGCCCGTATGGATTAGACCTCGCAGAGTAAAAGAAAAGCAACACATCTTTACCGTCTGTAGCACACCTCCACCGCAAAACAATACCAATGAAACCGCAGTAGTTCCGCCATGAATTGTCTGTCTCTTTCACGCGAGATTCCGCTCGATCGGCTCGGACCGTTGGCACACCTCCGCCGCGAAAAAAATGACGCAAAACCACTATGTAGATGTGATCATCATACATTGTCGTCGATAGAAGACAGGTCATGGCGGAACTACTGCGGTTTCGCTTTATAGTTTCCACTGTTTAAATAAAACTAAATCATTAGATTAACAGTAAAGTTGGATAAAGCAATCGGACCACGCGGCCAGAGGGAAGTTAAAACTGTCTATTTTGCAGGTGGCGAACTAATGGATGAGAAAGCTTCAAGACTGACTGCTAGTATAAAGGCCATTACGGCCGAAGTGATGGCGGACCCTTCTTGGGAAGGTGAGTAGATAGTAGTAGGTCAGAGTAATAATTTTACGAAACATAATAAATTATAATAGCTATATAGTTTTCTCCTAGCTTAAGCTAGGAGAAAACCCTACGTTCTTAAGAGTCACCCGACGTTCTTAAGACCGTAGGGTGACGAAGACCTCTCATGGGAGGGAGGATATATCCACGCTTTTTAGGGTGCCGTAGTAAAGCCAACAAGGAACCCTTGTAGTTTCCCCAAGTCCGTTGTCCGTCCACGGCTTAGATCCGAGGTCCATAGTACTAGAAAGCTGTAATTTGGCATGAATATGTATATTAATAACGCCGAAAAAATAGTACAATAAAATCTTGAAAATATCTTCTTTAGTGTATCTCCCCTACATGTATTTAAAGTGGGAATGATAATTTATTTTCTCATTAAACTTATAGTGTGGGGGTATCGTTGGATAGGACTTTTTAAAATATAGGCTTGTGAAGACCACTTTTCGATTCATGGATCTGTTTGCAAAATATTAATTATGTGAAATTCAAAATTTGGTCAAGTCAAGTGTCCCCCTCTCCCCTCTACCAGGTAAACTTGATTGAACTTGGTTGATCTTGGGTACGTGAAAAAATTCAGAACAGTAGAACACAAGACGGCATCTTAGACTATACATGTTGACCTTGAGACCGCCTTTATGCACTACGTAATAAAAATGTTTTCGCAGTTTAACTGTATAACCTGACGTGCTGTCGTGTGTACATATAATTAATTTAAAAGGAAAACTATCACTGCTAGGTAGGTTTTACAACATTAAGAATTCGCGCGCATACTTTGATCGGCGCGTTCGGCGGATCACACAGTATAAGACGAAAATGCGAAAGAATACGGTTTACCATACTTTTCAATTTATATAAATATAACCAAACAGTCAAACGCCGTTTATCAAAGTGTCTTGCTTGACCCTAATAGCAAGGTTGCTATCTAGCATTCGTATCTATGAATTTCAAAATCCGACCTCAGACCTCATTTTGTTTTTCCCCAAAATGATAAAACATTTATAAACAGAAGATTTAAAATTTCGTCAAATACGATTTCTTTGTTCCCAAAATGATACGTTTTCTATGAAAATAAGTATTTTTTCACCGATTTTTTTTCCCAAAATTGCAAAATATATTCCCCAATCTACCAACCCTGCATAGTAGTGTGATTATTAGGTGCATCAGCGTTGGCTTTGGAGACTGTGGAGGTGACAGTGGAACGTGCCGCCTTCGGGCGCCTCTATCTGCACGTGCTGTTCCCCAACGGCGACGGGGATATCGCGCGCGACCAGTCAGTATACCGCCTTGATTATTCCTGAATAAGGATTAAGCTATTCTTGGGTTATTCTTGAATAAGGATTAAGATATTCTTGGGTTATTATTGCATAAGGAGTTCGATGGCCCTGTGGTTTAGCACCTGGTCCAGCGATTGCGGTTGTTAAGCAGCTTTCGCAAGGTTCGGTCATGGGATGGGTGACCAAAAATTTATTATCTCGAGCTCCTCCTTGCTTCGAAGGCACGTTAAGCCGCCGGTCCCGGCTGCATTTGCAGTTTTTAACACCCACCAATCCGCAATTGGGCCCGCGTGGTGGGTTATGGCCCATCCTCCTTTATCCCAGCAGTGGGGACATAAAAAATTGCTGATGGTCAAGGATTATGCTAAATAAGCCCCATTCACTACATTTCCATAGCTTCATCTCTTTCCGTCACACGTAAATATCAATCACTAGAGCGAGAACTTATAGCTTCATACCCAAAGTGCGGAACGTCACTATGAAATTGTCCTAGCATTTATTATTCATATACTTCCCTGACTATATAAAACAACTATTGGTGGGCTAAAAGAGTAATTACCATCGCGCAGGGTGTTGAGCGAGCACATCCGGCGCCTGTCGGCGTGCACGAGCGCGTCGCGTGCCGGCGTGCGCGCGCGCCACCTGTGGGCCGCGCCCTTCCCGCGCGCGCAACTACAGCTGCGCCACCTGCCCGTGTACCGCACGCCGCGCGACAAGGCCAGTAACATTCATAATTACACTCTATTGAAGTTACAACTATTAACAGTGATTGGAACCAACCCAGTATGCATTCTGAAATGCCTGTGTCAGGAAAAATGCTCTCCCAAAACACAGTCATACAAAAAATTAAGATAATATTATTATACTGTTCATTTATATAGCTCTATTCTGTAACTACTGATAACTATTTAAAAACTACTTAAAACTATAACTGATCTGTCATCTAGTGTTGTGTGTGTGTGTGTGTGTTGTGTGTTGTATTTATTGACCGAGCGAGCGCGAACCGCGAGCGAAGCGTCTCTGCTTCAACTTAGGCAAAAATGCTTTCGTATGTCCGTCTCACCCATTCTCGTGAAATTTCGTGAGCAGGTTCGATAATTATATAGATTTTTTGTCGACTCAGTTTTTCGAAATATCTCAAAAAAAAATCACCCATTTTGAATTATGTTCAAAGTTAGAAGCGCCATCTAGCTTACACTAATATACATATATTTAAGTAATACCTACCAAACAACACATAGTACTGCTTTTGAAAACCTCGTGGCGACATCTATTACATTATTTTTTAAACGATATACAATTTGAGCTACTTTTAACGCACAAACGCGAAGTCTACAGCTCAGATACAGTTAAAGATTAGATAACAGATGTATAAGTTACACAATGTTTTGTCCCTTTCTTTTTAATGTCAAACTTAAATAGTTTGACAGAGAGTAACCATTGTGTAACTTATAGATCTGCTAAACAATCTTTTTTAGTAAGGGGGTTAGTAATGAAGATCATGCGATGACTTAACGATTCATGCATACCTTTTATCACTGGCAGTTCCGATCTAACATACTCTTAACATTTGTCTTTACCTACTCTTTTATCTACTCTTAACATTTGTCTTTACCCACAGCATTTATGTAGCGTTATCGTAATGTTGGTTGATGTTGCAGCTGTCGTGCATAATGCAGTGCGTGACGTCGATCATGGCGGTGTTGGGGCTGAGCGAGGGCGAAACACCCTCCGCCGACGACCTCACGCCGGTCCTCGTATACGTCATCATCAAGGTGAAGCTAACGTTAATATTACTCGATTGGAAAAAAATACAGGTTGTGGTAGCCAAATAGGTGACTGTACAATAAGTTAAGAGCCAATACGCACTGTCGATCGGTCGCCGCGAGACGAAGTCGCCCGACATGGCGACATGGTGAAAAACAACAACGAGATAAAATAAAGATACGTCCTTGATTGCAAAAAAAAACAGATTGTGAAATTTTTGTATGGAACAGCTGATTTTTTTTTCGCGATTTCAGAGTTGGTCCCATAGTAAAAGTTGTTCAGTTTGATGGTCCCTATCTACCATATTCGGCATTAGGGGTACTTTTGTAACACCTTCGTATTGGGTCTAATGGCTCCTACACACAAGCCGGCGGCACAGGTCGCCGGCTTTTATAGAGCGGCACGTTTGTCAAGCTAAGAGCTGCCGGACGCATCGCGGCTTGTCCGGCGGCGCGGCGAGGCCGGCTGCAGTGCCGGCGGCATAGTGTGTAGGAGCCTTAAGAGTCCGCTAAACCTCTAGGTGAACCCCGCGTCGCTGCTGTCGACCATCGAGCTGGTGAACGCGCTGGGCGAGGGCGCGCTGCACGGCGAAGCCCTGTACTGGTGGACGCAGTTTTGCGCCGCCGTCGCCTACATCAAGACCATGGACTACGCCGACCACGCCGACTCCTAGCGCCGCCGCACGCGCCCGGTGAGTGTCTCCCACAGTGGTGCCGCCGTCGCCTACATCAAGACCGTGGACTACGCCGACCACGCCGACTCCTAGCGCCGCCGCACGCGCCCGGTGAGTGTCTCCCACAGTGGTGCCGCCGTCGCCTACATCAAGACCGTGGACTACGCCGACCACGCCGACTCCTAGCGCCGCCGCACGCGCCCGGTGAGTGTCTCCCACAGTGGTGCCGCCGTCGCCTACATCAAGACCGTGGACTACGCCGACCACGCCGACTCCTAGCGCCGCCGCACGCGCCCGGTGAGTGTCTCCCACAGTGGTGCCGCCGTCGCCTACATCAAGACCGTGGACTACGCCGACCACGCCGACTCCTAGCGCCGCCGCACGCGCCCGGTGAGTGTCTCCCACAGTGGTGCCGCCGTCGCCTACATCAAGACCATGGACTACGCCGACCACGCCGACTCCTAGCGCCGCCGCACGCGCCCGGTGAGTGTCTCCCACAGTGGTGCCGCCGTCGCCTACATCAAGACCGTGGACTACGCCGACCACGCCGACTCCTAGCGCCGCCGCACGCGCCCGGTGAGTGTCTCCCACAGTGGTGCCGCCGTCGCCTACATCAAGACCATGGACTACGCCGACCACGCCGACTCCTAGCGCCGCCGCACGCGCCCGGTGAGTGTCTCCCACAGTGGTGCCGCCGTCGCCTACATCAAGACCGTGGACTACGCCGACCACGCCGACTCCTAGCGCCGCCGCACGCGCCCGGTGAGTGTCTCCCACAGTGGTGCCGCCGTCGCCTACATCAAGACCATGTACTACGCCGACCACGCCGACTCCTAGCGCCGCCGCACGCGCCCGGTGAGTGTCTCCCACAGTGGTGCCGCCGTCGCCTACATCAAGACCATGGACTACGCCGACCACGCCGACTCCTAGCGCCGCCGCACGCGCCCGGTGAGTGTCTCCCACAGTGGTGCCGCCGTCGCCTACATCAAGACCGTGGACTACGCCGACCACGCCGACTCCTAGCGCCGCCGCACGCGCCCGGTGAGTGTCTCCCACAGTGGTGCCGCCGTCGCCTACATCAAGACCATGGACTACGCCGACCACGCCGACTCCTAGCGCCGCCGCACGCGCCCGGTGAGTGTCTCCCACAGTGGTGCCGCCGTCGCCTACATCAAGACCATGGACTACGCCGACCACGCCGACTCCTAGCGCCGCCGCACGCGCCCGGTGAGTGTCTCCCACAGTGGTGCCGCCGTCGCCTACATCAAGACCGTGGACTACGCCGACCACGCCGACGCCGACATGAACAATGAACTCGGTATGGAACCCACTCCGCACCGATCAGACTTAAAAATGGCTTCTACCACAGAATACATAATATCTCGCTCAGCTCAACGAAAGTGCCCTTTTTATCGTTAGCATAACTTGAGGTTTTATGAATAAAGAGTTACCTCTGATTTTCAGAATTCAGCGCGTATCAACGAATTGGAATTCATTCGGCGTAAATTACTGCTGGCCCGCGTCCGCCGCCACACTGTCTAAATGTTCGTGATTCATTCTGAAATAGTTCTAAGTGGCCATTGACTGTCTTAACGTAACAGATGGCGTTGTGGAAAATCTATTCATTATGTAACAAAATCATCCATTAGACTCATAAAATACTCTTGTCGACATCTACTCATTTTATGTTATAAGTGTAATGTCGCAACGAATTAGAAAATCGAAAAAAAACTAAAATGTATAGCGTGAATATTATACGTTAGTAGTAGACGTAGTTATTTAATGTAAAATAATAACGAAAATATTCTAAATAGATAGCGGGCGACAATAGGCTGCACTTGATTCAACTTGTAAATTGTAAAAAAGCTGAATTATTTTAACTTAATCGCGTATAAAAAAGTTTAAAACACGATTGCGGAATAGATGCAACGCCACTATATTCAATGTCCGTACTCGTATGTCGGGTGAGGCGCAATATTGACAAACCGCAACAGCAAAATATGTAGCATTACGGCCTGGACACGCAACAGAGCGACCAGCGGGGCGATGAGCAAATTCTCTCTCCATTGTACGGTTTACTAGGAGTCTCATGCCATGTATTTAGAATTCGCGCGTCGCGCCGCCGATTGCTCTATTGCGTGGCCAGTTACCTATAAATTTTCCCAACTCTTCCAACTTTCCATTACAACTATGTAGTTCATTAGATTGTAAGATAATACCGTAAAGTGTAAGCGTAACATTTGTGTGAAATTACTAAACTCAGGATATCTATTATAATAATGTAGGTATAGCATTATTTACAAATCATGTGACACTCGCATTAGTAGAGCTCTATTTTAGTAACTTACACGATGGAGTATGCACTTTCTGAAAGTTGCATTAAATATCGCAAAATTCTAGTTTCATTTAAGACCATTGTTATGGTTGAGGCTGGGAGCTTATGGGTGTTCAATAAAGACAAATAAAATTCAAATAAACGGGCCAGACGTGCAACTGGGAATGGCCCTTATTAATGAACTTAGTTTTGTGGAATTAGGAGTCCGTCAAATGCAAACTGGATCTTCGACTGTGATGTTAAAGGTTGGCTTTTACCTAACAGGGGCCCTACCGGCTAACTTTTCGAACTTCGGCGGGTCTTTTTGTTTTTGAGTTTCGTATTGTACTATTCGCCGAAGTTATTCAGAAGATATCGATGTTCGTGTGACATCATGAATTGAGGTTCGCCATTTTGGCCCGATTGGGGCTCGATTTATCTGTTTTAATTTGAAGCCCGGCAGACTTTCCGATGTTCGATGCGTTAGCCGGTACGGCCCCAGAGGTGTATTTTTGAGAAATGTATGAAATGGGTGTGATATTTTATGATAATGGAATGGAACTATTAGCCAGAATAATGTAGTTATATAAATGTAAGTTAACAGACTGTAGTCCTTTAGTATACCTTTGATCCCTTTCACTTGAAGCTAATGTGAATAAAGAATTCGTATCAATCATGTAATAATTATGTTATTAGCCTTTGTCGTGTCAGATTACACACTAATGAAGAATCTCACTGGAGCAGTTTCCACACTTATGTAATTAATATTAATAATTTAGCTTATCAGGAAAAAAACAAGTTGTAAATTTATTTACTTTACGTTAAAGAGTAATGATATATTTTTATATTGCCTTATAGTGGATTGTTATGTACCGCGGTGCGAACTAAATTGTTTCCTTACTGGTTTTTGTATGTACATTCAGAAACGTGCTAGGTTACCATTTTAATGTGTCAAAATTCCTTAATCGACTATGAGCCTAATACTTAAGATGTTAAAGTTTAAACACAATTGAAAATGTTTGACCGTCTTTAAAAACTTGAAGTGCGGTCCACCGTACATCTAGGTTTAATGACTTGCAGTTTTAGTTCCCGTACTAATTTATGAAAACTAAAAGATTTTTTCCTACGAGATGATGGATTGTTTATAGTATGTAACCTCTTTTTATTTTTGTCATTTCATTTATTCAACATACTTTAACTGACAGCACACCTGGGATAACACTATATCAGGTAATCAAATTTGAACTTAATATGTAACGCATTAAAGTTTAAATTGACGTGATATTTCGTAGACGACACGTCGATTTCTTCAGTTAATTACTTATTTTCTTTTATATTTGTAAATTAACAATTAACTCGCATTATGTAACAAAATAACAATAATGATGTTTAGTTTATAAATGTAAATGCTGCAAATCATTCTTTATTTATTGAACTTAGGTTAAGCTAAAGATTTAATCTTGTCGCGCACCAGTTTATTTTGCACTATTTAAGGCGACATTATATGCAACACTAGCGCCGCCCACGCAAAAACTAATTACCGTGTAAATACACAATTTATTAAAAATCATAAATAAATTAATGACAGATAATTGATTGTGGTTTGTCTCGACGAAAAACAAAACGACGTTGGTTGTTTTTATTTTTTTCACCACCAAAACTGCAAACAATTATTTGTCTCTGAGTTTGTTGTTTGTGTTTACAAATAACAATTGATATTTTGCAAGTCCACCATTAGCTTAGATTTTAAATAAATTGTGTATTTAAACGGTATTTTTTTGCGGGAGTAACGCTATCGCTACGCTAGTGTTGCATATAATGTCGGCCTTAAAACACAATAGTAAAAAGTCAATATTGAATTGAATAAATACTACAATGTATTATTGCTAACAAAATGTATGCTAACTGCATCAGTCTTTTCTCATCATCTTGACATCCACTATCTTGCCCATTTAGATCATCTGCGTGTGGTACGACTGCTCCTTGCCTAGAAATTGATTTAACCACGAGATGAATTTAAGATATAATTGTGCAAACGTCTTGGTAAAACCAAAAAAAATGTGAAACCTATGTTGAAAAAGTTCTGGTCATTAAATAAAACACTCATACCGCCCGTCTCCGAAAATGCCATTACTCGATATCATATAATATACTAAATTATGATGAATTAAGTGACAACTATTCACAAAAATATTCAGTTAATTTTCATGGTTGATTTGGTTTTTATAAGGGTTTATTAGGAACACTCAATCTACATACGCGACACACTAAGTGTTCCTAAAATCGTCAGCGTCAGAATGGCTGATTGCCTAAGTATATTCACTAATTGCTACCTATTGCTGCTTTTCTTTGTAAATTGCTACCTACAATACTTTCAGAGAAATGCAATGTTTTTTTGATTAGCCATTCTGACGTCAGGTTGGCTGGTTGCCTCCTTGTTTAGTATGAAGGACGCCGAATTTCTTCAACTTTGTTTTATCAATAACTGCTACCTAGTTGTTACCTTCACGAATTTAAGTTTTAGCTTCCTACTTACATAAGGTGAAAAAATATATGCATTTTAAAATTTAGCGCCGTATGGATTTGCGATAGCAACATTTCTTTTAACACAACGTCCTTGTCTAGTGTGAAGGCGTTTTCATAAAAGAGAAATGTTGCTATCGCAGGGTTGCGTTTATTGTTAAAAGCGTCTTTATGCAATGGTATTTTATTACTTACGGTGTAGTATGTACCTTATAACTTTTATATTGAGCTCAATAACATCTTTCATGTCTAAAAGTCCGTATGACATGTAAAATAACAGGATCATCTTTACTATTGTAAAAAAAAACATTTTTTTCTCGTAAGTCATCATATCAGACCATTTGATCGTATTAAAACCATGCCCTCTGTTGCGGCCAAGACTATTTAGGGACCTCCAGCAATGAAATTAAATACCCACCCCAACCATTTTATAATGCCTATTTCTTATAAAAATATTTTAGGTAGATACACCCTTTAAGAAAACATTTTCAACCAATTTTAAATCAATTTAAGTCAAAGGATAGAAAGTTCATTTGTAACAATAACCTGATTTTCACAGAATTTCCACATTGTCGTTTCATTAGCAATACAGAGTAAAACCACATTTATATTGATTGGCAGATATGCAATTTATTTTACTATCTTAGGTGCTGCACATGATTTCGTTCAAGCACTCTTTTGTGTAGTCAATAGTTTATTTGCTTAATAAGCTAAAGGTAAGCAGTCAATAGCTTTTTAAGTAGCTCTATCTTCACCCTGGACAGTCTCCCATCAGAGTACTTGTCAACTCAAGAATCCGGTGTCCGACAAAATAAAAAACAAATACACACTACCTAACTTTCCTTTAAAAAAAAATTGTTAACGCTAACAGAAAAAGAAATAATATTAATAAAATCCAAATTAATACCATGAAAATTAATTAAATGTTAGTGAATATACGTCTAGTATATTGTAAGATATCGATATTAAATCATACAATATACTTCGAGTAATGGCGTTTTTGGAGGCAGGCGGTACGAGTGTTCTATTTAATTGGATAGAACTACATAGGTTTTATTTTATTTACCATGTTTGCACCATGTTTTCTTAAATTCTTCTTAAGGTTAAATCAATTTCTGGGAAAGGAGCATTCTCACCACACTCACATAGTAGAACTGGTAGAATGCTATTATTAGACTGCATAATACCAATGTATAATAAAAAATGTACCTACTATATTTTTAACCATTGCGAATTAAATGTATCTATTGTAATCAAAGCAATCAAATTATATTTAGCAATAAATAATTCAGAAAATATATTGGATTTTCATTCAGGGTTAACAAAAATTCCATTGAAACATCTTCACATACTACACCACCTACCTACCATCCACTCACTCTTGGTAATGGACGACACTTCAGTTCCTTATAGAAAAAACTATAGCGAACGCACCAAATAGCAGGCCAACCGACCCGTAGTCACACCAATTTACCACACCAGTGTACACATTTCAATTACAAATCTTGTTCATCTAATTCTAGATTATGTTCGTACATCCTCAAAATAAACGACTCCATAATGGGACAAGGACAAGAAGAAAAATAAGGGTTTTTTTATACTACCTGCTCGTCAATGGCATATTATGTGTCATGCAAACCTTTCCTAAAGTAAGTCATTTTTCCCATGGGGAATAATGTGATTTGAATTTGGAATGCAACCCTTGTAGTCGTGCTTGATCGATGTTGGTTTCAAAAAAGTTTAGGTGCAATGAGATCTTATTCTGAGGTAGGCTGTACGTTATCATGAAAACTTTTTACGAAATTCATTTTCACCCGCGCACCAACAAGGATTTATTTGAATGTCGAACTGACCACTACAGAATAGACGACAAAAACATAAACTCTAACCCAACTATAAATGTACCAAAGAATGTAACTTTGTCGTTGCACAATTAGTGTAATGTTTCTAACATAACTTTTAATTTTCAATAAATATTCTTAATTTTTCATATTTTATTATTCTAACTTTAAATAATTACTTAAGTACTTTCTTTATAACAGTCATTGGTTTCAATTGCCTCGCAGAAAGTATAAAAAGTAGAGTATGCATCGCGGGCTTAAATGTGTATTTGTCATGGGCGATCTTGAACACCTCGTACTCAGGATTCTAGCCTTAACTCCCTCGCTCCGCTCGGGAGTTAACCATAGAATCCCTCGTACTCGGGGTTCAATAATAGCGCCCGGGACACAATACACTACTTTAAGCCCTTATTGCATAATCTACTATTATGAACTCTCAGTTCTATAGCACTACTGGGAATAAAATTACTACTTCTTGTTGTGGTCTCGTAGTACTGCCGAGTAATCCCGGCAGGCGTCTGCCTCCCGCACCTCAAATCCCCCCGCTCTCGCCTGCTCCCGCGGGCAATGGTATTTAACCAGTCTACTTATAGATCAATCGATATCAATCTCTTCATATTTATTTCGCTATACTATTAGTTTCCCGTGAGCGTGATCTTGATTTATTACCTATTTGCTTAACTTATGGAGATATGGACGTAATAGTGCTGCAGCGCAGTAAAAGGAACTATTCCTCCCCTCCCCCGCCTACCTGCAGGGTGGTGCAACAACAGGGAACAGGGTTTATTAAGCTCTGATGACCACTAAGGCATGCCTGTGCCAAGTGACTTACTTTTGACTTTGTTGACTATTTTCAAGGTTTCCATACAAAAGACACCACTAAACACTGGGCTACAGGTCCATATTGTCCACTAGTCGGAAAGGACGACGAAATAAAATTAAAGGTTGGCTGGCATACATAACATTTAATATGTACTGGATTTTACATATTTAGGAAGTACACTTATCAACAAACACCCTTTGCAGCAGCGGGACACTGAAACAACAATTATTTCTATTAGTCAAATGGTCACAGGAATATAAATTTATGTGCAGTAGAAAGAAATCAGCAAGTGATTTGACGTCACGGCACTCAGAAGTAGCAAATAAAAAATTAGTCACATCATTTTACAAAGTTAACCTCTTTAACTCTCTCACAGTTTTTTTAGCAATTAAGTAAACACTTTAGAATCTATGCTGCCATATGACCACAAGAATAATTTTATTGTGGTCAGTTATTGTTGTTAAAGATAAAAATTTATTATTAGTAAGTTCATAAATAATTGACACTTTATATAATTGTCTGATAAGCAAACTGACCAAATTACCTTTTATCACAGTGAGTGTCTATGATCGGGGCCTTTCCTTCTTTTCTTTGTACAAGGCTAGGAGTGACACGTTGGCTACCTTCACCACCTACAAAAAATCATTTAATTTTGCATTAATTTAGAACAATCTTGAGTAAGTGGGCAGATATTCAGTATAGCAGAAGCACTCAAGAGAAGCAAATACTCTAAAAACTAACTGGAATCATCACTAGGTTCTAGCCAATTATAAATTGTAATATAGCAATATGTAGATTAGTGTCAAAAGTATTAATCACCTTAAATCTGACTCCAGGAATGTCACCAACAGCATGGCCTTTACGACCAAATCCTGCTACTAGTACTTCGTCATTCTCTTCAATGTGGTTCAAGCAACCATCTCGTGGCACAAATGCTGTCACCTTCTTGCCATTCTTGATTAGCTGTACTCTTACACACTTTCTGATAGCTGAGTTGGGCTGCTTAGCTTCAACACCTCTGTGAACAGAAAACAAACATTGCAAGTTTCCAAAAACATTTTTACACTGTTATATTCTGTCAAATACAAACTTTTAGAAAATAAGTATGCACCTAAGACGACCTATCAGATGGAATTATGATTCACAATTATTCCGAAACAGAATTATTTTGAACGCAGCAAAGTCATACAAATCTATGAACCTACCACATACAAGTGGTAATTTTCTGTTTGAAATTTTCATACATTATTGATATTGTTCTGGAATTCTGAATCAGATTACGTCTGTTATGTGGAGATCTTGGTCATTTAGCGACATACAGATATGTAAGGTCTAGTATTATGGTTTGAAAATATATTAGAAAGAAATTAAAGTAGACTGAAATGGAAAGACTAGAACAAACACTTAAGAATAACCAGTTAATAACCTCAATGTTTAGGTTCATTGACCTTGCGTGCTCCTTACACACTATTTACATTATGCATACCTTATAGTTAATTTGAGCTGTAGATAGCGCCGCCACCTCTCGCAGTATTATCCTGTGATTGTAGCGATAACACATTCACAGGAATAATACCACGCGAGGAAGCGTCGCGTCGCCCGCCAATTTCGCCGTAAGCGCGACACTTGCGTGCGTTGCGCACGTAGTACTTGCGTACTTAACTATATTCCGCTATACAACACTCCATTTCTATAGATATTTAAGCACCATATCAGAGCGAAATGCATTTCTCACGATGAAAGCAATGGTTTCATCTTCATCAAAGGATATGAATAGATTACAACTTACACTTTTTCCAGGACGATGCCCTTAGCGTGAGATGCACCACCGAAGGGATTAGCCTTCCACCTCGTACCCATGTGGGCTTTTTTGTAGTCCTTGTCAGCCCATCGTTGTTCACGACGATGGTTCACGTGCTTTCGCGCCGTGCGAATACCACGGGGCTTGCCTGAAATACCGATGTCGCCGGTTATGCACAAAGTTCACAGTTTACACTGAAATTTATATATGGCTGATTTTAACACATGACGTGAGCTGGTAAATTTTTCTCGCACCTCATGATAGACGCACAGTCAGCGAGATGGAAAAAGATTTAATTTACACCACGAGAAAAACATGTCTCCGCCATGGCCGACAAGTAGGCGTGAAGACAAATTATCATGTAAAACTGGTGAAATTCTAGTCCAGGATCACTTTAATAACACCTATTGCGCTATTGCACTAAAACACATCGTAAAAAAACTTAAAATTATAATAAACCACGGTATTTTTATCACAAACTGCTCCTTACCCATTTGGATAGCACGACACCAATCGGCTACGGATGGGAAAAGAAATCAACTAGCCAACCACCGGCTTGAATTCGACATTGACATGTCTACCAACATTCAGTTTTCATCTAATGTTGTGTTGCCATGTTGTAGTATGTATTCGATTATAGATGCAATCGATTTTAAAGTGGCGCTTTTCAATCTACCAAGGGTGCATTCTGATTCAGACTAAAATCAGTTTTAGCACTGACAGCGATAACAGGCTTACCGGTTCCAACCTATTCATATCGGGCGCTTGGGATCTGCGGCGGTATCGGCTAAAAACATTGAAGTTCATGTTAACTGTGTTTTGACAGATGTATATGATACATTGCTACTTTTCTTTGGTAAGTTTTTATTTGTGCTAAAACGAAGTAGCAATATATCACAAACATTTGTCAAAACACAGTTTACATGAACTTTAGTGTTTTTAGCCGATAGACCCCCTGTCAACGATTCGGAATGCTCGTGGACGCGCTCATTAAGTTTACATCTCTTGGTCCACATAACCTCAAATTCCGACGTTTATTTTATAATTAGTGTTCTTACTTAATGCTCTAAGTGTTCTTAGAATGGATAATATCTTCGACTATTACTTCCATGGTATGCGGCACGAAATTATAATTAATTTAAAATTGTAATATATATAAACAGTCAGTTTTGACAGGATGCTCACAGTGAAAACAGTGATATCGTTCAACGACGGTATCGGCTAAAAACATTGAAGTTAATGTTAACTGTGTTTGGACAGATGTATGTGATGCATGCAGTTAACATGAACTTCAATGTTTTAAGTCGATACCGCCGCAGTGCATGGGCGCATGGCACATGGGCAGTCGTTATCGCGCTTACTGTGATTCGGTACGCAAATCAGCGCGATGAGTATTTGGCGCCATTTTGTCGAGTTCGGTTTGGTGTCTATTTTAATTATTTTCAAATTGATTCATAGTGGATATTGTGTCTTAAAATTGGTGCAGTTATATGGTACAAGTGTCTACGCAACTGAACAATATGTGGGATAATTGAAATAGGCGCGATCTTGGTTGTGTGAAGCTGAGACTTTTATTGAAGTGGTGGCTTCCTCGGCAGAACTAATCGAGTAAACTGTCTTGATATACTTGGTGCCAAATGCTCCAAGCAGCATTGGAATGCGATGCACCCGCATTCTAATGAAAAATTAAACAATATCTACCACTGAACTATTTAACACTTGACACTGGCAAAAATTACTTCCTAGAGGAAAGTAGATTGCCATAACAAAAAAAAGAAGAAGAATCAGCGCGATGACATCGCTGACAGCGTGAAAAAAATGGAAGAGTAAACTCGCTCTGATTTGACAGATGAACGTAATACATTGCTACTTTTCTTTGGTAAGTTTTTATTTGTGCCAAAACGAAATAGCCGCAGTTATTATATGACAGCTTTGAAAACTGACATCTTAGAGCATTAAGAACATAAGTTACACTATGGCTCTATGCTTCTGAATAAGAAAACTAATGGAAGTGCCCTTAACTCCACTCCAATACCTACAAAAATTCAAAGCATTCGTGACGTCAGGCGCTGCCGTGACCGCCATATTGTGACGCTGTTTAATGTTAGAATTTCTACTCTATGCTGTCTACAAAGGTGTACGTAAAAAAGCTAAGCCGCCATTTTTAGCTGCGTGCGTTTTTATGGAAAAGTATGAAATAGGTATGCAGGTTTTATTCGTAGGTATGGCCAGGGACAGCCTTGCGTTCCGTCGTTTTGGGTGTAGTTGTTTGGTTAAAGTTTCACTCGTTTGAGTTGCAACCAAGCCACGGAACGATCAAGTTGTTTTTAAAACACCATTTCAACAATCGGTCGTTGAAAAACGCTCTGACGTTTATCTTTTGTCATAATGGTTATGTCATTTGACATTATTTTGTATTTAGATGTTTTTGTGTCTAAAAGTACATGGTTGCTCCTCAAAAAACAGATTTTATTTATTTTCGTTTATAGGAATGTTTAAATTATCCGTATTCCAAAATAGAAAACAAAAACTTTGTACTTAATGACATCTAAAGTTTTTTTAGGTTATAAAAACAACTCGATCGTTCTGTGGCTTGGTTGCAACTCAAACGAGTTAAACCTTACCCAAACAACTACACCCAAAACGACGGAACGCACACCAGAGTCCAGCAACCAAACTACCACCTAAATCGGTCGTTGAAAAACGCTCTGACGTTTATCTTTTGTCATAATGTCAATGTTATTTGACATTATTTTGTATTTAGATGTTTTTGTGTCTAAAAGTTCATGGTTGCTCCTTAAAAAACAGATTTTATTTGATTTTGTTTATAGGAATGCTTAAGTTTTTGTTTTCTATTTTGGAATACGGATTATTTTGGAATACGGATAATTTAAACATTCCTATAAACGAAATCAAATAAAATCTGTTTTTTTGAGGAGCAACTATGAACTTTTAGACACAAAAACATCTAAATACAAAATAATATCAAATGACATTCACATTATGACAAAAGACAAACGTCGTCAGAGCGTTTTTCAACGACCAATTTAGGTGGTTGTTTGGTTGCTGCGCCCTGAGCCACGGAACGGGTGAAACTACGCTCTGACAGCTCAACTGCTCACCTTCCTCGGCAGAACTAACCGAGTAAACTGTCTTGATATACTTGGTGCCAAATACTCCAAGCAGCATTGGAATACGATGCACCCGCATTCTAATGAAAAATGAAATAATATCAACTCAAGAACTGGCAGTATGGCTTAGACCTTCGCCTGTCCTGAAAAGGACGAATATAACTACTACTACTGTGCTGCTGTCATATTACGGTTTTTCGTTTGCTAAGCTTTGTAGTTTTGAATCAAGTCGGCTTCTTCATTTAATATTTCGTTAATATCCGCATTGTTAAGAAATATGACTCTTAATCTGGGTAGAAAAGACGGTGGTCCTGGATACGTCGGAATACAATTTTGTCAAGAGTGCAACAACATGCTTTATCCACGCGAAGATAAAAACAATAAAGTTCTTCTGTATGCTTGTAGAAATTGTGATTATAAACAACTTGCGGACTCCAACTGTGTCTACGTTAATAAAATTATGCACGAAGTCGATGAACTAACACACATCAATCCTGACGTAGTAAGCGACCCGACCTTGCCGCGCACGAAGGATCACATGTGCCCTAAATGTAATCACAGGGAAGCAGTCTTTTTCCAAGGACAAACACGGCGAGCAGAAGAAGAAATGAGACTTTATTATGTGTGTACAAGTTGTAAGCATAGATGGACTGAGTAAACTTTTGTAATAACACATATTTCTATTTGTCTGCTAAATACAACATCAAACTTATCATGGTTTAATTAATAATGTAAGATAGAGATATTTTTCCGAGTGGTGAATCAAACTAATGTTAAATTCCAAGGGCTGTAATACATGATTAGTAAATGAAACAATATTAACGCTGTAATAATATATTAAACAAAAATGTTTGCCAAGCTACAACTGTTCTAATCATAACAGTTAACAATTCACAGCCATTGATTAATTAATAATGAATGGATTCATCTTGCAAGATTGTATTTATAAAAAAACCTTGCCTATCAGGCTTAATTTAACAATAATGTGATGTGCATTCTACATCTAAATTTCTATAATACACCTCATCTGAAGTTTTTTCTATTTTGGCACAATATTTCATAATAATATTCTCTTGAACCAGGATCTTCCACTTGTCAATGATAAGAAATTAACAAAATGATTCAGTAAATTAAGTTAAATGATTGAAGCCAATCATCAATTTAATGAATTGCATTCAATAAAGCACTGAAGTGCCTAGTTGTTTTTCTAGAATTAAAACGAAAAATAATACATTTAACATCAAGTCCCGGAAAATGAGACACAATAGGTCTGCTTGGGCATTGATGAATTAATATATAAAAACTATGGTTGACAAGAGCAAGCATTGGATTCTCGTTATTAAAAACTTCTATAACTTGTTACATTCTGTACATGATCAGAATTCTAATTGTTTATGCATACAACAAGTATTTAAAACCCTGTTAGTATGGTTTCATGTACCTATTTACTTATGTATAATTTTACGACTTTCATAAAACATGTTGTGCTATACTCCTTAATTCATCAATGCTGAACAGATGTGAATGCGGCCAGACAACAATGAAATATCTATTGTGTCATTTTCCGGGCCTTGATGGGTTAAGCAGCCTTTATCAGGATCTTCAAAATTTACCAGAAAGTATACCACATGAATACAATTGTTTCACTTTGTGGGTACATTACATCAAATGTATTTTAAATCCATAATTTCATCAAAATATAAATTTCAATGTATATGGTATAATATTCTCTCTTGTTAACTTATAAGTACTTATCAAATAATTAGGCCATTTACAATTTTCTTTTTGTTTTTAAATACCTAGCACTTAAAAATAAGCCGTCTTGAATATTTGAAATATGACAAACATAACAATAATAACAATAAGGTATACATTAATCATCAACCATGGAGGAAGACAGGTCATAAGATTATTCAATAGTTGTGTAAAGGATTAAATTCAACAGTGCAATGTGTTACAAAAAGTATTACGTTTTTGCTGGTTTAGTGTAAAAAAGGAAAAAAAAATAGACTGTGAACTTTGTTATTATAGGGTATAGAAATAGGCATTTGAAATTTTAAAAAATGGAAGCAACTTTGTAGGCCTACTATCATTTCACTTTGAAAATAATACTTTATCCATAAATACTATAACATTAAAATATCACTAGAAATACTACAGAAAGCTTATAAATTGAAAATTCTTATAAATGGCAGGCTTATAAAAATCTTTAAACACTTTTTCTCTCTCTAAAAATGTGTATGTGCGTGTGATAGTTTGCTTTTAAAATTCTAAATATTTATTTATCAAATACAAGCTCAGGCAAAACAACCGAGATTTCAAATATCTAATTGACTGCGTGAAGCCAAAATGGACATTGTGTAGGTAGGTGTAGGTAAGTTAAGTAGGTACCTATCTACTTAACTTAGATTGTACTTGTTCTAAGTGAGAAAGAAATGGGAGGACGCGTACGCCACGTGCTAATCATCAGTATGTAGCTAAAAGGTCGTAATTTGATAATTACATTACAGTCGTAGTCAAACGGAAATAAGTTGTTTAATAGGCTGTATTATAATTTTGTTTTATGCTCCCCCCACCCACATATTAATACGTATGAATGGCAACCGTGATCGAATTGACATTAATTGATGAGCACTACTTAAGATACGTGGCGTCTATCTGGAGTCGCCTGCCACGTATGGAGATTCGGCGTCAGTGCGCGGGCGGCGGCGGCTCCAGAAAGTTCTCGGGCAGCGGCGTCGGCACGTTGGTCTCGAACTGGCCGGAGATGTTGCCGGGCGGCGAGTAGTTGGCCACCACTATGACCTTGCCCGCGCGAGACCGCGCCTTGCCCACGCCGAAGAACCGCGTCGCTACCCACACCATTTGAGTGAAGTGACCTAGGAAAATCAGAAAGAGCGTTAATCACTAGAAGCATTTATTAGTGAGATTCCACGTATTGTTACAAAATTTATTTTTTTTTATAACAAAGGTATTGTTACAAAAAAAGTATTTTTGAAAATTGATGTTCAAAGAATCTACTAAAAACAATAATTTGGTACTTACCTTGGTACTTTTAAGTTTACCTGCGTTTACGTTAGCATGGAGTACATCGGCTTCTTTGAAAAACCTGTACTGCCGCACAGCTGCATACCAATAAGAAGAGACTTCTTGACCTAGAAAAATTTAAAACAACACTGAAACAGTAAAATAAGTCCAAACAATAATAGTGTCCGCCGGCTGAAACAAAAATACTGATACAGGTTCTGGCCCACGTCGCGGTTGTTTCTGTAGTGGAGCTTGTTGGTGCGACGTGCCAGGTGGTTGGACCACGCCTGGGTATAGTCGCACAGCTGACATATAGACCAATTACTGGTACCTATGACGTCCGGCTGCAGCGCGCTGACAGGGCGCTGGTACAAGTTCTGGCCAACGTCGCGGTCGTTTCTGTAGTGGAGCTTGTAGATGCGACGTGCCAAGTGGTTGGACCACGCCTGGGTATAGTCGCACAGCTGACATATAGCATTATCACTAGTACCTGTAACGTCCAACTGCAGCGCGCTGACAGAGCGCTGGTACATAGGTTCTGGCCCACGTCGCGGTCGTTCCTGTAGTGAAGCTTGTTAGTGCGACGTACTAGGTGGTTGGACCACGGCCCACGCCTAGGTATAAGTCGCACAGCTGACATATAGACCAATCATTAGTACCTGTGACGTCCGGCTGCAGCGCGCTAACGGGGCGCTGGTACAGATTCTGGCCCACGTCGCGGTCGTTCCTGTAGTAGAACTTGTTGGTGTGCGCCAGGTGGTTGGCCCACGCCTGGGCGTAATCGCAGAGCTGGTGCAACATTTAAAGCGAAAATAACTATTTCAGATTGTAAAAACTTAGAAATCTACAACGTGTAACAGAAAGGGGGTATCAACCCGAAGTGTACCGATTGATTCTGACACAGCCTACAAAGCATATGCTTGAGCATTTAACCTTCCAAGTTCATTTTATAATTATTAATAGATAGTTGAATTCCAATTCTTCATGTATTCAATTTAAATTCGCACAACACTAGCGAGCAATCAGCTGTTAAGGAGTATTGACCTATGACCGCTCCTTTTGGAATAGTTACCACCCCTTTCACTCCTAGCTGTGCTCCTGGTGACCTTTGACCGCTCCTTTTGGTATAGTTACCACCCCTTTCACTCCTAGCTGTGCTCCTGGTAATTGAACACATTATTGAAATGGGTTCCGGACATTATATCCGAAATTTTATTTTATGTAAGAGTGAAATTTCGTTCTTCACACAAATCGATTCCACAAAAATTAATAAATCTTAAAAAGCTGTAGTTTGTTCAAAGAAAGAAGCAGAAGCGTCTGATTCTCCGAGAAAATAAATGATTATGCTTCGCACGTCAAGCCTTTGATCCTACGTAGGATTATTAGCGACTATCGGAAAAGTTGTTGCTACATGAGGTTTGCGAGACAGTGTTCCCACCGGGAATCACACCCTGAACCTTCGAATCGTGAACTACACAACCGGACCCGAATCCATACATTATCAGAAATTTCGTAAGAATAATTGTGAGTATTGTTGAAAACATGCATGAGCATTATGAGTTCGAAAGCGGTATGAATCCATTTTAAAATTTAACCCTAATCTTGAATCCCACCCACCTGTCCAATAATAATATCAAATCGATAGGTAACCAATTACGATCAATAAGATCCGCCCACATCACCAATCAAATATCATCCGCAATATGGGCGGCGGGGTGGTACCCTAGGGTAAGGGAGCCAAAAAATGGCAATGATTAAAGTGTAAAAAATAAATGTTTTTTTTTTAATAAGTATTTCAACAACCACTAAAATTCGGCTCACAAATTGTGAGGTTCTAGGTTTGATTCTCAATACGGACCAATTGTGGAACTGCAAGGGATACCTCTTGTTCAACAATGGACAAGAGGTATATCATGCTAGCACTTTATTTGTATTCGCTATTGGTGCTTGTTAATATTTGGCAAACATATGACGAATAGGTAAATATGTTGAAATAGGGGACTACGATATTCCATACACACATTTGTCGGTTCGTAGATCGTTTTGAAGTTTCACGGGTTATTGCATTTGATTGAAATTTTCAAAACAGAAAAAGGTCGAACTTTATGCCAGTTGTTCAAGACTATGAATCAATTTATTACAAACGTAAGTTTTTAGATTTTTACCTATACTTGTAGTGTACGACGATATTACTTGCCAAATTTCATAGTTCTAGGTTAACGGGAAGTACCTTATGAATTTTGATTCCCAGTGTCGAAATAGGGTTTAAATGGCCGTATCTTTTTTTTAAGTTAACCTAAAAGTTTGATTTTTTCACAGCTTCAAGAGACTGTAGCCTTGAGTAGATGGTTTTAATTTCAACTAGATACCTCCACACGTTCCCGAGATAAAGGGTCTTGACAGACAGACGGATAAACAGACAGTTTTTGATTGATTACAAATGATTTAATTACAAATGTATGGTTTTCAGACTTTTTCCTGTATTTTTAGTATAAGACGATATTACTTACCAAATTTCATAGTTCTGGGTCAACGGGAAGTACCTACCTTATAAATTTTGATTCCCTTGAGAGTGTCGAAATATGCGTTTTTTGCGGCATAAACGGCCGTATTTTTTTAAAGTTAATTAACTTAAAAGTTTGATTTTTCACAGCTTCAAGAGACTGTAGACTTGAGTATATGGTTTTAATTTCAACTAGAACCTCCACACGTTCCCGAGATCAGAAAGACAGATAGCAGACTTATAATATGTAGTGATGACAATAATTGGGAGAGTTACCCTAAGTACTAGGATGCTAGGATTCCGAAGCGGTAGAAAAAAACATGCACGACCGCTGCATTGCATGCACAATCAAATTAATTAGTTAGTCGCTCTCTACCCGCTTTAGTGTGAACAAGTTCGACATCTAGTATCGGTTTTTAGTTGCGTGATAATGTCTTTAAGTAATCCGGAATATTATGAAATGATTCTTTGTGTGGGTGCCACTGACGGTAACTTGAGTGCAGCACGGGATTTGTATAATCAAAGGTTCATAGTAGGTAGACCAGCTGCACCTGAACGTAGGCATCTGCCTTCATTGCGTTGCTTCAGGCGCCTGGTGAATCGTTTGTATTCAACTGGCTCGTTTCATCCAACAAACGCGACTGGCGGCCGCCCGACGACCCAAGATCCGGATTTTGAAGAAGCCATACTGGAGCACTTCGATGATAACCCACGGACCAGTACGCGTCGTGCTGCCCTGGCATTGGAGGCTGCTAACCACATGCAAGTTTGGCGAGTGTTGCACGTAGATGGCCAGCACCCATATCACTATCGCCGCACGCAGGAGCTGATTCCTGCTGACTATTTGCCTCGCGTGTCGTTTTGCGACTGGTACCGAGCTTAGGTCGAAAACTCACCTGATTTTGCCTCCAAAATTCTGTGGACAGATGAAGCATCTTTCACAAGAGCGGGGATTAATAATGTGCACAATGAACATTATTGGTCGCACACAAACCCCCATGTATCATCCGAGTCATCGTTCCAGCATCAGTGGAGGATCAACGTGTGGGCTGGTATCATCGGAGATGTTCTCGTGGGACCACATTTTTTGGAGCAAAACCTGAATGGCGCAAATTATTTAGAGTTCCTCAGAAACGATCTGGATGATGAGTTAACGGTGATGCCAGTGATGAGTTACGTTAACCTCGTCATGGGAAATAACCTAATATTTCAGCACGACGGTGCTCCGGCGCACTTTGCGACTGATGTGCGAAACTGCGAAACCATTTAAACGCGCGCTTCCCTCAGTGGATAGGAAGAGGAGGCCGCGTTGCCTGGCCTGCGCGGTCCCCAGACCTCACCCCTTTGGACTTCTTTTTATGGGGTTACATTAAAAATATCGTTTATGCCGTTGAGTGTTCATCAAGAGAACTAATGAAGCAGCGCATAATCGACGCATTCAACGCTGTGACGTCGGAGATGCTGCGTAATACCAGAGCGTCTAGCTACAGGCGAGCTGGTCTGTGCATACAACAGGAAGGACGGCATTTCGAACCCTATCTTTGAAACGTAAGTAAGTTTAAAAATTAGTTAAGTGGTTTTAAAGTGTCACACTTAATTTATTTGAATTACCTACTTAATTTAATTTACCCCCTTTAACCTAACCTAAATACAACAAGTATGTACACCTACGTAGGCACCTAATTAGTTAGACGTAATAAAAAAATCGGTACCTATTTAATTATAAACCTAAAAATAAAATAAAAACTGCCATGGCAAAATTACTCTTAACAATAGAGGATTTAGTACCATTATTGTTTGTACAGTCGCGAATGAAACGCCGACTCGTCTGACGATGCCGCCGAAATCCTTTGATGCTTGCCGCGCCGCGCCGTGCTCCGCGCGCGCGTGCTAGTTTCCTACCTATCCAAGAGGCGCGAGCGCCGCCAGTACCAGGCGACCAGGATACGCAAGGAGAATAATGTAATGGGCGGGGACATAATGATAGAAGCAAAATGTGATTAAAGGACAGTGACCTCAATAGTGTTGTGCCACAATTGTTTACATGCAAAAATTAATAAAATGGATTATGGTAAGAATTTTAATAATTTTCAAAGGTGATTTTTTTTCATTGAAATTTTGCACAAAGGTTCTACACAAGGTACACTATTTTTCCCTTTTGGGTTGATACCCCCTTTCTGTTACACGTTGTATAGTCTCCTCGTCAAAAAACAACTCCCTTATCTAGTCTCCTCGTTAAAAACAACTCTTTGATATCAGTCATTATAGTTTTTTATACAATGTCATGCTGTTTTGGTGAAGCAGGCATAAGTTACCTCGGGCGCCATGTAGAGCTGCGGAGCGCCATGCCGCTGGCGGTACACGTTATGCCAGCAGAGGCACTCTGTGATGAAGTCGCTGTCCTGCCACGCGGTGCGCACCTCGCTCCACTGCACCACCATGCTCACAGGTCTCGATTTTAGCACCTGAAAATGTTCCATAACCTCTACAGCTCAGAGTTAAATACGAGTTACCGAATTCATGGTCGTCAAGGGTGGGTCCGCCCACATACTTATATCGTTATAATCCGCGCGCGATGAGAATGGGATTGATACCTTTTGGAATTGAGACGCGCGGTCCGTCGGCCAGCCGCAGCGTCGGCAAACTCGCGTAGATGCTCGCATAATACTAGTTGTGTAGAACTGTGCGCTTGGATTTCTGCTCTAGTTTTATTTTAAATGCGAGATTTATAATATTATTGAGTGGTTATTTAGTGATTAATTAAGTAATAATTAGTGAAAAAGGGGTAAACCTTTTTACCTTTTTTAAAATTCATTTTTATTTAAATAGATTAAGATTTTTTAGCTAACGCTACTTGACTGCTTAACTGTCATTTTCGATTTACTTTTACAAGGTCTCTTCCCATTCTAGTGGCGCGCAGATTACACCTTGTCACCGTATCCGTCCCGTGTCAGTCGCGTAGGACCGCTATAGTCCGTAGCTGTATACCTATACGCATCATTTAGCCAAAGATTATGTAACCACTCCGTTTTACATTTGGCTAAGGAGTCGCATCGCATCGGTGCTACTCTGATGGTGCCGGTAATAACGGTACACAACAATGAAACTGTAGTTACACTACAGAATATATAATAGTATATATGGTTATATACACCGCGTAGTTTGGATTCTGCCTAACACGTTTATGATTGGTTTCGGGTTCTTATGTAGGGCGTCCCGCCCTTGACCCGCGGGACCGCGGAAATGTGCGCGACCTTCGCCCTGCCTTCTTGATTTGCTTATGGGAATTTCTCTATCAATGACACCAAACTAAACTATCTCTTATGTATCTGTATCTTGATCTAAATTATTATATTTATAAAATCATCTCTAAGTTAGTAGGAGGTACCTATTCAGTTCAAAAGTTAGATACGAGTTGTTTTTCCTTGTATTTTTAGCTTATAAAATAATCCGTTTAGTAAAGGTTAAAGTAAGTAAGATAAAGATTATACATTATAATATTCATGAACAAGAATGAAACAGTCGACATTATTTTGTATAATCTGAAGAAAAGTCACTGTTCAACGTTTCACCCGGGGACCCTGGGGCGCGGCGTGACCCAGCGATAAGAACCTGCCCGGATGGAAAGAGGAAAGTGCGGTCTGACGTCAGAGGTGGAACAAAACGTTTCCTTCACCGATCTTTGTTTGCTAAAAGCTCTTTTGTCCGATTCCTAAGTCGGAAACATATTATCGGACGTTAGTCACAACAAAAAAACCGGCCGAGTGCGAGTCGGACTCGCGCACGAAGGGTTCCGTAAAAATCACGTTTGTTGTATGGGAGCCTTAGAGCATTAAGATGGGAGCCCCCCTTAAATATTTCTTTTATTTTAATTTGATTATTTATTTTTAAAGTGAATATACTTATATAACTAAATATTATGTGAATATTTTAAGCGTCTACCAGCCTGTTGCCGTTATCAAAGTCGAGCAAAAAATCAGGTTTGTTTTATGGGAGCAACCTTAAATATGTTTTATTCTGTTTTTTAGTATTTGTTGTTATAGCGGCAACAGAAATACATCATTTGTGAATATTTCAACTGTTATACTATCACGATTCATGAGATACAGCCTGGTAACAGACGGACAGACAGACAGACGCACAACGGAGTCTTAGTAATAGCGTTCCCTTTTTACCCTTTGGGTACGGAACTCTAAAAACACTTATTGTCATGTCAAGAATAACTAGTTACCAACGTAACTACGGAAAAGCAGGTACCCAATTATCGGACGCGGCTGATAGCTACGACTAAGGTAGGGAGGGTATTATGAAAATGCACTGAGGTGTGCAAACTATCGTACGTAACCATAGACTAATATGACATTATCGGACGTCCGATAGCCATCTTTTGTTTTTCTTTTTGGCCTTCTTATTTGCGACAATCTGCAGCCTTATTTGCGATAAATCACCACAATGGATGGATAATAATCTGCCCACAATGGACGCACTTCGGGAGAATAGGGCGTAAAAAAATCGCCCGTGCGAACAGGGCTTAAATAGATACTTTTGACATGACATAATAAAATATTTATTGTCTTATCCTACTACTTACCTATAATGTACCTAATTAGGCACCTAGATATAAAATAGGAAATACCTTTTACATAAAACTGCTAATGAAAATAATTAAGTAATACCTGCGTAGACAAAATAAATACGTAGGTATTTGCATTGCATCCCTTCGTATGGAATAAAAAGTTCTACCAAACTATTTTTGCGATGTAGGTAAACCACATACGGGACGACTGAAGTGCCTTCAAGGAGTGGCGCGAGTCTGAAAGTTCACTTCAACCATTCAACTAAAGTGCCTTCTACACGGTTGCCAACCACGTCCCAGCCAAGGTGACCTCGATGGTTTACAGCCGTGTATATGAAGGTTTACCAAATTTAGATACAAGCTGTGTCGGCTGCCAACCAAGGTGAGCTCGGTTGGCAGCCGTATATAGCAGGCACACAATAAAGCCACCAACCGAACCCCACTAGACTGAAACTGAAGGCTACACTCATCAAGCCGACCGACGTGCGTTTATAACGATATCGCTATACGCTATCGGTACAAATTATACTCGTAGTCCGTAGATTCCCTAAATGACAGTCGAGTAAGTATTTACGACACGCGATCATGTAAATCATTGCAACGTAACAACGAATTAGTTAGATCGATCGAATAACTGCCGTATTCAGAGATGCTTTGTCATTAAAAATGGTGCTGTATCTCTTTATTTTCCATAGTGATAATAATAAACGGTAATAATAAAACTATAATGGTACTACCTAACCACAGTCTTATTACTACTACTACTACTACTACTACTAATGGCCTTTACGTCTATTAATTGACGAAACACGATATATTATATCGCGTGATATAGCGTTTTATCCACGCCCAACTGTCAAAATCCATTGTATTTTGACAGTTAAACGTGATAAATCGCTATATCATATCGTGTTTCGTTGGTCATGCTAGGGGGCTGCTTCAGCTTGGCAAAAATGCTTTATACAGTCATATTATTTAAACATTTAAGTCCTTCCGGTGTCCGAAGGTCCGTTTGTTCTCCTCTACATACAGGCCGCATTTCTCAATCGATTCTCGTGCAATTTTATCCGTATTCTATATCTTTCTTCCTAGATATTCCTAGTTCCTACGTGCCTACGACGAGACGCACCGCGCTCGACGTACGTCTACATAACAAGACCACGGTAATGACAAGACGATGCTAAATGCTACGAACTACGAAAAATGCTACGGATTATTCTGTGGCTACGGTCTACGGCGTGGTATGGCGTAGCGTAGACTGCTCTACGCGCTACGCCCGCCATACCACCGAATTACAGAGCTACGAATTACGTAGCAATAGCAACTTACGTATACCTTTTTAATTTTTGAGATTTTAGCATTCACAATGCTATTTTTATGCAATACCAAATAATATACTAGAAAAAAAAAACATTATTACAAAATATATACAAAAACATATTGTACATTGGTGAGATGGCGCTGGCTTGCAGCGTAAGAGTTGATATACTAGGAGAAATTCGACGTTCCCACTAGTGACTCGGTAGCTCAGCGGTCAGAGCATTGGACCGGATATCCAAAGGTCGCGGGTTCGATTCCCGTCCGAGAACAGGATCTGGTGCGAGTCGTATTTTTTCTAGTATATTATTTGGTATTGTATAAAAATAGCATTGTGTATGCTAAAATCTCAAAATTTTAAAATTATATAGCTTTCTCATCTTAATCGATTGTTTAAAAATATCTGGAAATATATTCAATTGATGTCGAGGTAATTTCTTGTACATTGGTGAGATGGCGCAGGCTTGCAGCGTAAGAGTTGATTTACTAGGAGAAATTCGACGTTCCCACTAGTGACTCGGTAGCTCAGCGGTCAGAGCATTGGACCGGATATCCAAAGGTCGCGAGTTCGATTCCCGTCCGAGAACATGATCTGGTGCGAGTCGTATTTTTTCTAGTATATTATTTGGTATTACGTATACCTACTCAAGATGTATTCCGTTCCGTATTCTACCCACGAATATTGAATTACACTTTCACGGCTATGATGTACATCGATTTGCGGTTTTCCTTTGACATTGAGCTTGGGACGGAATACATCATATTCAATCAATTAAATACAAAACCTCTTTTTGCTATTATTGCGTTGGAATTTTTCTTTTTTCTTTTATGAATATTAATAGCAAATATTTTACTTGCTATCTCGGTCTTAGCTACTGGAAGTAGGATTGGTTGGTAGTAACACGGGCAACAAAGGGCATAAACCATATACACATTAGGTCGCGAATAGTCGCGATTTTTTCAATTTTGACTTGATAGCTCCAATGTAAATGGTATTGTCTATAGAACTTCGTATTTAAAGGAAAAATAAATTGAGTCAGACTTACCCTTTGCAAAAGCTTTGGTCGGTTGTCGAGTTGTTCAGGTTCGATGTCATCTTTGTTAGTTTGCTCGTTGTTATTTTTGGAAGACTTTCTGCAAAATTAACATGCGACTTAAACATTAAAACTTAAAGCTTTTATTATATGTTTTCCTTAGTGATGTAACAGCATCGTAACTTCGTTCGGAGACTAAAGATTTTCGTGCTTCTTCTTTCTTAGTTGGTTTTAAGTGAAACCAACGTGAATCGTTACGTATACAAGATGTTACAAAAATACCCCTAATGCCGAATATGGTATATATAGGGACCATCACACTCAATAACTTTTACTATGGGACCAACTCTGAAATCGCGAAAAACACGTTGTATATTTTCCGTTTCCGCATTTATTTATCTTGCACAAGCTCCGCCCGCGACACTGTCCATGAAATTCTAATTCTTGTGGTTATTTTGGTAGTGAAATAAAGTCAATATTGTCAGTTTCACGTAAGAGCTCGTAAGAGGTAGTGTATCTTTTTAAATAAGTGTGAGTAATATTTTTTGTGAATATAAAGTTGTATCTGGGATTATCAGATCTAGGTATTATCTCCTTAATCCAAACTTACAAACCTTTATTTAGTATTACTTAAAGATAAATAGTTGTTATGGGTTTGTTTGTAAATGCATTAAAGAAATGTTTTTTTTTATGTTTGTTTGTACAGTAACGGAAAAATCTATCTTTAAATCTGTAATACAAGTCTGAAGTAGTTCTCCATGTATTAAGTGCAATTACGCCACTCGACTGAGGATATTGCTAATTTCTGTGGGCCGCCCTTTGCGTGTCTGCCGTGATAAGCCTGAGACAACACAAGGCTGCGCGCACAATAAGCTGACGTCTGCGAGCTATTCACGGAATCCACCCTCCACGAATACACATTCGGAGTGATGGATGGTTGGAAAACATGGGAACTTTAGATTATTTAATTTTTACTATACATTATTAGAGTGGGTATCTTTATGACGTCCCGTCGTCTAATTGAACGTGATCATGCTATCGCTTGGACGAATAATTCTATCGCTAATTTTTTCGCGTGCGAATCAAGTTGATAGACTATCCCCAGCAATGGGCGTCGCGCGGCTGTAAATCATGATGGTGCTGATGACGAATGAGAGACCGTAGACTCCGGGAAGAGTGATGTACTCCATGCATGTCGTTCTCTCAGTCAGTGTTTTTAAAATGATGACAACTTTTGGTTTGTTTTTGTTTATCGAAACTACATTGAGTGAGACGGTACTTTATCGAACTATGCAAAATACCTACCTACCTAAATTGATCTATGTATCTTGCGCAGCTCGAGAATGAATTCGGTAGAATTTTGCTGTCCGACATAGGTACACTACACCCAGAGGTTGGCGCTGACAAGCTAGCTATTTTTACGGCTTTCGCTGTGTGCCGCCGAGGTTAATAAAAATTTGCATATCATTTTACATATAAGGCTATTATTATAACGCTTGCTGTTTTGCGAAGTTCACGTTATAAATTAAGTTCTACCTCACCTATACGCTATTCGTAAGCAACATTATGACTTCAAAAATATGAAATTCCGTTTTTTCCCACCCACGCACGAAAAGCCCGTCTTGTGTCTTTAACTATGATTTTAAAAGATTCATCAATTTAAGTAAGTATATTAGGATCCTAACATAATAACTATATACTTTATTTTTGTTTCCAATGTAAGACCGCACTAGGCGGAACTGCATTGCAGCGAAGCGACGCGCGACGCGCCAGTACCTACTAGATGAAGTTCGATATATCCTTAGAGCATTCGATATAGCTTAATGCTCTAAGGATATATCGCACTGAAACTGCGGCGTGACAGTTTTGTCCGTAGTCGGTCGGCAACCACTAAACACGATGGATGAAATAGACCTACTGAAGCAAAATAAAGAAAAGTACAAAGGATATTGGAGTAAATATTTCCTTTGCAAATCACTAGGCAAATGTTTTTTTCTCTCGTAGTATTCATATAGTTTTCATTTTGTAAATCATAATTATAGCTCTCGATAGTTACTAACTAATAAAATTAACTTTTCTTCATCCATTAATAAAACAAATTGCACGTCCGACACGTTCTTGTATGAAATATGAGGTGACGCGTAGCGGTCGATAATGCAATTCTTTCTCGGCTGCTGGGACACGGGCCTTTCTATGATTTACATCGTTGATAATCATCGAGTTGATACTTGGTAGTCTTGGAACTGACCTATCAGGCAGCAGAGCGGGCGAGACCTTCTTGCGCAGGTTGGCAAGCGCTGCCAGTTCCTCTCGTCTCCTGGACGGCGGAGGCGCCCCGCAGAGCGTCACCAGCGGTGTCGGCGTGGGCTGTGTTTGCTTCGACAGTAACCTGGACAAGAGAGGGCTGATTAGGTTTTCGGCTGCGTTCAGACGATAACACTCGACCCGAGCTCAACCCGAACTCAACTCAACCGCATGCAGCCCACTTCTTGAAATGCATCGCTTACAATTTTGAGTCTTATGACACATGAATGAGCTCCGTTATATTTTGTCGATGCAACTGCATTACTGCACCCGTCCCGTGCTCAACCCGAACTCAACTCAAACCCAACCAACGCGGCCGAACTACAAACCACTCCCACCTTTGGGAACCTCCGCAGCCTACATCTGTCATCCGATCATCTACTCATTTTGTAGCCCAAATCAATCTTCAGATGCGTTTTTTTTCGGATTTTGATTAAGGCTCCCGAAAAAAAGTTACTGCTAATTTTTGCCCGGCAAGTCGAATTTTTTTTATACAATACTAATGTTTTTATACTACTAAATAATACTACAATGCTATGTATACAATACTTTTATTTTTATTGTTTCGATTCAAAAAAAATTCAGAAACTAGCCGACCGTTTTTCAAAATTCAAGCGCCACACGATAGATCTCCTCGCACATTTTCAGACCTTCTCAGATATCTGCCTGCCTATTTTGACAGAGCATAAGACTCTTCAGCTTAGATAATTCAACCCAGCCCCCCTAGCATGACCAACGAAACGCGATATGATATTGCGATTTATCACGTTTGACTGTCAAAAATCAATGGATTTTGACAGTTGTCACGCGATACATATCGTACGTGTTTCATCGTTCATGCTAGGAGGGCTGGCTGAGTTGGCACTTAGTTTACACATATTCTGAGATGAGTCGTACCTACGTAATGGATGGATTCTTCTCATTTTGTTATTTCATTTTTTTCTCGTTATGTTATGTTATAATACTTTAACTATTAGTAATTATTTTAATAATACAAAGGATTCTAAATTGTATTTAAAAATCAAGACTACGGTGATGATTCGTAATTTCGTAGTATCGTAACTGTACTGATTCTATTTTAAATCATAATTGAATGTCATAAAACAGTGAGATTGTGCATATAAATTCTCCTTTGGTTACATTATCCCCTTATTACGTTTTATTGTAAACAAGAAATGGACAGGACATGGGAGCGACGACGTCTAATTTAACTCTACTACCAACTCTCATGTTTTATTAAAAAGACGTCGAAATGAAATCTCGAAGGTGAAGGATACAAACCTTTTGGAAGCCGGTGTCCTCTTTGACAGCAGAGTGTAGTCATAGAGGTTGGAGCTGGAAGGGTTGCTGTTGAGCGGCGGCGGCGGCGCGTAGTACGCATCCTCATCGCGGCAGTTGTTTACGAGGGCCGATTTCAAGGGCAGGAGCTCGACGGTGTCGTTGCGTCCACGTGTACTCATCGCGCGCGTCGCATCGTGTGGTGCCGCCGGCCGCCTGCAGCCCACTGACACTGAGAGATGTGACCTTGAAAATGCTGCAGCGTAGGGCTGGGATGCGGTCGACCTGGGATATTCTCGTGGATTTTTACTTATTTTATTTTAAAATCTATAATTATCAAGGAAGCAGTCATTGGTGGGCGATGCAGAATCTAGTTAGTCATATGAACTTTCAAATGCTTCAGTATGTGGACCACGAGTGCGTTTATATTATTATGTAGTATATTAGCATAGGTATTATACCCTAGGATATTAGGACTAGCGACCCGCCCTCGCTTCGCTTCTGTGAATTTTTTTCTTAATATAAATTTAGTGACAAAACATATAATTTTGGAATGTGCTCATCAAGGCCTTTCATTTAATAGGTATCAAATAGGTACCCATATGGAAAAATTGAAAAAAATATATTTTTTTCTTATTATTTAGTGACAAAACATATAATTTTGGAATTTATTACCTAAACTTTTAAAGGTCAAACTTATTTTTTTTTCAATCTGACACGGAACGGCATTTTACAGGATTAAACGGAAAAATAACCTTACAAGCTAAAAGCAAAGAGCAAGCATCCATGATTATACTTCGGCGTCATCTCCACGAGCGAGAGAATCGCGGCGATATTATCGTCGTGCCACGTATTTCTATATAAATACCTACTCTCTTATGAATGCGTCTCCACAAGGCGATATTATTTCGGCGATGCGACGATAGAAGAAGCTCTTAGTCGTCGCGATTCTCTACTTATACCTATCTATCTACTGCACCATGACTGCTCTCATTTACCTACCACAAACGATATTCATCTTCATCTGATTTTTCCTCCTACCATACTCTACATTTCATGGTTACCGTACCAACTTAGAGCATAATACCAATACCAACGACAATCATCCGAATTAGGGTGACTGAGAGAAGTCGAGTTCACCCGTTTTCACACATTGAGCCAACTCGGCTTTTTATCTGAAAATCCGACTTCGTACCTCCCAGTGTAAAGTAGGTACCCGAATCTGGCTCACTCGAAAATCTCGAAATCGCTGTTCATTACCTACCTGGATTCGGGGAAATGACCAATGTTATCGCGCCATGAGGCTCATTGTAAGGTAAACGTCCTCCTCAAATAAATAAATTTTCTATCGATAAAGGGTTATAAACAGTGCCCCCTCCTTAGTGGAGGGAGGCAGGGTAGAACAGAATGGTACCAATTCCGGAGCCGGCCCGGGCCACGCATGCGCATGGAGCTGCGCTGTTTGATGCTTGCAATACCTATCTACTTTATAATTTTGTGGCAATATCACCTGTGAGTCCTGTGACTGTGAGTAGAAAAGAGGGCTAGGTTGAATCTAGATGGGGTGCGTGGTCGGATAACCTCCTCGTGTGCCCGACTAGTTTGTCCACGTTCATCCGTGGACTGGGAACGACAGTGGGAGGGCCGGTGCACCCTGGGCGTCATTTTAAAAGACTCTTATGAGCTTCTTTTACAGCTGGCGGCTAATAATCCGACACCGAGGGACTAGGGGAAAGCGCAGTTGGCGCTTACCCTGAACCTCGTTCGAACGATTGCGGACGTCTGAAAGGGACTACGTGTCTATGTTCTACATGGAGACGGAAACCTTTTAGATAGTACGCGCGAGACAGGAGCGAATGTCTCTTCGGAGGCGGCCGCTCAAACTCAGTGGGTTTCAGGAAGGTGCCGAGGGCATGTAGTACTGAACCCACTGAGGCAGTGGCAACCTGGGTGGTTCAGTGATCGGTGAGGATCGCTGTATCCACCCGAGTAGTACGCACCCGAGTGACCAAGGGAAAGCGCAGGTGGCGCACTATTTTCCTTTGGAAACTCACAACTCGAACGATTGCGAAGATCTAAGTGGGAGTACGCTTCTATGTTTAACATGGGGGCGGAAACCATTAAGACAGTACGCGCGTTTCACTCCGAAAGTCTCTCAGAGACGACTGCTTGCATATAGTAGGACTGGGATCGTGCAGACGGCACTAGTACCTAACCTACTGCGAGCGAATGTCTGCGAGATGGACGCTCTGAGACGTACATACGTGTCCATTCGAATGCGGAGGCCTGTAAGGAGTTACGCGTTCATGTTTACATGAATGCGGAGACCTTCAGGCAGTACGCTATTAGTGGGTCCTGAGTGTGGGTTGGGAGGCCCCGCTCTGAGGTTTATGGACTTCAAACTAGTTAGTGCGCATCTGTGCTGTGCGCTTCCTGGTGGCTGCGACAAATCCCTTGGGATGGCAGAAGTAGTTTCTGCATCCCGTGGTGGGCTTGCGAAAGCGAGCAACTCACTGCCTTGGTCGCGGAAGTAATGCGAAAGCGATTCCCGTAGCCTTGGCACATAGTGGGCAGAGTGCAAAGCGGGTGTTTTTTTAGTGGGTAGGCCCCCCTTTTCGGCCCCCCATTGAGCCCTCAGGGGCTGAGTGGGGGATCGGCTAGGCGGAAAGCGGTGTTGCCGGCGTTAGTCGCTGGCGGCTTCCGTGGGAGAGTCCAACATAACTGCCGTCGCTCTCCCAAACGACGGAGTATGCATAACTACGCATTTTTTCATCCGTTAAGATAGATTTGAGGTATCAGTTCTTTCGGCAAAGAGGTCTCTTTAATTTATTCGTTCCTTCATTTTGTACATGCCGTCTTACAGAATAATCCAACTCGCCGACAAGTCATACATACATACATACTAATAATTTCATACAAAAAAAAATTGAGAGTCCACCTTTAAGTCATAAAATAGACACAGATTTTAACCGAATATAACGTAAAATATGGGGGGGATTTCCTCCGTCCACCTTAATCTCCTCTTCCTCCCCGATATCCACATCCCCCAATTCCATGACCCAAATTTTAAAGTTTACCCTGCCTTATTTTTATCGTAGGTGGAAAAATAATTATTATTAATATTTTTTTATATGGAGCCATTACACGCTTTTAGTGGCACGTAGTAGTGAAGTGCAATAGACATTTACCTCAGTCAGTGGGTGGATAGAGGAAAGAAAAAGTAAAAAAAATATAGTTAACACGTTATAAGCAGTATGGTCTTAGACCTAAGCCTGTTCTTCGGAACAAATAAAAAAAAAGTTAACAAGTTGTCAACTGTCAAAGTTGTCAAACTGTCAAAGAAATCTTCGTTTCGTTGGTTATTTTTTCATTACCATAAAAGTTGAAGTTGAAGTTGGTTATTTTATTAGGTACTACCAAAGGTAAAAATGATTATTTAGATTTGATTTACTAACCCATACATTTAAAAAAATACTCTTTATACTCTTCAACCCCAGGAAAACGAGACACAATAGATATCGTTGTTGTCTAGCTACTGGTAGCCGCTCGGGATTTAATGAAACCTACCAAGGTACCACTTTATTTATTCTGTGTAAAACATTCCTTCTCGGCAGCTTATAAAATTAACCGGACCCTCTAACCTAAATTAGTTCTCTTCACATGAACACTCAGCTTATTTAGTACGTAGGTAATTAAAATAATAGGGTGAAATCACACTGTCCAACATCAAACCCTACCAATTTATTAACTAAATAAACCTAAAACTTATTAAAAAATAATTACAAACAAATAGAAATGACAGAACACAATGGCCAATGCTGCTTTGATAATTATGTTTGTAGTTTGTACTAAAATATATGAGATTATTCTATTGCAACATTATGCAATCTGACATAGTCATCTGCTGTGAAAGAAATTTAGTCGAACTATAGCAAAGGAAAATTTTTTTAGTGCTACCTTCCTGCCTACCTAAGTTATTTTCATCTCATTTATTTGTGCTCTGTTTCAACTGTGCTATTGCAGGTATTTAAATTAACTAAACTGTACTAAACAAACTACAATACCTGTATTGTCCTATCCTTAGTTTCATTATCAACTTTTTACTATTAGAGTGTGGTTACCTATATTATTTGACTAGTCTACAAACATTATTATAAAAGTAACAAGTACCACCTACTTGGTTTAAATTGTTGATATTGCATATATTTGAAATCAACCTTATTTTCAGGGTTGGTGAATCAAGATGATGCTTGTGGATGATGATGGAGAGCTTGTCAACATGGGCAATGCTGGTGATTATCGAGCCGAACAACAGATAGCTCTTCAAAGAAGTCTAGATGCTCAATACGTAGATGTAAGAACCTTACTAAAATGATGTTTTAAAGGCTTTATAGTCTGTTTACCCTTTTTTGTCTTATTTGTTAAACAATCTTCACCCAACTCTTTATTGAAAAAATCAATTATAAGATACTATTAATGATTTTCCACACATAGATTATGACAGAAATTACTAATAAATTAGTGACAATTTGATTTAATAAGACAGCATATTTTTATATAACGATTTAAATTTAAAAGACGTATGACAGATGTCAAAAGTTGTTTACTAAAAAAGACAAGTAAGGATAAACAGACTAGCAAGGTATGTATTATAAAATTAAATTTCTGAATTGTTTCAGAATGGCTCTGTATCTACACTTCATAAATGTCAAACAGTTGATGCGAAAAAGCTGTGTCTTTATGATTTAAATTTTAAAATCAAAATCAGTAGTGAGTATGACATAGGAGGGACTTATACAGGTGATGAGGCAGATTTGTGGTTCTACTACTCAACTTCAGTGTGCCCTGGGTATAATTATCTGTTAAATTTGTTTGTGTGCCATAGAAAAACTGGCAACTTTTCAATTGGTGTCAGCAACTCTAATGAATTGAAACTTAGAGATCGACCTGCCGATATATCGGGCTGGACTATTTTACCTCGCTCTCTCACATGGTTTACTTTTAAAAGTTCAGCGCCCAATGAAAATTATCACATTAAAACATTTTGCTTCACTGAGAAAGACTTAAAATTTTTCAATGACAATATTGTTTTTATTCCTATATCAATCGTCTTGAATTCCAGCCACTCACTCAACAGTGATGTTATTAAATCCATAAAATTACAGCATGATTTAAGTGGTATGTTGTCTAAACAAGAAAACACTGATTTTATTTTAGAATCAGCCAGTGGAACTAAGTTTCCTACACACAGCATTATTCTAACCGCCCACAGTCCAGTGTTGAGGAGTTTAATCAAAGATTCTAAAACTGCTTCCCTGCTTATTGATTTAAACGATAGCGATATGAATTTGCTATTGGAATTTCTTTACACCGGCACAATAAAGAATATTTTAAACCAAAATTGCGTGAGTCTACTAAAGATCGCTGATAAATTTAAACTAACTAATTTGTTTTTACTCGCGGAGCATGCAATAGCAGAACAGATACATTTCGAAAATGCTGTTGATATTGCTCTACTAGCACAGAAGTATAAGTTGGAGAACCTACGGCATAAAGTGTTGAGTTTCATTAAAAACAACCCAAGAGTAATGCAAACGGATGGTTGGAACAATCTGAAGGATGTAGATCTTACAAAGCAGCTGGTCGAACATATATACAGCGGCTCCGTCGAATGACCCGCTCAGTTGTCCAAATGCAGGATCACTTAGTTGTTCTAAAGGACATTATTTAATATTCATACGTAAGCTTAAAGTGTCTTGTTACGTATTGTGAATATTATTAGGTAGCTACCTACCTAGTCTTGGTTGTTGTCAAAATCAAAGGTTATTATCTGTAAATACGCCTGAAGTGTTATTGTAAAAATTTTGTAAGAATTAAATGCATTTTTTTCTAATAGTGTCAGAGGTCACTTTTTTTAGATCGATCAAGGAAACAGATTCATTTTTATAGGTTGTAGAGCGGTTCCCTAATGTGAATGATGTCGGTCTGCGTGCTCTCAGTGGTTACAACTTCGAGTTATAGCGTTTACAAGAGGCTTCATTGTTGCGAAAATAAAAACGATCAGAGAAATGTTCAGTTTTAGTACACACGACAGCACGTCAGGTTATACAGTTAAACTGCGAAAACAGCTTTTATTACGCAGGGCATAAAGGCGGTCTCAAGGTCAGCATGTATAGTCTGAGGTGCCGTCGTGTGTACATATTCGAGTATGGCGGCAGCTGAAACGATGCGGTCTGCCGGCTCTCAGTGGTTGCATTTCAGAACTATGATGCACGCAAGTTGCGACTAATTTTTTTTCTTCAAATTGTACTTTTAAAAAATACTAATCGATAGAGATCTTTATTCTAATGAAGAAATGTCTTAAGGCATTTTTGCCTAAAACGAATAGTTTATCCGGAAAATATATTTTGTGTTTTTTTTTGTATGGAGCGACGAGACATTAAATAAGCTTTTACGGCCAAGTCCTAATTTTTCCCGCCTCGAAACTACTTCTGCGGCAATATTTCACACGTGTACAATAATCCTACAGTATCAACGCGCGCCTAAAATTGTCCATTTAATACATATTAGACTTCGAAACAGTATAAAAACGTAATTTCTAATAAGAGACTTTCCAAGAAATGTTCCTCAAAAATCTTCTAGATGGCGCTGTCCAAGATCCTTGCTTGATAGTATGGTATTCCAACGTGCTATAATAACAAAGAGTACCGTCGTAAAAAAAATATTATTTTGACAATTTGACAACCCTAAAAAAGTTGTACTATACAATACACTAAAAAATGTGAATAAGTTTATTTATAATAATATGTCCAACATCATTTTTGTCGCCGCAAAACGATTATAAAGAAAACACTGTAAAAATCATAAACGATGCTTCTCTTTGATCAGACTACTGTACCACGTTCATACTATACTGCCAAGGATGTTGGACAGCGCCATCTAGTAGATTTTTAAGAAATGTTGCTTGTAAAACTGATTTTTTGTAATTTTTTGATTACTTTCTCATCAATTTTAATATTAGAAGAAACTTCCTTCAAAAGACCTGAAAACAAAAACAAAAGCAACTTCAAAATTCAATACCTACCTCTAAAAATCAAGAAATAATATTCAAATCATTAGTCATTCATTAGTGACGTCTATTGAAGTCGGGTAGGGCTGGATGACAACTTTTTTTAAATTCTACCCCACCCGACTAATGCTAACTCTACATCCCATAAAAATGAATCTAACCGTTTTCTAGATTATTCTGAAAAATCCCGTCACCTGAGGTAACTCTTATTCTAGCTGTCTAGCTCTCAACTAAATTTATTTGCTAGACAGCTAGAATAAGAATTACCTATGTAAGTACCTACATACATCACCATAATGTACTTTGTGAAATTATCTTTCTTACAAACTGAACAGAAACATTGTAACAAGTAAGTACGCACGACAGCACGTCAGGTTATACAGTTAAACTGCGAAATCAGCTTTTATTAAGTAGGGCATCAAGGTGGTCTCAAGGTGTAGATGTCAAAACGGCTATAAAACAACAGCATGCTACAGACTATATGCTATTAATTTCTAGCGCGCTATTAAATACGCTATGCTATAGCGCGCTATTTTCCAAGAAGCGTGGAGACGGTCGGCTGGCGCGTTTAAGCTCTCAGCTTGCACTTGTGATTTTGACTTAACATGTTACGATATTCTAGCATCTCGTAACATGTTACGTCACAATAACAAGTCGTTCGTTAGACAGTTAACAAGAATATTATTCTTTAGCGATCCCCGCGACTTCGTCTGCGTTGAAAGTTTTTTGCTATCCTTCGGGAACAATTATTTTTTTCGGGATGAGAGGTACCCTATGTCCTTCCCTGTACTCCTGATAACGTGTATGCAAAATTTTATGATGATCGGTTTTGTAGTTAAGACATGAAGGCGTAACAAACAAATATTTCATCGCAGAGTGGGTACACACGACGGCACCTCAGACTATACATGTTGACCTTGAGACCTTTATGCCCTACGTTACGTAATTAAAGCTGTTTTTGCAGTTTAAGTGTGTAACCTGACGTGCTGTCGTGTGTACGTAAAACTGATTTGATGGAAAATATTGCTAGTCTTATCTATGTTTGTAATATTGTTGTATTTGTTTAAAAAAGGCACTTTATTTTATGATAGGATTTCAATTATTATTGTGATATTTTTTATTGAGCAGAGATCTGCTTATTAGTGTTATTATAACTCGCGCCATTAAAGAAAGGATTCAAAAATGGCGATAATTATCGTGCCGTCTCACGAGGTTCATTAGGATCATTTGGTTTTAGTTGTATGATTGAGATAACACGATAACTGCTGCCCTAATTGCCCTATATAGCCGCCATTTTAAGGCCGCGAGTTATATAACATACTATTGAATATTTACATTCTTTAATCATAAGGATATTGCAGTCACAATTAATAATAGATCAAATCTAAAACTAACTAAGTAATAAGAATAATGTTAATGTTTCAAAATAAGGCTTTAAAACATAAGTTCTACCTAATTCAATTTAAAGGCACCGAAACCTGTGCCGAAACTATCAATTTATTACTCAATTATGTACAAAAAATTTGAATTAAGTACTTTTGATAAATAATAAAACAGATTAGCTGCGATCAGTCGCGAAACGTACTTTCGCAAAATGCACCCCTTCGCAAAAAACGTACCTTCAGCAAAATACACCATTCGCAAAAGGTACCTACCTTTTTTAGAGTAAAATGTTTTAGCTGCTACTGTTCTACAGGTGATCAAAAGGCAAAACTAGAGTATTATTATTACTTTTTACCTTTTGCGAAAGGTACGTTTCGCGAAAGGTGAATTTTGTGAAAGGTACGTTCTTGTGAAGGGTGCATTTGCGAAAGGTTGCATTGCGACTGAGCCATTGGCTGAAAGAGCAATTATAACATGTATCAATCAATAAATTGTCTTTTATTTGCGTGTCTTTTTATAGATACAGTCAACAGCACGCTGGGCTACCCCGACACAGGGTTATCAAATTCAACCATTTTATTTTTTTAAACTTTGATTTAATAAATAAAAATTAGAGACAAAGACGAATAAAACTTCGTAGGAGAGGTAAAAATGATATGCATTTTGAAATTTTGCGCCGTGTGGCTTTGCAATAGCAACATTTCTTTGTGTGTAGGAAGCCATAACTTAGATGCGTGAAGGTAGCAATTTATAAAGAAAGATAGCAATTCGTGAATATACTTTGAGAACCATCGCCACGCAGGCAACCAACCAAGCTGACGCTGACAATTTATGTTGGCTCCGAATTGAAGCGCATCGATTTAATGTAAAGCAAATTCACCAGTAATGTCAATAACGTAATGCTCATATTTCTTCGGAGATGAACGAATTCGCGCGAATCTGAGCGTAGAGTAACACAACTTGACCTAATTAAAACGGTGTCATTAACTTAGCTGTCATGCCGCTTTCATGTGCCTATTTATCTTGGTCGAGTTGTAGTTAGGAAAAGGCGATTCATAAGTTTAGTGCAAACGGGTGTAAGAGTGATTCCCTGCATAAAAGTGGTAAATACTGTGATCCTACAGTTTACTGAAATAGTACGAAAGTGGCAAAAAAGGTCAAACAAAAGATCAAGTCTGTTGAACCGAGCTACTCAAAGCCCTGCCCTGGATGCAGGGCCACTGCTTAACTATATACAGATTTTCATTGTCTAAAGTAAGAATACAGATTTTTAATAGTATATTATCTGACAGTACTAACCATGGAAACCACTTCTCAGAACACTAAAAGTCTGTCTGTTAATATTATATGAGTCTGTGGTCTGGTCTGTGGCAGCTCCGAAGAATAAATTAAGGAGTGTGGCAGGCACACACCAAAAAAATTAAAAGATTGTTTTTGGTTAGGATTTGGAATTTTGGGATTTTTACTAACATCTTGTGGATTTTAATCGTTCTAGTGATTAGATAAACTCAAGAGGAATATTTAATTCATTTTAATATTCTACAATAGATTAATTGCAAGCAAACTCATCCGAAAAAGCATCAACAAGTGCATTTATTTTTTGTGGCAAAGATAGGTGGATTATTTTCAATAAAAGCATAACAATTTCAGGAAAATGAGTAGCTCGGAGGAGGTATCATGGATTTCCTGGTTCTGTACACTGCGAGGCAATGAATTCTTCTGTGAAGTAAGTACCTACACATGAAACTAATAAAATTCAATTGTCTGTTTAATAATAAATTTGTTGATTGCATGTTTAGCACTTCAAGACTCGCACTCACTTCATTGTTAATTTTCAGGTTGATGAGGATTACATAAACGACAAATTCAATCTTACTGGTCTCAATGAGCAAGTGCCACACTATAGGCAAGCACTTGATATGATCCTTGACTTAGAACCTGGTGAGTGCTGAAATAAATAAATGCAGTATGCCTATCGAAATTTATTTAATGTTATTAAGGACTTAATAAGTATGTAATTATTATTAATGGGGCCGGATAACAATGGAATATCTATTGTGTCTCATTTTCCAAGCGTTGAAGGGTTGACATTAAACATTTAAAGTGATTATCATATTGAAAAAAATCTTATCAAGTTAAAGTTGCTGTTATTTGGCCTTTACAGAAGAAAATTTTGCAGCAAGCAAAGTCATAAAATATTATGTCATATAATCTCATAATACTACCCTATCTGATTCTGTTTAATTAACTTGTGCTTAAGATTGTTATATGTAGAACAGACATAAAAAGTTTTAAACTGCAATAATTTTTCAGATGATGATCTTGATGACAATCCCAATCAGTCTGACCTGGTTGAACAAGCTTCGGAAATACTATATGGACTGATCCATGCCCGATACATATTGACAAATCGGTAATATTGACAGCGAATACCATACAATTAATCAAATTATAAAGTTTAAAATTTTAAATGATGTCGCTGAGTAGTAATAATAATCAGATAACTATTGAACAAAAAGGGTTTTTGTATGTATTACAGCGGAATTGGGCAAATGTTGGAGAAGTTCAAGGCTGGAGATTTTGGTCACTGCCCCCGTGTTTATTGTGAATGCCAACCTATGCTTCCTCTAGGTAATACTACTCAATATCTATTGCTTGCATTGCAAGTATTTCACATTATAAGTATTAAATTATTTGAAGATTTAGTTTAGATAATCATTTTCATCATACCATATTATGGTATGATGAAAATTATATATGATTAGGTCTTTCGGACGTACCTGGTGAGGCTATGGTGAAGCTGTACTGTCCGCGTTGCATGGACGTGTACACGCCCAAGTCAACGCGCCACCACCACACCGACGGCGCCTACTTCGGCACTGGCTTCCCGCATATGGTCTTTATGGTGCATCCCGAGTACCGCCCCAAGCGTCCTGCCTCACAATTCGTGCCCAGGTTTCTTCATATTTTAAAGCTTTTTATTGAATTCAATAAAGATTTGACTGTTCTGTTGAACATTAACTATAGTTTACTTGCGCAATGAAGTTAATTACCTTTTTCATTTTTAAACACACTGGGCAGCAAAGAAACTAGGCCACTACATTATTTTCCTACAAACATGGTAACTTTGAAGCCTTGGTTCTCCGCTAGGGATTGACCGAGCTGTGATCTGATGATGGCTATCCAGGGAGTGAATGGTCTTCCATTCTTCTGGATCTCCTGATCCAGATCACACTCTCAAGATACAGACATAACTGATCTGATCAAAATTCTAAGAAATGTATGGTTATGTTTCAAAAAACTGTGAAATTGCATTATAATGAATACTCTAAACATTACATCTCTTAGAATGCTGATCATTGGCTGGGTATGTATAGCGAACTGGATCTCCACCATTCACTCCCTGGAGAGCCATCATCAGATCACAGTTCGGCCAATCGATCACAGTTCGGCCAATCCCTGGCAGAGAACCACGGCTTCAAAGTTACCTTGTTTGTATGAAAAATAGTTGGTGGCCCAGTTTCTTTGCGGGACAGTGTATTATTTATTTTCCAATTTCAGATTATATGGGTTCAAAATTCATCCACTTGCTTACCAAATCCAACAACAGGCAGCGGCGGATTTCAAAGCTCCCATCAGAAGCGTTTCCTACAATAATGGGAAACGTTAAGCGTGCGATCCTTTTTCCGATGCTGATGAAATCTGGACTAGCTAAAATCCATACTAACAAAAATATAACAGTTTTAACAAGTGCCAAACTTCTAGCTCGCTCTGAAGTTGTTGAGTGTATTTGTACCAGACTGGTGGAATTGAGTGATGCCAAACTCAACATGTAATCTCCCTCTATGACTATCTTCACGAAAAATCTGATAAATCAATTATACATTGTGTTACAAAAACCCAAAAGCAGCCGAATATGGTAGAAAGGGACCATCAAAACTAAACAACTTTTTACTAAAATGACCAATACTAAAATCGTGAAAAAAAAACATTTGTTTCATATATTTTGATATTTTCATTATTTTTTTGTTATATGAAACAGTATTTTTATTTCGCGATTTCAGAGTTGGTCCTATAGTAAAGTAAAGTTGCCCAGTTTAATGGTCCCCATCTACCTTCCATATTTGGCTTTAGAAGTTTTTTTTAACACGTTGTATTTAAATGGTATGGTATAAGGCATAATCCCAAGTGAAATAGAACTTAAAAAATATTCTACAACACGGCTATGTAAAGAAAAAATATGGTTTCCTTAGGCCGTGAGTACTTTGGACACGAATTTGAATAGTACGTAAACGTATGATTCTGGCCGTACGATTTAAGTGCGCACACTGAATATGTTTTTCTCGCGCGATGGATAATCTATCTGTATCTTAAAGATAATTCTGCTATAATAACTCTTAACGAATGGATGCATGAAATATTATACAATAAAAATACATGATTTCGGTAAATTTCGTTACTTATATTATAGAAGAAAAAAAATAAAAAGCAAACCTCCAAAAAACCTAAAAAAATGCTATAAAAACAGCTCTAAAAAGCAAGTAATATATTAAAATCTGCATAATTACTATTTAAGTACGCATATCTGATATTATAAAAAACGTATGAAGTCGGGTGGAGATACAATTGAGAAAGAGAAACCACTAAAAAAGTTTATATTCAAAAAAGGAAAATATATTTTGGCCCCACCCTACTTCAAGACGTCTTTTCCCATAAGTCTCCTTATATACAAGTCTAGTTCAAAACATCCTTGACCATAATTAGCTACTTAACTTGTTTATGATTGTCATAATCCTACCAATATTTCAATCACTATAATAGGAACTCTTTGATTTTGAGGAGTTTCCTTGTGTACCTTGGAAACCCAAGGTCCAATGCCAATTAAATTAAAATGGTCTTATCTTTAAAGTATCCTCTTTCAAACAAAAAAAGAATCATCTAAATGGGTTCATAAACAAAGAAGTTGAGATGGTCGATCATCCGTATGAGTTCATAATAATGGTAACGAAAACGACAGTATTTTTAGAATTTCCTGAAAACTACTGGACCAATTTCAAAATATGGGGCCAACTTGGGGTCCGTACGTGTTCGCACGAGTGAAATTCGTTCGAAATCGCGTCCAAAATGCTCACGGCCTTCTATAAAAACTGATCTTTTTTATCATTGTGTTGGAAATACCATATTTTTTTATTTTTGTATTGTTTGATAAATATAAACAACACAATATGTATACTGGTTCTAGCAATTTTATTAAATAAAATTTTAACTGGCAGTTGCTTGTTATTGTCTCTCCTCAGCCTTATTAATAAATGTTTTATCAGCGGAAGAAATATATATTATTTAGGTATGCCTATGATGGATTCAATACCCAACCGACCCGTGGTCATTCCAATTTACCACACCGGTGCCGGTGTGACTAACGGTTATTTTCTAGAGTTCCGTACCAAAATGGTAAGAAGGAACCCTTATGGTGCGGCTCTGTCTGTCTGTCACAGCTGGATATCTCGAGAACTACTAATGCCATCAACTTGAAATTTGGAATAGTTTTAGATGACGTTTGCCCAACTATTTTGCAAATAAGAGAAATTAAATTTTTTTTTTTTTGCAACGGACTGAAAAGGAGTCTTAAAAATTCAAAGCTAGGCTACTAGGGCATATGGGGTATCATAATTATGAAATAGCGATGTTTGCACATTTTAAAACTTTTATTTTTTTAGGCCTATGTTTTCGACTTGATGAAAAATGTAAAAAAAAATATATTCTAGCCGAGTTTCGAGGTCAATTATCGATAGTTCGGCATCTCAATTTTTGAGTTGCAATATGCAATGTCAATGTCCATGTCCACAGACAAAAATATGATCGAATCTCATTTATTTTGAGGAACGAATGATATAGCAAACATGGCCATGCGGCCTGAGGCCAGCCAATAGTCAAATTGACAGCTGTTTCATTATTTCTCTATCTCTTTCTCTCCTCCATAGTGTACCGCTTCCTCCCTCCGTCCGTCTGTCCCGTCAAGCGTGGCTAATCAAGGTACGAAAAGGTGAGGTTTGTCAGCATATTTACCAATATTTGTTTAATTTTAATACCTTCAATTGTATTCTCGATGCAAGCCAACTTAATACTTTCCTCATATTAGAAGTTACAACTCCAAAGTTATACGTTGTTAAAAATGCATATGTACTATCCAACGCATTCCATGCAAGGCGTTGTTCCATATTATTGCTAAGGATATGGTATTTTCATGAGTATCATCGTTTCAGAAAGATGAGCAGCTCAGAGGAAGTTTCCTGGATTTCTTGGTTTTGCTCACTTCGTGGCAATGAATTTTTTTGTGAGGTAAGATCTTTTTTATCATTAGAAGTTGTGTTGTTGCATGATATTGATCCAACTAATAATTATAGGTGGACGAGGACTATATAAACGACAAATTCAATTTGACTGGACTGAACGAGCAAGTGCCTCACTATAGGCAAGCCCTTGACATGATTCTGGATCTAGAGCCTGGTATGTTTATGCTTATAGCCTATTGCAGACTAACCAAATGAGTGTTCTTTGTATTGTAATCAGTTTATATTTACAGATGATGATCTTGATGACAACCCCAACCAGTCTGATCTAGTAGAACAAGCTTCTGAAATACTATATGGACTAATTCATGCACGCTACATTCTAACAAACCGGTAATATTTTACAACATAGCCTACTATGCTGGTATTTTTGTTCCTTATTTTCCTGAAATCGTTGTATTCCATTAATAGTTACTAGACCCAACTATAAGGTTAGGTATGTAACTATTTAGGTGTTCCTGCACTTGGTTTCGGTTCAAATTAGATACATGTGTGAAAAGAAAATAAAATGATATTTTATTTAGTGTAAATTATATAATCTTTATTAAGCATAAATCAAACTAAATTTAGTGATACTTTTAAAGAAAAAATTATCAAATGTAATGATAGTATGAAATTTAGTAACTGGGCCACACCTGGTATATACAACATGTTCTAAAAATACCCCTGATATACATATTGGGCATTAGGGGTATTTTTGTAACATGTTGTATAAAAGCTTAAGGAAGTTAAACAAACTTTATGCAGAGAAAGCTACTTCCTGTGATCCTAACTTCATTGAATTTGTCAAGAAATATTCACAAACATTCAATGAAGTTTGTATAATAGCTAAGTCTAAGTACTTTTCCAATAAAATTAAATAGGCTGATAATAAAATTAATGCTGCTTGGAATATAATTAACAAAGAAAAGGGTAAAGCAAAATCCAATATAAATTCCTGCTGTTTAAAAATTAGTGATCAAACTTTTGAATCCGACTATGAGGATGCTAAGTATTACCAGTAGAAACTGCCAGTACTCTTAGTGACAGTCCGTACATCGCTGTCTCTCTGCTAAAGTCTAGTGGTAATAAGTGCAAGGAAACTTTTCCTTTAAATATATAAATAGTGATGATATTATTCAAGCATTTAAAACAATCAATGTCAAAAAAACAATAATTTTGGGGCATGTCAACAAGCATTATTAGATCAATAATTGATATAATAGCCCCTAATAACAAATGTATTAATAAAGAAGTCTTTTGTAATTTAACGAAAAATAGTAAATTAATTCCTCTTTTTAAATCTGGGGATAAAACTACCAGCACTTAGTAAAATATATATATTAAGATAAATAATATATTAGAAAATATACAAGACAGAATCGACTCACCCGAAGCATCTCAGATGGGACGTCGAGGTGATGTCTAATATACTATTTATCTTAATATAAAATTAGCATTGTGAATGCGAAAATCTCAATGTAATAAAATTTCTCAATTATTATTTTACTTCACATCAAATAATATACAATTAATAAACATCAGTTTGGATTTTCCAAGGGTAAAAGTACTACTGACTGAGCACTTCTCAAACACATTCTTGACGCTTGGGAGGAAAATCAAGATGTAATTGGCAATGAGAATCAGCGACAGGTTTGAAGCCTTAAGTTTTAATAAATATAATATAAAAACATATTCATAGCTATGAACCCTAGTGAAAGATTTTTTGAAATCCGTTGACAAATGGTTGAGTTATAAGGGTTTAAAGGAAATGCCAAGCTCAATGCAATATGTGATTTATCACGTACGACGTAAGGTTCGCGTACGTGGCGGATGACGTCATAAGGACCCCCAAAATAACAGCGTTCTAGCTCGTATAACTTCTCAGGTTTAAGAGATATTGTGAAAATTTTTTCACAGTTAATCATGTGGTGGCATAAGCTTCTGAAAAGCCACTAAACAAAAATCGTCGCTGATCCTCATTATTGTGACCTTTCTAAGGCATTCGATTGCGTTGATCACTAAACACTATTAAAAAAAGCTAGAACATTATGGTGTCTGACAAATCAGTTGACCATCAGCCATTTTAAATGTCCCCACTGCTGGGGCACAGGCCTTCCTAATGGGTGGATAAGGAGGATGGGCCATGACTCACCAGGCGGGCACATTGCGGATGGGTGGGTGCTCAAGTCTGCAAATGCAGCCGGGACCAACGGCTTAACGTGCCTTCCGAAGCACGGAGGAGCTCGACTTGATAAATTTTTGGTTACCCACCCCATGACCGACCCTTGTGGGCCAGGCGCTATACCACTGCGCCACCGAGCTCCTCGAGATAAATCAGTTAACCTTATGAAAATAGAACTCAGAAAGTAGTGAATAATAGAACTGAATCTGGAGCCCCCATCAATATGAGCGTCCCACAGGGATCAATATTGGGCCCAGCTTTTTTTATTTACCTATATATTTAAGTTTGTAAATATCATTACTTATTTCTGTTCAAGCTGATAAGTTTCTTGCGCTCGTTCTTCTTGTCAGTTAAAAAAGTCTGGAACGGATTCAAAAGTGCTTAATTAAGTATATTTGAATAAAGAAATTTTGACTTTGATGGCCGCAAAATTCTCGTCCTAGCATCGCGCACTTATCCTATCCGGTTTTGATTATTCTTAGAAAACCTAAAAAATCCTGAAAAATATGCAGATTTCTACTAAATAGTCCTGACATTATGCTAAGTTTTATTTGTGTTGAATATTTACTGCAAATGTACCTAATTGATTGCTAACAGGAATTTCCCCAAATACGATTTTGCCTAAATGATACGTTTTGTATGCAAAGAAGATTTTCTTTTTCGCCCAATAATTAAAATTTTGCCCAAAATTGCAAACAACCCCTCAATCTGGCAACCATTATAAAATCGTCTCGAAGTAAGAATTTACGTATCGAATTCGAACCGAAACCGAGTAAGTGCGCAAGCGCCCATAATACTATTACTATGACGGCCAAACCGGATCAGAATCGAATTAAAACCGAAACCGAGTAAGTGTGCGAACGCCCTTATGTAAATGAAGCAAAAGAAGTATGCAAGGATCGTAGCAGGTGGCGATCCATATTCTCTGCCTATCCCCATGGGAAACAGGCGTGAGTATACATATACATGTATGTATGTACGCCCTTATGGTAAAATTCAGATTTAACTTTATTTATAATGCATCTTTTTGTGCTCTTGTCTTAAGAGCACGTAGTCTGCACACTAGCACCGCTTGGAAAATAAATCATAGTGCTTAAATAAAGACGAAATTGTGAATTCACTCTCTGTAATGCACTCCGAAGAATCTTTGTGGTACTTTTTATAGCTTAAGCAATAATATCTTCTAGCCTGCCGTTTAGTTTAATGGAGTTTTAATGTTAAAAGTGGCTACTTTCGTCCCGTGAGTAATTTCGTCTTTATTGAAGCACTATGATTTATTTTCCAATGGTGGTGCTAGTGTGCAGAATACGCGCTCTTAACTGATTATCTTCATCATGATTACTTAATTATTTTTCTCTTACAGGGGAATAGGACAAATGCTGGAAAAATTCCAACAAGGTGATTTCGGGCACTGCCCTCGTGTTTATTGCGAGTGCCAACCTATGCTACCACTCGGTAATCATTAATCCATATTTATATTCTCATACCCATTTTTTGACCATGGTATTTGTATAAAATATTGCAAAAATAAATGTCGAGCTCAATGGCGCAGTCATTTAGCGCCTGGCCCGGTGATTGCGGAGGTTAAGCAACTTTCGCAAAGGTCGGTCATGGGATGGGTGACCAAAATTTACTATCTCGAGCTCCACCGTGCTTCAGAAGGCACGTTAAGCCGTTGGTCTCGGCTGCATTTGCAATCGTTGATACCCACCAATCCGCATTGGGCCCGCGTGGTGGGTTATGGTATGGCCCATCCTCCTTACCCACCCATAAGAAAGGCCTGCTGGTCATTACATAAATAGTACCGGCTTCAATGAAGTATAAACTTAAATAAATATCATCATTCTTATTATAGTTTTCTCTTTACTGGAATTTTATTGTCTCGGAAAATTGCACTTTCCATAAAATCGTCATTCATCAGGACTTTCGGACGTGCCTGGTGAGGTGATGGTGAAGCTGTACTGTCCGCGCTGCATGGACGTGTACACGCCCAAGTCCTCGCGCCACCACCACACCGACGGCGCCTACTTCGGCACTGGCTTCCCGCACATGGTCTTCATGGTCCATCCCGAGTACCGCCCCAAGCGTCCTGCCTCACAATTTGTGCCCAGGTACTTACAAATAGTTTCTAATCGTCGGACTATTAGTCACGGTGATGTTGATACTTATGAGTGTGACTATCGAGTTTATCTGGAAGCAAGTATGACAAACCATGCACTTTCTTCAATCACATGTTTTGCAATAACTGATTGAACTACGTTGCAATATGGTTCAAATGCCTAAGTCTAGCTGTTTCTGACTTTGTTTGAATGACGCAGGTGACATGAATTTACTGTATTGCAGACTGTACGGCTTCAAGATCCACCCACTGGCCTACCAGATCCAACAGCAAGCCGCTGCGAACTTCAAAGCGCCCCTGCGGAGCGTCTCGTACAACAACGGTAAACGCTAGGGTCGTCGCGGCGCGAGATCGCGCCTTTATCAGTCTCTGATACAGATAGATCCTCGGTACCTACAGTGCATCACCGTGTCTTTGCCGCGTCGCCGACATTTCTACAAAAAATGCATAGATTGGTGTTGTCGCGGCATCGCGTCCCTTCGGTGTTAAACGCACGTACAGCTGGACCATAAAGAGTTGACAAAAAATGAGGGCGCCACTTTCTATGCAAACACGTTAAAATCACGAATAACTTGGCAACACTGACTATATTTTGTACTGACAAATTTTAGTTGCATTTTATTTAATTTCTTCTCTTTCTGGCCAAGCTGTATTGTGGGGTAACTTGAGCTAAAGTTTTAACTGACATTACGTAAATTTTGAGTACAAATTATTTGTACGAGTCTGCCTTACAGTACGACGTTTTATGTTTCTTCTGTATTTTTCTAAATTTAACTTTCATGCTTGTGTTGAGCTTTACCAGGCGGTTTGGCTTTTTTGTCTGGTCGAGATTGTTGTGAAAAGAACTAAAAAAATTAACTAACTGGCTGCGGTCAAGGGAGTATCTGTATCATTTGAGAGATTTGTTATATTCCGCTAGACACTGGATGGATGTGCACGCAGTTGCAGTAAGTTTTCCCTTTGTTCTCACTAGTTCGATTCAGTAGTTCGATCGTCGAACTAGTGAGAATTTTTTTTCTCATTTGTTCGACCGTCGAACTAGTGAGAATGTTTGTTCTCACTAGTTCGATCCGTTAACTTATTATTATTATTAATCGAGAAGCAAGAACATTAAGTACCGATATAATAGATATTGGTCACAAATACGTACATTGTATAGGTAATTATAAAATGAAAATCTTTTAGGTATATTTTGTAGGTATAATTATTATTTAAGTATTATTGAAATATAGTAAACGTCAAAATTCGACTGCAAGTAAATTAATAGTAAACAATACAAACAGTTTAAATACATAATACAAATCATTGTCATATCACCCGGAAGTCGTCCACTGGTATATTTCCTTAAATGCATCTATGCCTATAGCACTTAGGTATGTGCATAATAAGTTTAGTATTATAAATATTTAACTAAACGCCCCACCCCAGAAAGAGTGTATATAATATAATGTATATAATAATCTAATTATGCAACATTGTGATTTTGACGTTTACTATATTATAATAATACTTAAATAATAATTATACCTACAAAATATACCTAAAAGATTTTCATTTTATAATTACCTATACAATGTATGTATTTGTGACCAATATCTATTATATCGGTACTTAATGTTCTTGCTTCTCGATTAATAATAATAATAAGTTAACGGATCGAACTAGTGAGAACAAACATTCTCACTAGTTCGACGGTCGAACAAATGAGAAAAAAAATTCTCACTAGTTCGACGATCGAACTACTGAATCGAACTAGTGAGAACAAAGGAAGTTTTCAGATTAATGCACAGCCTGTTGCTGTTTTACATGTTCAATATTGTGAAAGAACGAATTGTTAATTATTTTTTATAAAGTTATACTAAGCCATTGGTATAAGAAGAATTTCCATTTTATCCATAGTTAAACCCTGTATAGATTGAAATATAATAGTGTGTACTGTACCTAATAATAAAACAAGCTTAAACTTTTCAAGCTGTTTGACTATAGTAAATCAGCAACAGCAAGCATAGTCATCCAAACAGTGAGTAATAGATAAATCTCACTGAGAATCATTCACTAATTATACGCGCGAAGTAATTCACAGATGTTTGCAACATTTAAACATACCTTTGTTACATTTCATCGGTAAGTTTGGTATCGCTATGTATTGTAGATTACGTTAATCTGAAACACCATAGGGTACGGTTACATATTTTTATTTTTATATCCAACCACTCATCATGATAGTGCCTAGATTCAATTCTTCGCGCGTTTACCACTTGAGATATCTTAATTCGTTTCTGTATCTATAACGGTAATTATAAATAAACAGTATGACAAGTATTGGCCTTTTTTCTTGCTTATCCTGCATGTTAACCACATCCTTTCGCTGAATGCATTTACAACAAAATACAGTTTCAATTTGTGAGCCATCAACATTACACAAAAACCAAAGAGAATATTTTTTATTCCTGATTAATAAAATCAAGATACTGTAGTAAACTAGCTAGACGAAAGTATTTTTACTCGCTATTTTAGTAATAACGTAGTCACGCTAGAAGTCCTTTTCAGAGTAGAATTTGACAAAGCGCAATTTTGACTCAAATATCGACATTCTTTTTCGGTATTTATTTATTTACAATTTTATTATTAGGAGTTTTGAAATGTTCCACTCTCAGTCCCTGCCAAAAAATTACAGTTTTGTGCAACGATTTAGATTGACTCGGCGTCAAAAGATCGCGGGTTCGAACCCTAGTAGGGGCATAATGATTGTGTGATGAGCACGATTATTTGTTCCCAAACTATGGATGTTTATAAACATTTATGTATTTCTATCCATAGTACAAGCTTTCTAGCATAGCTGGGGACTAAAATTATTGGTGTACTTACCCAAAATATTTATTTATATGCGTCAACTCTAACTGACGCACGTTTTTGTGCCATCTTCACATGGGAAACAATATGTATCTATATTGATTGTGAATCGTAAACTAACATTTTAATAGAATAAAATGTTTGTTTGCCACAGAAACGAAGACTTCCAGTAACATTCCAAAATGATTATATACTCGGCGAGTGCACGCCCCAGGGGCCCGCGCTTCGCCACGCGAGCTCGCGGCGGTTCCGGCAGCGCTTGACAATACAAGCTATTCTCAACCTATTATAACTTAACTAATAATAATATTTATTAAATAGGTAACAATAATTACTCCATATTTAATGACACCTAATCAATGAAAAAGTTATGTTTCAAATTCAATAAAGTTTATTTTTACGTTTTCTGTATTTTGCTTTTCATTTAATTTTTGCCTTTATTTTACAGTTGATTAAATATATTATGCCTTAGAAATAAAAATCACAGTTATAATTTTGCCTGTTAATAATAGAATAATGCATCCATAAATACAAACTCTAAGAAGGAATTAAATATTCACACAGCTGACGTAACAACTCAGGGTTATTTATTTCTTTGAATGTGCTAGTTTGAATGCAGGATATATTCTTTTTAATAAATTTGAGTGCCGCTGTCTTGAGTATCTCTGAATTGTACAAGTCAGCTACAATGAAGATTTCCAGTGCATTGTCTACAGATAGTTGTTGGGACAGAGCATATTGGGACAGTTCTCTTAAACCTCTCAAGTTATATCTATCTGCCAACATCAGCATATTAATGCAGTTGCAGTTTTCTAAATCATTAACTGTCCCTGTGTAAATGCACTCTAATATGCATTGTAAATCATCTTTACTTACATCTATGAGTTTAACATAACTATTCTGGCTTTCTGCTGTTTCTTCTTTCAGCATAGCCTTGAACACTTCACTATGAGCTGCTAGTAAAACTTTGTGGACTTTAAACTTTGCACCATCTGCCGATTCTATAGTGAAATCAGACCCAATAGGATCATTCAATAAAGCCCTAAAATCATGTTTAATCTTCACTTGGTCTACAAGACCTTGGTGAATCCCCCGACTCTCAGAAGAATCAAAAGAGACAAATATATAGAGATTTCTGTCTTTAATTAAATCTATGTCATAAATTGAAAAGCTGTATGTAGTGAGATAGTTCTGAGACATTTCTTTTGATTTTTTAAATCGGTGTTCTCTCCAAGATTGGGTTAAATACACAGCACCATTCTTTTTGTCAATTTTCATATTGTCAGCATTGCGGCTGATGGCAATGCTGAAGAGATTTTCTTGACGATTGCAAACAAATACATGCAGAAGGAAGATCCCAGCCACCTGTTCTGTTTTATACATGAACCAATAATCGGCGATATCTTGGATATATGTGCCGCCAATGTCGTAGAGGTTGGGACGGTGAACTTTCTGATAAACATTATTCAAACAAAGCCACTTAGCGTCGCGGGTCTGGCAAACTTTGTGGCCAAAGATAACACTGCTGTCATCCTGTAAAGACATCACGAAACTATTTAATACTAGCAACTAAGCAGGAATTCTGTAGATAATTAGCGATTTCACAACATTATTCAAATCACTCGTAGACCAATAAAACAAGAATAAAAGTAACTTACCGGCAAGTTATCGAAGCCTTCGACATCCATATCTAAAGTTTTGGACATCAAATTATACTAGATGAAGCAATAGATGTTCAGAAAAAGTACTTAATAAATAAGTTTTAGAATTTAAGATTTTATTTCGCACATGACTCAATACATAGATATCGTCACGTCATTTTTTTTCGGACAATTGTTGTTTTTTTAATTTTCCTTTTATTGGGTAGGTAAAGAATCTACGTTCATATTGCCTTCTCTTCGGGCTCTATCGGCTAAAAACATTGAAGTTCATGTTGTGTTTTGACAGACGTATGTTATACATTGCTCCTTCGTTTAGACACAAATAAAAACTTACCAAAGAAAAGTAGCAATGTATTACATACATCTGTCAAAACACAACGAACTTCAATGTTTTTAGTCGATACCGCCGCAGGTAAGTAAATGTAACGGAATGTGAATGCATAGATAGCATTTGGTAAAGCATTGTATTTAACAAGCCATGCTTGATCGGCTGCTTTACTTTCCTTCCTTTATGCTTGCGTATTTCTATACCTATCTATGCGTTAACATCATTGTGGGCTAGTCTGTCAGTCCTGAGTCTGTGCAGTGTGCTTCTAATTTGACAGCAGCAGTGCATGGAGCTCGATTGTTTTTAGTATTTTTTCTAAGATTTTTCCTTTCAATTCCATTTATTTCTTTGGTTTATTCCTAATGCTGTGACAAATATTGAGGCTCTAAGCCTCTTTATTCTACCAATATGGTTCTAAACGCCGCTGTGCAGATGTTAAGGTATTTTAAGCATGCACATTTAGTCTTTCAATTTTTATTATTTTACTTTTATTACAGTTCTTAGTTAAGTTGCTTCTGTTTACATTTAACACTAAAGAACCCTTCGCATTAAGTAAATGTTGTATGTCAAGGCTGATTCTAAATTAAAATATTTCATCAAATCTATTTATTTATTTATTAGCAACAAAATCATTTTACATTAATTCTAACAATTTGCATAATAGTGATATGCCTTTATAGAAGGATACAGCACTAAAAAAGAATATTAAGTACTTACAACATAATAAATTGAGTTAATTTATTAAAGAAACAATTATTTTTCATAAACATAAACATTAAAATTTTAAAATTCTAGTAACATAATATAATTATATAGGTTGGTATAATAAAAGTCTTTCTAAATCTTAAAATTCAAAATTAAGTTAATTTTAGTAGGTAGATATTCCAAGTTTGTTAGTCAAACAAGAGAGAAGTTCCATCATTGATAACAAGGTTCAAATTCATTGATTATTATAACCAAAGGTTTAATTGGATGAAGAAGAAAACATTGTCACATCTATTGTCAATTTTTTATATCCCTTGTTTCCATCAATAAACAAACATACTTTTTTAAACATATTTTTAGTTTCCTACTCTTTCATTCAAATAAAATAGCTAACTTACTTGCAAAATGAGAAGTCAGAAACTTTTCATTCTAAAGATTTAGCAACCTACATAGCTAAATACTTTGAACTTAATAGTAAATTCATTTTCAGAGAAGCAGATGAATTAAAGCAAAAGATATTGAAGTTTAAGAATGGAACCTCAATGCTGCAAGAGCGCAGTTTGTGGACCACTCAGCAGCAGCTTCAGAAGGTTTGATTACATTTTAGTACGAGTCAAATAGCAAAAGTACCAATACACATCAAACTCTTGTGTATTAACCACCTCACAACTGGTTGATTTTTGTGGACCAGCCGAATGGATTTATTTTATCTTTTTATTTTACTCATATTATAGTCTTATCTGTATAGTCACAAGCAATGAAGGTGTACACCATAGAACTATATCACATTACATTTAAATAACTATTATTAGTGATTTATATGTACTGTGATATAGTTCTAGTTTAGATAGATCATAGGATCTATCTCACTAAAATAAATAGTGGTAGAATGTGACATAGTTCTATTCTAAGTATTGGTTTTTAGTTTTGTAAATATATTCATTCCTCAGATTATTGGATTAAGTCTTTGGATTGTCCCTGTAGATATATCAAAAAGTGTTGGTACTGGACCTGGACTATGCATTGGAAAGGAAGGTGGAGCAAGATCTCTGGAATGTTGGTTTCAAGCAGCAGATTGAAGCTCTGCAAGCCATATCTAAGGATAGAAAGGTACTCATTCATAGCTTGCACTCTTGCATAATTTAAATATTTTTTCTTGCTTTTTAGATGTATTTAATTTTGAAGCAGTTTTTTGTTCTTTTTGAAGTAGTTTTTTTGTTTTTTAAACAATTTTTTTCTTTTTTTATCTTTTTAGTACTCTCTGTATTAGGTAGATAATGATTGTAGTATACCTACTAATATAGGTATACTACACTAATTATCTACCTAACGCAGGTGCGTTCGAACAAACTCTTCAGCTAGAACAAAAAGTTAAAGTTTACATATATGATTTTACTCATTATTTTGCTCTAATTATTCATGACTCCCATGCCATTAGACCCCATATCTCCGAAGATCTCAATGAAAATTTTAAGAGACCAAATTGAAAGTATACCCAATCGAACAAAACAACTATTAAAATCGGCACACCAACGCCAGAGTAATCGGTGTACACAAAAAAAAAAAGAAAATCTCCGCCATTTGGAGTCGGTAAATATGTAACATTATTATATTTATTACGTACTTAAATAAAATTAATGATGTTTTCAAACAGTCTCCTCCTACTAAGCTGTATTTTAGAAAGTTCTAAAGTCTATGTATAAGAAAAGTGTGAAAATGATTGGGGACTTGACTACTACTCTAGTATAAAGCTCTAGAGTTAAGAGATTCCGAATATCATGTACCCTTATATTTAGGGCCTGTTTCGCAATGTAGAAGTAAGTTCTGAGTAGCTTACTTGACAGATGATTTGACATATTTTTCGTATCACAACTATCAATGGAACATCACAAATCACAAGTGGAACATGAACCTGTGGAACTGGCCCTTAGTCAAAAATATGTTATATGAAATCTGTATGATTTGAAAATAACGGCTGCTATTTATAGTGTGTTTGTCCACAGAACCCGCTGCGAAGCGACGGGCAGGCGATGTTGTCATGGGTGTTGCAAGCCGCCGCCGGCTTCTACCTGTGTCTGCTGCATCAGATCTGCACAGCTTTCAAATTAGACTTGCCATTCAGGTAAATCAGATGAGAGATGGAGCGTGGGCGAGGCGGGTCGGTGGCGACGGGTAGGGCCCGCGCCGCCAGGTGCGCTACATTCGATATACCTACTGCTTATAGACAATGTCTGGTCTTTTTTTTACAATATTGTGTGCATTACATTGAGATTGATGACAATGTTTCTAATCCAAAGTTTCAACAATAGGTTAAAGGATTAAATTTGTAGGCATGCAAATGTAAATAAGTGTCAGCCATCTATTATTAAGACATCAATTATAATTAAAAAAATGGCAACAGAAATCTTATATTCAAAATTTAATGTCAATTACCATACAAAATAATAAGCCAATAACATAATTTATTTCTGAAATTATTTTTGTCTATTGAAATAGAGGTTCACATGATTCCCTTTCTGTTATCCCGCATACGCCACAAATACACTTCTTTTGTCTACGCTGTTGTCCCATATTAATATAACTGTTTTCTGTATAGCATCACTAAGTTCATAATCGCCATGTATATCTGAGTTACGTTTACAGACGTCGCGCGTCGTTACTGGGGTGGGTTGAAGGGTGGGGCGCGGGCGAGGCGGGCGGGGCGGCGACGGGGCGGGTGCCCGCGCCCGCCGCGGCGCGCTACATCTGCCAGCACTGCCTCGTGCACCTCGGCGATCTCGCGCGATACAGGCAACAGCTGCGCGTCGCGTATACATTCTACAGGTTAGATACTTATTATACGCCCCACAGTTTGGAATATAATGTGTGTAATAATGCTTGTCTAAAAAAGGTCTTTCTAATGATATATAACTCGTCGGTATAGTGAGTTTTTCACATTTTTGGAGCGTGTAGCTCGAAAACTATGGAAAATTGGAAAAAGGGTATAGAATAAAGGTAGTAGAAAATTGTATAAGCTTTCATTCGGTAGAAGAACACTTTTCTCTACGATGCACCGTTTTGGAGATATCAGCGAAAAACCCAGAAGTGCGACCTTCAAACCCCTTCCCCCTACTCCGGCTCACCTCCTAGACGAAAGGACTTTTAGTATATTACACCCTAAGCACTCGTTTCTTAAGAAATCGCGTTTGTTTTCGCTCACGCACTCTACACCCCCTTTTGAGCCATTCGTTCAGTAGACTATAGCTTTTTAATTTATTTATTTATATTCTCGTGCTAACGCTTCAACGCCCGGAAAATGAGACAATAGATATTCCATTCTTATCCGGCCGCATGCGTCCGCTCGGGCGTTGATGAATTAAGAATTTAGATATCAACACACATAATATTTTTTTCTACCTCTGTAACGGCCCTAAAGACGGCAGCGAGGCAATATTTGTGTCGCATCCAGGTTTTGTAATTCCATATTAAGTTGAATCCACACTTGTGACATTCTGGCGTATCAGATCACCGTATTATCTTTATAAATATATATAATATATATCGCTAGTTTGGTTGGGCGTGCGCTGTGGTATTACTGTATCAAAGAGACGACGTATGATAAAGACACTGTGTTCTGATGCGCCAAAATGTTAAAGTGTGGAGCCAGCTTTAGAGTGTGTATGCGTCGTGTGTGCAGGCACGCGCTGGTGGTGTCGGTGCACTCGGGGCAGCCGTACAACCAGCTGGCGCTAGTGGCGTGGCGGCGCGGGCGGCGGCTGGCCGCGCTGTACTGGCACGTGCGCTCGCTGCTCGTGCGCGCGCCCTTCCCGCCCGCGCCCGCCAACCTGGCGCGCACGCTGCACGCCGCCGCCAGGTACTACTATCGCTATATCTCTTGCTGGTATCAACTGCTCAACTGACATGAACAGTTTATATTTTTCTACAATTAAGGTTAAGGTTTTGACCTTACCTCAAAGTTTAGCTAAAATGTCAATATGTCGTCGAAAAGAAAAAAAATAATCAAAGGTCAAAGTCATTCGACGGAGGACAACAATCGACATTAATGTTTAGGTGACCTTTGGCTTAAATATCGACTCTACTTACTGTTACTGGGTAAAGACACTATCATCCTGTAAACTTCTTAAAAAAGTCCAGAAAAAGTTAATTTAATATTTTTACACTACCTGCTCGTCAATGGCATATTATATGTCATGCAAACCTTTCCTAAAGTAAGTCATTTTTCCCATGGGAAATAATGTGATTTGCATTTGGAATGCAACTCATGTAGTCGTGCTTGATTGAGGTTGGTTTCAAAAATGTTTAGGTGCAATGAGATTTTATTTTGAATTAGGCTGCATTTTATGTTATGTACAAATTAAAAAAAAGAAAAACATGAAAACTTTTTTCGAAATTCATTTTCACCCGCGCATCAAGAAGGATTTATTCGAATTCGTACTGACCACTACAGAATAGACGACAAAAAAAAATTAAATAAATACTCAAGTACTTTCTTTATAACAGTCATTGGTTTCAATTGCCTCGCAGAAAGTATAAAAAGTAGAGAATGCATCGCGGGCTTAAATATGTATTTGTCTTGGGCGATCTTGAATACCTCGTACTCAGGATTCTATACATAACTCCCTCGCTCCGCTCGGGAGTTAACCGTAGCGTCCCTCGTGCTAGGGGTTCAATATAGCGCCCGGGACATAATACACTACTTTAAGCCTTTATGTAACTTTATCCCAACAGCGGCGGCCTAATTCAGGAAAGCAGCCTGCCCGTGCTGCCCGGCGTGACGCCCGCCGCGACTGCCACTACGACCGCCCCCACGACGCGACTCGACGCACACAGCTACGTCAACGAACTCATACGCGCCATGCACATGATACACACCGTCGAGCAGTGAGTACCAGCATATCTACTGTGCTCGTAGCGATAGTCTAGGTCATTACGCTGTAACCGCCAAACAAATACGGGAACAGGAACAAATACGGGAACGGAAACGGAAATGGAATAGACATAATTAATGGATCCAATTCTGAATTTTATAAACTAGCTTCCGGTCGCGACTTCCTCGCGAGGCAACTCGCTTGGTGCGGACCCGCTTATAATCACGTAAAAATGTCTGATAGGATTTTAATGAAATTAAAAAGAATACTTTCTATCCTGATTAAAGGTTCTCTATGGATTTTCGCGAAAGCTAGTATAAATAAAAATGAATCGCCGAAATGTATGTAAGCGCTTAACTTCATAACGACTGCACCAAATTAGATAATACTTTTTTTGTTGTGTTTGTTACTATCAGGACAAAGTTTGTATAAAACTTAGTTCATAAAACAACAATTTTTTCTCTTTTCCGTCATTTTGAATCGCAATATAACTAATAGATCATGCCGCGGCCGCGTACTTATAGATTCTCAAGCCAAGTTGACATGATAAGAGTCAGCTCGGACCGAGTCACGACCGTGTCCGCTCGTGTGAGGCAGCTTCATACGTAACACTTCCGAGTGCGCTCGGATTACATGTTTACACAATACGAATAGCGTCCGAGTATGTATCTGAGTATACTCGGTCCGAGTGTACTCTGATCATGTCAACGCGGCATTCCCTAAAGTGCGGAATGTCACTGGCCTGCCCCCGCCCTAACCGCGCACCTACCTACAGCGCGGCACTGTACTTGCGGTCAAACTATATTCACCTTGTATGTTGTCGCAGGTTGGACACAGCGGAGGCGATAGTGAAGACGCTCAGCCTTTCGCTCCCGACACTCGTCGCCTCGGATAGCTTCGAGGCTATGTCTTTGGTCAAGGTTTGTTTAGTTTTGGTGTATTTTGCAATACACAAAATTACAAATGTAATTTTGTTCACGTTAGTTGACTACTTACGATGAATTTGCAAAATGTAAGTACACTCTTTGGAAGTAGTATTCCATAATTTCATACTCTCTCTGACTCTACGTCTTATATTTTATTTTATTCATTAGGAAAACTTACTGCTACAATACATAATGCACAGTAATTTACACAAATAACCATGAACTAATAGAAAGTTTCCACAAACAGATAAAAATGTAACGTAATCATAATTCGAGAAGAATTAGGCGCCATCTCCACGAGCGAGAGAATCGCGGCGATATTATCGTCGTGCCACGTTGTTCTATATACTCTCTACGAATGCGTCTCCACACGGCGATGTTATCGCATCGATGCGACGATAGAAGAAGCGCTTACTCGTCGTGATTTTCTACTTATACCTATCTATCTATTGCACCATGACGACCTCCATGGCCGATTGGTTTGTACTCCGCTTTTCAAGGTGTCGCCGTCTCTGAGGTCTCGGGTTCGATCCCCGGCTTGGTCAATTTAGAAAAACTAACTTTTCTATATTGGCTCCGGTCTGGGTGTGTGTTTACCACCGTTGTCTCTGATTTCCATAACCCAAGTGCTTTAGCTACTTACTTTGGGATCGGAGCAATGTTTATGATGTTGTAAAAAAAACAGTAACATATCCCAGTACTACTCATCATCTCAATAACGTGTGAGGAATATAGTTGCGAGTGCTCGAAGCGAGCATCCGTGTCAACGCTAATAAAATTGAACAAGCGACACGAGCGAATCGGGTAACTGTTTCGTCGGTAGTTGGTTCGCACCCATGGAACATGCAGTCTCAATTTCTTACGAGTATTGGAACTACAAGGTACAGTGAGCTTTATGCGTTCAAGTAGTTCAGTCGAGTCTATTTTGCCTTTTAGCAGTTTTGATAAATAAACCAGATCTGTAATATATCTGCGGACTTGAGGGAGCATGTCATTTCTTACACATCTTTTCTTGTAACTTGTGTCGAAAGTTCGTGTATTAAATTCTTAATATTTCAAGAACTTTTTTATGTGCTGATTCCAACCGATTTATGTATATGGAATAACGCGAATTCCATACTTGCAAGTTTTATATTTGAGAATACTCTGCACAAGAGAAAAATATAAGACTTATTGTAATTTTCAAACCTTTCTAATGCTTTTAAAGCTTTTTTTCGCGATGTATTTTCTATTTGTTCATCAAAAATTAACTGATAGTCTTGGATAATTCCAAGATCTCGCGTGTGGGTTAACCACCACTAAAAGGGATATGTTTTTTTTATTTAGAGTTTAAATTTAGTTAATTACGTTTTCTTGGGAAAACCATCGAATAACATTTAATAAGTGTCATTTATTTATGTTTAGGTCAAGTCTGTTCGAGTCACAATAGTTTTAAATCTAATGAGATCACCCTGCTTCTTTTTTAATTTCCTTAAAAAAATCATATCGTGCGAATAATAGAATTTTTGAAAAGGAATTAAACACGTCATTAATAAAAATTACAAATAGAAGTGGTCCCAATATGGAACCCTGTGGGACTCCTGAGGACACCACGTTCCACGATGTGGAAAATCCCTTTATGGCCACTGATTGAGAGCAGTTTTTTATGTTGGAAGTGAACCATCTGAATAAGTTTTCGTGCACTCCTCAAAAAAGAAGCTTTTGCAGCAGGAGTGCATGGTCTATTCGATCAAAGCACGTGGAGTAATCTGTTCAGATTGTTCAGAATGTTGTATGAACCTCCTCACCTGCACCCATCTTAGAGGTTACGAAGTCATTAAATAGAAGCAGGTTGGAAGTAGTGGACCGATTTGTAAAAAAAAAAAGGTTGGAAGTAGTGGACCGATTTGTAACAAACCCGTGCTGAGAGGGTATTAGTAATGATTTAAAGGCAGAACGAGGCAGAAAGATTTACTTACATAAGTGTCGTGTCTCTGTCTTCTCTTTATTTGTTTAGTTTTATTATTTTGTCATTTGTGGTTTTGTGTATAAATAGTGTAGTTTGTGGTAAGAGCCGGACTTCCAAATGTCGCGGATTCCATTCCCGTCTGAGAATATGATCTGGTGCGAGTCGAATTTTTCTAGTATATTATTTAGTATAGTTAGTGTTATTTTACTGAATGTATTAGCAGTATAGTATTATGATTAATGAGAATCAGCGACGATTTTTGTTTAGTGGCTTATCAGAAAGCTTATGCCACCACATGATTAACTGTGAAGAAATATTCACGATATCTCTTAAACCTGAGAAGTTATACGAGCTAGAACGCTGTTATTTTGGGGGTCCTTATGACGTCATCCGCCACGTACGCGAACCTTACGTCGTACGTGATAAAGCACATATTGCATTGAGCTTGGGATATCCTTGAAACCCTTACAACTCAACCATTTCTAAACGGATTTCAAAAATCCCTTCACTAGGGTACATAGCTATAGATATGTTTTTATATTATATCAATAAAACTTTAGGATTCAAACCTGTCGCTGATCCTCATTTAGTGACTTTGTTCTGGATACAGATGACGTGCGTGGTGATCTGGCTAGTGCAGTCGGCGAGCGAGGACTACGCGGTGGAGGGCGGAGCGCTGAGCGAGGGCGAAGCGCGCGCGATGCAACTGGCCGAAGCACTAGCGGCTTCCACTGCACTGGCGCTAGCACTGCCATTGCCCGCGCCGAAGCGAGCGCTGCCTGCGTGTTAGTACGCTTTTTATAATCATGTCGGCTCAAGATGGTATGCGCTATGGCATGGCACAGCGGCTATGCCATGCCGGCGTGCTTCGCATAACATAAGACATCTATTCTATCGCAGATAGATTAAATCGTGTGTTGCTTAGCGATGGGCAGGCGCCTAACTTTATGCGATAATCGTGACATTTCGACTTTTTTTATTTTGCATTAGGAATGTTTATTTTTTTTATACAAAATTGTTTTTATTTAATTTTGATGACTAATATAATATGTAATTCCTTTTGATATCGGCTTGTGACCGTGCAGTAAAGGTGTGGCTGCAGTGGGCGCTGCCTCGTCCGCGTGCGCTGCGCGTGTCGGCGGCGCTGTGGGCGGCGGTCGCGCGCGCGCTGTCCGCGCTAGCCGCGCTGCCCGGCGCCGGCGCGCGCCTGCCCGCCACACAGGGTACGTACTGTGCGCGTGCGCGCGCGCGTGTCGGCGGCGCTGTGGGCGGCGGTCGCGCGCGCGCTGTCCGCGCTAGCCGCGCTGCCCGGCGCCGGCGCGCGCCTGCCCGCCACACAGGGTACGTACTGTGCGCGTGCGCGCGCGCGTGTCGGCGGCGCTGTGGGCGGCGGTCGCGCGCGCGCTGTCCGCGCTAGCCGCGCTGCCCGGCGCCGGCGCGCGCCTGCCCGCCACACAGGGTACGTACTGTGCGCGTGCGCGCGCGCGTGTCGGCGGCGCTGTGGGCGGCGGTCGCGCGCGCGCTGTCCGCGCTAGCCGCGCTGCCCGGCGCCGGCGCGCGCCTGCCCGCCACACAGGGTACGTACTGTGCGCGTGCGCGCGCGCGTGTCGGCGGCGCTGTGGGCGGCGGTCGCGCGCGCGCTGTCCGCGCTAGCCGCGCTGCCCGGCGCCGGCGCGCGCCTGCCCGCCACACAGGGTACGTACTGTGCGCGTGCGCGCGCGCGTGTCGGCGGCGCTGTGGGCGGCGGTCGCGCGCGCGCTGTCCGCGCTAGCCGCGCTGCCCGGCGCCGGCGCGCGCCTGCCCGCCACACAGGGTACGTACTGTGCGCGTGCGCGCGCGCGTGTCGGCGGCGCTGTGGGCGGCGGTCGCGCGCGCGCTGTCCGCGCTAGCCGCGCTGCCCGGCGCCGGCGCGCGCCTGCCCGCCACACAGGGTACGTACTGTGCGCGTGCGCGCGCGCGTGTCGGCGGCGCTGTGGGCGGCGGTCGCGCGCGCGCTGTCCGCGCTAGCCGCGCTGCCCGGCGCCGGCGCGCGCCTGCCCGCCACACAGGGTACGTACTGTGCGCGTGCGCGCGCGCGTGTCGGCGGCGCTGTGGGCGGCGGTCGCGCGCGCGCTGTCCGCGCTAGCCGCGCTGCCCGGCGCCGGCGCGCGCCTGCCCGCCACACAGGGTACGTACTGTGCGCGTGCGCGCGCGCGTGTCGGCGGCGCTGTGGGCGGCGGTCGCGCGCGCGCTGTCCGCGCTAGCCGCGCTGCCCGGCGCCGGCGCGCGCCTGCCCGCCACACAGGGTACGTACTGTGCGCGTGCGCGCGCGCGTGTCGGCGGCGCTGTGGGCGGCGGTCGCGCGCGCGCTGTCCGCGCTAGCCGCGCTGCCCGGCGCCGGCGCGCGCCTGCCCGCCACACAGGGTACGTACTGTGCGCGTGCGCGCGCGCGTGTCGGCGGCGCTGTGGGCGGCGGTCGCGCGCGCGCTGTCCGCGCTAGCCGCGCTGCCCGGCGCCGGCGCGCGCCTGCCCGCCACACAGGGTACGTACTGTGCGCGTGCGCGCGCGCGTGTCGGCGGCGCTGTGGGCGGCGGTCGCGCGCGCGCTGTCCGCGCTAGCCGCGCTGCCCGGCGCCGGCGCGCGCCTGCCCGCCACACAGGGTACGTACTGTGCGCTGCATACTGCACGTGCGCTCCCGCGCACACGCGCACGCGCACGGATGTCAGCGATCAGCGGGGCGCCGGTGACAGCGGGGTGGGCTGCCATCCAGTTCACTTCAATATTAATTATGCGTTAGACCGCACCGCGCCCGCGCCGCTGTCGCCGTCGCCCCGCAGATCGTTGACATCCAGTTTGAGGCCCTATTAGTTCTACGGTAGAACTGCTCAGTAAAACAAATGGTAACAAAACATTTTGACATAGTTATTTTGTTTACAGTAGAGACAGCCCCACTGCCAGAAGACGAGGAACTGCATGGATTTCTACCTATAGAGCATGCGTTGGAGTCGCTCAGATTTCCTCACCACGCCGCCTGGGACTCGTACGGCGGCCGCCTGCCTGAAGCTCCCGCCGAACACCAGTCAGTAACTTTTTAAATGGCAAATTAGCAACGAAAAAATACAGAGTGTTAAAAGACCCTTAATTAATTCGAAGCCTTCTACAACGTAATGTAACGCGCGCAACAGACCGCGCCCGCGTGTGCGTGCTACACAGCGGCGTGCGAGTTCAGAGGCAACGTTTGACTGCCACTGTTTGTTACTAAATAGTTAAAAATTTGGATAATATTTATTTGGAAAACAATTAAGTAATAACGTTGTTATTATAAAAAAAATCAACAAAGAAATAACTTTTTCATAGCTGTTGATTTCCCAGGTATAGTCTGAAAGACAAAAATGATGAGCAGAATATGAAGGTCTCGGCTTCGCTAATGGTCTTTCAAACCCTTTATGTATGTTATTTTTAATGAATCGCCTTGATCAACAGAACACCTGCAGAAACGTGGACATGGTTATCAGAGCCCGAGCTGCAGCACCTCGTGCGCGCCGCGCGCACGGTGCGCGTGGGGCGCCGCCTCGCCGCCGCGCGCCCCGACCTGCTCGCGCACACGTGAGCTCGCTCTAGTTTTTTATATTATTATTTATATAGGTAGCAACATTACTATGTAGGGTTGCCAGACTCGTCGTATTTATTTCCCGGGACGTATTTCATGCATAATTAAACGTCCCGCCGTGACAGACTCTGTCCCGTATTTCGACATTATTCGATATTTTCGCAGATGGCATTAAAATGGACTAGTGTGCGCAACAAATATAAAGATCGAATTGATTACCATTTTCAATTAAAATTATACATGCATTGAATTTTACAAATAATTTACATGAAATCTTCAAATTGGAATCAAACAAAGATGTGTTAAAACTTTCACGATATTTTTAAAAATATAAGCAACAAAAACATAATAATAAGAACGTAAAATACCTACATATTTTTCGGGAAAAATTAAAAGGGACCAAAGCACGCGCTTCGCGATTTTCCGACCACTAGACTAGACTAGATTATCAAACAGCTCGTCAGCGTGATAAGCAAAACTCGTCATAAAGATAAATTTGGCATCGGCGCGACTGATCAACAAAAACGTGAAATGAACAGCTTTAAACATATTTTATCTCGCTCAACTCAATAGGGAAGAAGATGGCGTGTCAATTTTCACGGCGACAGGCGGTGAAGAGCAGTTAGCGGCCGCTCTCGCCCAGCTGGCGGCGAGCCCCGCGCCCCCCGCGCGCCCCCTCGACGACAGCGACGACGAGCCGCCCCCGCCCCCGGCCCCCGTCATCATCTCCGAGGCCGACTTCAGAGAGAAGGGTACGCGTATAGGTCGGCGCGTCTATATCACTACGCAGCCATTACTAGTAGTTAACGAACAGCTGGCGGCTGCTATCGCCCCCCGCGGGCCCCCTCGACGACAGCGACGACGAGCCGCCCCCGGTCATCATCTCCGAGGCCGACTTCAGCCCCCTAGCATAACAACTGAAACGCGATATGATATGGCGATTTAACACGTTTTTCTGTCAAAAGACAACGGAATTTGACAATCGAGTGTCAATAAAATGCTACATCACGCGATATACAAGGTGTTACAAAAATACCCCTAATGCCGAATATGGTATGTAGGGACAGTCAAACTGAACAACTTTTGCTATGGGACCAACTCTGAAATCGCGAAAAAAAAATCAGCTGTTTCATAAAAAATTAAAATATCAAAATGTATGAAACAGCTGATTTTTTTTTCGCGATTTCAGAGTTGGTCCCATAGTAAAACTTGTTCAGTTTGATGGTCCCTATATACCATATTCGGCATTAGGGGTATTTTTGTAACACCTTGTATATCGTGATTCGGTGGTCATGCTAGGGAGGCAGGGAGAAAGATAAGTGTACAGGTGTATGTAACAGTGTACCTATTCGTGCACAAATTATTCGATGAATTAGCTATAGTTAAGCCATAGTGAAAATATAGACAATTCAAAAGCTCTTAATATCTAAGTTTATTTGAATAAAGAATTTTTCATTTCATTTTAATTTAATTTCAAATATAATAGTGGTTAGTCAACGAAGAGCGCGCGCGATGCCGACATTGCCGACGCGTCGCGGCAACCACTGCGCGCTGTCTCGATGTCAGCCTCTCGGCTAGTCGTCGCGACCGCGCAATGAAGCGCATTTCCCGTAATGCGAAGTAACTTTCGGGAAACCCCTGTGGCAGCGCGGGCAGGCGGGTTATGCCGTACCTCCCACCAATAACCACTATCATATTTCTTTACTCTATGGTTAAGCTATGTTTACCACCACTTCGGATGAACGTCTTAAATACGAGCAAGTAATTTAAACGAAGTTTCACAAAGCGTTATGACTCGCTTGTCGCCGCACAGACTTCTGTTTTTATACCCTTATGTAATTCTTCTTTTTCTTTCAGTGCGGGAAAAACGAGTAGGCATTCTGAAACCGCAAGGCTCTCTGGAACGGGCACGCGAGGAGCGCGCTATGGCGACCACGCAAGAAGACCCAGAGACCGTGATCCAGGTCTGTAATCTTATCAACTAATTTATAGTTCTTTTAAACTTTTCAAACTATTTATAAGTCGATATTAATAACTTAGGAGGCCGAAGTGAGTGAAGACAGCTACAAAGGCGAAGACAAGAAGGAGGGCCGCAAGCCGCGCGTCAACATCGCCATGGCCGCCATCATGCGCAAGCAGGAGGAGACCAACAAACAGGTATTGTATAATATCGACCAAAACTATTTAAATTCAACTCCACAATTCACATCTTTAACAACAGACTCGCTAAATATCAATACAAAAATAGAAAGACTTGTATAGCGTATCTTTCTCCATTATTAGCTGCACGAAGAACTGCCAACAATCTATGACGCCTATGAATGGTTATGAATTTTTATTCCAATACAGATATTGTTGACACCAGGGTAGTTTGATCAGTATATTTTCTATTTTTGTTTTGGATGGCGCAATTGACACGTTTATTTAATAGGGCCCTGGAGAAGTGACAACACGTGTTCACTAAACTACATGTCAGTAACAGATCTTCTCTTTCCAGGTCAAGTTCGTTACGCCCCCACCGACACCGGACTCTACGACGGACACCACTGAAAAGGACCAAGAAAAGCCAAAAGTAATACAACCGAAAGCCATCAAAGGACTCGTGAGCTTGCCGCTCGGCAGGAAAACGGGCGGCATACTATCACTGAAGGACAAGTCTGCAGGGTACCCTCATCTGGTTAACGCCGAAACAGAGCCGCCTAAGAAAACTGAAAAGGAGGACAAAAAAGAACCGAAACCGAGCCAAGGGTCCAGTCAAAACTCGCAAAACTACCAGCCGAAGCGCCAAGACCAGCCTCCGTCGCCTAACTGGAGCACGCACGCTCAAGCGAACGCCTACGACGGCCCTAGGATGAACTTCCAGAAGAACTACGGCATTCAGAACACTGGCATCACCTACAACCCGAGTTACCCCTCGCCCACGAACTCCGGCGCACAGGGCATCCGCCTGCCAGTAGTCAATCCCAAAGAAATCGACGTCCGAACTGCCGCGCTGCAGAAGCAAACGTCCCGAGGTGACCTATTCCAAGAAAGCCACAAATTCGGCACCCACGGCTACCAGATGTCCGGCGACAAGAAGAACTTCCTCAACGATCTGCCGCCGCGGTTCGCCAACCAGTACCGATACTGGCAAGCCGCCCAGGACTCCCAGCACGCCGACAACAAGTTCCGCGACGACAACTTCAAGAACAACTCTCTTTTCAACCAGCCCACCTGGATGCCCCCTCAGCAGCCCCAGGACGCCTACCAACAGCCGCCCTGGTGGAAACCAGAAAACCCGCCGCCGAACTTCAACGCTAACTTCTCGCAGTCGGTCAATCTGCAACCTAATTTTTACTCACCCCATTTGACTTCGAACGTGCAAAACCCTTACCAGAGCGTACAAAACGTGTCGTCTTTCAACCAGATGCAGAACTCTAACCTGGGGCAACAGAAGCCGGATAACATGTTGAATCAGGGCTACGCGCACACGGCGATCGGGCAGCCGCAGTTGCAAACGTTACAGAACATCGTCAGTTCGGCGAACTTCAGTTCGTCGCTGAACAACTTCCGTCCGTACGCGGCGGTGGGGTACGACTCGGCGATGTACCCGCAGTTCGGCAGCAAGCTCGCGTACCCGCCGCCGCCGCCGCCGCCGCCCGGCAAGCCCGCGGACAACTACGGCTCCAACCTCATGGATGTCCAACACAGGAACCTGAATATGAACTTCAACGATGCCTTGGGACGAGACATGGGTGCTATAAACAATATGGACTCGTCGACGGTAAGGATTTATTACTTCTTCTTACTAAACTGTAAGATTTTAAGTCGTAGAAAACTGTTTTTACGACTTAAAATTAATATTGATCGTATGGCAGAATAGTTGTGGACTTTTATTTAAACTTTTGCTAGTATTTTCATCATAAGCCATTCCCTACTGCTGGGGCAAAGGCTAGCTTTATAAATGGGTTACGGCCTAGCGGGCCTTCCCAAGCACGGATAGGGTCGTCATAAAGGACATGTCCCGACCTCTGGCGGTATCGGCTAAACTCATTGAAGTTAATGTTAACTGTGTTTTGACAGATGTATGTGACATACATTGCTACTTTATGGTAAGTTTTTATTTGTGCCAAAACGAAGTAGCAATGTATCACATACATCTGTCAAAACACAGTTAACATGAACTTTGTTTTTAGCCGATAGAGCCCCTGGGCGACGTCTATACATGAACATCTGCCACCCTATAATATAAAGAAAAATTTACTGATTTCAAGAAAAATGCAATTAAATTTATACAGGGTGTTAGTAGCACCCTAGCGAAAACTTTCAGTGCATAGTCGTCTCATGATTCTGAGTCTATCTGAAGTGGAATTTTCCGTCGCAAAATTCATGAAAAGTTGAGTTTTTTTTCTTTTTTTTTCTTTTACAGAGTGTGTCTTAGTTGCATTGAACTTAAATTTACAGAAAAGTAATTAATTTGTAATGTAATTGTTGAATGGGACCATAAGCTTGGATTTTTAATAAACTGTGTATTTACACGGTATTTATTTTGCGAGTGGCGCTAGTGTTGCATAATGTCGCCTTAAGTAATATCATTTTCTTAATCAATCATCTTTCTCATCTTAATCAACTGTTTAAAAATATCTGGAAAGATGTTCAGTTGAATGTTGAAGTTAATTCCTTCTACATTGGTGAGATGGCGCTGGCTTGCAGCGTAAGAGTTGATATACTAGAAGAAATTCGACGTTCCCACTAGTGACTCGGTAGCTCAGCGGTCAGAGCATTGGACCGGTTATCCAAAGGTCGCGGGTTCGATTCCCGTCCGAGAACATGATCTGGTGCGAGTCCTATTTTTTCTAGTATATTATTTAGTATTATATAATATCATTATGTTTTCATGCAGGGCGTGGAAGGGTTGGGGTCGGGCGCGGGGTCGGGGTCGGGGTCGGGGGCGGGGTCGGGCGGCAACACGTACTCGCTGTTCAGCGGCGCGGCCGACCCGCCCGCCTGGGCCGCCGCCGCTCACCACCCGCACCAGGTATTGCGTAACATACATTTGGTACCCCATCCCACACTTAGGCCCGTATTTATAAACTGATATCAACGTTGAAATGGTGTTCCTATGAGAAGAGGATACAGAAAGGAGTACATACCATGTTGGTCAGCCGAGTGTGAGGAATTATTCAATAAATACCAGCAAACCGAAAATCACAGTATCGGGGCCGAACTCCTGAAGTCTCTAGATACTCAAAGAAAAGCAAAATGGGAAACCACAGTTGAGGAAATGGATTTTAAAAGATCAAGTCGTAAGGCATGGCGGGTGCTGAATGGACTTACTGGAAAACAACACCCTCCAAAACAAACAACTGCTGTGAAGCCAGACGCCATTGCAAATCGAATGGTAGAAGTAACAAGAACCAAAAGAAATGCATCGTTCACAAAGCAAGTCAAAAAGGATCTCACTACGCTAAAGCGAGACTGTCCAACAGGTCAAGAAATGTCTAGGCCCTTCACTGTCGGGGAAACATTAGGGGCTATAAAATTACTGAAAAATAACAAAGCTGCAGGCCCGGATAATATCTACAATGAATTCCTCCGGCATATGGGTCCACTGGCGGTGGTGTGGCTTACGACGTGCTTTAATTACATCCTCACGCACAACAGACTTCCAAGACAGTTCAAATTAGCCAAAGTGATAGCTATTCTAAAGCCAGGTAAATCCGAACACCAACCTGAAAACTATCGTCCAATAGCACTTTTGAGCTGCACCTTCAAGTTACTAGAACGAATGCTACTTACCCGAATAGAGCCACTCATAGATTCAGCGACTCCTATCGAGCAGGCGGGCTTCCGACAAGGCAGAAACTGTACTGATCAGGTGCTAGCCCTTTCCACCTACATCGAAACTGGATACCAGAAAAATCTGAAATCGACAGCGGTTTTCATAGATTTGACTGCGGCGTATGACACTGTGTGGAAGCATGGCCTTGTCAAAAAACTGCTGTCCATAATTCCCAGTAAGGAAATCGTCGATCTTATAACAAGTATGCTGAGCGAGAGGGAATTCGAGGTACATCTCGGCAACGCTAAAAGTCGCAGACGTAAACTAAACAACGGACTACCTCAAGGTTCTGTGCTAGCTCCAAAGCTATTTAACCTTTACATCCACGATCTACCTGAGACTTCAGCTACTAAATTCATATACGCGGATGACATAGCACTCGTGGCCCAAAACAGATCTATGAAAATTAGCGAGGAGATACTTACCACCGACCTTGCTAAGCTCTCTGAGTACTTCGATTCCTGGCGTCTAATCCCCAGTACTAGCAAGACCGAGGTATCATGCTTTCACCTTAATAACGGCCTCGCTAGTTACCAACCCGCAATACATTTTAACGGTGAAAAACTCCGGTTTAACCCATTTCCTAAGTATCTCGGTGTAACTTTGGATAGATCGCTTACATACAAGGAACATCTTACTAAGCTGGGCCAAAAACTATCAACTCGCAACAACATACTTCACAAACTATGCGGTACAACTTGGGGAGCCTCCGCCGAGTGTCTCCGTACGACCGGCTTGGCCCTGGTGTACTCGGCTGCGGAGTACTGCTGTCCAGTCTGGCTTGAAAGCGCGCACACAAATAAAGTGGACACCAAGTTGAACGAGACGATGCGTTGTATTTCTGGAACCGTAAAATCTACACCGTTGCATTGGCTCCCAGCCCTCAGCCATATAGCCCCACCGCGTTTGCGACGAATGCATGCTCTAAAGAGAGAGTTCGATAAGATCGAGTCCCAGGTTGAACTACCGGTTCATAAGGAATTTGTCTGCCCACCGCCGCACAGACTAAAATCAAGGCACCCCCCATATGCATCTGCCAAATCGCTTAGACACTTCAACACTAATGACCTCTGGAAAAGAGAGTGGAGCGAGGCAGTGACGGATGACACTCATGCCCAGATAATTGACCCCACATCTAAACCAAAGGGCTTTAATCTGCCGCGTAAACTGTGGTGCCGTCTCAACCGATTAAAAACGGGGCACGGTCGTTGCAACGCCTGTCGGCACAAATGGGGATGGTCAGATAGCCCAATCTGCGACTGCGGTGAGGAGGCTCAGACTATGGAACACATCGTACAGCGATGCCCTATTCGTGCGTATCCAGGACCTACTAGTGATATGAATGAGCTACCACCTGACTTCATCAATTGGCTCCGAGACCTGGACACTGATCTATAATCAATTTATAATCGGAATTTTAATTTTATGACATTTAGTAATCAATTTTGACATGTATATTCCTCCTTCGCCTATTTTATATTATCATACGATTAAATAAATATGAGAAGAGCATCTCAAGTATGATCTCAAGATAGCTCTCAACGTTGAGTTATCGGTTTATAAATACGGGCCTTAGAGTGGCCACATACAGACGGAATCTGATTTGGAATATCGATGGTGTATAATAACGCATCGCATGTATACAAGGTGTTACAAAAATACCCCTAATGCCGAATATGGTATATAGGGACCATCAAACTGATCAACTTTTACTATGGGACCAACTTTGAAATCGCGAAAAAAAAATCTGCTGTTTCATACAAAAATTGAAATCGAAAATATCAAAATGTATGAAACAGCTGATTTTTTTTCGCGATTTCAGAGTTGGTCACATAGTAAAAGTTGTTCAGTTTGATGGTCCCTATATACGATATTCGGCATTAGGGGTATTTTTCAAACACCTTGTATAGATTTGTATGGATTTGCTGCGCTCGGAATTATTCCGATTACTGTCCCCGCTTTAGGTCGTAGCTAACTTACGATGTACGACATTTAATGTAATCTCCTGAAAATATTAATTATTATCTATACTTGTGTAGTCCCTGTGGTCCGGACCTGGACCTTCGCCCTTGGAGCGATTGCTAGAACAGCAGAAGCAGATGAAGCAACCACCGGCGCCCCAATGACCCTCGCCCGGCCTCTAGTCGAGGACCTAAACGTTTCCAGACTTCTTGGTCAGTACCAACCCAACATGGACTTAAGACTTTTTCAAATTACAGTGTACCAACTCTACATGTACATAATTAAATTATTTGTGTAAAAGATTTATAAATTGTACTTCGAAACGGAGTAACGGCTGTGCGATTTAGTCAAAGACATGTAAAAACTTCATAAATTACTGCGATTTCGTTACCGTTATACTTAATAGGATGGTTCTGAACATGTTCGGAAACCCCAATAAATGGATTTCAGACAGAACTGTGTTCGGCCTACTGCTATACATTTAATAGAACAGTAGGTGTTTCCAAAATTTTATTAACATTTGATCAATATCAAATCTTCAAAGAAATTATCTCATTGTGAAAAGCTACATTAAAAATAAAATTGACTCTGCCTCTCATTCCATAGTGGCATTTAGTTATTAACAAAAGAACCGCTCAACACATATTTTTTTATCAAGTACTAAATGTATATAATAAATAACTTTTGTTTTGTATTATAACTAAACCACCACTGAATTTTGAGTGATAAAACTGTTATGGTGAATTAAATATATATTTTCTCAACTGCGCAAGTAAATATCGCACCGGAAACTTTTGTAATAATTTCATTTATATTAGTTTGCGGGACCTTAGATAGTGTCATTGTCAATACAGAACAGCGGCGGTATCGGCTAAAAACATGAAGTTAATGTTGACTGTGTTTTGACAGATGTATGACATTATGTATGTTAACATTAACTTAATTTTTTTAGCCGATAGAGCCCTAGATCATGTGAGAGAATTAAGTTTACACGTCTACAACTGCGTAAATTATCAAGTCATGCACGAGCGTATACTTCATGTATATGGTATTATTTAATAACTTATTATTTTGAAGATGCGTGCAAAAGTTAGAGGACGCGGGTTCTCGTGCGTCGAAGATCGGTTGTGAACCGACGGGGGGCCGAGGGTTACTCCCGAACGCGATCGAGAATCCGAGATCGAATTAGTATCGAGTAAACGTCAAATCGGTACAATGGAAACCATGGACACCGTTTTCAATATACCAAAATAACAAATTTTTGACGTTTATTCGATCCAGCCTTTCTATTGTCTAATTTCAAAATCTATCGCAATCGCTTTCAGGATAAAACACATTGATGCTTCTTTTTGGCACAAATAAAAACTTACCAAAGAAATGCAGCAATGTGTCGGATCCAACTGTCAAATGAAAGCGATTGCGATAGATTTTTAAATTAGACAATTAGCCCCCTGATTCCTGATGTAAACTCGATCTCGTTAATTCCCGTCGTGAGTAGGGGGGGCTGATGTTGAACTTAAATAGAATATTTATTTAATTTTATTAAATAGAAATACATTGCTTTCTTGCGATATTTGCGAGCGTAGTTTTTATTTTAAGTGAGTTTTGTTGTGTTTTTAAGTGAAAGTAAATTGAAGTAACTATTGTGAAACAATATTTTGTAATACAACTATTTTTGTTATGATGTTGAATTTGTTTTATTACATTTAAATAAAATTACATTTCATCAGTCAATAATTTAATTTATTATATATTTTAATGTTACTAAACAATTTATATGATACTCTTACTATTTCAAAGAAGCAAACTAATTGTTTAATTGCATAATAAAAGGAATATTTACAATAAACCTAATGAATAAATATTTTGAACGTGTATTTTGTGACAATAAATATTAGTTTTGTCTCTAACACAGAGTTAATTTTAAACATACATATGGACAGAATGACGTGCTGTGTTCTAACGACTAAATTAACTAGGACACGAGGGCCCACAATTTTTATAAATGCCAATTAAATACATGCTAATTTTATGAATAAAATATAACTTAAGCCCAAAGTGATGTATCTTTATGATTAATTTACTCGTGTCGTGAGCCTTATCCCCAGTGCATAGATCTTCAGTTCACTACTACAGATATGCTTACAAATTGACAAACGTTACCATACATTCGCATCAAAATATCGAAAGCACAATAATTTTCAAGATATAGTTAGTAACGCTTAAATAAAAAAGTACTTGATTATTATGAAAATGATTTCGCTAACAGTTTTGATCGGCTGAAACAAAGTTTGATTCGTCATGTAATAAGATATTTTTATGAAAATTAAACGCGATTTAGTTCATTCTGACTAGTAAAATTGGTTGGCCAAAACGCCCGGTAACCAGAGATTTTCACAATAATGTTAATATAATTGGCACAATTACTCGAATTAAAACATTCAAAATTATACTGGCAACATTACGCAAAAACACGTAATGAATAGTGGATTCATGGAATAAAACGAGGAACATGAAAATGCAACTGCACTCGGACCCTGTCTACTGAATACAGTAGGATGAAAATTCATCAATATGTTTAAATTAGGAAAAATCCTAGTATTCAGACGAGGAAAACAATGTTAATTAATTTCTACGGTAAATTTAAATTTATATCATATTATTTTTCCCCGAGGATAAAATTAAAACTAATCAGGATCGAGGCAGACGTTTGAAGGAACAGATCTATCATTAAATTATACAGTAAACATTGTATTAACAAAAACATTTCAACACTAATCATCAAACATTCGCAGTCGGCAACAATATTGTCATTATTACCTATATTATGTAATTAGTGGAAATATAAATACTATATAACTTAGAGCATAAAGCAGGTATTGTTGCCAACTGCAGTTTCCGAACACATCAGTCTGGGCGCCGGAGCGCCCGCAAGGCCCCTACGTCTCCTACTCAGCAACGCACCGAACAAACACGTGGATATGTCTACTATTACCTACATTATAAATTCGTATCAACGTCAACTCGGAAATAAATAACTAATTAAATAAATTACTCAGAAGTATTAGTCACCAGGAACGCACAATCGGTTAGTTTAGCAGTTATCGTTCGAAAATAAACAATCTGTCACTACAAATATGTAGGCATAAACAAGATTGAGCATAATCGTTGGGATCTCGATTTCGCGCATTCAAACATTACAATAATGATATTCATTAATTTACATAGGAATTCTAATTGTATATTACACAACCATGTAAAATAAGAATCGTAGACCTATAAAGAATCTCATCATAAAATACTGAAATATTTTACAGAGGTTTTGTTATTTTTGACACATTTCATTTGTGTTTACGGTAGTCATTCATTCGTGTCGTAAACGACGTCCGTCTCGAGTCCACTACGGGGACTAGTCAGTTATGATAAATTATTATAGTTGTCAAAATATCGGAGAAGTGCAGATTAGTCACAATTTGAAATTCAACAAAATGTGCATAATTGATGGTTGTAGAGGGCTGTGACACGTGTTGTCGTATCCGTCTTCTGCGTGATGGCGGACCGCAGTCTCACGTCTGCCGCTCGGTCGCGAAGCTGTAACAATACTCGCGATCCAAGTCGAACCGCGTGCGGCGCTCCACCACCGGCAGGTGACTCTAAAACACGATACAGTCATGATAATCTGCTTGGACTTTTGCTAAAAACAATACAAATAGTGTAGCTCTCTGAGTACTGAAAAGTCACAGTATTCTTTTGGATAATTTACCAAAGATAAACTAGAAATACTAAATAATATACTAGAAAAAATTCGACTCGCACCAAATCATATTCTCGGACGGGAATCGAACCCGCGACCTTTGAAAGTCCGGACTCTTACCGCTAAACTACAGAGTCACTAAAAAAAGAAAGTAGAAAGTTAGAAAATGTATATTCGCGTAGGTATCTTAATTAAGGAGTTGATGATCATCAATATCAAAACTTACCACATTGTCATTGGGCAACCCCCGCAACTTAGGATTGAGTACGAACGGCACGCCCTCCATGCCGTCGTACCAGCCCAGAGTCTGGTAGTTGTTGCGGGGTAGTGGGGCGGGGCCTTTGTGTCGAGCGAGGGCGGGGGCGGGGGCGGGCGCGGGCGCGGGCGACACGGGCGGGCGGGGCGCGGCGCGGGCGGGCCGCAACTGGTACGCGGGGCTAAGGGCTTCGTAGTCGTGCTCCGTGGTGAACTCCGCGCCCGCCGACTTCAGGTTCAGATTGTGAAGGTCCGATATTAGAGGCGACAGCTTCGGCGGCCGCTCCGGCGCTGGCCGCAACCTGAATAGAGTATAATGTCAGTGACGTCTGATTTTTATTCGGCTGTCAATTTATTTTATGGTTTACTGAAAACCATTTCCTCATCATTTTGTCGATTATCCAGAATAGGGAAAAACAAAAAAATATATAATAATATATTTCTACCTATAGTCTACCTACGACTTAACAGAAGTAAACTGAATTACGAGCTAACAATCTTGTGACGTGACGTGACGTGACCCACCTCCTATTCGCTTCGGGCGTGAGGTTGGTGACCACATTCTCGTAGTCGTTGGGCGCGTGCGTGGGCGACGCCTCCGCGCTGCCGCCGCTCAGCTTGTAGCACACCACCTTGCCGTTGATCTCGCTGTTGACAAGTAAAAACATCTTATTGATCAGATAATTCTTAAAGGGCTGACATGAGCCAACTAGCGCCGCCAGTCGATTATATTTAATGTACTCATGTCAGTCTCTTAAAGATATATGGCAACATCACCTATTGATAAAAAAGACATAAATAAAAGGTGACATCAGAATTGACGTATTAACCTCGGCACATTGGATCATAAGAATTTCAATTTTTTTTTTATATTTCTTAATGACTGTTGTTTCACTTCACGATCACCAATAATATACAGTTCGGCATCAGCCATATTATTGTCCCCACTGCTGGGGCACAAGCCTTCCTTATGGAGGATGGGCCATAACCCAGGCGGGCCCAATACGGATTGGTGGGTTTTAACGAATGCAAATGCAGCCGGGACCACGGCTTAACGTACCTTCCGAAGCACGGAGGAGCTCGATCTAATAAATTTTCGATCACCCACCCCATGAGCGACCCTTGCGAAAGTTGTTTAACCACAACAATCGCAGGCTAATGCGCCAACCCACTACGCCATCGAGCTCCTAGCTATTGAGTAGCTCCTAGCCGTGAACTGTATATTGATACAGTTAATGGCTTAATATTTAACCATAATAATAATACGAGGAAAATGTAATCTCAATATAACCATAATTATTATTGACAAAAAGAAACAGTTGAATTGAGAACCTCCTCCTTTTTTGAAGTCGGTTAAAAACACATTTTTCCTTCTTAACCAGAACCAAATCTATGTTCGTAGTTTTTAACCACCAAAAGTGAATTAATTAGTACAAATGTCAATGGTTCATTTAAGAACAGCCGGCGTTTGTAGGTGATTCATAAAGAAATGTGAGTTATTTACAGTTAGGGATCAACTGTTTGTTGTCCCGAATAAATTAAATTAAATTAACATCAGTGAGCCGTTAAGGATATTGATATATTATTATTGTTTTTCTTGGAAAACTTGGACATCTGTTGATAAACAGACTGATTAATATGTGATTGGTGTGTGACTTTTTTACATATTTTCAAACCATTTACCACTTACAATACAATGCGACTTGCTATGGAGTTTACATAAAAGCCGAGAGCCTGACCATATCACTTTTTCAACACATTCAGTTCACTTTAATTATTTATTTTAGCGCTTTATGCGAGTCTTCAAGAAGTTAAATGATGTTATTCTTCTAGCGCGCTTCGTGTTCGTTTATGCGTGCTCTATCTGTGGTACAACTTGAAGCGGAAATATACTCGTAACTACCACAGCACTACAGACAGAACTCTCATTTCTCTGTTTATAATATTTTCCGCTCTGTCCGATAATGCTTTTGGTTGCGAGCTTACATTCGAATTAGCAGCACCAGCAGGCATAGCATAACATGAGAACCCCTACAAAACTAGATTTCGATAGATAAACAAAAGTTTCGCTACATCGCATCAGGATGTCAATTTTGTTATTTCGATGTAGACAAAACCCTTCTCAAGCTCGTCACGGGCAGCGAACTAAAATCTATGGAACAAGCATTCCGCTCCAAAAACAGCCCCAGACAAAAATTACAACCAAGTGGATTGGGCGGGGAATACTGTCAGTTATGCAGCACAAAGCGACTGAACATTGATTGCAATAACAATAGCGACCATAATCTGTATACTCATAGATATTTTCTAGAAAAAATATTTAGTTATGATACGTTATCTCTGCATCTTTTTGCCTTCCTTGCGTCTTTCAAACCATTTCACAAAACAGGAACTTTTTCTTTTCATTAAAATACAAACTGCTATTACTGTAAAGAACGCTAACGCCTGACACCGGGCGCGTGGCTGGCCCGACTAAATGCTGTGCCCCCGTGGTGCTATTTTTAAGCAATATTTGTTTGCAATTACACTTCCATAGATTTTAGTTCGCTGGTGACGGGGCAGCTCACCCAGCCATCAGGAACCCGTGCGGCGCCTGTCGCATCTTGGAGCACACGATGACGTCGGTGACGGCGGGGCGCGGCGCGGCGGCGGGCCGCGACACGCGCGTGCACAGCCGCCGCTTGCCCGCGCGCCCCGCCACGCTGAACCCCGCCGGCGCCGGCTCGCGCTCGCCCACCACCACCACGCCGTCCATCACGTAACCGGGCACACCTGACACAAACACAAATATTCGCATAACAAACAATATGTGCCTGTTATAGTTAACGCCGTGTCGCGTCCGCCAGAGTAGGATGATGCACATGAAATAATATGTCAACAAAACTGTATTTCTCAATATGTAAAGTCGCTGACGAAGTTTGCAAAGTAAACATATTGAATGATCATATAATCATGTTTATTTATACTCCAAATAACAGCTCCATCACAATATTTGTTTATCTCAAATTCAGTTACAATAACGGTAAATGCACGCAAATTATAAAAGCGACAGCCGAAGGATCCAAAAAAAATCAAAGTTGAATTTAAAATTATTTATTATAATAAAAATGACAAGTTAATTACGTGACAATTGTTCGATGCAAGATACAAAAGTGAATTCTAGAATGACGAAACTCCGTCCGGTGTCGGGGCATCACGTTATGCTGCGTCGGCGCCTCGTGAGCGGCCGTTTCCATGCGGCGCAATAACTAGGTAAACTGGCTGTCAGCGGTTCGTATGGTAGAGCGATACGTAACACCTCCCCCCGCAGATCAGCGACTATTAGAAACCCTTGTTTGAGATGGTCGCTGAGATGATTTTGGGGTCCATCTTTTTATCTTGTTGGTTCATGGCTCCCAGGTCCGGAACTGCATAAATGGCATCGGGGACGTCATCACTGCTCCCCTTGGAGTTATTTCTTATATCAGTGCTTCGGTTTCGTAGCCGTCTAATTGCTACGACGGTTATGAGTGCTACGATGCTTATGAATAGTAATTCGTCGCTCACATGACATACTGTCGTATCTTACAAATTTGTCGTAACTGAACTGAATGCAGTAACATACATAATTTCTATTGCTTTTTATTGTCACAAAGTGTCCCATCTGTACGTAACATAGTTTCGGAAATAGACAAGTTTAGGAACGACGTATCTACAAAGAAACAGATTTTTTAGTTTTACTATATGACACATGTAACCTAAGACGTTTTGTAAAATAAGAAAATAAAATTTATCTGAAAGACGTAAGTAACTTACGACGGTTATTGGTGTAAAATTATTGAAGTTATTACCATTTACGACTGATCGATTTATAAAAATTGCAAACAAAACAGTGTTGTATTTAGTACAATTTAGGGATCATAATGGAATATAAGATTTTTTATTCATAGTCAGCTGGCGCCTGGCACCTATTTTTAAATTGGCTCGCAGGAACAAGTCATATGAAGTCATTCAGCTTCAGTATTCAGATATGCTGGATTAAAAAAAAACAAGTGGCTTGCAGTTCCTCTCATTACGCACAGATAGTTCTGGTCAGTCAGTTAATTTGAACAGAAATGGTTGAATTCCATGTCTTTAAAAGCAAACCCACTGATTTTTTTTCAATACTAGCCATGCAGAAACAATCTCGATAAAATTATCTCTCAAAAGAAATGCTTCAAACGACTTGAGTAAGAGAATTCCAGCTCTTCACCAGTTTTCTCCTAAAATAGCAGTAGACAAATACAACGACTTACTATTATTGACAACTGGGGATACCCCAGTAATAAAATTAAATTAATGTTGATTTTTATAAGTCTTCAAATCATTAATTTTTAAGTGAAGTATAACATTGTTCACTACTATTTATAATTATACACTTCGCGCGTACAGTTCCTTAGAAATTAAACACGTTTTACGGATTACAGCGCGTATATTATTAATTCAGGTGTTGTTTCAGAATTATTTAGTTTGTATTTATTGGTTTTTTGAATGCTGAAAAAATGCTGTTGTATTGTGATAAAAATAGAAAGAAATAGAAATTTGTTTATTTGCTTTTGAATTAGGTGGTAACAACAAATTCTTATGTACAAATTTCCTTTATATTTCTTTGCGAATGTAGTGTCGTAACTACATTTTTGCCCCGCCTACAAAAAACAAAGTTATCACAAAGTGTCCTATCTGTTTTAAAGCTGTATTACACAAATGATATATATACCTATTGATAATGATATATGCAGAAATAAAGAGAAAAACATACTTAACTAAAGTACATTCTTGGTTTCTTGGTAGAATTTATAATTAAAAAGTTATATCGTAAAGTATTGACACCAAAACCGAAAAAACGTTGCTGTGAACATTTTGATGGATGTTAGTTACGTCTGTATGTCATGCGAGCGACGAGTATGACGTAGATTGGGATCGTAGTATGATATAAGGATAGATCGTCGACTTGTTCCAGATGAATTGGAGTCTGCGTGGAGATCTTCGTATTGATGGAATGGAGATTTTTCAGGTCAACCGTGTTTAAGATAAATCCTGGATGTTCTTGGGGCCTCGACTCATCATACGGAGGCATTTCCATAATTGTCACTGCATGTCCTTCGATTCGCTCGTTCGTGTTAGCTATAGTGAACTCCGGCGTCTTCACATAACAGTTGAATGGGATGACGGCGAGATAACTTCCTTGTAGCGTTTTGTATAATTCTTGACCACAGGTTATCTTGATTTTGGTGGGCTTAGGAAGACATAGTGTGTAGTGTCGGTCATCGAGTTGTTCGAGTGCTTCCTTCTTAAGTGATACTGAAGTTGGCTTACAGGATTCATGAAGTTGCTGTTTGCTTATGAGATGCTGGATACAGTCAGGATCACTCTGGATTTTGTACTGGGATTTTGCTTCGCAGAGAAACCAGGATTTTACCTTCGGGCATTCAGCCTCCATGTACATATAATCTGTCCTAGAGGTTGCTATGTAAGGTAAGGGAGGTATTAGGATTTTATTATTTTTATTAGGGATGATGGCTAGTTTGTACATGTCAAAATTGGATGGGAAGGCAATCGGCACTTTAATAACTATAGTTATCTGATTATCTACGTAAAAATAACCTAACTTAACTATGTCGTAGAAATCTCTATACTCTACGTCAAGGACCTCATCTTTAGAATATAATGTCCTTAGTTTACTTAATATATTTTTAACTTCTACAATACTTATAATAAAATGGGGCGTACTCGATGTACGAATAAAACCTAATGTAATTTCTAACTTATATAGTTCTTGAGATAAATCCTCAACATTATCTCCTAAGATAATAAGATGCTGCGCCAGATGGGCATATTTAACTAGATCATTATCTTTGCTACTGTCACTATCCATGATAACTTTGAGAACCTGATTTATCTTATTCTGATTTTTCGCTAAAATATCTATCGCTTTAGTGCTATGAAGGATCCAATCTTTATTAAGAGTAATATGGTTATTGATCTCAGTTTCTAATTTTTGTTCATTATTTTGTAGTGTTTTAATTGCATTATTATATTTAATAGCGTCAGTATAATCAAGGTTACCAGAAATTGATTTTATTACAGATCCGAGTCCGTCGATAAGACCTCTCTTACTACGGTTTGGTTTGAAACTTAATAATTGTTCTGATATTTTATCTAATTTAGTACGCAAATGCTCGATATGTGGATCATAAAGAAATAGTGTTTTATTATTTAACTGGGGTCTTAATTCATTTAATTGTGCTATAGCTAGATTTATTTGATTAGATATATTGTTCAGGTCAATATAGTTTAAGAAGGAGTGATAGTGAGATACGATCTTTGTAGGCCCTAGTCTAAAAGGAAGGATTCCTGGTCCGTCGTCCAAGGAGTCAATCGTTACATCTTGTCCTCTGGTCAGCTGAAGCAGGATCGGTAATAGAAGTGTCCTGTAACAATGTCGGGTCTTTAGGGCTTCTTTTCAAACGGGATTTGGCAACAGGGCCACGTTTCTTTTTAGCGAATATATGAATAGGGAGGTCGGCAAGGACAGTGTCCTGAGTATATCGTGGGGCTAGTTTCTGTCTATTGGCTAAAGGATTTCTAATAAAGACTTGTTGGTCTGGGACATAATCTTTTTCAGGTTCACGGTCTTTATTTCTATTTTCGGTTAGTTCGGTTCTGTTATGTAAAGCTGTTTCGTTAATTATGTCGTATACGTTAGTCATTCGTTTTTTATGTTCTAGTAAGTATTGTTGTAATAAGTGCTCGGATAAGTCAATGTCGAGAGGGTCACGTGGGTCGAAGTGTCCTGTTATCAAGTCTATGGGTCTGCACTTAGTGAAGCTGTGAATGGAGCTATTGTATGCAAGTAAAGCGTATGGCATTAAATTAATTACTGGTTCATTATTTTTCTCTAATTTTAAAATTCTAAGATGTTCCAGGATAGTCGAGTGAAACCTTTCAACTATTCCATTATCGTTAGGTGTATGAGCGAGGATCTTATGATGCTGGATTCTGTGAAGCCGTGTGAACTCAGAGAATAGCTGGTTTGAGAATTCGGGACCTTGGTCTGTAATTATAGTCATAGGGACACCATGATGAGTACAAAATTTTAGTAAGGACTGAACAACACTTAAAGCTGTGCCATCTCTGAGATAATACGCTTGAGCGTATTTCGAGAAAGCATCAACTAAAGAAAGATACTTTTCATTTTGTACCGTGAAAAGGTCAAGATGAAGTATCTCAAATGGTTTACTAGGAGGGGGTACTATAGAAAATCTTTGTTTAATGGGGTGTCGATCATATTTTGCGCGACCACAAACGGTGCATTCGTTAATATATTTTGTTATATGTTCCTTCATTTTAGGCCAATAGAATTTAGATGATAAGGCTAGGAAGCATTCACTAATACCACGATGGTTGGTTTTACCTTCGTGATATTTTTGTATGATTTCTTGTTGGCGTAAATATTCTTTTATATTTTCTAATTCAACTTTAGTTAAGATCAATTTCATAGCGGAACTTTTAAATTTACTTTGTATTATCGGAATTATTTTGTACATAGCTAGGGGAGGATGGATGATCAAACCAGTCTGAACTTTTGGGTTCACATATTCCTTAACAGCATGGATAACGTCTTCCTCAAGGTTGGACTCTGATATTTGAATAGTTGTTCTAGTATGCGTCTCAAAGGGCTTTGTCACAGTCGGTCGTTTTTTTATGTCTCCTACTACAACAAAACATATCTGTCTATTGAACTTATTAAGTGGGTCGTCTGAAATAGGGATCTCGAGGATGGGATTTTCAGCGCTGGTGTGAGCTGTTGCTGTACTGGATCCGTTTAGTGATGGTGGTCTCTCAGAAGGATTGACCAAGATGGAACTGGTATCTTCATTATTGATCTCAATGCGGGATAAGGCGTCAGCGTTGGTGTTATGCTTGCCCTGCTTATAAACTGTAGTGAAATTATATTCGCTTAATTTTAATCTCCAACGTGTTAGTCTAGAATTTGGTTCTTTTAAATTCATAACCCATTGCAATGGTTTATGATCAGTAACTATCTTAAATTTCCTTCCGAATAAGTATGGCCGAAAGTATTTCGTAGCCCATACTATAGCCAAAAGTTCTTTTTCAATAGTACTGTAGTTAATTTCACTAGAGTTTAAAGTACGTGACGCGTAGGCAATCGGTTTATCACTGCCTATCGTGCCCTGGGAAAGTACAGCACCAATCGCGTAATTCGAAGCGTCTGTAGTTAGTATAAAGTCCTTGTTAAAGTCAGGATATTGCAAGATTGGGTCATTTGTCAAAAGTTTTTTACAGATCTCGAAACAGTTTACGTAGTCTACGTCATTATGTGTTATCTTAGAGCCCTTTTTTAAACAGTGAGTCATAGGTTTAGTAATTTTGGCAAAATCAGGTATAAACTTCCTGTAGTAGCCTAGTAATCCCAGAAAACGCTTTATTTCAGTAGCTGATTTTGGAAGGGGGAACTTCTGTATGGCCGCAATTTTGTCAGGATTAGGTTTTATGCCGTCTTTACTAATTATGTGACCAAGGTAAGCCGTTTCTAGTTTTAAGAATTCGGACTTATCCATTTGAATCTTAAAGTTCGATTCTCTTAGCCTGTTAAATACCTTTTCTAAATTTACCATATGCTCTTGTAAAGAAACACTGAAAACTATAATATCGTCTAGATATACTAAGCATACTACGTTTTGCAGATCTCTGAGGACATTGTCCATAACGCGTTGGAACGTGGACGGGGAATTTTTAAGTCCCATGGGCATTCTTAAAAATTCAAAATGCCCATGTTCTACGTTGAAAGCTGTCTTCTGGACGTCATCAGGGTTCATTTCCACCTGGTAGAAGCCACTAGCAAGATCTAGAGTGGTGAAGTAGTGACAGTTACCAAGTTTATCCAAGACATCAGAGATATTCGGAATAGGGTATTTATCATCAATAGTTTTGTCATTAATTTTTCTAAAGTCTACGACGATACGCCATTTGGTTTTTCCTGACGCATCCGCCTTCTTTGGAACTACCCAGATAGGTGAGCTCCAGGCTGATTGAGAAGGTCGTATTATGCCCTGATCTAACATCTTAGTAATTTGGTCCTGTACCTCTTGCCTATGGATGAAGGGATATCGATAAGATTTAGTGTATACTGGGATTTCATCGGTGGTACGTATGCTATGTTTGATTTTATTTGTGAAGGTCAAGGGTTCACCTTCGATGTAAAAGACATCTGCATAACGAGCACAAAGGGTCTCTAGATTAGCACGTTCTTCAGGGTTCAAATGGTCTGTGCGAAGACGGGATAAAACTTGGGATACGCGATCCGGTGGTGGTTCGGTACGCATGCACTTGATATTAAATACTTCTGCACTAACGGGCCTATCCATTGAAAATATAATGTCGTGTCTAGTGGGATTACTAACTTCTACAAAGCAGCGATTATTTTTAACGTTAGTTACACAATAGTTTATATGACAATTTGAGATAGTTTGTTCTGAAATATACGCATCGCCATCTTGGAAATTCACTGGTATTCGGAGTAACTTAGATGAATTCGCGGGTATTATCTCCTCGTAAAGATTGCAGTTACGAGAATCATACATAAGTAATGGAATTTTAGACTGTCTTGTAGTTAACTCTTTATTTTTTAAATCAATACTAGATTCTAGTTTTTCAAGTAAGTCATAGCCAATCAAACCGTCAAAGTAATCATGAAATTTATAAACGAATAGAGTTATATCATTGCTTTCATTAAACTCTGTAAAACAAGGTAAAGTTATAGAATAATCGTTGCGCGTAGTTGCATGAATATTAGTTACTTCAAAAGGGTCGTAATTACATGGTATGTGAGAAAAATACTTTTCTACAGCCATCGGACTAATAAAAGATTGATTGGCCCCTGTATCTATTAAAACTTAAGTGGTGGATTAGTTATTTGAATGTAAGAGAGTTGACGTTGCGTATGTAAATTAATTTCTATCTTGGTTTTTCTGATTTGTCCTTGATCTGAAAATCCTCATTATTGTCTGTAGCGTTTGCGTCACAAGTCTCGTCTATCGGGGGCTGGTTTTCGGAATAGCAAGGATAGTAATAGTTATCAGTAAGATCGGTTTGTTCGTAATAGTCCTGCTCGTACTGGTTATAATCGTAGTAGTCATAGTAGGGTTGGTACTGCTCTGTCGGGTCGTAAGATTCGTTAAAATTTATTTCTCGTGTCTTAAAGTAGTTGGACGGGGGTGGATTCCCGAATTTAGTCCAATCGTGGGGTGTACGAGGTTGGAAAGGCTTAGCAACGTAATGACTAACACCACTCATGGGTGAAGGCGAGGTGTTCGCATTGTTATAGCTAATACCTGAATTTTTGGGTGGCAATTTAAAAACGTTACTTTGGGGTCTGTAATTAGGTGGGGGTGCAGCGAACATTTGTTGAGTGCGTGTTGGACCACTAAAATGAGGCTGTTGGGGCTTCCAACTTGGCATTGACCTCTGTGGTGGTTGTGCATTAAACGGTCTAGAAGGTCCAGGGGGCATATTAAATGGCCTTGACGGACCGGGCATATTAAATGGCTTTGGAGGGTTAAAACTGAATGTTCGAGGGGGTAGTGCTAACGGTACTGGTGGTGGCAAGCTGTAAGAAAACTTTGGTTGGTAATTATATGAAGACGTGGACTGCAACTTTCTCTCAGGAAGATGATCGTTGCGCTGCTGTAAGTACAACGTATTTACCTCGTCGTTGACATATTCCAGAGCGTCCTCTATAGTTTCAGGTCGCATGCATCGTATACGAGCTCCTAAAGGGTCGCGGAGACCACGCAGGTAAGACCTAAGGGTTAACTTTTTATACAAGGTTCGCTTCGCCTCAATTGTAGTTGGTACTGTTTCGTGTAAATTAACGTATGTCATTATTATACTAAAAAGATTTTGGCACTGTTCATAAAATTCTTGGGGTGATGCTGAACCTTGTGTAAGAAGTGACAAATCGTTGTAAAGCGAGGCCTCATCGCGCTGGTCTGCAAAGTTATTAATAAGGGCGCTACGTATTCCTGACCAACTTCCAGGGACTCCGTTGGAATTTATTGTACGGGCCGCGGGGCCGGTTATTTTATTTAATATACCATTAATTACAGCTAAATTACCGAGTTCGTGAACCGGATCGGTATTCATATATTGCTTTACTATCTCATCGCAAAGATGAATAAATCGTGTAAGCACAGCGGAGTTTCCGTCAAAGTCCGGGACTAGCCTAAGGACCTTGTAAATTTGTTCTACGCGAGCGTCCGACATTTTATCACAATAGTCAGTTTCCGGTGTTTCAATAATTGTATCTAGATTTCTACGCGAATCCAATTCTAACAACCTATTCGTATTACTAAGCCTAAGTGACCGAGATTGCCGTGGATGGAAAATCTTGGAAATTAATTATAAGAACACTAGGAATAAAAAGGAAAGCAACTCTAGTAAGATCTAGGTACTCACATACGCATCTTTGATTTCTCTGGCGATCGATTTCTGGTATCTCCTCCGGACTGCAGCTTCCGTAGATTCTGGACCGCCGTTAGGCCGTGATCGATTCACTGACTCTACTTTACAGCGATCCTACCGACTGCGCCAATTATAAAAGCGACAGCCGAAGGATCCAAAAAAAATCAAAGTTGAATTTAAAATTATTTATTATAATAAAAATTACAAGTTAATTACGTGACAATTGTTCGATGCAAGATACAAAAGTGAATTCTAGAATGACGAAACTCCGTCCGGTGTCGGGGCATCACGTTATGCTGCGTCGGCGCCTCGTGAGCGGCCGTTTCCATGCGGCGCAATAACTAGGTAAACTGGCTGTCAGCGGTTCGTATGGTAGAGCGATACGTAACACGCATGCCTACATGTTACAGGTAGAGTAAAAAAATGATTTGGTTAAAATAATAATTGTAGGACTCGCGAAGATTAGGTTAATAATATCTATTCTAATTAAAATCTAGACTGAAATGAATTAAATCGCGTCAAACTCGACGGCTGAAATGATGGATATAAAACCGTTCCCAACTTGACGACCTCGGTGGTGGAGAGGCGTTTGTACGCCGGTTTTCAAGGTATCGCCATGTCCGAGGTCCCGGGTTCGATCCCCGGCTGGGTCAATTTAGTAAATGAACTTTTCTATATTGGCTCAGGTCTGGGTGTTTGTAGTTCCACCGCTGTCTCTGATTTCCATAACACAAGTGCTTTAGCTACTTACTTTGGGATCAGAGCAATATGTTTGTGATGTTGTCTAATATTCTAATATTTATTTATAACTCAATATCATCACCTCAATATTGAAGTGAGAAGCCAGTTATACTATAATCTCTGCACAAATAATCCCGTTAGCAGTTGCAACCGCTACAATTGTGATTGATAGCAGGTTTGACCTTCACGCTCGCTCAATGAAAGTCAGTGTTACGGATTTTTAGTTTTTGTGGCTACCACGTCGTCGTCGCTATCAGAAGGTTGAAAACTGGCCTCATTGAAACGGTACTATAAACCAGACTTAGCTTCGATGCGATATGTTAGTTAAAAGGACTATTAACCCCAAATACTTTTTGCACTTATAAAAATTGCAATAAAATTGTATTATTTAAATTAAAGCAGAGTACCCATAAGGCGGACCATAAACACAGGAAACCCAACATAAGATAAAGCACAATCCGTTGCATAATACGGGAATACGATAAGGATGGAATAAAAGAGTCGTTGAGCAACCCAATTGGCGGCCGGGTCGAGTCCCGTGGAGCGAAGGGTCCTCGAACTCGATAAGACATTGTTTAGCGGAGGACTCGCCGGCCGGGGCGCGGACAACGCTCCTCGTATAACCCACATCGTCTGGGGATATCGATTCGAACACGTCTAGCCAGCCTCTGGGCAATGCCCAAACTCGTTTCGTTGCACTCATTATAGAGATATTCTAACAACAAAGAGGTCGCTTTGATTCCTAAATTATTTACTAATACCTTCTTCTTCTTACACAGAAGAAGTTAATTCAGATTATCTGCATTAAAAATTCTTTGTAAAACAAAAACGTATTTCTATTTACGTAATCTATTCGAAGTTCGACGTTTTGATTGGCGACCGCTGCCGTAGAAGTGGTTCTGTCTGTAGTCTATAGATTCCAGGTTCGATTCCCTGTGTGTCGGGCTCTAGATCACAGCGGTGTCCTTGTCGTTACATCTTATTTCCAGAACATGTGCCTTAGTAACTTACTTTGAGATCGGAGTAATACGTGTTGTCTATTTAATTTTATTAGCTTATTAACTTCCGTCGCGAGGCAGTGCAGTTGGAATATTTATCAGAAAGCATGCAAACCTATTTCAGAAAGCTAGCAGTTTTAATAAATATCAAACTAGAGATCCAACTAAATTAGCCATACCCCAAAGCCTGAGTGATATTTATCAGAGGAATTGTCCCTTAATGATGATTAAAATATTTAATAGAATCCCAAAAAGCATAAAGAGATCTGCCTTTCATTTTTTTTAAACCAAGCTCACTAAATGGCTGTGTGATAATAAGTGCTTCTATACACTTAAGAAATTTATGAATCAAAAGCAGACTGTTGCTTTATCTTTAACATTCGGTAATAATATGACCTGAATTTGCTGTTATTTATAGTTATTTTGACATTTACTTTATTATTTTATTTAATGACATACGATTTGAATCTTTTGTAATTTATAGTGATCCTGACATTTTTATACTAATGAATGACATACTACCTTATTATTCAGATATTTTGTTATATTTTTTCCATTATCAATTAAGTGCTCCATTTTATTATAATTTTGCATGTTGTATGTCCAGCGAAACATGTTGGCCAATATTATGATAACGACAACTATGTAACCATATTCCTAGCAAAATAAAATTATTCTTATTCTATTCTCCTTATCCACCCATAAGGAAGGCCTGTGCCCCAGCAGTGGGGACATTAAAATAGCTGATGGTCAATAATATTTATTTGCTGTTGTATCAGTACCTACACTTATTTATAAAACTATCATTTTACTGTTCTTTTCTTAATGATTACTCCGCTCTGGATTTATTATAAAAACTTGTATTGTTAACAGATATTCCCACAAGCCACACATTTGCGATGTAGCCTTGAGTCTAACTAATAGGCATATTAGCTAACGACATTCAGAATAAAAAATAAAAACAATTTCGCGACTGTTCAAGCTATTTGATGGAGCTATGTAATCTATTAAAAATAACATTGTTCAGTACAAATATTTCGAAACTATTGCCATTGCCATGATTTGATTTAAGAGATAAATCGCCCACCCGTATTATTAAAAAACCCATGTATGGTTTGTGGGGTTCAAAACTATTTTTATTTAATCACTAGGAACTTGCCTACAATATTTGAAATAGTCAGTTATTTAATATAACTCAGACTGGTCAGCCTGACTTCAGAATCACAAACAATGCCTTCTCTACGCGGAATTAACTGAGTCGTATCGCATGCGTGATAAATGCTTCTTCGAAGAAATATTTTTGACGCGCTTAACCATAGAATCTACTGAATGAGGAAATATTCTCCAATCCATATGCGAGAATGCTATTGTCTTCCTGCCAGTAATCTATGGAGCTAGGTCTATCAATAAGATATAATGCATCCTGACTTGTGTCGTACAATTATTCTAAAATATATTTGCGCTCCTATCCCACACCACACCATAGGTGAGTGAGTAGAGTAGAATTTTCAGAGTTCTTTCTTTCTTTGTACAGATTGATACATGAAACTTAAACCATGAACTGAGCTAAATGATGAAACAGGATTCACAGCAAGCAAAAACCAACATCTGTTAAAGGTCATAATTAAAATCAACATATTACCTTCAGACTTGGATAGGCAGATGTAGTGGCTCGGCTTCTTGCCGAAGAGTCCAGTCTGGCGCAGCAGGCCCGCGTCGGCGTCCTCGTCGTAGGTGCGGCTGACGGGCCGATAGCCCGCCGGACACTTGGCGACGCTCTCCACGATCTGAAGGGACAGCAGCGGCCGCTCGTCCGGCAGCGCGTCGCCCAGCTTGTGCAGCACTTTAGACATTGTCACTTATGGCATCATTTGTATCTTGCTCTTCATAGACTGCAGCCTTTTCCAATCAGTCTTCAAATAAAACCTAAAACAAATTTAACATACATTGATACTACTTTGCATGTATTTATTTATATTTATTTTTATTTATTTACTAATATCATAAAATATGTAATAGTTTGTATGTTAGTGATTATTTGATTTTTATTGTTGCTCAATCACTTAATGATGTCTAAATGGATTTTGATGAAATTGGCACACAGGTAGTTTATAGCTTGGATTAAAACATAGGATACTTTTTATCCCAATCTAAGTTTCCATATGGATTTTTCTGTATTGATTATGAGGGAACAACAAAAACCATTTTCTTTCTTTCTTTCTTTCTTACATGCTGATAGTACTGTACATACAATAATAGAATGCACTTATATTATTTAGTGATTTGATAAATAGAAATCTACTTTGTTATGTATGTATGGCATGAAAAGACCAATTAGGAAGGTACTAATGATTACGATTTACCATATTTCTACAAATCATTTAAGACCTGTACAATAATATCTTTTTAATCTAGACTTCAAGAAATTTATAATTACTTTTGCAGTGAGACAAACCTGACTCTCCGACCAGACATTGGCTACAGGGCATGTTAAATTAAACTCAAAAGGTCGGAGAGTCAGGTTCAGGGCGGTTTAATCTCAAAAATCATAAAAGAGTCTCATCACAAGCCAATTAGTTTGTTTTTGATAATATTGACCACTGAATTGTGTTTAGTATGTGGGTTGGCATACTTTGCACCATAGAAGCACATACAATACTAATTGATCATAATTCATGATAAGTATTACTAAATAAATAAATAAACCAATAATAAACGTGACACGGAGGATTCTCATGTGATTATCAAAATTTACATGTAGGTAGAAGTTGGGCCTTTAGTTTATTTTCAGCGAGGGACGAAAGTATAGTTCAATGAAAACGCGTCAAGCGACCGACTTGGCAATATTCCATGCAACGACTACATGAATTACATTCGTATGCGGCGCCTTCAGCGCAGGCCAAAGTAATTAGAATCAATTGTAAAGTTCCGACGAGTCATTTAACAGGAACAATGACCCGCTTTGAAGAATACACACTTGAATATCTTACCGTTACCGCCAAGAAATACGAGAAACTCACCGTAGTCATGACATCACACGAATATTTTTGTAACTATTTAGCTAGCCCTTTGTTTGTGGTCGTAGTTTCACAATAATGACCGATTATATTATAAACAAAAACATATGGATACTTAATAATGAAATCAAAGTTGTTTTAAAGATAAAAATTAAAATCTTCAACAAGTAATCAGTCAATCAGATGTATTCATTATTATCGCACCACAATAAAATGCACCTCCAGAAAATATTATTATTTTGACAACCACACCACCACTGAGCAAGTAAAGAAAGTAACACCTCACCACAGACTATTAAGTTTTGACAACAAACAAACGTTAGAATCTTATCTTTATGCTCTAAGCTCTAAGGTAAGAATCATAGATACATTTTGAAAAACAGAACGAACGGAATGAACGAGATTACACAGACTACTAAGACACCACACCACGGATCACTATTATAGGTATGTAGCGATTAAAGATGCACGAGAATTTAGGATCATATTCTTTGATAGGACAGAAGTCCTATCAAAGATTTTGAACCATTACATACTTTACTTACAGAGTTTTGAAAAAACGTTCACACCGTTTAAAACGCGATTTTGTTAAAAGTGGCCACTTTTGTTTCAAACCCGTTTTTAAAATATTGCACGCATTTTGTAATGTTGTAACGTTCTTCACGTTATTCAATAAACATTAGACGTCATTCACAAGACATTGACTGATTCATTTTTTAAGAAATTGGGCTTTTTCTGTGTCTTTTAACTCGGACATGGGCAGAATCGTCACGTAAAACGAGACGCAGCCATTTACCATAAAAGTTGGAGTAGAATAAATAAAATAAAATCGACTGGCGGCGCTAGTTGGTTCATGTCAGCCCCTAGGGGGCTAGGGCGTTCGCTATGTTAAGGCCTTAACATATGGGTGCCGATAGTGACCGGCATGGCACGGCAAAGGATTTTATTACTAATCAAGTTATTTTGAATCTTATTTCAATGAGTTTAGAATTCATGTTACTTTATTTCGATACCACGATGACGCGACGTGACGTGGGATGCTGCGGCATGCCACAGCATGCCACGTGATGCCACGGCATGCCGTTTCATTCCGCAGGTTGCCGGGGCTCGCCATTGCATCCCGCGGAAGTATGGGTTGTTGCTAAGCTAGTTGAAATGAGAGAGAGAGAGAGAAATATTTTTTTATTAGCACAATAGACCACGCCACGTTACAAAAGTTAAACAAATAAATAAATAAAAAACAACTGGTTGATGCCAGAGTGGCTGGGCTTTCAGCAGGATGCCACGGACGCCACAGGATGCCGCAGCACAACCTGCCGTGCCATGCCGGCAGTGGGCGCCGGCCTTTAAGCGTGCGCAGGCGGCGCCCCGCAAGCGTCTCGAGGGTGCAACGCGCACCCACCACCCGCTGTGCATGTACACACGACGGCACCTCAGACTATACATGTTGACCTTGAGACTGCCTTTATGCCCTACGTAATGAAAGCTGTTTTCGCAGTTTAACTGTATAACCTGACGTGCTGTCGTGTGTACATACAAACCCGTCGCGTGCGCACACATAATCTTAGCTGTTAGTAGAGAAGACGTACATTGCCTGCTGTTTTTTACATTCTTTTAAAAGTAACATGCCATGCAATGTACCTACATACAGAGGTACTTTCTACTAACACAGCTAAGATAATGTAAACCTTAGAGCAGTTCTTAATGCTCTAAGATGTAAACCATTAAACATAGCCTGTGCGTGGTTGTGCGCGAAAATGCGGATGACGCGTCGTAGGGCTACCAACTTTTTGTAAAGAAATAAATGAAAGAAGAAAATCATGAAATAATAAATAATATACTAAAAAAAAATCGATTCGTCACCAGAATTGTCTCAGGCGAGAATTGGACCCACGACCTTTGGACGTCCGGTAGAAAGCTCTGACCACTGATCTACCGAGTGGCATCGACGAAACTTTTCTAGTATATCTCTCTCTTACGCTGCAAGCCAGTGTTATTTCATCAAAGTGAGAAATTACCTCGACATTCAATTGAAATATCTTTCCAGATATTTAAGATGAAACAGCTATTTATATATAATTTTTAAATTTGAGCTTTTAGCATTAACAACCTTTTATTTTGGGAATGTTGACGACCAAGCATTGTTTTTCAGTATTATAAAAAGTATGGGTTTAAAATTATTAAAAATAACCATAATATTGACTTTGTTTATTTTATTTATAATGAAATGATAGTACAAAGCAATACAGACAACCTAAGGTAAACCACTTGTTCTAATAAATAAAATTATATGAAGCACTTTACGAATACTGCAATCACAACAAAACATTTCATTAACAAGCAAACAAAGAAGATTTATAAATAGATCATTCATCAATGAATATTGCCAAAACAATTTACAGTCGTTAATATCTTGGTCTTTATGTCTAATTTAGTTAAAGGATTATACAGGATCAAGTAATTTAATCAACAATATAAAATATCATTGAATTTAATGCATAACATCTATCTACCTACTGTTATTTTACTACCTACAAAGTTATCACATTATTCACTTTTGTGAATGTTCCTAACCATCTCTTTTGGATAAATTTTAACACTATTAATATTAATCACAAAATGAGGTGAGTCTCTACATCGCTGGCATTGCTATGAACAGTTACAAGATGCTAGTGTTCAAAAACTGACGTAGGTGCACTAGCTGGCTAGTTTCTTGAACAAATTAATTTCTTGAACAAATTAAACTTGATTATGTATTCAATGCTAAAAATTACTCTATAACTTTAAAGGGCAATGGCGTTACTTCTGAGGTGCCCGGTGAAGAGCTGAAGAAAGGAGAAACATCTGATAAGTAGTTTCTTGGCAATAATCCAATCAACAGTGCTATCTTCGCAGCTATTGGTGCCTTCTCTTCGTCATCAATAATGGTGTCTTGGTCTGGCATAACCTATGAAAATAATAGTACTTACATTGGCAAATAACTGACATCTCTAAGACTTATGGGATATTGTGTAGGTATTAAAACCGAAGTTATGAAACATAAACAGAATTTCTTTAGTGTAATAATGCAACATGAGTGGTTCGCTTTTAAGTTTTGAAATGTCTATTATGTATTTTGCATCTTCAGGGCAAATTTTTCAATGGCTAGTCAAAACTTATTCGCTTGATAACATATAATAAATCGCCAAATATTAGCATTGGCTTGTCAGTCAAATGGTTAATTGGTTAATAATTTAACTGACTGATATTTGTTATCTGAGGATTGAAAACTCAGTCATGTAACTTAGTTTAAAATTATTTTCTCTTAGCATTTTGCTTGTACCATTGTTCAAGTCATAAGTGTTGCATATGCCCGTAAAAACAGCTCACACAGTCTCATAAGTTGCTCATAAGTTATCTTAATTCATCAACCCCTGAGCCACCGAATGCTATTGAAATAAATGAATGAAATTTTCTGAGCCTTGATTGGTTAAATCTATAGTTGTTATGTGAAAATGTTGATGGTGTATTAAATTAACCCTTCAACGCCCGGAAAATGAGACAATAGATATTTCAATGTTATCAGGCCTCCTGCATCCGCTCGGGCTTTGGTGAATTAATAAAATAAAACAATAAACAATACCTTGTCAGCAATATGCTTCTGGATAAGACCATCACCTCCTACATAGAATGTGGAAAAACCGTCATACCACCTGAAATAACACAAAAAAAATGATATTTCAAATTCATAAAAATATTTACTGTCATCAATATGGTATATACCAAAATACTATGATACTTACAACTCCTGGTCTTGGAATACTTCTTTCAAATTCCATAATTTGTATTTCCAAAACATTAAAAACACTTTCAACCCAGAAATACCTCTGATTCTCCACCTAAGCCTGAAATTAAATCAATGAAATTAAACAACTAAGATCATTACACTTTTAAATCAACAAACTTGATCAAGAGTCACCTGTTATAATATGAGTGATAATATTATTATGCTTTTTCAATCTACATACATATTTTAGTGTATATTTTATTTTATTTTATTATATTGGTTGTATACTCACTTAACTGAAGAATCTTCTGGATGTGCTGTTATCTTCATTACTTCAAATTTCACATATGCAAATTTTATGTGTCCTACAGTTCTAAGTAACGCCACTTGACGCACATATGGAAAAATCCCTCTGAAACAACAAATTCTCAACTTAATTACAATTTATGTTATTAATTTGAATGCTTATTCCATTATCTACTTACACTGTAGTAACACCTCTTATATTGTTGACAAACACCAGATTTGGATGGTAAATTGAATAATCTAAGGGTTTAATAAATAAATTTGGCATCTGTAAAACATAACAATATATTTATCGACTTACTGTCAACAGAGACAAAAGTTTAAATTCATAATGAATTATAATACTTACATTTTCTGACAGCACATGAAATACTTTCATTAGCTGCTCCTCACTTGGTTTACCAGACATACTAAGTTCTTTCGAGGGTGAGGCTGAGTCTGGGGAGGGAATAATAGGACTTCTGCAATATGCAACTGCATCTCTTTCAAAGTCAGATAAGCATGTGGGCTCCATTTCCTACAACATAAGAATTGTATAAAATGGTTGAACTACTTACAATGAATAACTTAACTTTTTATCAGATTTCTCAATAATAGTTTATTTCAATACAAAAATCAAACTCACATCATTACTATATTTAGTGAAGTCCACACTGTTCAAACATGTATATGGATTCAATGTGTTTGAATCCACCCTTCGTTCAATATAGTCATCACTGGTCAGGTCTAAAGCCTTCATTCCTATATTATTCTGATGATTATTATTATCATTATGATCAGCTCTAAGAATTTCCATGTTGTCCATGCAATAATATTTTGGGAGCTGCTGATTGGTGATATTACTAAGGAATTCATTCATATAAATATTTTCAATGTTATTTTCTACAGTGCTTTTCGGAGCCAGCTGATAACTGGAGATACGGCGTTTTGTGAAACACTGAAATCAAGACAGCCAAACTTGGTTGTAAGATAGAGTAACCTATTATTTTCATACTCAAGTACACTTACGGGTTACAATATAATAACGATCTAAGTTTTTGGTCAGCATTTTTTGTAACACAGCCACAACACGAACAGTGACCACTTCCATGAGATGTTAGAAATATTAGATTTTAGATGATAATTTAACGTATTAAATAAACTTACTTCTTGTAAAAATTGGATCCGCGCTGGAATTTTTCGAGACAGACGATTAAGGTGATTTTTGGTCGAAACTATCCCATTTATCGGTAGTATTTTATGAGATATCGTACGTAGACAAATTGCCATTTTTACATCGAGTGGAAACAATATTATTTCTTCACGTTAATATATTGAGTATGGAAAAAATTACGATTATAATAAAGACATGTCGCACTCGCACGCAGGACTTGACTTGACAGATTCACAGATTGACACAGTTGACAGTGTTGACTGTTGACACTTGATAGTTGACGTTGACTGACACTAAAATTTTTTTTTCGCATTGCGTGCGACTGGATACGACTTACGACACTGACCTCCATAACAAAAAAAAAATCAGGTCAGTGCCTGCAGCAGATTATAGATCAAGCCTCAAGCCAACCATTCAAGCACAATCCTGCCTGGCGGACTGCTAAGCAGTATCCAAAGAGTAAAATTTTATGCAGTATCTTTCTTCTGTGTGTGTCATGTGTGGTCTTTCTCTACTCTATGGATTTCCATTTCAATTTTAATTTAAATTCTATCAATTTGGGCGCCGATTGATTGATTACCTACGGATTTATTAATTCACGAAATAAAAAGCTAGTATAACTACCTTTATCAGCTTTAGTGGCAAGAGAATCATGTTTTTAAAACAAATATTGCCAAATGTTAGTGGAAAATTAATCTCCTGTAATAATCCTGTAAGTTGAAGTTGTATTATTATGATTCACATTTTATGTTTATTTATCTAAATGTTTTCTATTTTGAGATGGTTGAAAAATAATTATGTCGTTTTTGTTGGTTTTCAGTTATTACCTTGTAGTACTATAACTCGCCTGAAACACACTAAAGAGAGTATTGATGAACACCGTGCTAAGGTAATGGGTCGTGGTCTACCAGAGAAGAAACCCTTACCAGGTGTTAAAAGCATCATACTGGTTGCTTCTGGGAAAGGCGGAGTTGGCAAGACAACTACTGCAGGTTTTTAATCAATATCAATGCTCTTTTAATTTGTTACTACGTTAAAATTTTCATTTAATAACCTCCATGATTTATATTTATAATTGTATGCTAAATCAAACAATTATGCAGCATACTTAACATTTTTAAACATTAAAAATTGTTTTTCACAGTGAATCTCGCATGTGCCATGAAAGTAATAGAACCAGATAAAGAAATAGGGCTTTTAGATGCAGATGTGTTTGGTCCATCTGTACCACTCATGATGAATATTAGCGGAGAACCAATGCTCAATGATGACAATCTCATCGAACCACTTTTAAATTATGGGGTAAAATGGTAAGCAAATTACAGATGTTGGGCTAAGTACCCATTTTAACCTCTTCAACTTGAAAAATGCAGATATGCATGTAAAGTTGCCGTAGAATACAGAATAATAATCAACACTTTAAAAATGGAGTAAGTAAAGCACCATCTATATCAGTGTTTCTCAATTAGAGGTAACATCAACGAATACAGGCGTGGATCCACGGTTTGTGGGCGCTATGGGCATGCCCACAAGCCTAATTTAGTCTCACCTGGTGCATCTCACTTGCTGGTCATACTATACTTACAACTTCTCCAATAATGATTTCCATTTCTAAGGCCAAAGACCTGATGCGTGGATAAAATCACATTCAAAAGTCGTTCATGCATGAGTCATGATTGTTCATGAGCGAGTTCATACTCCGACTCGCACTTGGCCGATTTTCGGGTGGCTGTGATCACAACCTTTTTTGAAGGCTGGATCACAGGACAATCTCTTACTAGTATAAAGTTTCCCGAAACTTTGCCACATAAAGGGAAAGTACACACTACAGCACTTCAGGTTATACAGTTAAACTGCGAAAACAGCTTTTGTAGGGCATGAAGGCGGTCTCAAGGTCAACATGTATAGTCTGAGGTGCCGTTGTATGTACCTTAAATATTGAAGTTATGATAAGTCTTCAAGATTTTTAAAAAATCACCTGCCTTAACCAGTAATCAAACCCACCAAATATGAAAAACAAAAACTTTTATTTTTACGATACCGATAGAAAGGGTTATTATTGTTATTTGGAAGGGGGACTTATTGTTATATTATTGTTATTTGATCAGTCTCCCTAATCAGAACCATTTCACCGAGTTCCCCTAGCCCCCTGAAAGCTGGAAGCTGGGGGAGGCGGGTTATCGTTTACCCCACCGGCGTCGGACCCTCGAACCTACCTGTGCGCTTACAATACCTGCTGAGTTGACTTATCGTTAACTGCTTTAGATCCTTTAGCTCAAAGGGTTACTCATTAGGATTATTTTTTCTTGAGTAACACAGCGTCTTAAATAAAAGAAAGACCATGAAAATTAACAATTTAAAAACAAAATTTATTTATTAGCCACACTAATATTATGTTTACAATAGAATCTGAGATCATGTTTAAAAATGGTTCTTAACTTATAACATAACAATTATAAGTATTGACAGCATTCCCGATTAAACGACAGCATGTCAGTTAATAAAGTTTTCTTTTAATAAAATTTCCTATCTTCAATATTTAAGGTAATTTCCCTCCTGTGTGGCTAAGTTTTGGAACATCCTGTATATATTAGAGTACGCGAGTTTGGGGCCTTTCTTGGAGGGGTACATAGAAAAAACTAATTGGGAACCACTGATCTGTATGATGATAAATCCTTGTTTTTTTTTTTATAAGTACCGCCAACAAAACATACACTATGACAATTTCAAAAGTACAAGTAAATCTTAAAGTTAAGTGCTGTCTTAATTAAAAGCAGTCACGACATGTGCTATCAATAACATTTTAAAAATCTTTAGAAAAAAATCTTAGAAAAGTTGTAATCACTACTTAAAAAGAAAAATAGACGATTACTTTATTATTATTTGTTCCAACCATTTATTGTTCCCACCCATTACCTACCATACCCACCAATTATTGTTCCACCCATATAACCAAGTTAGATAACTAGTTATCCAGGGGTACAATTCTTCCGTGGAGAAAACTCTCGTGGAAATAGAACTCTTGATTAATAGCATTAAATCAATAGCATGTCAATGGGTTTGCTGGTGTCTGGCGAGAATGCGGTGGTGTGGCGCGGGCTGATGGTGATGCAGGCGCTGGAGCGGCTGACGCGGCACGTGGCCTGGGGCCCGCTGCACTGCCTCGTGGTCGACACGCCGCCCGGCACTGGCGACACGCATCTGTCTCTCGCACAGAATCTACCTATTGATGGTTTGTCTCTCTTCTATTTACACACTTAAAGAACAAGACGTAACAAACAAATTTCGCATCCTTACTAATATTATAAATGCACAGTCAAGTTTGTTTGTTACGCCTTAACGTCTTAACTACTCGACTGATCATCATGAAATTTTGCATATACGTTGTCAGTGGACATGTACCTTTCATCCCGAAGAAAATAACTATTCTCGAGGGATACAAAAACTGTCCACGCAGACGAAGTCACGGGGGTCGCTAGTTTATAATATTAGTAAAGATTCTTTTGAAAGTTATGTCCAAGAGCATTTAAGCAAGTACATTTTTTATGAAATAAAGATAAAAACATTTAGGTACTAAGCCCTCACCCATATTATTCACCTCTTTATCTGACCAGTGGGTTAAAGGCTATTTGTTTTTTACTATTTTGATACTCACTAGTTTTTATTTGATTGATTCTGTTGTGTATGCTAATGTAAACAAATTTTATCAATATAGTTTAATAAACTTCAACATAATTATGTTGAATATGATTGTTCAAATAGAAAATGCTTTACCTTTTTAATCTACTTCCATTTTCCAGTACAAATAGCTTTTTCTTTTTCTCAGGCGCGATAGTGGTTACTACGCCACAATCAGCGGCGTTACAAGTGACAAAACGAGGAGTAAACATGTTCGAAAAATTAAAAGTCCCTATAATAGGCATGGTAGAGAACATGTCGTACGCGTTATGTGCGTCGTGTGGCACGAGGAACTACGTATTCGGTAACAATACGAAAAATTGCGCACAGAAAATGGGCCTCGACATTATAGAAAGCTTCGAAGTAGACCAGAATATGTCAGACTGCATCAATAGCGGCAAACCCGCCATATACGCGCTGCCGGACAGCACGCACGCCGAGAAATATAGACAGCTAGCAAACAAAGTGTTCAAATATATAGAAAATAAGGATAAGCAACAGGTTAACGCCACAGAGCAGTAGCAAACAATCTGGTATATATGTATGTAAGCAGTCGTTGAATTTGTTTATTTTATTTGATTTATTATTATACAAATAAATGTTTTTTTATCAACTCGAGTTTATCATTTAAATACTAGGGTCAAAAAGGAAATAAATACATAACTTTATATAATATAAAATTTATTCAGAACAAATTGGTTTGCTTAGGAATCAAACATCTATGGCCAAATCAAAATAAATAAAAAATACTATAAAAATATTATTCTTGTCTTTTATACGTCCCTTTGTAAAAATTATAAGTATGCATGTAAAATGAGGAAAGTTCTGAAACTAAACATCAACTGTGATGTTGGATGCCGAGTCAAATTGTAAGTTCATAACTTCTAAGAATTTTTTCATTCAAACTTCTTAATTCATGGTTCCCATTTAATAAGTACAAAATACATACATATTTACATCACAACAGGTAGAAAAGAATTCGGAATGAAAATGTTTACAACACATGAACAATGAACACACCTTAAAAAATAATATTATCAGTCGCCTTTGTCGCGACTTAGTCCAAGAACATCACTTACATGCGAACACACTTAACAATCCACTACGAAAATATCACTCCTATGTGGATGTTGGATTGGAAGATAGTATAGAGGTAAAGATAGAATTACCGTAACCGGTCGAATACATTGACAATTTATTAAGGAAAATCCATCCATGCCTTTATACAAGGTGTTACAAAAATACCCCTAATGCCGAATATGGTAGATAGGAACCATCATACTGAATAACTTTTACTGTGGGATAAACTCTGAAATCGCGAAAAAAAAATCAGCTGTTTCATACAAAAATTAAAATCGAAAATATCAAAATGTATGAAACAGCTGATTTTTTTTTTCGCGATTTCAGAGTTGGTCCCATAGTAAAACTTGTTCTGTTGGATGGTAACATATTCGGCATTAGGGGTATTTTTGTAACATGTTATATAATGCAACATGACAAACAAGTTTCTTTTATACCTGTTAAACCAGTATCGTCAGTTATTAAACCCTTCAATCACAGCTTATTACACCACAATATTAACTAAATCGCACGTGTTCATGTTGCACCTCAACAAAAATAATATACAAAGCGTCAGAATTAACAATTACTGCAGCAGAATGCTTTTCTATAGATCTGATTAGTCCTATTCATAACGAGTCACATAATATTACAGTTAATAGTATTTATGAAATATAAAATATCAAGTTGTGCTGTTTCTATGTTAGTATAAAAGTACCACAAGTGAAGCTGCCAAACCGACTCGAATATTAAGAATTATCAAAAATGTCAATGTTTTAGTCAGTGTTCACGGAACACAGTCATTACAAAAATATTTATAGGGTGCACAAAAAGTATCGAGCGGAATCAGAAAATAAACTAATAGCAGTTCACTCATACTCTTACTTTAATCAGGGTGAGTTTCGCAGGTTCTGGTTAAGTTCCTTCGTTAAATAAGTTCATCGACTTATTTGACGATTCTGTTTCGAGTGATAGTGATCCAGATCGGAACCTATAAAACGCCCTCAATATAAATAATTCTATTGAGCCGGTAATGACACCATAATCATGGTAAATCTGGCGCAGCGTCGCACACGGGCCAGTGATTGTAATTCTGCCGCCGACTAGGTCGTACGATACATAACTATTTGAGGGGTATCTCGGTACAGACGATGTCCCTCTCGCACCACATAACAATCTTAGGGGTAAGTGTAAAGTCTGTGAGCGCGTCACTCGCGGGGCGGGCGCCCTACCAGCGCTTCTTGTGCTCGTCCATGCTGACGCCGCCCGGGCCCAAGTACACGATCATCAGCAGACCACCGATCACCGACAGCGTCTGCCAATATCATTACGTCACTATCATTGGCCAAAATACAATATAAAGCTTTATTTATTTTAAACAATCGCCTACTGCACTTATAGTTTCACACTAAAGCGTGCAGTGGGGCCAATTACATTTTACACACAGTAATTCAAATAGTCGAATAGCACCATCAACTTTGTATGTTTTGCCATCTGCGTGAGGACCCACAGAGCCGCGTATAGCCGTCGCGTGCGCAACCGCGCCGATTTTTGAGGAACGAAAAGAACATTTCGACGGGGTTTCTGGATTATTTATCCTATTGAGGAGTAAATAATATTGTAAAAGAAGAGCACGTTGAGTAAAATTGAGTGCGTTACCTGAAAGAAGTCGTATTTGAGGAAATCCCTGAGCGGCTTGTAGGAGGGCACGGCCCACCAGGCGTTGTGGTAGAGGTTGAGCACGGACAGCACGGCCACCAGCAGCAGCGCCGACAGCTTCGTGCGGTGCCCCACCGTCACCAGCACCATCAGGATGCTGCCCAGGATGTCTTGCACGATCTGACGAGTGAAGCCGTTTTAATATTCAGACATCCCTCGATTTATACTGTTCAAGGAAAACATTCAAACCGCAAGTTTTCCTTATCTGCTCTTACAGGTATGAATAGAACTTTGTACAAACAAAATATAATAATAAATAATAATAATCATTTATTTCAGGCAGCAGAAATATCATTTACAATATTAGGCCCATATAATAAATACCTTACAGACTAACATACATAAATAATATATTATATTTTAACTATTTATTTACACGTAAAGAAGGCGGCGACGTGTTACGCAACGCAGTGTCCGGTAGCCGACCTCGAAACCGGCGGAATAGGACACCCTTCGGCCAAAAATCTTCCTTCATGAAGGTCGACAGATGTTCAGTCGGCACCCTCACCACAAATGAATTGAAGTTCACGTTGTGGCGGGACTCCAACCGCTCGACCCTTAGCGTGTATTTGGCTTTTATTCTGATGTACTCCACAATGTCATCAGATTTTGTGGAGTAATGCAGGCGGGACACGTACACCGCCGTTGTCGGGATAGCCGGCCGCAGCAGGTGGTCGTGTCCAGTCGGGGCAGTGCCGCACAGGTTACGACGAGAGGCCTTCTTCTTCTTTTCCACCTTCTTGAAGCCATCATCATCGCATCCTGCATCCTGTGTCCGCAGCGCTGGTTGCTCAGCTTTGGAGACCGATCCTTGTTTGTTTCCCTCGTTTATAGCCCGTTCAAGATGTTTAACGGGCTTGTTGGTAGCGGTAACAGCAGCGTAAGCACGTTGAGGTGTAGACGTGGTCGCGCGTGACGTTTCCGCCGGAGCGGCGGAGCGGGCGGCAGGGCGGGGTGCATCGCTAGCTGCGGTGGCGGTCGGTGACGCATCCATATGCGCCGACACGAAACTGCAGATGGAAGCGTTTTGCGCTCCGCGTCGAGTGTTCACATTCGTGGCCTCAGGTGACCTACATACCGCAGCGGTGTTGCTTAACAACACAACTTGGGCACGCAACTCACTGATGGTGTTGTCTGAGGCTTCTAGTTTACACTTAACCTCGGCCAGGCTAGCCTTCAAGGAGGTAATATCCTTGAGAAGCCTGGTGACATCGACGTGGTCAAATGTGACGGGGGGCAGCTTGTGCAGCTCCTTCGCCACGAATGTCGGCACGTCGTCAGGGTCGGTCTCCTTCAAGATGGTGATAATATCTTGGAGACTCTTCGCACCACCATCTCTCCGTCGAGATGGCATCTCATCGGCTTTCTCGATGCTCTGGAAAAGCAGCGCCTTGCCACTGCAAACCTCAGCTTCATTGAAGTTTGACTTGCAGATCTGCACGATGCTGACTTCGTCCATGGTGTCGATCGCGTTCTGGATAAACGCCAATACTTCATTCACTATGAGTTGTTGGGAACCCATAGTGAGGCAGCGCGCAGCGGTTTTTACCGCGCGAAACGTAAATCACGAATGTGTAATTTGACACCTATGCAGTTGAGCGCGTCCGTTTCCGAGCTCGCATTGCACTAAAAAATATCACAATAGGAAAATAAGTTAAAATACACAATTCTAGAAAAATGAAATATATTTTTATTTAAATAAGCTCACATAATGAGCATTTTTAAATCGTCAGAAATAGACAAACCTACATCATAATTTGTTCAATGCCATTTAAGATTCAAGCAAGATTCCAAACTTCCTACTCTTAACCAGAGGGGGTCTCACTCTGGGCTTAAGACTCGTGTATTAGCCTACTACTCGCGGCCTATTCGGAATACCAGGCGTCCTAGCATGACCGACGAAACACGATATATATCGCGTGATATAACATTATTATTTTCCTTGTACAAACCTCTGACAAACCACAACATACCTGCAAGAAGGAGAATTCAAATCTGAGCAGGGTGATGAACATGAACGCGAGCAGTATGCGTCCGGCGAGCTGCAGGTAAGTCTTGGGGCGGTTCTCGCCGAGGCTGGGCACGCCCGCGAACAGGCTGCGGCCCTCCGCGCGCGCCTCCGCCAGCACCAGCAGCAGCGCCCCGATCAGCGCCAGGTTGCGCAGCAGGAACTGCATGTCCCATAGTATGCTGTACGCGAACGTCTGTCAACACACAACTCCTTTTACTTTTTTGATGATTTCACAATGTACAAATCTTGATTAAAACTTTTTATGTGCAATATTTTTTTTATATTAATGTTTTCATTAAACTTATGTCTTTTATCTTTTATTTTTAGAAACTTAAAATAATATTGTACTATGATGGTGCTTTTTCCTAAAACAAATCATTATTATTATTATTATATAAAATTGGGATGTTACCTGTAAAACAACAATAAAGAACAGTATCCCACAAGCAATGTCCACCTTCAGTCTTCCTAACACCATTACACATCCTCCCAGCTGGCCCACTAAATTAATAATCTGAAAGTAAAGATAACATAATGTTAACTTTTTATGTAAGTAATCTCCATCTAGCAACAATTTGTTATATTTTTAAGAATTTATGTCATTAATTTCATTAAAAAGTAGGGTGAAGAAAGATTGTTTACCAATTAGAAAACGTAAGAAAATTTGAAATATCACACAGATTTAATAAAATTTTGATTTTTTTCTAGGTGCATCTTAAAAATACCACATCAATATGAATAATAATGCTAATTAATATTTATCTGTGATGATCAAATAAAAATATCTATTAATTTATTTAGGAGTTCATTTGAACATTTCCACAAGAAATTCACAAGTGCTGTGACATTTTGGTGAAGGGTCTGAATCATAAAATCAATAGTCACTGCATTGACAGTTGCTGTATCGAAAACAAAATATATGATTTTTCAACCATTTTGTGTGGTTTACACCAAAAATAAGCAATATGTAAATTGTGATCAAAAACTTTAAACGTGCTTAAGATTTTTATTTAAATCTGGCTCGGGTCAGGCAGTTGATGCAAAGTGCTATCGATATGGTAAACTGCCAATACAAAGATTTATCGATATCCAATACTTTCGATTTGGTGTACTGTAGTTGTAGGGTACTGTCGATTTAGTATATATATAGCATACTGTTGATGTAGCGTGCCATCAATTCATTAACCCTTCGATGGAGCGTTTTCGATACAGCAACTGTCGATGCGGTGACTTTCGATATTATGATCCAGACCCGTTCGTGCAGATGTTAGTTCTTTTGTGCATAACAACAAGTAAAACTTACATTGCACACTGAAACATTGTCATAATATAATATTACTTGCAATAATACTGCTTATCAATAAAATAAAAACAATTACACATATTATAAAAATAAGCACTAAATAACTCACCACAAATATAGTAGCAAGGACCTTGCCACACCCCCAGGACATATCCATGTAGTCTCTTTGCTCCGACCATTGGAACCACATTCGGAGGCCATCCTCCAGAAATGTTGATATGAGGCATAGTCGAGCCACTGTTGGCAATACATTCTTGCTTTTGCGTATCACCTGAATCATACATGTGAGTTGAATGCTTATGGAAAAATAGCAATTTTCTAAGCCACAAAATAACATAATAGCCAGTCAACTGGCCTGAACTGTAACTGTGAACTTTCATTACGAATGTATGATAATAATTAGAATCAAATTCTATGAAATATGAAATATATATTGTACATAGCATTGCATGTCAATTTAATAATTATAGATTTAATTTTTAAAAGTGAAAGTCAGTAATTTTAAGTTTTAAACTGTCTAAGAAATAAAATCAAGGAAGGCAGGTAAGTAACAATTTATATTATAAATAATTAACGTGTATAGCTCAGTACATATAAAAATCGACATATGGATCACTTAATTATAATTTGTTTAGGAAAACCGCGTTATGTGGGTTATAAGGTGAAACATCTGTAGCTGTACACTACTATGAATAAATTTTTTTGAAAATATCTGGATTGAGTGGGACTGAGGTTACTTTAATTAATATTCCTGTAACATGGGTAGTAATACGTAGGTACACAACTATTTTTACTTTTGGATAGGACATTCAAACATCCATTAATGCGCCAACAAGAAATTAAGTTCGGTGACGTGACAAACAAACCAAAGTTCATTTTTTAGCAAAGCAGACTTATATGCTCTTGTATAATCACACTACATACCTGATCGGCTATATCTTCAGCTGTTGAAACATATTCATTTGGAATTTGCATGTTTATTGTAATAATAGGTTTCACCTCCGATCCCAGAAGAAATTACTTTTATGCCTTGCCTTGCCCGTCCCGTCACGACTCACGTCAGACGTTAGCTGTCAAATGACGTGTGGTTATTTGGAATAGACTTCCTTTGAACTGCAGTGTTTAATAATTTTCGACAAATAAATGTACTTTTCAAACTTATATGTAACACATGATTAAGTAATATTTAAATTATTTTCACAGTTTTTTGTTAAATAGTAGAAATCTTTATAACTATCATAAATATTGAAAAACAGATTGACCGGATGTTTACAAGTAAAATTACAGCCATAGATTAATATGATTACAGCCATAGATTACAATGATTACAGCTGTCACTGCGAGAAGATTTATCACGATAAAGGCTAGCCCACACACACGCAATAATATCGGAGTCCGAAAGTAAAGACTATAAAAAACTTACTTTATTAAACCTACTAGTACTACGCGTTCACTTCTTGATTGCCGTCGACGACCGTTATTACGTCACAGCATCAAATCATAATCATGTTCTTCTTCTTCTTCTTCTTTTTTTGTTATGGCAATCTACTTTCCTCTTGGAAGTAATTTTTGCCAGTGTCAAGTGTTTAATAGTTCAATGGTAGATATTGTTTAATTTTTCATTAGAATGCTGGTGCATCGCATTCCAATGCTGCTTGGAGCATTTGGCACCAAGTATATCAAGACAGTTTACTCGATTAGTTCTGCCGAGGAAGCCACCACTTCAATAAAAGTCTCAGCTTCACACAACCAAGATCGCGCCTATTTCAATTATCCCACATATTTTTCAGTTGCGTAGACACTTGTACCATATAACTGCACCAATTTTAAGAGACAATATCCACTACGAATCAATTTGAAAATAATTAAAATAGACACCAAACCGAACTCGACAAAATGGCGCCAAAAACAGCATAATCATGTTGTTCTATTAATTTTTTTTTTTTCTTATTTAAAGAGTGTCATTAATTTATATAACAAGTTAGGTTCACCAACATGTAGGAACTTTACTCTTTTCATTATAACAACACAAATAACGAACGTAATTATTAAATCAACAGAAACAAAAATTAAGCTATGCGTTGCTAGCCGTACTAGAAAGGCGACGCAGGGGGTGCGATTTGCGGTATGACGAAGCGGACTGGGAGGTAGCGGCAATGATGAAGTGAACGCGTAGTAATACGTAATTTCCACCGAGTAAAACTTTACGTTTTTACGATTGAAATCTACACATTTCGTATATTTTTTGGTATATTTACCTTTCTCTATGGTGTTTACTTTTATTATATGTTTATTATATATTTTTTTCGTCGCATGCGATTAATTGCCTTAGAATTGCATAGAAAATCTACCACTATAGTAGTGGTAACTTGTAATTTTGTTGTAAATAAATAGTTTTAGTTTGAGATGAAAAGTGATCACTTTAAAAATAAAAAACAAATAAATACGACTAGAAATTGGTTACTTTCACAGACTATAGTGATACCAAGGGTTCTAAGCTAAGCCAAGGGTTACTTTTTCATCTCGCCAAGCCACACTAAGTCTTTCACTACGTTAGGCAAACCCTAGACGCACGATAAATACTGTGATCCAACAGTATTTATCAAATTCTATTATATTTACTGCGTGTATGGGCTAGTGTATTGATGGATTTCAGTATTTTCTTGATATCTGAATTCGGTATAAAAATTCTACGGTTTCTTGTGTTGCTAGTTGTCGTTTCTCAAAAAGTACGTCCAGGCTCCTGCTGCTCTATCAGCTAAAAACATTGAAGTTCATGTTAACTGTGTTTTGACAGATGTATGTGATACATTGCTATTTTTCTTTGTTAAGTTGTTATTTGTGCCAAGACGAAGTAGCAATGTATCACTTACATCTGTCAAAACACAGTTAACATGAACTTCAATGTTTTTAGCTGATAGAGCCCCTGAAATAGTACGGAAGTGGCAAAAAAGGTCAAACAAAAAAATCAAGTCTGTTGAAACGAGTTAGTCAAGGCCCTATAAAATAAATATAATGGAATTTGATAAATACTGTTGGACTACAGTATTTATCGCGTCTAGGGTTCGCCTAACGTAGTGAATAACTTGGTGTGGCGTGGTGAGACGAAAAAGTAACCCTCCAAATTCCGTATTCAATTGGCTTTCTTTACCTTGAGTGCATTCCGTCGCTTCGCTCGAGTGCATTCCAGCGCGGTCGGGTGTGCACTCTGACCGTTCAGTGGCTTGGTGAAATTTTGCTCTGAGCGCTGTCAAAGCGTAGTTTCACCCGTTCCGAGGCTCAGAGTGCAGCAACCAAACAACCACCTAAATTGGTCGTTGAAAAACGCTCTGACGTTTATCTTTTGTCATAATGTCAATGTCATTTGACATTATTTTGTATTTTGATGTTTTTGTGTCTAAAAGTTCATGGTTGCTCCTCAAAAAAACAGATTTTTTTAATTTTGTTGATAGCTATGTATAATTATCCGTATTCCAAAAGAGAAAACGAAAACTTTGTACTTAATGACATCTATAGTTCTTTTAGGTTATAAAAACAACTCGATCGTTCCGTGCCTTGGTTGGGTGGAACGACGGAACGCACCTCTTGTTTCCCTACCTTTGAATTTGACATTAGCAAATAGTCAAACTTTATTGCCATTGCCATAAAAAATAACTTGGTATCATTATAGCTTAGAGCATTAAGCATTATAGTAAAGTCTGTGAATATACTTGGTGCCAAATGCTCCAAGCAGCATTGGAATGCGATGCACCCGCATTCTAATGAAAAATTAAACAATATCTACCACTGAACTATTTAACATATTAATTAAAATAAAAAAAATAAATAAAATAAAAAACACTTGACACTGGCAAAAATTACTTCAGTCAAAGTAGATTGCCATAACAAAAAAAGAAGAAGAAGAAAGTCTGTGAAAGTAACCAATTTCTAGTCGTATTTATTTGTTTTTTTACATTCAAGTGATCACTTTTCATCTCAAACGAAAACATCGCAGTGTCAACTGTACTGTAATTCTACCCTAAAACTATTTATTTACATAAGTACAGCAAAAATGTTAGAAGTGACTTGTAATGATCGTCTGGGAAAGAAAGTCCGAGTGAAATGTAATCCTGATGATACAGTTGGCGATCTAAAAAAGTTGATTGCAGCTCAAACGGGGACTAGATACGATAAAATTGTTTTGAAGAAATGGTACACAGTATTCAAGGATCACATCAAGCTGTCGGATTGTATCCTTTTTTTAATTACAGTCTGGGTTTATTGACATAGGAACTTAAAAGTGCTATTAAAAGTAGTGTCAGCTATAAATTAATACAAATTTAAATAATTTCCACTACATGCTCTTTCCAGATGAAATTCATGATGGGATGAACCTGGAGTTGTACTACCAATAAGGATAATTATATTTTTACTTTTAATTAAATTTATTACAAACATTTAGTCTTCTTTTTATTACTTATTTATTCTTACCGACTTCAAAAGGAAGGAGGTACTCGATTCGACCCGTATTTTTTAACATGCAAAATTTATGGAAATTCATAAAACAATGTTTTTAGGTTAAATATCAGAAGTTTCCTTGCATACATATTCTTTCCAGGAGTTGGTTATGTATAATAGTTCAATCTACCACCTATCTCACTACCTACATAAATCTTTTAGTAAATAATAGTAAGTTTATATAAATAAAATACATGAATATACTCGTAGTAAGAACTTTGTACAAGATTTGTTGTGAACTTGTAATCTCAATATTCCTTTGAGTGTCTATGTATGTTCCCTTGACCTGATAATTTGATTCTTCAAGTTCACAACAGTCGTCAAGCCATGGGATTATTTCTCTATCTTAAAATAATAATTCTTCACTGCTATTTTTTTCAAAAAAGTAAGTAATGTAAAATTAATCCCTTGTGGGGCTCATCCGGTGCATCATACCTATCGATTTGTAAAGGTAAAATTAAAAAGATAATTTTAACCACCTGTTCCAAATATCTCTATTTAAGCTAAGCAAAGTTTGTACTATGGTGGCTAAATAACAGACAGAAAAACAAAAATAATATATATGACTTGGGAAAGAATTAATATTATTATGATCATCACACAAACATATTAAGCTCTTATTTCTGGATTCGAACTCAGGATCCAACTCGAGGATTGCAGGTGTTGGCCTTGACTTGGCATTGTTCAAAAATAAAGGATAATGGAGAATGGATATGATATCATTGTATCTAAGCTATCTAATGAGAAAGTCCGGCATAGGTTGTATGAGGCTGGCCCCCGACATACCGTTTTTTTTTGCTGTTCTAGAAGTTTTTTTGCTTCTACTTGTAGAACAGGGGTCCTACCGGCTAACTTTTCAAACTTCGGCGAGTCTGCCGAGCTTCAACTTAAAACACATAAATAATCTGAGTAAAGAGTCTCGTATTGCACTATTCGCCGAAGTTATTTAGAAGATATCGATGTTCGTGTGACATCATAAATTAGGGTTCGCCATTTTGGCCCGATTGGAGCTCGATTTATTTGTTTTAATTTAAAGCCTGGCAGACTTTTCGAAGCTCTATGCGTTAGCTGGTAGCCCCTGTTCAAAACAGCAAAGCAAAGAAATGAATCCGGTAGGTCTGGGGCCAGTCTGATGGTAAAACCATCAGTCTGTCGCCTAGTGTAACCAGACGTCTTGTATTTCTTAGGACGTCACGTTTTTCATCAAAGAATTTGACCGTGTCCCTTAATTTAGTAAAACCAATACGGGTCCCATATTTGAGCATATTATCCTCTCACGCGATGCGGTGGCGCTCGCCGGGGTGCGGACTTTATACTGCAATAGGTATATTAATAAAAAAATTTTTTTTGTTATGACCGATAAAAATGATTTCCAGAAAAATTATACATAATGGGTTGTCTCATATTTTAATCCTATATCCCGTATTATGAACGCTCTGATCTTGTCACCCTACAGTCGCGATAGTCACTGCACAGTAGGGCTGCCACCCCTACTCAAAATAAAATAGCTAGGTATGTACCTATTCACTTAATAGTTCGGGACCATGTTTTCTATTAAATTTAGATTTTTCGCATTCACAATGCTATTTTTATATTAAGATAAATAATATTAGAAAAAATACTAGAAAAAATCGACTCACCCGTAGCATCTAATCAAAATCAATCAATCTCATCAATCTAAATTTAATAATTATATAGCTATTTCATCTTTATCGATTGTCAAAACATCTGGAAAGATGTTTCTTTCGAATGTGTCGGTATTTCCTCACATTGATGAAATTGCGCTGGCTTGCAGCGAAGAAGTAAAAAGTACTAGAAAATTTCGCCGCTCCCGCTGGCGACTCGGTAGCATAATTGGTCAGTGCATTGGGCCGGAATCCCAAGGGTGCGGGTTCGAGTCCCGTCTGAGGTGCTACGGGTGAGTCGATTTTTTCTAGTATTTTTTCTAATATTATTTATCTTACCATGTTTTCTGTTATTTTTTGCTATACCGGGAGACAGTTGAGACATAGGTAGGGTAGGTTTATAAAAACAATGTTTGTAACACGGTATTTAAGTTTATATCAAGAAAAATCCACAGCCAAATTAAAAAATATACATTTCAAAATCCATATAATCCACATAATATTCGAGGTACTTAAGTAAAATGTTTGTTTATTTAAAAAAAAAATTAATAAATCGAGATCTTTGGCAGCCCTGAATCAGTCTGGTGTCAATCTGGCGCCAGCAGAGTTGGTAAAATTGTGATCCAGAGTCCAGCGGCGGTATCAGCTAAAAACATTGAAGTTCATGTTAACTGTGTTTTGACAGATGTATGTAATACATTGCTATTTTTCTTTGTTAAGTTGTTATTTGTGCCAAGACGAAGTAGCAATGTATCACATACATCTGTCAAAACACAGTTAACATGAACTTCAATGTTTTTAGCTGATAGAGCCCCAGGGGCTCTATCGGCTAAAAACATTGAAGTTCATGTTAACTGTGTTTTGACAGATGTATATGATACATTGATTTTTCGTTTTGGTACAAATAAAATATTACCAAAGAAAAATAGCAATGTATCACATACATCTGTCAAAACACAGTTAACATGAACTTCAATGTTTTTAGCCGATACCGCCGCAGGGGCTCTATCGGCTAAAAACATTGAAGTTCATGTTAACTGTGTTTTGACAGATGCATGTAATACATTGCTACTTCGTCTTGGCACAAATAAAAACTTACCAAATAAAAATAGCAATGTATTACTTACATCTGTCAAAACACAGTTAACATGAACTTCAATGTTTTTAGCCGATACCGCCGCAGACTGTATCGATGGGCTATCGATAGTCTATCGATTATTCGGCAATAGTGGAAATATCGATAGTATAGCGCGGGAGGTGAGCGACTTCCGCATTGCCAATCAAAAGGGTTTAGGGGCGGAATTTGATACTGACTTAGCATTGGCTAATTGGCATGAGTCCACGCGGAGTGCGCTTATGCGTCATTGGCGTGTCGGTCTCTTTGAATGTTATTGACTGCCCATGCACCGACGCCGGCCCTACTAATGGTTCACATCGTTTTTTCTCTAAAGCGAGAATTGATTTGAGTTTTAAAAAAAGACATTTTAAGTTTTAATTTTACCTTTACAAATCGATAGGTATGATGCACCGGATGAGCCCCACAAGGGATTAATTTTACATTACTTACTTTTTTTAATTGGATCTTCTCATTAAATTATTTTTGAGACTCAATCAGAATTATTTGATCACAGATATATTGTAAAGGTGAACGCTGACCTAGCCGCACCGCAGTCCCCGCAGTCATCACTTCCTCGCACACTTAATAAAATAAATTCGTAACATTTTGAAAAGTAAAAACCGTAATTTTTAGCATGAACTACTCGCCTTTTATTTGATTTTCGAATGACTTAGGTATGTACTTCATAAAAAAACTTATTGTTCAAAATTGAAGGATTGAAAAACTAATCGCCAATAATTGTAAATCCGATAACTTTAATATTGTTTAATTTGGTTATTGTTTCAAAAACTGTGGTAGGACTATTATTTTTCTTTGTTCGTATCGCATCCGTGTCTATCGGTTTACTGTTGGTTCATTGGTATTTAGCACTAAGTCCGCCATCAGTACTTTACTTTACCTATAAATGTAAAATAAAGATTTATAAATAAATAAATACATAGAATACAAAAACAAAAGATGACGTTCTCTCACACACGAAATAATTACGGAATGGCCCTAATAATATAGCTCTAAACTCAACAAACAATACAAAGAGGAATTGTTTATTTTATATCTTTTACATTCGTTGAGGTTAGAGCTGTATTATAGCTCTTAAAAAACCTAGTATATTATTAAATCTTAAAGTTTTTAACGTATTGTTTGTTTGACATAATCCAATAGCGATGTTAATTCATAGATTTTTTATTTCTATCGAAAATTGATTATATTGGACATCCCTAAACATAAACGGCCGCCGCCGCCATATTGCATTCTTTTTGTTGTCTTGTCTTGGTGTTATTTTGTCTTGTTTGATTGAAAAATTGTTCTGAATTTTGTTTAATTCCAGAAGATAAAAAAAATTAAATTCAACTTAATTTTACTGAATAATATATTATTAAGTTATGTCAGAAGTTGAAGGTATTCAGTCTTTAAAATTAAACTATGTTTGTTATCGAATGACAACTAACCAGGCCTCATTTTTCAGAATTTAATCAACAGAAACCTGCGAAGACAAGCAAACAGCATAATATATTACCAATATGGGGTAATGAACAAACTATGAATCTGAACCCTTTAATATTAGCAAATATCCAAGGTTCTAGCTACTTCAAAGGTAGGTAAGCAAACATACCAAAGCACAGAAGTTTGGACAATGAAACTACTGAAAGTAACATGTTACTTGAAATTATTGAAGACAATGATTTGAGCTTTGTGTGCTAATGCCAATTATTGACTCACGTATTGTGCTTTTGTTGTCTACAGTGCACTTATTCAAGTTGAAGACTTATCACGAAGTGGTGGACGAAATCTACTACCAGGTGAAGCACTTAGAGCCATGGGAACGCGGCAGTCGCAAGACAGCCGGCCAAACTGGCATGTGTGGCGGCGTGAGTATGTTCATCAACATATTTTGCTATAGAATATGAAAAAGGAGTTCCTTTGATTTGTTAGTATTTCTTCATTAAAAGTGTACCTTTATGGTTTTGTTTATAGGTTAGAGGGGTAGGTGCTGGTGGTATAGTCTCAACAGCATTTTGCCTGCTTTACAAGTTGTACACGCTACGCCTCACTCGTAAGCAGGTTAACGGCCTTCTTCAACACACTGACTCACCATACATCAGAGCTCTTGGTAGGTATGATGTTACCTCTGTTTTTTTTATTATTATTATTATTATTATTATTAACAGGCAAGCAGTTGTTGCAACTGATAGTGCCTGTATCCTTATTTAGTAGGTATGTATTTGTCTAGTCTATTTTTAAATTGGTTTACGTTGTTGGCGGAGATTATTATTATTATTATTGTTAAAAGGCAAGCAGTCAAATATTTGTCATCATTTCACAAAAAATGAATAAATTCAGAATGCAGCCCGCTATAGAAGTCCTCCACGGCTTGTCAATTAGTGTCGCGTGAATTGTCAAACGGCATATGCCACATTTCAGCGTTGTTGTAGTATGACGTGCTACATCCACAGGCATAGAAAATCTAAGTGTTAAAATGAAAACCTATTGTTGATCACAAAAAACAGTAATGTACAATGCAATTAACTTAACTTTGTACAACAGAATGACCAAATTCAGAGCTCTTTCTGTATATAAAACTATGTATTTTATCTGTAAAATTTACTTTTTGCCACACATTCTTAAGTGAAGTTGCCGCTGATCACTATCTATTGTCAGTTTAATGGCATTGTATGTTAAAACTTCAATCTCGTCCAACAGGTTTCATGTACATTAGATACACACAGCCACCAGCAGATCTTTTTGATTGGTATGCTGATTACTTGGATGACGAGGAGGAAGTGGACCCCAGAGCAGGCGGCGGGGGCCCCACCACAATAGGTGCACTTGTACGACAGATGCTGATAAAACTCGATTGGTTCAGCACACTGTTCCCCAGGATACCAGTCCCTATCCAGAAGCAGATTGAACAGAAGTAGGTACAGTTTTGAAATTTGTTCTGAAGATATTTTTATTTTCTTCATAATACGTCACCAAAGTTACCAGGATTACAAATGGGGAAGGTTAACTTCTATATGTTCAATCACTTACAATGCAGGTTAGCAGAACATAATAGACAATCGGTTGCGGCCAAGCCAGCAGGCAACTTTCGCGGCGGCGGCGGCAACGGCAGCAGCAGCGGCAGCGCGTACAACCCCGGCCGCGCGGACGCCGACCGCCGCGAGCACGACGATCGCGATAAGAGGGACTACGGCGACGCTGACAGGTCTCGTTTTCTTTTGCTCATTTTTATAGTTAATATTTCTGATATCTTGTATTGCACATACACCTCGCGCGGAAAATTATGGTAGTTTTTTGGTTGAATAAAGATGATATTTTGATATCTTGTATTGCAATTCCACCGTTAAACCGTTAAACCCTGTTTTCATGTGGTTTTTCGTGTCTTTTTTTCCATTAAAAGACCCACGAAGGAGAACTGTTTCTCGTAGTCCCACTACTATTTACGTTTGTGGAAATTCCCTCATGTATATATTTCCTGATAGATAAGCTTTCGAGTGTCAAAGAATAGTAACTATAACAGTAAAGAATCAGATGATAAATAAATGGCAATGTTATTAATACTGACATTATTGAACAATAAATATCGTAAATACTTATTATTACATTACATACTAAATAAAATAAAAATAATTAAATAGATACCTAAGTAACTAAATCACGAAATTATGTAATTATAGAATAGTTTCATAAAAAAATAGATAAATTAGTCTGACCCTTTTCATATTGAGTTGCAATGTAACTGTAGTTTTTTGGTTGAATAAAGATATTTTTGTTTTCAACATTTACATTTCTCAATACAGGACGTAGATAAATAGTAATAGGACCACGAGAAACAGTTCTCTCCTGTAGTCCCATTAATGGGTTAAAATCCTGGGACCTTGAGAAAACAGAGTTCAAAAACTGTTTTTATGCTCCAGGTATCCAAAAGACAGACAAAAGCGAGATGATAGGGACAGAGACCGCGATCGAGATCGGCGTGACCGGGACAGAGAGCGCGACAGGGACCGCCGCGACCGCCCTCGCCACCGTTCGCGCTCCCGCGACCGTCCCCGCCATCGTTCACGCTCCCGTGACCGACGCTACAGATAATGATAGCTGATGTGATGACATTTACTTAAGTCTTTGAGAATTAATAATATCTGTCGTTTACAAATTGTTTTTTTATTTCATAGGCATAGGAACCATAAATTAACGTCTTTACTTATATCAAACTTGGACATCCATAATCAATAAGCTTTGACATATCTACACATTTTCATAATCAATTTACCCCCTGGAAAACGAGCCCGTGACTTCCGTGCATCTTACGCGGCGAGTGGACGTACCACTTGATCATGAGAGTGTACTCAAAAGGCCATTCTACTAAACGCTAGTAGAATAGAATGACTAATGTATGGGATTTACAGGAAAGCCCTTTCTAAGGGAAAGCCAAAGCCAAGCGTTGGCTTATGTCATTCCCATACATTGTAATTCTATTTTACTAGCATTCATGTTAGTAGAAAAGCCGTTTGAGTAGGGGGGGTAGAGGCACTTATGTTTTTGTAAGTATAGATCCTTTCGATCTGTAAAAATATTAAAAAAAAAACTAAATTATGATAATGATGAGACGTCCTGATACTACCACCACTTATTTGATTGTATTTGTATGTATTGTAACATCGAATATGTAACATATTGTATTTTTCTGAGTCAATGTAAAAACTCATTGGATTAGCGAATCTACGAATTCTGTGCCAGAAGTTCCAGATAGTCCAATACTTGGTGGCTTTATTTTAGAGGCAATAGTAAAAACAAAGGAAAATATCCAAGCTGTTATTTTACTATGCAAAACAATGTTAGGTATACATTCAAGTAAAAAGTACAGAAATCAGAACAATATTCATCAAGCTTAAGCTAGTAGGTAATAAATACATTTATTTTTAGAGATTAATGAAGGCCATTTAAAATGTCATTGAACAGCTGAAACAACATTGCTATCTAATGTTTTTATGCAGCTACACCTTTCACATTTTCTTGTTGTTCAAATTTAGGGTACTTCTTTTCAACATCTGACCATGAAATCTTGTTGTTGGACAGATCTCTCACCACTGAAGGTACTTCTGATAACAATAAGCGGACTTGGCCCATGCTGTCCCTCTCTCTTAAAGTTACAGAATGTGGTTCCTTTACACTGTCAAAGTCTACAGTTATAGCATAAGGAACACCCAGCTCGTCAGTTCTAGCATAGCGACGCCCAATCGAGCCAGATGAATCATCTACTTTATGAGAAACATCAACTAAAGTTAGATCTTGAGACAGTTCCCATACAAATGGCTGGAATTCAGGGTTACCACTGAGAGGCAAGACAGCACATTTCATGGGTGCCACTGAAGGTGGTAAGGAGAAGTAGGTTCTCTGTTCATCACCTTCTCTCATCTTGAAATTATGTTCAAGGATACAGTATAGAATTCTTCCAATGCCAAATGAAGGTTCTATTACACTTGGTATTATTTCCTCAACATGCACTGTTTTTTTAGTTTTTTTGACACTTACAAGATTAGAAGTCAATTTGAATTCTCCATTCGAAGTAGCAAGTTTATACTCTCCTTCATTATTTAAATTGTTCTGCAATTGTTCTAATGCAGCAGAATCCAAGGCTGCTAAGGCATCATTAATAGCTTTAGCATCTTTCTTAAATTCCTTCCCAATGGCAGCCTTATTGGCAACTGCTTCCACAACTTCAATTTGTTTTGGAGCAGGCAGTTTCTTCTCTGCAGCTAGCCTGATTCCAGTAGCCTTAGTATGCTGTGTTAAGTCATAGGCTGATCTGTCTGCACAACCGACACACTCTATCCAACCGTAGCTAGAAAGGCATTCAGCATCCCAACAGTCACAGGCATAATGAGCCATCTCATTACTCATATGTTGTCTGAATCTCAACTTGTCAGGATCTATACCAACAGTCAAGAGGTACAGATGTATCCTGGCCATGAAGTAGCCTAGTGTTTCATTATTGACAGTACCATTGGCAACTGCTTCTCCTATAGTGGTAACTTCAGCTGGCCTCCCCTGTTCTTGATTGTTAGCTGAGTAAAGCAACATCTTTGTATCCTTTACTAATTCAAACTTGGGGTGGTCTTTAGAGTCACAGAAGTGTTCAATTTCACACATAGTAAACTCTCTCACTCTAAGTAGACCAGATCTAGGAGAAATTTCATTTCTGAATGAATTTCCAATCTGTGCAGCTGCAAAAGGTAATCTGCCTTGATTGAACTCCAGGAGACGCTTGAAGTTTACAAAAATACCCTGTGCTGTTTCTGGCCTTAGGAACCCTTTCACCAAACCTGATGGGCCTATTTGAGTGTTGAACATGAGGTTAAATTCAATTGGTGGAGTGAGTTCATTACCACTGATGGGAGACTTCATGTCAAATCTCTTCATCATTGCAGACATATCATTAGCAGTCATACCATCAAGTCTAACCAGTAGGTCTTCGATTTCAGCTTTTAATTCAGCTTTGGTATTTTTTTCACTTTTTATTTTTTCAAGGTGTGCTTTGATCAAATGATCTAATCTAAAACATTCACCAGTTTTAACATCTTTAGTCATAAGATCAGCAAATCTCTCAACATGTCCAGATGCTTTCAATACAGGTTCAGGAGTCAATATGGAACAGTCAACTTCTAACATTTGTTCCTGCAGAATGAAGTACTTTCTCCACAATTGTATCATGTTACTTTTAAGTGCACAACCCATAGGTCCAAAATCAAACTGACCTGTTATGCCACCATAAATGGCAAATGACTGGTCATAGAAAAAACGCCTTTTGATTAAATCTTCCATTTTAGCACGATCAAATAATTCTTCTGATGGGGTCAGGCTTAATTCTTTGTCCTCTAGAACTTTTTTTCTGGCTTTTAACTCAGCAATAGCTTTTTTTATATCCATTTCAGGGGCCTTCTCTTCTTTCAATTTCCTCACTAAGTCACCTTGTTCTTTAACATTCGCACGAAAAGGTGCTAATATTTCTTCAATCTTTGGGTCTGCCATTATTATTTCTTTCTGCGGATTAGGGATTTTGATTTTCCTGTGAATTTTATTACTCCCCCAGTGCGAAAACTTGACCTGTGTGAGGGCGACCGGTAGATGGTTTCTAAATACACGATACTGGTACACTAATGAGAATACGAATCGCATTTAAAAGTGTATTTAATTCAACAGCTGCTGGATTAAATTTGCACGCCGGCTAATTTTTCTAAAAAAATTGTTCGCGTGGTGCTGACGAAACATTTTACCACTGTCATGTAAATAAACGTCAGTACTGACTGTCAGTCAGTCACTGACATGATATTAACATGTCAATGTCAAAAACAGATTAGAGATAAATAATAAAAGTCAGGGCTACCTTATTTTTCCTATTATATTTAATACGAGCTAAGGCTTGCTAAGGGTAATATTTTTCTGAGGGTAATACGAGCACCACGAGACAGGCAGACACAGACACAGGCTTAGAACTAAGCAGACCTTCAGGCCATGCTCTCTCTCTCGCACTTGCACCCAGTGCGTACTCTCGTACGAGTGCACTCGAGCGAGAGCATAGAAGCGAAAATTTTTCTAAGTCTATGAGCGAGAGTGTGCATTTGCATAAGGGTGTATTCAAGTAATTTAGGTAGATGGATTTAAAGTTCTTGGGTGTGTTAGAGTATTTGGGTGTATTCCACGCTACCAATTTCTTTTGCGTAGTATCGACCAGAATTATACTGTTTACATTTATTTATTGCATTTTTTTAGTTTTGGTAAACAAATTATTCGTTTTCAATTTTTAGATTTGGATTGGATGGGAAGTTGGCTGCAAGACAAAAATAGATTAGAATATGCAAGCCTTAAGAGCGCGTAGTCTGCACACCAGCGCTGCCACTGGAAAAAAATCATAGTGCTTAAATAATGAATGAAAAAATATATAATGAGATGAATTATAACTGTGTCTGTCCAAAGAAGCTTTTTTGTACTTATTATAACTTAAACAATATTTTCTAGCCTGTCGTTTAGTGTAATAGAGTTTTTTGCGAAAAGTGGCCACTTTTAGCAATAAAACTCCATTAAACTAAAGGATAGACTAGAAAATATTGTGTAAGTAATAAAAAGTACCGCAAAGCTTCCTCGGAGTGCACTACAGAGAGATAATTCACCGCAGGGCCCGGAGCGCGCGGCGCGCCACGCATGCCGCGACTAGGCGTGTACACGAATGGGTACAAACAAAGATATAGCCATCTTTTAAACACAACCTACCTATGTAGAATTTTAATATAAACAAACGAACTAAAATGTTTTATTTAAGACGGATAATAATTAGTTTACTAGTGGATAGGGGCCCACATCAGGCATTTTTCAGCATCGCTAGTCGATTATTCGATCAACAAACTATTACGATTTTTTCGATGTTTAACACAATGGGACAGGAAACTTATTTTAGTTTTTGTGTAATAAAATGCCATATTATAGTATTGTGTTGTTTTCCACGATAAACAAGGTAGGTAATGTTACTTTTCTCGCTTAGAGCATTAAGTTTTCTCGTGAAAATGTTACTTTTTCAGCTGTCTCATGTTATATTTGACTATCTGCCACTGGCAACACTGAGTCAGTCTGCCATTCATTCCTAGCATTCATAGATTAATATTATTAGGTATATGCGGCCATTTTATTGCTGATTTGATTGAAAATCGGTGGTTTGTTGCCCCGTTGTTTTGTGATTGATGATAAAACGTACAAAATTGTATACGTTCATAGTGTAAGTTTAAGAGTTTTATGTATTGAGTGATTAAAATGGACGATCCGAATAGAATGATGGCGCATAGCGGTGGTCTGCTGGGACCACAGGGCTACGGGCTCCCCGGTGGCGAAGGGACTCCAGCTGCAGAGGGAGAAGCTAGAAAACAAGATATTGGTGAAATCCTCCAACAAATTATGAATATAACAGATCAGAGCCTCGATGAAGCGCAAGCAAGAAAACATACTTTGAACTGTCATAGAATGAAGCCTGCCCTATTTTCTGTGTTGTGCGAAATCAAAGAAAAAACTGGTAAGTGTTTTTGCAGTGCAAAAAATGTAAAATAAACGGTAAATTATAAGTTTTTCAAATTTAGATCTACTCTTAGTGAATGGTTAGACAAAAAAGATTTTTTAGTAAACAAGATTACCTAGATTAAAAGTAGAAATAGTGTACATATTAATGATAAATAAATAAATATTAGACAACATCACAAACATTGCTCCGATTCCAAAGTAAGTAGCTAGAGCACTTGTAAAAACGTTCTAAAAAAAAGATGGTCACAACATTAGAGTGTACTAACATGTTTTACAAGACTGGCATGCAAATATTATTGATTCAATTATATTAGGTTAAATTTCTTTTTTGTTAATATTTTTGAATGTGTGTAATTAACAATAAGATCTGTTTTTTTGTAAAATTGTTTCTATGCACAGTAAAGTAGTTACTTACTTACTAGATTGTTGCTTTCAAATCTATGTAGGTGATTCAGAATTCATTGTTACAAGAAATTATTGCTTTTATATTTAGTACTGTCACTACGCAACACCCAAGAAGAAGAGCCCCCAGACCCACAGCTGATGCGCTTGGACAATATGCTCATTGCTGAGGGCGTAGCTGGACCTGAAAAGGGTGGTGGTGCTGGAGCCGCTGCCTCTGCATCAGCTGCAGCTGGAGAATGGGGTAATTTTTGTTTTAAATATGTAACAAGTATTTCTATTTACAACATTGCCATAACATTTAAGTTCTAATTCTGGCTTTTAAGTTCTGATTTTTTATCATATCTCTTATATTTATTGCATCCCTTGGTCTTTTCTTAAGATATATTTAGTTTAGCCTGTTCTTCTTTATTTGTTTTAATTACCAACTGTTTAAAATAAAGCAGTGGTTCCCAATCAGTTTTTTCTATGTACCCCTCAAATGAAGAAAGACCTCAAACTTGCGTGCCCCTTCATGCAATCTCGCGTACCTCTGGGGGTACGCGTACCACTAATTGGGAAACATTAAATTTGTTTAAGGTTTTTCCTTATATTGTAATAAATAAGACAGGCAAAGAAAAACAACATAATATTGAGATAAACTAGTGATGCGACTCCAGTCTTTTGGCACTCGGTTCATTTGAGTCATTTTACAATTTCACTCTGTTTACGTATTGCAAGTATTGCAATGCTCGTCAATTTTTCCAAATCAATTCACACACTCAGTAATGTGCAATATTTATATTACTATAAGGAAAGTAATTATTGCATTAAATAATTGAAGAATGCACATTAAAAAGAAGGTTTCTCCACCTGTTTTTTTATTAATATCCAGCTTATAATAGTTTACAACCACACAAAAGTAAGAGATTACTTATTCATCAGCATCATAAAATAAATGCTTTTCATCTTACTTTTGACACAAAACCTTTACAATTACCGTTTCTAAGTTACCTCTGAACAAAGCGTGCGGCACTTAACACAAGTTGAAGCATGAAACAGATGCTCAAAATTCTTTTGTTAACAGAATTGAGAGTTATAAACAAAAACATTTGTCAAATTTCACTTCAACTGCGCCTTAGTATTTATTTGACCGAGTGATGAGTGAGTGACTCAAGTTTAAGTGAATGTGTCTTCTCAATTTTTTCACTCAAATACGATTTTTAATGATATCACTTGAGTTAAAATGGACTCAAATTGCATCACTAAGATAAACTACCAATGTGACCATTTTATTCTAACATTTATAAATAAAATGCATGATGAAACTTAATAATATTGTTATCAATACATTATAATATTATAAACATAAAATCTTAATAATAATAATGATATAATAATGCCATTTATTCCATATCTCAGCAATTTTACATTTCAATTTGATTATGGTTTTGTTAGTCTATTAGAATAAAATTGTTTTGTGTAAGTATGGTTACTTTGTAGCATATTGTGAGACATGGACTCTTTGTCTCTTCCCTTGTTCATCCATTTATTAACAGCAACCTTTATTTATCAGCCCACTGACTTTTGGGCCCACCCACTCATAATATTCTTTAAAATACATAAATTATGCATTTATTTATGTGCTTTGGGAAGGCTGCAATAACATTTAATGAAGCTTGTTACATCATAGGAATACTTTTCTCATGATGTTACAATCTCGGTTTTAACATCATGTCGGTTGTACATTGCATTGTCTGATCAATTATGTATACAGAATAGATACTGCTTGTTTCTCAACTTGAAGAATACTTGATAAAAATAGATTGATATTGAATTTTAAATCTAAACTAACATTAAGAAAATTGTAGTTTCTCTACTTAAATCCAATTATTAGTTGCATAGATATAGTCATTGGTGTTTTGCTAATGTTTTTACTTTCTAAAACTTTGTTATACTGTACTTTGTTTGAGTAACTATAAATAATTTGTTAGTAATTAAAGATTGGAGCACAGCTGTCTGTGCGAGTTATAGATACAGTTTGTTTGCGAGGCCAAATCTAGTATGAAATTCTATGAAAGATGCCACAACTTCACAGTTAGTGTGCATTTTGTCTGCAGTCTATTTGGTGTGGTGTCTATTATAGTTTTCTGCTTTCCTGGCTTCACTAACTGCATCTGTGAAGAATACAACTTGTAACAGGAATTGATGTGCTCAGTCTTTGTTGTGAAGTATATATTGCAAAAATGTACACCTTTTAGGTTTTTACACCATTTTATTTAATCAGCAAATCATGAAAAGATGAAAAATTCAATATCAACATAAAAGGTTTTGAAAGGGGCTAGTGCACTAACTGAATGCATTGGGACGGAGGTTGCATGTTGTTTGTTTCTGCCCCCGTTTGCCGCAACTTAAGGTACTGTGGCTCAAGCAGATAACGCGATCGAGCACTCGGACTACCGCGCCAAGCTCGCGCAGATCCGCCAGATCTACCACCAGGAGCTGGACAAGTACGAGAACGCCTGCAACGAGTTCACCACCCACGTCATGAATCTACTCCGCGAGCAAAGCCGCACCAGACCCATCACACCTAAGGTAAATTAAAAAAAAAAACTATTGCCAACATATTACCATTAGAACATATTCATTAAATCTTAGCGTAACTACAACATGAGCATTTTGAGGAATTTCTTAAAGGACAGGTATATTGTAATATTTCTGTGTCTTTTAGTGGTGTTGATATTTTTATTTTACATGTTGATGTTTAATTATTTATCTGTCACCATTTAAAACGGCTGTATTTTTTACCATAGGAAATTGAGCGCATGGTTCAAATCATCCACAAGAAGTTCAGCTCCATTCAGATGCAGCTTAAACAGTCCACCTGCGAGGCCGTCATGATCCTGCGTTCTCGGTACGTACCACAAATGTATAGTCAAATGTACCAGTAGAAATCGCGAACAATTCGGCATTAATAAACTATACAAAACAATATTCATGTCAAAGTTGTCGTAAGCAACATGCGGTCCACGCCGTGGACCAACAACGAGCGTGAATGAACAACACAGACTTGTGTGACATCAGCTCAACTTTGGCCTCGGAAAGTTTCAAATTTTAAAAACGAAAACGTTACGACAATGTAATTACCGCTTGCAGTTTCCTGGACGCGCGCCGTAAGCGTCGCAACTTCAGCAAGCAGGCTTCGGAGATCCTGAACGAGTACTTCTACTCGCACCTGTCCAACCCCTACCCCAGCGAGGAGGCCAAGGAGGAGCTGGCACGCAAGTGCGGCATCACAGTCTCGCAGGTAGCGCTCTAACCGCGCTTTGCTCCGCAGCTTTCTGGACGCGCGCCGCAAGCGCCGAAACTTCACCAGGCAGGCCATCGAGCTCCTCAATGAGTACTTTTACTCGCACCTCGCCAACCCCTACCCCAGCGAGGAGGTCAAGGAGGAGCTCGCGCGCCGCTGCGGCATTACGGTGTCGCAGGTACTCCTTACAACGACTCCGCATATACTATCAGTTTATCTACAGAATGTAGATGAGATGGTACACCGCGTTTTCACTGACTCATAATATTATGTAAAGTGAAAAATGAAAAGTCCTGTTGAATTCGAATCGAAGTCGATATAGGTATATGAAGAAGACAATTAATTTTGCGGATTGGAAATATAATTCAGCAGCCAATAGTCTAATAATATTGGCTGATTAATTAATAGACTAGCGCACTAGAGCACTTTTCTCTACTAGTAGTGCAGAATAGAATAATATTCTAGTGCTACACATGAACTTTAGTGTTTCCAAAATCACATGTTGGATATATTTATAAAGTATGTATCTAAAAATCTATATCAGTTTTATTAAGTGTTTGCATGTTGGTTGAAGGTTTCCAACTGGTTCGGCAACAAGCGCATCCGCTACAAGAAGAACATCGGCAAGGCGCAGGAGGAGGCCAACCTGTACGCCGCCAAGAAGGCCGCCGGTAATTGACACTCATTTTACCTCGTTTTTATATTTACACCGGGAATTCCATGTAACTCCCTTGAAACTTAATTTTTCTCTATTGAATTTCCTTGGTTTAAATTCTCATCGCACTGGTAACCGGCCGTCATATTTTAGGGCCGTGTGACGCGAAAAACGATGCGAAAACTCGGCGCTGCTGCTGAATGCATCTAGATTCCCATGAAGTTAGTTGCATTTAGTGTGTAAGAATGCATATGTTTTCATGTTGTTCTCAATTGTATAGTTCCCCGATGTGGTTAGTTAACGTACAGTATTGTAATTTCCGCACACAGACCTGCCCTGGCTGGGCGCGGGCAGGCGCGAGGCTGGCTCTCCGCCCAGAGCCACTTCATATTACAGTAAACATTGTTACTATATTGTACTAGTTCAATAACTGCTAAACCACTTCATTGTGGTTTCTTTAATCGATACTGAGCTTAGCAAGATGGGTATTCGTTCAAATTAAATTATGAAAAAAAAGAAACAGTATTATTAGCTTATGTGATGTGAAAACCCTGAAAAATACCCATCTTGCAGTGTATGAATTTGCATTGAATTAATATTGAAGTAAGGATAAGTAAGAACTTTTCAATATGTGCATTTGATTTATTGAAACTTTCAATTAAATAATACTAGTGTTTTGTGCCCCAATTATACCACAGGGCGAGAGCTCATATAACTTGGTTGTTAACTTGTTACTTGTTCTTACTACCAAAATATTCGTGAATTTCAGTGCACACTTATCAGGCGCGTAAAAAAATTCGATGGAGATATTTTGTGTTGGAAATTTGTACAGCGCCATCTACCGCCAAAAAGCGAAATGAAATTTCTAGATAGAAAATTACTCTATCGAGTACTTTTACGCACGTATTTTTCCTCGATTGATGTTCGTGTCAGGTGGTTAGGAGTAGGCTTTAAGGCTCAATTTACATTTAAGAGTGTTTTCGCATTTTGCAGCTCAGATAGGCTGTCTCACTTACACCTTTGAACTTTTTACATGACTGCCCAAAAAAGAAGTGTGTATTGTGTTCAGGGTTCATGTTTGTATGTGTGATGTATCGTTGGAATCCTTACCCCGAGTGACACTGGCTAAATATTTTTTGAAAAAGATAACATTACAAAAAGCCATTTTGTAATGTGAAATAAAAAAATCTTCAGTTATTACAATATAGGTATCAAATGAAAGGACTTAACCTTTCATATTCATATTACATCATATAACATATTCCGTAACTATATAATTTGTCACTAAAATGTATGAAGTCGGGGGACCTGCAATAACACTTATTTAACTTTTTAGTTCGTTTTTGGCAGAGCCTTTTTTTTTAATTTTTTTTAATTTATTTTAAAGACAAGTGACATGACTTATTTTTGGTGATTTTTTTCATTACATTGTTAATAGAATACTATCACGAATATTTCACGTATATTTTATTTATAGACACATTTTGGCGTTTAGACATAATGACTAACGTACGTAACGGACGTATTGGTCCACTTTGCATTTGGTCCATTTCGCAATTGGTCAACTTTCAAAATTTATTTTTTGGTCTTTTTACATATTATTATGTAATTCTACAAATGCCAGAATTTTATATTATTTCTTTTCTTCGTAATACATCACCAGTCTTACATAAATGGAGAAGGTTGACTTCTATTTTTTTACTATTTTTTTTCCTTTTTTCTTTTCTCCGTACCTAATACTTTGGTGATGTATTACGAAGAAAATAAAAAAAGTAAATTTTAGAAAGTGGACCAAATGCGAAAGACGTGTTTTCGGAAAGTAGACTAAATGCGAAGTGGACGTAATGCGAGTAAACGATGTTTTGGATTTATTTGTTGAAATAACTTCAAAAAATAATCATTTTGAACTAGTTTTTCTACATTTAAATATAAGTTTTCAACAAAAACAATGTATGTATAATATTCGTAATACTATTTTATCAAGATATCGATCACGGAAATATGAATTAATGTAAGGGACAATATCCCGAAAATGAGTTATATACACCGTTGGATTCGGAATTTTACGCGCCATCGAATGGTATACTTGAAATGTTGATATCTTGAAAAAAAAACAATTTTTTGTCCCTTACATTACACATTTTAGAAGGTCCTAAACAAATCTTTACCACAAATATTGACGTATCATGCACTTGTACAAAATGTCATTTTAGTTTTAAGGTATGTCTCATAAAAACTTATATATGGCCTTTACCCTAACCACGTTTTCGTTTTTTCTAAAACTAACCAGCCTTACGTTACTTTATGATTTATGTATTTGGCAATGATGTCCCTTACATTATTGTGAATACAAAAAATTAAACAAAAAATAATCATTAAAAGTATTTATTTTTATTCTGCGGTTAACATAATTAGTCTAAATGTTAACAATGATGGCACATTATAGGAAAAATCATGATCATGAATCATTTTGAATGATAATCAACTGTTTATATAACCAAAAAAATATATTCCAAAATTTCAAGTTCAATAGATTTTTTTAAATAATTATGGTTTTTAAATTATAATTAAAAAAAAAACAATTCAATAAGAAATTTTAGTATTATAGCAATTTAATATAAAGAACTTAAGTAATATAATAACGATGTTGACACTACTAATTTATACTTAACCGTATTAATTAAGGGCCGATTGTTGCAAAGTCAGGTAAAATTTAATCGTAGAGTAAACTTTATAATGTAATACGAACGATTGTTAAATATGTCACGTCAAATATCAAGGCATTTAACGATGGTTAGAGCTTACTCAACGACTAAATTTTATCTGACTTAGGTAAAATTTGCCTAAAGCGAAAATTCTACAACCTAATTGTTAACTGCAGCAGTTTGCATTATCAACAATCCAACGAAACATTATAAACAACATAAAAACGTTCTCAACTATCCAAAAAAAGCTCATACAGGTTAAGTGGAGGAAATTATTCCCTACTAGACTCTTCGTCTTAGTCTTATATTTTAAAGTGTCTTTAATTTAGTTTCATAAGGAATACTTAAGTAATCCTTGTGATATGTTTTAGGTATAATTCCTTTTTCACAAAGTGTTATTAAATCATTAAATTTGATGACGAAGACTCTAGTCACAGATTACTAAATAGTTTGCTCTAGTAGGGAATAAGTTCCCACTTATTAAATTTTTATGATTTCATTCTTATTTTTAATCGCATCGCGACCTGTTTTTCTTCCTCCTCTTTTTTTGGATTGTAGAAAACGTTTTTATGTTGTTTATAATGTTTCGTTGGATTGTTGATAATGCAAACTGCTGCAGTTAACAATTAGGTTGTAGTATTTTCGCTTCAGGCAAATTTTTCCTAAGTCAGATAAAATTTAGTCGTTGAGTAAGCTCTAACCATCGTTAAATGCCTTGATATTATTGACGTGACATATTTAACAATCGTTCGTATTACATTATAAAGTTTACTCTACGATTAAATTTTACCTGACTTTGCAACAATCGGCCCTTAATTATTATGGTTAAGTATAAATTAGTAGTGTGAACATTGTTATTATCTTACTTAAGTTCTTTATAGTAAATTGCTGTATTATTAAAATTTCAAATTGAATTGATTTTTTAATTATAATTTAAGAACCATAATTACTTGAAAAAATCTATTGAACTTGAAATTTTGGAAAAAATTTTTTAGTTATATAAACAGTTGATTATCATTCAAAAATGATTTTTCCTATAATCTGCCATCATTGTTAACATTGAGACTGATTATGTGTAACGCTGAATAAAAATAAATACTTTTAATGATTAATTTTTGTTTCATTTTATGTATTCACAATAATACCATATTTTTTTTGATCTAAATTAAATCAAGTTAACCAATTTGCTTTTGAAAGTAAAATTTTATTATAGTATTTAGTTAAGATACAGCAATAACTAAACCCAAAAGGGTACCTTACTTCAAAAAATACTAATATTATTTTGTCAATATGACTGATACATTAATGCGGAGTATTTTTGTGTTAAATGCAATTAAGGTAAAGAACGTATTTACATTTATTTTTAATGTAAGAGACATGCTATTTCGGAATCCATAAAGATAATTGTAATTTTGCTTGCATAGCTTTATAGAGCTCTCAAACCTAAGCAACTTTGCCATAGGCATCAAGTAAGTAGAATAAAAAGTGAAAAAAATACAAGCAATTATTATAAATAAAATTTGTTTTTTGCTCCTCCTGAAAAGTAGACCTTTGTCCCTTACATTAATTCATATTTCCGTGATCGATATTAATTATATTTAAAAAGTTCAAAAGTATGAGTGAGACAGCCTATCTGAGCTTCAAAATGCGAAATCGCTCTTAAGGGCAAGCGAAGCGACTTATGGTACCTACATAGCATAATGAGTCTTATGCCTATTCTGTATGAAGACGCGCGACTTATTTTAGCGTTTACCTAATTTGCACTCTACCCTGTAGGCATATAAGACTCATGCTATGTAGGTATCATAAAAGTCGCTTCGCTTCGCCCTTAAGCCCAAGTAAAACAGGATGCAGCACAGCGCGTAGCTTACGTTGACATGTATATGACAGTATATGTCACACCGAATGCCGCGCGGCTGCGCGCATCCGTCGCGCGTTCAGTGTGACATACCATAGCATTTCATTAGCGTCCTTTGCTGACGCTACGCAACGCAACGCGCTGTGGTGACCTAGGCTTTAATGTAAATTAAGCTTAAATCTCAATGGTCATCAGTCGGAATTACAAATCTGAATTAAAAAACTACATAATTATTTCTATCGGCCGTAGCCGGAGAAACGAAATACTTATAGAAATGAGCCGTTCGGGTCCGTGTGGGGGGCGGGGGTCGTCCCCGATGTAACGGAGACCACTCACGATCATGTCGCTCGATCCAGTGGCATGACAGAGAGCACACACGGTCAAGCGGCATGAAGCTTCGTCAGTTACGCGATCAAACGGAAAATCGATCCTTCAGTCGAGCGAGTGGCATGTCCTTCTAAAATTTCTCCCTACACACGGTCGAAATGGGTCGATTCAGCCTATTCGAGGATGGCACCGGATCGAGCGGCTCGATCGCGAGTAGTCTCCATAATGGTCGCATGGTGCCGGCAGCGGCAGGCGCGTCGCCGTACTCGATGGGCGCGGCGTCGGGCACGGCCACGCCGATGATGTCGCCGGCGCCCACGCAGGACTCCATGGGCTACTCGCTGCCCGCGCCCGGCTACGACCAGCCCCAGCCCGGCTACGACGGCTCCATGGGCTACGACCACATGCACCAGGACCTCTCGCCGTAGGCCACCACACACTACACACCCACCACCGCCAGGTATTCGCACTATACATTTTTTATAGATCATAGGTATTAGGCCACGATCATACCTGATGTTGACTGAAAATGAGGTCTACGATGTAATGTAACATGCTCACAATTTTGTTTTACATTTCAGTACCATATTTCTTCATCCTTCTTTGTGGCTTTTACACACTATGCCGGCGCGGCATGGACGCACAGTTATTTACGGTACAATTTTTTGCTGAGTGCATACCCGGCGCGAGCGCGGCGGTAAAAGCCACCGAGACGTAGTCTGTAGCCGTTTATGACATTATTAAGTACTAAGTTAAATTATATATACTAAGTTGTACTAAGTTAAATTAAATGCTATTAATTTAATTTAGTACAACGACCTCCCTAGCATGACCACCGAAACACGATATATATCGCGTGATAAAGCGACACTCGACTGTCTTAAAATCCATTGTCTTTTGACAGTTAGGCGTGATAAATTACTATATCATATCGCGTTTGGGTGGTCATGCTAGCGGGGCTGAAGTAACCAACTTCACAGCGCATGCGGTACAAAACGATGTATTTTAATCTGTGCGCACATCTGGATCACTACTCTATTGTCAACAGTATCGGTCCTAGCACTGACCCTCTGTCGCTGTGTTGTTGCAGGTCGCGGGTGGGACGATTGCAGCTTCCACTGAATTGCCATTTACATTAACATAGTATATTTACGCAGCCGGTGGACCGCCGCGGCGCCTCCTATTGCCTTAGGACGTAGGACATTGTATACTATTACGGTAACACATTTCTATTTAACGTATTTTTGGAAGGACATGTAATGAAATGTATTTAATTTGTATTATTATCAATTTATATGACTGTACCCAGTATTTGTTTATTCATTTTATATATATTTTAGCTGTAGATTATTGTAAGAATTATGTTCTTAAATGTGGCAGTTATTTTAAGTATTATAATAATTTTATTCGAGCCAGTGAATAATTTGAATTACTTATATTTTTCTAAAGTTATTATTGGGCAGTATTAGTAACTTATAAAAAAAGAACCACATCGATTGGCGGGGATCTCGGTTTCTGAATGTTCACTAACTAATTCTCTATTATACGGTGGATATAGATATACGATAGTTGTAAGGTACACTAGTGTAATATTAACTATAAGCATTCAGATATTTTGTGCTAACTAGTTTCTTGTATGCGTGTCTGTTTTCAATGATCTTGGTGACATAAACTGATGCTTTTTTGTATTAGTTTTAGATTCAGTGACAGTTTTTAAGGCATATTATCAGGAATATGGAAATCATGTTTGAATAATCATGTTGTAACCTATTATTTGACACAGTAGTAGAATAGGCGAGTCCTCCAGTTTGTAGTCACACGCGGACGCGCTACATGTTGTGTGCAATCTATATATTTTATTACTTATGGTTGTGTTGGTTACGCACACTGTTTTCTCGAACGAAAAACTGTTTTTTTTATTATTGCAATGTTTCATTCCTTTTTAGTTTCAAATTGTTTAGGAGTTGTGAATATCAGGACAAATTATGTATTTTCATGGTGCTGTAACATTGGTAGCACTAACTTCATTTAGCCTTAAGTTGGAATGTTACTTTCGTCGTTCTGATTGGTCGAAAAAGGAAGACCCACTGTTTGTCTTATTAGTTCCACTTAGTGATAATTTGGATATAAACATTTTGGTAGCTTTAAGTTAATGTGTTCTACGACAAAATATCTGAAACAGTATACGAGAAATCTAACGAAAAATAATAATTGAAAATGTTTTTAAATTTGCTGTGGAACATTGATATTGTATCACGTCGCTGAATTAACGCTTTAATCTCCACACGTGTATACTACAGAATATATAATATTACGAACTGTTTTAGAATATAATAAGTACGAAATCCGTATGCATCAGCGGCGTGGGCTCCATGTATACGACGACGAGTTCAATGTTATTGACCATCAACAATGACTAAATACATTTTTGTGTAGTTAAATGTCTGTCTTTTTATTTACTACAAGCATTGAGAGAGCGTAGCCGGCACACTAGCACTTTTTAACAAACTTCATTAAACTAAACGACAGGTTAGAAAATATTGTTTAAGCGATGATAAGTACCACAAAGCTTCTTCGGAGTGCACTACAGAGAGATAATTCACAATTTCGTCTTTATTTAAGCAATATGATTTGGCGGCGCAAGTAGGCTGACTACGCGTTATTAATTTTCCCCCACCTGTCCTTAATTTTACTTCTTTTCCAACAAAATGTGAGCGAGCTTAGCTCACGTCCTCATCCTGCTGTGTACGAATAAGCGGCATGCCCCCAATTAAAAAAAAATGATTCACAGTCACCTTCATTCAGATAAGCAAACTGCACATTTAAATGTTATTAAATATCAACCCTACCCAAGTAAATGACCTTACTATATTTGTGACTTTGACCTCGTTCCGAAGACAGACAAAGTATAGTCACGTCATATAAATATGTATACAGTTTAGAACTTTGTCTCTCCAGAAACCAATGAAAAATGACAACTACAACGAAGTGACAAAGTTCTCAACTGTATACATATTTTTAACTGTACTCACGACGGCACACCTCAGACTATACAATACATGTTGACCTTGAGACCGCCTTTATGCCCTACGTTATAAAAGCTATTTTCGCAGTTTAACCGTATAACCTGACGTGCTGTCGTGTGTACATGGTCAAGGCCGATGTACTTCTGAATTAAATACTTAATCAAAGTGCCTGCACAGATAAATTATTATCATTAGAAATGAACCTACAAGCAAGCTTTCGAACTTACTGTTGTTGTTGTTTGATGTTGTATCCTCGTTTGCGTCGTCGTGTCGCTAAACAAGTAAAATGATAATATTGCAGTTACTCTATAACGATGTGGCTGTCAGTGTGGCCGAGTCTCTCGACGAAGGTTGACTACGTCTTATTAACCTCATTTTTTTGTTATGATAAAAGGATTTAGTGCTCTTATCTAACAAATTATTGGTACGCTATTGTAAGTATCAATTTTTTAATAATTTTGATGTTATAACTTTATGTTGGTGTTAGGTAGTTAGCCAAGGATTTTTTTTTGTGTTAAAAGTGAAGTAAATATTTACCTACACAAAGGTTCAGTAGCATTTCAATAACTGAAGTAATTAATTAAAATATAATATTTGGATTTTATCATGAAATTTAAATTATAGGTTACCTTGTGACTCATAATTTCATTGCTGTATAGTACATACATCACCGATTTCATAACAATATCCTTTGCTGACTGTGCGCTTTTCATCATAAGGATTTTTGACGTGACTTTCCTATGTGGGCCAAAGTATTAAAATGTGCGTATGTTACGTATTGGTTATGATGAGTGTATGGTGTGGTGCAGCATCGAGGATGACCAGCATCCACAGCGGCTACAAGGAGGAGGTGCACGAGGTGCCGATGTCCGTGCTCATCCGGCCGTTCATGCCCGAGCTCGACGAGGGCAAAGTCAAGTCGCTCATGGAAACCATACAGGTGACTGCTGATGATTTGTTGTACAGACGACGACACATCAGATGTAACATGTTGATCTTGGGACTGTCTTTATGCCCCTCGTAAGAAGTTGTTTTGGCAGTAGGTACTGACTATATAGCTATACCAACTAGAGGCTGTTACGGAAACAGAATGTGCAATTAATATTATTTACCTACATAAATAGGAAATATCGTTTGTGGGGTGTCTCATTAATTTCGTTCTCATATAACTGGTTCTTATGGCACACATACACAAGTATAATTTCCATGCAAATTAATGTAGGTATTCTACCTATATCCTCTATATTGTTTTTAATGCTATCGAACTGGTTGACCTTTATATGTTTTTGCACTCGGATCTCGGGTCATTTTGTTTTTACGCTTAGGACAATAACAACTTTACCTTTATCGTTATCCATGATACCTATGTAAATTACAATCATCTGATAATTTTATGATTGTTATAGAAATATCAATAACAATAATAAAATGTATCTATTAGGTATTTAATGTGGGTATTAGGTATTTTTAAAAGATTAGTGATGATTTGGGTGGATAGGACAGGAATATAAAAACATTGTTTTGTATGAAAGAGATTTAAGAAGGTGTGTTAGCGCCTAATTTGAATGTTTTTTACAAGCTTAAAGAAAAAAAAACTTTTTGATGAATTTTACTTACTTTTATGAGCAAGTAAGTTGGTGTATATTTTTACGTAGCGCTTTATTGCACAGCGAGACATGCGCATTAAATCCGCCATAGTCGCCCGGGCTTCTTAAATAATTATTATTCCATCCAAAACTTACAATTATTAAAATAAAATAATCATCCTAACTTCCAGAAAGAAGAAGAGGCCGGTAACGTGCCCCCCATAGACGTGTTGTGGATCAAGGGCTCGGAGGGCGGCGACTACTACTACAGCTTCGGCGGCTGCCACCGGTTCACCGCGTACCAGCGCCTGCGCCGCCCTACCATCCCCGCCAAACTCATCCGCTCCACGGTCACAGACCTTCGGACATACTTAGGCAGTAGCACGCCCGATTTGAAGTAACGTTGTTTCACAGACAGACTCAAAGTACTTAGTGATGAAATCAAAAAGTTCGAACACTTATAACACTATAATGGAGACTTATTTATTGTGTTGAACCACCAAAAAATAATTCTGTTTAAACTTCTGATACTGGTGGGCTCAATATAATTTATTTAAACGAAATGGCAATAATATATAAAGTTGAACTTCAAAAGTCATTATTCATTATTTTATCATACGCGCGAGCCCGAACTTGAGTAAGCGTCCTAAATGTACACACGACGAAAAAGAAAAATCGTTTGCATTTGTGGACATACGAACCAATAAACAAACAAAAAACAAATTTATTTAAGCGCTATGATTTTTTTCTCAATGGCGGCGCTAGTGTGCAGACTACGCGCTCTTAATTACAAATGTAGTTTTCAGATTTTTCCCTGTACTTGCAATATAAGACGGTATTACTTGCCAAATTTCATAGTTCTAGGTCGATGGAAAGTGCCCTATAAATTTTAATTCACTTGAGAGTTTCGAAATAGGCGTTTTTTGTGGCATAAATGGCCGTATCTTTTTTTACGTTAAAGTTTCAATTTTTCACAGTTTTAAGAGACCGTAGACCTGAGTATATGGTTTTAATTTTAACTCGAGACCTCCACGCGTTCGTTCCCGAGATAAAGAGTCTTGACAGACAGACAGACGGTCAACTAAGTGATCTAATAAGGGTTCCGTATTTTCCTTCCTTTTGAGGTACGGAACTGTAAAAAGGCATTTTAGATAATGTAATCGTATAGATGTAAATAATTATTCTAAGTATTGAAGTTATTATTATTAATTATACTAATTGTTAAAGTTTGTTTATATTTTATAATAAAACTATCATAATCCTCCGAAAGTGTATTTATTCTGGAGTTGTCCTTACCTAACTACAGAACAATGAGATATGCCATTTCTGTATAGTATATTTACAAACATGAACATAAATAATATCAAAATACATTTACACTAGACTCTTGGTGCGCGTGCGCAGACGCTCACGCAAATAGAAGCACATGCAAATTAATGAACACAAATTAATTTGTTAGCACCAACAATTATTACAAGCGTGCTAACAACACAATTGCTGATACCTTACGTGACTACGGCATCGGCGGGCTTATTACTGATTGATTTTAAGTGACAGTCGCAATCGCTTTATTGCTGTCAAAACACAAATTTCTATATACTAATTTGTGTTTTGACACAACGCCGCAAAACACAAATTCGTATATACGTTTTGACAGCAATAATTGTACAACTGCGATTGCGACTGTCACTCGAAGATCGGTGATAGCCTGCTGTGGATTTTATAAAATAACACCTTTTAAGTCAAACTACATTTGATATCCACTTAAAATAAAATAGAAAAATAAATTCCGTACTTTTATATACTTATCGACCTTATCGTGCAGGTACAAGAAACATTGTCAATGAAATCTTTTTGTTTATATTGAAGAAAAACAGTAAAGTGGAATAAGAATTTGGCAATGGTTATTTGGAAGTGAAACTCACCGAAACGTTTTAGTTGCATAGAACAGTTCCGTACCGTAGCGACGCTATAATAACAAATGTTAGGTTTTTCAAAATATGGGCACATTACGGTCAATTATTTACGTCTCTGAAGATGGTGATTGAGCAAGCGTGAACGGAGGCTCAGAAATAGTTTCCCTTTCAAAAAGTTACGTAGGTTGGACGGCAGGCATATGGCCGGTAGCACACCTCCGGCTCCGCCGCGAAACAATACCAGCGAAACCGCACTAGTTCCGCCATGACTAAAATCGACGACGATATATGACAATCACATCTACGTAGCGGTTTCTCGTCATTATTTTTGCGGCGGAGGTCCGAGCCGATCGCCGGAATGCGCGTGAAAGAGACAGACTGACAAGTCATGGCGGGCGGTTTTGTTGGTATTGTTTCGCAGCGGAGGTGTGCTACAGACGTATGGGAAATGGTGTCGTGGCTCGTAGAGAAGCCATTGCCGAATTCCGACTTGCGCGCCCCGTTGTGATTTATTAAAAATACTATACATCATTCAAAAGCAAGGCACACAATGAAGTATGGAATAATGTTGCTTATTTCATTGTCTACACTATGGTGGAAAATTAAATACATAATAACACAAATTTGACAGAAATAAATTGCATGAGTGCTCGAGATCGTACACTTTATCACACATGAACTACTTTTGGCACCAAACAACTAAAGTTTTTTGAGTTTAATATTTTTTACTGCTAATACCGATTGTGTGACGTAACTATGTGTTTACTACACAGCCCTCATCTGTCCAACTAAATAGAAAAAATATATATCTATAATGATACAACAACCATATTGTTTTTTCTATAGTATGTTTACATATAACCGTTATATATTTCTTGATATTTTTACAATTAACAAATTTCTGGGACCCTGTCACCATGGACAAGATAATATTTTATATTTTCTTTTTATTAGTTCATAATAACATGCCATTGTTATTTGACAGGAATATTTAATTCACAACTTTTAATAAAGCGGTGGTCTATTTATTAGCATTCTAATTAGATTACAATAAGCATTTAAAGTGGCATTATTATAAGATTTATTTTTACTAGCATTATACATTTATATTAAATAATAATAATTTATTATGACATTAAATTGGAAGTGGCCTGGTGGAGTTGCAATGCAAGACGTACAAACAATGGCGCTGGCGGGATGTCAGAAAAATTATCCCGCTTGGTGGCGCTGCTGTAGATGGAAACTTGTAAGTAAGTGCTTAAGGGTTATCTTTCTGGTTATTTTTCAATTATATCTAAAAATAGTTGATAAAAATAACAGTAAACGAATCAAAGATCGAATCGGAAAAAGAAAACCAAAATGTGTTGAAAGAAAAACTAATATTTACGAAAATTCATAGCAAATAACAAAAAGTGTCTACATCTACCAAGTTGGCCTTAGTGCGCCGACTGGTGGACAATTTGTGAATCAGACACTAGTCTAATTTTTGAGCGCCCAAGAACAAAAAAAGCTGATTTTTTATAACGACACTTTTATTTATTCAATAAATAAATAGTTTCCTACTGTTTCCAAACGGGGCGGCGCGTTGTGAAAATTATTTGACACCATACAATAAAAAAGCAGTTACCGTGAAAAAAAAAGATTTATTTTTAATTACTTGATTAGAGATCAAAATAAATCTAATCTACCTAGGATACTTTAAAACATGTCATACTGCTCAGGAAGATAAAAAAGTTAATAATATTTTATAGTTTTACAGCCACCTCCAATGTTCAAAAAAATATTTATATTGTTATACTTAAGCTGTGGATTTTAATATTTTCATTTATTATTTTTATAAATATACACTTACATGGAAGGATAACATTCATTGTGCTTGTAACTTACAGCCTAATTTATTGAAACATTTCATAATAACACTAGTTGATAATAAATTAATCGTATGTACAGTGTAGTACACTAGAACAGATCCATCAACGAGAGGGATATCAGCTACAACTTAATTACGTGCCGAGTGCATGAACCTGTACCCCTAGTAGGTACGAGTTTATGCAAAATATGTAAGATCGAAAACTATCACTCCGCCTCTTGCATAAATTCGTCCTTCGTAAAAATAACGGGTACAGGGGCCCTACCGGCTAACTTTTTGAACTTCGGCGGGTCTGCCGTGCTTCAACTTAAAACATAAATCAAAGTAAGGAGTTTCGTATTGTACTATTCGCCGAAGTTATTGAGAAGATATCGATGTATGTGTGATATCATGAATTGGGGTTCGCCATTTTGACTGACTTTCCTAAGTTCGATGCGTTAGCCGGTACGGCCCCAGGGGCCATGATGATGATCCTCAATTCATGATGTCACATGAACATCGATATCTTCTAATTAACATCGGCGCATAGTACAATACGAAACTCCCTACTTTGATTTATCAGTTTTAAGTTGAAGCTCGGCAGACCCGCCGAAGTTCGATGCGTTAGCCGGTAGGGCCCCAGGCCTCACAATGAACTATAAAGTTACAATAGTGTTAATATTTCTTGTATGTGTGTCTGCCACGACCGCTTGGCTTGGTCTTCATATGTTGGTCATAATCAGACGTTCAGCTTTTTATAGGCGGCACAATCTTATTAGCTTTTCATAGCTATTTACATCTTTCTTTTTATAGAAATACCTGTATTATATGTATTTAAAATATTTTCTGATTTTTGTTATTGTCAAAAAAAATTGACAACTAAATACATAGCGGCAGACGCGATCGTGTTAAATGGAATGTGCTAAGTGGCGTTGAATGGGCAAATTAAATTGTTGCGGCACATGTAAAAATTGTTAATAGAATAGAACTTTCATTCATCATTATTTCAAAAATAGAGAGACATAAAGCAACAAAAATATTGTTCCTTACTTAATTCACTGATCATGGTTCACTGGTGATAACTTGCAACCAGCAGGTCGTAAGTAAAACTACAATTGTATTGACGAACATTAGAAGTATTCGTTCACTAAATTCAATGTCAAGATTCCCGATCTAACTGTAGTTGAGACGAATTGTATTTTTTTGTGATATTATTACAATTAATTATTGCAACCCCGCAGGAATGATAATTAAAAGATTTTTTACTGACATAATATCTTAGTATATAAGAGATTGTTCCGTGTACCCCTTGATGCAACCTCGCGTACCCTTGGGGGTACGCATACCACTAATTGGGACACATTAGAGTAATCAATAAACTGACGTAATGAGTCAATCATTATAAAATGCTCAATAGGTCGACGCGGTAACCTTGCATTGTTTTCCAGGTTTCACTGTGATCTTATTTATTTTCACAGCACATATTTTAATATCAAAAAGTTCCATCGGTTGTACTGTCCCCTCCCCGGTCAACGACATAAGTTTGACCATCATCCATTTTTAATGTCCCCACTGCTGGGGCACAGGTCTTTCTTATGGGTGGATAAGGATGGGCCACCACGGATTACACACCACGCGGCCCAATGCGGATTGGTGGGTATTAACGACTGCAAATGCAGACGGGACCAACGGCTTAACGTGCCCTCTGAAGCACGGAGGAGCTCGAGATATAAATTTTTGGTCACCCATCCCATGACCGACCCTTGCGAAAGTTGCTTAACCTCCGCAATCGCTGGGCCAGGTGCTAAACCACTGCGCCATCGAGCTCCTCGAAGTTAGATAGTGACATATGTTTAGTGACCTTTATTTAAAGAAAGTGATTTAACTTACCTAAAAACATTGCATTTTGATATTTTACTATCATTTTGTACTGTGCATAATATTTAACCGTGTGTAAATAAAATTGACTATACAAATTTCAATAATTAGCTTTTGTCCATAAATTCAATAACATAATTAATTCATTTACGTAATTTAAAACTTCAATTAAAATATTGTCATATAAAGATGTGAATTTGTGAAATATATTCTGTGAATAATGAAAAAATGAAAAATTTAATCATAAGACACAGAACAAAACATTTGGCACTTTTTCTCACTATTGTTATTTTAATTTATGCAAACATGTATTGTACAATTGCTAACAGCTAAACACTTTGTTTTTTTTTTTAATCAGGGTATTCGAGACCAAATGTAACGTTAAAACTAGAAAGAGAGACATGCTGCAAATGTAAAACTTTTATAAAATTGTGCGATTTGCTACAAATAAATAATTAGATTTTGAGCACCAGGTTTCGACACGGTGAGTCCATAACGAAGTGTCATTGAATGCATTCATACAGTACTCTCTGAACGTGAACAGTCTACCCCTTCGTAGGCGATTCCCAACCCTCGCCGCACGCGCGGCCACACTCCTCTACTTATAATAATATTAAAGCATTTTACGCACCATCAAAAAATTCTAAAGTGCCGACAGATTCCTCAGAGAAGAGAGCGTTGGACAAATAAAGACGTCCAAAGTAAAAGTGAAAACCTCCTCCGTGTAAAACTACACACCTTCTCACGACTCGTGTACTCTCAAGTCGTTCAGTATACACATTAATTTCATTTATAAATTCCAATATAGCTAACTAATTTCTCACTACGCTAAACATTAAGAGTCGCATCGTCGAATCGTTCGGTCGCGTCCCGCACTGGATTTCGCACTTTTCGAAGTCACACAACACATTATTCGTCATAACGTTCAGCGGCGCGTCAAGGAGGGCCACCGTAGGCGGCGGGCCAGGGACCGGCGCGGGGTGGTGGCGGAGCGCGCCAGCCCCAGCAGGCCCCGCACCCCTCACACGAGGTCGGGGTCGGGGTCGGGGTCGGGGTCCGGCGCCGGCGCGGGCGCGGGCGCGGGCCCGGGCGCGGGCGCGAAGTGCAGCTCGCGCTCGGCGAGGCACAGCTGGCATCAGTCGAGCGCGCCGATACACTCCGGCTCCTCTCGCACGCACTCCTTCGGGAAGTACCCCGACCTGTTATCGCCCTGTCGACGGTCCACGGTGGTACGTTAAGCCGGTTTTTACAACATAAACATGAAAATAAATATCGGTACTATTGATTTTACCAGTTGCAAATGTTGCAATGCAACTATTTTTTTTACCGTTGGTTAACCTTAATACGTATTTATAGTGTAACACGTTTGTTCTATAAATAACCTAGAAAAAATCATGTTAACTAAACAAACCTCACGATACTATCAAGTTTTTTTTTAAATTTACTATGACCTCAACGTACAGATACTGATAATATTGAACCGTGTGGATGGAAACCACTCAATAGAATTTTTTCTTACGACACACCAGCAACACAACAATTTTTGTAAAGAATTCATAGGTGTAGGTGTGTGCAGAGTATTAGGTGTCAGTATTTGAGTAGGCACCTTGTCGAGCATGCGTCCCTTCCACCAGCCGCGCCCGTCGCCCTCCTTGCTGAGCACGAGCACCTTGGCGCCGGGCCGGAGCGCCAGCTGCGTCGAGTCGAGCGGCCGGAAGTCGTGGATCACCGTCGCCACCACGCGCCGGAACGGCCACCGCAGGTTCGAGTTTAACCTGATCCACGAAATTACAGTGCTTTAGCCTAATGTACGATTCACACCGACCGGCACGAGTGAGCGCATTTTACAATCAAACTTTATCCAACAAAAGTAACAAAACGTTTCTAATAAAAAAAGCAAGGCAATTATCAATTTGTTTTAATTTTACCGCTATTACTAGAACGTCAGCTGTTCAACAGTATATTACATTCCCGCCTAAGTTTAGTATTGCCAGAAATATAACACGCAAAATTTATGCTTCAAAAAGGCCGCGAACTTTTCCGACTATCTATTATTTTGTCGTGTTCTATTACTCTGCATTATTAAGAGGAAGCAGCGGTTATGAAATATCAAAGACATACCCGACGAAGTTCTCCGAGAGGCTGGTCTTCTCGTAGTAGGAGATCAGCTCGACGATGCTGCGGAAGAAGCGCGACTCGGACAGGAAGTAGTGCGGCACCTGGTCGATGGGCTTGCGGCACACGCGCATGTGCTTCACCGTGTTGTCCGTTCTGGCGACACGAACCGGGGTAGCCGGCTTAAGAGTGCGGTTCCACTTGAGCTAAGCTTTGCTACGTTGATAAATATGTGTCTGATTTACACCTACAGGAATGTTTTTTTTTTCAAAAAGCTCTGATGCATTTTCAAAATAAAGCAATCCTATTGGCGTAAATCAGACACATCTTTAGCAACGTAGCATAGCTTAGCTCAAGTGGAACCGCACTCTTAAGCCGGTTGCAGATTAACATAAGTTAGATTAGCTTAGCTCGCACAGCTAGGGTTATTTTTCACATTTGTGAACATAATTTGCACATATGTATCGATTCAAAATTACCCCAGATTTGTGATCTACACTAAACTTACTTAGCTTAGCTTTTGGTCTACAACCGGCATAAGGCAGAGTTTCTTGACTTACGTACGTAATTGTGTATATTTTAAAATTCTTAACTATTTTAGATTATTATTAATACCACAGAAATCCTTGAACTAATAATCCAAGGACTAACTCAATCGTGTTGCATTTAAATGCATATTTTTGTGTTTTAATGTAAATAAAAAAGATTAAAATTCAACTTTATAACTTTGATCGGGTCGGATCAGACGATGTGGAGAGCATTTTAGGGATAGGGAGAAAAACCGAGTCAGATGATGTTTGATTCCAGCCGCACTTTATCGAATCTGCAATACCGAAGTTAAAGAATACTAACTATTACTACGTAAAGAAGCGACACTCTTCTCCCCCCTCCAGTTTTCCGCCAAAATGACGAGGCAGTCAACTAGGCAGTAATCCACACATTTGTCATTAGTTTATGTAGTAGTAGTAGGGTATTCCATGCGGGTTGTCGTATGGAGTGTGGGGGCTGACCAAGTAATGTAATAGTTAAACATAGTGTATGTACTGACTTGAGTGAGAGCGCGTAGTGCGTGTCGGTGTCGGCGTGGTGCGTGGGGTGCGGGCGCACGCGCAGCAGGAACGTGCCGTCCACGCGCCGCTCCAGCCGCGCCGTCGCCATGTCGCGCCCCATCTCGCCCACGTACCTATACACGACCCTCATGTTATTGCAGCTTTACAATCATACGCAAATATTAAACACTTCTATCATATAAACTCGAGATACCGCGGAAACGCACTAATGACGCCGCGAACGAATGCTCCGATCGAAAGTGAGCATTAGATCGAACTCAATAGTCATTTGACCGCCCGGGTGTAACGATGCCTAATATACTGTGAATTGCACAAGCAAACACAACTCGAAAACAGTAAAAAATAATTAGAATATAAAATTTTCAGTAAGTGAGCGTACACATAATTTCACTATAAATTTCAAGTCAAACATGTATTGAAATCAATTTAATTTCATTATTTAAATTAAAATATTACAATATTCCATGCCGTGCAACCGTTTCTTCTATTTGCGTTAGTAAGACAGAGATGCGTGAGAAAGAGTACCGTCTGTAGACCACGTGACTACTGATTGGCGACGGACGCCCTCGTGAGCATTTCATATAATAAGATCGTAAGTGCCATCACTGCCGTCCGCATTTTAAACCAGTTACTGTGACGTAAGGTCGAATATCAAATATGGCAGCGGCAGCATTTGGAAGCAAAACATCTTTATTATAACTACAACTGTATAGCACTGTTGGAATCACTTTTTCGATGGGATTGTGTATCTAGGGTTTATATGATCGAAGAACTTAAAAAACATCAAATTACGGCCTTCCTTTATAATTGAGCGACCGACCGACCACGGAACCGAGCGACCTGCAGCGGCCGCGGAGGGCCGAGCAGCCAAGTACTAAACAGATTGACCGGTCACTGCACAGAGCGGCCGGCCGTGGCACAGGCAAGACGTCTAGCCACGAAAGAGAGCGGACAGCCGGCCACGGAACAGCGGGCTACTACATTTGGGCGGCGCAGCGGTGCAATAATACGTACCACATGTAGTAGTGCAGCGCGTGGTGGGGCGGGAGTACGTACCACATGTAGTAGTGCAGCGCGTGGTGGGGCGGGAGTACGTACCACATGTAGTAGTGCAGCGCGTGGTCGGGCGCGTGCTGGTGGGGCGGCAGTACGTACCACATGTAGTAGTGCAGCGCGTGGTGGGGCGGCAGTACGTACCACATGTAGTAGTGCAGCACGTGGTGGGGCGGCAGTACGTACCACATGTAGTAGTGCAGCGCGTGGTCGGGCGCGTGCTGGTGGGGCGGCAGTACGTACCACATGTAGTAGTGCAGCGCGTGGTGGGGCGGCAGTACGTACCACATGTAGTAGTGCAGCGCGTGGTCGGGCGCGTGCTGGTGGGGCGGCAGTACGTACCACATGTAGTAGTGCAGCGCGTGGTCGGGCGCGTGCCGGTGGGGCGGCAGTACGTACCACATGTAGTAGTGCAGCGCGTGGTCGGGCGCGTGCCGGTGGGGCGGCAGTACGTACCACATGTAGTAGTGCAGCGCGTGGTCGGGCGCGTGCTGGTGGGGCGGCAGTACGTACCACATGTAGTAGTGCAGCGCGTGGTGGGGCGGCAGTACGTACCACATGTAGTAGTGCAGCGCGTGGTCGGGCGCGTGCTGGTGGGGCGGCAGTACGTACCACATGTAGTAGTGCAGCGCGTGGTCGGGCGCGTGCTGGTGGGGCGGCAGTACGTACCACATGTAGTAGTGCAGCGCGTGGTGGGGCGGCAGTACGTACCACATGTAGTAGTGCAGCGCGTGGTGGGGCGGCAGTACGTACCACATGTAGTAGTGCAGCGCGTGGTCGGGCGCGTGCTGGTGGGGCGGCAGTACGTACCACATGTAGTAGTGCAGCGCGTGGTGGGGCGGCAGTACGTACCACATGTAGTAGTGCAGCACGTGGTGGGGCGCGTGCCGGTGGGGCGGCAGTACGTACCACATGTAGTAGTGCAGCGCGTGGTCGGGCGCGTGCCGGTGGGGCGGCAGTACGTACCACATGTAGTAGTGCAGCGCGTGGTCGGGCGCGTGCCGGTGGGGCGGCAGTACGTACCACATGTAGTAGTGCAGCGCGTGGTGGGGCGGCAGTACGTACCACATGTAGTAGTGCAGCGCGTGGTCGGGCGCGTGCCGGTGGGGCGGCAGTACGTACCACATGTAGTAGTGCAGCGCGTGGTCGGGCGCGTGCTGGTGGGGCGGCAGTACGTACCACATGTAGTAGTGCAGCGCGTGGTCGGGCGCGTGCTGGTGGGGCGGCAGTACGTACCACATGTAGTAGTGCAGCGCGTGGTGGGGCGGCAGTACGTACCACATGTAGTAGTGCAGCGCGTGGTCGGGCGCGTGCTGGTGGGGCGGCAGTACGTACCACATGTAGTAGTGCAGCGCGTGGTCGGGCGCGTGCCGGTGGGGCGGCAGTACGTACCACATGTAGTAGTGCAGCGCGTGGTCGGGCGCGTGCCGGTGGGGCGGCAGTACGTACCACATGTAGTAGTGCAGCGCGTGGTCGGGCGCGTGCTGGTGGGGCGGCAGTACGTACCACATGTAGTAGTGCAGCGCGTGGTGGGGCGGCAGTACGTACCACATGTAGTAGTGCAGCGCGTGGTCGGGCGCGTGCTGGTGGGGCGGCAGTACGTACCACATGTAGTAGTGCAGCGCGTGGTCGGGCGCGTGCTGGTGGGGCGGCAGTACGTACCACATGTAGTAGTGCAGCGCGTGGTGGGGCGGCAGTACGTACCACATGTAGTAGTGCAGCGCGTGGTGGGGCGGCAGTACGTACCACATGTAGTAGTGCAGCGCGTGGTCGGGCGCGTGCCGGTGGGGCGGCAGTACGTACCACATGTAGTAGTGCTGCGCGTGGTCGGGCGCGTGCCGGTGGGGCGGCAGTACGTACCACATGTAGTAGTGCAGCGCGTGGTCGGGCGCGTGCCGGTGGGGCGGCAGTACGTACCACATGTAGTAGTGCAGCGCGTGGTCGGGCGCGTGCTGGTGGGGCGGCAGTACGTACCACATGTAGTAGTGCAGCGCGTGGTCGGGCGCGTGCTGGTGGGGCGGCAGTACGTACCACATGTAGTAGTGCAGCGCGTGGTCGGGCGCGTGCTGGTGGGGCGGCAGTACGTACCACATGTAGTAGTGCAGCGCGTGGTCGGGCGCGTGCTGGTGGGGCGGCAGTACGTACCACATGTAGTAGTGCAGCGCGTGGTCGGGCGCGTGCTGGTGGGGCGGCAGTACGTACCACATGTAGTAGTGCAGCGCGTGGTCGGGCGCGTGCTGGTGGGGCGGCAGTACGTACCACATGTAGTAGTGCAGCGCGTGGTCGGGCGCGTGCTGGTGGGGCGGCAGGGGGGGCGCGGGCGCGGCGCCCCCCCCGCAGCGGCCGGACAGCGCGATGCACTCCTTGTGCGCGCACGCGTTGCACACCGTGCACAGGTAGCCCTGCCGGAGTAACGCACACCGTCACAGCATTGTAACGTCACACGTCTAGTAGGCGCGAGCCTAGTGCCTACATACCCGTCTCCCTTTGGCAGGAGACACACGCTAGTATACGTTAGAGAGATAGCTCCTTTATATAATATTATGCAGATAGACATACAAAAAGTTAAGTTACGAAAAAATATAATAGTTATTTATGCAACTGTAGCACAGAATTAGTATAGTACTGACGTAGAGAACGGCCACACTTCGCCTTCCGCCGATCCTCATACCGCACCTCCCCCCCACGAACGGCGGTTAGATCAGCGGTTCATTCTCCGGGGCCGTGTCGCGCGCGCGAGTTGTTTGTACTGACATACGAGCTCAACAGATGTCAAGAGTCAACCCTAAAAGGTTCATGCACACATTTGCAGCTACAAACTTAATCTGTTTATGTTGTAGTTAAAACACACTTTTTGTATGGAGTGTCCGGGGTGTGACTATAGTATAATAAGGGGTATTAAAACACGAATGTGGGATTATGCCACGAGGCGAAGTCGAGAGTAATAATAGTATCACATGAGTGTTTTAATACCTAATTATGTACAGTTGCTAATGCCGAATATGGTAGATAGGGACCATCAAACTGAACAACTTTTACTATGGGACCAACTCAGAAATCGCGAAAAAATTTTTTTTGCGGTTTCAGAGTTGGTCCCATAGTAAAAGTTGTTCAGTTTGATGGTCCCTATCTACCATATTGGTCATTAGGGGTATTTTTGTAACACCTTGTATACACCCATGATATGAATCCTCTTTAAATTGTTTTAAAACAGTACCTTATAGCCAACATTAAAACAACTAGTGTTATGGTAGCCAGAATATCCCTCCTAATGGCTGGTCGCACCCGCCGCCATCATTATATCATCCAAACGAGTGTTATAATGTTGTACTGAATTTCATAATGCAACTCGCGGGCGCAGTGTCGCGGCCAGCCTTGCCTCGTTCGGAAATTATGGTTACTATGACACTGATTGTTTTATATCCGCTATAAGCTAACTGTTTCAGAATCTTCTATAGAGGATTCAAAGCGTGGGTGTAGATAAACAAATATTTAAAACTCCTTATCGATAAAACAAAGATCAAACAGCAAGTATTACCTGAAATATCCTCCCTTTGAGAAACTTCGAGCAGTGGTGACACGTCGCCGGCTTATCAAATGTGTGTAAAACAAATTTGTGATTGGTACTCCGGCACCCAGCCGGTTCTAAATTGTCTCTGTAACAAATCGAAGTTTTTTTTATATCGCAGCTCAATAATTGATCAATACATCAAAAGAATCGAGTAATTTCGTTGGCGATATTTTGTGACCATCAGGCCGCTTTTTTAGCGACCGTTTTTACTCAGCGATCCGTTTTATCGGATACGTACGTAGTTGAATGAGTCTGTTCACACAATGCAGCATATCCAGTAAAATACCGATCCGTTTAACAGGTCCGTTTTATCGGATACGTTATTATTCGGCGATGGCGTATGTGCGTACGTGTTCGCACACAATACAGTATATCGGATCCAGTAAACACACAATCCGATGCGTTATTTACTGTAGCCATAGCAACGGATCCGACAAAACGGTCACTTAAATGCGGCGTGGACATCACATCCAATAGCGACGGATCCGTTAAAAATGGTCCTGTAAACACGGATCGGGGGCCCTACCGGCTAACTTTTCGAACTTTGGCGGGCCTGCTGAGCTTCAACTTAAATCAGATAAATCGAAGTAAGGAGTTTCGTATCGTACAATTCGCCGAAGTTATTTAGAAGATATCGATGTTGTGTGACATCACGAATTGGGGTTCGCCATTTCGGCCCGATTGGGGCTCGATTTATCTGTTTTAATTTGAAGAGGTCCAGAGCAGATTGGAAGGATGGCGGCAAAGACTAGAGAGTGTTGGGCTGGAAATAAACAGAAAAAAAACAGAGCACATGTTTTGTGATTTCGGCGGTCTCTCTGGTCTTATGCCCATAACTCTAGCCGGGATGCCTTTACCAGTCTGCTCCAGTTTTCGGTATCTTGGATCTTTCGTGCAAGGAGATGGAGAGATTGACCGCGACATTATAAATCGGATCAACGCAGGATGGATGAAATGGCGACAGGTTACGGGAGTTACAAGTGACCCGCGGATGCCTCTTAAGTTAAAAGGTAAAATTTATAAGTCCGTAATAAGGCCAGTAGTTATGTATGGATCAGAATGTTGGGCTATGAAGAAGATGGATGAAAGAAAATTACATGTAGCAGAGATGAAAATGCTGAGGTGGATGTGTGGTGTGACGCGAATGGATAAAATTAGGAATGAGTATGTGAAAGGAAGTTTGAAAGTAGCAGTAGCAGTGATAGAAAAGTTGAAAGGGAATCGTCTGACTTGGTATGGGCATGTTTTGAGAAGGGATGAAAGGCATGTTACTAGAAGAGTAATGGATATGGATGTCGAGGGTTGGAAAGTAAGAGGAAGACCGCAGAAAAGATGGATGGATTGTGTGAGGAATGATATGAATGTAAAGGGAGTGGATGAGGAGATGACGAGTGACAGGAAGAAATGGAAGAGAAGGACACACTATACCGATCCCAAATAAATTGGGATGAGGGTAGGGGGATGATGAATTTGAAGCCCGGCAGAGTTTCGGAAGTCGGATGCGTCAGCCGGGACGGCCCCCGGTGCTCGGACGCAGGGTAACACTCACATGGCGTCCCGGATGGCCTTCACCCACTTGCGCTTGCAGTCGTCGGTGCGCGCGTAGAGCGTGAAGGTGGCGTCCTTAGTGCGGCGCACCAGGTAGAAGTGCGCCGCCCAGCGCGCGTCCGGGCGCAGCGTGCGCCGGCCGCAGCCCTCCTCCACGCGGTACTCCGCGAGCCGCACGCCCACGCGGTACGAGTACTGGTTGTCCTGTTACGACGACACCTCATCCATTTAACAGTTTTTTTAATATTTGACGATGTAGCGGCGCGATCGTACCGCTACGATGAGCAAATCGACGAATGACGAAGAAATGCAGGATCAGCGAAAAGTACGATAATATGTAAACATTACGCAGACGTGACGTCGCACTACGTCGAGAGAACATCGAGGCAAAAATTTATGAAGATCTGACTCACGATATCGAAGTTTTCTAAGCACTTCGCATAAATACAAATTCCAACATAGAACAGTTGGACTGCGGTCCCGGAGCACAGACATCTAGCTCGGCGGAAGTACTTCCCTTTTCGCTGAATATATGGCGAAGAGATATAGATATCACATCATTGCTCCGATTCCAAAGTAAGTAGCTAAAGTACTTGTGTAATGGAAATCAGAGACAACGGTGGTGTCACAAACACCCAGACCTGAGCCAATATAGAAAAGTTCGTTTTCTAAATTGACTCAACCGGGGATCGAACCCGGGACCTCAGAGATGACGTCACCTTGAAAACCGGTGTACAAAGCCACTCGACCACGGAGGTCGTCAATCTATGTTGTATCATATATCAAGTTGCGGAACTATGATATCTATTTTAATTACAGTGCGATGCATACTTTGTCGGGCTGAGAAGTTATCCGACTATAAACAGGAAAAATTCCTGACGTCATCCGGACATCATGCAATCGACTCGGGGTCTGTTACTGCGCGAATAGACATTTGCGCATCTAGCAAATGTCCAGTAACAGACCCCGAGTCGATTGCATGCCGTCTGGATAACGTCAGGTTTTTTCCCGTCACGGTAAATTCCTGATGCTTATAGTCCGAGCCTTAGACGCAAGCTGCAATGCAATACACAATTTAGGTGTCAGCTGGCGGGAGATGTGAGATGGGACACGCCCCCTTGCGAAGCGGCTTACTTCACAGCCGTCATATGGTTCTACTTTGATTTCGTTACTAAGTTTTGTACAGTACGACTATTTATCGTAACAAGTCAAGACACATTTTTCACCTACAACCAAATGGCATGTAACCTTTTAGTATGAAGCCTGGTATACCTCCAACCGCCATTTTGAAAAAGTCGGAAATTCATCACAACTGGTGAAACTATTTTTAGTCGAAAGAAAACGTCAAAATAAACTCGAATTATAGATTGTCAAATTGCCCTTAAATGTATAGTTTCAGCAGTTGCGACGAATTTCCGATTTTTCAAAATGGCCGACTGGTAGGTATGCCAATAAGGTTACATGCTGTTTACAACTGTATGGCGACACTACACACTCTTTAGAGCGCTACCCCAATAGATAATCAGTAGATTTGAAAAAAAAATCAAATGCTTACCTTGACGGGCTTGCAGAGCAGCATGAGCTTGTCGAACACGAACACGTATCTGGTGCGCAGCTTCTGGTCCTCGTGCGCCTTGACCTTGAGCTCGCCGTCGAGCAGCAGGCGGCCGTACGCCGCCAGCCCCGCGCCGCCCGCGCCCTGCGCCCCGCCCTCCCAGTCTAGTATGCTCTCCTGGTACAAACACAAACCAATCGTAATGGGTGATTTTCAGAGACCAAAAAAGGAAAAAGAAGTTAAAAAAATCTCGATAGATGGCGTTTTGTCGTAGTTGCTGTTAAGTCTATCGCCGTGTAAACTCCCCCGCCTCGTTTATCAGTCTCTAAGGCGGAAGGGTACCTACAGCATTTGCGATCAAAAGGAGATTGCCTTTTATCTAAGGGGAGTTGAGCCACCTTGTAAAGTTGTTGTGCTAAAGAAAAGTTGGTTTTAGACAACATGTTACAAAAATACCCCTAATGCCGAATATGGTAGATAGTAATAAACACAAATATCACCTGGATAGATTTATTCATTAAGAAGACACAACTTTTTACGGGAACAACATTATTATTGGAAGGACGAGAGGCGCGCGCGCTGTCAGACGCCGTAGTAACGTTCCACTCGCGCCCGACAACTAGTGTTGTCTCACGAAGATCAATTTTCTTCATCTAACAGCTCGGCCATCCTGCAGTCATTCGGTCCCCGAAGGAGATTGTCCTCAGCTTGGCACGCCAACACAGCCGCATGCCCGCTGCAGGGTTTCACCGGCAATCTTCACCATTTTAGGCAAGTGATTTTAACGCTGTAAGGCCCCGAAGGCAAGCGTCAAACAAAGGTTATAAGGCCCCGAAGGCAAAGACTGAATAGACGAAAGGCCCCTTGGGCAAGTCTAAGATATTATGATTGTATTTCAGGCCCCATAGGCAAACATCTGGTGGTTCACATGTGTGCTGTAAGGCTCCGGAAGCAAGCACGTTAGTAAACGCTGTGTAGGCCCCGCTAGGCAAGCGTTTATGGTTCAATTTCAAAGGCTTGTTGCTCCATAAGCAGGCATTTAGATGAACGCTGTGTAGGCCCCATAGGCAAGCGTGATCATAAAGTTAGAGACTTGTGCCTTAAGGCTCCGCAAGCAGGCACTTGACTGAACGCTGTGTAGGCCCCGTAGGCAAGCGTGATGATGAAGTCAGAGACTTGTGCTTTAAGGCTCCGCAAGCAAGCACTTGACTGAACGCTGTGTAGGCCCCGAAGGCAAGCGTGATGATAAAGTTAGAGATTTGTGCTTTAAGGCTCCGCAAGCAGGCACTTGACTGAACGCTGTGTAGGCCCCGTAGGCAAGCGTGATGGTAGACTATGAGAAAATTGGTGCTATAAGGCTCCGAAAGCAAGCACTTAAGTGGACGCTGTGTAGGCTCCGTAGGCAAGCGTGATGGTAAACTAAGATAAAATTTATAGAAGAGCATTTCACGACTGCTCTGTCAGATCTTCATCAGATGAAGAGTCTTGGCGTCTATTATGCCATATCTTAATTTTATCACGGGCAACTATATTTTTGTAGGCTCGTTTACCCTTTGTGTACGATGTGACCTCATAGCGATCATTAGGCAGCACAGCTGTAACCTTGTATGGCCCTGCATATCGCTGGACAAGTTTTCCACTTGTTAGACCAGGACGTAATATTCTCCGCTCTACCATAACTAACTGACCCATAAGTAGAGGTTCTACAACACGTCGACCTTTATCATAACGCGTTTTCATCTGAGCTGCATTTGTTTCGATGGTTTGAGCAGCTTCGTCTCGAAAAGTTGATACGTCTTCACTGTAGACTGCCCCCTGCAAGTCATTTGGTAAACGGGGTCTTAAGCCACACAGCAACTCTAAAGGTGACTTGCCTGTCCCTTGACTTACAGTCGAATTTAAACCCAATTGAACCTTTGGCAAGTATACATCCCATCCTTTTTGATTATCACCCATGTGGGCTGACAGAGAACCTAAAATCGTTCGGTTCAGACGTTCGACCTGTCCATTTGCCCGTGGTGACGCCACTGCGTTTAAAACATGTTTGATAGTGTTTTTGTCGCAAAATTGTTTGAACTCCTTACCCGTGAATGCTGTGCCTCGGTCACTAATTATACGTTCGGGATATCCAAATGTTTGGCTCAGTTTATTTAATGTGGTAATTACTCCTTTGGCATTTGCTGTAGCGACGGCTTCCAACCAGACGAACTTAGTGAATCCGTCGATAATAGCAAAAATATATGTTTTCCCATTGCTCTTACAAAAAGGGCCCAAGTGGTCCACATGTAGAGTGTGGAATGGCATGGCCACTTTCGGGATAGGGTGTAGTAAGCCCGGTTGTTTTCCAGTTGGTTTCTTTGTAAATTGGCATCCAAGACAACTTGCCACATATTTTGACACATATTTTCTCATCTTTGGAAACCAATATTTAGCTTGTATTGCTTCAAGACACTTTTCAGTTCCCAGATGCCCATGTTCATCATGATAAATTTTCATTATATGGAATCTCGCACTTTTTGGTAAAACCGGTCTCAACTCATTCTGTACTACACGACACAACCGTCCGTCTACAACTCTATAATCCTTCGATAGTCCCTCTTTCTTTTTCTTGTTGGCCTCTTGTTCTAGTTTCAAATTCAGAAGCAATGCCTGAATACCCTTGTCGTCATCCTGTAATGCATCAATTAGATCCTTTTCCTGTATGTGGTGCACTGTCAAGGGGTTTCTGCTTAGGGCGTCTACGTGTGCCATAGAAGTTCCAGGTCGATGGTCAACTTCAAAATTAAACTCCTGTAGATCGAGCCACCAACGGGCGATTCGTGGTGATAAATCTCTTTTCAACCAAGCCATGCGTAAGGCTGAGCAATCAGTCACTACTCGGAACTTAACACCAGAAAGATATACTTTAAAACGGTTAACAGCAAACACCACAGCAAGAGCTTCCAATTCGAAACTGTGGTACCTTTGTTCAGTTTCTGATGTTTGTCGGCTAGCATAAGCGACAACATTCAATGCACCATTTGGTTGTCGTTGAAGGAGGACAGCACCAAGTCCTGCTTTTGATGCATCGGTGTGCACTTGGGTTTCTCTGTCTGGGTGATAAATTGCCAGCACTGGATCAGAGGTGAGAATATCTTTTAGAGTGTTTAAGGCTTGTTCTTGTTCAGGTCCAAAACTCCAATCTACAGCCTTTTTTGTGAGTTGAGTAAGCGGACGTGCAATGCTCGCAAAATTCCTAATGAATTTCCGGAAGTAACTGGCGAGTCCGAGAAACTGTCGCATCTCATGGACATTTGTCGGTGTCTTAAACTTGGAAACTGCCATGATTTTGTGAGGTGAAGGTCTTATCTCACCGCAAGATATTTCATGGCCCAGGTATTCAACGCTGTTCGTGAGGAATGAGCATTTGGTTTTCTTTAGTTTGACACCTGCATTTGCAATCAAGGTTAGCACTTTTTCTAAATTAGCAAGACATTCTTCGGTATCTCTGCCCCATACAATGACGTCATCAATATAGACCTCAGCACACACATGAATTACTGGCTCTAGTATGTCATTCATGGCGCGTTGGAATACTGCTGGGGCATTGCAGAGGCCAAAACTCATCATCTTATATTGATAATGGCCATCCGGTGTCACAAATCCAGTAAGATGTCTTGAATTCTCCGCAATTTTGATTTGGTGGTAGCCGTTGGCCAGATCTAAGCAGCAGAATACCGATTTGTCCACTAACCTGTCTAATAAGTCTTGTATGACTGGTAATGGATATCTTTCCTTTTCGGTGATCTTATTGAGTGCTCTGTAATCTATGCACATACGAAATCCTCCATCTTTCTTTTTCACAAGCAGGACAGGGCTTGCAAAAGAGGATTTCGAGGTTTCAATTATCCCTGCCTTGAGCAGTTCGGCAATAATATTTCTTATAATTTCTCTTTCATGGAATGACACTCGGTACGGCTTGTAATTTATAATTTTGTCTTCTGTTAGCTTTATAGTCATCTCTACACTGCAATTTCCTAAAGCCATTCCATCACCAGAAAAACAGTGCTCAAACTCGGTTAGCAGTTTGTTCAGGGATGCCTTCTGATCTTTATTTAAATTATCACCCACTTTACTATTATCAAAACATTGGTCTTGTAATTCTGCTCTGGCAACGCAGTCCTTTTCTTTTAATTCCAGAGTCCGGTTTGTCTTGTTGATAAGTTTTATAAAAGCATGACCATCATGTAATTCAACATTGTCGCCTATAACATCCTTTTCGAATAATGGTTTTCTTTGTTCGCTCAGCTTGATACACATAACACCATCAACAACAGTATCTGGTCTCACCAACACTTTGTTGACTCCAGGGGTAAGTTTTGTGTCAGCTTGTGGATACAACCGTATCTTGCCAAAAGAATCACACAATTCAGTCACTTGAAATGCCATTTCATTTTCATATATGTTAAGCTCAGTCGGGGTTTTTACAACAACTACATCCGGTGATTCTGTGAAAGTCTGCCCTATGAGAACATCAACTTCTTGTATGTCATCTTGCACAACATAGAATTGATTCACCTTTTCCACACCATCAACTACAAGAGAAGATGAAACAGACCCCAATGGTGTTGTTAATGCATCTCCATATCCCTTTATAACAGTGTCAACATTCGGCATTAGCTCCAAGTCCTGTGTCTCAAAGAAACTCTTTTTCATGGTGTTACACGAGCTACCAAAATCGATAAAAGCATTTGCCGGAGCTCCATTAACAAGTACATCCTTGAAATACTTCCTGTCCGAGTAATCGCAGCATACAGTTTGGACCTTTCGTACTAAACGGTTTTGTGGACCCGTTCTGGACTTCTTCCTGCACTCCTCCAGTGTATGTCCATCAATGTTACAGAAAGAACAATGTTTGTTTTGATTTTTCTTTTTGAAACACTCAGCTTCAGTATGACCCGGCTTTTCACAAAACGTGCATTTACGGTTTTCCTTGTATTTATGCATTTTAGTTTTATCCTTCGTTTTGCGACATCTGCTTGCTTTGTGACCAGGTTTGCCACAAGAAAAACACTTTGTCACCCTGTCCGGTCCATGATAATTTTTCAATGAAGTTTCAGGTTTATCTTGCTCTTTGATAGCAGTTGAAGTGTTGATACTAGCCAAGTACTGGAGTAAGGAATTGGTGTCCTGACACCCAGCTAATTTAGCACCGATTTCCCATAATTGGTTTCCAAGCGTACCTATGGTCGCTTCAGTAATTATCTCATCACTTAGTTGGCACGACATTCCAATGCCGAGTTTAGTGTAATAAAATTCAATAGGGTCTTCATTGGGCTTCCTGACTCGGTTCACTAATTCTCTTATTTGTGTAAGTTTATTTTTAGTGAAAGGGAACGCTTTTACCAACTTTTCCTTCCAATTGGTCCAACTCATTTCAAAGGATGCTTGGTGCTCATACCAACTCTTCGCATAGCCACCAAGTTTAGAGGTACAGTTACATACCAGTGTTCGTTCGTCCCAACCGTGCATATTGGCAATTCCTTCCAAGTTCCGGATCCAATGATCAACAGAGACCGGGGAGGTCTGAGGATCAAACACAGGTATAAAATCATTGCGACCCATATAGCGAACTACGGATGGCTGGGATGTATTTCCAGTATGATAGTCAGTTTTCTTCCTTAATTCTCTTATAAGCCCCTCCAATGCTTCTATTCTACTATCTTTCTTCTTTAAATTCTTCTTATATTTTTTGCTTACAGTATAACTGTTCACACCGCTTGAGCTTGAAGACGTAGAACTAGGAGACCTATGTCTCTTCTTATGCCGACCCATGATTATAATTGAGATAAAATCAAAATAGTAAATTTAACAGTAATAACACAACAATAAAGTTTATATTACAACTTGTCACTTTAAATGTTTGTACACTGAACACCAAAATACTAGAAATTAAATTAAATCATAAAAAGTCTGTTTCCAATTGTTATTTATTTATTTATAATGTGTCCATTAATTGGCACTGTAAAATATAAAGTTTTTCTTGTTTAAAGTCCAAACACTTTAATAAAACTGAATGTATTGTACACTGGATAACTTTGATAAATATAATATTCAAGGAACTAAACATTCAAGGCCAAGTCCAGAATCAGAATGTTGATACTCTAAACACAAACACCTTTGTTCTCACGGTGAATTTGACCCTATCTTAATATTGTTTACATTACATCTGGAGCTCGGCTCGGGACGGAATATAGCGCCTCGTCACCTAATCCTCTACGAAGCTATGATGATCACTTTTATAAGTTTAGTTTAATAAGCATTTTTATAAGTTTACAATGTCCTCTAAAAATTAAAAATAAGGAAAAATCACAGTCTATTATGTACATATAAGTATGGATGGACCTCACCAGCTATCTCTCCCAAAAACCGCGAAATCGAAAAACAAGCCGGCGCATCAGACGCGCAACTTGACACACTTGTTCAGTGGGTAAGCGTTTCATTCACACCACACAAAAGTTAGAAAAACATATTTACAATAAAGAGCATCCATTTTTGCAATTGCAATTAAACGTTACTTATTCACTTTGACAAACAAAATATACAGTGTTTGTACGTCCACCAAAGTATTTTTCTGGTTTTGCAAAAACTCACCAAACTGTATTAATCACTTTATGAGCATAAGTTAATCGCACTTCTGAATACTAATAAACACAAATATCACCTGGATAGATTTATTCATTAAGAAGACACAACTTTTTACGGGAACAACATTATTATTGGAAGGACGAGAGGCGCGCGCGCTGTCAGACGCCGTAGTAACGTTCCACTCGCGCCCGACAACTAGTGTTGTCTCACGAAGATCAATTTTCTTCATCTAACAATAGGGACTATCAATATCATACAAAAATTAAAATATCAAAATGTATGAAACAGCTAATTTCTTTTTCGCGATTTCAGAGTTGGTCCCATAGTAAAAGTTGTTCAGTTTGATGGTCCCTATATGCCATATTCGGCATAAAGGGTATTTTTGTAACATGTTGTATAAAACCAAAAAGTAAAGTAGCCTTGACAGATTAGTATTTGCCCTTAGTACAGACTGTAAGCTTAAATAAACCCATTTCATAAAGAGTTTAACATGGCTCACTCACCTGTACTTTAGCGAGTAACACCAGCACCTCGCTGTCCCTTTTCACTTCATTGATATATTGTGCTACGTCGACCATTGCCTCTTTCGCGCGCTCTAAGCCTCTGAACTCTTCGTGATTCTGTTCAATAATTAACACTTTAAATATTAATTAATTCAAATAAAAAGAGGTTTTATAGTTCTTGTTTTCAACTTACTGGTTGTGTTTCATGGACTAGTTTATCTAACAATAGGTGGTATTTGAGCACCCTTTGCATGGGCACTGAGAGTATGTCTCGGAGCTGTATTCGGCCATCGCTGTGTTCTTTTTGGCATTTCTGAAAATAAATTGATATAATTTTTATGAAATGTCACGTTGTAGTCAAGACATAGACTAGACAGAGCACAGAATCTTGAACGCTGAGCGAAAGCGTAGAAACAATTTCCAACCAACCTAGGTCTGGTCGGTGACGTAATGCGTACTGTAGAGCGCAAGCAGGAGCTTCATTCTGATGGCTACTTAAGCTTAAATGCGGCAGGCGAGTTATGATTTGTCGTTAGCGTACATCTAGATCAGATTTGATGGATCTTAAGTGGTCATTGCAAAAAATAAATTGATCCTCTCTTTCGCTAGTGTTCAAGATCCGTTCAGGCTAGGCCGGCCATCGCCTAAATGGCGGAACCTAACACCCTTTCCCCTAACACAAATTAAGAACCCCACCCGGACGCCCTACAAACTAGGACAAATCCGGGGAATGATGAACGAAGGGCAGCCCTAGTTCAGGCACGTGTAACTACGTCATTTCAAACACTAAACTAAACTAGCAAAGTAACAAAATATTCTTAATAGTTAGTTTTTGTTCCATTCGTTCGTGTAATGTATTATGGGAGGTGACCGACCGCCAGCTGCTTGCTGAAGGTGGAGTCGCGCGCGTCGAGCGTCTTGAGCGTGTCCTGCGCGTGCGTGAGGTTGCTGCAGTAGTCGCCGTAGAGCAGCAGGCGCTCGCGCCACGCCAGGAACACGTCGGCCAGCCGCGGCGCGCCGCTGCCCGGCACGCACGCGTCCGTCGCCGACTTCAGTTGCCGCACCAACCCTGAGTGTATCTCGTGCAGCTCCTGACCACAAAAACACCAAAGCTTTACAAAAAACGTCTGTAAATTTTTTAATTTCGAGATTTGAACATTCACAATGCTATTTTTATACAATACTAAATAATTATACTAGAAAAAATACGACTCGCACCAGATCATATTCTCGGACGGGAATCGAACCCGCGATCTTTGGATGTCCGGTCCAATACTCTTACCGCTGGGCTACCGAGTCACTAGTGGCATCGTCGAATGGAGCGGGTTCGATTCCCGTCTGAGAATATGATCTGGTGCGAGTCGTATTTTTTATATATTATTTAGTATTGTAACAAACATTTGGTAAATAAACTAAAACTTGGTACTAGATCGTTAAACTATCTCACCTTTATACCGAAAAATATGACTGACAAGTCTTGTGGTTTCAAATACGGCGTGAGCGGTCTAAGGAAATTCTTTATTATTTTGCTCAGCACGTCCACGTAATTGCATTCCGTATCTACTAATTCCCTTATAACGTAGTCCCTCTTTTCTAGGCTGTGCGACGAGGTCGCTAGCTGAAACACGAAATGACGATTTTAATATAGTCTGAGCAAACTTATTCAGCTAAGGCGTATAATTATAAGCAATTAAATAAAATCCAAAATAAAACACGTCAACCATTCTAAAACAAAACTCTTACTAAAAACATGTGTATCGCTAAAAGACTCCCAATTAACTAACTACAAATGAACAGTATTTTTTGCTGGATACGAGAAATAAAGCGTGTATGAATAATTCAGAAAGTGCGCGAAACACCTCGGGGGGACTTTTACTTGTTTCCTCGAGACGGAATTTCATGGCTGAGGAGCTGACGGCGGCGGCGACGAGACGCCGCATTAATCCGCCCCCTCATCCATGAAACCTTTTTCAACGATTATAAAATACTAGATCATTACTTTGCTCGAGTCGAAATCTTTTAGTTACAGAGATCGCAATACTTAATGGTAATTAAACGTCCGGCGAGTTGATATTTTTTCCTTTGAATTTAATTTTGTACCATTCTTACCTTGAGAAAACGAAATTAGTTATTTCAAAAGTTTATTGATATCCGTAAACGATTGCGCATAGCGTAAAGTACAAATATGTAGTTTTATCGATCGGTTATTTCTCATATCACTCTAGAAAAAATGGGCAAATAATTAAAAGAAAATAAAAACAAAGTGCAGCGTACTGTATTGAAAGCGGGTGGGTGTGTCGCGGCGGGCGGGAGCAACCGCGCAGACTTGACCGCGCACAGGTCGTGGTAGATCTCTTCGTCGTGGATGCGCGCGCAGTAGCTCGCGTACTCACCCACCTCGGCCGCGCCGCCGCCGCCGCCGCTGCGCAACGCCGCCGTTAGCGCAACCACTACGTGCAGCCGGCGCTAGCCGCTACCTTCAGCGCGCACCGATCATCTTTTGTTCTTTTCATTTCAACTATACAGCTAGCTAGCTGCCACTAGCATTATTTTGATTTATATGCTTACAGAGATTCGAATCACATATATTTTATATTACTATTGTAATTTTAATTCGATAAGCTATAGTCTGTTTTAGTATAAAAGCTTTGATCATCAATACTGACCCGTTTTGTTGCTTTAAGTATTAATAGAGTTACCATATGTTTTTATAAAAAAGATCATCGGTACGCCTAGAATAATAAACACATCCCCGCTCAACAAATTAGAATTTGGCAAACGTTACTTTTGTTTAGCGTTGTTTTAGGAAACTTATTAAGTAGATAGTAAACTTCATCGGTTCAATAATCGATTGAAAACTTTAGAATATATAGGGAATTATAGAAATTCTGTACTAAAATAAAGTTCTATTACGAAGGCCAGCGGATACCGCTCTCAGGTTGTTTATAACACTATCCATATGTTGACCTTGATCAAGTAAGTAGGTACAGTTTACATAGAACTGATGTTTAAATTTAGCAAACAATACACAAATTCGTTCAGCTGGAGTATGAAAACAAATCACCGATTCGGCTCAGACTTGAATGTATTTTTTTTAAATAGTTTATTGAGCGGGGATCGAGGCTAGCGTCGAGTTGCGCACACGCATGCAGCGTACGCGGTCCAGCTAGACGCATAGCACGACAAACCTCACTGATAGATGACTACACACTTTAGTCATTTACAGTTCATCACTGAGGTTAAGTGTTGTGTCGTGACAGGAACTCTGTTTAGTCTGTATGCATATTAACTGTTAAATTATTTTGCTCCGTGCCATCTAAAGAAAGTTCCTTAAATTATTTAAAATTTTGATAACTTTTACATGAACTGCGAAAAACTAAAAAAAAATACTACAAAGCATTTAAATCACTAACATGCCCGCTATATTCCAAGAAAAGCTATCTACGCTAATCTAGTAGTCGGCCAAACCAAACCACGGCGGCTTACTGTGGTGCAGTCGACCGCCTCACACTCCAAAGCAAATGCTGTTCTTTGCCCATCCACTGATTAAAGTAATATCTATACATGAGTAAACTTCTGAGAATGTTTCATATATCATATCAGTTCTTTAAAATGTCTTTTTAAAATTATCAATTACAAAGCTCTTCATTGAAGTCGCCTTCCCAAGTCACATGATTCATCTATTACATCGACCGTCAAGCAAATATAACTTATGTATATGTACCTACTTCGATATTTATTGCATAATAGATAGGTAATAGGTATAATCACGTTATGTATACGAGAACTATCTATACTAGATAGCACAAAGGACAGCATTGCTATTACACTTTATTTGTTTCCAATAATAGTGAATGAATGAAAGCAATTTATCTAGCTTTTTCCGGGTACAATAAAGATAGATCGTGAACTGATTACATAACTAATACAGCGTTGTTTATCTGGTATTCAGATTTTTTTATCCCGATTATGTATACAAATCGATAAGCCAAGGTCGAAAAAGACTGACTGTATTTTAGCGAATTGCTGATGTATTTTTCCATTAGTCGATATATATATATTTTTGAATACCGTACAATGTATTGAATCGCTCATTGGAAACAAATAAAGTAAAAGTATTAGTTGCAGAAACGCCACCTCCGGCATCGCTGAAGTAAACTTGACATAGCAGAGGTCCTCGTAAATCTCCTCGACGCGGTCCTCGCAGCTGGCGCTGGGAATCGTGAACTGGACCCAGGGCACCTCGGCCGGCGCCGGGTGCTCCGGGCTCGCCCGCGTGCCGAACGACGGCGCCTCGAGCGACGCCGCCGCGCTACGTCACGGTTCGGACGTTACACACATATCAATTATACTACAAACATTACCTAACCAAGTTACTTAGAGTCTTAGAACTAAGTCGATGAACAAACGTGATACTTACACAGATTGCAAATCTTTGTAAATATCTTCTTCTGACTGGGTCCTGTGTGCTGAAAAAGACCTGGAATAAAACTCATATTTAAAGCGGGGTATGGCTAGAGTTCATAAAAAAAGTGATGTTTCTTAGTTAAACTATACTAAAATCATAAGCACACCATAGACTGGTTATTTACGAATATTACAATAAATAATTGCAATGGCTGCAATGTTTTCCTGACAGTGAAAATAATGATTTTCCTTGTTCATCCAAATGTCCCCAATTCTGGCTGCATGTGGATCAGGGAAAAAAATCACTCTTAAAAAATGGATGAACTCAAAACCTGACAAAGTAATGCTGCATGACTAATCAGCTTAATTTTATGAATTACACATTTTGTCTAAACAATAAAAAAAATAGTTGATATAAGGGATGCTTACTTAACATTTTTAACCAATGCTTTGGGGCACTGACTCAGTTTTGCCAGAGTACATAACACTCGATGAAAATTGGACAAATCAAACAGCATTGAAGGGTCAAATAGGTCTGTCTCCCGAAGCTCGAAGACTTCATGGCACGTCCGCAGGAAAACTTTTATGTTCCTCATACATAGAAACTGTGGACAATAAATATGTTATAATAATTTCATTGTGACATTTGCCATTACTTTTCTGTTGGATATACATCTATATTAGATAAACAGAAGAGATAAATAAGCTACTAATGTTTAACATTCACAAATTATTTTTAAAGGAAGTGAACTTATCAGTTGGGTCAGTTGCTGGGAAAATATAACAACATCAATTTGATTAGAAAAATAAGAAGGAAATAATTTTAATTTAATGTTGATATTTTCAAACATATACATATAATGTTTGTTACTCAGTCATGCAACACAGCTGGATTCGTATGGTACACAGATAGTTCAAAACCTAGATGGTTGATTAACATATAGTATAATTTTTATCCCAATTCATGCAGACAAAGTCGCGGGCGGAAGCTAGTTGAACATAAGTACTGTATTCAAATAGATTGAGATAAGAGTAGGAGCAAAGATAAGCTCAAAATGGAAAGTATATGTTATTATTGAGCCAACTTCTTTTTCTTGCAAATAATGCATTTAGCAATGGTAGCAATAAAATTGTGTTTCTACTTCCTTCATCATAATATACATTTACATATTTTAAACAAGTACCTTCTTGTTATATGATATTAATAACATTACACACATATTATTCACTGGATTTTCCAAGATATTTAATATGTCAGTTAGGCTTCTATTCTTCTAAATGAATATTTTCTATGGTAAGTGCTCATTCACACAGTGATCTGTTTTACAGGTTCCGTTTTGTCGGATACGTTTTGACCAGTGACCTACATCACGGCTAAAACCCATTATTGTTTTCTTATAAATGACCTCCTTTTTAATCAAATAATCCTTTGTTATCAGGTTTTAGGTATAACAGCTTTTTATGTAAAAATATTAAAGTTGTAATAACCAAGCTCATAATGGTTGTTATTTCAATTGTTTCCATTTCTATTTTAGTATTTGCTTTTTTATAAATAAATAGCATCTGGATTTGGAACAATGCCAAAAAATACACAAAAAAATAATAAGACTACAACAAATGGTCATCCACTATTTGAGCTATAATAGCTAGTTTTGTTTGCGAGACACAGAATGTTACCAGATATAAGTTCTGAATTCATTCATTTCTAATTTCATATGGTTTTATTAAAATTGGGTCTTACACTTATTGAAACTAAAAATGAAAACATCAATGAAATACACATATATATACTGTTCATTGACTGCAACTCCAAGTTTATGATACAAATAACACCGGAACATACTTAGGAGCACTATTGTAATTCAATAGGAGCACATCAATGAATTCATACTCTCATTCAGAAATGCATGCATAATTACTTTATATTAGTATAGTGGGTACCAAAGTATTTGATCATTTTCCTGTACAAAACACATATAAAATGGTAAATTTAGTTTCATTTTTAATATAAGTAAAAAATGCAAATGCAAATAATGTTATTTGCATAGACTTTACATACAATGTTTCACTATTTTATCAAACTAATCAAATAAAACATATCAATATCATGACCATGAATTCATTCCCTGTACCTACCTATAATACAAGGCATGAACGAAAATTATAGTTTTGATGTAATTAGGAATGAAGGTTGCATTGGATAGGTAGTTAGTTACCTGCGCCATCTGAGGCCGCTGGTTAACGTCCTTCATGTCGATGCAGCCAGGGTGTAGCGCGTTGAGCAAGTTGCACAACAGGACTCCATCGCGCAGGGTATATGCTAGATCATGAATAGTACTCGTTTCCCAATTCGCCTTATGGTCCGAACGCAGCAAGCCACATCTCGTGAGCCAGGACGCGCACTCGCGCCACAGATCTTCGCCTCCAGTCGCCATATTTAACGTTCTTCACCTCACACAGCACATCGATAGTATCAGTCCCGAGCACAGCTTTTTAATAATCAACAGGCCATTATTAAACAAGGGTTAATTGATAATTGACATACAAATTGATACAACAAACACGAAGACCCAGCCAGAACAATATTTTTTGACAACTGAATATCTGGGTTGCAATCATTATAGTACCCAAAAACGTCTATGAGCTAAATTAAATATTCTTATTTAGTAGAAATTATGTTTTATAGAGGAACTGATTTTTTACACGTTTTTATTATTTCGCTTTCTTGTTTATTTGTTTGTTTATCCACAGTGGCAAAAATAAAATAAAAAACTGATTCATATCAAGTATCGAAGCACGAACTTTATGCTTGTTGCTTGCTTGCTAATACTCTTTGTTGGTTGTCGTGTTGTATTGTATTTAATCTGTGTGTGTATAGCATAGCATTGGCTGGCATCGGACGGAGTCGAACGAACGATTTTAATAAAAAATTTCAATTCTGCTGAAAAGTGTCGAATAGTGCTTTACTAGAATAGATTTGAAAAAAAGAAGAAAGTACCAACTATTTTGGTAAGTAAAAAAACTACATATTCTAACATTGGGCCCGAAACTAGCTCAAGAAAGTGTGACACACCCATCTCACCATCAGTCCATCACCCATGTATCGGCACTCGTTCGTTTACGTTGCGATATTACCTATTTTACTTCATGACCAAAAAGCCTAACTAGAGTTGTACGTTTTAAAATCGCTGTACTAGCACCGTATGTACCTTCTTGGCATTCCTGCGAGTCTTTATTTGTCCCATACCGTTATCCTTATTAGGTTTATTTTGGAGCATTACGTCATACATGAGGGGAAGTCGCTATCTATGAGGTTCGTTGAGTGAGTGCAACATCGGTAATAGGTGTGCCGGCAGCTGTTTTATTGTATTAGTACCTGACTCAGCGAAGCGTGTTAGCATGCTCGCCCTCGGAATCCGGAGCACTGCCATATAGCGACAGTTGTTACTCGCTTCAACATCGTTGCTGTGTTCGATAACTTTCTATATTGATAAAATTCGTGATGCAAAGATAGTGCTTGCTGAATACTGATTATACTGCAGTGCTGAGGTATTGATTGATTGTAACATTAGAGACATCTAATTAAGCTATTTTAAATGTGAAATGTATTTATTTAGTTAAATCTCAGTAAACAACTCAGCTGATATTGTTTGTTTACTTTAAACATTATTACATTTTGTAATACCTTATTCACTTCATAATAATAACCTTTTTATATCTGTTTTATATTTATTCAGCATATGAATTAGTGGTGTGAGTGTTAAATTACTAACAAGACCACACCCTGGCGTATATTACACTTGTGTGCTCCAGATCAGATTACATAGCTATTGATTACTCTGCAGGGAAGGTAAAATCACCAACTATGTTGAAGTTATATTGTGTTATATTTCTAATTAATGAGGTGCTTCAAATAATCACATTCTAAAGGACTTTAAATAATAACATTTGGTTAGTTGTATTAAACATCAGGTCTTTAGTATTATAAAAAATATTTAATATACAACATGTTACAAAAATACCCCTTTGACGGTCCCTATATGTATACCAAATTCGGCATTAGGGCTATATACCATATTTTTGTAACATGTTGTATACTTATTTTATTTTTTTATTTGATTTTTATTTACTATTGGTCATAATAAATAAAAAACAAATATAAAAAATCTGTAAATTAATATAAACAGTAATTATAAAGAGGTGTTATTTATTTAACTGATAACATTCAATGTTATCACTTTTATGTAAGAACAAGTCCTAAATATTTGATAAACAGCCTCTAATTACGGCATGATGAGTAACCACACAAGGTCAGGTGATGTCAGCCAGTAAATTCTATTAAATGACCATAAGTAAGTGAATAGAAACTTAACATTGATCAGATAGAGGTTTCTTAAAAAATGCTCTTAGGCTAATAGAAACTGTTTCAAGTTCAAAATTAACAATAAAATATACATTAGAATAGGGATTTAACCCTTTCGCGGGCATTGGCAAAATATTTGCCAAAGCATATTTTCAAATTTAGCGCCAAAACTATTAAGCCAACGAAGTGTGGTGTACTCGAAAAATGTAGCGCCATCTGTTAGAAATCACCTGAAAAAAAACAATGGCATAGACAACAATGACAGGAGCGGAATTTGACATTTTGTTCTCTTCACGTGCAAAGTGCAGCAAATTTGAAGGAGGTTAGAAACAAATCGTAAAATATCTGAAAATTAGCCGTAAGAAATGTAAGTAAACATTCAATTTTGATATAAGGGATGCTTATGCTACGGTTTTATCATAATATTTTTTCAAATTATTTAGAAGCACACTAATTATGATATTATGAAGTTGACCTTGCCACTGCCCCACTACCGTGGCAAAATAGTTGCCAATGCTTAGTTAGCACCTTGGTTTTGGGCAAATGGGTTGCCAATGCTTGATTATTTCTTGTTTATTTCAGATGCCACCTAATCAAAAACGTCCTTTGACCAAGAAAGAATTAGTGGAATTAGTCAACATTCCTGATACTTCAGATTCAGAAGATGACTTGGAAAACTAAGTTGATTTTTGTAAAATGTTTAATTACTCTAAGAATAAATACTATTGATTTCTCTACAAATTATTTTATTTTATTGCCTAAATATTGTTCCTAAATAAACATTGGCAACCATATTGCCACATAACATTTCTTAGAAGTGCATTGGCAAACATTTTGCCACCCCCCACCAAAATGACTTCGGGCGTGTGGGGGATTCAAATTGGTGGTTAACGTTTTATAAGTATCCTTTGCTTACATTTCCAATCATCAAAACTAGTAATAAGCTCGTAATTAGTACTGCCCGCGAAAGGGTTAATCAAAATTTGTTTACTTGAGAGTATGTTTTCAGTATTTATTTAATAATAATGCTTTATTTGTTCCATATAATTTACATTTCATATGATGTGTTAGTAATAAACTTAATATTTTAATTTTTTAGTATTATTTATGCAAAACTAATAATTATATAGATCCCTTCTGGGTGAAAGCCTTCTCCATCCCTTGCCAATTTTTCTTGTCCTGGGTAACTTTATTCCAGTTTGGCCCAGCGGTTTCTGTTAGGTCATCAACCCACCGTTTATGTGGTCTACCACTCTTTCTCTTTCCTTGGGCCCTGACTATTTTGTTACCTCCAGCGTCCATCTCTTATCTTTGTATCTGGAGATGTGACCTGCCCAGTTCCACTTCAGACATAGAGCATTCTAAAAGGCGTCGGTCAGTATGGTTCTTCTTCTTATCTCTTTGTTTCTTGTTTTATGTATTCTCCTTAGATGTAACATACTCCTTTCCAGGGAGTGCTGACATGACAAAATTTTGTTTTTTATTTTGTTAGTGTATGTCCATCATTGGCTTCCATAGGTTAGACTTGGTAGAATACAGGTGCCATTACTATTCTTTGAGCTTTATGTGGTACACCCCTTTGTAGATTTATTTTTGTGACGAGCCCTGTGATTATGTATCTCTGTTGTTAACAATTATTGTTTACTTATATTTCTCGGTTACTTATTTGAAAGTGGCGTCGTACCACAGAATCAAATCAAATATGAAATATTTGTTTTTCTTTCTATTATAACAATATGGGCGTCAAATGAAAGGCCTTGATGAGCACATTCCAAAACTAAATTTGTCTAGTAATAATTTGTCACTAAAATGTGTGAAAAATAATTAAAAACAACTGCCGTATCAAAAACGAACTAACAAGTTAAAGTTGCAGTCGGGGGACCTCTTTGATTAAACATTGTTCCACAAAACGGTCCCCCCCACTGCAATGACGCTTGTTATTATTTTAACTTTTTAGTTTGTTTTTGGCACGGCATGGCAGTCGTGTTCTTAATATTATTATTTTTACTTGTACTGTCCAGATTCTGTATCATTTCTTCTAACTCATTTGATGATTCCGCAAAAAGGACGATGTCGTCACGTCACCAAACCTGAGAAGTGATAGGTATTTGCCTTGTATTCCGAGTTCCTTATTATTACAGTTGATTTCACTAAATATTCCTTCCATTACAACTATGAACAGTTTGGGTGATAAGAGGTCTCCTTGTATGACTCCTTTTCCTATTGTTATCTCTTCTCCTTTACTTTCCAATCTTACTCTGCTTCTACTTTGTAAGTAGATGTTCTTTATGATGTTTAGTAACAGCCCCGGATCTACGTTTTCAAAAAGGGGGTGCAGAAAGCATTTGCCGCCCACTAGGATACAATTTCCGACAAATCCTCCCCGCCCCCCCTCCTCGCCTCACGCCTAGGGACGCACAAAATGCCAGATTTTTTTGAAAAATGCCTGTCTATAGTAAATATGATTTTCGAGATATATCGATTTTCCACGGTACTTACTGTGGGTAGATTAGTTTTTCTACTCAGCTTAGCTTTAATGTAAATATTGGTCCTACTAATCTTGGTCTGATGGAAATTGCATGTAATTTAAAACTCCATCCATGTTTATTATGCTTTAGTTCATTTCACATAAAATAATCAATAAATTTTTTGCTTTTTGTCTGGGGAGATCCAAGTCCATCTACGACTTTGATTTTTTCTAAAAATGTAAATGAAAAATTCTTTATTAAAAAGAAACTTAGTGCTTTTGAATTGCCTATATTTTCCTACCACCCATTCGAAACTTTTTTAGCTGACAAGAAGAATTTTTAAAGTAGGTGTTCATTATGGATAATTTCTGTTTATAAGCATATTGTATAAGTTTTTCACCTCTTTCGTATCTTTTAAGTAGGTAAAGTATTTATTTAGATCTGCAAAATTTGTCTTTAATGATAAAGATTGATTTCAATGATTTACATAAAGTACGATTCAAGTTCATTTATTTGCTTACTAAGGTTATTTAATTTAACTCTTTTGACAGATCCTAAGGCGGATCAACTATGGAGCAGATTCCACCCCCTAAGGAGGTGAAGATCCTCGAAACAGCAGAGGATATTCAAGAGCGACGTGAACAGGTATGTGTCACCACATAGATGATACATTAGTATTATAAATAACTATATCTTTAGTGTAGCCGTATTTTATATAAATTTAATGCAATTATGTTCTTTTGTAACATAAAAGGTGTTGAATCGATATGAAGATTTCAAGCAAGAAGCCCGGGCAAAGCGTGAGAAGTTGGAAGACTCTAGGCGTTTCCAATACTTCAAGCGTGATGCCGACGAGCTTGAGTCTTGGATCCAAGAGAAGCTCCAAGCTGCAAGTGACGAGAGCTACAAAGATCCCACCAATCTTCAGGTACTTGACTCAAACACACAATATCAAATGTTCTATTTATTAATTATTTTTGTGATTTCCTTCCTTCCTCTTATACTATTATTATATTTTTATGTGTAACAGGCTAAGATCCAAAAGCACCAAGCATTCGAAGCTGAAGTGGCGGCTCACTCTAATGCCATAGTAGTGCTGGACAATACAGGCAGTGAGATGATTTCTTCTGGTCACTTTGCCTCGGAGACCATCCGCCGGCGCCTGGACGAGTTACACCGCTTGTGGGAGCTGCTGCTGTCGAGACTCGCCGAGAAAGGCATGAAGCTGCAGCAGGCCTTGGTGCTGGTGCAGTTCCTGCGCCACTGCGATGAAGTCATGTTCTGGATTCATGACAAGGTATGTAATACTAGTAAGAAAGTAGATATTATGAGAATAAGTTTGGATTTAAATATGACACAGACCCATTTATTTAATAATCTGGCTAAGGCCTATTACCAAGTCAGGTTTATGAATGTGGGCGTCATACATTAATAGAATGTTTTATGCAGATTATAGTCTATTTATGTATCTTACTAAAAGTTTTTTTTTCGTAGGAGACTTTCGTGGGGACGGACGAGTTCGGCTCAGACTTGGAGCACGTGGAGGTGCTCCAGCGCAAGTTTGACGAGTTCCAGAAGGACATGGCGGCGCAGGAGTACCGCGTCACGGAGGTCAACCAGCTGGCCGAGCGACTCGTGCTTGAAGGACACCCTGAACGGGAGACCATTGTCAAGCGGAAGGACGTGAGTGTAATTTTTTATATGGTCAGAACGCCGATAAGCGCATACTGTTCTCTATAAATGAAAAGTTTTTGTGGTACCTAATAACTAAATAAATAATTCCGCAATCCGCAACAGGAGCTGAATGACGCATGGCATCGCTTACGCCAGATGGCGCTGATGCGCCAGGAGCGTTTGTTCGGCGCGCACGAGATCCAGCGGTTCAACCGCGACGCCGACGAGACCATCGCCTGGATCTCCGAGAAGGACGTCGTGCTCGGCTCCGACGACTACGGCCGGGACCTCGCCACCGTGCAGACGCTGCAGGTACAAATATCTGTAAACAGAGATTTTCGTGTCGCCATTTTTTTGTAAAATTTATTATTTACTAAGTGATCTGACTGCTCGTTTTATTTATACAATTTTCTATAAAAACGAGATTTACATGAAAAACTATTTTGTAAAGAAATTGAAATCTTTTCTTACTTCCAGTCACCACAAAGTCGGTCAAAAATAGTCGTATCCGTCACACTAACCGCTGTGTCGTATTGCAGCGGAAGCACGAGGGCGTAGAGCGCGACCTCGCGGCGCTCGAGGACAAGGTGTCGACCCTGGACGGCGAGGCGGCGCGCCTGGCCGCCATCCACGCCGACCACGCGCCCGCCATACACGCCAAGCGGGACGAGATCTCCGCCGCCTGGCAGAAGCTCGTGCAGAAGGCCAAGGTAGATCCATCTAGGGGCGCTAGTTTGAAGTGGGTGCTGGTGCTTGCGCAGGCGCGTGTAATTCAAATAATCAAGGAGCGAGTCGCAAGCCGCGCGCTTGCAGAAAGCGGGTGCGGGCGCGGGTATTGTCTCGGTCCGCCTGTACTCTTCATAGTACTCTAGCGTCTATTAATTCATCAACGCCCGACGCCCGAGCGGACGCATGCGGCCGGATAACAATAGAATATCTATTGTCTCATTTCCCGGGCGTTGAAGGGTTAATGACTTGCGCGTGTGGTTCTAATCGATTTTGATTCACCCGTTGCGATATCTGTGATGAGACTCTTAGCTCCTTTCGGCGCTGAGGATAATTACTGTTTCGATGTGATTCGACAGGAGCAACTAATTCGATAGCGTTCTAATACCAATTGGTGTGTCACCAGGAGCGTCGGTCGGAGCTGGAGTCGTCGTACCTGCTGCACCGGTTCCTGGCGGACTACCGCGACCTGGCGTCGTGGATGAGCGACATCCGCGCGCTGATCGCCGCCGACGACCTCGCCAAGGACGTGCCCGGGGCCGAGGCGCTGCTCGAGCGACACCAGGAGCACAAGGTCAATAACTATACTGTAGCAACAATTATAAATTGTGTTTTTTACTTTATTATGGAATGAATATTAATTTATCATTAATGTAATGTTGACTATGTGAAGGGTTGATAAATAAAAATAGAACTTTGATAGTACACACGATGGCACCTCAGACTATACATGTTGACATTGAGATCGCCTTTATGCCCTACGTAATAAAAGCTGTTTTCACAGTTTATACAAAGCGGACTGTAATTAAGTTGAAACAATAGGTAGGTAATTTTAAATGTGTGCAAAGGGAACGTGCGTTTTCATAGGTGGCGTGGTAGAAAAGAGAGCCAGCTGGCGCTAGTGTCGCGCCGAGTCAGGTTTCCCTCCGCTCCTGCGGATGTCATAAAAAGTTTTCATATTTGAAAACGTCTGAAAACGTTATATGAAGTGGTTATCAATTAGTCGTGTGTGTCATTTCCATGAAAAGTAACGCTTCGACCAGCTGATTTATTTTCGGTTCATTACGCGTAGTTAGAAACAATATTTTTTCTTATTTCACTAACTACAAATTGTATTACAAAGTCGATTTCAGACCATTGCAGTTGAAAAAAAGTTGTATTTATGTATATAAAAAAAGAGAAATTAAACTTTTTTTAATGCTATCTTATCCAAAATGTTTGGCGTTCCCGTTAGAGAGTGTATTGTATAATCTTTGATTATTTATATGTCTAGACGTACTAAACCAGACAGGCCAACTTTTTTAAAATGGTGTGCGTTTTTAGCATCATCGCGTCTAAAGAGTTGTAATAAAAACAATGGCCGCGACACACTACTTACGATGTGTGTGTGTGTGTGCTACGAACAGTCGGCTGATATTTTTTTCGACGCGTTCGTAGCTTCGAGTGTGTATTTAGACATATAAATAATGTAGGTGTTATATATGTGTGTGTGTAGGGCGAGATGGACGCGCGGTCGGACGTGATCGTGTCGTGCGTGGGCGCGGGGCGCGCGCTGGTGGCGGGCGGGCACCGCGGCGCGGCGGACGTGGCGGCGGCGCTGGACGCGCTGGAGCGCGACTCGCACGCGCTGCACGCCGCCTGGGACCAGCGCCACGTGCTCTACCTGCAGTGCCTCGACCTGCAGCTCTTCTACCGCGACACGGAGCAGGCCGACGCCTGGATGCACAAGCAGGAGGTGAACGCTGCATCCTGACACCCTCACTGTCTATAGCAGATTAATACTTACACGACAAACTATTTAAGTTTGACATTAAAAAGAAAGGGACGAAACACTGTGTAACTATACATCTGCTATACGATCTTTATTAGTGAGGGGGTAAATGGAACGGGACGGAGCTTATCCGCTTTATTTTTCTCTCTCTAACCCCCTTAGGCCTTTTACTGACACCGATGTAACCGAAATCGCGAGCCGATTTGCGGTGAATTCGCCACTTCTGAACAAGGTCTCATTTCTTTAAGTGAGACCTTGTTCAGAAAGTTTCCCTCTTTAGGGAAAAATAGTTCGGACCCGTTATGCTTTCACTGTGTTTACACGATTACTCTGCTATCAAATCTAATTTCATAGATTTATTAACAATTTCGTTTTTAACGTTTTGAAATTAAAATAATCCAAAGAACATCAGTTGAGGAGCATCTGTTGAAAAGGTTATAACAGCACTCTAAATAATTTCAGAAATAAATTTTAAAATTATTTATAGGAGATTTTCGTCAATTTTTTATTTCAAAAGTAGCATAAATTAATTTAGATTATACCTAGTGCAAATTTTTATTTTAAAAGGCAATAAACAAATTATACCATAGGTTTACAAGTCTCTTAAATTCTTCTTTCAAATGTTAAACATTTTATAGTTGGTCTAGTACACACTACCTTCAAATGTTACGACATGGAGTATCTTTCACTTATTATAAAATCCCCGCCAGGCTTTCTTAGCAAACGAGGATGTAGGTGACTCTCTGGACTCGGTTGAGGCGCTGTTGAAGAAGCACGAGGACTTCGAGAAGTCTCTAGCCGCCCAGGAGGAGAAGATCAAGGCACTGGACGAGGTTGCTTCCAACCTCATCGAGGGCCAGCACTACGCCGCCGACGCTGTTGTGCAACGACGTGAGATGGTGAGTGAAGTTGCTCTTTTGTGCCGCGTCTGACTCGAATAACTGTCATGTACAATCGACCTCACTTCCGCTTTACCACTTCCAAGGCTAAGAACGCTTCCACGCCTCGCCGTCATTTACACATAGTTCGCGCCGAGGCGACACGAATTTTTCAGCAAAGTGGTAAACCACGTGATTGGCCGATCGTGCAAAAATTAGGGAATCCGCCCCCTAGCGAGGCCACCGAAATGCTATATGATAAAGCGATTTATCACGTTTAACTTTAAAAAGACCATAGAATTTGACAGTTGAGTGTCGACAAAATGCTATATCACGCGATATATATCGTGTTTCGGTGGTCATGCTAGGGGGGCAGGGTCAGTAACTATTAGAAAAAGAGCGCTCATAATATAGGCCGTATATGGTATTATTTTGGCAAACAGAAAAATAGATACAAATAAATAAAATGTTGTTATGAAATCTTATTTAACGAACTTTTAGGCAATTCAAAAATCTAAAAAAAACAATGGATGATTTTGTTTGCCAACAACGTGGAGTTTTATTTATTAATCCTTTTATTTGCTCCTTAGCTCCTCGAACGCCGCGCTGCACTGTTGGAGAAGTCAAAACAGAGACGCGAGCTCCTCGAAGACGCCTACAAGTATCAACAGTTTGAGCGAGACTGCGACGAGACAAAGGGTAATTTATACAACACTGATAAATAGAAATTCACTACTTAAAATGTAAAAGCAAAACCGGTCGTCAGACTAATCCCGACTATGCTTCTACCCAAAAATAAATGTGAATGATTACACTCTTGAGATGTAGTGGAAAGTAAGTTGGAGTGCAGAATGAAAAGATCACTAAAGATTGAAGTAGATATGTATTAGCGTAAACGTTACAAGTTACAATTCTTTTGGCGTTTTAAATTCTACTGAGCAAAAATGTGTATATGTCTTTTGTTATAATAAATTAATACGATATATCCTAGGTCACTAACAGTAAATGACGCGTCTGCCGTGACATTAAGCAAAAGTGAAATAAATATGTACATGCAAACCATACATATGAATTAGTGAATTTAATGTTCATATTATTAATCTTTCGTTATTGCTGTAGGTTGGATCAACGAGAAACTGAAATTCGCGACCGACGACTCATACCTGGACCCCACGAACTTGAACGGCAAGGTGCAGAAGCACCAGAACTTCGAGCAAGAGCTGCAAGCCAACAAGCCGCGCGTCGACGACATCACCGCCGCCGGACAGCGCCTGCTCGAGCAGGAACACTTCGCTAAACGTAAATATTACTATAGTCTGTTTATCCTTACTTGCTCTATTGTGAACAGCTTCTGACAGTTGTCACTTTCAGTTTGTCTTTTTTAAATCTTTTTTTTTTAATATGTTGTCTTATTAAATCAAATTGTTACTTTTTATCTGACTAATCTAAAACGAATCTATACTTTAGATACTGGTAATAACCAAGTTTGCTCCTGCCCATATAAAAATTACATCTACGTTCCGCCTTATATGTCATATTTAATATTTACTTGCTTTTTAGGGTTCCGTACCTCAAAAGGAAAAAACGGAACCCTTATAGGATTACTTTGTTGTCCGTCTGTCTGTCTGTCAAGACCCTTTATCTCGGGAACGCGTGGAGGTATCGAGTTGAAATTGAAAAACCATATACTCAGGTCTACAGTCCCTTGAAGATGTGAAAAAATCAAACTTCTAAGTTAAAGTAAAAAAAAATACAGCAATTTATGCCGCAAAAACACATATTTCGACACTCAAGGGAATCAAAATTTATAGGGTAGGTACCCGTTGACCTAGAACAATGAAATTTGGCAAGTAATATCGTGTTATACTACAAGTACAAGGAAAAGTCTGAAAACTATACTTTTGCAAAGTACGGAACCCTCGGTGGGCGAGTCCGACTCGCACTTGTCCGGTCTATTATTCGTGTTTTAACTTGGTATTTATTTCCGTTCAGCTCAAATCGAGGCGCGCGTGAACGAACTGGGCTCTCTGTGGGAGCGTCTATCCGCGGCGTCCGAGCTGAAAGGCAGCAAACTGCAGGAGGCCGCCCAACAACAGCAGTACAACCGCGCGGTCGAGGACGTGGAGCTGTGGCTGTCCGAGGTCGAGGGGCAGCTGCTCAGCGAGGACTACGGCAAGGTATAGCGTAGTCCAACCCTGGTTTTGTTCCCAGTTGTTCCACTGGGCAGTTCTACCGTAGCCCAGATTTCGTCCTGTTTTACAATAATACTGTCTGAATTCTAAATTTAAAGTGACATTGTGTTGTCAGGACCTGACGAGCGTGCAGAACTTGCAGAAGAAGCACGCTCTGCTGGAGGCGGACGTGAGCTCGCACGCCGAGCGTATTGAAGCGATCCGCGCGCAGGCCGAGCAGTTCATAGAGCGCGGACACTTCGACGCGGACAACATCCGCGCCAAGAGGGTACGTACTCTACACACGCTTCTACAGTCCTATCTACTTAGCCTGCTTTAGTGTATAAGGCTGAGTTTTCACTCGCAAAAAAAGCACTGCAAGGAAGTGTCCGATTATGTAGAAAGTGCACTATGTGCAATATTTTTTGAGATTATGAAATGATAATGAACATTACATTTTTTTTATATCATTTAAAAAATATTTGTGTTCTACATTTTAAAATGAATTTACTAAGCTTAGGAAAAATACGTGTTTCAGTTGAGTCATCATTGAAATAAAATAAATAAATAAAATTGCTAACGAGCTTTATCAAGCAGTGGTTGACGGTGTTGGTCTTACATGTGTGTATTGATTTTATGTGAATAGCCTTGTAGGATTCTCCTACAACTATAGATAAAGTTTATGTTTGAGTTAAACGATGTTGCTGTTTATAGTTATAGTTTTATTTTCGTTTACAAAGTTAACGGTATAGTATATAAATGTTTGTTAGTCGGTGGCTTACGCTTAACTGGCTATAATATCAATTAAATAAAATTACATTTGTCGCGGAATCTGCTGATACGCAAGATGTTCGCACATTCAACTCAACCTATATTGTGCGGTTGCGAAACCGCACCAGCCTCATCTTGGTTCGTAGCCACTTAAAAAAACACAGAACAGGGAATCTCTTGCAAAGATTATTGGGCGCCTCATACAATGCGTTTTAATCTTTTGGCAGAACACAATTTAGATGTAAGTGGGTGGAAGCATGGTCCAAGAAAATAAGGTCTGGCATTCCGGGAGTAACACTTGCTTACATCACCATGTGTGACATTAATTCAATTCAATTCTTTATTGTTTCCATGGTTTACAAGGTCACAAGGTAAAAAAAAGTACAGACATGGAACCCCTTCGGGGCACAACAATTTCAAAGCATCATAAATAGTAATATTAGCATTGGTTTAAATTAATAATTAGGTGCTTATAATTCCAAATAATAATAATCAGTGACACAACAATTAAGAATGATATAAATACTACATAATGCATTGGATAATTTTTAAATATGGATATTATAGTTTTAATAGTATTAATTTAATAGTAGAATCTCAATTTTATAAAGTTAAAATTGAAAATTGCATTAATTATCAGTAAAAAATTCCAGACATGTAATTTTTGAAAAAATCTTCTAAGCTATAAATGCTTTTCCTATTAGGTATTCTTTAAGTTGCAAATGACTTCTCACTAACTTCCGACTTAAAGAACCTTTAAGTCGGAATTATGTATACAACAGCACAATCTCTGTTAAAGCGTGTGTTTATTTCTTTACTTTGCATTTGTTTGTTTCTTTTAAAATAACTCTGATTTTGTTTTACGAATTTACAAATTACAAGGATGTATAAGCTTTATACCTTTGTAGTAACAAGCAAAGAAAGCACTAAAATTATTATAGTGCATTTTGATTGTGATTTGTTTCTAAGCAAACGAAACAGTTAAAAGTTAAAGATGAATGAACGTAATTTTTAATACCGATAGCGGAGATGACGTAAGCAAGTGCAATTCACGTGACTTCCTTTGTCTCGGAATGCTTTACCTGGCGCAGTTTATTGTGCCATGGGTGGGAGGGGCGAGTGGTGAGGCACAGATACGCGCATAGTGGCTAACTTCACAACGGGCAATAATGATGAAACGCGTTATAACGTCCCTGTTATTGATGCAGGACGGCCTGGTGGGGCGGTACTCGGGGCTGGACAAGCCGATGGCGGTGCGCAAGCGGCGGCTGCTGGACTCGCTGCAGGCGCAGCAGCTGTTCCGCGACCTCGACGACGAGGCCGCCTGGATCCGCGAGAAGGAGCCCATCATCGCCTCCACCAACAGGGGTGCGTACATGTTGGATAAGATTTAGTTTCGCAATTTTAGTACATTCTTCAAACTCGATAAATGTAGCAGAAGGTTTTTGTGATTGAATTTTGAAAACAAATTGTCAGCATTAATTTTTACGAGTCATCGTCTTAGGTCGAGACCTAATCGGCGTTCAGAACCTAATGAAGAAGCACCAGGCTGTAATGGGCGAGATGGCGCAGCACGAGGCGCGCGTGGAGGCGGTGCGGGCGGCGGGCGCCGCCCTGAGGGACGCCGGCCACTTCGCCGCCGACGACATCGCCGCGCGCCTGCACCACCTCACCCAGCAGTGGCAGCACCTGCAGGACAAGGCGCTGCAGGTCGGTACTACATACATACACGTAGAGGCGCCGCCCTGAGGGACGCCGGCCACTTCGCCGCCGACGACATCGCCGCGCGCCTGCACCACCTCACCCAGCAGTGGCAGCACCTGCAGGACAAGGCGCTGCAGGTCGGTACTACATACATACACGTAGAGGCGCCGCCCTGAGGGACGCCGGCCACTTCGCCGCCGACGACATCGCCGCGCGCCTGCACCACCTCACCCAGCAGTGGCAGCACCTGCAGGACAAGGCGCTGCAGGTCGGTACTACATACATACACGTAGAGGCGCCGCCCTGAGGGACGCCGGCCACTTCGCCGCCGACGACATCGCCGCGCGCCTGCACCACCTCACCCAGCAGTGGCAGCACCTGCAGGACAAGGCGCTGCAGGTCGGTACTACATACATACACGTAGAGGCGCCGCCCTGAGGGACGCCGGCCACTTCGCCGCCGACGACATCGCCGCGCGCCTGCACCACCTCACCCAGCAGTGGCAGCACCTGCAGGACAAGGCGCTGCAGGTCGGTACTACATACATACACGTAGAGGCGCCGCCCTGAGGGACGCCGGCCACTTCGCCGCCGACGACATCGCCGCGCGCCTGCACCACCTCACCCAGCAGTGGCAGCACCTGCAGGACAAGGCGCTGCAGGTCGGTACTACATACATACACGTAGAGGCGCCGCCCTGAGGGACGCCGGCCACTTCGCCGCCGACGACATCGCCGCGCGCCTGCACCACCTCACCCAGCAGTGGCAGCACCTGCAGGACAAGGCGCTGCAGGTCGGTACTACATACATACACGTAGAGGCGCCGCCCTGAGGGACGCCGGCCACTTCGCCGCCGACGACATCGCCGCGCGCCTGCACCACCTCACCCAGCAGTGGCAGCACCTGCAGGACAAGGCGCTGCAGGTCGGTACTACATACATACACGTAGAGGGGACGCCGGCCACTTCGCCGCCGACGACATCGCCGCGCGCCTGCACCACCTCACCCAGCAGTGGCAGCACCTGCAGGACAAGGCGCTGCAGGTCGGTACTACATACATACACGTAGAGGCGCCGCCCTGAGGGACGCCGGCCACTTCGCCGCCGACGACATCGCCGCGCGCCTGCACCACCTCACCCAGCAGTGGCAGCACCTGCAGGACAAGGCGCTGCAGGTCGGTACTACATACATACACGTAGAGGCGCCGCCCTGAGGGACGCCGGCCACTTCGCCGCCGACGACATCGCCGCGCGCCTGCACCACCTCACCCAGCAGTGGCAGCACCTGCAGGACAAGGCGCTGCAGGTCGGTACTACATACATACACGTAGAGGCGCCGCCCTGAGGGACGCCGGCCACTTCGCCGCCGACGACATCGCCGCGCGCCTGCACCACCTCACCCAGCAGTGGCAGCACCTGCAGGACAAGGCGCTGCAGGTCGGTACTACATACATACACGTAGAGGGGACGCCGGCCACTTCGCCGCCGACGACATCGCCGCGCGCCTGCACCACCTCACCCAGCAGTGGCAGCACCTGCAGGACAAGGCGCTGCAGGTCGGTACTACATACATACACGTAGAGGCGCCGCCCTGAGGGACGCCGGCCACTTCGCCGCCGACGACATCGCCGCGCGCCTGCACCACCTCACCCAGCAGTGGCAGCACCTGCAGGACAAGGCGCTGCAGGTCGGTACTACATACATACACGTAGAGGCGCCGCCCTGAGGGACGCCGGCCACTTCGCCGCCGACGACATCGCCGCGCGCCTGCACCACCTCACCCAGCAGTGGCAGCACCTGCAGGACAAGGCGCTGCAGGTCGGTACTACATACATACACGTAGAGGCGCCGCCCTGAGGGACGCCGGCCACTTCGCCGCCGACGACATCGCCGCGCGCCTGCACCACCTCACCCAGCAGTGGCAGCACCTGCAGGACAAGGCGCTGCAGGTCGGTACTACATACATACACGTAGAGGCGCCGCCCTGAGGGACGCCGGCCACTTCGCCGCCGACGACATCGCCGCGCGCCTGCACCACCTCACCCAGCAGTGGCAGCACCTGCAGGACAAGGCGCTGCAGGTCGGTACTACATACATACACGTAGAGGCGCCGCCCTGAGGGACGCCGGCCACTTCGCCGCCGACGACATCGCCGCGCGCCTGCACCACCTCACCCAGCAGTGGCAGCACCTGCAGGACAAGGCGCTGCAGGTCGGTACTACATACATACACGTAGAGGCGCCGCCCTGAGGGACGCCGGCCACTTCGCCGCCGACATCATTTTTTTATAATTTGATTTTGTAATGAAAAGTCTTAAGTTATGTGACATCAGAATGACCTCTGAATTGATTAACCTTTTAACTTTTATACATTTTGTTAAATAGCGCAAGCAAGACCTGGAAGACTCCCTGCAAGCGCAGCAGTACTTTGCGGACGCCAACGAGGCGGAGTCGTGGATGCGCGAGAAGGAGCCCATGGCCAACACGCAGGACTACGGCAAGGACGAGGACTCTTCTGAGGCCCTGTTGAAGAAACATGAGGCGCTGCTATCGGATCTCGAGGCCTTTGGGAATACTATCAAGTCGCTCAGGGATCAAGCCAACTCTTGCCGCGTAAGTTTAAGTACCTACAAGTTTTACTGTTTAAATTAGTTAGAACCTTGCAAAACAAAACCGAATGTGACGTTTTCACTCGACTATAGCGTTTTGGAATGATAAATCCAGAGATTTTTATTTGGCGAACTATTACACATGACATTGTGTCACATAATAACACATTTTACAAACATGACTTTGTCTGGAAGTAGACAGTGTTAACTTCCTTGTTCTCCCACAGCAACAGGAGTCTCCAGTGATAGACGTATCAGGCAAGGAGTGCGTGGTCGCGCTGTACGACTACGCGGAGAAGTCCCCGCGCGAGGTGTCCATGAAGCGCGGCGACGTGCTCACGCTGCTCAACTCCAACAACAAGGTATTTATACCCTGAGATTACGCGTTATATCGCTGAGAACAGGAGAATAGGCACGAGTATATAAAAGTCATGCTCGAGCATGCCTTGTCAGTTTCTTGGCGCTAATAATAATAATGTTTGGTGTGTACAGCAATGTATGGTCTGAATGCTGGCGAATATGTAAAAGGGTGGTTCGTTGTAATAGTCCCTGAATTCATCAGAGAGTTATCTTTTTAAATTTTGAGATTTAAGCATTCACAATGCTATTTTATACAATACTAAATAATATACTAGAAAAAATAGGACTCGCACCAGATCATGTTCTCGGACGGGAATCGAACCCGCGACCTTTGGATATCCGGTCCAATGCTCTGACCGCTGAGCTACCGAGTTATCTGTCGATGTATTCATCCGAGTGTCATAGCAATCAATATTACATCAATAGCAGATTAACTCATTTCACTTTTGGAGCGATATCATACATTTGTATTGTTATATCTTTCTTCTTGCCAAAAATTATTATCGGTATTTATTTTGCCTATTTTTACCTTTGACATACGGAACCCGAAAACGAACGGGGAAAAAATGCAGTTTATTAGTCAAAAGGCCATTGAAACTGTACCACTTCCTTACGAGATAATTAAACGAAAATAAAGACTTAAAAATTGTTATTCATTCGAATGTCTCCTAAAACTGATAAAACACCTTGTTTATCGTTCTTTATCTAACAAAGTAACTGGGAGTCAATTCAGTAGTTATCGGAAACGTGAAACCGCGAACGATTCGCACTGAAATATTAATCAACATCATTACATGTTTTTTTCTGATTTGTTCTATTCCTTGATATTATTTTAAATTTAATTAATTCACATTTACATAAACAAGGCCGTAACTTTGTTGTTCTAAAATAAGTTAAAAACACTTATACGATGCGGTAATCAGCAAATGAGCTGTCGGTAGCAAATATTCAAACTAAAACAAAACAATCAATGTGTAAAACAGCGGAACAAGGCAGCTCGCGATTTATTGTGTCCGCTTCAAACCGAATATGTTTATGTAACGCCGAGAGACGATGCGACACAACTCATAACGCGAAGATCCTCGCTCCTGAACGAACGAGCCTCAGCTACAAAATGTAGTTAAAATAATGTGCTGAATATTACAAGTGTCTGTGATAGCCTGTGATAGAATTAGCTAGGTAAAATGATAGTTGTAAGTTGGATTATCGTAATACTAGTGAGGAATGTGTTTAGTGATAACAGGAGATCGAGGAAAAAGAAAAGATGTCCTCATGTAAGTGTTTACGGAAATGGTAAAGAAATAATAATATATTGTAGATATTGTTACAAACAGTTTAGCTGTTTTTATCCTCGGAACTATTTCACATTTATTTGTAGAAGCCACTGATTGAAAAAAAACCTTTTAATTTGTGTAGTGACAAATCTACTAATTAAACTTCAAAGCCTCACAGTCAAATTACTTGCATTAGACTTATTTTATCAAATTGAAAGCGATCTTAGTATATTCCCAAATCAGTCGAGTCTTTTGTTCATTTCTTTCATTAAACATTATAATCGCTATGTATGAGTTGGAATTTGCGTTTCATAAAGTCGTTGTTGCACAGGACTGGTGGAAGGTGGAAGTGAATGACCGCCAGGGCTTCGTGCCGGCCGCGTACGTCAAGAAGATCGACGCCGGCCTCTCCTCCTCGCAGCAGAACCTGGTCGACTCCAGCTCCATCGCCGCACGACAGAACCAGGTAACTGTGTCATCAAAAGATACCAAGTTTTACACATTAACTTACAATCTTTTAATTTGTTATTCATTTAGCCATAAGCCCTTTTAAATACTACTAATTGTATATTTTGAGCAATTTGCATGGTGAAGCGGATAGTGCATTCCTTTTTAGAAACTTTTAAAAAGGTCGGTTATCAAAATTATGCTCTCTCGAGTTTCTCCTAATCCCCTTGCTTCAAAGTGTAAGTAAAGCCGTTGGCTATTCATTCAGCTTTAGCAGTTTTTTATACCCACCACATTATACTGCATGTTGGGTATAGCCGGCTCTCCCTATGATGTTAGTTATTTGTTTTTGTGCTTTAGATATCTTATGATGATTGTGTGTACAGATTGAGGCACAATATGATAACCTGCTGGGGCTCGCGCGCGAGCGGCAAAACAAGTTGAACGAGACGGTGAAGGCGTACGTCCTGGTGCGCGAGGCCGCAGAGCTCGCCACGTGGATCAAGGACAAGGTTCATACACTCTTCACATTTGCATTTAGCTTGTTCTTATGGCTGAACCTCCAATAACTTACAAGTTTTATATTTTCTAGCATGCTCTGACATGATCTGTCTGCAATTAAAGTATTAATAAATGTTTGATCATTCTCCTATGCCTACTTCTTGTAGATGTTCAAATATCTACGATTTGTATATACAAGACAATTTATTGAATAAAATTTTAATATTTTTTTTCTTTAAACTAGTAGAAAATCTTTATTTTGCTGTTCCATTTTTAGACAAATTAGTTGATAAATTACTGGTATCTATGCACCGAACACTTAATACAGAAGTATTTCTATGTCACAGGAAATGCACGCCCAAGTGCAAGACGTAGGCGAAGACCTGGAGCAAGTAGAGGTGATGCAGAAGAAGTTCGACGACTTCCAGAACGACCTGCGCGCCAACGAGGTGCGCCTCGCCGAGATGAACGAGATCGCCGTGCAGCTCATGACCGTCGGGCAGACCGAGGCCGCGCTTAAGATCAAGACGCAGATGCAGGTCAGTATCAATCCGCCTGATTGATGCCGTGAAAGTAAAGGGTGTTATTTTTCTTGTGTTTTTAAAAATTGTGTTATTTATAAAGTAAAATAAAAATTACTTTAATTAAAAAGGTACCTCAGTATAAATACTATACTATAAATAGTCTGTTTATCCTTACTTGTCCTATTTGGTAAACAGGGGCCGTACCGGCTAACGCATTGAACTTCAAGTTTGCCGGGCTTCAAATTAAAACAGATAAATCGAGTCCCAATCGGGCCAAAATGGCGAACCTCAATTCATGATATCACACAAACATCGATATCTTCTAAATAACTTCAACGAATAGTACAATACGAAACTCCTTACTTCGATTTATCTGTTTTAAGTTGAAGCTCGGCAGAAATTCGAAAAGTTAGCTGGTAGGGCCCCAATTTTTGACAGTTCTCATACGTCTATTAAACTTAATTCGCTGTTTAAAAATATGTTAACTTATATCAAATTGCCATTAATAACTAATTCCTTGCGTATTCGAGTGGAAAACCATTTGTTGTATTTTATAAATGATTATTTCAATAAAGAGTTAGGTAAAGATTGTTAACCAATAGGATAAGTAAGGATAAACAGACTATAGAGAACTTTCCTTTCAGGTACGGTTAGAAAATTCCGTCCTAAACAGTGAAATTATGATGTGCATTAGAAACATTGAACTCTATTAGTAGTATGATGGTATTGTGTTTATGCTGTTGAGTCCTTGAGTTAAAATATAAACATCAAAAACAATCAAATGTGACGTTAGTAATTAGATTTGCGCGTGATCTCATTGTTTACCTGCCTTTGTGGCCATAAGATAATTTGAAATTCTCGTATTACGATCTATTGTTCAAATTCAAAGTAAACAAAACTCATTTTTAAATTTGAGATTTTAGAATACATAATGCTATTTTATGTTATACTAAATAATATACTAGAAAAAATTCGACTCGCACCAGATCATATTCTCAGGCGGGAATCGAACCCGCGACCTTTGTAAGTCCGGTCCAATGCTCTTCCAACTGTGTGAAAGTGACTCGGTAGCTAAGTTCCAAAGGTCGCGGGTTCGATTCCCGCCTGAGAACATGCATGATCGAGTCTTTTTTTTTCTATTGGCATGCATTTCTTAAATTCAGATTACCATATTTCTTATCATGTGATTTCTATTGCGATATTTGTAGTTTCAAGACTTTATGGGACGATTCAAAAATACTTAGTTCATTTGGATAAAGATTATTTTTGTTTTCATTAAACATTTAAGATAATCTCTATTCGGAATATTAACTGAACAGGAATTGAACTCCAAATGGACCTCTCTGCAACAACTGACATCGGAGCGCGCCGCGCAACTAGGGTCTGCGCACGAAGTCCAGCGGTTCCACCGCGACGTGGACGAGACCAAGGACTGGATCGCGGAGAAGGAGGCCGCGCTCGCCACCGACGACCTCGGCAAGGACCTGCGCTCCGTGCAGACGCTGCAGCGTGAGTACAAGCCGCTACACTTACATTATACTGCAAACTGTGTCTGTCAGCGAGAGATTGCACGGTTTGCCCTTCCGTATAATGTCTGCATCGCATTCCATCCAACCAAACAGCGTAAAAGGCTGCTGGCAGAAACTTACAATTTAATTTGGTGAAACGTTTGATCGAAAGCTGGATTTGTTATTTAAAGAATGATCGATTGAATAATGATTTCTTGTCGTAACAGGTAAACACGAGGGCCTGGAGCGCGACTTAGCGGCGCTGGGCGACAAGATCCGTCAGCTGGACGACACGGCCAACCGCCTGATGTCGACGCACGGCGACTCGGCCGACGCCACGTACAGCAAGCAGCGCGAGATCAACGACGCCTGGCAGCGGCTGCAGGCGCGCGCCAACGCCCGCAAGGAGAAGCTGCTCGACTCCTACGACCTGCAGCGGTCAGTACACCTCACAAGAGCTCTACAAGGTGTTACAAAAATACCCTTAATGCCGAATATGGTATATAGGGACCATCAAACTGAACAACTTTTACTAAGGGACCAACTCTGAAATCGAGAAAAAAAAATCAGCTGTTTCATACAAAAATTAAAATCGAAGATATCAAAATGTATGAAACAGCTAATTTTTTTTTCGCGATTTCAGAGTGGGCCCCATAGTAAAAGTTGTTCAGTTTGATGGTCCCTATATGCCATATTCGGCATTAGGGGTATTTTTGTAACACCTTGTATACGTTCGCAACGGTCACTTCATTGCGTATCGTAAACAGTGTTTTGTTCAAAAGTTTCAGTCGGTTTGCCCGGCACTATAGTGAATGTATGTTTTATTAAATACTTATCTCACTCTCAGTTAAGAATCATTTTTCTATTTGCATAATGGATTTCTCATCGAAAAGCCTTGTTCGATTAGATTGTTGCATTGCACTTCTTTCCTTTTACGGCCTTTTGGCCGGGTAAAATTAAGAAAAGCTGCAGTCTGCTGTCAGTTTTGATTCGACAAATGCACAGCCTCATATTTATTCGATACCTATTGTGCGCAGCTTCCTGTCAGACTACCGTGATCTGATGGCGTGGATCAACTCGATGATGGCGCTGGTAAGCTCTGACGAGCTCGCCAATGACGTCACCGGCGCCGAAGCACTGCTTGAGAGACACCAGGTAACATACTTAGATCTTATCCTACTTGAAAATTTTACATCTTTTATTACATTGTCCCTCTATATTTTAATTTATTTACAACCTAGGTAAACTATTGATGACCATAATCTATGCGATTTGCTACTAGTCCATATTGTTCTTTTCACTGATCCAATGTAAACAGTCCACTTATCTGTTATCATCAATCATCGATGTACTCCAAAATTTAGCGAAGCAGCCAAAGGAAATTAACATTTAAAAAGTGTATAGGTAGGTACTTAATGTTTGACTTCATGAACGCAATGGAAACGACAAGAATATGTCGTGAAAATCATTTTCAGGCTATCATTTTGATAGAATTATTTAAACAAACAAAAAATTTTTCAACATCAAAACAAAAACCAAACTAAGAAGAAGATGTCATTATTAATTGAAAGTAACACGAGATGACTGTTCTAGACCCAGCGCTTGGAGATAGACGCGCGGTACGGCATAATGCCGCAGGTCAGACGCATTGCACGCATGTGTGCTCCCAGCCTAACTCTCGTTTTAACATCCATCTGCAACTAAAATAAAGTTCAAAACCGCATACGCCATCTATTTCATACATAAGTCTTTGGGGCAAAAATATGCAATATTAATTTGTTTTCTGGCAAGCAAACGACAACCTATCCAGATATGTAAGCGTCAACCTTATGTTAGTTGTGGACGGTACACACTGATCACAGTTTGCAACAAACCAACGATACTATACACACTTCTGTCGATGTCCGTGGTACATGTAGGTGTTCTTCTAATACATAATCGCACACGAGGTAGTACTAAAATAGTTTTTGGTGGGTTTAGATGTATTACTTAACACAAAGTTAGATCACACATTACGATTAACATTTTTAAACATAATGAGTTTTAAATGAAATACAAATAAATTAAATGTCGTGATTTTATTGTATTTTCGACCACTTAATAAGTTTTTATTATTTTTTGCGAGTGTCTGTATTTTCACTTTATTTCGTAACTCTTTGTGTGTTGTTGTCTCCAGTGTTTTCTATACATTTCTCAGTTTTGTGTGTGTTTGTTATTTGTTGTCTCTTCTGTTTATTCTGTTTTATGCAAAGAATTTAATTAAACATTGATATTGGACAAGATATTTGGCCATAAAAATAGTTAACAATCAATAATCAATAAGACCTTTTCAAATTGTTCCCTTTTATTTATAACCAATTTAATAAACACTGTTAGTTAAATGGTAACAGAATCTCCAAAAATGTATTATTTTTAATGCACTTAATTATTTGGAAACTTTGTCTGAATAAAATAAATCAAACTTATTACGACCTTTACTTCCTATTGTGTGCTCGAATCTAAATTCTTTATTTATGTCAAGACTCTTCGGAGTAAATGACTTTTTAATCTAGAGTTTCTAAAAAGTTGTATGTACTAGCATAGTATTACAATCCATACGCAGTGCAGAAATATGTAATGACATATAACTGCAGGCAATGTACACGCAATTGTGGGCGTTGAGCAAGGATTTGGCTCTTAAGAGGGGTCTATTACGGTTGCGAGATACTGCCCTCGCCGCCTGTTATCGCACCTTATAACACACAGAGTTTATTCGCCCGTCCGAGGCGCTTTCTGTATCAAGTCCCTTTGAGTGCACAAACTATGCGATAACTGTGAGAGGATTGTAATACTGTGGTATTAGAGATATAAATCTCACCGTTATGTATGGTACATAGGAGCACCGCACAGAGATGGACGCGCGCGCGGGCACGTTCCAGGCGCTGGAGCTGTTCGGCCAGCAGCTGCTGCAGGGCGGCCACTACGCCAGCGTCGACATACAGGAGAAGCTCAACAACATGGGCGACGCCCGACAGGACCTGGAGAAGTCAGTATTAATTTACACGTTTTTCACAGCAGAACTTATAACTACACATTATTTCTATAGTTTTGTTATTTAACAGTAAACTACGTAGACTATCACCCTTTGTTTATCACCAAGTTTGACGTGTGTAGAGCGTGGGTGGCGCGTCGCGTGAAGCTGGACCAGAACCTGGAGCTGCAGCTGTTCTACCGCGACTGCGAGCAGGCGGAGGGCTGGATGGGCGCGCGCGAGGCCTTCCTGCAGCCCGCCGACCAGCCCGACCAGCCCGACCAGCAGCCCGACAACGTCGAGCAGCTCATCAAGAAGCACGAGGACTTCGACAAGGCCATCAATGCGCATGTCAGTACACAGTTTTATAGACCACACTTTTTTTCCTACCTTATGAATTGCGAGCGGATTCTCTGTTCATTGCTCGGTTTTAAGTCATATAAATTTATATTGTCGAGTCAGTATTTTGCGTACTCGGCATTATTAATTTTTTTTTTCAAGATTCTTTGTATGTTTTGTATAGGAGGAAAAGATCGCCCAACTGCAAACGCTGGCGGATCAGTTGATTGCGTCGGACCACTACGCGGCCGGGCCCATCGACGACAAGCGCCGGCAGGTGCTCGACCGCTGGCGTCATCTCAAGGAGGCGCTCATCGAGAAGCGCTCCAGGTAAGATCGGACCTGACCACGGCTTCGACGTCTCTAACAAACGAGTACTAAGCTGAAAAATTAAGTTCGTTTTAGTGTTCGATCCTTACAATTCGATCTGACGTGTTTAGGTTGGGAGACGAACAAACCTTGCAGCAGTTCTCGCGCGACGCCGACGAGATGGAGAACTGGATCGCGGAGAAGCTGCAGCTCGCCACCGAGGAGAGCTACAAGGTAAACGTACCGATCGTAGAAAAGTTGTCGGGTTTAAGTCGTTTAGTTATATCTGGAACAGAACAATGTTAATATGTGCGCTCTCGTTTGTGCTAGGACCCGGCGAACATCCAGTCGAAGCACCAGAAGCACCAAGCGTTCGAGGCGGAACTGGCGGCCAACGCCGAGCGCATCCAGTCCGTGCTGGCCATGGGCGGCAACCTCGTGCAGCGCGGCCAGTGCAGCGGCAGCGAGACCGCCGTGCAGGTCGCACATACTCACATCACTAAACAACGGACTACAACACATACCACAGACTAACTGGGACCTGAATTACCAAATTTTGTCTAAAACCTCTGTCAGCGGACTACACCGTGCCACACGTAAACGGCTCCCTGACACATAAAGGACATGTCTTGATTTTCTCTCGGTCTTTTATCATCAACTTTACACTATGATGTCATTCTACAGCACCCAAGCAACTTTTTGGCATAAACTAAATGCGGTTCAAATGCAATAAAATCCTACTATACCGCGTGTGAACAGTTTATTGTTTGGAGTATAATGCAACGCTTTTGTGCAGGCCCGCCTGGCGTCGATCGCGGACCAGTGGGAGTTCCTGACGCAGAAGACCACTGAGAAGTCGCTCAAGCTGAAGGAGGCCAACAAGCAGCGCACCTACATCGCCGCCGTCAAGGACCTCGACTTCTGGCTCGGAGAGGTCCGCTTGAACACAAATACTAACACATTTTGTCAAACTGTGAATTAAAGATACATTCAACGAAAAAGACAAGAAAGGAAGTTATGAGGAAGCGACTTTCTTTGTTGATGTAATGAGATAGCTTTACATCTTCGATCAAAAATATCCTAGATAATGCTTCACGAACTAAAACAGGACGCAAATGTGGCACCGTCTGATAACACAAAAAGCAAATCTATTTTATTTTTATTTAAATACTTTTACAAATTCCTATTCTTTCCATATTCAACTTTAAATAGTAAGAAATAAAGAAGAATATACTTAGTACAAAATAACAACCCAGTTTGAAAGTGGGGCGTTATTTCAAAGTGCCGTTTTTGTGACTCTGACCGGACGTCTAGGGTATTCTTGATCGAAGCTTTACATACATATTTGTGTACAGGTTGAAAGTCTGCTGACGTCGGAGGACTCGGGCAAGGACCTGGCGTCCGTGCAGAATCTGATGAAGAAGCACCAGTTGGTCGAGGCCGACATCCAGGCGCACGAGGACAGGATCAAGGGTAAACTGAATTATTATTATTATAGAGTTTTAGTTGACATCAGTGTCTTTCTTTATGCCAAAGTTGTTCTTATTATGTTCCTTTCTAGCATTAGTTCGAACTTCGAAGTATTGTACTTTTTAGCTGCATCATAAAAAACTCGATGTTTTGATTTAAAATGTATGCAATTTTAGAGTGATGCTGTAGGGTTAATTAAAAGTATATTGGTATTCGTTTTACATATTTTGGACACGATCACACGAAGCAGTCGCTAGTGCTAGTAGTGCTTGCCCATATGTGTGGTTTCACATCACATAAAAAAGCCCCTGTGTAATTTTTAAAGGACACCTGATTACCGAACTGAACGATAGCAACGGTTTACAGTATACATTAAGTTTGTTCGATTGCGTGCCAGATATGAACGCGCAAGCGGACGCACTGGTGTCGAGCGGTCAGTTCGACAGCGCGGGCATCGGCGCGCGGCGGTCGGCCATCAACGAGCGGTTCGAGCGCGTGCGCGCGCTGGCCGCGCACCGCCGCGCGCGCCTGCACGAGGCCAACACGCTGCACCAGTTCTTCCGCGACATCGCCGACGAGGAGTCCTGGATAAAGTCAGTATTGCCCTCCACTACACACACTTGAGGAGATCTTTAAAAATTAACACTTTTGATGTAATGCCATAGTCACTGAAAGATCCTACGGATCTGAAATCAAGATATATATTTCTTTATATCTTTACCCAGGCACGTATTGAACCAGAAAAACGATTTAATGATTTTGCCTCGATACATTTTAATTTCGAAAATGCCTCTTTTTAGAAATAACATTAGGTATTGCAGTCGAAATTGCTTTAAATAATTTTTATTATCAATATTCACAATCGTGTAGAAGCATTTCTCTTTAGTCGGTATCGTTATTTACTACGAATTAATTTCGTGATTTTTCGCCTAATCTGCAAAATCGGTTTTCTCATTACTCTCGCTTTACTGTAAATTTATTTACTCAAGTATAGTTGCCATCAAACTAGCTACATTTAAAAAACGCGTATAAATCTTTTTACGATTACTCGGCTCGGATCTTAAGTGATGGATGAGTAAAAATTTCGAGAAGTAACTTTTCATGGTCCGGTCGGTGAAGCGTGCTTGCGCAAGCGGGGGTCCCATTTCGGTTACATGTTTGGCTATTTGTGCGACGCAGGAGTTGTGTGATTCGTCGGTTCGCGTCTCTTGACTATGAATCATTAATCCCGAAATGTGTACAATATTGCGTAAAGCGATCCCTACTCTTTCATCCGGTGCCTAAAATCCGTGCCGATATTCAATGTAAAAAAGTTTGTTTTTCTACCTAGTTATTTATGTTATACATAACAACGTTTTTACTGGCTAATTCCTGTCCAGGGAGAAGAAATTGTTGGTGGCGTCGGACGACTACGGGCGCGACCTGACCAGCGTGCAGAACTTGCAGAAGAAGCACAAGCGGCTGGAGGCCGAGCTCGCCAGCCACGAGCCCTCCATACAGGGGGTGGGTACACATACACTATTCCAACAATAAAAATTTACATCCCGGGAGTTTGCTTTATTGAAAGTCGAAATGTGACATAAACGGCCGCATCATTTTACAAATTGTATTTGAACATATCGACACGCGTAACTTTCGCGATAGACAAATGAACAACCAAGAGATTATATAAGTGTTAGGATTTTATTTTTGAGACATGGAATGCAAATAATGTTTTGTTATACTTTTCACTTATAAAATCACTTCGTACCTTCGATCATTGCATTCGTCCCGTTACTGCGGTATTTCGTGATGGTACACTTCTTTTCGATCATCACTTACATCTGTATTTTGTCGTAGGTGCAAGAAGCAGGCGAGAAGCTGATGGACGTGTCGAACTTGGGCGTGCCGGAGATCGAACAGCGCTTGAAGGCGCTCGCGCTCGCCTGGGACGAGCTGCAGTCGCTGGCGGCCGAGCGCGGCGCCAAGCTGCAGCAGTCGCTCGCCTACCAGCAGTTCCTGGCCAAGCTCGACGAGGAGGAGGCCTGGATCAGGTCACACTTACTCATTAATACGTATTGTCACTTCATTACGCGGACGAAATTTAGGAATCTAATTATCTATATCTCTCACGCCAATTGTTACGAATTTCTTCTCCACGCCGCCGCCGGTCACTCTGATGCGTGATTATCCACCACGCGCTCAATTAAACTCTACTAATTATGTTATCGGTAATTTTGTCTCTGTGATTCCTTTTAATTTCGTTACATTAAGTATAACATAAATAAACTCATTCGCCGTTTTCCAGGTCGTCTCCTGGTCAGTCTAAAGTAGTACCGTTACGTTGTCTTTTTCTTCTTTCCAATTCATCTCTCGAGTTCATTCCAAAACGAACGGTAGAACTAAACATTTATTTTAATTCAACAGCGAGAAGCAGCAGTTGGTCGTCGTTAGCGAGTGCGGCGATAGCATGGCCGCCGTCCAAGGGCTGCTGAAGAAGCACGAGGCCCTGGAGGCGGAGCTGGCGGGGCGCGGCGAGCGCGTGGGCGAGCTGCAGGCCGACGCCGACCGGCTGCTGGCCGCCGGCAACCTGCACGCCGACGCGCTGGCGCATCGGATGCGCCAGCTGCAGGTAACTTCAGCCCACGTACACTCACCTCTAAAATACCTATACAGTTTATAACTTTGTCACTTTGTTGTAGTTGCCATTTATCATTGATTTCAGTTCAAAAGAGCTTTTAGATTGACAAAGTACTGAACTGTATACATATTTATAGAAATAATACTATATATCGGCTTACCTTCGCTATAAAATCACCCCTCGCCAGTGCTGACTTTACTTTTTTTCATTCTGTGATAAAGCTAACTATACAATTTAAAATTCAATTAAAAAAATAACACTTAAAAACTGATGGGAAGCTTCTAGAACTTCTATAAATCTGAAAACATTTAATGAAACAATGTAAAAACTACAAACTGAAATTGACATCATTTGAAATAAAACACTTTTTACGGATTACAGCGCGTATATTATTAATTCAGGTGTTGTTTTGGAATTATTTAGTTTGTATTTATTGGTTTTTTAGAATTCCCGACGTTTCGACACCTTTCCAGGGGCCGTGGTCACGGGAGGACTAAAGCAAAAAGGCTGCTCATATTTTTATGAAATTACCCGCTCGAAATTTTATAAAAATGTATTCAAGTTTATTAAATTATTTTATAGCTGCGTTCTGATTTTAATAATTATTACCGAATTAAATTGAATAAAGTTAATTAGAAAACAAGATCTAGCTACTGAATCTACTACCAGTTCACAAATTGGGAGGCCTCTGAGAGAAAGACATCATCATTTGCTCATCATCATTTTTTCCAAAGAACTGTCCGAATAAACACAAAATATATCAAAATTTCACGTTCACCTGTTGCAGTAGATAAAGGCTCAATTTTGCTGGTCTATTTTGTTTAAAAAAATTTTTAAGATGTTCAACAAATAAACTAACGGAATTGATACCACCCAGGCTAAGCTGGAGAAGCTGACGTCGCTAGCGGCGCGTCGCAAGGCGGCGCTGGTGGACAACTCGGCGTACCTGCAGCTGCTGTGGAAGGCCGACGTGGTCGAGTCCTGGATCGCCGACAAGGAGACTCATGTGCGATCAGACGAGTTCGGACGGGATCTGTCCACCGTGCAGACGCTGCTCACCAAACAAGACACATTCGACGCGGGTAAGTTTATGTAATAAAGCCTAATATAGTGGTAGTATTCTGGATTGAATCGCCGAGGATCAGTTTGTGGGATCAGATAGAATTTCTCCACCACCGTTCAGACACTGCTCACCAACCAGGATATCTTCAACGTTAACTAACATTACTCTTTCGGTATCCTTGTGCGTAGAGTTAGCGTGCTTAAGTTTAGCGTGCTATTTTAGATCTTGATATGTTTGTTTTGTTATTGAAGTATTTGTGAATAATTCGTAGGGCACATTAGTCGAAATTACGTCGCGTTCTCTTTCTTCTAGTGACCTTTTTTCAGAACGCATTTAAGGGTCAGTTCACACCGAGACAATTCGCCAAGGGGCGGCCTCAGGCTGCGCCTCGCGCTACGTCGGGCAGAAATGTGTATATTTTCGTGTAGTAAATAAAGTCAAATTTTGTGTCGGTCTATTAAAAAGTACGCGCCGCGTCGCGTCGCGTCTCGGTGTGAGCTGACCCTAATATCGCTCGCATAGCAAGACGTGGCACGTAAATTACGTATTGTCCTTTTAACCTTAAAAAAAGACGTTATTTCGCAAACGCATGTGTTCGCACGTGAGTAAGACCGTGGTGTCGGTGTCGGCATAGGTCTGGCGGCGTTCGAGCACGAGGGCATCCAGAACATCAGCATGCTGAAGGAGCAGCTGGTGGCGGCGGGGCACGAGCAGGCGGGCGCCATCGCGCGGCGTCACGCCGACGTGGCCGCGCGCTGGCAGCGCCTGCTGCAGGCCTCCGCCGCGCGCAAGCAGCGCCTGCTCCAGCTGCAGGACCAGTTCCGGCAGATCGAGGAGCTCTACCTCACCTTCGCCAAGAAGGTACACACACATACCATAGCTACCGGCATCCCTGGCCCCTAACACAGGGTTCTATTTTTATATTATATACCTTAATACTAAATTCAAATATCTATTTTAAAGTATTTATATAGTTAACCGGAATCACGATCTCTTTTATTTATAATTCAACTTTATAAGCAGTAGTTTTATCTTTCATCTATAGAAATACTATACGAATAAAACATTTGTTTTGTGCAGGCTTCAGCGTTCAACTCGTGGTTCGAAAACGCAGAGGAAGATCTCACGGATCCAGTCCGCTGCAACTCTATCGAAGAGATTCGCGCCCTCAAGGATGCGCACGCACAATTCCAGGTACCGGCATAGTCTTTATATTGTGTTACCTTAGAATATAATAAGTTATTTATGTATTTTTACCGAGGGTAATGGTTTTGACCGGTATGTATATATGTATGTTCATCTATTCCCTAATAACTTTTAAACTACTCACCATAATTACCTTAACTACCAATGAGGTATCGTTAGAAGCGTCTTAATTGTCCGCTGGTTATAGGCGTTATGTGACGTCATATTAAATTGTATACGGCGCCCTCTAAAGGGCGGAGTCGGATTCTAGGAGGAGGAGGAAAAACAGCGCTCGTAAAAGAATGAAATAAGAAAATATTCGAGTTCAAACTTCCATTAAAAGAATAATCGTAGTTACATGCCACTTTGTCCTAGACACGCTCGAACGACTTCAGGCTGTAGGTGGCACGCGACTACGATTATCCTTTTTATTGAAATTTTGAACTCTAATATTTTCTTGTTGCGTACTTTTTAAAGCATGATATTTTCGTAGTTGGGTTTTAGTTGTTAAACTTCTTTTAACAAATGTGATGTATGGCAGGCGTCCCTATCATCGGCGCAAAGCGACTTCGAAGCACTGGCAGCGCTGGACGAGCAGATAAAGTCGTTCAACGTCGGCGCCAACCCTTACACCTGGTTCACTATGGAGGCGCTCGAGGAGACTTGGCGTAACCTGCGCAAGATTATCGGTACGTAAAAAACACACGAGAAAAATATAACTCCCATTGATACGTCAAAACGAGTTGATGCGTGTTTCAACAAAATACAAAACATATTATAGACTGTTTAGTTTCGATGTTCCACCGGCGCGCGGTGTTTTATTTTGATTGCTTTTTCATTGTGAATAAGTATGAATTTTTCAGCCACAATAAATTACGACAGGAACCATTGCCCATTGAAAGTTATAAAAGACAAAACATCTTTTAAATCATTAGCCCGCACCTCTCACGGTTCCCGTTCTCGCCTGCCCCCGCGCCCCTATGCCTTACGGGCGAGGACTCATTTAACCGGTCTACCTTTAGACAGATATTGAGTCGAATTTTTGGTTACAGCCGAGCGCGACGTGGAATTGACGAAGGAAGCGCAGAGACAGGAGGAAAACGACAAGCTGCGCAAGGAGTTCGCCAAGCACGCCAACGCCTTCCACCAGTGGCTCACCGAGACGCGGTATGCAATGCACCCTAATTATACCAATAGAGTTGACAATCGGCTGGATATGTAGGATTTCAGAGACGGATGTTAGGATTTAAAGATAGTAGCTAATTTCGAAGGTTAAGATTACAAGGATTGCAATATTTATATTGTAAAAAAAAAACCTCGGTATGGAACTTTCCAAATCAAGATAATCTAAGAATTGGACTGTAAAGTTTTCTTTACATTTGGCTGTAAACTTATTATAGTGTTATTTGACATGATGATTGGTGTGCAGGTACCGGCTGCTAGGCTGGGACGGGTAAAGTACCGACGACTGTCGCGTATCTCTGATCTTAACCTAGCTTATTGCGGGCGATACATAAACCCCGCTCGAACTACATGTTGTCTGCACTACGTACTCAGTATTATCTCTCGCAGCTTGATAATAAAACTGCTTTAAGTTTCCCCGTTCACTCAAATAATGTAAATAGGTACTACCATGCTAATTTTAAATAGTATTTTTGTTAATTCAACTAATTGATTACTTCACTGTTATCTTATCTCTATACTGTGACAATTTTAATGTTCTTTTTATTTGTTTTTGCATTTATCTGGTCTATAAGACATAAAAACCACTCAAAACATTATTGTTTTTTTATGATCTTTTTTATACAAACATGTTTTCTGCATTGATATTTGACGCATTTTCAAAACAATACCAGAAGCTGTAAACCAGGCCCTAAGTGCAGTGTGTTGAAGTTTCACTTTGTTCGCAGCACGTCGATGATGGAGGGCACGGGCTCGCTGGAGCAGCAGCTGGCGACACTTCGCGCGCGCGCCGGGGAAGTCCGCGCCAGACGAGCTGATCTGCGGCGCCTCGAGGAACTCGGTATGACAACCAACTATTTCAATCACACAAATGTATGTTGCATCTTAACAAACGGCTAAGAGTGAGGCTCAGGGGGATGCAGAAATAACAAACGGAATTTGACTGTACTGTAAATGACAAACAGAATTTGACATTACTTATCACCTAACGTACTACGTACGTTACGTGATAAGTAATGCGTTTAGGTAACGAGGTTGTCTTCGTATGCGGTGTCTGTCAATAGAGTTATGTCAAAGAATATATGATAGTACTAAACGTACCGAAGCCCATCTACGCGAGGACAATCAAATAATAAGCTACTCTCGCTGCACGGCAATAAAGTACAATTTCGAATTGCACAAAGCTTCGTGCCTATTATTATAAGCACTTCGCGCTTCTTATTTTGTCGCGTAGCTCTATCTCAACCGACACATCCCTCGTGCGCTGGCTCGACTGAATCAGCCACGAGCAAGAGAGCTAGTATAAATGTTTAAGCGCGGAGTGAGACCCCCAGTTATATTGTCTGCAACTTCAATTCACTGGCACCAGACACTTCACCATCTGTCAAGATTAACCTCTATTGAAAAGTGTTATCCTTCATTTTCATTGTTTGTCGTAAATACTATTGTTGATAAAGTTCCGTGATAATATTTGGTTATGTTGCAGGCGCGGCGCTGGAGGAGCACCTGATCCTGGACAACCGGTACACGGAGCACAGCACCGTGGGGCTGGCCCAGCAGTGGGACCAGCTGGACCAGCTGTCCATGCGCATGCAGCACAACCTCGAGCAGCAGATACAAGCGCGCAACCACTCTGGTAACTTATTTGTTATGTAAACCACCTTGCTAACATCTCTTTTAGAACAGGGTGAAGGGAGGTTTAACTCAATCGGAGGGTCCTTAAAGTAAGTTAACGTGAACTCCTCCGATAAAGATAAATCACCGTTATGTGCCTCAGAAACCGGGGCATCAGTGTACTAATAATTAATTTAACTACCTACTTCCATTCCAAACATCTCAACTTAAAGTGAAAAAAAAACTTAATAAACTGGGTATTTGTACGTGTACGTAGGTCGCAGACACACTTAATTTAGTAGGTAAGTTATTTTACTTCGATCGATCGATATTATCAAAAACCTACGTAACACAGCTAGCGCGCAGCTAGCCCTCGGCCGAGACAGTCGGCGCCGGGCGGGCCCACGCCCCGCGGCCGCCAGGCACACATAGCCGCGCCCGATTTTACGAGCATACATTAAGTGTCGCTTCTTGTCACATTAGTGTATATGTTCTGTGCTCGAGGTAGGTCGGAGTATGCGTTCTCGAAAACTACCTCGGATCCTGTGCGGGGATGATCTTTATTCCGATTTAACAGATAACTCTTCCTCTTTATATGGTATCTGATTAACGTGTGGTTGTTTAAACAGGCGTGAGCGAGGACGCGCTGAAGGAGTTCTCGATGATGTTCAAGCACTTCGACAAGGACCGGTCGGGACGCCTCAACCACCACGAGTTCAAGTCGTGCCTGCGCGCGCTCGGCTACGACCTGCCCATGGTCGAGGAGGGCCAGCCCGACCCCGAGTTCGAGGCCATACTCAGTCAGTATACTATACATTCATCTGTTACTCGGAGAACACATCGATCACTTCACCAAACTTGCTCATTTTACTTTGTGGTTTATCACGTTTAGACACAAACTTTTCGTATTATGTTTAGAGACTAAACTTTAAACGTACTATAAACGTAACTTGTTATCGTTACGTTGTTCAGACGTGGTGGATCCGAACCGCGACGGCCAGGTGTCGCTGCAGGAGTACATGGCGTTCATGATCAGCAAGGAGACGGAGAACGTACACTCCTCCGAGGAGATCGAGAACGCCTTCCGCGCCATCACCGCGCACCAGGACCGCGCCTACGTCACCAAGGATGAGCTCTATGCCGTAAGTACAACCGTACCGCACCACTATTCACTCCCAAACAGGGATTTAGGGTCGTTTCACACGTACCACAACAACACTAGTTTATTCATTCGTACCATATTTTTTCGTCAAATTCAACCGTGTGGGAGATACCGACCACATCACAACTACTAGCAAACGCCTTTGTGAAAACCGAAATCGATCTATATCTGCAAACACTAGCCACATCGTAACCATATCGCAAAGATTAGCGACAACACGACCACATCGACATTTTGTTGTTACTAAAATCAATATTTCTTAAGAATATAAATTTTGCTCTCGTGACTTATGTAAGCTTTCCATGTGCCCTAGAACCTGACGAAGGAGATGGCGGACTACTGCGTGGCGCGCATGAAGCCGTACGTGGAGCCCAAGTCCGAGCGGCCCATCCCCAACGCGCTCGACTACATCGACTTCACGCGCACGCTCTTCCAGAACTAGCCCACTGAGCCTGCACAACTCCACCGCTAACGCATTAAACCACACAAAAACATTGCGTCTTTTTATTCGTGACGTCTACCTTCCCGCTTTATCTCTGATAACTCTTCTCGTATCTCGACATTATAGTAAGCGAGGAAAGCAGCGTTTAGGAGTTCTGTCCGGGCAAGAAGCATCGCATTATCTTTCGCTTTATAGCCTCTGCTTATTGTGTGTATTCCGAATAATATAGACTGAATTATAAAATTATCGCAGAGTTCTATATAAAATTATTATAAGCGTGCGTAGTGCTAGGCAGCGCTCGTCGTCTTCGATATGGAAGCGCAGGCTGCCTGTGCACGCGCCGCGCGAATCAGCTACTCGTGTAGTCGGCCCTCATTTACGATCACGTAAATGCGTGACGGGTTGAATTCCTTTTCTCTGAGCCTAGCAGAGAGATAAGAAGCTCCCTTATTTCATACTTTTTGAGCATTTCAAAGTTTTACATTCGAAATCTGCATTTCATCATGTTTCCTGCTTGATAAGAGTAAAAGTATTTATTGTATGTTAACTTGGTAACGATACAAATTTTACGATATAAGTTTTCCTTGCTAAGATTCTATTTATTTTTTGTATTCCCATATTATTTCAATAAAGTATTTATACCTATTTGATGTGTTTAAATTAAAACTATGTGTAAATTATTAATCCATATTATTTACTTATAGCTTCATTATAAATTATTTCAATTTCTTATATTACATATAATTCATACATAAGATATCATTTTCATTTATTTTAACTCTTACTCATTTTTACAATAAATTCTATGTTAATTATGATTCCGTACTGTATGTAGGTACAAACACGGTGCCAATTAAATGAAATATTAAACAATTGATAGACGAAATAGTTGTCATTAAGAGTCCGGCGAACAGTGTGGAACAGTGAGACAGAATTACAGTGAGCTTCCCATATAAACGTAATACCAAAATGATTTGCAATTTGAGCATTATTAACTTCCTATAATGTTATTCGAATTAAGTGTTTGTCTGGGGTTTTATCAAATATAAAATCCTAAATACTAAATCAATTCAAAATAAATTCCAATTACATACAAAGCTGTAAATCGCATTAATTTTTATTTAGTTTGGTATTTTTGATTTTTAATTAATAAAACCCTAGACAAATACTGTCTTAATCCGAATAACATCACAAGAAGAGTTAATTATGCTCAAATTGATCATTTTGGTATTACGTTTGTATGGGAACATCATTGTTCGCTGGACTTTTAAAGATTAAAATTATTAATTACGATTTTTAGTAAATAGGACGTTGTGACGTCAAACGACTGGTACTAAATAAAAGTACAAATTATCATTCTAATGGAGAATGTCTGAATTTTATAGGTAGGAATAAGCTCCCTTATTAATAGGAAAGTTTCAGAATTTTTGGTTGTGTGAAAAAATTCACACAATCAAAAAAATAAGTTGTTTTATTTTCTTAGATTTTTTAGAACAACCAGAAATTATGAAACTTTTTCCTAATAATAAAGGAGCTTCTTCCTACCTGTAAAAAAAATCAGCCAATGCAATTTTTTTCAAACATTCCCTATTATATTGTCCTATTTAAGTTCTTTCTTAAATACAGCGGTTAGTGTTTTTTTACATGGTCACTAAATACAGGTATTTACAAATCTATAAATAGTGGCGATTCACGCGTCTCACGTACACAATAGTAACGGTTACGGACTGATCCAATGCAGGAGCCTACTGCTACTGCTCTGTTCCATATTGCTAGGGTTCCAGACCTGAGAAAACAATATTGTAATGGTTATATTACATGTCATAATTTTACATAGTTTTGAGGAATAAATCGACGAGATTTTGGATTTTTTACTTTTTAGAGCCGGCTGCCGTACATTAGTGAGTACATGCCGTTCCTCTAGTGAGCAATAAATAAAGAAGCTAAAAAAGCACTATCGACATACAAATGTTTTTGACATTTTTGTCGAATGAATCTGTCAGGTGTCACAAGCCACTTCAGCCACCCTAGCATGACCACCGAAACACGATAAGCGTTTTATCGACACTTAACTGTCAAAAATCCATTGTATTTTAAACACAGACAGTTAAACGCGATGAATCACTATTATATCATAGCGTTTCGGTGGTCATACTAGGGAGGCTGGTTCCAAATCGCTAAATCGCTACCGTTTCAGTTTCGTTTACAGAAAAAAATCTCTTTTTAGTTAGCCTTGGATGCCAATATAAGACAATTTGAATTAGAATTCTAATCTTAAACAAAACTTACATACATGATAACGTAACGGTTTCGGTTTTATCTGGATCATGTAATGGGAAGATATCAAATCCACAAGACCAGGAGTAAAACGAATATACTTCTATTTAAAAAAAACGCAAATTACTAGCAAACCACAGTGGCATGATGCCTGGATATATCCTGGCGCGCTGCAGTAGCTGCAGGTCGCTGGGCGCCAGGTGCGCGCGCAGGCGGTCCAGCAGCTGGCCCGGCAGCGGCGCGCCGGCCGGCTGCAGTACTACAGTGGCATGATACCTGGCTATATCCTGGCGCGCTGCAGCAGCTGCAGGTCGCTGGGCGCCAGGTGCGCGCGCAGGCGGTCCAGCAGCTGGCCCGGCAGCGGCGCGCCGGCCGGCTGCAGTACTACAGTGGCATGATACCTGGCTATATCCTGGCGCGCTGCAGCAGCTGCAGGTCGCTGGGCGCCAGGTGCGCGCGCAGGCGGTCCAGCAGCTGGCCCGGCAGCGGCGCGCCGGCCGGCTGCAGGTAGGGCAGGGCCAGCAGCTCACGCACAGAGGGCCGCGCGCGCGCCACGTACGTCAGGCACCACTTCAGCGCCGACACCAGTGCGGAGGGGAGGTCTACACACAGTTTCAATTCAGCATAATGAGCTTGGGGACAGTATTTTTTTTAATATACAGGGTTATTTGTAATACGCCAACAACCTCGCAGGAGTAGATTACTAACATAAACAACAATATAAAAATTTTACCTTACAATAAAATTTGTATTATGTTTCCTCCTGACGTCCGAAGTCCATTATGAGAGTACATCGCCTTCTTTCCGTTCATTTTGCTTCAAATCTCTAGCTCCGTCACCACGCCGACGCCGTCTCCGACCGCAGCGCCCCCTTTCGCCTTGTTCTGTCAAACTTACTCACCACGAACAAGCCGCCATTTTGACATTGTTTGGCTCATAATGATATATGATGTTGAGCACCAGGAAGACATTATGTGGACTTCGGACGTCAGGAGGAAACATAATACAAATTTTATTGTAAGGTAAAATTTTTATATTATGTGTTCCGTTAGACGTCCGAAGTCCATTATGAGAGAGCTGTTTGTTATCTCCTGGTGGCTTGTTAGTAAGTGATAAACGCAACAATGTGAATTTGATTCTAAAATAATCAAGAATTATTTACTTGTCTATTTTGAATTTAAACTATATTTTACAAATACCTTCTTGGTATTGTTATGTAAAATTTATATATTGAATATAACAAATTATGAAATTATTTAATCAGTGGAAAAAAGTTGAGAGAGAGATCGATCCTCAATTACGTTACAATTATTAACATTATTAGACTCAATTTGTCTGTGATAAAATTTTCTAAATGTTTGCTCATGCTGCCAATTTGCTTTGGCTAAAATGTCATTAATTGGGTAATTTTCTATCCAATTTAAAGATGCTACAGCGGCTCGAAAACTTCCAGCCGAAGCCTGCACTCCTGCATCTGATAGGAGTCGCTTTAACCAATTTCCGATCACAGTACGGGTTGCTGGCCTAGGAGGACCTCTCGTTATTAAAAATAAGTTAGTAACCGAGCCTCGGATATCTTTGGTAAGATTTTTCAATGTTCTTAGCCATCTCACTGGGTCAATATTTCTGTCAGGGGATGTCAGTAAAGTCCAATTTGACTGCTGATAATTGATAGAGTCTGTTTTTGAACCAAAAGCAGGTATTAAAGTTATTGAATTCCCATTATCTATAAAATGGTTATCATCACAGTGTAATAGAGTTAGGTCATGTACTCTTCTGCCTGACGCTAGCAAGAGAATAGCCGCGACGCGCCTAGATACATCATAAATACTATCAGAAATGGGAGACTCATTTTTTAGGAATCTTATGAGTATTCGGGCATCCCAAATAGGAGCTTTAGGCGGAACCGGTTTGGATAAAGATATAGCTTTGAGAATGTGCTTAATTATGTGACTAGAAGAAATTTTTGTAACTGAAGAAGTTTCACAAATTGAGGCAATAACAGACTTGTGAACAAGAATTGTACGGTAAGCTAAATGTTCAACTAAATGTAGATAAGCTAAAAACCTAGCTACATCCTCAGGGCGAGGTAAGCATGGATCTATATCCTTATCGCGACACCAAACAGACCACTTATTCCATATAGGGACATAAGTCCTCATGGTTGATGATCTCCAACAGGATGTAAGGAGCCTCTTTTCTGTATCAGACCATTTTTCAGTTATTGACTCCCACCCAAAACTAGCCAAGCTTCCAAACGTAGATTGCTGATGCCTGGTGGAGGCCGACCTGTCACTGTATCTATCAGACACTGTTCCAGATTCCTTATCTTCTGAGGACGGGACAGAGATCGGTTTTTTAAGTCGGTTCTCCAAAAGGGGCTCTTCCACTTGGGTGCTATTATTACAAAAAGTCCTTGGGCCGAGTTCAGGTGGCTGAGCACACGAGGAATTAGGCTCGGTGGTGGAAAAATCCAGGCCAGATCGTAGTGCCAGGCCCTGCTGAAGGCGTCGTGAAAGGATGCGTTCGAGTCTGATAAGTCTAGCGTAGCATAGTTTGGTACGACGTGAGCAATCTGAGAGGCGAATAAGTCGATGTCTGGAACTCCCCATTTTTGAAAGATTACTGATGTTGCTCTTTCTAGTAGAGACCATTCTGCCCTGGTTTGACTTCTTGACAGGTGATCGGCTTCGGTGTTGTAAATTCCTGGAAGATGATGAGGGACTAATACGGCATTCAGACTGTCTACTAGGGCCAGGAGGTCCTTCGTTAGATTCAAAAGCCTGCAAGATTTTGTCCCGCCCTCGTTCTTTATGTAGGACACTACTGTCTTGTTGTCCGTCTGAAGTACAATTTTCGAGTTCTTTAGAATGGAGGCGTGAGCTGAGATGGCCGCGATCACGGCATACATTTCCTTCATGTTGCAATGCCAAGCTTTTTGATGACACTTCCACGACCCTTGTAAACTGATGTTGTTCACTAGAGCACCCCATTGAATATCTGACGCGTCTGTTATTACATAGTTTGTAGTCTTCTTCATCAGATGAATTGGAGTCTTTAAATGTAGGTTTTCTAACCACCATTTCAATTCTGTAATTACCTCTATGGTTAACCGGCTGGACTTCTGCTCTGTGAGTCGCAACTGGTTGCTGTGAAGCTGCAATGTTCGGCAATGCAACCTTCCCCGGTGGGTGATGAAGGAAGCAAAGTTGAAATGTCCTAAGAGGCGTTGCGCCTGCTTGAGGGACCAACTGCCTGCAGCAAGTCGAGCCAATAAGAACTGGCGGATCTTCGCCACTTTTTCGGGAGGAAGAGACTTGGTGTTGAATTGAGTATCCCATCTTATCCCTAGAAAATCGATCAATTGTGTGGGTTTGACGATCGACTTTTCTTTGTTGACTGTCCAGCCTAAGTGTCTCAAGAGTTTGATGGCTGTCGCTACGTGCATACTTAAAACTTCTCTTTTCTGGTGAACTATTAAAAAATCGTCGAGGTAAACCACTAGACGCATTCCTCGTTTTCGAAGCACTTCTGCTATCCAATTTGTTACAGATGCGAACAATCGGGGAGCCGCAGCGAGTCCAAACGGTAGGCATGTCATTTGAAAGAGTTGACCCTCGAAACTGATTCGGAGATAAGGTCGATGCTCTTGACTTATTGGCAGGTGATAGTATGCCTGACTGAGGTCTAATTTTACCATCCAGTCGCCTGGTTGAAGAAAATCGTGCATGTGATGGTGATTGAACAGATGAAATGGTTTGGGATCCATAAACTGATTTAGAGCTTTTAAATTTAAAATCACTCTGTTTTTTCTGTTTGACTTCACTACAAGGAACATCGGAGAAATGAAAGATGGAGTTAAAGGGGCTGATTCCAATACACTGCTCTGAATAAGTAACTGAATTTCTGCAGACATTGTTTGAGAGACCGGAGTGTGATATTTTTTCAAAAAGTCTGGGGTTGGTAACACCAGAGGAGGTTGGTTGTTGAAAGGGATTCGAGTGCCTGTTATCATTTTCAGAATAGATTTCGGAGGGTTCAGATGCAACCAGTTGTTGCGATAAAGTTTCAGACAACCCCCCGAAAAAGTGTCCGAGTCATTTTCTCTTACCGCTGTTGTTATTTGGCCTTCTGCCGCTTTTATCCTTCCTCCCCCCCCTTCTCTTCGTTGAATAGTCTTCACCCATTCTTTGTGATTTGGTATTTTCATTTTTATCATTTCGCTTTTTAGTAGCTGTGAATCGAAATGGCTTATTTTCAAAAGTCATGGAATGCTGAGGAGATTTAGGACGTGGTCGTTTCATATTATTACTATTAACTTTTTCTAATTTATCTATTCCACCAATTTTTTGTAAGTAAGAAGACAATTGTTGAGGATTAAACATGTATTCAGATGAGGGAGGGATCTTATCTAAATCTTCCCGAACATATTTATCTTTCATGGATTTAACTAAAGAGCGGCGTCTTAGTTCAAGAGCTTCTGCCCGCTTCCCACAAATAATTTGCAGAATATCATGAGAAACTGTCTTATATGAAGAGCTATTTCCAAATAACTCTTTACACTTTGTATAGAGTGTTAGAGGTGAGAGTTGCAAGTTAGGAGTGGCTGACCAATCTATCAGAGTTTGTAAGGCTGAATTTACTGCTTCATTTTGAGCAAGGAACGCATTTGATAAGGCAGCAAAACTACGTTCCATTTGAAACCATCTGACAGGAGAGTATGGGTCTTCGAAACGACGCATTTCTTCGTTTACTTTAGATTCGGTAAAGCCTGGGGTAGCAAGGTATTTCTTTTGAACATCTGTATATCGAACCGAATTCCAATCAGGAGAATCAAATCTTTGCATAGAAGTAATTTTAGCTAAACGTTCTGGAATCGCTCTAGTTACAACAGGTTCTTTTATCGACACCTCTAATTCAGCGATATCTCCGCTATTCATTGTTTCCGCTGTGGCAGGAGGTCTTAAAAAGCAATCGTTTTCACTAGATTTAGAGGTTATCTTACTATCACTTTGATTTTCCAGACTGGGATTTGTTCTTGACACTAACGTTGTATAATTCGACAGTAAAACATTATTTACATGACTCACCAGCTGTTGTGATAGTAAATCAAACTTTCGTTCCAATTCTGAAGCGTCCGTCACATGGCCGCCCGACATTTTTTGTCTTTTAGAAGGCGGCGGTCTGTTCTCCTTCTGTGATGAATCCGAGGAAGAACTACTCGGTGATGATGAAGAACACGATTTTCTCCCGATTTCATTCGAATTTCTTGATTGCACATCACGTAAATCACGCTGATCGCTCATAATGAAAAAAAACACAACCTCCAAATTTCCACCACACACTGCACTTGGTAACGGAGCTAGTCCTTTACTGCAATTTATTGAAAATAATCACTCTTTTATGTTTGTGAATAAAATAGTGAACTCAAATTATGAATTTTTTACTTTAATCTCAAAAATTCTAATTTTTATAACGGAAGTCGTTTAGAACGGATTGAAAAACGACGCAACAATGACAAAATGGCGGCTTGTTCGTGGTGAGTAAGTTTGACAGAACAAGGCGAAAGGGGGCGCTGCGGTCGGAGACGGCGTCGGCGTGGTGACGGAGCTAGAGATTTGAAGCAAAATGAACGGAAAGAAGGCGATGTACTCTCATAATGGACTTCGGACGTCTAACGGAACACATAATATTTGTTTAACGACTTTCAAAAATCGGACAAAAATCATTCGACTTTCCATACAAATGTCCGAACAGCAGATCGAGCAGGCAGGAAGATGACGTCATCGGATTCTATTCTCTCGCTAGTCTCGGTCGGAAACGACGCATGGCGCCGACTCGCGGATGCAAACGTAATAGGGAAAAAGGCAATTTATTATTTACCATCACTTCGTAAATACTTATCGAATCGAAGTGATATAAAACAGTTGGTTTTGGAATTATGGCTTCTATAATGGTCTAGAGTTAAATTGTACTTTTTTTTCATTTTTCCTCTTGAGCGGTGAAATTTAATGCTCCTGAAGCATAGCCGATATATCTATCCACTCCAATAGGCTATGTATTATAATAGGCTAAGACGGCTATACTTCTGCGCATTCAATTTCACCGCTCAAGATCCGCACCGGGGCCTATAATAACCAGAAACTTTTTAATTCTGTTTCATTAGTTACAGTACAACAACAAAACTCAGTAAGTTGTGCGATAGAAGTGACTAGGAATTCTAGCGACAAACCGAAAGATAATAAATAATGTAATTTCATGCTCACGCTCTACAGGCGGGTAGTCGATCTTGTGGTTGGGGTCGAGTATGGCGGCCAGCTTAGCGAGGTTGGGGATGTGTCCGAACGGCGTGCGCCCGTACACCATGCTGTACAGGATGCAGCCCAGCGACCACACGTCCGACTTGAACGAGATCTGAACAAGACAATCATAAACTGGAATGACATCTCTGCTCTATGGTTTCTCACATTAGGGACCAATTATATTGCGCTGTACAGGCTGTACAGCACAGTGATTATATCACATCTCTTGAACGATATCAATGAACTCCAGCTATTTTAAAGAGGATGCCACATCGTTTTCGGTGCAACTCATGATCCTTAGATAGAAATATACATATCTGTATAAGTTTGAGCAATGCTAGAAAATGTTTTGCAGTGTCAGTGCCAATGTCTATCTATAAAATCAACAAAACTTTCGATAAATACATGTAGGGAACTATCTGTAAAAGTTGCCGACTACCTTGATGGGAGCGTTGCCGTCGGCGGAGCTGACGCCGTACCCGCCGGCGCCGCCCATGAGCGCCTCGGGGCTGATGTACGAGTAGGTGCCGGTGGCCTGCGCGCGCACCACGCTCGTCGCGTCGCTGCTGATGGCCGACGCGATGCCGAAGTCGATCAGCTTCAGCCGCCCGCACACCAGCAGGAAGTTTGCTGGCTTTAAATCCGCGTGGATAACGCCTAACAATAGAAAACTTTTATTTATGCATTTTCCGCGTATTTGATGCGTTAATATCAATAAAAAGTTGTAATTGACTATCGTATCGCCAAACTTGTATTTTGTCTTTGTCTTTATTTTTTCTTGTAACTTTCTCAATGTGTTTCAGAGGGAATACACAAAACTTGGATTATAAAATACAGATTTTAAGCAATCGGAAGCAGACCCGCTTATCTTGCTTGTTTTACGGGATAGTTTGGATAACTAATACGTACCATGCTCGTGTATGTAGTGCACGGCGTGCAGCATCTCCTCCCAGTAGTGGATGACGAGCGCGGGCGGCAGGCCGGCGGCGCCGCGCGCGCGCAGGAACGACGACAGGTCCGTCTCGCCCACCTCCAGCACCATGCGCAGGAACTGGTTGGCGCGGTCGTATTCGCTGGTTGGCGCGACATATATTAATAAATAAAATGATAGTTAAGACTGAAATAATGTCTTTTATTTCCAAGCCTTGAGTATCTGATTTGGCTCCAAAACAGACCTGCCCCTCTAGAATAGTTCATTGTGTCAGCCAATTTGAAACTAGAAGACAAATTATTCACAGACACCGCAAAATATCCCAAATTCCATAGTAAATTACAAAATGAAGTGTTTATGAAAAAGGCCCCCAATATCATGAAATACAAATAAATCTTTAATTTTCTGAGTCTGCATACATATGATTTAAAAATAAGTATTAACTTTACAAATAACTCATTTTTATTTTGTTTTTTAGTAGTTTGATTGAAATGAAAAATATTATTTTAAACAGTGCTTACTAGTCATAAAGCCTAATAACTCTGTCAGAATTCTGCAACTCTCGCAGCAGTCTCACTTCATTGATGTAGCCCTGGGCCAGCTCCTGATCCGTCGCAAGATAGACACACTTCACAGCATATTCACAGGAAGAACCAACTTCCAAAACCTGGGTTACAACATTGACACATTAGCATTAACCTTTCTGCAATGGGGATTATATTAATGGATTATAGAAGAATATTATATAAGATTATTTATTATGAGATTAATGGCAGATTATAGAAGACTTAATATGCTTGCCTATGAAATAAAGTTGTTCATACAAGAAGAGACTGTATCATTGACAAATTAAAGGTTTTTTGCCATGGTTGATTTCAACCGCTTGGGGTTTAACGTAACTGCAATATGGCGATTTGGGTGGTTGATCTCGGATACAAAGGTTACTGTAAAATATTTCTAAAAATAACAAACCAGGAAGAAAAATTTTACTTCTTACTTTGTACACCTCACTAGAGCCTCCTGTACCTAGTTTTTTGATGAATAAATACTTTTTGTCTTTTATGCTAGTAGTCTTGAAGAGTATTTTGGAATTGTTTCCCATCGGTCCTTGTGGATATGATGGAGTGGCCACATAAGATGCAGGCATGGGCTTCCTGTTGACTGGTGTCTCCGGCACAGGCGTGGGGGCAGGTGCAGGAGCTGGATTAGTTTGACATGGAGGACAATGCACTTCTTCCTTTGGTGGATTTTGACTAAACAATTCACATCTCACTCTATCTCTATTTTGAACTAAAGCTTTCTGTGGAGTCTTCTTCTGACCTTGTTTAGCTGAACCAGGTGTGAATTTTCTAATACCAGATTTTATTTTAGGTGTTGCAGATTTTTTTTGACTACTTCCAGGCATTCTAGCCATTTCAGGAGTCTTTTTCTGTACTGAACTGATTTTATTTCGATGAGTCGTAAAGTTATAATTGTTTGGCATGTGCAGTGCACGATTTTTAACTTCAGAAGTAGGTTGAGCACTTGATAGAATGTTTTTATGAGCACTTTGAAGTATATTACTGTCTTTAGCTGGACAAGGATGATTAGACACAATTTGATTCTTTACATTTTCTTTGTCGTCGTGATCTTTGCTAGAGTATTTTCGTTCAGACGTGTAGCCCTTGATATCTTTGTTGACTTTAGTGACTCGGGCATTGGGGGTACGAAATCCATTGTTTATTTTATGCGGGGAAGGCTTTTTAGCAACAGTTTCACAAAAAGAATTATCACTTTCGTCTGCGGAGGTAAAACTGGAGTCGGGGCTATCTGATGTGTTCTGCAGAGGCATCAAGTTTGCCAGCAGAGCAGACATAGGCATGGGTGCGAATTTTGTGCTGTTTGCTGTTGATTCTGTATTTTCACCCATGATTATAGCGAATTTCACTCATTAGCTAAATATTCAAAAGAAAAAGCTACACTAAAAACTAATTTAAAACGTAAAAAATGTTTTGAACAAAATTACAAAAAACCGTTGGTCAGGTCAACTAATCAATTTCAAAACAAATTTTGACTGACAGTGACAGTGAGTGACATATGACTTTGACGTATATCAATTTTAGATGCGTTCAGTTCGTTGAGGAAGTAAATAGTCGAAACATTTTTTAAAATGCCGTCGGGCTATAGTTGCAAATAAACCGATTTAAACGATTTAGTTTAGACGCGGCGAACGCGGTTGACAGCCTCGACTGATAAGTGAGTAATTTCCGACGGATTTATAATGCCCGTTTGCACTAAACTTAGTCTTTTCCTAACTACAACTTGACTAAATTAAAACGATGTCATTAACTTAGCTGTCATGCAGCTTTCATGTGCCATTTATCTTTATTCGTAACAAATATAAACATTGTAAATACATACGCGACGGGAAGAGCACGTCCGGGGTTTTTTTCCGTTACGTATACGGTGACCATAACTCTTCCGAACCAAATAGCTGTCCGGCGAATCTACGTTGTTTCTTACTTCCTGAGTCATCGTCATGCCAAAAAGAAGTAGCAATGTCTCATCCAAATAAAAGCGATTATCACGATAGCCATGTAATGTAAGTTAGCCGGTAGTAAAATCCAGTGATGCCAACTTAGCAACTTTATAGCTAGATCTAGCTATTATTTGGTGACAGACAGCTACAATTTAATGAAACTTGTAGCTAAACTTTTGCATTCTTTTACAAATTGACATTGTAACTGTTAGATGAAGAAAATCGATCTTCGTGAGACAACACTAGTTGTCGGGCGCGAGTCGAACGTGACTACGGCGTCTGACAGCGCGCGCGGCTCTCGTCCTTCCAATAATAATGTTGTTCCCGTAAAAAGTTGTATCTTCTTAATGAATAAATCTATCCAGGTGATATTTGTGTTTATTATAACCTACCTACCTACTGTAACGTTAAGCTAGTCTAGCAAATTTTTGGGCCAAAAAATGCCAATCTAGCAACATTTTGAGAAATGTCTAGCAACTGGGTAAAGCTAGCAGTTGGCAACACTGGTAAAATCACGTAGTGATGACTTTTTGGCGGGAAGTCAAACAAGGCGGCAGCTTTAAATTTTCTTTTTATTAAAAGTTTATTATTCCTACCAATTTCTGTTAAAACACACTAGAAACTTTAAACGCGCTCAAGATGGGTCCTCCTAGCAAGGGGGAGGACCCTGCGGAGAAGAGAAAACGACGACATACGGAGGTTTCTAGCGACCCCCAAGAACAGCAAAATGATAAGTATAAAATTTATACGAAACCTAATTACAAAAGATTATTTCTCGAAAACAGTGCAGGAGATTTTACTGTGTTTGTTGAATCTACCGAGCAAGAAAGATTAGGTAACAAAAATCCCATAACTTTGACGAGATTATTCTCAGAACATGTAAAAGGCATTACTGGCGTACATCGAGTAAACGCACACAAAATTGGAGTCACTTTCAAAAAAGCATCATCTGCTAACTATTTCTTAAAAATGGATGACTTCCTAAGCAAACATAAAATGAGAGCTTTTGTACCATCTTATTTGACTGAAAAAATTGGTGTATTGCGATATGTCCCAATAGAAATGTCCAATGAAGAGATATATAAAAATATCATTTGTGACGCTGAAGTAATTTCAATTAAAAGATTTATGAAAAAGGTTAATAACACACTTGTACCCCTGACTACTATCGCTGTTACGTTTGCTACAACTACTTTACCCCAATATGCCTACATCCAATTATTCAGATACAATATCCACCAGTATATACCACCTGTCCTGCAATGTTTTAAGTGCCTTAAATTTAATCATTCCGCCAAAGTTTGCAGAGGAACACAAATGTGCTCATCCTGTGCTGGACAACATTCATATAAAGAATGCGATGTAGAAGAGGTAGTATGCATTAACTGTAGCGGCAACCACTTGGCCATATCCAGAGACTGTCCCATCAAGAAACAGAAATTAGAAGAAAACAAGAAGAAGTACTCTCAGCCAAATTATGCCACTGTGGTGAGTTCCCCTCCCCCTCCAGCCATTAATGATTTAAAATCCTACCCAACATTGAACAATGTAAAAAATGTAAATAATGAAAATGTAGATATTGCTCAAATAGCTAATAATGACATAATCCTAAATGCTATTGTAAAGTCGCTAATAGCTCTAGGCAATAACAAAGATAGCAAAACTCCTTTAACCACTAAGAAAATAAAAGAAATATTTATATCTAACTTACTTTAATGGATAATTATTTACATATAGTACAGTTTAATGTACAAAGTTTACAGAGCAAAAAACCACTATTACAAAAGTTGCTTTTAGATAAAGAAATTGACATATGTTTGCTTAACGAAACTTGGCTTACTGATAAATCTGTTATTCCTAACTTTCCCAATTATAATTTGATTTTTAAAAATTCTAAAAACAAACATAATGGTGTTGGTATACTGATCAAACATGGTATGAAATACTCTGTCTTAAACACTAATTTTCATGAAACTATTCAAAACGTTGCTTTAACTATTACGACGCAGTCAGGAGATATAACTATACTTTGTGTTTATTGTCCACCCAACACTGGCAGGTTTGACACTAATAAATTAAAAAACATTTTGAATAATATTCCCAAACCATGCATCATTATGGGTGATTTTAATGCACATCATGTAAGTTTTGGATGTTTTAGTAATAATAATAGAGGCAATAATTTATACAATCTAATTGATGAATTAGATTTATGCATTTTGAATGACGGCACACCCACAACTTGTCCATATCCTAATAGACAGGCTTCTGCAATAGATGTTACTCTTGTTAGTCCTTCCATAGCTCATTTGTGTGATTGGCATGTTCAGGATGATCCGTTAGGCAGCTATCATTACCCAATATCTCTTCATGTGAATATCCAACCATCCCTGTATGAAGTAGGTCCTGTAGAAGAAAAATACATTTATAATAAAGCTAATTGGCTTGAATTCTATGCTTTATCTGAAAACTGTTTCTCTGATTTAAATACTGAAACTGATGATTGTCTAGAAGTGTATAATAGTTTTGTAAATATTTTAAATGACCTAAGGGAACAAACTATCCCTAAAAGAAAAAGTAAGTTAAATAATAATGTTCATAGAAAACCAGTTCCTTGGTGGAATTCAAAATGTGAAGATGCTATAAACAACTCAAAAGAAGCATTAAAAGAATACAAATCGAACCCGTCTATCGATAGTTATATACGGTACAAAAAATTGGATGCTCTTAAGAAAAGAACTATAAAAACAGAGAGTTCTGAATCTTGGAATAACTTATGCAGTAGTTTTAATAGAATGACACCTGTTTCTAAGATATGGAACTACATTAAAAAATTTAAAAGAATTGGTAGTAGTAATCATAATAAGAACTTTAATGATGAATGGGTACCAAGTTTTCTAGACAATTTATCGGATTCTAACAATTTCAATGAAGAGAGACTTTTATCATTATTCAATAGTGCTGAGGAAAATACAATTAATTCATTTCTGAACCAACCATTTTCTTTAAATGAACTAAATAATTCATTACAAAGCAGGAAGGATACCACCCCAGGGCTAGATAACATTCCATACATTTTAATTAAAAAATTACATCCTAATGCAAAACAAATATTACTTTGTATTTATAATAAATTATGGCAAAACCTCATCATTCCAGAATCTTGGAAAACACAATGTGTTATTCCTGTATTAAAACCAAATAAATCTGCAAATATTGCATCTTCTTACAGGCCTATATCGTTATCATCATGTTTGGGAAAATTATTTGAAAACATGTTAAAGCTACGTTTAGACTATTTTTCGGAAAGTTACAATTTAACTCCTGCAGTCCAACATGGTTTCAGAAAAGGCAAAAGTTGCTCTGAAAGCTTTGTATCATTAATACATGACATAAAACAAGTAAAACTGAGTCATTCCAACATGGTATGTGTTTTCTTAGATGTTAAGGGTGCTTTTGACAATGTGAATATAGAAGAACTCATTCAAGTATTGCATGATATTGGAATACCAAAAAAGACTCTACAATGGCTTTTTAAATTTTTGAGCAATCGATTCATTTATGTAAAATATAACAATAAACTACATGGCCCTAGGGTAGCTAATAAAGGAACAATGCAAGGTGCTACATTATCTCCGTTACTATACAACCTTTATACTTCTGAAATTTTAAAATATGTAAATACAGATAATGTAAATATTTTGCAATTTGCAGATGACTTGCTTTTATACAGTATAAATCAAAACATAGATATAGCTAAGAATAATATAAATAATGCTTTAAACCAATTATTTGCATACTACCATGATAAACTTAAATTAGATATTAGTCCTGAAAAGAGTTCAGTTTTAATTTTTAGTAAAAATAATACCAATATGAAAATTTTATACCATAACTCTGAAATACCCACTGTTGCTCAATACAAATTTCTTGGTGTGATTATTGACACACAATTAAAATTTGATAAGCACATTGATTACATTTGTAAACAGGCAATGAGAAGTATTAATATTTTAAGACACTTGGCTGGTACTTTCTGGGGATCAGACCCAAAAACCATGAGCATGCTGTATAAAAGTATAGTCAGAAGCCACTTTGATTACAGTAGTTTAGCCTATTTGAATGCCAGTAGCAGCCTACTCAGAAAACTAGATGTAATACAAAATATAGGATTAAGACTAATCTGTGGAGCAATGCGCTCCACACCCATTAATTCTCTAGAAGTAGAAACTTGCATACCTCCTTTATTCCTCAGGCGACTGCAATTAGCTGAGAACTTCTTTTTAAAAATTGTATCCTCTGACAATAGCCTTCACTCCAAACTTGATCGAATGACAGAAAAGTTACATTCAATAGCAGCTCCTAATTTAACTCCTCATTCACTCGCTTCTGGTACTGAAATCATAACAATTTATACTCATGTTAAAAATGCATCAAAAGATATTTCTAAATGTAATAAATGGCCTATTTATGACTGCTCTTACAATAGCCTGATAAATTATGATAGAAATAAGATCCATTTAGACTTAATAACAAGTAAAATAGATTTTAGTGAGTTTAAGAATAACAAAACTGACAGTTATTTTGTATACTCAGATGGCTCTAAAGATGAACACAATGTTAAAGTAGCTATTTATGATCCGCAAGCTAGTTACAGTGATTGTATTAAGTTAAATCAGAACTGCAGCATATTTACAGCAGAAAGTTATGCAATACTCATAGCCTTAATGTATATAAATTGTCATGTAAATAATGTAAATATTGTTATAGTCACTGATTCCAAAAGTGTATTATCTTCTCTTTTCCATGGCCTTTCGTCTTACAAATCAAACTATATTTTGTGTAAAATTCTTTGTTTAATAGAGCAATTAACTAACCAAGGATTTAATGTAGACTTTATATGGGTTCCATCACACAGTGGCATTGTAGGTAATGAGATAGCAGATGAATTGACACGCATGGAGCATAACCAAGATCACACCCAAACAGTTCAAGTACCATTTACAGATTACTACGCATATTTCAAGGCAAATGCAAAAGACCTATGGAAAAGTCACTGGAATAACACATTACAGATTAAAGGCAAGTGGTATGCTGAGATACAGAAAGACTTACCAGCAAAACCTTGGTATAGCAAAAGTAAGAGCTTTGAATGCAGGAAATTTGTAACTATAATCTCACGAATGAGACTTGGCCATTGTTTAGTTCCGACGCATCTCCATAGAATCAATGTCTCCAGCAATAGTAGATGTCCACACTGCTCTGAAGAAGATGCCGATTTGCAACACATAATCCTCAACTGCTCCAAGTTTACAATCCAACGGTCTACCCTTATCAGTGAAATAAGTGACAGTGACAGTTCCCTATCAAATCAAAACCAAAACAGTGTCCCCCGCCGGGTTCAAGACCTCCTATGTAACAGTGATTTTTTCAATGCTATTTTTAAGTACATTATTACCACAGTGGAAAAGATTTAATTTAGTCACCTGTTCTCTTGTGAATACTTTTTGTACATACTTTAAATTTATTTTGTTGTAATCTCTCTTGTTTACTTATATTATGCTTTTAAGTTAGCGATTTTTATGTTAATTAATTCTTTGTTAATTCTTCCTTTTGTGTGTATGTAAGAAACATATTCTAAAATTCTTAATGCTTTAAGTCTAAAATGTATGCGACTGAAGGACTCTGTATCCAAGTCATGAATAAATTATTAAAAAAAAAAAAAAAAAAACACGTAGTGATCATAGACTAATATACAACGTGTAACGAAAGTACCCCTAATGCCGAATATGGTAGATAGGGACCGTCAAACTGAAACAACTTTTACAATGGGACCAACTCTCAAATCGCGAAAAAAAAAATCAGCTCTTTATACATTTTGATATTTTCGTAATTAATTTTTGTATGAAACAGCAGTTTTTTTTTATATAGGGACCATCAAACTGATCTACCATATTCGACATTAGGGGTACTTTTCTCTCTCTATTGAACAACACATTGAACTGTCATGTGTGGAATTAGATCAGTTGATAATGATTTGTGTGTATCGCCCCCCATCTGGTAATTACCCTCAATTTGAGTCCGCTATGGAGGATGCTTTAAAATTAGTCACCAAAAAGAATAAAAAAATTGTGGTGTGCGGTGATTTTAATGTAGACATCCTAAAGTCATCATCCATTGCAAGTAGATTTCTGAATTTGTTTAAGTCTTTCAATTTAGTAAACACTTTTTGTGAACCTACACGGGTCACTGTTTCATCTAAAACTTGCCTAGACAATATTTTTAGCAACTGTACTGTACTTGATAAAAGAATATTAAATTGTATTCGCTCTGACCATAGCGGACAAATAGCTTCACTTGAGCACCATCATGTTCCTCATCAGTATAATGTAATTTGCAGACCTCTAACTAAATATAAATTAGAAAATTTTCATAACAATGTCACTGCCAAAACTCATTGCTTACCTGATAATGAGGATCCCAATACTCTTTACAATGATTTATTTAATTTAATTAAAGTAGAATTTGATAAAACATTTAAGCAAAAATCTATTAAATCAAAAGTCTTCGAAAAGAAGTTCAGTGATTGGGCAACACCAGGCATTTATGTTAGCAGAAATAAGTTGTTTGAATTATATGGTCAGAAAACAATTTCAAATGATCCCGAATTTCATGAATATGTAAAAAACTATTCAAAAATGTTTAATAAAGTATGTACATTAGCAAAAGCAAAATGTATATCTACAATAATTAATCAGTCAGATAATAAAATAAAAGCCACTTGGAAAATTATAAATAAAGAGACTGGGAAAATTAAAAGTAATGACCGTGAATTCTCATTAGTATCAGACAATAAAATTATTAAGTCAAATGAAGGTGTGGCAACTATTTTCCAAGATTTCTTTTCTAAAATACCTATTGCCACTACTAGTAATTTGAATTCATCTCCCAACCTTTCTGTCTCCCTCTTGGAATCATGTGTTGATAAGTGCAATAATATATTTAAATTTAGACATATCAATAGTGATACCATCCTGAAAACATTTAATTCAATAAATATAAAAAAAACTGAAGATCTTTGGGGCATTTCAACTCACATAATTAAATCAATAATAACTTCTATTGCCCCCCATCTTGCTTTTATTTTCAATAAGTGTGTTGATGAAGGGATATTTCCAGACTTGATGAAATATGGTAAAATTATCCCTCTTTTTAAATCTGGGGACAAAAGCGATCCCGCTAACTTTAGACCCATTTCTATTTTGCCAGCACTTAGCAAAATTTTTGAGAAGATCATTTATGATCAATTATTAGCGCATTTTTTTATCAACAAACTACTTCACGAGAAACAATTTGGGTTTACTCGTGGTAGATGCACAACTGATGCTGGAATTGCACTTCTCAAACACGTCTTTGAGGCATGGGAGGGTAGACAAGATGCAATTGGTATTTTTTGTGATCTCTCTAAAGCATTTGATTGTGTCAGTCACAGTACTTTAGTACATAAATTGGAACATTATGGTGTATCAAAAAATGCAGTAAGCCTTCTGCAATCGTATCTATCGGCGAGAACTCAAAAAGTTGTTGTGAATAAAACAGAGTCTTATGAAGCACCCATTACCATGGGCGTGCCGCAAGGATCGATATTGGGTCCATTACTTTTTCTTATATATATTAATGACCTTCCTTACTATACCAAAAACTTGTGTGAAATAGTACTGTTTGCTGATGATACTTCTTTAATTTTTAAAGTCGATAGAGGATGTGATTGCAGTGACGATGTAAACAGCACTCTTTCCAAGGTGATGCATTGGTTTACCATTAATAATCTGAAGCTTAACTCTAGTAAAACTAAATGTGTCAAATTCTCACTTCCTAATGTGAGGCAGGTTCATACTACAATAAATGTAAATGGCGAAACAGTCGAATTGGTAGACTCCACAAAATTTTTAGGTATTATTATTGACTCGCGGTTGCAATGGGACCCTCATATCGATGCCTTGTCAAGTAGACTTAGTTCCGCTGCCTTTGCCGTTAAGAAAATAAGGCTTTTGACTGACATTGAAACAGCAAGATTGGTTTACTTCAGTTATTTTCATAGTCTTATGACTTACGGTTTGTTGTTGTGGGGCTCAGCTGCTAATATTAATAACATATTCATTTTACAAAAAAGGGCAGTGCGCGCTATTTACAACTTACGGTCTAGAGATACCCTTCGTGACTTATTTAAAGAAATTAAAATATTAACAGTTGCTTCCCAATTCATCTATGAAAATATAATGTATGTAAAGAAAAATTTAGATAGTTTTGTAAAGAATAGTAATGTTCATAAATTCAATACAAGAAACAAGGACAAACTTGCTGTTCCAAAGCGCAGACTGCATAAAACCGGAACCTCTTTTTTGTGTAGATGTATTACCTTTTATAATAAGATTCCACAAGAAGTTACAGAACTGCCTTTGGAAAAATTTAAAAATACTGTTAAATCCAATCTCATGAGTAAAGGCTATTACACTATTTGCGATTATTTGAAGGATAATAACGCCTGGGCATAGCTTTTGTATTTTTAATTTTTACTCTAATGTTCAGTATAGATTAAGATAAGTCCGTGGTTCTTTCGTGGGTCTAGTATAAAGTTCTGTACTATAATTTCAAGTGATTCGAGTCATCGATATATTTTTTTTTTTTTCTCTTTTCTTTTTAAGTATAGTTTGTAAGAAGTGTCCTACCTACTTAAAAAACGTATCTACAGGTTTCTTGACTCGTCGCCTTAATATGGGTAGCTTTAGTATGTCATGCTCACTTTAAACATTTCTGCGGTAGTGTCGTGTGAGGCGGGTCGTTACGTTCCCTCAAATATGGTTGAGCGAAGCGATGGCTGGTTCATGCGTCATGCTCGTGAACGGGTGCTGCCAGTGGGAATGGGTCTGCTTCTGACTACTTGTATTAAGGACGTCGCATACATATATATATATATAAATGTTTAATATTATCTATATGTATGGCACTTCTTACCCAAAAGATAAAATTCATAACTACTACCTTGTTTTGGAATTTTTTTTTATTGCAATCTTTCACTTTCTATAGGCCTATGAAAAGCTTTTGGATATTAGTTTTCAATTCGATGCCTTAACACGGGTAGCCTAAGTATGTCATGCTCTCTTTAATCATTTCTATGGTGGTGTCGTGTGAGGCGGGTCGTTACGTTCCCTCAAATATGGTTGAGCGAAGCGATGGCTGGTTCATGCGTCATGCTCGTGAACGGGTGCTGCCAGTGGGAATGGGTCTGCTTCTGCCTACTTGTCTTAACGTTTATTGAATTGTATGAATAGATATATATATAATTTTTTTGTAATAGCCTAGGCTGAGCCTTAAATTTTGAATTAAGCTTGACACCTGTAATTTGATTCAGTAGAAATGAGCTAATTAAATAATGTTATTTATTTATGAATCTATGTTAATGGTAACATGTATGAATACTTTGAATGTAATGTCTGGAAACGATATACATATTTGTAAATATCGTTCCTTCTAATAAAGCTGATAAGTTTTTTGCGCCCATTTTTCTTGTCAGCTAAAAGACGTCATAATGGGTGGTAGGATAAAAGAATTGACGATTTAAAAATGCTTGTTATGTGAGCTTATTTGAATAAAGAATTTTTCAATTTCAATTTCAACTTTTGTAACACGTTGTATATTGGTTTGGTAGTGATTACATTCTCTTTGGTAAAATCACCCAGGTGGACGAGGGGAAAAATAAATTCCCGTAGTCCACCTGGGTAAAACGTAGTGATTACTTGGTGAACTAGGCGGGTAGACCACGGGCAACAGTGGATCCAATTGTAAAACAAAAACAAGCACCTCCTAAGGTTTATTATCTAAACTTTGTCACGGTAACTTTGTAGAAAAAACTAGTAGGTATTCGAAAATTCCGGAACAACGTGATTATTTAACATAATGAATGGAAAAAGAAGTAAAACTTTTGACTTAAAAAAAAAACATTTTTATTTAAATATACCTATTCAGAATTTTTTGCTAATGCTACTCATCTGCTTAACTGTCATTTTTTAATTACTTTGACAAGGTCCCATCAAATCGCGCGCGGTTTATACTATTTTTTACCTTTGTTTGAAACAAAACTCGACAATAAAGGATTCTCAAAGAAAATTGCTGGTGGCTAAAACTCAACAAAAATTAAATCCCAAACAACTTTGCTGCGTCACCATCCCAAGAGCGCGACAAGCTCGACTTTGCTCAAAAAAGGTTATCAAAATAACGACCACATTACAAACATTTTTAATAAAAGATTTTTAGTGCATTGGTTGCGCAACTTTGTTGCCTTCTGCAATTTTGATTATTTGCAAAGCAATTTAGAGTGAATATTGCTTTAAAGATAACTTCAAAGAAATGGACAGGAGTACCTTTGCAATTTAGCAAAATAAAAATACATCAATCGATTTAATGTTTCTATTGATCTATTACGCTTAACATCTTTAATAAATACGGTCTAGTTTATATTTATATTTACAGTACTTAATGTTTCTTATTTGTTAAGATTAATCAGATTCTGTTGATTTTTCAGGATATCTGCACTCAGGGGTGCCGCACTCGCATTTCATCCATTTCGATTTCACTGACCAAAATTTGTCTCCGTAATCGAATCTGAAACAATAAGGTTATTCTTAGAGTAGAAATTAGATAAACACACAAACACATTTGCTGCTGAAGTCGTACGGATTTTTGTTCTACACTGGGGAGCACTAAGTCCATATTATAGTGAACAGCGCGACGGTGGGCAGGCGCAGGTCCCTGGCTCGTGGGAATACTCGTACTGGTGCGAAATTGGCGCGGGAGCTGTGGTTGGACAAATCGGCATAAACTAGAGCGTGGACAGCGTGGTATATAGTAACAGTAGGTAGTTACGTGAGCTCCTCGCCGGGCTTGAGGTCCCTAGTGGCGAACAGCGCGACGGTGGGCAGGCGCAGGTCCCTGGCTCGTGGGAACACTCGCACCGGCGCGAGGTTGGCGCGGCAGCTGTGGTTGATGAACCGCGCCGCGCTGCCGAACCGGCACGCGTCCACGCACAGCAGCGTCTTGTCCGCACATTGCTGCATAATAACAATAACATATCGGGTTATTTTTAGTCACCATCCAAATCTTTAGAATGTGTTCAGTCCATGAAACTGAACAACTTTATCTAAGAAACGTAGGGCCAAATATGTGAAAAAAAAAATGGTGCGAACAGCGTGACGGTAGATGTCTGGTCAGTGTCTCAAAACGGCATCTTGAAATAACCTTGAATAATATTTTCAAACTGGGTTGTTTAAAAAACAAAGAAGAGAATACATTGTACATAATTGTACAAAGTATTCTCTTCTTTGCTTCTTACTATTTAGAGTAGAATTTGGAAAGTAAAGTAATTTGTACCTAGATGAAATTTTAATATAAAAATAATAGTGTGTGTGTGTGTGTGTGTACACGTGTGTGTGTGTGTGTGAGTGTGTATGTGTCACCTCGAGTAGGTCGGGCTTGAGGTCGAGCGCGAACATGTAGCGGTCGTCGGGCCTGGCGTCGGCGGCGGGCAGCGCGAGCAGCTCCCCGCAGTAGACGGCGACGGGCGCGCCGCGCGCCACCGCGCCCGCGGTCCGCAGCCCCCACCCCCGCGTCGCAGTACGGAACACGCACGCGCGAATGCCCAGCGACCCGCGAGACAGCATGGGGCTAATCACCATGTTTTCGCACTTGCGCTGTCATATAAAATGTAGGCGTTACTTTTAATTTCATTCTATAGAATTTATACCTAACATTTAGTTTGATTTAAAAAAAAACTTTTGTATGGAAAGTATATATAAAAAACGGTCAAGAGCGAGTCGGACTCGCGCACCGAGGGTTCAGTACCATAATTCTGAAAACTTTACTATTAAGAGACATCGTTTTATTTTTAGTGTAATCTTTACATAATCTTCTATCACACAAAATAATTTAACATTTTTCTCTGTGCAAACTTCGGAGATAAGGGATAACGGTATTTCTTTTTTCATTTTTCATCAAAAGTCGAAAACTATGCGGCCTAAAAAAAAATGTTTGAGAATGTGCAAGCAACGCTCTTTTGTATGAGACCCCATATGCCCTAGTAGCTTCACTTCGAATTTTTAAGACCCCCTTTTAGTCCCTATTGCAAAAAACTATAAATATTTCACATTCATCATTTCACACAATAAGTGTCGGGACAGTCTTTAGTCACCCTTCTTGCTTTTGGCCACCCAAAAAGTGGCTGTACAATATTTTTTGAACCTAATTTGGTCACCAATCTTGCTTTTTGACCACACAAAGATTCTCTGCACAATCTTCATCGAACCTAGTTTGGTCATCCATCTTGATTTTGGCCACACATAAAGTGGCTACACAATCTAATTCCAACTCAATAACCCAGATCGTTTATAAGTTATTGCCAATAAATTGAGAAATTAAAAAACAATATACTTTATCATTTTTACGATTAAGTTGAGACTAGTTTCACGTCCTTTCGTTTGTGCACATTATGGGTACATTGTAATAAACGAAAAAATCTTACGAATTACGAAATCTGTCGAACTGCGTGTTTGACGAGTTGCAATTCTGTCATGTCTGTGTTGCAATAAACGAATGAATGAAACTTTTTATTTAGCTGCAATAACGAGACATAAGCTACTACAATAACAAACTACACAATAAAACTAAGAATGCGTGTTTGATCACTTGATTTTCTGAAGACCGAGTGTGATCCGAAAAAAATACAGACATTTATTTGAAGTCGATGACAATTTTAGAAAAATATTCAATAGACAAGCAATGAATACTCTCTGAAAACGTTTATGGATGTATGCGATGTAAACTAGTCGACGCAGTAGGTACCTTGTCGCAGGCGCAGGTCTGGTTGCACTGGAACATCATGGGCGGGTCGTGGTGGGGGAAGGCGGGCAGCAGGCGGCCGCGCGCGCTCCAGCGCCGCACGCTCAGCACGCAGCACGCGCACCCCGCCCCGCACGCGCCCGCGCACGAGCAGCCCTGCACCAGACACATCACTGCGTTACATCATACATACAACTAGTACCCATGCCACGTGCCGGTCAACGATGAGACACGTACGACCAATTATTGAAAGAGCTAAAAGTGCGCTTCTTTGAGAGACCATGGATTACAAAACTTTGTTTTGGCCCGTCTCATACAGACGGTATGACGGTATTTTGATTTGGTATTACGAACGTCCTACATATATGCGGTAGTTTACCGTTCGAAATTTTCCAACATTATCGATATTCGTGTCGTGTCGTCCACGGCGAGGGGCTCGGGCAGCACGTGGCAGGTGACGTCATCAAGTGTATGGGTAATGTCGTACAGTACTAGTCTCACCTGCATGGTGGCGAGCGTGTCGTCCACGGCGAGGGGCTCGGGCAGCACGTGGCAGGTGACGTCATCAAGTGTATGGGTAATGTCGTACAGTACTAGTCTCACCTGCATGGTGGCGAGCGTGTCGTCCACGGCGAGGGGCTCGGGCAGCACGTGGCAGGTGACGTCATCAAGTGTATGGGTAATGTCGTACAGTACTAGTCTCACCTGCATGGTGGCGAGCGTGTCGTCCACGGCGAGGGGCTCGGGCAGCACGTGGCAGGTGACGTCATCAAGTGTATGGGTAATGTCGTACAGTACTAGTCTCACCTGCATGGTGGCGAGCGTGTCGTCCACGGCGAGGGGCTCGGGCAGCACGTGGCAGGTGACGTACGTGAAGTCCGCAGGCGCGGGCTCGTCGTCCACTTCGTTCACCACCGGCACCGGCCACGCCTCCAGTCCCTTTGAGATGTCACTGGAATGATCGCAATACTTTAACTCCCTATAAAACATTATTGGTATAGTTTCGTAAAGTCTTGAGCGGTAGACGAAAAGTGGGGATCGCTTTGCGCATCGTACAATTCGAGGCCACTTAAGAGGCCGAGAGTTCAAATGTGTTTGTCTTTGGCTTAAATAGGTAGATAGATATTGTTTAAGCTTAAAATTCCTTAATCTTTATTTTCCGTCGAATGTGTGGAGGACATTTTTACTTCACGACTCAGGCGTCTTGCGACAGAACGAGTCTTGCGTGTATCACTACTTAGATCTAAAAATTAACAACTTCTCCCAAGCGTTGAGGACATTTTTCTCTCAATGCTTAAGATCTGTGTCGAAAAGTAGCATGTTTACTTGTCTGTAGCGGCACAATCATACCGCTACATAAGCAATCAACGAATGACGAAGAAAAGCAGGATCAGCGAAAAGCACAATATGGTCAATATGTAAATATAGCGCAGCAGACGTGACGTCGTACTACGTCAAGCTAACATCAAGGCAAAAATATATGGAGAACTGACTCACGATATCGAAGTTTTCTAAGCACTTCGCATAAATACAAATTCCAACATCGAACAGATGGACCGCGGTCAAATTGTAAAATTTTTACGATGGTACTCTTTGTTAATAGCACGTTTAAATACCATACTATCAAGCAAGGATGTTGGACAGCGCCATCTAGTAGATTTTTAAGGAATGTTGCCTGGAAAAGCTGCGCACCTGCAGAGCAGCCTGCAGCGCGGCGCGCGCCCGCCGCCGAGCCGCGCCATGTGCATGTTGAGCGCGATGGCGGCGCGGCACGGCCCCGAGCACACGTCCGCCGGCACCTCGCCAGCAGAGTTCTCCACATCGGTCTGTATAAAAACATACGTATACAATACATGCCTGTAACAAGACCGAATAACGAAATTATTGAAAGTGATAAAGAATACCTTCGCGCCACGGGCTAATAATATGATGACACACGCGTAATGTCCTTGGCGGGCTGCGACATGCCTGAAAATAAATATTTTAATTAATACACTTATCCCCTTATGTTCAGATAAAGATTGTATAACAGATGTATAGCTACACAATGGTTACTCTCTGTCCAACTATTTAAGTTTGACTTTAAAAAGAAAGGGACAAAACTTTGTGTACTATACATCTGTTATACGATCTTTATTAGTAAAGGCGTTAGCAAACATTTCCCTATGTCATATTTTCGGATCTCGTCGAATTTGGCATCGTCATCGCACACTATATATAGAGTAGTTACAGCGGGGTGTCGTGGTGCGCGTTGGGCAGGTCGGCGGCGTGCGGCGCGGCGTCCAGCAGCAGGCGCAGCGCGGCGGGCGCGCCGCCCAGCGCGCACCAGTGCACCGCGCCGTTGCCCTCCGCGTCGCACGTCGCCGCGTCCGCCCCGTGCGACAGCAGCAGTCTGCGCACGACATCATACTCATTCAAACGGTGATCCTTTTTACGCACCTGACACGATTTACTTAATTGTCTTTGGCAAAACTTGACAAAAAGTTTTTTTTAAGCTGATGAATTTTGATTTGGCGATCAGAAAATTATGTGATGGTAAAATTAATCTGTTCAAGTTTAAAATATTGCTAATCTTAAGGATTAATTTTCTCTATTTCTGTAACGCCGAATTTTATTTTAGCAATTTATAAATAACTACCTAAATAAAAAATAAAAAAATAATAAACACTCGATAATAAAAATAAAAACAATAAACCGTGGCCGCGCGGCTCCACGTCGGCGCCGCCCGCCTGCAGCGGTGACGTACCTGACGACGTCAGCGCGCCGGTGCTCGGCGGCCCACACTAGCGGGCTCCAGCCGCCGTGGTCGCGCGGCTCCACGTCGGCGCCGCCCGCCTGCAGCGGTGACGTACCTGACGACGTCAGCGCGCCGGTGCTCGGCGGCCCACACTAGCGGGCTCCAGCCGCCGTGGTCGCGCGGCTCCACGTCGGCGCCGCCCGCCTGCAGCGGTGACGTACCTGACGACGTCAGCGCGCCGGTGCTCGGCGGCCCACACTAGCGGGCTCCAGCCGCCGTGGTCGCGCGGCTCCACGTCGGCGCCGCCCGCCTGCAGCGGTGACGTACCTGACGACGTCAGCGCGCCGGTGCTCGGCGGCCCACACTAGCGGGCTCCAGCCGCCGTGGTCGCGCGGCTCCACGTCGGCGCCGCCCGCCTGCAGCGGTGACGTACCTGACGACGTCAGCGCGCCGGTGCTCGGCGGCCCACACTAGCGGGCTCCAGCCGCCGTGGTCGCGCGGCTCCACGTCGGCGCCGCCCGCCTGCAGCGGTGACGTACCTGACGACGTCAGCGCGCCGGTGCTCGGCGGCCCACACTAGCGGGCTCCAGCCGCCGTGGTCGCGCGGCTCCACGTCGGCGCCGCCCGCCTGCAGCGGTGACGTACCTGACGACGTCAGCGCGCCGGTGCTCGGCGGCCCACACTAGCGGGCTCCAGCCGCCGTGGTCGCGCGGCTCCACGTCGGCGCCGCCCGCCTGCAGCGGTGACGTACCTGACGACGTCAGCGCGCCGGTGCTCGGCGGCCCACACTAGCGGGCTCCAGCCGCCGTGGTCGCGCGGCTCCACGTCGGCGCCGCCCGCCTGCAGCGGTGACGTACCTGACGACGTCAGCGCGCCGGTGCTCGGCGGCCCACACTAGCGGGCTCCAGCCGCCGTGGTCGCGCGGCTCCACGTCGGCGCCGCCCGCCTGCAGCGGTGACGTACCTGACGACGTCAGCGCGCCGGTGCTCGGCGGCCCACACTAGCGGGCTCCAGCCGCCGTGGTCGCGCGGCTCCACGTCGGCGCCGCCCGCCTGCAGCAGCACGCCGCAGACCGCCGCGCCGCCGTGCTGCGCGCCCATGTGCAGCGCCGTCATGCCCTCGGGTCCCTACGGTCAAATCATACAATAACGCGCTCCCTACACCGTGTGACCGCGACCAACTGTCACACCACCTGTGAAAACTTCTGTAGTGTGCCTACACGAAACCAAAAGTCCTCAAAAATGAATAAAAAACTTATCTCCATCAGTCAACGAGTGTGGTCTTCTCTTCAATACCATTCTTTTCAAAAACTACAATAAGAATTTTCCTAAAGTATCCTTCTGAAATAGTAAGTTATTTTTTAGAAACGCATGTATCTGTTAGCGTATCTAACATGCGTTAGCAACGTACGCTATTCGGTTCGCAATTATTCCCAGATTTCCTAGTTTCATCATTTGATTAGATCTTACCTGTATATTGACGTCACAGCCTGCTGCGACCAAATATCGTATAACCTTCATGAGATCTTCGTCCCTAGCCTTCACAACTTCGTTTTCCTGTTCAATAATGCTGTCCTTGTCTTCTTCGACCGCTTCCTTGCAATCCGAATCTCCTTTAGACTCGATATCTTCTTTAACATCATCGGATTCCTCTTCTGGATTTTGATCAGTCTTCTTGGTTTTATTATTAGTCGTACTGTCTTGTTTGTCTAATAGAGCTAAAACATAAAATCATGTCTTCATTCATATTATTCTATTTATGGGGTATCACAGTTCTTATGGATAAAAATAATCATATCTCGTCACATAAAGAAATCTTTATCAAAAAATTTTACAACTTATGGTCCTTCGCGCCGGATATAGATACTATATTTAAAGTATTAATAATATTATGTAAAAATGGCCGTATGTTCGGTCGGGTGAGTCGACATCACAACCCCTACAAATAACTCTACAATCTTTCGCCTCTACACTGATGATGAAATAGATGTAAATCTCTAGCGTAAGATTGTGAGTGATACAATAATTTTCTCTGTTTACACTGATGATGTGCCTTCAATAAAATTGAACTATTAGATAGTCGAGTGCGTATGATATGTGACTGACCTAGAACGGCGATCATGAGCGGCGTCCGCAGGCCGTTGTCCAGCGCGTCGAGGTCGGCGCCGGCGCAGCGCAGCGCGTGCAGCGCCGCCACGTGGCCGCGCCGCGACGCCGCGTGCACGCTCGTGCCGCCGCTTACACTAGTTAGCGGCTCGTTGATGACGGCCAGTGACGCTGCCATTGACGACAAATAATGTTACTGTCGCAGCCGACTGGTTTAATCGGCCACTCGATAGACGGCCTAGTCGTTTAGTTGAACGGCGCCGTTTAATCATCGGCCTAAATTACATTCGGCCGATGCGTCTAATACGACATTTAATTAACGGGCTGGCAGATGCTTAGGCCGTAAAAAACACAAATCAAATTCATATTTAAGCTTGTGATAGTATCATTATTATGTATACTCACATATCGCCTAACAAACAATAAATTGATTTTGGTCTTAATTTTATTCAAAACGAATCGAAGATAACAGATAATATTTACACTATTTTTATAACCGAATAACAATAGCTTCCATTGAACTTTACTCTCGTCAAAACATATTTTAAAACGTGAAGAAGAAACGTCGTTAAAACGTGAGAAACCAAAAATATCACAGCTGGTCGACGCCAATCATATTGGCAGCTCTGCTTACAGCGCTCCAGGTGAGAGAAAAACGGAACTATATTTTAAACTTCATTGAGCCAAGTCATTTGCCTTGCCATCTATTGAGATAGCTAGATATCATTTAGGCCGCTGATTGAACGGCGCCGCACGCTTTTAAATGAAAAGGCTAGGCCGTTAATTGAACGACTGACTAAGCTAGTTGGCTGCGCCATTACCACCGAATCCAGTCACCTATTATCAATATATGACTTGATGCCGAAAGCACCCCGGACGACTCTGAAGTTAAATGATTTTCTAGACCGGCTCGTTCTTATCCATAAGGCCTGTGCCTCTACAATGCGAACATTAAAATGGCCCATGATTGTGAACACGCCCCCGATGATATTGTATTTTTTTTTAAGATCAAGTGCCTACTGACTTTGAATGTCACGATATTTCTATAAAATGTCGGAATATTAAATTAAAGTCATGTAGGCCTGTCAGATATTAGGAGTTACATATTTTAATCTACAACGCCAACTCAAAAAACAGTGAGAAAAAGCCTCCAAGAAAAACAACTGTTTATTACTAAATACAAAAAAAAAAGAACTTTTCTTTAAGATTAGACATTTAAATCGATCCTGTGCAGCTTTTGATAACGAAGTTCACTCATGTTCACTTTTGCAAATGTGTACACACGACAACACGTCAGGTTATACAATGAAACTGCGAAAACAGCTTTTATTACGTAGGGCATAAGGCGGTCTCAAGGTCAACATGTACGACCTTATTAATAAACGAATAGTAAGTTTACACCTTGTTTAACAGAAAATATTGTTTAGCAATATTAGTCCTTACGTTTGACGCCTCAAAGCATTATATTCCTGAGCAAACTTTTTGGTTAAACTAGGTGTAGACTTACTCTTCGTTTATTAATAAGGGGGCAAAAGTCTGAGGTGCCGATGTGTGTTACATTACTTACTTATTTTAGGTATGAGTAGTTCCACTGGCTCCATCGCCAAGATGGCGTCGCAGAGCGCCTGCGCGGCGTCGGCGACGGCCGCCTCGTCCTCGTCCTTGTTGACGCACAACGGCTTCAACTCTATGGCCGTCTCGGGCAGCAAGTCTTCGGGGATGAGCGATGTTAGCTCAGCTTTAGATGACTCTGACGTTGAGAAGCTGAGGTATGCTTGGGTACTGCAATAATAAGGAAGTTTCATTTTTTTTGTGATTCTAAAATTTAATTTTAACGATTATATTCACATATCAGTAAAACATATTTTTAAAATACAAAAAACGACGAAGGTATAGCAGTTCAAAGTTTTAGTGACTTGCAAAATTCATACAAAATTCTACGGAATTTGTGACGTCACAAGTCTCCTATCATATTTTTTCTGAGATATAGAATATATATTTTCGTATTACACGCTTATGCATAAAATATTTATGATTTTATTTCTCAATATTCGACTTAAGGAAACTTCCTTATTAATGCACATTAGTTTTTCATTTAAAATACATATTAAATTGGACTTTGTTCAAAATAGCTTTAATATACAAAGTGTTACAAAAATACCCCTAATGCCAAATATGGTATATAGGGACCATCAAACTGAACAACTTTTACTATGGGGCCAACTCTGAAATCGCGAAAAAAAATCAGCAGTTTCATACAAAAATTAAAATCGAAAATATCAAAATATATGAAACAGCTGATTTTTTTTCACGATAGATAGATGTAACACCTTGTATATGTACACTTCACGTGACTTTGATTCATGAATCAAACATGTTTTTTTTATTTATTTTTCTTAACATTATGCAGGCGCACTCTGCTGCTGCAGTGTTGATGGGCTGACAGTACGAGCTTACTATCACTATAGTCCACCTCACGAAACGAGCTCCCAAGGAAAAATCGGTCCGTGTGCGCCTTAATGAGCGTGATCTTCAATAGCCTAGCTTTAGCCGCGCGCATTGACTAACGAGCTGCGAGTATTTTGTTCCCTAAGAGTTAGATTCGTGGAACGGAGTATAAATGCGTGATGGATGGCGTATCGACTGACCACTGCTCGCGCTGGTCGGGCAGGTACACGCGCTTGTTGCTGCAGCGCATCTGCACCTGCACGCGGCTGCAGGCAGTGTTCACGGGCTGCCACCGGTACGAGCGGACTCCGCAGTGCGGGCAACCAGCACGTGCCTTCACTTCGTTGTAAGGCAGTCCGCACTCCAAGTGGAACAGGTGGCCCTCCGAGCATTGGTAGAATGTGCCCTGGGGGATAAAACAATATATGCACTACTTTAACATTGACATTATTAAGATTAACATAAAATAGGGTCATATGAGCTGGTACGGTAGATATCCGACAATAGTTTCGTATCAGTGCACGATACCTGCGTACAGAAGAGTCCGCACGCGGAACAAGCCATATGCTTCCTCAGCATGGCGGCGTGCAGGCGGCAGGTCAGCAGGTAGGGCGCGCGCGGGCCGGCGCGCACGAGCGCCGTGAGCGCGCCGGCGCCGTCGCGCGCCGCGCCGTGCGAGCACCCCACGCGGGCGCCGTCCACGCTCTCCACCGCGCCACAGAACACCGGCTCTGTGTACACGAACCGATCACTGTTGTTGTTTAAAATCGATCGTTTCGATCTGTCATTTTTGACGGATCGAATCAACGGATTTTAAGTGTGAGATCGCAACGATCCATCATAAAGTCCTTCCTACATACGATACGGAAAAGAATACCGATAAAAAGAGACAAATGGTAACGACCGATCGCACCGCGTCTGGGCATTTTGCACCGAGGTGGGGTGATCAGTGGCGAGCAAATTCTCCCTTCATCGCGCAGTCGATCGCCGTGTAAAATTTAATATTTTTTGACAGTCAACTGACTTAACAAAAACTCTTGCTTCGTCAATCGTCATGCATCACGCAACGCGTTCTTGAAAACAAATTAGTTCATCTTTCTACTATTGATGGTGAATTTGATGGCCATAAGTACGGCGACGCATTTGAACTATAGTGGTCTAAAGTGTCAGGAATAAAGTAGACCTTCCATTGATAACGAGTTGGTCTCTTCGCCGCCATACGAACTCTGTTGCGCACTGAAAACATTCTCTTAAAAATTTCTTTGGAATACCAAGTAAGTAAGTAATAACTTCTACATAATTCGCTAACTAAAAGACAAGGACAGTGATCACTGACCAGTGAGCTCAGAGGGCGCGGCGTGCACGTTGCTGGGCGCCTCGCAGAAGCAGGTGGCCACGATGGCCGACTCGTCCTCCGGCCGCGCCGCCTCCACGCCCTCCTCCCCGCCCGCCGCCTCGCTACAAATAATACCGAACTATCTTTCAGCCGGGGGCTGCTAGAGGTAGTATACCGAAACATGATATACGAGTAGATCGCGTAACATAGCGTTTTATTGACACTCAACTGACAACAGTCAAAAGTCATAAAACGCTATATCATGTCGGGTACCTAGTGGTCATGCTAGGGGGGTTGATCAGTGTAAATTGTACTGGGTATTTTTTTTTACAATTTGCAGAACAAATTTGTCATTTATAAATCTGCAAGTGAACTGAATTTAACATAGTTGATTGTACACACGATGGCATCTCAGACTATACATGCTGACCTTGAGACCGCCTTTAGTAAAAACTGTTTTCATAGTTTAACTGTATAACCTTACGTGCTGTCGTGTGTACAATATGATGGCTCGTGTATATTCAATTCAGTTTCTAGAGATTCAAATACTTATTGGTAATTATTACCTGTTGTGGTCTTCTGGTTCTGCTTCAGACTGAGCGTCGTCTACTTTAAAAGAACGACTTTTAAGGCGACGCGAGCGGCTGGTAGGCATAAAGAAAATATATAAATTTAAGCAAAAATAGCTCAGAGGTATTTGAAATTGACACCCTTATTAATATATTATCTTTCAAACAAACCTTCCCTCCTCCTCGTGGTCAATCTCCGGCATGTCGGCGCGGCGCCTGGACCGATTTCGTTTGGACGGTGGACAGTATTCCCTACAACACATTATAATCCCATCAATCAAAATAATAATCTTTACACAGTTCATGCAATGAGATCCTTACCGGTCACTCTCATAAGTACTATATCGGGTTGATCTTCTTGACGACCTCCTTTGAGGTTCCCTGTATTCAAATTAAATAAACTGAACCACTGTCCTGTTTTCTAAGCTTTCATTTGGCTAAGCTTTTTAGAAGCTATTGAGGAAATCACTACTTTTTGATAGCCTAGTGCCAGCAAAATATTAGAGCTATTGGCTAGACACAACAACATAAGTAATACTTACTTCTGGTCATCATCTTCTGGCAATGGTGATGGTCTTTCTATATCCTGCCCCCCGTAAGAGGAGCATAGCCTGGTAGAGCGACGTGGACGTTTGCTTTTTGACGACCCGAGTGTGCACAGGAAGTCTTCACTGCTATCTTCGTCTGCCTCCAGAAGCTTGCTTATCACTTCTTCCGAGTCATCATCCATTTCATCTTCATCCTCTAAATCTTCTTCCTCCTCATCCTCTACTTCATCTATTTCCCTGATAGTTCATGATAACATTAAATTATTAAAAATGAGAAGCAGTCTGATAATGGAACAGAATTTCTATATAATCTGTAGAAAAAGTTATCTGGACCTTATGAAACCTGGGGCTTTATAATATATTTGTATTCTGGTACAATCAATTATTATTTGGAGAGGGGAACGCCAGCAAAGCCAGACAGGTGATCAGTCTCTCTAACTGGAACCATTTCACCAAATTCCCCAAATTCCCTGAACATTACACAACACAACATCCCTGGTACAATCAAGTAGGAGTAGCTAATTAAATTTGTCAGCTTAAGCTCAATACAAGTTGCATTATTGTTTACTTTCTTACCTTATCTGAATATAAATGAATAAAAACAAATTACTTACATTTCTTCAACTTCTGTTTCATCATCAACAGAATCTGTATTTATAGCTTTGAGCCCCAACTCACACAAGTGTTTTAATTTCATAACTGTGTTTGAGTCCTCCTTGGAGTCTATGTTTGAGTCCTCATCCAGAACTTCTTCAATTTCCATCACTTTACTCTCAATATTACTCTTTACATCCTTTTTGTTCGAACCACTACAAATGGTAGCCTCCACAGGCCGAGTGGACCGCCTGGTCTTCACTCCCTCTTCAGCCCTTTCAGCCTGTATGCCTAAACGGGCATTATTTTGAGTCTCTAATCCTATTCTCAATTCCTCATTAGCAAGAATCTTTGCAGTAGGCTTAATTCTACGGGATAACCTCTGTGTTGCCCCCCTTTTTTCTAGTATGCCAGTATCAATTGAATCAAATTGTGATGTTTGTGCACCTCTTCTAGTGGGTCGTTTGGACACAGCAGGAGAGCTGTCAGAAATTTCATCATTCTCTGAAACAGACTGACTAGAGTCCTTTTCCTTTTTAGGGGATACTGAAGCTTCAGGCTCGTCAGACCACTCCCATTTGCCACGCGTCCTGCTCGATCGTCGCGGTGAGAAGTCTTCGTGTTTTTCGTCATTAGGTACGATTTTCATGTTGCTTGATTTCGCACCGGACTTTTCGGAGCGAAACGTCAAAACGATACGAGGCTTTGGGTCTTCACCGTCAGATTTTTCACTCTTTTTGGAATCAGTTTTATCCAAAGAAACAATGATATTGTCGTTCGAGAGCTGACCTTTGTCGTTTTTTTTCTTATGCGTGACTTGAACGCCGTCTTCTTCGGTCTGCATATTTTCAAGGTCTACCAATGGATGAATGGATCAACTTTCACTAATGTACATTGGACAGCGTTAAGATGAAAATTGTGTTTAATTCCACGATAATTTATGGGAACAAGAGGATGAACACTAAATTAATAAAATAGACTTGCACTTGCACGAAATTACCACCATTTTACTATAGCTTTACATTTTATAGGGGCCAACTAAGACAAGAAGAAAAGACAACAATCGGTTATTTCAATAAATCTTTAATAGCAATTAAAAAAAGCTTTTGTGGTTTTTGTGAAAATAAAATAAAAACACGACAAAATGTCAAAATGACAATCACTTGACATAACATGACATGACGAGTACGACGAGACGACGAGTATTTCCACCCACAGATAAAAAACCGCTTATAATGCTCTAAGACTTTTACTTTAAGAAGATTGCGATCCGCATGACGATAATATTGACACGATATCGGCGTTTGCAACGCTCGCGCGGTCCGTAATCGATGTCGCACATAAATCGATAAAATCGACAAAGTAACAGTTGGTGATGCGGACCGTTTGTAAGCGCGTTAACATTTCATTATCTCCCGTTATTGGTAAGGCAAAAGAATCTCTGTTCATGCAGTTAAATAACAAAACGAAACTAAATTATAGTACCTACCTTGGGAATCTTGGGATGTCCATGTCAATTCATAAGTCAATGTCAAAATTGTCTTCATTCCAGCGTTGCCAGAATGTTACAAAAGTAACATTTTACGTTACTTTTGACCCACTCATGTAACCTCCATGTTACACGACTCAATATGTTACTTTGTGTTACTTTTTCGATTTTCCAGCAAACAAAAAAATATCGTGAAACGGAACGCATCCAAGATTTTTTTTTGTTCGTCATCTTGGCGCACTTGATTTTGTGAACTACTGAATGCGACATATTCACTCGCTCGCCTGTATTTCTCAATTTTCCACCCCGCTTACTTAAGCATGCGCAAGTGAGTCGAGCGGTGACTACCAGCGAATGATTACAATAGATTTTAAAATTTTAAATGTATACACATAATCATTAGGTACAGGTTGATTGTAATGATTTTTTGACCAAACCGTCATCACCGCAAGGCCTGGAGCGCGCGGCGCGCTACGCACGCCGCGACTAGGCTTTTATAGCCATTTTTCAAACACAACCCACCTATGTAGAATTTTAATCTATAAAACTAACTAAAAGTTTTTTTTTAACTGATACTAATTAGTTTACTAGTGGATAGGGGCCTACATCAGGCATTTTTTAGCATCGCCAGTCGATTATTCGATCAACAATTATAACGATTTTTTCAATATTTAAAAATGGCACAAGAAACTTATTTTAGTTTTTGTGTAATAAAATGCCATATTATAGTTTTGTGTAGTTTTCCACAAAAAAAAGGTAGGTAATGTTCTTCTTCTTCTTTTTTTTGTTATGGCAATCTACTTTCCTCTAGGAAGTAATTTTTGCCAGTGTCAAGTGTTAAATAGTTCAGTGGTAGATATTGTTTAATTTTTCATTAGAATGCGGGTGCATCGCATTCCAATGCTGCTTGGAGCATTTGGCACCAAGTATATCAAGACAGTTTACTCGATTAGTTCTGCCGAGGAAGCCACCACTTCAATAAAAGTCTCAGCTTCACACAACCAAGATCGCGCCTATTTCAATTATCCCACATATTGTTCAGTTGCGTAGACACTTGTACCATATAACTGCACCAATTTTAAGACACAATATCCACTATGAATCAATTTGAAAATAATTAAAATAGACACCAAACCGAACTCGACAAAATGGCGCCAAAAAAAGGTAGGTAATGTTACTTTTCTCGTGAAAATGTTACTTTTTGAGCTATCTCATGTTATATTTGACTATCTGCCACTGGCAACACTGCTTCATTCATTCATTTCATTTCATTATTAGTAGTCGTAGGTACTTTAGTACAATAACTATTTAATTTGTGATTATTAGGGTATTTCATTACCTTATTGTGTAATTGTGCTTTTGTATTCTATTTGATTGCGATAACTATTGAAATCGATAATAAAATAGACGAACCTGACTCTCCGACCAAATTATTACTTAAAGGTATTGATAGGTAACCGTTATACCAGTCAATATGAGTTTGTTTTCAAGTCCAGAACATATCCTTCAAGGAGGATATTTCCATTCAACTTTGAGAAAGTTACAAGAACCAAATACTAGTATCGAGCCTCATAATATTATGTATCCAGTTTTCTTGTTGTAAGTACAAATGCACTTATAAAACTTATTCTACCTACCGCCTAAGTAATTTTTAGAAACTAAAGGAAACTACTTTATCCTTGGACTAGTTTAGCTAAATGAATCGTTTATTGATTGATAGTTTTGTAATAATATCATTCTCACTCTTAGTGTACTGTAATTATCATGTTGGAATATTTCTGATTGTTCAGTTTGTAGCAATGAGAAAACTATTTTATTTTCAGAGAACAAGATGATGCCGTGCAGCCAGTATCAAGCATGCCCAATGTTTACAGATATGGTATTAACCAGCTGATGCTTGCCCTCAAAGATTTAGTGGCAAAGGGATTGAAATCAATTCTTATTTTTGGAATTGTTGAAACATTACAAAAGGTTTTCTATTGTTTATTTTATATTGATCATAATTATACAGTCATAATGTACTTTGATGCTTAAGAGTATGAAGCTTTATTGACACTATGTCAGTCACCGATCAAATATATTCGGTAGCTAAATGTAAAACAGGTGCAAAACTGAATTTAAATTTTAAAATTTATCCCTGTTTAAGGATGACATTGGATCAAGTGCTGACATGCCTGAAAATCCAGTGATTAGAGCTCTACCACGCTTGAGGGAGGCTTTTCCTGAACTATTGCTTGCCTGTGATGTGTGCCTGTGCCCATACACGTCACACGGGCACTGTGGCCTACTTACTAGTAATGGGGCCATTGACCATGCGCCATCTACCAAGAGGATAGCAGAAGTGGCCCTGGCATATGCAAAAGCTGGTGAGATCAGATAACCTTTCCCTCACTTAATTTGATTTGTCACAGAAAAAGGAATTGTACTCATAACTTGTAACAAGTAGTTCCTGTTCCTAGAGGAATACTGGGCTGAGTTGCGGCACAATATCTTTGTTATTTCAAAATTGGTATTGATGTCAATAAACAACAAACTCTCAAGTTGTGGTTATATTGTTTTGCAGGCGCACACATAGTGGCACCTTCAGATATGATGGACAACAGAATAAAAGCAATAAAAGATGCGCTGGTTGCACACAAATTGGAGAACCAAGTAATTTCCTATTTTTTACTGTTTTTCCTTCCTTTCAGATCCCCAACCCAAATTCCGGACAGTTTAGAAGCAATTTCTTGAATATTGCAAATGGCGGAGCAATTCACGTCACGCCTTCGTGTAGCCCTGAATGAATATGTCAATATATTAGAAATCGTTTTTTTTCTAAACATCATGCTTTTTCAATTAACAGCCTAGCTTTGAAAATTAAAATTACCTGTTCAATAAGTTCAATAGAACTAATTAGACCCATTGGCTGAATGCCATTCAGGCTGCTCATTAAGTGGTCCTGTTTTAGTAAAAAAGCTAGGCTGTTAGTCGAAGAAGCTAGTCGGTTGCGCCATTTATAAAGCTTTCATGTTACCATCACCAGGTGTCAGTGTTGTCGTACTCGTGCAAGTTCGCGTCGTCTATGTACGGCCCGTTCCGGGACACCATGAAGAGCTCTCCGATGGCGGGGGACCGCAAGTGCTACCAGCTGCCTCCCGGCAGCGCCGGCCTCGCCGCCAGGGCCGCCGTAAGTACATCGCTGCTACAGTGCCTATGCTAAATGTAGCGGTGCGATCGTACCGCTGCATAAGCAATCGACGAATGACAAATAAATGCAGGATCAGCGAAAAGCACAATATGTAAACATGACGTAGACGTGAAGTCGCACTACGTCAAGCTAACATCGAGGCAAAAATGTATTGTGACCTGACTCACGGTATCGAAGTTTTCTACGCGCTTTGCATAAATACAAATTATAACATCCTACGGTTGGGCCGCTGTCCCCGCGCACAGACACCTAGTTCGGCGGAAGTATTTCCCTTTTCACTTCATGCTCCCCAGCAACCCCTATGACTGTTATAACATTTTTTTTCAACCAACGCGATTGTACACAATAAGTTCTCAATTCGTACACCTTTAAAAAAAATGTACCTTTGTAGATTACAACGTACAGTTATTTGTATTTGGGGCTGCTGTAGAGCATCTCCCCAGCAACCCCATATTGAATTTCGGGTAATTCAGCGCAAATACTAAAGATTCAGTGAGTACTAGGTTATTTATAAAATGTACTATTGCTCAAAAGGAGTAAAACTATTCTAGTCACTTAGCTTCATTTAAAAAAACTGTATTTATTATATTAATAACAACGCCTTATAAAAAAAATAGCAAATTCTATTTCAAGCCTTTCATAGTTCAATGCAAAGCTGTAAAGGTCAAATATACTATTTTTTTAATTTTGAGATTTTAGCATTCACTATGCTGTTTTTATATAATACTAAATAATATACTAGAAAAAATACGACTCGCACCAGATCATGTCCGTCCGTCTGAGAACATGATCTGATCCGAGTCGTATTTTTTCTAGTATATTATTTAGTATCAAATATACTAACTTAAGAGCTATGCATTTATACTACTAATTTCTATTAGTAGTCTGCTACAATCAACATCATCATCAAAATTAAATAATAGTTAAGTATTTAAAGACATTTATTTAAGTTGTTTATATAACCTACCATAGATTCCGTCGTCCTTTTACCTTTACTCAGAAAAAGACTCTGTTTCATACCTGGATACAAGTCTAATTTACTTAGGTGATATGATCGTTGTGCGCAGGCGCGTGACGTGGCGGAGGGCGCGGACTTCCTGATGGTGAAGCCGGGCCTGCCCTACCTGGACATCGCGCGCCAGACCAAGGACCGGTTCCCCAACCATCCGCTATTCATCTATCAGGTAACGCCACAGTGCACCACACTCTATTTGAAGTTCGACTAAATTAGTCAAAAGGACATATACCATTATGATATTATCTGATTAAAATAGTGCATTTTCTTGCGCAACTTTCTTGAAGAAAGTATGGAAACAGGGGTAATTTAGAAAGTGTGTCATTACAATTTAATGTATAATGCAGAAATACCTTGAAGTTGGTAAACAAACCTCGAACAATCAAGTTAACAACACCACATAACGTTCCCGAAAAACATTTTGTAATACAGACATTACTAATCAATCAACTAAGTAAGCCCTGATACGCACTACAATCATAACAGCTGATTGAAGTGAAAGCTTTCACGTCGTTTTACAACATATTCACATTTGATGACAGTTTTTTGCTGTGGCGCACTGTTCCAGCTTCCCGGAAGTTTGCGAAGTGGGTATCCACCCTTAGTCACCTTATTACGACACCCTGAAGTGTGAAGGGTTGGCTAATGAACTCTTAGACGCCACTTAGATTACTGCTTAGGTACCTAAGCTCTAAGTCATTAGTTGCCTTTGCGACACGCCTGTAAAGGGTTGGCTATTGAACTCTTGTACTTCACACGGCTGGTAATTATAGTAAGAAGACCTCGGGAGCGGCCAACCGCGCGGTTTCATTTTAATATGAAATTTTGTAGTGGTTACTCAACCGCAAGTGCGTACGATCACGAGCGTTTGCATATTAAAATGGAAAGAGTGGCTAGCCGCGCGGCTAACCGTCTCTGCGGTCAACCGCCAGTGCGTACGAGAGCTAAGAGTTACTCTAAATTGTTTTGATCAAAAAGTTTGAGAAGAAATCAGAAGGCTTATGGAATGTTCTCCATTGATCCGGTAGAATGTAGACTGGTAGTGAGTGATAGATAACATAATTAACTTATCATCACATTCAGATTATGTCATTCATTAGGTACCTACTTAAACTTAAGCGCTGATAATTAATTTATTATTTTCATAAAAATAAAGCGCCTGTAAGCTGTTGCTAAAGAGAGAAACCATAAAAAATATATTGAATTTCGTAATACATTTTTTTTGTAAGGTTGGTGTAAAGTACTAATAGGTTTTCAGAACCGATTTAAAAATACACTAAAAATTTACGATAACTTTACACTGGGGCTTTTTGGTTAATTTTGGATCTTAATATTTTTTTCATGTACAAAAAGGAGTACCTAGCTATATTGTAGCGGAAGTAACATAAATCGTAATGGTGACATATGACAAAAAGAGCGGTAGTTATGATGTAGTGACGGTCGTTTGCGCAGGTGTCGGGCGAGTACGCGATGATAGCGCGCAGCGGCGACAGCGCCGGCGTGCGCTCCACGCTCATGGAGACGCTCGTCTGCATGAGGAGAGCTGGTGGGTACACGCAAACATTATGCCCGTATTCAGTGCTCTCCTGACGGTCAGGACCACAGTTCTACAATCCATACAGTTGGGCAACGCTTTTGATGTCGGACGACACCTTCGCCGCCAGTGTAGGTACTTACGCTATCAGTCGCAAATGTGCAAGGGTTGTCCAAAAGAAAAATAAAATATTTGTGATCATTATGTCATCATTTATTTACAAGTACCTATGTACCTAATGACATTAACCTGTGTTGCACTGCCAGATGTTTATGTGACAATTTATTTTTAGATACTTTCAGTTTTCTTCTAATTATGTAATGTATTTGCATTCGGATGAACAATCCTAATCATTGAAAGTTTGAGGAAAACATGGGAATGGCCGTAATTTAAATTCTACTTTACAATACGTTAAATAATTTCTCTAAAGTATTGTTTGCAACAAATGAACGAAAATTCTGCCTAAAATGGTTTTCTAGTTTATTACAGTAATCAACAAAATCAGCTGGAGGTGTTACTGGTAGCCCGCTTAAAGGATCATGCGAAGTAGGTACTGTATAAGCACGTTGGCGTTTTACACGGTCGCGTCGGCCCTCAGCGCTCGAGCAAACTGAGCGCGTTTGGGGGCCGCGACCCGCGAGATCCCCTTTGTTGCTCTACGCAAGTACATTCGTTCCCCAACTGTATGGATTGTAAAACTGCGGTCAGGACTGACGACGGTCAGTGCGTACGCACTGCGTATGCGGACTATTGCAGACGCAGTGAGTGCTGCTCTGAATGCGCGCATGGTTTCTATGGCGATAGCTACGGAAGACCGACTTCAATCCTGACCGTCAGGAGAGCACTGAATACGGCCTATATAACTGGAAAAGAGTACTTAAGTACAGCCAACGATAGGATAAGCTATAGAGTCTAGAAGTAATAGGGTTCAATCCAAATTAATGCAATTAGAAATTATATTTTACTAGCGACCGCTTGCGACTTCGTCTGCGTGGAAAGTTTTTTCAATTATTTTTTTTCGGGATGAAAGGTACCCTATGTTCTTCTCTGTACCCCTGACAACGTGTATGCAAAATTTCATGATGATCGGTTCAGTAGTTAAGACGTGAAGGAGTAACAAACGAACAAACGGACTTTCGCATTTATAATATTTTTTATATTTTATTGTAGGAGATGCTAAGAATATGTAAATTTCTTTGTTGAAATTATTCAAATAAGTTTTTTAAAATTCATTCCTTTCTTTTCCAGGTGCGGACTGCATCATAACTTACTTCGCCCCCTTAATTTTAAGTATCATATCGGGGAAACCTTAAGTTAAAGGGGACTGAGTTTTGAACGGTGTCATGACAAGGCCATATTCTATGAATAATGTAAACGATACAATTTTGGGATTTAATATTGATTAATTAGAAATATAAAATGAAAGTGATAAAAAGTACTGATGGTTGAGTATGGATATTGTTTTTGTTTATAACAAGCACCAATATGGCTTTAGCATAGTTAGAAAAATTTATGTATCTGATTCCTATCTTCCTAAGCCATAAATGACAAAAATATTGTGGTTGTACAGTTTGACATGCACTGTATCCAATGCTGCGGCAATGCAAATTACTTCAACGACTGTCTTTATAAAGCCAGTGATAGATGAACATAGATTGTCATATTGAACGCGATTGTGATAGATGTTGAGTTACAAAATGAGGCTCATTTTGCTGGCCTGTCGCAGCTCACATCGCCACAATATCGAAAACATAGCTAACCCATTCAAATTGTATTCAAATATGTATGGCGAACATTTGACGGTCATGAAAGCATCAATCTATTCCAGCCTTCTTGGTGGTCATGCATGTATGAACACCAAAACACGATATATATCACATGATATAGCGTTTTATCGACACTTAAACGTGATTTATCACTTTTGACAGTTGAACGTGATAAATCGCTTTAACATATCGCGTTTCGGTGGTCACGCTGAGGGGGCAGAGTTGGAACATGTATTCATTACAAAATAGTCTGCCATACTTTATACAACTAATTTTTTCCTTTGTGTATCTCTGGTTTCTTTGTAGCTTTTACTTTTGTGGTTTCTTGTTGGAAAGGTCTAATATAAGTTGTTATTTCTTATTTTATTATTACTGTTAAGAAATGTCTTTAAATATTACATAATTCCTGTTTAATTTTTATGTCATTTCATATTATATATATTAATTAAATAAATCTGGGGAATTCTTAAGCATAATAGTTATAAGTAGAAAAATTGGTGCTAAATCCTATACGGTTTTCGTTGCTCAATTTCGTTGATTTATGTAAGTACATTATTCGCTGTTGTCGATTTTACAAATAAAATATTTCAAGTTATCATGGCTCCATTATTTCTTCTTCACCCTTTACTTTTAGATATGAAGATTTTTTATTCCAAACAGACACCTCCTTAGTAGGTAGGTAGTTCGTTTTAATTATTGTGCAAGTTATTATTTCAACAGATTGCTGGTTTTAATCAGAAAGTGTTGCTCCACTGTACCATCATGTTTTAAATCTAATGTGATATGATAATGCACGTAAAGACATTACTAAATTACCGCTATTATTAAACTAGTCAAGAGAATTGCATTATCTTTTATTAATTGATAGATACGAACGAACTTTAGGGTTACAAAATGGAATTTCCGAAAACATTTACAGAGTGTTAGTTCATTCGATTTTACTGTATCTATAGTCTGTTTATCCTTACTTGCCTTATTTGGTAAACAATCTTCACCCAACTCTTTATTGAAAAAATAAATTAAAAAATACAATAATGTTTTTTCAGTTTCACACATAGATTACGAAAGAAATTACTAGATTCGCATTCACAATGCTATTTTTATATTAAGATAAATAATATAAGAGTTTTTTTAAAATATAAATTCTAATTACTAACTAATTTTTAGTAACAATTTAATTTAGGACACCATTTTTTTAAATAACGAAAACGACTTATGACATGACAACTGTCAAAAGTTGTTTACTAAATAGGACAAGACAGGATAAACAGACTATAAATCAAAACACGCACCGTCGGTCGCGCTTACGTAATATTTACCAAATTAGACCTCCTGACACTTTCCAGCTATCTATTTCATTATAAATAAGTCTATGATTTCATTACTTATTAGAATTTCCCTTCATGTGTTTTTTTTCTTTCCGTTAAGCATTGCTAGTTTAACTGGAAATAACTTAAACTTTCTACTTTTGGTGCTTGAAAAACTTGTCGCTGGCGCGTCGCAATGCAATAATTTGTGCAATAGATTGATCATTTCTTGAGTATGAAAACTTAGAAATATTTTTTAGCTTCGTGAAATTTAATAACTAAAGTTTGAGGTGGTTTTCTTTATTATCATTATTCATTTATGCTGGATTCGCCTACCTGCTTTCGAAAGTTTATCATCGAGTGCTTCGATCACATCACATTTAATGATCGAAGATAGAGTGCTTTACACCACCTCCACCCACGACTATTTTCGGCTATACAAAAAAGAAATAATAATGAATCAGTTTATAAATAGATATCTACTTAAGATAAGCTATTTTTGCTTATTCTGTCTATAATTTAACAATAAAAAATAATTACGCAAACTTTCAACAAACTTCGTCATATTTTGTAATTTGCCGCGGATACCAAAACCCCGTATTGTGCCAGTAACAAACGTGGGCCAATTGGGTAGAGACAAATAGGCACACCTGGTCCAATCAGAAAAAGAAAAATATTACGTCAGCAATTTATCCACCAATCAGAATCGCCCACGATCAACACTAGCGCTTGATAATAAGAGCGGCGGCGTGTGAAACTTCAGTTCTTCACGAAAAATCGAATGTAAAAGATCAACGTAAAAAATAGTGAGTTCGTGCAAGTGTTTTATCGAAGTGCAGTTAACGTGGCTGTGAAGTACACTTTTTCTGGATAGTTATTGTCAATTCATTGTTTTATTATTCGGTAAGACTAACAGCTTACGTAAATTAATTTAATCTATAAATAGTATTCCATTTCTCGGAGCATATTTTTTAACCTGTGCCTGTGCTGTCACACTGTGGCATTTTATTTAGATTTTATAAAGAAAGTAGTATTTTTTAGCTACCTTGATTAACATTTCTATTCGTAAATATTGCAATCTTCTTATTCGATCGATACATTTAAAGAAAGGGGGTACGTCACCGAAATTTCTCGACGTTCCGAGTGGGCCGCCAGCCGGCGGCACCGTGCCCTATATCTTTAGGCGTTGGAAGCACCGTTACTCCATCAATACGTCGGTCGCTACAACGTAGTTTCCATTCAGCATGCCCCTTCTACAACGTTATCTTGTTTCAAAATTGGCCGGCAGGCAGCTTGCCGGTTGTAGAATGAATGACGTGTCCCACATTTGATTACGTGTCTCGTAGGATTAATGAACTTGACTTTTCTTGAACTTTTCTGGTGACTTGCCAAATCTTGAAACGTTAGTTGGACATTTTAAAGTGTGAACTTAAATTGAACATGTTGTTTGCTTTGTTTTAGTTGGAATCTAAATGAAGAAGATGCGGTGGAGTTTGCTAGCACTCGCGTGCGTGGTCGCGGCCGTTTGTGCCGACGACAAGAAGGAAAAGGATAAGGACATCGGCACCGTCATCGGTATCGACTTGGGAACCACATACTCCTGGTAAGCACTGAATTACCATTGTTTTCCCACCAGGAATGTTGGCTTAAAAGTTAAATTTCCAGTAATACTCAATTTCAAGATTATGTGCACAGTTAAATGGGTCATAGTTTATTTATGGCAGCAGTAATTTTATTTCAAGTACATTATAATTACTAGCACAGTGTGGTGTTTTATTAACTGCCCATAAGTTGAATATAAAATCTTGAACATATAGCTTATCACTAGAGATAGGATAATCAGATGCATTATTACCTAAAGTAAATTGTTTGCTGACATATTATGGAATATTTTAAATTCTTAAAATGTGTATATTCCCATCAGTAACATAATAACATTGTATGCTTCTTCAAAAATCTTTAATGTCACAATAAAAGTAGGGAAGAACAACCAACTACAATTGTAACTGGATTTTATATCAAAATGTTTATTTATTACATCACACGCAGGAGTATATACTAAAATTGGTTAATCCTGCTTTAGATTTTTTCGATAAAAAAGTGCTTTCTATAATATTCAACATCTGAACTTTGGTAAATAATGCATCCAAATATCCGATCTATACTTATCACACACATACAACCTTATTTTTAAAATTTAAAAAAATTTTGATTAATACATAATTTAATTCATCAACGCCTGAGGCGGATAACAATGGAATATCTATTGTGTCTCATTTTCGGGGCGTTGAAGGGTTATTAATTAGTTAGATGAAAAATATAATTATAAATGAAGTTGTAAGTGCACTTGAAAATATTTGAAATAAAATGAAAAATTATTGAATATGCAAAGGCTTCTCACCCATATTGTGCCTTGAATGAAATAAAATAGTATTATTAAAATAGAGTAGGTAACCAAGAAGATTTTTTATCATCCAGTATTTTATACTACAAACCATTTTTACACCATAAAGCTGACAAGAGAACAAGACTGACAAGAGACAAGAGAACTGCTTACAACATTTTATTTGTTTGTCTACAGTGTGGGTGTCTACAAGAACGGTCGCGTGGAAATAATTGCTAATGACCAGGGTAACCGTATCACTCCTTCATATGTGGCTTTCACCGCTGATGGTGAACGTCTCATTGGTGATGCTGCCAAGAACCAGCTAACCACCAACCCTGAAAACACAGTATTTGATGCCAAGCGTCTAATTGGTCGTGAATGGAGTGATGCAACTGTCCAACATGATGTCAAGTTCTTCCCCTTCAAGGTTGTGGAGAAGAACAGCAAACCTCATGTGTCAGTCATGACCGCTCAGGGTGACAAGATCTTCGCCCCTGAAGAAATTTCCGCTATGGTGTTAACTAAAATGAAGGAAACTGCTGAAGCTTACTTGGGCAAGAAAGTCACTCATGCTGTTGTTACTGTCCCTGCCTACTTCAACGACGCCCAACGTCAAGCCACCAAGGATGCTGGTGTCATTGCTGGACTTAATGTCATGAGAATTATCAATGAACCCACAGCCGCTGCTATTGCCTACGGTCTTGACAAAAAAGAAGGCGAAAAGAATGTTCTCGTATTTGACTTGGGTGGTGGTACTTTCGATGTGTCTCTGCTCACCATCGACAATGGTGTCTTTGAAGTAGTAGCTACTAATGGTGACACTCACTTAGGTGGTGAGGACTTCGACCAGAGAGTGATGGAGCACTTCATCAAGCTGTACAAGAAGAAGAAGGGCAAGGACATCAGGAAAGACAACCGCGCCGTACAGAAACTGCGTCGTGAGGTCGAGAAGGCCAAGAGAGCTTTGTCATCCAGCCATCAAGTAAAGATTGAAATTGAATCCTTCTTTGAAGGCGAAGACTTCTCTGAGACCCTCACCAGAGCTAAGTTCGAAGAATTGAACATGGACCTCTTCAGATCTACCTTGAAACCCGTACAGAAAGTACTTGAGGATGCTGACATGAACAAGAAGGATGTTGACGAGATTGTATTGGTTGGTGGTTCCACTCGTATCCCCAAGGTTCAACAGTTGGTTAAAGAGTTCTTCAATGGCAAAGAGCCTTCCAGAGGTATCAACCCTGATGAGGCTGTCGCTTATGGTGCCGCCGTACAAGCTGGAGTTCTAAGCGGAGAGCAAGATACTGATGCCATTGTACTTCTTGATGTCAACCCTCTTACCATGGGCATTGAGACTGTCGGAGGTGTCATGACCAAGCTGATTCCTCGTAACACTGTTATTCCCACAAAGAAGTCTCAGATCTTCTCTACTGCTAGTGATAACCAGCACACTGTCACCATCCAGGTTTACGAGGGTGAGCGTCCCATGACTAAGGACAACCACTTGCTCGGCAAATTCGACCTTACTGGCATTCCGCCTGCACCAAGAGGTATTCCACAAATCGAAGTCACCTTTGAAATTGACGCCAACGGTATCTTACAAGTATCTGCTGAAGACAAAGGAACTGGCAACCGAGAGAAGATTGTCATCACTAACGACCAAAACAGATTAACACCTGAGGACATTGAGAGGATGATCAAGGACGCAGAGAAGTTCGCCGATGACGACAAGAAACTAAAGGAGCGTGTCGAGTCAAGAAATGAGCTTGAGAGCTACGCATACTCGATCAAGAACCAGCTCCAAGACAAGGAGAAACTCGGTGCTAAACTCAGTGATGATGAGAAAACAAAGATGGAGGAAGCGATCGACGCTGCAATCAAATGGCTAGAAGATAACCAAGACACGGATGCGGAAGAATATAAGAAACAGAAGAAGTCCCTTGAAGATGTTGTGCAGCCCATCATCGCTAAGCTGTACCAGGGTCAAGGCGGCGTGCCGCCACCCGGTGGCGCGCCCGGCGACGACGACGACTTCAAGGACGAGTTGTAACCAAACAGACTGTATAAAGCCGTGTGATTGTAGCCAATGTGATCTCTGGTCACTACAGAGTGTACACATAGCGAATTTTCCCGCTATGTACACATTCTGTAATTTTACACGATAAATGGAGTGTTTTGATTCGTGTTGTGTATATTTATTGTGTGAATGGACTGCTAAATGGGGCGGGTGCGGTGATAGGCACGAGATCTGATTGAGTACTTACCGCCGCGCTCGCGCGTGTTTGAATGTATGCCAGTGTATAAGTAATTGTATAAATTGATGCATTTTTATTTTAGTAAAGCAATAGCTTCAAGTGTGAATTGTGAGGGTCGGTTTCCATGACTGTTTGTGATCGATCCTGTCTTCCTCATGATAACTGGTTTGTTTTAGTCTCAATTCACTCTGGAGGCTACCTCAGTGTTCTATAATTGTATGTATGTAATGAGACTGCAGAATTGTTAGTTCATAATTAGCTAACTAATTATAATTATGTAGTAATTTAAACTATTTCAATTGAAGTACGGAGGAGTACATAATAAAAAAAGATTTTTTATGTAACTTGTTTATTTTTTTCATGCCTACACCTCAAGAAAAAGTACTAAGTAAATATAATTAAAGGTGACTTGCAATGAGCCTGCAATACTTCATTATAATAATTAATCCGCGCACACCTTCCTTAGCTGCGCGCAGCTTTCTATGTCAAACGCCGGTGCGGCAATGACCGCGGCTTGGAGCTTCACTTGCACGTGGTCTGAAACACCAAACAGATCAATGACCTACGACTATAAGAGCAAGTTCACATGACAAGCGCTTAACGCGCGTTTACGACATACATTTTATTCTGACCGTGCAAACGCGCGTTGTACGCGGCGCAAGCGCTCGACTCTTGTCAGCGCTTTGAGATCATTGGTTTTCTATGTTACTCTTGATTGCTCTAAGTATGTTACCGTTCTTCAGTTGAGCACGCGCTTTTGACGCGGGTAGACGTTATTTCGTCTTTGCTCAGCGTTTTTATCTGCTACAAGTTTATGAGAGCCAATAAGATAACTTGATGGACATTCTGAAGTAGTTAAAAAATTTGGGTCAGAATTGCCTTGACTTAGGATACAAAATTATGTACTGGCTTTCAGTCAGCTTGTATGAAAAAATTGGGTGGACCCAATATCTCCGTCTTCTGCCTTCGGTATAAAATCACAGTTAAAACTGTTTCTACGTCTATCTTCGTTCGACAAATGTAGAACTCAAACTGACTGAACCGGGCGGCGGCCGGGTGAACCTACGTTGTTTTGTTATGTTTCTTACTTCCTGCGTCATTGTCGTTTACTCGAAAATCTTTAAAAATCCAATACGATATCACAACGGAATTTGCCATCATTTACGTTAGAGTACGATAACAAATTATATTAATTTGCATATTTTTAACTTATTTATAGCGATGCATTGGATTTTTAAAGATTTTGGAGTAAACGACAATGACGCAAGAAGTAAGAAACAACGTAGATTCGCCCGGCCGCGGCAAGGCAACGCGCGTTCAACGCCTGACAAGCACGCACCATGAGAACACTATACAAAAATTTAACGCACGTTGAGCGCATGCCATCTGAACGTACCCTAAATGCCTACAAAGAAGCAAACTTCATTATTTTATTCAGAAACTGAGAAAAAAAATTACCGACGGGTTCATTAGCGTTGACTTCGACCGCGGTAATACCTGCCGACGCACGTAGCTCCGCCAGCGCTTCCGAAAAGTAGAAGTCTAACTGTAAACATACATACAAAGTGAGCTAATGTAACGGTCATAAACATAACTGTTAGAAGAGACTCCATCTCAATTAGCATGACGCCTGATCCCGTGAATGTACATACTGTCCACGAATTAGTACAGTCAAGTTTAATAATATCTAAGTGTCGCACCTTTGACAGTTCATCAACCTTTAACTTATTTAAAGTTAATATCTGTCAAAAAGTGCTTAAATATTAATGAACTCGACTGTACAATGTACACACAACAGCACGTCAGGTCAACATTGTATAGTCTAAGGTGCCGTCGTGTGTACTACTTACGTACTACGTTTACGTTAGATTTACCTCTTTTACTTATATAGTACTTATACATATACTTTACACTATAATGTATTCTGTGACCTTTAGTACGCCATCTCATTCATTCAAACGTAGTGATTAGAGGTATATTCACTTTGGTTCATTTATACTTCTATGGGTTCATTCATCATATCATGATCACGAAATAAAAATACTTCAAAGAAACGAAATAATTCAAAGTTTCATTTTACGCAATGAATGATAAGTACCTACTTATAGAATGCCTTTCACTTTCATTAACTTCATCTTTAAACGTAAATTATGTTCAGTTCCAACTTAGGTAGTTCAGTCAGAGCACCGGCATAACTCCCTATTAACCGTGTTCCCACCACTATGCCCCACTGGTAGTGGAGTGGGTCCACAGGGACTTTTTTTCCCTATTTGGGGCAAAAGATAGAGTATTAAAAAGCAGTAGAATCCGCTTATTAACAAACTGAGACCTCCAATTCAGTCTTGGAATCGGATTTTCTCGGATAGGAGATGACTCGTGGGCTGGAGCCGGGTGAGGCCTGCTGGCCGGTGCACCAGTCAACCCCCTGGCCCAGCCGCCGTTTCTTGCACGTCTCCCAAGAGGCGTTCAAGAAGATCACACTGCAATAGTCACAAAATCATTACTGTTAGTATTAAATATTATAAGTATTCCGTGATAGGTAAGGCACCCACCACACTGGTTTTACTTAGGTTAGATTTGTTATACCCGATGCCAACGATTGCCAGAGGCCATAGCTAAATATTAAACGAATACTTACCTGTGTAGAGTAGTAAATAGGAAGGGGCAGATATATGCTGCATATGGTGACATTGCTGACATTATAATGTGCATTTACACTATTTTATTAATAGGCAACCGTAATAAAGTTTGCCTCATTTACACGCTTGGCAAGCCTCGACAATGGCTTGCGTAAGCTTGGAAGAGCTTGTCGCCGATCCGAGCCCGTGTCGGTTTTTGAACACTGATCAAAGGAGCTTGCGGCAAGCTCATATGCGACTTGCGTAGGCGTGTAAATGGCATTCTGCGTTTGTCAAAGTTAGTCGAGGCTCGGAGCTTGTGAACGCTTGCCAAGCTTTGACAAGCGTGTAAATCTGGCATTACGCGTACCTACGTAATGCCTTATGGTTAATCGTTTGATCGAAGGTCGTAGCGTAGGGATTTTTTTACCCCGTTGCATATTGAACCCGCGACGACGCCTTTAGGTTTTTATTATTCAATGCTTCAAGTAAGCCGTTGAGTAAGCACTCTCAATTATCAACAATATTGATATACTGATTTCATCTCGGTACTGCTCTAGATAACTTAACTTTCTCTTTGAAAGTAAGTCAGTTT